>CM056583.1:56758119-59553119 GCA_029721435.1 Gymnothorax reevesii
ATTACTGCATGTAAGTTAACCAGGAGCATTTTTAGTTAGCACAGCACGCAAACTAACATGCAGTAGCTGGTAACCGAGCGGTCATAACAACTACAGTGACAAACCCTTGCAATACAGGTTTTACAGACAACAAGCTCCGTTTCCGTTTGACAGTACCAAGCATCCAAATTACAAACAAGTATAAAAAGTTACCTTCAAATGAGGTTTATGTTCACACACCTTCCGTTGAATTTCCCCTGATATTGCATATTTACGACACAAACATTAGCAACAGTAACATGGCTACGTTAGCCGCTGTGCTACAGCCGCAATCAACTGGCTATCAGGTCATGTTGGCTTATGCAGTAAAAGCAACTTACAGCTTCTGTGTCTGAGTGTCACGGACAGCCGGGACCGATACTGGTTTTATCTACAGATATTTTTACAAAGCCTGTGTTTTGAGGCCAGTTGTTAGTGCTAACTATCGTTAACAGACCTGCTAGCCAGCCGTAACACATTAGCCGCACTTACATTATTTGCTGTTATATTGTTACTTACAGCTTTTGGCTCCAAGCGCTTGATCGATGCAACTGCTTCAGGTTTGAGAAGCAGCTGAAATGCTTATCCAGTGTTGAATTATTCTTTATTGACAAAGCTGTCTTTGGTGAAATGCTGAGCACAAATGGCTAATGTCCCCTTTAGCCGTGGCTGTTTGCGGTCAGCAAACAAAAAAGCTACTCACTGATTTCTGGTGGCATCGTCTTTTGGAAGACAGGTGCTTTTCTTCGCGTCCAAATGGACAAGCAGCTTTGGGGGAGATACTGACAAAACTGCATCTCAAATGATTTGCGGTTCTTCTTTTGTATTTACAAAAAAGTAGCCACTGCTAAGGCATAGTATGATCTGCCATTGTTAGTGCCTGCTAGAATAGCTTCCGGTGTGGGCAAGACCAGCGCCGTGATTGTCTCTGGCTAGGTCTGTATTAATTGTACGCACAACCTGACGTCAGGTTTTACCCAGATCTCGTGAAGATCTCGGGACAAGCTGTTCATAGAGGAAATCACGTTCACAAAATCACGTTCTTGGATTACGGCAAAACCCCTGTATCTTATGTTTAGAAACTTTTCATAGGTTGAGTATGGACATCCAACATTACCTATATGTATTGAAAGAAGGATCAGCATAATAGGTCCCCTTTAAGGAACATCGATTGCAATTATTTTAACCTACATTGTGTGTCTATTTTCTCCACAGTAGGCTTAGTGTGGAATCTCATTTCCTCTTTTATTTTTATCTGCATCGTTTCTGTCAACTGCAGTGCAGTAACATAATAAATTCTCATTTATTCAATTTTGCGTCTGAGTCCAGTCCTTCACTTCCCATCCGTTGGACGAAATGTTTACACACGTGGGCATCAACAACAAACAACCACAGCATAAGCACACTCTGGCATCAAAAAACTAAAGCACAAACACACAGTCATCACTAAACAATTACAACACAACCACTTGAGGTTCTCACCTGAAAAATCACAGCACAACCAAACAACTAATTCCAGTAAAACATTTTACAAACTAATGGTGTTGCTGGAATTAGGCTCTCTTAGTGGCCATTGGCTGTGCAGCCTTGCCCAGTCATGTAGGAAAGTACATCACCATTTTCCATGGTGGCTCCACAGTCAAGGTCATTGTGAACCTGAGAACTTTAATTTAAACTTAAATTAATATAATGCTGGTTTATTCATAAATTATGTGTAGGATAAAATTATTGGTTATAGTGTGGCATTATTCATGCATTAGACTGAAGATAACTGCGGCTAACTCTGTTTTGCTATTGAGCATGGTTGTTAGAATTTGACCATTTGTAAGTGCAAGAACTTTGACTTACATGTACAGTCTAGTTTCAAACAATGTCAAAGACTGTTCTATTTTTTCCACTGTGTTTGGGGGGGTGGGGGGTATTGGCTTTTCCTGCTCTCCAAAGTATTCTTCTTATAACAGCCATCAAAAGTCCAAATTGGTAGACCTCTAATCATAAGACAGTTGCAACGGGTCTTCACCAAACAATTGCAGCACAATTGCACATACAGAACAACCACAGCACAACTACACACGGACTGTGTAACACAACTGCTTAAAAATCACTTCACATGCACACGGTGCTGTATGAAAGTACTTGCCTCCTTCCCAATTTCTTCTATTTTTCCATGTTTTTCAGTGTTTTTACATGAAGATTTCTTTTATTGAGGGATGCAAGATATCCAACCCTACCTTGCCTTATGTGAAAATAGTAATTGATCCCGTAGTAACTGCCCCCTTAATAACAAAATCTACCAAGGAAACACATTGAATTGGTATCATGGGTTTAATTTCACAAGACACAACCAGGAATGATTCCTGTCAGATATGACGAATCAAAACATCACTTATATAGAATTTGTCTGAAAAACAGCAGCCTATGATGCCACAACCCAAAGAAACTCCAGAACAGATGAGCAACAAAGTCGATGACTCCTACCAGCCTGGTGAAGGTTATAAAGTCATTTCTGAGGCTTTGGGACTCCTGGGGGAAGAACAGCGAGTGCCATTATCCAAAAAAGAAGAAAATTTTCAACATTGAAAGACCTTCCTTGGTGCGGAACCTTAAACAGGCTGTTCATGCTCAAAAACCCTCCAGTACGGCTAAATTAAAACCACTCTGTGAAGAAGAATGGCCAAACTTCTTACATAACAATAAAAAAGGCCAGTTATTGCAAAAGTTTGATTGCAGTTGTTGCTGCCAAGGATGGCGTAACCATTCATTAGTTTTGGGGAGCAATTTTTTTTTCAAAAGAGTGATACAGGTTTTGAAAAACTCTTAACCTGAAATAAATGAAATGATTGGTTTATTCATGTTGTCTTTATCTTATATTAAAAGTAGTTAGGTGACCTGAAACATTTTAAGACAAATAAGAAAAAATGTAAGAAATCGGGAGTTGGGGACAATGACTTTTTCTCAGCACTGCATAAATTCACGACAATGACAGAACAACCAAAAACAATCAAAGGTAAGCCAGTGAACAACTATAGAGCAACGACAGATCGCTGAAGCAACCACACAGCAAAGCCACACAGCTTTTGAATTAGTAGTTTTTTCCCCCTGATACCCTTACAGCACAGAAACAGGATGTTTGAGGTTCAATATTGCGTTCTGTCCCACCTGCAGTGTGGTAGTATTCTGTCTCTCCAGGTTGCAGATGTTCAATTTCAATTTTTCATTTTCCGCTAGGGGAATAAAAGGGTGACAAAGACCAACAAGCCTTCAAGCCCACTTACACGTCTGTAATCTAATAAACAGAATATCAAGCACTGAGTTAATCCTGACCCTGAATACCTCCAGGGATTCTGCTACAACTTCATGGCCAACTAGAGGTTGCATCCTTCTGTAACCTAAGCATGAAATTCACCTCTCTGATGCTGGTAAAATCAATCTTCAAAATCGATGTAATGCCTGAATGACAGAAATACAGTGGGCTCCAAAATTACTGGCAATGCACAAAGATTTCTTTAAAAAATTCTCACGAATATATTTATGGAGAAACTCTAAATAAGAACATGTGAGAAATACCATACAATATTAATGTTCCAAAGAAACCAACTGCAATCATTTACTGATTTAATTAAAAATCAATTTCCTCCAAATAAAGGTTTCACAATTAATGGCACCCTTACAGATTATTGTACATAACGTCTACCAAAATTAAACCAGGTATTAAATTCTACTTATTTAAGTTTAATCTAAGTGTAAAGGAACTACATTGAGCCATTACATCACTTCCTGTTTCACTAGGGTATAAAAATCAGGTAACACACATGCAAAATCCTGTTGTCATCCAATACCATAAACAACTGTCAGTTCCAAATAGGCAGATGGTCACAGACCTTCATAAATCTGGTAATGACAAAAAGAAGATTCACAAACAATTGAATATGCCACTGAGCACTGTCAGGGCAATTACTAAAAAATTCCAAAGATATAGAACTGTTGAAAACCTCAAGGGTAGAGGATGCAACTGCATTTTACCTTCCAGGATACAGAGGAGGATGGCGGGAGAAGCAACAAAATTCCCAAGAATCACTGTGAAGAAACTGCAGGCCTTGGTGCCATCTTGGGGTCACCAGGTTTCAAAAAGCATAATCAGGCGCCACCTCCACAATCACAGGCTCTTTGGAAGCGTTGCCTGAAGAAAGCCTTTTCTGACCAGAAGACACAGAAGCAAGCACTTGGATTTTGCCAAACATAATTTAAATTATGACTAGAACAAGGTGCTTTGGAGAGATGAGATCAAAATTGCACGTTTTGGTCAGATACTGCATCCGCATGTTTGGCATTGAAACAGAGATGTGTACAAGGAGAAGCACCACATATCCATGGTGAAATATGATGGTGGGTCAGTCATGTTTTGAAGCTCTTTTAATTCAAGAGGTCCAGGAGCACTGGTTAAGATTAATGGCATTATGAATTCCACCAAGTATCAGGATATTTTGGATGACAATCTGGTTGCCTCCACCACAAGCCTGGGACTTAGCCGTTGGTGGACTTTCAACAACAATGACCCGAAGCATACCTCAAGATCCACACAGAAATGGTTCCGTGACAACAAAATCAATTTTCTTCAATAGCTATGTCAGTTGCCAGACCTCAGTCTAATTTTAAACCTGTGGGTTGAGTTGTAGAGGGCAGTTGATAAATGCAAACCGACGAATGAAAGGATCTTTAAAGGATCTGCTTAGAGGAATGGTCCAAAATCCCCCCCAAATGTGTGCCATTACCTTGTCAAAAATTACTGGAAAAGACTCCATGCTGTTATCCTTGCTAGGGGAGGTAGCATTAAATACTAAATCGAGGGTACCAATAATTATGAAACCTTGAGTTTGTTGAAATTTTACCTAGTATTTCACCTGTTGGATTATTCCATTTATCTACAATTATATTGTTTATATCTTTTTCTATTATTTGTGCACTGGCAATCAAGGGTGCCAAAAATTTTGGAGCCCACTGTATGTACTGTAGTTGACTTACTGTTGACTTCTTTCGAACGAAAGAAAATTGCCCTTCAGTCTCATTATATTGACCAAGAAGAGATGAATTATCTTGAATTACTACTAAAAGTTAATCTTGACATTTAACATTTTATGCCTGAAATGAATGTTATTGTTTATGATGAGCTGTCAGACAAGAATGAATGGGGATCCAGCCAGTCAAACAAGAGGAGAGGAATAAGATGATTAGTAAAGTGAAGCATGTACGTCACTTTTCCACAAAAGACAGAACTAGGATAGTTTTTGTCTATTCAGTGCTGCTGAATGTGAACGTCAGGAGAGACCCCACACAGCAGTTGTGTGGTGAGGAGAGAGCACACTCCCTGGTATAGTGTGGAGAAAGACCTACCCCGCAGGTCACACTGCTGCTTCACTGTATCCTGGAGTCCAATAATAACCTGCAGCAGTTCATCTCGCTCTGCAGTCAGAGACAATGGAGAGATCACACTTACCAGGGAGTTAAGTTCACTGTCAGTGATGTATTTCATGAGGAATGTCCAATCCTGTAACTGCAGGTTTTTAATTTCAATCCTAATTTGGCTCTCTGAATTCTGCTAAATGGCAGCCTAGCAAGATCCTAGCACTGAATGAGCTGAGCATTGTTATGGTTTAAATGCATATTCAGTGAAGGGTCATCGACTGACCTGCAAATCCCATTCTACTGAATAAAATGATAAATTTGCATTAAAAAACTTTGGAAGTGGCTATTCGCCCCGCAGCCTCTCGGTGCCAAAGTCAAAAGAGTGTGCCGGATTATAAAATGAAATCTCTTATTGGCTCAGCTGCAGGGCAAATAGCAGAAGTGCTTCTCTTTTCCATCCCGCTGCAGTGCAAATAGCAAAACCATTTCTCTAGTCCACCCCGCTGTGGGACAGATAGCCTCTTCCTTAAATATTATGCTCATAGTCTTACTGTACCAAAGAGACAGTAGTGACAGACCAGCATTAATATATAGGCTTCTCTGCTTACAGAGTGCGGCAGGATGTTGTGGCTGAGTTAATTGAGCTTTGAGCAGGGGCTGAGGCTGAAACAGACTCAGGTTATCAATGAAGTGCTGCTGCAGTCTGCAGTTCCTTGGAATGCAACAGCAATCTGGCTCCTACTCTGAATCAACTATATTGCTTCATCGGCAGAATTTTGTAGACAAAGGGCAATTCAAAATTTGATTTAAATAATGGAAATAAAAATGTAAAGCAGGACCGTTCAAACAGTAGACCTTTGGTCTTTGGACTGAGAGCAGATATTAAAGAATACATCGTCCTCAATGTCCCCCGCCACCACAGAGTTCTGTTTTTGAATGCGATCAAAGTCGGGGTCAACAACCAGAGGTGTAAAATTCAGGGGTCAGGAAGTAAAAGTCCTGCCAAGTTTTTCTTCCTCTCACAGAATGAGCTGATCACTCATACTGGCTTTATCTCCTGTCTGAAGTAAATCCAGGTGGTTGGAATAAAGTTCTGGGGAAGTTTTTTACTTTCTGAACCCGGACTTTACACCTCTGGCAATAACATACTCACAAATTTTCATTCATCAAAATACTGTAGGTTCCGAAAAAAAAATTGCAGCAATTTATCCGGGCGGACGAGCTCATTTGCAACAGGCCCCCACTCCATTTCGAAGCTGTCTACAGGAGGAGTTTGACATGTGGGATGTGGCTGACAAACCTGGTCTACCACCCTACCTTCCTTCAGGTGCTTCTCTTTTGTCTGGTTTAATGTCAACATCCGGCTGGTCTCGTATAATCTCATCTCCAGCAGGCTGCTCTTCGCCTTTACGTGAGTCATGCTCTGTTGAGAGAATGAGTGTCACCTGCGGGGCTGAATGTTGTCCTTTAAAATAAATAATATAGCCAGGTAGCAAGCAACTTATTTTTGAATTATAGGCAGGTTTTGCGAGATATATGATAAAATATCAACACATACGACGTCAACACAACATGTTGTCGAAGAAATGTAGGTTAATTAAACTGAGGCTACCGCATTTCGCAATCATCAACTTCTGCTAGCGGCGCATGAATGCCGTTAATCGCCCTGTTTGATATCCCCCTAAAAGGCAACAGGGTAGAGCTTATGTACACCGCTGGCTGCAATGAGGGTTACCTGCTCTATAATAGAGAAGCCTTCAATTAGTTTGTCCAAATTCAACGCAGTGTACTTTTTCATGTCCCAGAGATTGGCAATGGAGGCGTTTGACGGCGATTGAAACGAAAATACAGATAAAGCCCGCCAAGTTTGCTCACGTAGCGTCAGTGATCGAGTTCATCACCAGCTATTTGCTCTGCACGAGGGAAGTGAGGCTTGACAGTTCTCGCCATAGACTGTCAATAGCTCACACAAGTACCTGTAGCTGCCAATAATTGGCTGCGGGTGTCGCTCTTTATCTTCCCTCTCCGCTCATGGAAACACTTCGTCAACGACCTTCAGTTTTGCTCGGAAGTTGGAACTCGTGGATGAAAAAGAACGCATAATTACTCTGAGGGGGTGTCAGTTTTTACAACTAAAATTCTTCTCCATTTCGCAATGGCGGGCTCATGCATGTCCAATTTACTTGTGTGAAGCCCTCATCTAAACCGCAATAACGCAGAATGAGTAATAAGCACTTCAGATATGAGGTTCGATCAATGGTTCAGAGCTAATTCTGCAGTAGTTTCCAGACACAAGTTCAAAGGTAATTATTTGGATTAAAAAACATTTCCAAACTATTTTGAGGCAAAATGGCCGGATCATGAGGTATGTCCCTGCCGTTACCAAGCAAATGCAAACAGCGAGAGTATAAGGGACATGGGAACGGGTCATTTGGCCCTGTACCTGTCAAGCCCATAAAAGTTGGGCCCTGTCCAGTTGGACCCTTTACCCTAACTGTTTGGACCTCATAGCCTACCATTTGGACCCTAGACCAGTTAGACCCCGGACCAGTTGTATTGGGTTAGGGTCCAACTGGAATGGGTTCACCTGGTATGGGGTCCGAATGCCCTATACCAGGGCTATTCAACATTATTTTGCAAGGGCCGGTGTGGGTGCAGGCTTTCATTCCAACCAAGCACTTGCACACCTGATACTACTAATCAAGCTCATTAGCAAAGACTCTTTGGGTTCATTAGTGATAACAGGTGTGAAAGTGCTTGGCTGGAATGAAAGCCTGCACCCACACCGGTCCTTTCTGGACACGGTTGAATAGCCCTGCCCCATACCCATCCTCTTATCTCAGCGGTCATGCAAGGCGCAAGCTTAAATTTCGTGTAAATATGACAGTGGTTATATATTCATGACCATAAAAACATGAGACCTGGAAATCTATCAAAAAATGTCTTTATTTCTAATTGGAACAATATATTCACAGCTTTGTGTTGAGCAGATTGAAATCCTCTTATGGAGAGTCAGCAATATTTATTGATACTCAAATGAAGGGGGAAAAAAAATCAACACTCATTTGGTGTACCTTTTTTATAGTCATGAATATACATCGCCACTGATGTATGATCAGGGGTCACATTCATTCATTAACTGGAGCCTCAGTGGATGAATAAGAAAGACCATTAAAACAAGGAGAAACAGAAAAAAACATTTATTGGGGCAAATCCAAGCAACAATCAAGAGCTAAGTTCAATATAAACACCTCAGAGTTCAGAGTAATAACATGTTGACGCATCACTTGCAATACAAACACAAGCCGGGAGGAAAAAAATACCCCAATAAAAAGTGTGCCAAAGGATTTATGAAATGGAACTTGTTTTGAAAGCATTTAGATCGAGTCTCAGACCGTCTGTCGCTGGCCTAGAGCCATAACTTGATAATGCATCATGACAGTTATATACAAAGAAAATCATTTCGTACATTTTCATCAGTTCCGGCATTACAAAAAATGTACAGAAGTACAATGGAACAGCGAGACGATATTTCATAAAATAATACCTAACAAACAGCATCTGCAGAATTCTTTTTTTTTTTTTTGAAGAAAAGCTGGCTGCAAATAAAGATTTTTGCTGTCAATGAAAAATGTTTCACATTATAATATAGCTGGATTTCCCAGATTTTAAGTGAGGAAAAAAAAGACTTGAAGCATAATGCCAATTTAAATTTGGTGGATGTCTAATCATCACATAGTACAATGGAAATGGAAAGAAACAGCAATCTTTTGCACAAAGTCACTAAATTTCACACCCAAAGGAAAACATGTTGACACGAGTTGAAAGAGGTTACAGGATCAGTTCCACCAGAGGCTATGATATGCTTTCAGGGTTTGTCATGTGCTAGAGTTTTACGCAACGTGAGCTCTTAGGGCTGAAATGGCCATGCAACCCAGTGTCATGGATTGCATACTTCAGCACACTTAAGATTTATTGACCTTTAATTGCTCAGATATACTGATATTGTATAAAATTATACTCTTTGATACACATTTTTTCCCACTTTGGATACTTATAACAAAAAACATATTCTGAAGTACCAGCAGGTATGACAGTAAACAAGCATCTGATTTTTTTTTTTTTCCACAACTTTTAAGTTTTGCATCGACACAGCATGTTATGACTGCGATAAAACATTACATTCTTCCCAGAAAGAAAATCATTTAAATTCATTTCATAACAAAATAAAACTGTAATTATAAAAATCTGTTATTTTATAATACATAATGTATAACCAAGTATAAATGTAAACAGATTGAAAGGTTAGAAATGGCAGCACATTAAGCTTTGTTAATGTGTAGAACTAGTTTCACGTGTATTGTACATCACATTATACAGCATCACAAATGTAATACATTTTAAGACATTTCAGTATAAATTCTGCAACACTGATCTAAAAATATAAAACCTGCAGAGGCCTTTGCAGGGTTTTTCCTTTTAAAATGCTCAGAAATAAGAGATGATGGCTGGCGGAATTAGAGGGAAAAAATAATGGCTGTCACAACTTCAATCGAAACAGCTGGCCTCAGCTTATGAACTATTCTAATGTTATAAGGGTCGTCTTCGCTGCCTCAATAGAGGTGGCTTTCGGGTGTACGTCTGATATAAGTAATGAAATTCACTGCTATCTCCCATGTCAAGGCATGGTAAAAAGATGTTTGTATGTTTCTGTGTTATCAGGAAGATGGATTTAATTTCACTTTTTCACTTTTGTTTATATTGTTGTATTTATCCTTAATTAGAATAATCAAGCAAATGCGTGCGCTGTAAGAATTTCTCATGTCTGTGATCACCAGCAGGCATTAAACAAAAAAGTTCTTTGTTTAGGCTCCTGAACTGAAAATTTGAAACTGAAAACTAGACCACGAAAAACAATACATGGATAATTCAAAGATCGGGAGGAACAGTTTCTTACAGTTCCAGAAACATCCCAGCATCAGTGATGAGACACTAATGGCTCACCTATGACCTAGAAGCTTACATTTTACATGAAATCTTACATTCTTCATGCCAGTTTTACTTTACGTAAATCTGTTCCCCCCTAACCTTTTCTGTAACAGCAACAATAAAAGGAGGAGTATTTTTTTTTTATTATTTAACACTCAATGTTATAAAAGTAAAACTGCGTTTTGGCATGGTTTACACCGATTCGCATTCAATCCAAAATGCAAAACCTGCTTCGCAAGTATTCAATGCCAAATGTGCAGCAATAAAATCAATGCATACTTCAGCACATCAGAAGACCCAGACACCTGGAAATGGTGCTAGCGTCTATATGAGTGTTCATAATGCAGGTGAAGATAAAATTTTGAGTGCGTAGAACATGCTTACTCTCAAAAATGAAGGTACAGCAAAGGTATATTCAAGGTGAAAATTTTATGTTGTACCCAAGAGATACAGGATATTCGGTCAGGAGATTAACAAATACCTTTTCAAGTGGGGGGAAAAAAATAAAAAACGTACAAATGAGTTATGAACTCTGGCAACTCCAGCTTTGGACCCACTTATCTTTCTACAATCCATTATAAATTCAAAGTTATGAATGATGCTTAAAGGTGTTCTTTAGGCATGAGTCCAGAGTACATACCTGAATACACAGGAGGGTGACTCGGCAGCCACAGATTGCACGTTTTTTTGGCTATAAAGCTCTCAAGCGGCTATGAAGTAACCCCTATTACACAAGGCACACACGGTCCAAGACTTGCTGCTTTGGGGTTATCCACAGAACATAGAACTACCCCCAAGTGCCCCTCTGAATCCCTCTGTGCACAACATCACTACACCTGACTTAACCCTAATGGTGCATTCAAAACGCAGATATAAGAATCACTAACAATGACTACTGGTAACTTAGAGCAACCGAGGTCTAAAACGCTCACTTAGCATGTTGACAAAACATTCCAAGAATCTACTCTTCAAATACCCAGTTCTGGAACAGTGAAGAATTTTTGGGTTAAGAAACCTACTTTAATTGGTTAATCAGTGAATAAGATTTCAAATACGTCATGCACAACTTGGCAACAGAAGTGGCTCTTATTCCATAAACACAGAGTAAATTGCAATTCTATAACAGTAAATAGACTTTTCAAATATATAATTGCCAGTTGTTGTGTGCATGCAGATCAGGGTTAAATTGGGTTAGCAAGCTACATCACAGCTTAAATGGGGTAAACAATTTTGATGCGATTGTAGACTGCTGAGAAATTAGACCAAAATTCTGAGAAACAATCATACAGGTTATGAGGACAACTTCTCTCCATCTCTTCAGGTGATTACAATGTCAGCACTTGACACAAATCAACGACATCTTATTGCTGTTGTCGTAGCTGCAAAATCCCTGTCAGATATAACCGACAAGAGAGGTTATCAAGCTTTCTGCAATTGTATTTCTAATTACATCGGACCTCAAAAGGAAGCTGAGAATCTGCTCTTTCCGATGATACCCAAAATATGGAAATGTTCGGCTATTTTTGGAATAATGCAGCTCCTCAAAACACATGAAATTAAAAAAAAGGATTTTATGAGCAAATTAAGTGCTTGCGCACTTGGAACTTTGTGTACACAATGAAACCAATTTTGTTTTTGCTCATCACCACTCAAAAAAAAAAAACAATCACAGAGACAAGAAGTGACACTAAAATGGTATTGGTTATAAATTCTGAGGAAGAGTTGGACCGAAATAGTCCCCCAGAAGAGTTTTGTAGTGGAAATTAATTGAAATGAAGTGATTTATATCTGAAGACGAATGGCCTACAACACTGAAAAATAAAATGCTTGAATGATTTTTTTTTTTTGTTGTGTAGCCGTGTTTCACCTAAGCCATTTTCTCCTCATGTAGGACAGTTGGAAAAGAGTTAAGACACAATTGATTACTTTAGAAAATAACTGTTAGCAAACAGTTGGAGTTAGCAAACAGGTTACCAAGCCAGGCAGCTAACTTAGCTATGCGCATACTTACAGGACTTTCGTTTGGCGGCCCTCTGTGCCCTGTAATGTGTGAAGATTTGTCTGAATATGAATTGGGTTTCTGTTAACTGTAGTGCTGTCTATTCTATGCAATGCTGTTTGAATTTGCAGCGCGTTTTCTAAATGCTGCACGTGTTGTCAAATTGATGAAGATGTTCACTTAATTTGCGTTTTTTGTCCATTTGCATGTTTCCTTTAGTCGTAGTGCATTGAGCTCTCAGGGCCACCGAACCTGCATAACTTAAATGAGATGAGAAATACATGGGAGAAGACCCTTTTGTTATTGAAATGAAAATGATCTTAGCTGATGCAATATATGTACTGCAGATGTGAGTATTTTTGATAATGTCTTCATTATGGTCCTGTCTTTCTACAAACTTGAGCCACAGGTTTCTTCCATGTCACGAAAAGCTCCAAAATCCCACAGAATTCTGTCAAATTTAGTACATCTCTTGAATATTGATTGATGCAGCCAGACACATAAAATTGAGATATTTCGTAATGCGTGCACGTATTACTAAGTAAATAAGAGAAACATTCACTTCTGTTGCCAAGTTGCATGCCCAACATCTTTCCTTAATAAAATCTGAAAGGGTCTATTAGTTTATCACAGCCGTTTTCCCAATATCACGGTTCATATAAGTGACACTGCGTTTTGTGTGCAACCCCATTTCCAAAAAGTTGGGACACTGCATTAAATTTAAATAAAAACTGAGTGCAATGATTTTCAAATAATTTAAACTTCAGATTTATTTGAAAATAGTACAAAGACAATACATCAGCTATTGAAAAAGAGATATTTTGTTTCTTGGAAAAAATGTTTCCATTTTGAATTTGATGCAGGCAACCTGTTTCAGAAAAGTTGGCACACACGTTTACCACTGTTGTTGCATCACGTCTCCTTTAAATCAGCACTCAGTAAGCATTTGGGAACTCAGAAGACCAACTGCCGTAGTTCTGAAAGCAAAATGTTTTCCCATTCTTCATGAAGGATTACAGCCGCTCAATATTTTGCAGCCCTCTTTGTCATATTTTCCATTCGATTACGCGCCAAATATTGTCAGCGGGTGATGAATCTGGACTGTGGGCAGGCCACTTTGGCACCCAGACTCTCTTACTACAGAGCCAGGACGTCGTAATAGGTGCAGAGTATGGCATATGGCATGGTGTTGCTGAAATGAGCAAGGCCTTCCCTTAAAAAAAGGCATCTGGATGGCAGTAAATGTTCCACCAAAATCAGTATGTTTCGTTCACCATTAATGGTGTCTTCACGGATGTGTAACTCACCCACGCCATGTGCACTAATGCACCCACATACTATCATGGATGCTGGGTTTTGAATTGTATGCTGATAACAAGCTGGATGCCCCCTCTCCTCTTTAGCTCAGATGATGCGGCTTCCGTGATTTTTTAAAAATTAATTTCATCCTTTGATTAGTCAGACCACAGGGAAGTTTTCTACTGTGCCTCAGTACATTTTTAATGAGCTCAGGCCACGAGAAGAAGGCAGCACTTCTGCATCTTATTTTTATATGGTTTAATCTGAAAATATCTGGGTTTTAACTTTCATTTGCGAATGCAGTGGCAAACTGTGTTTACTGACAATGCTTTACAGAAATGTTACCGAGTCCTTGCAGTGATTTTCACTGCAGACTCCTGTCTGTTTTTAATAAAGTGCCACCTGAATACCAGAACACCACAGCCATTTCACGCTGGATTTTGACCATGTCCCACGCATACATAGATTTTTCTATATTCCCTCAATCTTTTATTGAGATTATGTACCATAGATGATAAAATCCCCAAATTCTTTGAAATTGAAGTTGGAAACATTAACCTTAAAGAGTTGAACTATTTCCCCATGCAGTATTACAAAGAGTGGTTAAGCTCTCACCATATTTACTTACGAAAGACTTTTTATACCCAGGCATGTTACAGACATGTTGCTAAATACTCTAATTAGCTGTGAGATGGTCTGCCGGTTGCCTTTTTTAACATCATACAACCTTATTGTCCTGTCCCAAATTTTTGAACACATCAAATTCAAAATGTGCAGATATTTTTCAAAAAATGATTAAATTTCTCAGTTTCAACATTTAATATGTTGTCTTTCTCCTATTTTCAATTAAATACCAGGTTTTAATTGATTTGCAAATCATTGCATTCGGTCATATTTACATTCAACACAGAGTCTAAACTTTTTTGGAAATGAGCCTGTAACATTCACAGGTACTAGTCACTGAAACTTTTTTGGAAATGGGGCGGTAACATTCACAGGTACTAGTCATTGAATAAACTTACTTAAGTTGTACTGACTGAGTAAAACAACTGCAGTGCAAGATGCATTAGGACATGCTTATTCTTCTAAGCTACCCTGGGTAAATGTGTAGGACAAATAAATACAAAGTAAGACAATCGAACAATATGTTGTATGTTTTTCACACACTATTGTGGGACAGGGTCATGTAGTGTTGACACAGCTGTGTTACGGGGCAGAGTAGTGTTATCGCTGCTGTGGATCCGAGTGGTGTAGTGCTGTCACCAGCTCCTGAGGAACAGGGTAGTGTAGTGTGACTGTAGCTGTAGCTGTCAAACAGAGAGGAGTAGCATATTTGCTGCTGTCGAACAGGGTGAAGTAGTGTTATCACAGCTGTTCAACAAGGCAGTGTATTGTGGTACCTTTTGCGAAGCAGCGTAGTGTGACCAGTGACTACAGCGGAACAGGATAGGGTAGCGTGATCACTCCTGATCAGGGTGAAGTAGTCTGATCACTACTATGGAGCGGAGTTGTGTTGCATTGTCACCTACTGCAGCGCAACAGGATGGAACAGCTTTATCACTACTGTGAAACCAGGTAAAAAGAGTTATCACTGCTTTGGAGTGAGGTTGTGTAGTGTTATCACTGACTGCTGTGGAACACGAAGGTGTAGTGTCATCACTGGCTGCTGTGGAACAGGATGGAATAGTGTTATCACTGCTGCAAAAAAGGGTGAGTAGAGTTATCTCTGCTTTGGAGCGGGGTTGTGTAGTGTTATAAGTGGCTGCTGTGGAACAAGATGGAATAGCATAATCACTGCTATGGAACAGGGTGAAGTGATATCACCGCTGCGGAGCGGGGAGGGGTAGTGTCATTACAGATTACCGTTGAACAAAGCAGTGTATAGTTATAACTGATGTGGTGCAGCGTAGTGTTGTCACTGACTGCAGTGAAACAGGATTGAGTGCTGTTGTCACTGACTTCTGTTGAGCAGGATGGAGGAATGTTATCACTGCTGTGGGACAGGGTGAAGAATTGTTCGGGATTCACTTAAACTGCTGTGGTGTGGGGTGGTGCAATGTCATCTTATTTAGCCAGCGTTGTCATGGGGTAAATACTGTGTGGCACTCTCAGTGGCACTCTCACAACATCTTGTGTATTTTTATGGCACAGTTAATCTTTCTCATAGTCAATAACACTGGTAAGCTTTATCCTGAGTAAAGGTTGCACTATCCCTTTTTGAGCTTTTAAACACACAAATTAAATTACAAATTATTTTGGCCACATTTTGCAGAGTTTGCCTGTTAACTCAGATTAGTTGCTGGGCCCATCACTGTGTAACGGTGGCCAGCAGGTCAGGGGATAGGTACCCATTCGTCAGGGGGAGGGGCTTAGCAGGGGCAGGATCTGTTTGGGGTGGGGACACAAGGGGGGCGGGCTTACTGTGGGCAGGCCCCGGGGGTGTGATATTGAGAAGGAGACTCTGCTGCTCACCGACACCTGTCACCAGAGTGTAGTCCAAGGCTGAAGCAGGGTCAGCGCTTGTATGACTGGCGTCTCCCTCAGAGGTGTACCCTCTTTCAGTTTGGGTGCCCACCACAAGCTGAAAATTTTCCTTCGTATTTTTCTCTTGTTCCACAGGGCCCGATGCCAGAACCACAACCCCCGCCTGGGTAACTTCACCCACCTGGGCGTAGAAATCCCGGCCTCCCTCTGGGGCGGCTAAGGGGTGGGGGGTGGAGGAGAGTACAGGGCTTGGCTGGGGGTTCTCTGGGTCGGGCAGGTCTGGGTCGCAGCAGCTGGCTCGGCCAGAATCGTCGTCCCTCAGGGAGGAGTCATAAGCAGGGGTGGAGAGGGTCGGATGTTTCAATAGGCTCTGGGTGTCCCAGTGCTCCACCCTCTCTTCCAGCTCGTTAAAGTCCAGCTCGATGTGCTCCACCCAGGGGTCCTCCAGACTCAAGCTAGGCTTGTTCATGTGTTCGCTGCTCAGTATGGAGCTCAGCTGGTCCAGCTTTCGTTTCTGTAGCGGAAGAGGGGGGGGGGGGGGGAGGTAAGCTAACAATGCTGGAGCATACAGTTCACTCTGAAGAAAAACATACATGGATCATATTCGATATTCCATGGTCAGCAACAGTGCCCTCTGGTAATATAGACACCCTTCGTAAATATTTGCTAAAAAGGCTATTAAAAATTTGGTCGGTGTTGATCCTTCCCACTTTTCACTCTAAATATTTACAAAAATCTAACCTTGAATATTGAGAAAATTGAATGAAAAATAAGCATTTACCACAAAAATGTGCGCAACAATCATTGGCCAGAAAAATCTATATCCCCAAGCCATTTATGACCATGGGTAAAGCAATAGAATACAGCTATGATGAGCAACAGAATAATGTAAATAAGCAATTAGAAGGAATAACCACAGTTTTTCATACAGACCAAAGATGCCAATATTATTGGAGGGCAGGAAATTTACTTCTGTCATATATTTGTTTACATGCCAAATACTCTTTGTCGATAGCTAGAACAGTTCAAAGGTCAGACAGTGTTCAAATTGCATGTCCAGTGGTGAGATTGTGTTGATACCAGATGATCTGAGGTGAGATTTGACTTGTATGACATGTCCAGTGGGCATATTGTGTTTCAAAAGCACATTCATCTGTGATGCTGCGCCATCAGAGAACTACCTTCAGCAGCTCAGGGTCGATGCCTTTGATTTTGGGGCCGGGTACAGGAGGCAAGAAAATAACCATTAACCTAAGACAGGAGTTTGGAAAGGAACAGTCACATTCGTGGAGACCGGTGCAGGCCAATGATAAAGCACTACTGTGAGACCAATGCAGTCCTAAGAGAAAGCGCCACTGTGATATCAATGCTCCCCGGTTAAAGACTGTCAGCATTATTTATTCCTGAGTACTGCCAGTAATCACTACATCATGAAAACCCACACCCTGCTGGTGACATGCTCACCTCTGCTGCCGAAAGTAGATGATCAGCATGATCAAAACACCTACTCCGACAATTCCCAAAATTACAAGGAGCAGAAGAGGCATCCTGGACTCTGTAAAACAGAATGTTTCCCCCCACATATTTATTCCTTAAGCAGCAAGAACATTATACTACGGCAAATTTAAGGTTACGATTTGCAATTATGTGGTACATTACTGATAATATGCTACACTAAAGCATGTTATTGATGGGGCTTCCCGTTAAAAGCAAAGTGCCGAAGTGGAATTTCACCGTTACCTGGCAGTTAATTGTTTATGCACCCCATAATTTCCAAGCCAGCTGAGGCTCTTCTAAAACACATTAACATAATTCTCAACATGTGTTAGGAACTATCTAGATCTTTGAACAGAATATTTGAAAATGAAAATGTACCCTCTGCTCTGAATCAGCCTCATTATTAATTTGGCCACACAGTAGCCAGTACATTACGCAGGCACGTTGGCAGCACCTGTTCTATCATTTATTGTGAAAAGCATTCCTCACAATTTGCATCAAGCAGATGAAGGTAGGTGCACATACACACATATTTGCGGACATTCAAATATACTCACCTTGAACAGGTATCTTTGGGATGGATATGAAGATTGGTTCGCAGAATTCACCTGCATTATCAAACGCTGGCATTCTGCATCTAACTCTCACCTCATACTCAGTGTTGACACGGAGGCCGAACAGGGAGTGGTAAAGGTCCTTCTCCCACCCAAGCTGTGGAAGAGAGCTGGTTAAATCAGCACAGCATAAAAATCGCACTTTAAAATGCATTTAAAAACCAACTCAGCAGACTGCCTTTTTCATATTGTTCCAGCGTGCACAATTTCTAACAATACCGTATGTCCATTCCTATGACAATTGTCAGTATTCTAAGCCATCTGCTAGCATAAACACACAGTGTAGTTATGCAAGAATAGATTCATCTCTAAACTACACAATTCAAATTTGTACATTTTGTATGGAAACATATTGTATGGAAGCCTAAAGGAGATATAATTCAAATACAAATAATGTAACTTGAAAATGAAAATTTATTTCTGCAATAGCATTATTTTCCACATTGAGTATGTATGAGTTATTGAAGTAAAAATAATCTAATTGGCATTTTCATTTTCATACACTCCTTTGGTGGTTCTATGACCATATCAAAATGAGAAAGTAATAGATGCTTTAATTTTCAGAGTCGTACTTCACTGTACTTTAGAATTTATTGAAATTTAATTAACAATTGAAAATTAAAATGCAATATGAATGATGCATCTTCATTTTCCATTTATACAAGCAATATGAAATTCACAATATAAATGTATTAAAATGCAGGTCTTCAGTAAGGATGTTACTCAGTCATTATAGGCGGGATGTAATGGGATAGCAATCAGAACCTGACTACTTTTATGAGATAGATCATATTTCATAACTGGCAAAAAATGTCTGACAGTTTGACACTGTCTGTGAAAGTTTGAAAGCTTCGTCATGATGGTTTGCAAAATTATGCAAGCCTTCAAAACTTAATTTCAATTTTGAAAGAAAAAAAAAAACAAACATTTTTTAATTTGATTTCAAACACTGAGTTTCAACCTTTCAATTTTTCCCCCAGTTTTTAGGAATGGCATGACATTTATCCCTTAAAGGCCGTGTAAAGAAAAATCAGAGATTTGTTTCAAAACATATTATAAATGTTGCATATTTATTGTTAAAAACACACAAAAAGACTCACTTCTATATAGTGCTTAATTTTAGATTTTGTCGGTTGAACTGTTTCACTCTGTTTTAGTGGTTTAGGGGTTTTTTTGGGCGGGCTTAAACAGGGGGCCGCATGACGCACTGTGGCCCCTACTGGCATAACTCCTCCCACGCACACTGTAACAGTATAAATACTTTCAGCACATAAGCCTTTGTAGTATTCCTGCTCGTTCTCGAGCCTCGAAAAGCATCAACTGACGATAGTATGCAGCTAGCTAGCTAACTAAAATGTCATGTCTCCTCCTCCTTCGTGCATCTTTCCTGGATGCCACAGTGTGCAGGGTAGTGGCTCTGTCAGTTTATTTAAATTTCCAACGGGCAACAGCATCAGGAATTTTTAAAAGGCGCGGGTGTTGCGAGCAGCGCCGGTGTGTGGTGTCTGCCTCTAGGCAAACGTGACAGCAGCACACGCAGGCAGACAGGCACAGACACACAGGCGCTGCGTAGATCAGCGCCACGACTATTTTGCCTGCCTTGGTATTTCCTGTGTTTTATTTTGTTCATTATTGTTAGATTTAGTCTTGATGTGTGTGTGACAGACATGTGTATTGGACATTTACGAAAATGCGGAACAAATTGCGTACCGTATTGGTTCAATATGATACGCAACATTTAAGCCTAACGCCCACTGGCCGCGAAGCGTCGCGTCAAACTCCAAATGTTGCATTGACGCTTTTAAACGCCCAATGAAAGTGTCAGCCGCATCAGCATTGACAGCTGTCAACACGACCGAGAAGCCATGAGTGTCAATCTCAATATATTCAACAAGACAACGTTTAATTTTGAAAAACAAAGAACAAAAACCTACCGATCAAGCTTATTTTAAGTGATGACAAAGTGCGACGGTCGGGTTGCTATGCACTATCCGTTATATACAGGCATAATTTCCCTCCTGAATTTAGCAGTCTTGTAAGTTTTGATTATGATTCACTTTACTTCACCCAGCAGCGAATTAGCTAGTAAGCTAACTTAGTACACTTATCGGTGTACCCCGAGTTAGTTACTTTCTAACTGTAGATCGCTTGATAACTTAAATGCTCGCAAAATAACGGATTTCCTCTTAAAAATGCGACTTGGTTAAAAAGCAGGTATATTGGTTCTGACAATTGCATGTGAGGTTTCCGCTAAATGTGTGCTACCAACCATGACAAGGTGAAATAGTTCAATAACCTACATGACAAATGCGTTTCTATTGAGTTGACGCCTCAGAAATCGAGCAGTGGCGAATAGTAAAAATCTGACGCGCGGCATATGCTGCCGGTGGGTGTTGCTCCATTGAAATTAATGTAACGTTAGCTAATCAATTTTTTGACTTGGGTCTTACGCTTCCAGTGGGCGATTTAATTGTCAATTAAATGACCCCAATGAATTAGCATCCATTTTTCACTTCGTAATGGTGGTATTTGATTGACAGGTGACAATTGAGAGTGGGCGTCGTTTCAGGGCCCCCAGCGGACACGCCCCCAGCATCTTAGAGCAGAGATAACTCCTTCATCTTTCAGGTTTTGGAAACCTAATTTTTAATACTTGGCAAATTTTTTGATCATTCAAATTTTGCTGGGTGGTTAATAACACACTTTTGTCTGCTGAGAGAAACTCAGGAGACATATTTATTATGACTTTACACGGACTTTAATAGTCAGGTTCTGGTCGGTAGCCTGCGGCGTCATGCCAACAGAGAATACCTGACATCCTAACTGAAGATTTGCCTTGATGAGAGGACCTATACATTTCATTTTCATTTTGATGCAAAAAGAGTGAAGTCACCTGTCATTGCAAATGCAACTGACTGGCACCAATTTCTGTTTAATGCATTTGAACATACAATTACAGCAGGTCAAGACTTTGTAATTGAATTTTCAAATTCCATTTCGAATAAGAAAATGACATTTTAATTTCATTTAAATTGCCACTTGAATATTGCTTTCTCGCAAGGAAAGCCAACTTACATTGTTAAGATGTGTTAAAAGCCTTAAAATAAATTCAATTTTTATTGCAGAAGCATACTCTCACACTGAAAATTGTAGAAAAATGTAACCTTCAACTCAAGTGAATTTTAAGGGGAAAAAAAACCCCTGACTAAGAAATAATTATTTTTCATAAAATCACCTGTTCCACAATTACTGGCATCCCTAACAATTCCTTGGAATGAAATGTAATTGAAGTATTTCTGTCATTTCTACAGTAGTTTACAAAGTTGATCAGAGTATCTAGGAACATTTCATTCGTAAATCATCGCTTCCTTTTTCCCTTGGGTATAAATAAGACGTGACACAGAGCCCATTTCTCTTATCCACTCTTCAACATGGGAAAGACAAAGGAACACACCATTCAAGTAAGGCAGATGTGTGTCGACCTTCACAATTCAGGCAATGGCTACAAAAAAATAGCCACTCGCCTGCACCTGCCCATATCTACTGTCAGAGGAATCATTAAGAAGTTTAAAACAACTGGAACAGTGGGAAACAAGCCTGGACGAGGACACAAGGTTATTTTGCCACCACGCACAGTGAGGAGGATGGTTAGAGAAATAAAAAGTTCTCCAAAGCTCACTTTTAAAGAATTGCAACAAACCGTAGCATCTTGGGGTCAGAAAGTCTCCAAAACAACCATCAGGCGCTATCTACATGCCAACAAGCTGTTTGGGAGGCACGCACGGAAAAAAACCTTTTCTCACTCACAATCGTAAACGCAAACATCTGGAGTTCGCTAAGCGGTACTGGGACTTCAAGTGGGACCGTGTGCTTTGGTCAGATGAGACCAAGATAGAGCTTTTTGGCAACAAACACTCTAAGTGGGTCTGGCGGAACACAAAAGATCAGTATGTAGAAGACCGGATAGCTCATTCGGTTAAGGCACTGCGCTGCAGTGCAGAGGTGACTATCACATTGCGGGTTCGAGCCCCAGCGTACAGACCGGCAGCTTTTTCAGATTAGCGCACAATTGGCCATCGCGCTACAGGGTTCCAAATTGGGAAGGGACTGCCGGATTTGGGGATACAATAGTAGCTTTGTTCGTTGCTCCAGCGCCTTCTGCTGGCCAGACGGGCGCTCGTCAGGAAGACTCTGGGTTTGTTCATGTCCGGGTATCCTCCGCCCTAGTTCTGAACTTACGAGGATTCAATCCAATGAGTGTATAAGAATCAGTGGCTGACGGGCAAGTGCTTCGGAGGAGAGTCGTGAACTTTCTTCACTATCCTGAGTTGGCATCAAGGGGTCGCATACGAGCAAGCTTTGTACATAGTTCACCAATTGGGCATTCCAGATTCGGGTGGGATTGGAGATGACAAATTTAAAAAAAAAAAGAAAAAAAGAAAAGCACCTCACCACTGTGAAGTATGGGGGAGGATCGGTGATGCTGTGGGCCTGTTTCTCTTCCAGAGGCCCCGGGAACCTTGTTAGGGTGCATAGCATCATGAACGCTTTGAAATACCAGGACATTTTAAATCAAAATCTGGTGGCCTCTGCCCGAAAGCCGAAACTGGGTCGTCACTGGGTCTTTCAGCGAGATAATGACCCTAAACATTTGGCCAAATCTACACAGAAATGGTTCACCAGACACAGAATCAAGCTCCTCCCATGGCCATCTCAGTCCCCAGACCTCAGCTCCATTGAAAACCTGTGGAGTGAGCAGAAGAGGAGAGTGCAGAGGAGAGGACCCAGGTTGCTGGATGATTTGGAGAGATTGTGCAAAGAGGAATGGTCAAAGATCCCCCTTTCTGTATTCTACCGTCTTGTGAAAGATTATAGAAGATTAGGTGCTGTTTTGTTGGCAAAAGGGGGTTGTACAAAGTATTCACATCAGGGGTGCTAATAATTGTGGCACACATGATTTGATGTAAAAGAATTATTTCTAAATGTGGGATTCTTTTTTCCCACTGAATAAATGCACTTGAATTAAAGGTTGGATTTTCCTCTTTTTTTTTTCCTTGTGGTCCTATATCATTTCGAAAAAAACTGAATTTATTAGAAGCTAAAGAACGCATCTTAACCAGAGATGCCAATAATTATGGAGGGCGCTGTACAGCTTCCCCGTGAACCACATTCACGTACACTATGCTCATCTATTCAGACAAATTGACATAAATTCTTTCTTCGGTTCAGAAAATTCTCAGAGCCGGCAGGAGGTATTAAAAAGAATGTAAACCCTGTGACATGGCCAACATTTTAAAAAGCTGGAACTTATCAGCAGAAACAAGTACACGTTTTTACCCCTCCGCCGACTTCAGTCAGAGGGGTACAGTCGTCACCTGTGTGTCCGTCAGTCGTCTGTCTATGACTTTGTCCGGGTCAGTACTCAGCAATCAATGGTCGCAGCTTCACCAAATTTGGTGTGGTAACTCACTATGACCCATAGATGTTCAATCTCAGGTTTTTTCCCTGCATTTGACCTTTGATCTTAGTGCTGTGACTTTGACCCTGGAAATATTGTCCGGGTCAGTACTTGGCAACTAATGATCGCAGCTTCACAAAATTTGGCAAGGTAACTGACTATCACCCACAGATGCGCAACGTCAGGTTTTTTTGCTGGATCTGACCTTTGACCTTGGCCGAGGGGAATTCAGCAACATGTTATGTTTTTATGCTGAAATCAATCCACAATCAAGGATAATCAATATTATAGACAGCTTGGAACAGGAAGTGCTGAGCATATCCCGAGTCGCACAGAGTCACCAATTATGTGAAACGATGGAATAAATAGACATGTGCCAGTGTATCAAATATGGCAAACAATGGATTTAAGAGCGAGAGTTTGTATTCTGATTTGGAAGACTGGAGTGACATCGGATCGGATTAGTCATGGAAGTGAAGACTTTGGTCTCAGTGAGGCAAAAGAATACGCAGGGCTACAGCCCTATAAATATCCATCCATTCTCTATACCCGCTTCTTCCTCATTGGGGTTGCAGGGGGAACTGGAGCCTGTCCCAGCTGGATTGGCAAGCTATGCCTTTTGCCCACAGTCAGCCCTATAAATATGACTCTTCAAGAAGCTAGAGGTAGTGTGGGTGCAATGAGATTCACATATAAATAATGAAATTTATTGATTTAAGTATATAATTAGTAAAACACATCAAAATTATCATGCAGGATTGTTTTGAGACATCCATTCATGATAACCAAGTCCTTCTTCCAGTCAAAATATAAAGTCTAAGCCTCAATCAAAATGTTTCAATATCGGTCTTCGCTCACAATTGCAATTCGCTGCATATCCCGATACTTGCCTTGGGTAAGTGCTCCAATAATCCACAAAACTTGGTTTCAAAAAATCTTTAAGCAATTGAGTTTCAAGAAAAACAGTTAAAATTTTTTACTTAATCGTCAGTTATTTGGTTGTGACTACTAGAAGGTAAAGGAGCCAGAAATTATATCACAGCCATTTCTGGAGAGGAGAGGAAAATGCTTATAATGCAAAGTGCTTTGACAAGGATGTGGTGCTTTATCAATGAGATGTTTATCACCAATATTACTTTGGAAGACCATTTAATCAATCCATGAGGTAAAATCAGATTGTGAAACAGAGTGTGCATGCCCTTTAAGTATGGAATTTAGTCCTTTGCTCATCAATACGATTAGGAGCACTGGAAATGCTTACAGAGTGCCAGAGAGGCAGAAGCTTGTCGCGGTACTGCAGCTCGTACACCAAGCTCATCCATCCCCTCTCCACGTCAGCCGATGGCGGTGGCCTCCAACGTACAATGGCATCATAGTGTACCGCAGACTGGCCAACATTGAGTAGGGTCCAGTTCAAGGCTACTGGTGGGTCTGGGTGTACTGATAAGAGACAGACATTATTACTTTTATTTAAATTAGATAAGAATTCTAATTTAAGGGGTTTCCATAATATACGGGACGTGATAATGGAATCAGAAAATCTAACATCCAAAAAAGTCACTGCCTTTTAAGGCGCGCGAAAGCACGCGCGCACCAAAACGGGCCTAAAAAAAATTTAGGGAAGGAAAAAAGCGCGCACCTCACAAAAACAAAGCTCGAAAAAACGCGTGCCGTGTGGAAATTAGACTGGTACCGTCTCCAACGTTATATTCTGCTGGTAGAGATTCCGTACAATACAGAACAGTAGCGCCAACACTGCTTTGTAGAAAAGATGGGAACAAGTCTTCGTAGATACTGGAAAACCAAACGTGAGAGATACCCTTTCTGTGATTGGGCAACCCGTACCAAGTGACACTTTCTGAACCAATCTCTGGTGTTTCATTTTCGCCTTTGGAGCGGCTTTAGATGGCGAACATGGCTGCTGGACATGCCATTGGGGAAGAAACTTCTGCAAAATGGGACATTCGAGGTGAATCACGGCTTTTAAGAATGCTTGTCTACAGCAGATGTGTGCATAAATTAACGATTCTTGTTCCCAAAAAAATCATTTCCTGTGGACATAAGTTGTGTTACTTGGCTGAACCGTCAGTGGGTATTCTGGACGAGGTTTAGACAGTGACGCTTGTTTTGCTTTCCAAAGTTGGTCAGGTTACGTGCAAAGTCCTTGTGCATGGTTTGTTAATGTCGCCCAATAGCAACTATCATTTCTGATAGAGATTCAGTGATTCTTTTGAGCCATGTCAGGTTAAGCAGCTATTGAGGCAAGTCCCTATAATGTAACTGAAAATGTAATAATTCCTCCGATTTTGTTTTCATTGTATTCCTTCTTTAATTTTAGATAAAAACATTTGAATAAAAAATTCAATTTTTTTTGGTAAATCTGCACTTTGTTCGTGAATTCTCAGGATAGACTCCTATTTGCCCCCTGCAATTACATTCAGAGGTTTAAGCTTATATTGAAGAACAGGAGCAGGATGCTTCTCGAAATCTCAGCATGTTTTGTGTAAGAGATAAACTGAGTTTAAACTTGTTTTGCATCATAATTGGCCTCAACTCTGAATAAATCTATCTTGGAGTAACATGCCCATCATAGCAGAGCAATCTTTTCATTCTTCCGGTTGTCCCAGCCTTGGAAAGAGCCGTGAGGCCCACAAAAAAAAGCTTGCCTTGAATTGCTAGGCGAGCTTTTAACCACTCGCCATGAAATTTTATAAGACAGTGACTGTGACTTAATACAATATAACATTCTAGTACAATATAACATTCTCAACTTGAGAAATAATTTAACATTTTTAAATCCAAGAAGCATTTTAAGATGCAGGGCTAAAATATTTGTCGAGATGGCCAATTACATCACAGTTAATTAATGAAGCTAAAAAAAATAGCCTACAGCCTTCCCTCAAGATAGCGGCTCCTGATTAAGAAGGAGCAACAGCTGAAACAGTCTACACACAGACTTTTCTGACATAACCATGGTCACATAACTACAGTCCTCAATCATCACTGGGACTACAGGAAGCCAGGCTCAATGAAAATACGTGCAGCGGGTGGTGCCTTACCAATGTTCTCCACGCTGAAGCATGTGTTGTCGTACATGACCCCTCTGTCCGTGGAGACCAGCTGCAGGCAGTAATTTGTCCAGACACGAGTGTGGGTCTTGCTGAAGAAACACATGCTTGGCACAGACCAGCTGTATTCTGGGCATTCTTGCCAGACTTTGGGGGATTCACTATAAAGATCAGATAGCAGCAAACATCAGTATCAACCACTGGACTCAGAACTAACAACCGACTCAAGCAAATCAAGAAAAAAATACCATACGGCACTGTTGTATCCATGAAAACTTCCTTTACTTTGTATTTCGAGATACAACCTGAATCATGTCTGTTAGACCATGCCTTGGAATTGAAGCCCAGCAAATCTAACCATACCTGATGAGGCAATTGCACCCCACACCGCAAAACCATGAGTTCTTTGGCTTTGTATCAAATCTACCATCTTCATTGTGTTCATCCCGTGAAATGTTCATGCTCATACTACTCCAATGAAAGAAAATTCCAGTAAAATGGAATTTGATTGGATTAACTGTTCTCCAGGAAACTGGCAGAAGCCAAATTCAAGAAGGCTGCTTTGGTGGCTATATTGACAAGAGCAGCGCACCCATTTTCGAAAGCAACCTTCCACTACCCACCAAAAATGCACATAGCAAGTTTGAATTAGACTAGATCATCCACAAATCGACAAAAAAGTCTAGGAAGACCAGGAATAGAAGCGTTTACATGGATGATACAAGAAAGGAGAATAACTTTTGGTAAAAACATCTCAGTGCTCAAACATATATATGCACCTTCACCCATATAAGACAATGTAACTTTAATTTGGAAACAATCTTGTATTTTACAAGAAAAATTCATGGACAGGCGGGCAGGCGAATGGACAGTGCCATACCATAACAAGCCCATTACTGATAATGATCATATAATAAAAAGAATTACATGCCAGCAAATGGAGACCACTGAGGTAAACTACCAGGGCACTTATTAGCTTTACGTACTTTTGTAGATTTTACAGTTATAGGCCACTGCCATTGCCGCACCTCTTTCTTGCCAATTGTCATGAACAGTCAATGTTTTGTCCTTTGGCTCATGACAAACCTTTCAAAAAATCTTGATCAAGTCTGTGACTCCATTAGGAAATTGTCTTTTTGCAATGGGCCACTCCCATTACTACACCCCCTTGCAGCTAACTGGCATGAACTTAAAAGCACACCTTCACACACACTCACGCACGCACGCACGCACACACACACACACACCCGCACACACACTCTGTGTCCATGCCAAATTTTAGCCTTCAAGGGCAAAAACTGCAGCTGCCAGAGACAGGAGCGATGTTTAAGGACCAAACAACTGACTGACAGACTGAAAGACAGAGTGAGCAATAGAGTTGCTAACTGCAACTAAAAAAGCCACTAAGTCTTTGCTTAAAATACATCTTAGCCACTGCCTCCCGCAATTTTCCACTGCTGGGAGGGTAAACTTTTCTTTCTTGCAGTCAACCACTGAGCATGCGGTGTGTTTGCCTTAACAAGAGGCCCATGGGCCTTAACAGTCACCTGAGTATAGTATATCCAATGTCAAACCTTGGCCATTAGGCGTGGCCCTAATTTTGACCCCAGGGATCAGATTATTGGAATCCAGTATCATAAGGAATAGAGTATTCTAAATTGTATGTATACAACTTGTGGCTATTTTCTCTAAGCAAAGAAAAGATTTCTCAAGCGATTTTGACCCTTGGGCCCTGCCCCTTAGCCCCTGGGTAAGGGAAACTGTCAAAAAATATCATAATATCATCTAATTGTTGTAATGTCAATCAAATGTGAATGATTTCCAGTAGAAATTAAACAGAATATACCCAAAAGTATCATTTTCCTATATAAACTATAGTAAATTTGACCCCCTCCCCACGGGCAAACATGGAGCCTGGGGGTCATGAAATTCACAATTTTTATAAAGCACCTCAAGACACTTCCATCTATAAAGATGGTTTCTAGCATATCTAGGTATAAAAAAGTAAATGCAAGACAATAGGCTTGCACTAACAGAGTTGACAATACATAGGTTTGGTCGGTGCGGTCTGTGAATATGCTCATAAAAACTTCATTTTGCGTTTAAACAAAAAACGCTTCAGTGAAAGGAAGGAATAATACCTTCATTAACATATGTCAAGTTACTTTTCTACTTCTGAGGTAAAACCGCATCCCGCGGGGCATTTTCCCCTCAAACTGTACAGGCAGTTGCCAAGTACCAACCACAGGTTGTTGGTTTTCTCCAGGTATACTCCAGTTTCCTCCAAAACCTAAACATGAGACATCATTAAATGACCCTTACTTAAGTTGTGTTCACAATGTGGCTTATGATGACAATATAACAAAGGGCAATAACTCCATAAAATTTGATTGAATCGGTCTGGTTTTCAAACTTCTTTGAGATCTTATAAGATATAAGCCAGCATGCAAAGTTTCATGAAAATTGACCAATATTTACTAAAATTATTGTGTTCACAAGGTTGCTTATGATTATATTACAACAAAGGGCAATAACTCCATCAAATATGATTGAATCAATCTGGTTTTCGAACTTGTCCAAGATCTTATGGATATAAGCCTGCATAGAAAGTCTCATCAAAATTGGTTCATAAATACTTAAGTTATTTTGTTCACAAGGAAAAGTTTACGGATGACGGACGACGCACGACGACGGACAAAAGGGGATTGTAATAGGTCACCTGCCTTCGGCTCAGGTGACCTAAAAATGTAGTCATAACCAATTTGAGGTTATACTGTAACTAACTGCATGGTGAAAGGAATAACGATGGCCAAAACTAAAACCTAAGCTATAGGCGGGTGGTTTTACCTCACAAATGATTCCCCTAGTGACAATGATAGGGGCACAGAATCTAAACAGGTCATTTAACCACGTGATTTCAAAGGAAGTATACATTTATCAGGTTGAGGATGAGCACACTTTTCATACTATGGCACTGTTAATATAATTCATTCCAAAAATTCCAGGTAAGACCAATCCAAGTTTGTTAAAGCAGTGTTTTAGACCAGGGCTTCCCAACGCTGGAGTAACCCTGCCCAGCACATATTAGATTTCTCTCTGATTTCGACATATCAGATTCAGGTGATCAGCTCATTAATGGATTACTTGATAAGCTGAACTCGTTGTGTCAGATCAAGGGGACATCTAAAATGTGCAGAGCAGGGAAATATTATTTTAGGCAATTTAAGCTGTTTATAGCTGGTCTATGGCTGGTCAACATTCGGCTACATCAGCTGGTTTGCAAGTGAACAGCTAAAAGTGTCAAATACACCGTTTAAACCAGTTTCACAAGCTTGACCAAGCTTAAGATGGAATTTTCAGCAGAAATGTCCCGCAACACTGTGTTCACTCCATCTGGAAAACACTGGCGTTTCACAGGCTCTTCCTGCTGTCTTACTTCTTTTGAAAGAAGACCCTCAGGGCTCCTGGCTTGGACAGGTTCTGGAAACCTCCGGCGGTCCACCAGCAACGAAACGTCTCCATGTCCCGGGAGACACAGCTGGTGAAGCGGGGACCTTTATGATGCACTGTAAGAGGGAGTGCAAGAGCACAAGGCAAGATCAAAATCTAGAATATAGCTGTACTGCGTCTGTGGTTATTCATTTTTGAAGAGCTGAGGTCAGTGGAGAAATTCACAGCTGAGGTCAGTGGAGAAATTCACTGACTTGAGTTTAAAGCTGCAGTCTGTAACTTTGAGGAGAGAAAGGACTTCGCACAAAAATTTGAAAAAAGCAACTTTCAGAACCCTCCCCCTCCCTCCCTCTCCACTGCACTCTTCAGACCCTCCCCTAGAAAGCTACCGTGCACGCAAAGGCACGCGAACTGTTGCATGCAACTGCGGAGAGACTTTGCACGTTCACATTATGAAAGCAGCGAAGTTGCCGAGGCGAGACGTTTCTGTTGGGAACAGTCAACACTGCTGGTCAACAAACCGGCGCGTCATTAGACCTGAAAATTCCGGGGCTAATATCCCTCCTTTTATTGAAAACAAGTGTTTGCCACTAACATGCCAATATCCCCCGGCGCCTCAATTTTATGTGCCCGTACGGACGGAGCCCAATGCTATATCCCCGCTTCGCGCTAATCGCGAGGCGAGGGATAATAATTAGTCCTGGCAAATTCCTTCATTCACACGTTTTCCAATTCAATAATAATCAAGCGGCAGTAGAAGACATGGCTTATCTCCCCCATGCAATCTAAAAGCGACAAAATAATAGGCTACATTCAGTACCGAAAAATAATTAGATTATAATTAGGTCTATGCACCATCACTCGTGATGGCATTTCATAACTCTTCAGCTAATGAAGGTAATTTCTGCGACAAGTACATACACCGGTTTTTGCGGCACGGTCGCTCAATTCTGTAAAAAAATAGACATTTGTCCATTGGAAAATGTAAACGGACGAAACCACTTACTAGTCTGAAATGCCGTCGCCGAGTGCAGGTGCATAGACATAATTATAATTAAATTATTTTTCTGTCCTGAATGCAGCCCATTATTTTGTTGCTTTTAGATCGCATGAGTAAAAGAAGCCGTGTCTTCGATTGCCACTTGATTATTCGTGAATTGAAAAACGTGTTAATAACGGAAACACATCTAGAATTAGCCAGGATTAATTATTTTCTAAAAAAAATCAGGGTTATTAGCCCCGGATTTTTCAAGTCCAACGACACGCCTGCCAACAAACGAGCAGAAATAAATCACATCGACATGAAAAGTAATCTACAGCAGTATGTATTCATTAAAAACCAAGCACACACTTATTTCAGGAAGTTACCCGTTTTTTGAGTACAGAAACTGTTGTGAATCCAGCTGAATGGCCAGTTACTCATGTATGTCAGCATTTAGCTGTGAGAGCACAGAAACGTTGGACATATTTATAAGGACAACAACACAACTGATAAGACTGCCAGGTCACTTCATAAAGAGATTTTCTGCTGCTTTCTAATAAAACAACGCCAGTGACGTTAGCCCTATCATCCGAAACAAGCTAACGTTAGTTCGACTGCAACATCACAGTAACATCACATGCACTACAGAGTACTGTAACAATTACAAGACTCTGGCTATTCGAACAGCGACTGTGCTTGTAAGCGACGTTCATTCGCTTATTTGCAAAGCAAAAATGAACCAACAAATAAAGCAAGGGGTTTACCTGTCAAGGAGAAAAGTCGCAAACTCTGCGTCAGTTTTTAATCTTTCAGATCACGGAGTTCCTTCCACTTTTAAAAAGCCACTCCGATCTTCACTCTGGTTTTATCCCGGGTTTTGTTAAATTCTTTCTTTTGTGCTTTTTTTCTTCTGGCTTCCTTTTTTACTTGTCTTAGCCATGTGTGCGGTTTCTGGAAACTGAGGTAACAGCATTTTTTTCCTCGCTGATGGCTCTAATCTCCTGAACCCGCTCTCGGAGATTTGAACTTGACTGAGCACTGGCGTGAACTGAGGAGGAAGGGGGAGGGGGCTGTCTGCAGCGCGTGCATGTGCACTGTTTGGCGGCTGTCAGACACCATCCTGGCTCTAATTGGTTCTTTTAGTCGGTCCGAACGATTCTTTTAAATTGCAGTCAGAGCATTAGGTGGGTTTAAATGACCCTTTTTTTATTACAGAGTACTAGTTATATGTAATACTGTCTGTACACAGTGACAGTTTTAGCAAAAATGAAAAAAAGTTACTTTTCTAAAACTACAGACTGCAGCTTTAAAGGGCTGGCCCCACTTAAGTGTGGTCCGGCCAAACAGAGAGAGGACGAGAGGATGGGAGACAGGAAAAATGGGAGAGGAGTAGAGGGGGAGCAAGGCACAGAAATGGGTATCAAGACAAGAAAGGGAGCTAGGGAAAAGAGGAAGAATGGGAGGAACAAAGGGAGAGAAGCGATCACAGCCAGTATTGCCTGACGAGAGCAGACACATAAAAGCATGTTAGCGACAGATGGTAAATAAGCCGGCAAATACAGCAGCTGATCATAACAAACATAAGTAGCATGCATTCAGAGACATCCTAGCCAACTGTTTTCCATAATGAATTGACACAGCCATAAATTTTATAGGGATGAGTATCTTTGTTTGCTCTAAGTTACTAACAGAAAACAGAGCTGGGGAGTGGAGGCCTTCAGAGGGCATCAGGAGACGGCTAACAGGAAACAAACAATCGAGCAAGCTCTAATGTTCCAACCCACCCCTCTACAGTAAGCTTCAACTGAGGAACTACAGAGGGCTTACACATTAGTGTCTTCCTGCTTTCTGCAGATTCCGTCCTCTCAGAATATAGTTAATAAAACATTTTTTTTGTTCCCAGAGTTACAATATAAACAGAAAACTGATGATAAGCTGACAGCAGAACAGTAAGCTGAGTTGCCACTGGAATGAGTGGTCCCTCAGAGTCTTCTGTTCAGGACAACATATTTAATTTCCCATAACAAAGCCTGACGTGGAAGTAAAGCATAAGGTTTTGTACCCAGAATGCACTAATGCAAGCATGTGTACAGAGTAAATGTGACTCTGGAGCCTGCCTAAAGTACATGGCTGAAAGAGGCATGTACTGTGTTGCCTCACAGAACTCTCATAACTCTCAACCTCCATGACCTGCTGGATACAGCCACACACCACAAGGCGATTCATGAGCATCTCAGCATAACACATAAGCACCTTGGTACACACCGCACACTACATAAACTTGTTATTATTATTATTTATGAGCACGTGTTCTTCTAATTATTCAGTCTTATTATCTCCACATTTTTGCACCCAACTTATTCTACACATGGAGACGCAGTAGCGCAGTGGTCAAGTAGGCAGTGGTTCAAGCCCCGGCCACGGCCTTCGCGGTGTGTTCTTGGGCAAAACACTTTACTCCAACACTCCACGCCTCACTCCACCCAGGTGTATAAATGGGTACCAGCAAATAGGCAAGGACACTTGTCTAAGAGCTGGGGGGAGTACCTGCGATGGACTGGCATCCCATCCAGGGGGAGTAGTAATACTCCTAGTCGCTTCATGCCATGGAAACTGGGGTTAAGCACCGGCCCGATGGGCCACTAGGCTCATACAGGCTTACTTCTATTCTACATACTTTATCCAAATAATATCATTCAAATTCCAAACATAAAGCACGTTTAGGACACATTTGCTGCAATTCAGATCTTTGGAATCTTTTTCAGGATTTTATTTATTTAACCTTTCATCACAACTGCATTGCCTGGCCAAGAAAAATGCACACACTAAGACTTTATTAGACCGCCTTCAGGTTTCATGGTGCATATTCATTGGGGCATTGTTACAACAATCTTGTGCAACCTTACAACATTTCCATCCAGAGTTGCATAAATTTTTGGCAAAGATGTTGTATTGATGACAGGAGAGACAAACGACTCTCTAAAGCCCTTCTCCAGCACATCCCAAAGACTTTCCCCCGGATAGGGTCAGGACTCAGTGCTGGCCAACTCGCGTGTGGGTCATTCCATGTCAATTTAACAAATTTCAGAAAATTTCCCCACCTGACCATCTCAGATTTATTTTAAAACATTCTCACACCAAGGCCATGTACTTAATAGGATATGTGCAACGTTTCAGTTAAATATCTTCTTAAGTTTTGACAAAAAAATTAATAAAGATGGCAACGTTTTGCTGATTTTCACACTCCTTTTTGCAACGTCAAATAAAAGTAGATTTTAAGGAGGTAATATCTCTAGTTATATCAATGCCATGGGCATTGGGCATGCAAATTTCCACAGTGTAGCATCTATGCCCAGTACACTTGTGAAACACATTTTCAATGGCAAATATGTTTTTATTAGGGAGCTGTGGCTGTTTGAAGTTGCTAATTTATTTGACGAAGTTGTCTGTGACACCAACTTTTAAGGCCAATCATGAACAAAGTTATGCAGGTAGAGAGCTGATTTTTTTCTGGGCAAGCTCTCCTCACATAGTGCTATTGGTACAATAAACAGCAAGCATGGCAATTGTATGGTTGTCCAGAAAATACACAGCAAAATCCTAAAAAAGCCTAAATTTCCTGAAATTTGACATCAAATTGCCGAGGTGTGCAAACGTGTAAATTCTTGAAATCTTCACCAACTTAAATCTTACATTCTTGGCTATCTTTGCATAAAAGGTGGTTGTGGTGCAACTCTTCATTAAATAGTTATTAATTTTTTAGTAACGCCTTGTAAACGCTCGTTTCTCATTGTTTCTATGTGACTCCTTGCATATTGCAGGAGTTTCTGAGGCTGTCATCATAACATCAGATAACGGAAAGTCACTAAAAGATCTGCAATTTTTAGAAACATTGGTTATAGTACCATATATAGGTCAGGAAATGCCATATCAAACTTGTATATATGAAATTTATTTAGCAACACTGATGAATAATGACATAATCTCAACCATTGGATGGCATTGGAGGACTTACAAATTGTTGATTTCCCCAAATTGACATTTATAATTGTGCATACAATAGCAGTTTAATTAAAGTGTTCCTAATTTTGATATATGATTTGCTATATAATAGAAATTGCCCAGGATGTAAAAAGGTTGATACTTCTAAGTACCCATTTCTCTGCCAGATTCACATATTTATTACATAGGAAAATTCATGTTTATGCTCAATATATCTTTTGACAGAGAAATACATATGCCGGTTTGAATCCCCTCTGCGGTTTTCGTTATCCCATGGGACATGAAATTGAGACACAGTGTATCCAGGGTACTACACTGGAAAAAGACAGAGAAAACCCAAAGGAACAGGGAGCACCTTGGTGTGGACTTTCAGACACCAATGGTTGTTAGGATCAGATCTCAAATTTGTATTAACATTAAAAAAACAGTTGGAAAATGATCGTTTATAAGGTGTTACTAAAGAATCATAACTATTTGCACCACAGCCACCTTTGAAACAAAGACAGCCAAGAATGTAAGCTTTAAGATCGTGAAGATTCAAGAATTTACAGGTTGTCAGACCTCAGCAATTTTATGTCAAATTTCATGAAATTTAGGCTTTTTTAGGATTTTGCTGTGTATTTTCAGGACAACCATCAAATTGACATGCTTGCTGTTTATTGTACCAATTACACTATGTGAGGAGAGCTTGCCCAAAAAAAAATCAGCTCTCTACCTGCATAACTTTGTTCATAAATGGCCTTCAAAGTTGGTGTCACAGACAACTTCGTCAAATGAATTAGCATTTTCAAACTGCCATTGCTCCCTAAGAAAAAGAGAAAGGCCATTGAACAAATGCTTGCCTAGTTTACTGGGTCTAGATCCTACACTGAGGACAATTTTGAGGCAAGGGCATGAGTATAACAGGAGATATCGCCTCCTAAAAACTCCCTTTTATTTGACGTTGCAAAATCGAGAGTGAAAATTCGCACAACACTACCATGTTTATTATTTTTTTCTGCCAAATTAATAGGCATATTTAACCCTATAATGCCCAGACACAGACATTATTATAGGAAAAATATGACCCAGTAATATTTTTGAAGTATTAAAGGGTAGTATTCAGATCCAATGTCCGTCATGACGTTTAGTGACAGCAAAATATACATTGCTGAACAGAACTTCTTCTAATTCCGGGAGTATCATATCTGATACAGCCAAAAATCAGCACCCCTCCAGAACTCAACACTCAAAATTTCAAATTATTTATATGCTCTCTACTATCTATAGCTATCCCTTAACATGTATAAGAATAAGTTTTTGTGTAATATTTACCTTGGAATGACGAACTTCACTGCCATTTCATCGGATAACCTAGCCAATCATTACATTCAGGTAGTAAGCGGACTTTGAATTATTGCTACATAACATTGATCAACTTAGACCTGACCAACTGAGGCAACCCCAGATCATAACACTGTCTCCAGACGCTTGTAAAGTGGACACTATTAATTTCCCATTTTCCCAATGCTCCACAGTCCAATCTTTATGCTCCCCAGCAAACAAAGTCATTTTTTTCCCTAATTAGCCACGCGAACAAGAGGGTTTCTCGTAGCCTAGAAATCTATATGTACCCTAGGAGTAGCAAATAGTTTTGCTCAGCAGTCTGGCTTGTCAGGCTAGGATTCTCATGGTCCTGCAGCTGATTAGTGTCAATCCAGCAATTCTTCTCAAAATCAAGCATGTAGAAACACTCTAACTTTCGGGATTCATTTCTTCCAGAGTGGACAGTTCAACACTATCTGGTTTCTAATAATGTGTTAGACAGTTCTTAACTTAATTCCAGCAATCTCCTAAGTTGTCTTTTTGCATGATGCAGGCCAATAATTTGCCCCTCTTGAGACACAGGAGGATATTTTTCCACGACCGCGGGACAAGGCTAGTTAAGAAATGAGAAGCTCTACACTGCATGAGTCAGGGTTTAAAAAAAGGCTGAGTGAAGCTGCCTAGCACACCCAGTAAAGGCACACCTGATACAACTAATCCACCGTGCAGACAGATTATTTGATCAAATCAGTTGAATCGTGTGTGCTTCCGCTTAGTTGAATTGAAAACCTTCAGTCCTTTGGCCCTTTAACGAATCAGTCTGAAACCCTTAGGATACATAGAATCTGCACTCTGAATCTCAATAATTGTCATAAAAATTTTAAGTATTCAAAATATTCAAAACAAGTAGACATGGTCAACAACATCCCCCGCCAAATGCCTGAATCGCACGCACCTCATTTTTGAACTCCATCGACGCCTTGATGGTGTGAAGCTACACACCAAGTTTGGTTGTCCTATCTCAACTAACTCCTGAGAAAAGCTGTCCCCTGTTTGGACGGACGGACGGACAGACGCACGGAGCTCAAACCTATATCCCCCTCACACTTCGTGGTGGGGGATAATAACAAGGCCACCACATGCCAGTAGTTTCTTGCGGTCCAGGCCAGTTTTACTAAAACAGCTGTAACTGATGAATATTTTTTCAGAACGTCATGAAATTATGTATACTATCATATATCCTAAAACTGTGAGCACAGGCAAAATTTGGTGCTTCGATAGGCGGGGCTACGAAAAGCAACACTGTAATACCCATATCTCTTCAATCCAGTGGCTGCTGATGACCTGAAAATTGGTGAGGTCTTGACCTGTTCCAATAATTCATTGATATTAACATTGCGTAAACTCTCAAAACACACAAAATTATCAGGTGTGTATTCTTTTTGAAGGTAAAATGAGAAAGAAAACTTGTCATTTCAATGCAAACTTGCATTTCATTCAACGCTGTTCATTGCAGATGTGTTGCCAATTTTCACGTCGACCTGAATCACTTGTGAAGTGTAGAACTGTATGAGGTGGATGGTCATTTTCGCCCCTGACCAGCTGGATTGGAAGAGCTGCCAGATCCTGACCGGGCCCCCTGGCCTGATTTATATGGCCTGGATGTCCCAGCTGGATTGCTAGAGATAGCAGACCTAGATCTACTCTCTCTGAGGCCAAGTTTGGGAAAAACTGCTCTAACCCATAACCAATTTTCCCTTGACAAAATCATTCAGTTTCCACTTCTCCCACATGCAAAATGTTGAATATGAGAACCTACTGCTGACTTACCATCTAATATCTGTCTACAGCCCTGGACATGTTCCGTCAATATGAGATAATCAACATTATTCTGGAAGAATCTCATTCCTGTGCTAATCTACTCAAGTCGCAAACCCTGCAAATCAGACACATCCGTTGGCCAAATGGTCAGGATCCACTTATCATAAGTACAATACACTTGGTAATTTCTGACAACAACTTGTCGCACCTACCTGGCATAGCCATCAATTATCGTGTCGCGGCCGGGAATGAGCAATTGGAGAGCTTTTTTTCATCCAAAGAGACTGCCATCAACTATCTTGTCTAAGTAATTAATGCAATAAAAATGTCTGGCCAACTTCAAAGAGTTTTTCATGTATAAGAAATGTACGTTGGGGAGGCTCGGGGTTCGCTTTGACTCCGCTGAACCCAGAGTACGTTACCCGTATTTCTGTTCACTGCCGTTTTTACTGGAAATAAACACCATTTTTCATTCGAAGATTGGATTGTCCCTTCGTTCTTTTTTCTTACAATTCCTTGCATTTGTGAGTGGATTTAATGTTTTGGCTCACCATTGTATGAGAGCCAAGCGTGTCCTCGAGCAGTCTGTGAATTACAATGTCTGTCATGGTATGGAGATGTGTCAGAGCAAATGGCAAAGGTGACCTGCACATTTGCAAGGAAAACATTAATACAGAAAAAATGTGCATGAATTTTGGAGCAGCATATGTAGCCATGAGGATGTTGTCTGTTCCAGGAACACCCCTGCACTTCCAAGCAAGACAACACCAAACCAATTTTTTCATGGATTACGAGCAAAGCGCCACATATGTACAGTACATCTGCAATCCTGCTCTGTCTCCAATTAAGAATGTATGCCCCATTATGAAGCGATATGAACTGAAAATTTTTGAACAATTGCACAGCTAAACATTTATTTATTGAAGGACTGTGGGAACCTTTGCTTGTGATGTAGGACTGATTTCCATATTGCACTGTATTAAAGCAAACTCATTCAGTAGTGGTGCAGACAATGACATGTTATGTTTGTTATACACAGACATGCACAGATAGCTGAACCTACACGACTGCGACAATGTCCTTTTGGAAAACTTTTTTCTGAGGGGGGAAAATAGAGGGGAATCTGATCTGATCAAAATGTGGTGACAAAATATTTATTGGCCAGAAAATTATGCAAATTACAATTCTTACAATCCATTAGGCTCTTATTAGCTCCCTAAAGGAAGTATATGCTGAAAGTTTTGGTGCATTTTGAACTACACAAGAACTGATAATTTTCTCTTTATCTCATCTATTTAAGGTTTTTACACACTGCTCCAATTTCACTGGCTGGTGGTGATCATGCTGTTAAAAAGATGACTTCCCATTATTTAAGCATTCATGACAAGAAGTGAGAATTCTGTGAGATAAACAGACACTGTAGTCCCAGAAGTCTTCTGCAAAAGTAGGTTTTTTCCAAAAAAAAAAAAAAAAAATCCAATGATGCGGAAACGAAAACCACATTTTGTTGAACTTGAAAAGCATAAGAATACATATAACCCCGTACATATTCCTAATTATTTATGCACATGCAGAGAGTTGGAAAATCAAAGCATAAAACTCTGAAATACTCTCTTTTTAATATTTTAGTTACTTAAAAAAGGTCATACAAATCCATGCTGAAACAGTCTTCAAGAATGTTTTCTTGCCTCTCAAATGTCAAAAGGGGTCACATTTGACCCCAGGAATATGTAAGGCTTAGGCTAATTGCAGAGAAATTTATGCACAATTAAAAACTAAATGTTCAACCAAATAGTGGTGCAAGTGGACAGTGTGTACCGCAACTGCTCACTTAACATTTAGGACAGGTTTCCATGAGTACTGAGAATTTTAGGAAGAAATATGAATGGGCGAAAGGTGAACTTGAAAGAGTAGTTGAAAAGGGCAGAAGAACTGTAATGATAATACCAACAAATACAATTGTGATCCTTTTGGTGACTGGACTCTAATAAAAGCAGGATATTCTGACATTTACCTAGTGGTCAAGTCTGAAACACAGAGCATTGCGAATTCTGAGAAAGGCTTGAGAGAGATCACTAGCGGAGAGGTTGAAGTCCATGGCAAGTTAAAAATATCCTCTAACAGGTGCAGCTCTTCTTGGAACAGTCTTTCCGAGAGCCTCAGAATCAAACTCCAAGATCAATAAATCAGCCTGTTTCTCAATCTTTGCGTATGTCACTATCATCACAGCCTCCCTGCCCATCTCACTTTCCCGCCAAATAATAGAAGCTGCCAGGACTTTCTGGACTTCACTTTCCGTTAAAAAAAAAATGAAGGTATTGGCTAAAATGGGGGCTAGCTGATGGTGCTTTATGTTGAATGACTAGGAATGTGTAGACTAAGAAAAGCAATAATTTGTTGTAAAAACATAATTTTGAGCCTTTGCTAATGTCTTCATGTTATTTGAACACTGAACGTTTCTAATAATCCTTCCCCCACCACTGAACGCCCTACATTCAACAGAATACTCACAAAGTCTTTAAAGGTAAATGTTGCCACTCAACGGCCATCTTGGCAATGCACCGGGCAGATATTTCAGGCTCACAAGACTAGGCTCCTATCTAAATGAATGGGAGGAGAGTGACAGCATAACTTCACTTTCAATGGTAACTGGGACATAAAAACTGCATGTATGCAATCACCAGTCAAATCTGATAAAAAACATTCAAAAAGTTTAGTGACTAAGCTCAAAAAATGAATTTTTGTTCAAAATGAATTTTTGCTCGCAAGTTATAATGCTACGACACAGGCGCAAAGTTTAATGATACAAACTTATTTTACGGCATGCTGTGACGTGGCGCCATCAGGTCATCCCACTGAACTGAATGATAGACACTCAAAAGGTTCATCCCACCTCAGCACTTGAATGAAAAATAACCCAGTCAGTTGAATCATGGAGGTTGAAAATGTCGTGAATCTGAACTGTGCGCTTGCATCATTGTGATAACTCAACTGGCTAGATATGTTTCCTGGTTCAGCTGTATAAAGCAGATGATTGGCTTTTGGAGACAGGGGGCGGGATGTGTGTCATGCAACTGCAATCTGTGGCATTACATACTTTTCTATTCGGAAAAATAGGTTTGTCTCTTCTTGATAAAATCTCTGACTGGGCACTGTGTAAATGTATTTGTCTCTTTTCCCAATTCCTCTATTTTTGCATATTGGTCACACTTAACCCTCTATTAACCAAACCCATTTCCAATTGTGATAAAATTATTTCCCAGAGCAAAAATGTTTATTTTGGCCCATTACTTGGAAAACAGTAGACAAAAAAATTGACATATCTGGCCCACCTTTCCAAATTGTAGCAAATCTGCTACATTGGGTAATAATGCTGATGAAAAAATTAAAGTGACGTACCATTCAAGTTAATCTTAAATGTTTATTTGGCAATAAGAAACAAAACCAACAGGGTGTCCAGGCTGTTAACCCTTTCCTTTCATGAAGCAGATATGCTATGCTGGTTAATAGAGGGTTAAATGTTTCATATCAAGCTAATTTTTGTGCTTCACAAAGATAACCTGAGTAAACACAAAATGTTGCTTTTGAATGATGATCTTATTTATTGAAGCAAAAAAAAACAAAAAAACACCATCCATCCCTACCTGGCCTCATCTAAAGAAGTAATTTCCCCCTTAATTTCTAAATCAACCAAATGAACAAATTGAATTGATAACTGAATTCAGTTTCACAATACACACAAAGGCCTGACTACTGCCAGCCCCGCCAAATCTAAAAATGGACTTAAATACATCCTGTCCGATGATGTGAAGTGGGCAAAGAGTAACACATGATCCCGCTATCTAAACAAATTTAAGAACAAAAGAAATTACATCATTAACATCCAGTAGTCCTCAGAGAGTTGCAGAGACATTTCTAAGAATCTAGGGCTGTGCTCGAACATTCAAAAAAAAAAAATAAGGCTTATTGTCCAATTCCTGTTCACCTTTCTTTAACCTCGATGAAAACATCACAAGGTTAAGGAAAGGTGTAAAGCGGAATTCATAAGGGCTTAGGAAGACAATGGCGCCAATAAGAGAATCCGAATGCACTTACACTAGGCAACATGATTATGCGTGTCTTGCCCGTCATGTTTGGTTGTTTTTGTGATTGGTCGTAGTTCTAAATATTGCCACATCACACTTCTTTTCAGAAAGGATGGTTCAGTGTATCCTATGCTAAAGGTGATAGCAAACATTGAAGCATCTTTTTTACATTCAGACAATTCACACTCACTTCTCATGGCTGCCACATACTACAGTAAATAAATATAATGTGTTTTTACTCGTAAAAACATACATCCCCCACCCCCCCCAGCCCCCTTCCCTGCCTAACCCAGTGGATGGAAGGACAGACAGACAGATAGGCACATACCAAAAGGCACCACTGCAGGACCCGACTAGTAAGTATGCAAAGTTTAGTTAAGGTCATGTGAACAGTTTAAGAGTTACGCTCCAGACAGAAATTAATCACATCCGGACAGAGAGACAGGCACATACCAAAAGGCACCACTTCAGGACCTGAGTAGCAAGTATGCAAAGTTTCGTAAAGATCATGCAAATGGTTTTGGAGTTATGCTCCGGAAACGAAGTGGGAACGCTGACGTGAGAGGGAAAGGGAGCAGAGCCTAAATCAATAGGTCTCCTCTCTCCCTCTCGGGGGAGAGACTTACAGCGCCCTCCATAATTATTGGCACCCCTGGTTAAGATGTGTTAAAAGCCCAAAAATAAATTCAATTTTTATTGCAGAAGCATACTCTCAAACTGACAATTGTAGAAAAATGTAAACTGCAACTCAAGCGAATTTTAAGGGGAAAAAAAAGTCCCTGACTAAGAAATCATAATTCTTCTTAAAATAACTTGTTCCACAATTATTGGCACCCCTAACAATTCCTAGGAAATAAATGTAATTGAAGTATTTCTGTCATTTTTACAGTAGTTTACAAAATTGATCAGAGTATCTAGGAACATTTAATTAGTAATTCATCACTTCCTGTTTCTCTAGGGTATAAATATGACGTGATACAGAGGCCAGTTCTCTTAACCACTCTTCGACATGGGAAAGACAAAGGAACACACCATTCAAGTAAGGCAGATGTGTCGACCTTCACAAGTCAGGCAATGGCTACAAGAAAATAGCCACTCGCCTACACCTGCCCAGTTTGTAGACCTTTTTTAATCAAGAAAATGGTCCCTACCTTGCCTTCCTACTTGGGTGATACTTTGGACATATTAAGAATTGTAGAGACGACTCATGTGAGCCAAAACACTATTCTGGCTTCTCTAGATGTGCAGAGCTTGTACACAAATATTCCCCACAAAGGTGGTCTTGAGGCTCTATCACACCATCTTTCTTCGCGCCCTTTGGGTATCTTACCTCCCTCTGAATTTCTTATTACTCTAACAGAAATGGCACTTACTAGGAATTATTTTCAGTACAACGGCTGTTTTTATTTACAGACGCAGGGCAATGCTACGGGTGCCGCCTTAGCACCCAATTATGCGAATTTGTACGAGTCATTGGGAAGAAAAGTTTATTCACAATACCTCTAACCCGTTTCTATCCAATATTACACTATGGCGTGGGTACATAGATGACATATTGCTATTTTGGGATGGCACCATTGAGGAATTTGACAATTTTTTAAAGTATATCAACTCTGTTGACAGCCATTTGAGTTTTACTGAGGAATACAGCACGACGACCATCAACTTTTTGGACCTCACCATTTTTAAAGGTGCGAACGGGAAGCTAGAATCCACAATTTTCTGCAAACCCCTGAGCAGAAATACTTTGTTAAGAGCAGACAGCTACCACCCTAGCTAGCTGAAACGAAACATACCTATGGGTCAGTTTCTGCGCTTGAGGCGCAATTGCAGTACTGACCAGGAGTTGAAAACAATGTCTGTGAAATGCGGCATAGGTTTCTTCAGAGAGGCTACAGCAATGCTACTGTTGACATTGCGATTAACTGTGCCTGCCAAACTGATAGGAAGTCTTTGCTTTCCAAAAAATATGGGAGGGCAGGTCCCACTTGTACCTTTTTCTCCACAGAAAACAGTCCGGCTGCTGGCAAAATCAAAAACATTGTCCTAAAACATTGGTCTATTCTGCAGAGCGACCTTCAGCTAAGAAGTTTTACATCCGAACCTCGTCGTGTATGCTTCCGTAAATCGAGCAACATTAAAGACAGAGTAGTTCAAAACAATGTGACAAGCCCACAAAGTTTGTCTACGTGGCTGCCTACGCCCCCCCGTGGGTTTTACTGGTGTGGTCGATGTGTCCACTGTTCTAATTCTCATGACAAAGTTTTTCTATCACCCGCGGACGGGGGAAAATACAAAATAAAAGAATTCATCAATTGTAACACCACCCATGTAGTGTACATGTTAAAATGTATTTGTTCTAAAATTTACATTGGCCAGACCAAAAGAGCCTTAAAACAGCGCATAGCTGAACACAAGGCTGCTCTCCGTACAAGAAATATGGATTATGCTATCGCACGTCATTACGCCGAAGTCAATCATGGGTCAGTCTCGTCTAAGAAATTCTGGGGGATTGAAAAAGTGTGGGTGTCCTCAAGGGGCGGATATATAGTCCAGAAATTGCTTCGCCTGGAAGCTTTCTGGATACACACTTTGAATTGTGTCGAGCCTAATGGGTTAAACAATTTCCTCAATTTGACTTTTTTCCTATAATTTACACGTTTTATATTTTGTCTTTGCATCTGTGTTATGTACAGAAGGAAATATTACCATTTTGTTGGTTTTCTTTCTTCTTGATGATGTTATGATATGTGCTTCCATTACCATGTTATTTTACCATCGCATGCGCACCTTGTATTTGGTATGATGTAATTAAGGGAAGGGTATTTAAAACCCCCCGGTGCGTCATCTTTCATACATCACCTGACTCTGAGGAAGACGTCAGTGGACAACGAAACGTCAGTCGTTTCAATAAAGAGATTGTGTTCTGAGCTCTGTGTGCTCCAGCATTTGCTTTTTGCCAGAATAGTCCTTGGTGATTTTTTCGGTGAGGTGCGCTTTTCTCTCCAAAACAACCATGCTACATCATGGTAAACAGGCCCCTGTCCCAACTTTTTTGAGACCTGTAGCAGCCATCAAATTTGAAATGAGCTCATTTTGTGCATAAAATTGTAAAATTTCACAGTTTCAACATTTGCGATATTATCTCTGTTCTATTGTGAATAAATTACTGCTGGCTGGTGAGATTTGAAAGTCAATGCTTTTTGATTTTATCGCAATTTACACTTTGTCCCAACTACTTCAGAATTGGGATTGTAAGACAAAGGAACTTCCCTAAGCAAAAAAATACAATTTGAAAGTAGGCGATTGGTGAACTTTTCCGGGAGTGGCTGACTCAACAAAATTCCTCCAAGGGTGTACTGGCAACTCAAAGAGAAAAAAACCCAGACTAAAATCAAAAGAACTGCAGACCTCACTGACATCAGCTGTGGTCAGTGCTCACAATTCCACAAAAAGACAGAGACTGAGCAAAAATGGCATTCATAAGAGAGATGCAAGGCAAAACCACCATAGAACGAAAAGAACGCAAAGGATCGGCTCACATTTGCCAAAAAAACATCTTTATGACCCTCGAGACTTTTTAGGTCATATTCTGTGGACTGATGAGTCAAAAGTGGAACTTTATTGAAGACATGATTCCTGATACATCCTTTGTAAAGTTAGCACAGCTTTCAACAATTACATCATACCAACAATCAAACATGGAAGTGGTATTGTGATGGTCTGGGGCTGCTTTGATGCTTCAGGACTTGGGATACTTGCCAAAATTGAAACTATGAATTCTGTTCTCTACCTGAAAATCATAAAGAAGAATATCCAATATCTTCAGTTCATTACTAAAGGTGCAGTTGGGTTATGCAGCAGGACAACTACCTGAAGCACACAACCAAATCCATGCCTGAATAACCCAAGTGAAACAAAATGAAGGCTTTGGAATGGCATAGTCAAAGTCCTGACTTGAATCTGATTGAGATGCTATGGCATAACCTTAAATAGGTAGCTCATGCTTGAAAACCAGAGTGGTTGAATTAAAACAATTCCGCATAGAGGAATAGCATAATTCCTCCACAGGGACATTATGAAATACTCACTGCAAATTATTGCAAACATTTGATTGTTGTTTGGAGGCACAACTAGGTTTAGGGAGGCAATAATTTTTTCACATTTTTTTGTGATACATGTTAGAATAATCTTTACCTTCAATAAATAAAATAATCACTTCAAAGCTGCAATATATGTTCAAACATGTTGTATTTGTCCTCTAGTAAAATTAGCTGGATGGTCTGAAACATTTAATAAAGTCAAATAAGCTAAAACAGAAGAAATTGAGAGGGAGCAAATACTTTTTCGTGGGACTGTACACAATAAATCCACTATGCACTCCAGATTACACACTGCGTCCGCTATTCTCCAGAGTACATAGTGAACCCTCTGTTCATTCAAAATTATGCCCTGAGCACAGTTCTACAGCATACACACTGCACCTTCTCAATGAATCAGATTACATATCTAGCTAGCCCCTTGATTTCAAGAGATAACACACTGAAATGTCTGTTGTAGAGAACACACGCTGAGCACCATGACCTACAGAATACACACTGAGCCCTTTGTATGCCACATGGTAAGCACTAAGCCCTCTGCGATCCACAGAACACATACCTGCCCTCTGCACACTCACCATGCTGACTCAGCAGACTTCAGCAGTGGATCTTCGATGATGAGGAATGTTTGAGTCTGGCTGGTTCGTACAAACCTATGAACAGGCTAAGGAGCCATGGCATCTCTGAGAGCCGAAATGTAAACCAAGATGCAAACCCAAAACCTACCATAGGCTTACATAGGTCAAGGCCAGGAACACTACTCAGTGCTTTGGGAGTATCCCTTCAGTTTTCTGCTGATATGAGCCTGACCCAATGCACATAGACTGGGACGATTTGGGAGGAGTTTTGTTCCACACAACCTCAGAAGAGAATTTAGGTCAAATCGACTCCTTAAAATACTTAGCCAAAATAGAAGAAACTCGACCCCCATGTTCACAGTAGTACACATTTAAAGACCTTTAAAGGTATTATCTTTCATTTTTGAGGAATTGAATTGGTGAATTCAAGAAACCCCAAATCCAAATGTTTTCAACATGGAGTTGGGCCCTTTTTAAATTCACCAATTCAATTTCATTTTACGTTTCAATTGTTTCAAATTATTTTGCTTGCTTGATTTTTGTGAAAACATGGCTCAAAGTACACTGCTCCTTGCTTAAAAGTTTTTGTCAATACTTACAATACTCTTCTGACAGAAAAACAACAAAAAATGAGTTGGACCACTGTCCAACTTGAAATTGTGAATAAACCACATTATGTTTAGCTGAAGAATAAATTGTGCATGTGCTGGTATTAAGTGCAACAAGGATCAATAAAGTCACAAACTGCAAGCAAAGCAGCAAGGAACTTGTTTTTTCCGGGTTACCTTGTGAAGTAGTTGGTGGAGCAGTTGAGGCCAGTGATCCGACAATCGTCAGCAAGGTAAAAATGAGTTGGATGTCAATAGCCATGGTTTTATGTTGGCCCCTGCGTGAATGAAACCAGAGATAATAAATGTTCATGTACAGTTGTGTGCAGGCGTTTACGCACCTCTTTGCAAAACACATTACAAATGAACGAGTGACAGGATGCTGAACTAACCCCAAAACCATACGATGTCAACAAGACATCCACTGAATTTTACCCAATATTCTTTTTAAATTCATTTCTGAAACAACTTCAGAATGGAAAACAAATGAAAAAAGCAGTGTGCAAAAGTTTGGGAACGGTGTCAATAAGTAACTATCCTTTGAGACAATGAGAGCTCCTTATCAGCAGCACACCAGCAGCCCCATAAGAGGGACAATAGTGAAACAGGGCAGGCAGCCAGTTCAGCAAAGCACACCCCCTAGCAGTCACAGGGGAGTTAAGTCTGCTGCTTACTTCAAACCTGAGCTCACTCCTTTCCTCCATACCCACAGATTGGCCACCCTGCCTGCTGCAGTGACCACAAGCTGGAAACCAAACCTTGACAGCTGGTATGGATCTGCCATCACCTATTCACCTATTCACACGCTGAAGAAAGCCAGTAGGCTGAAACGTTTGTGTATTGCTGCCCGTGCCGAAATAAAATGTATTTACTTTGATCCGTGAGCGCTGGATTAATTTTTTTGCTATACGTCTGCCCTGACCGTGCACCCGGTAAGAGACATTGTTACTTTTTCATAGAGTGCGCGCAGTTTCACTTTATCATCACCTATTCACCTACCATCCCATGGACTTTCTCTGCCCTCCTCGAGGCCAGGTAACCTTTCGTCTCAGTCCCATTCCCCTGCTCACACTGCCCATCCATCTTATTCTCCCTCGATAAATCACCCCTTTGTCGAAACCGTTTGCACAGCGAGTGTGTACACTTGTGGTCCCACAATGGTGGGGTCACCATTTGACTGGTTAGTTTGTTTATGACTGTAGTTCCTAATTTCGCCACCAGGGTCTTGCCTTACGAAAATTTACCACAACTGGCCACAGAACAACTGGCATTTTAAAAGAAGTAGATAGTAATAGACCTTCACAAATTTGGTAATGGCCACAAGAAGATTCACGAATGATTAAATATGCCACTGAGCTATGTCAGGACAATTATTAAAAAATTCCAAAGATATGTTATTGTTGAAAACCTCAAACGTAGAGGACGCAACTGCATTCTGCCTGCCAGGATACTGAGGAGGATGGTAAGAGAAGCAACAAAATCCCCATGGATCACTTTGAAGGAATTGCAGGCCTTGGTGGCACTCAAAAAGCACCATCAGGCACCATCTCCACAAACACCAGCCCTTTAGAAGGGTGGCCGGAGGAAAGCCTTTCCTGACCAGAAGACGCAGAAGCAAGATCTTGGAGTTTGTAAAATGCCATTCAAATTATTACTGGAACCAGGTGGTTTGGTCAGATAAGACCAAAATTGCACAAATTGGTCAGATATAGCATGTGATAATCTCAACGTTGAGAATGGTCGCACATCCAAATAAACAAATCAAGACGGCATATAGATATACCTTTATTATCGGCAAACACTAAAAAGCGCTAACGCGTTTCGGCTAAATCAAGCCTTCGTCAGAGCGTGGTCAGATATAGCATTGGCATGTTTGACGTTGAACAGAGATGCATACAAGGAGAAGCACCTCATACCCACAGTGAAATATGGTGGGCCAGTCAAGTTTTGGGACGGTTATTTGGCACTAGTTAACATTAATAACATAATGATTTCACCCAAGTGTCAGGATATTTTGGCTGATAATCTGGCTGCCTCTGCCAGAGTGCTGGGACTTGGCTGTAGGTGGACTTTCCTACAAGACAATGATGAAAGCATACCTTAAGATCCACACAGAAATGGTTCCCTGACAACAAAATCAACATTCTGCAATGGCCATCTCGGTTCCCAGACCTCCATCCAATTGAAAACCCATGGGCTGAGTTGTAGAGGGCAGTTGATAAACGCAAATCTAAGAATGTGAAGGATCTTTCAAGGATCTGCTTGGAGGAATGGACTAAATACCCCCAAATATGTGCCTTAACCTTGTCAAAAATGACATGATAAGACTCCAAGCTGTTATCCTTGCCAGAGTCGCACTTCGTACTAAATGAAGGGTGCAAATGATTATGAAACCATGATTTTGTTGAAAATATATTTTGTACTAAATGATTGTTATGATTTTGTTTCCAGCGAAGTATATCACACGTTGGTATATTCTGTTCCTCGACAATTATATTGTTTATGTTTTTTTTTGTATTGTCTGTGCGCTGCTAGTCAGGGGTGCCAGTAATTTTGAAGCCCACTGTATATATGACGGGAAGTTCAAAACAAAACAATCTGGAAAAAGTTCAAAGAACAAAGCACACAATTTGCTTTACAATGAAAACTGCAAGTTCAATGAACAAACCATTCAATCGGTCTCGATGTTAAGCAACACTGCAATTCAAGAGGCCTCTCTTCCCATCAACTCCCATGATTTAATAAATATATAATTCCTATCATCTTCCACATAGTGAGCTCTATGAGCTTCTGCTCTTAGTTGGCACGATGTCACTGGGATTTCAGCATCCTTATAAACAAGCCTATTTCCTTTGAATGTGGGTTAAAGTACGAGGCTTTGGTTGAGGAAATATTACACAACCTCCTTCCTTCTCTCTCCCCTTTTTCCCCAAGATGCATCTGTGAGACCACTTCCCACATATTCCCTAAAATGATCCTCAAGAGTGTTGAAAGTACTGTTGCTGCACAGAAACAGCCTCCCCACAACAAAGCTGGCTAACTCAAGTTTATTTTGAAATCTTATCTGAAATAGGCCAGCTTGTATGCAGGGTTGCATATTGGTCCTGCAATGCCCCTTCATTTATCAAGTTTTGAACAGAGGACTACGATTTGCTAATTAGTAGAATCAGTCATTACAGCACCAGCTTAAAAAAGAACCTGAACCTACATCATCCGGCTGGCAGCCATACCACTACTTGATCTTCACCACCAGCATGGCTGAAGCTAAGCAGGTGCAGGCTTAGTTAATACTTGGATGGGAGTCCACCTGGGAAAACTAAGGTGTCACTGGAAGAGGCGTTGGTGGGCCATTAGGTTGCAATATTCCATCTGGTAGAATAATCCCCAAAACCCCAGTGCAGTGATGGGGACACTGTACTGAAGGATGCTAAGTTGTTTAACAGATGCTCTCGGTGGTCAGTAAAGATCCTACGACATGCAACCTGTCCTCCCACTCTCCACCTCAAAAAACCACCCCCCTTGAAAAAGATATTTCAATCTCAATGGGATTTCTCTGGTTAAATAGATAAATAAATATTTTTTCTAACAGGACTGAGCAAAGCTGGCTTCATAAAAAAAACAGAGGAGGGATGAAAGAGATCAGATATCTGTGTAAGTAAGTACCACTGGATGTAAACTGATATACCAGTGCTCATCATTATGACCCACCCCATGGGCTGGTCCATTGAGTCCAGTGCCTCCCAAGGTTTCTTATCTGCCATCAGGGGCTGTTTCTTTGCCTTTGATGCCAATGCGTGATGATGCTCTCATAGTTTGGTCAGGGTTTTCCTTGAAGTGTGTCGCAACAATGGCTTGTGAAATTGCAACCTTCATTTGATTCATGTCATGATTTTTTAGCAAGAGCTCTCTACTGTACTGAACTTCTGTACTGATCCCATTCTTATCAGATTAATTTATGCTAGAAAAGTGCTTCTTGAAAAGTGCCTGTTCTAGAGTGAGCCAACTGCTTAGCCTCCTGTATTGCGACTTGTAGCCCACTCAAGAGCCAACCGAACAAACAGTTCAATACTCGAAACAGAAAGTCCTGAGGTCTTCAGCAATACATCTGCCAAATATAAAGTCAATCAGCTGAAAGGTTGTTGCACTGATCAAAGGACAAGCTAGGGTTGTGCAATATATTGATATTATATCAGTATTGCCATATACTGCAAGATATTATCTTGGATATGCTGATATTGTGATAGGACTTAAGTATTGTCTTTTCTTGTTTTAAGGTGAGCATTACAGTATAGTTTTCTGCACCTATTCAACTGTTCCAACATTCACCAGAGATGCATACATGGAAACAGACAGAGACTCCTTCTATTAATAATTAAATCTGGCAGTGTAAGGGATTGTATTTGAGACCAAGTTTCCCTAAACAAACAAGGACTGGTAATGGGTTGCAAGAACGCTTTGTTTTCACACAACAAGACAATATAACAATGCAAGGCAACACAACACAATTAGTTCCCACACAGTAAAATAACATGTCACATCAAAAAAAAAAAAAAAAAAAAAGAACAACTCTTGATGTTTACATATACAGGGCATCCTCTGTCTTTTTTTATTTTGTAGCCAACCTGTTTAGACAAATCATTTATTTAGTAGCCACTTGATTTTTCTCCAAGCCAGGTTTTTTTTTTGTCACCATTTTTCCTCTTCTGTAGCCACCACCCCTTGGGAGAACAACTGGACCCGGCGCCAGCGAATGGACTGTTTTTCAACATTACATTACTACTTTGGCCCGGTTATCTCCTTGCCTTGCAGAAGAATCTGTTCCAGAGAAGGAAGCCTACATGGACAGCCCTGGGGCATGATAGATGGGTATGGGAGATGGGAGAAGCTCAGTCAAGGCCACAACCCATCTGATCTTGTGCCAAGTTCAATGGGGAATGTTGTGCAACAGGAGAGGCTGAGGCTGGCCACCTGTTCTCATTTTCATGCACATGAATATGTGATTAGTTTAGGAAATAAAGGCAGAAGTATGATTCAACAATTTGTTTTATTATTTCTTTTCATAATGAAAAACAAGGTTTTCCACCAGACTAGTGATTCACCTGACTCAAAAAGTAAAACTATGTTCAAACATCTACATGTACAGGTATATGAACTTGAATTGAAGGGAAAACTTTATCACCCTACAGTGAGTGTAACATACAGCGCCCTCCATAATTATTGGCACCCCTGGTTAAGATGTGTTAAAAGCCTTAAAATAAATTCAATTTTTATTGCAGAAGCATACTCTCACACTGAAAATTGTAGAAAAACGTAACCTTCAACTCATGTGAATTTTAAGGGAAAAAAATACCTGACTAAGAAATCATTGTTTTTCATAAAATCACCTGGTCCACAATTATTGGCATCCCTAACAATTCCTATGAAATAAATGTAATTGGAGTATTTCTTTCATTACTACAGTAGTTTACAAAGTTGATCAGAGTATCTAGGTACATTTAATTAGTAATTCATCACTTCCTGTTTCCCTGGGGTATAAATATGATGTGACACAGAGGCCATTTCTCTTATCCACTCTTCAACATGGGAAAGACAAAGGAACACACCATTCAAGTAAGGCAGATGTGTGTCGACCTTCACAAGTCAGGCAATGGCTACAAGAAAATAGCCACTCACCTGCACCTGCCCATATCTACCGTCAGAGGAATTATTAAGAAGTTTAAAACAACTGGAACAGTAGTAAACAAGCCTGGACAAGAACGCAAGGTTATTTTGCCATCACACACACTCAGGAGGATGGTAAGAGAAATAAAAAGTACTCCAAAGCTCACTGTTAAAGAATTGCAACAAATGGTAGCATCTTGGGGTCGCAAAGTCTCCAAAACAACCATCAGGTGCCATCTACATGCCAACAAGCTGTTTGGAAGGCATGCATGGAAAAAACCTTTTCTCACTCACAATCATAAATGCAAACGTCAGGAGTTCGCCGAGTGGTACTGGGAATTCAACAGGGACCGTGTGCTTTGGTCAGATGAGACCAAGATAGAGTGTATGTTGCCAAAAAGCTCTAAGTGGGTCTGGCGGAACACAAAAGATGAGTATGCAGAAAAGCACCTCAAGCCCACTGTGAAGTATGGGGGAGGATCGGTGATGCTGTGGGCCTGTTTGTCTTCCAGAGGCCCTGGGAACCTTGTTAGGGTGCATGGCATCATGAACGCTTTGAAATACCAGGACATTTTAAATCAAAATCTGGCGGCCTCTGCCCAAAAGCTGAAAATAGGTCGTCACTGGGTCTTTCAGCAAGATAATGACCCTAAACATGTGGCCAAATCTGCACAGAAATGGTTCACCAGACACAGAATCAAGCTCCTCCCATGACCATGTCAATACCCAGACCTCAACCACATTGAAAACCTGTGAGTGAGCTGAAGAGAAGAGTGCAGAGGAGAGGACCCAGGTCGCTGAATGATTGAGAGAGATTGCGCAAAGAGGAATGGTGGAAGATCCCTCTTTCTGTATTATCCCATTTTGTGAAACATTATAGAAGATTAGATGCTGTTTTGTTGGCAAAAGGGGGTTGTACAAAGTACATAAGGGGTGCTAATAATTGTGGCACACATGATTTGATGTAAAAGAATTATTTCTTAATGTGGGATTTTTTTCCCACTAAATAAATGCGCTTGAATGAAAGGTTGGATTTTCCTACTTTTTTCATTGTGATCCTATATCTAGAAAAAAATAGGGCCACAGGCCCTGTAGCTCACCTGAATCAGCTGTGGTTACAATAAAATTACGTTATTTGGGCAAGATTAAAGCTGAAGGTCAAAGGTCTAAATTCAAAATACCGAAATACCTTTTATAGGCATGCGATGCATCTTGCTACATACTACCTACATGACAAATTTCAGCTGAATATATGCATAAATAGCTTTCAGATGGCCTGTTATGTGATTTTCAATATGGCCAGTATGGAGGCCATATTTAAAACTGAATCAGAGCGCTTTGAACAAATTTAGTGTCCTTAATGGGAGGGAAGATACTTGTCAAGTTTCAGCTTCATTGGTCAAGTGGTTTTGGAGAAGAAGAGTTTTGAAGGTCAAAGCAAGGTCAAGATTCAAAATACAGAACAACTCGTATTATATGCGACGTATCTTGCTACTTACCCCAAACATAGCAAATTTCAGCTGAATATGTGCAAAAATAGCTTTCAGATGGCCAATTATGTGATTTTAAATAAGGCCGCCATGGCGGCCATGTTTGAAATCGGATCGAAACGCCTTGAACAAAACTTAGTGTCCTCATAGGCAGGAAGGTACCTGTCAAGTTTCACCTTCATTGGCCAAATAGTTTCGGAGAAGATGATTTTGAAAGATTTCAATGTAACTCGCAGGGGCTGTATAAAGTTAAAGGTCAAAGCAAGGTCAAAATTCGAAATACGGAAACATCCGTGTGATATATGATGTATCTTGCCACGTACTAACTGCACAGCAAATTTCAGATGAATATGTGCATAAATAGCTTTCAGATGGCCAATTATGTGATTTTCAATCGGATCGGAACGCCTTGAACAAACTTTGGTGTCCTCATGGGTAGGAAGGTACCTGTCAAGTTTCAGCTTCATAGGCCCAGTGGTTTCGGAGGAGAAGGTGTTTACGGACGATGAACGACGACGACGAAACGGACAAACAGGCCATGACATAAGTTCATCTGACTTTGTCGTCAGGTGAGCCAAGAAACTGAATTTATTAGAAGCTAAAGAACACATCTTAACCAGGGGTGCCAATAATTATGGAGGGCGCTGTATATCACTGATGAGCTACCGGATAGCTCACTCGGTTAAGGTATGGCGTTGCAGTGCAGAAGGGACTATCACGTTGCGGATTCGAGCCCCGGTCGTACCAACCGGCAGTGGTTGGCAGCTTTCTCGGAGTAGCCCACAATTGGCCATCGCGCTACCAGGTTTCAAATTGGGAAGGAATTGCCGGAAAGCCGGAAAAGGAAATAAATAGCTTTGTTCTTTGCTCAAGCGTCTCCTGTTGCCCAGACATGTGCTCATCAGGAAGATTTTAAGTCCGTTCATGTCCGGATATCCTCCGGCCTCGTTCTGAACTTGCGAAGATTCAACGAATGAGTGTATAAGAAGCAGTGGCTGACCGGCATGTGCTTCAGAGGAGAGCCATGAACTGTCTTCGCTCTCCTGAGTTGGCCACAAGGAGTCGCATACGAGCAAGCTTTGTACATAGCTCACCAATTGGACATTCCAGATTTGGGTGGGATTGGAGATGCCAAATTTATTTTAAAAAATATATATATGTATATGTATGTGTATATATATATATATATATATATATATATACTGGCCGTCAAGCCCGTCACTTGTAACTTGTACTTGGATGAATTCGACGCGGTAGCGCGAAGCCCATCAAGTTGATTGATCAAGCCGTTTGGCCGGCATGGCACCTTCTCCAATCGGGAGGGGGGCACGTCATTGAAACCTGGCTTAGGTGTTAGTTTGGAAGCACAGGTATCACTGTGTGAAATTGGAAAAAAATCCATGGACAAATATGGCCGTGCATGGCGAACACACAGACAAACACCATCTTCCTTATATGAAATATATATATCAAATGCAAAATTTCAGCTCATTCGGACCAAAAATGAATTTTTAGTGAATTAGTTTCTAAGGGTACTGTCCGTCAGTTTTTTTGTCAATTGACATTTTTCTTCTATTTAACATGGCATAACTTTTTTTTATTATTACACCTATAGTTTTGAAACCTTGCATCTAAGCTAATGTTATACTCTTCAATCAGAAAATGCAGTCCATTTCACTTTATTATCTTGGTTGTGGAGCTATGAGGACACCTAAAGTGCCTTTTGTTCAGGCACTGAACCTCCACAATAAATCCTAGCATAGGCTCTCTGGCATTTTTTCCATTTATTTGTGTCTGCTGTATGTAAATCAGACTGAATTCACCATGAATTCATCACCAACTGCAGTCAGTACCTTGCCAAATGTGAAAAAATGCAAAAATGCCACCTGTTCAAACCCCCGTACCTCCAGGGGCACACCTTGGATTTTCTTCCTTTTTTTAACGGATTCCTCTATTATAGTCGAAAAACAACTCAAAAAATTGTTTATGTCTTTTGACCAATATAAACTTTGCAGGTGTCTGAACAGGGGTGGGGTAATCGTGAGAATCGCGCCGCTTACACATTTAATTATCCTTCAGTTTAAGTGTTTTCAATAATTACACAATCACATACTAAATTGTACTAAAGCTCACAACTCATTTCATTCCCAAGATATTGGCATCCAAATAAGGCTGTTCTTAAACATGTGAGATTGGCAAGGGTCAAAAATGGGGTATACCACCCTATTTTGAAGAGCCACAGCACAAAAACCCTTTAGAATTTTGACAAAATATTTTGCACATGCTCATCATATATGTTAAGGTACCAGTACAAATTTCTTTAGCCAAATCCGAGTCGGTCGTTATGGGACCTCAGGTAGAGTTCATATGGAATTACCCGTAGACATAACAAAACAAAAATTGTTGATGTGACTTGAGCAACATACATTTCAGAACTGTCTACATAGGGGGTCAGGCAATTTTTGAGAATCATTGTCAAATTAAAATTTGTATTCCATGCTATGTTGACAGTGTTATTGCTTCCTAAATGCAGCAAAGACCACAACAATGTTGTCTGTCCCAATTTTGCCCAACTTATACTGCCGGGCTGTGTGTCCAATGACATCAGAGTTGGAACAGTTCAGAGAGTGTTACTGAATGGCACCCCGCATTTTTCAGAAGAAGTCCATGCTTGTGCCCTCTTGTTTCACTTCATGACAAATAATAGCAATAATCAGAAATTATTGATCAATTACTGGTTCAGGTTTCTCCCTGCCAACATGATCTACCAACCTGCATGACCTTTCTGTGAATGTGTGATGCATTGATGAATTGAGAACTTCAAAAGCCTACATCTCTGATGGTATCACACAGCATTAGTGCCTATGGCATGGGGAGCTTTCACATCTGGAAAGGCATTATCAATGCTGAAAAGTATATAGAGAACATAAGCTCCCATCCAGACACCGTCTCTTTCAGGGAAGGCCTTGCAAATTTCAGCAAAACAATGCCAAACCACATACCGCATCCATCACAACAGAATGGCTTTGCAGTACAGGAGTCTGATGCTGAAATGGCCTACTTGCAGTCCAGAAAATTCACAAATAGAAAACATCGGGCGCATCATAAAACGAAAAATCTGGCAAAGACTCAGGACTGTTGAGCAGCTAGAATCTTACATCTTACAAGAGTGGGACAACATTCCTCTCCCAAAACTTCAGCAACTGGTCTCCCCACTTACTACACATTTACAGACTTATAAAAGAGGGAATACCAACTGATGGTAAAAATGGCCCTATCGCAACCTTTTTGAGATGTGTTGCTGCCATCAAATTTAAAATGAGCTAATATGGTAAAATTTCTCACTTTCAACAACTGATATGTTGTCTGTGTTCTATAGTTTAAAAAATGTCAGTTCATGAGATCTGCAAATCATTGCATTGTTTTTTTTTTCATTTTACACGGCATCCCAAGTTTTTTGGGACTGGGGTTGAGGACCAATATACGGGTGCCCGTATATCTCATTCAACTGTATACATGGAGTGTCTAAACATGATCACTAACTGAACTTTACGTGTCTCCAATCATTATTAATATTATAATAATAATTCTTATTATTTTTATCAAAACATTTTTCAGAGGGTCGGGTTCCCTACTTCCGAGAAAATGGGCCAATCAACATGGAATGACCCCACCATTTTAATGCTGCATAGTGCACTGACAGCAGCAAAAAGAAGGCGAGTGCACACTTGCAAGCTTACCGGGAGTATTTCCCTTTCAAATCGACTTTGCACATTTTGGCTAAGTAAACAATGTTACAGCATGTGCACGGTTTTGGAGTCGTTTACCCAAACTAACAAGCATTTATTACACAATGGCTAACATCTGCATAAGTACGGCAGATTAATGTCATTAAAGTTAAAACTTTTGCAGTTCCTTCTTTAAATCCAAACACATGCGACAACCCCCAGTTATTTAACATGCGCAGTAATCTGGGTCGCTACCTGAATAAATCGTCAGACCGCGCGCAGAGTATAAACCAGCCTTATAAACAGGCTGGGTTGCAGACTACACCTGACTGCCATGCACATTTCTGGCCAACACCATTATGTGGAAATTTTCAAGTTCTCCCTCGATTCAAATTTATGCAGCGACAAAAAATTCGATTCTCAGGAGATCCGCGTTTTGTAATCTTTTCTCAATGGCTGTATTTCGTGAGAATGTAAAACATGCAAGTTTCTTTTTCCTAATTCTCCCTCATTCAAAATACAAAAATGCTTTCTCGCTCCACTGAATAATCAATTGCATGTCGCTAACCAACAACATACGAATCACATGAGCACATGGCAATCTTACCTGATTAATCATGAAGTTATGAAATGCTGAACTTGCTGGCAAGTCCAGCACTCTCTTCGTGGGATAGCCGACACCCTATTACAGAACCTACTTCTTGCTAAACAATAAAATGCCGAGAGTCGTACTTATCGAGAAGTTTATATTCGAAACATCTTAATGAAATTTTCACTATGTTATCGGAGATATCAAACGTTTCTGTCTTTTTTTCCTGCTATAATTAGAATCAAAATGTTCCTAGCGCTCCATGTACACTTCATTCGACATGTTTTCCTCTGTACTACGAAACAAGAGTCACAGCATGTTCGTCAGATCAATGTATTTTTAAAAAATTACGCCCTCTGCCGCTAAAAATTCGAAAACAGCTTTCACTGAAATCGACTGCCGACGTAGTTCGTGCTCAATGGAGGCACAGCCAATACTGGATAGATCGGGTGCTTCTAAGGGTCTTTCCATGCGCTTGGGACATGAACGAACGGCCTCCTCGCAATACATTAGGCTCATTTTAAGTGGTGTTGGGTCGCCCGTATGGTGGAGTGAACTATTTTGAAAGGAATAAAATCAGTCGGGGGACAGTTTTATCTGAAGTGTTATTTGATGTACAGTCATTGCAAAACTGCTTTGAATCCTGCAGTTCAATGTAAAAACTGAAGTGGAGTTGGCTTAACGTGCAAACAATGCACGTTGGCAACGTGCAAACAAAGAAAGTAAGCTGTAGGCATGTGGCGCTGTAGATTAAAGCTGGCCGAATAGAACAGTTTTGATCTGGTTTAATCGTGACATCTCATGACAGTGTCGGTGTGCTGCACATGGCTAAAACACACTTAGGTGTACAAACAATGTTGTACTAAAGCTGAAAATTCAAGTGCCTGATATTTTGAAGAAAGTACTTTGATATTGTACCAGCACATCTTTGTCCATATTTCTTCCCCCTGGTTCGATCATATATATATTGTTTTAATAATGAGAATTTTTTTTTCACAAACAAGACAATAAAACAACCAAAACAAACAAACAAACAAAAACAAGTCTCACAGGCCTATCATGAAATGGGTGGAGCACATGCACCCATGCGCATATGTATATACACATACACAAACATATACATATATACTGAATACACACCTATACATATACATACTCACACATGTATAAATCCATCTGTACGTACAATCTCCAAAGCTTATGTGCACACGTACACAGACATTATCCCAACACAGTGGCTAAACTGGGGACAACAAGTCCACCATGGTACAATAATATAGACCTTGAAAAATTGAGAAAGACAGTCTAGTTCTATTAAAGTCCAGGTATGTGCCCCACATATTATAAAAATTATCCATTCTAGAATGTAACATTGATGTCATATATTCATTGGGAATGCAGTCCATAATAATGTTGTGCCAAGAGTTTTTAGAGGGAGAGGATTTTTTAATCCAATAAAATAAAATGTTCTTCCTTGCAGCAAATGTAAGTAGATTAAATAGCCTCTTGTGAGTAGATCTTGTGATATGGCAATCTGAAAGCAGTGGCGGCTCGTGAATTGGCAAGAGGGGAAGCCCAAACAATCCCTTAAAGTTAATGATTGTTCATGACCCGTTTTCAATCATTCATTTAAATTACAATAACAGAAACTCCGAAAACTCAACATTATCTGATGCGGCCAGTTGTCATTAATAACGCATACCTTTCAACTCTCATGCATTCGGCCTGAGTTTAAGTGGCATTTTTACGTTCCTCTGCTGTCGACAGCAATTATTCTATCAACGCTTATGTAAGAGATTTTCGAGTGGAATTTAAGTACTTGTGCATGGTGGAGTTTGAAGCAATGGAATTGCATAAATATGTTTCAAATTATCTTATTTCATTTAAACAATCATGAAACAAATGCATTGCTTCCAACCCCAACCCCTGAGTAAATATAAGCCTGAGAAGTCTGGAGTCGTAATCAGTATGCGTTATAAATGAAAACCAGCCACATTTGATAATGTAGAGAGTTTTCGGGGTTTCTGTTATGCTAATTTAAATGAATGATTGAAAACAGGTCATTAACGATCATTAACTCTAAGGGATTGTTTGGCCTTCCCCTGTTGCCAATTCACGAGCCGCCACTGTCTGGAAGACCAAGAAGCAAACACACAGGGTTTAACTCCACAGGCACATGAAAGATAAAAGATAGTTCATCTACTGCACTTGACCAATATCTCTGGATCTTCAGACATAAAAACAACAAATAAGATCACCAGTGTCAATTTTGCATTTGCAAAAAAATGGAGAAGCACTTTTATTTTTGAGGGCAGGAGTGATATGGATACAATGAAGAATTTTACATTGAGTAGATTTAAAACCATTTCAAACAGATATATCTTTGGCATAAGCCCAGGTAAGCTGCCACTCAGCATCTCCTATGTTGACATCAAGGTCCCTTTCCCATGCCATTTTGAGGCCTAGAAAGCTGGAGGTAGATTAGAGATAAGAGCTCTGTAAAAATACTAATGCGTTCTGAAACTTGTAAAGATACATTTTTTTCAACCTGTGAAGTCGAACAATCGGTTGTAAGTCTGATGTCTTTAATAATAAAGTGTCTAATTTGTACTTGTAAGATTTCGCAAGACCAAGCCGATGCTATAACTGGCTTTTTAAAATATTGATGATTGAATAAGGTGAGATATTGGGGGACCAACGAACACAACAGACAAGGGTCAAAATACCATAAACAGATAAAAAACACAATAATTTTGAGAAAAAAACATGAAATTACTGATATATGAACTTATTGACAAATAACTTTCAAGAACTACAAATTGCTCAATGGCACGTAACACAAATGTGTTCGTCGGGTGCTTCAGATCTGCACATAAGACAGTGTTTTAACTGTAACATCAAACTTGACAATGTTTTTGTTGTCTAACTTGTCCTTTGCTTATGTACTATAATGCACATGTAGGTATTTACGGCTGATGAACATTTTGGTTTCATATCATGATGCATTAATGAAGGGCATAGGTTATAAGTATATCTGGATTAGGGTACCTATGGACACTACTGACAATGACATCTTGCACAATCACCCAGAAAAGCAATCAAGTGATGATATCAATTTATCTAACATAGTGTATATATTTACAACTATGCACACAATCACTTTACACATGTAGAAACAAACCCACAGATTCAAATTGTGGTATCTTATCACATTTTACAACTGATCATTTTCAAAATTGCTTGTATCTGAAGAACAGTGTAATGTAAGATATTTCTAAAGTTGACTTTTTTGCTATGACTGGAGAACAAGCTGCATACTTCATAAGTCCATAAGTAATAAATGAATTAATGCTGAACATACAAAAACTATGTTATAACTTTAAAAAAAATCACAACAAAGAAAACCAACATTGAAAACTTAAACAAATGTATTCTTCACAAAAAAACCCACTTCAAATAATCCACTGATCAATCCTCTAATAACACTCTAATGCCACTATTTAACTCCCTTGACAAAACAAAAACTCTGCCCTGCTCTGCTCTGCCCTTGGTGACCAAAATCACAGCATTTATTTATGCCTGGACTACACGAATACGATATATTTCTAAACGCCCATTTTTTTTCCAATTGGGCCTTTCAACCACACGAACACGGCGATTTCACCCACATAAACGGATAAAAAAGTGGAGAAATAAAAATATATCCGATTCAGTGGATCCATGTAGTGAGGTTAAACGGATCTGGTGTTGACGCGATGACGTCAAGCACATGGCAACAAGCCGTTCGCACGTGCGCAAAACTTTCTTCTTCTTTGGTATTTTATATTTACTGTCGCCATTTATCGGCCGGGGAAAGGCATTGCAGGCATCAGAGGCGATCGTTTTCAGTTTTGCCTCTTCGTGTGGACAGAGATATTTCTGTGGTGTGGATAGAGTTTTTTTTTAAACAAGGAAGAAAATATCCGCTTAAAAATATCCAGATACGTGTAGTCCAGGCCTTAGACTAGCAACATTCTGGAAAGATCTACAGGATTCCAGGGTAATTCCGCCCCCTCCAGGCAGGAAGATGCCAGAAGCTTCTAGAAAGCACTAGTGTAGTGACATTACATCAGATGTTTTGCTGCAAACACACCATTAGAGGGTGCTGAAGAACAAAATAAATAGCTGACCAGCAAGGCAGCAAAAACAGCATGTAACAAATCTCCATTTACAAATGATATACAATGCTGTACATAAAATACTCATGCATGACACCTCCTCTCTTTAAGCCAAACATTTCTTTTCAATTGTTGAATAGTTTTTCTGATGTTTATCAAACTTTTTGGAAAAGTAAACAGGATTGTCTACTCCATCAGTGTCTTCTTGCAGTAAGACTGTGCCGGCACCAATATCACTGGCATCGACAGCCAACTTGAACTCCTTTTTGAAATTAGGAGATGAGAGAACTGGTGCATTTTTGAGGATAGCTTTCAGCAGGTCAAATGAATTTTGACATTTTTCTTCAGTAAATTTGTCAAAGGTTCAGAAATGATGGAGAATTTTTTACAGAATTTTCTGTAGTAGCCAGCCATCCCTAGAAATTTAATTAGTTGTCTTTTAGTTGTAGGCTCAGGAAATTCAGTGATAACTTTGACTTTTGCATCAACTGGTTTGACTTGACCCTGTCATACAATATGACCTAAGTAAACAACTGTAGCTTTACAAAAGTCACTTTTAACAAGGTTGATAGTCAGCTTGGCATCACTCACTCTCTGAAAGAAGTTTCTGATGTAGGCGAGGTTCTCTTGGAAGCTGTCGCTGGTGATAATAAGGTCATCGATATAGGCCTCACATCCTGGTAGTCCAGCAATCATTCTGTTTACCAGACGCTGGAAGGTGGCCGGATAATTTTTCATTCCAAATGGCATGACCTTGCTTTGGTACAATCCATCTGGTGTGACGAAGGCAGAGGTCTCCTTTGCTCTATCTGGGATCTGCCAGAAGCCCTTGAGGAGATCAAATTTAGTGTCATACTTTGACTGTCCAACTTTGTCAATGCAGTCATCAATCCTGGGAATAGGATATGAGTTTTTGATAGAGAAAAGCACTAGTCTAGTGAGATTACATCAGATGTTTTACTACAAACACACCACTAGAGGGTGCTGAAGAACAAAATAAATAGCTGACCAGCAAGGCAGCAAAAACAGCATGTAACAAATCTCCATTTACAAATGAAATATAATGCTGTACATTAAACGCTCATACATAACAACTAACAAACACTTGTTGGGGGGCTGGGACTACAATTATGTAATCTTCTATTTCAAATTGTAACTATCTTGATCTGTACATCCAGTGTTGTGAACCTTTTTGATAAACACTAGACAGTGCATACAGTAACAGAGGGCCTCCAGACACTGCACCCAATTTCTACACTTCAACATACCAGAAATGCCTCAGTTACATATCTGCTTAGTTTTCTAATTGTAACAGATATAAACTGGTTTTGATGAATTACACCCCTGGCTTGTAAGAGATGATATTATTCTGGTCTCATCTCATCTCTTCTCATCATCTTCCGCTTAATCCGGGGCCGGGTCGCGGGGGCAGCAGTCTATGCAAAGATGCCCAGACTTCCCTCTCCCTGGACACTTCCTCCAGTTCTCCCGGGGGTATCCCGAGGCAGTCCCAGGCCAGCCGAGCGACGTAGTCCCTCCAGCGTGTCCTGGGTCTTCCTCGGGGCCTCCTCCCAGTGGGGCATGCCCGGAACACCTTCCCAGGAATGCGTCCAGGGGGCATCTGATATAGATGCCTGAGCCACCGCAACTGGCTCCTCTCGACGCGGAGGAGCAGCGGCTCTACTCTGAGCTCCTCCCGGATGACAGAGCCTCTCACCCTATCTCTAAGGGAGCGCCCTGCCACCCTGCAGAGGAAACCCATTTCGGCCACTTGTATCCGAGATCTCGTTCTTTCGGTCATGACCCAAAGTTCCTGACCATAGGTGATGGTAGGAACGTAGATTGACTGGTAAGTTGAGAGCTTCGCCTGTCGGTTCAGCTCCTTCTTCACCCCAACAGATCGGTACAATGACCGCATTACTGCTGCCGCTGCACCGATCCATCTGTCAATCTGTCAATCCAAATAGCAGCTTATTGACAGTGATTCAGTGCAAGGCGGGAATGAAGAAAATAGTAGGGACAGAACCCCAAAATAACAATAGACAGTTCAGCATAGATGTTATTGGTTAAGCTGGGCTGCAGTCACTGGCTATTGGCCTCCATCGTGCTCCCAGGTGTTACACAGACTTTGCCAGCACTGAAGTGTTTCAGAGGATGAGTAGATTGCTTGAGAGGAATACTGTCCCAGCCTGGACCCAAATCAAGGTTGGAAGCCTGTTCCTGACCGACTGGAAAAGAAGACCAAACTTGGATGGGATAACAAGAACGTGGTTCCAGTCATGCACCCTGATTAGGGTTGGAAGCACGTTCTTGAAAATGTGAGTAGATGAACAGGCTTAACATAACATATGATAACATAACATAATGAGTGGTGAGAACAGGCCATTCAGCCCAACTAAGTTTGCTAGTTTCTTTTTACTACTGTGAACATTTAACTTCAGATACTCAATGACTCAATGGTATCTAGCTTTAAGTCAAGCTTGCTCTTGAAAATTCCCAAGGTTTCTGCCACAACAATATGGTCAGGCAAGCTATTCCACATCCAAATTACTCTTTGGGTAAAAAAATATTTCCTAATATCAGTGCTAAATTTACTCATGGTCAACTTCAATTTGTGACCCCGAGTTCTGCTAACAAAACTGGGTCAAAGGAATCCAACATATTTCACTTTGTTAATCCCTTTAACATATTTAAAGACCTCAATCAGATCACCCCTAAGTCTCCTTTTCCTAAGACTAAAGAGATTGAGGATCTTCAGCCTCTTCTCATAGCTTTCATGTCTTATACCTGGAATTAGCTTAGTCGCTCTTCTCTGAACTTTTCCTACAGCCTCTATATCTTTCTTAAAGTATGGTCCCAAGAAATGCACACAATACTCCAGATGTGGTCTGATGAATGTGTTGTACAAGAGAAGTATGACCTCCTTGGATTTGTGCTCAATGCTTTTGGCAATGTATCCCAGCATCCGATTCGCTTTTTTAAATGCTACGACACAATGGCTAGAACCTGGGAGGGTTTGGTCAACAATCACTCTCAGATCTTTTTCATGTGGAGCACATTCCAGTTTTAAACCTGCCATGATGTAATCCTGTCCTGTCCTGCCCTGCTCTGATCATAAGTCTTGGTGGCCTCTTCAAAGAATTCCAGAGGGTTTGTCAGGCATGACCTTCCCTTACGGCAACCATGTTGGCTATTCCTCAAGATATCATTACGTTTAAGAAATAATTCCAGCTCCACTTTTATGATAGTTTCCAGTATTTTGCATGCAATGCAAGTTAAACTGATAGGCCTGTAATTTCCTGGCTCAGTACAGTCCCCTTTCTTCTATATTAGTATTATATTGCCCTGCTTTCAATCATTTGGTATTTCTCCAGTTTCTAAAGACCGTCTGAAGATAGCTGAGAGTGGTTTAAAGATGATCTCTTCCCTGAGCACTCTAGGATATAAGCCATTAGGACCCGTCGCCTTATCTGCCTTTAGTTTATGCAACTTGTCTAATACTTCATTATCCCTGACCTCAATTTCCGCTAAATAATCTTGAGCACTGAACATCCCCTCTGGCCGAATATAAACCCGCTCCGAGGTAAAATTCCCAACAAAGTAACCGTTTAAGGTATTCACAATATCCTTGCTATCATATAGCAGTGAGCCATCTGTATTCTTTATGGACTCAACCACCTCTTTGACTTTCCTTTTTCTGCTACAGTACTGAAAGAAGCGCTTCGGATTAGTTTTTGCCCTTTCCGCAATTTACCTTTCAGTCTTCTGGCATTGCTCAACTCTTTGTTGACCACAGCCCGCATTTTACAGTATTCAGCCTTAGTATTCTCATTGCAATCCTTTATGTACAATACAGGCCAAAAGTTTGGACACACCTTCTCATTCAATGCATTTCCTTTATTTTAATGACTACCTACATTGTAGATTCTCACTAAAGGCATCAAAACTATGAATGAACACATGTGGAATTATGTACTTAACGAAAAAGTGTGAAATACCTGTAACTGAAAACATGTCTTATATTCTAGTTTCTTCAAAGTAGCCACCCTTTGGAGTGTCCAAACTTTTGGCCTGTGCTGTACATCTTTTTGAGCTTGAGTTAAGTAAAACTTGAACCCGGTCTCAATCCTAGACCCTGATTAGAAGTGCAAGCATGTTCAAATCAACTAAATGACAATAAAGACTTTTTAAAGAAAAGGCTGTCACTAAAGTACTGGTCGCATTAAACAAAGACTAAGAAGTTTTACTATTAAACATATAACTGGGATTTCAGCACAATTGTGATTTTACAATCCAATAGCTTGCATATAAACTAGAGGGCTTAAATACTCGGCACACAGTCATTAGGAGACAACAGTGTGAAGAGATTCAGCAGGCTGGGAGACGACATTCAAGATGTAAACCAATCACAATCAACAAACACCTAATAGACATGCTAGCTGCTGAATTGCGAAGAGACACACACGGTATTCACATGAGAGTTGTGACATTGGATTCATAAACCTACGTAACTATTAGCTTATTGATGCACCATGGTCTTGAATTTGACCATGTCATGGCTAAGGTTAAGCCTACCTAATACCTCAAAATAACACAAAATGAACATCTGGCTTTTAAACATCATGGAATGCATAGTAATTTCTGCTTACATCATTTTGGAGGGTAATATGTCTTTCCAGCCTGAAACTGGGGATAATATAGGATATTTGTTCATTCTAGGATTATGATTAAGTTTGGAACAAAAGCCAGCATGCACAGGGGGTCCCCAGGACTGAGTTTGAGAACCACTAGCGTAATGGCTGATCGGGGTCTTAAAATTTGAACACCTCAGTACTGGGTGGATACATTTTTGACAAACAAGGTACTATTTTAATTGTAATTTCAGGCTCTATCCAGAAAAATTATTAATTTTGACAATAGAGCATTTTGGAAAAATAATGGCCAAGTACCGACACTATTGCGACTGACTTTAAATAGCCTGTATGCTATATGATACGAATGCTAAGGAAATGAGTTACAGCAACTTGTAAGGCCACGGCTCCAGCCTACAAACTTACTGGTCCATTAAGACTCGAACTGCATTCTTCAGTCGTGCAATCATTGTATGCATCTGCTGTTCATTTCCTCTGTATGGTGGTGTTGAGCTATTTAAGACCGAGCCACACACTTAATCTTTGCGAAGTCTCGAAAACAGTGTAGGCCACATGGTGGTGTTGTAGCTCAAGTCTTGTATAGACTTATTTTCTCCATATTCTCTTATTCTCTTATTAAGTGTATATTCTCCTGCATTAGCTTGTATTAATTCTCAGCGTATTGCGTGTATATATTCTAACTCTTGAGCCTAGTGCTGTTTAATATTTATGTCAGCGCTACCCTATTTGTTACTGTAGATAATTGAATACCTGTATATGAGAAGGGCTCAAGTCCACAGCATGGTGTTCTGAGAAAATAAAAAAAACATTCTATTTTGTGAATTATTAATTGATGATATTGCTGTTTATATGATAACTCATGTAAAATGGCATAGTATATGATTATACGCACTTCGGTTGCACCACAGCGACACATTTAATACAATGGATTTGGGCCCTTCTTATAATCATACTGGAGGAAAACATTGACTTATTGAGTTTTTATCATATTTTCCTTGTTTAAGTTAAACTATGAAGAGAATTTATTATTGAAAATACACACATACAACATAATGGCACTTCATTCTAAATAACTTTATTGATTTAAATTCACTTACTGGCATTTTGTTCCTGTTGTTCTGGCTGCTGCAACTTTCCCACTTGTACTAACATACTCTTTACCCTCTGCTCTCAAACTTTTCCTCTTACTTGCCTTCCATTCTTTCTCATTTTTACACTTTTTCCCATGAATTTCATGATCATTGAGATCATTCTGAAAATCTTCCATGTTAAACATGACTTATGTGGCACAGACATTTGTCAACAGAGGACGCTATCTGTACGTGTATAACAAAGACCCAAGTCCTAGAGTTGGGCCTATGTTTTATACATGCCAGTTTTTTTGCAGCCTGTAGTAGTACTTATAGAGGGGACTAGAGCCCATCATTCATACACAAGGTAGTCCTATGTGTAAACGACAATTTTTTTATGTTTAACTCAAATCGGCCAAATTATGGACTTGGGCCCTTCTCATATTCAAGCATTAAATTCCACTGCTTGTATCATTTCCAGAACCTCGATTCCTTCCTATTTTGTGTTGCTTTGTGCGTGCCTTCCTGTGGTGCAGTAGGCATCGTAAATACGACCAAGTCCATCCTTGCACCTGAGTCCAGTCCTCAACTTCCTGTCCTCCGTGCGCATCACCGGTGTGGAAAGCACAGCCCTTAGCTACACAACTCCATTTTTGTTCTATACTCTCATGAAAGAAAATAATTAATACTGCTGTAATCGAGATGCAATCGATAAATAATTTTGGCAAGTTCTTGGTATTGTCCAAATCTTGAAGAATGGACCCAGCAGAGTGCCCAAATCGAACGTGTTCCACATTATAAATACTTAGGAATCTGGCTGGATGACAAGGCAACTTTTCACTTGCATGTTGAAATTTTGACTAAAAAGATAAAGAGTAAAGTCATTTACTCAGAAAGTGGGCGTGCTACAATTTTAAAGGAAAGAAGAAGGTTGTGCATTCAATAATACTCTCCATGCTAGATTTTGGTGATGAAATTTATAGAAACGCATCTACTTCTGTCTTTTAGCCTTTACATTTTGTTAATCACTCTCCTCTTAGGCTTATTACTGGTCTTAACTTCCGCACCTACTGTCGGGCCTAATAAAAGCGATTAGGATTGGGAAATCCTATGAGACAACCATTGGTTTTTATTTGTTTATAAATGAGCTTTATTTAAAATCACACCATATCGTTCCCTTTCTCTCATGGCAAGTGGGTTGCCATGGGACAAGGTCACAGGACTTATTATGTCTGAATGTTCCTCGTGTCAGAACAGAGCTGGATAAGACAGCTTTTTATTATGAAGTTCCTCACACCTGTAATCAGCTGCAGGGTGAGATGAAACTGAATGAACTGGTTCAGAACATTTTAAAACACTGATCCAATCATTACTATCAAGAGCACTGTGGTTGTTTTGAGCCATTTTTAATTTCATGATGGCAATTCATCATAAAATAGTGTTACTATTTTACTATCCTGAAAACATGCAATATTTAAATTGACTGACAAACTTCACTCTCAGTCAGGCCCCCTGCTTAAATGAATATAAAATAGATTTTAAAGACATCTAATAAAATAAAAAGGCGGGTTAAGACAAAAGAAATAATTACATGCCGAGGATTGAAACAGGCATTTCATAAAGCACGGCAACGTTTATACGATAATACCTGTATGAACTGTGTTAACATTTTTAGCAACGCAGTCTTGCTGAAATCGCTTTGTGTCAGAATGACTGTCAGTATATTATGGCGAGTGGAGTATAAATTAGGGCCCTTTCGCAAAACACGAGGTCTCCAATCCCCCCCAGTACATTCCGGTTTATCTATTTTGTTGCCCTCTGGTGGCCCTATGATGTTCCTACTGTTGTATTTTTGGCAGGTTCCTTTTCTTCATCATGCCTTATGGCCTGTAATTGTCCCCGTCGCCCCGGCGGGAGGGGGGACGTAGAAATGCTGTCCGTCCGTCCGTCCGTCCGGGAACAGTGTACTCGCAATAACTTTAGACAGCTTTGATGGAGGATCACCAAATTCACACCACATATGCCTCTCGTGAAGGCCTTGCTCAAGTTCAATGATGAGTGACCTTGACCTAGTTTTCAAGGTCACTGAGCAAAAAGATTTGAGGAACACTGTACTCGCAATAACTTTTGACAGCTTTGATGGAGGATCACCAAATTCACACCACATATGCCTCTCGTGAAGGCCTTGCTCAAGTTCAATGATGAGTGACCTGGACCTAGTTCTCAAGGTCACTGAGCAAAAACATGTGAGGAACACTGTACTCGCAATAACTTTTGACAGCTTTGATGGAGGATCACCAAATTCACACCACATATGCCTCTCGTGAAGGCCTTGCTCAAGTTCAATGATGAGTGACCTTGACCAAGTTTTCAAGGTCACTGAGCAAAAAGATTTGAGGAACACTGTACTCGCAATAACTTTTGACAGCTTTGATGGAGGATCACCAAATTCACACCACATATGCCTCTCGTGAAGGCCTTGCTCAAGTTCAATGATGAGTGACCTGGACCTAGTTTTCAAGGTCACTGAGCAAAAAGATGTGAGGAACACTGTACTCGCAATAACTTTTGACAGCTTTGATGGAGGCTCACCAAATTCATATGACATTCTTATTGGTTTGTTAGGTAGATCTCAGCCATGGACACAAAACTATGCCTTGGCGATGCGTCCATCATCCACAAGTCATGAAAATTGTAATCTCTCTCGTGACCCATGATTATTTAGCTCATATCACAATGATCCATCCCTCATCCTTCTCTCTGTTCAACCAATGACCAATGAGCTACAGTGTCATTGTACTTCACATTATTAGTCGTATAGTGCACCACATTATTTTCAGCCATCAAAACAGTTTTTGCCACATGTTTCTGGTCACTTGTGCGACAGGGGACACAAGGCCTTCAGGCGAGCAGGCCATTTTTACAATTTAAATGCATCAATGCTAGGCCGACGCCACCTACAAAATAAAAACACCTGCCGTACCAGCAAATGGGGAACACACTCATCTCAACTAAATACTTTTACTGTGTCCAAGCATGCTTTCAGAGTGGCCTGTTATTCGGTAATTACTAACAATATCAGTCTCAGCATATAGATGCATTTAACATTAGGCCAGATAGGCCATTTACATCAGCACAGAAGTGAGGACCAAGAATACAATCTGTTGCAAATTGACATTTCCAGTAAGACGTACGATTAAACCTACATCAGAGCTTAGTCTGACTCTCTCCCCAGAATCCGCAGCTGATGCATCAATAAGGTGAAATGAGTCTCTTTCTCCATTGATTTAACATGATTAATAGCAGCTGTTGACTTGTATGTCAATATTTACTTTTGTCAAAAAGCTGATAAAAATGGTTTTGCCTCTTGAATTTTCACAATGGTGTATTTAGGCTCAAAGACATATGTCCTGCATGATATATGTTAGGATATACACTGACGAGCCAAAATATCAAAACCACTCACAGCAATGTGCTGATTGACTTCTCAGCTGCAAGGGTGTCAGCCTTGGGTCAAAATTTCTCCTTGTAATTCGTAAAATGTGAGCTTACACAAATTTTTCAGTCCCTAACTCAGACTGAGTGAAACCTCACTGTTAAATCATTCCCAAACAAATTTTTACAACCACAATTTCAAAAAAAAAAAAGTTGGGCTGCTGTGTAAAATGTAAAGAAAAACAGAATCCAATGATTTGCAAATCTTATAAACTGACATTTTATTCACAATAGAACATAGACAACATATCAGATGTTGAAAGTGAGACATTTTACCATTTCATGAAAATAATATTAGCTCATTTAGAATTTGACGGCAGCAACGCATCTAAAAAAAGTTGGGATAGGGCCATGTTTACCACTGTTTAGAATCACCTGTTTTAACAACAGTCTGTACATGGCTAGGAAGTGAGGAGACCAATAGCTGAAGTTTTGGGAGAGGAATGTTGTCCCACTCTTGTCAGATGTAGGATTCTAGCTGCTCAACAGTCCTGGGTCTTATTTGCTGGACTTTTCATTTTTTGATGCGCCAACGGTTTTCTACAAGCGAATGGTCTAGAGTAGACTGCAGGTAGCCCAGTTCAGCAATCAGACTCTTCTCCTGCAAAGCGATTCTGTTGTGATGGATGCAGTATGTGGTTTGGCAATGTTTTGCTGAAATATGCAAGGCCTTCCCATACAGAGACGTTATCTGAATGGGAGCATGTTGTAAAACCTCAATATACTTTTCAGCATTGATAATGCCTTTCCAGATGTATAAGCGCCCCATGCCATAGGCACTAATGCAACCCGAAACCATCAGAGATGTAGGTTTTTGAACTGTGCACTGATAACAAGCTGGGTGGTCCATCTCCTCTTTAGACCGCACGGCATGGTGTCCGTGGTTTCCAAAAAGAATTTCAAATTTTGATTCACCTAACCACAGAACAGTTTTCCCATTTTGCATCGGTCCATTTTGAATTAACTTTGGCCCTGAGAGGAAGGCAGCATTTCTAGATTGTGTTCTCATATGTCTTCTTTGCGTGATACAGCTTTAGCTTGCATTTGCAGATAGCACGGCAAACTCTGTGCACAGACAATGATTTCTGGAAGTGTTCCTGAGCCCATGCAATGTTTTCCAGTGCAGAATCATGTCTGTTTTTAAAGCAGTGTCACCTGAGGGCCCGAAGATTATAAGCATCCAATGCTGACCATCGGACTTGTCCCTTGAGATTTCTCAAGATTCTCAGAATTTTTGATGAAATTGTGTACTGTAGATTAAAGCCTTCACAATTTTACAGTGAGGAACATTTTTCTGCAATTGTTCCACAGTTTTTGGATAGTTTTTTTGTAGATTGTAGAATCATTGTCAATCTTTATTTCTGAGAGACTCTGCCTCTCTAAAATGCTCTTTTTATACTCAGTCATGTTACTAACTGGTTACCAAATAACCTAATTAGTTGCAAAATGCTCCTCCAGTTTTTTATTAGTACCACTCACTTTAACAGCCTTTTGTTGCCCCTCTCCAAACTTTTTTGATATGTGTTGCTGCCATCAAATTCAAAATGAGCTAACATTTTTCATGAAATGGTCATAATATCTCACTTTCAACAACTGATATGTTGTCTATGTTTTATTGTGAATAAAATTAGGGTTTATGAGATTTGCTAATCATTGGATTCTGTTTTTATTTACAATTTACACAGCATCCCAACTTTTGGAATATTACACATACACAAAATATTTTTGCAGTTACAATAGTTATTTACAAGTGCAAAACATTAATGACCTTTATTTGATCCATACAATTCTCAACAGATTCTTTAAAAAAAAAACATTCCTTTAAAATTCTCATCCACATAGACTTGATTGCAAAAGAATTTTTGCATATTTGTCAGCCATGCATTCAAGCTGTGAATCTCCTGTTCTACCACATGCCAAAGGGGCTCTATTTGATTTAGATCTGCTAGCTGTGAATACCATTGAAGTACACTGAACTCTTCCTGAGAGAAAGAGATTGAAACCACATTAAGACTACTTTTACCTTTTTACATGGTGCACTATACTGCTGGAAATAGTCATTAAAAGACTAGTAAATCGTGGCTGTCAATGGATGGGCATTGTCAGCAACAACAAGTCGACATGGTCTACAACATCCCCCGCCAATCGTGCGCTTCTTATTTTCAAACTCGATCAAGGCCTTTAAAGAATGTAAGGGCCTTTATTGTCCCAATACTTGTACTTGCGTCCTTGTTCCACTCAAATGTGCGTACCTGCATAGGTGCGCAGGCCAGCTGGGTGTCCCATTTCTCCAGCGTTGTTCTCCAGAGGTGCTCCCAAGTGCCTCCAATGTACCCCTGATCCTGCAAGTCAGCACCAGAGTGCACTTTTCTGGAGTCCTTTAGCCATGAATGTAGTTACCATAATATTTTACTCAATTCCAGCAATCACACAGAAGTGATGTTAGAACAAGCAATACTTTAAAAGCAAGAACCACAGGAGCGGCATATAGATGTCTGTCTGAATTCTGCTCCAAAATGGTCATTTAGCTCGGTGGAAGTCCAGGTCTGAGGTTTGCATTTTTATCCACAATTCATGTCCATCACAAAAGAGCGCACTTTGAGGAGGACTGCACTTTGGGTGGGTATCGGGACAAAGCTGTTGTAGATTCATGCTGTTTATGCCAAATTCTTACCATACTATACGAGTTTTGCAGCAGAAATGGAGATTCGTGAGACCTGGCCATGCTTTTACAGGCTCAAGTCTTTGCTAGCCAATGCACACTGCAGCCTTGCATTTTGTTTTTGGGTGCCAAGAGTGGAACCCAATGTAGCCCTCTGCTGTTGTAGTCCAAACATCACATTGTTTAATGTGTTGTGCACTCGAATGTGCCTTTCTGCTCACCACAGTGGTAAAGAGCTTTGCAAAACTGCTGCTGTCTGGGTGTTTTTTTGTTTATCGGACCGTTCTTTGTGATCTCTTGAACAACGTTTCCCAGACTTGGTCTTGGGGCAGCCCTGTGTATGCTGGTTTTTTCGTTCCAACCACAATCTCAATTTCAGTAATAAGTTATCAATTTGTCCTAATTCAGAGCATTTCATGTTTCAGACATCGGTTTATCACCCTTAGCCACATTCTGACAGAAATATCCATGTCTGCCATGAAGAATAAAGAGACCTTTGAACACGCTGTGTTTATTTTTCTATACTGTAAGCAATTTCTGGTAACAACATTTTTAAACAGATCAAATAAGACACTGTGAAAATGAATAAGCTTTAGATTGGGTTGCTAACAAGGTGTTTTGAATTCTTACAAGACAGGTGTGACTGCCATTTGCTTGCCAAATAATTTGTCTTGACGATGTCTCCACAGTTTCAACAGTAAAGTACCTACTGATTGTTTGACTTTAATTATTATTAACCCTCTTTTATGTAGTTACATTTATCGCAGTGTGTATAATGATTATTTTTTTCTCCATAGAATGTATAAATATGTCACAATTTGGCTGAAGAGGATAGATAACCTCATTTCTTCCCTGTTTGGATGATTGCCCTCAGCAAGTGAACCTCAAACCACTTATGCATACTTTTATGCATTGAGTCTCTGTCATGATTTTAAAGGGCATCTAAAGTCGATTCCCATTGTTTTTGTTTATCGCCAATCAGTGAGCCGCACCTGTGTAAACGAACCGAAATAGAAGGATTATCTCCGCATGTGCACAAAACATTGGTTTATATGAATTAAGTTGGTAATGTGACAATGCAAGATGTCAACAAAAGCAAGTGATTTGTTTGTAAACATTGGACGTTCAATGTCCCATCTGAGAATCGACTTTAGATACCCCTGAAGGGAGTTTGTGTTTTTGTGAAGGGTGCTTTCTGTTTTTACTCGACTCATTCTTCTGACATCAAATTCCTTGGGGGTATACTAAGAAGCAAGTTCAACATAGACAGGCTTTATTAGAGTGAGCCCGCTCAACAAACCCTGAACTCGCAATTAGAGATAATTGGTTGCACAACGGTGATTATAATCTTTCTTTGTTTAACTCGGCTTTCTGCTCTCAACGCCCTGCGCGCTCTCAATAAAACGGCGTTCCAAGCCTCAATTGACCCTAATTCCGTTCATAAAACGACCGATTGCGTGCTAAATGTCCCTCCGAGGAAGCTACCCCTGATCCAGGATCAGGAAGACTACGGGATGTCTCCCCTCGCTGCACCAGGGGGCGCCTCCAGCGACTTAATGGGAGACACATGAAGTTTCACACTGATTGGTTGGACATTTGAAAGACTGCACAATTATGCATGAGCATAGACAGTTTGGGAAATTGTAATTGAGATTTATGTTAGTATAATGTATTCATGTTGGTTGATGTACGCTCTTGGATGTAATGTAAGTGGCTGCTGGGTGATTAATAAAATCTTTTAAAAAATCTCCAAGGAGGAGTGGGTCGTGATTATGAGCAGTTAGGAAGTATGTAAAAATATGAAAACAGCAAAAAGCAACACTGTTGCTGCAAATAAGGCCAGAGAGGAATTCTGGAAGAAAATTGCTGACTGTGTAAATGCGTTAAATGTATTAAACATAAGTACTCTGAGGAGGGAGTAGTGGAAATCACTTTAGTTTTTCGGTCAAATCAAACAAAGTGAAATGAACTTATAGATATATTATCTGACTGATAAATACCAATGTAAACTCCGTGTTACTAATTTCTTCATTTTTGCTTTAACGTATGTTTTCTATTGTTTTTCTTTAATACAGCATGATTTTAATAAACTCATATCCCCGATAGCAAAGAGTCGTTGAAACAATGTTAAATCAACATTGTTTTGTCAATGTTAAGACATTGAAACAACGTTGGACGTGCACCCTCAATTAACATTGAATCAATGTTGATTTTCTAATTACAGATCAATGGTATTTCAATGTTATTTCATCAAAAAGAACATTGAGACAATGATGAGATTTCAACCTAGCCATTGATCAATGTGCTTTTAATGACTTTTCAACATTAGTATCATCACCCTGTCAACCAGGAATCGATGCTCAATAAATTATAATCATAACTTTAAATCAATATTATTTCAATGTTGCTGTATCAAAGTCAGGTTTCCATTGCTATTGTAACAGTGATTCAACAGTGATTTCGCATTGATATTTCAATTTCAACCATTCTGGTGATTCAGATGGTGTGATGGTCTGGCCCTGCAGGCCCTCCCCTCTCCTGTTTGCACCTCCACCTCAACGAGCTACAGCTGCTGCTCGTTGAGGTGGAGGTGACTTGAGTGTATTTAAGAGCTGCACTGCCACACTGGCAGTGCAGCTGTATTCTGTTGGCTCATTGTTTGCTGGCCGTTTGTATTGGAGCCCTGGATATCGCTGCTGTTCCCCTGGGTGTTTGATGAGTTTTATTAAACTTTATTTATATTTTACTCAGCCTGTGCACTTGGGTCTCTCAATTCAGTTTTGGGTACATGGTCCCTGTGCCCGCCGGCTTGCTTCCTCATGCCAGCGGGACCAAACCATGACAGATGGAAAATCAACATTGTTTCTATGTAGTCTTGCTATCTGGGATCCCACCACTAACCCAAACCAGTAGCACCATTGCAAATTTACAGTAGTCCTGTGGCATATACAATGGTAAAAATGATCAAATTCAATTTTGTAATTGGTGCTTTAATAATTGCAGTACCAGTGCTGTCAGGACATGGCAGCGAGTTGAAACAAAGCATAAAAACATTTTTCAAAGTGGTTCGCCCTATACTGCTTTGCGTTCATAATTATTTTAATGGTAGCTATGCTGTGTAAAACGTATTGCGCAGCATACAATATTCTTGCTCAGATTTTCTGCATCACCACCTAATTGCTAGTAGGTTCCCGTGGCAAATAACACTACGCTATGCAAATTGTTCGTGCAACTGTAAGTGCTTCTCTTTGTTACTTTGTCATCATATGGCTCCAGTGGATCGCATAAGTAACGATGAAAATCTGCTGCGTTCAAAAAGCTATCAGGTCATGTCAGTCTCCCTCTGAAGATAACCGCGTGTGATTCAGGCATCAGAGTCCACAGGATTATCCAAGAAAGGTGATGCCAACTTCAAAGACGGTGCTTACTGATAAGGCAGCACATTTAAGCCGAAACTCGGCACATAACCAGGTCGGGAGCAGGTTAAGTTTGCAGCGTAAGTTACCATGGTAATCTAGCCACGTTAAGAGAGAGACACCTTAGTGACATTGAAAAGTTTAGGTTTAGGCTCGACATACATTGCTAACCCACTTATCCTGCTTCGTAGTATACCCCCCTTTACTATCGAATTCCTTTCCTGAGCTGGTTGATTGGTGATTTGTGACACTTGTCTTCACGGCTAGTTAAGCCGGAAATCCGCGGCCTCTCGTGCCTTTCTTCTACGAGCGTCGTTTTGCTCTTGGGTTTTTTGCGAGCTTTCGCGTTTATTTTCAGAAGGATTGTCAGTAGTTATTCGTAGGTAATCCCTTGTAGTTAGTCCGTCTTTGGAGAATTTATGGAGGTTATTCCGTCCATTCGGACGTTTATTTAGGAATTAGCCTGGACCGCTATTTTTCGTGCAGCTTTTTCCCCCCTCATTTTCATATTGGGCACTCCCTAGATAGCAAGCACCTCCGCTCCAGATCTGCCCCGGCTCCAGCTGATCCGGCTCAGATCCGGAGCGGAGGAGCTTGCTATCTGGGTCTCTTCAGGCTCCGCTTTTCGCCTTTCGGAAGCGGGACAGTTTTAGTTTGGTGGGGGAGTTGGCTATTTGGTTGCCATTTTATGTCAGTATTAGTTTCTCGATACATTAGTGGCTGGTCATTAATTTTCTCCAGTTTTGTCCTATTGTAGTTGCGTTTGGTCTCCAAATATTACCGCACCCGTAACAGCACATTCAAGCCATCTAATAAGGAAATTCTAGCAATTACGTGTTAAACTGAGTCGTTGCTACCCAGCAACCGATTCTAGCCTGTCACAGCAGGGGGACTGATGGTTTGAATAAACAATCCGAATGGATTGTGTGTCTGGGTATTCAAGGGGGAGTGTTAACAGCGGCAGGAACAGGGCTGACTATCAGCTATCAGAGCTCTAACTTCTCATGTTGCCCAACCAGTGGCACAAGCACAACCTACTCACGCCCAATCAGTCGCCATCCCCCGTTGTCACTCGTGAACATAAGTTATCTCCTCTTTATGCGGGTGAGGCTTGAAAAATGTAGAGATGTTCTGGCTCAATGTCATTTCAGCCAAACCTTCATGACTCGAAGAATCTCAAGTTTCATTTGTTTTGCCTTATCGGGCACGGCCCTCTCGTGGGCGGGGTCTCTTATTCGGTGCAAAACACCTGTCAACCAGCTCAGGAAAGGAATTTGATGTCGAAAGAATGAGACGAGTCAACTGAAAGCACCCTTCATAAAAAACACAAACTCCCTTAAAACCATGACGGTTTCTGCTTCATGACTGGCTGACTACAATTTCTCATTGAGCTCGTGTACTGGTGTACCTGATTAAGTAGGCACCTTGTGAGTGCGTATGTATAATTTGAGTTGGATGTCCATGGCGACAATTTATTGTCACATGATCAACATTTCGCAATTTCGTCACTTGTCTGAAAGTGTCCTCCAAAGGGCATTGTCTGCTGATTTGTTGATGAATGATGGATTTTATTATGCCTTATCAACTGTCTCATCAAATCGTTACAGTTGTTTAAAACGATAGACTCATGAACAAACCGTTGAAATGAAAATTCAAGCCCCATTGCAAATTGGAGTTAATAGCAAAATGTATAAACATTCAGCTGTTTGTGATACAGATTAAACAAGAACACTTAAATAGCACAAACTATTAAGTTGTTTCTCCAAATTTTTTCAGCCATTTAAATTGTTCTAGTTTGATTTGTTCATTGCAAACAGCTTAAAGTTTGTAAATTTTGCCAGTAAACCTAGTCTGCAGCGGGGGTTGAATAATGTTTATTGCAACTGTGTAACAAAAATTGTGTGCACACAGCGAAAATGCTCAGTGGTAACCTTTACCGAGTGCACGCACTCCTTACTGTAATTAGGAGAAAAACTGTGCCACAGTTGAAATGGAGACCATTTGGAATCGCATCGGTCGCGATGGCGAAGCGGGCATTGCTAACAGTGTAGCTCAGAACACGCCCATTTTCGAACTTAGCCTTCCTTTTTGTCGCAAATATTCACCTGCGAAGTCTGAAGGCTGCATCTTGAAAGGTTGCGACGGTACTGTGTTCGCAAGAATTGTCCAAAAACAGTCACATAGAAATATAAACACCTGCAAAAATGCTCAAAATAGCTATCCTGGTAGTTTTATAGTAGTTTCGGAAAAACCTCCCTACGTTTTGGCCTGATGACACATATCAACTGAAAACAATACCTGCTTCGCTATAGCCGCTGATCATTAACTTTGCATTGGCCATACTCGTCCGCACTATTAGCTATGAAATGGTTAAACTGCGCCGGTCCTCTGGACAGTTCCCCCTATTCTCCCCCGCCCCCTGCTTTCACTGGCAATTAGAGCGCGGTGATGTATGGGCCAAGTTTACGCAGGAGCTTGGTTGCTTCACCGCGCTATTCAATAAGATCAGCTGTTCTTGAGAATGGCGACCTGGAAAGTACTGTCCCGATCGGAGAAAGTCTACAAATTTATTACCTGCGGATTTAAGATCACCTCAAAATCTGTGAACCCGGTAGGTAGCGCAAGCAATGAAATGTGTGACTGATTCGATCTGCCAATGGCTTGGTAAACCACTTTAAAATAGGTTATGTTTAATGTTGCTGTTCATTGTCGTCTGCAACTAAGTTTTTGATTTTCTGATGTTTCAGTTGTATTTCACTGCGGTTGACCTTAGTTAAATTTCCCCTCGAATTAAGCGTGCCTAAAGTTGCGAGAAACTGAATAGCTTTCAAGCATTAATTTTTGCAGTAATTGCTTCACAGGCTTCGAGATTCACTCATCTATATATTTTACAGTTCACCTGTCAAAACCGGGATGTCTCCAAGTTCTTTCATATGATTATTCGTTGCATTAAAATTTTGAATTTCTATTCATTACTCCTCATCAATCTTTTTTCTGCATTTAATAACCGTCATGCCACAAGGACAGACATCGACGAAGTTACACTGATGTAGGCTACTGCGCCCATCAGATGTGCTGCCGCAAAAACTAGTTAAAACATATATAGAATACTAGAGTGACACTTGGTAGAGCGCGTACCTCCGCCGCGCCACTCGTTTGACCGATCGTGGTTAAAATCATTAGGTCCGCGCCTGATGTAATAGAACACTACCTACAAAATTTCATAGATATACGTTCTTTAGTTTTGAGTAATCGTGTACACAAACAGACATACAGACAACCAGACAAACAAAAGTCGGCAAAAACATAACCTCCTTGGCGGAGCTCACAAGGATAGGCCTATGTAGTGCATTTTGACGAGACTGATGGAAATGTATTCTATCTCAGACCGTACGCTGGTCTGTGACGGGGTCATTTTTGCATTTTTCGGACCTGTATGGCTTCACATAGTTATTGCAATATCGAGGGCTGACTGCAATAAACAGTTATGACCAGATGTTCTATATTGGACATAACTGTTTATTGCAGTCAGCCCTCGATATGCAACATAGTTAATAGGAGAGGGGTAAAATTCTCAAATGGAATGAAATGTACTGTATTGGAATTTATTTTGCCGATTCTTGTCAAGCAAAGTGTTTTGAGTCAGATACAAAATGTTGAGCACACCTCATTTCCCAGATTTTGATGAGCTGCTACTTAGTAGTTCACTCATGAATGATGCTGAATCAGGCTTGTTCATCAAAAGTTTAAGTGAGAGCGATTAACCAAGTATGCATAAATTAATTTGAGAAGTTCAGTTCCATGTGTGGTGTCCCACAAAGTGCAACTGTTCTGTACAAATTCAGATTAAATATTCTGATTCTGGGGGTCAGAGGTTTAATGAGGGGTGTTTGGTTGCTGTTTTGAACTCCTTGTACCTTCTTCATTAATGCTGCCAATGCTGAACCAAATCTGAGTCATCATTTTAAACTTATTGAGAGTTTTAAAAAAAATCAGCAGTGAAAATGGCTACCTTGGCCTGGATAGATTAACTACACTGAACAAAAATATAAACGCACCACTTGAAATATTGGCACCATTTCAAGTATGCCGTTATGAAATACCAAATATATTTGTTTTCATTTGCAAAAGGAATGTTTCCATTGATTGATGTCTAAAATTTGAGTTCAGCTCAGACATTTAGTATTTTTTTCACCGGTGTAATGATTGGTATGAGTAAACGAGTGCGGCGTACCCAGACACTGCTCAGACAGAATGAGCAGTACTCCGACAAACCTTGGGTCGGGGTCTATAAAAGGCCACACTAAAATGTTGGATTTTGTCAGACGCAGCCATGCCTCAGATGTCTCAAATTATGTGGGAGCGTGCCATTGGCATGCTGAATGCTGGAATGTCCATCAGAGGGGTCGCTGCACAGCTGAATGTTCACTACAGTACCATAGTTCATCTACGACAGCATTTCCGACAGACTGGAAGCACTGCGAACAGGCCTCATCGGCGTCGTCCACGTGTGACCACCCCTGCTCAGGATTGTCACATCCGGCTGGTGCACTTGCGTGAACGTTTCAGACCAGCGACACGCACGGCCGATGAGACAGTCGGTCTGAACAATAGACGAATTTCTGCTCAAACAGTTCGCAACCGCCTCCGAGAAGCAGAATTGCATGCTCGACGCCCTCACCGTGAGCTGGACCTCACAGACGTACGCCGCTGGAATCGTCTCGTATGGGCTAACACACACTTCCGGTGGCCCATGACACGATGGAGAAATGTGCTGTTCACAGATAAATCAAGATTCAACTTGTATCACGCGGATGGGAGACGTTGTGTGTGGCGCCGTGTCGGTGAATGGTTTTCTGACACAAATGTCGCCCGGAGAGTCGCCCATAGCGGAGGCAGTGTCATGGTTTGGGCAGGGATTGCACACAGACAGAGAACTCCTAATAGTATTTCATCTATGGCAACTTGAACGCCCAAAGGTACCGTGATGAGATCCTGTAGTGCCGTTTGTCCAACAGCATAATGTCACGTTTCAGCATGATAACGCCCATCCTCATGTCGCTAGGGTCTGCACCCAGTTCCTCACAGCTCAGAACGTTCAGGTGCTGGGCTGGCCCGCATATTCGCCCGACATGTCACCCATAGAACACGTTTGGGATGCTCTGGATCGGCGTATCCGGGACCATGTTCCAGTCCCAGGTAATGTCCGGCAACTCCGGATAGCGCTCCAGGAGGAGTGGAACAACATTCCACAGGCCACCATAGACACTCTGGTAAACTCCATTCGTAGGAGATGTGTCGCGTTGAGAGATGCGTGTGGCGGGCATACGCGATACTAAACTTTGAAATTTATGGTATCCACCCCTGCCCTGTTGAAACTGTTGCCAAACTTTTGATTGTGCGTGTATCATGGTGTAACGGACATCAATATGATCAGTATAGATGTCTTTATCATGTCATAAAATTTGCTGAGGTTCACATTATCCTATATGTAATAAAATTCACAAAACATCTGGTGGTGCGTTTATATTTTTGTTCAGTGTACTATTCATGTAGCCAAGAATGCCTCTCTCCTCTGTATGTGATCGAGATTCAGCAACATCTGAGATGGGTGTCAAAACCTTTTTTTCATGTGTCTTTACATAGAATACAGCTTACCTATCCTTTAATTTAATTTAAAGGTCCCAAGTAATTGAAATAATTTTGCTCATTTTTGCGTGTAAATATGTATACTGATTGATTTTTTTTCCGCACATTTCCTCCACAACTTAAAATAAAATAAAAATTTCTATCCAGGTTGTTTGCACTTGTCAACTTCATAAGCCCTGCCCCTTAAAAAAGTTCACTTACCACACTTTATGTGAGTTTTGTGACCGTATACATCATCTCAGGAAGGGAGGTTTACCGGTGCAAAGTCAGCGTATTGGAAAAGAGCATCTAGATAAAGATTTCTTTCTTTTTATAGAACACAAAAGGTAGCCGAATCTAAGTAATTTTCTGATCGTCTTGTCGAATGTCGGTCAATCCTCGAATTCCCATGTGGGTTGTCCAGACCTTGACCATTACACGATAATTAGCAGTTTTTTGTGCAAGTAGCACATCTGGAAATCATAGTTTTCATTGTTATTTTTATATTTAATATACAGTTTACAAAAATATAAATGCCCCATGTAAATTATTTTTGTAACATGAAATGTGTTACCCTAAATTAGCAGATAATGTCTTAATTGTACAAAATGGTTTTTTGTCTTGAATGTAACATTTTTGTTCATCTCTGCCAGTGAGCACTTGCTCAGTGATGCATTGATTCCACTCCCGAAACAGGTGTGGCTTGTGCAGACGCTGCTCAAACAGTGTGAACAGAACTCAGACACTCCCCCAAACTGGGGACAATAAAAGGCCACCCCAAAATGTCAAATTTCATCAAAAGTCACCAAGCCAAAAATGTCGCAAATCATGTGGGAACCCGCCATAGGAATGCTGGATGCAGGAATGTCCACCAGAGCAGTTGCTGCACAGCTGAATGTTCACTATCAATTGGGCGTTTAAGAATTCGTTTTAGACAGACTGGCAATACAGCAAATCGACCTCACCCTCGTCATCCACATGTGACCACACCGGCACAAGATCGTCACATCCGGCTTCTCCACTTGCGTGATCGCCTCAGACCAGCAACATACACACTGCACAACAGCCGTATCACACCTCAAACTGTCCGGAACCGCCTGAGAGAAACGATCCTACACGCTCGTCGTCCTTATCGTGATCCCAACCGTGTCTACTAGTATCCTTGTTTGCCATACGCCGCTATCATGCTTTAAAGAACAGTAATCTGTTGCATATTGAACAATAAAATGAATTGTGTATGGCTTAATGTATTCTAAAACCCTTAATGCTAATTAAAGTTTAAAAGTGTCAAATGGGGCGTTTATATTTTTGTTAGGTCTGTCAGAGGACACCTTGCTTGGTGATTGAGTGATAACTTAAACAAACATCGGAAACACGAGCATACGGTGAAAAAATGATTAGAAATTGCGTCGTGTATCATAAGCTCTCTCCAGACGTTGACCTTTGTCCGCAGTGCGGCAATGTGAGCACAGTCATATTTACATTTTATTGGGGAAAAAATTCCATATTCAAATTTCCTCAGTATCGAATAAAATCAGTACCTTTTCTGCTTACCCTGATGTTTGGGTACCCAGATAAACATTCGATTGTGTAAAAACATTTGGCATGCATCCGGTCTAGAAAATTTAGAGTACAATTTCTAGTGTTGTTACACGTGGTAAGGGCATATAACGGCAGCAGCCCTGTTCCTGATGACACTCCGGGTTGCTTGCGCATGCACAGTATATGCATTTGCGATATTAAATATTATTATTAAATTATAAACCACCTTTACACTAATAAACCCCCCAAAATATATTGACACCCCCTTTTTAAAATTGTTCTGGCAAATAAAAAGCTGAAAAAGTTGAGGTTGGATACGTAATTCTTTTCAATTATTGGTAGTTGATAATATTTTACTGGGCATTCGGACTAGTTTGAGTAGAAGTTTACCAGTCTGCCGTAAATTTTACAAGTGCGTGGACTAGCAGTCTACTGCAAATTTCGAACCCTGCTTTCCAAGTTGGAATATGCATCATCACATGTCAGTCAGCAAGAATAAACAATGTCTAATGTCAATAATTTAACCTCTAAATTCTAAGCAAGCTGCAGCTAGCTACGCTGTAGAAGTGGCAGTGCTGCACACCAGTGACGGATGGTGAACAAAAAAAAATGGTGAAGTGCTGAACATCTCTTGAAAATAATTATTGGTCTCAAACCATTTTCAATCATTAATTTATTTAAACATAATGTAAACTCCAAAAACACTCAATATTATGAGATTTGAGGAGTTTTCCTCAGTAATTCAACAAAAGAAAACTCATCGTTTAGACATGAAATTCCATTTCAATCAACGTTTTTCATTGCTGATTTTTGTTGCCAATTTTTGCTTTCTTTAATGTAATTAAACAATCATTAAGCCAGTGGTTCCCAAAGTGGGGGGCGCAGAGCAATTGCAGGGGGGGCGCGGGGTGCGGGAGTTCCGGACACCAACAGAAAATAATTTGCATACAGTCTATTCGCTGCCCAGAATTCTGCGATTACATCGTAAATGCCTGCCTTACTCTCAACATAACTGTTCGCCAAATCTTTCATCTAGCCTGCCATTTTCATAAATAATTTATGAATGTAGTTGTTCAAATATTTGAAGCCGGTAATGTAGTCTCTCGATACCCAACTCGCCGCTTTTTATCCTGCACTGATCTGGCATATTGATAATAAAATGGTAAGTGACACCGAACAAAATCCGATGAATACAAAGCAGAAATAACCGAGATTGCGTCATCTTATTCTCGATAATATGAATGCTCTGTATGCCGACAGATTATTTTTATCTAGCCCACCAACTGAACGTTACAAACATATCGGCAGGTTCGGCAAGTGGTGTTCATGAATTTTTTTTCGTACTTCGCTGTCTTTCTGCATCATAGAAACATAATTTTAAGTAGACGGCTATACTCAGGCAGAGGAGTGTGATACAGCCTAATGATTTTATACTTTAAAAGAGATTTTGCATTATTAAATTTTCGTGTCCTTAATTGGAAAATAACTGTGGCCGTTTCCAAACGCGCCAATCATTTTTAATGTTCCCAGCTAGGCTAGACAAAAATCATCCGTTCAGAGCATTAATATTCTCTATAATAAGCTGACGCGATCTCGGTTAACGTATTTTAACTTAAAAGTGCGAGGCCAATGAAGAGAGGAAAATGTAACGGTCTCGTAAAATTTTTTTATGTACCAAAGGGGGGCCCAGCAGAAAAAGTTTGGGAACCACTGCATTAAGCGAAGATTTGATTGAGCAGAATGTACATCAAGCAAACACAAAACTTAACAACATTGTACTTTTTCTTTTTGGTGAAGAGAATAAAACATTTTCTCTTGAATTGTTGCTACATTGCATCAGCAAGGACGCTATGCAATAAACTTATTTCACTGTTGATGGCTTATGTTCATCACTGGAAGACGTGTTCATCAAGAAAAATGACTGAAAACAGATTGAGGCTTATGAGTGCTTGTTTTAGCGAGCAGAACTGTCTACACCTGATAATCCTGGCTGTATTTGGAGTTCATGTGAAGTCAATTTAAGTAAACTATTGAAAACCGATCAAGACCAATCATTATTTTCAAGGAATGGTCTATGCTTCACCAATTTTCAGTTCACCAGGCAAGTCCTCACTTTTACCATCTGGAACGCCCAAACAAATGACTTCATTATTATTTATTTTGCATCATATTGACATTGCCTTGAGCCTCTAAAACCTGCTTCCACCTCAGGCTCATAACAGTACGGTCAACCTATTTCAGCTGCCTAAGTTGCAGCTTGAATTTCATTATCTTCTGACAGTTTTTTTATTTTAATGTCCTTGTTACTAATAACTGCTGTGCAAAATTTTAAGCCAACATCTCTGCTAGTTTTGGAGATATTAAGCTTTCAAAAAGGGAACATGGCCCCATGTTTAGCATAAAAACGAGTACTACAATGAAACATCCATAGTTTGATGGCGAATAACTTTTGAACTGTTTGAACTAAATAGTTCAAATTTTCACACAATTCTTTAATATAATAAAGCTCTGTACACAGAAGGAGAGCTTTGTATGGGACATATTTGCAGACTTATGGCATGCCAAATATGGCTTTCTGGAATGCGCGTTCGTCCATGGTAGCACTTTTGGCTCTCTATATCTCCAGATTTAATGACACCAGATGTCTGATTCTTTTTAATATATGAGACATGTTATAGTACTATCAAGAAAACGTATCTGTAACAAAAATTATACTACATCTTTCATCCTTCAATCAGACTGTGAAGGGTTTACTGAGCAGCTGTACAGGCTGTTTATGTGCTTCAATTCTTGCCTTGTAAGAATTGACTTAATTGAATTCTGCGTTGAATAAGCAGTTTCCGAATATGTGAGAGTCTGCACATCAGGCTTCTAAAACACTCTGAAAGATAATGAAGAATTAGAAAGGCAATGCAATGGTAATGAATCAACCCCATGTTTTATGAACAAATTGAATAAAAATAGCTATAAAGGAGCATAAATGTGCAGTCAGCCTTATCTGTAAGGGATGGGGGTGGTCGGGTGAGGTTAGCAATACACCTTTGACTGTTCACAAATCAATCACAGGGATCACCCACCATTAACTCATGGACCATTTATAGTCTCCAGTTAGCCTTATATTTATGTCTTTTGGCTGTAGAAGGGAACTGGAGTAATTGGAGAAAATCGACATGAATTTGTGATAAGCATGCAAACTCCAGCGACACAGACACTAGTGCCACATATCATAGCGCCATGCAGCCAAAGCCACTTTTTCATTCTCTTTATTTCCCAACAGGCTTGTGGCTGTTATTTCTCCACCTCCCGTACCAAAAGCGCAAAGTTCTTCAGTGACCCCACAGAGGCTGTGAAGGACATCCCTGATGGAGCCACGCTGCTCGTTGGAGGTGAGCAGTCAGCCCCTCACCCTTTTCAGGAAGCCCCTCTAATGCTTTCTCAAAACCTGATTGACTGCATATGTGTTTGTTTCACCCTGTATTTTTTGCATCATACTTCTCAATGGACGGCCTTTGTATTTAAGAGACCTGTATTAGATATAAATTGATATGTATGATACAGGTGTTACAAAATGACATGGCAGATAAGTCAGTTCAGTTAACGACATAAAACTTTCAATGTTAATCTCTAAAGGCTCTTTCTTGCACCCAAGGCAAAGCATTGCCAAGCACAATATACTGTACATGATTTTGCGAGTTTCTGACAGACGCAGTAGTCATTTTCTCATCTAGTGCTCACTTCGTTTAAATAATAACAGTGGCAGCTGCTGAAACGAAACAGTGATAGGGGGCAGAAAACAAAGACAACTCATGTTTCACCTGTGCATACTCTTGTGGGTTTGTTTAATAAATGGGTTCTGACAACATGCTATGCCTTGAAAGGTTACTATTAATGCACATGCTCAAAGTATTAATTATATCCCCGAACGCCGAATGGCGTTACGGGGATATTATGTTTTTGGTCCGGCCGCTGCCACCGCTGCCACCGCACTACGTGTTAACGCGATAACTTAAGTAATATTTCAATTCCAAATTCCAAATTTTGCATATAAGTAAGTATCATAAAGAGGAAGAACTGATTCGATTTTGGACAATTTACGATGTCTAGATTGGCCACCAGGGGCCAAAAACTGATTTACATGTTAACGTGATAACTGCAGTAATATTTCAATTACAAATTCCAAGTTTTGCACATAAGTAAGGATCATAAAGAGGAAGAATTGATTGGATTTTGGACAATTTACAATTTCTAGATTGGCCACCAGGGGCCAAAAACTGATTTAAGTGTTAACCCGATAACTGCAGTAATATTTCAAGTACAAATTTAAAGTGTTGCACATAAGTAAATATCATAAAGAGGAAGAACTGATTCGATTTTGGACAACTTACGATCACTAGATTGGCCACCAGGGGCCAAAAACTGAAAAAAATCACTGTTTTTATCATATCTCTGGAAATATTTGTCCGATTGACCTCAAATCAAGTGCAAATGCAAGGCCATGACCTGAGGATGTGTCCGATGTCACGATGACATTATACCTGACATTTTGACACAAGGTGGAGCTTTGTCACATAAAGCTCTGCAGATCTGCAGATTAACTGATTTACTGCATTCGAATTTGTGAGCATGCACAGTAATTGTGACACAGCTCCTTTAAGCAATGGTTCATTGACATCACTTTCAAGTGACTGCCAAAGGGTTTCTTGGCCTCTCATTGGCTAAACCTTTTTGAGGGATGACAACATGGCGACTGCCAGTCTTTTTGTTATTTGGTGACGTTTTCATCGTCTGAGGCATTATGCAACTTCACGGAAAAATCACAAAAACTCCCAGGCATGATATCTGGACTCCATATGGATAATTCCTTTATTTATCTTGGTTTTGTGTAAAGGTCATCTTTCGCTTTGATGATTGACCTGCTCAAAAGTAGGTTGCACCGCGGCCTCTCTGGCAGTACCGGTTCTGATGTCATATCATTTTGTGACAGATAGGGGCATGACAGTAGTTCAGTTAATGTTCATGATAGCACATCATTAGCAACATTCCCATTTTATGAACACAAAGGGCTTAATTTTCATTTGGGTGTAAGGATAATATCTCACTAAACAAAACGCCCATGATCTTGAGTGACAATTGGACCTTATTTTCTCCAATTTTTGAAAACCCCATTCATTTTTAGCATAAACTCATTAACAATGTAACTGGTAGTGGCAAAAAGCAAACAAAAACGCATGCAAAATGGCGACAGGGCTGTGACTTTTTGTTATTTGGCCAACAGAAATTAATAAAAACGTACAGTTTACTGTAAACCAGGGCTATTCAACATTATCCTGTGGGGGCCAGTGTGGGTGCAGGCTTTCATTCCAACTCAGCACTTACACACCTGACACTACTAATCAACCCCAAAAGTCTTGGCTAAAGAGATTGATTAGTAGTATCAGGTGTGTAAGCGCTTGGTGGGAATGAAAGCCTGCACCCACACCATATGGTGGAAAGACAAGCGATGACTCACATTGGAATAATAAAAACATGCATGTAATATTGCTTTGTATAGTTGTATTTGCATAATCATTGTAGAATTCTCTAAAGCCTCTCTGTCTATTTCTTTTTCAAGGCTTTGGTTTGTGTGGAATTCCAGAGAATCTGATTAACAGCTTACTGAAGACTGGGGTGAAGAAAATCACTGCAGTCAGCAACAATGCAGGGTAGGTGTGTGCAAGTGTCTGCGCACGAAACAGAGAGAGAGCGAGAGAAAGAGAAACCTAAAGAGCTGAGTGACATTTGGACTCATGGCTACACTCTATCCCCAAGGTTGTCATTTGGGAGAGGTTATGACATTCTTGGGGTCCACTAAAACCCCTGTAGTCAATGACGTAAGCCTTTCTATGAGTAAATTTTTATAGTCAGAATTTATCTTAAAGCATCAGAATTAAAACACAGCCATGAAATTGTGCAATATGTGAAATATATTTCTACAAACATTTGCTGAGCACAACCCCCTTCTGTAAAAATGGTTTGGTCCATGGTCTGGGCATGACTCGCTGAACAGGTAGCGAGTGTTCTTGCATACTGTGTGAGACAGCGATCTATGGAAGCAATACCTCTAACATCTGTTTGCCTGCTGGAAGCCAACAGAAAAAGAAGGTAGTGAGTGATAGAAGTTCAGATAGCGGGAGCAAATTTGAAAAAGGGACATTAACTTTCACATAAAATAGATTAGAGAAGAGGGAAAGAGAGAACAGGGACATATCCGGAAGCAACCAGCATAAATTTTTTTTTTCAAAGAAAGATGAGCACATTAAGTGGCACATTAAGCATGTGAGACAATTCAGTCAAGTTAAATGTACAACGTATGACTTTTTCTCCACCCACAGCCTGTAATGCGTCCTGCGAAATTCTACCGCTCCTGGTTCAACTAACCAATCAGATCATTAGCACGCGCTTTTGGATGTGCACGAAAAATCGAGGGCGGGACTGGTTTGGATCTCAGCGTAAATAGGGGAGAGGCTTGAAAGTTGTACTTGTTCAAAAATCTGACTAAGTCCTGTCGGTTGAGCAGTCTTACCGACTGCAGCTTTAACTAACTCATCAGATAAATTGGTCAGTATGTTTATGTTTTGGGGATACAGTATTACAAAAGATCTACATTCAGTAGCACAGCCAAGACTTTGATTAGACCAAGTGTGACAGTTTGGCCCGAATATCATTATCGTTATACAGCCCCAATTCCAAAAAATATGACAAATGGAATGGAAATGGAAATGCAAAAAAAATCGCATTTTAGCATGAATTTAATTGCTTATTGACACTGTGCAGCTTGACGATTGCTGAGTTAAAAAAAGTTGACTGTTGACTACTTAGGTCTGTGTAACAACGTCTTGTCATTTCATCACGGTCATTAAGCTATTAGGCTTTCAAGATAACAACTTGTCAAGTCTTGTGAGCAGACTTTCCCCCAATTCCTCCACTACGCTGGTCTACAGCTTCACAATTGAACAGGATCTTCATATTTGTATATTTTGCATCATTATTCATTGTAAATTTTCATTTAGAGACAGGTCAGGACTGCGAGCAGGCCAATCTAGCACCCACACTTTCTGTTTACCTTTCCATGCACTTGTAATTTGTTTAGAATGTTTTGGCATTGTGCTGCTGTAAAAAGCAGGGACTTCCATGGATCAGTTGAAGTCTACATGGCAGCCTATGTTGCTCCAAAATTTGTAAATATTGTTCTTCATTAATGGTGCCCTAGCAAATGTTCAAATGCCATCCCATGTGCGCTGAGTCTGACACACCCATACGTCATGATAGACGCCGACTTCTGGACCTGACATTGATAGCGGTATGGGTTGTCTTAGCTGTCTTTGTACCAGGGGAACACAGCGGGTGTTCCCCCCCAAAAAACATGACTTAACATATTAGCTTGTTGGACTACAAAACGCACGTCCACTGTGCTACTGTTTGTCACAAATGGCAACTAGCCCCGAGAACTTGGCAGCACTTTTGTACAAAGTTATAATGTGGCTTCGGCTTTGCATAGTAAAGCTTTAACTTGAATCTCTGCATTCGGTCTGTATGTTCTTTGCTGAAAAAGATTTACCAAAGTATTTCCAGACCATTCTTGCGATATCCATTGTAATTTCATGAGGGTTTTTAAAGCTGCAGTAGGTAACTATTGTAAAAAAAAAACTTTATATTTTCTGAAACTGTCACTGTATACTGACCTTGGTACATGCGCCTGGTAATTTAAAAAAAAAAAAAAAGATCTGGTAACTATAGCTCCTCCCTGTGCTCCTAATGGTATTTGCTACAATACAACTTTTTCAGAATTGAGTTGCAATTCCCCAGATACCAAATTCGGCAGCAGGACACATTTTCCTTGAACTTCTGTAAGTTTTTACTAAAACTAAACCACAACCCTACTGACATGAATGGGGTGGGTCCTGTGGGTACAACAATGGTGAGCAGCTAGGCCTCCAAAAATGATAATAAAATGAAGCCATTTGGTAGCTATGACAATGATAGACCAGTTAAGCTTGTGTGATGTGTACCCAGATTAGGTTGGTTAATTCGTCATCAGTTGTTCCATCAAATACCTAAAAAAAATTTAGCCTTTCATGCAACAGCAAAATGAAATTAAAGACTTAAACATTTAGAATGATCAGCCACAAGATTAAAACCACCTGCCAAATATAGTGAAGGTCGCCCTTCTGCTACTAAAACCGCTCCATCAAACAGACATCACTTGAATTGCGTCAGTTGAAGAATAGGCAATAAGCGTAAACATCAGAAGCGTCATAACTATATTACTGAAAAAAACTTAAACTAGAAGAATTATATGAGAGCCATACTTACACAATCCATTTCGTATCAACACAACCGATTTTAGGGTTTACAATGGTCGGTTGATGCAAATTTTTGAATGAAAATGTTCCCGGTGTCGACACATCCTAGTTTTTTCAATGAATATTGGCCATACCGTAGGGAAATTTCTGCAAACTCCCTTAGTGTGTCATGGCTGGAAACTTTGTCAAATGTACCGTTGTTTATACACGTGGCCATTGGAAACTCCATTTCAGAATATATTTTTTGACCAAATATCTTTCTATCTTGGCAGTATGACATCAATTTCAACAATTTCTTTTTTTAGCTGCGACCAAGCAGCTCTATGAACGCTTCTGTCTGTCTGCTCGTCCGTCTGTGACACCTTTTTCACCATGTTCCTGTGGTCGTATCATCATGAAATTTTCAGGAGTTATTGACCTTCACCAAAGTGATGTCAATGCTCAAGGTCGAGGTCAAAGGTCAAGTTCACAGAGGTCACAACCTTCTTTGCAGGTTTTCGCGCTGTAACTCCAGTTAGAATTCATGGATCGCTATGAAATTTTGGAAATAGCTTCTAGGCATAGAGTAGGTGTTCCCTATTGTTTTTCACGGTCATCCGTCAAATCCCAAGGTCACACAGTTAAAATTAGTGTCAATTTTGCCCGATTTGACGGTTTTCGCACCGTAACTCAAGTTTAATTCTATGAATGGCTATGAAATCTTACAAAAAGCTTCTTGGTATAGAGGAGGGGTTCCTTATTGATTTTCAAGGTCATCTGTCGAATCCCAAGGTCATACCAGTCAAAAAAGTGTCGATTTTGCCCCGATTTCACAGTTTTCACACCGTAACTCAAGTTTAACTTGATGGATGGCTATTAAATCTTACAACAAGCTTCTTGGTATAGAGGAAGGGTTCTGTATTGATTTTCAAGGTCATTTGCCAATTTCGAGGTCACACTTATACAAGAAACCACCAGTCATGGACACTAGGCCACATGACGGATGCTAGGCCAGGTCGCAGCTATTAGCTCTCACTGATCTACTTTTTATTCATAAGGAAAATATATGCGCTACAAGTGCATTTGTAAGCACATAATTATAATCATTGGTGACACTTTGTGGGGCCCCAGATTGGGTAGCCCCTCCCAAAAACCAAAAAAATGTTAAAATATAATTTTTTTGTTATAAAGAAAATTGATATCGTAGGTTTCTCTGGTGGAATCATGGACCCCATGTGGTGGTTTATCAATGGTGAAAATTATTTTGAAATCAGTGGTTTGGGCCAGAAAATGCCCTTAATGGGACTCCACCTTTCTCAGTTTCAACATTTGATATATTGTCTTTGAACCATTTTTGATTAAATATAGGGTTTATATCATGTGCAAATCATTGCATTCTTTTTTTATTTACATTTTACACAGTGTCCCAGCTTTTCTTTAAATTGGTTTGTATGACCTCCATGTCAGATCCCATTTCAAGCGATCAGTGTGGAGAGTGGAAAATTGGGCCAAAGGTTACAAAGCAGCTCAGCATGATCAGACAGTGCCAGACAGTGACAGTCCCAGAGTTGTTCCCTGTAGAAGACTTGTATATGTACTAATATGAACATTTTAGCAGAGCGCAAACAAGCAAAGGTTTTTTTAAAAACAAGTATTTGACACTAACGTGTCTTTGTCCCCCGCCACAAAAAGTGAAATCGTGTCAAAATGAACAATTTCTCGGTGTGACCTTGAGAATGGCGCGAAGGTCACCAAAATGGACTGGCCCCGGGGTATCACCTTAATACATGTTGACATAAGATTTGAGGTAAAGCCGTCGATTCGCTCTTGAGATATGTCGCTGACAAGGCTATCAGTGTGAAAATCCACAATCTCTCCGTGCGACCTTGAGAATGGCGCAAAGGTCACCAAAATCGACTGGCGCCGGGGTATCATACTAATACATGTTGACATAAAATTTGAAGTAAATCCGTCGATTCCTTCTTGAGATATCTTGCTGACAAGGCTATCAGTGTGAAAATCCACAATCTCTCGGTGTGACCTTGAGAAAGACGCGAAGGTCACCGAAATCGACTGGCGCCGGGGTATCAGCCTAATATATGTTGACATCAAATTTGAATAAAATCCGTCAATTCGTTCTTGAGATATGTCGCTGACAAGGATTTGGGACGTACCGACGGTCGTGAATACTATGTCCCGCCGCTTCGCGCGTTCCGCACGGCGGGGGACAAAAAGCACCGATGAGCATGGACTGGGTGACCTGTCGATATTTTTTAACGTCATGGCACACGTTTATTGTTATTATACAGCTTCATTGGAATAATCTCTGAACTGTTGACTTCGTCTCAGATGAGTGAATGCTATATGGATTGCGATGCGGCCCCCTGATTTTGCCTAAAAGAATGAATAAATTTTGCATTTGAATTTGGATTTTCAGTCCTTTCTGATCAAGGAACTTTATCTTATATACAGGTGAAATGATACATTGATCAACATTATGATTAAACTACACTTAACAGAAAAAGTAAAGGACCACTGATTTTTTCTTTAACATTTTCTCTTTTTCTGAGCTTCCCAAGATGCTGTCAAGCTGTGGTGAGAGTATGTGGTGGTCACACAAGTTACTGAAATGACTTTGGACATTGTTTAACATTTTGATCTAATGGTCTGGACGTGGTGTAATTTTGGTCATCCCTGTAGATTCCCTGTTTGGAGCAATGAAGTCATCTGATCAATTTTTTAATGCTTTTTTTGTCTTGGATTAACACCAGTGATGTAACAAAACTGGGGATTTACTTTCAGTTTTTACATTTCACATACTCAAGTCAAAATCGAGTGATCCTTAACTTTTTTGTTGAGTATACATCAATGAGTCCTGTATGAATTCATTGTTACTCTGGTTTAAGATGCAAGAAAATATGGTGGGAGTGGTGTGCTAAATGTGACATTTACATTAACATTGCTAAACACACCTTAGACTCAGCATGTCATGTTTATTATTCATCATCTCCTGTACAACATGGTTGTGGCTATTGTAATGTCCACATGCTTTTTAGGTGTCAGTTCAACTAAAATTTTTATTTTGCTGGATGAAATGGATGATTTTATGATGACCTGGCTTGACTTTTAATGACTTGATAAGTTAAACACATTTAAATAACAAATGAGTAAGTATTTTCATGGTGTATATCCTGATAAATTGAGAGTGATATTTATATTGCGACATCAATCGTAGCCTCATCCATGAGCTACAAGAAAGGATTCAAAACAGATGAATACTGAAGATATTGTTCAGGAGATAAACTTCAAAATTTGAAAATGGGTGGTACTGCATAAAGAACCTGTTGCAAAAATAAAACAATAGAAACACACTGTACTATATCCTGTCCTGTAGGAGTCAGGTTTAATGGGATCAACATACTTACGTTTCATTTTTTATTAAACTCTGTTGAAACATCAAGGTAAAAACAATGTTTATAAGTGGTCTTTTAAGTTAGGAACACGTACGCAATATTAAGCTGATCAAACAATGATAGGTATGTTTTTTGTGCTGTTAAACAGGTTACAGAGTCTGTGGTGCCCCAAACAGAGCATAAGGGTTAAATACTTAGTGCTGCATGTTTGGCAGACATGAAGCGGTCAAAGTGTAACAGTGATCACACATGACTCAGAGTTCATTGATGGTGTGACACGATGAAGGCTTGTTTATCATCCCTTTGACCTACATCCTGTGTTTGCATTAGTCTGTTTTTGAAAACGTACATTTCACTCCCTGTGATAGTGGTCATCTGTGCTTGTGGGCATGTCGGCCTTTGGAAATTGCTGTGCTGACCAGCAACGTGGAAGAGTGGTCGGAGCAGGAAAGTGGATCTGCCCTCTGATCAGTAATGTGGAACAGAGTTCATAGCAAGGGTGTGTATCAGCAATCGGGACAATAGTGTGGTGTTATGGTCGGAGCTGAAGAGGATGAGCGATCACACAGCAGTGTGGAGCAGAGGTCAGAGCAGCAGTGTGGAGCAGAGGTTAGAGCAGCAGTGTGGATCAGAGGTTAGAGCATCAGTGTGGAGCAGAGGTTAGAGCAGCAGCGTGGAGATGGGGTCAGAGCAGCAGTGTGGAGGTTCAGTGTGGAGCAGAGGTTAGAGCAGCAGTGTGGATCAGAGGTTAGAGCATCAGTGTGGAGCAGAGGTTAGAGCAGCAGCGTGGAGATGGGGTCAGAGCAGCTGTGTGGAGGTTCAGTGTGGAGCAGAGGTTAGAGCAGCAGCGTGGAGATTCAGAGTGAAACAGAGGTTAGAGCAGCAGTGTGGAACAGAGGTTAGAGCATCAGTGTGGAGCAGAGGTTAGAGCAGCAGCGTGGAGATGGGGTCAGAGCAGCTGTGTGGAGGTTCAGTGTGGAGCAGAGGTTAGAGCAGCAGTGTGGAAGAGTGCTCGGAGCAGGAGAGTGGATGTAGAAGCGGATTAGTGAGTCAAGCAGCATTGTGGCAGGTTTGCTTGAATGTGTTAGACAACGGGTGGATAATGTGTTGGGCTGTGCTCTGTGCTAAAGGATAATTGTGTGCTATCACAGGGTGGATAACTTTGGGCTTGGACTGCTGCTCCAATCCAGGCAGATTAAACGTATGATTTCATCCTACGTGGGGGAGAACGCGGAGTTCGAGAGGCAGTACTTGGCTGGGGAGCTAGAGGTGGAGCTCACTCCTCAGGTGAGGGCATGTATACATACACACACACACACACGCACACACACACACACACACACACATACACACAAATGTGCATATACATACATGCGCATATATGCATAAACATCTCTCAATTTAATTTTGAATGCTTTATTGGCATGACATATCAGCATGTGTTACCAAAGCATTACTCAAACAATACCATTAAATTATAAGAGGTGAAATGTATGGTATCTGAAAAAAAACACTTAAACACCTTTCCCTATCTGTCTCTTGCTCACAAACACCTTCACACATACAATCACGCACACACAGAAGCACAAATACACACATGTACACATGCACGCAAGCATTTACATACACAGAAATGCACTTGTATACACATGCGCGATCTCACCCACTCACACGCATGCGCGCACACACACACACACAAACAAGCACACGGACATGCATGCTCTGTGCCTGATCGTGGCGGTGATTCTTGCAGGGCACTCTGGCAGAGAGGGTGCGGGCAGGGGGTGCCGGTGTTCCTGCCTTTTTTACAGCCACGGGGTATGGTACCCTTATCCAGGAGGGGGGCACACCAATCAAATACAACAAAGATGGCAGCGTGGCCATCGCCAGCGAGAAGAGAGAGGTAAGCAAGGCTCAGCGCCAGTTTATTACCCACACAGTCCTATACCCAAATCGTTACCAAACACACACACAAACCCCAATGCAACTATCCTGCGGCCTAGCCATATCCTACCTATTCGGCAACCGAATGAGCAGCAACACAAGCCTATACACATGCCAGCAAAACAAGACTATACCGATGCTATCACCAAACCCCATCGCTACGTCTTAGTGCATTAATATCCTACATCCAAACAATTACCCATCTGTGACCTTAATCCTACACCATTGAAAAAGTCCAAGCCTTGCTATACTAATACTACATCCCACTTAGTGCACGATAATTTTTCAGAAATATTTCCGACCAGTCCCATAACTCTGTGATATATGAAATATCCCGCTCATAAGCCATTACCGAACCCTAATGTGTAATGGCCGATTGAACTGAGAGGCCAAGTGCAGCGGCAAGAGGGAAACAGAGCAGCACGGGCTCAATACAAACACAGAGAAGGATACAGACCACACGACAGGAACAGTTCTCGCGCTTCCAAAAGGACGACCAAACATCCGACAACACGGAAACAGAGCAGCACGGACTCAATACAAACACAGAGAAGGATACAGACCACACGACAGGAACAGTTCTCGCGCTTCCAAAAGGACGTCCAACCATCCGACAACACGGAAGCAAAGCGAGAGAGAGAAAGAAGAACTATCTCAGAACCGAGATTCATAAAGCTCCTCAAATGGGGCGATACAAAGATTAGAGAGGAAAAGGGAATAACCCCAGAGAAATAGAAACTCCACAAATAACGAGAAGATATAATGTCTAATAAATCCTGACTACAGATATCTTTGGCTAAAGTGCATAACTACATACACACACTCTAGCGAAGGAGGCGTGGCAGACTTCCGGCTTATATAGAGTCCGGGGAAGCACCGCCCCAGTTCAATCAGCCAGCTGGGTAAAGAATCCGATAGAAAGGGAATTCGATATTGTCCTGGGACGAGAGCCACAATGCAAAGTCCTTAACCAGACAAACATCCAGAACCATGACATAATGCTGCACCTCAATCAATACACAAGCAGTCCTACACCCCGCCCACATTACATAATATTCAAACATCGCTACAGCTAATGCAGTTAATACTCCAAACACTATATAAAGCATACTGAATCTGCGGATTCCGTCCTTGAATTAACTGCATAAACTATCTTCCGTTCTAGCTGAGATTGAGAATGTCTGTGGTTTCAATCCATACACAAAACCTTATTAAATGGAATCACAGTGAATTCATGTTCATTTTTGTTGATTTCCTCTCATGCTCATTTCCCTTATGCCTTGAAAAATGCGAAATCACCCTCACTTCACAGGTTCGGGATTTTGACGGTCGAAATTATGTCATGGAACGTGCCATCACTGGTGACTTTGCATTGGTCAAGGCCTGGAAAGCAGACCGCGCAGGAAACATTGTTTTCCGGTAATATGTGGAATTGTCTTTAGCCTTGTGTCTGATTGCGCTAACCGTCAAAATGGATAGGGCCAAATCCCAGAACTTAACGCTGAGATGAAATTCATCTCAACTCTGCCTCTATCCTTAATCAATCTCAAAGTGTGGATTTCAAAATTCAAAGTCAGTGCTCTCGATCTCAGCTGCTTTCGGTTGCCAGTTGTGATTGTTAGGTCATCATTAGAATGTGCTCTTTAGGACGATTTATCAAACAAGCATACATTGATGAGCCAAAACATTAAAACCACTCACAGATACAGCAAATAATGTTTATTATCAGATAAAAACAGCATATGTCAAGGTCAGTAGACAGATATTGGATGGTAAGCGAACGGTCGGTTCTTGTATTCAACATGTTGGATGGTGGGAGAAATAGGAACTGAATGACTTTGACAAGGTCCTAATTGTTATGGCCCGATAAGTGGATTAGAGGACTTCGGAAGTGGCAAGACATCTTGGATGCTCCACGACAGCAGATTTGAGCACTACTGACAGTGGTCAGAGATGGGACAAACCTTGAACTGCTAACAGGGTTTTTGGAGCCCAGGGCTCATCGATGCAAGAGGGCTATGAAGGCTGTACTGTTTGGTTCAAACTGACAGTAGGGCGACTGTGGCACAAGTTGCTGAGAATTTAATATTTACTTATGGAATGAGTCACAACACACAGAGCAGCACACCCTAGTGTGTATCGCACTTTTTAGCCTGCAGACCAAAGTGCCCACTCTATCCCCGATCCACCTCAAAAAGTGCTCCCAAAGGGCACTTGAGCTTCAGAACTGGACCTTAGAGCAGTTTAAGAAGGTCGCCTGGTGTAGTGATTCCCATTTTCATTTAAATCATATGCTTTGGCTGTGTATGTGTGCAACATTTACCTGGGAAGAGGTGGCATCAGGTTGCACTGTGGGAAGGAGACAGGCTGGTGGAGGGAGTGTGATACTGTGGGAAATGTTCTGCTGGGAAACACTGAGTTTGCGCATTCAAATGGCATTAGTTTGATGGAGCTGTTCTGACAGCACAAGGCGGACCTTTTCCATTTTAGGCAGGTGGTTTTAATCTTGTGGCTGATCAGTGTATTTGTGAGCTTACACCTGCAATTCATGGTTTCAAAAAAAGCTGTGTTTAACAGACAATCCTTGACCACCAGGAGGCAGTGTATGCCTACCATTAGGGCTTACAGTTATAATAATTCTTTTTTTCTTTGCGGCACCGGACTGGAACAGATAACTAATGGCCATTTGAAATAAGATTATCAATGCCCGGAAAATAGTTTTTTTAATTTCTCTCTCAATGAAGAAAAAGGCCCCTGATGGTTTTTTCTTCATTTTTTTTTCTTTGCAGGAAAACAGCAAGAAATTTCAATCAACCAATGTGCAAAGCTGCCAAAGTCACAGTCGTGGAGGTTTGTGATGGAGTGCTATACTGTGCTTAATTTTTAATGCAAAGGTATACATATCTGTGACATTTACTCAAACACTCTAATTTTAACTCAAATATTCAGGTCTATGGACCGTACCTCAAGTCATGTAAACATCTTAATCATATCTCCATAAAATTAGAGTCATTGTTGTTAAGGGGGAGGACTAAATTTAGCGAAATGATTGGGTAAACTCCTTTTGGAATATGCCTCTTGTTTGGAGATGTCATGTAGTTATTTTGTTTGTAGGTGTGCTTGTTTGTCTCAATGTATGGGGTTTGAATTAGGTTTATGTAAGTACGCCAAATCTGGAGCATTTGAAACAGAAACTGAACACAGTAGATGTTAGTTGGTAATGTATCAACTAAGCACTAATGGGCTAATATATGGCTTGCTCTGGGATGTTCCAGTGTTAGTGTTAGTGTATGCATGTGCACATCGTGCATGCAAGCTTGTATAGACTTGTCATATTATTTCAAAACTGTAGTAATGAAAGAAATTGTAATGTTTTTACAGAAAAAATAATGACTTAGTAAATTCATGCACTATCACATATTTACTTCAGTGGCCTCTGAAGGTGGTAATTAGCATTCCGAAGCGCTCAGATCAGAGCAGAAATGCTAGAATTAGCAGAGCAGCTGGAGGGTTGCCAGGCAACTAGGCTCTGCCCAGAATCAAAGTCTAATTCCTCTTATCGCAGATACAGTCTGTGCCCCGGTGCATTTTGGGAAACGGGAGTGGCTAGAGTCATAGCGAGGTGTTGGGATCAAATTTATTAATGCACAGTGACAGGGTTTCTGGCTATTTAACAATAGTGGCTTTACTTGGCAGTAAGACCCTTTGGAAGCTGAGTTTTCAATCAATCCAGCCTGGCCCTCTGTCCCTCCATTTGTCTGCTGTCTGATAGTGATCACAGATTCTTAGTGGAGGAAACACTCAACTAAGTAAAGCATGAGCATATAAACCCACTGATATTGCCAAATAATCACATATTTTGCAGACAATATATCTTAATGAAATCAAATTATTTATATGCCGCATTTTATGAAGAATTGTCACCGTATGTATCATGGAGAAACCTAGTATAACCCTCACCTCTCATGTGAGTAAGCCTGAGGAATCCGTGGCTTGGACAGTTTCCTTTGAAAGAAACTTTGGGAGAAGTCGGAGTTTATGAAAGAAGCTCATCCTGCTCTGGCTGACAGGGGGTGTAGGTTCTAAATTACCAACATACTGAGTCAGGCATAACTGTAACTGTCCTCTGGGGTAGGCAGCTCAAAAGGTCTATGAGGCCGGGGGATGATGCGGGGTCCACTCACAGGCATTTTATCATATTCTTGGAGCTAAATTTTAGCCTGCAGATATTATATCATGCTTTGAAAAACAGCTCTTTTAGTTTTTGTGTCAGTCTTAAAATAATGTTTTTTTTTTTATCTTGACTCAAATGTATTTGCACTTTTAAAATGGCTGTGTGGCTGTGTGCTTTCCAGATTGTTTTTTTTTTCCAACTTCATTACCAAATGTCAAAATGAGTGAAACTGGCATCATATCATTAGCTATGCTTTCGTCTATTTTACAAAAAAGGAATGGGAATATTATTTTATGTTCAAATGTAAGATTAAAATAATAAATACTAAAATTGTTTTTCAGAGCTCCCCAGAGCTATTAAAATCCATTCCAATTATGTCGCTAAAATTATACCCCTACTCAATTTGATTTTTTATTTTTCTTATTGATCCTTCCTTAGGTAGAGGAGGTAGTTGATGTAGGAACATTTGCTGAAGAGGACATACATATCCCAAGCATCTATGTGGACCGTATTGTAACTGGAGGGAGTTACCAGAAGAGGATTGAGGTTAGTAACCGCATTAATCCGCAGCTGCTGTGTGAGCCTCTGTCCCTGATATATTGTCATTGATGCTAATGGCAGCTTTACCTGGGCTACATGCGCTTCAGATGTGCATTCGTCTTTTGGGTTGATGTGGCCTTGCTTTGAGTGTCCGTAAACCTGCAATGCCCGCAGACCTCTGTTGAAAGTCCAAAGGGAGGGGCACAAAAGGGATCAAATGCAGTCTTCCAGAGAATAATTAACTCTGAGTCCATGTAGCACTCATTGTATTGTTTTATTGCAGGCATCATTAAAACATTGGCATCAATTTTTATGCCCCCGTAAACGAAGTTTTGGGGGCATATAGTTTTTCACCTGTCCGTCCGTCTGTCTGTCTGTCTGCACTTTGCGATTGATATAACTTTTGAGCGGCTCATGATAGGACTTTGATACTTGGCATATGCATTGCTCGTGAGAAGGCATTTCAGATGGGGTCATGACTTTTGACCTTCTGACCTTGACCTTGGAGCATGACGTTTGGTGACAAAAACTTTAACATGGGCCATAACTTCTCATTAGCTAGTAATAGGCATTTGATACCTGGCATATATATTCCTTAGGATAAGGCCTTTCTGATGAGGTAATGAATGTTGACCTTGTGACCTTTACCTTTAACCTTTGATTGACTCATGATAGGCCTTTAATGGTTAGCATGTGCATGTTATGTTTGGGGGCATCAGTGTTTCACAAACACATCTTGTTTTTTTTTTTTTTTTACATTGGCAGAAAGCACTTTTGTGTGCTACTCAGAACTGAACCATCTGCATAGCTGCTGGTCTGGTCTGCTCCAATCCAGTCTGGTTCAGTGAAAAAGTCGAGTCTATTAGTATCGCAGATTCTCTTAAAATGGTGTTGTCATTCATGTTACTATTAGGAGTCATACTAGTATTTCCTCTATAGAAGCGCACAGTTCAAAAAGACCAGGCCCAGACACCCAAACCCCCGAAGGAATCGGACCTGGTGCGGGAACGAATAATTCGCCGTGCGGCACTGGAGTTCGAGGATGGGATGTATGGTATCCTGCTGTTAGGCACTCACTGCAAAATGTATCTGTCTGAACAAGTAACTTAATATTATTATCAGACTTAACTTCTTATTTTTTTCTGTCACAAGTAGAAAATATTAGCTTATTTAAGTTATCGTTTGCTTGACAAGTGATATCTGACTGCTAAAATTTGACGGCCTTGACTGCTAAACCCTCAGCCAACCTTGGCATCGGGATTCCCATGCTAGCCAGCAACTTCATCTCACCTGATATCACTGTCCATCTGCAGAGTGAGAACGGCATTCTGGGATTGGTAAGCTCACTGTTACTTAGCAGTTCCATTACATTATTTCTGTGATGCGCAAGGTTATCACAACAAGCTAAAAGTTTACTGAGTGAACTGGATTGCTGTACCATTTGGGCCAGAGCAGTGACTGATGACCTCTCGTATTAGTTGGTGGAGTGAATGATGATGTCATCACAGGCCTTCTACTTGATTTTTAGGGTCCCTACCCCACTGAGGGTCTGGTGGATCCTGACCTCATCAATGCCGGTAGGTTTTTATTTTGTGTGATAAAAAGCCAGTTTGCCTATGTCTCTCTGAGAAGGCTGGGATGCCTGGTGGCGAATTTGCGAGTCCTAAACTATTCATCTATGGGAGACCGTTGAGCGACGTGATTGGTCTAAAAATTTATAGTGACACGCTCACAGTCCTATCGATTAGTCCGTATCTGCCGGCTACACGTAACTTTGATGAATTTGACCCCTTACCTTGCACGAGCGCTTACTACATGTACTCGTATTGCCACAGCTGCGGTGTAACGACACTATAGCTGATGCACAAAGTCATGAACACGACCATGCAGTGAACGATGCGATATGGCGTGTCGCACTTGATATTCCTCTCTTTATTCAGGGATCATGCAGTCCTTACCATCACTACAGTATTGGAACATGTACATAATTTTCTGAACTGTCAACTGCTGTTACGATGTATGAGAAAGCTGAGCTATGTTTCAGAACTGAATCGCAAACAGACCACAGTCACGGTCATTGACAAAACACGCAAGAAACTTCAACATGTGCTCACACGATGAACGGTGTTCATGTGCTGCACTGGTGACTGTACTGCTTTTTTCTTTCTCCTTGATCTGTTCACCCCTCCTCTCTCTGCCACATCTTCTCAATAACTTTGTGTGAAATAGTTTCAAATGGTAAATAACCCTGTCTGCGTTGAATACAGTATAACACTACAGTATAATACTGAGATGTATATTTTGTGGTTGCTGGACGATATATTGAATCTTGATAATTTTATTCGCAGTTAGAATAATTGCCGCCATGGGGCGAACACATGAGCTTGCTCCTTCTCTTTTCAATAACTTATTTTCCTTTTCTATGCTGATAAATCCTAAGTTAGTGAACCTCTTTTCTGTAAACATTTCATATAACCTCAGATGTTTTGCAGCTGTTTGTTCAAGATGGCATCAGGTAAGGAGCAAGCTCATCTGTTTTTCCTATAGCAGTATTGTGCTTAAAATGATTGCGATAACATTTATCGCCTTCCTGTACTGTTTTCTATGGGCTAGTTCTGGCTGGACCTCTGTGGAGAAATTACTGAAGGCTTGAAGTACCTCTTCCGTAACAAGTAGATTTTGCAAGTTACAGGGGAAATGTCAGTAGTAATTCTGAATGACTGAACATACCCACTCCTCACTTAGCTTCGCTTTGGATACCTATGGAGGTAGATTCCTATCTTCATTCAAGAGCATGGTATTTTGACTTGAGAACAGATATACCTCAATTTTGAGCGTAGATTTTGTGAAGTTTTTGCCCAAATTCTGTTCTTGCTCTCAAGTAGCCCCTGCCTGCACTTGGATCTGCTGCTGCTGGGACAGATTTTTTGCGCATGAACTTCAGCCTTCTCACCTCGCACTCTAAACTACCTTTGTGTGATTGGAACATTTCCTCTTGCACCTGGAACATTTCTGCTCAAGCTTGGATTTTTTTTTTTAATTCATTCCTGTCAGAAATCGTCAACATATACAATGCCAGGTTGTGTTGACCAATGAAATTATCCCTGCCTCGTTGAAGGCCCATTGGCTTAACAGTTTACTCTGTTATTAGGTTCATGCGCTCCTGCCCTCTGAGGTTACATGCGTACATCTATTGCTTTCTTCATGACTTTGGAAAAAAAGGACAGTTTATATTTTTATACACTAGTGCCCCTACTTTTCCTTCAAAATAATAGCTACATATAATAGTAGTCATATAATACATCGGCCCCCAGTCGGTGTGCCACGCTACAATTTTTTGTGGCGCATCGGTGTACTGAGCTGTGAGAAGAGAAAGACATATCTGCTAACATCATGCTGCTACAATGAAAAGGCATGCAAAATCCTTTGCTGAATCATTTTTGTTTTTTTTTTTCTCCAAAGTTTTGAGCATCCAATTTGGCCTACCAACTTGATAGCGAACAGTTTCTTGAATAGCTTTATTGTTGCTCACACATTTTGTGCAGAAAACTGAGAAACTGCCTATAATTATCATCGACTCCAATATTACCCAAAGTTAATGAAACCATTTCGAAGATAAACATCTAATGAATAATTGACATGCTGATTCTGGTGACTGATTGCTACCTAGTCAAGTTAATGAACTGGAAGCAAGTTTTATAAATTGGTTGTTCATAGTGTTTGTCAGCTTGCAGGAGAGTAGCAAACCAGCTAGCTCACTAGCTAATTAGCATAACATTAGTCTAACGATCTAACCGTGTTCGTGAAAAACTCACATCAATAGCCCGAGACACATCACTGTGTTGACATCTAGCTATTGCTGGCGAGAATATATGATTACAAGTGACATAAGTGCAGGATAAAGACGGGAATCATTGAGCTGTAGATTTTGCAAGTCTTTTTTATGTAGCAGCATGATGCTAGCAACAGGACGCATCTTTCCCTTCTCTGTATACCTCTGTGATTCATCCAAAAAATAGCACATAGTGGTCTGGAGGCTGATGTGTCGTATGGCTACTGTTATATCTAGCTCCAGTATGGTAAAGGAAAAGTATGGGCGCTGCCGTAACTGTCCTTTTATTGCAAAAACCTGAAGAAAGCAACGAAGGTATGTATGTAGCCCAGGAGGGCAGGAAAAAAAGATGATAAAATGCTTCAAAGCAGCGCAAGATGAATAGTATGAGCATGGGCTTAGTAAGCAAGATCTTTTAATTAGCAAGATCGGCATTTAGCCTCTCTCAAGTTTGTTCAGACTCTTCACCGAGATGTAATTTCGCAAGCGAATGCATGTTACCATCTGAGAATAGCTTATGCTCAAAGAACGAGCAATGTGACCACCAGAGTTGCTTACTAAAATGGAGAACTTTCAAGATAATTCTGTATCACACTCTATTGCGTGTATTTTCAGTTGAGTTGGCCATACTGTGCCCAGCGCTCTGTGATTTTGGCATGAAGTAGGGATGTCCGATATTGGCTTTTTTGTCGATATCCGTTATGCCGATGTTGGCCGACTCTTAATTTCCGACCCGAAATCCACCGATGCTGATATATGTGGTCTATATTTTCCCCCAAACTAATTTTAGGCAGTATGACATACCTCCTGTCCTGGAATTAACGCATCATGTCAACTCTCGTGATGCCCCACTGGATGCATTCACAAGTGCAACAAGGCTTTCCAAATGTAAACAATAAATAAGAAAAAAATAAGAAAACAACTTCAAATAAAGTTATGGAAAAAGTGCCATGTTTATTTTTTAAAATTTTGTCTCAACAGTTTGGATCACACTCTCCCTGAGATCATCCTGACAATGCCCCCTGCACCTAGGCATTTTAAAATCACAAATTTTAAAATCTTGGACCAGTACAACTTGAGTGCAGCAAGTAAGGCTGCCTAAAATAACATGGGAGTGATGAAATTTTGGCATATCTAGGCCAAAGTACAGCTGAGATATAAGCAAAATTTCAAATCCAGCTATGCGGGCAGAGATTTTGTCTTCCCAATGGGCCAGATTTCCAATCGGTGTGCTTTTAGGTTTGCTACCACCTGGCAGTGGAATGCAACAATACCTTAGATCAGCCAATGAAAATAACTAATGTACAGAACTCTGAGTGCTCCTGTTTTATCGGTTTTCATTATTGGCAAAACATCCGATAACAATCTTTTCCGATATTACATTTTTATGCAAATATTGGCCGATAATATTGATCTGCTGATGTCATCGACATCCCTAGTATGAACCCAACAACCGAGTAAACTGTAAAACGTATGGGCCTGCAATGAGGCAGTGACAATTTCATTGGTCAACACGAAACCTGGAATTCTATTGGTTGTTCCATGTGCAAGTAGAAATGTTCCAAGCAAACAGAGGCAATTTTTGAGAGCGAGGAGAAAAGGCTGAAGTTCACGAGCAAAAAATTAATCTTAACAGCAGTAGATCCCAATGCAAGCAGGGGTGACAGTAGAATTTTGGGGAAAAACTTTGCAAAACCAATGCATGAAATAAATATTTCTACTCTCAAGTCAAAATACTACACTCTTGAATGAAGATAGGAATTTACCTCCATAATTGCAGCAAACAGTCTGTTAAATTTAAGCATTGTGATTCCTCTGTCTCCTCATTCAGACAGCTGGTTTCTGGAATCATATTTGTGAATTACAAAAATGAAATTAAAGGGGCACTGTCACTGCTAAGCATGTGAAAAAGGTTATTCATTGGCAGAAATTGCTTGTTTAATTTTATGTTGTTGATAATCATAGCTATTGATCATCTCGGTTCTTCATGAAAAATCATTTACTTTAGGGCGGGTGTCATTGTATATTTTATATTTTTTAGACATCCATTTTGCTTGCACGAGTTAATGTGCTTCCATGTCATGCAATGGATACTGGAAAGAAATGTACCCTCATGGAATCTTTACTAACTTCACCGTCCAATGTATTGGATTACATGTGTTACACTAGAAAATCAACAAAAGGGATGTCAAAACATAAAAAGTTTGGATATTTCAAGACATTAGCATATATTGACAGTTAAATGGCAAGACATCAAAGTTCTGCTCTAAAAGCAGGATCACCGAAAGCTGAACAATCTCTCTAAAAATTGTTAAGCATCCACTATGTCATGCTGGTGCCCTTGTAAACAGCTCATATCCACAAATTCACACTTACTGAGGACATCATTTGTGTATATACTGCAGGTAAAGAAACAGTCACTGTGCGTCCTGGTGCTTCATACTTCTCCAGTGATGAGTCTTTTGCCATGATCCGAGGGTAAGTGTGAAGATAAGGAATTTCTCCTTGATCCAGCTTTAGAAGATGCTGAATTCTTAGAATGATCTATGGCAGGGGTGTCCAATCTAATCCACAAAGGGCCGGTGTGGGTGCTGGTTTCTGTTACTCCCTGACACTAACACACCTGACTCTACTCATCGAGGTCTTGATTGACCCCCCCTGATCAGTTAATTAGTGGTATCAGGTGTTGTGGCTCTGGGATAAAGCAAAAACCTGTACCCAGACCGGCCCTGTATGGATAAGATTGGACACCCCTGATTTATGGTAAAAACAGTGATCATCTGATCCTGAATTCACTCGATTTATTTGGATGTCATGGTTATGCTGTCTGTTTCTTTTCTCAAACAACACTTTAAAAAAACTACCCAGCGTCTTTGACATTTATATTTTTTTGTGGAAATATTTCTTTGATATGACTGGTGTTAGAATGCCTAGAAAAGAAGAAGCCAATAGTGAAATAACAGTCAACAGGGAATTTATTATTGTGGTGCACAGTCCATATCCAGATGACAACTGACTGACCAGTGCAGGTGAAGCAGATTGCAGTTTAGGGATGCTCCATGATCTAAGATCTGCAACTGTTGTACGGATAATCGAGCAGAGCGGAATCGAGTAGGTGAGGCAAAGTCAAAGCTAAGACAGCTGTCTGACAAAAGTTGGGGCTGGTGACGGGGGCAATACTGTGGATTGGACTGATGAATACAGGAATTGGTTAGACAGAAAACAGACACAAGGTAGTGTGGAAAACAAACACCTGGAACATGGAGCAAGGAGAATCAAATTCAAGAGAGCTAAATTTAGCATGAGGCAGCACAGTAACAATCTGGCGAAAGACATCCCAAAACAGGAACTAAACTACAGAGATAATGAGGGCCAATGAGAAATAGTTGTGGTAAAGGATGCAAGAAATGCTTGGGATCTGGCAAGGTTGGAAGACAATTAACTAATCAATCAGACAACAAGGAAAACACTTGAACGTGCAGATAGAACAGAAAGAGCTTGAGAACCATTTAAAGAGATAAATGACTGAATGGGATGCCTTTCAGAACAAAAAAAAAAAAAGAAGCTGAATCCCCAACTCCCCCTCAAATTACAATTTTTTTCTGGCTCCTTAAAGTGTGGTCAACCTGAACTCCCTATAGGCCTCAGAATGGTAAGGAGACATAAAAAAATTTGGATGGAATAAGAAGAACCTTTGATTGGTGAGTGTCAAGCTCTAAAGAGCTATGAAGTGCTCTTCTATTGTGCTGCTGCCCAGATGAATTAGTCTGAATCAGGCAACTTTTCTGGGCATTGTTGATGGAATGGAAAACAGCAATAACCTACCGATATGCTACTTATCAGACTGACTAGTCTATTAGTATCCGTTAGCTTGATGAAATCTTGTGATCGGAAGCCGAAACCGCTTGCGCGCATTTGCTGGGCTGGGTAGTAAAGGTGGTTCTTCCGCTAGGACGTCACTCATTATGGGCGCGAATGGAAACCATGTTCCTCATTTGCATACCAACCAATCAGCTTCTGGGTAGTGCTTGTATGCACGGAGGCTTATTGACAATGTCATGATGGCGAGGCTGCCAGGTATTGTGTGCCATCGCGCGCTGGGCTATGTTGCACTTTGGATGTAGCCATCTTGGCAGCTAATATGCTAGCTAACGTTAACTAAGGAAAATATTTGTAAATGATCATCACATTAAAGCGATGTGATTTGATTTTTGCCCCAACTCTGTAAACTGAGCTAGCTGTAATATCGCATGAACTTATCCGAGGCTTCGCGGCAGTGCTGTACGACTGCAATCCAAGTGTGCTTGGAGATTACAGAGACGTTAGCTAGCTTGCTAGTGGGTCTAAAAGCAATTGTTTAGGTACAGCTTAGGTACAGCTATGATGCCTACTGGAGAAGCTCTTACAGCCCTGATTTGTCACTTTCATCGCCATCTTGCACACACAACCTCTTTAGCCATTGATCACCAGCTTCTTTTCCCTAAAGAACAAACTGTCAGTTCAGCCTGAGACTTGTTATTTCATAGCTAGTTAAAGCAGCATTATCCTTCCATGCGTGCTATAGCTTATTACATTACTTCAGATAAAACGCTATCCTTCTAGCCACCCTGCATCATTTCATGTCTTGAGAGAAATTGAGGTCCAGCATAAGGTGCAAACTGCTAGCATGGTGTACAGTTTCTTGACAGTTGCGACAACTCAAGAATAGGAGCTATTTAGTTTCCATCGTGCAAAACCAGGCCATTGCGCACAACTGAAATCTTATTATTTTTTAGTTCTTTTCTCAGAAGGAAAACGTATTAATTTTGGGAGAATACAATATGCCAGCTAGCAATGGTATTGACTAGCTTAATAGCGGAAAATGTTTGGACATAAGAAAAGAAAAAATGATCAAAGAACTGGAGGGGTGTAATACATTTCACTCCCCTCTTCAAAAGCATTTTGTCATATGTTTAGCAGTTTCTCTATGTCGCAAACTAAGATCCCGTGTTTTTTTCTGCCTTTGTTTACAATGATTAAGTTTGTTTTATGGTGATTTTATGTTTATTCCTCAAGTATTTTGATGAAGAACTTTTACAAGCCACGTAACATGTAACTTAGAGTGCACCTATTATTGTTGTGATTCCGTTTCTGCCGTGCCATGTTTCATGTATTTTTGCCATGCCCATGTTTAGTTCTGTGCCTGGGCTAGTGCCATGTTTTGAGTGACCTGCGCATTCTTGACCATTGCTTATGTCTGACCATTCTAGGATTGTATATTGGTAATTAGATTCATGTTTTATTATTTTTCATGTTTTAGTTTCTTAGTCTCCATGCCATGTTTTGTTTTCATTGCCATGTTCATTTCCCATGCCATGTTTCCATGCTTCGCACTTTGTCTCCCCTGTCTTGTCATGTGTGTATCTTTGCTCACGGTCCCTTGTCTAGTGTGCCACTCATTCGGGTGATTTATTGGTTTCTGGGTTTCAATCTTCTTTCATTATCTCTTGTTCTTCCTTCCTCTCGCTTTACTATCTTACTAACGCATACTAACAGTTTATTGTTTTTGCTAATTACTAACCAACACTAACTCTGTATATTTGTACTAACTTACTAACAAGCACTCGGGATTGTATAGCTGCAATTACTAATTGACTAACGATCTCTCAGCATTCGCCCTATTCTAGTCTCCACCTCCTTGCCTTTCCCTATTTTCTCTGCTGCGATTTTCTGTGGTTCTCCACAAATACTTTGTGCTTTCCTTTCTCTAATCTATACACTTTAGTACTCCTTGACCGGAGCTGTTGTTCTGTTCATAGGTTTGTCTTGTGATGCCTGTTTGCGTTTTGGCTACAGCCAAATTCATGTAATTAGTTTATGCCTAATGTGTCACTCCCTGATTATTGATTGCGCCTGTTCTCCCTGATCATGTGTTCTCCCAGATGTGTATATAAGATGTCTATTTGGTTCACTTTCTTGTCAGATTGTTCTTCCTTGTTTCCTGTGCCACGCTTGTTTTCGCCTTGATTCATTGTGATTTATCTTTCTGACTGGAGTGCCCTAGACACCGAGTTTTGCCTATTCCCTGTACCTTTGCTGAATTCTTGTTTTTTTCAACCTCTTTTTGTCTGACAACGGTTTTGTGATTGGTGCCCTGTGTATTACTCTGGATTTCGCCCATTGTGACTCTGATTTTTGGATTGCGGACATTATACTGTTGCCAGCTCTGTTGGGGGGTTTCCCCCTTCAGAAATAAAGCCTCCTTTTGCATTCTACTGGTTTTCGCGATTGGTTCATTTTGTAAAACCCAACAATTATGCTTCCTTATACGGGCATTTTTGTATATTGGGGTCTACCAGAATAAGTATTCATGCTTCAATGTTCAAAAAACGCTTCTGTTTTCTCATACTGGTCATTTTTGCTGCACCTCTGTCTGAAACACTCCTGACCAAAAAAAAAAAAAAAAAAAAAGCGCAGTGTGCTGTGATTGGTCAGCTGGACCACTCACATGCCATTGGTGAATCGCATTGCGTATGTATGGAAAATGTCCCGCCCCTTACCATAAATGGATTTCATAAATGGATTGTATTTTTCTGCGAACAACTGGAAAATAATGAGAAAAGCAACAGGTTGTGTTTTCCTCCCTTGGTTCTGCCAGTCTTTATTTATACTCAGAGAATATATTTCAATTGTGCCTTATCTGTGTTTCAAGTCTTATATTTCGTTCTCGCGATTAGAATTTGGTCACCTCTCAAAACAATATGAATGCAGAATTCTCAAAAAACTACAACTAAAACAGTCCTATGGGCCTCCTACACCAATGAATGAAAAATACATTTGTCTCCTAATTTATTTGCTTTGCTGCTTCAGAGCTTCTTATTAGTGCAGCACTGTTCGCAAGCCGGTTTCCAGTTTAACTGGCTCAGTGGATGCTGATCCGAGGAAATCATCTGAAGGGTGTATTCGTATTATCACATTCAGTTCCAGGTTGCTTGTCAAATTTGTGTTTGTGACAAAAAATCCCGTCTTTTCTATCTTTCACTTCAGGGGGCACATTAACCTGACAATGCTGGGTGCCTTGCAGGTGTCCAGATATGGAGACTTGGCTAACTGGATGATCCCGGTAAGAAAGCCCTATGTGTGAAATGTCCTCAATACTACCTCCTCTTGTTGCAGCGCAACTTTTTTTTCCCATTCTTTCAAGTTTCAATTATTTTTGAAGTTGCAGCTCCTACTTAAATCTTGTTTGGACAGATATTACCGCAATGGCAACACTATTTGATGAACTGAACAGTTTCACCGAAGCCAGGTCAGAATCTTTTGTTTACACTGACCAAGAGGTGGAACATATTTTAATACCTCATTTGGAATTTGAGACTTTGTTGCAGAACGGAAATAAGGACATGGACATCAAATCGCTTTTTTCTGAACTTGAGACTCTTAGAAAACAGGAGATACGGTTGCTTTGGCATGCTGTGACACTGTCTGAATATAGACGTCAACAACGCTTACCGCGAGGTCTGCGTGTTAACAAAATTCCTTCATTTGGTTTGGATGATCCAGAGTTCATGAAAAAATGGGAACAAATTCTGAACAAATGTTCATTGGATTTAGAAGTATTGATCATAGAAAAGACCAAATCAGAACGTCTGAAGAAACTTGAAACAATTAAGACATTGGAAACTAAAATGAATGATCTTCCCAAGTCTGATGTTATAATTGAATTGGAGGGTAAATTGTCAAAAACGATTGAAACATTCAAACAACAATTGAAACAATACAAATTGAAAAAATATCAGAGAGATCTTAATGATTACAAAAATGCAACGATTTACCAATGGCATAAACCCATGGCCAAACAAAAATGGTTGAAAAGAAACCTTACGGGTGGTCACAACAATTCTGACAATTATCCATCATCTGCCAGTGAAGATCAATCCAGCATGCAAAGTGACAATGATGGCGATTCCACAACCACCAACCATGGAGCAGTTTTTTTGGACTCGTTCCAGAAACGAACCCAACCCACACCCCAACGAGGAAGAAGACAAGGAGGGGCCAAAGAGGGAACAGGACGGCCAAGGAGATCTCCAAGGGAATTCACTCGCCAATAGTAAACCTGTCTAAATTTGTATTAACTCAGTCTCATGTTTCAGTTTTGAGTAAAGGATTGTCTTTTTCTATGACTAATAAGTTGAATGCCTTTAACTTAAAAGTCGATACATACAAATTTATGAGACAACTTCATCTGAAACATTTCTTTTCACCATTAAATAGAAATGTTAGTGAACCTGTTCTTGTGGATAGAAATGACCAACCAGGAATGCAAATAGACTGCTCAGTGTTTGTTCCTCGATCAAATTTTTGCCCGACTATTAATTTGAGTCCGGCAATTGTGACGTTTAATAAACTTATTGAGCGTGATTTGGACGACATGATAAAAAATGACAGAGGGCCACGTTATTTTAATTTGACTTTAGAAGAACGTACGGCTCTGAGTGAATTGGAAAACAATTTGAACATTACGATACGCTGTGCAGATAAGGGCGGTGCTATTGTTTTACTTGATACAGAATACTATCATAATAAAATGTTGGAACATCTTAATAGCCCAACATATAAGCAATTGCCGAAAAATCCAACCAATGATTTCAAAGCGGAAATTGATAAAATATTGCTTTGTGCCTTTAATTCTCATTGGATAACTAAAAAAGAACACGAATTCCTTACGAATTATTGGCCAGTTACTCCTATGATATATGGTCTTCCTAAAATCCATAAACATCCTACTGCACCGCCACTTAGACCAATTGTTTCAGGAACTGGGTCCTTGACAGAACCTTTGTCCAAATTTGTTGATTTTTTCCTAAGGCCTTATGTCCAGTCCTTGCCGTCTTATCTAAGAGATACTAAACAAGTCTTGAATTGCATTAACAACTGTGTTTTAAATAGTAATTGTCTTCTTGTGAGCATGGATGTTATAAATCTATATGGCTGTATTCCACACGAATGTGCGCTGTCGTCTGTTGCCTATTATTTATCCAATTGGGACTCTAAAATTAATCCTCCTAAAGTCTTCATATTGGAGTTGTTGGATCTTGTACTGAGTCGAAATTATATGGAATATGCTTTGCATTGGTACCTCCAGGAAAGCGGGACGCCAATGGGTACTCCCGTAGCGCCCTCCGTTGCTGGATTAGTAGTGGGGCAGTGGGAAGAAAGTTTCATTTTAGATCCAAACGTGAACCCTTTCCATCCAAAAATACAATTATGGAAGCGATATATAGATGACATACTGTTGTTTTGGGATGGGACTCATGAGGAACTGATTGATTTTGTTTTTTACGTTAATCAGAGTTCGTCTTTTTTAAAGTTCACATGTGAGTCTAGTTGTAACACGATCACGTTTTTGGACCTTAAAATTACTAAGGATCCAACTGGTAAATTACATTCAACTATTTACCGTAAAGAGATGGAACGGAATTCTCTCTTACATGCTTCGAGCAATCATCCACAACATTTGAAGAATAACATTCCTTTTGCGCAGTTTCTGAGATTAAGACGTAATTGTTCTGTTCTAAATGACTGAGGATGAAAGCCAAGAAATGGTGACTCGCTTTATGGAACGTGGTTATACCTCTCGATGTGTGATGCAAGCTCTTCACCGAGCACGGAACACCCCTAGAGATGTTCTGTTAACAGATAAGAATAAATCGAGTAGTCAAAAACGCATTTGTTTTATAACTGAGGTTAATCATTGTTCCAGCAAAATTAAGAAAATTATTCGTCAACACTGGCCCATTCTTAAAGTAGAACCATCTTTGATGGATGTACCTTCACCAGTATTCTCTTTCCGAAGGGCACGAACCATAAAAAATGTTGTCATGAGGACACAAGTTGCTGCGGTTAAATCTACGTGGCTCTCTCCTGTCGGAATGTATCGTTGCAACAATTGTGCTCAATGCAATAACACCGTCAATGCGAAATCTTTTAATCATCCACTGACTGGACGTAAAATTCCTATTCGTCAATTTATAAATTGCAAATCAACTCATGTCATCTATATGCTTACATGTCCTTGTGGTAAGATATATGTTGGACAGACAAAAAGATGTTTAAAATTACGTGTCGCTGAACATAAAACTGCGATTCGATCGGCCAATTTAGATTATGCAATGGCGAAACACTACATTGAAGCCAACCATGGTTCCCCTTCATCTCTTCCATGTCGAAGAGGAGGAGATATTCTCCGGAAGTTAGCTCAAAGAGAAATGTACTGGATTTACACTTTAAAATCAATGACTCCTAGTGGTCTAAATGAAGACTTTAGTCTGAAATGTTTTTTGTAATTCAATGCATTACTCTTATTATACTCTTCTGTGTGATTATAATAATGTTTTTCTAAGCGTATTCATGTGTATCCAATGCCTGAGTGACTTTGCTATATATGGTCAAATTGAACAATGGAATGATTGAACCATTTGAATTTGTATAATTGCCTGCAACTGCAATTTGTGTATTGTGGAAATTATATATTGTAGCCATGTTTCATTCATTCTTACTCTCTGACGAAGGCTTGATTTAGCCGAAACGCGTTAGCGCTTTTTAGTGTTTGCCGATAATAAAGGTATATCTATATGCCGTCTTGATTTGTTTATTTGGATGTGCGACCATTCTCAACGTTGAGATTATCACATTACTTGTTCCTTTTGTGGTCGGCACTCCCTGTGGAACTCCTCTTGTTGCAGCGCAACTTTTTTTCCCCATTCTTTCAAGTCCTCAATACTACCATTAGCATGCATGATAGCATCAGGGTGTAGACAAGTATTAGTTTACTTTAGTGTTAAGCGTAGTAATGAACAGGGATTAGGCGTGATAGCTGCTGGAAGTGGACGCCAAGAGCAGCGGCCAATAGTGATGCGCGGGCTGGCCCGCGGGTCGGGCGGGGCGGGTCAATATTTTAATAACATTTAGCGGGTGTGGGCGGGTTGGGCCAAACAGTGGTGACATCTAATTCCCTCGAAATCGCGAATAAAAAGTATAATAGGCTATCGACCAGTTGAGGGCTCTAGACATACAGCCTAGATAATATAGTCAAACGATGTAACGCTACCTTAAGCAGGATAGAATGCCAATTGTACCTCTCCCTCTTCTTACTCTCTACTCTCGATGTGCACGAACTCACTGGTGCGCGGCTTAATCCTCCATGGTTAGACTGAGGATCTAAAGGTTGAATTAAAGCTCATCTTATAAATCATTCTGCAGTCAGCACCAAAAATATTATATTGTAGTAGTAATTTTATTGACCTGTGGGTCCAAACAACGCATAGACAAAACATTTTTTCGCCACTTTACAGTGTAAGGCATATCACGATTCTTATTCAAAAATAAAATCAACTTGTTGAGGTGCTTCCGTTTATCAGCTACGTGTTCTCTGACAGCAGAGCGTGTGCTGTGCTGCATCGGCAGTAAAGACACCTCTTAGATATACATTTCTATAACACCATTCTATACACATATCACCCAAACGAAGAGGTAACTTATCATTACTGGAGCATGTATGGTCATAAACTTAGTCTTGCTCTTATTAATTACCATACCATGAGACAAAGAATAATCGTGTAAAGCTCCATCCCAGCAACTAGGGCAACAAGCGAGCGAACCTTCAGTTCGGCTGGCCGTGTCCTGGAAGCGCGCCGTAATCGCTTAAACCCTGGCACTGTTGACGCGATTTTGTTTTTGCATAGTTTGGGAAAAAATACGCCTAGGCCTACATTATAAGCTGTGTTGAAAATATACCCTAAAAGCCCCCCCTCCAAAAAAATCTTGAAATAAATAGGCCTATATGAGGAAAAAAAATTTCCTCGTAGACAGGATATCGCAACACATGGGAGAGTAGGCGATAGCGCCAGTGCGCCACTGTCATGTTAATTTTGTTCCAATAAAAAACAGCCTGTTTGCAATATTTTGCCAGATGGTATTTCGTTTGGTTGCAAAGATCAGAAATCACGGTAAGGTTCATTTAATAGACAGAGCCCAAACTTTGGATCAAGAATTCCAGCCAAAAGCCAAATGTATATTGTGCTCCACTCAAATCCATAGCGTGACAGAGGAATCGTTTTTTTTCCATTGCAAATCATGTCACGCAGACCCACTGTATTCTTTTTCTCTTGCCTCCTTTTTGTGTCGGGTCGGGTTGGGTTCAGGTTGAAAATCAGTGCGTGTTTTAGCGGGGCGGGCGGGTCGGGTTAGCTGTCACGTTGGGTCGGGCTGGTGCGGGTGTTAAAAAACCTCGACCCGCGCATCACTAGCGGCCAAATATAAAAGGCAAATCTCACAGCATGTAGAGAGACTAAAAAACAGATAGAAATAATGAGACTCTTGCTACCAACAGACCAAACGCCGTCCGTGGTAGAAAACAGGCGAGCTCGAGGCAAACAAAAGAAAAGGGAAATAAATCAAAGATTCCCTTACTCACCAACACTGATCCTGTTATGCAGCTAAGTCCCTAATAATAATCTCTCAAGAGACCTTACCGGCTAAAGCGCCAAAGAAGCACTGACACTCCAGTAAGGAACGCAAGGCGAAACTGGAGCTTAAATAGAGTCCGGGCAACGCCCCCAATTACTGCCAGCTGGCCCAGAAATCCTATAGGGAGCAAAACAATATCGTATCGGACGAGAGCAACTAACAGAGCGCTCAAAGCTCCCAAAACATGACATTAGGCCATCATTCATGGATCTTAGAACCAGATGCCCCTCTCTTTGCAGCTTAGTTAGACATTGTTTGCCTTGAAACCTGTATCTGCAAATTGAAATTTTAAAAATCGTATTTTTAAATGTATATTTAAATATAAATCAGTATATTATATGGGGATTTCCATGTGCTTTTTTACAATCTATTTAATATTTTGGCTGTCTCAACCATCAGCCCAGATCAGGTCAGTTTGAGGTGCCCTTGTCGAACCTCTTGCCAAACTTAAGTTTTATACTCAACCAATGCAAAATACAACCTGTGGTGGACATACTAGGAGTCAGAATGGCTTGCCACAGTTTTCTTCCAGCGATGAGCTCAACCAGCCGATTTTCCAAATTATTTCAGTGTTGGGTTCAACTACTTTTTTCAATTACAGTTAGAGTAATTGTAATTAATTACTTTCATAATTTAAATTTAATTTTAATTGAATTTTTTATCAAAAAGTAATTGTAATTGTAATGGAACATTCTGTCCGGAAAGTAATTGTAATTGTAATTGAAAAAAGTAATTGAACCCAACCCTGGTTGCTCTTTTTACCTGATCCAGGTAGTTGTAATAAAATACCTGGGAGGACGTATTTTCAATTCCTTGATTTTCCACCTCTGAATGAACAACATTGCATGTCTTCTGTTTGTTATACAAAGTCACAGTCTGGCTTCTGTATAAGCCCACAGACCCACGTAGTTTTTCACTCTCCATTTTTTTGCCTTTTAGCATTACTTGAATTTTATTGAGCTTCCTGCAAACATCCCCATTCTCCACCCTTTCCCCAAATCTTGTGTTTAAGGATGGGAAAAAAAACTGGAAAATGGAGTGAGATGGACTCACTGCAGATGGACATCTGCTTCCACCTCTAACGGCTTGAATATGCCAATCTGTGAAATGTTTGAGGAAAATTAGCAATGTAATTTGTTGCCATGGAATTACTTGGGCATCAAAAGGAGTGCATTGTCTTAGTTTTTTTTTGTTTTTTTCTGTTTGTTTTTACGTTTAAAGGCACAAGCTATCTTAACCCTAGAACACTATTGCTAAAATTAGTAAAACCATCACTAACGCTGGGTGATTTTTCCCGATATAGTAAAATGCCCAATAAAAAGTACTTGTCATCAAAATGACAATACATGACAAATTAGAGTAGTGTTCTTTTATTTTCAACTGTGCCATGTCTAACAAAATGAAAAAAAGTACCCTGAGGTAAACAAAACACCCATGCCTTCAAAGATGTCAAAGACAATGCTGAAGCTACCCAGGCACCCATAACACTCAGACAAACGCAACATAATGAAAATCACGTAAACACGTTTGCTTGGGTGAAAATCACCCGGCGATAGTGTTCTAGGGTTAAGCCACTTGTACTGTGTACAAGCGTTACCATTTTCATAGTGATTCACATTACAGTCTGATTCTTGCTGTATATACCTGCAGCAGTCTCCATTGCATTTGACACATGTATACTACACACAGTATATAATTTTCATTCTCCACTGAGATGTCTGAGTTGGAAAGTTTTTTGCTATGCCTTTCCTTGGTCCATAAACTTGCCAGTTAATTCCCTGGATTAGAATAACTTCTGACCTCAATAAATGTGTTATCAGATGCAAGTGGCTGGAACAAAATACTGGAAGGAACCTTGTTTTTTGAGCTTGGATGTTCCACATCTTCATGTGTAATTTATGAATCACTTGAATCCTCAAACTGTTAAGCAATTCAATTAGAGTTAAGCAACCTTCATGTTCTATCCAGTACACATTATATAAACACTGTGTATAGAAAGTGTTTCATCAAGTGAAGATTACACTGCAGCAGTCCACTGATTAATTCCTTATTGCAGCAGTCAAATTGTTGACTCCAGGGGTATAATGGTACTGTAGCTCATAGGCTGATGACTTTTCGGCACTGCTCACCCATTCAGATGTCCTCCATAAATCCTGTTGTGTTTCCTCAGGGGAAGATGGTGAAAGGAATGGGTGGAGCCATGGATTTGGTTGCCAGTGCTGCAACCAAAGTGGTTGTTACCATGGAGCATTCTGCGAAGGTAAACATTACAACAGCAGCTATTTATCACAATTACCCTCAAGGCCTCTCGCAGAGAGCTTTACTGAGGTTTGGGGTTTTTCAGTGTTTATTGGCAAAGTTGTATTGGGAGCAGTGGCGAAAGCAGGCGGGGGTCACATTCAATGTATATAGATGGGAACAAACACTCTGGTCTTCAATTACTTATTAAAATGAACCACCTCATGCTCCACCAAAGTGCTGGAAGTTAGATGATGAATTCAAAATGATGGGCATTCGTGCATTTTCTCATTGTAAATGTAAAACGCTGAAGCACACTGATTCATGGAATTATGGTAAATGAAGTCCTGTTTTTTGGTTGGGGGGGTTGTGGATTTTTAACTACCCATTGGAATGTCACTGCTCAGAATGTGTAAATGAATTTATTAAAAATACTTTACTTTTTTTTAAAAAAACCCTTTGAAAGCTGAAATCTGAAATATTGCTTCATATATTTTGCGGCATGTAAAAATCCTTCTGTAGTGCGAACAGCTTGGAATGTGTCCTTCTTTATATCATCTCAACTTTGATTAAAATCATATTGTGTCACATTTTTCATACGTTGTACTTGACCATATTACTTTAGTACATTATATCACTGAATAACGTTTTCATACTGCTTCACATTGTATCATACTTCATCCCGTTTTATCACAATAAAGTACATCACACTGAATCACATGACATCACATAATATGATGTCAGTGTGCATATCAATCACAGAATACTACATTATAGCATACTATATCACACTACATCAAATTATTCCATGACAAACTGCAAAATGAAGAGCTTTGCTGATTCTCTGCTTTTCTTTCAATGGCATCTTTTGTGATTTTAGGGCGGCAAACACAAGATCTTGGAGAAATGCTCCCTACCACTGACAGGCAAACAGTGTGTGGATCGGATAATCACTGAGAAGGTGGGTCCTAGGCATGTTCTCACCTATGTTAGCTAAGCCTTTTGGGCAAAGCCCCTTGTAAAAGTTTGCTCCCCTTCTGATTTCCTTTATTACTACAAATTAGCCATGCTGAAGAGTTTTGGATCTTAGGACGAGGATTAATACTTGACTAAGGGAGCCTCAGTAAACACAAAACAAAATTATTTGTCCATTTGTTTTTTTGAAGAAAATTAATCAAACATCCAAGTGACAAGAAGGCAGAAAAACTTTTTTACTTTCAAAATACTTTTTTCAATGTGTATATTGTTCCATACACAGACAGCAAACAAACCACAAATGTATCATTTCAGTCAAGCTTGGTAGAGATTTTTTTTTACCGTTATTAGTTTCTGATTTGATATATGTACCTTAAACTAACTTTTTGTGTGGCTTAGAGGGCCAGACCAAAAAAATGAACCAAATACAAAAGTAAATCTTAAAGTGCATATCCTGGACCGAATTTGTCTTTTTTTATCTTAAAGTTTGTGCCTTTATACACCAAATCCTAAGGGTTGTTTTGCCAAGGGTGGTCCGTTTATAGAACAATTTTTTTCCCCTCGGCCAAATTTTGGCCAGAGGGGTTTTGTCGTCACCTGCGTCTCTGTCGTTTGTCGTCTGTCCATAATTTTGTCGGGGTCAGTTCTCAGCATCTAATGATTGCAGCTTCACCAAATTTGGTATGGTAACTCACTATGACCCATAGATGTGCAAAGTCAGGTTCGTTGCTGGATTTGACCTTTGACCTTAGCGCTGTGACCGTCATCGTGGAAATCTTATCCAGCCAAATACAAAGTAACTATTGGTCGCAGCTTCGTCAAATTTGGTGTGGTAACTCGTGTTACCCATAGATGTGCAACCTCAGGTTTTTGGCTGGATTTGACCTTTGACCTAAGCGCTGTGACCTTGATGCAGGAAATCCAGACCAGCACTCAGTAACTATTGATCATAGCTTTACCAACTTTGGTATGGTAACTCACTGTGACATTATTTCAATCTCGTAGTGATGAAAGCCCCATTATGTGGGGGGCTTCATATAGACGTAAGCGGTTCAGAAAACTTGCCTGAAGCAGCAAAGTAAAATGCAACATTAAAGCATCTAGGACAGAGGCTTCTATATTCCAACACATTAAAGGTGAGGAGAGGAGCTCATTTGATTGGTGAAGATTTGACTCGGCTGTGTTATACCCAAACACGCCTTCTCTACTCCCTCTTTGCCACTTGCGCTGGCAGGAGGGACCGAGGCTGGACAGAGAAGTACTTGCGCCATGCTGCACCGGGCACGAAATTGCGACATACGCGTGGATACAACCCATTGGCACAGCTCACCCCCCATTTGCCGCGCCTCTGCCTGGTCTACGAATTTAGAGCCCTTGGCGTGAAATTGCCTTAGACTTACCAAACTTTAAAATTTATTTATTTGCATGCAAGCCTGAGAAGGAACTGAGGTTAGATAGCTTACTTTAAGCATTTGAACAAAACTTTGCGAGGCAGGCATGACACCGATAAAGTTACAGCCAACTTGGCAATCTTTCATAACATTGGCAATAATGTACATTCTGTACTTGGATTGTCTTTGTTTTTCAGTTGGTTGTGAGACCAGCTATGCAGCGAACACCTGGCTGTGACATACTTGAAGGCTGGGGATCCTACTGGACACAGTAACAGCTACTGGAACAGCTTGTCAATGAAATTAAACTTAGAAAACTCATATTCCCTTGGCACAAAGTGTAGTAAACTCCAGTGAAAAGCTAGCCAACATCGCTAGCTTGGCAAGCAAACATTATTAGTATCGATGTCAGGTAGATGTTCAGTTAGCAATTAAACCTCTGTCAAAATGAGATGACTTCATTATGATTAAAAAAAAAGTGATGGAAAGACTTCACTAACAGCCAAGTATCAAGTGAGTGCAACAGCTCAAGCCATGGCAAGCTAGCTAGTGTTACTTACAGTCACTTTACGCATTTTGACCTATACAACATATCGGTCAGAGTCAGATATACCTGGTTTAATATCAGTATTTTAGGCAGAATTTGTCTTGCAAAAAAAAAAGCTTGGGATTTGAATCTCCCAAGGAAAATTACTTCCTCTGACGTCACGTGCGGTTCCCACAGTTGGCAGCACTGGTCACTCTGTTGATAGTGGATATGCTCAGAGATTATTGTTTATGGTGTTTATTTTTGCCATTGTTGTGGGAGGGTGCAGTAACACCAATCGTGATTCCATATCAGATACACTGTTGTTTAGCTGCAATCGGTAAATGTCGGTGACCGCGCACTGATCCATGCAATAAGGCTGTAACAGTATCATATTTTTCTGTACAATTAATTATCTGAGAAATAATTGACAATTAACAATTTAATTGTCTCTTTTGGTCAAAAAGTGGGGGGGAGATGATGTTTGGATTGTTGAGTGGGGGGGGAGGGGGAAAATTGCACAAATTCTGTGTCCAAATTCTTCCATTTTTTTTCTCTTCAACGTGCGCATACATTATCAACAGGTGCCAATAGCGCAATTTGAAGAAATTGCGGTTTAACCATGAAATCGCAATTATTTTACATAATTGACAATTAGAATATTATTTAATAATTGTTATAGAACTACTGTGCAGGCACTGGGTCTTTCAGCGCCCTGGATATGGGGGAACTGCAGGTGATGTCATGAATCTGGATCAATATGGCGAAGGACTCCCTGGGGATTTTTCCAGACGCCTCTGCTAATTCTCAAATGTAAAGCGTTGCTGAATACCCCTCGGCCTGTGCACAATTATGGGTCACAGAGAGATACCATACCAAAATTGACAAAGCTACCATCAATAGTTACTGAGTACTGGGCCAGACAAGATTTCCACGGTGAAGGTCATAGCGCTAAGGTCAAAGGTCAAATCCAGCCAAAACCCTAGAATTGCACATCTATAGGTATGGTATGGTATGAGTTACCATTCCAAATTTGGTGACGCTGCAGTCATTAGTTGCTGAGTGCTGACCCGGACAAAGTCATGGACAGATAACCGGCGACAGACAGACATGCAGGTGATGACAATACCTCTCTGGCCAAATTTGTCCGTGGGGTAAAAAATGAACAAATACACTGCCCGGCCAAAAAAAAGTCACCGTTTGGAAATTAATGAACAAATTCTAGAATTGGATCATTATTGCAGTTACTAATATGTTTCAGCTGGCAATAGTCATTTTTCCCCTGACTGATGAAGCGCATCGCTACTCATTTCTCAAAAAATCATGTCAGAAGACACATTCCTTGCTGGTGGAAAAGATGTTACAGTATTTCAGAACAGGCAACTTATTGGCCTGTATTTAGAAAAGAAAATCATGAATGCAAAAACAATTATGAGGAATCAATTTCACAAACAAATTTGCCACCACAAAGTCCTGATCTTAGACACAGTAAAAGTTATTGGGATGTGCTCAAGAAAGACCACCTAGTGGTTCAACCATAATGTCCAGAAGACAAGATCTCAGCCAAAAATTATGGCATGTATGATCGAAAATAAATGTTCTGGCATTGCATATAGTTGTCAAAACAATGACAAAATGAATTTGCACTGTAATCAAAGCTACAGGGGTTCCAACGAAATATTTCAGTGTGCGACTTTTTTTTTTGCTGGGCAGTGTAGTTTAATCTTTGTTTTGAACAGCCAAATCCGATTCAATTCAAGGAAATCGGATTCGGGTACTGCCCTATATGTACAGAAACACATATCCATCAAGCACTTCTATTGAAGAGAGCTCTGCATCACACCACTTTTCGAGTTTTGTTTGCCTGATTTTTAAAAGTACAATTTGAGATCCCAGCATCTTCCTAAAGGAGTTTTATGAAGTAAACAGCCACTGTCCCCCATGATATGAAAGCATAATTGAAATTCATTTTCAGAAGGGAAACCAATGACTCTGAAGGTTACTGTGACGATCTGGTACAGGAACCAATTATGAACCAAGACGTGATCCAAAAAATGTAGTTTATTTCAGTCTAAGTTCAAAGCCAGGAAGACAGAGTTTGCAACAGTGCAGATACGTGAGCCAAAAATCTAAATCCAAAAACGAAAGCAGGGGTCGATGTCCAGTAAATCACAGAGCAGAGTACAGAATCACTATCCAGGAATCGATAGTCAGAGTACAAAAGCAAATGGTCATACACTGGGCGGAAGGCGGGTAGAATGGTCATACAGATAATAGGTCGAAAACAAGAACTGGCAAATAAATCCAAAAGGGCTCTGGCAAACTTGAAGTCAGGCAAAGGGATGTAGAAGAAGAATCAATCAGACAGGCGTACAAGGAACTCGGCACTGACAGAAAGGATCAACGTTCTGACGAGAATGCACTGCAGTGAAAGACCTTAAGTAGACAAGAGGGAAGTCACATGCTGTCAAGGAACAGGTAAATGGGATGAGAGCTAATTACACAGGGGAAAATACATTGGAAAGTCCTTAATACAATGATTGGCAAAAGCTAAGACACGTACAGGAATCACATTGACAACCTATGACAAATAAACACCTCCTATCAGGGAGTTCTAAGTGCACAGAACAAGGAGTGCAGGACAGCAATTAAGCACGTGCAGAAGATTCTGCGGAATCACAGGGAGATACAGAGATAGTAAAGCAAGGGGCAGAGACTAGAACAGGGCGAGTGCTGAGATCGTGTTAGTAGTAATTAGTAGCACTGCAGCTTAAGAATTACCCAAGTGCTTGTTAGTCAGTAGTATCTACAATATTAGTTTGGTTAGTAAGTATAATACAAAATATTAATTAGTAATTAGTAATATTAGTAATCAAGAAAAGCAATGTGAAGGAAGTAAATGAGAATTTAAGTAATTAGGTGAAAAACCAGAAACCAATTAAATCACCCGAAGCAAGTAGGCACGCAGACTGGGGAGACGGAACGTACCATACTGATCACAAGACAGGGGGGACGAAAGTGCAATGAATACAGAAACGGCATGAAAAGAAAAATGGGGATGTATAATAAGCAAAAAGAATGAAGAAAACACATGGCAAAAACACAGAAAACAAGACAGCTATTTGTAGAAATTAACCCCTGAAATGATGGCCCTGGAGAGGGCAGAAATTAAACTGCTCAAGTGTATTATATACTGCCTTTGCACTAAATGTAGTATATTGCATTCACAAGTGGTTGATTCTGTTTCACTCAGCTCTCTGCATTGTGACAGCATTTCTTCTTAACAATTTACCTGTACCTAACAGATATAACTACAGTTGAAGATGCTGCAGGCATTTTCAAAGCGTATATTTAATTTTGCTCTTTTGTGTGAACAGTTGCAATTGTCGTGAGAGGAAAATAAGTGGTCTTCACATTTTTCTAAAGAATGTGCCAAATCTGGAGGCATAAGCACAGCATCTACACTGCAACATGCACCTGCAATTAAAATAAACAAATTGACTAGAAAAGAGCATATATAAGCCTGACCTCCCACCTCTCCACACCCCAGCCATGTCTTTTGGCTGCTGTATTTTTTTAGGTCCTGGTTATGCCCCTGCTGTACTTAAAGAGGGACATTCATTTCTGACACCGCTCTTGTCTTTGTCAGACTAGTGTTTTGCAGGGATAGAAATTGGATTTTTTTTCCCCCACTAGACTTCAGGACTCAGGTTGTCTAGTCCTCCCCAGACAGCCTTTCTTTCTTCTTTAATTTAATTTATCAAGATGATCTAAAATGCTGGTTTGTCAGTTTATTGGTTTAGAATCAATGTTGTCAGTGCTCGTGTTTGACCACAGCCTAGTATTTGCAAAACAATACATTACAGCGATACAACAACATAACAAAGTGCCAAAAATCCTTTCGTAACAATGGGATAAAGTCCATCCAATGTTGGTCGATCCTGAAATTCCAACGCGGGAAAGTCTGGACCTCGACCATCACACAATAATTTGCAGTTTTCTGTGCAATTAGCACATCTAAAAATCGTTGTTGTCATTATTATATCCCCGAACGCTGAATGGCGTTCCCGGGGGATATTATGTTTTTGGTCCGACTGCCACCGCACAACGTGTTAACGCGATAACTTCAGTAATATTTCAATTACAAATTCCAAATTTGCACCTAAGTAAGTATCATAAAGAGGAAGAACTGATTCGATTTTGGACAATTTACAATGTCTAGATTGAAATCAGTTTTTGGCCCCTGGTGGCCAGTGTTAACGCGATAACTGCAGTAATATTTCAATTACAAATTCCAAGTTTTGAGTATTAGTTATTATCATGTAGATGAAGAACTGATTCGATTTTGGACACTTTACAATTTCTGGATTGGCCACCAGGGGCCAAAAACTGAAAAAATCACTGTTCCACGATAACCTCAGTAATATTTCAATTACAAATTTCAAGTTTTGCACATAAGTAAGTATCATAAAGAGAAAGAACTGATTCGATGTTGGACAATTTACCATCTCTAGATTGGCCACAAGGGGCCAAAAACTGATTTACATGTTAACGCGATAACTGCAATAATGTTTCATTTAGAAATTCCAAGTGTTGCGTATAAGTTAGTATCATAAAGAGGAGGAACTGATTCGATTTTGGATAATTTACAATTTCTAGGTTGGCCACCAGGGGCCAAAAACTGAAAATTTTTTTTTTATCATATCTCTGGAAATATTTGTCCGATTGACCTCAAATCAAGTGCAAATGAAAGGTCATGACCTGAGGATGTGTCCCACGACAGTATACCTGATTGGTTCAAAATTTGGACACAAGGTGGAGCTTTGTCACATAAAATTCACCATTTTTGCTATATGTTTGGAACTATTTCTTTAATTGACATGAAACTATGTGCAACTGCAAGGTCATGACCTCACAACATGTCACATGATGACATCATACCTGTATGGTTCAATATCTTCCCACCAGGTGGCGCTTTGTGATGGAAAATTACCATTTTGGCCATATCTTCAGAACCATTTGACCGATTGACCTGAAATAATGTTCAAATGAAAGTCTATTCAAGGATTGGGGAATTGGAGGATTGGGGGCGTTCAGGAATAAACCCCAGCCGTCGCCTCCGACGGCATAAGCTTCGTTTTTGTATTTAATATCTGTGTTACAGGACACCTAGCTCGGTGATTGAGTGATAATAAAAACAAGCATACCAAAGGAAGTGATTTAAAATTACACCAAGTATTATATAATTTTTCCTGAAGTTATCTCTTGTCTGCAATTTGAGCACAAACATATTTACAATTTAATTGGAGAAAGAATTCTGTATTCAACTTCCGCTAATATCGAATGAAATTTGTACCTTTTTGGCTTACCTTGATGTCTGGATAACCAGAGAAACATTCGGATGCATAAAAACATCAAGCGTACATCCAGTCAAGAAAATTTAGATAATAATATCTAGTGCTGCTACACGTGGTCATAGCATATAACGGTGGCAGCCATGTTACTGATGATGTCTCGGGTTGTGAGGGCATGCGCAGCGTAGTACATATTTGCGATATTAATATTAATATTAAATTAAAACCCCCTTCTCACTGATAAATTCCCCTTAAATATATTGGCACCCCCTTTTAAAATCTTTCTGGCAAATAAAAAGCCAAAAAAAGTGGAGGTTTGTTACAAAAATCTTTACATTTATAGTTAGTTGACAATAGTTAACTGGACACTCAAGTTAGTTTGAAGGCGAGTTTTCTTGTCCATCGCAATTTTTACTTGCGTGCGGACTAGTGGACTACCGCAAATTTCGAACCAGAGTGTTGCCCTGAACAAACTCCACAGAATTGTGTGGGAGTGCTTAGAAGACACATCATTCACTGGTAAAATAATAGCTGCTTTGAAGATAAAAGACTAACCAGAAAAATGCAATAGTCTTATGTGCTGACAAAAATGTGCCTGGTGTCTTGGTGCTGGGCTAAAATAAAAACCTGCATCCAAACCACATCTTTTTTAGAAAGAAGTAGGATAACCCCTGGTTTAGGCTGCTCTGGCAGCATTAGAGGGGCTGTGGCACTGGTCAGGAATTTATTTTGATTTTTCTTTCATGACCTCTCATTTTGGTCATAGGCTGTCTTTGACGTGGACGAAAGAAAAGGCCTCACCCTAATTGAAGTTTGGGATGGGTTGACGCCAGATGACATCAGGAAATGCACAGGCTCAGAGTTTGAGGTGAGTCTGGGTTTTTAGAGTGTGAGGATGCTGAGTGTATATAGTCTGCAACTCTCTAAATGAAGTAACTATCAGAATGGGCATTCAGTCTGCTGTTTGCATTCCAGTTAGGCTGCAAAACACAGCTTTTTTGGAACATCCTGTATTGGCTGCTGACTGTAATATTTTAGGGCTCTAATATCTTGGCGCAGCGCAGGGTGGCGCAGCGTGGCGTAGCCCACGCAGTGGTAATTTTGTCCGGTGCTGCCCGAGCAGTGGTAATTTCGTGTGATGCAACACCGTGCACAGCCACTTTGGCAATTTGGTAGACGGCAGTGCGGCGAGACGGGTGTGGCAGCGTAGTAGGGGGAGGTATCACATATTCATCATGACGCAGTGGTAAAGGTTCCGCCGAGAGAGCTCACCAGCTCTAACCTGGTTTACTGTCTGTGCAGTGCTAATTTGGCTGACCAGCCCACAGTGCGCACACGTCACAGGAACCTCACAGGCAGGTTTCCAGAATGTCTGGCGCATTTCAATGCAATAAATAATTACAGCAAACACTATTTAATGTAACTATCTGAATCAGCCCATAAATTATAGTATCTATGTCGATTGTCCTGATGTCAGATCAGAGAGAGATATGTGCTTGTAGGCGTGTGAGTGCGTGTGTAGGCTATGTGGGTGTGTGTCCTTCAGCTGCTTTCACACTGTACACAAGGGGTGTAGCGATTCTGAATTGATTCTGTTTTGATGTTTTTTACGGCATAGGACCGCCATGGGGCGAACATCCGAGTTTTCCCTTTTCCTTTATTAAACCTGACGCAGTCATGGACGAAAGTGCAGAACATCAAAGGGTATGAGAAATGCTTCCAGAAAAAAATATTTGACTGTTTCGGCGATATGCTGCACGGAACCAAGTAAAGGACAACAGAATTGTCTTCTTTTAAGCAATTAGGTTACTCTAATCTTGTCCCTGTTTACTTTGCTCAATTAGCAATCAAACAGACAAATCGCTTTTGCAAGAATGCGTATTTTGCCATTTTGTGTGATTGCGATCATTTATCGCTCACATTCACGTTTCATCCGCTTGAAATCCGGGGCGATCTGAAAATAAATCTCTATTTTTATTTTATAAATCTCCTAAAAATACCACAATGAGAGATGAAATTCTGAGTTAGGATGCGGCGATGTTGAACAAGGATTTTTTTTAAGTGTGATGAGACCACTTGCCGTCATGGGCTGTGTAGGCATTCGTGTGTAATTTCTTGAAACATACACACCTGAAGCGGCTTAAAACGATTTAAAATGCTGTTGAGGAGAAGCCTGAGCGTTGATTTCGCAAATAGCAGGTGCTCCGCCCTTCCCTAAATCTGCTCCCATGTACTTGGCCTAAATAACAATCAAGAAATTTAGCCAGCCCTATAACGATTAAGATGTGATGGTGAAAAGCAGACAAACATAACTGGGCTACGGTGTTAGATTGAAAGAATGCCAATTTGAATAATTAGAAAAAAATCCTCCTCTGAATTAGCCTACATCTATCATTCTAGCATTTTAGGACATTATCCAAGATTAATTTAAAACAGATTTGTTATCAGATCGACCTGGAGTTTAAGCATCTAAAAAATACACACGGTAGAAAGCATTCTGAAAAGCGGATGAAACGTGTCCACTTCAATTTCAAAATGCATCAATCAAACATGTTGTCTTAAACAGCTCTACTCATTCAACTTAAAGAGTAAACAAATCCACCATTTGATTGCTCATCCGGCAAAGTAAACGTATACAGGTATATATTTCCTAATTGGTTAAAAGGATTAGAGTTGCCTAATTGGTTAAAAGGATGACGATTTTGTTTTCCTTTGCTTGGCTCCACGAGCCGAAAAATACTGATGTCAGTTAAGTTTTTTCCGGAGGCATTTCCCATGCCCTTTGATGTTAAGCACTTTCGTTCAGGACATCACGGGGGTTAATAAAGGAAAAGGGAAAGCTCGGATGTTCGCCCCATGGTAGCGGTTGGCGTTACTACACTTTAAAAAAACATCAATTCAGAATCGTTACACCCCTACTGGACACGAAACGAATTTGCGTCTTTGCGTTGACTTTGAATGTAATCTGTCGTGTGAAAAATTCATTTCGCATCCAGTGTGCAAGCGGCTTAATACTATTATTTTCACCTAGGTTTTATCGTTTTTAGGGGAGGAAAGGAATACAGCCCGATTGCTATGATCTCATATTGAGATAAGATCACATATTGAAAGTAAATTGTTGTGATTCTGGCATCTGCCCATGTTCTGTTTTAGCCTTGCTCATGTTTCATGCCTTGCCATGTTTATTCTGACTGCCTTTTGTGTATTTTTGATATTTGCATGTGTATTGGGATTTGGTAACTTTGATTAGTTTATGTATTGTCTTAGTTTTTACTTTTCCATATTTTGCTTTTTGCCATAGTCTTACTCCGGTCCATGTTTTCCATTATGCTTTGCACTTTGTCTCCCCCGTCTGGTCTTTCGTCTTGTCATTGCTCACAGCCCCAGTCCTGCGTTTCACTCTTCCGGTAATTTATTGGATTCTGGATTTCAGTCTTTTAATCTCGTTTGCTTCCTTCGCCTCACTTTTCTGTCTTACTAATCATACTAATAGTTTGTTGTTATCGCTAGGAGTTACTAACACTAACTAACATTGTATATAATACTAACTTACTAAGGAACACCAAGGGATTGTATAGTTTCACTTACTAATTGATTAACAAGCTCTCAGCACTCGCCCTGTTCTAGTCCCCGCCTCTTGTCTCTCCCTGATCTCCTTTGCTGCATTTCTGTGGAAAGCTCCACATCTGATGTGTCCTTCTCTAATTATCTACGCACATTAGAACTCCTTGACTGGAGTCGTATGTTTGTATATAGGTTCGTCCCGTGATCCCTGTCTGCGTTTTGGCTTCGGCCAAATTTCATGTGATTAGGTTCTCCCTCATGTGCTGCTCCCTTGTAATCAGTCTGACTGTTTGCACCTGTGTCTCTTACCATGTGATCTCCCTGGAAGTGTATACTAGATGTCTCTTCACAGATACTCTGTCAGATCGTTTCCTCAGTCTTCTTGTGCCACGCTTCTCTCGCCTTGATTACTCAGCGTATATCTTTCTGACTGGACCGCCCGACGTTTCGATTTTTGCCTTTGTGATTTTGGATTACTGTTGCATCTCTGTGTTTTTCCTTTTTTCTGCCCGACCACGAAATCTATGTTTGCTGCCCTGGTTACGATTCGGATTACGCCCTTTGGATTCATGTTTTGCTTCTGACATACCTATTCCTGTGAACCAGACCCATTTCTGTCTGACTACGATTACTGTGATTGCTGCCCTGGTTTTGATTCTATTTTTGCCCAACTGGATTTTGATTTTTGGAGTGTGGACTTTGTACCCTTGCCTTCTGCCCTGCGGGGGTCCTCCCCCTTTATTAATAAAACAAGTTCTACTGTCCATGCATGTTTATCCCAAAATTTTAAGCAGCAACAGGGTGTAATAATAGGAACACGCTATCCATTGTTTCTCTTCCCAATGATGCAGGTAGAGGAAATAAATGAGCAACTGTCATATTTCATATGTTTGAATGATCTGACATAGTTTTGTTTTGAAATTCCTTTCAAGTTTGTTAATGGTAATAATTCGCAAATTCCCTAGCTAGCCAGCTAACTCATATTCGTAATGCTTAATATAGAAGTAAGCGGTGAAGAAAACATGCCTGAAGCAGCAAAGTAAGACGCAACATTCACGTATCATGCAGATATAGGACAGAGGCTTCTTTATTCCAGTTTTAAAGGTGAGGAGGGGAGCTCATTTAATTGAAGGTTTGACTCGGCTGTGTTAAACCCACTCAAGGCTTCTCTCCTCCCTCTTTGCCACTTACGCCGGCAGGAGGGACAGAGGCAGGACAAAGGAGTACTGGCACCAGGCTGCACTGGGCACGAAATTGCAAAATACCCCTGGATACACCCTGTTGGCGCGGCGCTCACACCATTCGCTGTGCCTGCACCTGGTCAACAAATTTAGAGCCCTCAGACTTTTATTTTTCTAGTTTTTAACGGGAATAAAAACCTTTTTCTCTTATTACTATGGAACAGGTGTCCCCAAGCTTGAGAGCAATGCAGCAGATATAGAAGTCAGCCAACAGCCATGAAAAAGAGCATCCAGTGTCCAAGACAACATGAAGACAGGAGGCCAGCCTTACAGGGTTTTCGTGTTTGACAGAAAATTCTTCTGCTCAAGCTGTGTAGTGCAAACACTCAACCAAACAAACTCTGGTTGTGTTATGCTGAAGGAAAAGTTACTTGAAGTATTCACTTTCTATTGGCCAATTTTATTCTGCAATGGGGATGATTTGTACTCAGTAGGAACTGAAAAAAATACTGAACAATTTACTGTGTTCTTGTCAAAATATAATCACATTGGTTAATTTTATTTAATTTTTATGCTTTACCCTTACATAGACATTTTGTGTGCTCGTGTATTTGCATATTTATACTTAACTATCAATTTAAACATTTTTAAAGTACAAAAGCCCAGCCTCATAGCTTTCTCCTGACTAAAGGGACAAATGCTAATCATGCAATTTTAAACTCTTTACCTGTCCTTAATTTGACTGTGGATTGTCAGAGTGAAGAGTGATGACACACCGGCTGTGTAATTGAAAGCAGCTTTAGCAGCGCCTTTGGTACCTGCTCTCAGTGGCAGCTCTTGGGAGAACTCTGACAGATCTGTGATAGTGATTACTCTCCTGGACAGAATGGGCTCATTTACTCCTGTTTGTTGTGTAACAGCTCAAATTAATAATGGCTGTGAAAAAACATGATGAGGCAAGGTGAAAACATCTGTAAATTTGATTTTGCTTTCTGAAATAAATGCATTATACATTGGGATTTTTTTTTTGTCATTGTAATATGAAGTAGACATTTCTTTGGCTGGAGACTGTGTTGGTATTATGCTCCCCGCAAATCAGGCGATTTTATGGCCTTCTGGAATTTGCTCCCCCGTCAATGGGGTTTTAATGACTTCAGTGAATCAAAACCTCACTTAAGCTGTATTTCTGCACAAAGGAATGGGCTTGGTACTGCTATAAAGGATTGTCTGCATGCACAATCACAGAATACTGTGGGGATAGTGAGCAGAAATTTAATATTTTGTGGTGAACTGCATTTGATGTTTAAAAATATTACCAACGTCCTTGTTTCATATTGGGATTTAAATAGGCTATGTCACTTTAAAATTTGATTTGTCATTTGTCAGTCATTATAACAGTAAATTTACTCTGAAAACTCATCAAATTAGAAGTGAAGTGCTGGGATGCCAATACTTTATGGTATATATATATATATATATATATATATATATATATATATATATGTATTTTTTTTTTAAGAAGACTGATGCTCTGGCAGAAATAGCAGATAAAACAGTTGCTGTTTCTCTCTTTCTGGAGAGAGATAAATAGGGTCAAGCTCTTGAAGCTGTCCTCAGGCCTAAGAGGTGAGTTCTTGGCAACTTTGTCGTTCCAGACGTGCATAAGAATCCCAGGTCTCACCAGGGGCCTGCAATGGCAACTCAGCAGTTGCCAGTCGAGCTGCCTACAGCTCTAGGCTATCAGTGCTGCTTCAGTGTTGATACAGTGCCGTGAAACAGTATTTTCCCCCTTCCTGGTTTCTTATTTTTTTGCATATTTGTCACACTTAAATGTTTCAAATTATCAAACAAATTTCAATATTAGACAAAGATAACCCGAGTAAAATGCAGTTTTTAAATGATGATTTCATTTATTGAAGGAAAAAGCTATCCAAACCTACCGGGCTGGCCCTATGTGAAAATGTAATTGGCCCCTAAACCTAATAACTGGTTGTGCCACCTTCTGCAATGACAACTGCTATCAAGCGTTTGCTGGCAATGAATCTTTAACATTGCCGTGGAGGAATTTTGGCCCACTATTCTTTGCAGAATTTTTTAATTCAGCCACATTGGTGGGTTTTCGAGCATAAATGGCCTGTTTAAGGTCATGCCACAGCATCTCAAATGGATTTAAGTCCGAACTTTGAGTAGGCCGCTCCAAAACCTTAATTTTGGTTCTTTTATTAAGCCATTCAGAGGTGAACTTGCTGGTCTGTTTCAGATCATTGTCCTGCTGTATAACCCAAGTGCGCCTGAGCTTGAGGTCTCAAACTGATGGGCGGACTTTCTCATTCAGGATTTTCTGGTAGAGTGCAGAATTCATGGTTCCATCAATTACGGCAGATACTCCAGGTCCTGAAGCAGCAAAGCAGCAGATCAGTTTGGGTGGTTGTCCAGAATCTGTCACGTGCAGGCTGTAACCAGATGTGGCGCTCTTGAGCTACCATAGTCATACATACTCATGGCTGCCCTAAACGGGGTCAGTCAGGGACAGAGCTTGTGTTCCATTCTTGGATTGACAGCTGACTGATTGTTGAACGGTGACAGTGCAAATGACGCACCACCTCTCGGCGGCTGAGTCCTGCCCGTAACATGCCAGTGGCTCTTTTTCTCTCTCTCGTGTCGCAAGCCGTTCCATTTTCTTGATGCAGTAGCATTTTTCGTTTTTTTTTTTTTTTTGTTGGCTTTGTGTAGGCTATTGACCACACCCAAAAGAACAAGTCAAGTGTCACTGTCATAAAGAGCTCCATGTTTGTTATTACCCCGCCCGAAGGGGGAGGGCAAGGGGTAGTGTTTTTAGTTTGTTTGTGTGTTTGCTTGTTCGTTAACACTTTAGCAGCAAAACTAATGGCCACATTCACCCCAAATTGGGTTTAGGGATTGCCACTGACCTAGAATAGATGCCTATTGAATTTCGGAAAAGTAGGTTATAATATGTGCGAGGGGCAGGGTTTGTTGTGCCTGGCACCACTTGTTACAGAAGTGCTTGACACGTTCACGTGGTGCGCGTCAGGATTACATACCACACGCTTTTCTTTATTTCCACTCATGCCTTACTGGAAAAGCAATAAAAATCAATTGATTCTTCAATTTGTTGCAAACACAGTACTTCACCGTTGCATTTTTAATGGCGGCAAGTATATTAAATTACTTCGTATGGAGTACGTGTGGAGCTTTTTGGACTCATATGTCCTGGTAGAGATGAATTAACGCTGGTAATCTAACTGTGCTTCACTATTTCCCAGGCTTCTGTAAAATTTACAGACTCTTCGACAATGTACAAAATATACGGCGTATATATTTTTGTCGTGTTTCGGCAAGAATATTCTTGCACGTGCATGCCTTGCAGTGGTCTGATGAGTATTTGATTAATTCTTTAGACAATGTGAGAGTTGTAAAGATGATGTGGGAATGACTATTGGGTATGTCCCCCCATATTTCAACAAACAATTTACTGGCGGAAAGCTGCGTTGAATTACAGTATGACAGAATAAACTCTTGACCTCAAGGAAACAGTCCTTTATCAAGCGATAGTTTCCAAAATTAATTCATCTATATATTCCTGCCTAAAGAAGCGCCAAATGTGCTAGGGTTCAATCAAAATTACGGCTCCCATGCCCTTAATTCATGGCACGCGCTGGTCCTGTGCTCCTCTGATTTAAGCCTATGCCCTGAGCTGATTGTGCACTCCAGCCCTGCTACTGAACTGGTTTAAGCCCATGCCCTGAGCTCATGCAACACTAACCCTTTTACTTGAAAAAATAAATGGATGTGACTTGATATTCTAAAGTCTAAAATACTGTGGAAAATTTGATGTGAATGTGGAAAATTTGATGTGAAAAGAAATTCTAGGTTTCTCTGCTTTGCAGCCTGAGATCTATTATTGATCTTATATCTTCAGTTGTGAGGTTCTGGCTATTATTTTAAACAGTGCAGCTCAAGATACTGAATATTTATTAACTTGCATTTAAATCCACATAACCAAACAAGTACTGTATGCTTGAACGAAAAGCACATAAGTGACATTGTACAAGTATGTTTTTCAAATGAATTTCACTTGAAGCATTAAGACGTTCATCATGCTCTCATCAAATTATTTTATGGCTCTGCATGCAATGAAGTATCATAAGTTCTAGAAAGAACATAAGGTCTATGCCTTAACACCAGAGATTCATACAGTTTAAGAACACAAATTGTTGCTTGCCCACTAGGAGGTTCATCGGTTTATTTATCTCAAGTTCTGGGATTTATGGCCTTCAACTTCCAATAAGAATGGGAATGCTTCGGCTGGTTTCCGCAACAGTAGATCATTATAATTGGCTTTGAGATTACTGGAAGGAAGCTGTTATCCCCACGCCCAAGGAGGAAGAAATGCATCTCGAAGAAGCTGTATGGACATAAAAGTGATTTCTCCATGAAAGAGGAATATTTATGGCATGACAGCTGGTTCTATGCTGATACTCAAACTAATTTAACCTCAATGACAACCACCTCTGGTTGGGAACAGTGTCACTGAATAGGTGAAACCCACCAAGCTGACAGCATAGGGAAACACCAGTTTACAAGATGGCTCCAATATATTTACTCTTTCCGGAGGTATTACACAGGGACTCAGGGAGTTCATATGAATTTATAATTCATAAACTCAATGAGAGTTGTTAGTTGTGAGAATAGTCAAGAGAAATAACTGAGAGGTTAGCTGGATTGGTTTATGATGGAGCATTTCATAGTATAGAGATTACTCTGCTATTCGAGGTCAGCTGGTCTCTTAGAGACCATTTGGGCACAAAAAATTTGTAGACTGTTGCTCTCCAGGACCAGAACTGGAGCCAAGTGGTCTTCACACAAAACTTGTCTGTAATACATGTATTTTATCCGCAGAGGTAAAATATGACTGCTACTTCGTCCTGTATCTCCATTGCAATGATACAGTATATTATGCTGCTGGTGCCTTAATTTCAGTCCTGTGTAAAGTGCATACATTTTCTGAACTTTTTTCCTATAAAGATTATCACTGCCTGCAGAACATTTTAGAATTAAATTATGCACATTTTATAACCTCCAAATCAGAAAAGAGTGGGATGGTATATTAAATTAAGACTAAAAATGAGAGCATTTATTTGTAAATGATCTTTTACCTGTATTATAATGATGAAAACAAATCTGTAGCACAATATTTGATGTTAGAACATGTGAATTTTACTGATCTATCCATATAAATGCTTATACATTTTTTATAATTGCAACATATTTTGATTAAATAATGTGATACTCTCAATATAGAGAATGGTCGCACATCCAAATAAACGAATCAAGACGGAATATAGATATACCTTTATTGTCGGCAAACACTAAAAAAAAAAAGCCCTAACGCGTTTCGGCTGAATCAAGCCTTCGTCAGAGCGTGATTATTTTTCAGCATTAATGGTGCCTTTACAGACATGCAAGTTACCATGGCCAAGGGCACTAACAGAGCACCGTACTGTGACAGAGGATGGCTACTGGCCTTGTTAGTGGTAACAGACTGGATTGTCATTTTCTTTGGTCTGGAGCGCACAGTGTCTATTTTTTTCAGAAAAAGAGAGACTTGAAATAATAATTCATCAAACCACTATACACATTTCCGCCATTTGATAATCCGTTGCAAATGCCTCTGAGCCCAAAGAAGTTAACTGCGCTTCTGGACACTGTTAACATGTGGACAAGTTTTAACTGCCTTTTCAATCAGCTGAGACGAATGCATCTCTTAAAAGTAATCATTTATTACAGGGTACAGAATGAACAGATTAATGGCTGTGATAATAGTCTTTAAGTCTTGGGCGCTAGGACTCGACAGGGAGATTTTGCAATTGAAGAGCATCTGGCCTGAGTTGCGGCAGAATAAATCGCCCCCATGGAGTCCAGCTGCTGGTGGTGTTGGTGGCAGATGACTTTTCTAACTGATAGGCTGATGAGAATGATGAATTATGAAGCTGACGAATCTCCAAAGACTGGGCGGTGATGGGGAAGTAGAGGGTGCACAGAATTGCAGCCTGAACAGTCTAAAGGCAGAGAGAGAATCAAATTTAAAAATGGCCTGCTGGCCTGAAGGCCTTGTGTCCCCCGTTGCACAAGTGACCAGAAACATGTGGCAAAAAACTGTTTTGATGGCTGAAAATAATGTGGTGCACTATACCACTAATAATGTGAAGTACAATGACACTGTAGCTCATTGGTCATTGGTTGAACAGAGAGATGGATGAGGGATGGATCATTGTGATATGAGCTAAATATAACCATGGGTTATGAGAGAGATTACAATTTTCATGAATTGTGGATGATGGACGCATCGCCAAGGCATAGTTTTGTGCCCATGGCTGAGATCTACCTAACAAACCAATAAGAATGTCATATGAATTTGGTGATCCTCCATCAAAGCTGTCAAAAGTTATTGTGAGAACAGTGTTCTTCACATGTTTTTGCTCAGTGACCTTGAAAACTAGGTCACGGTCAATCATTTTTGAACTTGAGCAAGGCCTTCACGAGAGGCATATGTGGTGTGAATTTGGTGATCCTCCATCAAAGCTGTCAAAAGTTATTGCGAGAACAGTGTTCTTCACATGTTTTTGCTCAGTGACCTTGAAAACTAGGTCAAGGTCACTCATCATCGAACTCGAGCAAGGCGTTCATGAGAGGCATATGTGGTGTGAATTTGGTGATCCTCCATCAAAGCTGTCAAAAGTTATTGCGAGTACAGTGTTCCCCGTTATTGCGAGTACAGTGTTCTTCATATCTTTTTGCTCAGTGACCTTGAATACTTGGTCAAGGTCACTCATCATCGTACTTGAGCAAGGCGTTCATGAGAGGCATATGTGGTGTGAATTTTGTGATCCTCCATCAAAGCTGTCAAAGGCTATTGCGAGTACACTGTTCCCGGACGGACGGACGAACAGCATTTATATGTCCCCTGTCTCCGCGGGGCGACGGGGGACAAAAATATGCAGCAGTAAGATGATAGGCAAACTATATGTAGGTGTGTCACTATGGTATTATTTAGATGTGATTAGCTGACTAGACAGCTGATGTCTCAATTGGCAGCCCCAAATGATCACAGCTGGAATTATGAGGGCATGCGTCAGAAGGGTGAAGGCAAATTGAATGAAAATAAACTACTGGATGAAAGGAGAGACTTCCAAACTTTCACTTGAGCTTCATTTGTGGATTTCGCTACATATCAGATAGTGGAATATCCTAGTTCCTTCCTATTTTTCATTGGAGGACAATGTTTATGAACCATTTAATGGTTTTCTCGCACAACTGACAGCAAAATGAACAATTCTCAGCCCATCTTTGCTCTTGAAGAACTAGACCTTTCCTGGAAGCTGCTTTTGTACCAAATCGTGATTACGATCACCTGCGAATATCAGCTGTTTCAAACCAGATGGCTGCTGTCGATGCACAACAGCTGGGTATGTCGCCTAAACTACAACATTTTCTCCATGGGAAAATGCATAGTTTGGAAAAGTCTTAAAAGACTTTTGGAACAAGCATCAAGAGCCATGTTTTCCATATTTAAAATTATATATCCCAATTGACTGCCAGCTAAAGCTTTTTGATCAGTGCATTTTACCTATTTTGCTTTATGGTTTGGAAGTATGGGGTTTTCAAAATGCTAACGTTCTAGAGAGAATCCACTTGAAATTTTGTAAATACATATTGAGAGTAAAACAATCAACCCCAAATTTTATGGTTTATGGAGAGCTTGGCAGGTATCCTTTGGAAATTCTTATTAAAGTTAGAGTTATAAATTTTTGGTGTAAACTTCAAAATGATAACGGTAGGCTACCCAATCTTATTTACAAACTAATGGCGTATCTAACAGAATCATTTGGCATTAAATTCGACCTTCTGGACATTGTTAAAACTACCCTCCAAAACGTTGGGTTAGCATATATTTGGCAATCACAAAATTATCAAAATAAAATCTGGCTCAAAAACTTTGTCAAAATTACTCATCTATCAGTTTAAACAAGCATGGATTTCTGATACTCAAAATTCTTCTAAGGGTAAATATTATTGTCTCTTTAAATCATCGCTAACAGTTGAATCATATATTTTAAATCTATCATATAAACAACGCCTTTGGCTTACAAAATTAAGAACTTGCAATCATAGACTTCCAATAGAAATAGGTAGATGGGTAAATATAAACGTAGATAGCAGATCTTGTCCATTGTGTAACGAACCAGTAATTTGTGACGAATACCATGCCATTCTATGATGTATAGCCACAGCTGCAATAAGAAAAAATGTATTACCAAATTACTTTTGTCAAAATCCCACTGTTGAAAAATATGTAAATCTATTAAGTTCAAATTATGCTCCATTACAATCAAAACGGTCATTCCATGCAAAAAATTGTACTTAGCTTCTTTTAAATATTATTTGTATATATGTGTGTTCTCCATATCATTCTATATGATTCATGAGAATAAAATTCTGTTCTGTTCTGTTCTGGAATAGTGGTGGCAAAATGTGTAGGGTCCAGTGAATCAACTGCAGAATTACTCTAGGTTCCAGGAATGTTCAGAGCAAAATTTATTTGATTCTTAAAGGAAATTTGACAAAGCTGAGTTTTGCCTGAAGATGATGTTTCAAGGAAGGTCATAATATAAACAGAACAATATGATTACTCTTTTATGGACTGAAAAATTGTGTTTGAATTTTGAAACTGCGGAGACTTCAGTGGTTCACAGTTACATCACATGATACCTTTGATATCCTTGGGCAAGTATTTGGTAATGCATGGAGTAGTTTATTTTCTCTTGCTGTCAACAGCTGTCCATATCTATAGAAGTCTATAGTTAACAAAATGAAAATGAAAATGCAATGTCAGAAATGCATTTTAATTTTCAAGATACAAGTGCATTATTTGCATCATAATGAAAATGATGCAAATATAATCCTCCTCTTTGCATTTTCATTTTCAAGTCAAGAAACTGCTTGTATTTGTTAATATCCAATCCGTACCAAATTGTGGGGGAAGTCCCGCCATCTCACCAACAGGCCACAGCCAAGTAGGGAGGGTATTTTCTTTTTTTAATTTAGTTCGGAAAAGCGTGTGAAAAACAAAAATGCAAAGCCAGGCAAGGCAGTCTGACACGAAAATTAAAAATAAAAGTGGCGGACTGCGTTAGCGATTTAATTATGAGACAGATATCACGTCTGCTTCTTGAAAAAGAAAAAGCATTTCCAAGAATGTATTTGCTTTATGAGATGAGCATTTTCGTTTTGTTAGTGATATTGCGGGGCACTTCTCCAAAAAGCAAATGCAAATGAGGAATGTATTTTAATTTTCCATTTGTTTTGAAAATTGCATACATGGACTTAAAAATGAAAATGGAAAGTGGAGGATTACCTTTGCATTTTCATTATGATATGATGGGCTTGTATCTTGAAAATGAAAATGCATTTTTGACATTGCATTTTAATTTTAATTTTGTTAACGATATGCTTCCATACATACCAGTTTAGTATATGTAAAACTATCAATTGGCATTAAATTTCCAAGTGTTGTCATTTTTTGGGCTGGGCCGAGCAGTGGCCCGGCCCTTATAAACGCGAATGTCTCTGTCTGAGTTACTGCGTGAGTGAATGACTGACTAACTGAGTGATGATGTTCAACGATTGGCTGGCCTGCTGGGAATGAGTTCCGCAATTGGTTGGTCAGTGGGGAAGAGGCGGCCCAGCCATATACTAGGTGCACCTAGTCTTGTTTAAACATCATAGCATGAGGATGCCTCTCTTTAGCATTTTCCCTTTACAATATATCATGTAGCATCAGCCACAGCAAACCAACCATTTCAGTAGTTTTTTAACATTTATTCTTTTTTTAAAAAAACAAATATAAGCTTTTGATGCATCGAAGTGTGGTATGTGACGACCTCTTTCAAACTTGTTCATTCAGATCATAAAGTTAGAAAGTTAAAATGGCCAATATCTCAAAATGTCTTTCATGAGGATTGGTTCATTCTGGCCGCAAGGTATCCATATATCACACGAATTTGAAGTTAGAATTTAGAAGTTCATTGCTTGAATATTCTATAGATTATTTACAGCAAACATTATGAACATGTTGGACTTTCAAAATCACTATGGGTTCTATTCAGTTGTACTGTCAATGAATGCACCCAATGAACTGAAAAAAGATCAAGAACTTGTAGCCAGCTTGCCTGACTATCTTCACTTTCCAACTGCAACCAAAGCTAATGGAAATAAAGTACAAGCTAACGTTAACGTTCACGTTAAAGTTATAGCCACAAGTTAATAGAGGAGTCAGTTCTTTTTCAGCTCCATTTTTGTTCCACGTCTTGTTCTCATCTCATATAAGAGGAAAGCAATCACAAGCTGTAATGTTAGCAAACTTAAATACCTAAAGCAATTCCGATGCATCAGGACAATGTCAAACAGAAAATAGAACATTTTCTGAACTCTAATGACATGATGTTAGTTGGCGACAGTGGGGATCTGATTTTAGCACATTCATTTTTAAATGTAGCTATGGCCTGAATAAATGCAAACCCAACAGTGATGTGCAAAATTAAGCGACTGAGCTCTCCAGAAATAATGTAGCTAACTCGTGATTTTGGGAAATGATATCCTGTGGGTTAGCTTCAGATAGCTAGACTAGCATAACGCTATTTCTTTTAGCTCTACACATACATACAATATAATACATAGCTAGCTGACATTTAAATACTTTGCACATTAGTAAAATCAATGCAGAAGCATTTGCATTGTTGTCCTCATTCTGGGTGGTTAAAAATCCTGTCAGGGATTTCCCTGTCAAGTATAGGACAACAATGTTGCTATAACTTAGTTCTTGAGAAGTGTTAAGTATTATTACTTTATGACTCATTTTCTTATATATATTTTAGTAATAACTTGGCAGGAAATATGATTGTAACCCCTTGACTTTAAGAAAATGGCAGGAATGGCGTCCATTGAGGACTGAAGGAAAATTGAAAGTTATGATGCACTGAGCATCATCAGTGCCATGTCAGTTTCTGAAAGATTTCACCCCAACAGTCTCTAGGAGCTTTGATTCTTTTGATTAGCAGAAAAAGAATGAAATGACTGATCGACTTTATTGAATTCCCCATTGAAAATCAAATACATTTGCGAATTCGACTGGACACAGATGCCTGGTCTAGCCAGCAGAGACGCTGCAGGTAATCCTTTTCTAACTCACTCAACCATATAACTTTTGTTACTTAGCTCCATTCACCTGCAATTGCATATGTTATGTTGATATTTCTCATAAATGGAGATTGGTTAATTGATTTACTTTCCTTATATGGGGATGTGTATACCACAGCCACACAGTGACATCCTGTCCTCATAAGTGCATTGTAACCAATATCTGGTTTATTAAAGCTACACTAAATAGTCCAGAAAACACAGGCATTGCCTCTAATAACAAGCATTTATATGCTGCCAATCAAAAGGGTGCTTGCCATCAGATTATTTACATTGCAAAGCAAATTTGATGGGGAGAACCCAGAATGTATTAACGGGATTTTGAACTGGTTCTATTGGGCGACGTAATGGGAGTCTCAAAAACCCAGACAGTATTGCAATGAAGATCACAGATGAGATAAGATTTGTAAATGCAGGTGCAACACCCAATATTTAAATGTAACAACATTCAAATGTGGGTTCAGTAATCTGTATATAACTGTAATAACGTCTAAATATGCTTTCGATGAAAACTGCAAATACCTTTAAATACATATATTTGTGGAATTTTGTAACATACTATATGTTTAAAACAACAAAAAAAAATTGTGTGCTTCAGAAATACATTTGTGAAACTCATTTTCTTTTAAAGTGGGATTTTTTTTACATTTACTTATAATATTATTTCTGTGTGCATTGGAAAATATTTTTTTCAAGTCATTTATATATAAATCCCAAAATACATTTGTGAATCATTCTGTGTGCTTTCACTCATTATGACACTGATCTGACTCCATACTCATCACCAGAAACGCCCGCGTTTAAACACCCTCGGCCTGACGGTGCACACACGGACAGACGACGAACTGATGACAATATCCTTCGGCCTGAAGTCGGGCCGAGGGTGAAAACTGTTTGAGTTACATCATTCGCAAGTGCAAAGTTTAACCTCATGGTGGTGCAAGAGGAAACAATACCGAGCCATCACAAGCAACAACTTCCTCCTTCATTCACCTGAAATGTTGAAAGCAGGTTTGAAATTATTCTCATTAAAGCTGATAAGATGCAGCAATTTTTAAAAAGTAAAAAGTTTTACCTACTGGTCGTCCGACTAGAAAAGTAGTCTGGCCCCACAAAAAAAAAAAAAAAATACGGCTTGTCCCCAGTGCACCGGGAATAGACATAAGAGGTTTCATGTAATGCCCATAAAAAGTGATCTAATTACAATGCTAGCATGGAGGTCATGTGATGGCGGCAAGTTTTTTACTGCATTACTTGTCCGAAATTACCCTGTCCGAATATTTTTAAAATGCCTTTCGGGCCTGAATGGCAGGTTGAAATGAAGTTGATCAGAAAAAAAAACATTCAGAATTGCCTTTATATTGTCTGTAATGACATACAAGCCAAAGTAATCTGCTTATTAATTTAGCAGTAATCGAAATATCAAAATGAAAGCAGGTACCAGTACATGGCTGTTTTACAAAAACAAAAAGAAGCAAATGACTAGCAAATCATGGGCTAACATACAACACCATGTCTTTTGACCATTCTAGGTCATTTTGGGCATAATTGGGAATGCTGCTCCCGATGGCCGTCGCATACAGCTCATGTTTGATCATCCACAAAATGTTAAAATGAGCGGATTTCTTTCATCATGAAAGGTGAGTATTATTTGGTCGATAGATATTGTCTGCTGTTTAAATGGTTGTTGAGCATCTCGAGGTCTGCAGACAGACCATAAACAGCGAACAGTTGGTTCTCTTGGACAAAGTGTTGGATGTGGGAGAAATGGGACAGGAGCGAATTTCACAAGGGCCAAATCTTTATCAGCACGCGAGTGTGCCAGAGTATCTCCAAAGTGGAAAGACTAAAGACTCTTAGATGCTTTGAGTCAGTAGTAGTGAGTGCCTTCCAGCAGTGGTCGAAGGAGGGACAAATCATGAGCCGGCAAAAGATACGCTATCCTGTCTGGTCTGAACCGACAGAAGGGCTTCTGTGTGGGGCGTGAGAAACATGCCGATGCCACTGCACATAGCGCTTCGCATCCTGCATGTATGCTAGCCTATATACTTACACTTTGACATGGAGATTGCATATCGCATGGAGATTTTGTGTTTTTTATGTTTTGAAATCATTTCCCGTCTTAATTGCCTTTTGATGAATTAATCAAACTGAAAATTCCATTATAAAATGTTATGATATTTGCCGTGGACTACTCAATTATATTTTCAAACGGCATTACATGATGAAATCAAGATTCAAATAATGCTCTAAGCCGGAATCTTAAGCTTTTTTCAATTTTGAAACATTGGCCATGCAATACTTCCAACTTATTGTAATTCGTGAAGATAGCCTACATCTCAAGAAAAATCTTGCAAGTATTTGTTTCGGTTTAGCAACCAGTTTTAAGGTCTATTATTGGTCTTTAAATGGCTACCATAAAATAACTGAAGGGCGAATCTCAAGTTGAGTCGATAGGAATCTCGCGCAGATTAAGTTGAAGACTATAACCCAGCGTGTTGAGAAGAGATCAGCACCAGGTTCATGGCCAGCGCCAGAGACACCTCGCGGGGAAAGTCCTTTTTGAAAGTTGGGTGTTAATATAAGATCAGTATATCTTTGGTGGAATTTCAAGTGCTTGCATTTCGGCAAAAGACAGTGGACACATAGTCCTGATGAAAAATCGGCCACATCAGAAGTAACATTTGAAAAGTGGCAGTAAATTGATGCTTGAAAAAGCGTACGGCTGGCGTTCCAGTCGTCCTTCGACAAACATCAAACTGATCACGTTTTAGGACAAGAAAATAGAAAGACAATTACGGACCAGGGGAACCTGTCATTGTTTTGAAGCAAAAGTAGAAATAAGATGCTCGATTTTAATACATATTTATTTCGTGGCACGCACCAGGTCTCCCTCGCTCTCCATCTCTGCATCGATTAGTCACCACCCCCGTGGCAAGAGTGGGGTGTTTCCTTTTGCATATAAAGTAGTACCGGCGCAGAGGGGAATACATGAGGTGCGAAAATGGCTTCATGTGAAGGGAAACAGGAGCTCAGATTTGCGGACTGGATGGCCAATTTGCCGGAGCACATGCACAGCACGCCGCTTACGAATCTGGCGATACCGGGTGAGTAAGTCTACGGCTGGAAGTATCTCAGACTGAACTGCCGGAGAGGTATTTGCACGTGTTCGATGGTTTGACTGGTCGATCCATGCAGTGTATTTCAAACATTGTAAGTAGGCTACAAATTAGTATATTCACAGTGATAGATTCAGCCCCAAAGCGAAAAATATTTGGCGATTGTGGCTGTGCGCTATGAAGCAGTGAAGCAAGTATCCCTTCATCATTCCGATGTTTGGCAGCCAACCTGCTTTTGAAAAGGAGTAAGAAGTCTTGGGAAAGCGTGTTGTCGCGTAAGAATCGGCGAGGGAGCGGCAGATGAGGGAAGTGTTCTTGTAACCAAAACATAAACATAAATCATAAAATTTGCGCGTTGGAAGAAGCAGACAGATTAGTTTAGTCGACGAAAATATGTCTTAAACAATTCGCGAAAGCGCAGTGAACAAAAGGGATATCTATCCTGGGTTGCGAATTGAAATAATAGCTTCTGCTTTGGTACTCAATAAGCAATGATGTTGCCCCCCTGTGACAGGAGTCTTCAACTTCGTCGAATGTATCCATATCCATAATGCTTCAATCGTGTTTCATCTGTTAAATCATCTGTCAATTAAAGGTGATTGAAGTTGTTCCCTGGGAAGAGTGTAACTTAAAGTTATTTTTGATTGTTATGCGAATTATACGATCTTTTTGAAGAGGAAGGTTTAGATATTGTGGTTGTCTATCGCTCGACATAGTTGGTTGTTCGGTGAAAAAGGGCCAATAGGTTCATTCATATGCCAAAAATGCACAATATTCAACTTTGATTGCAAAAAATATTATGGTGTAGAATTCGGATCTAAAAAATCCAAAAAAGGGAAAGAAGAGAACGTAATGGTGAGATTTTCAGAAAGGCACAAAAATGTGCAAGTACAATCTCACATAAGGATTAACTATTTCCTCTTGCAATAGACATTCACGGTGTGATTTGATGAATTATTATGGATGGCGCGCCCATCCCAATATGCTACAACAGCAGATGTAATTAACAGCGAGAGGAGTGGACACCAACAGGAAAAGCTGCCGCCTTCTTTCACTGTGGGTGGTGTGATGTGGTCCTAACCAGCAGTCCCCTGAAGCAGCAGGAGAAATGGATGCTCTGGGCAGGCTCAGCTGTGGAACTGTGGTTCAGGTCCAATAATGTTGCAGGGCCACTGAAATAACCCTCCTCTGTCTGCTGGGTAATCTTACATTACTACCACGAGGATTTAGGCAAATAAGATGGTTCATTCTCTCCTGCACTTTATTCAGTGTGTTAATTTGTTTTTTCTAGTCAACGGGTAAAATATTCAAACACAGACTTGTGAAATTATACATAATTTGTTTTATCATATTGGGCATTTAGATTCTGGTCTTAGAGGGTGAAAACATGCATGTGAATGGGGCAGACTTATTCAATGCCTCAACAACGTTGTCTCCTTGAATACCATGTTTTCTCATCCTCAATCATCAGAGTAAGGCTGATTCCCGAATCGAGGCCTGCTTCTCTATGTGTCGCACCTGCTGAGGACCCCCTCTCTGTTCTGACTTGAACAAAAAGATGCACATGAAGTGTATTTGTATCAATTTTAGTTGAATGGTAACAAAACATGCATTTGAATGAAACTGTAGTCCTTTATTCCCAATATAGAACAAGTTTAAAAATTTTCCACGGGAATTTTTAACACTTAAGAATAAACAGTATGAGTAGGAGTAAATTTTCAGTTTGTGGAGGTATTCATCCACTTAGTGGGATGGCCTCCAAATGTACTGGCACCCCGGACTACTAATGCACAAACAATTCAAAAAAATATAAACAATATAATCAAGGTGAAACGGAATGTACCAACATGTGAGAAATATTTTACTAATGTTTGATGGAAACAGCCAAAATCAGAACAATCATTTAATACAAGATAAATTGAAACAAAATCAAGCATGTACTTGGGTGGTTTGCTGCGGAGTGCGAAGCAGCTGGGGTGAGAATCAGCACCTCCGAGTCCGAAGCTGTGGTTCTCGACCGGAAAAAGGTGGCTAGCCCCCTCTGGGTTGGAGGAGAGCTCCTGCCTCAAGTGGAGGAGTTTAAGTATCTAGGGCAGAGGTGGGCAGCAAGGGCCGTATCTGTCCCTGGTTTTCACACCAACGTCTGGTCTTTAATTAGTTGATTGTCTCAATTAGCCAAACCATTTATGAAATCTGACGTTTCATGCGTATTTCTTTAAATTATCATGAAACTACAAAGACTAGTCTTGTCTCCCTTCATAAAACATTTTCCTTTGATCGAATCATTGCGAAAATCTGTGTGTGTGTGCATGCAATCAATTAACTCAATTAGTCAGGGTAATTGATTGGAATAAAAACCTGCATACACACCGGCCCTCCAGGACCGTGATTGTCCACCCCTGATCTAGGGGTCTTGTTCAGGAGTGAGGGAAGGATGGAGCGTGAGATCGACAGACGGATCAGTGCAGCGGTAGCAGTAATGCGGTCATTGTACCGATCTGTTGTGGTGAAGAAGGAGCTGAGCCGAAAGGCAAAGCTCTCGATTTACCAGTCAATCTACGTTCCTATGTTCCTCACCTACGGTCATGAACTTTGGATCATAATCGAAAGAACAAGATCTCGGATACAAGCGGCTGAAATGGGTTTCTCCACAGGGTGGCGGGGCACTCCCGTAGAGATAGAGTGAGGAGCTCTGTCACCCGGGAGGAGCTCAGAGCAGAGCCGCTGCACCTCCACGCCGAGAGGAGTCAGTTGAGGTGGCTCGGGCATCTCTATCGGATGCCCCCTGGACGCCTTCATGGGAAGGTGTTCCGGGCATGCCCCACCGGAAGGAGGCCCCGGGAAGACCCAGCACATGCTGGAGGGACTATGTCGTTCGGCTGGCCTGGGAACGCCTCGGGATACCCCTGGAAGAATTGGAGGAAGTGTCTAGGGAGAGGGAAGTCTGGGCATCCTTGCTTAGACTGCTGCCCCCGCGACCTGGCCCCGGATACGCGGAAGAAGATGGATGGACAAAATCAAGGTTTTGTAATTATTGGCACCCTTTATTTAGTACTTAGTGCAACCACCTCTGGCTAGGATAACAGCATGGAGTATTTTCCTGTGATTTTTGACAAGGTAAAGGCACGCATTTGAGAGGATTTTGGACCATTTTTCTAAGCAGATCCTTTAAAGATCCTCCACAGTCTTGGGTTTGTGTTTATCAACTGCCGTCTTCAACTCAGTCCACAGATTTTCAATTGGATTTAGGTCTGGCGACTGAGAGAGCCATTGCAGGATGTTGATTTTGTTGTTAACAGAACCATTTCTGCGTGGATTTTGAGGCATGCTTTGGGTCATTGTCTTTTTGAAAGTCCACCTACAGCCAAGTCCCAGCCTTCTGGCGGAGGCAAGCAAATTGTCGGCCAAAATATCATGATATTTGGTGGAATTCATTATGTTAGTAATCTTAAACAGTGCTCCTGGACCTCTTGAATTAAAAAAGCCCAAAAACATGACTGACTTGCCGTCATGTTGCACCATGGATATGAGGTGCTTCTTCTTATATGCATTTCTGCTCAACGCCAAACATGCTGATGCTGTATCTAACCGAAACGTGCATTTTTGGTCTCATCTGACCTAAGCATCTTGTTTCAGTCATAATCTAAAGACGTCTGGCAAACTTCAAGTGCTTTGCTTTGAGCCTTCGGGTAGAAATGGCTTTTTTCTGGCAACCCTTCCATAGAGCTCGCTGTTGTGTTGATGGTGCCTTATGGTCCTTTTTGAAATGTAGTGACCCCAAGATGCCACTAATTCCATCACAGTGATTCTTGGGGATTTTGTTGCTTCTCTCATCATTCTCCTAAGTATCCTGGGGGGAAAAATAAAGTTGCGTCCTCTACACTTGATTTTCTCAACAGTTCCACCTTTGTGGAACTCACCTGACGAAGACCACGTTGGCCAAAACGTTGTGTAAGGAATAAAGTTACCTGGGAGCAGCTTAAACAGTGTGCAGACTTTTATTCTTTTCTAAAGTTGGTTTCACTGGAACATTAATATTGTACAATATTTTTCACATTCTTATTTTAAGTTTCTTGATAGATATATGTATTTTCAGAATTGAGGAATTTTTTGTACATGCCAGTCAGGGGTGCCAGTAATTTTGGAGCCAAGTATATGGTCACTTTAATGCATACATTACCATCTTGATTTGGCTGACCCTTCTGATGAAAGAGAATGACCCCCCTCTACCCCACCCCAATACCGTAACTTTCCATCGCCCACTCAGGGCTAACACCTAACAGCTCGCTTGGTAAGGTATAAGATAGCCACAGGAAAAACTTTTTCATTCGGATTTTCCCTTTTTTTGTGGTGGCTCCTGGGTTGTGTGCTTTTTACACGTTTCCTTTTGTGTTATACTTTGGTAAGTCTCTCTGGCAAGTCTCTTAAATTTTCTGCGGTAATATCAATTTATGCCCTCATTTTTCCTATCATATGCAGTATACTCATGGACCATTGCGACCTCATCTGTGAACCATCAGTGGGATTGGTTTTTCTGAGTACACTCAAACGTATGCACAGCTAATGTGATGACCACAAGAAAGTGTGATGTGAGGAGCAGCAATTTATAAAATGTGCTCCGCTCAAATAAATGCCAGAACTTCTGCTCTGCTTCCGGGCCTCTAGGAAACACACAAGAGGAAGATGCACACATAGCCCAATTGACTCAATTGAGTCAAAATGATTAAATATTAAAAAAAAAAACAATAAAATTTCTCAGTTTCAACATCTGTATGTTGTCTTTGCAATACTTTCATAAAAGGTTTAAATGATTTGCAAATCAAATATACTGAGTACAAATTAAAACGCACCACTCACGAAATCTGGAATAGCTCCACGGATTGATATGTGAAGTATATACGTATGATGCATTTTAGATAATGAATGATTTAAGAAGACATGTAAACATCATTCAATTTCATTCACGATAATGTTAATGCGCGAGAGAGGTTTAACTGGTGTAGGGGTCAAACAGGAAAGTCAATAACGGGTGTGACCGCTATTTGCATTGACACATGCGGTGCATCGTTGTCGCATGGAGTTGATCAGTCTCTGGATAGTGTTCTGAGGGATAGCATTCCACTCCTGAACAGGGGCAACCTCAAGTTCTCGGATGTTGTCCATCTGGCGTCGATGTGAAAGACGTCGTCCAATTTCATCCCAGAAGTGCTCGATAGGGGAGAGGTCGGGTAACAGAGCTGGCCACTGAAGCACGGGGATGTTCTGCTGTGCAAGGTAATGCATGGACACCCTTGCAGTGTGTGCCCTAGCGTTTTCCTGTTGGAACGTGTGGACATCGTGGTGTTGGTTGAAGAACGGCACAACATGGTTCTGCAGCACCTGGTCCCGGTAGTAGACGCCGTTCACCCTTCCTCTGCAGATATGGAGAGGGTTTCTGTGATGGTAGGTTATTCCACCCCACACCATAACGCTGCCAACACCCCAACGGTCCGTTTGAACGACACATTCGGCGTTATAACGTTCGCCACATCACCGCCAAACACGTATACGGCCATCTACATTCCTTAAGTGAAATCGTGACTCGTCAGAAAAGATGACACCGTGCCATTGTCGTAGTCGCCAATTCTGGTGCCTGTTTGCCCACTGGTTTCGGTGACGATCCGTCAATATGGGGCCGAAATAAGGACGTCGTGCACGCAGGCCTGCTGCTCGCAGACGGTTCCGTACGTTTTTGGGGTGAATGAATCCACGTCGTCCTTGGACTTGAGCAGCCGTTCTTGTCACTGGTAGTGTTCGGTCTCGGACATGATCCCGTACGATCTGACGGTCCTGACGTGCCGTTGTCACACGTTGTTGACCTGGTCGAGGACGGTCCCGAGTGCTCCCCGTTTGCAGAAACCTTTGATGGAGTCTTGCGATCGTTGTGTGTGCGCAGTGTAGTCGTCTGGCAATTTCCCTGGTGCTGGCGCCAATTTGAAGCATGCCTATGGCACGTTCCCGTTCAGGGGTTGTAAGTCGCGGCATAGTGTCGACGTTTCACAAGTGTCAGTGAAGAAGTCAAATTTTATTCGGATTCACATGCTTTTAAAGGCAATGTGTGCACAAATTCAGAGTGAAATTCATTTTTCCCGTAGTGTGTGTGCGCAAGATGTTGCGTTTCTGCAAAAAATTGCCTAGCGTTACAGTTAACTTGAAATTCTCGCATTTCTTGCACCTGGCATGTCGGGTGATGTCACTGTAGTGTTGTTGTTGTGTAAAAATTATATTGAAGTTCATTTGAACTTAAATATTGACTTTTTTCAAGTGGTGCGTTTTCATTTGTACTCAGTATATATTCTGTTTTCATTTACATTTACACAGCATCCCACCTATTCTGGAAATGAGGTTGTACTGGAATACCATCTAACAAGATATAGCCAAGTGCAGGGGAGACACACATGACAAAAACTAATCGGAAGAGACATACACCTAATAGACGTAGAAGTTGCTGAATTGAGAAAAGTCACACAAGGAATTCACGAGGGCTGTGACAATATTACTAACATATTTTTTTATTTTATTTATTGTCACAGCTGTGGCAGACACGCTCATCATTACAGTGGAAGGACTAAAGGGACATTCGTCTCAACAAAGACTCCTGACAGTTAAAATAACTTGCTTCTACACTGAAAAATTTTGACATGGCTAACTTTGGAATGTGTTCAAGTTCAAAATTCTGTCAACTAGGCTTATGCCGTCAGAGGCGACGGCTTGGGGTATATCCCTGAATGCCCCCAATCCTACAATTAGCCAATCCTTGAATAGACCTTGAATAGACTTTCATTTGAACTTAATTTCAGGTCTATCGGACAAATGGTTCTGAAAATATGGCCATGATGTATGATGTCATCATGTGACACATTGTGAGGTCATGACCTTGCAATTGCACATAGTTTCATGTCAGTTGGACAAATGGTTCCAAAGATATGGCAAAAATGGTGAATTTTATGTGACAAAGCTCCACCTTGTGTCAAAACTTTGAACCAAACAGGTATGATGTCATCCTCAGGTCATGACCTTTCATTTGTACTTGATTTGAGGTCAATCGGACAAATATTTCCAGAGATATGATAAAACAGTGATTTTTCCGTTTTTGGCCCCTGGTGGCCAATCTAGACATTGTAAATTGTCCAAAATCGAATCAGTTCTTCCTCTTTATGATACTTACTTATATGCAAAACATGAAATTTCTAAATGAAATATTACTGAAGTAATTGCGTTATCACGTAGGGCGGCGCGATGGCGGCGGTCGGACCAAAAACATAATATCCTAAAACGCTGTTCAGCGTTCGGGCATATAATGATCATGACTATTGCACAGAAAACAATAAACAACACGTTATGCATGAGTTAATTTACCTTCCGTGCTCCAAAACAGCTTTTCAGGTAAAACTGCGCCTAAGTATGATGTATCCAGTAGCCCTTTTGAAATTTTGGTGGTGTGCACTGTATGTGCTGATGTAGTTTGGCATGTCAGACTTGTACGGGCTTTGAAAAAAACATCATATTACTTTCGTCCCGCGTTACTTACCTCCCGGCTCTCCTGATCGTGAAGTCCAGAGTAACTTGTAAAACACACTTCCGGAATATACACAAAATTTGCAGACAAACGAGCAGTTTTCCGACCTCCAAATGCACCCAGCGGTCAACTACCAGCTAAAAAGACAAAAACCTTCATTGTAACTATGCGTGATAGACATGAATGTGTAAAAATTGCAAATGCAACTCGAGTATCCCTTGGCAAAGAAGCAATCGACTGCTGGAGAGAACTGAACACAGTGAAAGGTTTTAAAACCGACGCAGTTGTAGCGGAGTTTCTCTTTGACTGGTAAGCTAGCTTCTTGACTCTCTTTCTGTGTGATTACTGTATATAGACAGAAACTATAGTCTATACACATTGAGTAGTAAGGTCTAGGCTACTTTTGGTGTTAGCCAAGTGACGTTAGCTACAGCCTAGTAATGGGTAGCTAATGTTTGCTTGTTGTTGTATGCCTAGAAAAAGGCACTAGCCTACGAAACTTGTGTGCAGGCTATAATGCCCTGGTTATGCTGTGGATCGTGCATTGAAAGATACAGGTGTTGTTGTTGGTGGCTGTGTGTGATGCCATCGATATCCACCACTGCTAATGCGGTCTGTGTTGTAATGTCTCTGGCCGCACTGGTCAGCCGTTTGTGGTGAAATGAAGCATGCCCACAAATTGAGTGGTGGGGGCATGATTTTGGTGATTCCTGATTGGACGGTGGATGCTTATTCGTCGTGCAATTCGAAAAAAAATCATAAGTTCAGCCGCCTGGGATGGTACCTTTAATGTAAGTACTTGCTAAATGTTCTTTCAGCTGATTCTCTTCTATATTAATAGCTTTTTCAGCCCTTTTTTGCCTGGGTCCCAATTTTTTTGAGACCCTTTGCAGCCAGAAAATTTGAAATGAGCTCATTTTGGGGATAAAAATGTAAAATGTCTCAGTTTCAACATTTGATATGTCATCTATGTTCTATTGTAAATAACATATTGGCTCATGCGATCTGAAAGTCATTGCATTTTGATTTTATTCACAATTTACACTTCGTCCCAACTATTTCAGAATTGAGGTTGCAATTACACCTTAAATATTCATCTCCTCCCAGTTGCATATAGCCCGAGAGGAAAATTACTACTTTTTCCTTGCATTTTATCAGAGGTAGTGCATGGAAAAAAAGCTCAAGCTCTTAGACGTCTATCTTACATCTAGTGCAAAGCGTAACGCAAGTCTTTGTTACTTTTACAACCAACGCAGATGCTATTATCCCTTCCAGCATCCACTCTGCATAAATGGCAAATACATTTCCGCCAAATTGAGCGTCCATGGGCATGCTAGTCTTAAAATGAGGTGTGGTCAGGCGGTCTGCTGGCATATTGCTATCTTGAGGTATCATACATTGACCACCATTGACCAACAAAAAACCTAGTCTTAAGTCAATAGTCAGTTTTTAACTAATGTTTCAAGTGCACATTAAGAAAGTATAATGTGCCTTTATAGGCCTGTGCACAACCCTTGGCTTGTCTCACACACAGGGATCAGCAGCAGCGTGCAGACTTGATAGTTTGATAGTTTTGAATTGTTTGAAAATATGGCAGCAAATAAAAAAAGCTGCAAATTACCAGACAACTCTATTTATGCCCCAATATACCGTAATCATGCATTCCCCCCATCACTTCCTGATGCATCTTTTGATTGCTGGAGGGAAAAAGGTATTGTCACTCTGAAAGATTATATTAACAAACAATTTGCCACTTTTACTCTGTTAAAAAGTAAGTTCTCCCTTTCTGATGCACATTTTTCGACACATACAAGTTTGGAACTATGTTTGACGATGCATCCCTAACTTTGAGTCTCTTCCTGAAGAGAGACCAATTTATAAGCGGTTAGTTGGCCCCCCTCAATCTAAAACATTGGTCTCACACTTTGTTGCTGTATTTTCTGAGCAAGTGAATTGTTCTACAAACTTTTTGAAAAATTTGGGAGGAGGAACTGGGCAAACAGATTGGGAATGAGGTGTGGGATGAGGGCCTTTGCAGGATCCAGTCATGTTCTACACTGTAAAAAAACCAAAGTTGTCTCCACTGAAATCAGTTAGTTTCCAGGCTGCCTTAAAATTTCAAGTTAACTGAATTTGAGATAAGTTGAATATACCTTCTACTTGTCATCTCAAGTTCAATGAGCTTAAAATTCTAAGTCAGCCTGGAAACTAACTTTTTTCAGTGGAGACAACAACTTTGGTTTTTTTTTTACAGTGTATCAGTGTAAGGCACCAATTAATCCAATTCAAGGTGATACATAGGCTCCATTATTCAAAAACTAAATTACATAGAATTTTTCCTACCATTTCCTCTTTATATGATCGGTTTAAGTCTGCAGAGGGCTCTCTGACCCACCTCTTCTGGAATCGCCTGAAATTGTATTATTTCTGGTGTGAGATATTCAAGTGGTTTTCTGAAATGTACGGTTGTATGTTTGAACCTGATCCAGAGATTGCACTGTTTGGGTTCTCTTTCTTTGCTAAACAGTAGTTTTTCTATGCAAAGAACTGTTATATATGGAGTGATAATCGCAAAGAAAGTAATTTTAAAATTGTGGAAGTCAGATAATGTGCCTCAATTTAAGACCTGGCTTACTGAGCTTACTGGTATGCTACATCTGGAGAAAGTCCGTTATGGCATGGTGGACAGTCTTGATAAATTTTCTGATATATGGCAACCATTTTTGGATCACCTTGCTCAGTATGAGATTGGCCAGAATCAACAACAAAATATATAGTGTGCCATCCACCTTTTTACTGATTGTCTGTAAGATGAATTGTGCTAGTGATTGAGTAGTGTAAATTAGTATTTTCTTTAGAGATGCCCTGTGCTTTGTCTGTTTTGGTTTGTTTTTGGTCTTTGTTTCCATTTTGTCTTTGGGCTTTATTAATTGTTTTTTGTATAGAAAATTGCAATAAAAATATATATTAAAAAAGAATGTATCATTACATGCCTAAAACTTACTCAAGTTATTAAATTTCATTTCCTTTGTTGCTCAGTATAAAAAGAAGGTTTGGAACGCCTCAGATGTTTGGGTAAAGCTATTATCTCAACATAGATTTTGAACCGAACTGACCCACGAAAACAAAAGCAGCAATCTGTCTCGCATTCATTATTGAATACATTATAATTTGTATGGCTGACAACCGAAGCAACTGTAAAATTCGGAACTTTATGAGCACTAAAGTGACAGATTAAATTATAGACCGTGACATAATTAATCCAAATTTCTTCCGTATGCGAGGGAGGCGAAATTTAGAGGACCAGGAGCGACCGAATGGGGGACTGAAAGTTACTCCCGCGCACGCGAGGAATAACCACTAAGACGTTCTGGAAAGAAATGAATAAAAGAAAGAAACCACCCTTTATAAAACAGGGCGAACGACTGAAGTGTCACAACGTCACGAAAAGAAACTCAGGAAATATCCAAACTCAAAATTTTCCGTCTGAACACGGGCCTTACTGCTTTAAACTGTTGGCGTGTGGTGCTTGGGTACATACAACGTGTTTAATGCTTCCCGTAGAGGTTGGACCGAGGGAAGGAAACCTGAACCCTCTTTATCGCCCTTCAAAGGGAGACGTGTCCAAAAGATCTCCGACGTTTCGCCGAAGTGCTACTACCGATTTAAACTTAACACTGTGCTCCGTAAGAGACGGGAGCCGTGGACTCGGGGAATCAGCAAAACGATAAAAACCTCCCGGTCCCACAATAACCGGGTAATCTGGGCGAGAAGCCGAGACGGCCAGAGGATAGGAGCTCTAAACATTCAGCCCCCAAGAAGGGAACCTACTACAGAGCGAGAAATAAGCAAAGACCTAACTCCACGGCAATTTTATGCTCACATGGATATACAAACCACTAAACGCAGGAACGAGAAGCTACAGAATGTAGCAAACAGTCACCTCAGACAAAAACCAGTCTGTACCTTACCAACTCAAGTGAAACACTCAAGCAGGGTTAGGAAGGCGGAACTGGCTTTTATAGATTGGAAGATTAGATTGGGCAAAATCCGACCCCGGTGTGCAACCCAGAGCGCGACACTGACACCAGCTGGACGAAATTGGAAATCGTCCACTACCCCTGACACCGTACATACAGCTTGGCCTTCAAGGATGAGATGTCAACAATCTGGAATTCACCAGCAGTTATTTCTGTTATTATGTCATCCATGTTAATCCATTTCTTTCCCAGCCCCACTGTCAATAAAGCAGAGGCAAGTTCCTTTCACTCCTGCCGGTTATTATTCAAAGGGTTACAGTAGTGAAATCAAAATAACATTATGTCTTTTCTTTCCCCCAAGCTGTTATTTTCCTTGCTCATTTTAATTTCTCTCGGCTATTGCCCCATCCACACATAATTATGTTTTTACTTGCGACCCTGAATTAAAAGTTTTTAAAAATTTCATATCCTTGTTCAAATGCAATTCCAGGATTCACCGTGTATGAACACTTTCTTCATTTGAATAAGATTAAAACAATTGTGACCAATATTTGAAGATACATTTCTTCATAAGCTAACATTTTTTGGACATTATGGAGATCAGGTTTCCCCAGCGGTTTGCTCATGTGTCTTCACTGTGTGCATGAGTTGACCCGTTTCTGCAGAGAAGTGTTTTACCTGCGACTTGGAAAATCCAACGTAACAATAGCAAAGGGCCTAGATACAAGGGCATCTGGCTTTTAAAGGGCATGGGAGATGACTCTCTGATTGATTAATTTCATATTATGCCCAAAACAGGCCTATGATTAATTAAGAACTTAAATACGCCCCCTTTGAACCTTGCGTGTTACTTAATGCCCTGATAAATCGCTGATTAACCGACAACAGTGGATTTGGACACGCCCTAAATACACTTGTCAAGTCAAACCTGCTGGATTTAGATGTTCAATGTATTTTGATTAACCCTCGATTTCCGACATTTGCAACTTGAATAGTTAAAATTCCATTCACCACTCATTGGGGAGGCATTTTTGGAACTCAGCAGTGCCTACACACACACTCACACCCACGCGCGCGCACGCACACACACACACACACACACACATACACGCACAAGCATACACATACACACACGCACACACCCACACACACACTCACACATGCACACAAATGTACAAGCACACACACATGCACACACACACACACACACACACACACCAACACACTGTGATTTGTAGCTTTATCTAGTACCTGATTCCAGTAATTTTTTTTGAAAGGTTTTAAACAACAGAAAACTGCAGATCACACAAAATCCTTGTTAACTTCAGTCATTTTTAAGGCATTGGAAATAAAATCTGTATTACTGTGTATAAAATCTCTGTATATATCTGGATAAATACTGAAGCGCTGAAGGTAAAATTGTGGTGATGATGGTACCCATGATACAGCATGTTGTCCAATATAACTTCCAAGAGATATTTCCTTAATACATGCAGCTCCTCGCCAGACCATAGTTTAGTCCCTTTCTAGTGGATCTGTGGTTTCCTTAGATCAGTGCTTCTCAAACCTCTCCTGGAGGACCACCTGTCCTGCATGTTTTAGATCTTTCCCTGTTTTAGCACAGGTGATTAAAATGATCAGCTCGTTATTGACCCTCTAAAGCTGATTGATAACATCCTGATTATTTGAATCACCTGTGCTGGGGCAGGGAAAGATCTAAAACAGGCAGGGCAGGTGGTCCTCCAGGAGAGGTTTGAGAAACACTGCCTTAGATCCATGCGGTAGGGAATAAAGCTTAGTACAGAGGACTAAAACCTTCCCGTCAGACCAATAATAGAGCCGTTTGAGGCATGCTTATCACACGAAAGGAGATATTTTCTTTGAATATAATCATTACTAAGGAACCTGGCAGCATGTAGACCAATGAGTTTAGATTTCCTTTAAAGATTTTCCCTGAGCCATTTCTTAATCTGCTACCCAGGGATAATGTGAAATAAATGTCAGTTTTTGTGATCTGATTCCCCAAGCTGCTCTTGCATGTGTAATGGTGCTGACTTTACCCAATGTACTGATTAATCTGAGAGATGGGAATTCACAGCCATGAAACCATCAGCACAGTTATGAGATTCCCAGAATCACTCCCAGTGGTCTCATAGAAAGCAAGAGGTGCTTCTGGTGTTGCCTCCATCTCAGCAACTACAACTCATCTGATTATTTAGACAACACATAACCCTGGATGTAACACCAGTGTGACTTTCTACTACTGGAGATACTGGCTAGAATATTTAGCCTCATGAATCCAGCTGGTTCCAGAGGTACATAGCAAATAAGTAAATTCAAACTGAGCAAGAATATCTTTTGCTAAAATTTAGAAACCAAGCTGGACGAGGAGAACCATGAAGGTAAAGTTTATCCCGAGCCTTGTGGGTCATCAGGCTGGTGTACGAAGTGACTAAGAGTATTTCTACTCCCCCTGGATAGGGTGCATGTCCCTTTCAGGTTACCCCCTGACAATTTGCTTGGCCCTGACTATCCACCTGGGTGCAGAGAGGTGTTTTTAGCCAAAAACACACCGCAAAATTTGTGGCAAGGACTTGAAGTCAGGACCTTTCAATCTAAAGTTTAGCACTCTTAACCCCTGCGCCACCGTGTCCCCCAGATGAGGAAAACACTGAGCCACATCTCCCCAGGCTTGTTTTTGAGTCAGATAAATGAGCACTGCAGCACTTGGCCTGGTAACTGTCCCTGACTTACTGAGCCGATAGTACACATCCTCACTAGTAGCAGAACCATATTTGCATATAATGATGTGCTTTAACTGCTATGAAACTGCCACTGATACAGTTACGGGGCAGCTGCCATTAGCAGTACTATTACAAACTGCAGCCTGACTACTTATATAAAAATGCAAACCTCAATCCAAAAAATATTCCTGCCTCAGGCATATGTGTATGGCACATGCTGTAATTTCCTGGGTCGCCCAGCGGCTAATTGTTGCAGCTGGTGAGAATGGTGGCGTGATGTTAGCTGTTATTAGCTTGAGAGTTGGCAGCGATGCAGAGGGGTATGGGTCGTGCTCCAGTGGAGGTGGACGAGCGATTAGAAGGGTCTCGGTGGGGGGCTGGCATTGGGTTTGTGTGGGGAAAGCTGCATCCTCTTTGCCATGCTGCTTGTTGGTGCATGTAATTGCTTTTTTATGTGCTGTGTCTGCAGCTTTCTGTCAGTGGAACTGGGATTTGATTGATTTCCAGCTCCTGACATCTCTCCGTCTGTTCTGCATCTTAAAGAGCTTAGGACATGCACTGAGCAAGTTTATGAATATAAAAGGGTACAATTAAAAGAATTCCCATCGTCTGCCTAAAAAAAAATGTAGAAAATTATTTTTAACAAATATCACTATTTTTTGTTGCTTGCCCCGCCTCCCTCATTTACAAATATTCTGAGCAACACAGAAAAGCGATTCTGGTACTCCCCTGTGTGGTCACGTCATAAGTTGTACACGGTGGGCGATTGTGCATCCAACAACGATGGTATTCCGATAGTTCCTCAGGATTTTCAATTGAATCTGTCCATTTTGATGAAGAAGAGTACTTTTTATGGAGGATGAGGAAACTCAACAAGAAGCTGCTTTTACATCGGACGCAAAACAAACTTCTTTGCTCGACAGATTACATTCAAAGTCAATGCAAAGAAACTAATACGTTTCGCTTTTATTTGCGCCTTTGCATTGACTTTGAATGTAATCTGTTGTGCAAAAAAATTTGTTTTGCATCCGATGTCAAAGCAGCTTAACACGGGATTCAGAATCATACAGATTCCACCCTGAGTACTCGAGCAATGAAGACAGCTAATTGTCAGTGTCTCCGCCTGTGCCGAACTGTACAGCACTTACCAGCCAAGCAGCAGAATGAAAATTATTCCGGTTCTACAATTGTTTCTGTGCACGGCCTGTTGGATAACCAGCATACTCACTTTTCAACCTTTAGTGAGTTCAATAGACCTGATGTTTGGTTACCTTACCTAACAAGACCATATATAATAGGTTAAGAATAGCGTTAGTGGTGGTTGATCTCACCCCTGATCTAGCCAGTAGTGAAATGATAATGTTCGCGGCCCTTCATTTCTGTGCACTGTGTTTCATGAGCTCTCGAAACAATGCGTGTAAGCCATACCTTGCAGCTTGCTATTATTAGCTAGTTAGAAAGTTAACACGCAGTGCGCAGAAATATAGAGTCATGAATGATATCACACTATATGTAAACCATATCTTGCAACTTGCTATTATTAGGTAGTAAGCTAGCATGCACACAGTGCACAGAAATAAATAGAGTGCCGTGAATAGTATCATTTCACTACTTAGCTGGCTAGATCACACTGAGCAACGAGTTGGCTGGTTATTGAACAGGCAATGCAGAGAAACGATTTGGGTTCCGCAAATAATAAAAATAATAATGATATGTAAAAGCATGAATACTCAAAATGTTGGCCGCATATCATAGGTTTCAGTGACCCGGGCTTGCCTGGGCCAGCAAAGTTGGCACTAGTATATTGGACTTGTTTTGTCCATATTCTCGATACCTCTGCATCTTTCAGCCACAGAAACATTCCATGGCCATATGCATGCGTTGCACTGCATCCCCACACCACACATCGCTTACCGTTCACTCTCTGTGATTTTTGTTGGTCCATTCTTTAAGATATTCTCTGTCCAAACCAGAGTCGTGAACTACGGCTAACCACGAAGGCGCAATCCTTGTACAACTTATGACGTCAGGTGGCTGAGCTGGCCCAGCGCAAATATTCTCCATTGAAGCAAAGGGGGCGTTCCCTCAAGTGGATAATTTAGCAGATAAAATGCGGCTTTTTAAACATTGCGTAAAGTACACAATATTAAAACCATCACTAATTGTTCAAGATAGGTACTTTGTAGCATTTTGTCGCATGAAAAACAGAGCTGAATTTCAAGTCCTAAGCTCTTTAAATACTTGATCATTATTATCATTAATACAGAACAGCAGAGGGAGTGAGCTTTGGGGATGCTGCTTATGGGAACATCTCAAAGAGAGGTTGTTGGCAGGTTCAGGGTCAGTCCATCCAATATCAATAGACTGGCGCATTGCTACCAACAGACAGGAAGCATTCATTACCTCACCTGACCAGGATAACTTCCGGTTACGACGGCATGTCAGGACTGACACACCCGGCAGAGCCATCAGAGGAACCTGTTCCAAATAGCAGCAGTCATGGCTTGGAACATGATTGCACGGCACGGATGCCCGGTCCATGCCATGACTGATTCGGCGACTGACTATAAACTATGGGGTTAAGGTGCAGGAGGCTGTATTGAGGCAACGTCATGACACAAAATCACAGAAACAACAGACTCCAGTTTGCTGGACGCCGTCATCTTCAGCTGCCACAAGTCTTCCTCCGTTGGGTTTTTTCAGACGAATGAAGATTCTGTGTATCATTTGCTGACGGCCGACAACGGCTGTACAGGAGGCAGTATTAACGCCATCAAGACGGGTGTGTTCTGGAGAGAAATTGGTTTGGTGGAGGTTGTGTCGTGGTCAGGGCTGCCATTAATGTGAGATTTTGGGGTAAAATTGTTGTGATTTGTGGAGGTCTAATGGCACAGCAACATGGGGATGACAACATCCACGGACAACATCGATTACTGTTCAAGTTCCAACACAACAACGCGCGTCCCGATACTCCACGCCTCCAGAGACTTTCTCCAACAAGCAGGGATCCTTGTTCACCCGTGGCCATCCATTTTACCCGATCTTAACCCCATTGAACACGTGGGATGAACTGGGTAGTCGTGTGCACCGGCGTCAGCAATGGCGTATCGGAAACCTTTGATGAGATAACGTGATGAAACTTCACAGTGTTATGAACAATTAAATTCTTTTTCTATTCATATTAAAATTGAAATTAATTAAAATTCTTCATCTTGGTTATTAAATATGGGTGTTGTGTTTTCACCGTGTGTCAGTATATAATATACACCAAACAAAAATATAAATGCCCCATGTCAAATTTTTGAGTTGTTATTAACAAAAAACTGGAACCGGGATTCGTCTGTGAAAAGCACTCTTCTCCAGCGTGCCAAGGGCCATTGAACATGTGCGTTTGCCCATGCGAGTCGGTTCCGATGCCGGACAGCGATGAGATCCAGAGGGCATGGAGAGGACGCCGAGTGTGCAAGTTAGCTTTTCGCAGGCGGTTACAGACTGTCTGTGGTGTGATGCGTCGGTTGTGTAGACCAACGGTCTCATCCGCTGTACGTGTCCCTGATCTGAGCCAATCCCGCAGGTGGCCGAGCTGGATGTAGCGATCTTGTAATGGTGTGGTCACACGTGGCCGACGTGGAAGAGGTTGATTTGCAGTACAGCCCATCTGTCGGAAACGAACTCTCAAACGGCCTATCGTCTGATAGTTAACATTCAGCTGCACAGCTACCGCTCTGGTGGACATCCCTGCATCCAGCATGCCAATGGCACGTTCCCGCATGACCTGAGACATCTGAGGAATGATGACTTTTTACAAAATTTGACATTTTGGGGTGGCCTTTTATTGTCCCAGTATAAGAAGTGTCTGGGTACTGCTCATTCTGTCTGATCACAGACTGGAAATGCCACACCCATGTACTGACTGAAATCACTGCTTCACTGAGCAAGTGCTCACTGACAGAGAGATGGATTAAAAATTGGTACACAAATCAAGAGAAATATCCCTATTGTACAAGTAAAAGTCAGCATATGCTCACTTAGAATTGTTAACTCCAAGTGGCATCCATATTTGACATGGGGCGTTTATATTTTTGTTCAGTGTATAATTCAGTTCCTCCCCTATGGAGAAGTAATAAGTGAGCTGCACATCACAGGGTCTCATCGTGATTTTTCCTTATCAGTTGGACAGTCTGCCAAAAATGTGTATGGAAATGCATACTTTCTTAAAGTAGCTGTGTCACGTTTATTGAACATGCTCGTGTTTGACAAATGCAAATGAGTGAACAAGGAGAGCGCAAGTGAAAACCGCCGGCTTGTATTGATCAGAGTTTTACTACATACTTCACAAAGCATTTCCATGAGAAAACTGCAGAAATGAGCACTTCAGCAGGCCAAGGCACACCTTTAGAGGTATGTGTCTGCGTTTTGTTTTGGCCACAGTGTTTTTACAGCCTTTGTAAGTCAAATTTCAACCACATTTTGACTTAAGATCTGTAAGCTACGTCTTCGGGCGACATGGAAGAAAACAAGGCGGATGGCAAAACAGCTGATGGATTTGTTTCATATCCTTTGACTAAAGCATTTAATAGCATTTTGAATCCTTGAATTTCCACAGAAAACTTATTATTGTAAAAAGCATAATGCCTCAGTAGCTAAAATATATAAATACAATGCAAAACAAAGACAGACTGGCAATAGTGGAATCTGATTCTGACTTGCAGTCGAGCAGATTCACTTCGTTTGGGTGCCTTTAAGCAGTAATCGTGACAGTTTCTTTTAAGGTCGCGTGACACCCAAAATTTCAAAAAATTGTTTTTTAAATCCTTCTACAGTACTTTACTACATAAATTTGAATCTAACTCTAGTTTTTCATACTTCTACTCATGAGTAGTTTAAAATGCAAATTAAAACCTTGCTCAGGAACACCTCTTGAAAATTGCTGAAAGATTATGTAATCCATGTAAGGCAGTGTTTCTCAAACCTCTCCTGGAGGACCACCTGCCCTGTCTGTTTTAGATCTTTCCCTGCCCCAGCACAGGTGATTCAAATAATTAGGATGTTATCAATCAGCTTTTGAGGCTCAATAACGAGCTGATCATTTTAATCACCTGTGCTAAAACAGGGAAAGATCTAAAACATGCAGGACATGTGGTCCTCCAGGAGAGGTTTGAGAAGCACTGATGTAAGGTCATCTTCAGAAGGACAATGCTCTGAGCAGAGGCGGGGGAAGGTTTTTTTTTTTTGCATGTAGTACCTTACAAATTCGACTCAAGCCACTAACAACCATTGACATTTTTCACTTACGAATTTGATACAAATCATGTGCAACACTTCCAACAACGGTAAAGAGTATGAGAGAGAAAATGCTTTGTTTTTGGATTCTGGTGAAGTATCAGAATTGTCAGAAGATAGTGAAATTCTAGCTGGAATTCAGGCGGCCGGAATAGGTTGGCTGTATTGTTCTGAGCCTGAGATGGGAGCAGGTTTTAGAAACTCAATGCAATGTCAATATGAAGCAAAATAAATAATTATAAAGTTATTTTTGGTGCTGTCCAGTTGTCAAAAGTGGGGGCTAATATAACAATGGTGCATGTTGAACTGAAAATTGGCGAACCACAGATCATTACTTGAAAACAGTTACGGGTCTTGGGGTGTTTTGAATTGTTTAATTAAATTGACTTCACATAGAAAATAGTCGGGACCATCAGGTGTAGCCAGTTCTGCTCAGTAAGATTAGACGAGCACTCATAAGCCTCGATCTGTTTTCAACGATTTACCTTGATGAACATTCTTCAATGATAAAAATAAGCCATCAACAGTTCAATGATTAAAAGCACAACTCTTTTCTGAATTCTGTGTTGCAAGTATTAAAGAGAAAATGTTTTCTTCTAAAAAAAATACACTATGGTATTAACTTTTCTGTTTCCTTAAACACATCCTGCTCTATCAGATCTTAGCTTCATGATTGTTTAATTACAACAAGTAAAGCAAGAATTAGCCTCAAAAATCTGCAAATGAATAACCTGAATTGAAAGGGAATTTCATGTGAAAATGACACGTTTTCTTTGTGTTAAATTACTGAGGAAAACTGTTGAATCTGATTATGTTGAGTGTTTTTGGAGTTTACATAATGTTAAAATAAATTAATGATTGAAAACAGTTTAAGACCAATAATTAGTTTCAAGGGATGTTCAACGCTTCACCAATTTTTATTTCACCATCCGTCACTGGTGTACAGCACTCATATGACCACGGCCGTTTCTGTGACGTAGCTAGCTGTGGCTTGGTTAGATTTGCTTGGTTAAATTATTGATATTTGACATTGTTTTCTCTTGCTGACTGACTTTTGACTTACAAAGTTGCATCAACCTTAGCTATTACATGTAGACTGCTATGCAAGCGGCTGCCTCTCACTGCTCAGTAATGTAAAACAAACGTGTAAGTACAGCATGCAGCAATGAGATGGTAGTTTCAGGACATAATCTATGTAGCAAGAAAGTCTGAAATGGCTTTCTTTTATATTCTACAATAAAGAAAGAAATCTATATCTACAGTACATGAACTATGCTGCCTTTGCACCTGTAGACTTCCCTTACTAAGATGACGCATACGGTCACAAAACTCGCATTTGTGGTGAGTGAACTTTTTTAAGGGGTGGGGGGTTAGGAATATAAAAAGTCAACAGAAATTTCAGCTTATTTCTCGAAGTAGTGAGTTCACAGAGGAAACATGCAAAAAATATCAATCAGTATGAATATTTACAAATGAAAATGGGCAAAATGATTTTGATGACATGGGACCCTTAATGTATTATTTGCAGTGGACTCCAAAATCACTGGTACCCCTGATTTGCAATGCTCAAATAATGATTTAAAAAATTCTAAAAATTGTTTAGAGAAACACCAAATAACAGCTAGTAAAAAATACTGCACAATATTAATATTCCAATGGAACCAACTAATATCATTAACTGATGAAATTAAAAATCAATTTCATCCAAATCAAGGTTTCACAATTCATAGCACCCTTAAAGATTATTGTAAACAAAAGGCTCCTCAAAGCATATACTCAGGCTGGGTCTAGGCCTGGGCCAATCGCAAAACCACACACACGCATGAGCTGGACAATCACGACCCCGAAAAAAAAAAAAAAGAACAACGGACCCAAAACTGCGACTTGTGTACCGGCCTGAGTAATAACATCTTCCAAAATTAAACTAGGTATTAAATTCCACTTATATAGGTTTTTATATAAGTGTTAAGGAACTATATTGAGCCATTACATCACTTGCTTTTTCACTAGGGTATAAAAGTGAGGTAACGCTGCCGGGTGGCTCACACGGTTAAGGCACTGCGCTGCAGTGCAGAGGTGATCACCACGTCGCGGGTTCGAGCCTCGGCGTACCCACCGGCAGGGGTCGGCAGCCTCTTCAGAGTAGCGCACAATTGGCTATCGCGCTACAGGGTTTCAAATTGGGAAGGGACTGCCGGATTTGGGCATTAGATAACAGCTTTGTTCGTTGCTCCAGCGCCTCCTGTTGGCCGGACGGGCGCTCGTCAGGAAGAATCCGGCTTGGTTCATGTCCGGGTATCCTCCGCCCTCGCTCTGAACTTGCGAAGAGTCAACCAGCGAGTGTATAAGAATCAGTGGCTGACAGGCACGTGCTTCGGAGGAGAGCCGTGAACTGTCTTCACTATCCTGAGTTGGCAGCAAGGGGTCGCATACGAGCAAGCTTTGTACATAGTTCCCCAATTGGGCATTCCAAATTCGGGTGGGATTGGAGATGCCAAATTTAAAAAAAAAAAAAAAAAAAAAAAAGAAGTGAGGTAACACACATGCAATATCTCTTTGTCATCCAACACCATGAAGAAAATGGGACAACTGGCAGTATAAAAGAAGCACCTGTTCATAGGACAAATCTGGTAATGGTGACAAGAAGATTCACAAATGATTGAATGTGCCACTGAGAACTGCAAGGGCAATTATTTAAAAAAAATGCAAAGGTACAGAACTGTTGAAAACCTCAAGAATAGAGGATTCAACTGCATTTTGCTCCCCAGGATGCTGAGGAGGATGGTGAGAGAAGCAACAAAGTCCTTAAGTATCACTGTCAAGGCAGTGCAGGCCTTGGTGTCATCTTTCGGTCACTAGGTTTGAAAAAGCACCATCAGGCGCTTCCTCCACAACAACAGGCTCTTCGGAATGATTGCCTGAAGAAAGCCTTTTCTGACCAGGCTACACAAAAGCAAGCGCTTGGAATTTGCCAAACGTGATTTAAATCATGACTGAGTGCTTTGGTCAGATGAGACCACAATTACACCTTTCAGTCAGATACACCATTGGTATATTTGGGGCCGAAACAGAGATGCATACAAGGATAAGCATCTCATATCCATGGTGAAATATAAAGGTGGGTCAGTCATGTTTCAGGGCTGTTTTCATTCAAGAGGTTCAGGGGCACTGGTTAAGATTAATGTCATAATGAATTCCACCAAATTTTGGCCGACAATCTGGTTGCCTCTGCCAGAAGGTGGGGACTTGGCCGCAGGTGGACTTTCCAACAAGACAACGACCCAAAGCATACCACAAGATCCACACAGAAATAGTTCTGTGACAACAAAGTCAACATTCTGCAACGGCCATCTTATTTGCCAGACCTCAATCCAATTGAAAACCTGTGGGCTAAGTTAAAGAGGGCAGTTGATAAATGCAGACCTAAGAATGTGAAGGATCTTTAAAGGATCTGCTTAGAGGAATGGTCCAAAATCTCCCCGAATGTGTACCTTAACCTTGTAAAAAAAAAAAACAGACCCCATGCTGTTATCCTTGCCAGAGGTGGTTGCACTAAGTGCTAAATGAAAGTAGCCAATTATTATGAGACCTTGATTTTTAGAAAATGTATTTCGTATTAAATGATTGTTATGATTTTGGTTGTTTCCATTGAAACATTAAGAAAGTATTTCACACATGTTGGTATATTCTGTTTCTCTATAATTACTGTATATGGTTCATATATTTTTTGTATTGTTTGCGCATTGCCAATCTGGGATGCCAGTAATTTTGGAGCCCATTATAGCATGAATTAACTGACAATTTAATTGGTGAATTCAACATTTTCAACATGGAGTTGGGCCTTTATTGAATTCACCAAGTCAATTGCTTTCTTTGCTTTGTTTTTGCTTCATTTTACTTGTAGTTGGATTTCAAGCAATAATGTGCATCAACTTATACATTTTCTTTGTTTTTGTTTTTGAATTTGTGGAAATGATTAAAATTTGCACGGCTAAGAATGGTTAGTGGGGTAATTACAATGTTCAATTAGAGCCAAGCAGCCCAGCTGGTTGTTGTAAACAGGGGGTAAATCTTCCAAAGAATCATCCTAATGTTTTAAAGGAGTAACATCTGCTTATCAGAGTGAATTCCAATACTGTGTCTCAGCTGTTTGTCTCCAACTGTTTGAGAAGCAGTTCTGAATAAACAAATACTGCTACCCTCTGTGTGGCCTTTAAAAAGACGTGGCTGGTAGAAAATATATTTCAGTTTTCATTTTTTTTTTCCCTAATTATTTTCATTTGGTGAAAAGCTCAGCTTTGTAGTTTCCAGGAATGTAACGTAGGAATTACTGAAAAACAGGTTGCTACACATCAGAACCTACAAAAATTATGTTTTACTTAAGTGTACTCTTCCTAAAATATTATTCACAAATTTGAAAATTTGGTATTTAAAAAAAATCTTCACTGCCTAGCCAGTAAATAAATAAATAAATAAATGAATAAATAAAATATATAAATTAACATATAAATAACAGCCTATTATTGGGCCATTATTACAGTGATTAATGTATTTCAGACATCGATTCCTTTAACACTGACAGATGCAGTGTGTAGCTTCACATTTTTAAAACAAGGATGTCCGATGATTTATTCCATTGTCCTGGACAAGGTTTTACTATGTTTAAAGAGGCAAATAGGCCTGCATCAAACAAGCAAAACACCCACGGAGATTGCTGAAATCACAGGAATTGGGTTTGGAACTATCCAACGCTGCATTATTAAAACCTGAAAGGATAGTGGTGAATCGTGAGCTTCACGGAAGGAGTAGGTTGGAAAAAAATCGTGAATGATTGTAAACGGCAATCATTAAAACGCTTAGAGAAGTCTCTCTGTAAAAAATCTCAGTAGAACTTATCCCTATGTTAAAATGTGAGAGCAAGAGCATTCCCACACACAATGTGGCACAAATTTGCAGAATTTGGACTAAACAGCTGCATGGTTGCTAGAGAGCTCCATGTTTGTGAGGCTAATCAGGAAAAATGACTTTGTTAGGGAGCATAGTGTTTGGATTGTGGAGCATTGGAAAACGGCTGTGTGGTCTGATGAGTCTGGATCTTCCCTTTTCTTCGGCAGTGGGTGTGTCAGGGTAAGAAAAAGCCCATTAAGTGATGTATCCGTTGTGCATACTGCCCACTGTAGAAGCCTCTGGAGGCTGTGTTGTCATCTGGGGTTGCCTCAATAGGTCAGGTCTACGCTCAGCAACATTATGCTGCAGTAAAATGAAGTCAGCAAACTACCTGTATGTACTGAATGACTGGTTTATCCCATCAGTAGATTTTTTTTAGACCTTGATGGCAAAGTCAAGAATGGAAATGCCAATCCAGCTCAAAATGTGAAAGAGTGGTTCAGCAAGCATGAAGAATAATTTTTTCACATTAAAGGAGCTGTGTCATGATTGCTGGGCATGTTCACCACTTTGAACAAAGTGAATATGCTTGACTCCCAGTCAAAATATACTTTCATCCAAGGGCGTAGGTTTGTATATTTTGGGAAGCCAGATTGTCCCTACCAATATTTCAGCGCACTCGTTCTTCTCATTTTTCCAGTCAAGCCTTGTAAGACCCAATTGTGGAGGATACATCTCCAGGAAAATCAATTTATGCCTTCTAGCATTTTATTGGTTGAAAGGGTGGGGCTATCTGAAGGCTAAAAGTCAAGAGTAAACTGACCACTCTATTCAGGTCATGAATATTCATTTTTGTCCAAAGTGGGGCTTGAGACCTGCAACTGGATCGCCAGCTTTGATTACATGTGTTTGCAATGTCATACCCATAGAAGAGAACCGTAATTTGGCATTTGTTCCAGATTTATCTTCATCGCATAACTATAGCACTTTTTTCCATGCCCCAACTCATGACATAACATTGATATTGCCTTAGGTACATATCACTTTGGTAGAAATTTCATTGTCTGAGAGCGTGAGGAAAAAAATGTCTGTGGAAACTGTGGACGTCGTGTCCTCCGGACCAAAGGGGAAAAGAACCATCCGGACTGTTACAGGCGCAAAGTTCAAAAGCCAGCATTTGTGATGGTATGGAGGTGTATTAGTGCCCAAGGCATGGGCAACTTACACATATGTGAAGGCACCATTAATGCTGAAAGGTACATACAGGTTTTGGAGCAACACATATTGCCATCCAAGCAACGTCTTTTTCATGGACGCCCCTGCTTATTTCAGCAAGACAATGCCAAGCCACATTCTGCGCGTGGAACAACAGCATGGCTCCGTAGTAAAAGAGTGTGGGTACTAGACTGGCCTGCCTGTAGTCCAGACCTGTCTCCCACTGAAAATGTGTGGCGCATTATGAAGTGTAAAATACGACAACGGAGACCCCGGACTGTTGAAAAACTTAAGCTGTACATCAAGCAAGAATGGGAAAGAGTTCCATCTGAAAAGCTTCAAAAACTGGTCTCCTCAGTTCCAAAACGTTTACTGAGTGTCGTTAAAAGGGAAGGCGATGTAACACAGTGGTAAAAAGGCCCCTGTGCCAATTTTTTTTCAATGTGTTGCTGCCTTTAAATTCTAAATTAATGATTATTTGCAAAAAAAAAAAAAAAAGTTTCTCAGTTTGAACATTAAACATCTTGTCTTTGCAGTGTATTCAATTGAATATAAGTTGAAAAGGATTTGCAAGTCATTGTATTCAGTTTTTATCTACAATTTAAATGACGTACCAACTTCACTGGTTTTGGGTTTTGTATAAGAAAATCAGCTGAAAGAACATTTAGCCAGTAAGTAAGTTAACTTGCATCAGGTTCGTAACATGATTGGCTATAAAAGGGATGTCTTGGAGAGGCTGAGTCTCTCAGAAATAAAGATGGGCAGATGTGAAGGCTTGCAAAAAAAAAAAAAGTGGAATACTTAAAAAACAATGTTCCTCAATGTCAAATTGCTCAGGCTTTGAAGGTCTCATCATCGACAGTGTATAACATCATCAAAAGATTCAGAGAAACTGGAAGAATCTCTGCGTGTAAGGGACAAGGCTGAAGACCTTTACTGGATGCCCGTGATCTTCGGGCCTTCAGACGCCACTGTATCACTCACCGGCATGATTCTGTCATTGACATTACTAAGTGGGCCCAGGAATACTTCAAGAAACCACTGTCTGTAAACACAGTTCGCCGTGCCATCCACAGATGCCACCTAAAACTCTATCACACAAAAAGGAAGCCATTGTTGAGCATGATTCAGAAGCGCCACCGTGTTTGGTGAGCCAAAGCTCATTTAAAATGCAAAGTGTCCTGTGGTCCAAATCTGATATGCTCGTTGGAAATCATGGGCGTTGTGTCCTCCGGGCTGAAGAAAAGAAAGACCAGCCCTCCTGTTGTCAGCGTTTAGTTCAAAAGCCAGCATCTCTGATGGTATGGGGATGCATTAGTGCATATGGTGCGGGACACTTGCATGTTTTAAAAAGCATCATGAATGCTGAAAGGTATGTAAAGGTTTTAGAGCAACATATGCTCCCCTCCACATGACATCTATTTGAGGGAAGACCTTGTGTATTTCAGCAGGACAATGCAAAACCACATACTGCAGCTATTACAACAGCATGGCTTCATAGTAGAAGAGTCCATGTGCTGAACTGGCCTGCCTGCAGTCCTGATCTTTCACAGATTGAGAACATTTGGCGCATAATTAAAGGAAAAGTCCGTCAAAGGAGACCCAAAACTCTCCAGCAGCTGGAAGCCTGTATTATACAAGAGTGGGATCAAATTCCAGTGGCTAAATTCCAGAAACTTGTCTCCTCAATGCCCAGGCGCCTCCACTCTGCATTAAAAAGAAGAGGGGATGCTACACCATGGTAAACAGGCCCCTGTCCCAACTTTTTTTGAGACCTGTAGCAGCCATGAAATTTGAAACGAGCTCATTTTGTGGATAAAATTGCAGAAATTCTCAGTTTCAACATTTGCTACGTTATCTCTGTTCTATTTTGAATAAAATACTGGCTGGTGTTATTTGAAAGTCATTGCGTTTTGATTTTATTCACAATTTATACTTTGTCCCAACTATTTCGGAATTGGGATTGTGTAAGCCAGGTGGATATATCAAATTATGAGGTGAATTTCAGTGAAGAAATTCCGCGAAGGTGTCATTATTAATTTATTATTTTATATGCAGGAACCACAGCAGCAAGCTAGAGAAACAGAGCAAGCTGTTGGGGATACAGGTGTATCAGGGCTTCAGGTGAGGTCATAATTATGACTTGTTCTGTGGAATTATAGCGAAAGCATTAAAGTTAGTCTCATGATGTTCAGCAAATATAACCTTGGAAAGTGAAAATGTCTCAACCAACATTCGCTCAGTGGGGGAAATGAAAGAAACACGTAATCATAAATCTAACATGATCCAGTCCAATTAACGCACTGTTTGCGGCTTGTCCAATTGGTAGTCGGTGGTCCATTTTGAAGTGTTTATTGCGACTGCAATTGCGTTACCGCATATTAAGATCCTTAATAGAGAGGATTGCGAGCTGGCTTGCTAACGTAGTTATATATCAACTCATTTGGCATCAGTGTCCATGTTACTAGATCTGAGCGGGTTTCATGAGTGCACTGTGATGGTTTGCAGCTGTCAGTTAAGGTTGTGGCAAGTCTATGTATGTGGCATCTTTGTATGAAAATTTTGGAGGCACCTTGCTTGGCATAATTTAAAAAACGGAAATACACTCATTCGGATACAGTAAAGGCAGTATCTGCAAATTATGAAAATTTTCCTGCTTGCGCATTAGACATCTAGTGGTGAGTAATTGATATACAAATTATAGTTTTTGGGTGGACTGTCCCTTTAAGCAATCGAAAGTCTTTGGCTTGTGCTGGAGAAGGCGTTATGGACTGGTTTAACTCTCCCGTCGTCAGTGCTAGATCTTGATGATGATGATGAATCAATTTCATATAGCGCTTTTCTGGACACTCAAAGACGCTTTACAATGGAGGCATTATTCATTCACTCATGCTCTGATGGTGGTAAACTACATTTTTGGCCCCTCTGAACACCAAACATTCACACACAGCCATACAGGAGGAAGGGTTCCTATATTGCATGTTTTGTGGGTGGGGGAAACCGGAGTACCCAGAAGAACTCCACACAGAAAGGCCCCAGGCCAGATTCGAACCCTCGACCTCCTTGCTGTGAGGCAGTGGTGCTAACCACTATGCCACCGTGCCGCCGAAAAAAAGGAATCTCTGGTTGGGATACAGTAAATGTTGTAACGTTGCATAAGATTGTCGAAACAATGGCATGAGGTTTGCGCGCTGTGACCAAAGCTCAAGGCAGTCCAACAAAATATTAGAGCGTGCAATTTTTTTTGGCCAAGTATTATGGCAGTTATGGACAAAATAGAATAAAATGGTGAGATTGATAGTCAGTCTCTTAGTAATCAAAGTCATTTCATACTTTTATCAGACATCTCGCCCTCTCATAAATTGTTTCCTGCATTCTTTTATATTTCGTGCCTCACATTTCAGTACGCCTTTTACTCATGTTGCTCTATAATAATGCACAAATCTAAATTTCTCTTCTGCCTGTCAGTAGATTTCTGATTTGAGAATATTTGAGCCCTTGAGAATGAGTGGTCCAACTAATTTTTTTTTTCATTTTGGATCACTGAGCGCTTGATACTTTCTTGAAGTGTGAAATATATGTTGCAGCTTTTGGATAGTTCTGGAACCACACTGAGTTTATCAATTATTACACTAAACAGAATGACCACTTAGCAATCATTTTAATATTAGAACTTCAAAAAGGACAAATATGCAGTGTACTATACGGGAAACTACGAGTATAGGAGGTGGAGTATTTATTTTTGCCCATAACCATCCGTGAATTACAGTACCTATGTGTGTAGGAAGCGGAAGGAGTGGAATTGTAGACACTTTCTTCAACATTCTGAGCTCCGAGGGATACTGTTTTCCACACTGAAGTAAATTTAAGGAAGGAAATAAATTAAATCGCCTGATCTGATGTCTTATTCATGAGTGGGGATCTCACTGTTCCCCAGATACCACATTATTCAAAATATCAGAGCTGTTGTAACGGAAAAAAAAATCAATGAAGCAAACAGAACTGGAGGGCAAAAGAGCAGGAGAATGAGGGATAAAAAGTAGAGAATGTACTGAAAATATAACCTTTAATATTTCTCAGACGACTGTTACGGTGACTGTCTTTGTAGCTAGAGGTCAGAATTACCTCTGCGGAGATAACGCAGTGGACGTAGAGCCAAAACTCAATACAGACACGAGCTCCTGTGTTTTAAGTTGACTCTCGAGAGACAGGGTGACGGTAGCATCCAATGGGAGGGTAGCAAATTAGCTGCATGCATTCAGCTTGTCTGCTCTTTGAACATGGGGGATTGTTTTCGCTCCATCTGAGAATTACTGTCGGGTTTTGCCGTTCAATTGTACCTGCTCTCATTTTTCAAGCCATTCAGTGACATTTTCCCTTTCAAAACACTAATAGGACGAATCTGTTTCGCATAGAGTGGAATGGGGGATTATGGGAATGTACTTTTGTATTATGAATTTTTTTTTTAATACTCTACAGTTTACACAAATTGATTAAAATTAAATTATTTTAATGTCCATTCAGGAAACTCACATGCTCGCTGACTGACACACCGAGTCCAACTGCCCAGGCCAGCTGTAGTAGTGACTGGTCTCTTGCAGGTTCATGGGTAGCTGGCAGTAGAGTAACCTGGAGAGATGGAAAAGCTTTGTCCTCTTCGACGGCTTTCATTCATATGGGGTTAATAATAAATGAAAAGGATTATACAAACAATCAGCATGTGTGGCTGGTCAATGCTGGTGAAACTGGTTGAGTGAACTGGTGGATCAGCTAGCCGAATGCTTAAGTGTGGGATTCCCAGTTTGGTTGGTCATTCAGTTGTTGTTGCATGAGCTTGACTGAAAAAGAGAATTTCAGGGATCAGAGCTCTCTGTGATGAAAGACAGTACCATATTATTTCCTCAAAGGCCTCTCAAATGGAGAATCAGATTTATTTCCATCATCATGAATAACAACATTATATTCTCCATCAGTATCTGAATCAAAAGATTCAATAAAGCACAATTTGATTGTTTTGTAATTGCTATAATGTATCCTGTGTGATTGTGGGAGCAGGGAACTTTACATTTCAGCTTTCTACTGTAAAAGCATGGCGCTTTTTTCCACTTTAGCTGTAAACACAAAGAGGCCTAATAGAGAATGTGTGGTTTCATCTGTATGCAGATGATTCCCTTTGTACTGGACCACATGTAAAAAGAAGAGAGGGGATGAGTTGTGAGGTGCAACAAAAAGGGCCAGTGTCTCAATAAAGTGGCAGAGCATGGTCACAATGTAATATCAGCCCATATTCTCTGAGATCACTAGTGCACTCCGTAGATAGACTTTCATAAAGATTTTATGGTTGCCTGATGTCGTGACTGAATTCCTGAAACTGATTACCCAGGCAGTGTGATAATCCCTATGCTCTAAACTAGGCTTATGCCATCGGAGGCGACGGCTGGGGGTATATCCCCGAACGCCCCTAATCCTCCAATTCCCCAATTCTTGAATAGACCTTGAATAGACTGTCATTTGAACTTAATTTCAGGTCAATCGGTCAAATGGTTCTGAAGATATGGCCAAAATGGTAATTTTCCATCACAAAGTGCCACCTGGTGGCAAAATATTGAACCATACAGGTATGATGTCATCATGTGACACGTTGTGAGTTCATGACCTTGTAGTTGCACATAGTTTCACGTCAATTAGAGAAATAGTTCCAAAGATATAGCAAAAATAGTTAATTTTATATGACAAAGCTCCACCTTGTCTCAAATTTTGAACCAAACAGGTATAATGTCATCGTGGGACACATCCTCAGGTCATGACCTTTCATTTGCACTTGATTTGAGGTCAATCGGACAAATATTTCTAGAAATATGATAAAAACAGTGATTTTTTCCATTTTTGGCCCTTGGTGGCCAATGTAGAAAGTGTAAATTGTCTAAAATTGAATCAGTTCTTCCTCTTAATGATACGTACTTATATGCAAAACTTGGAATTTCTAATTGAAATATTACTGCAGTTATTGGGTTAACATTTAAATCAGTTTTTGGCCCCTGGTGGCCAATCTAGAGATAGTAAATTGTCCAAAATCGAATCAGTTCTTCCTCTTTATGATACTTACTTATGTGCCAAACTTGAAATTTGTAATTGAAATATTACTGAAGTTATCGCGGAACAGTGATTTTTTCAGTTTTTGGCCCCTGGTGGCCAATTTAGAAAGAGTAAATTGTCCAAAATCAAATCAGTTCTTCCTCTTTATGATACTTACTTATATGCAAAACTTGGAATTTCTAATTGAAATATTACTGCAGTTATTGCGTTAACACTGAAATCAGTTTTTGGCCCTTGGTGGCCAATCTAGACATCTTAAATTGTCCAAAATCAAATCAGTTCTTCCTCTTTATGATTCACACTTATGTGCAAAATTTGGAATTTGTCATTGAAATATTACTGAAGCTATCGCATTAACACGGTAGTGCGGCGGCGGCGGCCGGACCAAAAACATAATATCCCCCGGATTTAATGATTAAACCCTCTGTTATCACCACCAGAAGAAATGGGTGGAGGTTTTTCAAAACAAAATGTCTCTCTTATGGCATCTTCAACCTGATTTGTAAATTATCTTTTACCTACATTCAGTTGAGAGAAGCACAAAATTTTTTTTTGAAGCTTCACCTTGACAACTGTATTGATTTTTGTAGGTATTCCCAAATTTCAGATTTCATACTTGTGACATGTTTTAAAAACTACTGGGACAGGGGGATGGAAAGGCTGAAAAATTGTGGAATCTTCAGACAAACAACCATTTTGAAGATTCCACAGGTGAACAGATGAATAGGTAACAGGTGATTCAATTATGATTGGGTATAAAATGAGTGGTCACAAGAGGCATAGTCATTTACTAGGAAGATGGTTTGAGGTTCACCATTTTACCAAACGATTTGGGAACAATTAATGAAACAGTTTAAGAACTGTAATTCTCAACGTGTGAATGCAATGTGAGTTTACGGGTTTCATCATCAACAGTCCATAAAATTGATGAAATCTATAAAATTATTAGCTGTGGTTGAAGTGCTGTTCTCCTTTGCCTTAGAATGCACTGAAATCATGAGAGGAACTGCATAATTGGAGACCATTATTGACATCAAATTAAGCCATGAAGGCAGTCTCACTATTCCATTATGTCCCTAAAGTTGCATTAATGTACATATTATAGCTTTTATAATGTTCTCTAAAAATGTAGTGCTAATTCTGAGCCCTCAGTTCTTAGAAATCTTCTCAGTTGCTAATGCAAAGGCGGGACATTGCATCATTAATGTAACTGGATTAGTGGAACAAATAATAATAAATAATAAATTGAAATATTCTTGCTGTCCTGTGGCTGCCTCGTTTCTGTAATCTGATTGGCTCACTAAGGCTGGTGCGTGGTCTTCCTGTAATTTAGTTGGCTCAGCTGGTACATGACCTATCTGCAGTCAGATTGGCACACTGAGTCTGGTATCTGTGTTTGTGGTGTGATTGGCTCTCTAAGGCTGGTGTGTAATCATTCACTGTTCTGTCTGACAGCCTCTGGTGTATGATCTATGTGCTGTCTGATTGGTTGAGGGGCATGGCTGAAGCTGTGAGGGTGGTGAGATGGATGAAGAGGCTGAAAGAGTCAGGAAACTGATACACTGAAATTTAATGTACCTTTTTCATTTGTCCTGGTGAAAAATGGAAAATGGAAAGTTAATGGCCTCTTAAAGAACTGATTGCAGCGCTACCTTGTTTATATAGACATGACTATATAAAGTCTTTCTCGCCTATTGTGATCTCCTATTGTGATATGAGTATGTTTGTCTTTATATGTGCTCGATTGTGTGTGTGTGTGCCCTACACATGTGTTTAGGGGGGCAAAAGCAATATTTTCATATTGCATTTTTTGTGCATTTATGGGATAAAGGTGTGTGTGACTCCATTAACGTATTTGAGTTTGATGTAACAAGCTTCTCCTCTATTCTGTTTCAATGCTCCTGCCCTGGCCTGGTCCCATGGACTGAAGAGGCTTCTCAAATCTCAATATTTCATTTGAATAAGTCAAAAAAATGACACATTTTCCCAGAGGTGGCTGTTCACTAACAGAAATCAATGAGAGTTTTTTGGGCTTATCTTCGAACCACTTTTTAATTGGTCATGGAGCCTTCTGCCAGGGGTGTTCCTAGATTGAAAACCGTCTCATTGCCTGATGAAGAACCCTTGAGCTAGATTGGGTTGCTCAGTGAAATTAGGGTTCCTTTAGATACAAGTTTTTCTGAGGGTTTGTGTCCAGGGGCAGCTGCATTAATGGCGTGATTCTGTCTTCAGGCTCCCACGACTCCTTTAGCTTCCACATCGATGAGGCATCACCCGTGGGCCCAGAGCAGCCTGAGACTGTGCAGAACTTTGTCTCAGTCTTTGGCGCAGTGGCCAAAAAGCTGATGAGAAAGTGGCTGGCCACCCAAAGCATGGACTTTGCTCGCCAATTGGAGGCAGGGATCCGCTTCTTCGACCTGCGGATCTCCACCAAGCCCCGCGACCCGGAGAACCAGCTCTACTTCGCGCATGGTCTTTTCAGTGCTACAGTGAGGGAGGGGCTTGAGCAGATCAGCGGCTTTCTTGCCAGCCACGCCCGCGAGGTCGTCTTCTTGGACTTCAACCACTTTTATGGGGTGCAAAACCTGCACCATGAGAGCCTGGTCGGGATGTTGAGGGAAGTTTTTGGGGACCGCTTATGTCCTGTCCTCTTTGCCCAGGAAGTGACGCTCAAGTACCTATGGGAGAGGGAGTACCAGGTGCTGGTGTTTTACCATGACCCTGTGGCAGTGGAGGTGCCCTTTCTGTGGCCAGGCCAGATGATGCCAGCACCTTGGGCCAATACCACTGACCCGGAGAAGCTGGTCCAGTTCCTGCAGGCCTCAGTTTCGGAACGACGGCAACAGGGGAACTTCTTTGTGTCCCAAATGGTGCTCACCCCCAAAGCCAGCACTGTCGTTAAGGGTGTGGCTAGTGGGCTGAGGGAGACCATCACCGAGAGGTGAGGACATGTCTGTCTATATGGTGTTCTGCCTTGTCTGACTGTTTGTATGTTTTTTTGGCCCCTCATCAGTCTGTATGCCCATGTGAGTCTGTCTGCCAGGCTGCTAGTCTGCCTGTCTGTCCATCTTTGTGTCAGCCTGAATGTCTGTTGGTATGGCGGTGGATATATCTGTCAATCTGTTTGTACATCTGTCTCCTCCTACAAACACATACTGAAGTAATAATAATGAAAATTAAATGATGGTGCCGACAGCAGTAAAGAGATAAACATGAATTTTGGAACTCTTTGAATAATTATTGAAATAGAATCTGTATTATGCATATGTTTGTACATTTTGTTGGCCTCTGCTATGTGTGTATTTGTGTGTGTCTGTGTATGGGTATATGCTGGTGTGCATGCGTGCATAACTGAGTGTGTTGAGGGCATCTGTGTGCAACTCAGCAGGTATGAAGGATTTATTAGAGCATGTTTGGGTGGAGCCTTTCGGATGGGTGTTTTGGATTTGGAGGTGTTTGGGTGGAGCCTGTGGGGTTGGTGTTTCTGCTTTGGAGGTGTTTGAGTGGACCCTGTGGGGTTGGCGACTCATATGGGGACGTTGGGCTTTACCCTGCAGGGCACTACCGGGGATGATGCAGTGGGTGAAGGCGCAGAGGCCTGGAGAGAGAGGAATCAACATTGTGACAGCAGACTTTGTGGAGCTGGGCAATTTTATTGGCACCGTCATCTCGCTCAACTACCTGCAGGACGAAGAGGAAGACAGTGATAACTGGAGGGAGCACTCGTGTCTGGGATCTGACGCATCTAACTGAGGAACCGACCCACACATGCATGTTCTTCAAGAGAAAGAAAGGGAGAGATAGAGTGTGACAGAGATTTTGTGAGAGAGAGGCTAACCCTTTAGCCATGATTTCCACAAGAACACATTCATTAATTTTTTCTCATGCACTGTTTTGTATCATGTGTTTCTCTATCCAGTAACTAGCATGAGCCACTCAGATCTCTCACTCTTAGTTGCTCTCTGCCACACTACCCTACTTAAAGACATTGAGACATATTTTTAGGTGTGGTTAATCTCAAGGACATGAAGTCTGTCTTTAAATTTGTGTATACTGAGCTGTAGGTGCTGACCGTTTCCCATTGTGCGGTGCACGTGAATCTGCATATATTGTTGATGTGTCTGTGTGTTTCTGTGTGTGTGGTGAGGAAGTGCTAGAAGTTGTGGTGCCTGATGTTGGCTGCTGTGTAGCACACACATATGCCATGCTGTCTACTCTTGTGCTGCTGTTGAGGATTGCTTAATATTTTGCAAGAGCTTCCATCCTGCATAGTTCATGCAAGAATAATGACTCTGAGGCCAATGTGCTTTTTCCACCAGTAGGGGGCACGGTAAGCTTTGGAATTCCGATGCCTCTTTGGCTGTGTATTCTGGCTTTCCCGTAGATTCAGACCCTGAGACGGGAACCTGACTGAAACATAAAAAGCAGTCAGCCTACTTTTGAATTTTCCAGAATTTTTCATCAGAATTCACATCCATAATAGCTCCATTCCTAAAGTGCAAAATAGATTAAATCCCAATAATCTTTTGGAACTTTTTCCCCTTCAGATTTCACATAAATATTGGCTCCATTCCTTCAACAGATTTCATAATGTAAATAGGTCATGTGCTGATATTGACGGATATTGTCTTTGTCATGTATTGTACTTCAGTGGTTTAAAAGGAAGGCCACGCTATTCTTTACTTAATATGAGAACTGGGTTGAGATGACTGTTGTTTTTAAATGATATTGTCAGGTGTCATAAACAGGTACAGTGGACTTTTTTGCATCAGGGTTTATATCTATCACACTTGGGAAAAATCCTAATGTCAATGTATACATGGGGGTGCTAACAGTGTTCACCAGGGATGTAGAATGCAAGAGGTCCCAAGGGACATGGCTCGAGTATAGAGAAGACTGAAAAGAAGGGGTTGGGTTCAATTAATTTTAGCTTAATTACTGCTTCGTTGATGTCCTCTCTGTCAGTATCTTTGTGTGCGTGCATGTGGCAATATGTGAACCAATCTTTCAAATGTCTAAGCACCACTGGTTCTGATCCTGAGCGCTATTTCAGTGTAATATCAACATATATAACAAAACATAAATGAGCGTGGAGCGTATGAAATATATTTATGTTTTTTTTTTATTCCCAGTCTATGATTAATGGCTGAAATTTTGTATTTGCACTTTGAAAATTTGTTTTGTACATTCATGTATTTAATTAAGTGAGTTTGTTAAAGCCAAGGACTTGTTTCTTACTGTTTTTTTTAATTGATGTTTATGAATTAAAATTTTCCTGTAAATTCTAATGTGTCCCAAGAGTGCTTGAGCTTTAATTCTCAGAACACACTTTTAATACTTTTAGAATTCACACTGAACAAAGCTCTCATTCCAGTATATAACTGAGCTTAATAATACATACATACACATGAATAATACACATTTTTTCAAATGGATTGAACTGTTAAACAAATAGAAATGTGTGAAAAAATAGGATTACTTCACAACTCAGGAAAACCTAATTTTGTAAACCCGGATCATGTTTGGCTATAAATTCCCATCTGGAGTGTAATTTACGTAGCTTCCTGTGGCTTGGTCATTAAATAACAGAGACCAAATCCTTAAGGCCGTAAACATTCAAGATTCAAGTTGGATAAAAGATATTCCATGGATGGCCCAGTGTAGTCCAGGGATGCTCATACAGTATCTGGCTCTAGTGGCCAACAGTACTGCTGCTCCTTTTTCCTACCTTATTATACGGATTGCTACAAAATGGCAACTCCAAGCGAGATGAGTCTCTAGTGATAAATAACATTTATTGATCACTGTCAGTTAAAACTAGTGCTCAGCATTACTTGCTGTTTAAAATAATGCAGTTTATTGAAGAAGAAAAAAAATCCTGTCACCATTTGTTCTTTCAATTGGTTGCTGAAATATGCTTTGTGCCTACAGTCATTTTAGGATTTATTTTTCAAATGTTGAAGAGAAGAAATCAGCAGAATTAATTCTCTCGGCAGTATATGTATTTCATATCTTTTTAGATGAGAATACCATCAAGGATTCAGCACCATGGTATTCACATCCAGCTGCAGTGATGAATACTGGACTGAGAGGGGGCACAGAAAGCCGCACATTAACTGCAGCCTCTCCTTTTTTGTTAGAATTGAGAAACATTGAAAATAACAAAATGTCCAAACTCATTGACCGTGGAGGTTAGCTGTCACAGCCTGGCTTTATCTGGCTGCAAATGTTATCTCCTGATGTCCGGGAACAGCAGAGCCTTGGCGCGGGAATCTGTGCGCCTCTGGCAGGATGATGGATGACAGCTCCTGAGGTATATCAGCTCAGCTCTGGGCCGCTCTAAGGAAGAGCCATCTGCTCCACTTCCTCTCCTGCTCTCCCACTCTCACAGCCGACACAATGAAGGTAAGTCCCCATCCACTCTGCAGCTGTTTCACATCAATTCTGAGCGCTCAAATTTTTACAAGAACAACACACACACACACACACACATTAGCACTGTAAAGCTGGCACTTTCACCGAGCAGCACTCACACTTTTACACAATAGCACATTTTCAACGGCAAATACTCAAGCTTTCAAAATATGATACGAAACCACATTGTAAGACCGAACCTTTCACTAAGTAATGTTTACACTTTCGTATTGAAAGGACCTCTTGCGATCACAAATAGCAACACTTATTAGTTCACAAAGAGAAACATTTCCAGTTGCACTGCACCTGTGCAGTGAAATGCCTAAAGCTTATGGGTTCTTTGACACATTTATGACAAATTAATATTTAATTATGGGAGATAAATTTGACCATGTTTCCATCAAAATGTTTAGAAATTAGGATATTGAAAATGTATTAGACCATCTCAATGAACAAATGAAGAATTTGGGATGAGTCATTATTATCCTCTCCTGCTAAACAATATCTCGAGTTAGAGCTAGATTACAATTATTGTGAGTTTTACATTCAGAATCTTAGATTAAGGATGAATTACGTTTCTTGACTTTGAATTGGTAAAATAATATTTGAAGAGTGAGGCAAGCCTAACAGAAAACAGGACATAGAGGATGTTACATGCAACTTAATAAAACTGGGTAGCTTCATTCCAGTACTCACACTAGTAGTCTTGTGGTCTTGAGTGCACACTCGCACCACCGTGTAAGTCTGGGAGACTGTCTCATTCCTGAAAATGTCCATGTTTCGGTACTTAATGAACACCTTACGAAACCTTATCCAGATACAGCACTATAAAGGGTTAAGTGTGTCCCACAATGCATCAGGATCTCATAGGCAGAACGAAAGGAGTAGTTATTGAGATGATGGGCAAGAAATTATTCCAATGTTAATTAAGTTATGCCATGTTAATGAAGCTTCTGTTATTGGCCAATGTGTTCAGTGTTGCTTATTTATTGATGCCTTTATGCCCTAATTTATTGATGTATTTACAGATGTTTTTGGATAATGTTTTAATGTTTGTTTCTTTAATGTTGTGATTGCTAATTGGGCCTTTATTAACAACTTTATTCATAATGTTTATTCCCTTCATGTCATTCTTGACTGAAAAGCCTCTCTAACTGCTGCCTCAGCTGGAAACATCTTCCTTTCGTGACCTCAGTATTATAAGGTTCTATCACATTTGTGTTTCTAGGGCAGATAGAACCTTGTAATACAAAGGTCACACTTTGTCAAGTACAGTGCGTTCTGACACAAGATGAAAAAACCTTACAGCACTTGCTGCCTTTATGCCTACTCATACATGCTAGCTGGATCCCAGAAATAAATCTTCAAGTGGTCAACTTGACTAAGCAGAAAGACTGCAGAGTGGGTTTTTGGACGAAGCCAGTGGCTCCAAAGGAGGGGTAGATATTTGTGCAAATAAATATAAGCTAACAAGCTAAATTGGTGTTGACTAATGGCAAAATTATTATTTAATGGCATGCACCCCCCAAAATGATGTTCACAGAAGATGCAGAAGCCACCATTAGCATTCACTCATTCTTGACAACGTTGGTGCATGCTGTTCACCAGGCGTTGGAAATAACGTTGAGGGACAGCTTTCCATAATCGTTGAGCTAGTCACCAGAGGTTTATGGCAGAGACATGATGTGATCAAACTCGCCACCCAAGTATCCCATGCATGCTCTATGCGTGACAAGTCGAGTTAACATGCAGGCCAATCTAAGCTCTGAAAGTTCTGCAGCAGCAGGACGTCGATCACCACACTGGCACAATGAGGTCTTGCGTTGTCGTCCCAGATCCAAGCTCCAGATTCAATCTGCTGCAGAAGTCACATGACCAGGGGCTTAACAATCTTGTTGAGATGATACCGAACTGTAAAATTTCCATTGACAATGTACGTAGGGGTTCTGTGGTTCATGGATATCCCCACCCACACCATCACATCTCCTCTTCAAAATGGTTGATGTTGATCAATGTTGACATCAGCAAATATCTCTCTATGAGAATGATCAACACTAGCCTGGCCATCATTCAGCTGGAGTGAGAAGTGTGACTCATCTGTGAACACTGTCTCTGCCCACAGACCACGGTTCCACTGGATCTGACGTCTGCAACAGTGGCGACTACTGAACAGAAAACACGGTGGGCAGAAAGCAATATGACAGTTAAACATGCGGCTTCCTTTTAATGAGATATTAAGGTGGATAAATAAGAAATTCAGTAAAAATGTTTAATTTACTTGCCTTAATACCCTTCACAAAAAAAATAATAAAATAAACACTGGATTTACTGTGTTAAAGGAGAATTCCGGTGTGAAATTGACTTGGGGTGTATTGAAACATGTTAATGAGTACTAACATTTGTCGAATACCCCACCTCCGTACGCAAAAAAAATTTCAAAATACATGGCTTTTTAGCCTAAGCTCCCAACAGGCTTACAATGGTTGCAAATCGGGCATAGCATTGCCATGCAAAGAAATCGCTATTTTTTTTCATCATTAACGAGGCTCAAAGAAGCTCCACACTTCATCGGTAGAATTCCAAGGGCCCTAACATTTAAAACGAGGCACTGAGAACTTTGAAAATGCACAGATAGTTTATTAAAAAAGACTTTTATGCAGTTTCCAGTCGCCTCCAACTTGAAAGTAACAATAAGTCGATTGACGAGCACGAATGTATAGATTGCAATCTGTTCCCCTATCCTTCCTATTCGTTCGTGCTCGTCAATCGACTTATCGTGACTTTCAAGAAAAGAGAATCTGCTGAACAAACATTTAGCAAGCAAGTAAGTTAACTGGTATCAGGTGTGAAACATGATCGGCTATAAAAGGGATGTCTTAGAGAGGCTGAATTTCTCAGAAGTAAAGATGGCCAGAGGCTCTCCTACCTGTGAAGGCTTGTGTAAAAAAATTGTGGAATACTTTAAAACCAATGTTCCTCAGCGTCAAATTGCAAAGGTTTTGAAGATCTCATCATTGACAGTACATAACTTCATCAAAAGATTCAGAGAAACTGGAAAAATCTCTGAAAAAATGCGCATAAGGGACAAGGTTTTCGGACGTTAGACGCCACTGCATCACTCACCGGCCTGATTTTGTCATTGACATTACTAAACGGGGCCATGAATACTTTAAGATACCGCTGTCTGTAAACACAGTCTGCTATGCCATCCATAGATGCCACCTAAAACTTTATCATGCCAAAAGGAAAACCATTGTTGAGCATGATCCAGAAGCACCGCCGTGTTCTGTGGGCCAAGGCTCATTTACAATGGACTGTAGCAAAGTAGCAAAGAGTCCTGTGGTCAGACGAGTCCAAATTTGACATTCTTGTTTGACATCATGTGCGTTGTGTCCTCCAGACTAAAGAGGAGAAAGACCACCCCTCCTATTACCATCGTTCAGTTCAAAAGCCAGCATCTCTGATGGTGCATATGTGCATATGGTGTGGAACACTTGTATATTTTAAAAAGCACCATGAATGCTTATGAATTCTTAGTATATTTAGGTTTCAGAGTAAAATATACTCACCTCCTTGTGTATTTCAGCAGGACGATGCAAAATCCCATACTGCAGTTATTACAACAGCATGGCTTTGTAGTAGAAGAGTCCGTGTGCTGAACTGGCCTGCCTGCAGTCCTGATCTTTCTCTGATTGAGAACATTTGGCGTATAATTAAACGAAAAGTCTGTCAAAGGAGACCCAAAACTCTCCAGCAGCTGGAAGCCTGTATTATACAAGTGGGATCAAATTCCAGTGGCTTAATTCAAGAAACTTGTCTCCTCAATGCCCAGACGCCTCCACTCTGCGTTAAAAAGAAGAGTGGATGCTACACCATGGTAAACAGGCCCCTGTCCCAACTTTTTCTTGAGACCTGTAGCAGCCATCAAATTTGAAATGAGCTCACTTTGAGAGTAAAATTGTAAAAATTCTCAGTTTCAACATTTGCTATGTTATCTCTGTTCTATTGTGAATAAAACACTGGCTGGAGTGATTTGAAAGTCATTGCATTTTAAATTTATTCACAATTTTGCCTTTGTCCCAACTATTTCGTAATTGGGGTTGTATCTTCAATCAAGGAAAATGATCGAAAACCGATCAAAACTAATGACCAATGCGTGTTTTACGCCCTCCCTGCTTTCTGTGCATCGGCCACCACCGACCAGCAGGGTGCTGGCATCACAAACCTCAGTCTCACAGATGATTCCTCATGGTCTGGTCAGACACAATGGTGCCTCTGGCAGCTCTGAGTTGATCCCGAAGATGTGCAGTCACGAAGCACTATTGCAATGCCGTTATCATCAGGAGGTTGTCTTCTTGTGCGGTTGTTGATTGGGGTCTTTCAGAGCAGGAGCAATTTTGAACAGCTTTAGTTGTCCAAAACCTCTTGCCAGAGTCTACTGATAAGGCTTTGGCTTACATTCATATGCTGAGCCTCATTTCTCTGAGTTTGTCCATCTTGTAGCCAACCAATGGCCGGCCCCCTGACTTGTATGCGGAGCTGTTTGAACCATCTTCAAATTTCAAGTGATGAATAGATAATGCTCAGCCCTTTTTTAGATGATATTGGCATGCATGGACTGAAACTCATGGTGAATGAGGCGTCACAATGGGGGTTTCAAGGGAGTTTGTCTGTTCAGTCTGATTGAGTTTGTGCTATGAATCCATGAAAAGCAAACCTGGGGTAACTTCAAAAGTTTCTAAAGACCATTTTCCCATAATAACTTAATATCTATGCTTGACAACTCAAAGGGGGATATTCTTACCCTGTCTGGCTTTAAAAGACATTGATACAAAAATGATTTTTAAAAATCTTTTGACCCTTAACTTCTTTTGAGTTGTTTTTATCTGCTTTCTGTATGTTTTTACCTTAAAAATTGCTGCTTGTGCCAAAACAAAGTTATTGCTGTAGCTATCTGTGCATCTGGACCTGCAACAATCAACAAGTATTGCAGTGTTCATCTGCTGTTCTGAACAGGTGTACTTTGGAGTCATTCTGTCATGGCTGACTACTGCTCCCTCGCTCCTCTACTTTGTGTGGTGAGTCGAAACAATAAATGAACCCAGAACTCAATCTCCCATTCGAGCATTTTTTCAGCTGTATGTCTCACTCATTAATGGCAATGCAGCTCATTGATAGCCTATTTGCTCAGTAAATTAATTCAATTAGTTGTTAATAAGAGACAGGTAGAGAGTCAACCTGCATTATGGTAATGTCACTGATTGTGGACAGAATTTTTATTTCGATTTCATACATTCGAAAGACATTGACGTTTCATGTCATACACAGCAGCAGCCGCACATGTAGTGCTGTAGAAAAGTACTCTACCCTTTGCTAATTTCTTCCACTTTTGCTTACTTGTAATAATTCAATGCTTCAGATCATCTAACTGACAGCAAGAGTAAACACAAAATGCAGCTTTTAAATTATCATTTAATTTATCCTTTCGGATTAGATGCTAAACCAAGGTCCTGACTCACTGTGGTCATTAAAGATCCTATGACACTCATCGATAAGAGTCGGGGGTTCCGCGGTGTCATGGCTAAAGTCACAACCTGGCTCTTTCGACCTGCCACCTAATCATCCCCTGATCTAATTGGCTGTGCAAATTACCCTCTCCCTCCCCACCTCAACTCCCTGGGCTCCTTTGAAAAGGAGATTTCAATCTCAATGGGACGTCCCTGGTTAAATAAGGGTAAAATAAATAAATTTAAAAAATTAGTATGGCGTGCGGTGAGCCTCTGATCCTTAAACACATAATTGCATTCAAGCTGTTCCTGTTGAAGATCACTCGATTAATAATCACACAATTTATTTACTGAATAATCAAGACCAATATATGCGTATAAGCCTGTAATTATTAAGGAAGTATTAAAACATGATAGAGATCACCCTAAGGTCTACAATGACAACACACTTCATAGCGGTATTCTTGGGATGGAAAAAAAAAAAAACAATGAATGAATCCTGAACTCAGTCTCCCGTTCGAGCATTTTTTTCAGCTGTATGTCTCACTCATTAATGGGAATGCAGCTTATTGATAGCCTATTTGCTCAGTAAATAAATTCAATTAATTGTTAATAAGAGACAGGTAGAGAGTCAACCTGCATTATGGTAATGTCACTGATTGTGGACAGAATTTTTATTTCGATTTCAGACAGTTCGAAAGACATTGACGTTTCATGTCAACATTAATGCGAATATGATAATGCTTGATAATTATTACAGTGAACAATAATGCAAGCCGTAATTGATCAGTAATTCATCCTTGTAACTGAATGAATTAATACTTAGTTGCTAATTGGGAAACGTAAATGGGAACGAGTTTTTCGAAGTAATGCTCTTTAAGGCAAGGTGAGAAGAATGCAAGGCCTTGTGCCACCAGTGTAAAAAATTAATTGCCCCCCCCTAAAACCCAATGACTAGTCGTGCTGCTTTTGGCAGCAAGAAGTGCAAACAATTTGTGTTAACTGTCAATGAGTCTCTTATATGTGCAGGAATTTTGGCAAAGTCTTCTTTGCAGAATTTGTTTATATCTCCACACCGGAAGGTTTTTCAGCCAGGAATGCCTGTTTAAGTTCATGCCACTGCATCTCAGTGGGATTAAAGTCAGGACTTTGACTTAGCCACTCTGAACTCTTCTATTTTGTGTCTTTTGAGCCAATAAGAAGTGGATTTGCTTGGGTGCTTTGGATCACTGTCCTGTAGCATAACCCAACTGCACTTGAGATTAGGTCACAAACTGATGACCAGACATTCTCCTTCACGATTTTTTAGTAGAGAGCAGAATTCATGGTTCCATCAATTATGGCAAGTCGCCCAGGTTCTGAAGCAGCAAAGCAGCCTCAGACCACCAGACAACCATCATTCTGTTTGACTGTTAGTATAATGTTTTTTGATAGATTGGCCACTCCTGAGAGGGTTCACCACCATTCTAAAGTTTTTTTCATTCGCATATAATGGCATTCACCATGGTTTGCAAGAGTCCCTAGGGCAAGGCCATTGAAATATCTTTGTAACCCTCTCGCGATGATTGATGTCAACGACTTCTCATCTGTTCTTGATGTTTTTTAAACTCACAGCATCATGTGTCGCTTTTTGCCTCCTTCACATTGCCAAGCAGATTCATTTCAGTGATATTTAGATTCAGCAGGGTTGATATAATCATGCCTTGGTATGTCTTGTGAAATTAAAACCAATTATCAATTGAATTTGTTCAATTGATTGATTTAGTAGTTAAACGGCCAATACCTTTTTCACACAGGGCCAGGTAGGATTGATTACTCTTTCCTTCAAATAAATGTAACCATCATTTTAAAATTGTATTTTGCATTTACTTAGGTTATCTTTGTCTAATATTTATGACCTGAAACATTTAAGTGTAACAAATATGCAAAAATAGAAGGAATCGAGAGGATACAAATACTTTTTCACAGCACTATACACTGCAGCCTGCAGTTGCCACATTCACAAATGGCAGTAACTCCTGAGAATATCAGGCAATACAGGAACCTGAACTGAATAATGGAACCTGAACTAATGGCAAATGCAATTTAGCCTTATATTCATTGTCTCATTCCAAGTTGCCGGAATGCAGAACAAAAACCAAACAGAACTGCAGGACTGAACATAGCATTTATGAAGAGGATATTCAGGCTTTTAAAGGTTCTTTATTGTCATTTTTCCTTTAAAGCAACACATAATTAAATTGAGGGTATCATCAAAAAAAAATGACTGTAGAATGACTGTCAAATTTATTTTTGATGGCTTAATTTTCCATTCCATTATAAGGTTACAGAAGTGTTTACTTCTACACATGAATATCGACTTCAACATCAAGATCTCATTTAAATTGTCTGAACTCAGGTAACTGATGAAATGGGACAGATTTGCATAAATAATTTTTCGATGCTTTTGCCGCAATAACGTAAAAGGGGTTGGCATTGTTAGGCATAACATGCAGCCAAATGTCATTGCCAGGATCGTAATAAATCGTGTAAATGCGAAAAATCCAAAACTTTTGCTGACTTCCATCTCGTTTCAATATTTTTCAGGCTGCTAAAAAAATGATTCATTGAATGATGGTAGTCAGCAAAAGTTTAGGATTTTTTTTCACTTTTTTCACTTTGTCATTATCATGTTTTCATTATAATCTGTGTATTGGTCTTGATTAAATTCAATAAATAATTTGCCTGATTTTTAACCAGGTGAAACTAAACAATAACATCTTGAGTGCAATTGTGCAGTAAAAAGCTGCGGTTTCAGGAGGCCCTCTAATCATCTTACGGCATGTCACTGGCATATACGTTTGGCAGATAGGGTTGTATTAGTGTCCAATTTTGCGGTTAAGCGATGGTATTTTTCTGCAGTGGAGAACAACCTATCAACTGTCTCTGGGGCCCATATGGAGACTGGTCAGAGTGTGATGGCTGCACTAGAACACAGGTACACTTTTCTTTTCTTTATGTTCATTTAGCAGGAATGCACATCAAGAGCCAGAGTGAAAATCTGGGGTCGATTTACAATGATCCAATGAAATGAGACAATGAATGAACAATGAACAATGAAAATTGAAGTGGGGACTTTTGACATCAAATCATCAAGAATAAGAAATATCTTGAACTACATCTTGACAACAAAAAAACGGAATGTTCACCTCATTTATAAAACAAAACACCGTAATGAGCATTAAATTCACATGAGCAAAAGACAATGGGATCTGGAAACAAAACAAGAAAAAAGTAATTGTTGCATCTAAAATGTAATGTTGAGACTTGCATTTTCTGCAGACTAGGACCCGTCCTGTTCAGATGTTTGGCCAATTTGGGGGGGTCCCATGCTTTGGTGAGCCCACGGAGAAACGAGAGTGTGTCCCTAAGAAAAGTTGCCCTCTGGTTACGGGGTGTGGACACAGGTTCCGCTGCTCTTCAGGTGTGTGTACTACAGTCGTGCATGTAAGAGTCATCAAGCAGTCGGAAATTGTGCGGAAATTGTGTATTATACATGCATTAACAGTGTGTGTTACTGCTCTGTAATGTGTAATGTGACAGTAGTGCGAGCATGAGTCTGTGCGTACTGTATATCATGTCTGACAAAACAACGTTTATTTTACAGGTCAGTGTATCAACACGGCATTGGTTTGTAATGGAGATCAGGACTGTGAAGAAGATGGGCTGGATGAACAAAACTGCGATCAGGCCAGCAGCTCCACCATTTGCGACAACCACAGGGTCCCCCCCAACATTGAGCTCACTGGCAAAGGGTACACCCAGACTGGGGAATTTATGGGTCTAGGGCAGCAAGGGGTATGGTTACTCAATTAGATCACATTCTCTCTGGTTTATTTGCGGTTTCATTGGATGATTTTGAGTGATGCTGTAACTCCATTCTGGGCTTGGTTAATTGACCTATGGCTAAGCCGCGCCGCTCCACTGACTCAGACAAACAATCAATATTTTAGAACAGGCGCTCATGGCTGGTATCACAGTCAGAGATATTTTTCAGGATGCTATCGATGATTTTTGGCAATAGAAGGCTGAAATATCATCAAGAAGTCAGCAGAAAGGGTTACACTATGCATTGGAGAGATACATTAATGAATTTAGAGTGGAGAAGGTTAATGAAAAGTTTAAATTAGGAGCTAAAATTTTCAGGTCTCATTGAAAACACGATCAACCGCATCTTGTTCCCGTCACCCTCTCACACAACAAGATAGAGGATCAGCATTGTTGGTGCACTGCAGGGTAATGAATTTAATTTCCGTAATATTATTGCTACCGAATATGAGAAATCTAACCTGACGTGACTGAACTCCTTCTAAGTGAACAAGGTGACATGGTGAACAACACAGCCAGGAGCTCATGTTAAGCCACCCTCTGTCAGCACTGAAGTTAGCCATAGAGTTCACTAACTTTAGCTAATGTTAGCTAACTTAGCGATGTATAAGATAACTTTACATTAATCTCCAGCGAAGTGACAAGATGTCGCCTTAAACACGATGTTGCCTTGGCTTGGAACAAATGTAAACATCCTTGTTGACCTTTGTTTGCCACGTTAAGCTGATAATGGGGTCTTCCATAAAGCTTTATCCAGAGGAGACACTTCTCTCGGTTATGATGTGGCTTTGGGAAGAGTATAAAATATCCTCGGCCTCTCAGGATACCTCGTATCGGAGTTCCCTTTACCCCAAGCACAGTGTTTCACCATTAGAAACATTTTAAAACCCCATAAAAGTGAACAATTCGGAATTTCAGTAATGCATTTCAATGAAAGTTCAGACTCAGAATGTCCGAGTATATGGGGAGAGAATATGCACTGTAATTGGCTCATCGCATTTGCGGGTGGGGCTTATCCATAGGTCAATTGAGTCAGTTAACTGATTGATGCTGACACTGGTAACTGTGAGTGTAATGGAGACTAATGAGTGAGTAATGCTGTTACTAATGCCAGCAGTTCACACAGAATGATGCTGTAATCGCTTGGCTGCTCACCTTTACAGGTTTGACATGCTAACGGGAGAGCTGAGGGGTGGCGTGATCAACACTAAGAGCTTTGGCGGACAGTGCAGAAACATCTTTAGTGGGGACCACAAGACCTTGTACCGACTCCCAGAGAGCACACTGGGATACAGCTTCCAGGTGACCATATTAATTATGCACTGGGATCTTTAAATTGATTATTTTATCCTACTTTGTTTCCTTGTTAATTTCTGGACCTGGAAATGATCAGAGATCCATTATCTTTTAGGACAATCCAGGTCATTAAATTTTCTTTCAACGAGCTAGTTGAAAGCCAGGAGGTAGGCATTTTTTCACAAAATGCAAAATACATCAGTGGATACCTTCCAATGTTAGACCTAAAAATTCTGAAGAACCTTTATTAGAACTTATAAGAAGTTATGACATTGACGGTCAAATCTTTGACAATAAGCAATCTCAAAAGTAATAACATTTTGTGACAGCATTAAACTAGAAAGCTTAAGATACTGAATACAATTAATTTTTATCACTGAATCAATATGTTTTTTTTTTGTTTCTCAGATATCACCGAAAAACAATTTTATGTGTTTACAATGTTACGTTATAAGAGTACATAATAACATCCGCAGAATTAAATCATTTCCAGAACCTGGCTTATGTTGCCTACTTCTTTTAAGTTTCGTCTAAATCGGCCAAGTACGTAATCATGAGAAATGTTGTTCATATACAAACAGTCTGACAAACTAACAAACAAACACACAGGGGCAATTACATTAGCCCCATGCACATTTGCTAATGATCAAGCTGCGGATTCATCTCTTGCTAACTGTTTCTGCAACATCTGTAATTTATATAACTTCAAACTGATATTTAAAGGAGCAAAGAAATTCTCATTCGGTTCTTGATTCCTTTTCGTGCCTGCTGTGAATGGGTGTATTTATCGGGCAGTGAGAGAAGGAAGGAGGCAAACAAGGCAATCGGTAAAACCCTCTTTTATCCAAATTATCTTACAAGATGGTCTAAAGTTTGATACCACAATGTTTTTCTTTGTTTTTTCAAGGTCATTGCTGAAAATGACTTCAGTGATGAGGCCTACAACAGCTCGTGGTCCTACATGAAACACACAGAGAAGAGAGAAACCTTTAGACGGGGGCATCGCTATGAGACTTTTCATAAGGAGCTGAAAAATGACAAGGTGAGTACAATCCACTCCTGTTTCAGTCGTGAGAATGACAGTCCACGCAGTTTTTTGAATCTGATCTAAAGTAAAAAGAAAAAACAAAATGCTCACTTGTCAGTGAATTAAGTTTCACAAAATCAGCAAACAGCAAAACTCTCACTGCCCAGGTCATTTCCCCTCTGCTAGGCCCAAAGGTTACTGATCATCAAGAATGAAGTGGAGGTGGCCCAGTTTCAGAACAGTCCATCAGAATATCTGCCACTGTCAGAAGAGCTGTGGAAGGCCCTTTTGGCTCTCCCAGTGACGTACGAGGTCTCGGCCTACCGCTCGCTCATCCAGACGTACGGCACCCACTTCCTGTCCGAGGGCTCCTTGGGGGGACAGTACCGGGTCCTGCTGCAGTTTGAAGCTGAGTCCATGCAGGAGACAAGTGAGCTCCAGCCAGAACCCACTCCAAAATCAAAGCGCACACACACACAAACACACACACGCGCACACACACATACACACACACACACACACGCATACACACACAAACACACACACGCGCACACACACATACACACACACATAAAAGATTGCCTCTTAGCTCGGCACTGGACACTTCCACCTTATAGGGGACCAATTATGCTGTTTTTTACCTCAAGTAATATTATTCTTGGTTGTCCAAAAGGGAGGTTTATCATCTTGCAAGCACATTTAATTATTTCTAGGCTATTTGATTCCTGCCGTTCCGATCCCCTGATAAACAGACTGTTCTGAGTGGGCATCCTCTTTATGAAATGAGTTCTGCAGTGATTGGCCAGTATGGCACAGGTCAATAAAATTTAATGCACAGAGAAGAATGTTCGACTGCTGCCTGCTTTGCCCATGGTATTTTTGTGAAGACATTTGTAATTGAAGCACTGATTACTAAAACCCGACAAGTCAGGTCAAGTGTGACTTATGGGGTTTTAGCAATAGGTGCTTCAATTAGGTTAAAATTAACCTAACTTTTGCCTTCCGTAGTTGATTTGTTTATGCTACTTTGCTGAATCTATCAGGGAAAACGCCAAGTCAGGTAATGTCACCTCGTCATGCAGTCTGTTGCCTTGATGACTGAAGTCATGCGACCCGCTGGGCAAAAGAAAAGTTGTCTGAGTGACATATTTGAATAAAAATAGAGGTCATTTGAAGCAAAAAGATGTTGTATTTAAGTTTGTTTCTAGGGAAAACTTTGTCAGCGCTTGTTGATATTTCATAGTGAAAGCATAAAATATCCACTATATAACTACGGAAATAGAAAGAGCATAGTGGCGCACGAGCAGTGCAACATAGTGGCACCATGCTGTAGGGAAATCCCTGATGTGGCTAGATAACCAACTATTACAATGGCTACACAATTATGGAAAGGTAATGTCTGCAGGCTCAGCAAGGATGGCCATTACATTCACAAATAAATAATAACAATAATAATAATAATAATGCATCAGTTTTATATAGCGCTTTTCTGGGCACTTAAAGACGCTTCACAATGGATACATTATTAATTCACTCACACATTCACGCTCCGATGGTGGTAAACCACGTTTTTGTGGCCAAAGCTGCCCTGGGGCAGACTGACGGAAGCATGGCTGCCAGTATGCGCCTACGGCCCCGCCGACACCTCCAAATATTCGCACACAGCCATACAGGAGTGTTCCTATATTGTTCCTATATTGGACAATGCGACATGCAGCCACTATAACTACACTTGGAATTAAGTCAGTTAAGAATGATCTGCAGTTTGCATATGTATAGCAGCAATCGTTCACTAACATTCCATTATATTTCGATTAGCTGTATTATTGCATTAAAAACGGGCTGAATTCCATTAAAAGCAGTCACTTGTTTTATTTGTTCCTATTGACCTGTGTCCTACATTGCCATTGCCTTTCGCTAAAATAGTGAAAGTTTCTAAAAGTTGTAAATTAACAGTCATTTTTATTAGTTTGCTGACCTAACCGGCCAGATAGTTTATTCACAAAACCATCTTGGGAGAGCTTCAACTGATCAGCTTAACAAATCATGATGTGAGGTACAGTTCAGGAACCACACGCGAGAGACAGTAATCCAAAAAAATGTATGCCTTTAATGGAGTCCGAGTCAAAGCCAAAAAAAATACAAGAATTTCCAAGCCTCAATACGAAATCCAAAAACAGTGTTGACTAGACAGGCAGGGGTCAGAACCTGTAAGACAAATGAGCAAAGGTGTAAAAACTAAAGGCATAAAGTCGTAGTCGATGAACAAATTGAAGGGTCATACACAGGGCATCCAAACACAGAAATCGTAGTCATACAAAAAGGGTCAAAATCCAAAAAGACAAAACAGTACAAAAAGGGAAATGACAAGAATCGAAGTCAGACAAACCAGTGAAGAAAAACAATACTCAATGGCATACAAGGTGCTCTGCGCAATGAAATATTGATCAACATTCTGACAAGGAGCTGGCTGTGAAAAGTCTGCTGAAATAGATGAGAGGAAAGTCACATGCTGTGCAGGGAGCAAGTGAGCTGGATCAGACTAATTACAACGGGAGAATCATATGAGGGAAACCCTACCCGCGAAGACTGGCGAAAGCCAAGACACAGACAGGAATCACACAGCCTATGACATTTAAACAGCTCCAGTCAAGGAGTTCTAAGTGCACAGATAACGAGTGCAGGAAAGTAATTAAGCACGTGCGAGAGATCTCGCAGGGGAAGACAGGTACAGCTGATCAAGAGGCGGAGACTAGAACAGGGCGATTGCTGAGAGGGAATTAGTATAAATTAGTAGCGGTGCAACTTTACAGATTTAACTTGAGTGTTCTTTAGGAAGTTAGTAATCTATGTACATAGATTAGTTGTGTTAGTAGACTATGATGCAAAATACAAATCTTAGTTTTGTTAGTAATCAGAACAGTAAGATGAAGGAAGTAAACAAGAATCGAAGGAATATATTGAACACCGGAATTAATTTAAATCACCCGAAGTAAATGAGCATGCAAACAGGGAAGACGGACTGAACCAACTAGATCACAAGACAAGGGAGACAAGTGTAATGGAACTGAGAAATGGAATGAACTAAAAACCTGAGAATTACAATAACCAAAAAGAATAAATAAAAGACAAAATCATGAACACTGAACTTGAACATAAACATCACCAAAAACCATAACCATGACACATGACTTGTTTGTATCTTCTGAAAAGCATGATAGGTCCCCCGTAATTTTGTTGCATTGTGTTGATACCGGTCAGCTATATGAAGCAGTCAGACAAAGTGTATGGCACACACGTAAAGCTTTATGTTGATTGAAGCAGGGATGTTGCAAAGAAAAAATAAGCCATGAGTGTTCAGATAAGGGGCAGGACAATTCACACGGGCCAGCACGTGATGTAAGAAGGGGAGCCAAATCTGAATGGCACGCCGAATACCAGGTTTTATAGAAAAAGGCTGCCCTCAAAAAGCTGACATGGTTGTTTTATTTCACTGTTCGTGGATTGGTAGGCGCTTCTGATATCAAAATACAGAACAAAGAGAGTTTTTTTATGATATGTCCCCATTAAAAATCTACAATCAAACTCAATCAGCACACTTATTACACAGAAACAGCTGGCAAACCAATCACCCACACCAAATATCAAACCAAGCGATTTTCGCTCACATTTGCCTACCCTTGCCTTTTTGTCTCCCGTCTCCTCTGGCGAAAGGGAGACATAGGAATGCACCCTGTCCGTGCGTGTGTGTATCCATCTGTCCATCCGAACAATGGCGTTAACACGATAGCTCAAGAGGAAAATGGATTACAGACCCCATGCTCTGCATATAACAAGATTAGATTATGAACCAGTTTCCTATTTAATATCAGTGACCTTGACCTATTATATGACCTTGCAATTAGCAGGTCAAACATCGCTGCTTGACGTATCTTTTTCGAACATGATTTACAAGCTGAAAATTGTTCAATTGTTGCGACATTCTCTTTAACCTGATGGTCAAATTTTATGGATCCAGTTCCTTGCCATCTTTTACAAAATATCTACTTTCACGTTGAACAGAATTGACCTCTTTTAAGGTCATAAGGTACATATTTATTTTGGCGACGGGAAACCATGGGCCTTGAGGCCAGCTTGTATAGCTTAGATACTAAAGCTTGAGACTACCTGGTCAAGAAACCACCAAGCATGGTATCAACACAAGACTTAAAATCTCTCCAGTCAGCCCCAAAAATTATTTGTTCACTAAGAAAAAGTTGAAGAAATAAGAAAATAATAGACAAGGAACACAAAGAATCATTAATGGTATACAGCAGTCAATTCCTTGATTATTTGGTAATAACATTGAAATACACAAAATAACCCTTTAGCTCTGATACCTCCACTTGACTGTACCCAGTATTCCACACCCTCACGCTGAACCCCACACCACAGAGCCAATTCTGTGTTTCCTCTCTACCTGCCTTTTTCTCATATTCAGTGAAACTAATTTTTAGTTTTGGAGCATTTCCACCAAAATTAATTTCACCGGTATCCTTTATCAAAATTTTACCCTGCTAGGCCCCAGTGGTAATCATAAACAGATAATGTCAAAGACAGAATTCTTTTATGAACTGCTTGATTTTCATTTAATGATAGACTGTGGAATTACGTTACAAATCAGTATAAAGAAGAGATGATTTTGTGAATGAACTGACTCAGATCTCCTGTGATCTGGAAAAACCCAGTGAATTTATCAGTGGCAAGGATTCTTTCAACTGAACAAAAACCTTTGGATTCTGGACTTCTTACTGAAAGAAAAAATGATAATAGAAACTTGATCTAGACAGTTCAAATAACACTAATAGCTTGTGGTTTAAGACTTTCACCACTCTTAATTACTGCAAAAGAGGGTCGAACTCAGTTTCTCCCAAAATTAAAATATGGACTAGGTTTTTACAGATCACAGATGTAAGGTTCCTGGAAATGACAGGATGGAACTTTGCATCTTAATTTTTGTGTATTGTGTAGAAATTTTGATTTCTGATTTTATAATGCATCAACCCTGAAACTGTGATGCTATTACTAATGAATTACTGGTGATATTCTCCCTTCATGCTTATAACCAAGGAAGAACAAAAAAGATCCCATTACAACTATGCTTAGCAATCAGTTGCACTGACAGCTATGAGAAGGGTGTAAATATAAGTCCGATGTGACACTCTCTCCTCTTTCTCCCCTCTTCCGGTTAAGGTTCCTCTGACCTTGACTTCCACAATTGCGTGAAAATAGTGAAACGTCGTTTGTTCTGGAAAAAGACTACGATCAAATGTGAAAAAATCATTAAGAACCTCAAGAACACAAAAGGTAACATGTCATCCTTCATACATTTTATGGGGTCACGGAAAAAAACCGTGATAGATGGGAAGCTTCCTCAGGGTTTCATCTTCTGTGACTTTGCTTATGAAGAAGTGTGTTAAATAGTGGTTGCATGGATTTATTTAATGTGCCGCTGCTTGAGAAGTCATCAGGCTTGGAGCCACATTCTTGACCTTCATTGGCCAGGGTTCAGCAACAATAAGATTCCAGTGAAAACCGACATTCTTGGAGGATATCCTGCTTATATTGCTGGGCTCAGCTACATAGACCTGGAGAACCCAACTGCCAACAGTGATATGTACTCCAAGTGGGCAGGATCCGTGAAGAACTTCCCCCAGATCATTAAACAAAAGGTGGGTTGAGAATCCAAACCTCAGAATAGGAACTGGTAGGGAGAGCTTTGTGTTTTGGGGCGCATCCTAATCCTTGAAAAATGTATCCTCCTTTTCTCCACTCGTTTCCTCCACGAGGAGTCTAGTTAACAAAAGGACGATACGTTTTTGAATTATTGGGCATGCTTTGGGAAGTTATATTTTGAAAATGGCACAATCACAAGCTGGTTGTGCTGAAAAACAAAGACAATTTTGGGTGAGACCAGTTGCAACTTTCATCTGCTTTAAGCAGCATTTTGGACACTTTAAGCTGAACTGAGGCTGATAAAAATGAGTCTGAAGCTTGGTAAAACTGATCCAAGCTACGCAAGTTGAATAAGATGGTTAGGAATATGCCACATTGTATCGATTCGCCCCACCCTTGGATGATGGTCAACCTGATGGCTTTGCAGGCGCATCAGCTAGTGAAGAGCTGGCTTGTAGTTGACCTGCTTAAAATGTGAAAAACACATTTTCAGTTTGATTAGGCTCATTTAAGATGGAATTTCAGCTGGGCTTCAGTTTTCCTTGTTCAAGTTCACTAAACCTGGGTAGATTGATGACCTGACTGAAGGGTTTGTTTTGCTGCTGTCAGTTCTGGTGAGTATGCTGGATGTACTGAGATTATCATCTTGATTATCATCTTGACGTAACTGGATCGCATCACTTGGTGATTTTTTTTGGCATGTACTTTGCATAACACAGCAGTTGAGAGTGTTTGGTGGATTGGGATTACTGTTTCCCAGCTGAGTGGATGACAAGGTGGACTCCTGCAGTTTTTCATTCTGCTCACTGTAGTTAAGGCCACTGCATGAGCTGGTGAAGGAGGTACCATGTGCAGCATTGAAAAAGCTCCACCTGAAAAGAGCCATTCAGAACTATCTGGAGGAGGACCATCCCTGCCACTGCCGGTCCTGCCAAAACAATGGCCACGCCCTGCTGCTAGGGACTAGCTGTACTTGCATTTGCCCGCTGGACACCTCAGGTCCCTCCTGCCAGCACGGTACTCCCCTGGAGGAGCAGCCAGGTACTCCAAAACTGCAGTGTCTTGAAAATAAGCTTCTCCTCAGGACTAAATTTCCCTCTAAGAGACACCAGTTTTTCGAGCTGCATGAGGAGTCACCGCATATTTATTATATTCAGTCAATTGAACATAGCTACAGTTTTAAAGTGATTAAGCTGTCACTCCAACTTAATTGATTTCTGACGGGAATGCAGTCACTTTGAAACGAGCTCTGATTTATGTATTAACCTGAATGAATGGCTCAGGAGTTATCCATGGTGACTGGAGCTGCTGGTCTTCTTGGAGTTCCTGTTCTGGTGGCCGAAGGTCAAGGACACGCTCATGCTCAAATCCGCCACCCAAGATGGGAGGCAGGCATTGTACTGGGGAGCCTGTGGACACCCAACCATGCGTTGACGAGGACCTTCAACATCTACAGTGAGCGCATTCAATGAATCTCCTGATCAGATTGATTATTATTGATTATTAATATTATTGATTATTAACTATTGATTACACTACAATAAAGCTGATGATTAGCTCTCAGCCTGAAATAAAACTAGCCACTCTCCTGTACTTATTAGCCCATTGTAAAACTATAATTATTAAGGCTCATGTTTCGCTTGCAAAAAGCTAAAAATTAGCCTGAAATAAAGGTAGTAATTAGCCTACTATAATGCAGGTGATTAGCATGAAATGATGCAAATTAATCTGCTTTCCAGAATGATGGAACCTCACTGCTTTGACTCCTCCCTCATGCCAAATAAGATCTGTAAGACTCCACCGCCTCTAAGGAATGGGTTCATCATGGTAAGAACCTCCTATTGAGTGACTGGACCATTTTCTCCCTCATTTATCCTGAAAATTCCAATTTAAACATGCCTAAACTTGTCAGTCTGATTTAAGAAGTGTTGCTGTCCCTTTGACAACACTTTTAGCTGGTCATCTAGCAGTTAACCAGTTGAACAGCCCATAATCAGTCTGTCCACCACTGAACTACCAGCTTACTGTTTGAGCTTATCTGGCTCAGATCAACTTTGTCCATCTACAAACTTTATATGCCCCTTTGAATGCCCAAAAACACTTCTTAAACCATATTAAATGAGCTGAGAAGCCATGCTGACAGCAAGGATTTCTGATTAGCGTCTGCTCCATCCTGGGCAAAGACATGTCCAAACATCTTGTTGAACCATGTAACCTTTGACAATATTATTCCCTATCTGCTCATATCCATTTATTTTCAGGACCCCAAAGACATCTATTCCATTGGCAGTAAAATTGTGTACTCATGCATTGAAGGACACCATATCATTGGGGATCCAGTGGCTGAATGCACAGATCAGCAGACCTGGATGAAACATGCAATGGAGTGCAAGAGTACGTACTCCCTCCCATTCATTCCTTACAGACTTAAATTTAGGTTCTCCATGACAGGGCTCTCAAATGGTCAATAAGATTAAAGGTAAGCAATCCTAAATAATCCAGTTGGGACCAGCAGAGATTCTTATCAGGTCATATCTGGTGTGCGCTTAGTCATAGCTAGCCCATGACTTGTCAAAGCTAGTGACATGACAGGAGAGCTTTAATGCATAATAAGCTGCTGGAGTATACTGGTGGTGAAAATGGTGGCCTAAGTGACCGTGGGATACTGAACTGGTGAACAGCTGGTGGACCCCCAAAAACCAGCTAAAAATGTAGTATTGCAGCCTAAAACAGTTTGGACAGATTTCAACAGTTTACCCTTAAACAGGCAACGCGCACAGGAGATACATAGTCTTTAACACCCTATAGAGGGCATTAATACATGTTTTTTTACCAAATCAATTTATTATTCATCAAAAGTCTGGCTTCTTACTAGTTTACAGGTCACATGACTTTGTTCAAGTTATAAGTCATGGTTTAGTTATCCTGGTCAAATTTCAAGATGGCCACCAACCGTGGAGCAAATGCTGATCTCAAAGTATCAAAGTACTTGAAAATCATAGTCATTTGTAAAACCATTATCATATTAAATTATGAAAGTGATTATAGAAACTTAAAATATACTGATAAAGAAAAATTTGTCTTACTTTGTCAATGGAGTTAGTTTGGGAACTTTAAAATGTATGTATCCCACAGGATACGTTGCCAGATTAGGGGATGAATTCGGTCAATGTGTATTTTGTATAGGATTAAAAATTCAAACAGGAATACTTGCTTATATACACTTCAAAATCAGATTTTATAAGTCACAGGTATGCATGATATGTAATTTTATCCCTTTATTTTCCTACAAAGTGTTGTAATTTGGTGATTTTATGATAGCAGGAATATGCATTATGAGCATGAACATGAGATCAGTAGAGCAGTTCTTTGCTGAAATTCCAGCTATACTTGTTCATGCTTGTAGCTGGTCAAGCAAGTCTGACATGATCTATCATGGTCAAAGATGTTTTTTGATGGTTTTATACCAGCTAACCAGAAAAAACCAGCCAGAATAACCATAAAACCACCTAACTGCGAAAAATGATGTGAAAAACATATTTCAAGCTGGTAAAATAATAATAATTTAAAAAGCTTAAACCATCTTAAGAGGAAGAGTCGACACCTGAAAAGCCATGACATATAAATGATAATGACCGTGTTGAGGTACATCTGCGCATATTTACTGCCTAATCCCCCTACTTCCCAGAATAGAGTTGCTCCTTGTGATACACACATAGCATATTTAGGCATATATATACTGTATCCTGTGTTACACTTGGCGTAAGATAAGGTTTGAATATAACAGCAACTGCCCATGAATTTATGCAAGCAGATGAGCTATACTATATAGATCTTTTGCTATATTCTATTACTATTTTTTATTTGTCATAACAAAAATGTCCATGTATAAAGTATTAATAGTTACATTTGTCAGTCATTTTATAAATAGGCCCATATTGAAAAAATGTTGCTATTCATACTTGAATTTCATAGATAGGACCAAATACTGTGAAAGGCTAATACTATGATAAAAATGTATAAAATACATTTTTACATTAGTTTTGTAACGTAAAAGACCAATAAAATCAAGAAAGAAAGTTTGTCTAATTAAGGATGTAAATATTCACCATTTTGACTGTTTTTATACCCTAATAGGGAAATGTATCCTGGTAGAAACAATTCATAAAATCCCAATTTTACAACATATTTCAAAAATGAGTGAAAATGTTCTCCTGAGGTGCAAATGAGATAACCTGACATCAAATGATTTTTTGAAACAATATTTCTATTCCTGCCTGTTTAAGGGTTAAGCTAGAATTTTCAGCCAAAATATGGCAGAGCCAATAGAAAATTAAAAGTATTTTGTCTTTCTGCAATGAACTATAAAACAAAACCTGAGCAAGATGAAGGATCTCTTCAACATTCTAATAATGGGCCCACTGAATTTCTCATTGTTTGCAGGGACAGTGTGTGGACCTCCCCCCCTCCAAAACAATGTCATAGGAACTCCATGGAAATTGACCTATCAGATTGGAGAGAGAGTGTCACTGTCTTGCCCACCTGGAACACAGTGGGAGGGTTTATCTGAGATCACCTGTGACTCCAGCCTCAACTGGCCTCCATCTACAGAAGAAATTAGATGCCAAGCAGGTATAATCCCTCCAACAACCCCATACGTAAACTGGCAAGCACATCACCGAGATCCCAAGGCATGTAATATTCCCCTCTATCAGACAGAAATACAAGCAAAATGTTTATTTTGTCAATTTTCTTCGACAAATAAAGTTGTTGGAATGTTTCCTATTCTAAGTCAATATTCTCAAACCACATTTTTTTAGTTCCCAAAAGTGATTGTGACATCAGTGATTGTTAAAATGTGAGTCCAGGTATGAGTGATCTAACACTTTAAAGGGCAATTTTGTGTGTTCTAGTGTCAACAGAAGTTCCAGAACAATCCAAGCTGCAGTGTGAATCTTGGAAGAAACCAGTTAAGGACCACTGTGTCTGCAAAATGCCCTATGAATGCGGGTGAGACTTCTGTCTTAGAGTGACCGCTAATTTCATCCACATTCTCTGTAAAAACATAATTGTTTCATTAGGATGCAGTGTCAACGTGTTGTAACAGCAAAACTGTGTGACTGTAACAGTCAGAATATTGTGGCAGAGTGGCGTAACAGCATTGAGTAACTGCAATGTGATATGGAATCAGTAAGACACCAGAAGCGGGGTGAAGGGAAATGAGGATTTATTGAAAGCAAAATTAAACAGGCACGAGGGCCAACAAAAAACTTGGCCCAAAGGGTTGCAAAAAGACAAACTAAGGAAAGCTACACAGAGCTGGGAAACTAAATAGCAAAAACGGCAAGAACAAAAAACCACTGGAAACTCCAGGCAGAAATCCAAGAACGAAAACAAACAAGACTAAGGCTATATACACAAGGGCTATGAACAAGACTTGGGAACAAGGACTTGGAAGCATGAACATGAGCGAAGACTTGTACATGAAACGAGACTTGAGCAACAAAACTTGAGACACTGTCTGCCAGCCAACTTCCACCGCATCCAGATAAAGGCTAGGAAATCAAGACATGAGGGGCAACACCTGGAGAAGGAGAACAAGAGGCAGGGCAAGATCATGAGACATGGACTAAGATTGGATGACAAGACTTGCTCATTAAGAGAATGAGCGTGCTCAGCTTAAGTACCAATTAAGTATGCAGTTTGGAAGCAGCATGAATGTTCAGAACAGAAAAGCACAGCAAGACTTGAAATAGCAAAGCAGGAATCCTGACAATAAACTCCCTGTCTAAATTAGTAATATTAGGAATGTGCCTATCAAAGAATTACACCACCCAGTGAGTGTTAGTAAATGTTAGTAACTTAAAAACAGTTAATTGTCAATTAAGCTTAGAAAGGCCCGAATCCAGCACAGCACAGAAGGAAGGGGAAATACCAAAGCCAACCATAGCTCAGAAATGTGCAACAACGACAAAAACATGGAAAAGTAAAAACATGGACAAGGAATGTGAATTATGAAATGTGTAATCCTAATACAAGAAACTGTTAACTGTGACTATGAACTATGAAATCTTGAACATGAAACTGTTAAAACCATAAATGCTGTCCTGGCCAAAGGCCAGGACCCCAGAACACAACACAATGTAACAGTTGTGAACTATCACTGCAGCGTAATAGCTGAGTAATTTGGTGAAGTGACCACAGTTTAACAGTGAAGTCATGTGACCACTGCTTAAGAACAAAGTAGTGTGACAATAGTGTAAAACTGAGTAGTCTGACCATGGTGGAACAGCTGAGCACTGTGACTATGATGTAATAGCTGAGTAGTGTGAAATGGCAAAAAAAAAATGGAGAGAAGAAAGAGGAAGAGGAGAAAAAACGCCATGATAAACAAATGTTTGCATGTCTTTGGTAATGTCAGTTTCCTCAAGTTTAGAAAGTCCCTAAATATCCTTTACATTTTCATGCAACCTGTTGCGTGTAGCCGTTACTAGCAAATTAGCTAGCTAGTTAAATACTCGAGACATTTCTCTTTTAACTGGCTGGCAGAGGTGTGTAGTAACTTTGTTACAGTACTTAAGTCGTTTTTTTATTTTGAGGATTTGTACTTTACTTGAGTTTTTTTTTTTTTTTTTTTTACTGGGAGTTTCATTTTTACTCTACTACATTTAAAAAATAAAAAGTATACTTTTACTTCGTTACTTTGACACTGGCCACTTTGATACTCGTTACAAATTAAAATATGAATATAATTCATCATTTAAAGATTATCTGGATTTGGCGTGTTCGAGAAGAACAACGGTGCTCGGCAGGGTATCTTCGAGCAGATGTGTCCATCAGCAGACATGGAGCTGCAAATTTATGCAAGCAGTTACAATATTCTATCGCTAGATAGCACCCCCGGATCAGTTATTGAATATTTACGGCAAGCTGAGCTTATTTAATACTGTTTTTGTACATTTGAAGTTATTTTTATATATCTTAGTGATTTTTTTTGTTGTTGCACTTTATTATTGTTCTTGCACGACAAATTATTTTTGCACATTGCTGTCGGAGTTTTTTGAAACCAAAAATAATAAACCAGAAGACACTTTTACTGTGAATGCATTGCCTACTGGTTTATTTTTGTTACTTTTAGTAGGCCTAGATGATATTCAGTATCCCACTTAGTGCTTTATCACTTGCAATGTTGTGTGAATCAACCCCAGTCTGCTCTTGTAGCTGAATAAGCTCCTTTTTGGAGATTAAAAACCATAGGCTACATGGGTAAAGACATGTCAGGCTGACAATAGGATAATGTAAACAACACTGCCGGAGCTGCATAGTTGCAGCAGTGTTACACTGCTGCAATGAGTTTATAATAGGTGTATTATTGATCAATAATCTGTTACGAAAAACTCTGGGAAAACACAGAATACTCGGAACACGGACTCGGAACAAGGAAACAAGGGGGAGTGAGACGCCAGGTTCAGGAAACCAAAAATATTTAATAAGACTAAAAGGCTCGAAAGGGAAAAAATAACGTGGCGCACAGGCCAAAAGAACCACCGTGCAACAGCACTGAACGGGGAAAAACTCAGGAACCAAATTACTGAAAAATCTAGGAAACACTAGGGGGCACTAGAGAACAGACTGGGGCAACTCGGGAACAGAGTGAGGCAACTCAGGAACAGACTTGGACAACTCGGGAACAGACTGGGACAACTCAGAAACAGACTGGGGCAACTCGTGAACAGACTGGGGCAACTCGGGAACATCAGGAGGCTCGGAAGAAATCAGACGGAGGGCAGACACAGTACATGGCGACGGGCACAGCTGGCAGGCGGCTGACTCGGGAGGCTCAGCTGGCGGGGAGCAGGCTCGGTAAGACATCAGGCAGGGGGCAGACTTGGACGACTCGGGAACACCAGGAGACTCAGGGCAACTCAGAAAACAGCAGGCAGAGGGCAGACGGCCCGGGAGGGCTCAGCAGGCAGAGGGCAGACGACTCGAGAGGGCTCAGCAGGCAGCGTGCAGACGACTCGGGAGGGCTCAGCAGGCAGAGGGCAGATGACTCAGGAGGTGCAGGGACACTCAGAAACAGAAGGCTCGGGAGGCATGGAGACACTTGGATGCAGAGGGCTCGGGAGACACATGCACACTCGGGCTCAGCAGACTCAGAACTGGTACTGGAGAGTGAATGAGGAGAGAGAGATGAATAGGGAGTGATGTGGAGTAGAATGGGGTGAGCGAGCGGGAGCGAAGTCAGATCTGAACTGCGCTGCTGGCAGGGAACATATATAGGGCGGGGGCACGTACAACACAGGTGCTGAAAATTAATATAATTAACAAGGGGTGGAACACGAGGGAAACCTAATTACATGAAACAGAAAAACATTAACACACAAACGAGGATCACAAGACTCTCCCAAAGATGGGATAAATAAACTGAATAAGAGACTCCTAAGTGCATAGAGTGAGAAGCAGAACAGAGGAGATAAATGCAGAGAGTCTGCGGGAAACATAGCAAAGCCAGTTAAACGAAAGCAAGAGGCGGAGACTAGAACAGGGCGAATGCGGAGAGGTCGTTAGTAAATTAGTAAGTGCAGCTGTACAATCCCGAGTGCTCGTTAGTACGTTAGTCTTATATACACAGTGTTAGTTTGGTTAGTAAATGCTAGAAAACAACAAACTGTTAGTACGGGTTAGTAAGATAGCAAAAGCAAGGGAAAGCAAGCAAACGAGAATGGAAGGAAGACTGAAACCCAGAATCCATTAATTCACCCGAAATAGTGTCACAATCTATTATAACAGAACCGGCAACGAACTAATGACGCGACCGGGGGAAAAGCCAAAGACCATACATGGGCAAGACATGGACTACAATAACACGAGAAAGATACGAAATGTGAAACACTAAGACATCTGACTCAAAACGGATATCACAGAAATAATAAAAACCTAAAATTGACTAACCAAATGGGCAGAAAGCCACAGAACACAACATAATCAATATTATTGGCAAAAATAGAGGGTCCCAAAATGAAATTTTGCTTAGGGCCCCATGGAGGCTTGGGCCGGCTCAGCCTGCAATGTAAGTGAAACTGAAAAACTTACATGCAAAAGGACTTAAATTCCACATGACAATCTCTTAAATACACGTTGATTGAATAATTACTGATCCGTGTTCCAATGGAATATCTCCTTTCACTCTCGGTACGGCGTGGGTAGATTAAAAAGTGGGACTCAGCAATTAAATATAATTTAGTTTGCCGAATTAAAATTTTCAATCATCACTTTTGTTATTCAGTGAGAGACTTCTGACTGCGGCATGAGAACGTGGTATGCCACAAAAAAGGGAGAAACTTGACAAGTATGCAATTTTGCATAACAATAATTTAAATGCACAGAATTAGACGTCCAAATGAATGATTGTCATCCTAGCTTAATGGGGGGAACATCTGTCAACATCTGTCAATGTGGAGTGTTTTTGGTGTGAATGCATTGTAAACTAGAAAAGCACTCAGAGAGCGCAGAACCTCCGCCAGGGGGCAGCAAAGCCAAAAGCACGGTGATTGGAACTCCGACCCATTGGAAAGACTTGAAATCTTGAACTTTGGCGTATATCTCAGCAGTACTTTGGCCTAGATATGCCAAAATTTAATCACCTCTTCCTTGAGTTCCTCTTCCCACCTACTCTGAAAATTTCGTCAAAATCCGGCCATAAGTTTTTGAGTTATATTGTACACAAACAAACAAACCAACAAACAAACGGCACCGAAAACATACACCTCCTAGCGGAGGTTAATAAAGAAAACGATTGAGAACAAATCAGGACTAATAATTGTTTTAAAGGGATACTGTGCCCCCTAATTTCCATTTCTGGTGCTGGCCCTGCTATAGTGTAATAGCGGAGTAGAGTGACAGACTAATTTGTAAAAACCGACCACCGTCTAATTTACTTTTGATAACATTGCTATGCATTGTACCACAAAATTATGAGGCGTGTTCTTCTGCGTATAAATGATGAAATAAAATATTATTATGTCTTATTATTATGATGTATTATGTAAATTTCAGTGCTGGTGTTGCTCATTAAGCAGTACAGATTTGCGTAAATTAGTTTGCGAGGCTGCGTGAATCCGTTATATATTCTGAATGTTTTCACAGCTAAAGGGCGCTGTAAGGCAAGTTGCACAGCTGTATGACAATCCTATGGATGGCGAAAATAAATGCTGCAAAGTCAACAAAAGTTTTGGATTTACAGTACCATATCAATTATATAAATGTGGACAATAGGAATTCACCTTCTCATTCTTAATTTTAATTATAGGTCATGTATTGGTCTTGGTCACTCAGTCGATAAATTGTTTGATTGTTAATCAGGCCAGCTTAAATAAACACAGCTTGCTGGGAGTCTAGCCGTAAGGGTGAGCTTACTGACGGACCGCTGAAAAAATCTAAGGCCTGGATGAAAGGAAGTATAACTACTGATATCACGCAAGAGAATAACTGAATCCACAAGCACCTCGGCACTGGCATTTGATTTACACTCACCCACTCTATAGGGCTATGTAGTGAATGTTCAACATTGAAAACAGTATAAAGGGAGTGAGTGAGCATGTGGACAAGTGTGCAATCCGAACACCTTAGATCCCCCAAGTAAAAATGTCTGCCCCCTGATATTGATGCTGATTTGATGACTCATCGATTTTAAAATGCTTTGCACTGGATCATTACCGAATTAAAATTTATAATACTATGCGTTTTAGACACTTTAATAATTCTACTTTCCGCTGAAATATACTTCGCCGAGGTGCGGTCTCTTCCTTTAGTAGCTCAGTAGTGTGACTATGGTGTAATAACTGTATACCTTGACCGTGGTGTAACAGCTGAGTAGTGTACATTGGTGTAATAACTGATTAGTTTGACTATGATATAAAGCTGACCAGTGTCTCTACCATGTAACACCTGAAGTGTGGGTTGATGGTGTGATGTGTGATTATAGTGTAATAGCTGATCAGTGAGACCATGGTGTCATAATTAAGTTGTGCGACTGCAGCTGAGCAGTGTGTCTATGAAGTATTAGCAGTGCAGTGTGTTTACGGTGCACTAGCTGAGTAGTGTGACTGTGGCGTAATAGCTGAGTAGTGTAATTATGGTGAAATAGCAGGGTAATGGTGATGTAATAATGAAGTGTCATTATGGCATTATAGCTCAGTAGCGTGACTACAATGTAATATATCTGCAGTGTTACTACTATATGATAGTGGAGTAATGTAACTGGCATAATAGCTGAGTATTGCGATTATGGTGTAATAGCTCAGTTGTGTAACCAGTGAGTAACAGCTGAGTAATTGCATGTGAGCTGTGGAACCATGGTGTGGTAGCTGAGTAGAGTGACTATGGTTTACTAGTGGAGTAGTGAGACTACAATATAATAGCTGATTAGAGTGGCCATAGAGTAGTATCTGAGTAGTCTAACTACTGTGTAATAGTGCAATTGCAGTGTGATAGCAGGATAATGTGACTGTGGTAACACAACCCTCTGGTACATTGACTTTCACAGCTCTTCCCTGGACGTTTGTGCAACTGACAGTGGGCGGGGTTTGACATACAAACTGAGTGTGTGCAAAATCAAAGCTCTGGAGTGCTTGGGGCGGAGTTACACTCTGGCTGAAGACAGTGCTTGTGATTGGCCAAAGCATGAAGCCACACCCTGCCCTGCCTGCCAGCTGTGGGAGAAGTGTGATGGTAAGTAATGTGCTCCCTACTGTTTCCTGAGGTACAAAAATCCAAATCAACAATTAAAAAAACATTTCAATGACAAGAGTAGCATCCCACAGTGGTTGTATTAGATACTTCTATTCCAATAAAATCTTTTATAGCTATGCTGAACTGAATGTGTTTTTTAAACTGGGGAGTCAAACTCTAATCCTGGAGGGCCACAGTGTCTGCTGGTTTTGGGTATGTTTCCCCATGAGATTTATTAAGTCACTGAATAGCTAACGTACCCTCACAACTAGTTTTTCAGACATTAATTGTCCTCTAAGAGCTCAACACAAAAGCCTGTAGGCACTGTGGCACTTCAGGGCTGAATTTTTACATCCCTATTTTAACCAATATCAGGGCTCAGCCTCACATAGAATTAAACCAAGAGCCCACCCAAATCTGGAACATAAACTGAAAAAGAAACAGCCGCTATGAGTCTTAATCAAAACAGTTATGTTGCTAACTTTGTCATCAAGTTTTGTTTAACTGCCCCAAGTCCTGCTGGACCTGGATCTGACCAATGTTTGTTGTTTCTGCAGAGCGGAGCAGCATGTGCTCGTGCAGAGAGGTGGGCCAGTGCTCTGAGCCTGGTAGTCAATTGTGCGTCAGACTGGGGGAAGATGCTATAGCTGTGACAATGAAGGAATGCGAGGCCGGAATCAGAAAGTGCAGAGGGGACCCAATCACCATTGTTGCCCTTGGACCCTGCTCTTCCTAATGCAATATGACAGTTTCTCTGTAAGGATAAACAACAGATCCTGTATATTAATTAATTTAAAATTGAACACAGCTTGTGGAAATGGTTAATGTCTGGTAGTATCCCAGCACTGTTTTAGCATTTTAACTGTTTGGCTGAATGGAAGAGACTTTTGTTTACACTTTCAGCTTCTGTTTTAATTATACTGTGAAACATTGTAGAATGATGCACTGCTTCACATCATTTTGTATCAGGGGTTCGTGCAGTACGTCATACTTACAGGATAATGTCATTCTCTCCGAGATTCCATCTTCCGATTTTTCCTACTCTTAGATTAGACTTTTGCTCCTGCCTTTCTAAGAAACTTGATTGAAATGAAAGGGGACATACTATGAAAAACTCACTTTTTCAGTGCTTGTACCCACACATTTCAGAGACTGGAGTGCACACAATCCCACAAACTATGAAATAAAACAATCCAGTCAGTTTTTTGAGGGCTGTCTTTTATTTATTTATTTTTTATGAAAAACATGGCATTTGACGTACCTTTCACATGCTCAGAAGAAGCACTCTACTCCTTATATGAATATCTCCTCACAAGGCTTATTTTTTTTATCGCAAAATCCTTGCTTCAATAGGCATCAACATATACGTGTTTTCTATCTATTTTTTTTTTTCATCTGACTGCTTTATACCACTAACCTGGGTCATTAGGACCAATTATGCTTTCATTTTGTAGAGGGGATGCCCACTCAGTGCTGCCTGTTTTTTCAGAGGGTTAGAAATCAAATTGCCAAGAAACCATGGATTTTATATACACACGCGAACACGCACACGCACACGCACTCACACACACACATTTTTTTTTTCTTTAAGTTTATACACATCCCCTCTAGACATCTAAGAATATAATAAATTGGAGAAAAAAAACAGCATGGTAGGTCCCCTGTAAGGCAACTAATACACGAATGCCTTTCCTTTGGCTGTTACATGAAGTACATTTTTCAGTTGATCATATTGATCATGCTTCCCGAATTTTGTACTTCTTATCGTTTCACCATCAATTCGCAGGGCTTGTCCAATAATCTTCCACAGAACTCAAAAGTATAAAAGTTGAACATTATAAAAAGATTTTTCAAGATTTCTCATCTTCCACATGTTCTGGATTATATGGTTGTTATGAACTTAATCTTGAAGAAATAATGAACATAGTGCAATTCCAAGGCTACTAGAAAAATTAGCACAGATTAAATGGATAAATTATCCTCATTTACTGTCTACATGTTCCACATAAACTTATTATCATCAAAGAGATAATGAATTTCAGTATCCCACAGAAAAATTAATTGCCTGGCTATGCACCAACATGTGATGTTAGATGTGAAGGTATTTATAAGCAAAACAAACCTGAAGATCATTTTCTCATTTTTGCAATTTCTTGAGTGAGTTTACAGGATATAGATTAAGCGTGTGTAATCCTCAAATTAAAAGTTTTGGAGAATCATTAAAATTAAATTTAGTCTAGGATTAATCTCAATCTGTGTCTGAGAAACCATCCCACAAAATGATATCAAAATATCCTCAATGAATAATCAGGGGTTATGAGTAAATGACATGGTTCTCCACAGTTTTTTTTTTTTTTTTTGCGATGTTAACAGTATAAATCTGGAAATTTGCAGTGCATGGGTATCTTTTGGTGCCAGGCATCTAACAAGGCCCTTCATGGACAATGTTGAACTCAATCCTGGCGCATTTCATGGCCGCCATAAAGCAGAGGTTCATGCTCTTCTGGCTCTTGGTCTTCAGTATCTCCAGACAGAAAGTCTGCTGGCCACTTCTGGAGCAGTCGCGCGGCACCTTACACTCACAGCGCCTTGAGCCTGAAGGCAAAAAAATACAGGAGGACTGAACATTTGATGCAAAGTCACAAAGACACAATCCTCATTAACCCGAGAGACAAATTATTCTATCCAATTAAGAACAGGGATCACCAACTCTGACCCTCGAATCCAAATCCATCATTGATTTTCTTTTCTCTGCGGTCATTAACTAATTAACTGAAACATTAGGGCCTCTTATTGACCAGACAGTCTTTACACCTGACTCACAGATATAATAAGAAAAACAATATAACCAGATGTCCTTCTGATAGCAATCAGGATATCTTTGCTTTCTGGTTACCAGGAGGTAGCTAATACTACCATGCACATTTCTTGACACCAAGTAAACTTGTGTATGAAATACTCAGTGCATCCCACATTCTCAATACATACGTACACATACGACATAAGTATGTCCAATAGTCCTCGTCCAAATGCAGTCCTGCATTAAGAGGTAAATAAAAATGACACAGTCTCAAGTGGAAGGAATTTGAAAAACAAAAATCCCAAGAAAGCTCAATTTACGGCGTGGATCTCACTTGCTTCCGAAAGCCTCCCAAGTAATGGTTCATGTCCATTGACATGTGTGTTCACGGTACGCTATCTTCTTCAATAATCACTTATTTTGCTTGAGTGCCGTTTTTTCCTTTTTTTTCTTCGGTGTAACACCGAACCATATCTGGGGCCTCATTTATCAATAAAAGTTCTACTAAATTTTCATGGCGAAAAGCCAAAAATGGCGTACACCTAAAATATTTACATCCTTTTCAACCGCAAATGTCTGTGACTCAATGACTTTTGGAGTATCAGAGTGATGCTGTTTGCTCAGTGCTAACATAATGGGAATAACCGTCACAAGGCTAATGGGGAAAAAAAAGTTAGTTTTCTGTTAAATCACACAATACAGTTATGTGATAAATAGAATCTTATACTTTCGGTCGTGTCATATGAAAGTTATGAAACGGGTTGAGTAAATTTTGGGTTTAGCGCAAAATCTTCTGAACTCGTTTCGTAACTTAAATATGACATGCACATTCTTGTAAGATCCTCTATTAAATGAATCTCCCAACACAGTTTGCCATCATGAAAGGTTTACCTTGCTGAAGTTTCTCTTGATAAAACCATTCAGTTTTGTTAGGGTGGAAATAAAACAACAACCAGTCTTTGTTAATTTGTAGCAATGTCACACAAGGAAGGAAAACCAGCAGCTGACAGCTGTCAAGTACCATGAGTTGATGATCACTGAAATTTGGTATTTTATGAATTGGAACATTATAAAAACTCACTGATGGAAGGGATTTCCAACAATTACTAACACCACCATTACAATGGCTACCCCTGCTACTCCTACTGCTGCTGCTGCTGCTATTACTACAATCCTACCGTTACTGTTACTCAAAATAATAATAATAATAATAATAATAATAATACCGGTGCAGGTTTCCCACTCATAGCAGGTGTCGGGTCCGCAGGGCTCTTGGACCTCACTGCGGTTGGCCATCCTAGCTCTGAACAGGGCCCACTGCAGCTTATCCTGGTCTACATCACAAAATCCAGAGCTCAGGAAGTACAGCGGCTCTCCCCTGCACTGCCCAGCATAGAAGGCACAGATAGATTTCATCCCAGTGCTGCCGGTCCCTGCATCCAGCACGCAGACGTCTGCTCTGTATAGACTACATTCCCAAGCATACAACACATCATAGATTGTAAATGGACTTCAGTGACATCGAGGACCATAAGAACCATTGGCAATGCTCAGATTTCAAGAATAAAAGCTAATATACTGTAAGAAATAAAGAGAACAACAATGTGGTAAAAACAAAGCTGCATGCTCCACTGTCTGCATGTTTGAGTACAGCTGGTTGTTTGTGAGCATGCATATTTATTTGTGTGAGCAAATGTGCATGCAAACAAACCATAAGCTGTATTAATTTAAGTAAATGGACATAGTTTTCATGACATCACCCAATAAGTCCTGAAAATCCAAAATGAAGTTCAGTTGCTGCATAAAGACAACCTGAGTAAACACAAAATGCCGTTTTCAAATGATGATTTCCTTTATTCAAGGAAAAAAGAAATCCAACCCTAACTGGCCCTGTGTGATAAAATATTGGCTCCCTTGGTTGATAAATCAACTAATTTAAACAAATTTAACCCTTTTAATCCGAATGTGTCGTCGCTGACAAATGCACACGTAAGTACGGTGATTACCGTAAGCTTTTTGCAATACAAAAAAAAATTACAACTGTTCCTGAAAGCTGAGAAGTTGCGCTTCAGCCCACATACAGGATACTACGGTAAACACAGCAGCATGACACTCTTCCTGGATTTTTGCATTAGGCCTTAAAGGGTTTTAATTGATATTTGACCCTTCCACAAAAACAATGCTCATCCATGCAGGGTGGCATCATGGTAGCTGTCCCTATGCATATCGGGACAGATTTTCGACATCCTGTGCTGGCCAGTATTCTGGCAAATTATTATGTTCTCTCTGAAAATGCTAACACAATTAAAACAACTGGAGAGTCTTAGTCTTGTTTTTGTCTTAGTATAAAAGTATAAATCAGCCAACACTCGCAACTTTAATATTTGTTAGCTTGTTACAAAGTACGCAAGTTTAATTGAACTAGCTATGTTTGTTTAACAGTAACATGCTGCATGCCATGATCATCTAATGTCTACATTTTCCTGAGAGGCCAGTGGATACATTCAAATACACTGAACAAAAATATAAATGCAACAGTTCAGTCCTTTCAATATTCCTCATAATTATTTCTGAGGTTGTCTTTGTAGGATTTATTTACATGACCAGGGTTGTTTGCTACTGGTCTGTGTACATTTCAGTCTTCTCTATATCATTGTAAAGCTCAAGCCCTTTGTCAAAATTTCCTTTCAGACAGGAGGGGTCAACCAGACAGGGTGTCACAACCAGTTATTAGGTTTAGGGGAGCAGTTATTCTTCATAAGAGTCATATAGGTTTTAATTAAATCTTTACCTTGAATAAATAAAATGGTCATTTAAAAGCTGTATATTGCGTCTACTCTTGTGGTTTATGTCTTATATTAAACTTAGTTGGATGATCTAAAACATATGTTATTATGACAAATAAGCAAAAATTAAGAAATTAGTAAGGTGGAAAATACTTTCTCAGGGCACTGTTTGTCCTTTAAACTTGATTTAGAAAGAAATATCTGCCCACTTGTTTCCAACTAGGAAAAAAGATTCCCAGGAAAACTTAGGAGAAAAAGGGTAATAGTTCTTTTCCGCTGTTTTGAGCAAATTGGAGAATTTGCCACAGTTCTTCTGCAGGCTGGTTGTCGGAGTTACCTCTGCCTCTCCAGGTAATCCCTGACTGTCTGATCATGCTTATCTAAGGAGACCATATTATCTAGGTGTGCAGACACTCACCGACACTCCTCCTCTGGAATACACACACACTGGGAACCTATTTTCTTTTCCCCCCTCTTGCAGCTGCTTTCAGGGACAAATGGACGCTCTGATGGGGAAAACAGGGGTGTTGTTAAGCACACTCTGTTCTTGTGAATGTTACCGTGCTAACATTACCAAGTAAACACTGCAGTACAGTCCAGTAACAATACGATAACCATGGTGATATCACTTAAGCTATCCCTTCACTTTTGGTCCCAAAGTAGACTTACCAACTAGAATTTAATTATAATTGAAGCTGGGTTTAGACTCAGGATATTCAGAAATCAGGTCTTTCCATGCATTGTCTGTGTTATGTCCAGAGTCAGTTAGTAAACTGAATTGTACCATAGTTCCAGTTAAGCTTACTGATCAGTCAAGAAGCTGATGATGTTTACTATAATATCACTCTGACTTTTTACCATATGCATCACCCCACTTGTTCGTGTTTGCAATATAAAATCCTAATTCATTGGAACATGTCATGGCCTGCATGTTTCCCTTATCGTTTTAGACGGGATTACTTCATGGGAGGTTTAAAACTGGAATGTGCTCCACACGAGAAAGATATGGGAGTGATTGTTGACCAAACCCTCACAGGCTCCAGCCATTCTGCCATAGCAGTTAAAAAAGCCAATCGGATGCTGGGATACATTGCTAAAAGTATCTAGTACAAATCTAAGGAGGTGATGCTTCTTTTGTACAACACATTCGTCAGACCACATCCGGAGTATTGTGTAAAGTTCTGGGGACCATACTTTAAGAACGATATAGAGGCTCTAGAGAAAGTTCAGAGAAGAGCCACTAAGCTAATTCCAGGTATAAAAGATGAAAGCTATGAGAAGAGGCTGAAGATCCTTAATCTCTTTAGTCTTGGGAAAAGGAGACTAAGAGGTGATTTGATTGAGGTCTTAAATTATGTTAAAGGGATAAACAAAGTGAATTATGTAGGATTCCTTCGACTGTTGTGAGTAGAACTCGGGCTCACAAATGGAAGTTGACCAAAGATAAATTTAGCACTGATATTCGGAAATATTTCTTCACCCAAAGAGTAATTTCAATTTAGAACAGCTTGCCTGACCCTATTGTTGAGGCAGAGACCTTGGGGGTTTTCAAGAGCAGGCTTGACTTAAAGTCAGATACCATTGAGTCGTTGAGTATCTGAAGGGATATATTCACAATAGCATAAAGAAACTGGCGAGCGTAGTTGGGCTGAACGGCCTGTTCCTGCCATTCATGTTATGGTACGTTATGTTTTTTCCCCCCAGTCCAGCCATCCATGTCAGCTTCCAGTGCTGTTTTCCTTAATTGATTCATCAGTGTCACTATTCTCTTCTGTCCCTCTTTGCATCCTTGTATGCTTGCAGGCCCCCTCATTCCTTAATTGTTTCTTGGTTTGTTGCGTATGTGTAAGTAGCTGTATTCTCATCTTCGCTTTGTTAGACTGTCTCGCTCCCTCTATTGAGCTTGAAGCCAGTTTCTTTGTAAAATTCTCCGACAACCGTCTATCTGTTGAGTTTAATAAGAAAACAATCTTATTACCCATTTATAAGCGATAGTCTCTCTGTCTCCTGAGGCTCTTTCTGTGGCGCTCTCACCTGGTCCTCCAAGCCTGGGAGTTCAAGGCTGTTCACTAACCTTCTGCTGGTTACCCAAGCATTGCTTTCCCAATGCTGACCCGGAACCAGTCACTGACTACAGCTTGACCAGTCCTCCAGAATCCTGTTTGCCGATCACCAGACCCAAACTACCCCAACCATCTCTTTCCAGGGCCCCTGTCTGTTCTTAAAGCTGGAGTATGCAATCTTGGAACAGCAAGCAAGATTTGAATGTAGCCTCACCTCTAAACGCACCCCTTCCCTTAAGTCTCTGACCAAAGCCACGCCCCCTGATTCACATGCACGAGCGCGAGTCTCGCATCCCATTACCAGGATGCAGTGTCCTACACCTGAATCGTCAGCGGAGCTGTGTGAACGCTAGGTGCAAACACAGCGAAATATCAACATTTTACCATCAACAATTATCCCATGAATGTGGCCTCTGGTCAAAGACCAAACCAATATGACTACCTGGGCATATTAGAAATAGAGTTACAGCATATAACGTATATACAGGTATACACTACAGGTAGCCACTGAGCTAGCCTTAGCACTGGAAACAAGGTAACATCAGCCACGAGCACAACGTTTCTAAAATGAGATATTCTCAACGGAGTGTCACTGTAACCATTGACGTCTTGAAGCTATATGGTATTTCAGAATGTTTGTTAACAATATGCGCTAAGATACTTCCGGGTGGCAGAATGCAAGCGGATTCCCACTGACCTGAAGAGATCCAGCCGGTCTTAAATGAATAAGTTTGGGGTTTAAGACTTGGATATTTTGTAAAACGAGATGAGAAATATTGACTGCTAAATATGAAAACATAGGTTTTGTAACCAGAAAATACATCTGTGGTGATATACGATATATCTACCAGCCACCCACTTGCGTTAGCAACCAACTACCGACGAAGTTATTATGAGCCGAGCTTGCAACGCCTATTGGCGGTAAGTGTAGGCTGCTTTTTCCCAATGGCTTTTGCAGCTAATGTGACAGCAGAGCCCCTGGTGACAGCATTCTTTGGTGACAGTCAGCGACAACAGCATCCGCCGAGAAAAAGCACACAACTGTTTATTTTAAAGGGGACCTAATTTGCTATTTTTCCAAGGTTATAATTTGGTCTTTGACTCCCCTAGAGTGAATGATCTGTGAATGGTGCGTGCGCCCTGCGATGGATTGGCAAGCTGTCCAGAGTGGGTCCCTGCCTTTGACCGTAGTCAGCTGGGATAGGCTCCAGCTCGCCTATCCAGCTCGCCTGAATGAATGACTCACCTACAGTACTCCTGATCGCACAAAGTAAACAAGAGCCATCTGGCAATGGCGGATCCCCCCGGCTGTTGGTTGTGTAACCTACAGGTTGTGTGGACAGATGGACGGACCGAAACCCCCAAAGGGCACAACTAGATCATAAGATGTCCAAATTTGGTGTTTGTAAGTGGTATAGTTTTCGAGTTCTGGTCCGGAACCGATTTTATTACAGACGAACGGACAGACGGATGGACACACTGATCGCTATATCCCCCGCATTATATGCCGGGGGGATAAAAAAAGGTACTTATTTCCCCTTATATTGCCATCCTCAAAAACCCCATTTGTAGTTTATTGTAGTCTCTGCCTGAAACGCCTACACTAAGGCATAGTATGATCTGTCGTTGTTCGTGCTTGCTAGAATAGTTTCCGGTGTGGGCACGTCCAGCGCAGTGGTTGGCTCTGGCTAGGTCTGTACTAATTGGACGGCATAACCTGACATCAGGTTTTACCCAGATCTCGTACAGATCTCGGCAAGAGCTGTTCAGAGAGGAAATCACGCTCACAAAATCACGTTCTTGGATTACGGCAAAATCCCTGTATCTTATGTTTAGAAACTTTTCAGAGGTTGAGCATGGACAACCAACATTGTAACATTGCTAATATGTATTAAAAGAAGGATCAGCATGTTAGATCCCCTTTAAACGATATTAAAATTGTGAGAAAGGTGACCAAATAAATTCTTGCGCTAACATGTTAAGTAGACAAGAACGCAACTATCTCAAACTGCAGATTCAGCTTACCGTGTCCTCGCGTTCATTGAAATTTGTACTCCCATTCTCAACTTCTCAAGTTTGAACTGACAAATATGGGAGTCCGTGAGAAATGGCAATGCTAATGCTGGCTAGTGTTTGTCCAGCTGTAAAGAAACACCCACAACTAGACTACACAGCTGATTGAATTGCATGTGCATCAGAAATGATTGTCACCGTCAGTCACTCCTCCTGGCTCTGATTGGTTGTTTTGTCCCGGTCACGGTGAAATCTTGCAGAAGGAATTACGAAACCCAAAACCAGTGAAGTTGGCACGTTGTGTAAATCGTAAATAAAAACAGAATACAATGATTTGCAAATCCTTTTCAACCTATATTCAATTGAATTCACTGCAAAGACAAGTTACTTCATGTTCGAACAGGTAAACTTTGTAATTTTTTGCAAATGTTAGCTCATTTGGACTTTGAGATTTGTCTTAAAGCTGTTAAAGCATGGATGACACAAAATTTTCTATTACTAAATCTAGATAAGACTTAAATATTGGTAATAGGTCCAAAATCGCTTAGATACACATTCCTTAAGTTTTCTCCCAACTTAGATGACCTCTATTTTTCTGCCAAAGCTATTGTTAAAAACCTTAGCTTCACTTTTGATTCAGACCTCTCTCTTCATGCTTTTATCAACAACATTATAAAAGTGGCCTTTTTTCCAATCTGAAAAACATATCTAAACTGTTGTCCCTTCAGGACGCAAAAAAAAGTGGTTCACGCATTAGCGTCCTCTCGGCTGGACTACTGTAACTTTTCACTGTCTGGTTGCACTAGCTGTGCCCTGAAAAGGGTTCAGACCAGGACTACGACATGCCACCACATTAGCCCATGCACTGCTCAAAAATCTTCATTGGCTACCTGTCAAATTTACAATTCAATATAAAATACTACTGCTAACTTACAAAGCTTTGAATGACTTGGTCCCAGAATATCTAGGCACCCTCCTCATTCCTTACTCCCCACCAAGATTACTTCATTGACAATGTGGTGGATATTTAAAAATTCCAAATATATCCAGGGTTACAAGTGAGGGAGAGCATTACAAAGACCCAATTTTATGGAACAATAACAATGTTATATTGTAGTCACACAACATTTCAACAAACAATAAATTAGCTAAAAAAAATAAGGAATAACTGACATGCCAGACATAATATGGTCAGTATTTTGTTTATTTTAGTCAACGACTCAGAACAGAAGATGGTCAGTGTGACAATGCACATGTTCTCAAAGGACAGGGATTAATTTGCCGTTGGGTTATAAACTCGCACAATGGCACAATGCATTTTACTGATCAGGGATGCTTTGTTTACACTCCTAGCCACCGCATTCACGTCACAATCTCGCGCTTCTGCTGGCTGAAACTCTGTCTCACGTGGCTTGAGTTCAAAACAATGGCGGTCTCAGTTTCGGATTTTATCATGAAAATTACGGACAGTTATCGCCAATTACTTGGAAAGGACTAATTGTCTTGTGGAAATACTTGAAGGGGGTGCTACAAGTCAAAACAGGTAAGCGTGAAAATCCTCCTTCAAGTAAATCTATACACAACCGGTGGCACTGAGCATGCATTAAAGTTGCCAGTGGGGCTTGCAACAGCCTTGGTCACCGGGGAGGTCCATCTGGTACTGCTGCCTAGTGTCAAGTAAATCCATGTGGAACTGGTGGCACTGCGCATGCATTAACGGTGGCAGTGGGGCTTGCTACAGCCTTGGTCAACAGGAAGGTCCACATGGTACTGGTGGTGGCTAGCGTTAAGTAAATCCACGTGGTCTTACGGCCTAGTATGAATGTAGGGCCTTTGTGCTGCAATTAGTGGATGGAGGAGTGTTCACTGTTTCTAAACTAGCTGCTCCAGAATTGTAACTTGGTACCTGACGTAGGCAGTGTCGGCACCAGAACTGGAATTTGGGGGGCACAGACACATCCCAGGAAAACAATTATTATTCTTGACTTGTTCTCGATCTTTTTCTAAATTAACAATACATTCACTCAGAAAACACTCCACACTAGCAGGCATTGCTAGTTCTCCCCATTAAAGTAAAACAACAATCCGTCATTTGGCCATGCACTTTGGAGCACTTAAATCAGTGTTATTCAAAATTGCATAATGACGTTTCAAATGGTCTTTTATTTCATTTCAAAAATTGAAACGGTCATGCAGCACAGGTTAGATCGCCTGAGGTGCTGAAAAGGTAGAGCCGAAGTTCCAGAACAGTTTGTCTTTCGCAAAGAATAGGCCTATTTATAAGTAAATTATTTTAATGTACTGAATTCAGCCCATCATTCATTCGCTGTTAGATTGCATGGGTAGAGAAGCCGTGTCTTCAGTTGCCAATGAATTATTACTATAATTGTAAATCTATAATCATAAATGTGTCAATGAGGCAAAATGATTGAGAACTAGTCTGGACTGTTTGTTGTTGTAAAGGGATGTGTCCGTGCCCCCCATCAAAATAAATTCCAGTTCTGGCGCTAACATTGGACGCAGAACAAAATTTTATTTAGTATGCAGTTGTTTTATCTAGTGCCTAACCCCCTTTTTTGTGTCTTTCCCGGGAATCCCGGGAACACTGAGTCTATGGACCATCCAAGCCCTGTCTCTCACCATGTGGTTGCTGGCTGCTGCTGTCCTGCTGACCCCATCCTTGCCTTGCCACTTCCTGGAGCTACAGACGCCACTGCTTGGATGTTTTAATGAGTTTTAATGGACTTTAATTAAACATTATTAATTAGCTCGCCAATGGAAGATGGGCTTCCCCACTATAGCTGAGTTCCTCTTGAGATCTCTTCCTACTGGGGAAGGGTTTTTTCCTCACCACTCTGATTTTTTTTCTCCCTACTGGCATTTTTATTTATTTAGTTACTTTGCCTCATTAGCTATTTTGAGGATTAGGCTGGACACTGCCCTTTCTGCACTGTGAAGCATCTTTGTGACTGTCTGTGAAAAGTGCTATTGAATTACTGTATTAAAAGTGCCAAGGGTCGTTCTCATGACCCCCGCCTGGTTCCTTCCCAGTTGCTCATAGCAGGAACATAGCTCATTTGGTACTTCAAAGGTTACCATTAACATGCTCCAGGAGAATTAACAACATAACAGTGGACATGGCAAAAGATAAATTCTTTAAAAGGAATTTTCACATCAATAGGGCCCGTTTCCACCGCAGGAACTTCAGGGTAATTTTATGGGGTCGGGGCAGTTGTTGCGTGTCTCCACCGCCAGAACCACCCCTGAAGGAAAGAGTTCCTGAACATTTTCAGTGGCTAAAAAAGTCCCACCTCGGAGTAGGTACTCTGAACGGACCCGAAAAACTCCTGGGTGGGACTCGGGGTTTACTTGGCGCTGATTGGATTTACTCAGGGCAGGATCTGACGTCAACAGAAAGTGACAAAATAGCCGGCATTTTTAAAACTCAGCAGATGATGAAGGGTCGCATTTTTAAAAGGACGTCACAAAACTTTACAGGAACCTTCCTCCTACTTCACCCTCTCGGTGGAGACACGGCAGTTGAGAGGGCCGAGTGAGAGGACGTTCCTGTTGTAGTTCCTGCCCCCCAAATACTACCAGGAACTTCTTTGGTGGAAACGGACCTAATGTGGGACTGCCAGCAAGGGTGAAAATAACTCATGAGCAAGTCTGTGCATTGCTTTGCAGTAGGAAATGTTTTATCCAGCTTTTCTTCTTTGCAAACTGTTTCCTTAGGTGGAGCTTAAATAAACAAAAGAATGACCATATTGTGTCTGGCATGTTAGTTATTCCTTATTTTTTTTGTAAATTTATTGTTTATTGTAATGTTGTGTAACTACAATATGACATTGTTATTCAATCATTTTGCTTCATAATAATCCTGCCAAAAACAGAGATCATTGACCATTATATTAATGCAATGATTGTGCATGATATAAGGCTGAAGCAGGCAGATTTAATACAGCAACATCTAGGATCAATCCATACAAGCCATGATGGTCCATGGTTCAAATTCAGCCAATAATTGTCATAATTCTTTTACTTCTCATTCTTACTGCTCTCTTATGGAAAATGCTCTAAATATACGAGCTAAATAAAGCACCTCCTACCACTTTCACAGCGAATGTCCTTCTGGAGGGGCGGTTCCCAAGTTAGACTCTTCCCGCAGCTGTAATAACGGGGCCCTGATGGCACCATGCCAACACCTGCACAGTTCAGCATCAAGCCATCCCCAATCTTATACTCCTCTTTCAGTGGCTGCAGAGTGATGTCATCAGGAACAGGCGGTTTGGTGCAAACTCTCTCTGTGGTATGAGAGGGCAGAGTTAAGCTGTATTTATGAAACACAGACAAAATCCATAATGTGAGCAGTAATGTTTGGGGTGGATTATTTACAGCCCTAATTCAAAAAAAAAAAAATTGGCATGTCTTGCAAAATACTAATAAAATCAAAGAGAATCTTTATTTGAAAAGTCCATTCATGATCTACTATACCGGAAACAGTCCAACAGAATTTTTATGTTCCAACAAGTGAATTTAATTACTCCTTGAAAATATGCAATATCGTGACTGCAATGTGATGTGACGACGAGACCAGAAAAATTGGCTCATTCGACCGTTTACCACTGTATGAATACACAATAAGTGTGGTCACACTCATTAAGCGTTTGGGCCCTGAAGATACCAGTTAAGTCAATTCTAGCAAGCAGAACTGTCCATTCCCTTATTATGTGGGTCTTCAACCGCACAACTGTAGGGGGCCTTTGGTGATGCACGTTTTTCTTCATAATGCACCTTGCATTCTCAATCAGTGACAAATTTGGACTGTGTACAAGGAAATCTTGCAGCCCTTTTGGAGAGTGTTACCAGCTTCACCTTTGTATAGTTAAGCTTTAAGTTGCTTTTGGGGATGTAACAGCAAATTTTGTTGACTGATGAAGGTTTACCAGAAAATTTCAGAGTAATTTCATTTTTTGATATCCATTAGTTGCAAGATAGTTCTGTAGATAGCGATGTCTCGAGAATTGGAGATCACGCGCATTCAGAAGTGGTTTTTTGCCTAGCCCTTTAAGCACCTAGATTCAGTTGGATTTGTTCCATCTTTTAATGGCTTAATATTCAATACATTTTTGTGCAAATTTCCACCCAAACTAAAGTGCTTACTGTTCTTGAACTACTTTGATTACAGGAATAATTGTGGTCTCTCCTGAAAGGTGAGTCAGCAGCTTGCTCAAATGGTCTGAAATACTGAGAATATAACCTAAACTGAGTGACGGAACAGAAAATGTAGATTTTTATCAGGCAGAAAAAGAGTCTTTTTTTTCTTTAAGCCCTGTGGCACTGTGCCCGAGCCTCATCAGCCAAGAAAAATAATAGAGCCACCCCCAGACACCTATCCAATGACAGGTTCAAATATTATGATACTGTGCATATTTTGACAGATCTGATCAATGTTATACAAGTAAACCAATGGCACCACATAGTCAGGCTGAGGGTCTTCACGACCCAATTTGAAATAGTATTTTCACCATAGAATTGAATTCTAAAGCTTTGCCATCTCCAATGCTTTGTCTGTTTGCAATACAGAACTCCTCTGAACACACAGACTGTATGAACAGATGGACGCAGCACCCGGGTCTGAAAAGTGAAGCCAATGAGGAAATCTCGTAAAAAAGAGTTGCAGAAAGAGGTTAAATGTCTATGAGAAAATGACCCAACTTTCCCACCTGATTTCTCATTTCAATAATGACTTTCCACATTGTTTTATGGTATCTACTACAATTTTATCACAATGTTCATTTTTGTGAATTATGTTCCTAAATAGACTAGAATAAAGGATAATTTGTTATGGCCCCAATTTGTTATGACATATAAGACAGCAAGGGATGACAGATAAAATTTTAAAACTTAAACAGATTTAATCAAACAAAGACTGACAACTAACCTACAATCTATACTACTGACCAAGATTGACTTGTACAAGAAAAAAAATATTTACAGTCCCTTTGAGATGGAGTTGCTTTGTGCAATGTTCTGGGACAGGAAGATGCTCCAACCCAGGCAAAAATCAACACAAAAAGCTTCACAGGTCTTGAAAAGAGTGACAGGTCTGGTCAAATGTATCCTTCTCCATGCAATTACTCCTACTACTTTACTATCAATTTTTCTACTTATATACTCTTTTCCAGCCCCCTCCCACCTTACAGACTTTTTCCAATTCTCTGGGACTCCCCCTCTCAGACATGCCCAGGACATGCCCAAATCTAGCTCCAGACTGGGCTTAACAAAAAAAGGTCAATACTGCCATCTAGTGGCATTTTTTTCCACATTACAAAATCCAGACATGCTTTAAGGGTGAGGCTATCCTCTAGTCCTCATCAGATATGGTCAGGTCCAGCCCTTGCTCCTCCCTGGATCTTCAGTTCATGCCTTAAAATTTTACCTTGGCAAACAAGACCTCTTACAACTTTGGCGTAATTGAGGATAATTTTCTTGGTGTCCATATTTCTGCAACAGTAAAGTTTTGCGTGACCTGACCAAGTGATGTTTACTTGTTTTAGTGAATCAGGCTTTAAGCAAACCGAGTCTCATACTCTCTGGGTAAATAGAATGTATGTTTCTATTCATTTTAAGACAAAACTGCACAGAATAATAAATACTTAAACATCCCAATCAAAGCACTGACAAAGCCGGCCATTATCCCATTAACTTTGGCATTGGACATCCTCAGCTCCTCAACCGCAAAACATAAAGCTCTCGCTTATCTGAAGTGTCTGCTTTCCTGTGAGATCTCAAATAGTCTAACAAACTGATAAATGAATTTTCAGTGAAGAACCGTATACACCAAGACAACTAATACCAAAGAAATACCAAAAAACATGATTACGATTCCAAACTCGTCCCATAATTTCACAAAATCGATTTATAAATGGAAAAGAAAGAAATAAATCAGTTTGACTCAAACTGAAATTCCAGGGGATTCGGATTATCATCTCAAGAACTAATGTGCAAATTGAATGTGATGGTTTAATCAGATACTATAGTGAAATACAACAAAAATATTGATATTCGATGTTTTAAGGCGAATAACTCCTACAAACAGCCATTGTACTATTTCTAGGTAAGCATGCTTTTGTGGAGCTTTTTTTTTGATGATTTTAGGAATTTAAAGTTTTTCTGTATCTCTTATAGATTTCATGATATCGGCCAAAAAAACACAAAAATCGTGAAATTTGCCTGTAACTCCAACAAGGAGGCACTGTATAATTTCAATGCTACGATTTTTAATGCACAACACAAATGTGTTGTGAGGGTTGACTGCAAATATTTTGTGGAGGAACCACATTACACGATTTTCAACCCACACCACCGGGAGACTTTTATAGAGTTTCATCTGCTGATAACTTTGAGGCAAGAGTTTTTTCTCTAGCTGCTTTAGTTCCTGAGATATAACTGAAAATAGGTGGTTTTACTCTTATGTTCCATTTTTAGTCACAGCAGCCATGTTATTCACACAGCGGGCATAACGACACAATTTTTAAAGTAGACATCCTAAGGATGCTTGTGGCTAATTTTAGACTGGATCTGTTCAGTAGTTTCAGAAGAGAAGATTTTTGAAAAATGTTAACGACAGACGATGACGGATGCCAAGTGATGGCAATAGCTCACTGTGAGCTATTAATAAAAGCAAACGGGGGAGATGTGGATTTTCTAAAACTAACACTTAACACTTCTCAACAAATTTCAACAAGCCGTTAATATAGGTTTTATGATCTGCGAAGTATGAGGAAAACGATTTTATCGTAAGTAACTTTGAGCCTCGATTGTTAAGCGATGATTACAATTAGATGCTCAGGAGAGGATTATGGTATCACCATTAGACTTGCTAAATGAGCTGAATTAGTTATGTAGTGGAAAATAACTAATGTTTAAAACTTTGTAGACCCTTTTCAAATTTCCAGCTTATTGCTAGCTAATGTTACAATAATCAAAAACATTATAAGCTATTAACTGTCTGACTCTGATGGCCAGTTGGCTCTCAACATAAGGCTATAATGGCCAGATACAACCAAAAAACAAATTTTCAAGCTTAACTTGCTTCTGAAAGATAATTCCCAGAGATCTGGTTTCAAATGTAAAAAGATTGTGCCTTCCTGTCTTTTTATAATTTGGTCGCATTTTCGTCATTTGAAGCATTGTCAACTTCACAGAAAAATTGCAAAAAAAAAAAAAAAAGCAGCATAATAATAATAATAATAATGGGCCTTTGTATGGGTAATTATTTTATTTATCGTTGGTTTTATGTAGAGATTATTTTTCCCTTTAAAGCATAAAAAATGTGTTTTGCACATTTTTTATATAGTAGATCGTACATGGACTTTGCAAATGACAAATTTTAATTCTATTTTTATATTACATTATGTGCCAACTTATTCAGAACTGACGTTGTTATAATAAAGGCTTGTGTAGACACTAAGGTGAGTACAGCAGAAATTTTGCAGCCAATACAGAGTATTTGGAGTGTGTTAAAAGTATTTTACCAGATTTCTCAATTCTATTACATTTATTTACTTCATTTCAAAAGGACAAAACATGAAATGAAAAACGTGGAGGCACTTTAAATGGTAGAGGCAAAACAAATTCTAATAACCCGGCCTGAGGGCTGGCTTTATTTACACCAGAATGTCTAAATATACCCTGGCAACCATATCCCACACAAAAAAAAGACATTAAAAGCAAGTATTTTATTATATTCCCTCAAAATCATATTTGTATTACTTTCTTGGGAACTATGGAAATAAAGGGGCCAATAAAGTACGATGATTCTGCTTATTTCCAAATTTGTCAAAGAGGTTAGACTACACCACGTGACCAGAGAAAACAACTGTCGTATAGGTCTCACTGCCAGACAAAAACATACATTTTCATCAAGCAAAGTCGTTAGTCCTATGAATGTCCACCATTCCCTCCTCCCACCCCTCCCTGCTCCTTACTGATGCACTCCCCCTGTGCCTCGCTCCATTTCCCCTCGGGCAGACAGCGCAGGTACTGGTATCCCTCCATCTCAAACCCACTTAAACACAGCACCTCCTCCTGTTCCCCGAAATCATAGTGTCTCTTATCCAGCTGGAGTGAAAGAGGGAGAGAGAAATAGTGAAGTTATTCTCATGAGGCTTTGATTCAGAAGCAGTATTAATGATCATATTTCTATATGTTTTCGAAATGAAATGAAATTGATGTACGCTGTTTGAGTATGCGTGTGTGCTAACATGAGTATGTACGCATACACATAGTACATGCATGTGTGTGCATCTTCCTGTTTGTATTAAAGAGGGTATACAGAGCAGATAAGGAAGGAGAAGTAAACTGTAGTTACTTTTCTCTCCTCTGAGAATTGTTATCTCATTGTGGTGCAGGACTTAGCATGCCTTTGGGACCTTGGAACCCATGTTGCCTGAAGCATTAGCCCATGGTAGGGCATCCTGTGGCAAATTGGTCCCAGGGCAGGGGGCAGACAAAATGTGATTCACTAGACCCCTATAGAAAGGCAGATTGGAATCAAGAAAACCTCGCCTGGAATAGGGACACCTGGGCTCCCTCCTTGAGCCAGGCTGGGGAAGGGAGCTTGAAGGCGAATGCCTAGTGGCCCGGTTTCCCAACATGGAGCTGCCTGCTTGTGGGCCAACCACCCGTGAGGGGAGGAATAGGGGTCGGGTGCAGTGTAGACCAGGAGGCATACAAAGGCGGAGACCTTAGCGTTCTGGGCCTTAGTTATGGAAACTGGCTCTGAGACATGGAATGTCACCTCACTGGCAGAGAAGGAGCCTGAGCTTGTGCAGTAGGTGGAGCAGTATGGGTTAGATATAGTTAGACTCACCTCTATGCACAGCCATGGCTCTTGAACTAAACTCCTTGATTGGAGTTGGATTCTGTCCTTTTCTGGAGTTGCTGAAGTTGAGAGGTGGCAAGCAGGCGTGGGGATACTTATGTCTCGTCGGTTGAGTGCCGATGTGTTAGAGTTCACTCCAGTGAACGAGAGGGTCTCCATTATGCACCTGAGAGTTTCAGAGGGGAATGCTCTGACTGTTGTTTGTGCTTATGCACCTAACAGCAGTTCAGAGTATCCAGACTTCTTGGTGCCCCTAAGTGATGTCTTGGAAAGGGATCTTACTGTGGATCCCATAATTTTCCTGGGGGACTCCAATGCTCACATGGGCAGTGAGTTAGACACTTGGAGGGGAGTGATTGAGAGGAATGGCCTCCCTGATCTGAAACCAATTGGTGTTTTGTTATTGGATTTCTGTGCTCATCATGGATTAGCCATAAGAAAGACCATGTTTGAGCATAAAGGTGTTCAAAAGAGTACCTGGTACCAGCACACACTTTGCTAAAGATTGTTGATCGATTTTGTAATTGCGTCATCAGATCTACAGCTGTATGTCTTGGACATTCAGGCGAAGAGAGGGGCAAAGCTGTCAACTGATCAACACCTGGAGATGAGCAAGATCAGATGGCAGGGAAGACAGCAAGATAGACTGAGTAAACCTAAATGTGTTGTGAAGGTTGACTGCAAATGTTTCGAGGAAGACCCTGATCAGATGATTTTCAACTCACACCTCCAGAAGAGCTTTTCCCATATCCAAGAGTAGGCTGGGGACATACAGTCTGAGTTGACCCTGTTTAAAGGGTCAATTGTGGTAGTGGCTGCCTCGATTTGTATTCTGAAGGTTGTCAGTGGCAGTCATGGTAGTAACCCAAGGTCCCTGTCGGTAGACACCAGCTATGAGGTAAGTCATCAAACCGAGAAGGACTGCAGCTGTGGTAGTCACAGAGGCAAAAACTTGTGTTTGGTAGAAGTTCTGGGAGGCCATAAAGGAGGGGTTTCAGATGGTCTCAAAGAGATTCTGACAAGCTATCAAACACAGGAAGGGGTGGCAGGCATTTGGTCAGGCTGTTTTCAACAAGGGTGGAACATGCTGAAGGCTCTGGATGTTTTTTGGGCTGCCATGGCTGACATACCTATTTATCACTGCATGGATGTTGGGTACAATGCTCTTGACTGGCAAACTGGAGTAGTGGTTCCCATTTAAAAAAAAAGGGGACAAGAGGGTGCGCTCCAATTATAGGGGATCACACAGCTTAGCCTCCCACAGAATGCTTATGCCAGAGTGCCGGAAACGAGACTTTGGATTCAGGAGGAGCAATGCGGTTTTCGCTGTGGCAATGAAACAGTGGACCAGCTTTTTACCCTTGTGTGGATACTGAAAGAGTTGTGGGAGCTTGTTTCTTTTTAGCCGAGATGGAGGGTGCTGAGTTTGCTGGCATCAGGGTTACGTCTCTGCTGTTTGCAAATTATGTGGTCCGGTTGGCTTCCTTGAGCTTTGACCTCCAACATGCACTGGAGTGGTTTGCAGTTGAATGTGAAGTGGTCAGAATGAGGATCATCACCTTCAAGTCTGAGGCGATGGTTCACTGCTAGAAAAAGAGGGATTATCCCCTCTGAGTAGGGGCTCAGTTGTTATCCCAGGTGGAGGTGTTCAACTATCTTGACGCCTTATTCATGAGTAGGAGTAGAATGGGGCCGGAGATTGACAGGCAGATTGGTGTGGCCCCTTGTGGCGAAGAAAGACTTAAGCCTTAAAGTGAGGCTCGTGATTTGCCTGTTAATGTACTTTCCCACCCTCAGCTATGGCCATGAGCTATAGGAAGTGATTGAAAGGATAAGATTGCAAATACAAGCAGGCAAAATGAGTTTTCTTCACAGGGTGGCTGAATTCAGAGGGACTCTGACATCCGGGAGGGGCTAAGAGCTGCTCGTCCTCTGTGTTGAGAGGTGTCAGTTGAAGTGGTTTGGACACCTAGGCCCGTATTCATAATCCGTACTTCGTGCGCTACGCACACTCTTAACGCTAAGCGTAGTCGCAGGCAAAAAGTTGGTATTCATAAACCCTTCTTAGCGCTACGTGAGTCGTAACTTCATGCGTAAGTCTAAGTATGCCGGGGACCAGTACTACACCCACTCGTAAGACGAAATCCAAATTGGTGACAGCATTTTACCGATTGTGCGCTCGTCAACAATTGTAAAGAGAAAGGTTGTTTCGAGATCAAGCCAATTCTCTAGGCTCGCTTGATGATGTAGAACTACACTCGAAGTACCGTTTAGAAAGACGAAATATCTTAGATTTAGTCGAAGAAGTGAGCAAGTGGATTGAACCGGAGGACATACGTGGTGGCGCTGTGCCTGCTGCATTGCAAGTGTGCATCGTGTGCAATATGATAGATTTCTAAACAATTTTATGCACTTCATAGAGGTGCCAAATCCGACACTGCTGCACTGTCCCCCATTCACATTTTTTCCTTTCACTTTCAAAATGACCATATTACCATTTTGATATTAGGCCTATAATAGTGCTCCTCCACCAATGTACTATCAGTTTTGTATATGGCTAGACTAAATAGACTAGTGTTTGAAGCTAAACATTTCACATGGTTCCACAGTTGTTGTTTTTTTTTTTTCTCAGTTAACAGGCTACTTGCAGCCTTATACACTGTGCTTTTTCTTTTCCAGTGAGCAAAGCGCATGCTCAGAGGGAATACTGCAAGGGTGTTTCCTAGTCTTGGCGCTTATCTTGTCGCTTACGCACGTCAGAGCTAAGTGGAGCCCTGCACATCGATTCTGAATACCTCCTCTATGCGTATATTTAGCTCTGATGAACTTAAGCCTACGCACAACGTTACTTACACACGTTTTATGAATATGGGCCCTTATCTTTCCTGGATGTCTCCCTTTAGTTGTTTCCTGGGCATATCCAACTCGAAGGAGGCCCCATGGTAGACCAAAGACACGCCGGATGGATTATTTCTTCTGGCTGGCCTGGGAATGGCTTGGGGTCCCCTAGGACAAGTTGGAGGAAGTAGCTGGGGAGGAAGATGCCTGGACTACTTTGCTGAGTTTGCTAGCCCTGCAACCCAGCCCTAGATAACTAACTAAAAATGAATGGATGGATGGATGGATGGATTGCTTTTGTGAGATTTAAACATTCACAAAGTGGAAAATGCATAAGCAGGAGAATTAAATTATCATGGGATGTGGATTGCGAAAATGAACAGAAAGAGTGAAAATTAAACTCCCTAACATACGGATTGTTGGGCATTCCTCCATGCAGATATAGTAGCCTTTCTTACCCTGAGGTAGCTGTTTGCAGGAGGCCTGGGTTTGATGCATCCAGCAGAGCCAGGATTTACTTCCTTCTGGTCAGCCTCTTTCTCCATTTCATCATCACTGATGCACACATCCTGCCTAAAATTAGGACCACTGGAGAGTGAACACACATTTGCACACACACATGCACACTCAGAGGCACACACACTGCATACACTCTCATACTCACGTGCATCCACTTAAATATGAATACCGTATGCATGCACAAAAACACAAACATGCATACGGTATTCATATTTAAGTGGATGCATGTGTTTTTGTGCATTATATATATATACATACACACACATGCATGCAAAAACAATATAAAGAATGTTCATTTAGCATTATAAATGTACAACGTACAATAAAATATCAACAATATTGATAATTTTCAACTTAATCCAGAGGGTTCAGAGGTCTAACTGTAACTGCTCATTAATAACAAACGATGAAAACAACCAAATAAGGAAAAGCCATCCAAAAGCCATATCCTTTACCCCTGTTTGAAGGTGCACACCTGCATGCATGCTCTGGTTCATACGGCTTTCCATCTCGGTAACCTCAGTCCCATTGAAAACACCCTACCTGACCCCTAGTTATCCTGTTTTGCACCCCCCCCCCCCCCCTCGACTATGAATGGTTTCCTGACAAGGCTTCCTCTTTCAGTGTTTTGAGCTAAATCATCAGTTAACCTCTTCCACCGAGGATTTTCAGTGATGTGCCTTTGGAAGTATAAATTCCCTTCAGTAACCTAGCCTTTTGAAGTAAACTCCAAAGCGGTTCCGATTTCCTTTTACCAATTGGGAGAGAAAAGGCACACAAGTATTGGAGCTGGGCAGTCACGCACTCATAGCCACAATCCAATAATGAATTTATTCAATTACAAAGGGTTTCAATGTAAGTCTTCTTTGGAGTACTGAATCATCCCGCGATGCCCTGAAATAGATGTATATTCACACGTTAGTAATTTTAAAAAGTAATTATTATTGCATCGTTGCTACATGTCACAATAAATTACACAGTTGAAGAAATTTTACAATGGGAAATACGTTGTAGAATTCAGAGCAAGTTTTGGATGAATTAATTATTTGTATGATTGCCATCTTTATAATATCACACGTATTACATGTATGTTTTCAAAGTAGTCTATTGGTGATCTCTTTGTCATTTCTGGAATCATCATTTCTCCCTAGGCTTATGTCTCAGTCTTGATTATTCAGTAAATAAATAGTTTGATTAGTGATAAGGCGATCTTAACATGGAAAAGGTTACAACCAATTATGCTTTAAAAGAAGAGAGGCTTGACATGCCCATATAAGGTGTTTGTCATGATAGGCTCAGTTTGCTCCCAACACTGGGGATGCTCGAACAGTAGAGGCTGATAAACAAGCCTGTTGTGCTTCCTCCTTAATCTGCGTCTGGCTCTTGCTCTGAAAACCACAGCCTTGCACGACAGGACCACAGCGTCTCCCCGATGGAAAAAGACATACTTTTGAAAGATGGAGACATAGCACTCCTCTTCCTGCTTTGCGCTTCCTGCACAGGCCTTTCCACCACGAAGGGGAGCGGGGTTGTTGCACTCTCGAAACCGACGCCTCCTCATAGAGGAGTCACAATCACTCCACGGTCCCCAGCAGCTCCAGCGTCCGTCAACTGCCTCTGTGGGATGAGCAGAGACCGCACAAGTCAAACTGAATTCAGAGTCCAAACATGTGAATGTGTAACCCACCTGCTATTTGCAGTATTCCTGTATACAGCAGTCATTTAAATATTTTGTCTGTCACCGAAATAATGCTTGAGTTTCTGCGGTTACTGTCAGACAGTTTAGGGCAACAACAGGTTGGTTGGCGGCTTTTACAGGACTTTTCACTGTAATATGTTGACAGTTGTTCCAGCTAGCTCTGCAATCCTGGGTTGTTAAATATCCAGCAGGGTTTGTTCCGAATCCAAAGACATAGGTAAATACAGCAGTATTTTTGATTGTATAAGTGTATGTGAGAGAGACGAAAGAGAGAAAGATAGAGGGAGTCTGACAGAGTGAGAAAGTATTATACAGCAAATGGAGCAGGATTACCAGAAGTGTAGTCTGGAGCACGTTTCTCACAGTTGGACCCGTAAGTGCCAGTCTGACAGATGCACAAGCACTCGCTGCGGGATAGGACGGGCCGGGCATTGTTGGGACAGGGGGCACATTTGCAGGAGTCCACCTCTTCCAGGTATTCCACCAGCGCCCTTTCCAGATGCCTCCTTTTAGTCACTGCACAGGGGAACCCTCTGACCAAGTCCAGAATGGGCAACAGCTGACCCAAGTACAGAGAACTTCATGTTAGCCCAGAGATGACATTTCAGTCATTTCAGAACAGTCTAAGAATCATGTGAATTGCGAATAAAGTCATATTCCTGGATGTGGTGCTATCATTACCAATATTCTAAAATGGTGGTGAGGGTTATGGAATTCTCTAGTAGTGTCAACAACGGTCACAAACTCTGCAGGCTAAAGAGTCCACGCTTTTGTTCAAAAGGCAAAAGATCTCAAATGCTTTCAGACACTGACACTCCAGGACTGAATTGACGGCATTAAAATGTGCCATTACCTATGTCATTGGCTTCAATGGTTCGGCTAATTATCTCATACTCTAATAGTGGTAACTGAGCCTTACCATGAAATCTTCTGCCTTGTGTGTTTTCATTCTTACCCTAACAAAGTACACCCAATTCAACAGCCTAAGATCAGTATTGAGTTGCCGAATTTAAGTATGCTACAAAGTAAATTAGGCTTGAAATGTAACTTACAGGATTGGTAAACTGTAAGGAGCAACATGTAACCATCATTCTACAGTGGTGATGGGTTACCTCGTACTCTATAATGGTTGGGTGGTCCTTGGTTGACTCAAGCCAGTATTTATAGGTTGTGCTGTCAGGAGAGGCTCCCTCTCTTTCCCAGGCCAGGGCGGCAGCGTACTCAGTCCTGCCCCCCTTCACCATGGAGATGGACTTTTCTGATGACTTCAGGAAGGACCCTGGGAATAAAGGCAGAAATTCTAAACTCATGCAGCTCAAAGGTTTGTTTGATATGTGTTCAGAGTTTTGGAATCTTGTCCTGGGCATCAAAGGTACGTTTGTGGCTGTGGTCAAGGCATAGCCAGTGAAAAGTCACAGAGATTTCAGCAGTTGTTTCACTCCTCCTTTATTCCACTAAAAAGAAAAGGAGCAAGGCTGTGTACAATACAGCTACAGAGAATGGGTCTTCTAATCTTGGGAGACTCGCGGACATAACCTCCTGCAGATTTGCCCACAAAGCATTTGCGTATTGAACAAATCACACAGGAGCTCAGCAATTCAGCACATGAGGAGACAATCATAGAAAAAAATATATTGCATGTGCATTCACGTGCAGGAAAATATTACAGGTTTTACCATTTTTCCGATACTTTTTACAAAAGTTACCATTGACTTGAATGTGCTGTGTGTTCTGTTTCTCAGTGTGCATTTTTTAAAACTTGTAAAGCGTCTCTGAGTATCCTGAGAGACGCTCTATTAATAAAATGCATAATAATAATAATAATTATCGGAAAACCTCCTAGGCATTCTGTGGTCATCAGGATTGGGACTGTATTCCTGCTACACTCCTGGTCCTGCCATTTGACGGAGTTGCTCTGGCGAGTGACAACTCCATCTGCCTACTGCCTCAGGATGTCACTGGCTGGGCGTGGACATGCCCCCACACTCACCCCTACTCCATCTACTGTATTATGAACTGTGCAATTCAGGTCTGGGCTCTATCCCTTTGTCATTACTGTATTGCTATCAATAAACCTTATTCTACTGGGTTATACTCTTTCCCTGCTTTTGGTTCCTGATCTGGATCATGACAAGTTCAACATAATTTTACTAAAACTAGAAAAATGTTCACAGATACCTTCATATTTTTCAGACATTGTATTTTGTTGGTTTGTGTTGACCACTCTTGATGACGAAAAGAACAAGATCCTAAGTGCTGTTTCACTCCGGAGATAGCTATTGGCATTTTCATCCGTCACACCTAAAAAACAGAGATGGGGACTTGGTATCGCCAACTCTGACATCTCATAACAGCATATCAATAACATCGTTTTTTCATTCCTAATTAATAACTTTACTTAGTTTTACTAGTGCGAATTTAAGAGTGAATCAAAACAATTAGAAAGCAGAAGCTCAGTTGTTCTACCTGAATTTTTCAGTATCTCTCTGTCATACTGGTATAGGAGGTCATAGACACCCCCTAGAGTGCCAGAGCCAAAATAGTGTGTCCCAAAAACCTGGAAGATCTGCCTGTACAAGGCATAGCTGTAATCCAGAGGAAGACTGTTCAGGAAGCTCAGGAAGGGCTGAGACAGGAAAAGGTTTGACTGCTTTGTTCGGAATGTCGATACACCCGCTACCTGGTGGACACGGAAGAACTTGGAATCCTGTGGGAGGAGAAGGAGAATGGCTGGACATGGAGATTTTTCAAATCTGTAACAGTGAGGAATGAAATAGTAAGTAGACACCCACATTAACTGGTTGAAAAGGTGAATGGGGACATGCTTGCAAAAAGGGAAAGATATTAAATATTTTTGATGGTGAACAAGCAGATAAGTAAATGGAGATAGATGCAAACAGGTTGATATGGCGATTAGGGGAAGCCGTAAACAAGGACATGTGTAGCTACAGTGCCTTCTACTAATATTGGCACACTTTGTAAATGTTAGATAAAGAGGCTATGAAAGCATATGATTTCTCACGGTCTAATCCAGGGGTAGGGAACCTTCTCCAGTCAGGGCCACCGTGGGAGCAGGCTTTCATACCAACCAAGCTGCTACACACCTGATTCTACTAATCAAGGCCCTTAACCAGGGGCATCTCTATGACTAAAGATTGGTGGGGCCCAGAGCTCCCCTTTAAAACAATTACTAATCCTGACTTGCATGCAATCATCCGCATAATTGACGGACAATCCTTCCAGGAGTTTCCTGGATCTTTTATTGTTTTTTTTTTTTTTTTTTTTTTTTGCGGTAACTTTTACAAAATGTGGCAATGAAAGTTGCAATGTCTTGGCGATCTATTTTTTTGTCCGCGAGAAATTTGCGTGGGTTGGTTGAATTTGCTTTAATAGTTGCAATTGCGACATGCAACTACCTTGAGAGACTGAGCAATAGATTCACTCCGAGAACACGCCGGTACGGTACGGTACATTTCGGTGCGGCGACAATCATTAATCTGGACGCGTAATTTCTTGCATTTAAATCAACATTATTCAGAATTGCACACAGACCTTTTAAATGGTCTTTTATTTTATTTAAACGAAACGATCATGAAGTGCCAGTTAAATCACTTGATGTGTGGTAAAGGTTGCACAGACGTTTGAGAGCAGTTTGTCTTTCATAAAGCGTTGAACAATTTATGAGTGGCCTAAATAATTTTTCTGATCTGAATTTCTCCCATTATTTAGTTGTCAATAGATTGCATGGAGAGAGAAACCGTAACTTTGATTGCCAGAGGATTATTGTCAAAATTGGGAAAAGTGTTAATAACGTAAAATAACTGAGTATAAGCCAGGAACAATCATTGACGCAAAGGCATGGTCCGGGCTTCAGCAATTATCACTTCCAGAGATTGTTGTCCACTGCCCTTAACAAACATTCCAGAGGTTGACTAGTAGAATCAGGCGTGTAGCATCTTGGTTGGTATGAAAGCCTGCACCCGCAGTGGCTCTTTCTGGAGAAGGTTCCCTACCCCAGGTCTAATCAATCTTTAATTCAAAGTGTTAACAAAAATCTAACCTTAAATTTAAAGAAAACGATTGAGGGAAAAAAAGACAAATAATTATTTCTGAAAATGTGTGCCACAATCATTGGTGCCCATGGAGAACAATACAAGTAAAAGTGTAATGGAAGTACATTCATATTTTACTTTTTCTATAATATTTTCAAAAAATTGGATGGTCAAACCAGAACCTTCTGTTTCCCAGGAGTATAATTATGGGGTGACATACAAGATATTTTCCTTAGTCCCGCACCATGGTTTATGGCTATCTATATTATAATAGCCGAGTGGCCTCTGTGTGTGTGCGTGCCTGTCCGGCCACTCAGTGCTAGATTCCACCGCCCGCGTATTTGCAGCTTAGCGTGAGCGCCACTATTTGGTTCCGTCTGGCAGGTGACTGTGTCCGACCAATCAGTGCTAGACTCCACTGGACACGTACCTGCAGCATAATGTGAGCGAAGCTGTTATAATATAGACATGCAGGGGGAATCCCGAGGAATCCCCAGGAGCGGGGGGTACCGGGGGATTGGCCATTTGGCTCCATCTTGCAGGCGACTGCATCCGGCCAATCAGTGCTAGACTCCACCGGGCACGTACCTGCAGCATAGTGTGAGCAACGCTATTATAACATAGACATGCAGGGGGGATTCCCCCTTTGTCCTCTCCTGGGGATTCCCCCTGTGTGTACTCTTCTGGGGATCGCCCTTTTTATCCCATGCCAATTCATCCACAGGAGTCCCGAATGCGTGATAATAGCATAATGTGAGCAAAGCTATTTTGCTCCGTCTTTCAGGTGACTTCGTGTTCCACTGAGCGCGGAATGTCAGCATAGCGTATTCCCGTTGGTGGTTACTTAGTTTTAGTTACTATAAAAACATTGGTCGCGTGACAGCCGCCTTGGTGTTTATGGAAACACCATGACATCGTAATGCTGCACGAAGTAACATAAAATAGAACCCGTAGATCCCCACGGACAGAGTGCTAGTTCAACATTATCCAGCGAGGCCGGTGTGGGTGCAGGCTTTCATTCCAACCCAGCACTTACACACCTGATACTACTAATCAAGCTCTTTAGCAAGGACTCTTTGGGTTGATTAGTGGTGTCAGGTGTGTAAGTGCTTGGCTGGAATGAAAGCCTGCTCCCATCCCCGGCCATTTTATTTATTTATTTATTTATTTATTTATCTATCTATCTATTTATTAATGAAACTCCATCATGAGAAATACATAGATTAGTAGTAAAACTATCAGAAAATTCAATACATGTATACAAGAACGATCACAAATCAATCTTAAAACACTTTTACTAGGAGACAAGCTGGCTGGTGTTCTGTAGAGTTAAATAGGTTGCCCTCTCTGGATAAAGTTGAATAGCCCTGGTGTAAGGTACATGATCGATGCCAAATTTGAAACTATAGCTACCAATAGTTTGGAAACTATATCTTATTCGTTCCATATTCAGTTTTTGCCAAAGCATGATATCAGCCACTGATTTGCGTGTTGTTTCATGCACTTTCTTTCAAAAACATGAGAAGAGCCGCAACTCCTTTTTGCACAAATTGCAGTACATTCCATCAAACAATCAGAGGTTGCCATTGATGTAACGTCTTCCAGCATGATGTTTTCCAACAGTGCCTCACTTATACAGAATGATGGTTCTCAAGATCTTCCTTTTTGAGTCCAACTGATCGACAATCAACCAATTCACAGAATAATCGAGACCAATACATACCCTGTGATGATGAATAAAAGATCATGACAAAGTGATTGCTTTCCGGCCACATATATACAGTATAACTAGACAGTCTGGTCGGCTACGACTGCATGGGTGTAGCCCCGGAAAGCCCGCTTCTCCCCTTTTTTGCGCATTATTTGGCCAATACTATCGCCATGGCAACTGAAATCGATAGGTGTCATAACTTAAGTATAACACATGTCGATATCAAATATGAAAGTAATCGGTCAAAAATTACATCCTGTACACGGACATGAACGTGGCGGCGGCGGAGACAACAAGCATGAATCCACAGTAGCTGCCCTACTTCGCCCAGGGTCTGCAATTAATATGGCATTGTAAGGATGACTCTAATTTAAGAACTGTGTGCAAGAAGACGTTAAGTACCTCTATCCTTAGTTGGCCTTGGAATGAAACCCCCTAGAGCAAAGTTCAGCACCTCTGTAAGGGATGGTGTTATGGACTCCCTGAGAGCCTTTGTCCACCACAGAGAGTTCAATTGTAAGAACTCTATGGAACATAGACTTGCCGAGTAGCTGGTCAAGGCGTTTTGATTTGTCTGTTCTCTAGTCCCTGTCACCTTTGTACCTACATTATCAATTGGTCCTTTTCTGTCCTACTGTATTGTTTTATTTCTTGCTCTTGATTTGTACTGGTTCTTTCCCATAGTGGAGGTATTAATAATAAATAAATAAATCATATTTTTCAAAAAATGAGCTGACACCAGCATTAAAAGCTACGATGGCCAGAGCATTATCTAATACCAAAGTTTTCTGCAAAAAAGCATGCACGTTTTGTGAACTGCTGCATTTCCATTGTCCATTGTCATGATATGTACTATGTTTTGAAAACTTTGACCCCCAAAATCTCAAAATTTTTTATTTTGTGACTCAGGTACTTCTTGCTCACAGGTCTTCAATTCAAGTAAATGCAGAAAATCCAAAACTTTTTCTGTTGCTTTGGATTTTTTGAATTACCACTGTCTTTAGGACACATCATTGTGCATTTTGCCAAACAATGCTCTTAAGCCATTACTAGACTGTGTTCACAATACAGCAAGGCCTCGTGTACCCTCTTGCTTCACAAGCCTCACAAACTAATGCATTAATATCTGTGCCATTTCATGAGCCACTGTAATACCCCTCCCCTGGGGCATTCTCATTCCTGGCTCGCTGCCCAGTCAATTATTCAATTGACCTCAGTTCTCTTCAGTTAATAGTTTTCACCCGTTTCCTTTTTGTTAATTAAGATCATTTTGCTATTTAAAGGTTAGTTTCCCCCTTCAAGGGCAGGTTGTGTGCAGTCCCTTTCAGTTCTTCTGCAAGTCTTGTATTTACTTTAGTTATATTCACTTTTATTATTTACTACAATCCACGTCCCTCCACTTGAGTCCTCATCCACTCCTTGCTCTTGTGCCCTTTTTACACCTCTGGGTCCCAGGGTGTGACAGCTACATGAGTTTTAGATATTCAAAAGACATATTGATGTTTTGCGTCCTCATTTATGTGCTGCACAGACAAATACACTGCCATGATTTTGGGCGGTTGCTGCCTGCTGTGCATTTTTTCTTTGCCACCTGAGGTGTATCCTGCTCTCTGATCAGGTGGTTGACTGCATATTGTTTGCAGCTGTGGAGAGATTATTTAAGAGGAGCGTCGGGGGCAGTCCGGTGCTTTTGTGTCACTCTTGCGAGGATTACTAAGCCCTTAGCGTTTAGTCGGAGGAAACTCCTTGAAAAAGTTTAGGATTTGGTGTTTGCCCATCTGATTTATTGCACTGTTTGTCAGAGTTTATGTTCCGCCTGCAAAGGGTTTGTTGGAGCATTGTCTTTGCTCATAGACCTCTGATGTTTTGCTCCTGTTCCAGCAGGAGGGGGTGGTAACTCTTTCTGTCTCTTGTGAGAAAGCTTTTATTTTCTGGGAGGATTTTTGCTAATTTTTTCTGAGTTGTTTTTTGTTGGCAATATTGCCGGGGAGTTACGTTCCTTTTTTTTGTTACCTTTTCATGAGTGGCTTTGTAAAACCCACGCGGACGAACCGGGACCAACAACCAACGGCGGAGGAGCTGGGAGCGAAGGCTTATGCATGTTGATTCCGGCTGTTGTGAAGCAATTGGCACATGTTAATTAAACCATTCATGCCAGCATCCCGCCTTGGACCTGGGCTGAGACTTACCTGAAGGATTTTCAATAATAATCTATTCAAAAACGGGGCTATGCCGAAATCACAGAACCATCTTATCTAATGCCGCGTTGCGAATAATCCAAGGTGCACGTTGGAACACTCGCAAAAACTGAACAAAACATCGGATATAATACTGATTAGGGCAAACTAAGCATAACGATTACATATATTACTCTTGTTTAAAATCTGACTCCATTTAGAGATAGAATTTTTAATTGAGGGAAAACATGCGTGGACTTCGGGGTGATTACACCTCGGACTCCTAAGTGAAGGCCTGCGTTACGCAAAATATGCCCCCGTGTTTTAGCATTATTGCAAAATCTTAGGTTCGTTGGTAATATCAGGGGATAGAAGTCAATCATCGCAGCAACAGCATCTTTTGCCTCTAACCCAGATTTATGTACGCCCATGGGATCCTTCAGGTGATTTAAACAGATAATCGACTTTTCGTCCATGGGTTTCCTTAAGGTTAAAATCCCAGAACCGGCAATATATAAACCTTTATGTAAGTAGGTCATGATTGTCTCTCCAACTTAATAAATCAAATTCTCATCCCAAAGCCGCTGATCAGTCAGTCCTTGGTTGAGCTTAACCCCTAAGTCTCTGTCGTAACGAGGCTAGAAAGAATGCAAAAGGGTTAAGAGTCACTGAGACCATGTAAGTCTAAAGGAATAACAATTATTTATTCACCAGGTGGAGCTTAAATTAAACAAATCAAAGTTAAATCAATCACAAGTTACAGATAATTTAGATAATGAGGGTGAAGTCGTACCTGGCGAACAGGCTATACACGGACTTCCGTCCGCGGGGAGAGATCGGCTACGATCTCTCCTGACTATATGGTATTGGCTTCACAAGGCATAGAGATATACGTGTGGGAAGTCCCCTGCGATCTTCCATTTTTAAAGAGGCTACACACGCACTAACGTACGCAGGGAGAGATCGGATACGATATTCCCCAAACTGATTGTCTGTCTTTGCTTTGAGCCCAATCACGTCTTTGATCCCGGCGGCATGGCCATAAAATACCTGGAAGGGGGGTTGAATCTGGATTTTGGGTTTCCACCCTTTGGAGGATGTAATGAAACAATTTAGCAGAGAGAGAAGAACAGAATGATTACCCAAGAGGATTCTGACTAATTTTCAGGAGTTTCCAAAAGGGAATAAACCATAATTTCAGTGGCAATGAAACATACTCCATTCAACTCCTTGGATTCTCCTGAGAATTACAAGACCAAACATGACATGAATATGTACTAATATGATACAGTAGTCATGAAAAGCACTTAAACTGGATTATTGTATAAGCAATTTCGGTTATGAACGCATAAGTATTGCATAGAAGTATATGGAATATATGAGAAGGTTTTGACATTACTATAGTGTCAGAAAATGTAAACAGATGAGTTTAAAGGTCCAATTTCATGAAACACATAGCCAGGGGAGAACCACTGTGATAGTCACCCCCCTCGCATCGCTAGAGACCTGCTTATTGTTCCCTGACGTCATCAAGCCCCCAGTCCCTCGCAGACATACAGCCATAAATACATTCTGCAATTATTCTGCTTCCCTGCACTCCAGCTAGATTTCTCGTCTTACAGCTTTTAGATACCCTATCTTGTGTCACTTCTGGGCCTCCGTCCCATTCCCCCTCACAAACACCTCATAATTTTGTTAAGCGATGTGCAACAGTGCTATCAGAAATAAATTTGCAGTCATTCTACCAATTAGGCATAGTAAACAGTGACAGGCTTAAGCATTAAAAGGTAAAGTCACTAAAGGCCTCTAATACTGCCACCAGACTGCTGCTGGAAACACCATGTCATGGATATGTAGCATTTTGGCCAAACAAATCAGTTCAGTTAAAGCCAGTTAATTAGTTCTGGCTAACAGCTTTTTTTAGTTTATTATTTTTAAACAGTGGATTTGAGGATTTCCCTTTCCCATTTCTCTTAACCCAAGAAAGCAAATATTCTTAAAACAAAAGCATTTTGGAACCAAACTGCATGCATACGAAATCCGAGGACATGTGATAGTGGATTTTTTAATTTTATTTTGTAAGGCTGTTTTTCCTTCCTAAGGCCCAGCACTACTTGCTAAGGTTTATCGTGTTGTATCAAGTAATTTTAGCCCCCCGACAAAATCGGGCGGCGACTATGAATTCAGGTCTGTTGTCTCTGCCGCCGCATCGGTGTCCGTAGACAGTTTCTTGTGGACGCAGTACAGGCTGTAATTTTGGACTGATTTCTTTCATATTTGGTATGGATATGTGTTGTACTTCATTTATGATACCTATTGATTTTGCTTGCCATGCTGACAGTATTGGCTGAATAATATGCAAATTAGTGGCAAAACATAGAGATTTCTTTGTGGAAGCAGTACAGGCTGCAATTTTTGACTGAGTACTTTCATATTTAGTATGGGCATGTGTCAAATTTCACTTATGATACCTATCGATTTTGGTTGCCATGGCGACAGTATTGGCCAAATAATATGCAAATTAGTGGCAAAACATAGAGATTTCTTTGAAGACACAGTATAGACTGCAATTTTTGACCGATCACTTTGATATTTGGTATGGACATGCGTTACATTTCACTTATGAAATTTTTTTTGATTTTGGTTGCCATGGCCGAATAATATGCAGATTAGTGACAAAACAGAGATTTCATTTTGGACGCAGTACATGCTGCAGTTTTTGACCGATTACTTTGATATTTGGTGTGGACATGTGTTACACTTCACTTATGAAACCTATCCATTTTTGTCACCATGGCAACAGTATTGCTCGAATAATGTGCACATTTGTGCAGAAATATACACTTTTCCTAGTAGTCGCTGTACTGGCTCTAATTTTCTACCAATTACTTTCATATTTCGTATGGACATGTGATATACTTCACTTATAACACCTATTGATTTTGGTTGCCATGTCAACAATATTGGCTGAATAATGCATAAAATAGGGGACTTTGTCCGGTGGCTACAATTAACTGTGAAAACAGATGAGATAATTGAATAATTAGGTGAGGGCATTTAGCCCCAAGTCCAGAAAACCCATGGGGAGAGGCATTACAGTGGTCAAGCTGTAATCAGTGACTGAGCCGGAGTCTGCACCAGGAGGGCGATCCATGGGCAGCAGGGCATGAGGCACTGTGAACAGTCTTGAACTCCTTGGCTTGGAGGACTGGTTGAGATTGCCATTCAGAGAGTTGCTGGACACAGGGACATTATTACTTGTTATTTTGGTTTCTAACCATCAATAAGATGGAAGGAAATGAAGGGAACAAAACAGTCGAGCAAGGGAAGACGCAAAGGAAGGAACGGGAAGCGTGCTAACATACAACGGCACATGGAGGGAGGGGAGAGAAATGAGACCATATTTTGTCAATTCAGGAAAACGACACTAGAAACTAACACAGATGGTTGGATTGGGGGTAAAACATTTCTGGAAACATTCAGGATGTGACACTGCCAAAACTGGGCCAATGCTGGGTCTTCCAACAATGGTCCAAAGCAGGCATCGCTATCAATGCACAAATGGTTAACTGACCACAGAATCAAGGTTTTGCCTTGGCTTTCCAGTCCCATAACCTAACCCAAATAGAAAACCTGTGGGACAAGCTGAAGAGAGGAGTCTATAAATGTGGACCAAAGGATTTAAGGATTTGGAGCAATTCTGCATGGAGGCGATTCCAGCCTCATTACACACTAGAAAGAGGAGAAACCAGAGCTGTTATTTTGGCATTGAAGCTGCACTCAAATAATTGTGGCACATCTGTTTCCGGTGAAAATTTTTTGGTTTCTTTTTTTTGATTTTAAATTTCTCTCAATCATTGTCTTTTAATCAATGGATTTTTTGGTTAATATTTTCAATTACATATCCACAAGGTACAAAACAATGGCAATGATTCCTAAAAACTCTTGTGCATATTTACCAAAGGTGCCAGTAACAGTGGAGGGCACGGTAAATGAATAGAGATGGTACATACGGTCAGATGGTGAATAGTTCATATGATGAATAGCAATAGATGGCCTGCCTTCTGTTGTGAGGCCTTGACTGTGGACCGGAAGGAGTCAGAGCTGTGGGACTGGTGAAATGTGCCGTAGGAGAAGATAATGGGAATAGAGATGCCCGCAGCAGCTGCAGTTCTGTGGTCACTGCTCCTGGATGCCATTGAGGACAAGTCCACCGGTTCACTGAGCACAGGCCCAACCTGCTCACTGAAGTCCTCCAAGAGCTCGACCTAGAGATGATGTAATCTTTAGATGGCGTTTCACACAAAAAAGTTCCTGACCTGATAACAGTTTCAAACTGCGGAAAAACTTCTGGAAGCAGTAAGATGAAAACTTTGCTGTGTCACAGAATTATAAAAGTGCGTGCGTGCATCTCTTATACCTTGAGTTCAATGCTTTCTACATTGGCAGGTATGCGGTAGGACTTCCTGTCCTCTCGGCTGCGGTTTGTCACACACTCGTCCCCCAGGAAAGAGTTATCGAGAACAGCAGCACGCATCTGCTCAGCAATGGCATCAAACCTGCATCAGCATAAAATTCCTTTAACTCTTATGCAAGCCATAATCAGGGAACCAAAGTGGTCGTAATCAAAAGCATCAATCCTGACTCTGAACTAAAACCCTATGATTTCAGGTCCCGCAGGTTAAATGTAAAGCCTGCCCCTTGAAATAATGTAATTTTTTAAATTCTTGCCCAGTATGTGTGGCTCATAAAAAATAAATAAATAAAAAAATACAAATAGAAAATAAAATTCTTGCTGCCTTCAGCTGACAAACATAGCCATAGGCTTTTTTTTACTTTTTCCAAACACTAACAATGTTATTCTTGCTTTTTTCCCAGTTTTTAGGAGAACTAGAATATTTATATCCACCAGTTTGAGTAGATATACATCGTCTGGGCTTCTGTTAGCTCAAAATTCAGCAGCAAGACTTTTATGTCAGGGTTGCCAAGGTCACATACCACCTCAATCCAGGCTTAACTGCCTTACTATCCTATTATTTTAAGCACCGAATTAAAAAATTGTCTTAAAAAACTAAAAATAATGAGACAGATGATAGTTTTAAAATACTTTTAAAAATAATGGCTTTTGATTGATTTATGGGTGAAAGACATTAATAACATTTTTCCAAAAGCCAACCTAAAGGTATTTTTAGTTATTATTTAGCAATATATTTATTATATTATTTATTTATCACTTGTTATCCAAGTAATAATAATGCTAATGTCAGAACAGCGAGATATGTGTAATTGTCAAGGGCAGATAACCCAAAAGGCAAAATCTTACCTAGGTATCTCCATGACTAATTTGAATGCAGTTTTCCCCAATGTGTAGCTAAAGCCAAGCCATGTAGCTTTGCTCCATATCATATCATGTATGGGTGCATTCTTACAAAAGGGTAGAAAAGTGTGACAAAGGCACATAATTTCAGAATATGCCCCTCGGAAATCATCTTTTGGGTTTGATTAGTTCATTCAATTTACTTTCAGGAGAAATTGAAGAAAAGAAAAGAATAATGTTTGGAAAGCCCTTATTTTACTTGATATATGATTGACTGATATTGTCACTTACGTAGTAAGTGAGTGGTAAGTACCCTGAAAAATTCCTTTAAATGAGAAAAGGAAAATTTTTTGGGCTCTTCAATATGGAAATACTCTTTTTAAGGTGAAAGGTAAAAATATTTGGAAATATCCAACGTGGACTGTAAGAAAATACTGTTGACACCTGGGGTTCTGAGACAGGGTCATGCTCTATGAGAAGTTTTTTTTTCTTTTTTTTCTTTTTATAAAAAAAGACTCCTGAGAGTTGACAGTTATGCATTATAAATGAAACCTTGCCACAACTGATACTGTTGAGAGTTTTCGGAGTTTCTGTAATGGTAATTTAAATGCACGATTGAAAAAAGGTCATGACCAATCAGTGGCGAATTTAGATATTCAGGGCAGCATCTTGACAGCCGCCCTGAAAAAAAAAAAAAAAAACACACATTTGTTGCCATCGCTTGATTAGATAACTTCAGTCAGTGGATTTAAAATATCCGCCTAGCTGCCCTCTAGTCAACTCGGCAGGCTGCTGGCTGCCTACGTTCTGGCAAAGATACGCTTCTCTGGAGAGAGAGGGGAAGGGTCTAGCCGTACATATAAGGATACGTCGCATTAGCAGCTTTGTTTGGCTCATTGCTGTGACACGTTAGAGTGTCACCCATATCAGGGAGTGCAGAGTCTGCATGTAAACAAATGCAAGTAAATGGGGATGTGCATTTTCTCAATCTATAACGTTTACACTTCCCAGCCGATTTCAACGAGCCAAATATATAGGGTTTATTTGTTATGGCCCAAATTTGTTATGACATTTATGACAGCAAGGAATGACAAAATTTTAAAACTCAAACAGATTTAATTAAACAAAGACCAACACTAACCTACAATTTATACTACTGAACAAGATTGATAATATACAAGAAAAAAATTATTTTCAGTCCCTTGAGATGGGGTTGCTTGGTGATGTTCCGGGTGAGGAAAATGCTCCAACACAGGCAAAAATCCACAAACTTCCCAGGTCTTGAAAAGAGCGACAGGTCTGGTCAAGTGAATCCTTTTCCTTGCAATTTCTCCTACTACTTTACTCTCTCAATTTCTCTCCTTATATACTCTTTTGCAGACCCCTCCCACATTTTAGACTTTTTTTTTTCCTCTGGGACACTCCGTCTCAGACATGCCCAGGACATGCCCAAACCTAGCTCCAGAGCCCTAGCTGGGCTTAACAAAAAAAGGCGAATAATGCCATCTAGTGGCTTCTTTCCACATTACATATATTCTACATGGAGTATGAAGAAAACGTTTTCATATTCAGTCACTTTGAATCCCAGTAAGTGAGTTCAGCTATGATTGCTGTTAAATGCTCAAGAGAGGGTGATTATATATCAACGTTACGGTCATTCAATTAACTGAATTTGTTACATGGTGGAAGATCATTCTCTGTCGTAATGAATAGTAAAAACTCGTTCAAGCTTTGATCTAGCTTCTGTCTTCTGAAGGTGGGAGAGCACAAAAAAAAAAAAAAAAAACTATAACGTTACCCCAGACCAATACCCGCAAATGGCCATTTTATCTATATAAGTTCTTTGTGGTTTCAGTTTGGTTGCTGGATTGTTTTCAGTTTGTCCCTTCTTATATTGAGCTAAGTTCTTCTTCCATGTGTTTTTGGCAAATTAAAGACAGAGAAAAACATTACTCTCATGAGTCTTTATAATAGGAATAATCTCCCAAACCTTTATATCAGTCTCAAGGATTGAGACTGCATTCTTGTTAATCCACCGTTCCTGCCTGTTCCTCTGAGTCAGTTTATTCGGCGGACCATGCACCCAAGCCTTCCATCTCCAGGATTGAGACTGTGAAATATTTCAGTTCTATTGTCAAGCAGTCTTGCCTTTGTGAGGGAGATTCAGTACACGCCATCTGCCCCAGGGCGGCCACTGACCTGGGCGCAGACATGCCCCTACACTCTCCTGTCATCACCAACTTAGCTGGTGTGCTCCTCTCGTCTGCGCTGGGCCACAGCCTTTCCCTCTTCTATTAATGTATTGTGGTTAATAGTACTCCCTCTTATCTGTGTTTGGTTCCTTGTTTGGATCGTAGCTGGAGACGGAAGGCACAAGTTCTTGAGGCGAGCCAGAGCTGAAGATGGTTCAGACCTGGTAGGCCATCACATGGGAAAACACCCAGTCTCTGATGAATTCAATGTGTCTCAAACTTCAAGCAGTCAATGCAATCAAAGGAAATATTGCCGAATATTGAAAGTGATGGGTATCTTGAATTATGTTGATCTGTCCAATAGTTTCTATCCACCAGAAAATGCCAGGGACTGTGTAAAAAAGTGCTCTCATTTTTAGACAGAAAATACCCTCAAATTTGTCTTCACTGTCATTGTGTCCTATCACACTAAAAAAAGTGTACGGAGCCAAAGTATAAATATAATAAAAAAATCACTGTCTTGTGCCCACTGTATGCATGCAAATCAAATTAAAGCTGGCAGTTTCAATTTGAATATCACATTCATTGGCTTTATATTTGTTGTTCAGAAAATTTTTTCACTTCCCCGATTTGCAAAGACAACTTTGTGCACCTCAGTACTGCGAGCTAGAAGCTGGGGTTGTCCTCTGCTAAGCAATGCTGCTCCAACGAGCATGCCACATTGATTACTGCTCCTGCTGTTCTGCCGACTGCATAGTCCACTTATTAGCCTGAAAAAAAACTTGTCATTACAAACGTCTTGTCTCACCCATTGGCAATGATGTCTGCTCCAGGGATGATCTCAAACTTCCGATTGCACACTTTTTTGATTCTGGCGCAGTGTCTTTCGTCTGAGTTATCCCCACAGTCATTCTGTGAGTTACACTTCAGTTTTTCGCTGATACAGCGACCTGGGTAAAAAAGGCGGCCACATGACTGTAAAATTCACCTTGCTGGAACTGTGTGAGAGAAAATCTGAAGAATGCTGGTGTTTGGGTGTACAGTGGAGTATGTGAGTTGCATGTAAGTATGCATTCCGATGAGTAGGTCTGAGAGTGCGTGAGAATGTGCATCAGTTTGCATTTGTGAAACAGTGCATTCGAATGACATACCTGCTTGCTTCACCAATATGTAATGTATGCACTTCCTAACAAGTTAGCAAATTGATTTGAGTCAGTACCGTTGTCACACTGGAATTGGTTCTTGCACTGCACGCGCTCTATCTGGCACTCTGAGCTGGGATGACACGCCCGATCCTCCATCAGTGTTCCACTACAGTCCACGCCCCCGAACTGGGCTGGTGTGAGCAAAGCGCGTGTCCTGAACTGATGGGAGGTGGGGGGGGCGGAGGGTGCAAATGATTCCCAGGCCATGAGACTCAGCAAACAAGTAAAAATAGACAGAATTGAACTGAACATTAGAAATATAACTGATAATTTCATGTTTTCATATGTATTGATACATTATGTATTTTGTGCATGTGTGCAGGCATGTGCATTTGTGCGCACACTTCTGCATGAATGTGTGTCTGTGAATTTGTATATGTATCCATATGTTTGTCTGTGCGCAGGCGCATTTGAGTGTACGTATGTGACCACATCCATATGAGCACTCGCATCTGTGTGACTGAGAATGTGCTCATGCATCTGTGTGACTGAGAATGTGCTCATGTATCTGTGTGACTGAGAATGTGCTCATGCATCTGTGTGACTGGGAATGTGCTCATGTATCTGTGTGACTGAGAATGTGCTCATGTATCTGTGTGACTGAGAATGTGCTCATGCATCTGTGTGACTGAAAATGTGCTCATGCATCTGTGTGACTGAAAATGTGCTCATGCATCTGTGTGACTGAGAAGGTGCTCATGCATCTGTCTGATTGAGAATGTGCTCATGTATCTGTGTGACTGAGAATGTGCTCATGTATCTGTGTGACTGAGAATGTGCTCATGTAACTGTATGACTGGGAATGTGCTCATGCATCTGTGTGACTGAGAATGTGCTCATACATCTGTGTGACTGGGAATGTGCTCATGTATCTGTGTGACTGAGAATGTGCTCATGTATCTGTGTGACTGAGAATGTGCTCATGCATCTGTGTGACTGAGAATGTGCTCATGCATCTGTGTGACTGAGAATGTGCTCATGCATCTGTGTGACTGAGAATGTGCTCATGTATCTGTGTGACTGAGAATGTGCTCATGTATCTGTGTGACTGTGTATGTGCTCATGCATCTGTGTGACTGAGAATGTGCTCATGCATCTGTGTGAGTGTGAACGTGCTCATGCATCTGTGTAACTGTGTATGTGCTCATGCATCTGTGTGACTGAAAATGTGCTCATGCATCTGTGTGACTGAGAATGTGCTCATGCATCTGTGTGACTGAGAATGTGCTCATGCATCCATGTGACTGTGTCTGTGCTCATGCATCTGTGTGACTGAAAATGTGCTCATGCATCTGTGTGTCTGTGTATGTGCTCATGCATCTGTGTGACTGTGTATGTGCTCATGCATCCGTGTGACTGTGTCTGTGCTCATGCATCTGTGTGACTGAAAATGTGCTCATGCATCTGTGTGTCTGTGTATGTGCTCATGCATCTGTGTGACTGTGTATGTGCTCATGCATCCGTGTGACTGTGTCTGTGCTCATGCATCTGTGTGACTGAAAATGTGCTCATGCATCTGTGTGTCTGTGTATGTGCTCATGCATCTGTGTGACTGTGTATGTGCTCATGCATCCGTGTGACTGTGTCTGTGCTCATGCATCTGTGTGACTGAAAATGTGGTCATGCATCTGTGTGTCTGTGTATGTGCTCATGCATCTGTGTGACTGAGAATGTGTACCTGCATCTGTGTGTGTGTGAATGTGTACATGAATTGTACATGTATGCATGAGTGTGCATACCTGCTTCTTGGCACAGGGCGAGCACTGAGACCAGGGTCCATACTCAGTCAGGTGGCAGTGAATAGGACATGCCTCCACATTGCAGGCTCTGGTCTCCTGTTTCTGGCACAGCTGCTCACACATGTTCTTCCAGTAGTACTCATCATACTTGAAGCTCCTGCACACAAGGAATGCTGTCACCCGTAATACTCATTCTATCTGATACTGGGAACACATTCCTCAAGCAATATGCACCATATTTGATGCTCCAGCTCACAAAGGACACTATCACTCATAATACTCATTCTATCTGATACAGAAAACATAATTTTTCAAATAAAGTGGTTTACACAATATGTGACAATCCCACACACAAACCCCAAAGTCGTTCATTCCATCAAACTGAGAGTAAATAGTTGAACTTTTATCAGCATGTGACTAAAGGGCAATGCAAGAGTAACTCAACTTTGATGGCGATATGAAGTGATTTGTGGAAAGTATGCGGTTGATTTGATTATGTGTAAAATGTTCTATTGCCAGTTTGGTGTGGGGGTTTGCAGTAACATCAGGGTGATTTTCCATAGGTCAGTAAACCAACTTAAGTGTCGCAGCACCTGTGACGGCTCTGTGTGCCGTGGTTGCAAGTCTTGGAGCAGACAGTCCAGGCAGTCCAGGGGTAGTGGTCACACATGCACCCAAGGCTGAGTTTCAGTGCACCGAGGAAGACCAGCAGTATGATCACATGGACCCCAGGAGACATTGCGTCGTACAGTGATCAGGGAGGCAGCAAGGGGCAGTTCTCAATGAGAACCAATCAGAGTGAATGCAGCAGCTAACTGGTAAAAGGAGCAGGACTGAAATGACAAAGAGAGGGATTATGGGGTTCATATTCTGGGCCAGTTTCACAAATTAGAATTATGTTCAGTCCTAGACTGAATACATTTTTCATTTCTTTTTTCTTGTTGTAAGGAATCTCCATTAAAAATGAACTTTCGTCAAGGATAAAGCTGCCTCTGAAATGGGTTCTTTAAGACTGGATTAATGGGCCCGCTAGGATAAAAATATACAGTAGTAGAAATTATACGAAGCAAAAAAAATCAGAATTTGTGCTCAAAAGTCAGCTGTTTTGATAAAAAAAGTCATTTTTTTTATTTACTTACAACTGAAATGCAAAGTATTGTATAATGTAGCAGTTGAATTAGGAAAGAGTTTAAATGGAAACATATAACATATTTGATATTATGCCTGTTTTTCCTTCATTACAAATAAATATATTTTAAATGAATTGATAAGAAAGAGTAATAAATTCAGAGTCAGAGGACGGAAGGACCCATAGCACAAGATTCACTCATAAAGATTCACTTGGGTAAGCTAATATGCAAAGTAACTTGAATTTATTACAATTACGGGAAATTGCAGAAATGTGAAACCATTAAGACAATGCAGTTTTCTATATGGAGAAATTCTGATTATTTTGTGCATTTATTGAGACACATTTAAGCATTTTATATCAAGAATGCTTGCGCATAAAATAGTTTTTTTGCTTTTATTTTTAAACTGAAGAGCCCAACTGTGGATAGGGAATAAAATAAAGTAGTCCTAAATTTAATCTTAAAATGCCAAAAACAAATAATTACTTCTCAATTGAATGAAGCACAAACACTATAAGCTCCGATATTTGAACTCATTTTTAAACTTCTGCTGTCTACTGCATTAAATTAATAAATAATACATATCAACATATACGTCTAAATTAGCAGAACGTAAAATTAACGTTGCTCGATAAATACAAAATATGCATAAATAATCATTTGTTGATTTCCTCTATTTGACTTCTTTATAATGATGATGTCAATGCAATTTAAAGGGTCTATCATTAATGCAGTTTCCAGGTTAAACGGCAGTACATCAATAGCACTCAGTTGAAGAGTATGCCGGGCTCATTTGCAAAACAATTATAAACATGCCAAGAAATGTTGAACGTAAATACTTTTACTCACAAGCATCTAAGTGATTGAGCTGCTCAGTCAGTTGATCACTGGAGTTTCTCAAGACTGTTGTGCTGGTTTTGAGCGTGTGTGTATGTGTGTGTGTGTGTGTGTGTGTGTCAAATCACTATTTGTATTTATGTGGAGTGGGTGTGCCTTCAAGCGTTGCGGAGTTAAATTTCCCTGGAAATGGGTAGTGCTATGGCTTGTTTCTTGAATGCATCCCAAATGAAAGACAGATGTCAACGAGCCTCATGCACAACATTTGTGTAATATGGTGACAGCATTGAAGCAACCTTCCAAATATTTACATGGAAATTATATGCTTATCATCACAATGCACGTATGCAAGTATGGACAAACATGCGCGTGCGCGCGCGCACACACACACACACACACACACACACACACACACACAACAAAGTCCTGACAAGTCCCTCAGATGGTCTACTTCAAGTTATGAAATTAATATTATATTTTCATCATGACAAAATTACACTTCCAGGATCTATATAGGCATTTGAGCCAGAGGTTGCAATGTGAGCCGTATGCGTTCCTGGCCTTCATACTAGTGCCTGGCCATAGGTCATTTAATTAACTTAATTATCCAAATCATTTATGAAATTTTACATATTAGCTGTGTTTCTTGCTAAGCTTTTGAATGATCTACAAAGAGTTGTTCATGTGTTAAGAAATGAAACAGTTCACTGTGATGTAATCTACGAGTAAATTCATGTTTTTTCTGAAAAGCCAAGAAGCAAGTTTTATCAGGGCTATTAATGGAACCAAAAACATTCACACTGGCCCAACAAGACTGGAATTTGCCCACCCCTGATTAAGACCGGTCCTGTGTTTCTCATGATGTCCACAATATATCATAACAGGAAAATACTACATTGCGCAACTGTATATAACAGACACCATACCATGGCCTGCAGTCTGTAAAAATGCAGGGATTCTGATCTAAGGGATTTTCTTTTTTAGGGTTGGACCATGAAATAGGTTTGAAGCTCATATAAATATCTTCACCTTTTCTCATTGAAAATAAGATATGAAACACTGAAAGACTGTACATTTTTAGAAAAATAATGAGCCAAAGATACAAAAGTTGCTGTATAATGCTTATTAGTTTCATTGTTTCCTTATAGGGGTGGTGCTGGGTCTGAAACTGCCCTTACACAATGGTTTCCTCCTCTTACTGGAAAAGGGGGGCTGCGGCAGGGTCTTTTCCTGTCAACACTCCTCAGCTGGGAGAGCTCCCAGATCCTCCTGACCTTTCACTGACCACTGCAGCCCATTGGCTGTTTTCAGGAGAGGTGAAGATGAGGTCGAAGGGATGGGGGACAGTATTGTGTACAGGACACTCTGTTCTCTTATCTCTCAAGATTGCAAGAGGATTTTCCAACACTGGTTGATAAACAAATGCAAATCACTTGTTTGAACCTACAACCCCAAATCAGAAGAAGTTGGGATGGTCTGTGAAATTATAATTAAAACTGAAAGCAGTGATTTGCAAACAGTCTTTGACCTTGTCTTGAAAACAATACAACAACTCATTATTTAATGTTTCACCGCATAAAATTAGCTGATTTCTTAAAATAGACTCATTTCCACTTTGAGCCTTGCAACATATTTCAAAAAAAGTCGGGACAGTGATGTATTTACCAATGTTGCCTTTGCGCAACTCTGTAGGGGCTGAAGACAAGTGATTGCAGGTTTCAGGAGTAAATTTCCCCCATTCTTCCTGCTTACAAGTTATAAGGCGTGCAGCAGTATTGGGTTTTTCTTGTCACATTTTGCATTCCAAAATGCGCCTCATGTTCTCAATTAGGGACAATTTGGGCCCGCAAGTGGGCCAGTCCATTACCGACACCCAATTCTTATGCAGCCATGCCTTTGTAATGAGGTTTTGCATAGTCTTGTTGAAATATGCATGGGCGTTTCCGGAAAAGATGTAGTCCTGAAGAGAGAATGTGCTGCTCTAAAATCTCAACGAACATTTCAGCATTAATAGTGCCCTCACTGAATTACAAGTTAACCTCGCCAAGGCCACCAACACAACCACATACCATGACAGCGCATGGCTTTTGGGCTTATTGCAGGTAAACGTCTGGGTGGTCCTACTCTTCTCTGGTCTTGAACATACAGCATCCATTTGTTCCTAAAAGGACCTAAAATTTGAATTTGTCTGACCATGATACATGTTTCCACAATGTGACAATCCATTGCAGATGCCTCCGAGCCAAGGGAAGTCAACTGCACTCCTGGCCTCTATTAAAATACGGCTCCCTTTTTGCACAGTGAAGTCTTAACTGGCATTTGTTGATGTAACTATGTAATGTGGTGGTTGACCTTGGTTTGCTAAAGATAAATGACAGTTTTTGATGCAGTGCAATCTGAGTGATTAGAGATGACAGGCATTCAATAAGCTTGCACCCTTGAACTTCCGCACAGAAATTCCTCCAGATTTTTAAAATCTTTTACATAATTATGCCCTACAGAGGGTGAAATATGCAAATCACTCCCTATCTTTATTTGAGGAATATTTTGTTTTTAAAGCTTTCAATGTTTGCTGCATCAAAGCATTTGTAAGAAAATCGGTGATCCTTGGCCCGTCTTTGCTTCTGAAGGTCTGTGGCTTTCCTCCATGCTGATTTTGTGCCGAATCATGAATACAATCACCTGCTGAGATAAAGTATATCAAATCAGATCATCATTCATTTTTTTGTTACCTCATTGCTTGTCCTATTTTTCCTATTTTCAAATTCTTTTTTTTTTTTTTTTGGAATGTGTTGCATGCCTGAATGACTAGAATGGATTCATATTTACAAATTAAATTAAAATTGCTAGATGGAACCTTAAATATCTTGTATTTATATTGTTGCAATGAAATACAAGTCAAAGTAAAATTATAAATCACTGTTTTCTATTTTCTTTTGAATTCTCCATCTTGTCCCAACCTTCTTAGGTGGTGTTATGGTACCCTTCACAGCTGCAACACAATAAATATCATTAAATTTTTATTCATATTCTTATGTGCGCTTTGCTGTTTTGTGTACCATTTTAAGTACTGGTATTATTTGGGTACTGTCTTCAAACAACCCATATCTTGCGCTTCTAAACAATGGCTTAAGATAAGACAGTTGGTCCATTAGATTCAAACTTTTGAAACAGTGAAGCATAATTGAACAGCAGAAATATGCAGAATTTAAAATTATTCAGCAAAATTCATGAAATGTACAAGTAGTAGTATTGCTGCATCATGTTTTGAGCATTAATATATTAATCATGACTCAAATAAATGCTGGCTTCACTTCTGCCTTTAGTCGGAGTACTTCGACTGACCAACAACCAAGAAAAGCCTGGTTGACAAGCTTTACAAAATAATGTACTCCTTATTCCACATCCATAAATTAAAAGTAAGCCAATATATTAAGAGAAACCGGAAATATTATTATGTTTTTTTATGTTATTTGTATGTCATTTTATACTCTTACGATGACAGATGTTATTGTCGCACTATAACTGGCCACCATGCCATCTTTATGACCTTGAAAACAGGACAGAATCAGCCTCCATTATAACATTTAATCCTAGAACACTATTGCTAAAATTAGTAACACCATCACTAATGCCGGGTGATTTTTCCCAATATAGTAAAATACCCAATAAAAAGTACTTGTCATCAAAATATGACAATACATGACAAATTAGAGCAGTGTTCTTTTATTTTCAACTGTGCCATGTCTAACAAAATGAAAAAAAGTACCCAGAGGTAAACAAAACACCCATGCCTTCAAAGATGTCAAAGACATATACCCAGGGACCCATAACACTCAGACAAACGCAACATAATGAAAATCACGTAAACACGTTTGCTCGGGTGAATATCACCCGGCGATAGTGTTCTAGGGTTAATGAAATGCTTGACTCAAAAACAATGAAATGCTGTCCCCTAGTGGTATTTATATGGCCAAAGCCTACCAAGTCATGTAATGTTCTGCATTTCGACACTGTTAAAAGTGACAATGTTTTCACTTAGATTTAAAAGTCAGATATGCAGTTACCTCAATAAAGGAAGGGAAGATTTTATGATCAAACTGCCACAAAACTAAAACTGGAAGTAAAATTTTTCTCCAGAGCTGCTGAAAATTTTTGAACCAATTTTTGTAAGGAAACATTCACAAAACTAGAAAACTGAAAATGTGCATGCAAATTTCATGAAGAATTCAAAATTATCTAAAGTTGTGAACCTTTCAACAGCCCCTAATATCCCATATCAACTCTCTACTGCACTGCCCTGCTAACTTCTGCACATCTCAGTGAGTGCCATTGGAAGGATGGAAAGCTCACAGTAACATCACTTCTCAATAAAAAAAAAACACATAAAAAAGTCACATCATTCCCACTTCACATGCCACAAACAAATGAATCTTGGGAGAATCAAACATTTTGAATGTCGCATGATGGCCAGTCTCAAAGAAAAAGTTCTGGATGCATTAATGTCCATTAAATGACTGTATCCAGACTGCAGGGATGACACAGAATGACCAGATGCGTCAGCTGTCGTCCCCAACAAAGTGACACCACAAAAACACATTCCATAAAACGTCTTCTACCATGTCAGATAATGCATAAGAATTGCTGAATTGACTGCCAATGTGACGATAACAGTGAGGGCAAGTCTCAAGACCAAAAGTACAGTTTCCCGCAACCGTGTTTTGCAACTACGAAAGAAACCATTTACCACTAATTAAAACAGTATATTTTTTAGGCATTTTTAACGCCTCTCAGTATATTTCAAGTGTTTATTTCTTTTAATTTTGATGATTATAACTGACAGCCTCTGAAAACCCAAAATTCAGTATCTCAGAAAATTAGACCATTACTTATGACTAATAAAAAAAAGATTTTTTTACAGTGTAATATTGGACAACTGAAAAGTATGAACATAGTACAGCACTCAATACCTGGTCGGGGCTCCTTTTGCATAAATCACTGCAGCAATGCGGTGTGGCATGGTGGTGATCAGCCGGTGGCACTGCTGAGATGTTATGGAAGCCCAGGTTGCTCTGATAGCGGCCTTCAGCTCTTCTACATTACTGAGCTTGGTGTCTCCCATCTTCCTCATCACAATACCCCATAGATTCTCTGAGGTCAGGCAAGTTTGCTGGCCAACCAAGCACAGGGATACCATGGTCCTTAAATCAGGTATTGGTACCTTTGGCAGTGTGGGCAGGTGCCAAGTCCTGCTGGAAAATGAAATCAGCATCTCCATAAAGCTGGTCTGCAGAGGAAGGCATGAAGTGCTCTAAAACTTCCAGGTAGATGGCTGCGCTGACCTCGGACTTCAGATAACGCAGCGGACCAACACCAGCAGACATGGCTCCCCAAACCACCACTGATGGAAACTTTACACTGGACCTCAAGCAGCTTGGATTCTGTGCCTCTCCTCTCTTCCTCCAGACTCTAGGACCTTGATTTCCAAATAAGCAAGCAAAAGCAAAAAAGCGTAATTTACCTTCATCTGAGAAGGGGACTTTGGACCATTGAGCAGTGGTCCAGTGCTTTTTGTCCTCAGCCCACGTTGTCTCTGGTTCAAGAGAGGCTTGATACAAGGAATGCAACATTTGAAGTGCATGTCCTGGATACATCTGTGTGTGGTGGCTCTTGAAGCACTGACTCCAGCTGCAGTCCACTCCATGTGAATCTCTGCCAAATCCTTGAATGGGCTTCCTGTCACAATCCTCTCAAGGCTGCGGTTATCCCTGTTGCTTATGCACCTTTTTCTATCACATTTTTCCCTTCCATTCAACTTTGCATTAATGTGCTTGGATACAGCACTCTGCGAACAGCCAGCTTCTTTAGCAATGACCTTTCGTGTCTGACCCTCTTTGTGCAGGGTGTCAGGGATCGTCTTCTGGACAACTGCCAAGTCAAAAATGGTTAACGGACTGCATTTTATATAGCGCTTTCTAGTCACATGATATGACCCCAAAGCGCTTTACAACTTTTTGCCTCACATTCACCCTGATGTCGGAGGCTGCCATGCAAGGCGCCACCCTCCAAATTAGGAGCAGTGTCTCGCTCAAGGACACTTCGACGCTTTCTCTGGAGGAGCCGAGGATCGAACCGGGAACCTTCTGATTCCTGGGCCGCCCGCTCTACCTCCTGAGCCATGCCGCCCCAAAAGTCTTCCCCATGATTGTGTAGCCTACTGAACCAGACTGAGAGTGACACCATGAGTCTTCATTGTTGAACTGCATCACAATAATCTAATTTTTTGAGAGACTGAATTTTGGGTTTTCATTAGCTGTCAGTTGTAATAATCAAAATTAAAAGAAATAAACTCTTGAAATATATCATTCTATGTGTAATGAATCTATATGAGTTTCACTTTTTCAATCGCATTACTGAAATAAACCAACATTTTGATGATATTTTAATTTATTGGGATGCACCTGTAAATGTCACATGAAGATTATCATGGGGTTCCGCTGCATCAACCCTTATCTATTATACTACAAGTTTTTGATACTGTGCAGCAGGGGTAGGGAACCTCTCCAGAAAGAGCCACTGTGAGTGCAGGCTTTCATACCAACCAAGCTGCTACACACCTGATTCTACTAATCAAGGCCCTTAACAAACATTCCAGAGGTTGATTAGTAGAGTCAGGTGTGTAGCAGCTTGGTTGGTATGAAAGCCTGCACCCACAGTGGCCCTTTTTGGAGAAGGTTCCCCACCTCTGCTGTGCAGTCATCTGTTTGTATGGTAATGGAATTCAAAAAGAGATGTCACTGACCACTGGCCCATGAGCCAGTGCCTTGCTCATTGATATGCAAATTTCAAGAAAATAATCCCCAACTATCTCAGTCATCACAGCTGTGCTCAAGGAAACCGAGGATAGTTAGAGGTTGATCGATTTATAGGTTTGGCAGATTAATCTGCAAAGATAGGGAGGTTTACCAAACTATTGATATTGGTATAACTTCGGTCTAATAATGGCCAATAGCTGTGCTGCTTCTACCGGTCATGTACGGATGAACATCATCCTTTACAAGTTTTTTCTGAGGATGATAAAGGCATGAACTGCCCTACTTCGCCCACGATTTTATTGCCCAGATATTCTTAACCTAACTAATCTTATTCCTCATGCCTAAACCTAACCAACAAAGACATTGAGTACTAGCTTATCAGAGGCAAAGTGGGGCAGGTCGTGCCTTTGCCATCCTAGAAAATAAATTAATAAATGAAACCCTTGCAATGTCTGTCACTCAAATGAATAACAGGGACTGCACAGACATTATTGGAGCAAAGTTCAGTCAACAACAAAAATTAAAAAGATTTCCTATCCCTACTGATTAATCGGCCAAACGGATGAATCAGTTGACCACTCATCTCAGTTGTAACATTTTGCAATGCCGGCAATAGGCAATGCCCTAACCTGCACACCAAAATGTTGAAATTTTATGGAATTCTTTCCATTGCAGATTGACTTCAATCAAAATGAGGCTGGGCAGTCATAGGCATATAGAAATATTTCAAGAAATTGTCCCCTCCAGGAGCCCAAAAAAAAAAAACTGTTTCTGCTTTACGGATCCAGAAATGTATGATTTTTCTATTTTCGATCAGCATCCACTCGGGACTTTTTTTTTCCACCTAAAGACATTTCACCTAAAAAAAATAAATAAAAATCAGGCAAATCTGAGATTGTAATATCTTATCCAAAATTACCTCTTTAAAATATCTCAAAAAGGGAATGTTTGGAAATATTATGGATTTGTCTTGACCGCCACCAACTTCGCAGAGCTTTTGTGTTAGCACAGTAAGGGAATCAATGGAATTTCCTGCATCCATTTTTTGTGCACATAGGACAAACCCTATTGCTTTGTGTTACCGCATACCCTTTCCTGTTGCACCACCCGGTTAAACCTTACATTTCTAAATGCAATAACTCAAGCAGATTTTATGGAATTCTAGTCATTGTGATCATTCTGGTGTCTTGACGAGGGCTATTTTGATGTTGGTCACTGTATGACCTTTGCTGTGGTGCCACCACCAGGCCAATCCTTAAATTTTAAAATATTGCAACGATGCAAACAGCTTTAAATTCCTGGTGCAAAGAAGAGAAGCCTTGATGATTTCTATAACTTTTATTTTACTGTAGCACCGCTACAGTGGCTGACAGGGGCAAACATCTCCAATCAGAGAAATGCGCTGCAAAAACAGACACGATGCAAATTCGAAAACACACAAACTGCCAAAGCAAATGCAAAAGTAAAATGCTGAATATCCATGTCAACACATACAGCTGCAACAGCCCAAACCATCTCCAATTTGAGAAACAGAAATGATGCAAAGTCAAAAACACGCAAACCTTAAAAGCAAATGCAAGAGAGAAAAGCGCTGCATTTAGGCATCAACACAATAAAAGTGCTCCTAGTCGCTATGGGGAGCACCAACTAAAACAGCTTTTACTTCTGACTAGCCCGCTCTTTCTGGATAGCTAGCCAGCTACCTAGCTAATGTTAATTCGCTTGTTTAGCTACCAAGTTCACTAGCCTAGCTAGCCAACAGTTTAGTGCACGGATGTCAATAGAAAATAAATGAATGGAAAAAATCCATTATTTCGCTATGTCACTTAGCTATAGTTGAACCGCGATCCTTTATGTTATACCTAATATGACAGCTCACTTGCTAGCTCGCTAATGTTAGTTTACTTGCTTACCTAGCTAGTTCGCTAGCCTAGCAAGCTGACAGTTATATTTAGTATAACGCAAATGCTAGTGGATCAACTCTAGCTAAGTGAGATGGCAAAATAAAAGATTTTTTTTATTCATTTATTTTCTATTGACTTCTGTGCACCAAACTGTTGGCTAGCAAGGCTAGCAAACTTGCTAGCTAAACAAGCGAACTAACGTTAGCTAATAGCTGGCTAGTCACGCTCAGGACAGCGCTATTCTCTCTTGCATTTGCTTTTTGGTATGTGTGTCTTTGGCTTTGCATCATTTCCGTTTTTGCAGCCCATTTCTCGAAATGGAGATTTTTTGGGTCGTTGCAGTGAATTTGCCCCTGTTAGCCACCATACACCGCCATTAGGTGAAACTACATTTCAAAAAGCAACACCTGGCTCCTCTGAGCTTGTGCTCGGCCCGGGTCTAGGCCTGGTGTTGTGGATTTTCTTCAACATATTGAGATTCCCCCATCCTCAAGCAACTGGAGAGAGACAGATTCTGAAAAAGAAAATTAGGCTTTATTGTTGCATGTTGATAAATGTAAAGCCGAGTTCCTCTTGCGCAAGAGGAACTGCCCCCATGAAGAACTGAAGAACTCCCCGAAGAACTCCCTAAAGAACTCCCCGAAGAACTGGCGTTTACAGGCCCTTTTTATACCTCTGATTCTCGCACTACCATTGGACAAGTAACCTGATATCCCAGTTAGGTAACCCTTCAGAAATGCAGGGCAAAGATGCATGCGCGTCACCTTAAGAGACCTACAGCCACACCTAGCAAGAAATATACAGCCAAGTGAAAAATAAAAAGATACCAGTGGATGAATTCGATGCATATAAAATTGTTACAAATAATTCAATTGATTAAGTTTTCAGTAACAACTAATGATTTTGCTGAACAAATATTGATCAAAGCTACAGAAATCAAATACATCCTCTGATTATGTTTTTTGAATCAACTAAACAAAACCAAATCAAAGCTACAGAAGTGCTCTGCTTATGTGTGTGAGCTGCTCATGCATGTGTGAACTGAATTGCTTGTATATGTGTGTCTATCTATGTGTGAACTGTTTGTATGTGTATTTTTTTGTGTGTTTGCCCTGCAGTATGTGAACTACTTGTATGTATGTGTGTGTGTGTGTGTGTGTGTCTTTTTGGTGCCAACATAATATGGTTTGATTATGAGTGTGAGCAATGAATTAATAATGATAAATATATATATAATCATGAATAATGAATAAAATGAATAATGCCGAAATAAAATCTTCAACACTTGGCCAATCACGAAACCTGGCGTGCACACGAGCAGGACAATTGCGACCCCAAAAAACAAAAAGGAACGGAGCCGAAACTTAGACTCGTGGCCTACTGGCCCGAGTAATTATAGCTGCTGCGCAGCAATGGTTGAGGCCAGGCAATATTAGGTAAAATGAGGCATTTCTGAGCAACAAGCAGAGTGTAGGAAGATGGAAAAAAATGTGGCATTCTAATGTGCATTTTACATCAGTTGAGGCTTGAGCCCACAATTTCTGAGACTATGGTCTGTCTACTATTAATTGATTGAGCTAATTAATTGAGCTAATTGGCAAGTGACAGTTCATATATGGCTTCACAAATTGACTAAGCCAAGCGTCAGGGTGCCATACAGTAGCCATTCATGCCATGGAAAAGCAAATTTCAAACTGAAAGTTCCAAAGCTGTAGGACATATGGTTGATTTCTTGTGAATTTTCAAAATTTTGAAATTTAGAGGCTTCCTGTAGTACCACCATCAGGACTATTGTCTTGTATTTCGACTTGAGGACATCTGGCATGGGACTGGACCTTTGTGAAAAGTTTGGGTAGATTTGTCATATGGAAATGTTGTGTGAGCTGAGGATTGTACTCACAATCTTTAACACCAAGAAACATCCTCTATCTCACTGAGCTACTTGGCAAATGGAAATACCATATGTAGCTTCACAAATTGACTAAGCCAGTCACCTGTGTGCAAGACAGCAGCTGTTAGCGTGCAGGGCAGTTGCTAGGAATTCTGGGCCCCCTGAAAGAATATCAGTGTGGGCCCCCGTCCTCGACATTTCATTGCCATTTTTGTACGACAATGGCTGTTATTCATTTTTCTGTTTCTCGGTGTTCTAGATGCAATACACCCAATTTTTCCTTTTTTTTTTTAACAATTAACCACTCAACACAGAGTCAAGAATATTATTATGCAAATTCTGAATTATTAGATGTGGCACGTATTCAAAAAAGAGGCTACCTGAAACCACATTATTATACTTAGTCTGATCAGTGATAAATGTTCAATTAACCACTCAGCAAATGGGTACTGGGTATTCTATTGCAAAACATAAGCACTGATGTGCAACAGACAATAACTCAAAGTATATTGGCTAAAGATAGAAACACCAGGTGGAGCTGTTATAGTGAAATCACAAAGGTAGCTATGTAACTTTCTTGTAAATTTCTTGCAAGTAGTATTGACAACACAACAAAATACTTCCTAGTAAAATATAGATCAAAAACTATAATTTTATGTCTTCCCTTATCTCAACTTGAGCTTAAGTTATTTTGTTTGTTCACAGCTTAAGGGCTTTGAAGTGCAACTGTCTGCTTAAATGACTTTCAATTGAAAGTCTGGCAAGGCTATTAAACCTCTCTTGGGTTGTTGTTGCTGTAAATCTAAACAGCCAACCAGCTTCTGCCACACTCACTCACTCACCATCAAAAACATCTTCAGACTGCTGGTGGTGAGGATCTACTGCTGGGTCAGGTTCAGATGAAGTGACCACAGTTGATTCTGTAGTGGCAGTACATATAGGATTAATTATTCCCTTTCATATTGCTTTTGTAAACATTTAAAATTATATTTTATGGTTCAACTAATGAAGCGCTAACATACGTAGTCTTGGAATAAACCAAACTTAGATGGGTTACTGATCTCTCTCAGTACCATAGCTCTTAGCACACAGCTTCACTTTAATATTGTATGAGGAGGGCAAGCTCTGTAAAATTACCCCCCGTGTTAACAAGACCTATGTCAACAGAATAAATTAGCAGTTTAGTTTTAGTGAACACTTTTGTAAGAAAGCAAAATGTCAACCTTATCAAGCGATTGTTGCAATAACACCTAAGGTTACCACACAGACTGCATGTAGTTCGCTATCCAAACCTAGCCTGTACAGTCCAATCACGAGAGCCAAGTATGCAGTAACCACTCATAATAAGAATGGAGGAATGAGTCCTGCTGCTACCGGGTTTTTTGACGGTTTACTATGATGAGTGGCGACGGATGACCATACCAATATTTTCTGTAGATGATACCGTTAATAACTAGTAATGTCATTTTTGTCAGGCGATTATTTACTCTGCTAACCGCATGTTACATTAACGTCACGTTAGCAGGTGAACAGCCAGCCTGAAAAGCTAACATAGCAAGCTAGTTTAATACCCTCACTGTTCTTTGAAAAGAATTTTGTAATTTTCTGGGCCCCTGCTCTGCTGACCTCTCTTTCTCTCTCTCTCTCTATCTCTCTCTCTCTCTCTCCTTTTCTGGCGTCCAGATTTGTGTGTGTGGGCTGCACGTACTATTGACTGCCGTAGTTCGCAAACCTTGCAAGCAAAAACGCACAGAAAATTTTCCATGAGGAGCACGAACCATTTTTTTAAGAAGAGGGTTGTTGAAATTAATTTCATCAATATAGCAGGCCTTTGTGGCTTTGTGATTAACTCTGGTGCATTAGTATGAATAGCAGTTAAGTCGATGCATAATAATTTAGTCATGGCGGTAACTGTGGGTTTTGTGGGCCCCAATGGACTGTGGGCCCTTATAATTGTCATCACCTTTCCCCCCTATACGACGGCCCTGTTGGCGATTTCAAATGGCTGTCAAAAATTCAGTTTTTGAGATAAAATTCTGATATTTTCCAATCATCTACCATGACTCCAAAATTTTGTCTTTTTTTATTAACACTGAAAATGTATTTAGCAAAAATTTGCAAGTATATGTTTACAATACCGTTTGCACTCAAACATTTTGATGCACTGTAGGGTTAATTTTCGACAAATCAAAAATCTGTGTGGATTGTTTGTGTAGGACAGTCTGAAGATGCTCTGTAGATGCTCAGGTTTGGTGTCAAAAATTCTGGGAGGAGAAAGGTTAAATAAGTTTTACAGTTTTTGGGAAAAAAACAGTGATGGACTTCATAATTTTCAATAGGTCTAAATGTACAAAAGTTTCTTCAGTATTGGGGCAACATTTTGGTTAAAGTTGCATATTTGTGGCACATATGGTTGATTTCTTGTGAATTTTCAAAATTTTGAATTTTAGAGGTTTGCTGTTGAGTCACCATCAGGACTATTGGCAGCTGAGGCAGTCTGGCATGGGACTGGACCTTGGTGCAAAGTTTGGTGGCTTTTCAGGAAGAAGAAGAAGAAGAAGAAGAAGGAGGAGGAGGAGGAGGAGGAAGAAGAAGAAAAAATAGGGTCCTGGCAGCTTAGGCTGCCAAGCCCCAATAAGTCAAACTTATTATTTTGGGAATCATATCAACCTGGTGTGTAAAACATTTTGGTGCATAAAAGAGTAATTATATTGTTTTGGTGGTACTATGACCACTCCTCTGGTGCCACCCTCAGGCAAAAAAGCAGTAAGTTAAACATCAGGGAAAATTTGCTGTGAGCCTTACTGGAGTTGAGGGTACAGTGCTTCCCCTGCTGGTCTTCTGGAGACTATTCCATTTCCTCTGGCACATCCAGGTCAAACAACTATGAATTTTGCCCATGGCGAGAGCAATATGGCCCTAGCTTTCAAATCATTCCTCAAGGGCTGAAAAATTCTGGTTTTCCATCCTCCCATTACCTGGGCATCAGATTTGATGGCAGTTTGTCAAATCAGCAACACTACATGTACATTTACTTACCTGAAAGGACAAAAACAAGGGCCAGACATCGATTATTGGGCCAGATTTGAGAATCCCTCTAATATAATTTTTGGAAAATACCCTGCAGTCACCCACCAACAGCATTTGCCTAGTTTGAGGGTGTTTTTGTCAATATCAAATGAACGGTTTTGAAATAACTGCACCTTTCGTCAGCGGTACCCCTATTTTGAGGAGCATCCAAAAATATAGAATAGTTTAACATAATGCAGAATTAAGTATTCATTTTTAATATTTGGTTACCTTTGCTTGCAAAAGCTGCATGAAATCTGTCATATCTAGACATCACCAGACACGGCACATCTTTCCTGGAAATGCTCTGCCAGGCTTGGACTAGAGCCATCTTGTTTTGGAAGCTTTATTTCAGTCTCCTCTTCAGCATAAAAAGATGCTCTTCCGATGGAATCAGAGCTGGTGATTGACTCAGGCAACAGTACCAAAATAATAAAAATTCGTCCCTGTCCAATGAATTATGTCACAAAATGTATTCAGATAATAGATCTTCACTCATCAGGATAAACACCTGCGGTCTACAACTTTTGCAATAATGCTATCAAAAATGAACTAGCCAGTGACAGCAACGATAGGCCCAAGTTAGTAAGTGACACAAGTTTCTATTCACTAATTATCCAAACTATACCAGAAGAGGATGACCATTTGTTAAGTGAATACGTTTCAGGCTACAGATCTTCATACCTTCGATGGCACATCACTGGCTCTGCTTTGCGTGTCATCTCATCTAAAATTTTAACTATTCGTATTGAACAAACATTTAATTGGTGATTTTTTTTATTTTTTATATATTTCAAGAGTAAAGGCTTATTACCTGTTTTTTTTTTTCTAGAGATACATTAGATATACATTTTTTGGCATATGAAAGAATAAATGATATGGACCATTTTGATTCAAATACTAACATGAAAAAACTTATCAAACAATAAAAATCATTGAAAACAGAATATATTTCTGGGCATGGAAATCACATTGCTTTGAAAAGCCTCCATACTGGAGAAATAAAGCTGCCAAACATCTTTGAGTGGTGACATATCAAAATTAAAATACATGTCGTCCCACTTGATGGAAAAAATTCAGTTGCATTGTGAAACTTGATCCACAGTGCAGTAAAGATACTGAATGATTTGAATATTTATCAGTAATAAGGATACTTTTCTATTGATCAGAAGGACACTTTAAAATTTACTTTCTTCAGCATTTTGCTCAGTGAGAGCTCAAGACTAATATAGACCCCACACAAAAATTGAGGTCTGGAACCTCAGTTGGCATATATGACAACCAGCATTTATGTATAAGTTCTGTCAAAATTAATAAACAACTTGCTTTGTGTCAGAACATACTGAAGAGAAAAATGTACTGCATGTGTACACTGCAAATGGTTGAACTATATGGCAATAATTAATCATTCACTAGTAATAATGAACTAAAATAAATCATTAACTTGCTTTCCAACAGCATACAATAAATAACATGATAAATAAAATTGTTCAATATGCAAATTAAAATCAATTACTTCAGTGAAAGACAACTTTAGCACAAAACTGACGTCAAATAAAAAAATTACCCATAAGTAGTCCAGATATTTTAGCATTAATTTTTTGCAATTTTTCTGTAAAGTTGTACAATGCTTCAAATAATAGAAATGTGATCTAACACATTTCCATCCCTCCAAAAGGCTCAGCCAATGAGAGGCCAAGGAACGCTTTGGCAGTAATATGAATGTGACAGTGACAAACCATAGCTTAAACAAAGTCTGTATAGGCTTAACTCATTTTATTAAAAATTTCCACTCATTTTGAGCTGTTTTGCCAGATCGAATTGGTTATCGCTCAACTGCTGCTCCCCACCCCATTTTGGTGTTGGTTGTCCAGCAGCAGGAGATTCTTTTTTAATCCATTTTTTCTTTTATTTTTATTTCCTTCTCTAAAAATTTTGCGTGAGAGGAATGTGCGTTGTCTTTCATATTCATTGTACATTTTACCCTGCTTGCATGTTTAACAAACTAATTGATGTTTTAGCTCATGTGGTTAGCCTAACTAGCATGTTTGTTAGATGACCATTCATGATCAATAGGTTTATTAAAAATTACAGTTATGTTTGGTTGCGTTTGTTGTCAATGGATACGATTCTTTGTCCTGGTAAAATACATTTCAAGGACACAATGAGAAATAATAAGAAATAAACTGAAAGGAATCTCAGTTTAAAGTAAAGAAAAAGAAAAAAGTCCGTTGCTCCAATAGAGCATGTTGGCATGTTTTAGAGTAATGGGCACCCACTATTAACAGCGCAATCTATGAAGTTGATGCTTTCAGTTTGTCAGACTGGTTATACTAATATATTCAGTGAGATCATAAATTTTTGATAAAAATGTTCTTCCCGAGACTTTTTGATGGTGACAGGAGTTTTAAAACTCAATTCTAAGGGATCTTTGTGTATGCTGGTTTTCATTCCAACTAGAATTGCAATTCCAGAATTTCTAAAAAGTTGTTCATTTTAATTAATTAGGTGCTTTTTATTCTTTATTTACCTCTCTAAACCACATTAGGCCAACATTGTTTTTCAATACCACGAAGATTCCCAAATTTATTTTGTGTGTACTGCACAATAACCAAACATAAGTCTACATAAAAAGAGATGACAAATGAATGAGGTTAATTGGCAAATTTAATTACTTCACTGGTAACTAGGTTTACTTAATTGTTGAATATGCAATTATTTGCTCATTTTTCCTTTAACACAATCCCGGTGGGCCTTGTTAACTTTCACGTTGTCATGGAATTCATTATCTTCTAGATGTTTGGGATTGATGACCAGGTGAACATAACAATCATGAACTTACTGAGGTCTTGTCCACATTTATCACATAACTGCATTACTTTTCCCATAGACCAGCAAATGACATATTTTTGATATTAGCCTGGGGTAATATCACTTTTGCGAAAATTTCATTGGCTGACAGCATTGGGAAAAAAAATCACTCCGTGTTACATGTTTAGCCAAACTGAATACAAAGTGTTGCGTTGGTGAACTTGGAATGGCATAGCGTTGTAGTAAGCAAGCGATGTGCCGCTCTCATAACTCTCATAAGATAATGTTACTTAGCTGGTTAGCTAGTGTGCATGCTGCGACTTTCCATGACCATTATGTAACATTTGTTTGTTTGCTAGCATGTTAATGTTTAAAAACCATGGCTAGATCCAACAGGAATGTCTGTGATTCAGTAACTGACGGAGTATCATAGCGATGGATACAGCTCACAGCTAACAAGATGGGGAATTAGCGGCAAGGTGTAAACGTAAATTATGCTCACTTTCTATAAAATTTTGTAATTCAGTTTTGTGATAAAAGGAATCTTACTCTCTTGGTTGTGTCATATGCAAGTAAGCTTCCAACAAACACAGAATTTACTCAACATGTCTCACAACTTTAACATGATGCATCCATCTTGTAAGGTCCTCAATGTACACTAGTATTTTTTAAATAGTAGCACTTTCTAGTCTACGTCCTACACTCTTTAGTTTACGTCCATGTTCACTATTTACTCAGCGTTTTGATTTGTGAAATAAGAGTATGTGTGTGTGTGGGTGTGTGTGTTTATATTAAATTATATTATTGCGCCCAGTTGCGCCCAGACAGCGCTTTGAAGGGGACTTATTATGGGTTTTTTTTATAAGTTATAAAATTCTTCTATGTCCCAAAGGGGTTTTTTTCAACTATTTACCAAGAAAAAAAAATCCATGATTTCAGGGCAATTTGATTCTGGTCATTCCCAGCCCTCTGAAAAGCAGGCTGTTCAGATGGGCGTTCCCTCTATAGTAGGAGCTCTTCTGATTGGCCAGCGAACAGAGGACCATGTCAACAGAGGGTGATGATGTTACAATCCCCTGGCTATTCTAAATCTCTAAATACAGATGACTGAATTAAATGTGCTACACAATGAATATGGAAAGGTAATATCTGCAGGCCAGGGAAAGATGGTCGTTACATTCATAAAGAATTGTGACAGTCACCATAAAAGTTTAAAGGAGACATATTCTGCCATATTCACTATGCTCCCATGTTCCCAGTGTTCCCATTGTGTCAGTTCTGAACACCTACTCAGTAGTTTAGCATTACTTTCAGCTTGAAAAACTCCCTACCTTTCTCGGAGTTGCACATAGAAAAATACCCATTTTAACAGCCTTGCAGCCACTACCTGAAAACGGTCAGTATTGGACTACACTTTGCCATGATTGGTCAGTTTAGCGGAGCCTTCTAGGGGCGGAACCAGAGGCAGAAGGGGCGGACCTGGGTTTCCAAGGCCCACCCCCACCCAGCTCCATGTGCTCTTTTAGTATACTCTATACCAATGGTTCCCAAACACAGTGCTGGCGACCCACTGTGCCTGCTGGTTTTTATTCCAACCACAACTCCAATCATAGAGTTAATGAGTTGCTAATTGTTCTTAATTGCACTCTCATTCATACTGATTATTTACCCTTTTAGACCACATGTCAGAAATGGCTATGGTGAAAAAAAGTTTCAAAGTTGGCGTTACTAGAAATGACTTTTCTCACATAAAAAGTGGAAATTTGCAATTGATGACATTGAACTATGAACTGGCTTGTAATTGATAAAAAAAAAAAGTATTAATAGGCTATTAATAGGCGGCATGGCTCAGGAGGTAGAGGGGGTGGCCCGGGAATCAGAGGGTTCCCGGTTCGATCCCCAGCTCTTCCAGAGAACGTGTCGAAGTGTCCTTGAGCAAGACACTGAACCCCGCACTGCTCCTGATGTGCAGGGTGGCGCCTAGCATGGCAGCCTCTGACATCAGGGTGAATGAGAGGCAAAAAAAGTTGTAAAGCGCTTTGGGGTCATATCATGTGACTAGAAAGCGCTATATAAATGCAGTCCATTTATTAAAAAGACAAAGCATTTTATAATGAGTGTATAATGTCACTTGTTTGGTTTCAGGAAAGAATTTGAACATATGCGTTCAGAACCCTGATCAGCAGCTGACTGATTGATCGCAGTCTTGCCTTTGATCACATAAAACATATCAGAACCTTGGCTTGGCATGCTTACTTGGAACATCAAAATAAACAAGATGAGTGTTAGGCTTTGAAACATCATGGAATGCATTGCCATATCTGTCATAATGTGATTTAAGGGGGTAAAAATGTTCTTCTAATTTGAAAAACAACTAATTAAAAAATTAATAGCTTCTTAAAATTCTGGTATGGTAATTGTGGTTGGAACAAAAACTAGCATACGGAGTGGGTCCCCAGGGCTAACTTTGGGAACCACTGCTCTATACTATATCAGGGCTCTCAAGTCTCACGCAATGGGCGTGATTGTCACTCATTTCAGTCGGATGTCACGCACTTACGCCACACATAGTATTTCTCAAACAAAAAAAAAGATTAAAATGAAAACAATTTCCAACAGTAGGCAGCAGCACCACTATAACTGTGGAAACGAGCTGTTATGATCCTGATCTGCCTTACCATGTTTTCATTGTGATTCTGCCTTGTTTGCCATGTCTGCTTATTATTCTGCTTTGCCTGACTATGATTTTGTATTGTGATTTAGATGCCATGCCATGCTTTGTTTTTGCCTTGTCGTTGCCTGTTTTCCATTTTCCACCATTGCAGTTAAATTCCGGTCCTTGTTTTGTGTCATACCATGCATTGCACTTTGTCTCCCCCTGTCTGGTCTTTTGTATATTACTTCCTTCCTTTTCTATATTACTAACAATACTAACAGCTTGTTGTTTTTAGTAAACTTACTAATCAAGACAAACATTGTTTAGGGTACTAACTTACAATCATGCACTAGAGATTGTATAGCTGCACATTACTAATTGACTAACAAGCTCTCAGCACTCACTCTGCTCCAGTCTCCGCCCCTTGCCTTCACTCAATTTACTTTGCTGTGCTTTGTGCAGATCTTCTGCACCTTGTTACTCACTGTTCTGCCTCTCATTCTGTGCATGGTAGAACTCCCTAACCGGAACCGTATGTTTGTCAGTAGGCTGTCTCTGTGATCCCTGTCCGGGTTTTGGCTTTTGCCAATTTCTCGTAATCAGGAACCTCCTCATGTTCATTCCTTTGTAATTAGTCTGATCCATATCACCTGCCTCCCCTTTGCAGCATGTGACATCCCCGATGTGTATTTAAGCAGTCTTTTCATGCACAGCTCTTGTCAGAACATTTTCCCTGTGCTGCGATTGTTTATGCCTTGTACTCTTAGTGTTATACTTCTGACTGGAATGTCCTGGATTCTGATTTTCGCTTTACCATTGATATTCCTGTGCCCGTGTACCATACCTGTTTTGCCCGACTCCTAGTTTGGTGTTTGCTGCCCTGTTGATGATTCGGATTACGCCCACTGGATTTTGGCTTTTGATTCTCTGACAAACCCGTACCTGTGTACCAAACCTGTTTTGCCCAACTACGTGTCCTGAGATAGGTGCCCTGGTTACTTTTGCCCTCTGGATTTTGACTTTTGGATTGTGGACTCTGTACTGTTGCCTCCTGCTCTGCGGGGGTTCTCCCCCTTCCTTAATAAAATCCAGTTTTACTACACTGCTTCGTTCTCACGGCTGGTTCCTGAACGATACATCACACCGGCAAGAATCAAACACGCCTCCCCTGGAGTTCTCGGTGGCAGCTTGCCACCTGCCAGCCAATCAAAAGGGGCTACACAACAGCCAATCAGATAATAGCACTATCATATCTGGGTAAGATTTAGGGCAACAACCAAGGACAAAAAAACGGTGTGAAGTGCGCGCCTATAGAGTTCTTGATCACAGCTGTCTGGGTAGAGACGATGGCTATGTTCAAAACCGCACTCCACGGTCTACATACACTATTCTCACTACACACTGGCCACTCTACACGCTACTCATTACGAGTGAACTCTTCCTGTTATTTCTTATTTCTCAGCAAGTTTTTCTGGCAGTTTATGTCGTGTTGCACCTTGGGCAATTTGTGTATGAATAGTAAGCTTACGATGCACCTACGCAATATCTGCCCGATCTAGTATACATCCGGGAACTTCTCACAGACACAAACTCACTCCCCACGCATAAGTGAACACCCTATCCCCTAACTCTGACGTCGTCGGTAGTGCAAGTAGTATGTTAGTGCGCGTTTTCGAACATGGCCGCTGACTTGGTGTGTGCTTCTCGGCGGTTTGGGGTCGGGCATCGTGGGTGTGTTTAGAGTGGATTTTTCCTGATTCATCCAGGTTTTATACATTCCTCCTGATTGTCTGATCGTGACTAAAGAATTTCGACAGATCTGGCAAAGTTCTTGTAACTCTGCGTTCCAAGAGGCAGGAAATCATGTGAATTCCCATTTGAAAATTACAGTAGAACCCCAATGTGTCATATTTGACAACTTTTTTGACGTTTGGCATGGAGGTGGAAGCTTATAGCATTCTCAGAATGTCAAAAAGCATGGATCAGCATAATATGTCTCCTTTAACATCACACGGAATTCAATCTATTAAAAATGATCTGCAATTAGCATCTGTATATTAGCAACCATTAAAAATGTGATTTACGAGTTGAATTAATCCCAAAATATAAGATCCTAGTTAAGAAAAATTAATAGCTTATTCAAGGTCAGGGATTGCCACTGCGGTTGGTCCAGCAAGCACAAGGAGCCCCAAGGATTCAGTTTGAAAACCCTGTTCTGGAACACAGTATAAAATAATTCCAAATGTTACAAGGGTTATTGCCTTGCACAGGATTTCTGTGTAAAGCAATGCAACACCATGTGGAGAGAACAGCTGTGAGAGCAGAGGCATTAATAATGAATTTCGGAATCAACAAAACAATAAAATTGAGATAGTTAATGGGTAATTGAGCGATATGTAATGATCTGTTCTGGAGCCAGGTGAATGGGAGCCAAATTACAGCCAGAAAAAGGACAAATGAGAAGAGAGAAAAAAAAAAAACTTAAAGAACATGAGCCAGAATTAGAATAATTACATACATACTTGAAACGTTAACGGCTTGTTTAAAAATAATTATATTTGTATCACAAAATAAAGTAAAAAAATGAGCTGTTTTTTCATAAAAAAGTACAAGCTGTAAACTAGCTGTAAATGGCGGTAACAGTTTTGAGAAAGACGGAAATGCTGAATGAAGCAGCGTCTTTTGCTCCAATTGCTTATTATTATCCCTCCTTCGATTCCTTTCTCTAAGCTCAGCCCATCAAGGAGGGAAGGAAAAGAATTGAGAAAAGAACGAGAGAATGGGTGAACTGGAAAAATGAATTAGTGAAATGGAATGTCCCTGCTCTTTAAAACACCAGATCGAAGTGACAATTTGAAGTTCAAATCAATCACAAGCACGGCAGATCAGGAATGGTGGGTCTCCAGGTCAATCACGTAAGGGTCACAAAAAAGAATAAATAAAAAGTACTTTGGCTAAGAACTCGGTCAGGTCTCCTTGCTCAAGATTTCTTTGGGTAAATCACCCTACTCCTGTTTCCTAACCTATTTACCAGATTGAGAATGATGGATGGACTCCATTGATTTCCACGACACTAAGGAAAATAAGGAAGAACGGGTAGAGGAATTGGGTGGAGCCCCTTGCAGAACAGTCACTGGGTCACAACTTTTGGATGAGAAATCATAGGTTGAGGGTCATGATCTCAGCTGGACACCAAACAGCAGAACCCAAAGGAGCACCTCTTCCTCTGCCTTACCAATGGGTATGGAGCGAGGTTCAGGAGGCTGCTGTCATCTAAACACAAAGAAAAAACACAGCAGTGCAGTATGAACGCAATAAAACCATACAGAATACTGACTTAACAAGAACGAGCTCTCACCTTGGTTCTTTAGGGGTAATGGAAGGGTTTCTCTGAGCTTGCTTAGCAAGTTTTTCATCTCTCGAACATCCCTGGAAAACAGATCATTATGATTATTCCCGTTTCCTGAAGTACTCAGCAAATGTACAGATTTTAAATTTCTTTAAGTGTGCAAGGCAAGGCTCAAAATATTGTACCGATACTGCCACCTAAATTCAGAAGGAGAGAGAGCAGTGATGCAGGACAAAGTGAGAGAGACTTTTTCGAACAATGAAGCGAGCAGTACACTTATTCTTATACCAAGAGACTTGAATATAGAAAATTAGTTTAAGTATGACTTGTACAGTGCAGTGGAAAAGTATTTATTCCCTTTGCAATTTGCTCTATCTTTGTATGTTTGTCTCACTTAAATGTTTCAGATCAAAGTAATTTTAATATTAGAGAAAGATAACCTGAGTAGACACAAAATGCAGTTTTTAAATTATTATGTCATTCCTTGCAGGAAAGAAAGCTAAACAAAATACCTGGCCCTGTGAGAAAAAGTAATTACCCCCTTTGTTACTAAATCAACCAAATAGACACATTTAATTGAAAATTGGGTTCAATTCCACTACACTTACCCGGGAGTGATTACTGCCTGGCCTTTTAAATCAGGATCACTTAAATAGAACCTGTCTGGCACAATGTAATTTAGGAAGAAAAGCAGCATATAATGTTAAATTTAAAAGAAATTCAAAAATAAATGAGAAACAAAGTCGTTGACAGCTATCACTCTGGAAATGGTTTCAAAGCTATTTTTACGGCTGTGGGGCACCAGCAAAGCATGGTGAGAACTATTATTAAGAACTGGAGAAAAATTGGAATTCGCTAGGTGCACAACAATGGAAATAGAATTTCCGAGTTGTCTGTGGTGAGCAAGCATACTTACGGTGAGTTCTATCCAATGTGCTGGTCTAATTGGCTATGTGCACAAAATGGGGCTGAGTAAATTCTGAAATACACTGGCTCAAAACTATTTTCAGTTTGCTTCAGTCAATTATCAGTCTGCATCAGATGCTGAGCACGTGACAGGAATATAATCCCGAAAATGTGATTTTAACTATTGCCGCTGTTCCCAAGATTTGGCTTTATTAACCGTGAATGATGTTTGCATGATTTGTCTCGATTTGCTGCTACTGTTTGTTCATTGTCACTGTTAATGAGACATTAGCTGCCCCACTGATAAAGAGGGTTTCCGACACTTCCACCTAGCATCATTTCCAGCCGTTTGCTTTGGTGACTGTCATGAAATGGCTTTAAGCGATAAACATCCAGTGTTGCACGACCCAAATTTCCTCATTAGATTAATATCTGGAGCTAGCTTTCATTTTTTCATCGAGCAGTAGCAAAGTTGAGCAGCTAGCAAGGCTTGCTAGAGAGCTAGCAAGATCTGTTTAGGTTTTATATTGAATTTACTTTTACATCTTTTGATGCAACTGGCTTAATAGTACTGCAATATTGTTATGGTTTTTTTCGATATGCTCAGCTAACCATAGCTCCAGATGTGATGATCTTGAGAGTGCAACTGACGCCGAGTGGGAAGGGAAACAAAGTATTGACAATATTAAAATATGCGCGGATATGCGAATGTTAGATTTATGTAAAGTGACAATATTAAAATATGCGCGGATATGCGAATGTTAGATTTATGAAACAGCATTTCGAAGTTATGGAATATTTACACATTAATTATTAGATATTTTCACATTTTGTCAGTCACTTAAAGCCAGTTCATCACTCATCAGTGAGAACGGCTGGGAATGTGTTGCTAGTTAGAAATCCTCCCGTTTCTCGCTGGAGCAGGAAGTGCCTCATTAAGAGTGCTAATGAACAAACATGAGTAACCGGTAATCCAGACAAATCATGTGAACATCATTCGTAATTAATTAAGCCAAATCCTGGGATTATGGCTATAGCTTAAATCACATTTCGGGATGATATACCTGACATCTGCTCAGCATCTGATGGAGATTGATCAGAAGCAGAAGCAAACCGGAAATAGTTAAGCTTACCAACGTTTTTCAGAAAGTACTCAGCGCCATCTTGTGCAACTAGCCAGTAGTGGTAAACCTTCCGAGGAGTGGATAGCCTGTCATAATTCCTTCAAAAGTGTATTGCCGACTCACCAGGCAGTCATAAAACAATGCAGTCAAACATCTAAAAAACTGGAGGCCTCACTCGTCTCAGTTAAGGGCAGTGTTCTCAATTCCCAATGAGAAAGAGACTAAGTGAAACTAGAATCCATGAGAGAGCTGCTAGGGGAAAACCGCAGCTGGCTGGAAAGAACACGCAAGCTTATCTTGCATTTGACAAAAAACATCTTGATCACCATCAAGACTTCTGGAATAATATTCTGTGGTCTGATGAATCAAAAATTGAGCTTTTTGGCAGACAAGGGTCCTGTTACATCTTGCGTAAAACAAGCACAGCAGTTTGCAATAAGAACATCATACCAAGAGAAACAAATGGTGGTGGTAGTGTGATAGTCTGGGGCTGCTTTGCCGCTTCAAGGTCTTTCTTCAGACGACTTGACTCAATTTATGGAAACATGAGTCAGCTCTCGACAGAAAATCGTGATGGGGAATGTCCAGCCATCAGTTTGTGACCTGAAGCTCAAGCGCAGTTGGGTTATTTACCAAGACAATGATCCAAAATCTCTGAATGCCTTACATGAAACAAAATGAAAGTTTTGGAGTGGCTTAGTCAGTATTTAAATATGAAAAATAAGCAACAATAGAAGAAATCAGGAAGGGGACAAATTTCACTATGCTGTAATTGTGCTCACGCCACAGTAGATCTAAGTCAGGTTGACGGCACATACATTGATACAGGATAATTTGAGCTGCATCCGGCCCACCTCTGAGTGCTCTCCATATCAGTGCACATCAACCAGGAGTAGTGCAAACAGTCCACAGAAGGAGTCCATCTGTCCTGCAGAATGGGAACTTCAAAGCTCTCCTCTATCCTACAGTCCACACTGAGCTCAGCGTCACACCTCCCTGAGGAATTTCACAGACATAAACACACAAATGGACAGACACGTACATGCACACACACATGGTCAAATCACAGGTGAACAGCATCAGTGGAATACGTTACTTTGTTGAGCTTAGTACCATGTTTGCTATATAAGGCTGCATATCATGTTTATTATATAGAGCTGTGAAACATGTCTACAATATATCGACTGCTCGGAGCACATAAAGGTTAAGCCTGAGCCTCTGGCATGTCATTTGCTCCAAGCAGTTGATATATAGTAGACATGTTTCACAGCTCACTGTTTAAAAGAAAATACATACAAAGGAAATGAAGTCTGACTCCATTGGAGCAGATTTATTTTCAATAAAACAAGCAAATAAAATTAAAAATGATTAATACAACCCCAATTCCGAAATAGTTGGGACAAAGTGTGAATTGTGAATAAATTTAAATGCACTGACTTTCAGATCGCATGAGCCAATATGTTATTTACAATAGAACATAGGTAACATTTCTAATGTTGAAAGTGAGACATTTTACATTTTTTTCCACAAAGTGAGTTTATTTCAAATTTTCTGCCTGCAACAGGTATCAAAAAAGTAAGGACACAGGCAAAAAAAGGGCTGAAAAAACCCTTTAATATTTAAGAGGATCAGCTGAAAGAACATTTAGCAAGTAATTAAGCTAACTGCAAACTTTCCTCGTTTATTTGTATGCCTAGCACAAATTCAGTAGAAATACTTGCGATTGAGCGCTGATATTATTTTATCCTGTGTTTTGCTACATGCTCATTTACTTGCTTGATGACTGAATTGTGTTTTGTAGAGGTAAAAATGTTCAACGTGTGCTTTTTGCTGAGTTTCTCTGCGTAAACTAGATAAGCCGCGCGATGTTTCAATTCGGAAACATGCTGTATATATTAAGCGTAATGATGGCCCCTAGTACCGGGGACGTTCAAGTTTAAGAGTTGCATTTTTTAAGGAAGTGCATTTATTAAGTTTTGAGAAAAAGCAATGCAAAATTTTTTAATTATGATTTCAACTGCTTGGTGTAAAAAAGAGTTAAGTACATTTTTTGCTGTAACTAGTAAATTGGATGCTAATCATATTTTTCACTTTGTTTTACAAAGTGCTTTTTACATTGTTTTACAAAGTTTTACATAGCTTTTTCTCAAAACTTAAAAAATGCACTTAACATTTTTGCGCACCAAGCAGTCAATATGATTATACATCATGGTGATTACATTGAGCTGTGCTGCATGTTTATTATTTAGGGATTTGCATCATGTTTACTGCATATGACTGTGCGTCATGTTTATTATATTAAGCCCTGCAGCATGCTTACTAAATAGAGCTGTGCAACATGTTTATTAAATAGGGCTGTGAATCTCGTTTATTATACTGAATATGATTGTATATCACGTTTATAATATAGGGCTATTTATTATATAGAGTTGTGCATTACGTGTATCATGTAGGCTGTGTTGCATGTTCACTATGTAGGGCTGCGCATCATGTTTGATATATAGGGCTGTGCAACAGGTTTACTATTTGGGGTTTTGCATCATGTTTACTACGTACGGTTGTGCATCATGTTTAATACATAGGGTTGTGGGGCATGTTTTCTGTGCTGTAGTTTAACCTTTTTTCTGCAGCTGTAGGGATCCCAGCAGGCAGATTGACTTAAGCATCTCGGAGATGTACATCTCCAGGCAGCACTGCAGCTGAATGAAGAGCCTGCAGACCTCTGGAGGGACCTCCCCATCCTCAGGGCTGCAGAGACACACAGGAAACACTGTGTAGCATGGTACTGCACAAGAGTGCTAAACTGTGTGGTACTTGAGTCAAGCAATGCCACAATTTTCCAGCCACATTCAGACCCTGCCAATAAATATTGTAAAATAGTTGTTGACATACCTTAGAAAATAGATAGGAAGACCAAAAGTGCAGAATACATTGATAACCACCAATAGATGTGTACACATATGGTTGAAAATCCTCCCGAAGTCAAATACCAACACAAACAGCAATGCTTTTCTATGCCACTGGGTGGTGCCAAAATATGTTCGGCCAGAATTCGGAAATGAGACCATGTGATGTTGAAATGCTTGCTCATGAAAAAAACAATCATTTTCACAAACGCTGGAGTGCATGCAAACCAAGAGGCAGAGGAAGCTGCTCAACAGCCCTAGAAGTGTATGAGGTTGTGTTTGTTGTGACAGTTGTGAGCCTGTGACAGTAATTCTTGACAATGAACTAGCATGCGAAAAAGAAATCCAATGCAGTAATATTATAAAATGGCTTGTCATCTTAAGAAAAAAATTGTAAATGACACACTTGCACTTAGTCATGGCCTTAAAATGTCCGATCCCCTCTCCCTGCTGTTCTGTCTGTGGCAGTGTTAGCAAAATCACTATAACCATGTATACAACCCCAGTTCCAAAAGTTGGGATGCTGTGTAAATTGTAAATAAAACAGAATGCAATGATTTGCAAGTCTCATAAACCCACATTTTATTCACAATAGAACATAAAAAACATATCAGATGTTGAAAGCGAGAAATTTTACCATTTAATGAAAAATATTAGCTCATTTTGAATTTGATGGAGAGAGGGCTGTAACATTTTGTGTACTGTACTGCTCTGTAACACAGACCACTGTAATTACTGTCCTGCTCCACTAGAGGGCTGGTCCGGACCACTGGTCTTTGGACCACGAACCACTGCAGTAACTGTCCTGCTCCACTAGGGGACTGGTCTGGACCACTGGACCGCAGTGACTCGATACAGTGAAATTTGCTGTCTTTGCTGGCCTCCCACTGTAAGGTCTTGGAACCACTGACTGAGCAGTCAATTCTCAGCTAGTGACACCTAACAAAACCCGATGAATATAAAGCAAAATAACCGATATTGCGTCATCTTATTCTCGAAAATATGAATGCTCTGAACAGATGATTTTTATCTATGTATCTCTGGAGAACATTAAAAATGATCGGCAGGTTTGGAAAGTAATGTTTGTAAATTTCAGCCTGTTCATACATTGCTGTCGGCTGTTAATCTCAGTTCACTATTGTGCTTTCTTTCTGCACCATGAAAACATAATTTTAAATGGAAGGCTATACTCAGGCAGAGGGGTGTGATACAGCCTTATGATTTTATACCTAAAATGGAGCTTCTATTACAGCTCTGTTTAATTCATTTGAAAATGCGGTGGCCCCTTTCCGAATAGTAATTTGGCTTCTCAGAAAACACTAGAAAATGACTTAACGGTCTTACCATTCAATCCTTTCCGAAAAACGAGTAATCCTTTAACATATCGTAATTGTGTAAAACAATTTACCGCAACTCGTAGTAGGCTAAAGTACATCAAACAAGATTAGCCATGAATAACTTGGGTCAGTGTTTATAGTGTGACTGCTAAATATAATAGCCTAAGCTACGACCAAGCTTAGGCTATTATATTTATCACCGAGCTTTGTTTTCATGTATTTTCCCCTTCTCTTCGGAAATGGCCACCGTATTTTCAAATGAATGAGGCCCATACGGTTTTGTAATTAAAAATCAATTTTAACTATAGGCTATGGACTTTGCTACATTTTACGCTTCTGACAGAGTAGAGTCACAGCCTCTTGCAATAAAACATGTTTGTTTGCTGCGAAAAGAAGTGCCTATACTGAGGTAAGCAAAGCTGAAAAAGGTGTGATTAGAATTCATTAACTTTAGGCCTACTGGTCATAACTTGCCATCTATTTTTATAAATATACTACATAAATAATCTATTCAGAGCATTATGATTTTAGTCCATAAGCTTGCACAATTTGAACATTTATTTCATATTCATTTGGCTTTACTATGTCATTCTCATGAGTAGGTTATGTTAATGAATTCTGATAACTATTTTCAGTCTGTATTTATTTCAGTAGATGGTGGTGCTTCTAACCAGCAGCATAGAAGCCATTTTACTATGGGAGAAGTGATGATGATTTTACATTAAAATTGAGCTTTTATTACAACTTCGTGTTGGTTAATTCATTTGAAAATGCGGTGGCCCTCTCTGGGCGGAAAATAATAAATAGAAAAGAAATTAATAAATAAATAAAAAACAATAAGTTGTTCGCTTGTATATTATATAAACTTTGTTTTAACACCAGTCACTATAAACTCTGGACCGAGTTAATAAACTAGCCAGTGACACCAAACAAAACCAGATGAATATAGAGTAAAAAAATAAAAAATATTCCCTTAGTTTATTCTTGAAAATATTAATGCTCTGAACAGATTATTTCTTCGTAGTCTAGCTAGAGAACGATAAAAATGATTGGCAGGTTTGGAAAGTTGTGTCAATAAATTTCAGCCAGTTCACACATTGCTTTTGGCTGTTAATCTCAGTTGAATATTGTGCTTTCTTTCTGTACCATAAGAGCAAAATTTTGAATAGAAGGCTATAGTTATAGGCTATTCAGGCAGAGGGGTATGATACAGCCTATGATGTAATACGCAAAATGGGGTTTTGATTATAGTTCCTCATAATTCATTTAAAAATGCGGAGGCCATTTCTGACAAGTAAATTGGCCTCACAGAAAAACTAGAAAATGACTTCATGGTTTTACCATTCAATTCTTCTGAGCAAAGGATAAAAGTATTTAGTCTGTCAAGGGGGATAAATGTTTTACTCATGCAGAGGGCTAGTGCCGCTGTCCGTCAGGAATGGGATTGAAATCATCCCATGACTGTAATAGCCAATAACCTATTTTAATTGTTAAAGCCAATTTACAGCAGATCGTAGTACAGTAGCAGCATTGGCCGAGATAAGCTAGTTGTAATCAAAACTGAATTTTAATGTTCTGAATAGATTTATTTATGTAGGCTATTTAGCCTATAAAAAAGTCGGAAAATTATTATCAGTAACTGTAATGAACTCTAATCACACATTTTCCAGCTTAGATTACCTAATTATTGGCGCTTCTTTATACCCAAAAGAAAAATGATTTATGACAGGAGGCCATGACCGCGCCCATCAGAAATGAAATACAAATGTAATACAAAAATGTATTCGAGTCTATTAATTGTACAGTTGAAATTTCCTCTTAACACGTCTGGTGCCAGAATTATCTCACCCCCGTGTGATCTAACAGCGACAATATAATGGGCTACATTCAGTAGCCTACATAAATATTATTTAATTATAATTAGGTCTATGCACTGTCGCTCAAGGATGATTTTTTTTTCTCCAGCGAGAGCGACATTTCAGAATTCTTCTGCAAATGAAGATAAATGACTTGTCACCGAAATTATGTTTTCCAATCAGACATCTGCTCCAATCGGACAGCTGACAGCGCAGTAAAAAGCGGTGAGCTGCATATTGTCAGGCCACATTGATTGTTACTAGCGTATTTTACTGGCTTCAAATATTTTGAACAATTAGACCTACAGTCCAAACAATTTAATTATCCAAAAAGCGGCCAAATAAATGATTTGCCCAACAGTAATGCTGAGGGTAAAGCAGGCATTTACAATGTGATTGCAATATTCCTCGCATGGACTGTACAGTCAGTGGTTCTGAGACAGTACCTCTGCAAGGCCACTGAAAGCAAAATTTCACTGTCTCGAGACACTCCGGACCAGTGATCCGGACCAGTCCCCTTGTGGAGCAGGACTGTTACTGCAGTGGTCTGTGCTCCAAAGCCCAATGGTCTGGACCAGTCCCCTAGTGGAGCAGGACAGTTACTGCAGTGGTCTGTGCTCCAAAGAATAGTGGTCCAGATCAGTCCTCAAGTGGAGCAGGACAGTTACTGCAGTGGTCTGTGCTCCTGTAGTATCTGATGGAATGGCTGATAAGCTCGATCCAGAGACAGCAGTAAAACTTTTATGACCTACCCCTAGGATGTTCCTGCAGCCTGCCTGTGGGGGGTAGTATCTCTGGTTTTACTCAGGGGGGGCGTAGTCGCAAGGCCCTGACTGCCACAAGGCTCCTGTGGGAGTCATATCACTGTCCCCAATTAAGTTAAAATCCAGTTATATTAATCTGTTTAAAATAATCTAAATCTCTGGGAACTTTATAATATGTTTATATGTTCAATATCCTGTGAAAAAATCACTTATACCCCAATTAAACTATATAATACTCCATCTTAAGGATTTTTCATGACAACTGCATCATATTAATACATATTCCTATCATGTTTGATCTTGTTATTCTCGGGGGAATCCAAGGAGTTGAATGGAGCATGTTTCATTTCCCTAGAAATTATGGTTCATTCCCTTTGGGACACACCTGAAAATTGGTCAGATTTCGCTCTCCTCTCTATGCTAGACGGCTTAATTACTCCAAATGGTGGAAGGCCAAAACCCAGATCCGATCCCTCCCCCCCTTCAGGGGCGTTCCCCGCCTGGATCAAAGGTGTGGTTTCGGCTTAAAACAAAGAGATTCTAGCCATTGGAGGAGAATCGTATTTCAATCTCCCCGCATGCGAAAGGGGTGAGTAGTCTTTTAATTATGGAGAATCGCATGCCAGCTCGCTCCGCGTGCCTGGGTCTATGAGTAAGTAGCGTATCTAGGTAGGCGGGGAGGGATGGCATCTGAGTTCTCCCCAGGCACGTGGTGCGGCCTTGCTCCGCATGGTGGGCCTCCTTTTTCCAGATATGAATTTATTCTCTCTTTCTAAATTGTGTGTAACCTGTAATTGGCTTAACGTTGATTGGTTTGATCTAAGTTTGTGCCTACCTGGTGATTAAATTATTGTTATTCCTTCCAGTTTGCGTGGTCTCCATGACTTTTAACACTTGTTCATTCTTTCTAGTCATGTTACGACTGGTACCTAGGGGGCGATTCCTTACCATTCCAGACTAGCTAGCTGATGTTGTAGGTAGTGATGGGTTTTAAGTTGGATTGCAGATAACGGTCTTCCCCTAAAGGATTTAAGTAGAACAGGTCCTGAGGATTCGGCTCTTAAAGGTACCCCTGGGCTTAATGTTATAAGCTGGTATTCGGCCGATCTTCTTAAGGGGTCCTTCGGTGCACATAAACCTGGGTTTGTGATATGTTTATGCTCAGTGCTACATTGTTTATGCCTCAATGCTACTATCATGGTAATTTCTTCCATCCTCTAGAACTATCATCCGGCAGCAGCGTTTTTCCAGGGGATGTCTCTGAGTAAAAATGGTTTTCACAGACATGTCTGATGGCGTAGCTGCCTCGAGATTCATGCATGCTGTCCCCAAACTATCAATTCTAATTCTAATTCTAATTCGGAGTCAGATATTTAACGAGGATATAACTAAATTTGGTATTCTAAATGTATTATGGAGTCAGATTAATTGTAACCATTGTGTTTTTGTGCCCTGTCTGTGGACGGAGAAAAATATCCATTTTATTGTGATTCACACTAGCCAGGAAGTTGCTTGAATTAACGCCAGCCAAAAAGAACACGTGAAACCTTCAGCCCTTTGCAATGTCCGTATTTTGGAATTGTTTTGTGGGGTTTTACACTCCAAAGACCAGTGGTCCGGACCAGTCCCCTAGTGGAGCAGGACAGTAATTACAGTGGTCCGTGTTACAGGACAGTACAGTACGCAAAATGTTACAGCCCCTGCAGATTTGATAACTATACAAGCCCATGTATACACACACGCACACACACGCACTTGCGCGCATGCACACGCTCACACAAACACAACCAGCAAGCAACCAGGCAGTTACAGCATGTTTCCTTACTGGTAAATGATAAAAAGATTTTGATGAGCGGCACGAGCCACCTCGCAGCCTTTGTCTCGTGTGTCATGCATTTCTGCCCGCAAAGAGGGACAGTCAATCGACGTCTCGCCAACAGAAATGACCAGCTCGCGATACAGTGCGACAAGGGTGTTGAACTCCTGGATTGTCTGTAAAACAACGACAAAAAAACATCATTCACGCGTATGTATCAACGACTAAAATAGCCGGAATGATCATTGTAATGATGGAGGCAATACTATGCTCTTCCGAATACTTTGGCTGGTTGCCAGGACCAGTGAACATCAGAAATAGCTTTCTATTCCACATAGGAAGAGCATAAAACATAGATCACAGACAGTTGGTCATGAATGGACTGGTTATTATGGCAAGTGGTATTAGCATTAAATCGAACTCCACTCCTATCTGGCATTTCTCAGAGTCAAAAGTCATAAAGGCGATCCAAGATAACATTCTATGATTAACCCCTTAAGTCCTGAGCCTCTTTTTCGAAAATGGCAAGCCCAAAATAAAATGAGTATATTTCAGCGACAGCCTGGTCTATTTGAATAATCTTGGTATCGTAATAAAGGTAAAACCATTTGGGATTTCAGCCCTGGTGTAAAAATCACTATATATGTCACTGAGTCAGAGCAAATGTAGATGGAACACAGTGTAAATGAAAGATCTAATTTTGCACCTAACAAAGTTTCACTACGATCCCTTGTAAATTTGTTGAGTTGCAGTCTGAGACCTCTAAAAAGCCTCTTACAGCACAGAATCTCATTATTATCTGTGCCAAAGTTTATTCTGATCAGGTCAATCAGAGCAAAATTAGAAAGGAATGTCTAGGTGGCTTCTCCATTTTGGCAATGTAGGTACCTTGTGTTCCATTTCAGATTTCTCAAATACCAAGCTGTAAAACCCATGAAATTTCACTTAAATATCACTACAGGCATCCATTCCATCCAAATACAGCATTTTTTAATTTTTAGAATAAAAAAAAAAAATTATTTCTGCCAGTTTTGTTGCCTATACAATTTCCCATTCAAAGATAATACATACAATGAAAATTAAGTTTGACTCCACTGGAGAATATTTATTAAAAAAACAAAACAAATAAATAAAATGATAAATACAAAGGCAATGTGAAAAAATATTAAAGTAAGAATAACAAAAACCCCAGCGATTATTTGTAGAAGGAAACTGCAATTATTTCCAAAAAAAAAAGTACCCTGATCAGGAATCGAACCTTCACAGCGCAGCATTTAATCCAATAGTCTGCGCCAATGGACAACAGTCTTTGGTCAAATTGCCCATTCAACGAATGGGTAAAGAAAATACATACTGTACTGTTGTAGTCTCAGTATTTGTGCAGAATACTGCAAAGATTCTGACAGAAAACGACTTTGAAAATGAATGTTTGTTGAATGAATGTTGAAGAAGTAAAATCTAAATTTAAGATATCTGAAGTATCTGTTTAAACATTTGAAGGGGTTATTTCCATAAGCCCTCAAGTCCATATTCATTAAAAATCAGATAAGACTACATATGCATTCTTTTTGGCCAAGAGGCACTCAAGTACGATATAAAATGTGCCGGGAATTGGAAATTCCCAAAGAAGCCATTTCTACTGGTGACCAAGTTCAGTCTAAAACTTTTACAAGTACACAAGTCCAGTAAGCCAATCAAAGCATCGCTTAAAAAATTGGTTGGCTAAGAGCTGATCTACATAGCTTTCTTACCCAACCAAAATGGCTACCTCCACAGGCCAGGATATGTGTGTCTGTGTGTGTGTGTGTGTGTGTGTGTGTGTGTGTGCGCACGCGCGTGTGTGTGTGTGTGTGTGTGTGTGTTTGTGTGTGGACTGAACCCAGAAGAGCTTAAAAAAAAAGATCCAGGCCACCAGAAACATGCGCTAAAAACAAGGGAGAAAGAAGTCTGGCAAAAGGGAACTTTTTTAGCTGCTTATTGTTCGGCTGAACTTTTTAGTTACCATGCCAAATCCCTATCGATGACGAATGAAGCCTTTAAACCCATTTGGATGGTGGAGCTGCCCATTCATAATTTACGGAGAGTGTTTTTATGTGACCTTTGCTCAGCTGCATTTATCTACCAACTGTATACATCGAGGGCTGACTGCAATGAGCAATATGTCCAATATATAACATCTGGACATAACTGTTTATGGCAGTCAGCCCTCAATATCTTCCTTTTATTTTGTTGAAGAAGCTTTTTGACATCCAAGACTGTAGTATAATGATATGACTATATTTGCTGTTCATTTTCATTAATAAGTGGCGTGTTCTGTTTGCAAAAAGATGCTCTGTTTTAGTACTCTGAAATAATAAAATTTAATGCAGTTAATTTTTTAAATCAAGTTCAATTTTCATTATTTTGAGGTTTTTGCTTCTATGAGTACTCAAGTCTGCAGACTGGTGTTTGAAATATCCCAGCCAAGAATCAAGATAGAGGCTAAAAGGTCTCCTAATATATTTTAAGACATCTTTTCTGATATTTCATTCCATTTACATCAGCTTTACACATGTAACATGATCCCCATAAGTTGTCAAATTCTGAAAATCTCGTTTCTCAAAGAAGACAAAAATGGACTTGTGCACGTCTGAAAATCAGCCCTTCAATTGTCAATTCAGACATCTATAACTTAATTCTTCCTCTGACAAATGACATCGCCAATGCAATTCACGGATATCGAGCCTTCAATTTCAGCTATCCACTTGTGAATTTGCGATATTTAGAATGAACATTCTGGATTTCAGCAATAACACTTTCGATAGGAAAAAATCCCATTTCACAAATCTATTACATGTTAAAATGTTTATTTGTACTTTGTAAGGATTCAATGATATCTTAAATTGAATATTGACGAGGAGAAATAAAGTTTGAGGCATCCATCTACTACCTTAACTATTTCTTCCTCATCAGGGTCGCGAGGGAGCTGTACCCTATCCCAGCTGACCATGAGCGAAAGCCAAGGACACACCCTGAGCAGCTCCACAATCCATCGCAGGCCTCACACTCTATGCATAGATACTTTAGAGCACGTTAGGGTCTCAAATTAACATAGCACACATGTTCTTGAGCCTTTAGTGAAAACCGGAGTACCGGAATGAAACCCATGCGAACACACAGAGAACTTCATGCTGCGAGGCAGCAGCGCTCTCATCAGTGCCACCGTACTGCCCACTTGCAGATATCTTGAAATACAATTCCCTCTAGTGAGAATGTGATGGTGGATGTCTGTTTTTGCTATTCTCACTAATCAGAACATAATTTTCACAAAGATAATATCTCTTTTGAATATCTAAAATATCGTTGTTGACAGACAATTAACCTTTTTATGTTAAAGTGGCATTCTATCTTCCCGTCAAGAGCTATCCATGATACATTTGTGGATTTCATTCTTCCTAGTCATAATTCTAATTATAGATAACTGAAATTGCATTTTAACAAGCCATGATTCAAATTGTAGATATTGGTAAAGACATTTTCACTTTAACTTCAATATTTTGGACATTAAAAATAAAATTATGGATAATGGAATGTTTTTCCTTTTTGGAAATCTGAAATTAAAATAATGACTTAACAAGACTGTGGATAACTGACATGGGTGTTTTTCCTTATAAGAACCTATTGCAGATATCCAAAATGTCCACTAGATATCAAAGATGCAATTGTGGATATCTGAAATTGAAAGCACAACACCTATTAATGGCAAAAGTAAAATCATATATGCAAGCAGGTATGACGTAGTGGACAGCTGAAATGACAATTGTGGACAGGAAGAATGCAATTTTGGTTATCCAAAATGTTATTTTTGACAAGGAAATAAAAAATAATGAGGAAGAATTCCGGATATCTGCAATACATCTTGCTATTAAATGATGAAACGGCTCGCCATACGCCGTTGTTTGTTGTTACACACTGCAATTGGCATCCTGTACCACAGTCGGCTGTGTCAATGACATACATCATCATACATTTATGAAATGGCCTGATTAAATGCTTTGTAAATTAAATCAGAGGGCCTGGTTGACTAGTGTTCTAAGTTTCAGCGAAGCGTAAGAGTTTGCAAAACCATTTACACGGAGTTTTGCAGGACCTGCAAAATTACATCGCCCAAGTATAAAATAATTGAACTCCCACATATATGTCAATGTGCGTGATAATTTACGACGTTTCATGAGTGCCAAATATTGCGACTCAGTGCCGACGGAAATTCAAATTTCACAAAAATTTGCCATCGTTAACTCGAACATTATATGATAAATACAGTAAAAATGTAACGCATGAAAATAGTAGGGGATTATTGGCGCATTTTCTAAAATAGAAATTCCTTCTTCAGGTATACGACCATAGACTAGCAGAACCACGCAGCCATAACACTCACCATTCTGCAGTCCTCCACCGCGCGCGCGGCTTTTCGGGCGCTTTCAGTGCTGTCTCGGCGCTCCTGCTCCTGGTAAAGCGACTTACCCATTTTAAAAACGGTCGCGGTGGATTTGAGGCGATATTTTCTCCCATTTGGTGCAGAACACATACATACACATCCAAAGATAAAAGTTACGGTAATGTGATGGATATGCCTGCTTTTAATGGTTGTGCACCTCCTGTGTCAGTAACAGACTATCTTACAACACTGAACAAACCGCTTGGCGGTGCTTTTCCTCTGCAGTCAGTCACGCAGTCATCAGCGCGCGGGAGTGAAGGGTGCGCGTTCTCCACACTGCATTGCATCCCCTTTACAGAGCGAATCACCTTCAGTGCCGCGCTTGACCGCTTGTGCTTATGAGTTCCCACATATTGCGAGAGCGAACCGGTAGACAAGCTCGTGTATTCAGGATACTCTTTGGCTTTGTATTAAGAAAATAAAGTGGGCTGCATGGCTAATTTTAATCGGCGCTCCATGATGTGGCGACATCATTTCTTTTCTAAAACCTTTATGAATCGGCGAAGACGATGCTTGATCTCTAGACTGGCGGACAGATTGACTGGCGAGAATTGTTAATCGCACGTGTGCGACAGAGCTCACAAATATAGAAACCTGTGAAACCTCTATTGACGGCCATAAAACAAATAAGACAGAAGATAGAGGAAGCTTAGTTTAGTTAAACCCAGAAGTAGCCACGCCAATCGCAGAATAAATCTGGAAATCGTTGGCGAAGAGAAACGTGCTGTCCGGTGAGCCGAAGCGCTGCATGACGGCTGATCTAATGAATAACTGACATGAAATGTGCGATGCATACACACCATATTTTTGCACTCAGTGATTGAGTCTGACACAGTAAGCATGGTATGTTGTCTTCCATTTTTAAAAATTTATTTATTGAGAAAAAATAAATCACACACACACACACACACACACACACACACACACGCGCACACACACGCACACACACACACACATGCACGCATACACACACAAGTCCGCACAGCTATCCTTGTTGGGACATTGCGTTGACTTCTATTCATTATGGATGGCCTAATCCTAACCCTACCCCTAACCAAAAATCATACCAGACCTTAACCTTGACAAAACCTCATTTCACACCTGACCCTTAACCTCAACCATGACCTCAGAAATTTCATTTTGCCGTGTTAGGACCAGGCTTTGGTCCCCATTAGGACTACTGGCCCTGACAAGGCCAGTGTTTTACTGGAAAAGGTCCCCAACAGGAAACAAAAATGTGAACACGCACACACACACACACACACACGCGCGCGCGCACACACACACACACACACACACACACACACACGTGTTACGGTCAGATTGTGAAATCAGTCAATGACTAGTTTCACAATCTGACTAACATATATTTATTCCAAATGAATAAAAAATTGGAGTGATACACGTGTGATACAGCTTTCTCGCGTTGCGATTGGCTAGATTCCATGCATAAACAAATGTCAACTAACATGTAATTCACCAATTCTACCGGTAACTGTTCACGATCGCTGACATATGCTTCTAGTTGGCAATTTATCCATGTCAATAAGATGAATAATTCGTCAGATGGAATGTTCACGTTTTGACCAATAAAGTAATAAGTTACAAAAGCAATTGTCGATGCAGATGCTTGAATTTATTAATTTAATGGTGAAAAGCGTTAGCATGCTAGCTAGCAAATTATTCAACCCATTACCTTGAATAGACTGCCAACCAGAACCTAACGTTAATGCCATTTTTTTCCATTTTCCAAATCATGTAATGCTGGCATAAGATAAATATGCCCAAATTTTTATGCCCCATATCGCCTCACTGAAGGTTTGGAATAAATGGGAATTAATACTCTAGTTTCATAAATTTGATATCTCAGGCTCACTGACTAGATCCTGTAAACATATATCTGATTCCATCCACGCCAATCCATTTTTGTTTTGCATTCTATTTATATATTTTAGTCTCTCAGGCATTATGCCTTTTATATTTAGGAGTTTCAATGGAAATGAAAATATTCAAATCACTATTTTAACACTTTAGCCGAAGGATATGAAGAGTGAAAGCTGGTTTTCCAACCAACAGTAAACACCATAGAAGAGCAAACACCATAGAAGAAGAAAGTCTTATTTTTTAATGATTATTGTATAAATAGAATAATGTACAACAGAGAATGATTTTGTCCGTATGTATTGGTTAAAGAGAGTCTGTAAAGATTAGAGTGTATAATTTTCAAGGACTACATTACTTTATAAGAGAGGATGTCATGAAGTTTCTATGGCCGAATAACCTTTAATTAGTTTTCTGTTTTAGTTTGATATTATCCAAGCCCCCTTCATTTCAACTGTCAAAAATAATATATCACAAAACCCAATTCCGAAATAGTTTGGACAAAGTGTAAATTGTGAGTAAAATCAAAACGCAATGACTTTCAAATCATACCAGCCAGTATTTTATTCACAATAGAACAGAGATAAAATAGCAAATGTTGAAACTGAGAAATTCTGCAATTTTATCGACAAATTGAGCTCATTTCAAATTTGATGGCTGCTACAGGTCTCAAAAGAATTGGGACAGGGGCCTGTTTACCATGGTGTAGCATCCTCTCGTCTTTTTAACAGAGTGAAGGCATCTGGGCATTAAGGAGACAAGTTTCTAAAGTTCAGCTATTGGAATTTGATCCCATTCTTGTTTAATACAGGCTTCCAGCTGCTGGAGAGTTTTGGGTCTCCTTTGATGGACTTTTCGTTTAATTATGGACCAAATGTTCTCAATCAGTGAAAGATCAGGACTGCAGGCAGGCTAATTCAGCACACAGACTCTTTTACTACGAAGCCATGCTATTGTAATAACTGCAGTATGTGGTTTTGCATTGTCCTGCTGAAATACACAAGGCCTTCCCAGGCATAGATGTCATCTGGAGTGGAGCATATGTTGCTTTATAACCTTTTTATACCTTTCAGCATTCATGGTGCATTTTAAAACATGCAAGTGTCCCACACCATATGCACTAATGCATCCCCATACTATCAGAGATTCTGGCTTTTGAACTGAACGCTGATAACAGGAGGGATGTTCTTTCTCCTCTCTAGCCCGGAGGACACAACGCCCCTGATTTCCGACAAGAATGTCAAATTTGGACTTGTCTGACCACAGGACACTTTGCTACAGTCCATTTTAAATGAGCCTCGGCCCACAGAACACGGTGGCACTTCTGGATCATTCTCAATAATGGCCTTCTTTTTGCATGATAGAGTTTTAGGTGGCATCTCTGGATGGCATGGCAGACTGTGTTTACAGACAGTGGTTTCTTGAAGTATTCCTGGGCCCATTTAGAAATGTAAATGACAGAATCATGCTGGAGAGTGATGCAGTGGCATCAGAGGCCCCGAAGATCACGGGCATCCAGTAAAGGTCTTTGGCCTTATCCGTGACGCACAGAGATTTTTCCAGTTTCTCTTTTGTTGATGTTATGCACTGTCGATGATGAGACCTTCAAAGCCTTTGAAATTTGACGTTGAGGAACATTGGTTTTAAAGTATTCCACAATTTTTTTTGCACAAGCCTTCACAGGTTGGAGAGCCTCTGGCCATCTTTACTTCTGAGAGACTCGACCTCTTTAAGACATCCCTTTTAAAGCCCATCATGTTACACACCTGATACCAGTTAACTTAATTACTTGCTAAATGTTCTTTCAGCTGATTCTCTTATATATTAATTGCCTTTTCAGCCCTTTTTTTGCCTTTTTTGAGACTTGTTGCAGCCAGAAAATTTGAAATCAGCTCATTTTGTGGATATAATGTAAAATGTCTCAGTTTCAACATTTGAAATGTTATCTATGTTCTATTGTAAATAACATATTGGCTCATGTGATCTGACAGTCATTGCATTTTGATTTTATTCAAAATTTACACTTCGTCCCAGCCAGGGGCGTAATTTTAACGGGAGTTGGGGGGGACGGAAACACGGCCTTTATGACAATTAGTCCTGGCCAGTTCTCAATCATTTTCCTTCATCGACGCGTTTTCCAATTATCGTAATTGGCAACTGAAGACACGGTTCCTCTCCATATGCGATCTAACAGCATCCAGCGATGATATGGTCGGGTAAATTAAGTTCAGAAAATTAATTTACTGCTTGCCTGTGAGTCGAAAGGTAAGCAATTTTGAATAACGTTGATTTAAACACAGCAAATACGCATCCTGATGACCGATTGCCGTCTTACTTAATCGGAGAGAACAAGCAGCACCTGTTCATTATGGACTGCAAAAAGTTCAGTGTTGCATTAATACTTAGGCCTAAAGAGCAGAGTTAAATTGCATATGGAGAGGAACTGTGTCTTCAGTTGCCAATTACGATAATTTGAAAACGCGTCGATGAAGGAAAATGATTGAGAACTGGCCAGGACTAATTGTCATAAAGGCCTTGTCTCTGTCCCCCACAACTGCCAGTTAAAATTACGCCCCTGGTCCCAGCTATTTCGGAATTGTATATCCACTTGCATTTGACGCTAATGTTTCTCCCGTGCATCAAAAAAGTTGCCTGAAAGTACAACATTGTATCAATCAATAATTCACACCAAAGGAAAAAATGTCTCCATTTTCAGCTGGTTGGCGTGGGAGCGTGGGTCAGCATGGAAGCTAATTCATCCCAAGGCACATCCATCCCTGCATTGCTGGGTGCAGCGCTCCTTTTACTCCCTGGATAAGTCGGAAATTCTGTTGTTCACGGCTCCTTGAGGGCATGGGCCCAGTTCAGGAGAAGCTTTGGCTTGTAGCTGCCATCCCTTCTGAGCCCCATAGCTTCCACCCATTTTTTCCCTCCATCAATACAAGACACAACATTCCAGGAATGGCACAGAAAAGGCATAAAAACTCTCAGATTTATTTATATTGGTCCTCTCAGATAATCAGTATTTTACAGTGCCATCCAACGATGTCGCACACTTTTGTTTATAAGTTTATGATCCAGGAAATTGTTTTGTTTCACCTCCTGGTCTTCCTTTTATTTTGCAGTATTTCATTGCAAACCAACTGCAACTTAGAATTTTCATGAACTTTAATTGTTTTTGTAGCACTTCTTTTGCCTCAAAAATTCTGAAAATAAATGGAAATAAGTTTTTATTTCGAAAGATATAAGTGTATTGCTTCATTGAAATAATTTCTCCAGTCTCAGTGATGCTAAAATACTGAGTTATAAAGCCTTAAAGCCATGCACACATAGACAAAGATTCGCTTGATTTGGCATCTGCATAAAGGGGTTAAAGTCAAATTATTTATAGGCAAGTCAGCCACTTAGCAGTCATCTTGGCAATGCCCCCAGGCAGGTCTTTTGAGCTGATAGGACTATGCTCTCATGCAAATGAATTGGGAGAGCACTGTAACATTCACAGGTTCGTAGGAATTTCCTGTACAGAACTAGGCCTACGCTGTCGGCGGCTGACAGCAAGGGGTATATCCCCAAAATTCCCCAATCCTCAAAATCCCCTTTATTAGATTCCCCTTGACTAGACCAACAATATGAGGCAAATTTGAGGTCTGTGGAAGTAATTGTTCCAGAGATATGGTTAAAAAACAGATTATTTCCATATATAACGCCACTTGGTGGCAAACCGAGGAGTGCATACTTGCCCAAAATCTAATCAGTTCATCCTCTCCACCATATTCACCCATATGCTAAAAATGAGAGGCCAACATAAAGTATTTTGTGAGTTATTGCGCTAACAGCTAAAATCTGTGGATGCGGTGGCAGAGGGTAGGGCGAACCCATGATATCCCCGAAACTCGTATTTCGGGAATATAATTACTATTCAAATATGATAAGAATGACTTAAAAAGTTTGGTGACATTGCCTAAAGATAATGTTTCAAAGGCATTTTCCCCCATGGGTTATACTTCTGCTACGCATTCACCCGGTTTCGCACCAACGTCCTCTACAGCATACTGTGGTGTGAGGTAGTCAGCTCATCCCACTAAACTCAATGATATGCTCTCAGTATGCTAATCCCACTAGAGCACATGAATAAAAAAACCACCAAATCTGATGAAACCATGAGAATTGAGGTTGTTGTGAATATGAACTCCATCCTTTGAGCAACAACACTGTTGGCTGGGTGCATTTCCCCACACAGCTGTAAAAAGCAGATGATTGGCTTTTGTGGAGAAGGTCCATAAAATGTCATACAACGAGTATCTCCAGTGTTACAGACACTTCTATTGAAAATGTCTTCTGTGGTATGTCTTCTGTGGTTTGTCTCTTCTCTACACTGTCTCTGGTTAAGTTTCTCAGGAAAACTTAATGGGCATCTAAAGTCGATTCCCATTGTTTTTGTTTATTGGCCAATCAGCGAGTCATACCTGAGCAAACAAACCGAAATAGAAGGATTATTTGCGTGTGTACACAAAACATTGGTGGATGAATGAAATTGGTCATGTTACAATGCAAGATGTTGACAAAAGCAAGGGATTTGTTAGTAAACATTGGACATTCAATGAGAATCGACTTTAGATTCCCTTCAGGAGAAAGGGTAGAACACATTTTCCAATACTCAGTATAATAATACTATTTAAATTTACCCTCCAGCATAGTAACAAAGTAACATTGATAAGTTACGAACGAAACAGAGCAAAGCTAATGATAATGCAATCAAAGAATAAGTGTAAAACCAACACCCCACTCTCTCAGCTAGCGTGCATGACCGTGTTCTATAATAATTGTTCTACCCACTGCAAGCTTTCTTGCGTTGTGAAGGACGAACAAGCAGAAAAAGAAGAAATGTGTCAGAAGAACAGAAGTATTACAATTACGACACTTCATTCTGTGTTCAAAGGAAACGCAGCACAAGGGAACAAGATCATTAAGAGACACTCCTGCTGCCTAAAAGACTATGACAACAGTTCTTGCTCAGGATTTGTAGGTGTTCAACAAGTGATACTGTGGCAATTTAATCATATTTGGGTAGAGAAAACCATGCAGCCCAGTCACTTACCCGCACTAAGGTGCAGAGTGACACTGCAAATCAGCATCCCAAAGCCACGCCAGTAGAACATACTGTACCACAGTGAAGTTTGGAAATACTTTGTCATAGCACTCAATTTTTTGGTGAAATTTGAACAATTGTTCTTTGGTAAGAAAGCTCAGTGGGCAAAAGGTAAGAAGAATAAGGTGAAGAATAATTTAGTGTAAAGAGCAGTGTCAACAGTTTTGGAATTCATAACAGAGCCTTACATGGCAAAAGGATCAGAAGAACAATATCATTCCAGTTTCGCACAGATGAAAACAAGCTAGTTTGGGACTTACTGAATAGACAGGTCAGCAAGAAGAAAACAATTTCATTAGCTCTGATAGTGTAAACTCTCAAAAACATATGATTGTTCAAGCAAAAAACAAAAAATGGAAGTAGTGTGACTGGGAAAACACTATTGCAAATGTTGATTTATTTTGACTGATCTATATTTTTTCCAAAAAATAAGAGAAATTGTTTGCCCGAAAAATTTCAGTGCATCCAAACTTTTTGACTGTTACCGTATCTCCTAAAATGTTCGGGAAAAAAAAAAATCTGCTTAGCAGACCCCAACTTGTGGTGTTTATGCTGATATTCTGGGAGGAATACATCAGGGATATGTTAATGAGTTAAGCTAGTAAGCATTTTGTATATGCCAAAATATAAGTTTTTATTCGTGATAAAATAATCACGATAAAATCTCAAATGCCAGTTGACAGCCATTAATGACAACTCAATGATCTCCAGCTGACCTTTATTGAGAGACTCTAAATGAGCCCTAATCTCATTTAGAATGAGTCATCTTAATCACCAGATCACCAGAACATCAGACAGCACAAAAAAATCTAGCAAAAGTTTTGTATTTATTGTGAAATATTGTAAATGAGGAAACATATTGAAGAACACAGATGTCTGCAAATGAAGCAGTATCAGTAATCCAAAAGGATTCGCCATCCATTTGCAAAGCAGTTGAGGTATAGCCATTAAATGGAGCCAAATATGTAAAAACCAATGTTTTTTGGAAAATGAAACCATGCATTCTCCCTGAGAAGGTTGCTATATTTTTTCCACAACTGAATTTTACATAAATTAGTTTTCAGAACCACTATTTAACACTGCATGAAATACTCCACTCCCCCCAAGGGCAATTTATTGAGGACGAAAAGTGCACTACAAGGAGTTCACTGAAGACAGGTGTTAAACCCCCAGATATGTGAGCAACAGTGGCGGCTGGGGAACTGGTGATAGGGGAGTCTCAAAACAATCCCTTAAAATTAATGATTGGTCACGACCTGTTTTTAATCATTCATTTAAATTACCATTACAGAAACTCTGATAACTCAACATTATCAGGTGTTTTCATTTACAACGCATACCGATTATGACTCCGGACTTCTCACGCTTTACTTTATTCAGGGGAATGGAAGCAATGCATGCGTTTCATGATCGTTTAAATAAAATAAGATAATTTTAAACGTCTTTATGCAAATCCATTGCTTCCAACCCCTCCAGTGCACAAGGACTTAAATTCCACTCGAGAATCTCTTATATACGCGTTGATTGAATAATTGCTGATTACAGCAGAGTAACGTGAATACCACTTAAACTCACACCGAATGCGTGAGAGTTGACATGTATGCATTATAAATGAAAACTGGCCACACCTTATAATTTTGAGACTTTTTGGAGTTTCTGTAATGGTCATTTAAATGAATGATTGAAAACAGAACGTGACCAATCATTAATTTTAAGGGATTGTTTTGAGCCTCCCCTATCGCCAGTTCAACAGCCACCACTGGTGAGCGCCATAATTCCTCAGCCTCCCTGCACAGAACAGAGGCAGTCTCAGTCAGAGGTGAAGAAGACGTAGCAGAGGAAGAGGCATATGAACAGGCCGATGACCCAGTTGATGGAGCAGACGTAAGCGAGTACGCCAAAACTCCTTCGCCACTGTCGGGCGTGCATCATGTCCACCACGCCCAGGTAATTTCCCAGCCCCCATCTCGAGTGGCTATTGCGCTGCTGCATCCCTGCAAGAGGACATGGGGGGTGTGAGGAAACGCAACACGCACAGACAGGCAGGTAGATGGACAAATGCATCAACAGACAGGCAGTCACATGGCAGGTAAGCAGGCTGGCAGATGGAGACAGACACAATGGGACACGGGACACCATGTAGACTAAAGACCACACAGTGAGGAACATTACAGTGTGGGAGAGAGCAAGACATGGTGAAATTTCAACAGAAGCAATGACAACGGACAGAAACAGAGAAAGATAATGCAGGAGTCCAGATTGTGATGAAATGGTAGCATTTATAAAGCATTTTTCAAGGCAGAGTAAGGAAAGGGCACACAGGTGGTTCAATTAAATTATCTTTAAAAATAATTTTCTCCTTCATCTCTTGTTGCATAATTTGCCTACTGCTCTAGTCTACATATGTACAGAGAATATAAGCACTATGGTGTCAATGAATCAATGTGGAGATATTGTATGAACCATGTCAGAATTTTTTTTACACACAGACTTCTTAGATCTTAGGGGCTCCAAGGAAAATGGACAAACTATCATCGCCATAAACAAGTGTTTGCCACTAACATGGCAATATCCCCCGCCGCCTCAATTTTATGCGTTCGAACGGACGGACGGAGCCCAACACTATATCTCCCGCCGTGCGATTAAATTGTAATTCGTAATCCTTGCTTGCTATTCCTTAAGAGTCCACGACTGCCTGAATCTGGAACCGACACAAATCACTTGCTGCTGGGTTTCTTCCATGGTGATGTGTTGTCAAGCCATAAGTGCCGCTGTCACAGGCTCCTAATTATTCTTGGGGAATTCTGCTATCAGTTTTGCCTTCATGGAGTAAACTGCAGGCCCAGCTGGATTTAGGTACTGACAAGGGGATTGCAGAACATTAAGCTTTTTTGGCTAAAAAAAAAATAAAAAATCATGAGTTGCTTTCTCAGTGTTCTTTAGGTCATTATCCATCTACCAAGTGATGAATTCTACAAGAAGAAAATGCATTTAATTAGATCAGAGCAGGTAATACAGCCATATTGGATTTAAAACGCACCCTGCTTCGAGCAGTCACAATCAGTGAATACAAGGGGTAAGTTCCATGGGCAGCCATACCTGCCCACACGGCACAGATGAGGTGGTGTGCTTTAGACCATGAGAAGTTCCCTACTCCGTATTCTTCTCTTCCAATGATTTTGGTGCAAGTTGACCTCTTTCTCTTCCATCAATACGATGATGTTCCGTAACTGTGCAGGCTTTGCAAATGTTTTTTGGAAACATTTTTTCTGAGGCTTACCTCAATTTTCGCCTCGTAGTAAACCCTCTGTATCAGGCCTACAAAAGAAAACAGCCAAGCGGAAACAGAAGTTTGTCATATGTCTACCTTTTTCAAAGAATGAGCTACACACAATTGAAAGCTCATTTGGTTGGTCTCTGGGTTTGTTGTAGGCCATGTGATTTTTTTAGTTTGGTTCTGATTAAAATTGACTTCAAAGTGTTGTGGTGCAATGTTTAGCGGGAATGTGGCATGTTTTTGATTTTGTGTTGCATGATATTTCAAAAAGGTAGACATCTCACAAAGTTTTGTTACAGTTTGGCCATTTTCTTTGGTAGGCCTGTGTATGGCCTCTGGTAAAGAATTTTTTGAATATGACACGGACACAAATAAGCCTTCAAGAGTGCCTTTGATCAGGCCAACAACTATAAAGGGACTTTTTAACCACGGAGAGAATGATGTCAACTATCATAAATATCATTGATCTTCCAGGCCTTTTTGAGTACCTGAGCTCACAAATACATTCTTAATGACTGAAAATGTACTTAAATGTTAATTTTGCCACAGCATTTCTTCTCCTTCTGTCTGATTGGTTTGTTTTGATCTTTCAGCCCAATCATGGCTTGCTTCTCTGGCAGTGAAGGCTCCAAGGACTTTGTATTGACAGTTAACAACATCAGATTCCAGAAGCAAATGTTACACTTGAAATTAACTGAAGACATTTTCTTCTTACTTGTAAATGAAACAACGAGAAAAAACACATACCTGGTCACACAACAGTTGAGCAGAAAACTGTTCAATTGCTTATGGTCTGTTACAAAGGGGGAGCTACGTATAAACACACCCGCAATTCCAAATTGTTCTCCTGATTTGGAAGCAAAGATCCTCAAATTAAAACTGAAAGCCTGCTTTTTGAAGTCATATTCATCATTTATTTTATTCTCCAATTTGCCGCTGTAAATCACTAAAATAATATCTTTGTAAGTGTTCAGCTAATTATAGAACTGGCTGTATTAACATGTATGATGTGTCACTTTGTGATGCCAAAATAACCATTGTACCAACACATCAGGTGCGTAGCCAGTAATGGGCCTGGGTGGCACTGTCCCGCCTAGTTCATTCACTGCCCAGGCTCCCATCCAGTCTTGATGTTTTTTTTGTTTTTAATTGTATAATGATTGAGTGGTTGGATGAGTGAGTAATTCGCAATGAACATGGACTAAATTTTTGCGCGTGCAGTCATGTAATTTGTGTTTTGGATAACTGACGTTTAGACAAGTGTAGAAGCGAGCAGAGCTCACATACCCCCGCTTTATTTTTGAACGAATCCGGACGCACAGACACATGGACAGACGGACGGACGCGCAGAGCGCTGTATACACCCGACTACGTCGTAGCGGGGGTATAATAATAATAAAAATATGTTGAACGTAAGCTACGTGGTTTTCCGGGTCTGACCCCCACAGTCCTTCTTGTCATGAAGTTGCAATCAATGATCAATGCTGTTGAAAATAAATCCCCCTATCACTTAGTCTATGCAATTATTGCTAATCGGGCACAAAAAACTGATAGAGGAGGATTCCGTAATTCCTAAACAAAACTCCTTTGCTTCATTTACAAAATTCCTCCTTGTCAGAAACCATTAAAATAATTCCTCCTTGTAAAAATTAATCCTTGCCTACCATATGCACCCATCTTTTAGAAGTTACAGACCACTGGCTGTCTGTGTAAACTGCTAAGCCAGAGAAAGGGCTGATATAGGCTAGGATTGTTCTGTTTAATCAGCACATAATAGCCAGTGGGTGCACTTACTTTGTTTTTGAAGGGTTACGGTACATATCTACAGCTCTGCATCATGAGTAAAAAAAAGCTAATCAAAGGGAAAATCTTAAAGACTCACGGAAGCTACCTCAATTTCAAAGGCGATTAAGTGTTTGTCCAAGCTTGCTTGTTTTATGGATTGAAAACATTGACAGGCTTTTAGCTCTGGATGACTACCAAGGTAAGATCATCAATTTCAACATATTTTGACAAACCTGAACAATGCTATACAACTGAACTTGTGGGACTCCACTGACAGGCGGTGGGCCGTTATGATTTTTGCCATCGTATTTGCATCATACAGTGGCTAACACAGTTACATTGCTGACACAACCAACTTTTGAACACAATATAGCTAGTTCTCCATTGTAGCACAGTATCTGTCGGTAGGCTATGAAAACACAAACAAGCGGCCCACCCTGGGACCGATGCTCATGAAAGGGTTAGCCAGCTAATCTTTACTTCAACTTAGCTAATAAAAATAAAATTTCTTCATACAAAACTTTCTTGAATTTCTTGAGTCATAAAATATATGATGAAATAGTTACCTCTGTACTATACTACCTCTATAACTGTGTAAGTGTTACCATTAGGGCATACATTTACTCAATGGATACTAGACTTCCTATTTGCTTGGTTTATTCTTCCACTGTTGAGAATATGATGCGAATGAAGTGATGATTCCATTAGCTGTCAGGCGAATGAGCCAACAATGGTTCTGAAATAACAGTGTAAGTGTAGGTGTGAAGGACATTGTTTCCTTTAAATGACAATTTGGGCTGAGGCATTTTTCAAAGTTTTGCATTTCTCTGTTTGAATAGCCATGTCCTTGTGTGCTGGTTGTATAGGCTATATGAGTCACTTTCAGGTAGGGTGTAATAAAGTGGTCACACTGAGATAAAATTATTAATTTCTTAAATCCTTTATTTTGGCAAAGTTTCATGAAGGTTGAACTTCATACAAATGGCAAAATGGCAAACACAATATAGTTTCCCGAACATGTTTTGAAAAAAATGTGGTTTTCTCTAATGATTTGAGCAATTTGCACATTATAGTTTGACAGACTTTTGTCGGTATTTTCGGCTGGTATTCTCCAGTTAGACCCATTATCAGGCAAGGAACAGCTTCCTTTAGGTCCCTTGGTGCTCATCAATTCATAGAAACAGCAAGTACAGCTAGAAGAGGATGCAATACTACTCAATCCCATTCAGTCTCAAAAGTGTGTGAAGGCCGACTCCTGGATAAGTTCACATCGTCAATTATCTGTGACTTCATTGTCTAAATTGTCTAAGTACAGCTATAGGCAATGACATAGATCATGTCACATTTATGGAGTACAATATATAGGCAGGGACTAGATACAAACACCTGAAAAACCAACTTCAGCATATGATGGTGGCTTGTGCGCATTATATTAGATAGACGATTCTAATCTGCAAGTGAAGTGTTTAATTCCACCAGAACATTGTCAGACTGGGCTTAAGAAATGCATTGTACGCTAAATCAGGACTAGTTCTAACTAGTTCTAACACCCAAATACATGCATAAAAACCAGAAAAAAAATCACCATCTCCCACAGATTTTGAAAAAGCATTGACATATTTTAAAATCTGATCCCGAATTGTCTTCTACTTTCAAAACCTTGCCCCTGTTTGTCAACAAAAGGGGAGGAAACCAGAGGGATTATTTGGTTTGTGCTGATGCACTTTCAAAAAGACCCAGTGGATCCACACAAACTTCCTTACTCCCCCTACCAAAAGAAACTACCATTGCGGTAGTTGCACTCAATGCAACAATACCACTAAAACGAATAATTTTCTGCACCCACACACTGGTAAACCAATTTCTATCAATAGTGTTATCACATGTGCGACTACACATGTAATATACATGATTCGTTGTCCCTGTGGTCTGGTGCATGTAGGGAAAACCATAAGAAAATTAAAACTAAGGATTGGTGAGCATAAAACCGCAATTCGCCGAAATGATCGAAATTACCCAGTAGCGGTACATTTTAATGATGCCCACCATGACATCTCCTCACTTCAGTTTTGTGGCATTGAATAGGTGTCTTTACCTCCCAGAGGGGGCAACCATGATAAACTTTTGAAGCAGCGGGAGGCGTACTGGATTTACACCCTCCAAATTAGTCTCCCAAAAGACTTAATGATGAATTATCATTTAATGTATTTTTGTAATGCTTTGAGTGCTACTGTTCTGATGCCAGTCTGTCTCCTGGCCCAAAAAATTGATTGTAATGGATGTTTTTGCTCATATTTGTGTAATCAAACTATAGATTAGCTTTAATGACATGTACAACTGTGACATATGGGCGATGTCATAGGGATCCTCTGAATATAATCCCCTTTAAATAACTCTATGGGAGATGGTGATTTTTTGCTGGTTTTTATTTTGTTTTTGGGTGTTTTTCAGGAAATAATGGGTGCCACGTCATTCCTTAAAACTATGGGATGGATTAGCGCGTATACATACGGGTGACGGGTCGAGACTCTCCACCATACCCTATTTAAGATGGCTTAACTGAAAGTGACTCATATGTACACTAGTGTTGTAAAGGGTTTTTGACTGTTAGTTTTATCTTCTGGGACATAATTAGCAAAAATATCTTGCTTGCCAATATTTTTATTTGTTTGGTCCCCATTTCTATGTTTTTGTAAGCCTAATGAAAGCACAATATATTTTTCATTTCAATCTATATTCTGAGCCAAAATTTTATAGGGGGAAAAAAAAAAATGGTGCGCCCACATTTGTTCAGGCCCACCCAAAAAAAAATATTCGGCCTACGCCACTGCACCACATAGATGATAGCAAAGAGAGGAAAGAGAAAGCGATCAAGATTGACAAAGAACAGAGGGCCAATATTTGCTTGAGAATGCTAGTTTCTTTAAAACAGAAAAGCAATGGGGTGGTAGCCGACTAACCATGAAAAATGTGGAAGAGTTTCCTGGAGTTGGGCAGGGGCCAACGGGCACAACTAGCTTTCTGGAAGTTCTGCTTCCGGCTGAGGTACAGCTTTGGGTAGAAGGTCTGCGTTATGTTACTCAGCTCTGAAACATAAAAGGTGACACACAAATATTCAAAAATATCCTCATACCATTCACGAATGTTCAAATGCTACAATCCAGATACTATCATACTGCATTCTGCGAAAGCTAAAGAGCAGACAGCGCTCCTATAGTACGAACACCCAAATGTGTTCACAGTACAGTTCTACGCCCAAGATAATATTCTCACAGTATGAGAAGGAGTTCAGCCATTTTGGGGGTCAGATAAATGGTCAGGGCATGAAACACGCTGGTGAGAAATTGCAAAAGTCCCCCACTGAAGATTTGACAAACTGACTGACTGACACACGCAAGCGATTTTGACGGTCAGACAACTGGGTCAGAGCATCTCCGTTACTGCAGCTCTGGTGGGGTGCTCCTGGTCTGCAATAGTCAGTACTTACCGAAAGTGGTCCAAGGTAGAAAAACCAATGAACTGCCAACGGGGTCATGGGTGACCAAGGCTCATTGATGTGCAAGGGGAAAGAAGGATGGCCCAGTGTGGTCCAATCCAACAAAAGAGCTACTGTAGCTCAAACTGCTGAGAAACTCAATGCCAATTTGGATAGAAAGTTGGCAGAACATACAGCACACCGCACGTTGTTGCATATGGGGCTGCGTAGCGGCAAATTAGTCAGGGTGCCATGTAACCCCTGTACACTGCTGAAAAAGCCTACAATGGACACGTGAGCATCAAAACTGGACCACGGAGCAATGGAAGACGTTGGCCTGGTCTGATGAATCACAAATTTCTTTTACATCATGAGAATGGCCTGGCACATGTGCGTCAATTACCTGAGGAAGACATAACACAAGGACGCACTTTGGGAAGAAGGCAAGTCGGCAGAGGCAGTGTGAAGCTTTGGTCAGTGTTCTGCCGGGAAACCTGGGGTCCAGCCATTCATGTGGATGTTACGTTGACGTGTACCACCTACTTTAAACATTGATGCAGACCAAGTACAACCTCTTTATGTAGACGGTGTTCCCTAATGGCAGTGGCCACTTCAGAAGGATACAGCTTCCTGCCACACTACAAAAATGGTTCATGAATGGCCTGAGGACCACAAGATTGAGTTTGAGGTGTTGACTTGGCCTCCTTATTCCCAAGATCTCAATTCAATCGAGCTTCTTTGGGATGTACAGGACAAACAAGTCTGATCCCTTGAGGCCCCACCTCGCAACTTACAGGACTGAAAGCATCTGTGGCCAACTTCTTGGTGCCAGACAACACAGCACACGTTCAGAGGTCTGGTGGAGTCCATGCTCTAATGGGTCAGGGCTATTTTGGCAGCAAAAGGGGGACCTGCACATTATTAGGTAAGTGGTCATAATGTCATAGCTGATCGATGTATATACACATAGACACACACACGCACATGTACACACAAATACAGTCTATGGTTCCATCCAAAATACTTTGAAAAGAGGCGCACCACCAACAACAATATCAGTTTTTCCCACCAGGGGCAACAATGAGCACTAAAACAGGGTTAAACAGTACAGAATGAATGGCAGTCCATGGCAGTTTTCCCATACAACCAACTCTGTACAAAACAATTATATAATAATGAGATGGACAAAATTAGCAAATGTCACATAGCAAAATGCACTTTCCTGTGCTCTTCAGTTAATTAGATATTGGACAATATTGATTAAAAATGGTCTCGTCTTTCCATTAGCTGGCAAATCTATAAACACTGGGTAGGCTCAACTCTGGTGGAAATATGTCGCAAGTGAGATTTTCACACGACGAATGATTGCATTATCACTTACAAAAACATATTGGTTATAATCATCACACCAAGTTAAAATGTTCTGTGAAAATATTTTCAATAGGCAATTTACAGAATTTAGCACCAGTAACTGGCATGCATTTTGAGCGATTCAACTCCGTTTAACAATGCCCTCCCCAACAGTGAAAGCACAACGCTTTTATAGTTTGTTGTATTGCAGTCTATGGGGGTGGCAAAGCCTTTTTTCTCAATGGGCCATGTTCCTGCTTCAGTAGTGTCGCTTTCACAGCATCATGCCAACACACGAATGCCCCAGTAAAGCAACTCTGCAGCCGTAGGGCTCTTACCTTTCTGGAAGAGCACAGTGGTGATGAGGGTGCGGCAGAGGGGGCAAGGGGTGCTGCTGGGTCGACTCCTGGCCAGCGTTCGCAGGCACGGCTCGCAAAAGATGTGGCCGCAAGGCTGGCACATGTGCGGGCTAAAGAATACGTCCAAGCACACGGCGCAGGTGAGGCTCTCCCTCTCCGCGGCCGCCATGTCTTCTTCATCATTGCTCGTCACTTCTCCCGCAAGGCCCTGCGCAGACAGGAGTGGTGTTAGGGGCTGTGGACTATTCAAGCCAACATCCCCACTCACAGGTTGCTGGCATTCAGAATTCAGCACTCCTTCTCGGTTCAGTCTGTGAGGTTTTAATGGAGACTCGCAGCTTTAAAGTGTGATGATAAAAATCTATATCATGCCAACAAAACCAGAAGCGAACCTCTGCACAATATAAATTCTGAATCTTAAGCTCTATTTTAGCCCACCTTGGCATAACATAAAACTCTGAATCTACCATTACATTACCTCAGCTTTGCTTTCTATTAAACTCTAATCCCCGAATTCATAAAGGCCGTTTTTCCCTTGATCACGGTTAACTTGGCTAAACAGTGTATAAACAGGTGATGATCGAGCGGACAAATTTAGGCCCGAATTCTTAGAGAGAGATCAGATCAGCTGCTGTTTATCCAACATACATGGTTAGTTACACCTGTCTAAGTAACAAAAGAAATTCTAATCGTCCCAAGGGACTTGTTTATCTCGTGTACAAGCTACCAATTCCGTGTTGGCTTGCTTGTGTGGCTGGACGTATGACTATGGATCTCTTGCACATAATTGAAATGGCACAGGAAGAGATGGCTGACCAAAGGCAAGGTGCCAAATTGAGGGTTTTCAAAGACAGGATGAATCCTTCAGATGAGTATAGAGACACGAAATTTGTCAAGCGATACAGAATTTCCAAAGAATCATAACATTATATTCAAGACCTAATCGAAGCAGACATTGATCAACCCACAAAATGAAACCATGCCCTTCTTCCAGTACACTAACTATGTGTTGCCCTGCGCTTTTATGCATGTAGTACATTCCAAATGGTTGTTGGTGACACGTGGGGTGTATCACAGGCTACCTGCTGTGGAGTAGTTCGTCGTGTTACTGAGGAAATGTGCGCTAGGAAAAACCACTTCATACCATGCAGCGTGTCACAGGACACCACTACACATCGGCTAAGCGGGTATTTGTACACGGATGGGTAAACACCTGATTATGTTCTTCCCGAATTGTGCTAGTCACGGGAGTTTATCCCCATATTTCTCCGTTTTAGCCACCGTACAGTAGTTATACGTGACTATTGAATTCGGGCATGAGTCTTTTTTGCTATTTTAGCTCACCTGTGGTTTAGATTAAATTCTGAATCTTTACAGCCATTTTAGCTCACCTGTGCATTATATTAAACTCTGAATCTTTATTGCTATTTTAGCTCACCTGTGCTTGCTCATGCAGGTGGCTCTGTATCCAGCGCTCCCTCCTTCTCTGCTTCCTCCTCTGGGACTTCAGACGATTCCTCTCCCTCTTGGGGAGTCTGGGCGGCTCCACATTGGTTACCGTGGGCCTGTCCGATAGTTCTGACCCTTCTTCGGGCTGCTCTTCCTCATCTGTGCTGGTCAGCGAAGGGCGTCGCCTTCTTAGCGCACACACCGCCTGAATGCACCTGGTTTCTGCCCATTCTGCCGGTTGTAGTTGGCTAGCAGCAGTGGACTCTAGTTGAGGAAAGGAAAATGTTGCCTCCCTTAGTGGATGTGTCTGCAGGCGATCTGACAATCTACTTGATACTCCCTTACGACCCAAGGCAGTCAACCGGGAATCTAGAAAACTTTTTGATATGTTTGAACTGCGAAGACATTCCTGCTGGACCTCTGAAAAACGTCTGGATAACACAGTCCTAGCTCCACTGCCATGGCCATGATCCAAAGCACTGACTTTCTGGCACCCAGTTGTAACATGCCGTACAGAGGACTCTTGTCTCCAAGGCAAGACGTCTGTCCCAACAGGAGTGATGCTGATGTCCATCTCACAGGGCCCCGCCTCCAAGGCTGCATTCACTGGCTGAAACTCACATTGCGTGGTGGCCTCTGGGGGAATAGCCCGGCTGGCAGTTGCTCCAACTAGTGGAGTCTCAATATGGCTCTCCGGTGCTGGTTTACCAGGGGGTGTTGGCTGTCTACAGTCGAGGTCCAGACGGCTTTTGCACAGGTGGACAGTTAACTCCTGACCACAAGGACAATTTGGCTGGTTGATGAAGTTGAAGCCTCCCAGGCGGGCCCCACAGTGCTGGCAGATTAACTTACCTGAAGTCCACTGCGCCTATGGACATCAAACACAAAGTCATTCAAACTGAAAGAAAACTGCACATTCTATGCACACAGGCTGCATAGCTTCAAAGAGAACCCACGCCAAAACCATATTGAGAAGAATAAGATTCCCACTGAGCTCGTTTCGTTCTTTATATGATCTCAGCAGGTTGATGTGTGAATCCCAGGGAAGTTGGACCTAATTGTGGGCGGGACAGAAACTGGCTGAAAATCAAGGACTGCCATCAGAAAACAAGCCTAAAATTATTACTGTGTGGATTTTCTACGGAAATTTTGGCGCAGACATAGTGTACAAGTACAGAACTATGGAATTAGAGTCAAAGTACCCGGTAATAGATAGTTCCTTTAAAGACACTTTGATGCTTGGCTGAAGATCAGCAACTTAAGTACATCATGGCATGTGTAGTTGTAAACTAAAAATGGGTTACCATATCGACAAAAAAATTAAAGCCATGAAAATTATAGTTGACTAGGGTCATGCCGAATAATGTGTATAACAAGGAAATACGAGGCAAAATCTCGAAATGGATGGCAGTCTAATAGTAATGAGAGGTTCTTTTAAGTATAAATAACTGTCAGTTTCCGGGGGAATGTGAATCCACATACTTTTTCCCTAGTGCAAGCACAGATAGGGGATGAATTTTAATACTTGGCAAGATAATTAATCAGTTATTTCGTCCATTACGATTCTCTTCAGAAACCATGGAATACTGCAAGTAGCACATTAACTGCATAAGCTGAAGGCCAGAACAGCTTGATTTACTTCAGACCACATTCCAGATTTAGGAGGGCTCCAGGTTTGTCCCAGTTCTATCATCTATTTAAATCAGTAACCCTGCTTTGAGAAACAAACAACTGCTAATTTAAGGAGGCTCTAATGGCATATAGTTATCACTTTAACTCTAGTCTTTATTTGGGGAAGGATGTATTGTGTGCAAGAAAATAAGCTTTCTTACCTGAAGGACAGATGCCAGAATCCAGGAGGGCAAATTGTCAGAGTCCAAGTGCCAAATCCTGCACTTTGTTGCAACCCCATCAACAGCATTAATCTACCCAAGAAAAGCATGCTGTCCATCAACCGTCAGAGGTTTAACATAAAAGCATTCTGCAACAGCAGGCCTTAAGAGAACATTACTTTCAGGTTGCACTCAGATTCACAAGTTGCTTCAACAGCCTACCCTACTCCACAAAATTTGGGTTGACATTTTATTTCTTGCTTTTCTGTTTTGGGATTGTAGTTTGAGTGGTTACAGGTCACACAAATCACGTACATTGTCAGATGCACACTCTGGGCGTACTGCAAGCAGACAAGATGAATCCACCACGCATTTACGACACTTCCTGCATCGGAGTACTGACATGTAGTTTGACGTTTCCATGGTCACCAGCAGGAAATCCTGTAATAACAAGAGTTAATAACAGTTAATAATAAATCCCCATCTTCTAAAGAGAAGAGTAAACGTTTGCCTTAGATCATCGCTGAAATTCTGAGGCTTCATGACACCACTAACTGTAGTCGTCTTCGATATTTCGCTAGCCACAAAACACTTAAATGTTTTTCTATCCTCAAGCGAAAATATGCCATGCACCATGCAGTTGCAAGCCCAGACATTTCGGGAAAAAAAAAAGAAGTTTGTTTTGGTTTGCACTTCGGATGTCAGGTCGCGGCACAGGAATGAAGCAGTTCATAACCAAGCTAGCCAATTTGGCAAGCGAAAGTTACAATCGAAGATTTAGAATTAGCTACGCAACGGATTTGTCACATACTTTCACATACAGTCACATTCAACTATACTCAGTACAAAAGCAAATTTATGACAAATAAACTTCAAGCTTGCTAGAAGCTCTGACGTCAAACTATAAAACTAGCTAGGACACGTTCTTCCCACGTGACGTTTAAAAGCTAGCCACCTAAACAATCCATGACGAACACACACATAACGCTACATTCAAGTTTAGTTAGCGTCAGCTGGCTAGCTAACTATTAGCTAAACATGTTTGATTTACGTCTGAGTTTTAGCAAGGTAAATATCGTTAGCTACCTAGTCCAACTTCATTTGATATTGACACGCCGAAACAAAACAAACTACTGAAGCACATGAAATCCAATATCAACACAAACTGCTGAATGCAGAAATATTACATTTACTCACACAATAATGCCATCGTTGTTTCCAAAATAAAAAGCCACCAAGCCTCCATGGTTATTTTGTTAGCAATGCAAAGTTTTGTTAAAAGAGCAGAGACGTCACGTATTGACTACGGCAAGCCATACTAACCAAACAGCCCTCAATCGAGTTTGACCATTGACTGTATCAGTGCAAGGTCATAGCAATTTAATTAGCTATTCTTTTCCCCTCAAAAACGATAAAACCTCGATGGCAATAATAATATTACCGAGCATAGAAACATAAGTATTATTTCAGTTTTAAATGTTTATTTTTGGTTACCGCAGTCCATACTGTTCTGTATTGCCAGATGTTACCTGAGCGCTGCTGAGAGAGACACAGGTCTTGAACAAAGTTTATTTTCTCCTGATCTCTTGGTCTTAAAAATTCCATTGCTGTGCCAGAATGTTCGGAAGATATGTATCCCGTGAAAAATAAGTCAAACATTTCATTTTGTGACAACTGGGCAAAAGAATCGGTGATAATCTGTGCTCACATTCACTTTCCACCATTGGAATCTATATATTCAGGACCACCGCAAGTCTATCTAACGGGGCGAGTCACTCACATGACTGATTCCACAAATTACTCCTCGGTGAGGAGTCTTGCTTTTCAAGAGTCTTTGACTATATACAAGGATGGACAACCTAACAACTCTCCAAAAGTGAGGCCAAAACGTCTTGATCACTGCCTGGTGGCTGGCCTCTGTGCAAGTTATAAGCCCGCCCCTCCATATTAGTGGATGGGACATCGGCATCACAAAAATATTCAAGTGGGAGTCAAATAAAAAATTTTTTCCGAAGTTGATCTCTGTCATTTTAAAAAGTAACTATGTCATCAGTACCATGCTGATATATGCTCAATTGTTCATTTTTCTTATAGTTATTAGATACAATAAAAAGGTGGTGTAGAGTCATGATTGACAACTTTGATTGACAGCTTCTCCAAATGTACATGATGGCAGCGTCTGTACAAAAGATACTTTGGCTCCATTTTTGTACAGCACTATGAAGTGGAGACATGTCGTCCATCTTTATACTGTGTTTGACGTAGCAGCTTATGCACCTATTGGAAGAAGTGTGACACATTTTGAGGGGAAACAGAGAAGAGCCATGCAAAATGCAGACTGACAACATTATAGAGACAAACTGTAAGGGTTTGGCCTTGCAGTCCCTCCCCTGTTGCATTCTTCACCACCACTTTGACAGGCAAAAGGTGTGCCTCGTTAAAGTGGAGGTGAAAGTAGTCTAATTAAGGGCTGGCTGTGCCAGTTGAGAGTGCGACTGCATTCTTCAGTTTTAGCCCTGCATTTATTTGTAGCTGCTCCCTAACTGTGTGTTGGTTTTACTTTATTTTTATTAAATCTGCTGTTTTTTCCCAGCCTGGCGTTTGGGTCCTTTGTTCCTTTTTAGGCCCATGGTCCTAGCTCCCGCTGGATTGACATTTGTATCTGGCGGGAGTGAAACCATGACAAAAACAATCTGGTGCATGCAAGTGTTGTGGTGGTTGCCAAGACACTTGGAGTAAAATCTAAGATGCAAAAGAGTTGAGGGGAGTCATCGTGGCCATGAAGTTCAGAGAGTCAAATAATGGAGTGTCGTAGAGACCTGAGCAGGCTTGACCAGATAAAACAGGGGGACATGAGGAAACTTGGGACGAAGAAGAAACTTCAGCTGAAATATCACATGAGAGAATAAGAGATCAGGTGATATAAGAATTGAGGCAGAGAATGCAGGTTAAGTCTTGCAAGGAAAAAAGAGACCAGGATTGGATTACCAAGTATTAACAAAACAGACTGTTCACTAACAATAAACAAATATACACAAACTTGTATGGGGATGAACACCAAGAACAGCCAATGCCTGATGCAGGTCAGAGTAAAGAATTTTGTATTTGAGTATGGAACCAGCCAACTCAGCATTATAAGGACGAATTATATAAAACAAAGCTAGAAAGTGGTCTTAGACAAGACAATGTTGTGATTAATGTTCATGAAGTGAAGAGGCAACAAAAGAACATGTATAATTTGAGGGCTCTTGGATCTGATCAAGTGCGAAGATTTTGGCTTAAGAATTTCATAAGTTTGCATGACTGAATAGCAGACCAACTTCAAGAGTGTTCATTATGAACCCCCTGAGATGACAAAGGGGAGGACAGTGTTAATTAATAAAGAGACGCCGAAGGGGAACATGCTTTGAAACTATTGACCAATTACATGTTTAATGCTCATATGGAAACTTCTGACGGGAATAATTTGCAACCAGTTTTATGAACACCTTGAAAATCAGCAAATTCTACCCGAGAAGCAAAAAGGTTGCAGAATGCTAACTAGAGAAACCATGCATCAGTCAAAAATTGATAAAATGGTACTGAATGATTGCGAGATGGGAAAAACTAGTCATACCACCGCATGAAAAATTTATAAGAAAGTGTATCATATGGTTCCTCACTTATGGAACATCAAAGGCCTTCATACGGTAGGTGCTGTGGAGAATGTGCAGAAAGTGCTTCAAACTAACATGGGATGGAGGATTAGAAACAAATAAGGATAAATTGGGGAATGAATCTGAATATGAATGAATACAAAATAAGTGATTTGACAAATAAAGAAATAAATACATTTTGCTAATTATTTTTTTTTTCTAATTCTGTTTGTATTTATTTTCTAATTAATTCGCACATTTATTTGATAATAGAGCCTTTTATTTCTAAATTTCTTTCTATAATTTCATTTTTTCTTGTATCAGGTCATTTTATTTATTTCTCCATTTATTTTTGATTTTGGCAGTATAGGTCTTCCATGAGGTTTGGCTCCTGAGAACCACCCGCTGCAGTTAAAGTAGAAAATACTGAATTTTACAATCAAAGAACGTTCAGCGCCACCCATGCTTACGCCAGGTGGCACCAGCAGACTTCCGCTCCGCTCATAGAGCTGACCATGGTGCTGAAATGAGATTGCCCCTTACTTTCGTTAAGTTTGTCTTGGAAACATATTCCGTGTGAACTTTCAAAAATGTTCTTTATTTTAATTTCAAATACTTGAATTTACCGGAACAAAATATTTCAATCATTACAGCGAGCTATGTCATTTTTAATTAATATTTACATTACATAAGTTTGAAAAGCAAATTTTGAATTCTTACATCTATTATTTGCAATAAAAAAAATGTATGTCCATCTAAGTAATCCTTATCTTAGCTGTCCATAAAATGACATCCAGTGGTCGTCAAAAATGACTGAAAATAGATTAAACAGCCAACAGGATTGTCTGTGAAAAATCTTGAATCTATGAACCATTGTGCCATGCTGATTGTAAATAATAATAATAATAATAATAGTAGTAGTAGTAGTAGAAGTAATAATAATAATAATAATAATAATAAAGAATGAATTATTTCCCTATGTCGAGCATTTTCTGAAATTGATGAGACTGCTTTCGAGAAAGACCACAGCTGTGCAGCGATCTCTCCGTCAACTGACGTATTTACCGCTGGTGGTATAAATGAATTCTCACCGTCAGCACTCGTCAGTGATCGCTAGACTCGTGTTACCAAGACGCCAGATCGCATCACTATCGGCTGTCCCCTAGGATGGGGTAGAATTGGACCTTAGTGCTCGCACAAGGGGTCGAAGATTTCAATCGTTGTTGATGCATGCTCGAAATGGAAAGTATAAACAACACTACTTTTCCAGAAGGGATTGAAAAGAATGATAACTCGACCTTATTCAAAGTAGCACTGAGCTACCAAATCGCAACTTCCATATTCCTTGGAGCGTTAATTCTCTGTGCAATTTTTGGGAATGCATGTGTAGTCGCGGCCATCGCTCTTGAGAGATCCCTTCAGAATGTGGCGAATTATTTGATCGGATCGCTGGCCGTCACGGACCTTATGGTGTCGGTGCTAGTGCTGCCCATGGCTGCACTTTATCAAGTCTTAAATAAGTGGACTCTGGGCCAGGTAACTTGTGACATTTTCATTTCCTTAGACGTCTTGTGCTGCACGTCCTCAATACTGCACTTATGCGCAATAGCTTTGGACAGATACTGGGCCATAACAGACCCCATTGATTACGTGAACAAAAGAACACCAAGACGCGCTGCTATTTTAATCTGCGTTACTTGGCTGGTAGGGTTTTCCATATCCATCCCACCGATGTTAGGATGGAGAAAAGCTGAGGACAGGGCGGACCCTGACGCCTGTAACATCAGTCAAGATCCCGGTTACACCATCTACTCAACTTTCGGCGCTTTTTACATCCCACTGATCCTAATGCTTGTTCTATACGGGAAGATATTTAAGGCAGCCAGGTTCCGAATTCGAAAAACGGTAAGGAAGACTGAGAAAAAGAAAGTTTCGGACACATGCTTGACTGTGTCGCCTGCCCAGTTTCACAGAAAGACTAACGGAGAGCTGAGCAAAAATTGGAAGCGAAGCGTGGAACCCAAACCGAGTTTGTGCGTAAATGGCGCGGTCAGACACTTTGAGGACGGGGAGTCACTTGAGATCATTGAAGTTCGCAGCAACTCCAGAAATCTCCTTCCTCTCCCTAATACTCCAACGTCCGCCGTGTGTTTTGAGAATAGAAACGAAAAGAACACCGAGGCCAGGAGAAAGATCGCTTTGTCCAGAGAGCGCAAAACAGTAAAGACCCTTGGTATCATAATGGGCACGTTTATATTGTGTTGGTTGCCATTCTTCATTGTCGCTCTGGTGTTGCCCTTTTGTCCAAATAGTTGCTATATGCCCGTTTGGCTTGGGAATGTGATTAACTGGCTTGGCTACTCGAACTCTCTTTTAAACCCAATTATATATGCTTACTTCAACAAAGATTTCCAAAGTGCGTTCAAGAAAATTATTAAATGCAAGTTCTGTAAACCATGAGAATAAACGTATTTGTTTTTCGTGCAATTAATTGGACCATGTAGTTCTGCTACGTATTAATTATTATTTACATTTCCGTTAACGTATTATTGCTAATGGAAAAAGTGAATTAGTATTATTATAATTATTATTATAATTATTATTATTATGGTTCATTGGTTTAATTTCTATACACGTTATGTCTGGGTATATATCATACACCTGAGAATATAACCAATGATCAGGTAATGGAAAGTACTTTCCACAAAATATGTGCAGTTCCCCACAGCACTGTTTTCTGTATCAGGCTGATCTCACTGCCTCCTGGTATTTTTATCCAAGGTATTATTATTATTATTATTATTATTATTGTTATTATCAATGCTGTCTTTGCTGTCATTGTCATCATTTTGATCTTCCAGACCATAAAACCAAACTGAAACGCCAAATAGAATCTATCAGTGTAATTCCTGATAAGCCTGATAATCCTCATAGAAGAAATCATTACTGAATTATATGGTTCCAGGTTTTAAAGGGTTTTTATAGTTTTCACATTTAACTTAGGAATTGAGAAGCGCATTCAGTGCTAATCATTCAGTGATTTGCGCAGCATTTTACGTTTCCATGGAAGATACATTTTGGTGTGTGATGGACATTATAGTCATTTGATGACGTCAGGGTGAAATACCAGCCCTAAGTGTCATTAATAACAATCTTGTTTCACACAGCGTTAACACAATAAACAACTTTGTGACAGACAGCTTCATGCTTGTGGTCCACTTTTTGCACGTAAGTCCTTCATGATTACCGCCAAACCGATTTGTTCAATTCAGACAAAAGGTTGAATTATTACTTGCTTCATGACATGATATTACATACACATGATGAGCTGTGACCATTTGGAAACACTTATGGAAATTCAAATAACAATCTATAAATTAATTAAAAGACACTTCCACTAACTCAGATGCTAAATTATGTACATATTTACAACAATAACATAATAATAATGGCGATATGAAAAGAATAGCAAAAATGCTAGATTTCAAGTGATTAGGCTCTCTGTTGTGAATTAATAAAAAAAAGTAAGAATATTAAAATGACATTGCAGGTCCTATTCATAATACATTGTTAACCAAAGTTTTTAAAATACAAGAGCCCTTCACAAAATAAAAAAAAAACTGTGAAAAATAAAGACGTCTGAGAATGTATCAGTCATAAGTACATGCATATACATAAATTCAATGGTCAATTGGTCAATTCATTTCATGCATATAAATAAATATTTTTTATTGTATTAGAGAAAAGGTGTGTGTGTGTGTGTGTGTGTGTGTGTGTGTGTGTGTGCGCATGCGCGTGCGCGCGTGTGTTTTGCTTTTCTGGATGTGCAAGTCATTACTGCAGTCTTTATGTCTATAGACTTACATTAATACAATACGAATAAACTGTATGAAACAAAGCAGTCAGCGTATGAGATGACGTTTGTTGCAGTATTTAAAGAAGAAAAAAGTCAGTCCTCCAGCAGTCCTCCAGCTTTTGAGAGGAGATCATGGACCTAAAGTTAGAAGAGAGGGAAGATGAAAGGTTCTGAGTCAGTGGTAGGCAGCAGAGATTGAGGACAGAGAGCAACTACTAGCTGAAGTGTGAGATGTTTGCATTGTACCCATAGGGCTTTGTGCAGTCCTTCAGTCTTTAAACCATTTCCCTGCCTATCTATTCTTGCCTGAGGGAATCCAGAATGTGCTGCGCTTTTGGAGATTTGAGAAAGCTTTTTTTCCTCTTCAAATTTATGCTATTTCTGTCTTTGAGAGGGGCAGTAAACTCTACTTTCTTAGAGTGCACTGCTAGAGAGAGAGAAAAAAAAAACTCCTAACATGTACCATGTAATTCCATTGAGGTAGCCCATCTAGTTCAAAGGTTATTGCAGTATTTTGGCGAAATACATCTTTTTTTCCCCCAGGAGCTTTCAGACATTTTGCACCTAGCAAGACAGTTTCAGATGGAGCGAGAAAACAGGTTATGCAATGTCTCTATTTTAACTATCTAAGTATTAAAGAGCATGGTGCAAGTACATATAGGGCATGTCCTAATCCACTTTTGCCAGTTTAACAGCTGATAATCTGAACACTAAGTGATGCACATGATTCAAAAAATTGTACTTGGTCTCTTAATTGTGTTTTGGGTGTAACATGAAATAAGACTTTCAGGGTGTCATCTCCTGTTCTGCTCAAAATTTAGGTGTGATTGCACCTTGGTGGATTGCTGTGATAATGGCAGACTTGCCATGTAGTAGAAAAGAACACTTTTTGGCACAGGAAACGGATCTGCTTGCACATTAAGAGAATCACATGATCAGGTGATCTATGGCAACAGCAGCATTCCACTAAGATTCCCTGATAATACAAACAATCTTTCACATTATAATTTTTTTTTTCTTTTTTGGATGTTTATGCACCGCTGCACATACCTGTGTGCAACAAGCTTGTTGTGCACTTGCCCAAATGTACAGTGTTCTGAAAAGTATTTGCCCCCTTCCTGATTTCTTATATTTTTGGTCTTGTTTCTTATTTGAATGTTTCTGGTCACCCAAATAATTGCAATATTAGACAAAGAAAATGTGAGGAAACAATACTCATCTTTAGAATTATCATATCATTTACTGCAGGTAAAATGTAATTCAAAAGCTATATCACCCAAGTGAAAAAAAAGTTATAAGCCTTCTGAGCTTAATTATTGGTTGTGTAGGCGCATACTGGCAGCCACGCTTTAGTCAGTCTTCCCCAGGGCAGCTGTGGCTACAAAACGTACATCACCACCATCAGAGCCTGAATGTGTGAGTGAATGAATAATGTATCCATTGTGAAGCGTCTTTGAGCGCCCAGAAAAGCGCTATATAAAACTGATGCATTATTATTATTATTATTATTGTGTTGCTTTTTGTGGCAACCAATGCAATCAAGCACTGGCAATAATCGGCAAAGAGGCATTTGCATCACTGTGGAAGAATTTTGGCCCTCTCTTCTTTGCAGAAGTACTTTAATTCTGCCACATTATAGAGGTTTCAAGCATAAAATGCTTATTTAAGGTCATGCAACAGCATCTCAATCAGATTAACGTCAGAACTTTTACTTGGCCACTCCAAAACCTTGATTTTATTTCTTTTAAGCAGTGCATTGATGGACTTGCTAGCGAGCTTCAGATCAATGCCTGCTGCATAACCATTATGAATTAGGCAGACGGGGAGCCAACTCCAGGATCAACAATGAGCCACTAGGTGGCGTATACTTTGAGGATAAATTTTTTAAAAATCATACATTTTTTCCAGTCTTCTGCTGCCCCCATCCCAACTTTTTTGAAATATGTCGCTTGCATCAAATTCAAAATGAGCAATTGCAGAATACAATAAAATTTCTCAGTTTCTGAGATATTATCTTAATCTATTTTCAATGAAATACAGTGTTGAAATGATTTGCAAATCATTGCATTCTGTTTTTTATTTTCAATTTAGACAGCATCCCAACGTTTTGGAAGTGAGGTTATGCTTTCAGTTCAATCGGGAGAAACCAATGAATTATGTGAAGATAATTATTCATTACAGAGTATGGACTGGACAGATTAACTGATAATGTGAGCGCAGCCTTGAAAAAGACTTTGGTGCTAAAGCTGAAATGGGTGATTATGTAATTGAGGACCACCTGCTCTGAGTTTCGCCAGCATAAATCCCTCTATGAAGTCCAGATACTTGTGGTAGTGCTGGCTGATGACACTGCTGATTGATAGACTGATGAGGTTGATGAATGATGAAGCTGATGAATGTGCAAAGACTTGGCATTGATGAGGAGGTAGAGAGCACACATAACAGCTGCATGAATATACTAAAGGGAGAGGGAGAGAGAAACACATTTACAAAGACAACGGTATGGGCTAATGACCAAGGTGGTATTGGAGAGATGTGATCAGCTGATAGGACGGGTGATTTCTCAGTTGACAGCCCCAGACAATGAATTGCAGGAATTATGAGTGAGCATGCCTTAGAGGAGCAAAAGGCAGGTTGAATGAGAAATAAACTAGAGGCTAAAGCATGCAGATTAAGAGTCCTCCTGACCAAACTTTCACGAGAGCTTTACTGCAGTCAGGAGAGACCAATGAATTATGTAAATATAATGACTAATTACTGGTAACAGAATTAATCGATGATGTGATTATAGCCTTGACAAAGTCTTTGGTGCTTACACTCAACAAGGAGGTTTTATAGTTGAGGAGCATCTGCCCTGAGATGACGCAGGGTGAATCCCCTCATAAGATGGTGGCGTGAGCCCCCAAAGAAAACACGTCTAATATTTCCCCCAAATATTGCTGACTTACCGAGCAGCAATAAACCATGATTGACTTCCTAAAGCTGAACATCCCCCTAGTGGTAATGCCGGTGTTACGGGATTTCCAAATGATGTGCCGTGAGCCTCTGACCCTTAAACACATAATTGCTATCAAGCTGTTCCTGTTCAAGATTGCTGGATTAATAATGACACAATTTATTCACTGAATAATCAAGGCCAATATGGAAGCCTGTGATTAATGAGAAAGTACTAAGAAATTACAGATCACTGAAGGGCTACATTGACAATGTACTTGTACTTAATAGTGATATTGAATGGATGGTGAAAAAAAAAATTAAATTTAAAAATAATTAATTAACCCAGGGCTTTCACTGAATTCCATCTACAATTCTGAGATTTATTTCAGCATTGCAACCAAATTTTTTTAAAGATTGCACTTAAGCATAATATTTTCAGCATTTCAAAAAATAAGCTGCATTTACAGGGAAGTGTAGTTGCACACTGGTTGCCAAGCCAAGCGATAATAATTACTATAATAAAAAACCAATGCTTCTTGCATCAAAGTGTTGATAATTGAAAATTTAGTCATGGGTAATTAGTGCATTGCAAAAGTTTGATGCATGGCATGCATTTAAAATCATTTGTATATGCATGCCATGTGTCGAACTTTCAAGGTAGCAAAGTCATTCAGGAGCTCATTACATTCCAGCTTCTGAAAAGGCAATAATCTAATTAAATGAAATCTAAACCTTGCCTAAATACCACCATCAGCAGAATTTACAACATTATATTATACTTCAAGATGAAATTTCAAGAAATTTCAGTTAATTACCGTCCATGCAATCTCATAAACTTCCTCGTGGACGCAAAGCTGTATGTCTTAATCCTTAATGGCAATGCAGCTAATTGGATGCCCATTTGCTCTGTAAATTAATTCAGTCTATAACATGATTCTTACTTGGATATAGGTTGAGAGTTAACCTGCATCATGGTAATTACACTCTTTGTAGACAGAGTTCTATTTTAACACGAGCAGCCTTAACACATGGACCTCAGTCAGCAAAACCACATTTTTAGAAACATTTTCCAAGGCTTACATAGCCAATAGGATGTGAACGCAGGGAAAAAAAAGGTTTTGTGAGCTGCAGAAATTCTGAAGCTTTGTAAGACACTGACATTTTATATTAGTTCGACCATTAATGTGGATTGGAAAATACTTGATATTTATTGCAATGAACAAAAATGCAAGCTGAAGGGAAAGGATATGAATTGATCCTCACAACTTAACAAATGAGCTCTTAGTTGGTTAATAGGAAACCTAAATGGGAATGGGTTTGGAGATGTAATTTGCTTTATGGCAAGGTGAGAGCAGTGCCATAATCTCTCCAATGGCAACTCTAGAGTTGAAGAGGTTAAATCAAATATAATATAATATAAATAACTGCTTTCAGATTATTGTGCATGACACAGAAATAATTGAGGATCAGTGATTAGGAACAGCTGTTTTTTTTTAAACCTCTGCACTAAAAGTTTGGCAAGTAAGGATTTTAATTCCCTCAACCTTGTCTAACTGCTTTGACAACATGCTTTGTTTTCATTGAGTTTCAATAAATGAAATCCTTTTCACCTTCTTCTTCCTCAGCTCTGCTTCTACTTTCCTGTCCTTTCCTATACATACAGGTACACTTCTGTTCTAGAACCAGCCACTGTTCAAATGTACTCTTCAGTATGATTATTTATTATTCAATATCACTGATAAAACGCAGGTGAAACTAATAAACCTCCATGCACAAGTACTTACATTCCACGCGAGAATCTCTTACACATGCAATGATTGAATAATTGCTGACTACAGCAGGGGAACTTAAACATGCCACTAAAACTCATGCCGAATGCGTTGAGTTGATCAGTATGAAAATTGCCCACACCAGATAATGTTGAGTTTTCGGGGTTCACCAGCTTCCACTGTTATAGAAGTATGTCTAGTGTGTTCCTGCCACAAACCTGCTCAAAATTCATATGAAGACTTAAGATGTGACTTAAATTGTTGTAGTCATGGCAACCTAATTTGAAACATGGCTGCCATGGTGACCATATTGAAAAAAGTGACTTTAGCTTATGTCACCTATAATTGCTTCAAACTGGATGAGTTAACAGGTAGGTACAAATAAGCATGCTAAATGCCAGGTCTTGCAACTTTTGCAATATTTTTATATACTGGCCTTGACTTAACTCATTCTCCATGATATCCTGTGCATTGAATAATCCAGGTGTCCTGGTACGCTACAGCACCACGGCATTATTTTTATTTATTTATTTTGATAGCTAAATCATTTATGAATTTTTCTTTTGGACATCCGAGAATATTTTAATTTGAAATAACAAGATAATAGGTTCACTTTTACGTTTCACAGAAAAACAAATCAGACCTCTGTATTAGACCGCTAAATCATCTCTATCATTATGACTCTGGACCGATCAGCTATTGATCAAAACAGTATAAAGGCAATCAGATGACTCACCATTCGTGATTTCAGCTAACTGCTAGTTTATTCGCATGACTTCTTTATAGGCACATCTCAGTTGGATCCCATATCACCCTCGCAGTGATCCATGGTGGTGTTTTCTACTTGCCATTTGACCTGTAAGTGATGCATGAGCCAGCAATGGCCTGTGGACTGCAAATAATAGATGACTAATTGTGCCAATCTAGCAATGGTTATAGCTTAGTAATGATCTGTATGCAATTACTTGCGTACCGCAAAGACTTGAACTACTCACATAATTTGTGCCCCAGTAGGTGAAGAGATGTGCTCATCAATCTTGATGTAGAGTGGCTCAAACAGAGAAAACTGCTGATATTAATATATTTTTGAGACAATAGATCCAAATCTGCCTGTTAGGTGTTGCAGGTTCCAGCAGTAAGTAAGCTAACTGCAGCTAAAACACATTATATATATTTTGTGGCAGCAGTGGGTAAAAATGACACAAGCACCTTTAATGTTTGTTGGTTTTTACCACTGTGTAAAGACTAATTTATCTCGTGTAATGCAACTTGCTACTCAAATCTTATTCTTGCTAAAAAGCATCTGTGGTCTTTTACAGTAAATATTGCAGTGCCTACATGGCAGAAAATCTTCGCAGCTAAGAAATTGCACCAAGACAGCAATGGCTTGTGGTCAGCACTGACCTGTATGCAACGAGTGAGCCAACAATGGCTAAAGGACAGCAAAGCCCTGAACAACTAACAAACTGTTCCAAGCCAGCAATGGCTTATGGTCAGCAGATACCTTCAATCTGTCTCCCTCCAGGGATCTGCTGGGATGGCAGGGGGTTGTCCTGAGGAGAACTGTAGAAAAGCTGGGAATAATGGATGTCATTCTTGCCAGCTGGAATCTCTTTTCAAACACAGGGTGAGTCCGGGCTTCTCCCTTAACCCCTTTCTGCAGATGTAGACGCCCGCATCTATAGACCTGCAAATTTAACACGCTGTTACAGTACTCGATCACTAGATGGCAGCCCCGGATCAGTTATTGAATGTTCACAAGCAAGCAGACCTCGAACGCGGTTCTGAATATGGGGAAGTTAACTCCACGCCCTGTTTTTCAAGAGCTGCATGAATTAAACTCCTCAGCTAAGCCTGATGTGCAAACTGGTCAGTATCCTTGCCCATAGTATCGATCCAGCAGTTTAAAAAAACGATATCTTGACACAGAAAAAATCGTTATCCTCTGTAGCAACCAGTTAAGCCACAGTGAGCCAACGGTATTCCAAGTAATGGTTCAGAAAAATCAGTTTTCTGAGGCAAAAAAATCGACATGGTATTGATTCTCTCACATTCTACTGTTAATTACAGTCGTCACATACAAAAAAAAATCGTAGTTCCCTACCGTGGATTTACGCGCAGATCCATTCATTGACAAATTCAGCGCTTCCTTATATCCACCCGAGTAGTGGCGTTGATAGCCAATCACTCAACCATACACTCAGGGTCTTCTGCGTAATTGTAGGGTTACACTTCATGCCCTCGTGAAGTTTCCATGGTAACAGTGTATTTTCAGTGTAATTTCTTATCCAATTCCCGAGTGTTTAAACATTTTAGAGTAAGTGAAACACATTGATTGGACAAACACAGAGCATACAAACATATGCGTATCAGCAGGCCCGGTTGTATCCTGTCTACGTTATGCACATTACGCGGCTAAAATAGACGTGATTTATAGAAAATCGGTTCGCAAAACTGGCCTTGAAGTGTTCGGTTACATTTACAGGATTTAAATGAAATACGGACATTGTCAATTGGAATTATTTCGAATGAAACAGGACCGTGGGGTTCCTGCTACCGGATACATCGGTCGGTCTCTGGAGGGGAGATTCATGAAAAAGGTCAGGTTGCTACTTTTTGTTTTTTTTTTTGTTTTGTTTTGGAATGTACACCGTACTCAACAAAGTCGAATGTCGAGTTTTTTTTTCCTGTTTAAAACTGCCCGTGCATTTGGGTGGATCCCCTGGTTACGTTCATTGCACGTTTCTTTTGAATCCAGGGAGGCAATGGATTGTTCCCTGAAAGTGGAGTGTCTGTTCTGTTAAAATAAGGTATATTTCAGAATTCAGATATTACTGAGTTAGTGAGTTGCACTTGTTCCTTATAAGTGTTGAAATGAGTTTGTGAGCTTAGAAGAGGGGACTGGTAGCTTCCATTACAGGGTGAATGTTCTAACCGTTTAATAAGAAGTTTATTTAATGCGTGTTTGTGCTGGCTTGGGGCACTTTGAAGTAAAATGGCCAAAACTCTAAACTTTATTATGGAGAAAAGGCATGTTTTGTGTTTGGAGAGATTACTGGTGACCACTGATATTCAACTGCGCTGAGATTGATAAATTCAGACTAAACTCAACCAGAGAAGCATTTGTTCATATTAAATTTCATGTCTTAAAACTTTATTTGTGTTATATACATGATTTTTTTATGATTTGACAGGACTTCATTTTGAGACTTCGGGGAGACACTTGGATAGCTGTATAATTTGGCTAAAAGCATGTAGGTAATCTAGAATGTAATGTTGAAGATGAATTGTACTTGTGGTCAAGGAGTTTATGATCCCAGAAATGTATAGTTTTAAGCCCCAGCAGTTTTTCAATCCTCAGAATTATTTTTTTTGCAATTTCAATGGTGAATTCTCATGAAGATTTTTTATGTTTGCAGCTCATTTTCTCTACTATAATCATGAAAATTAACTGAAATACTATGTATTTCTAAATGCTGTAAGTGTCTATTCAGAATTTTTCCTCTTTATGAAGCTTAAATCTTGAATTATACAGCATTGAAGTGGGTAACCCAAAAATAGCCAAATTTGGCTTCTGCACAAAGGGGTTAAGCAGGATAGGTCCATTTGCTACCAAGATGTCCCTTCCATTAGTTGCAAAAGTCAGTTTTAGGAAAGTTTTGTTTTTCACCATTTGCAGTATTGATTGCCCTGTAGCTTTGTGCTGGGTGATGGCAAGTCTCTATGTTGTGCACAGAAGGCAAAGACCGCAGGGTTTGAAAATGTCTTGCCAATGTTTTAAATCACTTCAGCATCTGGAAACTGCTCAGACCTGAATGCGAGCCAGCAATGGCTAATAGTCTGCAAAATCTGAATGCAATGTTTTGACTTGAGGTCAGCAGAGACCTAAATGCAAAGTAACAGCCGTAGCTACCAATAGCTACAATGGAATAGCATGAAATGGCGTTGAGGAGGGTAAGAGAAATTATTACATAGTACATAGAAATCATTTTGATGATGAAAAATTAGCTGTTTAATTAGCTTTACATCTGGACCTAATGCACGGAAGAAATACTTGCTTGTGGATCGGCTTGATTAATTTCCTAATAAGCTGCAGTCTTTGAAGATGAATGAATATTCTTGTAATAACTCAGCGCAAGATCAGACTAAGTAAATGGGCAGAACTTGACGATGGCTTGACTGACTGAAAGAACTTTCTTTATTTATGAAATTATCTGGCAGAGCGGCTTCACAGGTTTTCACTCTCGTGACTTTGTTACCATGATGTTGCTGACATGAAATCAGCCTCTTTTAATACTGCATGGCAGTACGAAAAGAAACTTGAAACATAACTAACTTTTGGCAGAGATTTAGCGATAAAAACTCTGGGCAGAAAACTATTTATTTATTTATTTACAGCGGGGAAAATAAGAATTGAACGCATCAACATATTTCTCAGTAAATATATTTGTAAAGAGGTTATATTGATGGGGCTGTCACCAGATTTCAGTAACAACCCAAGTAATCCACACATAAAAGAAATCAAAACAAATTAGCCCATAAATTAAGTTATGTGAGATAAAGTGGAATGACACAGGGTATAAGTATTGAACACATGAAGGAAAGGCATGGAAAGCCATGAAACCAGCAGAAATCTGTCAGTATTTAAAATGCAATCCTGCCCTCTATCAGTGCAAATATATATCAGCTGGTTTAGTCCTAACTGATGGCCTATAAAAGGAAACAGCCACTGATCACCAGGCATATGCAATGGTATACCAAATGCTGTCAAGGATCTATGACTTTAAGGATTGCTGCACCATTAAGACACTCAGAATGCATAGACTGAAGATGACTGACAGTACAGATATTAAAGAGAAGCTATTGATGACCTAACTGCACTCAGAAGTAATTGTACTCATCATAAAGAATTACCAGAATAATGTAAAAGATTATTTTAAAGCAAAATAATGGGATTTGAGGGCAAAGGCCATTATATCTATTCTCATGTAAAACCTGGCAGGCTCACAGAATAACCGAAGGGAGAATTGGTTTTGTGGAGTGCTAATGATTCTTGAAAGGGAACCGCCATAGGTGTTAGACCGCCTTCTGGGGCAGGGACTCTAGAATACCTGAAAACTAAAAGTGAATGAAGAATCCGCAGAAAAGTAGGATACTGTCAGGTGCGTACTGAGCATGATTTTGAGATTGAAGACTTAATATATCGTGATTGCTTCGATGATGAACAGAACTCAATGCATGTTCGATGACAAAACTTCCCTCCCTGCACATATAAGCTTCTGCAATGGGATAAAAAAAAAAACAGAGCAGATAAGTCAATTAACTGGGGAAGGAATGAAGCCATTTTCTGGTGAACCAGGCACATTTTAATGATTGTCATCAGGGCTTGATCTTCCTATTTTTTGCCGCTGGCTGGTCTAGCCAGTGACAGAAAAAAGAAAGAAATTTACAAGCCCGACAGAAAAGACTAAAATATCACATGAAATTTGATGTCACAGGTATAAACTTTATTAAAATACATTATATAAATCAAAAAGAAATGTAAATAAATGAAAAACACTAACTGTTCAAATAAAACAAGATTATTTCATACAGCTTGTGTTCATACACTGCCCAGCCAAAAAAAAAAAAAAAATCCAAACCATAGATACAGTGCTGTGAAGTCCCAGCACTTAATTATTTCAAGGAACATTGTTCCTTTTTTTTTTTGTTTACTATTTGTAATACAACTGTTGCTGTGTCTTAACCTACCTTTGGATTACTATCGATACCTCTCTTGGGAACCTCGTTTCCTATTTTGTTTATATTTTGTAGTGTGTGCCTCCCACCTCCGCAGTCGGTCATAATAAAAACTAGGACTAAATCAATCCTTGCACTTAAGTCCAGTCCACATTTTCCTGGCCTCCGTGCCAACCTTTACAAAGAGTTTTCAATTGGATATTTACTATAGTGATTGATATGTTCCTGCTGACAACAAGTTATTTAACCCTAGCTGATGCAGCTTGTAGGTTCCCATTTCTTCAACAACCATGTCAGATCACCCTTATAAAAAATTACTAAAGTTAACTATAGTTTACTACAATAAAATTGATGTAAACTGCAGTAAACTACGCTTTACTACAGTAAACTATAGTTTGTTGCAAATATACTATAGTAATTGAATATCATTGCCATAGTTTACTATAGTAGTTTGACTTTTGTGATTTACTTTAGCATCACTATAGCAAACTACCGAGTTACTAAAGCATATCTATAGTATATCTGTAGTAATTCCGCAAAAATACTATAGTTACTATAGAAAGTTATAGTATTTTTTCCTGTAGTATTTTGTGGTAATTTTTCATAAGGGCGTATCCTTTGCTGGGGGAAAAGATGTTACTCCGTTTCAAAATGGTTAAATTACTAGCTTGCATCAAGCAAAGAAAACAACTGAGAAATTGCTGAAACTGCTAAAATTCGGTTAAGGACTGCGGTTAAGGCCTGCAAATTTAGATTTTTTTAATAAACATCAAAATTCACAACACTATAAAGAAAACAGCCATTAGCATATTCCATTAGTGTAATCATACAAGTCGGCAAAAAAAGAGAAATGTAATGTTACTGTAGAGAGTTGGAAAGTGACATTGATCCAAATGAATGGGCACTCTAACAAAGCAGATCTGTGAAAAAAGCCATTGCAAAATCTGGAGCACCTATATTCGCAAGCTCCCTTCATAAAACATGGACGAATATGCTGCAAGTAAAAAACACAGATCTCGGATCTTGGTCACTCACAGAGCAGACATTTCCAGAGACCGAACATGTGACATTGGCCGAATAATGCGCAAATTTTTGCTAAAGCTTAGAGATTTGCTTGTGGACGCAGTGCAGGATCTAATTTTTGACCGATTACTTTCATATTTGGTTTGAACATGTGTTATATTTCCCTTATAACACCTATCGATTTTGGTTGCCATGGCGACAGTACTGACTGAATAATGCGCACATTTGTGCCGAAAAATACACACTTCCTTGTGGATGCTGTACAGGCTGTAATTATTGACTGATTACTTTTGTGAGGAAGTGATCTGGAACCAAATGCGAGGACACAGGATTGCAAAAATAAAGGGTTTTATTGAGCGAGGGGGGTAAGCCCCGCAGGGAAGAAGGCAACAGTACAGAGCTCGCAATCCAAAAGTCAAAATCCAGTGGGACAAAAAAGGGTTCGTAACCAGGGCAGTAAACACAAAAATCGTAGTCGGGCAAAACAGATTCAGTACTCAGGCAGAGGTTTGTAGGAGAAGCAAACTCATTAACCAAAGGGCAATCCAAATCGTTAACAGGGCAGCAATCCACAAAATTGAAGTCGCGCAGAAATGGGTCAAAAAACACAGATGCAACAATAATCAAAAAGGGCAAACCAAAAATCAGTTGTCGGGCAATCCAGTCAGAATCAGAAATGCAATGAATACAAGGCGGGAGAGAAAGCAGCACAGGTAAGCAAGAGAAACGATCTGACAGAGAATGGATGTGAGAAGACACCTAATATACACTTATGGGAAGATCACATGGGGAGAAACACAGGTGCAGGTAGTCAGACTGATTACAAGGGAGAGGCACATGACGGGGAACCTAATCACATGAAATTTGGCAAAGGCCAAAACGCGGACAGGGAACACGAAACATTCCTATAGACAAACATACGGCTCCAGTCACGGAGTTCTAACGTGCATAGATAATAAGAGAAAAGAGAAAAGAAGCAGGTGTGGAGCTTCCACAGAAAATGCAGCAAAGAAGATCAGGGAGAGAAAAGAGGCGGAGACTAGAACAGGGCGAGTGCAGAGAGCTTATTAATCAATTAGTAAGTGAAACTATACAAATCCTTAGCGCTCGTTAGTAAGTTAGTATTATATACAAGGTTAGTCATTGTTAGTAGCTTCTAGAGAAAATAACAAACTGTTAGTACTGTTAGAAAGATAGAAAAGAATGGTGAAGTAAGTAAACGAGATCGGAAGGAAGACTGAAATCCAGAATCCAATAAATCACCCGAAGAGTGACATGCAGGACTGGAGCTGTGAACAATGACAAGACGAAAGACCAGACGGGGGAGACAAAGTGCAAAGCATAATGGAAAACATGGACCGGAATGTAACTATGGCAAAAAGTAAACTATGGAAAAGTACAACAAGGACAATACATGAACAAACCGAAGTTACCAAATCACAATAAATAATCCAAAGAAGGGTCAGACAAGGCAAGGAATCCAATAAACAATAAAATAAATATCAAAGCAAGGCATGAATATGACAAGCAGAGCAGAATCATAACAACTTTCACATTTGGTCTGGACATGTATTATACTTCATTTATGACATCTATCGATTTTGGCTGCCATGGCTACAGTATTGGCCGTATAATGCACAAATTTGCGCCGAAACATAGAGATTTCCTTGTGGACATAGTACAGGCCGGAGAAGTGAGCTTTCGGGGGCTACATCCATGCGGTCGCGGGTGACCGGACTGTCTAGTTCATTATTTTGATTTTGACTGAATATAACGTTACACTTGAAGCCCACGAAAGGGCTCAGCTAAAACGTATAGCCTCATGAGTCGCATGAATTCACACAAACAAACACCGGTTGGAAGAAGAAGTAACACAATCATAACGAACATTTGCATTGTTTAATGCACCGAAGAAACACTAGAATCTTATCGTGCAGAATGATCAAACAGAGTTTACCAACACACTACAGTGTCACAACCGTCTTCTGAATGTCTTCTGTGTCTCTTTTCTTTTAGCAACTTGCGTAACTATCACTATAGTTACTATCACGTAACTATAACTATGAACTTTTGATTTGCATCTTGTGTGCTACCTTATCCCTGGATGTGTCTTGTTTCATAATTACCTAACCCCTAGTATCTGTGTCATATTTATATAGGCTATCTCATCCTTTAAGATGCAAGTTGCTGGATTGTAACTTGTAAACACTGACTGGCTCTCAGCTCGCATAACAAGTAAAACTTTGTCTTTTGAAGGTAAACGCAACCTTAAATGATGGTAATTTATGGAAACTTCCTTCCTTATTAAGTTGTTAAGAACAAGCTCCCCACATCATTCCCAGGGTTCAGGATTGGGACTGCATTCTTAATTCTGTATGTTCTTCAGTCCAGTTTATTTAAAACAAGCTCCCAATCCTTCGACTGGCATCAGGATTGGGACAGTGTTCCCCCTAAGCTACTCCTTCCTGCCTTCGGTCTGTTTGACTGGTGAAATGTGCTCTTCACTCGGCAGTCAACCCGGAAAGCCACTGGGTTCACCCACAACATCTGAACAGAGCTGTGTGATGCAACTCTGGGCTCCATCCCACTGTTACCATATTACTATCAATAAACCGAACTCTGCGATTGTGCTCAGCTTCCGAACTTAATTCCAGGTTAGGATTGTGACAGCAAAGCCTGCAATTTTAATTGACAATCCATAGTGCTGATATACAATGTACAACTGACCTTGTAGTGACAGTACAAAATGGGAAAAGCTGTTCAGATGTCACTCAGAGGGTTTCATTTCCAAATCATTTGCATGATGACGATGACAATGCAACGCTGAATATTTGATACGCAACCAGAGTAAATATGATGAAAATGGAAGAAGCAGAAATAATACTGGAAAGAGCAGGTGTTGAAATTCTGAAAGGAATTTCTTTCCTGGCTGATGCAGACATGTGCTAGCAGATGCTGTGGCACCCAGGCAGTTTGCAAGGTATTCACACTGTACATCACCATTACTTCTGCCAAAGCTATGATCCTTTGTGGGCTGGACCACAACTGAATCCAGTACCTCAGGATTTCACTCGTAATAAGATTAATTTGAACAACAACTCCACTATATTTTATATCTGCTCATTTCAAAGCTATCTGGTTCATTTTGTCCTCACGGTTAGGTTTTGGTAAGTCCCAACATCACACACAAAATCGCTTCCCGGATGGAAATCATCTAAGGCACCTGTTCAGACAGGAGGAAAATGCTATGGCGCAGCTGGTCATGCTGCTAGCTGTGGCTGACAACCGCACTTCGATTCCTCTGAGTGTGACCAGGACATTAAGACCTAAATTGGACACAACAGCTGACGTGGACTGTGAATCATTCTGATGAATGATTCGCGGCTGATATCAAAGCAGTGCTAAGACATACAGAAAAATATAATGGAGGGGTGCAGTCTGCCACAGCTCTTGCATAATCGGTACATACATACTGCACATGTCCATTAGCACGCATGCATTACTTGATATGCACACAAACGCTAACTTGTGACCACTCCTGTGCATAATTAATATGCATAATACATGGGCTATACATACAGAGACACATTTCCATCTGTGGATTTTCACAAACTCTCTCATAGCAAAAATGTACAACATGGTATAAATATGAATTGAAGTAACAATGTGGTGATGCCAACGACTAGAATAATGACATCTCTCTCTCTCTCTCTCTCTCTCACACACACACACACACACACACAGAGACACAAACACACACACACACACACACACACACACACACACACACACACACACACACACACACACACACTCACGCACATGCACATACACAAGGAATGTGTCTATGTTCTTCACAGACAGGGAAGAAATGAAGCAGTATATCCATTCCTCTCTGCCCCAATCTCTCTCTCTCTCTTTCCCTCTCTCTGTCTCTTTCAAGTGAGTGTTGTCATTTGTAAAAAAAAAAGAAGTAGAAGAAGAAATTGCTAGTGCACTTCAAACAGTGGCTGTGTCTTTGTTCCGTTGCATTAGGTTATATAGACCATGCTCCATTTCCGGAATGCAGCAGCTGAAATGTTGACTAAAGTATGACCCTTGGAAGAAGAAAGACAAGAGCTGAAGTGGTTAAGCGCTTTCTTTCTTATCTAAAAAGCATAGAGAAACAGAGAATTGATAAAAGAGAGACATTCTGTGTATGAGAGAGAAAGCGAGATAGATACAATTATTTTTTTCCTTGAGAGGATTCCTTTTTTTCCCCTTAAACCAATAAAAATGAGAACTTCATGATGTGAGCTCCACAAAAGCTCAAATAAACCTAAAGATTATGGGTTTCTAATAAAAAGAATAAAAAAACAGTCGAAGGAAACTGTCATACCCCTCATTAAAGAAGACCCTCAGATGGCACAAATATACCTACAAACAGTCACATAACAAGCAAGCAGGCAGCAGTACTATCAGCCAATAGCAGAAAAGTGTAACTAATGAAGCTGGTCCCTCGAGCTGAAGGAGACTGGGCTGCCTGTGTTGGTACCTGAAAATGCATGTCAAACATAGCAAAAACATGTAGGTGTACATGTTCGAGCAACAAGATAAAGCCAGTCACTTCCCTTGCCACATAAAAATGTGGGCCTTATTTTCTGTAAAGGCCTTTTTCCAAACATTACATTACATTACATTACAGGTTCTTAGCAGACACTCTTATCCAGAGCGACGTACAAAAGTGCATAAGAACAGTACAAAAGTGCAGACCTCCTAGGAGACAAGTACAAGTGCTAACAGTCAGTGACTGAACATGTTCCATTGTTACAGAGCTAAACCAATAACAAAAGGGCAAGGTCAGGTGAACAAAATGGCAACAAGATCAAGTGCAGAGGCAAGTGCAACAAAGGGGCAGAGTCAAGTGTGAGAAAAGGGCAATAAAATAAAATAAGTTCAATAAAAGGGCAACAGGTCAAGTGTAACAAATGGGCAGGAAAATCTAGTAAACTGACAAAATAGGGTGAAAAAAAATGAATGGAAACCAAATCAAGCAGTAACAATCCGGAAGTAAGGTAAACAGAATTAAGTGCAACAAATCAAGGGATGTAGGGACAGGATTCAGGGCAGTGGAGTAGGGGAAAGGTGGAGCCTGAGGTGGCGGGAAAGGTGGAGGTGGGTTTTCAGGCGGCACTTGAAGATGCTCAAGGATTCTGCTGTTCTGACCTCGATAGGTAGATCATTCCACCAACGAGGTAAATAAACCTACAAGAAGTTTTCACATCTGTGGATTGGATTGGGGTGTTGATATCTGCCCTTTCCATCAAAAGATCAGGCTTTCTCCTGACTCTGTAACTGATTTTGGTCTTCTGTAAGGTGTTATGACCCCAATTTGTTATGACATCTCAGATAGCAAAGGGGTGACAATCAAAATAGTAAAATTTTAACAGATTTAATAAAAACAAAGACTGACCAAGATTGATAATAATAAAAAATGAGATATTTACAGTCCCTTTGGTACTTGAGAGGGGGTTGCTATTTTGTGATGTCCTGGGACAGGAAAATGCTCCAACTCAGGCAAAAATCCACAAAATTAGCTTCACAGGTCTTGTCAAGAGTGACAGGTCTGGTTAAATGTATCCTTCCACTATTTCTCCTTGCAATTTCTCCGACTACTCTATTCTAACAATTTTTCTCCTTATATACTTTTTTCAGCCCCCTCCCACCTTTAAGACTTTTTTTTTCAATTCTCTGGGACTTTCCCCTCTGAGGCATGCCCAGGACATGCCCAAAACACTAGCTCCAGACTGGGCTTAACAAAAAAATGTCAATACTGCCACCAAGTGGCTTCTTTTTTCCACATTACAAAGGGTTGTGTCACGTACCCTCATGACAGGCATGGAGGACAGGAAGTGGAGGACTGGACTCAGGTGCAAGGATGGACTTGGTTGATAGTTTATTATGCTGACTGCACAGGAGAGGGCAGGAATGAAGCACCACAAAATAAATAGGAATCAAGGTTCCTTATAAATGTGTAATACGTAATACAGAGTCTGGGCTATAGCTGCAATAACAATGCATTAAAAAAGAGAAAACAACTTAGGAAACGAGGTCCAGGGAATAAAACTGCCGAATAAAACAATAAACAGCACTAAATTAAAGTTAGAGTTTAAATACATGCGAAACATGGGGAACTAAGTCTATACAAGACTGCAACATAGGAATATGGTAACAAGGCTTCACAATGACTAAGCACTCTAAAACCACATAGTGAAAATGAGACACAGATGCAGGCAATGATAGAGGAGTGAAGAATGCAGTCTAATTCCTAATAGACCAGTGAGCTTGACAGCTAGAGGCGTGGTCTTACACCTTCCTTGGGAGATACATTTCAGGAGAAACAAGTTTTCGTTTGGTGTTTATTTTCTTTCTCTTCTTCTTTGATTGCAAGCCTGTATAAAAAATGTTTTTAAGTTCATAGACTGTACTTTTTCCTTTCTTTAAATTAGAGCTGTTCCTTTTGATAAAGGTTGATCCAACAGCTTGCTCTGCCTATCAACAAATATGGTAATTAACAAATTAGATTGAATAATTGATTTTACATGTTGGATAATTGAGGGGTGTAAAAATGTCATGCTCTTGTGATTGGTATTCAGTGTGGCGGACATTACACGAGGGCGTCTGTTCCAACTGCTGGATTTAGAAATTAATCAAAATTTAACCATTGTGTTTCCAAAGGGCCCAACTCCAATGCATTAGCGGTCTGCATAGCAAATAACAAAAAGGGCAACTTTCTTGTAATTTTAGCCTAAAGTATCCCAATGACACCCTTTTGTAAAGTATATGGGTCATAACATATGGGCAAAAAAATAAATAAATCCCTTTCTTGAAAAAGAGTGTGCCTTGGAGTTGGGCCTTTTGGAAACTCAAGGATTCATTTGAATTCAGCTTCACATTCCCAACATCCTTTCTTGGGCACATGCATTTTAGTATCTGGAGTTTTATTTCACGAACTGTGAAATAAAACAAGCACCATTTTTTAGTAGGCCTTTTTTATAAAACATGGAATTTGGCATGCCATTCACATTTGGCTCCCCTTCCTGCATCACATACATGCCTGTAAGGATCACTCCACCCCTCATTTGAATATTTCCACCCAAAGCAAAAAGCCAAGCTCAGAGATGGCACTGTAGCTTGCTGCTAAGTCCAGCACAGATCGGAGGAGAGAAGAGCAGAATGGGAATATTTTTCTAATGGCAAGATCCCAGCTTCAACTGGCAAAAACATGCGCTATCCACTTTTGTCTGTTTTATATTGCTGATCTGGGTCAGTATGAGGCAGGACTGACAATATTTATATTAAAGATGACTTATTGTGCTTTTCAGAAAATACAAGGTTGCTTTGATTTATTAGCAAGGACAGTCTGAGGCTAGTTATCTAAGCAAGTGTGAACGATTTATTTTTAAATTTAGCCAAACTGAATTGTAAGTGTTACCTTAGAAAATGGCATAGTTGTTGCTGTAGCAAGCTAGCTGAGTGTCACTCTCATAATCAAGTCAACAGTACATAGCTAGTTACCTAGCCAGCACAAAATACCTTTCCATAACCAATATATAATGTTAGTTTATGGGCTGGCTAGCTAGCTACTCAGTTGACTGTGAATTTAAATGCTGTTGCATTTAAAAATATCAATGCCCGGGACTCAATGACGGACTGAGTAGCAGAGTGATGGAGTTAGCTCAATGGTAACATACAGTACAATAGGAGGCGTTAATGGAAATTTACCTCGCAATTGCGATAAAATTAATGTCCCAGCCACATAACTTACTTGGTTTTGACCTAAACAATCTTGTTTAACCAGAGGCAATGTGGGGAGACCAGGGGCAGATCCAGGAATTGCTGAAACGTGGGGGGCAGCAAGGAGGGGTGTGGAATCTCTCCTCCGGAAAAAAATTTATAAATGAATGTGCTGAAAACACATTTTCCTGGTATCTTGGGAAAAAAATCTAGCCTATCTGTTCAATGATTTTCCTCCCAAGGTTCCAAAAATTAAGCTAAAAAAACTTCCAAAGCGCTGTTCTAACACACTTTTACATTAACTGACAACTTTTACCCTCACCTAAGACTTTCACTTTTCTGTCAAAGTTTGTGACCTTAACCCTTTCACTGCTGTTGGTGACTTGGCCAAAATTTCAAAGAGGAGAAAATCTTTCAAAATCGTCAAAACCCTACAGTGTTGGTATTCATTGGAATGTGCTTGATGAGAGCTTTCCAGTGAAAACCAATGTGCTATGGTTCGAGTGATTTTCAAATGTTCTGATGTTTCAGAAATGTTGACAAAATCACCACTAGCACTGAAAGGGTTTGACCGAATTTCCCACAATATAACACCAAATTTTATATAACACCAAATAGCCTCAAACAAAATAATTGTAGTGTATATCTAACATGCAAACCCAGCGGCTATATGCATCTGTGATTTTAGCAGATGTTGACAGATCACCAAATCCCCCCTCCTCCTCAAGTCCCTAAACCAGGTTTAGTAAAAGATACCACCCTCAACAGCTTGTGAAACATTATTACAATGCTGCGATTGCCTTTTTTCAAAATGGTTCTAAAAGTTGAGGCTTTAATGCCTCAAAAACACTCCCAAGTGTTGTGAGAGTAGGAAGTGTTGTCATACACATAATCTGAGTCACCATTAAATTGAATTTCTGCACGAGAGTGAATTTACTAATCTGGAGGCAGTGTTTGGGTTGGTAATGTCCAAAACAAACTATCTTATTTATATAAAAATCCTATTTATCCAAAAGATGTCCTGAAATAAATTTAATACAATGATGCTGTCCCATATTAAAACATAACTTTGACAACATATAAACTATTTTTTTAACGGAAATATTTTTTTATTATTATTGTTGTTGTTATTATTATTATTATTATTATTATTATTATATTGAGAGCTGACTGCAATAAACAGTTATGTCCAATATATAACATCTGGACATAACTGTTTATTGCAGTCAGCTCTCAATATTTAAATGAATGAATGTGAAAAAGAAATGTGACTATAGGGCCATTTTGAATTTTTTCAATAAGACCATTGAACTATTTGGATTGACTCATACATAACCTTTTTAAAATAATGTTACATACTGTATGTGTAAGTTGCCCATGCCTTGGACACTAATACACCCCCATACCATCACAGATGCTGGCTTTTGAACTTTGCGCCTATAACAGTCCGGATGGTTCTTTTCCTCTTTGGTCAAAAACAATTTGAAATGTGGACTCGTCAGACCACAGAACACTTTTCCACTTTGCATCAGTCCATCTTAGATGAGCTTGGGCCCAGTGAAGCCGGCGGCGTTTCTGGGTGCTGTTGATAAATGGCTTTCGCTTTGCATTGTAGAGTTTTAACTTGCACTTGCAGATGTAGCGACGAACTGTAGTTACTGACAGTGGTTTTCTGAAGTGTTCCTGAGCCCATGTGGTGATGTCCTTTACACACTGATGTCAGTTTTTGATGCAGTACCGCCTGAGGGATCGAAGTTCACGAGCATTCGATGTTGGTTTTCACCCTTGTCGCTTACGTGCAGCGATTTCTCCAGATTCTCTGAACCTTTTGACGATATTACAGACCGTAGATGATGAAATCCCTAAATTTCTTGCAATAGTTCGTCGAGGAATGTTTTTTTTTAACTTTTCGACAATCAGCTCACGCATTTGATCACTAAGTGGTGACCCTCGCCCCGTCCTTGCTTATGAATGACTGAGCATTTCAGGGAAGCTGCTTTTATACCCAATCATGGCACCCACCTGTTCCCAATTAGCCCGTTCACCTGTGGGATGTTCCAAATAAGTGTTTGATGAGCATTCCTCAACTCTCTCAGTCTTTTTTGCCACTTGTGCCAGCTTTTTTGAAACATGTTGCAGGAATCAAATTCCAAATGAGCTAATATTTGTAAAAAATTACAAAGTTTACCTGTTCGAACCAGTAACTTGTCTTTGCAGTGTATTCAATTGAATAAAGGTTGAAAAGGATTTGTAAATCATTGTATTCTGTTTTTATTTACAATTTACACAACGTGCCAACTTCACTGGTTTTGGGTTTTGTACAAAGTAGTAAGGTTTGAAGTTGTCAGTTATTACAAGTTCCTAGGAAAAGTCTTTTCATCATGTTTAAACTGGCCAATGGCCTGTAAAACTCCCGGAAATCAAGCTTCGAAACCTATGCTGCCAATTTATAGTTTATTTCATAAAAACAAACATACATCCTTTGAAATAGCTTGCAGTATACATGACGGAAAAAATATCCCCTCTCTTGCAGTATGGATCAAAAATATGGGGTGCGAAATTCAACTCTGTGATTGATATGATTCAGTGTTGTTACTTGAAGAAGTTGGTCTTGGAAAATATACATCTAACAAAACAGTTTTGGGCGAAGTTGGACATTATAGCATGTTTGCTTCATGCCAAATTACTGAAATTAAAATTAATTGTATTTCATTCATCCGAATTTTGAAAATGTACACTCAATGCTATCTGGATCAATGTTATTATTAATATATATATTATTATTTTATGCTGAAACATTTTGATGATGCGGAGAAAGTCAACTGGGTGACTGATCTTGGAAATGTACTTTTCGCTGCAGGTTTTACTTATGCAGGGTTAGCACAAGATATTGAAGATGAGAGTATTTAATAGTTTTTTTCAATTAGAGATTTTCTGATATATTTGCACCAACATGGCATGATGCTATTTCTCAGTCAACGTTACTTTGTCATAATGCAAATATCAATTCTGCCTTTAATCCTGAATAGTATATCTTGCAGCTTTGTGACAAATCCCTCATTAGTTTATTATATAAATTTAGGAATGGATGATATAATTTCAGTGGTAACCTGGTAAAACGTGCCTATACTGAAACCCCAGTGAATTGCACTCATTGTGATATAGTAAAAATAGAAGATGAATATCGTGTTATTTATCTGTATTAATTATAGCCTGCTGCGCAAAAAATATATTATTTATTAGTGTAAGTGGAGATTACGCACATCAGCATTTCAAATGTTCCCAATTTTCAATGTTCTCAATTCCCTTTCCTCTTTCACACGTGATGTGTTTGAAAATAAAGACCTCCTGCAGATGTATCTGATAACAAGCTTCAGTGACTGGCAGTAAAGAGCTGTGCTGATTGCTTTGAACACTAGAAACTCACCTTTAAACACTACACAATGGCATTTCGATAATTGTATGTTAATAATATAGTAATATATAATAATAATTATTGTGACTGAACCCAAGAGATATGGCCAGTGAGAGTGTGTGTCCCTTTCTGACTGACTGACATATTTAGTTAAAAAGTGCAATTGCAGTGCAATATGGGGTGCCGATACTAAAATGCACATTGAAAATAACAGCAAGATTTTCCCTCATTAAGCTCCAAAAAATGTAAAAAAAAAAAAAAAAAAACACTGGTGTGCATTTTCTGAGGCTCTTTTCACCAGATTTACAGCAATATTTGATATTTGTGAACTTTGTCACAATTAATTTTATTCTAAAATATTTTAAATATAATGTTTAAAGTAAATCTAAACGTTAGATTTTAAATAAAAATGTTAAATCTAAATAATAAATGTTAAATGTAAATATTAAATACTAAATCAGATGTTTAATGCTAAATGTAATAATAAATGTTAAAATGTAAATGTTACATTTAGCATTAAGCATTTAGATCTTACATTTACTATTTAATTAAACATTTAAGATTTAGATTTAACATCTGACATTTATATTTATCATTTTACATTCAGATTTAATTTTAAGACTAAATTTAAAATTTTTTTTTAGACAAACATGAAATATGACAAAGTTCACAAATTTTGCTGTACATCTGGTGAAAAGTGCCTTGGAAAATGCACAAGTTATAATTTTTTAAACATTTTTTTAGAACAAAATGTGGCAAAATCTTGCTGTTATTTCTGGTGCGCGCCATTTTAAAATCGGCGCCCCGTAGAGCAATATCTGTTTTTGCTTTATGCCAGAGTTTGTGGCTCCGCTAATAAGAAATGTCTACACTGATTTTTGTAAGTGCACATGGGAGTACCCTAAATATGATGCAGTTGGTGAGTTTATTTGTATTGAGCTGTAATGAAAATGGCTGCTTTTTTGGAAAAGAATTATAATCTCCTGTAATGTTGTTCTGTTGTAACATTGTTTATCTTATCTTTTTGTGTCATTGTAGGAATTAAGGCCGAGTTTGTGAGCATTAACCATATAGCATGCAGCCTACCTGGCCCAGAAAGAATTGTCTCAACTCTTTCTGCTTGAAAAACTAGCTTGCCACAAAAAATGCAATGTACCTTCCAACCTTATCTGTCCGGTGCATCACCCTTTTTACAAAATGATGCTCTAAACATGCACATGCATTTTGCTGGTATGGAGTTAAATTACTGCCAAAACCTAGTATACAAACCGAACATGTTTTACAAATGCGCAACGATTCACAAACAAATACAATGTGATTTGCAAATGTAAAAATGATTCACGTGCAAACAAAGTGTGGTTTGCAAATATAAAAACGATTTGCAAACAAATACAGAGTGGTTTGCAAATATAAAAAGGATTCACATACAAACAAGGTGTGATTTGCAAATATAAAAAACGATTTGCAAACAAATACAGTGTGGTTTGCAAATACAAAACACAATTAACAAACGAATGTATTCAGTTTTACAAATACAAAACGTACCGATTACAAGTATACGACGAGAACCATTTCCTACAAGTACAAATCACTTTTGGCAGTTTTCTACTGCTGACATGGCGTAAAGGATTTTCTCACAATTGTCCCCACTGTTATTGTCCCTGATAAACAGCAGGTGGGGCTATGACTCAATATCCTAGATCTCTACACCGTGAAGTTGAACAGAATAGAGAACGGCCGCCAGCGACAACCGTGGACATGAGGATGATGGCTGAGGCTAAATAAAAACGCAGTGTCTACGTGTTCGAAATAACTCCGTGTCCGACAGTGGGATGGTGTCAATATAACTCCATGTCCGACAATCGATTATTGTTTTTAATCTCTTGAAGTCTACTGAATCTTTTAGATAGCCTATGAAACGTGAATGTTTGATCAGATGGCTCAGTTCTTCAAGATGAGTACCAAGAATTTCAATCAATATTTCTGTTACGCTCTGCTCAATAAAGTGTTCTGATTGTTAGTGATATATTTTTATTTTCCATTTCGCTATAAATCTGGACCCATATTCACAAAGTACTCTTAGGAGTACTACTCCTAAGACGCGCTAAAACATTTTATGTAGGAGTAAAATCTTAAAAGTAATTCACAAAACCGCTGAGAGCAACTTTTAGCCATCGAGACACCGAGGGTAACGCTGCAACGATCTGTAGGCTGATATTATCCCACGCATACCGCTTGGATTTTCTGTTCACCTCCGAGCCAATTTTCCCTCTGATTAAGCTACATGCTTTCGCTCCAGCACCAACTGGCCCAGCAGCAGTAACTGGTCTTGGCTCCAGTCATTTTTGAACTTACATCCATGACAGTTTAGGGCAAACAAACTTGAACGGCTCGACATTTAAATGATCGCAACAAATTCTCATTCTCATCCGGTAACAAGTAGCTATTGGGGCAAGTGACGCGTTTCATTAATAACTCGTTTAATGCTATTAATGTTTTTACAATTATCTCTTTCCTATGTACCTTTATTTGCCTAGAGCGTGATATGCGGGAACCGTGCATTGCAATTTTCAAAAGTGCTCAATATGTTATTAACTTAAGCCGAATCTAAAAAAGCCCACACTTTATTTTATTTTAACAATAGCTTGCTTAAAAGTATCCGGGTTTTAGATTAAGTAATTACTACGGGGAGAGGTTTATTTAAATGTCAGTGTTAAGGTTAAGGTTAGGCTTACTGCAGTGTTTAAAATGGGGATCGTCATCCCTCTCTACTTTGAAATTCATTGGAAAACTGCCGTACCCGTAACAACTGCCATTATTTTATGGGACAAACCAGCCCCTTGGACTATTTTCCCATTTTTTCCTCCATGGGTTGTATGTGGGATATATTTTTTAATGGGCTGCCCTGCCACCAAACAACCAATCACCGTGCTCATTGTCCCAAGACTCGTGCATGAGAATTGACGTCAGCCATAGCAACGGAGATTACTCCCGCCTATCTCAGAGCTAACCCTATTTTAGGAGTTACCAGTTTTCTTAACTAAAAGTTGCTCTCAGCGGTTTGGGAATTTTAAGATTTTACTCCTACATAAATGTTTTAGCGCGACTTAGGAGTACTCCTAGCGCTAAGATAAGATTCTTTGTGAATACGGGCCCAGATTTATAACGAAATGGAAAATAAAAATATATCACTAACAATCAGAACACTTTATTGAGCAGAGCTTAACAGAAACATTGATTGAAATCTTGAAGAACTGAGCCATCTGATCAAACATTCACGTTTAACAGGCTATCTAAAAGATTCAGTAGACTTCAAGAGATTAAAAACAGTAATCAACTGTTGGACATGGAGTTATATTGACACCATCCCACTGTCAGACACGGAGTTATTTCGAACACGTAGACACTGCGTTTTTATTTAGCCTCAGCCATCATCCTCATGTCCACGGTTGTCGCTAGCGGCCGTTCTCTATTCTGTTCAACTTCACGGTGTAGAGATCAAGGATATTGAGTCATAGCCCCACCTGCTGTTTAACAGGGACAATAACAGTGAGGACATTTGTGAGAAAATCCGTTACGCCATGTCAGCGGTAGAAAACTGCCAAAAGTGATTTGTACTTGTAGGAAATGGTTCTCGTCGTATACTTGTAATCGGTACATTTTGTATTTGTAAAACTGAATACATTCATCTGTTAATGGTGTTTTGTATTTGTAAACCACACTGTATTTGTTTGCAAATCGTTTTTTATATTTGCAAATCACACCTTGTTTGCACGTAAATCGTTGTTATATTTGCAAACCACACTGTATTTGTTTGTGAATCGTTGTTCATTTGTAAAACATGTTCGGTTTGTATACTAGGTTTTGGCAGTAATTTAACTCCATATGCTGGGCTTGAAGCGGAATGTCAAGCTTGTCAACTGTTGTAGTAGCCAGCAAACTAACGTCTGTTCCACTTGGCTTGTTATACTCAGGCATACACAAATACATGCACACAGTGGATCAACACAATCCATGAACTGAACTGGGTGGAGAGGACTGAACAGCATTTATTTACAGGTATTGGAGATAAATAAAGGAAGTTTATATTTGTTTAAATGTGGCATACTGAAGTAACTGATGGGAACATAAATTTGAAAAAAAAAAGGCTGATATAAACAGAGTAAAACCCAAGAAATTAATGCACAGAAAAACAAAATCTAAAGAATTTCACAAAATGTTAAATATATAAAAACAAAACTACAGAGAATAATAGACTATAAACCAGAAGCAAACATTGTTCTTTGGAACCACTTTTAGCATAAGAAGCTTGTGCTACAGCAAAACCTGCCTGCACAAATGAGTCCAGACAAAGACTGACAGGATAGTGACTGCTTACATAGGGAAGTCCAATGGTGAACAGGTGTGAGTGATCAGTACTCTGGTCAGGTGGAGTGAAAACGAGGCATGGAATTTGAGTCGAGAGGGGACATGTCCAATGAAGGGCCCCGTAGAGACATGACATGAAGCACAAAAGGAAAAACAATGTAATTTGCAAAAGTGTTGTTAAGACCTGAAATATAGACACAATTTTGATTATTAGAAAAGTTGTAGAATGCAATACATATACTTCAGTCAGATTGTGAAAAAAAGAGTCATTTTGTTAAATGACAGAAGTTCATTGCGATCCATTTCTGTTGTATTTCTGCCTCTGCCATGCCATGTCCCATGTTTTATTCCCATGCTCATGTTTCAAGTTCTGTGCCTCGCCTAGTGCCATGTTTGACTGACCTATGTGTTTCTTGACCCCTGCTTATGTCTGACCATTTTTTAATTATGTTTTGTGTTTTGGCAATTCAGATTTTAATGTTTTATTATTTTCCATGTTTCACTTCTGTTTTTACCATGCCATGTTTCAGTTCTGTTTTTACAATGCCATGTTTCAGTTCCATGCATTGCACTTCATCTCCCTCGTCTTGTCATGAGTGTTGTCTTTGCTCACAGTCCCTAGTCTAGCGTGCCGCTCCTTCGGGTGATTTATTGGTTTCTGGGTCTCATCATTATCTCGTGTTCTTCCTTCCTCTTACTTTCACTATTTTACTATCACCCACTAACAGTTTGTTATTTTTGATCATTACTAATCAACACAAACCTTGTATATTTCGACTAACTTGCTAACGAGCACTCGGGATTGTATAGCTGCACTTACTAATTGACTAACGATCTCTCAGCATTCGCCCTAGTCTTCGCCTCTTGTCTCTCCCTAATTATCTCTGCTGCGTGTCTGTGGGTCTTCCACAAACTGCTTTGTACTGTTCTTACTCTCTCATTACCTATGCACTTTAGTACTCCTTGACTGGAGCTGTTATCCGTCTATAGGTTTGTCTTGTGATCCCTGTCTGCGTTTTGGCTTCGGCTAATTTCTTGTAATTAGTTTGTTCCCAATGTGTCTCTCCTTGATTATCATTCCCATTCATTGCACCTGTGTTCCCTTGTCATGTGGTCACCCGGAAATGCATATTAGATGTCTGTTTGTAACACTTCCTTCTCAGATCATTACTTCCTTGCTACCTGTGCCACGCTTCTCTTGCCTTGTATCATTGTGACTTTCTGACTGGACCATCCTAGACTTCGAGCTTTGCCTTCTCCCTGTACTTTGCCACATTCTTGTTTATTGACCCATTTTTGTCTGACTACGATTTTTGTGATTGGTGCCCTGTTCACGGTTCTGGATTTCGCCCCTTGGATTCTGATTTTGGATTGTGGACTTTGTACTGTTGCCTGCTCTGTTGGGGGGTGTCCCACTTCAGAAATAAAGCCTCCTTTTTGCATTTTACTGGTGTTTGCACATGGTTCATTTCGTAAAACCTCACAATTTCATGAAATATATGAAAGTTTTTAGTTCTAATCTTAAAATGATTCTGAAGTGGTCAATCTGTTAGACAAAAATTAAGACTGATAGAAAAGAATTTGACCTCAGGGGCTCATTTGTATAAAACACTGTCAATGAAAATTATAAAAGAAGTTCAAAGATCATACATTACCATCGATGATGTAGTTTATGTAACTGTAACTCCCATGGGATGAATAATATAAATACCAGGTAAAATAGTAAAACAGCACACAATACTGGTGTCAGTAATTTTGTTACTGAGTTACTTGATATTTTGATAACAGTGCATTTATTAGTTGTTGCAGTTGCTCAAGTTGCTCACCAGTGGGAAAATTCTATAGTCTTGCAAGATGGTACACCAAACCAGAAAGATGACTGCAGCATTTTCAGTACTGTATGTGTTTATGCCATGTATTGATATGGGCAATTGCTTGTTCACACTCAAACATGTGGTAATAGCAGGCTGACACATAGCTCAATGGAGGCGATGTACTGGATGCAGAAACCATAGTGTAAGTCACATGATGCCGGAAGTAACTCTGGAAGATGGTTTTGATGGGATGGGAAAGCATCAATAAATTATTGTTTATGTATACAAAAAATATCAATATCAATAAATGTCAATATCAGAGCCAAGATGCAAGATTATCACAGTATCTATTTGTTAATACTGCATGAACTATTTACTCATGAGTATGCTGACAGAATTATTATTATCTTGCTGTTCTTCAGGGATGCATCGTCACGATCAGTGTTCTGTATACTGTGTGATTGTAACTTTTATAACATGGCATCTCTAGCTCTCATTTGTATCTCTCTGTGCAACTTTGTGTTTTCAGGATTCGCGAAAAGAACATGCAGAGTTTTTAATAAGGTAAAAATGAGCCTAATAACTAAATTTTAAGCCATGAATAAAAGCTTACACCAAATTACTGAATTGTTAATTGCAATGAAAATCCAGCATTGTCTAAAAACCTGCTTCAAATGCAATCACTCAGTTCAAAGGCCATTATCACCTGTTACCACTGCTATCGATATAGGATATTAGCAGTTAAGTCTACATAAAAAAGACCACATATTATGACTAAATTGTTAGTCATGGATGAAAGCGTTAGCTGAATGACTATTCAATGAATGATGACTAAAAGTATCTGCAGGTTGAAGGGGGCCTATTATGCTAATCCTTCTTTCAATACATATAAGTAAAGTTATGATGTTGGATGTCGATACTCAACCTCCTAAAAGTTTCTAAACATAAGATACAGAGGTTTTGCCATAATCCAAGAACGTGATTTCGTGAACGTGATTTCCTCTCTGAACAGCTTGTTCCAAGATCTTCACAAGATCTGGGCAAAACCTGAGGTAAGGTTGTGCCGTCCAATTAATGCAGACCTAGCCAGAGCCAATGACGGCGCTGGACCTGCCCACATCTGAAAGTATTCTAGCAGGCACAAACAACCGCGGATCGTACTATGCCTTAGTGGCCTCTACACTTTTGGTAATACAAAAGAAGAACTGAAGATCTTTTGAGGTGCAGTTTTGTCAGTATCTCTCCCAAAGCTGCTTGTCTATTTATTTTTGGATGCAAAGAAAAGCACCTATTTCTCTTCCAAAAGACGAGAACACCAGAAATCAGTAGGTAGCATTTTTGTTTGTTGGTAGCAAACATCCACGGCCAAAGGGAACGTTAGCTGTTTGTGCTCAGCATCTCACCGAAGACAGCTTTCATTCATTCATTCATTCATTCATTTTATTGTGTAACAAATAAATATACAATAATATATATATTTGTCAATAATGGCTGAGAGTTTCAGCTGCTTCTTAAATCTGAAACACTTGCATCGATTAAGCGCTCGGAGCCACGAGCTGTAAGTAACAATATAACAGCAAATAATGTAAGTGAAGCTAACGTGTTAAGGGTGGCTAGCAGGACCGCTAATGATAGTTAGCAGTGCACTAACAACTGGCCTCAAATACAGGCTTTGTAAAATATCTGAAGATAAAACCTGTATCGGTCGCGACTGTCCATGACACAGAGATATAGAAACAATGTCATTGGCTGGAACAAAGTGCACACAGCAGAATAGCTCCACCATCTTGTGTACGTATAAATGTCCAATGAGGCACATGTGCACATGGGTGTCGACAATTTTTTTTTTGGGTGGGAGACTTGTTCCCCTTGATCTTTTATACTTAGCTAACTTTTTATACTTGTTTGTAATTTTGGATGCTTGGTACAACTGTCCACGATTACGGAACTTGCTGTCTGTAAAACCTGTATTGCAGGGGTTTGTCTCTGTGGTTGTTATGACTGCTCGGTTACCAGCTTCTGCATGTTAGTTTGTGTGTCGTGCTACTTAAAAATGCTCCTGGTTAATTTATATGCAGTAATTCTGATTGGTATGCTTGTGTTACTTTGGTAAGCATTAATGTGGCAGTTTCATCATAGCGTTGCTCGATTGTAGCCACTCCAGTTGAAGCTAACTGGAGAGGTGCCGTATATGTCTGCAAAGTTGGGCTGAAAAGGATGCAGTTAGACCAGACGTAGGTCTTGCAGAGCTTGGGATACGTGTTTGGGTTTGTTTATAGCTGCCTGTGATCGCTTCACTTAACCATGACCGGGATCATCCGGATACTTCAACAATATCTGCGCTAGCTCTCTGATGCTACCGTTAAAGCAATCGTGAAACGCACAAGCTATAACGTGTCTGGTATAACAAAAGATTTCTCTGCACTGCCGTGGCATAATTTTATCCCCCATCGGAATGAAAATTCTTTGTATATTCCTGGTTCTTCGAAGAGCGTTCTAAAAATTCTGACTGCATTTGAGTGCATTCCAAATATCTAGTCCCGTTCTTGTCGCCGGCCCAAATTCATGCTCAAAACTCTCCAAGTGCTTTCAAGTGGAGAAATATCGAACGGCATTCGAAGTGTATTCTGACTGCGCTCTGACTGCATTATAAATATTCTTACGGCATTCCAACAGCATTCAAAACATTCTGATTGCATTCGAGGGAGAATCCAAAGGACAAGTCACGTCAAATCATGCCAGCATGCGCATCTAATGAGCCAGAATGCACCTCGAATGCATTTCGATTGCTACAGGAATCTATTTCGATATTAAAACAATTCAGCTGGAATGTGCTTCGAATGCCGTTGGAATCTTTTGATTGCCGCTGGGATCAGTGGCGGCGAGTGAAATGGCTTAAAAATAATGATTGGTTATGACCTGTTTTCAATCATTCATTTAAATTACCATTACAGAAACTCCGAAAACTCTCAACATTATCAGGTGTGGCCAGTTTTCATTAATAACGTATACCTGTTAACTCTCATGCATTTGGCGTCAGTTTTAGTGGCATATTTACATTCCCCTACTGTAGTCAGCAATTACTCAAACAATGCATATGGGGCACGCATGTTACATTCTTAGTACATTCTGAGTGTTCGAGCTACATTCTGTTTGAATTCTTGGATGTTCCAACCATATTCGGCGGCCATTCCAGGAGCGTTCAGACTGCATTCGAGGTGAATTCATACAGCATTCGAAACATCTTCCAACCAGACTTTGGGTGGAGTTCAGGCAGCAATTGAACCGCACTCATACGGCATTCGAAGTGTTTTCTATATATTCTGACTGCATTCTGACAGCATTCTAAATATTCCTACTGCGTTCCAACTACATTCAAGCTGCATTCAAGAGCTAATACACCCAGAATGTGCAAGAATCATTTGAGGTGGGTTCAAAGTGCATTCTAAATATTCAAATGGAATTCTTTCAAAGCTGTAAGAATTTTGGTCAATTTGAAATTCTCACTGGAATGTTGCGCGAATTCTTCATTCCGGCTGGTTCTGCTTGATTCTTGCTGATTTTGAATAAGTGTGACGAGGCTTAAACCATTACCACGGACAATTTCTGAAAAGGCCGTTTAGCCTGGAGCTTTTGCCCCTCCGTCATGTACCAGCGCAGAAGCTGTACATTACTCCGTGCTAAAGACACACCAGAGTTATCCATACGAACCAGCAGGTCCTTAGAATACACACCGAAGCAGTACATATGTTGTTGGTTCACTTTTTGCTGCTCCTCATTGTCTATGTTTCCCTCTGAACTATGACCAACCGGATTTCTACAGTCTATACTTGGGTATGTCGACCTGTTCTACAAATGTGTCTGTATGGGGTGGATTCTAGCTTTCCCTCAATCCTAGCAATAGAGTGGAAATACCAGTGTACTCACCATAGAAGCCATAGGTAAATGGCAAATTTGAGCTTGAGATGCCAGACTTTCACACCGCGTCATCCGCTTTAGCCACTGCATTTATTAGAACAAGTTCATTTCCTTAGATCCATACACATGTACAGCGTTTGATTGCAAAACTTCCCCGCCAATTCCTCAGATGGCAGACGTGTGTCACGTTTCACACTAGAGCTGGCCAATCAAAAGAAAGTGGCCACACGGGGAGGGGGGTCCATAGCAGAAGCGCCGCCCAAATGAGGCATTTTAGGCAGAGACTACAATGCATTACAAATGGGTTTTTTTGAGGATGGCAGTATGAGCTAAATAAGCACCCTTTTTTTGAACTTTGAACAATCAGGAGTACTTAGGGGAATCCAAGATCAAAATGTAAACTTGGAAATATAGCATAATAGGTCCCCTTTAACTATATTGTAAGTAGCAGTGTAGAAAATGTGGTGCCACTATAGTTATGAACTCCTACATGATTGACAAAAGATGCAGAAAATAACAGTACAATAACAGAACATAAAAAAACAAAACAGAGTAAATACTGCTTAATTCCATCCTTGACCAAGTTCTGTTTCGCCTTAATTATATTTTGCAGATTGTTTTCCACTGTGAGGTGACATTAATTATAACGCTGCAAGAATTCATTCAAAAAGCCACAGATCATTATAAAAAGATGCAGTTCTGTCAGATTAGTCGTGTTTAAAATTCCTGCTGTAATCTGTCCGGCTCCCTAGTACTTGAGAGATTTTTCTCCCATGAACATTCAAACAATGGAGCAAATGTCAATCAACTCTGAATCTGGACTCATTTAGTCCTACAGGGCCATGACAAAGAACCTTTTGTATTTTTGGCAACAGGAAACAGATATGGATTCCTTTAGAAGTGATTGCTCATCTGGATCAGGGTGCACTGCAGGTGACAAATACAAACAGGGAAGAAAAGAGGCTGAAAATAGACTTTTCCAGATTCCCTACATTACTGCCGGTCTGAATCTCAATAGGAAAGCAAGTTTTTTTAATATTTTTTATCGTTATTTTTTTTGTTTTCTCTTGGTTTCTTTTAAACATAATTTAAGCGATAATATAAATCCAGTAGGTGGTGGTAATACACCATATGGTCTGTTAACAGCCATTAAAAACCCAAAAAGAAGAAGAAAAGAAGAAGAATAAGAAGGAAAGCATGGAAAATGACTGAGCCATGAGGAACCGAATGGTCGTTGGTAGAGCAGTGATTTAACCTCATGCAATCAATCGTTCTAAATACAACAGACAGACTCGTCTGTTGAGTAGTGTGAAACTTTGGCCCCTGGCTGAGGTAATGGAAGGCATGTGTGACAGGGTGGTAAGGTAGAAGGCTGGACAAAAAGCACAAATTCAAATCCAAAATTCTCTCAAATTTAATTACACAAGTCCGTATACATGAGGCACAAGACGCAATTCCCATTCAATAAAAAAACTTTATTACAAAGGCCCAAATATAGCCGGACAATAAAATTTATTCCGGGCACCACAGTGGCACAGAGGACTAAAACACACAAGTCGTCACCTTGATCACAGCAATAGATAAAATGATTAGTTTTACTCAAAATCAGCATCAACTTTAAAAACACTGAACCTACCGCAATCTTACACGGGACTCAATTAAACTAATATTTTTGCAGTCATGGACTTACTGTAGGGGAAGCAGACTAACAAAGACGTGTTCCAAGGCCCACACACCTACCTTGCATGCACACACAGAAGGAAGAGTTACAGTGAATAAGCCACAACCACCAAACAGTGTGAAAACACACAGGTCCACCCGTGGTGACTAGCTCCCCCAACACAGTCCACTTAGCTGCTAATTCGTCAACTTCAAAACAAAGTCAACTTCAACTTGCATGCCACACAATCCTACCCACCATTCAACAGAAGGCTACCCTCCTCACAGGCACGCCCGCTGTAGGCAGAGTACCCGTGAAGTACTTCAAAACTTAATTTAAAACACACATCTGCAGTATGGTGCTTATACCAACACGAATACAATTACAAAACTCAGACAACCAAAATATTAAAACTTCCACTGGAACTCAATATCACAGAAAAAAAAACAAACACACATTACACACAACACATATCGTGAGTTGGCCTAACTACCAAAGGCTTCACGCGAGCGAAGACCCGTATAAGGCCAACTACGCAGTTCAAACAAAATAACAAAAATGTATATTCGCACACACACACACAATTCGAAACAAGGCAAAACAGCAGCCCCAAATGCGTCCAAATGGGAAAGTCCGGTCCCCTCTGTAACACAAACAACTAATTAAATCTGCATCAAAGTAAAAAAACATAAATCCAAAATTAAATATAGCTACATACCAGTCTTTCTTCCAGCAGGAATACAGACTCACGCGTCTTGCAAATCGCGACCCTGCAAAGCTACAAATTACCGAAAGAAACTGCCTTAGCATCAATAACCGACAATAAAGAGAAAATATCCCAACCTCAAACATACCTGCGCTGGGCGATCTATCCTGAATGCAGTCCATGCACAGGAGACAAACACAAGGGACTAAAAAAACAAATACTAATCAATCTCATGAATTACCAATACGCTCCACAATTACACGCCTACTCACCAAAGATTCAAAACCAGAGGAGTAAAACGACCAAACATTTATCCTTCTGCACAGAAACGGGAAGGGATCAAAAGCACGACAACGCCAGATCAGTCCTTTCTCCCGGAAGTAAGGACGGATCTTTTATGCCCGCACCCAGCCACTGCCATTAGTTAGAAGGAAGCAATCATTAGCAACAGCTGGAACATCGCTAGTGAAGGGAGGGAATACCGACTCACTACAATCTACCCCCAGATTTTGCATCGTCACCCTCGACGATGACCCAAACTAAAAAGAGACCCCCCCCCCACGACTATTGCCAAGGCCTAAAAACAGCCACTGTCCCTTGAGACACAGGTCTAGCAGAGCCTACAGCCCCCAATGCATCCCCACCTGCTGTCCTTGGAAGATGGTGCAAATTTGAATGTTGGCCTGCTGTCGTTCTTACGGATCTTCGCACCTCGACCAGTCCAGCACTCGAAGGATCTACTGCCAATTTACCAGGGGCTTGTGAGCTCACAGCTTCCCCGGCCGTCCCCACAGACAGCAACGGATCTTGAGCCAAAGTCTGCTCACGTAAAGAAAGCGATTGAGGATTCTGTACAACAGACGATCCTTGCAAACGTTCAGGATTAACAGACACCGGTTGGAACATGACATTTGGAGCGTCAGAAACCAAAACCCACAGTTCCTCATCCAACGAATCACCCTCCGGAGCACTTTTCTCTACAATGGGAACAGTAGAACCACCTGAAACCTCTGGACCCACACGTGCTTTCAACAAGGTACGATGGACATGCTTCACCTTCTCCAATGCATCCACTGGGGCAATGGTATAAACCACACCCCCTGGTCTTGGACATCTTAACACCTGATGCAACACTGGACTCCATAAATCATGAATCTTCTTGCGACCTCTTACCCCATAATCGCGAACGTAAACATGCTGGCCCTCCTGTAATGGCACACCCCTTACCCGGTGATCATGGCTTTCCTGCCGCTGATCAGCTGCAGCAGTAAGGCGCTCTTTTGCGGCTTCAAAAGCTAGATGGAGGCGAGATTGATGCTCTGCAATCCAATCAGTCACAGTACCAGGAGCTGGCTCAGGAACTCTGCCCAACAAGAAATCCACAGGTAATCGAGGATCTTGACCAAACATCAGAAAATACGGTGACTCACCAGTAGACTGATGTGGTGTAGTGTTATACCAAAACACCACCTGAGGAAGGCAGGATGTCCAATCCTGCTTTCGAGTGTTAGGAAGAACACGCAAAAGATTGTGCAACGTCCGATTAAACCGCTCGCACTGCCCGTTACCGGCGGGATGATAAGGAGTGGTCCGAGATTTTGAGATGCCATACAAGGTACACAACTGTTGGATAAGCACGCTCTCAAAATTACGACCCTGATCAGAGTGAATTCTACCAGGGACCCCAAATTTATAGAACCATTCCGTTACGAGCGCCTGAGCCACAGTTGAAGCCCGCTGGTCCCGGGTAGGGATGGCCAGGGTATATTTACTAAAGACGTCAGTTACCACCAGGACATTCTCCACCCCATTACGGGCTGGCTCCGACACTGTAAAATCCAGAGCTAAGATCTCATTCGGACGAGATGCCAACAATCGCCCCATAAAACTATGGGCTACTGGCTGAGTATCCTTGCTAACCTGACAGCGCTCACACTGCTGACACCAGCGCTTAATTTCAGCGAACATTCCCGGCCAGAAGCATCGTTGCCTCACCAAATGGCTGGTCCTCTCGATACCCTGATGACCGTGCTCTTGATGGAGCTGAGAGAGAACAGTAGACCTCAATATAGCAGGTAAGACCAACTGGAGAACTTCCTCTCCACCATCTGGGCGAAAAATCCGACGATACAGAACACCCTCCTTATCCACCAGTCGATCCCACTGGCGGAGCAAAGTCAGGGCAGAAAATGACAGCTTACGCCGCTCTGCTGAGGTAGGCCGCTCCCCTTTCCTCCAAAAGGTTAAAACCTCATGGATATCAGGGTCCTCCAACTGCAACACCTGCAATTCTAAAGAGGAGTGAGTAGGGAAAGCAACAATAGATTGCTGCACCGCTGGTGCAGAACCACCAAGGGCCAATTGCTGCAAAGATTCCGGAACAGGTGTACCCATAGAAACCACATACTGCCGTGACAAAGCATTTGCATTCTTGTTGTTCTTACCAGACCGATACTTTAACTGAAAATCAAAAACCGCCAACTGGGCTGCCCACCGCTGTTCTGTTGCCCCCAACCTAGCTGTAGAAAGGTGGCTAAGAGGATTATTATCAGTATACACCACACACTTATGACCAAGCAAATAATCCCTGAATTTCTCAGTCATGGCCCATTTGAGTGCAAGAAGCTCCAATTTCATGGAACTGTAATTTGACATATTACGCTCAGTGGGCCTAAGACCTCGACTGGCATAAGCAATAGGGCGGACCCGTCCACCCTGTTCTTGGGACAAAACAGCCCCCAGACCACTGTAGCTGGCATCTATCTCCAAAATGAAGGGGAGTGAAAAGTCAGCATAAGCAAGGACTGGTGACTCAACCAATTTAGCTTTCAAACCCTCAAAGCTACTCTCACACTTATCGGTCCATGCAGATGCCAAACTACGACCAGATGCCCTCTTGGATTTAGTTCCTGCCAACTCTGCCACCAACCTATGCAGAGGAGCTGCCAATTTAGCAAAACCATCAACAAAGCGGCGATAGTAGCTAGCGAACCCCAAAAAGGAACGAAGCTCAGAAACATGAGAAGGCCTTCGCCAATTAGCCACTACCTCGATCTTCTGAGGGTCAGTAGAAACACCCCTGCTGGATATAACATGGCCTAGATAACCCACCTCCGCTTGGAAAATAGTACATTTTTCCAGCTTAGCTTTAAGGCCCTCCTGCTGCAATCGGCCAAGCACAACCTTCAAACGCTCCAAATGCTGTGAGACAGAAGAAGAAAACACGACAACATCATCCAAGTAAAGTAATAACGATCTACAATGCTGATCTCCAAACATCCGTTGCATAAGCCTCTGGAAGGTACTAGGGGCATTGCAGAGCCCAAAGGGCATCCTGTTCCACTCAAACAATCCAAAAGGGGTACAGAAAGCTGTTTTAGCCCTATCTGACTCTGCAACAGGTACCTGATTGTATCCACTGGCCAAATCGAGAGTCGAAAACCAACAGGCACCAGAAAGGGCATCCAACGACTCCTCAATACGAGGCAATGGAAATGCATCCTTACGAGTCTTTTGATTCAATTGCCTGTAATCCACACACAAGCGTGGACTACCATCCTTCTTCCGAACGAGGACAATAGGGGATGCATAGGGGCTACAACTCTCCCGAATGACCTGTGCCTCCAACAGCTGTTGGATATGAGCCTTAACAACCTCATATTCCGAAGGAGGCAGGCGCCGATAGCGCTGTCGTATAGGAACCTCATCAACAAGGGGAATTTCATGAGAAATGAGACCCGTGCAACCCAAATCACCATCATGAGCTGCAAAAACAGAGCTATACTTAAGCAGCACTGATCGCACCTGGCACTGCTCTGGACCTGACAGGGAAGACAAATCAAGGGCCTGAATTTTTGATGTTACAGGGTCACCCGCAGCAGCATGCATAGTCCTAACCTCAACCACCCCCTCCGGCAGACTGGTGACATAAACATCATGCAGCTGGCCTACCACAGTACGAGGGTAAAGTAAGACATCACCCTCCCCCACATTCACTATGGGAACATAAGCAGTGCCCTGAATTACCTGAACCAAAGCAGGGGATGCGAGAAGACCTTCAGGGAGGCCCAAAACTGGGGGTTCAAAGAGGGCTGAGCTGCCAGCCCTCACACTCGAGCAGGTGGTAGCAACAAACTTAAGTGTACCCCCAGGAATACGGTGAGCCCCCTCCCCACGCACCCGTACGGTACACTCAGCTGCACCAGGCGAGGTAATTGAAGATTCATGACATTGCTGCAAAGCGTCCAAAACCGGGCCTGGAACCTGACTTACAGCAAGAGAATCAAAAAGAGAAGAACCATACTGCCCAAAAAGTTCACGGTAACATTTACTAATGATATTCATCCCCAGAACACCAGGAACCTGAGACAGTGAACCCCCTGGGAGGTCTTTAACCACCAACACCCCACAGCCAGGTATGTCCTTAGAACAAAGTCTAATATCTAACTCCAGATACCCAAGGTATGGAATGGCCAATCCATTGGCAGCCCGAAGCTGAAGCCACTGGCAGGACTTAAGGCGGTCATGACCCCACGGTTCAAAATTATTCCTGAAACAGGTTTCTGTAATTGTAGAGACCATTGACCCAGTATCCAACAAACAAGGCACGTCTACTCCTCCCATAACAACACTAATTTGTGGACAGGAGGACATCAACTGTGACACTGTTCCTACACCCATAACAACCCCTGAGCCATCAAAGACCCCACCCAGGCTGCGGCTCAACTGCCCGGTGGGTACTAGTTTTCCTGAATCTGCTGTGACGAGCCTGACCCTGAGGCAGATTGAGAGGGAACAGAAAACGAAACAGACCTAGGGTGTGGAGAAACTCTCTGACCTTCGCAATCACGGGCAAAGTGACTGGGTCGCTGGCATCTTCTACAAATGACAGGACCAGAGGGCGCTCTTGTCTGTGTTCTAGAATTCTGAAGAAGAGTTACACTACGAGTAAGTAGGTCCAGCTGTTCTTGTTGTCGCTTCAACATTTCCTTCAACTCCATCAAATCAGAATTTGAAGCCACTAGGCTAGTTGAACTAGAGGCACCTTGGACCCCATACAATATACCATAGGTAGAAGGTACAGACTGACTCCGACACCTAGTAACCAACGTCCCTTCACGCTCCCACCTCATAGCCTCCCCACGAATATCTAGCAAAGTTGCCGTGGGTTGGCGACGAACCACCTGTTTCAGCTCCCTACGGAGAGCGCCATCATTGACATGCTCGATAAACTGATCCCTTAACATTATTTCAGAATTTAAAATAGCATCAGGGGCGACCTGCTTAATCTTCCCCATCAGACCCATCAATGCCAAAGAAAACTCAAGCAGTGTTTCTCCCTCCTGTTGCTTCCTAGAAAAAAAGCCTCTTGTAATGAAACATGGGACTGGGCACACCCATATAACTCCCGCAAAATAGCCAAAATTTTCCCCGAATCCCCCCTTTCAGCAGCAGAACGATATTTGATCTCCTCCCTGGCTTCCCCCTCTAAATGGTCAAACAAAAAGAAAGCTTGATCAGCTGGGGAAAGATGGCGTGCTCGCATACAGGCCTGAACCTCCTCCTCCCACTCATCAAAACTTGGCCCTGACCTACCCCTAAACATAGAACATTTCCTATCCCTAGGGATAAAAACCAGTCTCTCGGTCGAAACACTAGCCGGGGGCAACACAGGTGTGGCTGATGTAGAGGCGGCAGGGGAACGAAGGGCCTCCACACGCTCCCGTTCCAAACGGTCATTATCCGCCCTCAGCCTTGCAACCAATTCTCTAAGTTCTTGCACTTCATCATCCATGATTACAAATACCAAAACACAGAATTATGGAACTTTCTTCTACACACCGCTGTGGAAGGAGGAGGGAAGATGAGCAGGCATACACCTAAAACCCAGCGTCAAACAATTCAAGGGCTGCTGTTTTGCCTTGTAAAAAAAAAAATATATATATATAAAATATAAATACAAATACAAATACAATACTCAATAAATCCAATTAAAAATACAATTTTGGGAAACACGTCTCTGCACTTTACCATGTATCCTGCCGATTGCGCCAGATTGTGACAGGGTGGTAAGGTAGAAGGCTGGACAAAAAGCACAAATTCAAATCCAAAATTCTCTCAAATTTAATTACACAAGTCCGTATACATGAGGCACAAGACGCAATTCCCATTCAATAAAAAAACTTTATTACAAAGGCCCAAATATAGCCGGACAATAAAATTTATTCCGGGCACCACAGTGGCACAGAGGACTAAAACACACAAGTCGTCACCTTGATCGCAGCAATAGATAAAATGATTAGTTTTACTCAAAATCAGCACAACTTTAAAAACACTGCAACCTACCGCAATCTTACACGGGACTCAATTAAACTAATATTTTTGCAGTCATGGACTTACTGTAGGGGAAGCAGACTAACAAAGACGTGTTCCAAGGCCCACACACCTACCTTGCATGCACACACAGAAGGAAGAGTTACAGTGAATAAGCCACAGCCACCAAACAGTGTGAAAACACACAGGTCCACCCGTGGTGACTAGCTCCCCCAACACAGTCCACTTAGCTGCTAATTCGTCAACTTCAAAACAAAGTCAACTTCAACTTGCATGCCACACAATCCTACCCACCATTCAACAGAAGGCTACCCTCCTCACAGGCACGCCCGCTGTAGGCAGAGTACCCGTGAAGTACTTCAAAACTTAATTTAAAACACACATCTGCAGTATGGTGCTTATACCAACACGAATACAATTACAAAACTCAGACAACCAAAATATTAAAACTTCCACTGGAACTCAATATCACAGAAAAAAAAACAAACACACATTACACACAACACATATCGTGAGTTGGCCTAACTACCAAAGGCTTCACGCGAGCGAAGACCCGTATAAGGCCAACTACGCAGTTCAAACAAAATAACAAAAATGTATATTCGCACACACACACACAATTCGAAACAAGGCAAAACAGCAGCCCCAAATGCGTCCAAATGGGAAAGTCCGGTCCCCTCTGTAACACAAACAACTAATTAAATCTGCATCAAAGTAAAAAAACATAAATCCAAAATTAAATATAGCTACATACCAGTCTTTCTTCCAGCAGGAATACAGACTCACGCGTCTTGCAAATCGCGACCCTGCAAAGCTACAAATTACCGAAAGAAACTGCCTTAGCATCAATAACCGACAATAAAGAGAAAATATCCCAACCTCAAACATACCTGCGCTGGGCGATCTATCCTGAATGCAGTCCATGCACAGGAGACAAACACAAGGGACTAAAAAAACAAATACTAATCAATCTCATGAATTACCAATACGCTCCACAATTACACGCCTACTCACCAAAGATTCAAAACCAGAGGAGTAAAACGACCAAACATTTATCCTTCTGCACAGAAACGGGAAGGGATCAAAAGCACGACAACGCCAGATCAGTCCTTTCTCCCGGAAGTAAGGACGGATCTTTTATGCCCGCACCCAGCCACTGCCATTAGTTAGAAGGAAGCAATCATTAGCAACAGCTGGAACATCGCTAGTGAAGGGAGGGAATACCGACTCACTACACATGCCTGAACATATTTTCAGACAATTCTTCATTTAAGTATTCAATATTTAATCAATGTGTTTTTCATTTAATACAGGGAAAGGAAAAGATGGTACCAGTGAGGCAGGCATCCGTCGTACCTGCTCTGGTCATTTGTGTGTATCTCGCATTGTTTATTGTTATTTTTAGACTCATTGCACAGCCTGCACTCTGTCAACCACCTACACCAGACAGACTCTGATTGACACTGGAATTAGGTGCGGCAGTGATTCTTTAAGGGAATTAAACTCCCAGCTACCGGACAAAATACTGTGGGGGTCCAACCACAATGGAGGACATGCTGAGTCCAGGCTGCGAAAAAGACCCAGAAGCAAACAAGCGGGGAACAGGAACCAGCTGAGAAGCAGGGCACACCGTCCACCTCTCCCCAGCATACTGTTAGCCAGTGTGTAGTCCCTGGAAAACAAGCTTGATGACCTCAGGGCCAGACTCAAATACCAGCGGGATATACGAGACTGCAACATCATTTGTATCACAGAGTCATGGCTGTCCCCCTTGGTCCCGGAGCATGCTGTTCAACCAACGGAGTTTCTATTAGTCTACCGCATGGACTGCACAGAGGAGTCGGGCAAGTTGAGAGGAAGGGGAGTGTGCTTAATGGTTAACAACAGATGGTGTGATCCTAGGATATATAACTCCTCTGACTCGTTCCTGTTCACCCAACCTGGAGCTCCTCACTCTCAAATGCCGGCCTTTCTACCTCCCTCGTGAGTTCACGTCAGTCATCTTCAGCGTCGTTTATATTCCATCAAAAGCGGACACGGACACTGCTCTATCTGAACTCCACAAAGCCCTCTCCAGCAACAAAGTCAGCAATAGGGACGCAAATCTCATTGTAGCAGGTGATTTCAACCGAGCTAACTTAAGGACTATAAGACCAGACCTCCGGGAACATATCACGTGTCCCACTAGAGGAAGAAATACCATAGACCACTGCTACTCATCGTTCAGAGAGGGCTTCAAAGTTACATCTCTCCCCCCTTTTGGAATTCGGACCATTCCACTGTTTTCCTCATGCCTACGTATATAAAAAAAAACTGAAACTGGAAGCCCTGGCATATAGGGAGGTGACGCAATGGTCAAACCAATGAGAGGCGACCTTACAAGACACACTCAACATCACCGATTAGGATTTGTTCCAGCACAGGTCCGGGGATGACAGCAACATGTTCACAGAGTTTGGATTCATTGGGAAGCTACTGGAGGACTGCGCACCTAAAAGCGCGGGACGTTTCCCAACCAGAAGCCGTGGGTGGATAACACCGTTCGCCATGCTCTGAGATCACGCACCACTGCCGATAACCCGGAGCTGCTAACCGGGAACATGGAGGAATACAAGGTTGCCTCTTACAATATCTGCAGAGCAGTTAAGGAAGCTAAACGGCGATATGGAAGGAAGCTGGAGGATCATCTACAACAGCACAATCCCAGGGGGCTATGGCAAGGACTACGGATCATCACAGACTATAAACTAGCCCGCGCTCCTCTGATGAATACCGACAAATCTCTCACTGACGAATTGAACAACTTTTATGCACACTTCGAGGCGACTGGCCAACGAGCTGACATAATTACTGGCGGAGAGGAGACGGCACTCACCGCGATGGAGCACGACGTGAGGAGGACACTCAGGAGAGTGAACCCCAGGAAGGCAGCAGGTCCGGATGGGATCACAGGTCGTGTTCTTAAGGCCTGTGCTAACCAGCTAGCACCTGTCCTGACGGTAATATTTAACCTCTCCCTCTCACAGTGCATTGTCCCCAACTGCTTCAAACAGTCGGTTATAGTTCAAGTGCCCAAGAAACCCCAGCTCAGCTATCTGAACGATTATCGCCCCATAGCCCTAACATCTGTGGTGATGAAGTGTTTTGATTGACTAGTCAAACCCCTCATCACCTCTTTCCTGCCTGCAATCCTGGATCCACTATAATTTGCCTACTGCTCCAGTAGAGCCACAGATGACGCCATTTCTCATCTACTCCACATCACCCGAAAGGAAGATCGCCAGCGACCCCAGCCACTCAAAAAATGGACTTTTGTCCCTGCTACCCTCAGGGAGACAACTGAAGGCCAGTACTGAGAGGATGTAAAGGAGCTTCTTCCCCCAGGCCATCAGACTGTCAAACTTCACATAAGACACACACACACCGCTATGCTCTACTGCACTTTAACAACCATCCATACATATCTGTATACATATACATACTGTTACATTTTTATTGGTTGCCATTTCTCTGTAAACAATAATTTATTTATTTAATTATTACACGACTTTCTCCTTTAGTTATTTGCACTCAGTTTATTGTATTGTTTTTTAATCTACCACTACCTCTTCTATTGCTTTTATATATTTATTTTATATTCTACCTTATTTCGTCTTCTTTTGCAATGACTAAAGGTACATAAGAATTTCACTGCAATCACTTGTAATTATATGTGACAAATAAAACTAAACTAACACTTAAACCAAACTACAGTTGATCTGCATGCATTTAATACAAGTGTGCAGATGTATCACCTGCACCCTGACTATATTTAATACCGCTGCTATGGCTCCCCATGAGGAACTCCACAGTAAGGTAGACACCTGGGACGGTGGATCAAGGACACTTCACAATGACACAGACCTTATGGTTATCTTCTACTGGGAATACCCTTTTGTGAAGTGAAGTCTCAAAAGACGGCTGAATCAAGGGCTCATAAAGTCCACAATCAGGCAATTGCAAAATACTAATAAAAAATGTATTCAACAATTTTATTAGTAAAATTTGATTTGTATCTCATTTATTATTTTTATTAATTATGATGATTTTTTTTAATGATCCAGACAAGGAATCAAACGCAGACTCAAGAGTACAAGCCACAAGGGTGAAAAAGAAATACAGTGAATGAGAAAGATGGACTGGAACCCAGAATTGAGAAACAGCAGTCAAGCAAAGTTGATGGAATGTCTGCACCAAAGCTAAAAACTGTTCCAGAGCAGAAGCCCAGTAAAGAATCTCACTTGTAAATTCAGGACTGCTTGCAAACATGAACAAAGATTTTAAGAGGAACAGGATCCAAATCTTGGAGACCGATGAAGGCTCAGAAGGTGTTCCGATCAAACAGACTCAGAAGAGGACCAAGCTGGAGCCAGGGTTTAACCGGAACTCGGTCCCGATCCTGGAGACTGATTAAGGCTTGGGAGGTTGTTCCTATCAAATAGGCTCGAAAGATTTACTAACATTTCTTTTGTTTACAACACAGGAACATACGGAAGTAGGAAAGGTATTCACCCCAGATGGCAAAAGACATTAATTCAATGTTGGATTTTAGTCAATTCGGTTATTTTTGGTTGAGGTTGACAAATTTATGTTGATTCAATGTTTAATTACAGTCACCATTTCAACGTTTGAAAAACTTTTTTTGAATCAATGTAGTATAAATGATGATTTTTCAATGTACAAATGCCCTACAATGAATTGACATTGTTTCAATGGTGCTGGGGGGGGGGGGGTAGATGGCTAGATAATTCTCTAAGGTTCTTCCTCCACCCGAGCCAGGCAGGAAACCTTAAAACATCTAAAGAAAAGATGTTTGCTAAAATGTACAAAAGGAGTACAAGAGTGTAATTTCTTTTGAATCTTTAATAAATAACTAAATGAATAATGGTCTGTTTTATTGTTTTTTGTTAATAGACCATGCAGTAAAGCAGCTGTTCTCAACCTTGGTTTCTAAAAAAAATGGAAATGGCCAATCTACAAGCTCACAACACACAACAAGCTTGAATATTCACCTATGAAATAATTATAATCAAGCATGGGGTCCCCCAAAACCTGTCGCTGTGAAGTGGGATCTTTATATAAAAAAGTTGAGAAACTATTATGGTTCTGCTTCATGTGTGTTGTGCTTGTGCTTTACTTTCGTTTTATTTCCCGCCGTCTGATGTTCGATTCTCTCAGCCTTCAGCATGCCTGCATCTGGTTTTCTAATCATGTTCGGAATCGGCTGCGGTATTTCATTCAATACTTCCACCTGTGCTTGATTCTGGGTCTCGCTAAACTCTGAGTGAATGCATTCTCTGATAGGTTAATTACTAACCCGTACTAACCAGCACTTATTTGAGGGTGATTGTAAATATTTTGTCACGTAGTATTAACCTTTATGAACTCATTAGCGAGTGCGAATGTTTCTAGCTTTATTTGTTCCTGCTTAAGCTTTCCCTAATTAACTGCATTTAAAGCTGTGCTTTCCTTTGCTTTCTCTCGTGGTGCTTTTTACTCTTCACGTTTAGATGACCTCAATATAAACTGTCTAGCTTGATTGATTGTCTTAGAGTGTTGTCTCGAGTCGTTATTGTTAACCCGGTTTTCTTGTAATTGTTTCATTAATCCCATTTGCTTCTGTTTCCTTTCGAGATTGCTGTCCGAGTCCCCGCCTCCTCTCCTGGTTATTTCTGTGGGCAAAGTGAAACAAGACATGAGACGGAACTTTGTTAGACTCAGCTCTACATTGTGAAATCTCAGCTCCTGTGCCTTCCGAGTATTTCCTTTGTGCTTTCTCTGAGTCTTGTATTTTGCTGCGCCCTCGTCTTGTCTGCCCCTTGTTTAAGTCCCCCTGTGTTATCCGTCGGTTTGATTAGGTTCAGTTTTTGTTTTTTTAAGTTTAGCCACTCCTTGAGTGAGTACCTTTGTTTCCCCCTGCCTTGGGCAGTGTATCTTAGTTTTCCCAATCATGCATTCCCAATCCACATTTAGAGTATGCAGTTGCTCAAATGTAAAGGTGGGAATGGGCTAATATTGTGCTCTAAGCAGTGTCTTAGCCAGAGGCTATCCATCTTCATGAAAGAACGATAACTAAACAGAGATCCCACACCCTTTGTGATACGGGGCTCTGAGCAGTGAAATGCTTTGTTGAAAAGACACCGCGGAGAAACAGGGCTTTGATGCAAGACGTCTCATACAAAGGAATTTCCTATTACACGCATTTACTTATTAGCTCGCACATGAGCTTTTGTACTATCACTCCATTTAAATCTACCAACTTTGCTCATTCTCCAACTTCTCCTTGCTCCCTCCCTCAGTGAGATGTTCCCCCATTTAAACAGCAACAGAAAGCTGTTTCAGAGCACAGATTGCAGCATTATGTATTGAAGCATGCCAGAGGCTATAAACCTCAAAAACTGCCAACTTTTTCTGAATGAAGAAAAAGAATATAGAGACCTGTGAAGGAAAAACCATCATAAAGTTAAATGCTGAGCCACCAAGAGCTCCTATAATAGCTTCAATGCACCAGGCACTGATATACCTGTCTCTGCAACTCTGCTGGAGAGAGGAATACAATTCTTCCAAAAACTATTCTCTCTTTTGGTGTTGTTGATGGTGCGGGAGAGCACTGTCTGACACATCAGTTTTGAATCTCCAACAGCTGTTTCACATTTGGGTTAAGATCTAGTAAATGTGCAGGTGCTGGCCAGTGATGATCCACATCATTTTCACACTCATCAGCGACACTTCTGAGAAATGGCATATGTATGAAACACAAAATGTTTGTACTAAGTGCCACTAGTGCATGATCTGCAGACATGTTACATATTGAGTTTGCATTCTGATCATGTGCCATTAGACTGCGATTGGGAGCAGCTACTGTAACATTCAGCACAGGGACCTCAGTTTTCTGATCGTCATGAATATCAATTGATAATATGTAAAAAGCCATACCGTGAAATTCATTCTGGGCCATGCAGACATAAACAAAGATTAATGACTGCCGTAAGCATTTACATTCAAATTACATTTGTCCATTTAGCTGCCCCTATCTCACAGTGTGACTCCCCGATCTGCATAATCATAAAACTGATAAGGCCAATGGAAGTGAGGAATAGACGTTGCACATGGTGAGCATAAAAGGCCCTCATTGCATGTACTTTGTGTTGATTGGGGTTTGGTTGGTTTGACTGGAGAGATATAGCAAGATTGTACATAGATTTTCCCTGCATAAAAAGGCCGCCATTGCGGAAGGTGTATTTGAAGAGGACATAAATAGTGAGGTAAAAGAGCAGCTCGCTTCCACTTCCTTAATTGGCTTGCAGGCCTTGCTTCATTTCTTTCTGGACCAGCAGGGAACCTGCACATTTGTGGCCTTTCTCTGACCGATTGCCTTATCCATGGTTATAGCCACGGGTAACAAAAACAAATTTTGAATGCATATCTTCAAAATCATAAACTCGTTTGCATATAAACTCATTCACTTTTAGATGGATGGGATGGAAACAAGATGGCTGGATATGTCACGTGACTACGTAACCCTCACATCACAACTCTATCGTGGAGCTCTATTACACCCATGAACTGAACAAACCGATTTAGCTCATCACTGTAATTTCTGGCAGAAGAACTGAGTAAAGCCAAAGAGATGGGTAGGACAAAAATACTGGAGGGCTTTTACTTTCTGAATCTGGACTTTCTACCTCTGAATACAACTTCTTGCAGGTAGGACCCGATTGAGCAGCCGTTCTAATGATCTGCAGACAAGATTTTGGGTTACTATTTGGTGCTCACAGACTCAGTGGTGTGGAAGTCACACCCTGTGATTCCAATGACATCATTCATCATAAATCTGATGGCGGGTGTTCGAGACCATTGCGAGGGAGTATATTATTAGAATCTGTAGCAGAACTGAAAACACAGAGAGAGATAGGAGGAGAAAATATGGCACAATGAAGGAAGTCCTCTGTAAGCATTAATTCTGACTGCTAGCTGGCTGTTCAAAAGGCCAAGGGAGACCTGTCTAGTTCATTGTATGGGGGCTTTCAGAATTCCCACAAAAAAATTTGTTCCATAAAGCACAAGAATATAGCAATTAAATGCAGCATTAAAAGCAGATCTTCCTGTTTATGACCAAATCTTCACCTTCATGGAAAATATTGGTATATTTTCAGATGTCCGTCAGCTGCACTCATAAGAAGTCGACACACATTTTTAATTGCACCATTAAAGTACAACACTGGATCATTCCAGTGAATCAGTATCTTTTACACAGATGGTACATATGAATTATCAAACCCATGGCTAGGTGTACATCTGTACACTTTAACACACTTTTTTGTTTTTACCTGAAGGGGCACAATGTTCTCCAATGAGAGAAAACAAACCTGCTGCCCATTTCTGACAGCAATAATCCTTTGAGTGTGGTATATGGGGTAAACACAGATGCTGTGGAAGGTGTGATGGTGCTGTTCAGGGTGAATGTACCCAAAGCTCCTGATAGCGGCTTGTGCCATCTGCCAGCATGTTGGAGGATTCTCTGTTATGAGGAGGCCCCAAGGTCCTCATGCACTCGGAAAGAACTGCTTTGCCTCCTAATTCAGAAATTGTGCCAAAGAATATGGTACAAAGGAGAGATAATGAGCCAAGATGTACACATATAGAAAAGAAACACAGCTGTATTGTGGGAATATAATATTTGGCAGAAAAATGCATCAGCATTAAAGCAAATGCTCAGGATAAACAGATGAGAATGAAGGGCATTCATCAATTTAATTATCTGTCCTGAGGCATACAATAATTTGGACAAATCACAACTAATGCTTTTTGAAGATTGTTGATGGACGGCCATTGCAAAAGAATAAACTAAATAAAAATAATTAAAATAATAAATGAAATAATTAAAAACAATGACAACAACAACAATAATACCCCATTTCCAAAGCAGCTGAGAGTCTGTGTCAAATGTAAATAGAAACAAAATGCAGTGAATGGCAAATCACTTGAACTTTAAAGTTCATTGAAAAAAGAACGAAGACAACATATGAGATGTTTAGACTGAGAAATTTTATCTTTTTCAAAAAATATCTGCTCATTTTGAATTTGAGGTCAGCAACACGCTTCAAAAAAGTTGGGACAGGGGTTGTTCCGTGTTGCATCACCTCTTCTTTTAACAACACACTAAATTGTTGGGAACTGAGACCAAATTCTGTAGTTTTAAAGCAAAATATTTCCCATTCTTTCTTGATTTTCTTGATGCATATTTCTATGTTTTCATATTTCACCAAATATTCTTAGTCCTGTCTGGACTGCAGGCCAGTTTAGCACTCAGACTCTTTAACAACAGAGCCATATCGTTGCAATGTGTGCAGAATATAGTGTTTGGTATTGTCTTTCAGAAATCAGAAATAAGCAAGACATTCCTTGAAAAGGCCATCTGGGAGCTGCCAGATAGCTCACTCGGTTAAGGCACTGCGTTGCAGTGCAGAAGTGACGATTCCGTCACGGGTTCGAGCCGCGGTCGTACCAGCCGGCAGTGGTCGGCAGCTTTTTCAGCGTAGCACGCAATAGGCCATCGCGCTACAGTGATTCAAAATGGGAAGGGACTGTCGGGTAAGGGATAATAAATAAATAGCTTTGTTTGTTGCTCAAGCGCCTCCTGTTGGCCAGACAGGCGCTCTTCAGGAAGATTCAAAGTCTGATCGTGTCTGGGTATCCTCCGCCCTCGTTCTGAACTTGCGAAGATTCAACCAATGCGTGTATAAGAAGCAGTGGTTGACGGGCACCTGCTTTGGAGGAGAGCCATGAACTGTCTTCACTATCCTGAGTTGGCAGCAAGGGGTCGCATACGAGCAAGCTTTGTACATAGTTCACCAATTGGCCGTTCCAGATTCGGGTGGGATTGGAGATGCCAAATTTATTATTTTTTTTAAAAAAAGGACATCTGGATGGCAGTATATGTTGCTCCAAAACTTATACATATTGTTCAGAATTAATAATGTCTTCACAAATATGGAAGGTACCCATGCCATGTGCACTAATCCTACCCCGCACTTCCATGGACTGCTTTTGAACTGTGAGCTAATTATGAGCCAGATGGTCCCTCTGCTCTTTAGCCAGGAGGATGGATCATCCATGAATTCCAAAAAAATGTCTAAATCTGATTGGTCAGATCACAGGACAGTTTTCTACTTTGACTCTGTCCATCTTAAATGAGTTTGCGCCCAGAGAAAACAGCAGCGTTTCTGAATTTTGTATAGATATGGTTTCATGTTTACATGGTAAAATTTTAACCTGCATATGTGGATGTAGTGACTAATTATGTTCACCAACTATAGTTTACACATGTTCCTGAGCCCATGCAGTGATTTTCCTCACAGAAACCAGACTTTTTTTTTTTTTTAATGCAGTGCCTGAGGCTCACGGCCAATCAATATTTGTTTCAGCTGTGTCCCTTGCATACAGATATTTCTCTGGATTCACCGAATCTTTAAATTATATTATGTGTCATAGAGTGAAAAAATCCCCAAAATTCTTTGCAATTTTAAATCAAGAAACGTTTTTCTGAAATTTTTTAACTATTTGCCCACACAGTCTTTCACAGAGTGGTAAAATACTTTTTATTCCCAATTATGATACTGACCTGTTGCCAATTAACCTAATTAGTTGTGAGATACTCCACCACGTGTATTTTCTTTACATAATATAATTTTTCTAGTGTTCCTCCTGTCCCAACTTTTATGAAACATGTTTTTGACATCAAATTCAAAATAAACAGATATTTTTCAAAAAATTATAAAATTTCTCAGGTTAAATGTCCAATATGATGTCTTTGAACTAAGCCATTCCACAAGAGATTGACAGTCGGTGCTCAGTTGACCCCCCCTTGAATTGAATGAAACTTGCTACATAGGTAGATATGTGTGTCTCAAAGAAAAAGACAAATTTTTAGGTCTGTATTCCACATTGCCTACCGGTAGCGCCACCTGGAATGCCGCCTAAGTGGCTCAGTTTTGCTATGGACACCACATTTTACATCAACTATCATGACTTAAGGGTACACAGTACCAAATACACTGCCCGGTCAAAAAAAAAGTCACCGGTTTGAAATTAATGAACAAATTCTATAATTGGATTATTATTGTGGTTATTTATTTGTTTCAGCTGGCAATAATCATTTTAACCCTGACTGATAAAGCGTGTCGCTACCCAATTCTTAAAAAATCATGTCGGAAGACATCCCCTGATGGTGGAAAAGATGTTACAGTATTTCAGAACGGGAAAGTTATTGGCCTGTATTTAGCATAGAAAACCATGAATGACAAAAACAAGTATGAGTAATCATTTTCACAAACAAATTTGCCACCGCAAAGTCCTGATTTTGAACACATTAAAAGTTATTGGGATGTACTCAAGAAAAACCACCGAGTGGTTCAACCATTATTTCGAGAAGAACTCGGCCAAAATTTATGGCATTTCTGAATGACAAGACAAATATGCACTGTAATCAAAACTAAAGGGGTTCAAACTAAATATTTGAGTGTGCAACTTTTTTTTTGGCCAGGCAGTGTGTGTTATACTTTTATCATGACCTTTGACACTTCAAGTCCGGTTAGACTTCAGCACCACATCAGTGCCAAGCTGGGTAACTGTGTTATCGAGCCAGAATTATTTGAGAAATAAAACGATAAAAATTGAAAATGGGAACAGGAATAAAATAATATCTCAGATATATACCTAACTAGAATGCTTTATTATGTTTTTACACACAACAAGACTATCATTTTCAGTGAACAGTACCTTGGTATCTTGCTGTGTTTGTGCAATGGACGGCCAGAAAGATGGCCAAAATTAATTTTTTTGTGCATGTTTGCGGTATATTTTCTCTGTAACCCAGATTTGTACTGTGAGGGTAAATGCTGTCTGTTGTGCTTTTGGAACTCTATTTTCAGGAATACCAAGCATTTCTTTAATAGTATCTATTCCGTCAAGCTAGACGGAGCCAAAGTTGGAGGAAAACTCAAAATAGACCATTTCATAGCAGATTGTGCCTATGTTTAGGTGCCATTATTTTGTTTACCCAGCAAGAACGAGATTTGAAATTCTCTGGATACATAGTCCCTTTGAGGTACATTATAGCATTAGTAAAATTCCAATGCTAGTATTTTCAGTGAAGATGATTTTATACATCAAAAGTCAGAAAAATTTGCCTCCAGGGGTACTGTAGGCTGGATGCAAGTAATGGCCATCCCCAGCAATGTACCAAAAAAATAGTTTTTGAATTGTGATGCCCACAGTTAGTTTTCTGTGAAAATGAAGAGCTTGGTACTATGCTGGGTGGATAGCTATCTGACCAAAGATGGTGCTCTAAAGTGCTAATGTTCTACTGACCTAATATTCCTTATTCCCAGACATATACCAAAGTTCTGTCTTTTCACAAAAATAAAGTACATTCACTGTTATACATAAAATTTGGAATCTCTTTGGTATAAAGCTGGGTTGGTTGTAAATTGGAAAAGAATGTTGGCAGTTATTGTTGCATTGTGTCAACAAGCAAGACTTTTATCGGTAGTTAGTACAGTGTACAGTTTTGTAGTGTAGGTGAGTTTCAGAAAATAACAAATTCTCTGCATTTTGCCATTACTATTATAATCGAAGAGCGGGCTTCAGTGTTTATTTTAGGATTTCCCTAGGGTAAGGTGCTAGGGTATGAAAAAGGGCAGAGCAGTCGCGTCGAGAGAGTGGTTGTCCTGATAAAGAGCACAGAGATCCTTGCAAGCAAGCAGCACCCTGCCAAGAAAAGGGCAGTTCATTTGTAGTGGTAACTTGCATGCCTTCATTCCTAACACTTGCCCAAGATGTGTAGCCTACGGGATTCCTACTAGTTGGGAGGGCGGGGTTTCTTTTACAGACTTCCCATTTCCGTGCGTCCGCAACTGTTGCGCCATATGGGCTGCAGCCCGCTATTTAATTCAGAGACAGAGAAGCTCACTATCAACGGACTGTAAGCAGCCCTGTAGAGACCCAGGATGCAGTGTAGTAGGGTTTGCCTTGAGCTCGACTGGCTCTGTGGGTAACATCGCCCCAGATCCAGCGAAGAAGGCCATGGATGGCTGCTCAAGGCCAAGGCCAAGGGGCACCTCTGGTGTGCACCACTAGGTGCCGCCAACCAGAGCCAGCCCAAGCCTCCATGGGGCCCGGAGCAAAATTTGAATTTGGGACCCTCTATTTCTGCCAATAATATTAAGTATTGATCATTAATACACCTATTATAAACTAACAATGCAGCTCTGGCAGTGTTGTTTACATTATCCTATTGTCAGCCTGACATGTATTTACCCAGGTATAGTTTTCAATCTCAAAAAAGGGAGCACATTCAGCTACCAGACCAGACTGGGGTTGATTTACTCAACATTGCAAGTAATAAAGCACTAAGTGGGATACTGAATATCATGTAGGCCTACTAAAAGTAACAAAAACCTGTAGACAATGCATTTACTGTAAAAGTGTCTTCTGGTTTATTATTTTTGGTTTTAAAAAACTGCGACAGCAATGTGCAAAAATAATTTGTAGTGCAAGAACAACAATAAAGTGCAACAACAAATAAAATCAATGAGATATATAAAAATAACGACAAATGTACAAAAGCAGAGTGTTCAATAAGCTCGGCTTGCTTGTGAATATTCAATAACTGATCCGGGTGTGCTGTCAAGTGATAGAATATTATAACTGCCTGCATAAATTTGCAGCTCCATGTCCGCTGGTGGACACACCAAAGAAAGCGCATAAGATACCCTGCCGAGCACCGTTGTTCTTCTCAAACACGCCAAATCCAGATAATCCTTAAATGATGAATTACATGCATATTTTAATTTGTAACGAGTATCAAAGTGGCCAGTGTCAAAGTAACAAAATATAAAAGTATAATTTTTAACCTATCTTTTAAATGAAGGAGTAAAAGTCAAAGTCCCGGTTTAAAAAAAAATAAAAAACTCAAGTAAAGTACAAATCCTCATAATAAAAAACGACTTAAGTACTATACACCTCTGCCTGTCAGTTAAGAGAAATGTCTCTAGTTTATAACTAGCCAGCTAATTTGCTATTAACAGCTACACGCAACCTGTTGCATCAAAATGATAAGGAAATTTAGGGACTTGAGGAAACTGACATTACCAAGACATGCAAACATATGTTTATCATGGCGTTTTTTCTCCTCTTCCTCTTTCTTTTCTCTGCTCCTGAAGAGTATGCACCCTTCTACGCCTCTGCCACTCTCTGAGGAAAACGAGCAAATGGTATGCCGGCTTCGTCAGTGTTATGGACAATCTGTACTGCCTGTGTATTCTGCTCCGTGTGTGTGCTGTGCTGTGCTATATAGCATATGTTTCGTTTCTCCAGATGTTCATTCCGTTGTCCCGTCGTCATGATTCCTCCATCCTGCTGTCAATCATCTGGCCCACATCATCCGACTCCCGCGTCTTCCTCCGCCCTGACATTCTGCCTCGTTCCGTGCCATCCAATCCTCCGTCGCCCCGTCTGAAGCTTATTGCGCCTTTCCGGCGTCCTCGGGAGCGCACTCGCTGATGTCATTCTATTACCGTCTTGCAGTTGACTGGTTCGTTGTTAAAATAAAATAAAAATGTAGTTTCCTATTTCCATTACTGAAACTTGATATTTTAAAGCTGTTTTTTGAGTGCAAACCGGTTGTATGTTTTCTCACACTTAATTTCAGTTGGGATTCAACATTTATGCAACTGAGTTGACATTTGGAATTTTAACATATAGTTGAAGAATTGACAAACATAGCTCAGTTTCTGGCAATTCAAATTTTAAATGTGCTAGTTATCGAGACATTATCTACATGATTTAGAATTCACCCTTTGTCCCTACAATACGGAAACATTCGAAGAAAAATATAATTCCAAACTCTTACCAACAGGAGTGCACCTCCTTACTAAAGGTCTGAGGACGAATAAGTTGCGCGCAGATTAGGAGCACGTAACTCCAAGTCAGAATGCGCGTAAGGGCTATTTGAATCAGGAACGCCCCAAAATGCCCTTATTTGCATTGCTGCGCGCCCCTAGCATGTAACTCTGCAAAGCACGCGTAAAGGTATCGAATCAGAATACGAATAAGTCCTGCAGAGGCGCACAAGGGCTCTTACGTGCTTTTCAAAGGCACGTAAGTCACGTCAGAATACACACCTTAGTTGGCTTATGCCTTGGGCCGGCGCTGCCGCCAACCCACAATCGAATTCCAAAAACAGACTGATGGATAGAACTAGTCAAATGCTGTGTTGACATCATTTCGCTTTGGATAACATGAAAAGTATGAAACAGTTTTAACTTTTGCTCTATACATTCTGTCTTTATGTACACAGTTGCTTTTGTTCTGAGTTATTTTTGGAGGTGAGTACTTCTACCATACAAATTTTCACGGTCAATGCGCGTATTCTGGTGCCGCCATTTATCCGGAACCAAACAATTGGCAGTGCTTGGGTTCGAGTACTACCATTGTCCTAACACACCCATTTTTGTTTTGAGTTCCTCGTAGACACCGGGGCCTATAAAAGTCTAATCGAAAATGAGTGAAAATCAAACGGGTTATAATGCCATGACTGACGGAAGTTCAACGAGAACGTGCGTTTGGGATGCTACAGGCCGGAAGTCGGGTAGATAGAGTTGCCAGTCAATTCAGTGTGCATTCTGCGACAATTTGTTGCTTCAGAACCTTTTTTAATGCCACTGGACACACGGCCGATCATCCCAGGTCCAGTAGGCCACATGTTATGACTCCAGCGTCTGCCCGTCATATCACAGCTGACCGTCTGCTACACACTGAATCAAACTTCATTTTATTGAAGGAAACCTCAACGCCGTCCATTACCGTGAGGAAATTCTCCATCCAGTCGTCGTTTCGTTTGTCCGACATCACCAACTGACTTTCCAACAGGACAACACGCGTCCGCACGTGGCACGTATCTGTATGGAGTTCTTTTGGGCCAAAAACGTGCAAATCCTTCCCTGGCCTGCATTTTCTACAGATCTTTCACCTATTGAACACTTGTGGGACATTCTGGATAGAGCAATCTGGAGACGTCAACTACCGCCAGCTACAGTACGTCAGCTAAGACTAGCGCTGACCAAAGAGTGGAACAACGTTCCACAAGCAACAATCAGACGTCTGGTGATGTCTATGAGACGCAGGTGTACCGCCGTGCGCGACGCTAACGGGGGACATACGAGATACTGATAATGTCATTTGTGTTTCATAATGTCAAACTTCACCTTGTTAAATAAAAGCCAACATTGCAATATTCCAGCCCGATTTTCTGTTGTACTGTATGTATTGTCTGAGATTCCCTCTTTCATTTGATACCAATGAAGTGTTGATTAATAACAGCTACACTCGATAAAATCAAGAAATAAAAAATTGCATTTCTTTTTTTGGTCAGTATACTTTTGGTGGTACGCCTTTTACATTAGTTCTTTTTTGGACTGGTCATGTTATAAAAAATGCTGTATGTTTCTGACTGCACAGTACCCATACTTGGTAAGCCCATGTATAGTGTATTTGTCATGCTCTCAGTCACCACCAGTTTACAACCAAACAAGCTTTATACCAAAGGGAATACAAAATTTATGTTATCACTGTGTATGTGCTTCATATATTTCAAAAGACAGAACTTTGGTATATGTCTGGGAATATGGAATGTTCGGTCGGAAGAACATTAGCTCTTTAGAGCACCACCTTTAGTCAGAAAGCTATTTACCCAGCATAGTACCATCCAAGCTCTTCACTTTCTGAGAAAACTAGCTGTGTGTATGACGATAAAAAAAGAAAATTATTTGGTACATTGCTGGGGATGGGCAGTACTTGCATCCAGCCTACAATGCCCCCTGGAGGTGAATTTTCCCAACTTTTGATGTTTAAAACCATCTACACTGAAAATACTACCCTTGAGATTTTTTCCTGTAATGTACCCCAAAGGTACTCTGTAAGATCTCCATCATTCTGGGTAAACAAACTAATGCCACCTAAACATTGGCTCAATCTGCTATGAAACGGTCCGTTTTGAGTTTTCCTCTAACTTTGGATCCGTCTAGCTTGAAAGTGTAGATATTGCCAAAGAAATGCTTGATATTCCTGAAAACAGACTTCCAAAATCACAACAAACAGCATTTATCACCATGGAACATCTGGAATACTGAGAAAATATACAGCAAACATTCACCAAAATCAATTTCAACCATCTTTACTGTCATCCATTGCACTAACCCAGCAAGATGCCAAGCGAATATTAACTGATGATAGTTTTGTTGTGAGTAAAAACATAATAAAGCATTCTTGATTGGTACATGTCTGGGATATTATTTTATTCCCATTACCATTTTCAATTTTTACTGTGATTTCTCCAATAATTCCAGCTCAATAACATAGTTACCAAACTTGGCGCTGATGTGGTGCTAATGTCTATCCAGACTTGGTCATCATAAAAGTGTAACATATCTGGCACTGTGTACCCTTAAGTCATAATAATTGATGTAAAATGTGGTGTCAAAAGCAAAACTGAGCCACTTAAGTGGCGTCCAGGTGGCGCCACCAGCAGAATTCTTGAGATACGGAATAAAAAATTTGGCTTTTTCTGTGAGACTACCATATCAACCTATCTGCCAAGTTTCATTCAATTCCAGGAGGGTCAACTCCTCAACTTCTTCAAAAAGTGCCATTTTCTCACAGAATGACCGTTAAAGTTTTAAACGATTTGCAAATCACTGCATACTGTTATTATTTACATTTGAGTTTGGACAGTTGGGAGCGTCCCAATGTTTTTGGAAATAGGATTATAATAATAACAATAATAATAATTATAATAAATCAATATAAATTTTGAAGCACAGACAGCACAAATGAAACTATTTGACAACACAACACAGAAAGTTCCAGTCCTCACATTTCAACATAGTGTAAGTGCACAAGAATCTTTTGTGGTTTCAATCCTCACACCTTCCATACCCTGTAAATACAGGCTAGTTCTGGTATTATTGTGCATTCTATCAGTATGTCAAAAACGATATGATTTTGGCCAGGAATGTGGATATTGTGATTTTAAACCAGATGTTATGGGTAGACACTGCATGCACACACACATATTTATCACAGCGATTTATTGGCTGCCTATCAGGTTGAATTTTTGTATCCCCTACTGCATATGGATTAGGACGCATGCATTTTTATGAGAATTAGGCTGTAAGAGTATTCTGAGTGCCAGCCTGTGCTTGGGGTTCATTCAAACGCATTTCTCCTAACTTATTCAAATTCAGTTGTAAATTTTCTTGGCAAGGTTTTCTGTGCTCATGAAGAAATGCACCTGGCATATGCCCGACCACATTTCTTTCACCAACCTAAGTGCTGCTCAACATGCATGGAGTGAGAGAAATTTATAGAATATCAAGATAGATCCATCCAGTCATGGCATTGAAAATAATACAGTATTTTCTTGCATTTTATCACCGGGACACAGATACTGCTCTGAAATATGAATATTTGTATAAAATTCAGTGGGACAGAACACTTTTAATAGCAGTCTATTTACAATCCCCCCCCCCCCCCTCTGAAGTTGTCTGCATAGTACTGTATCATTATGGATATTGAAGTTGGCAGGATTGTCTAGTTATGCAGAAGTCTTTTGGCAGACCAGATTTGTCTTATCACATAACGTCAGTCCATAAAGTGGCTATTCACATAAAGAGATGCACTGAAAATATTGGCGACTGGTGACTGGTGCGTATCGCTGATGGTGTCTCATCTTGCTTAGACTGGGAAACATTTTATTGTGCTTCAAACCTTCAAAATCATCCATTGTCAGTTTGAGTTACCAGAGTAAAAACACTTTTTGGTGTTTTGTTTTGACATGTCGCCTCCATAGGTCCGAATAAATGGAAAAATAAATGAAACATTTGTGAGGGTCCAGCTTTCTGGAAAGCTCATCCCAAGTTATGGCATGTATTGAAATGAAAGATTCTGTTATTTTCGCCTTCATCAAATGCATTTTGTAACAGCTATTTTTAATTTTGTCTCATTCCTGCCAGATTTGACAAAGTGTAACTGATTTAACAGACTGACTAGGGATTGGCGAACTATCTGGCAATGTGGATTTCTTATCAATAACTTTCTAAACAAAATACAGCAGGGTTTTTTTGTTTCCCAAAACTAAGATCTCATTAAGCAGGGCTATTGTTTCTATAGTGACTGCTGCAGTAAAAATCCAATTGATAAACTGAGTGAAGCTCTCATTATCACAAAACAGAAGAGGTTTTAGGGTGTTATGATTATTGCATAGTGCCTTTGACAGGCATTGTTTGTTCATAAACTGTGCACAAGATGCATTAGGGTAATATGAGTTTTGCTTACTGAATTTTGCAAAGAAAGTAGAACAGTCAAACACATTCAAAGAGTCACATTAAAGCAGCGGTGTTTTTGTTTTCACAAATTACTCTGAGTCACTTACTTTATTAACTCCACACCAAAACCTGCTTCCCTTGCATGTATGTGAAACCTCAGTGTAAAAAAAAGCAAAAATCGCAGGACAGGTACACTATCGACGTAATTAGCAAACTAACAGAAAAAGAATTCAGCATACATAAAACTTCGTGCTTAGTCATTTTAGTATGATAAGCAGGTTCTTGTTTTTTTTTTTTTTTGGAATCAAAATGTATATTTTTATTACTTACTCTTCGCAGAAAAAATATGTAAAATCCTCCAATCTAGCATGTGATGCTCATATGGCCTTCTTCATTTCTTATGTTCATGCATAAGCTCTTTAAAATGTGTTTCTACCAATTCTCAGTATGGGTCACATGCTCCCAAGGCAGGCAGTGTACTTGAGCAGGTAATACGCCACCTTTCTTTATTCTGATTCCTGTGTTAGACACCTCCATCTCATGGGCTTCTTTTGTTATTTTCAAAAGAAACACTGAGCCCTTTTGAACACAACATGGTAATAAAAAAGGCTTCTCTTAGCCTCAGAAGAATATCCTAAACATATCAGTCCAGGTGAATATTGCCAAAGGGGACACTTGGGGTGAGCCAAACAGTCAGTGAATCTATGCTGGTATAGTGTTAGTTCCTGATACAACTGGTGTCTGAACGCTATTAGAAAATATCCACTGTCACAGAAACATATTGCATTTTGTTTTGTTTTTTTTTTGTAGCTGATTTCACCAAGATTTCCGAATGCATTTCCCGGAGATCTCCTGTCCTCGATGTTCTGTACTGACTGCTGGGGTATCCTCTCTAAATATGATAATAATATTAATATGAACATATTGCAACAGTAAAACCAGGGATATGAATGTTACGTAATGAACTGACGAATGGATGCAAGAACAAAATGTGTGAAGCGATTCATTTTTAATTGGCTCGCAATGGTGATTTTAGGTGCTGTCTTGTATTTTGAATCTTTCTATGGCATAAACAATGTTTATGCAAGCAGTCCAAATCTATTCTTCAAGCCATATACAATGCCATTCTCCAAAGCTTAAAAGAAAAAAAAAACAAAATATTTGAGTAATGGCTTATTTTGTTTCTAACTTTGAAGAAATGTGAGTCTGAGTTAATAGATATGGGCTGAGCTGCTCTACAAAACAGTAGCAAGACAAAATCCAGCCATTTTTCCACAAAATGTTTTGCCACTTATGATTGAAATTAATGTCATTCATAAATAGAGGCTGTGACTGTGACGAAAGTTGATGCGACTGGAGCTGGGGAAAACACCTGGCAATTGAAGCACCTATTACTAAAACCCCATAAGTCATACTTGACTTGACTTGACTTGTGGTGTTTTAGTAATCAGTGCTTCAATTTTAAAAGTTATCATTGCAATAATTTTTGGTTGAAGCACTTCAGATTTTTTTCTCCCCTTGTCTCTGTAGACCTGTACATAACAATGTGTGCAGCGGGGAATCATATCGGTGAATAATGAAATTAAATTGTGCAATTATACATTTTTTAATATAGAGTATGAAAAATTGGCCTCAAACCTGAGGTTAAATCATTACCTGTCACTGACAAACATGTGCACTGCTCAGGAAATTGCGAGCATGGAAAAAAAAAAAAGCCAGAAAGGAAAAAAATAAGCACAACAGTGGCTGAGGATATACATTCTATTTTTAAGCACAGATAATTCTCATTTAGCACATGATTACCTGGATGATAGCACATAAATTACAGTTCTCGCATTACTATGTGAAAAAGAACAAATTATAATAAATCTGCTTCAGGAAACAGTACAGAGCTGTGAATTATGTGACATAAAGCGCAAGAGAACTTCACTGCTTGTAATGATCCGGACCAGGAGTCATGCGTGAGGGCAGAGTACAATCCAGTAGTGAATCGATCGTCATCATCACTGCAGCTTGACACAAGCACGGCATTCCACATGACAGTTTATTCAGAAATTTACTAAGGAGGCTGTCCCTGTTTTATATCTTCAGCAGCCTTTCGTCTGACACCTCTCTCTTCCTCAGCTCTCTGCCAGTTGCTTTTGAAGGCTCTCACATCATCACAAACCGTTCTCCTCCACACAAGTAAATTCAGTGGGGCTGTATCTCAGTCACCCATCTCAGTCTCTGAAAGTCCTCTTGAGGACACCCTTGAATGTCTTCTTGGAAGCACCAATGCTTCTGGTTCCTGTAGATTACTGACCGAAGAGAAATTATTTAGGTAGGCGAAGTGCGATGATTCTGACCATATATCCATACCATCGTAATCTATTCTGCTGTAGCATGAACTGTTACCTCAATACTTGTCACAGAACACAAGACAAGAACCTCAGCATTGGTGACACAGTCATACCGTTTGATATTCCAGATTGTTCGTAGGTATCTTTCGTAAAAATTTCTTTAGCTGTTTAACTTGATATTGGAATATAGTCCACGTTTCAAAACCATGAGTGTTGGTATAATGATAGCTTTGTAGACTTGTATCTTACTATCCAAGTTACAGTAGAGGTATAATACTACGTAGTTTCGACCACATATTTGCTGTCAGACAAAGTATGATTTATGGTGACTGACACTGAAACGTTATATATATCTTACTTTCGTGTGATGATGGAACCCACAGGGTGAAGATGAACAATGACACTGATTAAAAAAAAATAATAATGGAGGCACAAAGCAAAGTGTATATCATATCTGACATGGTGGATTGCAGGAAGGTGCTCCCATGGAATAAAGCAGGAAAGAGCAGTATCTCTTCAGCAGTATCTCTTCATTTGGAACCCAAAAAACTAATGGGTATAACATGTTCCATTGAAAATGCCATAGCAATGGTTAGCAGTGTAATCGAGGACGAGCTCCATTGGTAAGTTATAAGAGAAGCTTCTGTACCCTGTTTGTCACTAGAATACAGATTTCAGTACTACAGGACAAGGGGGAAGGGAGGTGCGGAAGATGAACATTGCATGCAGAGAGGGTGATTAAGGTGCAATGGTGGAAATGCCTAGCAGTATCGCAGGGCGGCAGCATCATGGGAATGCCACTAATAATGTCTGGGATGCTCACAGTGAGGAGTGCTCAAACAAAATCACATGAGTCCCAGTTGCACTGGGGGGTCTGGAGGTTCTAACCAGTCCAATTCTGGAGTACACCACCATGTCTGAGGCTGTCAGGAGGGGGCTTGGTGGGGTCGTGTGAACAAAGGGTGGAGCCGAAAGGAGTGGGGTTGCCGGCAGGTGGATGTTGGGCGGTGTGGGGCGGAAGGAAGGGGGTTGGTTATTAGGCTGGAAAAGCGGCAGTGCTGTGGGACAGGTGGGTGGAGGAGGTGAGGGTGGAGGAGGCGGGGGTGGGAGGGGGAGTGTGGGCGGAAAGGAGGATGGTCGAGGGGCACACTGTTTTGGCGATGGACAGGGCTCTTTCAGGGTGTATCGGGCTGAGCTGTAGAGGTTTATGTACTGAATGGAGCTGCTATGGGATAACCAATGCCTGTAGCAGAGCAGCAGGGCAGCACACAGCAAAATAAGCAAAACCACTCCGGCTAAGACCAACAGGAATGCGACCATGCTGTCCTCCAGGGCTCCCCCAGCTTGCCCGCAGGTCTGAGTGGAGACAAGCAAAGACCCCACATCCCCCTTAGGCCTGGTGAGGTCCTCTAGTGAGGGCTGTGGAAGTATCTGCGGATGAGCCATTTTGGTGACCTGCTCCATCTGTCTCAATCCCAGCCCTCTCAGGAGACTTCTGTGACTGAGAGTTAGAAGGGCCCAATCAGAGTACAGCTATTGTTCCCTCGGCCAATAGGAAGCGAGAGTCTGATCCACGTTCCAATCAAAGCAAATCTATTAATCCTCGGCTCTGTCAGGGATTAAACACAGCTCGACAACCACAATCAAATCCAGTAACTGGTCCAAGGTCCAGTCGAAGAGATTCACCTTTAATGAGTGGCACCTTGAAATTCACTTGTTCAGTGATGGAGAGGTCAATCTACTTCACCATTATCCACTGCCAAAAGTGATACAGTGAGGTTCATTATGAGTGTACATTCCTTTTATGTGCATCCTTTTGTGTGCCTGGATGTGTCCTCGCATTGACTTCCTTATGTTTAAGACCGAGGGAGTAGATTAAAAACTGCAGATATTAATGTAACTGAATTTGGAATTTTTCCCAGTCATACTGTTCACCTTTGAGACTATTCTGAGCTCTGTGAAAACAGCAAAGATAACAGTTGCCAGAAAACTGCTGGCACGCTCTTAATTACCGTGGAGCAGCTGAATGCGGAGACTGAAAACAAAGATTGATGGAAAGATAAATCTGTGTCCGGGAAAAACAAGCTTCTTTGACAGGTGGTGAGATCTCTGGGCTTGATGTGGGAGCCAGCGTGGAGCAAAATGGAGGCAGGCACTGGCCCATCTGGTAAACATGCCATCACACAGAAATATCGCAGTACTGTGCTGCTGCCACAGGATGGGCTGGGAGAACGGAGCCCACTGCAGTGACAGGAAAAGTGGGAGGGTCAGAGGATTTTGACATCATCGCTATTGTTACAGTACATGGTTTTCCTAGGATTTAACAAAGAGGAACTTTCCAGAAATGCTTCAAGGAATTAGTAATCTATCAAAGCTTTAAAAAAGATATAAAATTAAGATAATAAAATGAATTCATTCACATGATTTAGAAATCTGTTGTGAAACCTCACAACAAGTGACTAATTACCATGGAAATTTTATCTTTTTTTTTTTAGTTTACCAAAAAATGAGAAAGTACAACCGATGTTATCAAAGAACACAAATTACACTTCTCGTGTAGCACAGCTGTTTTTGCAAGTATGAGATAAATGAATTATACGCAAAATGATAAATATAACTCACTTTATCCAGATGACGCGGGTTAGTGCAGAATAGCCCCGCTGCAGATGGTAGGGTTTGTGGCTATCCAGGACAAAGTCAACTCTAGTCAACTTCAGGAAGCCAGAGCAAATCAGGAAGCGGAGCTTTTCCTTTGAAACACTCCAATGTGATTGGATGAGACTGCCTATTCCCAGAAATGCAGGAAATGCTAGGAGAGTGTTATGAAAGTGAGTGTGTGTGTGTGTGTGTGTGTGTGCTCGTGTGTTTGCACACGTGTGCGTGCGTGCGCATGTGACTGCATTTGTAATAGCCAAGTGTGTTAGTGAAAAAGGAATTAAATTAAAATTGTTCCTTCAAGTATTGCATTCCCTGAAAGACTCTGCTTGTTTCTCCCAGCAAAATCACAGCTCTGATTAGCACACCTTAGCCAAAGGTGTTCCAGACTCTAAATCTTGTCATGGGTTTGCCAAAGTATGGGGGTAAAAAAGCACATGCAACAATGATGGTATGCTTGCATTAATACACAACCAGGTGGAATAATGGAATCTTACATTCTCACAGTATTCCTGTATCATTGGCCAAACCTCACAGCATACTGAAGCATGTTTCACAATTCATAGTCATTGCAGATTGACTACTTCTGTCAAACATCCAGGACTAATCAGCCCTGAAAGCTAACAAATAGAAAAGAAAGAAAGAAAGAAAGAAAGGCAGTTCTGTCGCACCGCAGTAAAATCAACACCATCAAGTATCCTGTTACTTTTACCTCTTACGCCCTGAGCCTCTGGCTCGAAAAAGATGTGGCCAAAATGAAAACAGTATATCTCCGCAACTACATGTTCTATTTGAATAATCTTGGTGTTGAAATATTTAGGTAACACCTTGGTGATATTTGTCGTGGGATAAAAGCCGGTAATAATGTCACTGGGCCAGAGTAAATGAAGATGGAACAGAGCATAAATGAAAGATCTCATTTCCACATCAAAAAGTTTTGCTTTTATCCCTTTTGAAATGACTCAATTGCAGTCTGGTCTGAAACCTAAAGAAAAATTACAACACGGAATCTCAACATTAACTGTGCCAAAGTTAATTCTAATCAAGTAAATCAGAGCAAAATTAGAGAGGTTTTAGTTCAGGAATGTCCAGGTGGCATCTGAGGGTAACCACTTTCGGTCCTCAGCCACAGGCTAACCTTGACGTAACAACTTCCTTGAACTTACTGAGTGTTCTGAGTTGTATCTCTCATGTTGGAGTAGAATCACAAGATAATTTAGTCAAAGATTCAGATTTTTTCCAATTGAACACAAGAAGTGTGAAATCAGTAAATGAAAAGCGCAACAAGTTGATTCAGCTCCAAGGCTTAATATACGCTTGCATGCCAGACATTGTTGCCCTTACAGAAACATGGCTGGATGACTCTGTTGAGTCAAATGAAATTCCTCTTGACGGTTATATCCCGTATCGCAGAGATAGACGTGGCAAATGAGGCGGCAGAGTTTTTATTGGGTTTCATAAAAATATACTCTCCTGCCGACGGCTGGAATTAGAACCCAGTAATTGGTGCCTTGTAAATCCATGAAGGTGTGCATTATTTTGTGGTATAGACCTCCAAATAGCGATCAAGTATCCTATTATGATTTATTGTCAAACGTGTTTACTAAATGCAGTATGGAGTACAAAATTACTTTAGCAATTGGCGATTTTAATCTCCCAGACATACCCTGGTGGGATGAATCAGCAAACACTGGTCACGCACTGTGTTATTTGACTGACAGCTTTTCCCTAATCCAGATCATCAATCAACCGACTCATTAAGGGTAAGGTACTCGATTTAGTACTTACCAATACCCCCAAATGTGCATTTGGTCAGTTTGACAGGGATCATGCTGTGATCGAGTTCAGTTTCCAATCTCGAGTCAAAAGATTTTGCACTTGCGCGCCTAAAGTGTACAATTTCAAGGGAGCTGACTTTAATGGGCTTCGATCTTACATGGGCAAAGCGTCATTCCACTCCGCTATGCTTCATCGTGATCTTAAACTTGCTGACAAATTTGGTTAGATCTTGTGCATTCATTTGTCAACAAATTTATTCCTACTACTGTAATCAAGGATGTAAATTCTCCTGTCTGGATTGACAGTTGTAATGTGAATAGAAGCCACTAGATGACAATATTGACCTTTTCTTTTGTTAAGCCCAGACTGGAGCTAGGTTTGGACATGTCCTGGGCATGTCTGAGATGGAAAGTCCCAGAGAATTAAAAAAAGTCTAAAAGGTGGGAGGGGTCTGCAAAAGAGTACATAAAAAGAAAATTGAGAGAGTAAAGTAGTAGGAGAAATTGCAAGGAGAAGGATACATTTGACCAGACCTGTCACTCTTTTCAAGGCCTGTGAAGCTTTATGTGGATTTTTGCCTGTGTTGGAGCATTTTCCTCACCCGGAACATCACCAAGCAACCCAACCAAAGGGACTGTAAATATTTTTTTTCTTGTATATATCAATCTTGGTCGGTAGAGTAGATAGTAGATTAGTTAAAAATCTTTGTTTAATTAAATGTGTTTAAGTTTTAAAATTGTGTCTGTCATCCCTTGCTGTCTGTCATCCCGGAGACAAGCTAAAAAACGCAACACTGCAGCATTGTAGGAAAAATTTTGTAAATTAAGAAGCAAATAAAAAAATGTATGTGCTTTTAAGTATAATCAGTTTTTAGATGTTATTAAAATATTGCCCCGCCCCGCCCGACCCGCGGGTAAACCTGCGGGACCCACGGGTTCCGGGCCGACCCGTGCATCACTACTAAGCGTATAATGCAGAGCGATTCATAGGCGCGAAATATTTAGTTTTGGGGCCTTATTTATGTTGTGCAGTTTTGATTATTTTATTTTATTCACTTTTATACATGCAGTTGTCGTGTTCCTCCTCAGTTTGTGCTCTGAATGCAAAAATATTCATAGAAGTTACGTATTTAGCTTTGTGTATTTTGAGTAGTTTTGGAATTTAATTGCATTTTATTCACGAATGCAGTTTTCATGTTTTTCATTTTCTTAATAATCTGCTCTGAAATGCACTTTGAACATATAAATACAAAACCAGTGAAGTTGGCACGTTTTGTAAAACGTAAATAAAAACAGAATACAATGATATGCAAATCCTTTTCAACCTATATTCTATTGAATACACTGCAAAGACAAGTTACTTGATGTTCGAACCGGTAAACTTTGTAATTTTTGCAAATATTTGCTCATTTGGAATTTAATGCCTGCAACATGTTTCAAAAAAGCTGGCACAAGTGGCAAAAAAGACTGAGAGAGTTCAGGAATGCTCATCAAACACTTATTTGGAACATCCCACAGGTGAACGGGCTAATTGGGAACAGGTGGGTGCCATGATTGGGTATAAAAGCAGCTTCCCTGAAATGCTCAGTCATTCACAAACAAGGATGGGGCGAAGGTCACCACATAGTGAACAAATGCGTGAGCTGACTGTCCAACAGTTTAAAAACAACATTCCTCAACGAGCTTTTGCAAGAAATTTAGGGATTTCATCATCTACGGTCTGGAATATCGTCAAAAGGTTCAAAGAATCTGGAGAAATCAGCGCACGAAAGCGACAAGGCCGAAAACCAACATTGAATGCCTGTGACCTTCGATCCCTCAGGCGGTACTGCATCAAAAACCGACATCAGTGTGTAAAGGACATCGGCACATGGGTTCAGGAACACATCAGAAAACTACTGTCAGTAACTAAAGTTCGTTGATACATCTGCAAGTGCAAGTTAAAACTCTACAATGCAAAGCGAAAGCCATTTATCAACAGCACCCAGAAACGCTGCCGGCTTCGCTGGGCCTAAGCTCATCTAAGATGGACTGATGCAAAGTGGAAAAGTGTTCTGTGGTCTGACGAGTCCACATTTCAAATTGTTTTTAGAAACTGTGGACGTCGTGTCCTCCGGACTTAAGAGGAAAAGAACCATCCGGACTGTTATAGGCGCAAAGTTCAAAAGCCAACATCTGTGATGGTATGGAGGTGTATTAATGCCCAAGGCATGGGCAACTTACCATATGTGAAGGCACCATTAATGCTGAAAGGTACACACAGGTTTTGGAGCAACATATGTTGCCATCCAAGCAACGTCTTTTTCATGGACGCCCCTGCTTATTTCAGCAAGACAATGCCACGACACATTCTGCATGTGTTACAACAGCATGACTCCGTAGTAAAAGAGTGCAGGTACTAGACTGGCCATCACTGAAAATGTGTGGCGCATTATGAAGCGTAAAATTCGACAACGGAGACCCTGGACTGTTGAACAGCTTAAGCTGTACATCGAGCAAGAATGGGGAAGAATTCCACCTGAAAAGTTTCAAAAATTGGTCTCCTCAGTTTCCAAACATTTACTGAGTGTCGTTAAAAGGAAAGGCGATGTAACACAGTGGTAAAAAGGCCCCTGTGCCAACTTTTTTGCGTGTGTGTTGTTGCCTTTTAAATTCTAAGTTAAAAATTATTTGGAAAAAAAAAAAAAGTTTCTCAGTTTGAACACTAAACATCTTGTCTTTGCAGTGTATTCAATTGAATATAAGTTGAAAAGGATTTGCAAATCATTGTTTTCTGTTTTTATCTAAGATTTACATAACGTGCCAACTTCACTAGTTTTGGGTTTTGTAAATGTGTATGTATGTTTAAAAAGATGACATGTGTTTTCAAAGGCTGTTTTTGAAAAATATATTTGCTTGAATTCGATTCTATAGATACAGTTCCCAACAAAGGGAACGCCCGCAAAAGTGGAGCCAAGGGGGAAAACAAACCGGTCTCTGCCATTAGCCATAATGCCAAAGAGTTGCTGTGAGCCCTTTTGCACCGCAAATAAACAAAAAAATCACCAGTTAAAGTTTTACATTTTACTAAATAATAAAGTGGAACCACAAAGGAGGACAAAATGGCTTCAAGCTATCAGAAGAGAGAACGAGTTTGGCAGATTATGGTGGGGCCCCACAACAGAACATGTATGTCTGCAGGCCACTGAGTCGGATCATTTGCCCAGTCTTATAAAACGTATGGACAACAATCCAACCCCAGTATATTTAATTTTTTGATATATCAATCCTTGTCAGCAGGCAACAGCGACTCAAAATACGTCATGACAACTTCTTAGCGTTCGCAAGACAAGTTTAAATTCTGCGTTTTTACAGTATAGCGGACTGGGGGGGAATGATTGTTTTCCCCCTCGGCTCTAACATTTGTGGGCGTTCCCGTTGTTGCAGACTATATCTATAAAAGTGGGTCATGACATAATGACCGTGGGAAAATTTGGGTCCCAATGTGAGACCAATTGAGAACCCCTGCCTTAAAAATAATGATTGGTCATGACCTATTTTCAATCATTCATTTAAATTACCTTGACAAAAACTCCGAAAACTCTCAACATTATCAGGTGTGGTCAGTTTTCCTAAAGAACGCGCCGCTGTCAACTCTCAAGCATTCGGTGTGAGTTTTAGAGGCATATTTACATTCCTCTGCTGTAGTCAGCAATTATTAAATCAACACATGTGCAAGAAATTCTCGCATGGAATTGAAGTCCTTGTGCATGGAGGTTTATCAGTTTCACCTGCGTTATGACTCCGGACTTCTCACACTTTTCTCTACTCAGGGGTTAGAAGCAATGCATGTGTTTCATTATTGTTTAAACTGTTTAAATGAAGTAAGACATTTGAAATGTGTTTATGCAATTCCATTGCTTCCAATGATCTTACCCAGCAATCAATACATGTGATTAAAAGCTAAGGAGTTCTGGAACGATGGTTCTCAAAATCAGTGCATAGGAACTACTGTGTGTGCTGGTTTTTGTCCAACCACTACAGCAACCCTAGAATTTGCTAAGACATTAAGTTCCCTCAATAGCATGTTCATAGGGTGTCAGAACCCTTGCCTGAATGACTTTTGTGTCTCGTCCCATTCAGCAACTTGCATGTCAATTACAAGTAAAGGTATTGTCTCTTTTGATTGGTTTGTGTCTTGCATGTTCCCTGATCCCAACTGTGTCTTCTCTCATTGTTACCCTACCTTTTGTTTGTGATGGATTTATGCCCCCTCCTTTCAGTTTGCAGATGGACAGATTGTCATTGCTATATACTCTTTAGCCCCAGTCAGTATTTACTGTAAAACTCCTCAGCATTTTAAAGTGAGTCTTGATCTTTAATGATAGTACTAAATGGAATTACTCCACCTTGTTTAGTTAATTGGAACAATCTCACAAGCCTTCCTTACAGTCTCCAGGATTGGGACAATGTTCCTGTTAACCCTCTCCCAGTCTGTTCCTTTGTCCACTTTATTAGGAACAAGCTCCCAATGCTTCTGTGGTCATCAAAATTTGAACCGCGGTCCGCCTAAACTTATCCATCATGCCATTGGATAGTTTGGCAAAGGCAAAGTGTGCACTCCATCTGGCAGTAATCCCAGAAAGTCACTGGCTGAGCATTGACTATGCCCCCACTGCCTCGCCTGTAACATCTGAACTGAACCATTGTTTACTGTCTACTCGATAACTATCAATAAACCCCACTTGATTCCAGGTCTGGATCATAATATTGGGATTATTTTCTCTTTCAAGATGGGTAATTTCAGAGGAGTCCAAGAGAAACATGAATTTTATGTTCAACTTTTACTTTGGAAATGACCAGTGCAAGAAACAGTGAAAATTCTAACTGATAAAATAAAAGTAAAAAATAGTGCCATGGGCACTATCGCTCGCTTTGTTTATTTCAGGCTTTAATGTTATTTCAGTTCACAAGTGGTAGTATTGTTTATGCTTGGATCCAACAATGGGACAATGAACACACTTTTTGTAATTAGTGTACGAGAAAAAATATATCACCACAAGCGGTAACTACTGGGTCCAAGCAACATGAGGTAAGCATCAGCTTTGAAGCAGTGAGGACAGAAATTGTTTACGTTTTTTCTAATAATTTCCAGCTCAGGGCGCATAACTGTGCATGGAATACATTGCCTTGCAAATTTTACGTTGATTAGTCACTGCCATGTCTTTGAAATAGCAGCTGTTACCTGATTGACAAATAGCAGCCAGATATTTAAAGATTTTTTTGCTCATTGGGATGACTATTTGATCCTCATCCAGAATGCAAAATGCACAATGTGAACCATTGAGTCAAATGGTAGAAAACAAATATAAAATTTTACATTGTTTTTCTTACTAGAGTGCCACATATTAGTCATTTGGAATCAAATTTGTTGTACCTCTATATAGCACCACCATTTGGCCAAGTTGCTGGATTGTATTTTTTTGTACTGAGAAACAGTATTTCCTACCAGAAACTCTTTATTAACCTTTAAAGGAAGTTATTTGCAGAAGTCTTCCCCTTTACTCAGGTAATTCCCACAAGCTCCCAAGCCTATTCAGGATCCAGGGCTGGGACCGCGTTTAAATTAACCCGGTTCAAGCCAGCTCCTTTGTTCAATTTAATAGGAACAAGCTCCCAAGCCTAATCCAGAGTCCGTGATTGGGACCATGTTCTTGTAAACCCTGTCCAAGTATGTTCCTCTGTCCAGTTTTTTAGGAACAAGCTCCCAATCCGTGTGTGGTTATGAGGATTTGAGCCAAGTTCCCCTCAAGCTACTCCATTCTCCTTGTGGACGATTCGGCTCTGGTGAAGTGTGCGCTCCACCCGTCAGTCATGCTGGAATGCCACTGGCCGGGAATTGACTTTGATGTACTTTACCACTACATCTGAACTGAACTCCACTTCTTCTTCTGGGTTCCATCCTACTGTTACTGCATTACTTTCAATGAACCTTCCTATTGGATTGTACACTGCCTCTGCACAGGTTCCCTGCTGTGCTTCATAACACTATAGCAGGGGCAGATCTATTCAGTTGTAGCCAGCTACACTGGAATACACAAACTCAGCAGTTCCGAGTGAAACTGTGTAACTCCAGTCTGTGAGCACAACTTCGAGCAGCGTAGCAAACTAAAAATGGGACCAAACAAATAAAACAGTTTTAGGTAAAAATTTAACAAACCATTTTGAGGAAAAAAAATCTCACAGCAGTAGCAGTATCGGATTGATTCTTCAAAGTATCAAAATAGTATAATCTGCTTTTTTTCGTAGGTGCATTGCAGGTGAATGGGACAGTATGCCTTTAATGCCTCCTCTTCTGCACAGAGGTATGGGAATCTTGGTCAGTGAATTGCAAAATGTATTGTGCGCATTGGTAACTATATATTAAGCCTATGCTGAAAGTCATGAAAATATAGCTGTAAGGGACAAAGTTTTAATTTGATTTTAGTGATTGAAGTAAACTCAATTTGAGTTCAATAACTTCAAATTAAGCTTTAAATCAAATCTCAATTAAAGCTCGGGAGAATGGATCTCACCCCCATTAAAAAAATTCACTTCTGTCAATGCCTCTGCAATTAAAATCAGATAAGAGTCAGTATACTTAAAGGCCCTCCCCTGCCTCTGCAGGTGATGGTCAATCAATCTTGCATGGTTAGAGGCCAGCCTCATGGCAGGTTTAGGTCACGGTGTTATGACACAATTCAGTCATGGCAGTTAAGACCTGACACACAGAGCAATTTTACCACATACGTATCATCATATATCATATCATTACATAGTGATTTTAGTATCTGTAGTCATTGACCAGTCCGCATGTAGGCATTCAGAATTTAATTTATGGAGTCTAAGTGTAAGACAAATGAAAAATAATTGCTGGAGCTGACATGAAAAATATATCTGATATGTGGTTCTGAGCCCAGGGGGAACGCTGTCCTCCTCTTTCTATTCCACAAGGGTCCGTAACAATCAGCATCCACACCTTCTGGTCCCGTTGCCCTCAATCTGTCTGCCTCTTCCACAGAATTACCTTCTGAAAGGCTGTCAGGACTGCATTTGTTGTGTATGGTATTTCATAAGCTGCCTTCCGCATATGAGTATGAAAGTAATGAATAATAATGCAAAACACAGACAATATTAGATTGCAGAAGCATGTTTTTTCCGAGGCCTGCTGCCCTTCAGTGGATCGCGAAATGACTGCGATGCTGTTTTCATTTTTTTTAAAGCCCTTGAAGATTTATTATTCAATGCTTCATATTAAATTCATCTTTTGTGAAATCTTTTAAATGTGCACAAAATGCAAATTTTTTAAAATTGCTGTCCTGCACTGTCCAAAAAAACATGCATGGCAGTTAGAAACATTGTGTCAGCTAACTGATTATCTTTTAAGAAACATAAAATCCAATCGGCAGTTTATTTGAAGAATCAGTCATGAGTTACAATGAGAGGGTGAGACAAATAATGTTACAGCTGAGTACACCTGCACCGGTCCCAAATGTTCCACAATTTTTATCTATTAAACAATAATTAAGCTGATAACCATCATCAGCCGCCTGCCATCTTATCACCAGAAAAAATTCAGTGAAGAGTTTTCCGTTCCAGTTGATGCGTTCAACCTAAGTCTCCAATTGGGCTCATTTAACTAAGTACAGGACTGTCCTTTCACTTTTCTGTAAAGCTGCATTAACTCAAATTTTGCTTAAGGTTGCCATAATGTTAGGAATATATTAGATTTAAATTTGTATTACATCTGCTGAATGTCATGCTTATAAGACCTTAGGAGGTAATGACTGTGGAACTCTCAAATGTCCAAAATTATGTGGCACAGGATTCACATTGAAGTACTTCTTTGGACTCTGGTAGCCTTGGGGATGATTCTGCTGGTGCTAATATGATAACACATTCCATAATCTTGATCTGATTGGGGCTCTGCCACACTCGTTCTGTACTGTATTCTGCCTGTCTCATCTTAGCACTTCATCTCATCTCACTTTTCAGTATATTTCAACATATTGCATTTTCTTTAATAATGAGCTATTCAGTAGTGGGATGCCATATGTCCTGTGCACTTCAAAAATCAAAGGATATTTTGCAATTGGTATACATTATAATACCTTCATGTTCCAAAGACTACACTTGGAAAATGAGTGAAAATGCAATAAGAATGTCTATGGTTACATTTACTCAGAGAGCATTTGAATGGAAATAATAATGCATTTATCGCCCAAAAAAATGAAGTTTTATAAAACGGCTGATGGTGCCTAATACGAAAAGAACAACCATTCCACAGATGAACATTGTTTTAAACTCCCTTTGGTTTTCACTTCATTCTGAGTAAACTGCAGGCCCTGACACAAGCTTGATTTCTCCTGGGAGTTTAAAATTCAAACAAATCCCAGATAACATACGGATGTGGGCCACATCAGGCAACGATCCGGCACTTTTGGCATTCTTTAGGCTCACATCTATTTTGTCCAGGGCAAAAGTGGCCCATGTGCTAAATACTGAATTTGGCCCGAATATCATAAGACAAATATGGGCCACAATTGGCAAATATTTGGCAGAGTGACAATGGTCAGTCTGTAAGTGAATCAAAACCGGCCCACATTTGCTGCATCATTTGTTCTTGGCTGACATCTGGCATTATGATGGCTTGATTGTGGCCAAGTTCTGGCAAACAGGAGAGGAGCTCCCAAGTGCCATCATTCCATCCGGCATGTGGGCCGGATGGGCCGGATGAATGTGTCAGATGTGGGCCGGATATGGACGAGAAGAATTTTGCTATATGGGATGCCAATGCCAATGTTCTTAAAGGTGTAATTTCCCCACTGAATCCATATAAGACAAGCATTGCAATGTGTAAACCTTTGGAAATATTAATTTAACCAAAAATTCAGTCCCAAGCCAGATTTATTGCTTACCTAACTACCAAATGGATTGTAGAAGGCATGCATGTTCATCAGTTTGCCTGTTTGAAAGATATCATAAATAGAAAAGCGCTCAGAGAGCGCAAAACTGCCAGGTGGCAGCAAAACCCTAAAGCACTATGGCAAGCCATTTTAATATTTAATCGCAAAGTTTGACTATCCGGGGTTAACATTGCATATATCAACAACACCATTTTGACTCGTGGTAATTACATTGTGACTAGTCAGAATTTTCATTCAAGATATCTATAATGTCTTTTTGACCAGTGAAAACTACAGTTAGAGATATCTGTAATTCCTTTTTGACCATAGTCACAACTGAATTACAGATATCAGCAGGGACTTCACTGAAAGCGACACTGGACTCGTCACACATCCTAACTGACAATTGTAGATATCTGCAATTCAGTTTTGACTTTGCAGAATGAAGATTAAAGATATCTCAAACGTCATTATTTAGTCAGATTTTTTGTGCAGCGTTTGCTATCATCAGTGGAAGAAATGGCGGTTGCTGTTGTGGATAAGATTGATAGAAAATGCCATAAAATAGAAAGAGCTTATCACCACGGAATTAGAGGCAAAGGAGAGCTTTGTTCATTAGAGACTTGTGGTACAAATTTACAGCGAATTGAATATTTGTTGTCTCGCTCCAGACACACTTGAGGACCTATGATGAAGTCTGGATGGTGTCACAACACTGATCTCTCCTCGTTCACTGCGGTCAAGCTATCACCAGTTCGAAAAACAACGGTCACCGCAAAAAATTGATGCGCAAATACAGCGGACAGCGCGGTAGTGAGGTCACGTGATTTTTTACAATAGCTGTCAAAAATGGGCTTGTTGAAAAAAATACCGAGGCTTATTCAACAAAAGAATTTGTGTATTTTGTTCAGGAAAACATTGTGAACAACTTCCATAGTTTTGTTTGAAAAGGATTTTATTAATTTATTTTTTCAATAAATTGTGATATTTTGTGCAGATTGAAAAGAGAGATTTTGGAAAACTGCTGTTACTCCAGTTGATGAACAATTGCATATCACTGTAATAATGTTTTATTTAAAGAAAAAGAAAAAAAAAGAAAAAAGTAGACTTTGGCATTAATAAAGGAATTGCCATTAGAATTGGTCATTTTAGGTGAACAAAAAATGAGAAAATTCAAGCAGGGACCATAATATTGTGTAATTCAAAATGTTTGTGGAAATTAGTGGGCCCAAACCATAGTGCACATGCTGTAGTAAAAGCGTATTCAATAAAGAGAGAATGCATGGGTAAATCATCAAAAAAACAGCCATCAAAGTATGCGCTTTGCAATTGGACGCAACTAAATGGAGGCGTGTCTGAGGGCCTGGGATGGTTAAAACTGAAAATCTTCATGAAAATTAGCACTTGCATACAACACTACATGCATTCCAGTAGAGGACGTCTGAATAGGAAGAGATTCCATGTTGGATATATTAAATTAATGGCGATCAAAATTGGTATTGTGCACGGATGCAGATGATTGGATTGGGGGGGTCATGTTTGAGGGCCTCTAGTTCCTGCAAATCAAATAGTTTGTGAAAATTAAGACTTGTCCACTATATTACAGAGATCCCTCTATAAGCGCAAAGAATACGATGAGATTCTGTGGCAGAATTTTGAAATAAATGGCCATTAAATTTGATACTGTGTAATGTGCCAATGCAGACAATTGGATGTTGTTTTATGTATTTTAAAACATGCATGTGTAAATGTTATTCTTCATGGCATTCATGCACCACAGCATAATAAAAGAAAAAAAAACAAACATCAAAACGGAGAATCGGTGGGTTCTTCATTGGTGAAATTATGAACATATGGTCGCAAAAACTAACCATTTATTGGGTGAGCAAATTCGTCAAATCTATTTTCTGTCATGTTTATGTTTAGGTCAAGAAAACAATTTTGAAATAAATAAAACACTTGTGTTCAGGTACTTAAGTTGGAGATATCTAATTCTATCATTGACTTATTCGGTCTGTAAGATTATATAATAACTTGAAATAATTTGCATAAGAGAAAATTAAACAATATGCTCCAGTTTATTTTATTTTGCAAGGCATACATGGATATTTCTGGCGAAGGGGAAGGTTAAGAGGGTAAATACACCTAAGAGGACAAATGAATAGTTTGGTGAAAACATACAATTGCCATTGTTTTTGTAACAAAAACCATCAAATGTAGGTGGGCCGCAGGACCGAGTAAGGCAATTTCAAGTTAACGCATTTTTTTTTCAATCAAAGCAGTACAAAGTACGTCAGGTGATGCACATTGATTCAAAAATTACCGGTACATTAGGCTGACACCTGATGTAAAATATTACAAGTAATATTGAACGCAAGTTCTTTTTGATAAATTATTGATACTAAAACACAGTCATCCATTCATTTTAAATCATGGTCACCCATTCCATTGTCTTCATTCTCACACTGCAAAGTGCCTAATTTGATGGCCATTTATTTAATAATTCCACGATGGAATCTTTTCATTTTCAATGTGTTTGTACAAGAATACATGAAGCATGGAAAGGAGCTGTTAAATTTCACAAACCTTTTGACTTGCAGAAATTACAGGCCCTCAAAAATCACCCTCATTCAACTGTCTACATGCGTGCATGGCAAAAGTAACAAAATTTGATGGCCATTTATTTAATAATTCCACAGTGGAATCTCTATATTCAATTTTTTATTATAAAAGAAAAGATGTAGTGCGGCAAGCGTTATTTTTCTAAAAGTTTTTGATTTGCAGGAATTACAGACCCTGAAACGTGTCCGCACATTCAATCATCTCCTTTCGCACACTGCAACACTTCAGACATTGATGCCCTTTTTTTCATAATTCCATCATAGAATCTCTTCATATTCAGTCAATTTATATTACAGTGCATGTAGTATGGTCAGAAATTGTTGATTTTCACAACTTTTGATTTACAGGAATTACAGGCTCTCAAACATGGTACCCCAATCAGTCCTCTTCATTCAGACATAGCAATAGTTTCCGATTCGATGGCCATTTATTCAATAAGTTCAGCACTGAATCTTTTCATATTCAGTGTGTTTATACGACAACACTTTATGTTTATACCTATAGTAAGCAAGAGTTACTTTTGACGAACCACTTGATTTGCAGGAACCACAGGCCTTCAAGTATGGGTATTTACATTCACACATTAATCAGTACCAAATTTGACGGCCATTAATTTTAAAATTCCACCATGAAAATTCTTCATATTTTTACATTTTATACCGGGATCCATGCGTTATGCTAGTGAAGTGTTAATTTTGACAAACTTTTTGATTTCCCGGAATTATCAGCCCTCAAAAATGACATTCCATCCAATTGTCTGCATTTGCACATTGCACACTACCAAATTTGATGGCCATTTATTAAAAAATTCCAACGCAGAATCTTTTCATATTCGATGGGCTTATAGTTGGATCCATGTAGTATGATATGCAAGTGTCATTTTTCACAAACTTTTTGATGTATCAGAATTATCAGCCGTTCCATTTAGAACAATTATTAGTCCTGACCTGTTCCTAATCGGGGAGAACAAGCCGCACCTGTTAAGTGTGGAGGGCTCTTGGAGCGAACCTTCAGTTAATTATGAAAATGACTGAGAACAGGTCAGGACTAATAATTGTTCTAAACGGAAGTTTTGTGCAACCCAATTCTCTGTTCGTGTTCTGCAACTGGACTGAATTTAGCCCATGATTTAATTGCTGTTAGATTGCATACGGAGAGAAACCGTGTCTTCGGTTGCCAATTACGATAATTGGAAAACGCGTCAATAAATGAAAATGGTTTAGAACTACTAATTGCAGTCAGAAAGTGACGTGTCTCAGCACCCCCGCTGGCTACGCCGCTGTCGGCAAGTACACATGCCAAAATGAAATTATCCCTTTGTTCTAAAAATGTAAAGAGATCGGTAATCAACATATTATATCATATATCGTATTTATGACCACAATGACGTTTAATGAAACCTCCAAGAAATATCAAAACGAAGACATTTCAATGATAAACCTACCTGATCTGCCATCTTGGATTTACTTCACTGGAGGCCGCCATTGAGTCATTGTTACCAGGGCCTCACTTAGAGCTCAAGTACAACGAGGCACGGGTACCAGGCTGGGTGTGCCAGGGATGTCATCCAATCAGCTGCAACATGTACGCAAACCGCGCCAAAGATGGCAGTGGCACAATGAAAACAACGAGGGAAGTATATAAATGCATCTCTTGCAGCTTACTATTCACCACGGTTGATGACATCAAACGACATGTTTGTGGTAAGTAGAAGTTTAAAAAGTTTAAAAATCAAACACAAATTTGAATCTATTTCATCAAGCTCCGAGAATTCTTCCAAGAGAACGCACAGTATGGCCCTCTCAGCTGCTATTGTTACAACGCTTGTGTGATACAACGGGGTGTTCAGCGCACTACTGTTGCCGTTTAAATATATGTTTTACTACGTGTTGCCAACTTTGAACGCACCCAGGGTTTCCAACGCTTCTTCTTAGCATCATTTCCAGCCGTTCGCTCTGATGACTGTCACAAACTGGCTTTAAGCGACAAACATCCAGTGTTGCACGACCCAAATTTCCTCATTAGATTAATTTCTGGAGCTAGCTTTCATTTCTTTCATCGAGCAGTGGCAAAATTGAGTCGCTAGCAAGGCTTGCTAGAGAGCTAGCAAGATCTTCTGTTTAGGTTTTATATTGAATTTACTTTTACATCTTCTGATGCAACTGGCTTGCTAGTACTGCAATATTGTTATGGTTTTATTAGATGTGCTCAGCTAACCATAGCTCCAGATGTGATGGTCTTGAGAGTGCAACTGACGCCGAGTAAGAAGGGAAACGAAGTATCGACAATATTAAAATATGCGTGGATCGAATGTTAGATTTATGAAACAACATTTCAAAGTTATGGAATATCTACACATTAATCACAGATATTTTCACGTATTTTATCTGTCGCTTAAGCCAGTTCATCACTTATCAGTGAGAACGGCTGGAAATGTGTTGCTTGTTAGAAATCCTCTCGTTTCTCGTTGGAGCAGCAAATGCCTCATTAAGAGTGCCAATGAGCAAACATCGGTAACAGGTAATCGAGACAAATCATGCGAACATCATTTGTGGTTAATTAAGCCAAATCCTGGGAATATGGCTATAGCTAAAATCACATTTTCGGGATGTTATACCTGTCATCTGCACATCATGTGATGCAGATTGATCAGTAGCAGAAGCAAACCGGAAATAGTTAAGCTTACCAACGTATTTCAGAATGTACACAGCGTCATCTTGTGCAACTAGCCAATTGGAAAGACTTGAAATCTTGAACTTTGGCGTATATCTCACCTGTACTTTGGCCTAGATATGCCAAAATTTAATCACCGGTTCCTTGACTTTATATCCACCTTCTCTGAAAATTTAATCAAAATCGGTGCATTGCTTTTTCAGTTATCTTGCTAACTAACAAACAAACAGACACTACCGAAAAAATAACCTCCTGGCGGAGGTAATGAGCATTATAGAGGCAGATGTCATGTAAATGTTATCACATGAGCAATTAAACCTTGGGTGTTGGAAGGCAACCTTAACGAATAATAAACACCAAGGTTAATGGGTTCGTTTGTTTTTCCAGTTAATTTTTGTCATCTGATCATACCACAATACATTAATTATCACATCTGTTCGCTACTAGAGCAGATCTTGCTCTCATTGGGATTTTACCAGCCAGACCGCCAGCTGAGGTGAAGCGAGTCGCATTGAGTTTGGATCTCAATGAGATGTAGACAGCATGTGCGCACAATCTGGATCAAATGTAGGTCTTGGGTCATTTTTCTGTTGCATGTGAGTTTCTCTAGAGTTTAGACCGAAGGGAAGCGATTCAAAGATGGCAAAACAGGACACCTGAGACCTGCTGTCTCTGAGCACTGTGGTCTCACACCACTGAGCAAGCTACACTTGACAGCAGTTACAGAAATAAAGCAATATTTGAGGAAATTGTGGATTTTCTAGCACAAATGAAAGCAATAGCTGCGTTAATCGCACCACTGCAGCTCTCTCCTCAAGAAAGCTCATCTCATGGGCCCTGCCACCATTACAGAGTAAAGAAAACAGCCAATGAGAAAAGAAGAGGGCTGTTTTTAATACCATTAGTCATTTTTGATGCACCATGTATTTGTGTGGGAAAATATTTGATCTCTATCAGATCATGCTGCTCACATTGAGGTGTCATATGTGGAATACAAACTGTATAAGTGCACACTGCTGAATTCCGATCTGGCACGTCTAATCACAAAAGCCGCATTAAAAAGACAATTGTAACCATGGATTAAGTTGTATGAAGGAATACAATCCAAATCCTTAGAAGCTCTCTCCTCCAATCTGTCACAAACTGATGCATGAAGACAATACCTGGATCTCAATTTCAAAAGCTTCATCAGCTGTTTTTGTTCCTTGCACCTGAAAACAACAACCTCACAACTCATTAATAATCATTTTGTTATTAAGGGTCCGATTTTTCTGGATGCGCTGCATCAGACAATAGGTGCACGTACCAGTTGCAACATCAATATTGATGGTTTAGATGTATTTCAGGGGTGTTATCCATGTAAATTGGATAGAACTAGTGGGTGCTCTGGTCTGACAATGCAGCAGCCTTCAAAATTATTTGGTAATTATATTTTCAGTTATGTTTTCTAATTTTGACAAAATATGCTTATTTTTAACATTGTATATCATGTTTTTTATATTTTACTTTCATATTGAGCGCAGGTTTCTTTAGCGAGGACACACAGGGAACACTCATTCCGAGAACAGCTGCAAGAGGGCAAAGAGGGGAAGAGAACAGAATGATTCCCCCGCATGGTTTTAAGGATAGGAGCCTCGCTCAAGGCTTCAACTTAATCTCTCCAGCTGCAAGGCAGAATTTTGATGTGCGCACCAGAGACTCCAACCAGCAACTCTGCAGCTGCTCATCAAGCTGCTACTTGGCTTCCCTGTTGCCTGACTACATAGTTTATACCAATAAAAAGTATGAGCAAACTCAGATAACAGGGAGAGATTCTGTTTTGCGTTGTACTGAAGCACATCATCCGCAGTCAATTCTTTCAATGAACTTGCTAAGTAAAAAATAAACTTTCAGACTAGTCTGAATTTAGATAATAATGTCCAAAAAGACTGCCCAATGAAATTTGAGAAAGACAACATCCATGATGTTCAATCCTAACGTTACATCCTTAAAGAGGGATTTTGCGCTCTTAGACAGATAGTAAACCAGTGTAAGCAGAAGCTGGTTCGAACGAGAAATCTTTTTATGAAGGGTCATTGTTGTGGGGTGAGACTTGCAGTCCAATTGCACTATCAGTGGGGAGACATAAACAACTTACTGGGTACTGAGGGAACTTTTGAAATGAAGATCGAAATGCACCAAACAAATACCTTCAAAGTGATATGAGCAGGAATGAGATTTTATGAGAGCCAGGCATCCCCTATCTTTCATATATTTATCTGCAAATCAGGTCTAACGGAGAGCACACAAGGGGCAGGAGTGCCACAGATTGCATCTCTCTTTTGTCCGGCAAAGAGCAGGGCTGCTGTCAATTATATTGAGGGCCTGGCTGACTTCAGTGCTTCATATTATTCTGATAGCTTGGTTGTGCTCAGTAGGACAGATAGGTGGGCTGAGCGCAGAGAAACAGAAACCTGTGCTGTGTTCAGCAGGACAGGAATCTGGACTGTGGGCTATAGAGTAGATATTTGGGCTGTTGTAAGTAAAATAGCCAGTTGGGCTGTGGTTAACAGAGTAGATAGTTTCACGGTGGAATCACATTGCAGATAGTTGAGTTGTACTACCCCAATTCCGAAATAGTGGGAACAAAGAGTAAATTGTGAAAAAAATCAAAATGCAATGACTTTCAGATCACATGAGCCAATATGTTATTTACTATAGAACACTGATAACATTTCAAATGTTGACACTGAGACATTTTACATTTTTATCCACAAAATTAGTTTATTTCAAATTTTCTGGCTGCAACAGGTCTCAAAAAAGTTAGGACACAGGTAAAAGAGGGCTGAAAAAGCAATTTATCTAAGAGAATCAGCTGAAAGAACATTTAGCAAGTAATTAAGTTAACTGGCATCAGGTGTGTGACATGATTGGTATAAAAGGGATGTCTTAGAGAGGCTGAGTCTCTCAGAGATAAAGATGGCAAGAGACTCTCCAACCTGTGAAGGCTTGTGTAAAAAAAACTGAGGAATACTTTAAAAACAATGTTCCTCAACGTCAAATTGCAAAGGCTTTGAAGGTCTCGTCATCAACAGTCCATAACATCATCAAAAGATTCAGAGAAACTGGAAACATCTCTATGCATAAGGGACAAGGCCGAAGACCTTTACTGGTTGCTTATGACCTTTGGGCCCTCAGACACCACTGCATTACTCACCGGCATGATTCTGTCATTGACATTACTAAATGGGCCCAGGAATACTTCAAGAAACCACTGTCTGTAAACACAGTCTGCCGTGCCATCCACAGATGCCACCTAAAACTCAATCAAGCAAAAAGGAGGCCACTGTTGAGCATAATTCAGAATCGCCGCTGTGTTCTGTTGGCCAAGGCTCCTTTAAAATGGACTGTAGCAAAGTGGCAAAGTGTCCTGTGGTTAGACGAGTCCAAATTTGACATTCTTGTTGGAAATAATGGGCGTCGTGTCCTCCAGGCTAAAGAGGAGAAAGACCACCCCTCCTGTTATCAGCGTTCAGTTCAAAAGCCAGCATCTCTGGGGATGCATTAGCGCATACTGGGAGGGACACTTGCATGTTTTAAAAAGCACCATGAATGCTGAAAAGTATATAAAGGTTGTGGAGCAACATATGCTACCCTCCAGACAACATCTCTTCCAGGGAGAGCCTTGTGTATTTCAGCTGGACAATGCAAAACCACATACTGCAGCTATTACAGCAGCGTGGCCTCATAGTAGGAGTGTCCGTGTGCTGAACTGGCCTGCCTGCAGTCCTGATCTTTCACCGATTGAAAACAATCGGAGCATAATTCCATGAAAAGTCTATCAAAGAAGACTCAAAACTCTCCAGCAACTGGAAACCTGCATTTAACAAGAGTGGAATCAAATTTCAATGGCTTAACACAAGAAACTTGTCTCCTCAATGCCCAGACGCCTCCACTGTGCTGAAAAGAAGATGGGATGCTACACCATGGTAAAGAGGCCCCTGTTCCAACTTTGAGACCTGTAGCAGCCATCAAATTTGAAATGAGCTCATTTTGTGGATAAAGTTGTAAAATTTCTCAATTTCAACATTCGCTGTGTTATCTCTGTTCTAGTTTAAAGTCATTGCCTTTTGATTTTATTCACAATTTATACTTTGTCCCAACTATTCGGAGTTGGGGTTGTAGTTAAAGGAAGAGAATCCTTGGATGTCTTCGGCAGGGCAAGTGTCAGGGCTGTGGTCATGAGGGTAGATGGTAGGGCTTTAGTCAGTAAAAGCATACACTTGGACTGTGATAACTAGTGTTAGAGCAGGGGTCCTCAGTCTTTCCCAGAAAGGGCCTGTGTGTGTGCAGGCTTTCATTGCAACCAAGCAGTTACACACCTGATACTACTAATCAACCCCTGGACTCTTTGCTAATTAGGTTGATTAGTAGCATCAGGTGTGTAGCTGCTAAGCTGCAATGAAAGCCTGCACCCACACTGGCCCTTTCTGGGAAAAATTGGGGACCCCTGTGTTAGAGGCTCAAGTGAAAACCATGCGCCAATTCCTCTTGCAAATGAAAATAAGGAACTAGGAATTAAGGTAATAAATGCTTTAATATGTCATATTAATAGCTTAGTGAAAATTGCATTCAGAGTGAGTACTTACAAATGCTTGAAAATTGTTTGAAATGCTTGAAAAATAGCTGGAAGAAATTGCTTAAGTATTTCAGTGCAAACTGTAAATCAGTAAGAATCCAGAAACAATATAACAATAAAATGTTGTTAAAATAAGCAGAAACAATGCTCAGCATCTCACTGTCCTCATCACTTCTTTTGCTTGCATACTTTTTGATACTTCTGGCTGCTCGAAGTAGTTGTTTGTCCTTAAAAGCCATGAATTGGAATTTGGCACAGGACATGTAAAAAAAAAAATGCATGGTGACAAGTGCAGTCATGATGAAAGCGCATCTTTTCCATGGATAAGTCCATTTTTGAGCCGTCTTTGAGTGTATCTTCCCCTAGTTCTCTGTAGACGATGGCATGTTCAGAATGGAGAGAATATACAACCTGGTTGGATCTGCTCTCTGAAACATGACTATCCACCTTGCAGCTGTACTTTTAATTCTCCATTGATAATAGTCCCTGATACTTTCTTGGAAACAGTTAGCTGCTGCACACTCATCATACATTTTATCCATGTCACGATGGAGTTTGCTTATGAGGTTGTGTTAGGAAATAGACAGGTGAACACCAGATGCAGGAAGTGTTTATTGAAACACAAAACATTGGGAGAAATTTGGCAGACACGCCAGAAATAAAACACTGTGCACATGCACTGAACAAATGGGAAAACTAAGGTACACGGCCAAAGGCAGGGGGAAACAGAAGTACACACTCCAAGAGTGGCTAAACTAGAAAAACAAAATTTGGACCTAACTAGACTGACGATCACACTGGGAGACTTAAACAAGGGGCAGACAAGACATGGGCACAGCAAAATACAAGACTCGGAAATCACACAAAGAAAATGCTCGGAAGGCATCAGGAGCTGAGATTTCACCATGAAGATCTGAGTCTAGCAAAGTTCTGTATGATGGCCTTTCCCATCTGCCACGTAAATAGTCACGAGAGGAGGCGGGGACTCGGAATGCAATCTCGACTGGAAACAGAAACATGGGATTAATAAACAATTACACGAGAACCGGGTTAAAAATGATGACTCGAGACTTGACTTAACTTGACCATCAATCAAACTAGACAATTTAGATGAAGGTAATCTAAACGTGATGAGTAAAAAGCACCATGAGAGAAGCGAAGTAAAGCATAGCTTAAAACGCAGTTAATTAGGGACAGCTTAGGCAGGAATTTCTAAAGCTAGGAACACATGCACTCGCTAATGAGTTAATTCAGGTTAATACTATGTGACAAAATATTTACAATCACCCTCAAATAAGTGCTGGTTAGTACGGGTTAGTAATTATCCTATCAGAGAACGCATTCACTCAGAGTTACGCGAGACCCAGAATTAAAAACAGGTGGAAGCAATGAATGAAATACCACAGCCGAAACCGAAAGAGGAAACGTGATTGGACAATGAGACACAGGCATGCTGAAGGCTGTCACGCGAAATCTCTGGAGTTTGGCAGAGAGGGAGTGGATCATCAGACGGCAGAAAGGAAAGCTGAAAAATAAAACGAAAGTAAAGCACAAGCACAAATAAGCACAAAGACAGCACGCAAGAGGCAGAATCCTAACAGGTTGAGTTTTCCAATAACCTTCTCCATATTACTGAATGTGAGAAGACCATCCTGGAGAGAGGGACTCTACACTGAAGAGCCAGTTTTTCTCCGAGATGTCGAGCTAGTGCTCACTGTAGTTGATGGTAATGTTGAGAAATTCTGTGAATTTATACTAGGCAGTGGTGGTAGCAGCTGAGTATAAGCCTGTCATCTTCACCAATGGTTAGGTACCTGAATAACCTCGTCTCTTCTTTAGGTTAGCTTGTCTTTTAAAGACTTCACTGTAAGGAAAAATTCAACACAGCTTGTGTGACTTCTCTCAAGTATCTTCACAGTACTTTCAAAAAGAGAGAGGGTGTTGTTGCAAAAGAGGAGATGGACCTCAAATGTTAGTCTTGGTTAGTAATTTAACAAAAACAACAAACTGTTAGTATTGGTTAGGAATATAGAAAAAGCAAGGTGAAGGAAGTAAACAAGATTGGAAGGAAGGTTGAAATCCAGAAACGATTAAATCACCCGAAGGAGTGGCACGCAGTACTGGGGCTGCGAGCAATGACAAGACCAAAGACCAGATAGGGGGAGACAAAGTGCAAAGCATGGTATAAACAAAAACATGGACCGGAGTAAAACTATGGTAAAAAGTAAAGCATGGAAAAACTAAAACAATGCATGAATTATTCTGAGTAACCAAATCACAATACACATTTCAAGAATAGTCAGACATAGCAAAAATCAAAATATTCACATGGCAATCAGATCAGGAACACGGCAAGGCAGAATCAGAATCACAACATTAACAGGCAATTTACTTGAGGTAAAATTACACGACAGCAAAAACTTTAAACCACCACATTTATTAAATAAAAAATTGGGAATAAAGAACCATGAAGCGTTATTATGTGCTAGACAATGTTTTAACCAATTGTTTTTGAATATATCATTGACAGTTTGGAAATCGAAGGCATTAAGACCCCCCTCCAAATATTGTCTGATAAGTGTTTTCCTCTTTATATACTCAGTTTTTTGTGTCCATATAAATTTAAATAAGAGTGAATCAATAACTACACAGGTTGTGCGATCTACATATCAAGATAAAGCTGGGTACACTACTATAGACAAATCTTCTGCCTGAGAAAGTAAAATTCGACCTATAATAGTTGGTTCTCTTTGAAACCAACAGTTGAAACTAGATTTAGACTTATACATTTCTGGCATAAAATTTTGAGAGATCCTCTCACTAGTAGATTTGCTTTTTGTGATACCTAAATATTTTACCTCTCTTTCCACCTTTATTACATCTATTGAGACAGTGTCAGAATCATGTACCGTTATTATTTCACACTTATTCTTATTAACTGTGAGGCTAGAGGCACTTTAAAAGACATTTAAAGCCTTTATAACTATAGGGACTTGAAGTTCATTTTGAAGAAACAGACAGGTGTCATCGGCCATCTGACTTATGGTCAGAACATTGTCACCTACCGTGCTGAGAAAAAGAATTTGCCCCCTTCCTGATTTCTTATTTTTTTGCCTATTTGTCACAGTTAAATGTTTTGATCATCAAACTAATTTCAATATTAGACAAAGACAACCCGAGTTAATACAAAATGCAGTTTTTAAATGATGACTCATTTAATTAAGAGAAAAAGCTATCCAAAGCCACCTGGCCCTATGTGAAAAAGTAATTGCCCCCTAAATCCTAATAACTGGTTGTGCCACCCTCGGCAACCACAACTGCAATCAAACATTTGCCAGAATGGATTTAATTTAGCCACATTGGAGGGTTTTTGCGCATGAACAGCCCGTTAAAGATCATGCCACTGCATCTCAAGTGGATTTAAGTCTAGGCCACTCCAAAATCTTCATTTTCTTTTTTTTAAGCGATTCAGAGGTGGACTTGCTAGTGTGTTTTGGATCATTGTCTTGCTGCATAACCCAAGTGCGCTCGTGCCTGAGGTCATGAATTGATGGTTGGAAATTCTCCTTCAGGATTTTTTGGTAGAGAGCAGAATTCATAGTTCCATCAATTACTACCAGTCCTCTGGGTCCTGAAGCAGCAAAGTAGCCCCAAACCATTGCACTGCCACCACCATGTTTGAATTTTGGTATGATGTTCTTTTAACCCTCTCCAGGCTCATGTTGCAAATTTGCAACAATAAATCATTTGATGACTGATTATAAAATATGAAGACCACATGGGAAATGGTTTGATGAAGTTAGCCTTCCAGTTCAGTATTGCAAAAATACAATGTTAGTTCTACCAGCAGCCTCTAGCGTATGAGCACTATTCTCCATGAATGAAAGATTTTTCAAATCTCAAAATAATAAATTTGGCTGGAGAGGGTTAATGAAATGCTGTATTAGTTTTACGGCAGATGTAGAGGGACGCGCACTTTCCATAAAGTTCAACTTCTGTCTTGTCAGTCCACAGAATATTTTTCTAAAAGTCTTGGGGATCATCAAGATGTTTTTTGGCAAATGTAAGACAAGCCTTTGTGTTCTTTTTGGTCAGCAGTGGTTTTCACCTTGGAACTTTCTCATGTATGCCATTTTTGCCCTGACTCTTTTTTTATTGTTGAATCATGAACACTGACTTAAATTGAGGCAAGTGAGGCCTGCAGTTCTGGAGATGTTGTACTGGGCTCTTTTGTGACCTCCTAGATGAGTGGTTGATGCGCTCTTGGAGTGATTTTGGTAGGCCGGCCACCCCTGGGAAGGTTCACTCCATTTATGGAAAATGGCTCTCACCATGGTTCCCTAGAGCCCCAAAGCCTTAGGAATGGGTTTGTAACCCTTTCCTGACTGACAGATATCAATTACTTTCTCATCTGTTCTTGAATTTCTTAAGATCACGGCATAATGTGTTGCTTTTTGAGATCTTTTAGCCTACTTCACTTTGTGAAAAAGGTTCTATTGAAGTGATTTCTTGATTCAACAGGTCTGGCAGTAATCAGGCCTTCGGTGTGGCTAATGAAATTGGACTCGAAAAATGTGGTAAATCACAATTAATGAATGATTTAAGAAGTGGGGGCAATTACTTTTTCACAGAGGGCCAGGAAGGTTTGGATAGCTTTTCCCCCTTAATAAATGAAATTGTCATTTAAAAACTGTATTTTGTATTTACTTGGGTTATCTTTGTCTTAAATTAAAATTAGTTTGATGATCTGAAACATTTAAGAGTAAAAAATATGGAAAAAGGTAAGAAATCAGAAAGGGAGCAAATACTTTTTCTCGGCACTGTATCTTTATACCCTCTACATTCACACAATTAACAATAAATAGATTAAGTTCAGCAGCTATCAAAAATAAGAAGGGTGAAATTGGACACCCCTGTCTTATCCCACGGTGTATATCAAAACAAGGAGAGGTACCATGAGCCAGCAAACTTCGTTAGCTAAGCTTGTTACGGTGGCAGTCCAACAGAAAAAGTTGACAAAAAAAAAGCAAAATGGGTCAAAGCTTCAGCCACATTCCCCAAGCGATACTCAAACGTTATAAAAATTATTTACATGTTTTTGGGGTTAAAGCAAGAAAATTCAAGCTTTGAACAAAAATAAAAAAGCTTTGACAGCGCAGGAAAAAAACATCTTACAGTGGCGCCATCTTGGCTCCTTCTTGAACTTTTAAAACTAGGGAGCCCATCCAGTTCATTCTCTCTCTTCCTGGCACACTTCCAACAGAGGAGGTCACGCTCTCTCTTGGTGCATCTTCTCCGAAGGAAGCTCCCCATGGGATGCAGTCGACGGACTATCCATGACACTATCTTCGGACACGTCTCCAACAAACTGGCACCACAGCTGACCGACCTCGTTTCGGTAGCCCACGTGTGACGTCAAAAGCAGAAGACCGAAAAATTGTCTTACGTCATTTGCATAATCGATTTGTCACTGCAACGTCCACTAAAAATTAATTGTGACTGCCCAAACCATACGTAATCGCCTGCGCATTGCTCTTATTCAAGTTGTAACTTACCATTTTTACTCTCGGAAGTTTCCGTCGCATTTCTAGTGGAACCGGTTACAGTATGGACATTATTTTTATGATACACCATCTTTAATGAGTACAGAATTAAATAAAATCATTATATAAAACCTCATGTTCAACTTATCGATCTCCAAACGAGTGTGACGTTTTTATTTTGGCTGAGTATATTCACCAGTCTCTGTGACATAAATAATTCTAAAGCTTTGAATAGGCTCATGCAGAAAAGGCAAAAATTCTGACTCCTCATAACAGGGGCATGCCTCTCACCTGTGGCATGCTGCTTGACGTCACACGCACTTCCATTTGCAACAGAAAAATCTCTCCTCATTGACATGTTGGAGCCATGCATTGTGTCCTTCCCAATTGTCTCAATATTTTTGTAATCCTGTGCCCTTTTTTTTTTTAAAGGACTCCATGAGGAATAGGAGGCCATGGAACTGTCTGTCAAAGTAAATCGCACTGGATCTATATACTGCATGCAATTGGCATCTGCACAACTTGGCAACAAGCTTGATAGGACAGACACAGACAAAAGAAGAGGGTACAAAAAATTGTTTACCTCAAATTTATTATCTATTCAAAGTTGAAAGGAAAAATGGTTTAATAAAAAAATAGCAATCTGTATTTTGCAACATCTCTCTTTTAATTTCTGGAACTGGTGGTAATCCCAGATTCAGCCCTTCCGTGACCCTAGAGAGAAAAAAGCTGTATAGATAATGGAAGGATGGATGGATGGATGGATGGATGGATGGATGGATGGAGACACCCCTCATTTCAAATTTCAATTATGCACTGTAAGTGTGCCATGACCACAGATGACAGCTGTCCAAAGTAACTGCAATATGCACTCAAAAGTCACATCAAGAGCATGAGATTGTGCAGTAGTCAGTGTAAACACTAGGAGCATTTACTAGGGCTTTCCGAGTTCTTGCTTGCACTAAGGAGAAGAATTTCCGAGACTGCTACCTAGTACTGAGCACAGAACACACAGAGGTTTATACTGCATAGCCACACAGAGGAGTTTGCTGTTCACGATATTATCAGCTCAATGTGGTCTTACAACTGTTATCTCTCATCTCCACCTGCCCACCAAAACAGGAAATTGCTTTTCTCCTTGCCTCTGCCCATAGAAGTCATCATGTACTTTTTGCTGAAAAGACACACACACACCACACGCGCACACACACGCACACATGCACACACACACACACACACATGTGCGTGTGTGCACACACACACACACACATAAACTATAGTGCCTTTCAAATACCTGAGGTCACTTCACAGAAAATAATGTATCATATAAAAGATGATATCCTAAAATTGACCTTTAAAGTACCTTTATTGCTGCATTCTCACTTGTTATGCTATGCTCAAGACGATTCACAGCCTCATGCAACAGATAACAAGACCATAATAGCAGGCAAACATCCAACATTGCAGAGGCAGAGTAATGTGTTAGGAAATTTAGGAGGCCTAAATCTAGAGCTGTGAATGCTCTGAGCAGGTCCATGTAGGCAAACTCATCATGCAAACTGTCACTTCTTTGGCAGCAACATCAACCACAGAGTACTAAATATTATCAAGTGACTGTTGCAATATTAATCAGACCTTTAGTGGCAGTACTGAGCGCAATTTTGCAAAACACGCTCCACTAGGGGAGAGACAAAGAAAATGGTGTCCAACTTGTATTTTACATGGGTTGCATTGAGTTTAATGTACAATATAAATGGGTGTTACACTGATGAGAATAAGTTGTGTTTTAGTTACTTTACAACAGTATAAAGTCACCTAAAATGTAGCAGACAAGTTCATCTTGCATATGTCAAAAGCAGTTTTTCAAATTGTTCCGTTAAGCAATTTCATTAGCCGTTAAAGTAGAATATAGTCACTTCACTAGCCTAGCAATCCAGGATGATGATACGTAATATGATGGTCCTGAGCAAGGCTATGCCCCGCCTGGCGCCTTTGAAACTAATTGCAGTCAATTGCAGTCCAGGCTTCATGAGCTGCTGCTGGCAGCTCAACTGTGACCTATCCAGCAGAGTCTTTGCCTGTACTGCCTCACTATTGCTGAGTGCCCTGTCTGGCAGCCTAACTTTGGAAAAGAGATGCTATCTGGTGCAGTTTTTTCAACTTCTGACCGAGCAAGGACACCTTTTTTCCGCAAATGCACTGATCAACTCAGGGGCAGAGAGAAACTTTATCCATCCTGGTCTTGTTCATTGCCTGAAGATTCCAACTGAACCACTGCAGTGCCTATCCGCTTCCAGGGCCTCACAAGAATTTCCCTCCTGGACATCATTGAGGTGTCCAGGCTGGTGCCCTTGCTGACCTCCAGTAATAATTCTGAAGAGTTGACATTTTTCATTATAAAGTCAGCACATGCATCTGTGGGTTTGGGGAGGGCTTGGCCTGAGAACCATAAGCCTTGTGTGAACCAGCCCTCTCGTTCCATCTGGGAGTAGAGTTCATCTTCACAGTCCTGTCTTCGGTCCTGAAACACCTCTTCCCCTCAACCACCAGTGGAGTTGCCGGACTTGAAAGGAGTTCCAAACAACTACGATAACCTCCACCAAGTTTTTAGTAAAGCATGTGCCATGATGCTTCCACCCAACAGACCCTATGACTGCGCTATTGATCAGCTACCCAGAACACAGCCCCCCTAGAGGCCAGCCTTACTCCCTGCCTGCACAGGAATCCAAAGCTATGGAAGAGAATATAAACCAGTCCCTGGCTTCCAGAGTCATTTAAGCTTCTTCTCTGAGGCAACAAAGGATGAATCTCTGCATCCGAGCATAGATTACTAAGGGTTCAACTCTATTGCAGTCAAGAATCACAAACACTCTTCCTCTGATAGACACAGCATTCTCTGACCTCCAAGGCTGCCACTTTTTTTACTAAGCAGAACATGCATAATACTTTCAACCAAGCAAGTATATGGGAAGAAAATTAATGGAAGACAGCGTTTAACACTGCCTTCAGCCACTACTGATATCTGGTGATGCCATTCAGGCGCGCTAATGCTCTTGCTGTGTTCCAGAACCTCATTAATGATGTCCTCCAAGACATAGTTTGGACCAGTGACATGCAGTCAGAGGTGAGTTTGGTGAGGCAGAAACCTCCCCTTTGCTAGATTAGCAATCAGACGATTAACTAGTTTAGTAAGACTATTCGGCAGAATGACAGCCAGTTTAAGTTTCCGCGGCATTATTACTCAGTAGGCTACATCCAACTTGAAATGCTCACGAAACTGCAGATTTGTGAGTATTTGCTTACAGAAAGCCAGAGGCGTGCGGTGAGGTGAGGCAGTGACCCAAACTATTATCACAGGATTTTGTGAACCTGTTCCCATATACTATTCCTGATTGACAATGAAAACAATTAAGACCAAGCCTATAGGAAGCCTGATACTGATAGAGGAGATAATGACATCATTCACGTATACGTTGCAATTCGAGACTGCAGGGATGGAAATCTGAATAATCAATTTGGAAAAATTCTCTGCTCTCAGTAATTCTGTATATCATTTAAACATTTTGTTAATCGGATTATGAAAGAAGGCTGAAAATAAACGCCCGCTTTTTGTTTGGGTGTGAAAGCGCATATTTAAAGGAGAATACATTGTATAGGCTATTGATTAAGCATTGAACTCTGCATACGTCGAACTGTGTTAATATTTGTTGATGACATTGCTTCGGCTTCCTGGAAGCAAGTACACGCAGATCTGCTGTCTAGTGAGCATTTCAGGTTCGAACATTTCATAGCCAACATGGTTTCTGTAAGGAAAGGTCATGCCTGACAAACCCTCTAGAATTTTTTGAAGAGGCCACCAAGACTTATGACCAGCGCAGGGCTTATGACATCATATACTTGGATTTTCAGAAAGCATTTGATAAAGCACTGCATAAGAGACTTATTTTTAAAATGAGCTCCATTGGAGTTAAAGGAGGTATTCTGGAGTGGATTCAAAACTAGTTACAGGACAGAACACAAAGAGTGGTGGTCAGTGGTATCTCATCTGAGCTAGGTATAGTGGGGAGTGGTGTTCCCCAGGGATCGGTGTTGGGACCCCTGCAGTTCCTCATCTACGTGAATGACCTTGATTGGAATATTCAGAGCAGATTCGTTAAATTTGCAGATGATACTAAATTGCAGATGATACTAAGTTTTGGCAAATAGTTTAGAGTCCACTATAGTGATTCAGGATGATTTGGATAGAATCCAGAATTGGGCAGAAATGTGGCAAATGAAATTTAATGTAGCGAAATGTAAAGTTGTACATGTAGGTAATAAAAACATAAGACGGGATTGCTTTGACGGGTTTAAAACTGGAATGTGCTCCACACGAGAAAGATTTGGGAGTGATTGATGACCAAACCCTCACAGGCTCTAGCCATTATTCCGTAGCAGTTAAAAAAGCCATTTGGCTGCTGGGATACATTGCCAAAAATATTGAGTACAAATCTAAGGAGGTGATGCTTCTTTTGTACAACACATTCATCAGACCATATCTGGAGTATTGTGTACAGTTCTGGGGACCATGCTTTAAGAAAGATATAGAGGCTCTAGAGAGGGTTCAGAGAAGAGCCACTAAGCTAATTCCGGGTATAAAAGATGAAAGCTATGAGAAGAGGCTGAAGATCCTTAATCTCTTTAGTCTTAAGAAAAGGAGACTAAGGGGTGATTTGATTGAGGTCTTTAAATATGTTAAAGGGATTAACAAAGTGAATTATGTAGGATTACTTCGACCAAGTGTTGTGAATAGAACTCGGGGTCGCAAATGGAAGTTGACCAAAGGTAAATTTAGCACTGATACTCTGAAATATTTCTTCACCCAAAGAGTAGTTTCAATGTGGAATAGCTTGCCTGACTATATTGTTGAGGCAGCGACCTTGGGGGTTTTCAAGAGCAGCTTTGACTTAAAGCTAGATACCACTGAGTCATTGAGTATCCGAAGGGATATATTCACAATAGTATAAAGAAACTGGAAAGAGTAGTTGGGCTGAACAGCCTGTTCTTGCCATTCATATTATGTTATGTTATGTTATGTTGTGTTATCATGTTAAAATCTCCACACCAGCAACAGTGAAGATTCATTTGCTGACTGAGAGATTTGCAAAGGGGCAATTGTACAGCTGAGGAATAGAGTTTGCTGAATTGAGTAATCACATCAGTGGCAGCCATATTTGATTTTGAATCGCAACTAAAATTAATAGGCTTATGTAGTAACTCTACCCTAAAGCCCAAAAACCATGTTTTCTCATGTTCTTAGCCACGTGACCATATGAGAGATGTGCAACTGAGCTCATGTTAGCATGTTAGAGTGACATCTCGGAAAAACAAGTTTTTATAGTTATTCATTGATTTTCAATGCCATGGCTGTCAAAAATTCAGCGTGAACGTGCCATTGGCATGCTGAATACGGAAACGTCTGTCGCTGACGTTGCAAGGGTTATGGGATGCAGTCCAGGGACTATCCATGATCTTCGGACTCGTCTCCAACAAACTGGCAACCCGAACGAGGAAACACAGGAGCTTAAATAGAGTCCGGGTAACGCCACCAATTAATGCCAGCTGGCCCAGGAATCTGATGGTGAGCAAAACGATGTCGTCCCGGATGAGAGTTACAAAAGGAGCTAACAAATCTCCAAAACCATGACACAAATAGTTCAGTTATCAATTATTACAGTAAACAATAGGTAAACAAAAAAAGCTGCCGTATACACATAATATCATTTCTGCACCGTTGCCCAGATTTGTAGGCAGTCAAGAATAGCAATATGAAATATGAAATCACAAACCGGCAAATGGCTATTTCTTGACATATTCAATAAAGGATGCCCCTGTCTTAAAGTATCTTTTTCGAGTGCCTTGTAAACTATATCTTAAGTTCTCCATCTGTAAACACATCATCACTTCTCTCACACTTAGAATAAAAGACGGGGACTGCGCATCTTTCCATTTCAAAGTATCAGCCTTCGGGCCAAAAGAGACAAGAAGGCAACTGCATCTGCCTGATACGAAGTTATGTCGTGCTGGTTTGGGAGGACACCAAATACTGCCATTACTGGATTAGGATTTATATTTTTGTTGCACTCATAAGAGAAGGCTTCAAAAATTGAATTCTAAAACCTGCTCAAGGCAGTGCAGGACCAAAACATATGGCTCATAGTGGCGGGAGACTGTCTGCACCTCGGACACCCATCATCAGAAGTGTTATATATACTTGCCAATTTAGCTTTGGTTAAATAAGAAAGGTGAAAAATTTTGAATTGCATCAAACAGTGCCGTATGCAAATGGATGTTGAGTGAATGCGGCAGATACTAAGGTCCCACACATCATCTGAGATCTGCAAGTTCAAGTCTAGTTCCCATACATCCTTAAGCTTGGCCAGAGACTCAGGTCTTATGTGATGTAATAAGTTGTATATTTGTGAGATTTGTCCTCTGGCAATAGGTCGAGAGTGCAAACAATCTTCAAGGGGACAAGAGGGTGGTAAGGTTGGATAAGTACTGAAGTGCTTAGCTGCAAAGCTACGGGCCTGCAAGTATCTGAAAAAGTGAGATTTGGGAATATCAAAATCTTTAGTTAGCATTTTGAATGATAAAAATTACCATTGAACAAACAGATCAGAGAAAAATACACTTCCCTTATTATACCGGATGTTAAAACCAGAATCAGTCACAGCTGGTTGAAAAAATGGATTTGATGTGATAGGAGAACAGGTCAGTGACTGTTTAAAGCCAAATTTTCGGCGACATTGACACCAAATATTAAGGGAATTCTTAACCACGGGGTTTTTAAGACTTATTATTATTAATACTATTGGTAATTGGTGAGGCAGAACACACAATTGCAATAGGGGATGCAGGGAGGTTAGAGTTTAGTTCCATAGTGGACCAAAGTGGGCCAGTGCCATCTATAAACACACAAAACCAGGTGGATAGTTTCACAATATTGGTGGACCAGTAGTAATACATGAAATTTGGTTGGGCTAATCCCCCCTCAGCTTTAGAACACTGCAACAGAGATTTACAAATTCTTGGGACTTTCTTGTTCCAAATAAAGGAAGCGACAATTTTATCTATTTGTGTTAAAAAATGTTTCGCAAAGGAAAAGGGGTGTCAATTTGAATAAATACATGAATCTGGGCAAAATAACCATTTTAATTGTATTAACACGCCCAGCAAGAGAAATAGGTTACATTGACCAGTGTGCCAAATCTGACTTGGCTTTGTCAAGAAGAGGGGCAAAATTTTGTTTAAAAAGTTCTTTAAAGATATTAGAAATTTGGACACCCAGATTGGTAAATGATGAATGTTCCATTTTGAATGGGAAGTTTGAATAGTCCAAATCCCTGGCTAATTGGTTGATGAGAAAAAGTATACTTTACCCAGATTCAATCTGTATCTGGATAGACGTCCAAAGGACCCAAGGAGTTCCAATTCTCTAGGAAAGAACGTCTTCAGTTCCATAATAATACAAAAAGAGATCATCCGCGTAAAGCGATAATTTGCGAGTCATGTTCCCCTGGCTGATCCCCTTAACCTCTGGATCTGCTCTCATTGCCACTGCCAGGGGTTCTATTGCAAGGTCGAACAGTAAGGGACTTAAGGGACATCCCTGATGAGTGCTTCTATGTAATGAGAAATAATCTGAAGTGGTATTGTTAGTGCGGACAGAAGACATCAGGAATGAGTACAAAATCTTGGTCCATGATGTGAAGTTGGAGCCAAAGCCAAATTTATTCATGACAGAAAACAAATAAGACCATTCAACACAATCAAAAGCCTTCTCGGCGTCCAGTGAAACTGTTAATTCAAGTTGATTGGTTCAATGGTCAGAATATGAAGCACTGAAGTGTCGAGCATTAAAATATGATTGGCGGTTTACTATAAAGCCTGTCTGATCTTCATGTATAATGGCAGGTGCCACCTTTTCAAGGCGAAGTGCAAGAACCTTTGTAAGAGTCTTATTATCTACATTTAGCAGACTGATGGGCCGATAAGATCCACATTTTTGAAGATCTTTGTCTTTTTTAGTATTAGAGAGATTGTGGCTTGGAATAAGGTTTGCGGCAATTTAGCAGTTGTATGAATTTCTGAAAAAAAAAAATCACAAAGTAAAGAGACTAGTTTGCTAGCGAATACCTTGTAACAATCACACAAGAACCCATCCAGGCCGAGTGCTTTGCCATTTTGTAGTGATTGGATTGCCTGTAATATTTCAGCTGTAGTAATGTGTCTTTCAAGTGTCTCGCATTGGTTTAGGTCAAAGGTTGGGATATTTAGCTTGTCTAGGAAAGAATGTATATCAGTAGGTGTACAGGTATTTTGGGTAGTATTAAGGTCCTGATAAAATTGTTTAAAAGCAGCAGTGATTTCCTAAGGGTCTGTCACCATACGACCTGAATATCGCATTATCTCTGATATTGAATGGCTAGAGATGGATTGACAAAGCAGGTGAGAGAGAAATCCCTTGCTTTTCCCCCCATTTTCATATAGATGGTGTCTTGTTCTCAGTAGCAGCTTCTCAGTTTTTTGATAGAAAGAGTTTCAAATTCAGACTGAAGAAAAAGCTTCTGCTTGTGCAAATCGGCAGTTGGACTATTGGCATTTTGTGTATCAAGATTTGCGATGAGCTCAGTTAGTTCTCTAAGTCTTTCACCTCGTTTTTTATTTTTTTGGGCAGAAAAAGAAATAATTTGCCCAGGCAGGTATGTCTTAAGCGATTCCCAGATTATAGACTTTGTGATGCCTAGAGTATTATTCACTTCTGGAAAAAACTCAATGTGGAATGTAATAAAATTACAAAAGGCCTCACCTGACAGTAATGTTGAGTCAAATCTCCAGACCCGCTGCGTGGCACAAGCATTTGAAAATGAAATGTCAATTTGCACTGGGGCATGGCATTTACATGCGGTGACCTTTGGGATAAGCGTATTTTCCAAAAATAAAAAAATTTTAATAATCCTTGAATATGAGCGGTGTACGGGCAAGAAGAAGGAATAATACCTTGCACTGGGTTCAGTGACACGCAGTGGGTCCGAAACACCGTAGTTTTGGAGAAAGTCATTAAGTACAGAGATGAAATTCCGACAGACTGGCGTGAATTGGACCTGTCAAGACTCAAATTCAATGGTCTACCAAATTCATGTCCCCACCCAGGGCCGGCGCTAGCCATTTTGGTGCCCTAAGCACACATGCTTTGTGGTCCCCCCCCCCACACACACACACACACACATACATACACATACCCACCCACCCAACCCCACCCCGTGACAGAAATGAACAATATCTGAGTATTTGTATTTTACAAAATAAGTTGTCAATATTAATGGTTCAAAAACTGAGATAGAGATAAATAATAATAATAATAAAGAGATAAATAATAATAATTAAGTCTTTATAAAACACTAACATCTTAAATATCGAATAGATATCTCACAAACTACAAAATCAGAAATATGAACATCTGTTCTTAAGTTTAGCACTCATTTAGTTTTGTGTAAATCCACACAAAAGAAATAACAATGATTCACATTTAGCACAAACATTCTCTGAAAGTGCATTTAAAGTTATTAAGCCATTAATCTAGTACTCTAGGGTACTCAACTCGCACCTTATTGAACACTCGCCACCAGATTTTTCATGATGTAAACACCGTGCAACTAGGCCAAGGAGGGTCCTAGCTGAGGTGGAAGGTCCCAGCATGTTTGCCTAAACAGCCAGGGAAAAGAGAGTCTTTCTGGTCTCCATTATAATAATGGGGTCTGAATACAGCGTCAGCGCTAGACCACTGCCTCAGACCACACGTGATGACGTCCTTCACCTTCGGCTTGTGGCCTGAAAAGTGGCCTGAAAGGTGTCTAGCGGATGCTGCAGTCCTAATGTCGAAGTGGTTACAATTCATCTAACTCCATACTAAATTTAGGATATAAACTTTAGTTGTAACCATTTGCGGTTATGATTAAATTATGCATTTGCATAAATACTGATCTGACTCCAATTTATGAATTTAGGGCTATGTTGTGCATCAGATCCATGACTGGTCTATACCTTACTCCACCGGACCAAAAACATCTGACCAACCCAGTTCGGTGAAAGAACTCAGAGGCTGGCGGTTAAGCACAGTAATTTGACATCACTCAGTTATTTGAAAATAACTATGACTAAGGATTACCGGGGCCCAAAGCAAGTAGCTCCAGGGTATAACGGTCTGCTCATTGTTCAGTGACCCTGTGCCTTTTAAGATTTCTGCCTAAAGATATAAACGGAATCAACTCAAAGCCAATTTTAATAATACCAAACACAGCATGGAAAATCCACCTTATAACGCAGAAACCAGGCGTGTTGATCCGGCAAACTCTTACAGTCCACATTACTCAATTAGGAGCCAGGATTCCAGACTGGAAGGAAATATGTTAGGCAGAATCGGAATCCAACAACAGAATGCAAATATCAATTTATTTCGCCAAGCAGGCACAAGCTTAGATTAGAAACCAAATTATACTGTTCCAGAAAATATAAAGAAGAATATATGCAAATATATAGCAATATCAATATCGCAACAGCACGCGTGGGAAATTACCTAAGATCTTCCATGACTGGACTAAAGCTACCCACGGCAGAGAAATGCGCGTGAGGGAAGTTGAATGCAATCTTCCATTGTGAGAACGGCCACACACATACAGATGAATGTGCAGGGAAGTCGTCTACGATCTTCCATAACTGTAGATTATTTGCTACACATGGCATATAAATGCATGTGCGGGAAGTCGGTTGCGATCCTCCTCGAATCCTTTGTTTCCCTACATTTTATCCCCAAATTCTGGAAGCGCTTCCTTTAGCGGGGTCATGGGTCACTTGTGTAATTCGAACCAGGAAAGTGCCCCCTCCCCGGAGGAACTTTGCGCAGAGACATTACCATGAGGAGGAGTAGAAGTATATTTCTTTTCATACTTATCAAATGAGGGTTTAGCATAATTTTGATCCTTTCGACATATGCCCCATGTGATTTTGGGAATTTAGCGGAGTAAAATGATGCAAAACACAATATGCTTGCACTACAGTTTGCCATGATACGTCAGTTGCAGTCTATAATTACAAAGATAACTGGTATTAATGTAAACAATAGGCTTATGTTGTATAACAAAAATAATAGGGCTGTCGCGATAATTAATCGCGATTAATTCAAGCACAATAAAAGAAACTGCCACTATGAGGCAGACAGACGTGATTGCTTATTACCTTTTCTATGACACTACCTAATGCGGTCATTTGAAATGCTTCCGGTAAGAAAACTGTGGTTTGAAGTCCGTTAATTACCAGCGAGGTTGGACAGTCTCCATCGCCTTGGCATAATTAGCTCACCTTAAATCATTTCCCGTGTACTTTGCCTAACTTGCAATCAAGCCATTTATTCAGCCAACTGACTAATCAAAATCAAAATGTGGCCTATAATGATTAAGAAGTGATAATGAGAAGCAGACGGACCTAACCAGGTTGCAGTGTTATTTTGTTTTCCCCTTAGTTCTTTGAACTTTTAAGCCCTGCTGAGAATAGGCTCTAATTTTCAGATTGCCCTCTCCAGCAATGATTGAAGTTTGCTAAGAAGCTTGCGCAGGTCAAAGGGCCATCCTTCCTTGTTGCTTTCTGCCAGATCATGGAAAGACTGTTCATTTTACAATGATTGAAAAGCTCTCGAGTTCACTTTTGAATTATTACTTTGATGCTCATCTTAGAATTTTATTTTGAACAAATCTCTTATCTCCAAGAAAGCTCTACTTTTATTATATTTTTTAAGTAAAAACGAATATGTTGATCCATCAAGTACTGCAATCTACATATTCATCCATGTTCTTAAAGACAAAATTCACATGCATATTCCCACTCGTGCTTAACTGCACACGCAAAAACTTCCTCTAAAACGAGTGGTTCTCAAACTCGGCCCTGTCCTAATCATTTAGCCTATGTCCAAAGCAAGAAATGACCAGTTAATAACAAGAGCAAGGTCATCTTGGGTTTGCTAAGACAACTACTGTGTATTTAAAAGCCAAGCTGCACTCCTGCCAAATTGCAAAAAAAAAAAGAAAATCAGATCCTAAAAAAACTAGTGCTTTTACAAGGGTATTCCAGTTCAGTTTCAATTATCAAATGCTAAAGGACCTTGAACATAGTTGCATTGAGTACATTTACACTGCAAATACAGGCAAACACGTAAACATGTGTCTGCTAGTACACATACACTTGTACACACCCACATGGCTTTTATCAATTATTCAGTCAAAATCCATTCTTTTAGCGCCCGTCTGGCCAACAGGACGCGCCTAAAGGAACCCTAATCTACATAACCCTTCCCAGCAGGCCCTTTGTAATTTGCATCCCTGTAGCGCATTGGCCAATTGTGTGCCACTTCTGAAAAGAGCTGCCGACCACTGGCTGGGGATTAAAACCTGTATCTTTCTATAGGTTCTTTCTGTGTGGGAATTTAAGAATCCTTGTTATTTCATCCCTCTAAAAAGAAAAAGTCTGGGACCTTTAGTTGCTTCCCAAGCGTCTTAGATAAAAGACAAGTGTCTTTTCATTAAAACAGCGAGCAGAAATGTAGACTTTGTCTTCAAATTCATTTACCACAGTGAAATGCTCAAATAGATGTGGGGATGAAAATGACATTTGAAAGGCATGTTTACTTGAATGCATGTTCATCTGTGTACTATTATTTAGTTATTTTTGTTTTATTTGGCTACATTTAGACTAAGGACCTCAGAGCCAAATTCATCTAGAAACTGCATTACAGACAAGATAGAAAACATTGCCATTTGGTTGATGTAACAGTGTAGTGTACCTTTCAGTGGTAATGTGATGTGAATCCAATTTTATCTAATGTGGTGAATCTGGCAGGGACTTAAACTTGAAGAAATGCTTAATTGATGAAATAAACATAATCAAACCATTTTGTTTTTATACATTTCCTTCTCTTCCACAATACTCAACTCAATCTTCATATAATGGAAATAAGTATGGTCAAGAAAGAATTGGTGACCTTGTTAATGGTTCAGGAAGAAAAAAATGTTACAAATAGTATTAGATATTTCTGTTGATATCATAGCTTTTTGTCTCCTCTCACTTGCCATAGTTAATAATGACTGGTTTACACATAGCATGCCGTTGTCACATGTCGACATGTATTTAGGATCAAATGTGATGCCAATTTCACGTGTTCACATGTGATTAATCAGTTATGTACGTGAAATTGTTGTTATTTCTGGAAGGGACTTTGGACTAATATGCAGATATCACCTTGAGATTAAAAATATGAGCTAGGCATCATGTATGACAGTTGTAAAAGTGAGATATGAGCTACACAATAGGTATGACAAACAGAACCTGCCACTGGGTATATGAGCTATATAGGAAACAAATACCCTGCATGTACATATAGGGCCTATATGTGGAAATAAAGAAGCGATATAGGAGACCTATATGCCCTCTATAAGCATATATATGTACCTGAATTTGGCCTATATGCGGCATATACGCAGCATACCGGTTGCATATATGCGCATATATGTTCATATAGATTCTTACCATGTGGGCATAGATGTACGCATACACACATGCATGCATACGTAACCACCTTGGCATAAAGGTAAAAGTCTTTAATTCCATGTTGAATTCTTTTTTTTTTTATCAATTGAAAGCTGCCAATCATATCAGCACAGTGACTTTGTCAATACAGATAATCTGATGGGAGATTACTGCTGATGCGTAACATGGCCCCAAAATGAGAGCAACTGAGAGAACATTAAGTCTCATAAGTTAATAAGTAATTCATCAAACCATAATCGCTCGAACAAAATACCTTGAATGTTCCTAATCAGCCCTTGATTATATCTCTGGTCAAAGTTGGTGCTAAGCCTAGGCAAAGTATCTAAATCCCACATCTTTAGCCAAAATAACATTCATCACAGGCAGGATTTTTTGTTTTATAACTTTCATGTTGGGTCATTCCAGCTCAAATCAACCAATTTCTGAGAAATTTCCCAGGTCTCCCTCTCGATTCTTCTGAAAAAAATTCACAAGTGCTCCTCTACCATATTTATGCAGGAACCCAAAATATTAGCTCTATATCTCAAATAGTTTGAAGTTACAGCCCCTTTAAATTTTGATTATTTTTTTCCATTTTACCAAACTTGCCTCTCGGTGCAACTTCAAACAAGAATAATTATCTACAAGTGTTGATAATGTACACTTTGAAATCGAGTGTCTTGAGCTAACTTTTTATGTAGATTATGAAAATGTTGTCAGATCTGCTGTAGCTTGTACCCCTTTCTTCTAAAAAGGCTCTAAACATGACCGAAAATCAAAAACGTTAAAAATCACTGCCTCCTTTGAGCTCTAATAACTGAAAGGGTAAGCAAGATAAAGCAATGAATTTTTTTTTTCTGCTGTAATTTTTGACATATTGGGCCACATCAAGAGGACAATCACATTTATCAATACATTTGTAGAGCCAGAACAATTTTTTTAATTTGAAAAACTTTTTTCAAAATTTTTAACATCCTTATTTGGGCATGTGGCCGGCTACCATATTTTTACCATAAATTCCTATATAACTTAAAATGATATGGTAAAAATATGATGTTGTTACCAGCCTTCCTTCGTAAGTTATGATTTTTTAAAATTTCATGTCATTTTAAACATTTGACAGATGCAAAATTAAGAATGAAATTATTCCTTTTTAAAATGCTACATCAGAAGAGCCTTTTCCACATCCGGAAACAAATTTTCATTCATATGATGACTGCAAACAATGAATCGCTGACAATATTTTTACCAGTTAAGTTCACTTATTAAGTGTCACAAACAAAGCAGTTAAAGTGGTAATATGTAAGATTTCCGTCTTGTTACTGTCTGTTAATTCAGTGTCTATAAGAGAGGGGGGAATAAAACAACGGTGATTGAGCCAATGACCCACAGATGAAAACACTTGTATTTCATTCTTTACCAGGTAAAGCGATCAGTGTGTCTGTGGCGACATTCCCGCGCTATATTCAAATACAGGCGCACATGTAGTGACGCTTTTTACATCAGTAGGCAGTGTTTGGTCTGTCCAGAAGGTAGGAGGAGACACGAGCTAGCTTGAAGGAAGTAAGGAACCCCGGGAGAAGCAATGGCAAAGTAGACGTCAGAAGGGATCTAGTAGTGGTACTTTCCCTATACTGAACCTTGGCTCTACCCCCTAACCCTAAATCTAACTTGTCCCTCACACTATCTGTCAGTTTTACGGATGGAATTAAGGGAGGACCGTTAAAAATGCAGCCGTCCAAGAAGCGGAATGTTCCGCTGCTAGATCCCTTCTGACGTCCATCCAATGGCAAAAGCAAATACCATGCTGTGTAGCTATACTGTGCACAGTTGAAACTAACGTTAGCTGAGTTTCTGTTCTGTTTATTTATTTATTGTAAAGAACTGTCTATTTTAACTGAGGTAGTTGTAAAATCGTACAGATGATACTTTGTAAATGTACCAAATTTTTCGTGGAAGGAACTGTCTGTAATCATTACTGAAAATGTCCTTGTATTTTGTTTTGCTAAGACATGGTACTCAGTAAAGCCACCAACATCTCCTGATTGAGTCTGCTCATAAAATACTTTTTTTTACTTCTTTAATTCATTATCGCATCTGTACTGTGTATTATACCGGGTTCTCTGATTACATTACATTGGATGTTAAAGTGGTTATGTATAAGAACCCACCCCCTTCATAAGAAGGACATGGACTTGAGGTCCTGTATTGGTCTGGCTTACTCTAAAAAATTTTCCTCTCACCACTGTTAATTAGCACCTCTGATTAACCACATGAAACATGTCAACAAGTTGTATTTGCCAGGCTAAGCTCGCAGTAAAATTATTGTTAACAGATCAGGTGTCATGTCTATTTCTGTATCTCACTCTGGCATTTGGTGCTTAAAGTGCCTCAGCCAGTAAAAACCAATTGCAGTTTGTGACTAGTAAGCAAACTGGCTGACTACAGAAAGCATTGTGATGTTGTATTTTACAGCTGTAAAGAAAATTTGATACCAATGAAGTGAAAAAAGAGCAATATTAATAGTGGCTTGAATGCATTCCTCCTGTCAGCACATTACTTTTGAGTTAAGGTCCGTCTTTCCAGGTGATATCGATGACGATGCATTGGTCTGCATTGCAAACTTGTTGCAACAATTGATGATTGATCACAAATGCTCAGTGAAATTCTTATGCATTGACTCTTTTGCGCAGAAGCCAAATATGGCTATTTATGCGTTACCCAATTTAAGGCTTAACAATTCAAGATCTGAGCTTCACAGAGAGGGAGGAAATGGCTGAAATGATTCAAGATACTTCTAGCATTTAGAATTCTATCCTATTTCACATTATTTTCATAATTTTAGCTCAGAGTGAGAGCCATTAACCCACAAGAAAAAAAAATAAAACTTTTTATTCAGCAATAAAATTATGAAAAAAATAATACTGAGAACTGAAAAATGACTGCGAGTAAAAACAATACATTTTTGGGATCATAAACTCCTTCATCACTGGTCTGCTTTTTGTGAAATTGCTTTTCAAAATAAAATACTCTCTTTGAGCCAAATAAAACAGCTCTCCAAGTGGCTCTCTATACTGTCAGAGCCCTCAAAACAGCACACTGTCAAATCATAAAATAATAACATGTTTAATATAAATCAACATTGTACTCAGGAAGTTCAATATGAATTAATGATTTTCTGGCAGAATTTGCCATGAGGTGTGGATGGACATCAATAGTCAGCAGTAACCTCTCTAAACCAAAAGCATGCCTTTTGTCCATGATGAAGTTCAGAGTTTTGTCTATTATTTTATACAGAGTTTCTGTCATGGCAAAAGAGTTACATAGTGGTATTTGAGTGTTCTTATAGGATTGAACAGTGGTGTATTTCTTTATGTTTTTTTTTTTCTAATTAGCGAAGAATAAATTTGTTGAAGTTGTTATTGCTGGTTTTCTTTGTTGTGATTTTCAAGTCATAACACTATACATGTTATTTGTGTTTAACTTTGTTTAACCCTATCACTGAGTATAGACTGCAGTTGGCATTTAGCAGTTTGACTGGGGAAATAAATCTGCTGCTTTGAGCAAACCGCAGGATTGCTGCTGCTTTGCCTCTAGGTTTTACCTCAAATATCGTGTTGTGTCACTCGGTATTCACATGGCTTCATTCAAACCTTCATTCATGTGCGTTGCTGCTATCTGGCTTCACTTGTCGAAGTCGAGCCCATGTTTATCGTTCAAATAATTGTATCGTGTTTGTGGTTCTGTCAATTAATTTCCTTTGTTCAGTTTGGGTTGCTGTGCATTTGTGAAAGGGGGTGAGTGGGGTTTATTTTTTATTTTTAACTTGTACTTTGTCATGTATTCATTAATTGAATGTGTTTTTTTTTTGTTTGCATTCTTATTTTGTTGCACTGGCAGGAGGCTATTTGTTACTGCTGCTGATAACCAGTGCTCTCAGCTTTTGATGTGCTACAGTTTTGTTTATCTCTGTTAAAACATTGGTTGGAGGCCATTTATACCCAGCTGCTGATAACCAGTGTTTTAGAATTTAGACTTGCTGCCAATTAAACTTTATTTCTCCCTTTTGTTATGTCACTGTTAGGAGGCCCTTTTTAATAGCTGATGATAACCAGTGTTAACTGTTTCAGCATTTTTGCCACTAGTTTATTGTCATCATTGTGAAGTTTTATTATCCCCCGCCGCACAATTAGCGTGAAGCAGGGGATATAGCTTTGGGCTCCGTCCGTCCATCCGTACATCCGTACGAACACAAAAAATTGAGGCTGCGGGGGATATTGCCATGATAGTGGCAAACACTTGTTGTTTATAGTATTTACCCCACTAACTCCTTTCTTTTTTGTGCTGCCAGAAGCTGTGAGCCAAAGGTGGCGGCGCTGGCTTTCAGTGGTGGTTTTCTTCTTCGTCGATGTAGTGTATATTTGGGATTCACTACGTCTTGATTTTTTGCTTTTGAGCATTTGTTATTTTGGATGTGCTGCAGGCATTTTTTAAAATAGTTTGGCTTCCCACCGGTAAGCTCCAGCTTCTACCTTCCCTCTTCCGTTTGGCTGTGATTTGTTTTTTTTTTTTAAATTGTTGTAAGAAAAGATTTTTTTTTTGATATAAACACATTTCTGACTTGTTACTAAGAACCTGGGTGCCTTTGAGCTATTGGTGTTTGTCAGAGGTAAATATTCCCTTGGGTAAAATCCAGGGGTGGTGCAATCAGTTCCTATTTGGATCTGTGCCCCACAATCCTACATTGCTTGCCACAATCTGGCATAATCGGCAGGATTCAGGGAATCCCAGAGGATCGCAGCATTCGTAAAGCATGGAGGGTAAGGACATGCAACCGAAAGAGGGGGAGAGATGTGTCACTTGATGGGTCCTGTCACTAAAAATGCCTCCAAATAAGTACACGACCTTGCTACCTTGCCAATGAACCTGGCTCTTTGCCGATGTGGTAAGTGCGTGTGACTCTTACCTTAGAGTTTGGGGTTCAATTCCCCGCCTGGGCCTTCCTTCAGCCTGCCACAACAGCACATGCAGTATTATTGGCAAAGGTTAACAGCTAGTCTTCCTAACCAATGTTATGTAAATTAGCTTTTTGATTACGGTGGTATTACGATGGAAAAATAAGAAATTGCTGGCTAGTTAGGTTGCTGGCTATAAGTAAGATAGATCTACTCCTGACAAAGTCAAATCTACTCACCCTGCAAGAGGTAAAACTCTCCATCATGGAATTTCTCTTCCAAAGAATCAATGCTGTCAGCCCTCTAGTCTGTTTGATTCAGAATAACTGTCATTTTCTATCTCCAAATCACATTTCCACCCTGCAAATATGACCTCAGCACTCCAGGCTTGTTTCTGGAAGTCATTTTTTCCCATGCAATCACTTCCTTTTCAGCTGCGCAAAGTTGAGAGCATAAAACCTAACATGCTGTTACACAAGTGTTTAAATACATTTCTGAGGGCCAAATCAATGTCTTTCAATTACTGAGGAAAGTTTACACTGTCTGGAATTGGACAAAAAATGTGACAATCAATAGGTAATTGTCGGGAAAGTTTCATGTGGGCGTGATTATAGCTTTGCTTAATGCAGATAAGCCTGACCAAAGATTTAAAGTGAGTGCATCTCTGCGAGGGATTGTATGAGATTATTAATGACAGCTGAAGTCCTTTAGAGATGAATCTATGCATAAATCAATTGTAGGGAATTTTGCATTTTTAATATTTGATGACTTTAATTGATAGTGGAATTACATAGTTTCAATATCACGTTGAATTTTAGCTTCAGAAAATTGATTTTTTTTAAAACTACCTAATTAAAATACCGTTGGCTTATTATAGCTGAAGTAGTTGCAACCAAGATGAACAATTTCCGTCACAAGAGATCATTTTTATTAACTCCTGGATAAATACTATGGGCAAGTATATTAGGCAGTTTGCACATCAGGCTTGGATGAGGAGTTTAACTCATACAGTTCCTGGGAAACAGGGATGGGACTTAACTTGTCCATATTCTAAATTGGTAACAGGCAAGGCTCTGTCTCAAATATCCAATAAATGGTTCGGGTGTGCCATCCATTGATTGAGTAGTGTAACTGGGTGCATAAATAGAGCAGCTCCATGTCTGCTGGCATCCACATCTGCACCAGTGGTGGTTTGTAAACTGGCAACTGGTGAGGCTCAAAACAGTCTTTTAATATTTAAGACTGGTCACACCCTGTTTTCAACCATTAATTTAAATTACCATTACAGAAACTTCGAAACCTCTCGACATTATCAGGTGTGGCCCGTTTTCATTTATAACGCAAACGATTATGACTCCGGACTCAGCAGTTCGAAGCAATGCATGTGTTTCGCGATCGTTTAAATTAAATTAGATCATTTGAAACATCTTTATGCAATGACATTGCTTCCACACCCTCCATGCACAAGGCCTTCAATTCCGCTCGATAATCTCTTATGCAGCCTACATGTTGATTGAATGATTGCTGACTGACTACAGCAGAGGAACGTAAATCTACATCTTAAACTACCGAATGCGTGAGAGTTGACAGGTATGCGTTATAAATTAAAACTGGCCGCACCTGATAATGTTTCGAGTTTTCGGAGTTTCTGTAATGGTAATTTAAATGAATGATTGAAAACGGGTTGTGATCAATCATTAATTTGAAGGGATTGTTTTGAGCCTCTTCAGCTGCCAGTTCATGAGCCGCCACTGATCTGCACAGAGGGATAAAGTATAACACTGGACTAATACTGTCGCTCACATCTCTAAACCTCAATTCTTGAATGAGAGAATTATAGCAACTTCCCAAATGTGCAGCACCTGATGTCCACACACATTTACCCTCATTTACATTCACCTTCTGAGAAGGAAATCACCAAAAAAATATTAAAGTAAATTTATCCTAATTATTTCTTCCTCAATTATCAGCGGCACAAAATCATTGGGGAGTCGCTGGTCAGTTTATAGTTTTCATAACTACATGCACCACTGTCAGCATTGGGCGACACTAGAACAAATGTTCCGTGATTTCAGTTGGGCAGTACTTTGTTGCCGTAAACTGGCCTTTACGCACTGCAGGGAAAACCCTGATTTTAATACATTGCATTTTAATGAGTTGGCAAATTCCATGACATTCTGTGTTTTACAGTTGATTCCTTTTTTTTACAGTCAGATTCTGATATTTCATCCATGTTTTCTACATAGCGGGAAATCATAGGGCCCTAAAATGGTGTTTTATATTTTTTTATGAGAGAATATGGAGCAGAAATTGCTGCTTTACTTCCTCTTTCTCTGATTCTCCCTAATGCTGAGTAAGATCAAATGGAACAAAATTGGAAAGCTCATACCCTCCCACCCCCCAATCCCTATCCCCATTCAGAGCCTCATTTTGCGCACTGTATGTATGAGTACGTGACTCAAATCAGTTGCTGAATATTTGGTTTTGGGTTGTTACACTATGGCAGCATGACAGACAGGATATGTCTGAATGTAGATTTTACTGGAATCTGTCTGAATAATCTCTTTTTATCTTCCATCACTGCTGGAGCCTGTCACCAGTGTCTACTTCAGGCCTCTCGCACTCACAGATCAACGCACTAGAGCCATAATGGAGGCCATCAGATTATGCAAAGAGCTGTGCCGCCTTGATATTGCAATCCCTTCAGTTGTTTGAAAGGAAACAACTTCAGATGGAGATGGGACTATCACCCAGGCATGAGGACCTACTGAAACTGGCAATCATGGCCGCAATTGAAAATCAGGACAGGTGCGCTGGACGTGGTACTGGGGAGCTGAAGTGGCTCTCAGCAAATCACAACACCCTCATTAACCACCGGCCCTCGCCAATCGCTGTGGCGCTCGCTTCAGGCTTCTGATTACGGGCTGCAATCACACCCCCTTCGAGAGCCGCTGTTTCTGATGACTCACGATCTCTCCTCCGACATGCAATCATCATTCAGGAGAAATGGGAACAAAAGGAAGGTGATAATAAGAGAGAGAGATGATGCGCTTGTTAGGAGGGGTCATTAGAAGAGAGCTGGGGGAAGAGTTGCAAAGCTGGTGTGGTTTTCTACTGCAGCACCTTGTGAGGTGGGGGGAGGGGGGGGGTAACAACTCTGCAACTGGAACAGGAGGAGGATCTGTCAGTTTGTAGGAGGAACCCTGGGGAAATCCCACTCCTGTTGTAGATAAAAGCATAAACACCGCACCGAGCACACAGTCCATATGTTCCTTAGTATAGCTGTCTGAGGACTCCGTGACTCATATTCCGCCATATTTCCTAGTTGCTGTTGGGTATCAGCGGAGGGACAGGAGAAATGTATTGCCTGTGCAGCACATCAACTGAGCCCGCCCAACAATCCCTAGTTCTGGCCTCCAGCCTGCAAGTTCAACCTGCAGCACTACCCTTCTTAAAACCAGATGAAGCATCTTCAGGTGGCAAGACCCATGTAATCTTATATTGTTGATGCATCATGTGTGTGAATACAGAGTTGAAAGAGTCTTTCAACTATAGTGGCCTGCACCGGTTTCTCTTTGCCACATACCCCCATTCAACTGGGCTTTAATGCCTCACAAAAGGTTCAAATATCTTTCATCCCAGCGATGGAGAGGAAAGTGTATTTGAACCCTCAGCACTCAGCTGGGCACTGCCTGGTGGAACAATGGGCCTCAGAAAGTGTATCTGAATAGTGCAGCTTAGTCAAACCTCAGCAGGAAAGCAGAATTGTGGCACAGAAACCGATCACTACACAGCAACTTGGGAGCACACAAACATACACACATGCAATTGTGCACACAAACACACACATGCACACACACACATACACATACAAACAAGCGCAAACACATGCAGGCATTTTGGAAAATGCTGTATGCCTGAAATCGCATTACAATGTCTCCATAATTAATCTATCGTGCAAAGTATTACTGCACATCACTAAAGATGACATCATTGTAGTATAGTACGTCGTATACTTCATATTAATATACCAAATATGCCATTACTTAGTGTCTGATTATTTTTAATTGTAGGAGGGAAGCAAACAGGCTTATGATTTCACAGGATCCCTCTCCCAAGCATCGTAAATGCTGTTGCTGGGAAAGCTCCTCTAGTAATTTAATACTGCACATTATTGTAAATAAATGGACGCATTATCCACTGTGACATGAAACACAAAGTGTACTTTAAGGAACAAAAGTGCTGCCAACCTTCAATAGAAGGAACATTCTATATACCAAAGGTAATGGGCCAAGGTTTTATAACTTAAACGCAGTCAGCAAATGCACATGCTAATGGTATTGCAGATCAAAACTGAGTTTGTTTAATTCCATTTTGGTAATTTTGTGGCAGGATATTGCAACTGTGGCACAGTTGTCAGAAAGGTTGATCCAACTAGAAAATTTCTCAAGAAATTTTACGTGTGCTGGGTGCATTTTGCATAATCTGACAAAGGTCCCATAGAGGGTGGGTTTATTTTTTATTTTTTGCAAAAATGGTTTGGCAAATAATGGCCCAACGACAGTTCACACTTCTCTCGATTATTCCACACGGATTGTTATATTTTTTGTGTATGTGCTGGCAATGCAGTGGGACTAGTTGAATGCCTAATAAAAGGAAGAGGAATAAGCTCCTGCAGGATTGGGTACAATCCCAAATAACATGTTGCTTTCAGAGCGCCATTACTCCTCAATAGTTTGAGCTACAGATCTGCTCAAGTTAGTTATACTGGAGAAATAGCGCTAACCGGGTAGCCCCTGTTTGTCCATGTGAGCCATATGTTTTTGAAAATAAATCTAATATGCTAAATTGTCAAAAATGTGGATAGTCTCCCCATTTGTCTGAAGCATTGCTTATTCTATCTTTATGTACATCGATCAGTTACCATTTACCACCTTCATTGATGATTGTGTTGAGCATAAAGGCGTGAAGTCGTGTAAAGGCCACATTTGGCTTCAGTTGGTCTGATTCAATGGCTGTTGGCTGCGACTTGAGGCAAGAGATAGAGCGTCATCCATATGGTACACATGCATTCAAACAATGGTTTATGGTGATAATTAGTTATCTGTGACCTTGTTAGCCCAACATTTGAAAATAAAGTCAATCCAGACACATCGGTATAGGCCATCCCTTGAAGCAAAGATTTTAGCAGCTACCAGCATTTAAGACGAGATATGCTAGCTAGCCACCCCAAACCCACATATTTGATCAAGCATATTTGGTCTATCTAGCTTGCTTGCCTAGTCCTCTACAAGGATAAAACGGTCTCTTGTCACATGCTTGTCAGTTTGTATACGCAATATCTAGTAAATCATTAAAGGTGAGGGTAGAATTTGTTGGTCGTGGTTTGTAAACACAAAATTCATAGTTAATGCTTCCTCCCTGGCTCAGCAACATCAGAAGCACCATGCTGCAGTGCAGCGCAGTGTGCCACCCTCACACCCAGTGATCCAATATTGGCTGGGGGCTACACATCTGCAGCCCCAGAGCTGACGCCCAGAAACCTCTGCTATAAAGAAAAATTAGAAAATGCTGGCAGACAGCAGGGTCTCGGTGGATACAGACACTAACACACACTTCCAATGAGTCATGAGCAATGATTGAGAGAGATTTTCACTGTGTGTGTGTCTGTGTGTGTGCGCGTGTGTGTGTCTGAAAAAAGTTGTTACTCTGAAAATTGTACTTGGTACAACTTTAAATGAAAGTGATCCACTCAGTTTGAATCCACATTTTTTTGTTCTTTGCTTTGCCATCGTTCTGTCAAACATCCCAACACCTTAATGCAACCATTTCAAAGTGATGTGCTGACATCATGAATATTATTTTCTTTTCAGATTCATTGGAAGGCGCAGTGGAAAATTACCAAATTTGTGAGAAAATTATGAAAGGCAGCTCCTGTTGGCTGCGTGACCATTGTGCTCTAGAAGTGCTCCCACCAGTGAGTGATTTCTGTTAGTACGAAGTTATTGAGTAAGACAGGCTCTATCAGTACACGCTAATGGCAGCCGACTAGTGAGTGACAGGTGGCTCGATAACGACAGCTTATCCACATGAGCGGGGACCAAAGGACTAAGATGAATGAGGCGAAGAGCTCTGTGACAGTCACATCTTGTTTTTAAAAGGAGAGCCCTTATACGAGACGAAACCATTAATATTTCCACACTGCCAATGTCTGACTCGTGCCCAAGCTTTTCTGATAATAGCACGCAAATGGGACAGTGAAGGTTACATTCTAAATGGAACAGATAATGCTGCAGCTGATGGCTGAGACACTGAGACCAACTCCCTTTCAAGCCTGCAATTATTTAGAGGCACCATATTATTCTGCACAGAATGCTTCCTACATAAACATTGGGCCTATCATATGAGGCAGTATTGCTGAGATAGGAGGAACACCATGCCCTTGGCAGAATTCTGCATTCAGTCAAATTTATTCATCTATTTTAATATATTTATTTAAACCTGCGAGCTTGAACATAAAAATAAATAAAAAAAAGTGAGAAACAAAAGCAGGAAATTTAGTTTTCAAATCTTCAAATGAGACCTTTGGTATAATTTCACCTGATGATATGTTCATTAATCCAATATCTAAGCAATGTATTCCTGCAGATTTTTTTTTTGTTTGAAGCGTCCACATGCCTAATTTCTTGAATTGCCCTAATTCCGTGAATTCTTCATTCTTCGCATCGTAGTAAGTGCGAGCTGCGTCATCCACTGTGTGTTACTACTAGTTAAAGGGACTGGCCGCAGTACGGTTTGTTTAGAATGCTAATTTGCTAAAATTGCTCCCAGTTGCTGAAAATAAACACTACCTACTGTTGTGATTCTGCTTGTCTGCCATGTCTCTGCCCTGCCTTGCCATGTCTTTGTTCTGCTCTGCCATGCCCATGATCTGTTTGCCATGTTCATATTTGAATTTTTGCTATGTCTGACTATTCTTTGTAATGTATATTGCGGATTTGGTTGCTTTGATTTATTCATGTATTGTCTTAGTTTAGGTTTTCCATGTCTTACTTTTTACCATAGCTAATTCCAGTCCATGTTTTGCTTTTTACCATGCATTGCACTTTGTCTCCCCCGGTCTGGTCTTTTGTCATGTGTTTACTCACAGCCCCAGTACTGTGTGCCACACTTTCTGGTGATTTAATGGGTTTTGGGTTTCAACCATTCCATTCCATTCCATCTTGCTTTCTCTATATTACTAACCAATACTAACAGTTTGTTGTTTTTGCTAAATTACTAACCAAGACTAACATTGTATATAATACTAACTTACTAATAAGCACTAGGGATTGTATTGCTGCACTCTACTAATTGACTAACGATCTCTCAGCAGTCGTCCCATTCTAGTCTCCACCTCTTGCCTTCACTCAATTTACTTTGCTGTGTTTCCACTAGACTCTCTGCACCCTTCTAATTACTGTTCTGCCACTCACTCTGTGCATGTAGATCTTGTTGCTCTGTCTATAGGATTGTCTTGTGATCCCTGTCCGCGTTTTGGCTTTTGCCTTATGTGATTAGGTTCTTCCTCTTGTTCCCTCCTTTGTAATTAGTCTCATTTCCAGCACCTGTGTTCTGTTTAAAGGGTGATTCCCCTGGAGTGCATATAAGGAGTCTTTTCACCGCACTTTCTTCTCAGATCATTCTCTCAGTTTACTTGTGCCACGTTTCTCTCGCCTAGTTCTCTCAGTGATTCCTTTCTGACTGGACTATCTGACTTTTGATTTTTGGCTTTGTGATTTTGGATTTATTGTTACATCTGTGTTTTTTGACCCTTTTCTGCCAGACTACGAGTTCTGTCATTGCTGGCCTGGTTACGGTTCGGATTACACCCATTGGATTTTGGCTCGACTTCTCTGATATACCTCTGCCTGTGTACCAAACCCATTTTTGTCTGACCACGAGTACTGTGATTGCTGCCCTGGTTTTTGTCTCTATTTTTGCACAACTGGATTGTGAATTTGACTGTGGACTTTGTACCGTTGCCTTCTGCCCTGTGGGGCTTTAACCCCCCTAATAAATAAAATTGGCTCTACTGCATTTCCTGGTTCTCGCGACTGGTTCCTGATCGCACCCCCACACCAACGAAATTGGGCCAATTTACGAAATTGTGCGTGTGCTTCCTTAACGTCCAAAAACTGCGTACAATGCAGTTTAACATTCCAGGCACTTGTCATTGGTACCCTATTGTCATGGAGTATCAAGACAGCTTTGTGGCCTTATAGCCTTGTATTTGAAAATGACTACCTCCAACATGACAGCTCCCTACATTCAGTAGTTATATTAATAGCGGTGGATAATGTCTGTTTAATGGACTGGGTTTTTTTTCCTATTATGATACCTGTTAATACTTTGTATATCATATATAATCACAGTATATCCTATATATTATTTGCCAGTTAATGAACTTTGGCCCACTCCCAAAAGGGAGGAGAGTATTCAGTGGAAGGAAGGATAGGAGATCAGAGCAAAGGCGAGCGAAGTGTGGACTTGGTCTGTGGTTGTGCGAACATTGGGAGCCCCGGGTGGTGAAACTCAGGGTGGGGCTCACGTCTCTCTTCGGAATCCGTGTGGCTCCTAAGCCCCCCGGGGTCCCAGGTGGTGGCTGTTTCTTGCTTCCTTCTTGCAGAGGGGAAGGGTGGGAGGGACGTAGATTCGATAAGAGCAGAGATTGTGGGAATGTAGGAGGTGTATATATAGGTGAGTGGACAAATAGGAAGGCACATTGGGAGTGGCCCTGTTCATTAACCTTTGTTATCGGGAACACCCTTAAAAGCCACTTTCTATGCTGATGGTCAAACCAGTTACCAAGAGCAAGGATTAACAATTGACCAACAGAAGAAATTTCACAGCATGAGCCCTCCAACAGATGAAGATAAAACAAAAATAGCTTCAGACAATTGTATATACTCTTATATTTCATCAGACACAGACACGAGGGTGCGGGTGCATACACACATACATACACACACACACACGCGCGCACACACTCGTACAGGCACGCACCTAGACGGACACAAGTTTTATGATTTTGCAGACATCACTGTTTAAAGGTCTTATTGCATTTCAAACCTGGCACCTGCAGTCCTGGACTCAGTCCTATTAAAAACTCATCTGGCAAAACCCAGATACCAGCAGCATCAGCCTGAAAGGAAATTACATTAGCTGCTATGAAACCACAGAGTTCAAGAATTTACTGATCTTGTCTGATGAAGACATGAGGCAAAATAAATCAAAATGGTAAGATAGAGCGGCAGTGGTAAGTATTGTATTTTGGTTGTTTATGCATCTCGCCTCAACAACAAGTCCAGCCTGATCTTGTCTGCGAATATGGTACACAGCCTGGGGATAAAGAGGATAAATGAATGTAACCGATAAGACTGGGCTTGTAAGGCTGAAAGCATTGAGCACGCACTTCAGGGGTGTCAGTAAGAAAATCTCTAGATTAATAAAAGTCCTGTTTAGGACCGCCATTGATATAAGCGACTGTATTAACTCCCATTTTCTAACCTAAGTCTTGAGACTTACACCCCATTTACAACCAGTATTAAAATGCGGTCAGTTATCTGGGTAAAAAACAGTCCACTCTTACTTCACGTTTACACCTGGTATTCTAATGTGTTCTCGTTATCCTCATTGAGATCGGATTTCTGTCGTCCAGCTAAGCATGAGTAATTTGAAGTGGCGGCAAGTCAGCTGTGCTTTTTTGCATGGATACGGATGCCTGCATGTTGTACGGATTGCGTTTACACCTGACTGATCCGGGCACAATGCGAGCCAGATGTGGTCTGGAGAGATCTGATCACATTCCAATTGCAGCGCATTTACACCTTACATGGATACACATCGTTCCTTATCCAGATAACTTATTTGGATGCAGATCGCATTTTAATACTGGGTGTAAATGGGGTGTACGGCTTTAATTTATTGAAAGGGATTGAAGGACATAAATATAGTCAAAGAAGATTATTTGATACATTCTGAGAAACATTTGGCAAATCTAAGTTGACCATTGTGAGGCAGAAGAACTCTGTGTGTGAATACATATATGGGCCCTCAAAGGCCTCAATGGAGCACAGAGTGAGAGCAATCTGTTATATTAGAAACTGATCCCCAAATGGAGAGGTTTGATGCACCCAACTATCTGATAAAATACCAAAATGAAACAGTGCACACCTGAGGTGAATTTTTTTTTTTTTTGTCTATTTGTCATACGTAAATGTTTCGGATCATCTAACTAATTTTAATATTGGACAAAAATAACCAAAGTGAACTCAAAGCGCAGCTTTTAAATGGTGATTTCATTTATTGAAGGAAAAAGCTATTCTACCTTACCTGGCTCTATGTCAAAAAGTAAATTCCTCTTTAGCTAATAAATCTAATCAATTTCATTGATAAATGGGTTCAATTTCACATGAAACACCCAGGCATATTTATTACCAGCCCTATTGAATGTAAAATAAATAAAGTGAACCTGTCTGGCAAAATTAAGTGGGCAAAAACAAGCACGGTGCCAGGATTTCAGTTTGGGGTGGGCCTAAATTCCAAAGATTAGGTCACTTTATAAAACTTAAGACCAGTTCAGACCAAAGATTCCCGACGAGAAGAGACTTTTTTAGAATGTCGTAGGGAGGAGTTGCAGCAGTGTGAACTGGCCCGTCGCAGCTCGACTCAAGCCGGCTGGTGGCGTCGCCAGAGATTCAGCATGTATAATCGCAAGAGGCCGGTTTTAGAACTTAACGCACGTAACCCGTCTCAACAGCCAATCAGCTTGTAGCGAATTCAACCGGTCACGTCAGTTACTAACTGCCAGCTGGTTGGAACTGCGCTGGGAGTAACCGGGTGAAATTTACAAAAGAGGGCAGGTCTAGCGCTGCAAGCTCCTGGCTCAGATTGACAACAGCGCCTTCGGTATCTCGTTGAAGCACCCATGGACCAGTGGCACAGTCAGAACTTAAAATTGCGTGGGTAATAAACATCCCTTTTAAAAAATTATTAGTTCTGACTCAATCGCAATCATTTTTTTCTAATTACCTTCAATCCGAAAGCACTCCGCACTATTAGGTGTTGCTTGTTCACCTAGTTATGGCAAAACATCATTCATTTGGACGGGCAATTCTGTGCATTTAAAAACTCTGTCTTTGGTTCAATTTAAGCAATTCAATCGATCATGAAGCACAGGCTAGATCGCCTGATGAGACGGAAAGGTAGTGCAGAATTTCCAGAGCAGTTTACCTCTCGAAAAGTAGCTCATAGGCCAATTTATGAGTAGGCTAACTTATTTTTCTGATCTGAATTACGCCTATTGATTAGTCGCCCTAGATCGCATCACGAAAGAAGCCGTGTCTTTCATTGCCAATTGATCATTCTTTTTAGTGGAAAATTGTTTTGACAAAGGAAAACGGCCGAGAACAAGTTAGGACTAATGGGCTGATTGTAGTAAAGCGATGTTGTGTGACCTCTCATTTTTCAGTTCTGGCAAAGCCACTGATTTGAAATGCACAAAAGTGCGAGTCCAGATGAATGATTGTCATTTTGCCCTAACGAAGTGAACAAGCAACACCTGATAGTGCGGAGCGTTTTCGGATTGAATGCATATGATTGCGATAGTCAGAACTAATAATTGTTTTAAAGAGATGTTTAGAGCCCGCCCAGTTTTAAGTTCTGGCTAAGCCACGGCCATGGACGGCTTCCGAATTATCGCCCCTTTCTTTCTTTTTTTATTTGTACTTGCTGTTTTCTTCATAGCAAAAATGAAAAATGTTGCGCCTAACTCATCAACACTAGGAAAATAGGCCTAAAAAGCCGGCAGTTAAAATGGAAGCGCAGAGATTCAGTGCTATGAAAACGATACATCCTCTCATCTCGTCGCATCGATGTGAACTGGCAGGTTTCAGAACATCGCAGACCAGTGTGTCACAAGTAGTTGGAAGTTTCAACCTGTCTCGTCGCGAATCTTTGGTCTGGGCTTTAATCTTCATTTAATAAAAAGGTCTAGCTGATATACTATTATAGGCTATTATCTCTTTTATATTAAATTTTGCTGCTAATGTTACTGAAATATTTTGTTGCATTTTTTTTTTTAAGTTTCAGTGCATAGGCTACCTATCCGCGACGGCTCTCCTTGGTCCTGACCAAAGAAGAGCGCTCTGCAATCTTTTACACGCACGCTGCGCTGCAGCGCATCTTCTTAAAAGCGGCCACTTTGACCACGGTTAAAGTGTCAACATATTTTTAAAAATGATTTTTAAAGGTTGGTTAGCAAATTTGAATCATTAATGAATTGAATCTTGAAATGTAGTTAAAACAATATATGTTTTTATTATTATTATTATTTTTTTATTTTTTTTTTTTAAGAAAAGTTTAGGGTGGGCCTGTGGATAAGTGGGTGGGCCTAGGTCCGCCCAGGCCCACCCATAACGCCGTGCCTGGGCGAAAAGCAGCATATGAAGCTGATCTCTAAAGAAATTCAAGAATAGATGAAAATAAAGTTGTTAACATTTGTCAGTCTGTAGAGGATTTCTAAAGCTCTGGGACTCCAAAATGAAAGCCAGTATCAACAAATAAAGAACCTTTCCAGGAGTAGCCAGCCAACCTGAATTCCCCAAAGAGTGCATTGATGACTCAAACCAGGAGGTCACAAAAGAAGACTTACATCTAAAGAATTGCAGACCTCACTTGCCGCAGTATGGGTCAGCGTTCATGATTCCATACTAAGAGTAAGACTGGGCAAAAACGGCATCCAAAGGGGAGCTGCAAGGGGAAAACCATTGTTGACCAAAGAGAACATGAAGTCTCATCTCACATCTGCCAAAAAACATCTTGAGGACTCCCAAGATTTTCTGAATAATATTCTGTGGACTGAGTCAAAAGTGGATCTCCGTAGAAGACTTTGAAGTCCTGAAAAACCCTTTGTGCTTCCTTTTTTGAGAAATTACAAATTCCAGGCAGACTTTCTTGAGAAAACTCCTTAACGATATGGAAGGTTGGCATGTGACCTCCCAATCCTTCTAAATGCATCACATATTATACAACTCCATGATCAGTTCAGACTTTGTGCCCTGGTATTAAACCATCACAGGAGCCAAAGATAAAGAGAGAGAAATCAGAAAGTTAATTTACTGTGTGAGACACTAGAAGGGGATTTTAATGGCAATTTTCAAACATCAAAGTCACGTATGTTATCACTGATGCATGCATTAAATAACTTCCTGGAAATGAGAAATAGGCAATATCACAGGGATGAAGTCCAATTTCAGTAAACTCTACAATGTGTGATGCTTCAGAAAAAAATTCTCCATACTCAGATGTTTTATATGGTTGAGATGAATACTGCAATTTCTCAAATGACGAGTGGCTCCATTAATACAGAAATATTTTTCTCAGCTTATTATTTCACCACAGATGTTTCAAAAATATAAAATATGGCATTGAATCTACAGTTTTAGCCATGCAGCCGCAGTTTGCATGCTCAATTTCTGAAAAACAGGGCCAAAAAATTTGCGCATGGCTTGCATCACAAAGCGGTGGTTAATGTTTCCACTATTTTGCCTTGCCTTAAGGGGGCCTTAGAATTGTTGAATGGGGAATTATTTTTTGTTTTGTGATGTGACATATAGACAACAAAATTTGGGTTGGGTCTGTAGTGCCTCAGAAGCTTCCTAAAAAAAGGCTGGATTTAAACGTTTCTGAATAGTAAGTACTTTTGAATTTTTTTTTTTTTTTTTTACAAACGTCTTGGAGACAGCTAGATAGGCTACTTCAGAGCTGCCAAGGCTTACGTATTCGGAATGAGTCTCTTGCATTGACATTCCTGTGCCGTAGTCAGCAAATATTCAATCAAAGCGCATTGAAGAAATTCATTTGCAGAAGTTCTTGTGCAATAAGTTAATCCATTCCACGTGCATTATGGTGGATTTCCCCACTAGTGACACGGAATTCGATTATGGCTCTGGAGTTCTCACGCTTGTCTTTACTGAGGGATTGGAAGGAATGGAATTGCATACAGACGTTTATGCAAATTATTTTGAAGGGGATGAAATGGAATGAGAGTCGGGGGGTGGGGGGGGGGAAGTGAGATACATGTGACATCATATGTATCCGTTGTTCAGATTGGCTCGTTTTCTGGCGGTCATTTTAAAAGAGGAATTTCTATGAAACGCAGATGTTCAGAATGTCTAGCACTTTTCGTATGTTCTTGAATGCGGGTAGACTACCGTTGTTTACCATAGACAAGGTAAAAATGGTTTTTGATTCTATGTCACCTTTAAGACTAGCCGAGGTAAATATGGGTTTCTTTGGGTCCATAAAATCTGATATTGTCCGACTTACGGTCATTATTTTTATTACATAAACACAAACAATTTTATCGGATTTCAAAGATTAATAAATGTAAACACCAATTAAAATGTGGACAACTTATGATGGCAGGTCAATCTCCATGTAATAAATACCACAGAATTTTGTTTACATCTGCTGATGATGCTGGACGTTATGCTCTCACAGTTTGGATGGAATTTTTTCTCTCCATAGTTCTCGTTGGTTAAACCAAGGGGGAATATCACTTTTTAATCGCTGCACAGGTCGAGGGTTTTCAGGGCAATACCTTGTTTTATAGAGGATCACCTGACCCTTTATTCACCAATGAAAAGGCATGGATAATTTGTAAATGTAATACAAATAATTATTTTACAGGTTGATCTTTAATAATAATAATTATTATTATTATTATTGTTATTATTATTATTATTGTTGTTGTTGTTGTTAAACGGTAAAAGCAACAGAAAAGCAGTTATTAACACTAAGTGCAAAAATTAATTTGTTCCACAACCATAAACCTGAAAAACTGGATTTAAATCAGACAGATGAGTATGCAACACGGGAGTCTTTGTTGAAAGGCATCAACACAATTGAAATTAAGTTCATATCAAAGCAGCCTTTTAATAGCAGCTGTTTGGCTGCTCTGAAGATAATTATCCCCATTATTTCAATGACGCGGGGCTTAATGAAAAGCCCCGCTCAGTATTAAGCAAGCTAGTAAATCCTTCCAGGTTCAGACCTGCAGAACACAGACACCATTCTCTGCACATGTACAGACCCAGACTTTTTAAATCTTCCGCACATTAGTAAGCATTTGACCACTGACATAAGAAGCAGTACACAGCCAAAACCATTTGGATCTGTATCTCGAAGCAGGATCATAGATAGCTGCTCTAGTGAAACCTGAGCTGGCTCTTTTTACATCAGTCTGTACTTGATTTTGGGGGGTTCAAAGACTGAATCCAATATGCTGTTAACTGAGCTGTCTTGCTTTATGATCCTCGTAAAGTCCTGCTACTTAATACCAAAGCATGCTTATTAGCTGCGTAACTGCCCTGATGTAACCATTGAGACAGGACTAATTTAAGCAAGATCATATCTGGAGGCAAAATAAAAACAATTTTTTGAAAAATGGAGGAATTAATTTTCGTCAGGAATAAAATTTAAACAGATATCTTATAAACAAACCAAAATAATTTGAACACTGTGGCCAGTGATGCCTACATAGCACGCAGCCTCCCAGTGAGAGAGCTGTTTGAAGACAAATTGACAATGGACGGCGGATATTGTGCTGCTCTTTTATATCAGAAATAGAACACCTGTATAGGTCTTTTTGAAAGGTGAATCAGGATTTAGGTCAGTATATGACGTTATGACAGTGTTCCTGAGAGGGAGTGTTTGTGTGTGAGATGAGAGACATTTGGATGTGTACGTGTTTGCATGGGGTTATGTGGGAGTCTCTTGGTCTATATCAGAGAGTCTGTGTTGCATCGCCTTGACTTTCAGGAAGCCTTCGTTTTGCAAACTGATGCCTCAGATTGCAAATTGGGTGCGGTCTCCCTCTAAGGCTCTTCTGAGGACTACCACCCCATTGCATTCATAAGTCGAAGCTCTACCCTAGGGAGACCTGCTATTCAGTGGAAAGGGAATGCCTGGCTGTCAAATGGGCCTAGAACTCTCTAAGAGACCACCTCATGGGAAATAGTTCATTCTGGAAACCTGCCACAAGATTTTGGAGTTCCTGGTGAAGATGAAGGACATGATGAGCAGTCCTTCAATTTTGAGGTTTATCATATCCTCGGCTAACAGAGCTCCAGAACAGTACCTACAGCCTGTACCGCCGTCCCAGTGATAGGAGGAAGAGTGAGAGGCAACAGCATTTCCAGCTGCCCACCAGTATTAGCATTTTATTTTATTGCTCACTTATTACACAGGACATATTCTCAAATAATCAGACTTCACGCAATCATTTTGTTCACATTTTACACTTTCTTCATTTCACGACAGTCGTTTTCCAATTTTGGTGCACATAATTAAATTAACATTCTATCACATTATACTGTAAATAATACTTGTCTTTGTTTCTTACCTTGCTCCTCTGGCAACTGGCACAAGACCTGACACTTAGGGAGGATAAAAACGAATGCATTTAATCACCTTTTTTCATTAAAGGAACTGATTAGTGAGGGGACATTAGATATTTCAGCTATCTTGATTATGTTAACCAATGCAAACAAGTGTTTTTTTTTTGTGTGTTACAGTTAACTTATTGATCTAACCTTAGCTAAACAAGTCATACTTGTTAACTTTAACACTTCTACAATATACCTACCTTCAAGTATTGCTCTCTTTGAAACATTCGTGAAACACAATGAAACATTGAACTACTTGTGAGATATTTTGTTCAAAAAGCTGTCTAGTTGAGCTTCTTAAAAACTTCAACTACAAGTTGCTGTAACATTAGCTGCCGTCAAGGCTGATTGTAGAGATTAGTGCCTTGCAGGCTGGTTAGAAGGCTAATGTTGATTTCATATTGTATAATCTTTAATAGTATTCAGTCAGATGCCTTCAAGGCTGATTGTAGAGATTAGTGCCTTCAGGCTGACAGGAGAGACTAGTGCCTTGCAGGCTGGTTAGAAGGCTAATGTTGATTTCATATTGTATGTTCTTTCATAGTATTCAGTCAGATGCCTTCAAGGCATCAGGGCCCGGGGTAGGTGCTGGGGCAGTTTTTTTTTTTTTTTTACTTTTCTGGTAAAAAAAAAAGTATATTTTATCAATATGCAACAACACCTCGGTGAGTTTTCTGAGGTAACATGGTTGGTTTCAAACTGTAATAAATCTATAGGCTGATAAATAGAAGATTTTAAATTAGCCTTGGAAGGCTCCAACTCAGTAGAGGCCCCCCTCAGTAATGCTGAGGGAGTCTCTACTTTCAGCCTTGAAGGCATCGGAATTGTACACAGACACACACATATATACAGTGCTATGAAAAAGTATATGCCCCCTTCCAGATTTCAGTTTTTTCATATTTGTCACACTTAAATAATTCAGATCATTAGAAAAATTTTAATATTAGACAAAGATAGCCCCAGTAAACACAAAACACAATTTTTAAATGATGATTTCATTTATTAAGGGAAAAAAGCTATCCAATCCTACCTGGCCCTATGTGAAAAAGTAATTGCCCCCATTGTTAAATCATGAACCACCTGTGATTAACCAAATTTTTTTTGTTCAATTTCACTAGCTACAACCAAGCCTGATTACAGCCAGACCTGTTGAATCAAGAAATCGCTAAAATAGAACCTGTCTGACAAAGGCTAAAAGATCTCAAAAAGCAACATGTCAGGCCATGAACTAAATTCAAGAACAGATGAGAAACAAAGTCATTGACATCTAGCAGTCTAGAAAGGGTCACAAAGCCATTTCTAAAGCTTTAGGACTCCAGCGAACCAAAGTGAGAGCTATAGTCCACAAATGGAGAAAACTTGGAATGGTGGTGAACCTTCCCAGGAGTGGCTGTACTACCTAATTTACTCCAAGAGCACATTGATGGCTCACCCAGAGTTCACAAAAGAACCCAGAACAACATCTGAAGAACTGCAAATCTCACTTGCCTCAATGTTCATGATTCGACAAAAGAAAGAGACTGAGCGAAAATGGCATCCATGGGAGAGCTCCAAGTCGAAAAGCACTGCTGACCAAAAAGAGCACAAAGGCTCCTCTCACATTTGCCAAAAAACATTTTGTTGATCCCCAAGACCTTTGGGGAAATATTCTGTGGACTGAAGAGACAAAATTTGAACTTTTAGGAGGATATGCGTCCCGTTACATCTGGAATAAAACTAACACAGCATTTCATAAAAAACATTGTTGCAACAGTCAAACATGGTAGTAGAAGTGTGATAGTCTGGGGCTGCTTTGCTGCTTCAGGACCTGGACGACTTGCTATAATTCATGGAACAATGAATTTTGCTCTACCAGAAAATACTGAAGGAAATTTCCAACCATTAGTTTGTGACCTCAAGCTCAAGCATGCATGGGTTATGCAGCAGGACAATGATCTGAAATTCACCAGCAAGTCCACCTCTGAATGGCGTAAAAAAAAAAAAAAAAATGAAGGCTTTGGAGAGGCCTAGTCAAAGTCCAGACCTAAATCCAATTCAGCTGCTGTGGCATGACCTTCAACATGTCATTCATGCTCGAAAGCCCTCCAATGTGGCTGAATTAGAACAATTCTGCAAAGAACTGTGAACCAAAATTCCTCCACAGGGATGTGAAAGAGTCATTGCCAGTTATCGCAAATGCTTGATTGCAGTTGTTGTGGCCTGGGGTGCCACAACCAGTTATTAGGTCTTAGGGGCAATTACTTTTTCACATAGGGCCAGGTGGGTTTGGATAGCTTTTTTCTTCAGTAAATGAAATCATAATTTAAAAACTGAATTTTTTATTTACTGGGGTCATCTTCGCATATTATTAAAATTTGTTTGATGATCTCAAACATTTAACTGTAACGAATATTCAAAATAATAAGAAATCAGGAAGGGGGCAAATATTTTTTCACAGCACTGTTTATATATGATGAAATCATCAGCCTACCAACCAGCCTGCATGGCACTAGTCTCTACTGTCAGCCTGGAAGGCGCTAGTCTGTACAATCAGTCTTGAAGGCATCTGACTGAATATTATCAAAGATTATACAATATGAAATCAGCATTAGTCTTCTCGCCATCCTGCTAGGCACTAGTCTCTATGGTCAGCCAGGAAGGCATCTGAGGCAATACTAATGATGATATTATGATATCAAATCAACGTTAGCCTTCTAACCAGCCTGCACGGCACTAGTCTTTACAATCAGCCTTGAAGGCAGCTAACGTTACAGCAACTTGCAGTTGAAGTTTTTAAGAAGCTCAGCTAGACAGCTTTTTGAACAAAATATCTCACAAGTAGGCCAATTTTATGTTTCTAAGAGAGTAATACTTGAAGTTATATTGTAGAAGTGTTTAAGTTAAAGCTGTAGTATACGATCTGAGAATCAGTTGAGAACGATTGAGACGTTGAGAAAAATTTGGAAAAAAAAGCATCCTGCCCACGCACACGCACCCCTCCCCCCTGTGCTCCCTGATCCCTCTCACCGAGCACGTGTGGCCGTCCGCGTGGAGAGTCCTAGACACACCCCCTCTACCAGAGCAACAAGCTGGCTGGGAGTAAACAAACACAGAGCCAGCCTTGACTGAAGATTTACCATGTCGGATTCGCAGGCATAGCAACAATGAAAGTTATTAAATGCATGTTAAACCTAACGTAAATTACAATGCATCAGTAAGAGAGTGCGTCGTTCACAAACGCCAATATGAACACGTTCACAATAACGTTCATCAATCGGAAATACATATGAACGAGTTCATGAGTTCATTGAATGCATACAGGCACAGCACTGATGATAGCAATGCTAGTTTACAATGCTAAAAATAAACGAATAACGTTCCAACGCCGTCAGTCAACACAGAGAAGACGACCGGCAGCATTTACAGTCATAAGCCAGCATTGTCATAGACTTATAAAAAGTTATTTATGTTACAACTCACATAATAAAAGTCAAAATTTATCTACCTGCTCAACAAAAAGTCTGCTCTATCAGCATCATTTTTCAGACCCAAATCCTCCTGGAGCTTCCTCCAGCGGTGAATGGATGACCCAATGTTTACTCGGCTTCGAGTCCTGCGTTGCTCACATTTCCTCTTCGTCTCTTCTCCTCTGCAGACTTGCGCTTTCTCCTAACTTTTGCCGGTGGGGAAAGCAGGGGCCGCTTGCTGCTGTCGCTGTCTTTCTCTTCCATTCTTCTACCATATGTTGCTGAGCTGCAACTCCGCTACTTCTTCTTCTTTAATGTTTATTTGCGGTTTGCAAACCTTGGTGCATTACCACCACCAGCTACTTGCTTGTTGCAGAAAGTTTATAACGCGGAAGGGGGCGGGGACGAGGCGGAACGCGGAGCACGGGGAGTCAGAGTAAGGTCTCGGGGTAGTGTCAACTAGAGCGAGGAGATTGGATGAGAGTCGGAGAGAAACGTTGACCAATGTAAGCCATCCGGCTGGATGGCTTACGTTAGTCAACGTCTCTGTAGCCACTAGAGTGAATCGATTTTTTTCTTTTTTTTTTTGCTCTTCATATTGTGTAGATTGTACTACAGGACCATAACCACCATCTAAATAAGGTTATTAATAATGATCAAACTTTCAAATTGTATACTACAGCTTTAACAAGTATGACCTGTTCAGCTAAGGTTAGGTCTATAAGTTCACTTTAAGACAAAAAAAATTGTGCTTGTTTGCATGGGTTAACATAATCAAAATATCTAAAAAATCTAATGTTACCTCGTGAATCAGTTTCTTTGACTCACGATTCGTTTTTAACAATATTAATGTTCTTAAGCTCACTTATTGAGTGAAGGCTTCCGACTTGAATTGGCTGCCTCGTGAGCAGATTGTTTGTGCTCTAGCTCGCGATCTGATTGGTTGTACTTGGGGGCGGTGTTTACACAGCCTGACAGGCTGAGCAGCCTGGAAGTTGACGTCTGAAGGCAATTTCAACCTACAGCTTTAAGCATAGCCGACAAGAAGTGGAAGTGGCCAATAATGTGATGAAAGAAGGGCGGGACTGAATCTAAAAGTCTTTAGAAAGAATTTTTTTTAGCTTGCTTATAATTTGCTGAAATTTAATTTATCATTTATAAATAAGTCTTCCAAATAAGTTGTTTCTGCTTGGATATTTTTAAGTTCATGAAATGTTTAATGTTGTTGTCAGCCTATTTCCCCGTGTTCTTCTGTGGGATTAGTCCAGTCTGTAAATAACCTCAGTGGATGTCACTTAAAAGACAGGCCTGTGAAAATGCTTCCATAACATCTGAAAATGAAAGGTTCTTAAACTGGTTTGAGGCAACATTATTCGGCAAAATTATCTTTGACGAGTCAGTTCTTCCAGTATATAATATGGTGACATGAACTTTGAGTGGTGTCACAGTGTTCAACACAATGGCACGACAGAAGGAACTCTCAGACTGTTCGTAGCTGCGTTGTGGCCTTACATGATGCTGAATACGTTAAATGCTGCCATAGCACTGTAATAAACACCATCAAGTGTTTCATTGAGACTGGCTCGCTGAAAGCTAGTGGGAACAGAGGTGCAAAACGGAAGTTAAGTGCTTCTGATGTTCGTTATCTGTGTATGATGACAAGTAAGTAAAAAAAAAAAAATGGGGGGTTAACAGCATGACAACTCCGTAATGATATTAATAGCACCAGAAGTGAAGAGATAAAAATATCAAGATCTACCATTTCTGACCCCTGTGCAGTCTGATTTGTCCTGTTGCTGCCAAGAGCGGGCAACATCAAAAAACGACTTGAGTTTGCCAAGAGATTCAATGATTGGACACCAATGGACTGCTAACGAGTTCTTTGGACCGATGAATCAAAATTCAACATTTCTTCAACCAAATGCATGTGCGTGTTTGTGGATGTGTGAGTGTGTGCGGGTGTGAGAGTGTGTGCGCGCTTGTGCGTGGTGGTGGGGGGGCGCAGTCGCAGGTTGCCGAGAGAACAGAAAGAAAAAGGTGTGCTGTAGCACCACCAGAGAGAAAACAGTGACTTCAGAGGAGAGATTGGAGGGTGAGAGGTGTTACAGCAGGTGCTGGCTGTGAGAGAGGGGAGCATTGGCAATTTAGAGAAGAAAAACTCACTTCACATTGAGACTTTGTTTACACTGCACCCATTGGGATCATTTTAAGCAATAAGAAAAATAAAAATTATTTTGAAATGCAATATCAAACTACATGGTGGCAACAGAGCCTAGTTTAGTGAATCATGTCAATTTGATGGAGTCATTTGGTGAACTTGCATTGAAAATTACAGACACACAAGTCGTTCATCGACCATTTGCATTTACCTTTCTAGCTAAAATACTGTTAACCAAAAGTGAGGTTTAATTGGTTTGTGAGTTTTAATTCACAGGCAAGCTATTTTCTTAGTATGTGAAATGAGTATGTTCATACAAATTATTTGTCATGCAGGTTCCATTACTGAAATCGAGCGCTCATTGCAATTCCTCCCACAGAAAATAGATTAAAGAAATCTTCAATAGAGACAGCACTTTTAGAGTAGTATTGTTGAGTGGATGGTCCCCAGAAAGAACAAAGTAAAAACTAGAAAATTTGTTACCTCGGACACAGACGCCCCTGCCACAGAGATATTATGAAGCTCCTAAAACTGTAAAATCATCCAAATTCGTCAAAGAAAATATGAGATGCACACATTCGATCTATCTAGAAAGCATTCACCAAAGTTTCTGGAATTCTGTCCAGTCGTTCTAGAGAAGTCGATAGACAACGTCCCCTATACAATGCCGTATAACAGATGGACATGGGTAACTTTATGTGGTAAATTTAATCACAGAGTAAGCACTGGCATGCTCATATGGTTGTAATATACAGCATTAAAGTTATTCATGTAAACACATTTATCAGCCCAAGGTGTATATGTTTCCTATTTCCTTGTTTCCAACTGCTATTTACAGCACAGTTAAATATCTTATGAATGCTGTCACATTAGTACAATGGGCTACTTGATTGAGCATTAACATTTCATTGTGAGGAGTGTTTTGGCATGTTCCTGTCCTTAGACATCCATACTGCATTTCCCCTGATTCCTGCTCTCTGTCAGTGAGTGAATACCTACTTTGTTGGCCTTTCTAGAAAGCCTGCCTTAATTACACTCAGCTAGATTGCCATTGACAGGCTCAACCATGTGGAAGATTGTCTACATTGAGTTGAATAGTAGGTGTTAGATTACATGTGGGGGGTACACTCTGTAGCAGACACATTATAATACAGAAGTTTCGATAATTTGATGCACCTGACAGCTCTGAGTCTCCACATAGTGCTGTTGTAATCATGGTCCATCACTGAAAATTACACATGCATCAAACAATTCTTGAAGGGGATGCAGTGCATGTGCTGTGTTGAGGATATTCACCCAGATACTAGACAGAGACTATTCACTTGTGTGGTACAGAGAACATCCACCCATGCACTGCACACAGGACAGGAGCTGTTCAGAGGATACTCACCCATGTACTGTGGAGGGTATTCAACCACGTGCTGCACAACGGCTGCAGACAATATTCACCCAGGTGCTATACAGAAAATATGAACTCAAGTGCAGTGCAGAGAATATTCACCCATTTGATATGCTGAGGATATTCACTCATGTGATATGCGGAGGATATCCACTCATTCCTTGTACTGAGGATATATGTCCTGTGCAGATGATATTCACCCAGGCGCTGTACTGACAATATTCACCCAGCTGCTGCATAGATATTAACCCATGTGCAGTATAGAAAATATTAATCAAAGTGATGTACTGCCGTACATAGCAGCTCAGTACTATGCAGAAAAAAATTAACCCATGGGCTATACAGAGAACATTTACCCTATTCTGCGCGGAGGATATTAACCTTTGTGCTGTACTGAGGATTTTAACCCAGGTGCTATACAGGGATAGTCACTCAAGTGTTGTATGGATGATATTCACCCAAGTGCTGTGCTGACAACTTCCACCCAGATGCTACAAAGAAAATATTAACCCATGCGCAGTACGGAGGATATTCACCCATGTGTAACACTGAAGATATTCATCCAACTGCTGTACAGAGTGCATTAACCCATATGCAGTACAGAGAATATTCACCCATGTTCTGTCCAGAGAGTATTCAGATGAGTGCTGCATGGAGGATATTCACCCACATGCTGTGCAGAGAAAATTCACCCATATGCAGTACAGAGGATAGTCACCCAGGTATTTTGCAGAGAATATTGACTGGTGATGAACTGAGAATATTCCACCCATTTGCTATATAGAGGAAATTTACCTCGGTGCTGTACTGAGGGTGCTCTCCCAGGTGCTGTGCATGGGATTTTCATCCAGATGCTGCACAGGCATTGCTGTTCATATCTTTTGGAGTTGATAGTTTAGAATCCTTCAGTATATTCGACCAACACATTAAACATAAAGAGCAGCTTGTCACATAAAGCAGAGTTTGTATGGGTTGAATTACGGTTTACCGTATGGGAAGAATTTATACTCAAAACTAAATACAGCCTAGAGCAGGGGTGTCAAACTGACCCGTAAACGGGCCAAGAGGCTGCAGGTCTTCAATCCTACCAAGCAGAAGCTCACATGAAAGCACTGATTTAATCAATTGATCTAGGCCTGCACAACTAATTACTTGTATGAGGTGCGCTTCTGCATTGTTGGAGTGAAAACCTGCAGCCTCTTGGCCCGTTTACGGGTCAGTTTGACACCCCTGGCCTAGAGCATCACAGAAAGGTGTGACACTCATTTTGAAAAATGGACGCTACGTTCAATTTGAAACTTTACATTGTGGCTGGATCATAGTGAACTTTATCAGACATGGTGTTCATAAAATACAATTAATCATGTAGTCATTTCATAGAGCATTGCACAATTTTTAATTAATTTTTCAGCAGCTCCTCCTCCTGAGTTGACTGAGGATGGTTTTCATTCTCCAAGATACAATGGAATTTTTTAAGGCTTCTGCTTCTTCGTAAATGACTATTTTAAATTTTGAAATTTGTATATCTACAATGAGTCTAGACAAATTCTACAGAATTCTTATGCATGTGGTAATGTAAATGTTTGGGGTTATTTTCCCATCTGTTCCCAAGGGAACACTCATGGGTGTGGCCAGTGGCGTGCACAAATAGACGCTAGGTGGTGCTACAGCACTTGCCCTTTGCCCTTTATCAATGAAAGTGCCCTTTTGAAATTTCGTTTTTTTTTTAAATGATTATATTTATTGTTATTTTTATTATTATTATTATTATTATTATTATTAACACTTTAGTGGGGCCAATGTTGAAATGATCTTTTATAAAAGCTGTGTGATTAAAAACTACTGAAAAAAATGCCCCGAAATGGGCCACCTCCTCACGCACTTCCGACCTCTCTTCCTTTGTCACGTGAACACGCGCGCAGTGCATATCAGCTGAGCGACTGGTAGCCACAGTCTTGTGCCCCACCAGCCAGGTAACACACAGATCAAGTGAAATCGTACAGTTTGCCCTCCAAGCCCAAACTGTAATCATTTTGTTGTGCAGTAGCATGTCTCATAGACAGAAACGGTCTGTCGGCAGAAACACAGGGCCAGCAATAACCTCATCTTTCACTTCTTAATGACAGACACCTCTCGCAGTTTACCTGCCTTATTAGCAACCGTTGCTCAGACTGATTGGAGCAACCGACGAGAATCTAACTTGTTTTTGAAAGCCGTGTTATACATTGCACTACGAAATTATACGGCGTTAAACTTACTTCCGCACACCAGTGGCTACGGAAAAAATATTCTACGTCTTTATAATTTCTGAATTTGTGTAAATTAATTTGCGACGTTCATTGAGCAATTAGCCATGAGAATCCGTTCTATATACTCTGAATGTGACAGCCAAAGTGCGTAGTAGCACAGCTGAGTAAAGACGAAAATAATTGCTGTGAAGTCCGCGAAAGTTTCGGATTTTTTGCAGATTGTCATCCTTGCGGAGTCACATCAATTATATCAACATAGCCAACAGGCAATCGCTTTGTAATTAGCATTTCTTAATCATTACGTGTAACGCATTGGTGGTGGCCATTCTGTTAATTAACTGTTTGATTGCGATCAGGTTTGATTGATTAACAAACAGTTTAAGAGCAATTATCCGGGAAAGGGTGATGTTACTGAAGGCCTTCCTGGCATCTGACGGTACGCCACTGCTCATACAGCACCAAGCAACTGAGCATTTTTTAGCCGACTGGTCACCTGATTAGCTAGTTTAATGCTATAGCCCAAACAATGATAGATAACGTGAGGACGACCACCACAAACAATGTCGGTCGACTTTGCAAATCTATCTGTTAAGCTGAACGTTTTTTTTTTGTGTAGGTTTTGTTAGGCAACATGAAAGAACACATAAAGAAGAATCAGGCAGTTCCCCATTGCCTGAGAGAAAAATATCCCCATAATGGCTACCCATGTGCCTTCTTTTGATGAATGACAGTAGTCATGAATTGCATTGAACATGTGCTTGTAATGTTTATTTTATTTTTTTAATCTCACACTATAATAGCATGTTCCACGTGTGCAAAAAAGTGCCCTCCACCTCCCCCCTGAGCACTTGCCCCCCATAATGTCGGTGCACGCCACTGGGTGTGGCCATATACATAGGCTCGTATTCAGAAACGACACACTTACCCTCCACTCACCATATAGTGAGTACGATTGAAATGTAACTGCAGTGTGAGAAAGACCTACCACTTACCGAGGAAGCGGTCCCACTCCTCGCCAGCTGCTATTCACAAACGCCACTCGAGCGTAACTGACAGTAGTGGCCACTGGGTACCACAGGCGGTGCCTCGGCTGCTGCAAAGTGACGCTCAATCCTCACCCTTCAGTGCTGAATGACCTAAACCTGACGCAGTTTACTTTTCTTGATTAGAAAGATTCACAGAATAACTGGTAAAACGACAATCAAATTTAGTTTTATAGTGTTGTTATACATTGTCTAACAAAATTGAGGCATATCTTTCGGACATACATGACGAAGTATAATATCAGCATGTCTTCATTAATTCTGTGGTCAAGGGGCTCGCAAGAGGCGCAGGACAGCCCGCGAGGCTCACTAAGCAACAAGCTGTGAAACGTGCCAGACATTTCCTTCCATAATCAGCAATTAAAAATGTAGAAATGAATGGATTATCGTGAACGGATTCTCTACATGAGCCTCCCAGACCAATCCACATGACGCCCTGCTGAGCTCAGAATTTTCCAACCCATGAGTAAAGAAAAGCGTGAGAAATCCGAATGCGTGAGAGTTGACAGATATGCTTTACTTTATCTTCCCAAGGAAGACGTTCCTTGACTACTTCATCCAGGATGGTCCCCCTGGCTGCACTGGTTCTGCCAATGGATCGGGGTGGATGGAGGAGACAGATTTTTTGGCCTTTTTACAACATTTTGCAAGACACACCCGCGTGACCTCGGAGTCAAAGTTGCCGCTACTCTTTGGCCCGTATCCAGAAACGACACTCACACTCACCCTCCACTCACCATATAGTAAGTACGATTGAAATGTAACTGGAGTGTGAGATCGAGATCGACCTACCACTTACCGAGGGATCGGTCCCACTCCTCACCAGTTGCTATTCACAAATGCCACTCGAGCATAACTGACAGTTGTGGGCACTGGGTACCACAGGCGGTGCGTCCGCTGCTGCAAAGGGACGCTCAATCCTCACCCTTCAGTGCTGAGTGACCCAAACCTGACGCAGTTTACTTTTCTCGAGTAGAAAGTTTCTCAAACTAATTGATAAAACGACAATCATATTTTTTTTTGATAGCACTGTTATACGTTGCTTCACAAAATTGAGGAGTTTCTTTCACACATAAATGACAATGTAAAATATCAGCATGTCTTCATAGATTCTGTGGTTGAGTGGCTGGCGAAAGGCGCAGGACAGCCCGCGAGGCTGACTAAGCAACAAGCTGTGAAACGTGCCGGACATTTCCTTCTCCATTCAGCAATTAAGAATGCAGAAAAGAATGGATTCTCGTGACTTACAGCTACATGAGCCTCGCAGACCAATCCACACGCGCCCCACGAGCCGCTGAGCGCAGAATTTACCAACCCATCAGTAAAGAAAAGAAATCCGAATGCGTGAGAGTTGACAAGTATGTCTCATTAATGAAAACTGGCCACACCTGATGATGTTGAGAGTTTTCTGAGTTTTTGCAATGGTAATTTAAATGAATTTAAAACAGGGCGATAATTATCAATGCTCATCTAGTTAACAAGTAGAACTGGCGACACACTATAATCCTTTGGATTTTTGGAGTTGAAGTATATAAAATTTCATTAAATGATTGGATTTGTCTTTTATTCAATCATTATTTTTAAGGGATGGTTTTGAGCTTCCCCTATTGCCAGTTCACCAGTAGCTACTGGTGGGTACACAAATGCTAACCTCAAGTTCACCACAATATAATTCGTAAACAGGTGGTCAGTTAGTAAGTTACTGGCATCGTTATGATCATTAGAGTTAAAATTTGCATAGTTGCGATTGCGTTGAGCACGTGGCTGTAAATGATCCAGAGTTTCTAATGTTTGTAACCACCTGAAAGCCAAGACAACGAAATACCGGCGCAAGTTAGTGCGGCTCAAGGGAGGTGTTCCCTGCACTCAACCTTCACTCAGAAAGAGACGCTATTTTTAGTGTGAGTGAGGTCTCTGAAAGCAAATGAGTGTCAGGGCAACCTCTGACTCATTTAGTATAACCTGACACTAACTAAGTTTTAGTTCTCACTCACACTCAATTAGTGTGAGTGTCGTTTCTGGATACAGGTCATAGTATTTGTGAGGTCACAGATTATCAACAAAACAAAAATACCAGCAAATATTCTTTATTAACTGGTTGTGATAAAATGGTTATGAAAAATCAGATAATAGGAAACTGCAGAAATGAAACAACCCCCCCCCCATTTTGCTAAGCTGAGTTTACATTTCCCTCATGATAATCACATTCATGCCGCATGAGCAGACCATTTCTCTCAGTCCTGAAGGGAGGTCACTTCAATGTCAATGATTAAACCCGATCACTTGAGACAGAACCATGTCCATCATTAGGTCTGCTAAGCCACACAACTCGTAATTATGTTCAATGAAGCACACTGCTTATAAAGGTTAGTTCAAGGTCTGATGGATTGGCTGCCTCACTCAGTCTCCTTGCTTTGCACATTTTGGCACACTTTTCATAGCTGAGCACAAGAAAGGCTGTGTTCAGCATCATTCCAAATTCCCCACAATCCTCCCCCATCGAAAGACACTGGTTGTTGGCACACTAGGGTACTAAAAATACAGTGGTCCACGCTCATCAAATGAATACAGGTGCTAGATAAAACTGTACCAAAAGAATAGAGAAAAATAAGATACCCGCACACTGTAACTGTTGCTCCCGCAGTGATTTATTCCACAACGTTTCTACCAGAATGGTGTTCGTCAGGTCCTAACCAGGTTAACACCTGACGAAGACCATTCTGGTCAAACATTGTGGAATAAATCACTGCGGGAGCAACAGTTACAGTATGCGGGTATCTTCTTTTTCTCTACACTGGAGTACTACCCTTATTGCAATGCATGATCAGAAAAAAGAGTAAGTATCCAATGATAGGAGGAGATGCAGTGGAGCAGCGATTAAGCATGCTAGACATGGGATTGAGAGGTCCTGAGTTTGAGTCCTTGCCATGGCTTTCACAGTATGTTCTTGGGCATAACATCCAACTCCACCTAGGTGTATGGTTGTTGGGGAAACCTATCTAAATGTGGGGATATCTCAGAAAACGATCTTCACGCGGTAACAGATAAATATATATTGGTTCACACATATGCACACAGATACCTTTCACAGAGCAAAGCCAGCACTCAAGATCACTGCAGACATTCACAGCCATACACTGCCATCTATTGTGGAGTCTCACTATTGCAACTAAATTGCAAAGAAAGGCTGTTTGTGCAGTTTCTAGATCTTGCTATTTGAACCTGGCCAATCAAATTCACCCCAGATCTGAATTGTTCTCCATTAAGAGCAAGGAAAAGCTCTTAACAACAAAACCCATCTTAATCACTTTTATATATTTTTAAGCCTGGATCAGATAACCCTCTTCTTCTACAAAGGCTGAATAGATTAAGTTTCTTCAGTCTTTCTTCATAACATTAGTCTTTTACACCAGGAATTAATTTGGTGGCTCTTCAACCTTTTCCAGCACCACTAAATCTCTCCTGCAGTATAGTCCCTAGTCACTCAAAATAAGTATGCACTCATATGATTTATTTGAAATACCAATAGCTGTTAGTCCAGCATTCCATTGGCCTTTTTTACTGGTACGCACCATGACAAGAACCTCTGGCCAAACGTTAAACTTGTGAAAGACCAATGAGTAACTTGTTCCGATTTTGATCCTCCCATGAAGTGATCCAGTCTAATATTCTCATTTAATTTATTTTCTACATGCAGAAATTTGTGTTTTTCTCTATTATATTTCCTTGCTTCCCACTTACTGATTCAATCAAAATCATCCTGAATATCTCCACAAAAGATACAAAACTATTTGGTAGTTCTCCCAATTTCTTATCGTCTGCATTTGCTTTACTTGTATGCTTTAAACATTCCTGCCACGGTCATTAACGTAAATAAGAGAAAACAGCAGTTTTAGTAACAATCGTCATGGGACTCCACTTCCCACAGCGCCTAGCTCAGATGATATCCCTTTAAAAATTGCTCTTTGGCCGACCTACGTGAGTAACCTGTGTCATACTCGTGTTACGCACGTTTCGCACAAATTTCCGAGATCACAGCGTCACGTTACCAAATTTGTTCGAGAATGGTAGGGTCAGAATTTACGATCATAATCCCCACATCACCCAGGGTTTCTCGAGTAGTGACGTCATGCGGCTAAAACCTTGGCGTTACTCGTGTCCGTGATCCTCCCATTCGGGGGTGGAGCTATGAAGACCTGCGCGCGCAGGGGTCATTTTGGTTCACGATCTAGGACACAAGTAAGGCGACTTGGTTGCCCGAGGTCGGCCCGTTCAAGCCTGTAACTAGTTCCTAATCCACTAAAAAATACCGCTAATGATTCCTGCCATCCTAATATTTAAAGGGAGTCTCTTACGTGGTACCTCATCAAAAGTTTTTTTGGAAATCCATATAAATCGATCATAAGCCCTGCTTTAGTGATAAGGCTTAGTGATCTCTTCAAAGAATTCCACAAGATTTATGGGGCATAACTGCCCCTTATAGAAAGACAGATGGCAGTTCTGGACTGCAGGTAAGCCCATCTAGTGGCCCCACACTGATTATGAAGCAGCTCAGTGGTAACATGCAGAATGTGGCAGTCTATTGTCTTGATTAAATAAACAGGGTGTCCCTGAAAATAAATAATGAAGAAGACTGCATATATTGCTCCAAAATGCAGATATGTTTATCAGCATCAATGGTGCTTGAATCATATGTTAGCAACAACCAGCATGGTAGTTTTCTTCTTTGGCCCATTTGTTGCTAATGCATATTGGTTGGTAATGGCTGCTTTGTAATTTAACAATCATGAAGCTATGATTAGATAGTGAAGGATGCGCTTAAAGCAAACACGGAAGTTAACGTAGTAATTTATCTCTTTTGTCGGGTAAATAAAACATTTTCAATGTAATCTTTGAAACATTTGCATTAAGAAGGCAGAAGCTGTGTTGTTTAACTGTCAATAAAGTATTCTTATCAATAGAAATCTTGTTCATTAAGAGCTAGATTGCACTTGGGGCTATACATTCCTTTGACGTGCATTGCAGGGCGTTGCAGACCTTTCACCTAGAAAATATTATGTCAAAATAGGAGCTATGGCCATTACATCAAATAGGCTCCTGGAGACTCCCAATATGCACAATTTTTTTTTTATACATTTCAGGGCTGTCCCAACTACAGTTCAGCAGCTAGAGCGGTAACAATCGATGGGAAGACAGACAGTTGGATGGCTGAGTGAACGACAATAGCCCATTGGCAAGAATTGAGGACTTAATAATGATTGAAAAACATCAAGACTTATTTGTTCTCATCTTATCTTAACAAGAAGAACTGACTACTCCTGATGATACGGAGTGTTCTCGAAGTTCATGCAATGTCCATTTAAATAAATGATTGACAAGAGATCACGACCAATCCTTATTTCAAGCATAGTTCTGCGCTTTCCGAATTTTCAGTTCACCAGCCAACATTGCCTGCAGCTAAGTGACAGCTCAAACATTCTAAGCACAGCAAATGCCAGTTAGAAAACTGCTCTCTGGCAAAATTTTCGATAAAAGAAATGCTGAAGGCATGAGTATTATTCGTACTTATACCCTAATACTTTTCGGGGTCATTATGGATTCAAACGGCTCTAATGTCAATCGGAATAACTTTAAGGTGAACATCTTCGTGCTTTGAATATCCAGCAACATTGTTGTCTATGATTGTTCTGGTGAGATTATGACCCCTCCTGCTGCACCAACCTCAGGCCCAACTCTTTCAAGAATGTAATGTTAGACAAGTCCTCTGGAAATTCCCTGTTGATTTTCTCAACCCATTACCCTAGAATGTTATAGCTGAAGTCCATCGATAGTATTTATCTAGTTCTCATACTGTAATGATCAATCTTTATCTGTAATATACATGACCTCTTTAACTTTCCTTTTTCTACCACAGAGTTAAAAAATGTTTGGCTTTAAAAAATCCTTTAGCTTGCCTCAATTCTTTTTTTTTAACCTTTGCACAAATTTTATACTATTCAGCCTCATTACTCCCATTACTGTGACTTTCATACATCTCACACCAAATATATTCTTCACCTAAACCCTTTTAAATAGCTTACCCAAACTGGGATCTGATTTTCAGTTCACATTCACAGTCCTTCCGAATTAATTTACACCTTACATCAAGTATAACTCCCTCGAACCAGCCCCACTTTTCATTCACGTCTTTCAATCAAGAAGTTTAACTGAATCAAGAGTATCTATATGTGTGCACATCCGGTAATAATTTGCATGCTTAAAAAATAAATTATTGTCTTTGAGGAGGCCCTTTTAATTTGTCAAGATTTATCAAATCTAACTATGGAAAAATCACTGGTCCCTAATTACTGGATTAGCATTGCAAATTCCATTAAGGCCATTACATAGCATTAGATTTAAAATCATCTCTTCCGTTGTCGCCTGGCTGACATATTGTGCCAAGTCTATATGCTCATCATCAGTTTTTACCATGTTGCAATTGAAATCCACCCAATTAATCCTCACAGCTCCCAAACAATCTTATTTTTTATTTCTTTGCATTCAGAATACCACCTGAAGCTGGAAGTCAATAGAACACTCCTATGTAAGATCAATCCTCTGTTTCCCTAATGCAAATATTCTCAAGGCATTCAGATATTATCTCATGATGAAAAGAAAAACTTGTTTTTTGTGTAAGTTAACAATAAATGTACAAGAAAGTTGTGTTTTTGACAATTACCTATGGCCAAAAGATTTCAAGTATTGCATCAACAAAAGTAAATGTCACTAGTAAACTAAGTGACTATACGAACATGGTATTTTCTCAAGGATTTGATTTGTAATAATGCACAAATACATATTATGATTTTATTTTATTTTTTAACAGATTTTTTAACAACTTTTATGACCATCATTAAGAGAGAAAATCAAGGTAAGGAAGGACAAATGTCTTTTTCCTGGCCTCAAAAAGGGGTTTATTTATCTGTAAACCCCTTTTGGGAGGTTTGTTTCATCACTGGAAAGAGAAAATGTTTGTTTTGATCAAATGAAGTGGTCTGAACTTTCTGGAAGATGGAGGTAGGCCTATAAGGTGCGCTTGGAAGTCAAAAAATCTAGAAACAAATTTGTATTTATCAGTTATAATTTCCTTGTTCATATATCAGGTGCTTTTCAAATAATAACATTATCCATATTACACATTAATATCTCCAGACAGGTCTGTTGCCACCATTAGCCTGACCATTTGTTTTTCAAAGCAAGGGTGTAACTAGTAATGGCTCAAAGTGACTACTTTCTACCCTTTAGGATATTGCCACTGCATTACCTTTGGACAGAAATCTGTCAATATCTTTTGCTTGTTTTTAACGAAGAATTTTTTGAGAAGTGAGCTAGCAGCACCATAGCACATTTCATGAAAGCACTTGTCCACGTAGCCTACTTCATTCAAACACTTACAGTAATTTTCATTATATGGGTAATACACAAACATAAACCTCAATGAATCACTTCATCATAAATGCAACACGCACACGTGCACACACACATAAAATCAAGAGCTGCTCACTAAAATACCCAACCTTCTTAATACAGATGGTATTGGCATTCACTAATACACACGCAAACACAAGTACCACGTGCAAACACCTTACCCTCTTCATCGAAGTAATACATACACCCCAACAGTATTACATTATAACTTCATAATGTATTACTTTACATTATTACTTATACTTCATATAAAATGAAGTATACACACTTCATTTTAAATCTCCATGTTCGTCATACAGGTGATATGCACACGTCATATGCGCATGAACCCTGCACATATATAAATGTGCATAGTGGCACCAATACGAATACTTTAAAATCTTATTCCTGCTCTAACTACCTCTACTCCACTACTTCATGTCGCCACTATCTGCTGGAAATGTTCTTATTGCAGGCTTATGAACGTTTCATTGATGTAGTATCTTGAATACATTTATTTTCGCAATAAGGAATCAGTCAAGTAGCATGGAATACCCGAATTCCCCACCACGAGATGGCTGATATTACAGTACAAAATTCAAGAGACACCAGAGAGCGTTTTCCGAAAATGGTGGACGAAGAATAAAAAGGCACATAATAACATGCGTCAATTCCGTTGTAAAATACTGTCCTACGGTTTTGGCGTTTTGACCGTAACGCGACGTAGCCTGGGACAGGCAGGAGGACGGACGGATGTGCGAAAAGGCACATTTGCACAATAAGTTGCATCCAACTTGTTGTGTGAATGGGGGAGGGATCGAACTGTTCAGAAGTTCTGGCCCGAAAAAGAAGCGTGATCGACGGATGACATGCGGACAGACACGCGGATGAACGACACTCATTGTCCGCTTCGTAGCGAGGGATAATTAACGTAATGCGAGCACAGTTTGAAGTGATTGTTGAGGAATTTGACCTGACAAATGAATGAAAGCTGGCTCCACTACACGACCGGATGAATTTGGGTCTAATGACGGATACACGCCTTTATTATTCTGTCTCTGATTCTGCCGTCCGTATGATCCCGTGAGGACATTTATGATCTTCCTTGCAGAAAGGTCGATCTTAATTGCATGGACAATGTCCCCTAATACCCCCAATGTTCATTTTCATAACTGTTAAATAGAATTTCCGCATTGAAAGGCATTTGGATCTTTTTTTATATTTGCATACAACGTTGTAGTTTCGTCTTGGTCTGAAAAATCATTTAGGCTAAATTTTATGAAAACATTTGCATTTCCATTCATGTTTTCTCATTCAATTAGCTGGGTCTAATTAACATAATTATCGAATGAAAGATAGGGCTACGTGTGATTTAACGGATTTTTCACAAAAAATATGCAGAGTGCAATTGGATAAGAATGCGTGAATACGGCGTCATTAAAAGGTTTGGTAGGCCTAGCCTACATAATAGAACGAAACATTTCCTAAAAGTGACTGCGAAATGAAACTGCCTCATGAAGTAACCTCATGAAGTAATCTGATTTGCAGGTAGCTATGGAGCACAACGCGCTCTCTTGTTTTTATAGTTGTAATTCATCACTTCATTTTCCTTTCTCTGAGGCCATGTCAGAGAACGGATTAGTGCAATGGCCAAATTTGATTGATCTTCGTTTTGATCTGATGGGATCAAAGGTCGAAGATTTGGCCAAATGCTTCGAAAAGTCGTATTAGTGTTTTCTGATCATTTGTTTGTTTGTTTACATTATGTAGTTTCTGATCACCAACTTTGATATTGTTAATGGATTAGAGTAATGACAGTAAGAGCGAGAAATATAAAAGGCAAGGGCCACTATATTTCCTTTCTCTTTGTCCCCAGCAATATAATGAGGTAGTTTTAGCAGCCGTGATTGAACATATTTCGCCTAGCTATATGCCGATGAGCGTTTTTAAGAAAAACTTTTTTTAACACTCGTATTGAGATGATGTTCAGTTTGCTGTTGTTGTTATTGTTGTTGTTGTGTAAGCTTCAGCGAGAATAGAGAATACACAACTGTGTCTTTTCCATCCCAGTTTCTTCTCTTTTGAGCCATTTAACTGAATAATATGAATGCAACAGAAATATTTCTTTATCAAAAAAAGTGAGTGCATGCTTCGGTATCATTAGGCTTACGTAGCCTTTGCTTGGATTTGTTTTCAATTTTGTTTTATTTATTTATTTATTTATTTGATATGCCGAAGCAAGCAAATAAATAAATAAATTAATTAATTAATGTGATCATGGCACACATCAGAGTATGCCACCTCGACTTTATTCGGCCTATAAACTCGCTTTATATCATTTCTATTAAATTTCGTTCAAAATTGTCCATCAGTAGGCTACCCAAACATTCTCCTATGACAAAATGTTCCGTTTGATTCGTGTTTGAATAGGCTACTGCCAGTATATTTGATGATGCCATTACTTGGTCTTGGGTCAGCATCAATGCTTGTGTGACGCCAATAAAAGTCTTTGATGATTTATATTTGATCATCAAACATGCCCCTCTCTTGAAGTCACTACCCCAACAGCTGGTGACTCTGGGTCAGATACGCGCCAGCTCAGGGCCAGTTCTATGACAATCTAAGGAATGTCTACCTTTGTTTTATCGCAGTGTTTACGTGTCCGAAAGTCGGACAGGGATACAGTGAGTGTGACAGTTCCGATCACGACAGTTCCTGATCACTCCAATTTTCTTTTGTCCTTAGTAATCGTAAAATTTCGTGGATTTTTATACCTGATGTGTTATTTTGAAGCTACAACTCTGCTTTCGGTTGTGAAGTAAATTTCATCGCGCTGCCTAAACTGGAAGCGAAGCTCCGCTCCCCGGAACGAGCATAGGTATCGCAGCACTGACGAGCAACTGCTTAGCTAAAAAGGTGGCTTTTTCCACGTCGCCTTTTGCAAAGTTAACTAAATGTGACAGTTTAATTTTTATATTCCAAAGGATGCAAGTATACCCCAACTACAAATGACCAAAAAACTGCTTTAGTAGCTTCATCAGTTTTAAAGAATTCTTCAATTTTGTTGACTGCCTGCTTTGTGTAGTTCCGGATCACTCCAAGAAAGAGGTCATCTCAAACCGTGTTCTGGGGATAATTGTTTTTCGGCTCAAATAACTAAATACTTATATAAAGTAAAAAACGAGTTTTCAACTGTGAATGAAAGTATTTATTTATTAGATATCGTTTTTTACCATTGAAATTTACAGTAAAATGTGGCATTGGGCTGTACAGTATACTGTACAGCCCAATGCCACATTTTACTGTATATTGTAATAAGAATGTCTGGATGCAGCGAATAACTTGAACTTTTAAATGCAGTAAATTAAATTTTTTTTAAACGTTCATTACGAAATTCAGGAATAAATATTTAAATGAGATGACCTATTAAGCTGCCCTTTTCAATTTTATTTTATTTGGAAGGGGGGGGGGTGTCATCGCTTACACTTAGCCTATGCAGTTACATTACTCATTATTACTACCAGGGGCGTACATTTAACAGGGAGTTGATGGGGACTTTGACACGGCCTTTATGACAATTTGTCCTGGCCAGTTCTCAATTATTTTGCTTCATCAACGGTCATCGGTATGCGTATTTGCTGTGTTTAAATCAACGTTATTCGAAATTGCTTTCCTGACGACTCACAGGCAAGCAGTAAATTAATTTTCTGAACTTTACTTACCCCACCGTATCATCGCTGGATGCAGTTAGATCGCATATAGAAAGGAACCGTGTCTTCAGTTGCCAATTACGATAATTTGAAAACGCGTCGATTAAGGAAAATTATTGAGAACTGGCCAGGACTAATTGTCATAAAGGCCGTGTCAAAGTCCCCACCAACTCCCAGTTAAATCTACGCCCCTGATTACTACCATAGACCATTGTCATTTACATTATTTGAAATTTTATATTATCATCAATATGCACTGTATCAATGCAGAATTTACCTGGAAGAGTCAAATTCATTCAACAACACCTTAAATGCTTACAGAACACAAATATATTTTCAAAAAAAAAATTATTTATTTTTTTTACTTAAATAATATATATGTTAAATATAACATATTTATATTAAATATGATCTACCCTGCGTTCCTAATTAGGTTGTTTTCTTGGAAAGCTTCCAAGGCATGAACTATACTACTCCATTAACCTTTGACTCGCATTCAACAGAACTCCTATATTGATCAACGTGTTTGACTCAAGTTAGAAAGAGTAATAAACCACAGAGGTGTACTTGTAGATAAAATTTCATAATATTTCTGAGTCTTCTGACTTGCAATGCTTACAAAATAGTTGTTAGTGTTTGACACAACCCCTTGTTGACCGTATCGTGGATTTTTAATCAAGCGGTGCCTTGTTATGTCACGTGATCCGGAATACAATAAAGTGATCCGGAACTGTCATAATGACACATGACATGTTTTATGACATTTCTCTCTGAAATTTTAAGTGTTTCAAGTGCTTCCTTTTGTGGTTATAAGATGAAACATTACTCAATCGGAATACAACATAACAAGTTTGGTTTATTTCCTTGGAGAAACGAATGCCGTCGATCTTTCGTTAGTGATCCGGAACTGTCACACTCACTGTATAGCTCCGCGCCCGACAGTCGATTATTGTTTTTAGTTTCCTCAAATCTACTGAATCTTTTAGATATTAAACGTGAATGTTTTGATAAGAGGGCTCAGTTCTTCAAGATGAGTACCGAGAATTTCAATCATTGTTTGCTCTGCTCAATAAAGTGAGTCGACATTGGCGCGGGACAATGTACAATGCCTGTCGGACATGAAATGAAAAATACTCCGTGTCTGACAGCCAAAAGAAAAAAAAAAAAAGAGGACGATTAGAACAGATTGATATCGAAATAAAGAATAAAAAAAACATTTTAACAACAAACAAAACATTCCATGAACACTGCGATTTATTTATTTGCGGGCCATCTTTTTCGGATGTTCTGCTTGTTGGTGATACATTTTTTCCTTTATTTCGTTTTAAATCTGTTCTCATAGCCTATCAATACTTTTACTTTTTGCTGGATGCCGGACATGGAATATTTTGCATTTCGCGTCGCATTTCGCGTCGGACAGTCTTGATTGTGCATGTGATATTTGATTCACAATGTCGATGTTCATGGAATTGATTTGCTCACTGACTGCAAGAACTATTTTATCTCTGGTGTAAATAAATGGATCGAACAGATTCACGCTTTAACTAATTTATAAAAGAGAGACCAATTAAAGACTGTTGCCCATCTTAAACGGAAGAAAACAGAAGAATAAATCGATAGTTATCAATTTGCATTTTGTGAAGGTCGAACACAAACATGGCCAAGGTTGTAAGGAATACTCGAAAAATTTGAACTTTTATGACTTTAGGACACGGAGTAGCCTATTTTAGGATCTCTGTCCGACAGTCGCTAAATTCGTCATAAATGCACCAAGTCCCGCGCCAATGTCGACTCACTTTATTGAGCAGAGCTTATACACAGAAACATTGACATTCTCAGCACTCATCTTGAAGTAGGCTACTGAGCCCTCTAATCAAAACATTCATGTTTAATATTTAAAATATTCAGTTGATTTGAAGTAATTAAAAACAAAAACTGTCGGACTCGGAAATAGGCTATAGCCTATTAAAACCCTGTCCGACTTTGTGACTCGTAGACCCTGCGTTGTTCTATTCAGAAGAAATGTAGCCTCGTTATTTTTGCGCCGTGGCACGTATTGTATAGGCTAATTTTCGTCATCCAGACATTATAAACATTTCATACTTTTCAAACGGAGATGTAGGCCTATAACATTAGGGAATCTTTGTGGATGGAATTATCCACATTTCTTTACTTGTTGTCAGCAAACAGTTTATCATAAATTTGGCTACGGCACCGTCGACTAATGCGTTTTAGATGTAGTAAACAGAATTAAATATTGCCAAATTGAATAAAAAAATAAATCCCCGCCTTCAACATTAACACCACTTTTATTTTTAACAATAAAAACTTTGTGGAAATGGTAGGCTATTGATTCGCATAAGAAGCGACATCGACTTTTAAACCCGCGGACTATACTCGCGTGGCTAACCTCCTTTCGCTAATCTTCCTCTGGTACTGATTAATTTGACTAATACAGTTTTGGTTCCTAATCAAAGGGGGTCGCCAATATACATCACTTCTAGAGACATGAAGATCATGGTTCTCACATCCTGTGCATATGAAAGGTTGGTTGGTTTCGAGAGACTGTGAACTAAGGTAATTTGGTCCTTTAATCTCACCTGACAGAGAAAGTTCAGAATAGATTTAAGGAAAGTTCAAAGGATTTCCGATGACAGAGATTATCAAAGAACAGCTGCTTACTATATACGACGCATCTTGCAGCTCTACCACACTCCAAACAGCTCGAGCCAGAGGAAAGGGTAGCAACAGACTCTCCAGCTGAGTTTTGTTTGACCAAAAACAGAATTTGAAAGCGGATTTTATGGAGATCGTCGTCTTTCGTGTTCTCTGCCTGCTTTTCGCATGGACAAGCGCTGGGTGCTCTGGGTCGTTTTCTGCAGGGCAGGCTCTTAAGAGAGCGCTTTTGCAAAGGTCTCGAGGCGCCCACCGAATCAGCTCAAGTTCCCCGACTTCATCATCCAGCTTGGAAATAAAAAGCACTGGATATCATCCGAACGGATACCCGCTCTACATGATGCAGCTCTACCGAACCTTAACCGCAGGAGACCGCGCTAGAGTGACGACTGACAGCGTCACCAGAAGCGCAGGACTCCAGAGCACGATGCTACACGAGGCGGACTCAGTTCTCAGTCTGAGAGCAAAAAGTGAGTACCCTGCATTTGACTCACTATTTGTTTTACAGTGTAATTTGATGTGATATGCTTCCATATATAAAGTTATTTTACCATCAAAGACGGGGTAATTACATAGGCCTATTTTAGCCAACTTTAAAGTGCATATTCCTGTCGACTTCGAGCCAGCGGTTATTTGATGGCCACTGTATGACGTAGGCTACAGTGAAGGCTTGGTCACTTTTTTATCCACATATCCACATCCCGGTGATAATGGATTAATAAACTGAGTGGCTTTGGCTTGAAAACTATCAACTTCGTATACGCGCCGTTTTCTCTAGTTCCCTTATGAATGAGTGTATTGAATTGTTAGGATGTGACATGAATGTTAAGCCAGCTTTTACCAGAACCATCCCTAATCTTCTACTGTGACCATTTCACCAGGTTGCTTGCAGGTTGGGGAGCGGTGGGCGATCACTTTTGACATGTCCACCTTATCAGCAAAGGACAGCATCCAACTGTCGGAGCTCCGTGTGCACCTGCCAGAGTTTTCCACCGCAAAACGCTTGACGGTGGACCTGTACCACTCTCCCAGAAAAGAGGAGAATCTGCTCTTGGGAAGCTTCAGTGCCACACCAAGTGCTGCGGAGTCTGCCTGGAGGGTCTTCAACGTGACAGCTCTCGTTAAGTCCTGGCAGCACCAGCAAGGTAGTGCAGCCAATCTGGAAGAGAGGGGGGGTGAGCAGGTCTCCCCAGTCCCCCCACTTATGAAGCGCAAGGGGGAGGGAAGTGCAGTCCAGCACTCGAAAGCCAATCAGGTCATGATGGTCGTGTTCTCCAAACAGAACCTGCCTCGTGATGGTCAGAGGGCACCGACGCTGATTCGCGCAGTGGAGCACTCCAAGTACGTCACCCAAGAGCGCCTGCCGGGCAGGGAGGGGACTGTACGGCGACGCAAGAGGAACCACAGTGGCAGGGAAAGCATGCGAACAGCAGGGGGCACAGCAACTGGCTCCTCCACTCCATCGGAGAACAGACGCTCGCTCTGCCGGAAAGTGGACATGTGGGTGGACTTTGACAAGATCGGCTGGAACGATTGGATTGTGTACCCCAAGCGCTACAATGCTTACCGTTGCGAGGGCGAGTGCCCCAGCCCCGTAGGCGAGGACTTCAAACCCACCAACCACGCCTACATGCAGGTAAGATCTCCACCACCACGCTAACATACTTTAGCAAACCATTCAGCACATCTAGTCCAGGATTATTTGGGATCTTTTTGCAGAGCGTGATTTGGAGGGAGGGGTAGCATAAAGGTTTGGGGACTGGGTTCCCCCAAATTCTAATTGCCATTGTTGCAGAACTTCAGTTTTCGAGTGATTTTGATGAGAGCCATCCCATCACACATTTGTATTTTCACAACACAATGACTTTTGCTTTGAATTGTACTGTGCATTGGAGACTAAACTGTGCTCTTGGTTTTGTTTTTTTCCAGAGCTTGCTAAAGATGCATCACCCGTCCAGAGTACCGTGCCCATCCTGCGTGCCCACCCGGCTCAGCCCTCTCTCCATGCTGTACTACGAGAACGGCGAGATTGTGATGCGGCACCATGAGGACATGGTGGTGGAGGAGTGCGGATGCCACTGACGGGCCTCGCTGAGGCGGCCCGGTATCCGGCCCAACTATAAACCGCTAACACTTTGCTGTTGGCACAGTGCCAGCCAAGCAACACAGGCCAGTCCTGCGTTGTTCAAGAGCTGCACCGCATGGAAAGGCTCAGCGCCTGAAGGCAGGGGCACTGCCCTGGAACCATGGGAAGAAGAAATATATCTACATCACTGTCTGCCCAGTCATCCATCCCATGCAGGAATACCTCAGGACATGAATGGCACAACAGCCTTATGGTTTAATGTGAAACTCCATGTTTTGTACATCATGTTGGACACGTATAAAGTTTGTCTTCGATAGATGGTTGAAATTTGACAATCATCATGCACTAATACTTAATTCGTGAGACTGACAATATGGATTGGCAGTAAAATGGATCACGTTATGACCGCTAACACTTAATTGATCACTTTTGTTGCATTTTTTGCAGTGATCACAGCCACCTGAATCCCTGATTTCCCCTCATTTGAAAGTTACCTTTTAGTGGCCTTTAAAAGACGCACAAATCTTAAAATCAAAGGCAATAATTTAATTCTAGTACTTAGACACTAAACTGTTATTTTCGTGAAGAGATGTGAAAATTTACCTGAATAAAAACAATGTTTGAGCACTTCAACTTTCTGGCCATCAGAATTTCCAATTAATGTCTTCATGCAAGGAAATATGTTATGAAGACTTACTCATACAGGTGAGTACTCCCCACACTATTTATAGCGAACATTCAGATGCAAAATTTTGAGGATTTAAAAAAAAAAAAAAAAAAAAAACAGGCCAAAAAGAACAAAACAGCTGTTCACTGACATGTACATAAGGGAGTGGTTTATAAATTTTTACAATAAAGAAATATTTAAAAGCAAATAATATCACGTGAGAGAGAGTGGAAAAAAAACACTACAAAATAGCACAGTTCATGGTTAAAAATACTCCAAGTCAATGGAAAATCAGAACCTTGAACCTGAATGGTAAAGCTCAACAATAACGACAGCCGTGCACAGTTAAAGCCATCTGGATCATGACCATGAAAACTTTTTTTAAGTACAACTAATCTCAAGACTGTTCATAATGTTGTGTTTACTGATGCGTTTCACAGCTTTGGTGTTCCATTAACTTACATAACTTTTGAGGGTAAAGAAAAAGAAAAACACAGAAACAAAGTCTGCAAAATTACAACATTGTTTTATTTTCCCAATTCTAGTATTCAGTTCCTCGCCCAATGTCTCAGTCAGAGCCAACTTGTAAAATGTCTTTGCTTTTTCATGTGAAAATTTCACACCATGAAATTAGCAGGCTGACAGGCTTCTCACACTCTGAAGTAGGACACATCGAAGGGAGAATACTAAATTGCAGTAATAAACAATATTATACAGCATCATTGAAGAAGGCCATGGTTTTCAGAACATCAGAACTTAAATAGGAGATAATCAGAAAGGACAAAGGTGTAAAAGAAGGCAAAAAATAATATCAATGGTTGTAATGGGATAAAACAGACCAGACTTTAATATGCAGGTATGTATGGCCAAACGGAGATCAATTAGAATAAGTGGCTACTTACTTAAAGTCCAGGTAAAAATACTACAGGTCCATCAGTTTTAGTTCTGACACAAAAGCCCAGGATAAAAAGTGGATGTCTTTCATTTGGCAGACTGCTGCCCACCACTTGCAGTCAACAGGACAGACCCTTCAGAGGGTCACATTAATTTACTCTGCCCTCAACCACTGACTGACGGACCATTAGCATTCGTTTCAAATTCCACAATCATCAAGTGTTCAACCGAACATACACCCATTGAGCTCATGGCTCTAAGGATGGGCAGCAAGTCCGCCAGAGAGACAAGACTCCCTCTCGTGTCCAAACAGAGTAACAGTAACCGATTACACCGAAAGCCTCGACATACGAAGCCGCCACATCCTGTTCCGCCATCTTGGAGGGTTTCCACTCCGACCCGAATTGGACGCATAAGATTCAACAGAACTGCAGATCAGCGAGATCTCCATTAAGAGTAAGGCATGCAGTGTTGAGGCAGGAATGAAAACCCGCAGGACAGTACATCCCTGAGAACAGGGTTGGGCAGCGCTTAAGGGGAGTACAGCAGCATTTGTGGGAACAGAAGAGTACGACAGGTTCTGAGTGTAAATTGCCAAACTTGAAGACACTTGGAGTGAAAAATTTGCCGCAGGGATGCAAGAGAATGGGGGAGCAGGTTCTGAATCTCCCATCTGGATCTACATGATGAAATCTCCATTAAAGCTAGAGTGGATTTAGGAAAGGTGTTTGGGGGTGCATGTGTGTGCGTGTGACGGGGGAGGACCAGATCTTAATTCCTGACAGCAGCAGAATTGTTGATGGGATCACACCAGTAGTTTCTGAGATACTACTTAGCTGAAACACGGAGTCAACCTAGAGTGTGTGGGTCAGTTGTTTTGGGGGTGATGGTGCTCATGAGTTGTTCAGAAACAGAGGGGAGTGCGCAATGTGAGCACTCATTTGCAGCATCCCTTCCTCTTCCATGGTCTTCATCACTTTCTGCATGGTAGTCAACCCTGGCTCTCCTGTGGCAGGTCAGATGTCCATCTCAAACTGTGCATCGTCTGCTTCAAATCAGAAATACAGGCCAAGTCAGCCAAGACTGATGTCAGCGGCGGAGCTAAAACTGGGAATTGGGGTGGCACAGACACGTCCCTTTATGACAACAGTTAGTCCTGGCTAGTTCTCAATTATTTTCCTTTATTGACGCGCTTTCCCAATTATTGTAATTGGTAACTGAAGACGCGGTTTCTCTACATATGCAATCTAACAGCGATGAAATCACGGGGTAAATTCCATAAAACTGAGAATTGGGATGGACAAAACATCCTTTTAAACAATTATTAGACCTGACCTGTTCTCAGTCATTTTCATGATGAACAGAAAGTTCACTCCGAGAGCGCTCCACACTTAACAGGGGCTGCTTGTTCTCAACGATTAGGTAAGACGACAATCATTCATCTGGATGAGTTTTCTTAATTTAAATCAGTGTTAATCAAAATTTCTCTCTGTATTAATTGAAAAATGTGGCACTTGGCAGTGAAATAGGCTATAAAAAGCGTGTGGCTCAAGTCATTTGACGTTGATTTAAATCAAGCAAATGCATCCAGATCAATGATTGTCGTCCTACCAAATCGGAGAGAACAAGCAGCACCTGTTATGTGTGGAGGGCTCTCAGGGTGAACCTTTTGTTAATCATGAAAATGACAGAGAACAGGTCAGGACTAATAATTGTTTCAAACAGATGTTTTGTCCATCCCAATTCTCAGTTCTACTGAATTTAGCCCATGATTTCATCGCTGTTAGATGGCGTATGGAGACAAGCCGTGTCTTCAGTTGCCTCTTACGATAATTGGAAAACGTGTCAATAAAGAAAAATAATTGAGAACTAGCCAGGACTATCCTAATTGTCATAAAGGGACGTGTCTGTGGCCGCCAAGCTTGTGTAGGTCTCTGACTTAAATTTCCTCATGAAATTGTGCTTCAAGACTTACAAAAACAACCAATCACATAATTGACAGTGGCTGCAAGGTACACGCGCATGGAACTTCAGTAGATTGAGTACTTATACCAAGTCACACGCATTACATAAAACCCCAAATCATGAACAAGTTGGAACAGTATAGAAAATGGACAAAAAAAAATTGAAGACCGAGATATCTAAATTTACTTTGACTTCATTGCAGGCAGTAATAAGACAAGACATTTAATTTTTTTTTTCTGCAAAACTTCATTCTATTTCTAAATATAAATCAATTCCTGACATTCTGGCCTGCAACTATTTAAAAAAAAAGTTGAAACGAGGAAATCTCAGTCAAGTAAATTCAAATAATGAAGTGATTTGAAACTGCTGACGACAGCAGAAGATTGAAATCATAATCTGGTCCAAAAGCAGTCCCAGGAAAGGCCTGGTCCTTCAGGAGCAAAAAAAAAAGTTGAGGATTGCCAATTTACCCATAAATGTCAAAGAAACTCACACAAGTTAAAAAAAAACATTCCTAAAAGAAAGATAGGGAGGCATTTGGATATTTCAATCTCTAGGGTACATAACAGATTCAAGTATCCAGGGGGCATTTCTGGGGGTAAAGGGGAAGGCTGCAAGCTGAAGTTAAATACCAGACCTCTCAGACAGCACGCCATCAAGGACAGTCATTCTTCAACAGGTGACTTAGCGAAATGGGCTCAGGATTACTTACAGGCAAACCTTTGTCAAGTACTTGTGTAAGGTTACATTAATAAATGCCAGTGAAAACATATGGCTTTTCTCTTTGCGCAGTAGTTAAGTGTCAAGACGTGCTGTAAAATTCTTTGGGCTCAGAGGCATCCGAGATGATGGATCACACAGCAGAAACATGGATTGTAGTCAGAAGAATCAAAATTTCAGTTTTTTATTTGGAAGAAAAGGACGTCTCGTGCTCCAGACCAGAGAATAAAAGGATCATCCAGACTGTTACCATCAACAAGAATGAAAGCATGGCATGGAGTTCTGTCAGTGCCCTGGCAAGGTTAAAAACCCCTTAACACTCCGACGGCCCGTATACGGGCCCATCAGGGAAGTTAAAAACAAGCAAAGATTTCAATTTACCTTGAGTTCGTCCTTTATAAGCATTTTAAGAAAATGTTACCGGAGTGGTAAGGGGTCAAGTCACAGCGTGCTTCACAAACAACATACATCTTCTCACTCAATGGGAAAGTCTCAAAAGTCAAATTATCACATTCCATGGCACATTTCTGTCTTCCGGAACGAAGACGTAATGACCATTACATATCATTAAGAGTAAATACAAACTATAATGCGTTTTTACTCCTAAAAATGTACGTCTCCCCCCTGGCCCCCTTCCCTGCCTAACCCACCGGACAGACGGACAGACAGATAGGCACATACCAAAAGGCACCACCGCAGGACCTGAGAAGTATGCATGCAAAGTTTCCTTAAGATCATGCAAACAGTTTAAGAGTTATGCTCCTGAAACGAAGTGGGAACGCAAACACGAACGGGAATCGAGCCTAACAAAATATGTCTCCCCTCTCCCTCTAGGGGAGGGGGCATAATTCAGGACAAAAACCATAGCAAAGATGGAATAATTTTTCATTTTCCATTTCTAATATTCTTGCTGTGGGTGTGGAGCCCTTACCGTTGCTCTTGTCGGCGGAGGGGCTGTGATTGCTGGTCTGCGCAGGACTGGAGGAGTCCTTGTCATTGTTGATGTGGGTGTTAGAAGGGCTGGTGACCCCTGGAATGTCTGGGAGGAATTGGGGGGGCGTCCTAGCCAATGGAGAGGTACGGCACTCCAGCAGGAATTTCCGGTCGTAGATTATACGGGTACCTGGGATGAGAAAGAAGGCCTTAACTTGTCCTTGAAAAGTTTTAATACCAAAGTCCATATTGCACATGTTTTTCAACTCTAAATCAAGCACATAACTAAGGGAACTCATAGAGTGCAAACCTCCGCCAAGGCAGCACAATCCAAATGCGCATGAGTGGGAGCAAAGTTAAGTTATCACATGAGATAGGATTTCAAGATGGCTGCTGAAGCGGCCATATTGTTTCACTGAGCGCAGTGAAAATCAATATGGTTCATCCTTGATGTAATAGCAATCCACCCACAAAATTTCAGACAAATCCTTGCATTACTTTTTGAGTTTTGTTGTTCACAAAAAGACAGACAGACAGACAAACGGGGCAAAAACATAACCTCCGCCCCAACTTCATTGGCGGAGGTAATGAGCTGTGTCAGGTTGTCTTAAGGGGTAAGACAACAAATACCTGCATCTGTCTGGTGTGGCGCAAGGAGACAGTTAGGAAACATTGGCCTACTGGACCGCAGACTCATTGAAGGACCCATCTCATACGCTCTAGCAGCCCATTTTGATTCCCAACCCATAGTTAAAGAAATGCCTATGGACATTTTACCATGCTGCTGCACAGTGACAAAGATCCTCGAATGGAGCCTTCAGGGTTTGCGTTTCAAGCACCAGAGCCAGCACACTAAAATCAGCACAACTTCAGCACCTTTCATAATAATGTCCACAGTTACAAGCTTAGGGCCATCCCAATACGTTCCCACAATGAAAAACTGGAAACTGGAGTAATTTATCCCAGCCAGAGGCAGTGCAAGTAAACAAGTAATGCATCACTGGCAGTATAATTTGAAAATATACTTCCTCTTCCTGATTTCTTCAATGTTTGCATTTACTTCAATGTTTCTGATCATCAAACTAATTTTAAGAGTATATGGAGAAGGATTTGTCTGTAGCTGGTTGTAAGCGCAATTTGCAAAGTTAGCCTTTCCTCCCTGGCTCAACCAAACTAGAAGCACACATCCCCTGACCATAATTTAATCCATGCACAGACTTAGTTCAGAAAAAAAAAAAAAAAAGTTTCAGCAGTGACGCGTCACGAATTGTGTGTTAAGCAAGCTATGCAGCTACATTTTTTTTTTATTTTTCCTGTTTCTATGGCAAGACTGCTCATATCTGGCCCTCAAATCCAAATTTAGCCCAGGTTCTGCCTTCCTCAATAAAAGGTCCATCCTCCCATACACGCAAGTCGAAAAAAGCGCTTAGCTACAAGCTTTTCAGCCTACACTTATTCTCTCCTCGACTTAAGTCTGTGCATTACGCGCTCCGAAGGCAGTTACGCATTTAAGGTGGAGCAAGGCAAAACTGGTGCGTTTCCAGGCGTTTCTCATGCAAATAACACTTGCACGTATTCTCCCCCTGGCTTACGTGCTTTTTCTGTTAAGCGCTTTTGAGGGCTGTGTTAAGGTCAGGCGCGCAATTTCTAAATGAGGTCATATAAACTGTCTTTGTTCGTTATTTTTGTGTGACTAGAATGTTCTACTTACTTGTCTTCTTCCCGGTCTTCCACGGAACAAACAGGCTGGTGTAGGAGGTTACGCTGATTACGCTGGTTGAGGAGCATTAAATTCTTTATTTATTATTTCATTATCTCGACAATTTGTTTGTTTGCACAGCTTTAATGCCATGGTGGCTAGAATAGGAAATAAAAAAAGAGATGTCTGCAATACTTCTTGTAATTGGCACAGACACACATAGGCCTACTTTTACAGCTGCATATCGTGAGCCTGCTGATAAAACCTTGTATCTTCAAAATGATAAACTTCACAGGAAAATAAATAAATATAAAAAATATATAAATTGATAAATATAATTTAAAATATAAATAAAATAAAACGTGTTTAATTCTACATGTAAGAGTAGTAAACAAACAAGTTTTTGTTTCTCATCAGTTTAGAGATACAAGGTTTTATCAGCAGGCCGACAATATTCAAATTTAAAGTCTGGTTTGTGTTTTCCATAGACCACAACTGCATTTTCATGGTTAATCAGAAAATCCTTGTTCCTTGTTTTCCTGATAGCCGTAATCAATGAGCTTTGTACAGAGTCTGCCTCTCTTTTGCATCAGTCACACCTCTTTCAGAAGGCCGCCTACATTCTGAAGTTAAGCGCTGTGGGCGTGATCGAAGCGAGTAGGGGAGAATACGTGTAACTCAAAAGCGCTTAACTCGAATCGCGTAAAAAAGGACTTGCGCGCTTATGGGAGAATAGACCCCTAAGTGAACAACTATTTCCAGCAACTAGACAGACTGCCATCACACTTGACTCCCTGGTAAAGGGAAGGTGGAAAACTAGCAGTTCTCGGCCATTGAGGAATATAACTTGGGGAGCCGTGGCCTGCGATATAAAATGCTACAAATTGTCCTTCAGTATAAGACTCAAAGACTTTTATTGGCAAGTGAATCAAATTTAGGCAAAGGGTCAATATTTTAAGTGTTGACCCTTCTTGATGACTTCAGCAGTTTGCTCTGGCATGCAGGATATCAGCTTCAGGGCCAAATCTTAATCGATGGCAATCCATTCTTACCTTCTAAGTACACAAATTTCAGAACATTTTTTGGTCTTCTGCTTGCGCACCTATTTTTTGAAGATCAACCACAGGTACTCAATCATATAAAGATCTGAAAGTTTCCTAGCCAAGGATTCAAAATTTCAATGTGATGATCCTTGAGCCATCACCTTATCACTTTTGCCTCCTTGCATGGTGCTCCATTATGCAGGAAAGCGTTCAAATATTTACCAAATTGCTCTTGGATCTCAGGGAGATGTTGCTTTCAGAGGACATTTTGCTATTACTCTTTATTTGTGGCAGAACTGAATGAGCCCTTGGATGCCCTTCTCTCCCTTGGATGAGAAGCAAGCAAACCCACACATGGATAGGTCTCAGGTTGCTACACAATTGGCGCAACACAGGACTCATAGTAGCCTTCAATTTTTCTTCTAAAGACAGTCGATTTTCCGGCTGTCCCAAAAGGTCGGAAGACGGCTTATTCACAAAAAACAATTCTGAAGTTTTCTGCCATCCAATCCTTGCACCTCCTGCCTAGACCGGCTCTTGGCACAGGCGATATAGACTGTTGCCTAGAGCGTCGCATGTTGAAGGCGCTGCTAGACTCTCAAAAATAAATAAATAAATAAAAACTGCAGCGCCCATCAGCACATTTTCTTTTTTTTTTGTTTTGAAAATAAACAAATTAACAAATGAAGAAAGAAGTTAACAATAATATGCTTTGCACCCCTGTAGTTTCTCATTTGACCTGCCTCCATCGGGCATGGACTTGTGGTGCAGTGTCATGAGCGTACGTTAGAAGCAGGGGATGAGAGACTGATGCGCAGTTTAATCTTAAAGAGAGATGGATCCAAATGACAGAACTCAAGAAGTTGGTTATTGCCATTTTTCCCCCATTTCATTTCCATTAAAAAGGTCCAAGCTGTCAAGTGAGCAGTATAGAAAACAGAGGAAGGAGGAGGGGGCAGATAAATCCCCATATAAAGTAGCAGTTTCATCTTTCATAACTTAAAAAATTCTGTTTTGTGTGAAGAAGTTTCATTTGTACTAGCAAGCTAAATTGAAGTAAAGCAAAGCCCATCATAAAAATCAGCCCCAGAGTGCGCTGCCAAGGCATTTGAGTTTTCAAACCGTAAAATATTGTACTACGTTGGAGAATTATATTATTATTATTAAGTTCGATAACTCAGCATTATTATGATGTTAATCACTCTATAATGATACCATGACATGATATTATATGATATATATGATAATGATATTATGATCGCTAAAATCATAATGACCCTCAGCCTGACTATGCAGTCCCATAAGTTCAATTTTATAACATTGTTCAGGTTTGTCAAAATATGTGGAAATTGACAATGATCCCTTGGTAGTCGTCCGAGCTGAAACCTGTCATAGTTTTCGATCCACAAAACAAGTAAGCTTGACACAAGCCGCGAAATCCTAATCTCGCCTAGGGCACTAAAACGGCTAGAGCCGGCCCCACTCACCGAGTAAGAAATTGTCCAGGTAAAAAGAAATTTTATGGCACGTGCCAGTCCTGTTTAATTTTTGTCCAGGCAAAAGCATGATATATTTAAATTATCAACACATACTACATTTCTGCTAGTAGTCAGAGTCCACACAACATTAGTTAATGTTTTGTCACAGTGTAGATTGTCAAAATTAGAAAAATTACAGCCTCAGTCCCTGAGGAACCATCCTGTGTTAATAGTAACAGTCGTGTCAACAAGTAAGCCCATCCAACTTTACAGTGGCCGTAGACAAAGTAACAAAGAACACTGCAAACAATGTAAACAAAGTAACAAAGAGTACACTACTTAGAAAATGTGAAAGAGCAAAATAAATGCTTTTAGCCCCACTTATAATACAGGGTGCAGTAGTGATAGCAATGCACTTCAGCCTCCTGTGAGTGAGTTGAGTATTACAAAAACAAATGCATAAAAATACTGAAAATTGTTTTTATACCTGCCAAAGCTCGCCAGATGAAAACAGTAAAAGAAAGGAAAACTATTTTTGACCTTCTGAAACTTTTCGCCAGTTCTTAAGCCAAAGACAAACGAAAAAAAAAAAAAATTTTAGATTAGACTTGAAATGAAACTTTCTCACTTGCTTTTGGGGCTTCCATAACAAATATTTATATTAACCAAACAATAAATAAATAATAAATAACAACTGAAAAACTAATGATCATTTAAAAGCAGCATTTAGGGTTTAACTGCGTTGTCTTTGCCATTAAAATTAGCTGAATGATATGAGAGATTTAAATATGGCAAAGAAGAAGAAGAAAAAAAAAACAAATAGACAGGAAAGGGGCAAATACTCCTTCATAGCGCGGTAGAATAATAAATGTCAACACAGTCACACACAGGTCATAGAGAAAATGTTAACTCCCCGCGTCAGCGTGGGGATGATTGCATCATAACAAGCTACCCAATTCTTCCATTTAGCTTTCCAACATCAGAGACTCCTCGGTGCTTAAGAAAGAAAAAGGTTTTGGGGAGTGAATTATGTCCTTTACATTTCGACGCCTCCAACTGACGAACATCCCTAGATTGGAAGAGCTGATAAAAAGCATAATCGACTGTGGTGCCTTCAGAAAGGGGGCGGGAAAGATCGGCAGAGGAGAAACACGAGTCTCTCTCTGTAGGAAGGTGCACAATACATTGGAGCGTCTGGTTTAGTCTCTGACATTTTTCCAGCAATGAAACGACCAAACACCTCCGCCGAGCAGAACATAAATCGCAATCAGGCAAGCGGAAACCTAAGAGACCAAAGTATAGAAGATGTTTAAACATGGAGACGTGAACAACAACAACAACAAAAAAAAATCCACGCGTACATGATAACAAATGCTGGTCGGTGGAAACGACAAACGACGAAAAAGAAAAAAAAACCTGCGCACACATTACTCCGTTCGTCAATAGTCTGCGGTCGCTTGCGTGTTTATTGAGTTAACCGCATTACATCCCTTTTGTTTTGGACCATGCTGATCAAAATGGGCACTGTTTGTTTTTTTCGTGTGCATGTATGTATTTCAGTTCTTACAGCGACAGTGAATGCCAGGAAAACATCCACAGATACGGTGGCCCGCTTAACATTCACCGAAAAGAAACCAGCATACATTTATGCAAGGCTAGCCTTTTCCTACAGGCTGTTAACGTTAGATCACATGACAGCAGCGGCAGTGGCCCCATTGCAACATAAGAAAAGCGTGCTTAACCCGTTGAGCGTGAAACGCTAGAACTGCTGCACCCCTTGCATTACGTTTTTAAGAGTATAGTGGCCATTTCGACGTGCGTTATGACAGCTGTCAGAACAAATGCCACATCGTAGAATTAGACACGCATTCGCTGTTTTGGCAACTGGCATGTAGTGTTGCTACATTGATGCGTCAGTGACATTGAACGCCGACCAGCTTATTGATAAATACAAAAGTCAATGCTGTCAAGTCATGTCAAACCTTAGCAAAGCGAGCAGCTATAAGTAGCAGCCAACGGGTTGGCTAGCAAGTTGCGCGAATACGATTTCTAATGCAGAGGAATTTACTATACATTTCGAGACATGTTGGACGTCATGGTTTTGACCATACCTCCAGGGGTCGTGCTGAACAGCGTTCCTCCAGGAGTTGTGGAGTAATCGTGCGGCAAGTGAGCAGGGTCATTGATGGTCACCCGCCTGGTAGCTGGAATGGCTTGGCTTGACGTCTTCTGACAGCCAGTGGACATCTTCTCAGGAGTTGGTGACTACTGACCAAATGCAACACAGCGCTAAATGAACAATTTCCGAACTTAGAAACAATAACAATACTGCTAGCGAACAAGGGCAGGGCAGACTAGCTGCCTGGACAGCAAATTAGCATATGGCAAGAATCTGCAAAACACTATTATCAGCTGCATTGGCGTTTACTAAATGTATGGCGCCTATTTACAAAATAAACGATACAATTACCAGCAAAAAATAATACCATCGCTCATTCCCACACGCAACACAGCATTATTTAACTAGCTTGCTAAACCTCACCACGTTCCTTCCTCTCGCCCTCTCCAGCACACCGCGCACATGCAGTCCAGAGCCAAGCCAAGGCAGGGAGGAATTGCGTTTAATATTAAGCGCCCCTGTTGGAGCTTATGTTTTCTTTGCTGAGGATTATGGGTATTGTGGTTCGACGACATTCTATAACATTTACGACGTTAAGTTCAATTTTATTGGCTGTTTGATTAATTTACTGAATGGCGTTCCAAGCGCAAGTTCACAAATCGCAATCTTGCTCTGTACTCCACGTGACACACAAACACACACACTCAACACACACGCAGAAAGATATAGGACTTAAAACATTCAGATATTTAATAATTTTCTTTATTAATTTTTGTAAATGGTTTGAGCTGGTGTACTGGGTAAATGATTTTTACATATCTTCATGTCAGACTGAATCTGATGAAAAGGCTTGTATACATATAGTTTTTTTTTCTCTCTCCAGAACAATAAAAAAAGAAGTTAAAATACCAACACTGCCTTTATGTTCCCCATGGTGTGGGCATCTCCATATTTTTTCTAAGATGCTAAAAGTACATCCATAACATAACAATTATAAGGGTGCATAGCATTCTAATTAAATATATCTTTCATATATTTATACATATATTTATATTAAAAACATTTTTTCTGTGCATGTGCGCAGTTGCATTCCTTAGTATATAGTAACATGATATTGCGTTTATAATGTCATTAATCCATTCTAAAGGAGTATAGGTGATCTATAGTTTTTGCAACAGTTAATATTTCCTATGAATATTTTCCATGTATTTTCTGTTTGATATCCTTTATTTGTATTGTATGTGCACTTTTGAAATGTGGACAAACTATTGATTCCCCCCACCCACTCCAGCCCTTGTTCTGCTACATTTTCCCTCCTCAAGTTACACTGTGCAGTCTCCACGTATAAGTGCACTGTTACACAAATCTCCATGTTTAAGGGCACTATTCCACAGACTACAGGCCTCAAGGATCCAGAACTGCTGGTTTTCCATCCTCTCATCACCTAAGAGTCAGGTATAAAGACAGTTTGGCCAATCAGAAATTCTTTTTTTTTTTGTTAGCAACCTAGGTGGATAGAAAACCAGGGCTGGATTAAGATTTGAGGGCCATATTTCAGGATTACTATTTTATTTCTCCTTCACCACCAAGACAAAGATGAAATCATTTTTTTTTAAATAAATCAAACATAAATAAAATGAAATGCACACTTTTTACACACAGGAGAAGAGCTGTTCTGGAGCCCAGTTGTTGGAGAGCCCCAGCAAAACTTGCACTTAACTACAGCCAACCATTGTCTAACTTCCTCTCCTTAGCCTGTAATAAAAGCCACTCCATTCTCTAGACAAATCAGCCACTGCACCCAAGGCCTCATCAGCAACAGCACCAATAGTTTCCTCTCAGAAGGCTCAAAATGTAGTTTTTTTTTTTTTTGAAAAGGCCCCCAAATGATTATTCAGCCAAGGGCCTGTAAAGTCTCAGGAGTTCTTTGCCTGTATTGCACAATAATCTCCAGCCCAAAGGGAGTCACTGTCACCACCCTCTGCTAGATTCTTTTTTTCCCATGAGTACATATCTGACTGAGTTAATTTGGTCCCTTCTAATGCCTCTCTGTCTGTAGATGTGATCCGTAATACATTTTTTTCCAGTCAGCACACACTAAATATTTCCTAAAATGGGAGCTCTGTGGAGTCCTCTGTCCCTGTCCTCCATCGAGCAACACTCATCTAACCCAGACCCTGAAATTGAGGGTCTGCTCTCCACTCAGCTGGGCTCCTAGGAGCACTCTTTTCTAGATGGAACAGTGGTATTTGATTAGCCCAGAGTGTGGTGTGATGACAATGTTTATGAGGGAGTGGGCTCCTCAGTGACGTTTAAGACTCCTAATAACAGCAGCCCAACAAAGCCTCACTTCACTGCTCCCCGCTCCTGTCAGGGGTGGAACACACTTTACATTCAGTGTCACCTTCATACTCCCTTATTCAGACATTCAGCGCATCAGCATGCACAGCAACAGCAAATTAATTTCTTTGTATCTCTCCATATGACATCACTGTTTAAACAATATATCCACATGAGCTTATGTGAACATTTATATTCACGTGCAACATTCATATATTACATCTCTATGTGCCATATCCTAAAAAGTACAATGTATCTGGAAATACTACCTGCAGCATTAAAGACCGAATACTGTGGTTTTCATAGGTAAATTTTTGAGGACAAGTGAGCTTGACCCCCAGCTGTTACATTTATAATTGCATCACAAGCAGATTCGCTACATCAGTCGGCCGCCAAAATGCATGAAATATTGTGTCAAGTGGGCATCACTGATGTACTGTGGCTGAAGACGTCATGTCTGCAGCACACACACACTCACACGCACAAACACACACTCGTTTCTGCACTCTGTACCTCCCTGACCACAGACAGTAACAGTACATAGTACAAGCCTACTCTCACACAGGCTCCCTTGGAGCACTGAGAAAGCTCTTAACTTCTCACTCTACCCATAATACTCTTACATCCATTAATTTTTAACCAAGTCAGAACAACCAATTATGGAAATGTTGCTGTGGAGTGCAGTGAGATGGGAAGACATGGTTTCACTGCTACATAAAAAACCTGATTTCCAAACGGAAGTGAAAAAAAAAATCACTGTTTTTCTGAAATTCAATGTCAAGGCTTAAAACAAGATAAAAAAAGAGGTGGCATTTTGATCAAGAAAGAAAGGGGTGTATTTTAAGGATTATACAATTGTTTTTTTGGCAAAAGACAAGCTAAAAACCAACTCATATGCACAAACATGCACACATGTGGACAAACAAGAACACACATTCCTAATAGGTGGATTTAAATACAGTATTGGGTTTTTAAATTAAATGAAAACTTTGGGGACATTATCGGTCTCAAAACTCAAAAACCGAGATAAGCATTGTATGAGGGCTGATTATGTGCCAGCGTGGGTTTATGTTCAAAATTGAGTGTACATAAGCTTGTGTAGTATATGTGTACCTATGTGGATGTTTGAGTACAGGCGCGAATGCATACAAGTGTATGTAATTGCATGTGCATGCGCACACTGCATACTGTGTGTGTGTGTTGAGTGCAGGACTTGTGTCGGATGGGAGTTGGAGAATGGAAAGAGGTGGAAGGGTGAGTGTGCTTTTTTCACAGTAATGGGGTCATTCTTACAGTAGGTCGTCACAGTGCTGGCTGTCAGCTACACTCCTGAGTGGAAAAGAGAGGGTTGCCAGGTTAGCAGAAATGAAGAATAGCTCTGACATTTGTGACCAGAAATGATCGTGGACGTCAACTGCGCATATTGGACTGAGATTGCTACAACTGCGCAAATGAGAATTATGGCAACTACAGATGTGAATTATGAGAGCTACAACTGAGCCGATTGGATTGAAGGGAAGCTACAACTGCGCAGACTGGATTGAAGGGGAGCTACAACTGCGCAGACAGAAAAAAGCAGATTGTGCAGTAGATATATAGGGGTGCGGGAAGTGGTGGGTGGCAGTTGGTATTCCCAACCAGACACTCTAATCTCCCTGCAAAGGTGATTCACTGATTATGACAGGGAACAGATGGCTAGGTCCTGTACCAACTGGTACTCAACTGCTTCATAACAGTTTCCTTTGAATATTCATAAAGTTTAAGACAGACTTTGCTCTATTGCTGGTACTGTCCTTGAAAAGATAATTCATGAATATTCATGTAAAAAATCAAAATGGAACTTTTCAACGTCAAAGAATTTTGAATTTTAGGAGTTCTGAGTCGGCCATCTTGTCAGTCTGTTAGAATCGGTTAAACACTGCAATAAATAAACCCCATCAAACTCTCCTCTCCAGTGGTCTATTCCCAGCCAATCACAATCTCAATAAATCGCGTGCAGCGCGCGCGAATGTTGCCAGCCTCAGCTGTGCCCCACACGCTTCAAACATGCTTTCCACACTGTGCCAGCGAGGGCCAGCCCATCACGAGAAAAATCATCCCCTAGCTTGCATCCCTGCTGAAATTCCATCTTAGACTAACCTAAGCTGAGTAATTTGGTTCAAGCTGGGTATATAGGCTGCTGACCAGCCTAGATGTGACCACCAGTTTGTGTATTAGCTTAGTCTGCGAGGTTAATCGCTTTTGCCAAGCTAGAAAGCAGGTTTGGTTAGCCAAAGACCTGCTATAACCAATTAGAAGTGTTCTAAACACTCTCCCAACAATCTTAAAGCAGTTTTGAATCCAAGCTGGTCTTGGCTGGAGGGTTCAGTAGAGACTAACACCTAACTTTAGTTTGGCATATTTAACACACATGATCACACATGATGTTCACCCAGACAACCCTCCATATTAATGGGACACTAATATACTGAGAGCGACTTGGGGGAAACGGACTGTTGCTTTGTTTCAGATGATAGACCCCCCTACACACACACACACACACACACACACGCATACACGCACGCACGCACGCACACACACACACACACACACACCTGTATACCCCTTCAGTCAGTAAATAACGACAGAACATGCACCAGCAATTTGGCATGCTTATACAGAGAACAGGAAGCACTTTTGTTGCATTTTTTGTTTGTTTGTTTTGTATGTTTTATAAAAAGAAGAAAAAAAAATCATGCCTCTAAGCTATAACTGTTCCAATATTTTAAAAAGGTAACAAAACTACAAGCTGATCCACAGAGTAGAGCTTCTGTCTCTCCCTGCAGTCGCTATATGCTGTGGGCAGGTTGGTACTTCGGAAGCAGCTGTCTTTGCTGTGGTTGTGTGATTTATTTTTCATAGTTCATCCATCTATTTTTCCTCCTCTTGCTCTTCGCGCCTTACTTTTCGGTCCTTGTTGTATGGCGGTGGTTTGGCAGTGGATGGCCGATTCTGGAGGGAGAGGAGGAGATGATGTTCGACAAGGGAGGAGAGATTCAGGGTTAATTCCAATCACTTCCTTTAACTATTGTCCTCCCCGCAGTCCTTAACTGATCTGGGAATCCATTCTCCTCCATCTTTAACAATATTACAGATCCTTAAATACTCCTTGAATGAGCCAGTTTTATTATTATTATTATTATTATTATTATTTGGAACACAATATATTAATGATCAACCTGTGGATCTACCTCTTCCCATCTGCCACATCTGTGATTGACATGCATTAAATTTAGCTGGGAAGAGCAACAAATCCATTTACCTAAACTCAGAGGTGGACATTCCAGGGGTCAGAAAGTAAAAGTCCGGCCATGTTTTACTTCCAGCCATGAGCTCAAGCAGCTGAATTTCCTATCAGCTCAACCTCTGGGCTGAAGAGTTGCTGTAATTCTTAGATCCAGGCAGTTGCAGCAAAATATTGGGACAGACTTTTACTTTCTGGGGCTGGATTGTCCACCTCTGCCTAAACTATCTATCCTTCATCAGTCCTCTCCTTAGTCCTTAGCCCAAGTGCATGAAGATAATGGAGGCTGCCAATTAGTCAGTATCGCCCAAACTGATGGTGGCAAAAAAACATCTAATTGTCATTCTGACTGTGCCCCAGCACAGGCCTGTCCATATGTCTGCCCTGTACCTGTATGTATGAGCCTGTGTGTCAGTCCCAGACCTGTATGTATGAGTCTGTGTGTCTGTCCCAGACCTGTATGTATGAGTCTGTGTGTCTGTCCCATACCTGTATGCATGACTCTGTGTCTCATTGCTTCACTCTCCTCACACTGGTTTTCTTCACTGTCACAGGCCCCTTTTTCACCACATCGGGCTTTATGAGAGAGGAGGAGTTAGAGAAACAGGAAGATAAACAAGGAGGAGCGGTAAACAGAAAGCAGCACGGCAGACAGAATGAATAAGTAGGGTTAGACCACTGGAGTTCAGTCACTAAATGCACAGAAATGAGGCTTAATTATGTAAATGTATTAACACTGTAAAACATTACAGTGTTAATGGGATTGGGATCAAAGGAAATAAACATGCCCTGTGTACTCGTTGAGTGTGCATTTGAGCCTGCATACCTGTGTGTGAGGAGTGAGCCTATAGCCTGTCTAGCAGCTATGGTATTTGACTCAGGCTACATCCAGACTAAGACTTTTTCGTTTTGAAACGGTGTGTTAAAACAAGAACTATTTCCATCCACACATACGTTTTACCACCGTTTCTGAGATGATCTCCATCCATACTAAAACGTCTGAAAACATACATCACATGATCATTCATCCGCTGGTTGTCAAGGCTGATAGTCAAGGCTAAGGGAGCTAGTTTGTTTTCTTCCTGAAAACGGTCACATGCTAGAAGCGAGACAAATCGGGGAAGAATACGTCATGACTGATAAGACCCAATCCAGCTGCAAACAAGGGTGACTACGTTATCATTTTTAAAGGTCTCGGTTTCTGCCCGTCCACACGTCAACGCAGTCTTGGAGTAATAAATGTACGACGGGGTATGTAGCATTTTAAAAAGTCTCTGTTTTTGGTGATCAAAAACGCCAGAGAAGTGTGAATACCAGGCAGAAACGTGATAAAAGTTATGTGTAAACTGAGACTAAGATGGTTCGTAGCTAAAGCCTCAGAGAAGCCAGTCCCAATAAGAATAGCATCTTGGCCCCTGAGTAAGGCCATAACCCCACATTATTTCAGGTGGGATTGGGCCCTGGTTTTTGATGAAAGCATCATCTAAACAACTGTAATGCAATATACAGACAGGTGACAAATTAATGGAAAAATCAGCACAACAAGTCCAGGTGTTGGGCCTCCACAAGCTACCAGATCAGCTTTCATGTGCCTGGATGTCAAGTCCACAAGTATAAAGCTTTAATAGAGGCATCAAGTTCCTTTCTTACAAGAAATGTTCTCTCATTAGGTGTTTTGATAATGGTGACAGAAAGTGCTGTCCACACCATTGTTCCAAATTCTCTTTCAAAATCTCATGTATGTGTCCAGTTGGTTTGAGATTTGGTGACTATGAAGGCAGTAACATATGCGTAAGATCATACTGAAATTCATAAAACCATTTGAACCCCTTGTGCCCGGGGGAGGCTTGGGTCATTGCCATCCTCCCATCATGATAGGAAAGCATCATCAATGATCATGAAGGTTATCACAGAATAACTCTGCATTGATTTGTGTTCCCAAACCATATCAGGAAAATTGACAAAAGGACCTGTATTTGTTATGTTTATCCACATATTTATTCAGATTTTCTCCTTTAATTTGTCACTCGTCTATACCTTCATGTCTGTCTGCGAGTGTACATGTGGGTGGCAATGCTGACCTTCTTGCTGACATTGTGACCAAGTTCCTCAGTGGACCCCTCTCTCTTCTGTTCCCCGGGGAGGTCCTGCACTCCATCACCCTACAGCAGTACAAATCACACATCACATCTCTCTGCTTTCAACAACACCACAACAGAGAATCAAAATAGTGGCAAAGGCACTGCGCCCGCTTGGCCAAACGTGGCCAAAATGGAATGCCCCCTATTGGCCATAGTATCAGTCTGATTGGGCTGAAAATCGAACTTGGTCAGGACCTTAAGACACTACATACACATATGAAATATGAGAAGGATCATTGAAAAACTGAAGACGATAGAGTGCAGACAAGCCAAGAGTTTACGCAAGCACACACGAATGCACAACATACCACCACTAAAGACCCCGAGCATAGCATAAGCCCATTGGGCCTTTTGGCCAAGCAGGCAAAAAACTGGAGCATCTTAGCTCGTAGAATAAGGGAGCTAGAGCTGTTTGAAGTTTTGCAGTATTAGCACTATTGCACTGATAAAAAATCTGTGCATTATAAAACCTTTGACCTAAATAACCTTGAAATTTAGGTCAAATCAAAAACCCATGACATATATGATGAATCTTGGCAGCACGACCAACAGTAAAAATCTGAGCATCTCAGCTCATAGAATAAGTGAGCTAGAGCTGTTTGAGGTTTTGAGAAAAAGCTGCCTAGTGGCCAAAACAAGAATCTCAGCATGACCAAAATCGAACTCGGGCTCGATCTTGGGCCCATATACATGCATATAAAATAGGAAAAGGATCTGTTGAGAACTGAGGGCGCTATGGCGCTGAAACGAAATCGGCACATTTTATCACCTTTGACTTATATGACCTTCAAAATTAGGTCAAATCAAAAACCCATGACATGTATGATGAACCCTTGGCAGAATACCCTACAGTAAAAATTTGAGCATCTTAGCTTGTAGAATAAGGGAGCTAGAGCTGTCTGATGTTTTGCAGAAAAAGCCCCCTAAATCTTGGGCACATATTCATGCATATAAAATATGAAAAGGATCTGTTGAAAACTGAAGGCTCTATTGCACTGAGAGAAAATCAGTGCATTTTACGACCTTTGACCTACATAACCTTAAAATTTAGGTCAAATCAAAAACCCATGACATATATGATGAATCCTTGGCAGCACAACCTACAGTAAAAATTTGAGCATCTCAGCTCATAGAATAAGCCAGAGCTGTTTGAGGTTTTGCAGAAAAAGCCACTTGTTGGCCAAACCAAGAATGACAGCATGTTCAATATTGAACTCAGGCTGGATCTTCGACCCATATACATGCATATAAAATATGAAAAGGACCCGTGGAAAACTGAAAGCTGTATCGCGCTGAAAGGATGTAGCGCACGCATGCAAGCACACACACACACACACCGCACACGCACGCATCGATGCACAACAGACCACCACTAATGACCCTAAGTACAGCATAAGCCCCCTTGGGCCTGTCGGCCAAGCAGGCTACAAAAGACCTTCCACTTTTCCGATGGTCTATCAGGCTGGGACCCCTCCATGTTGGACAGCCTAAAAAGTATGGTTTATTCCCTGAAAGGTGTTCTCCTAAACAATGAAAATAGTTGCACACATAACTAATTTTTCATCAGCTGCACTCAGCTTGCTGCATTGACAAACAGACTGCATTCTGGGAGGTTCAGAAGACAGTGTACACTGTATTTCTATGACAGCAGTTAAAAGGATGATTTAGACATGGCCCATGATTTAAGAGACCTATGATTTTACGGGCCCAGTCGATGAGGCAAGAGCAAAGGTTACAGCGCTCTCTGTGGCTAATTACCTGATCCCAGCCTCGTAGCTCCGCCCCTCGGGTGGAGAAGGCCAGCCCCTTTTCAAAGGGCAGTGTGCCACAGACACGCCCCCGCAGGATCTGGGAGTGGCCTGCATCTCGCACTGGCTTCTGCAGGTTCTCCTCCGCCATGCGCAGCTGGCTCACGTCCCCACCTATCCCAGGGCACTCTGATGACATCACAGAGTCCACTGCCTGCCAGGTCTGCTCTTGCAAGTAAGGCTGGAAGGCACCAATGCCAACCCTGGGCGGATTGAGTGGGAGTGACAGAACAAGAGCCAATGAGAAGCCAAACAGTGAGTAAATATTAACGACAGATCTATATTTTTGGGACCATAATGGAAAATAATTGATAATTTTTTAACTTATTTTGGCCATTTTCAACTGCAGGCCTGCACATTGCAGATTGCCCCGCATACATGCCTCTGCAATTAAAATGTGCCAATCTGACACATAGCTCACAAGGTGAGATGAATCTGCAGTGTATTAGGGTTTTAGACACACATATGTGAATGTATCAAGTAAAAAGTGACATTTCATGACGCTATGTAATTTTTAGATGAAGGCTCTTAAAGTTAGGCACGTTTTACTTGATCTGTGATAGCGGTATGCTTCTCACATGATTCCATGGAAACTTATAGGTCAATCACTCAAATTTTTTGACATCAAATACTTTATAGGTGCATACAACATACAATAGCCAAAAGTCAAAACATAACGCGTTGCTGAATACCCCTCTGCCCGGACAAGATTTCCTGCCTCAAGGTCACAGCGCTAAGGTCAAAGGTGAAATACAGCAAAAACATGACTTTGCACATCCATGTGTCACAGTGAGTTACCATACCAAATTTGGTGAAGCAGCGATCAGTTGTTGCTAAGTACTGACCCAGACAAGATTTCCTGCCTCAGGGTCACAGCGCTAAGTTCAAACAGTGAAATCCAGCAAAAAACATGACATTGCACATCTATGTGTCACATTGAGTTACTATACCAAATTTGGTAAAGCTGCGATATTTAGTTGACGAGTACTGACCCGTACAAGATTTCCAGGGACAAGGTCACAGAGCTAAGGTCAAGGTCAAATCCAGCAGAAAACCTGACGATGCACATCTATGGGTGATTAAGAGTTACCATACCAAATTTGATGAAGCTGCGATCATTAGTTGCCGAGTACTGACCCGGGCAAGATTTCCGGGGAGAAGGTCAAAGCGCTAAGGTCAAAGGTTAAATCCAGTAAAAAAACCTGACGTTGCACATCTATGGGTCATAGTGAGTTATCATACCAAATTTGTTGAAGCTGCAATCATTAGTTGCTGAGTACTGGCCTGGAAAATGTCACCCAGACAAGATTTCCAAGGTCACAGCGCTTAGGTCAAAGGTCAAATCCAGCAAAAAACCTGACGTTGCACATCTATGGGTCATAGTGAGTTACTATAACAAATTTGATGAAGCTTCAATAATTAGTTGCCGAGTACTGGCCCAGACAAAATCATGGACGGACATCGGACGACAGATGACGGACGACAGACGGACACGCAAGTGACGACAGAGTCGGCCGAGAGGTAAAAAACTCCAAGTGTCATAAAATGTCAATGTTGACTTGATGCATTCACATATGTTTTCAGTAACTGGTTTCATCATTTCTAACTGCAGATTACCCTAGTTGTTTGTGTTTCATTCTTGATCCAACACGTGAGCACAGTTTTGTTACTGTTAAAAGAGTGTAATTCCTCTGGAAGGTTTGCTTGCCTATAATGTCATGATTTTGCCCTGCAGTGACACATCCTGTGGATGCATCTGCACAAAACGGCATTGTGGATCAACTGCAGGCTCTCACCTGTCCTGGAGCGATTCAGCATTGTGACCAATCTGGCCGTATTCCTGCTCCTGTCCTGTAACGAGAGAGAGCCCTTCCTCTAAGCACCGCACTCCACCTCCTCCTCCTCCTTCTCCTCTGGGACCGCCCATTGAACCGCTGTCCGACGCCTCTGCCCCTCTGACCTCTGACCTCTGACCGCCCTCGCTGTGGTCGACCTCCTCCTCCTCCAGCTCTAGAATGGATCCGCTGATACCGCTGGCCCCGCTGCTCGGCCGGCCCAAGCTTAAGCTGCCGCTGAGGGGCCCCAGGGCCCCCTCTGAGTCATCGGCGTTACTGCATTCCAACGACGAGTCCTCCACCGTCACCAGCGAGGGGCTGGCCCCCGAGGGCCACACCTGCACATCGGACATCTCCATAAGCGTGTCTTCTTCTGTGGTGGCGATGGGGGCGCAGTCGAGGCTGGACACTTCCTGCCAGTACGGCTCAGCCCCCAGAGGGGAGGGTAGGCTGTACTGCATGGAGGCGGGTGAAAGCAGCTCCTCCTGAACCAGCCCGTAACCTGGAGACGGCGACACACAGAGAGGCGAGCTCACACCCCGCCCCCCTGCCGGCCCCGCCCAGAGGGAGCGGTGGGGTAGAGGAAATTTTGGGGGGAAAAAGAGAAGATTAAGGGAGAAATAACAGCAGCCGCAGCAGTGGGGAATTGTAGAAGCTGTGCTTGAGCGGGACAAAAACCTTTCTGGCAGCGAGGTTTGCAAGCCATACCATTCAGTAACAGCCATTAAAGCAACGGCAGTGCAGAGACTAAATTATACGAAATGATCAAGCACAAGATTCATTGTAAGCTACAGGGCTATAAAAAAGTATTACCCCTTCCAGATTTCTTGCATTTTTGCTTATTTGTCACATTTATATATTTCAAGTCATCCAACTACTTTTAATGTCAGACAAAGACAACCTAAGCAAACAAAAATGCAGCTTTTAAATGAGAATATCATTTATTAAAGGTAAAGGGTTATTCCAAACATATATCACCCATGTGAAAAAACAGTCACCTCCCCGAAACCCAATAACTGGTTGCGACATCCTTGGCAGTAACATGTTCAATCAAACGTTTATGATAACTGGCACTGAGTCTTGTTTTTCGCCGTAATGGAGAAATTTAGCCTACTCTTCTTTGCGGAATTGCTTCAATTCAGCCATATTAGAGGGTTTTGAGCATGAACAGCTTGTTAAAGGTCATGCCACACAGTCTCAATTGGAATCAAGAGAGGACTTCGACTTGGTCTCTCCAAAACCTCCATTTTGTTTCTTCTTCTGAGGTGGTCTTGTTTGTGGGCTTTGGTTTAAAGTCCTGCTGCATAACCCAACTGCAACTGAATTTTAGGTCACAAACTGATGGCCGAAAATCGTCCTTTAGGATTTTCTGAAGGAGATCAGAATTCATCTATTGTGGAAAGTCTTCCAGGTCCTAAGCAGCAAAGCTGCCCCAGGCCATCACACTATGACCACCATGACTGTTGGTATGATGCTTTTATTGCGTCATGCTGTGTTATGGAAGATGTAACAGGACCCATATCTTCCAAAAAGCTCCACTTTTATCACCTCCTGAATAAGTCATCAATGCAGGTTGGTGGAATTTTGGTAGGCTGGTTGCTTCGAGGCAAGGTTCACCACTGTTCCAATTTTTCTCAATTTGTAGATAATGGATCTCACTGAGGATTTCTGGAGTCCAAGAGTCTTTAAAATAGCTTTGTAACCCTTTCCAGACTGGTATCTAAACAAGTTTGTTCCTCAATTGCTTTTCAATTTAAAGGGGACCCAAGGATAATTCATAATTCATAAATGTAAAATACAAAAATGTGGAATTTTTGTTTTCAAAGATTAGCTGTCGTCTGCTACAACGGTCGTGTCACCCTTCACCCATAGGTATACGCTGTTATTGTGTTGGAAAGGGTGATTGTCCCAGTCAATTATTTATAGCAAAAGATCATTCAATATGGTCCATTGGCTAGTTGCACAAGATGGTGTTGAGTACTTTCTGAAATACGCAGGGTTGCTTCAATATCAACGGTTTGCTTTTGTTACTTATCAGTCTATATCAGATGCTGAGCAGATGTCAGGTGTATCATCCCAGAAACGTGATTTTGCTATCGCCGATATTCCAGGGCCAGATTTTCTGTTTGGGTTTCATATTGAATTTACTTAGTTTCTGATGCAACTAAGCTAGTACTGCTACATCGTTATGGTTTTCTTATATGTGCTCAGCAGTCAACTAACCATAGCTACAGAAGTGATGTTCGTGAGAGTGCAACTGACACCGAGTGAGAAGGAAAACGAACTATCGGCAATATTAAAATATGCGTCGATCACATGTTAGATTTATGAAACGGCATTTCAACGTTATGGAATATTTACACATTAATTACCAGATATTTTCACATTTGTTGTCTGTCGCTTAAAGCCAGTTCATCACTCATCAGTGAGAACAGCTGGAAATGTGCTGCTAGTTAAAATCCCTCTTGTTTCTCGGTGGAGCAGCTGATGTCTCATTAAGAGTGCCAACGAGCAAACATCAGTCACTGGTAATCGAGACAAATCTTGCAAACATCATTCGCAGTTAATTAAGCCAAATCCTGAGAATATCGGCGATAGCTAAAATCACATTTCCGGGATGGTATTCCTGTCATCTGGTCAGCATCTGATATAGACTGATAAGTAACAGAAGCAAACCGTTAATATTGAAACAACCCCGCATATTTCAGAAAATACTCAACACTCGTGTGCAGCTAGCCAATGGGCCATATTGACTGATCATTTTTCACCAAATAATGGACTGGGACAATCACACTATCCAACACAATAACAGCGCATTCCTCTGCGGGAAGGGCGATGTTTCGTCATTATCACTGGACCGTTGTAGCAGATGACAGAGGGAATAAAACCTCTTTTATCTAGCCTTTGAAAACAAAAAATCCACATTTTTGTATTTTACAACATTTATTTACTAATTATGTTTTTAAAAAACAGCTGTATGCATTATCCTTGAGTTCGCCTTTAACTTTGCTTCTCATTTGTTTTTAAATTTCTTCAGATCACGTATTATGTGCTGCTTTTTGCCTACTTCACATTGTAATACAGGTTTTTTTTTTTTTTTTTTACAGGTCTTTTTAACATGATGCCTAGATTCACCAGGGCTGGCAGTTATCATACCTGAGTGTATTTAGTGAAATTGAACCTAATTATCACTTAAATTAGTTTCTTTGATTGACTTAGTAATTAATTAATTAATCACTTTAGGCTGGGTAGGGTTGGATTGCTTTTTTCCGCCAATAAATGAAATCATTATCTAAAAAATCGCATTTTGAGTTTACTTGAGTTATCTTTCTCTAATATTAAAACTAGTTTGATGATCTGAACCATTAAATTGTGTCAAATATACAAAAATTGAGGAAGTTGGGAAGGGGGCAAATACTTTTAACAGCACTGTATAAGGAAACTCTAATTCACTATATGCTAAGCAAAGGGAACAGGTTATTGCTTTACATACTCTTCCACAAACACACTCAAGACCTCAAATGCACACACATTATGCAAAAACACACTCATGAAGGCACGCACACATTCAAATGGCCATCTATACTCCGCTGCACACACACTAATCAGCAAACATACAGACATGGACATAAAAAAATAACTTTTACAACAACTATAGCTTTTGACCTATTTGCAACGTTCTGTGTGAATACATAGTTATGCTAATTGTGGTGGCAAATGTAAGCACGAAATCTCGCAGTAAAAGGATCTGCGGTACCTCTCCCAACTTAATATATCCAAGCAGTAATGTGATATAACTGTGTCTGTGTGTAAGCTGTGTATGATTGTACGCGTGTGTGTGTGTGTGTGTGTGTGTGTGTGTGTGTGGGTGTGTGCGTGTGTTTGTATGTGTAAGCGTGTGCGTGTGTGTGCGTGTGCAGGTCTACTGACAAGATTAATAATCTGCTTTTTGGATCTTAAATTCTGCTTTCATTACTGATATCATCATCCATTTCCTAAGATAAAGCATGATACTCTATCTAGCCTAAGTCATTACTAAAATTTACATTAGATTATTCTGCCTGCAATATAACCACTTGCATAAACTTGTTTTACATGCTCAAATGCATGTAGGTCCCCCTGATTGGTCACTTTCCAGCAAGATCTTATATGGTTTCTCCTTGGCTCAATAAACCCTCCAAGAAAGAAGATTAAAAGATGGCAAAGTGTGATTTTCAAACGAAAAACAAATCTATCACAGTAATACTTTTTATCTTGGCAAAAATTACTGTCTGTGTACAAAACCAAAGTATTCCACTTTGATACCAAAAAATGATGATTCATCGGCTTCAGCTACTGAAATATAGTGTCACAATATTTGTGAGGAGCAACCACAGAGATAGAACTACTGTACAGACAATCGAGTAGGTTAGAGCAAGGATTCTGTCATTATGTTTCAGACTGTGTTAATCTGAATTAATTCCATGCTTGATATAGGCCACGCTCGCAAGTCCGATTTTAGTATTACAGCTAGAACTCAGAGGACTGCATCAAACACAGAAATGTCTGGTCGCTGTACTATTTTTTTTTTTTAATCTCATCTGATCTCTCACCCCAAGATGCAAACCTGTGCATCTCCATTCTTTTGGGAGATTATCACAAGTGTGTAACCTCTCTGCCTGTCCATGAGTCTGTCTGACAGCCTGCTTGCCAGACAGACTGTATCCCGGCTCTCTAACTGCCCACATATCTTAATGGCAGCCTGCATGCCTGTTTTTCTTGATCATCTATCAGCAGTTTTTCTGAATGCCTATTTGGCTGTCTGATGGCTGTTGGGGGCAGCTAACAGGGTGGGGCTAATGCAGTGGAAGATGCAGCTTGATGTGTGAATCAGAGGAGAGAGAGATGGAAAACTGGATGGAACATTGAAAGTCATGATTAATGAAAAAGTACTTCACTGCCCCTCCTGCTGCTCACAGACATGATCTCGCATACACACACAGGGTAGCTGCAGTTCACTCAGATACACACACAGATTACATTTACATACAGCGCATGAAACATTCACAAATGTGTGCACAATCACGCACAGAGCAATATAGCTAATACAAACCTCCAATACACACAGAATTACAAACACACAAGCTGTATCTAAAACTGAATACAGAAGCGCACAAACACATGCTCTGACACACACACACACACACACACACACACACGCGCGCACACACGCACACTCGTAAACAAACACTCATGCACTCACACATTTATGCACGTTCACACAAACACATTCACAAATACAGGCCTCAGATACACGTATCAGAGAAGGAAAACAGCAGAGCACTGTTTCCAGCAGATGATGAACCCAACAGCACTGTAATCAACCATGTAACAAAAACCACTGGAGAACATCAAACACAATATTCACAAGACGAGAGAGAAGAGAGACTCTACACAGTTCAAGGCCCTGGCAAATGAAAGTTTACACTCCCAGATGAAACGAGGCATGCCATGCACAAACTACTCGCAGTGGCCCCATGTGCTCTCTCGGATGTCATTTTCATAGAGCATATCACCTCCAATCAACATACCTTCATACAAAACCACATGCCTTCCCACAAATCACCCCATGCCCCCATGCAGTGTAGTTAACGTGGCACCAAGACACAAGCAGGACAGACACAGGCAGTAGGCACCAGTGGCAGCTTGTGAACTGGCGACTGGGGAGGCTCAAAACAATCCCTTAAAATTAATGATTGGTCGCGACCTTTTTTCAATCGTTCATTTAAATTACCATTACAGAAACTCAGAAAACTCCCAACCACCAGGTGTGGCCAGTTTTCATTTATAACACACACCGATTACAACTCCGGACTTCTTGTGCTTTTCTTTACTCAGTGGTTGGAGGCAATGCATGTATTTCACAATCATTTAAATGAAAATATATCATTTGAAATGTCTTTATGCAATTACATTGCTTCTACCCCCTCCAGGCACAAGGACATCAATTCCGCACGAGAATCTTTTACACAGCCTTCGCGTTGACTGATTAATTGCTGACTACAGCAGAGAAGCGTAAATATACCACTTAAACTCACACCGAATGCGAGTTGACAGGTATGTGTTATAAATGAAAACTGGCCACACCTGATAATGCTAAAAGTTTTCGGAGTTTCTGTTCTAGTAATTTAAATGAATGATTGAAAACAGGTCATGACCAATCATTAATTTTAAGGGATTGTTTTGAGCTTCCCTGGTTGCCAGTTCACAAGCCGCCACTGGTGAGCACAAACACACAGGCAAAGGCAGTTACAGGACAGTAGGCAGGTTCCAGGGCAGGAAGTGGAAAGAAAAAAGAGAGAGAGAGAGAGAGAGAGAGAGAGAGTGTGTATTTCCCTGGCTGACCCCACAGGTTAGGAAATAAAGATGACACAGAAGAGGGTCAGAGGAGGTCAGCATGAGGTCGGCATGAGGTCAGAGGTCGGAGAGGACAGTTGTGAGGAGGAAGAGGAGGAGGAAGGCGGCTGGGCTGCAGATGACATGTTCAGAGAAACAGAGAGGGATTCACAGGAACAACTATGGTGGCCCACCAGGAAAGATAACACTATGCTGACAAAAGTCAGCGGCAAGGTGTCGTATTCCTACACACACGCACGCACGCACACACACACACACGGACAGTGACATGCTGTCAGAGGTATGAAAGGATTTCAGTAACTTCACGTTTTAATGCCCTCAACCTGTCCCATTTAAGATTGCCTGATAAACAGTCAAAATATAACAGTTAGATCACCGACAGGCCACATTTGCATTGTATGTTTGATAGAATGCATACAATAATGCATAATTTTTTGCATTATTTTTAGTATTTTTTAGTATTTCTTTCAACAGTGAAATTTTCCCTGCGATAGCGGGCTGCTATGGCCATAATGGAAGGGAGTGAGTGAGTGAGTCATAATTCTTTCATACTCAATAGCTCAAGAATGGCACCAGCCATAATATTCTAACTTCGAACATAAACAGATACAGTGTAACAGAAGAGCTGTTAAAAATTTGGTTGAATCCGTGAAGTTGCATCATACTAAATTAATATGCAAAAATGCACCGCATCACTCAATCCTGTATAATCCAGTTCCATGTTGCTTCTGTCATTTAGCTTGCTAACCAAGCAAGCTAGCTTGGTAATAAAATTATTAGCGATTCGGTCAAAGCCTGATAAAGATTTAGATTTCACCAAAAGTCCTGCTAGTGATGTTTGTTTTGTGTTTCTGGCTCAGTTGAAGTGTACTGCACTAACCTTACTTACACATACCTTCATTTCACATCTACAGTAGCTAGCAAGCTAGCTACAGAGCTACATGAAAACTGTGGTGTTGAGCAGCCCATTTTTCATGTAGCTCTGCAGCTAGCTAGCTGGCTTTCGTCAGCTTCCAGTTATGCTGGTTGGGTAGGAATAATTTTGGCATTACCTTTAGTAGCCAACTACATTCTCTGAACAGCTCCAGAGTTTACAAGCAGCACTTCAGTCTTATTGCTTCATGCGTAATTCATGTGCAAAAAGACACAATATCGCAGGGTCCTGTAGAATCCAGCAATAAGCTATTGTAAGTTGCTTGTAATTTAAGATATCACTTTCAGGATTCAAAATGGTTTGAGCATTAGAAAGGACACATTCAAAATGGGAAACATCTTCTAAGGCATAATGAACAGTATCAAACATTGGCGGAAACTTCAAGACTAGGTAATAATATGTACTGTTTGGCTAGCAACAATTTGAGAATCTGTCACAACCCTTGCATCTTCAAAGATAATCTGTATCATTAAAATAATTTTTTTTTTTTGGTCTGGTCAGTTGCCACACGCTCCACGTGCTCTGCTGTAAGGGTACGACAGCGGCGCAGTGGTTAGCATTGCCACCTCACAGCAAGATGGCTTCATGGGTTCAAATCCAGCCTGAGGCCTTTTTGTGTGGAGTTTGAATGTTCTCCCCGTGAGGGTTTACTCTGGTTATATGGTTACATCAGGTTAATTGGAGATGCTAAATTGCCCATAGGTATGAGTGTGACAGTGAATGATGTGTGTGTGCCCTGCGATGGATTGGTGAGCTGTCCACGGTGGGCCCGGTCTTTCGCCCATAGTCAACTGGGCTAGGCTTCAGCTCCCCCCATAATGCTAGTGAGGAATAAGTGGGGATGCTTATTTTTAGATGAGGTTAATGAAGGGCTTTTATACCTCCAAGAGCACTGGATGTTATGGCTTTCCTTTGAAACCAACTCAAAAGCAAATTTGTGTAAATCTGTGCCTTTTTATGAACTGTGAAAAAATACATTGACTTTATATTTCAACAGAAATGTAGATGAGAAATTCTTCATGACATCAAGATGCAATGAACAATATGCTATGAAAAATAACTTGGTCAACCATTCAGCCTTGGCAACTTTGCGACTCTGTTTGGTTGCTAATCAAGCCAAGTAAGCTGTTACAGAGTCAGATCAATTAAGCATTAGATGGTTATCGAAGGCCTCTCATACCTCCAATGGCATGCAACTGCATACAGACTCACACAGTTTTACACACATGCACATATAAGGAGAAAGTGCAATCATGTGGATGCTCTAAGAACTCTATATTCAATACTGTGTGTCACAAGTGGTCTGAACAATTCCATGCATCTTTGATGTTCCGGAAAAAAAGGAAATACCACTTTGTAAGATAAGTAGACCGCATCAAATGCCAACATCATCAAAATGTGGTTTACAATGGATTTATTTTGAGTACGTCATAGTCATCTGAACCTTGATGGGATTAGAGCCAGTGACCCTAGATGGGGGGGAGCTGTTAGGATGATTCTATGGGCTCTGGCTGAAATAACCGATAGCTGGTGATGGGAAAATGATTGCTAAGTATTATAAACCAGTGAGTGTGTAAAAAAGTGTGTAAAAGATTATGCAATTAAAAGCTTTTAATGCAGAGCATGCCTCAACTCTGTATCTGTAGTCTTTCAAACTGATATAAACACAAAAGAACCTTACTTATTCAGCCAGTCATCAGAATTAGGGCTCATTCCACCAGCGTATGTTTCACTCCTATCTCTCTTTCTTTCCTTGCACATGACCCAGAAATTGACTGGGGACTACCATCATAAATTCCGTTAAATCAGTCGGAAAAGAGGAAGAGGGCAAAAAGTAAATTCTGTAAGGAAACAGAAAAAAAATTCTGAACGGTATGACATGAATAATTGACTAGCAAATCCGTGTCTCCTTATCTGCCACACATCTCACTGTCTGCAACTGATGTCACCTTGAAATGAAGGACTGAGGGATTCCATTCGGCTATTTATAAGTCTTTTAAACCACCCCTCCCTCTTCTTTACTTTTCAAGCACAAAGAGATTAGAAAGAAGAAAACACTAAAAGGTGGTGGGAAATGAACTATTCGAACGAGCCCTTGGAGAATACGCAAATGGAAAATTCTAAGGCATAGAATAGTCTGGCCGGAGGTCAGGCTTCTTCCTCACCATAGTACGCACAGTGGTACCGACTGGTGTGTATTCTTACCATTGATGACATTGGGAGCCAGGTGATCACGGTCCGTGTGCCTTTGTGCGCCCTCCTCCAGGAGCCCAGGCCCTGGCTGTGACCCTTGACCCTCCAGCGAGCTGACGATGTCCGTGCGATCAATGTTCTTCAGGGCTCCATATAGACTCTCCACTGGATTGGAGAGAGAGAGAGAAAATGAGGTTTGAAAGTAGTTAGTGCTACACTTAGGCCACCAACTATAAATAGCGACAGAGCCCTTGCACAAAAAAATGTTTTTTTCATATGTTAATGTCCCCTAAAATGTTTTACCTTGACTGTACTGACTTGTATCTGTGCAAAGTTTGTTACTGGAGTGATGTTTTCACATAGCTGTACCAAGGGGAATATGATTATGCACTTCCCTAGAATCTGAGATTTTAACAAACCCCAGGCAAGCTGGTTTTTAATATCACAAATTTGAAAACCAATCGCTATCTAATAAGCAAATTCAGGCAAAAAACAAACCTCAAGTGCAGTGTGGACTTGTAAGTAGAGAGCCAGGATTTGCTTTATTATTGCTAAGACAGCAAACACTATGCTACTGAAGGGTTTTGAATTTATTTACAGACATTGAAGTCTGATGCTGTGCTGACTATTTATCCTGAGTCAGCAACAACGAGCAGGAGTCAACATGTAATATGTTGCAAACTTTCTACAGGGAACATTTCCGTAGTGACTTAATAATAGCATTAACTATTATAGCTTCTTGCTAGCTGCAGCGAGTTGTCTGGTAATTTTAATACTTAACTTTGCAGCTATTTTGCAAACGTTTCAAAGCTCAGCCATACAAAGCTAGGACATTATTGCAATGTTGATTAATTCACGTGAAAGAAAGCTGGCAATACATCCCTAATATTAGACTGTAGTAATCCTTGTAAGTCCCTATGTTATGACGCATCCCTTGCTCATTTTAGATAATAGGCTCAAAATTGTCACAACCCTCGTGTGAATGCCTTTCGTTTCTCTTCTTATTCAGCAACTCGTGTGTCTTTTAGAAATGTGTCTCCTTTAATTCGTTTACATTTTTTTTTTCATTTTTGCCATTCCTCGGCTGTGTTTTGTTTCATAATTATTTTCTAATCACCATGTGATGTGTATTTCAGCCCCCTGCATTGTGCTGCAAATTGCTGATTTGTAATTTGCCTTTTGTGCTTTTAACTAGTCAATATTCTTGGTAGAAATGATTTGTTTTTATTAAGTAAAACGAGTACTTTAATGACTGCTATTTCCCGAAGCTTTCCTCTTTACGTAGTTAACTCAAACGGGCTTCCAAGCCTAATTAGGGTCCAGGATTGGGACTGCGTTCTTGTTAACTCCCCCGAGTCTGCTCCTCTGCCCAATTTGTTAGGAACAAGCTCTCAATCCTTCTGCCGTCATCATTACTGGAACCAAGTTGCGCTCAAACTACTCCATCATCCTGTGAGACAGTTTGGTGCAGGAGAAGTGTGAACTCCACCAAACAGTTATCCTGGAAGCCATTGGCCAGAAATTGACAGATGAGCTTCTCCCGCATCTGTACTGAACTGTGCTATCCTTATGTGGGAATCTGTCCCCACCTCTTCTGCTGGGGTTCTGTCCCCTAATTACCATATAAGCTGTCAATAAAACTACCAACTGCACTGTGCTCTGCCTCCACACTTAACTCTTGGTCTGGATCATAAAATAAACAAGGCTTATGCCGTCGGAGGCCACGGCTTGGGGTATATCCCCCAACGCCCCCAATCCTCCAATTCCCCAATCCTCGAATAGACCCAATGCAATATATAGCCCCTCAGGTCATGACCTTTCATTTGATTTCAGGTCAATCGGACAAATGGTTCGGAAGATATGGCCAAAATGATAATTTTCCATCACAAAGCTCCACCTGGTGGCAAAATATTGAACCATACAGATATGATGTCATCATGTGACACATTGTGAGGCCATGACCTTGCAGTTACACATAGTTTCATGTCAGTTGGACAAATGGTTCCAAAGATATGGCAAAAATGGTGAATTTTATGTGACAAACCTCCATCTTGTGTCAAAATTTTGAACCAAACAGGTATAATGTCATAGTGGGACACATACTCAGGTCATGACCTTTTATTTGCACTTGATTTCAGGTCAATCGGACAAATATTTCCAGAGATATGATAAAAACAGTAATTTTTCCATTTTTGGCCCCTGGTGGCCAATCTAGAAATTGTAAATTGTCCAAAATCGAATCAGTTCTTCCTCTTTATGATACTTACTTATATGCAAAACATGAAATGTCTAATTGAAATATTACTGAAGTTATCGCGTTAACACCCAGGGCGGCGCGGCGGCGGTGGTCGGACCAAAAACATAATATCCCCGAAACGCCGTTTGGCGTTCGGGGATATAATTATAAAGTAGCCATACTGCAGCATACTGGTGCAGTAAAAAATTATGGCGGCCTTGTGATTATGTTTTTACAATCTGTTAACCTTTCTTGTACTTTCAGACATGAGTTACACATGGTCGAATTACACTGGGTTTGCGAACATGATATTACACTGATATTATGCTTCTGATACAAGGCTAAAAAAATGTATGTTTGAATCTCCATGAGTCCTAACGCTAGCCACCTTGACGTCCACTGCTCTTTTACCGGTCAAACTAGTGCAAGCAGCAATGAAAGGTGGGGTCCAAGGCCTGTGATATTTGTATATGAATAAAAGCAGATATTCTAAAGGGGGCAGAAGGAGTAGATGTACTTCCAGGCCCTTTCCTGACATTTTTTTTCTTTTCTTTACTTTTCATGTAGGAAAACCAAGCTAAACAAAATATTTCTTATGATGGAGTATAGTTGCATACTTTAAAATATGTACAAAGCGTATTTTCGCATACTTTAAAATGTACTGTATATGGAGAAATTGCCCACATCAAAACTTTGTCTTCTTTCATACTAAGTATTTGTATTAGTATCTCTCCACATTATCCGGAGGAGAACTTTCGAGGGCTATTATTTCAACAATGTCCAGTCAACACATCTCAAACAAAAGTGCAGACTCATTGACTTCATGGTATCTAAATTGAGGAAACTGCATAGAAACTTTCATTGGTTGAAAATGATTAGCTGTCCTAATGCTTGCAAAGCACCCAGAATGTGTGTTATTTGCGGAGCTTACTCCTGGCTCTCTTGCCCTCCCTGGTGGCCCAAAGGTTGAGCAGGGCAGAACTCTGCTCCAGCAGGGAGTTGGGATTCTCCACACGGATCCTGTTGATGTCATCAACACCAAACTGCAGCTCCCGAGCCAGCTCTGAGCACAGGAGTTGGAAAGAGAAATAGAAAGACAGACAGGCAGAGAGACAGGTCATGGTATTATAATTAGACTCCTGCAGTAAAGCAGAAACTTCACAAAAGATACAGCAGATTGAAGGCTCAACTGTGGTACTCCACAAGAAATCCCAATTCCAGGGGTGAAAAAAAATCGGTGGTTCTTGAAGTAAAAGCTCTGCCAAGTTTTTATACCACACAAGAACTCAGCTGATATCACTGAGTAGTTCAACCTCCTGGCTTAAGAACTGAGCTCATGAGAACAACCAAATGGTTACAACAAAATTCTGAGGAGAGCATTTTACTTCCTAGACCTGGATTTTCCACCTCCCTTAAAACAGATAAATAAATAAAAACAGGGACATTTCCAATGTGCAACATTGGACAACAACTGTATCCTCAATGAGCATCGAGTGGTCCCAGTCCAACACATTACTGACGAGAACTAAAGAACTTAAAACTAATGCAGATGACCCAGAGCATAGGGCTGAATCAAAATGGCAAATAAACAGCCATGAAGTACTAAATCAGAGCGGGCTCCTAGTAGGTCGGTAGAAGGACCCTGTAAACGCGCTTACCCGCCCAGCTCAATCCCAGCTGCTCTGAGATCAGAGATATCTTCATTTCTGTCCTCTCCAACGCATTCAGTGAAGCTGAAGAGATGTACAGATAAAGAACAGCAAACTGATTCAGGAACAGTGAGCAGTGAACAAGCCCAACCAACGGTACAAATACTGGAAACCCACCTCTATTCGCTATTTGATTTTAAGCAACTATTCCATGCAGCATTACACAGCTATCACATTCAAAAATGACCTTCTTCATACATTTGAGAACCGCGTTTTTCATATACTTTCATTTTGGTCAAAAATTCAAAGTATCATGTTCCAGAAAGCCATTGCTTTTAGTTATCAGCAGTGATTGTAATACTGGCATTAAAGTGTTCACTTAAGACCATTCTTTTCACATATTTGTGACCTCAAACCTGACAGCATTAGGAGGAATGCCAGCAAATGTTGTCCCACTCCAGGTGGAATTGTGGCACATTTTATCAGGCTAGTATCACACTGTTACTGAAAAAGATGAGGACCCCAAGCAGTGTGACACATTTCATCCAACTATGGGTTGTGACAGTCATGATAGAATCACTGGGCCAAAAAAAGAAAATCTGCTTTTTCGACAACTGCCCCTACGCAACTGAGTCAGACAGGCTTTATAACATTGTTATAATTTACAGCCAAACAGCACTACTGTATACTACCCACCCAATTTCCTCAAATGCTGAATACTATCGTACTACCATTGGACACAAGAAGAGCTCTTCATTAGGTCAAATTTGAGGATTTGTTTTATCAACTGAGCAAAATTTGGCCCTGCCCAATTTTTCATTAACAACAAATGTTACTTTATATTAGTCTGTCTGATCCTGCGCCAGTTTTACATTTAAAAAAAGGAAAGGACAAAGTCTCAAAAACATAACATTTTAAAGGATTCTCTGCATCATAATTCCTATTCTACTCTGAATAGTTATGAATTTTTATGTTTGTCATTACAATAACTGACCAATATTACGCTTGTTCATAGCCTAATTATACTGTATAACTACACAAATTCATAACTAATTATGCTCCATTCTCCATCTTAATTCCCAAAGTCTATCTTTATACCACAAATTACTTATGTGATGTTCGGGCCAGATGCAATTCAGGATCTCAGAATAACCTTGGGGGGCTTCACAAAGAAGGGTAACAGAATTAACCCCTTTGCGCAGATATAGACACCGACATCCATAAATTCTGAAATGTCCAAATGTCTTGCTTCACTCGGAAAATTTTTCCACAGTCTTTATGACACAAATATGGAGTTATAAAGCCTAAATAGGTTCATGCATAACAGGAAAAATTGGCATTATTTGTATTCTGCGCAAAGGGATTAAATGGATATCTGCAGTGAGTTGAACCAAAAACATCACTTGTTAACTACCGTCCATGCTGTAGGTTTTACAAAGATCCAGTTTTCACTCAGCGCAATTATGCAGCAAGAGCATTAATATGGCATTGTGAAATAGGCCGAAGTCGGAGTACTCAAGGATTGCACAGGATCACATCAATCAGGTCTTTCCATTGGCACTTTTGACCACGCTGAGTCAAACGCTGCCACGCTGATTTGCATTTCCATTACCAGTCTACATGCACAAAGTTGAGTCAAGCTGCGTCCAAGTTGGATTACTTCAGGAGTAGGGCCAAAGTGTATCGTACCCTCCCACAAGTGGGCTTTAAAAATTATCTGCGGGCTTCGTCATCAACTGTTCCACAGTGCAATAGTAAATCGCGCTTATAAGGGTGCCGATATTAAATGTCATTGACTGAAGACAAGAGCGTCATCACTTCCAGGCGCACTTTCAATTGTGTATCCCAATTGTAATAGAAATGTAAATCCTAGCCGCGCTGGCCTGACATGCTGAGTCAAACCGAGTGAAGCCAGGCCAGCACATGCATATGGAAAAGGCCAGTACAGTGACAAGGGGCAGAGACAGGAACATGGCATTACTAGAGGGTGAGAGGGCAACTCTTACCCAAAGCTGGCTCAGTGAGAGTGCTGTACCTCTCCCTCAAAGCTAAGGGGGTGAGGGTACGTCTGCGCTCCTCACTGCCTAACACCTGGCAAAGGGAAACAGGCAAATAAAAAGCAAAATCAGCATTCAAAAAGAATTTAAAGATGCCTCACAGTTACAAACAGCTCTAAAATAAAGGCTAGAATGGTGTTGTGTGGTTGTTCTAAGGTTGATAAAGTTAGGGCAGAATGGAGAAGTAGTTTTGCTGTGGCTGTCTTATGGTCTTATGTCGGTCAGTACCTCGATGAAACATAGAACTGTGATGCAATTGTTCAAAGATTGTCTCATAGTCATATAATAGTCAGATCCTTGAGGCAAAATGAAATTGTGATGCAATGCTATGTAGGCCTCATAGTCACCGTGCGGCCAATGACTCCTGGAAGGTGGGATTGCACTGAAATTTTGTTTTACTTGGCCATATTGAAGAAGGAATATACATATTGATGCAGACCTCTGATGTGGCTGTGTCATAACTTCTCATAATCATTACCTTGAATTAGGGTGGCATGGGTATTTAGCTGAGATGTGGTTGTCTTGAGGTCATTTTTCAGTAAGTTCCTTCATGCTGCACTGTTACCCAGATATGGTCAAACCGACAATAAAAAATACGGTCGCAGCCAACACCATAAAATTTATGGTATAGATGTGATGTACCATATGTTTTATGGCCATTATGCAACCATAAAAGTGATGGTCGGATTGACCATAAAAATAATAGTCGAATTGACCATAAAAATAATGGTCGCATTTTTTTTTGTAAAGGTTTTGTCCTCTATTTGACAGTTATATGTGGAGATAGACAGGAATGTTAGGGAGAAGAATGGGGAAGACATGCGGCAAATGACCCAGGCTGGAATCGAACCCGGGTCGCCGAGAGAGGGACACAGCCTTTATGGTGCGCGCACTTAGTCCGATGAGCCATCGGGGCACCCTGTTTGACTGTTTCTCATACAAAATATGCTTACAAACTAGTCGCGAATATTATTGTGTTCCATGCTCAATAAACTTTGTAGACCACACTGATTGTCATCCTTATTGATGTACTGATTATCTTCTGTAGTACAGTGAATTGTGGTAGTGGCTAACCACTAAAAGTACCAGCTACTTTTGTTTTCATTATAAAACTGGGACACATTTAGAGAATTGATAAATGTAATAGAATTTATATTAGAAAAGTGGGCTCTGATCTCAATGAGACTCTGGAGCCCAACATTGAGCTCCCCCTTTTGCTCTTATGGGGGGGTTGTTTATTCAAATTGTGACTACTGTCAGAGCCGGCCCAAGCCTCCATGGGGCCCTGAGCAAAATTTGATTTTGGGACCCTCTATTTCTGCCAATAATATTGATCATTGATCATTAATACACCTATTATAAACTAACTATGCAGCTCTGGCAGTGTTGTTTACATTATCCTATTGTCAGCCTGACATGTCTTTACCCAGGTATAGTTTTTAATCTCAATAAAGGGAGCACATTCAGCTACATGAGCAGACTGGGGTTGATTTACACAACATTGCAAGTGATAAAGCACTAACTGGGATACTCTATATCATGTAGGCCTACTAAAAGTAACAAAAACAACTGTTGGCCACTAACATGGCGATATCCCCCGCCGCCTCAATTTTGTGTGTCCATACAGACATACGGACGGACGGAGCCCAATGCTATATCCCCCGCTTTGCGCCAATCGCGCGGCGGGGGATATTAAACCAGTAGACAATGCATTTACTGTAAAAGTGTCTTCTGGATTATTATTTTTGGTTTCAAAAACGGCGACAGCAATGAGCAAAAATAATTTGTAGTGCAAGAACAACAATAATGTGCGACAACAAATTAAATCACTGAGATATATGAAAAATAACTTCAAATGTACAAAAACAGTATTAAATAAGTTCGGCTTGCTTGTGAATATTCACTAACGACTAACTGGTCCGGGTGTGTCATCTAGTGTTACAATATTGTAACTGCGTGCATAAATTTGCAGCTCCATGTCCGCTGGCGGACACAACTGCACACAGATACCCTGCCGAGCACCGTTGTTCTTCTCAAACACGCCAAATCCACATAATCCTTAAACGATGAATTACATTCATATTTTAATTTGTAATTTGGCCAGAGTCAAAGTAACAAAGTAAAGGTATACTTTTTATTTTTTACATGTGGTAGAAGTTAACGTAAAACTCCCAGTTTAAAAAAAAAAACAAAAAAACTTGTAAAATACAAGTCCTCAAAATAACATACGACTTAAGTACTGTAACGAAGAACATGTACTTGAAGAACATGTCTTATGGTCTTATGTCGGTCAGTACCTCGATGAAACATAGAACTGTGATGCAATTGTTCAAAGATTGTCTCATAGTCATATAATAGTCAGATCCTTGAGGCAAAATGAAATTGTGATGCAATGCTATGTAGGCCTCATAGTCACCGTGCGGCCAATGACTCCTGGAAGGTGGGATTGCACTGAAATTTTGTTTTACTTGGCCATATTGAAGAAGGAATATACATATTGATGCAGACCTCTGATGTGGCTGTGTCATAACTTCTCATAATCATTACCTTGAATTAGGGTGGCATGGGTATTTAGCTGAGATGTGGTTGTCTTGAGGTCATTTTTCAGTAAGTTCCTTCATGCTGCACTGTTACCCAGATATGGTCAAACCGACAATAAAAAATACGGTCGCAGCCAACACCATAAAATTTATGGTATAGATGTGATGTACCATATGTTTTATGGCCATTATGCAACCATAAAAGTGATGGTCGGATTGACCATAAAAATAATAGTCGAATTGACCATAAAAATAATGGTCGCATTTTTTTTTGTAAAGGTTTTGTCCTCTATTTGACAGTTATATGTGGAGATAGACAGGAATGTTAGGGAGAAGAATGGGGAAGACATGCGGCAAATGACCCAGGCTGGAATCGAACCCGGGTCGCCGAGAGAGGGACACAGCCTTTATGGTGCGCGCACTTAGTCCGATGAGCCATCGGGGCACCCTGTTTGACTGTTTCTCATACAAAATATGCTTACAAACTAGTCGCAAATATTATTGTGTTCCATGCTCAATAAACTTTGTAGACCACACTGATTGTCATCCTTATTGATGTACTGATTATCTTCTGTAGAACAGTGAATTGTGGTAGTGGCTAACCACTAAAAGTACCAGCTACTTTTGTTTTCATAATAAAACTGGGACACATTTTGAGAATTGATAAATGTAATAGAATTTATTTTAGAAAAGTGGGCTCTGATCTCAATGAGACTCTGGAGCCCAACATTGAGCTCCCCCTTTTGCTCTTATGGGGGGGTTGTTTATTCAAATTGTGACTACTGTCAGAGCCGGCCCAAGCCTCCATGGGGCCCTGAGCAAAATTTGATTTTGGGACCCTCTATTTCTGCCAATAATATTGATTATTGATCATTAATACACCTATTATAAACTAACTATGCAGCTCTGGCAGTGTTGTTTACATTATCCTATTGTCAGCCTGACATGTCTTTACCCAGGTATAGTTTTTAATCTCAATAAAGGGAGCACATTCAGCTACATGAGCAGACTGGGGTTGATTTACACAACATTGCAAGTGATAAAGCACTAACTGGGATACTCTATATCATGTAGGCCTACTAAAAGTAACAAAAACAACTGTTGGCCACTAACATGGCGATATCCCCCGCCGCCTCAATTTTGTGTGTCCATACAGACATACGGACGGACGGAGCCCAATGCTATATCCCCCGCTTTGCGCCAATCGCGCGGCGGGGGATATTAAACCAGTAGACAATGCATTTACTGTAAAAGTGTCTTCTGGATTATTATTTTTGGTTTCAAAAACGGCGACAGCAATGAGCAAAAATAATTTGTAGTGCAAGAACAACAATAATGTGCGACAACAAATTAAATCACTGAGATATATGAAAAATAACTTCAAATGTACAAAAACAGTATTAAATAAGTTCGGCTTGCTTGTGAATATTCACTAACGACTAACTGGTCCGGGTGTGTCATCTAGTGTTACAATATTGTAACTGCGTGCATAAATTTGCAGCTCCATGTCCGCTGGCGGACACAACTGCACACAGATACCCTGCCGAGCACCGTTGTTCTTCTCAAACACGCCAAATCCACATAATCCTTAAATGATGAATTACATTCATATTTTAATTTGTAATTTGGCCAGTGTCAAAGTAACGAAGTAAAGGTATACTTTTTATTTTTTACATGTGGTAGAAGTTAAAGTAAAACTTCCAGTTTAAAAAAAAAACAAAAAATCTTGTAAAATACAAGTCCTCAAAATAACATACGACTTAAGTACTGTAACGAAGAACATGTACTTTGTTACTTCACACCTCTGTCTGCCAGTTAAAATAGAAATGTCTCTAGTTTTTAACTAGCTCGCTAATTTGCTATTAACAGCTACACGCAACCAGGTGCATCAAAATGATAAGGATATTTAGGGACTTGAGGAAACTGACATTACCAAGACATGCAAACATATGTTTATCATGGCGTTTTTTCTCCTCTTCCTCTTTCTTTTCTCTGCTCCTGAAGGACATGCATTTTTTCTGACATTGTTTAGCTTTCAGAAATTTTCGACCAGCTTTTTTATGGTCACTTCTAAGGTAACCATAATTTTTATGGCCGGACAGGGTCGACCACAAATTTTTGACCATCTTTTTTATGGTCACGATTAATGTAACCATATTTTTTATGGTCAGGCCAACCATATGTGTTGGACAGTGTGGGCAGTACTGGTGACATACAGCAGTTGTGCTTCGGTTGTCTTAAGTCTAGAACACACTGACGATTCACAATGAGCCGAGATAAAACTTGCAATTACTGGCGATGTGCCAGTCTGCAAAGTTATTAAAACAGCCAATTTATACCAATGCGACTAGAAAAGATCGTTTATAGCTTCCATGGCAATGACTCTATTTGAGACGTCTCGTGTCTTGAACCACCAGCTTTTTAGTTTGTTGAAGGCTGGATGATTAGTAGTGTCTTAAAGTACAAATGAGGATAGTGACTGCATATACTTTGAGGCTTGTGTACAGACAGGACTGTGTCTCAAACAAATTGCTGAGGTGATCCTCTCTTTTCTCTATTGATTTCTTTCACTTGACAGTTTGTAGTTGACTGGAACAAAAAACTTTGCTATGAGCTGACTGGTTGTTGAAAAAGGTAATGTGCCTTACGTTCTAAAACCAGCTGATGGCAACTTGACCGGCAGAGTCGCAGACAACGCCATAGGCCAGCTTTAGTTGTGCTGCGCTTCCCCTGCTACATTCTAACATGGTTTTGTATGTCATGAATCGTTGGTGTAAAATTGCCTTCAAGGCTCATGTTGTTGCAGTGACTAGATGGTGAGTGGCACTGTGATGTAACAATTCTTGGGTTGCCTTATGGTCATATTTGGGTGGTACCTTGACGCAGGGTGGCATTGTAATGTTGAGGTTGCATAGCACGTGCTGAGTGTCCTCATACTTCGTGGACTTCCGCAGGAAGGAAAGGAAACCTGTAGCTTCCTTACTGAGGTCTCGAACCTGAGGAAGCAGAAGGATGAAAAACAGCGGGAGACAGAAGGAGGGGGCAAAAAGAGAGAAGAAAGAGTGAGAGAGGAGCACAGGAGGGGGGTTTTACACACTGATTCGTACTGGGCGTGCGAACTGCAACACAGGGAGAGAATGGAGGCAGGCCAAAGGCAGGCTGAGGCGAGAGAGAGGCAGATTTACCTTGGACATTTACCTGGTCGTCTGTGAGATCAGACGGTAAGAGAGTGACCGTGAGAGAGAGAGAGAAAGGACAGTGAGACAGACATACAGACACAAGCAGGCTGAAAGATAGGCAGGCAGGCAGTCGGTGAGAGAGTCAGGCATGCTCACAACACTGATAGACAATTACTGTACCAAAGGGAGAGAAACACCACAACACTTCACAACACTACACAGAAAAGCCCATCACTGGACAACACATGCACCAACACACAGACAGCCAGTCTGTGAGGGAGTTAGGAAGGCCAGCGGAGAGATGTACAGTTAGAAACAGAAACAGGAACAGGAACTTCCAGAAAGGCAAATATACAATAAATGGATAGAAGAGACCCACATATTAGACAGGTGACCCAAATGGTACAAGTAAATAAACAAATGTTGACATACAGACAAACAAATGGAAATGAAAACTTCAAAGACGTCTCAAATGCAGATATGCAGTCAAATGGAAAATAAATAAATAAATAACTAATAAATAAAAATTAGGACTGTGATGGAGCCGTTTTTATTTTGGATCTGATTTCCAGCACATTGGATTTTTACATCCAAACTGAGCAATCGGTTTTGAAACATCAACCTTTCTTATATGTCTAAGGATGGAAAATGTTAATGGACAAAATCAAGAATGTAAAAGCCACCTTAGTTCTAAGTTTCTTGGTTGCAAATAATCATTGCTCAATGACTGCCTGGGGTCTACCTGTCAGAGACATCACCAAATGCTGGGTCATCGTCACTGCTGATGCTCAGTCAGGCCTTCGCCGCGACCGTCCTCAACTCCTGATTGTTACAGAGGGGTTTGCTTTTAGTCTTCTTGTCAGCAGTTGAAATACATGCTTCATTGGATTTGGGTCAAGTAATAGATTTGATCCGCCAAGGCATTCCTCGTCTTGGCTGGAAAAAAGTAGACTTGAGTGGTGAGGTTGACGTCATTGTCCTGCTGCAAGATGAAGTGTCATCCCATGGTTTTTGTAGAATTTGGCTGGATATGAGCACATAATAGGTTGCTGTAACTTCATGATGTTTAAACTTAAGAATAATCCAGCTGCTGCCATCAGAGCCCAAATAATCAATAAAGACAAGCCAGTGATTTGTAGAAGGCTTCGATGCATACGCCATAAAACTAACCCCAGTGCGTGTGGAGGATGAGGAGCTACATTGGATCATGCAGTTTTACTTTTCCCTCTCCACACTTTTCTCGCTCCTTCGTTCTGGCACTGAACAATTCTTGTCTCATCAGCTCATGAGTCATTGTCCCAGAGCTCTGCAGTTTAACTAATGCAGTCAGTGCACTGACATGTCATTTTCTTTTGTGAATTACTGGTGGTTTGCATTTAGTGGTCAACCGACTGAGGTTAAGCTGTTCTAGTCTCCACTTTATGGCAGTATTTTATATATTTGTGCAGATCTTCTGCAGAATGTGTTCTCTCTAGTCAACAACTGAAGACGGTGTTTTTCTACAACTATCCACAACTTTTATTTTCCTGATTTAAAAAAAAAAATCTTCCCAAAAATCTTATGTGGACTTTTTCAGAATTTTTCAGCCTCATGACTGCTTGCAGTCCTTACACTGGGACTTAAATGCTCTGCATGATGAGGGACAACTCCAACTGCATCCAAATTTAAATTCCAGGCTCAGAATGAATTCAGTTTTTTCTTGTGTTTAAACTAATGATGCTGCTACAAACAGCCATGCAAGAATGAGCTGAGCAGCTAATTTTATGATTGCTCCCGCTGCCCTGAGGTGGGACACCATATGCAAACATGATCACCTTAAATAGCTGTAAATTTCATCAAATCAAAACAAACAGTGAGAAACTCGGTGTAATCGTACCATGGACTGTATATAAATATGGACAACATAACAGCTCCCCAGAAGTGAGGTCTAAATATCTTGATCACCATTTAGTGGCTGACTGTAGTATAGGTTCAAAGCCTGTCCCCTCTATGTTAGTGGATGGGACATGGACCGCGCTGAATAATTAAGGTATGTGGAAAAAATTTTCTCTGAAGATGTTATCAGTCATTATAAGTAGTTCTGACCATTCTGATGTATGTTCATGTATTCAATTTTGCTCATAAGTTTGGTTTATTTAGTTATTTGATACTATAAGGGTGTGTCAGTTCATGATTGACAGGCATGATTGATAGTGACTGTAAGGGAGGATGTACCCTGCTGGCTTATTTCTGGGAATTCTTTAGCACAGGAATGTGACCGTTGAGAAGAGGTATAATGTTGACATTACGCACGCATAAGTTGCTTGGTCTCAGTACAACTAAATATTACCCAAAGTGATTTTGAAAGACCAAAGAAAATTGACAGTGGAATTGACTTTGTTCGGACAGTAGCATCATATACTCTTTACAGCGATTTATTCACTGATGAATAAAGCCAGCTCGCTAGCTAGCTAGAAAGCTAGTTTAACAAGATTCTAACAGGTCAATGTAAGTGAAGTAGCAACGGCAATTGATGGTGAAAAATCTCTTTAATCAGAAAACAACATGATATACTATTAACAGCTTTGCCATGTTTAGCGAAATAAGCTTTAATGCCTCTGCTGTTAATTAAATGACCCATTTCCGAATCTTGCTAGCCAGCTAAAAACACTTAACTATGTAGCTACCTCACCAGTAAATCTTGATTCAGGTAGAGGTCACCTAATCAGCTACCTTGCAAGGTAGTTTCAACAAACGTTAAAGCACATGATTGCAGGGAGTCCATTTACTCACAGACTCTATTTAGCTACCTTTTTTGAAGACGTTTATGGGGTAACTTATCCATAGTCAATGCATTATTTTTATTTATTATTTAATGTTTATTTGTGTAGGGACAAGTATGAAGCAAGTGAACAGTTCACACTCACCACAGCATTTATAGCAACAGCTAATTTGCAATGCCCGTCCCTAGCTGGGCTTTTAAGTAAAAAAAATTCCCAACTACAGACAAACAATCACAGCAATAAACTGACAACAATTTCACACAAAACAAGCATTACAAAGACCAAAAAATACATATTCACACAATGACATAACACTAAAAAGCACACGCATAATCATCCATGACTGCAAGACTGAGTCCTCTTTAAAAACTGTTTCAGTCCAAGTTTAAAATTATTCAGGTCTGGATCAAGTTTGAGTTTTACAGGTAAAGTATTCCACATTTTAGCCCCCTGAACAGAGAATGCCATTTTTCCCAGAGATGATTTACGAAATGGCACCTTACAGTCTCCATGAGATGCTCCACGCGTTACAGAGCCAGATACTCTGAGGGGAACAATAAGGTGACTGAGCACCTGGGGGGCCTGATTATTCATACATTTGTGGATTAGTTTCAGGTTAGCAAATTTGATGAAATTATCAAAGCTTAACATATTCATTTTTTTAAGAATATGGCAATGATGTGACCTTATTGGCTTCCTATCTAGGATTTTAATCGCTGTGTTGAAGATCATCATCATAGGTTTGGTTGTTGTAGGTGCTGTTTGTGACCAGGAAGTTACACAATAGCTAAGATGTGAGAAGATCATAGTGTGCATAAAAATATTTGCTGCCTGGAATGATAAGCAGTCTCTAATGAGCTTAAAAGATGCACAAGGGCGATTGTGAAATGTAGTCAGAACGATAGATAGGTGTTTAAAATGTCCAGAAGTAGAGTCAAATATTCTTTGCGTTTTTTTCATGAGAACAGAATTATTTTTTGAAACTGCATATAGCATTGATTTTGGGCCGAATGAGATGGCTGCCACGACATAAAGTCCGGACTGGCTTTAGCCAATGCAACGCTGGAGCTGGAGCTGGAGCACCGGACATCGGCATAGACATTCAACATTGCTAACCTTTTAACAAGCTTTCAGTCATGGTAGAACGATATTTTCAATTTGCATAATGTTTGGATACATTTCCTAACCAGACAATATAGCGCACATAAGGCTAAAAAAGCTGTTTGGTGTAACTGAGCTCACACCCAGTCTCTATTCCAACACAGAAGCAACCAGCCAGGCTACATGAAAAGTTCATGGGATGTGTTTGTGACACAGGTAGGGCGGGTGTATGGGCAGGTGTATGGGCCGGACCTTGATATCACGACTCGACACCTCGATAACGACAGCAAAGACCCTAGCTCCAAATGTGAAAGATGGCAAAGTCCGTACGAGGTATATTTTGTTTGTATAACATTTGGAAGTGGAGATGCGTTATCCATCCTTATATACAGTCTATGGATATAATATTGTTTTTTTTTATTTCAAATACAAGATGCTGGAGTTCAGAGCCAAAACCATGAAAACTGTGACACAGTCCAAATGCTTGTGCCTTTTACATACTTGTATATGGAACAAGTGAAACAGAGTATGGCAAACACATATAGGAGACGGACAGACAGTCAGGTGGAGATCAGATAAGACAGAGAGATGGTGTGAATAGCAGTCAGGAAGACACACCTTGACAGATACGGGCAGCCTGTTGTCTCTGAAGGCCTGGAAGCTGAAACAGCGAGGTTGCTGGGTTGCTTTCCTCATCGGCATCAGGTTGCCTGAGCACTCCAGGTGCAGCGCCATGCCCTCCATCACCTGAAGACCGACAGACACTGAATTTCCCAAAGCTGCACCAAACACTGCCCCCTGTGGATGCTTTTATAATGCAGAAAGTTGCAAAAAAGAGGGTCTGCAACACAGGCTCCACAGAGCTGTAGGCTCAAATGAGTTTCATAACTCCTCAACAAATAATGAAAAAGCACAATCTGTGCAGTTTATCTTTAATGGGACTCAAATGGGTCATGGATTCAAGGAGAAAACTAAATCTAGCAAACCTTTCAGCTGTTCAACACCAAGGTCACAGGCAACCAGGACAAGGATGGTTAAGACTACACTATTATACTGAAGATTGAGTATAGTTTTGGTATGAAAACCATCAACACTATACTTCTTTCTCTTCATCGCAGGTAATCAGGAAGTAGTCGGAACAGCTTTTATTTTTGGAGGGAAAAATGTACATCAGAGCCATAATGGCCACAGATTCAAAAGCAAAGAGGCCTAGCTTTTGTTCGCTATGTCCATGAACACAGCATGCTGGTTTTACCAGATCACTCTAACTTCCTTGGTGAAGAATTGCGGTACTGAGCAAACCCAGGTGATCAGAGTAAATACTGGGGAAGAATTTAGCTTTTTCTGAATCCAGATTTCCCACCCTTGCCCCCTGCCCAGGCTGACCTCGATGTCTCTACTCCGGGCGACCTCGGTGAAGTTCTCGTGCTGCTCCAGGGTTTTGTCCATCTTATCGTCGGTCATGCAGTAGCATCGCAGGCGGCCCTCGCGAGCCTCATTCATCTTGGCAAATATCACAAACTTGGCCATGTAGGGCACTGCCATCAGCTCCTTGTACAGCAGGTTAGCGAAGGACACGGCCTCCGCCGTGCGAGGACAGTCAGACAGCCAAAACCTGGATCAATGAGGGACATGGAGAGTAAAGGGTGAGTATAAGGACGTGTGTGTAGGTGTGTATGCACATGCATGCATGAGCATGTGTTTTTTTTTTGTGGCTGTGAATGTGAGCGTACATATGCATGTGTATGTTTGCAAATATTTGTGTTAATGTGCACACAAGCATGCAAAATTAAAAATTCACGAGCAAAAATTAAATGTGGAGTGCAACATACATGGGACCCATAGAATAAATCCTATTTGAGAGCGGGAAAAATAATCGATGCTATTGTATTTACATGAAAAAAGCGCATATGCGCATATCAGTCTGTATGGGTTGTTGTACAAAAGTATATTTCCATGCGGCTGTGAAAGTGTCTACGTAAATACAATGTGTGCCTGCTTGTTTATAAGTACATGATTGCGTGTGGTTGAGGGAATTACTCACGTGTCTATCAGTGCATGATTACGTGGGGTAGACTGAATTACACAAGTGTAGATACTGTAAATGCATGACTGTGTAGCAGAGTGAATTACACATGTGTATACAGTATAAATGCATGATTATGTATGGTGTGTGTACTATGCACACGCATGCAGAACTCACCGTGCTGACACATTGGTGGTGAAGTTAGCGCAGTTGTTGGCGTACAACAGCTTAGTAGTTCCTGTAATATCCTCCCACTGTGCTGGGGCTGTTCCACCTGAGAGATGTCGGAGTATAGCAGCTATGTGAAGACAATCTAGAATCAAATGTAACTTTTTCCACAAGTAAGTCAATTCTGAATGACCATATAAAAATTATTCAAGAATACATACTCATGCACTCAACGTTTGCAGTCATATGTTATTTGCCATTTCTTGCTACATTGCTTGGCTGAAAAAATTGCTCACTCTAAGATTTTGTTGCACGACCTTCAGCTTTGATCACGGTGCACGTTCATTGTGGTGCCGTTTTGACAATCTTATGCAATGTTTCAACATTTATTTCAGACTAGAGTTGCATCAAAATTTGGCCGGGATCTTGTATTGACGATAAAAAGCCTTCTTCGTCACATCCTCTTGACTGGTTCAAGTCTGGATTCTGTGTTGGTAAACTCATATGTGGAAATGATCCCTCATGTTCACTTGAACCACTTTTTCACAAGTTCCGTCTTATGAATTTTGGCATTGTCATCTACAAATATGCCTGTACCTTCGCGGGTTAAAAAATCCATTGATGCGATAACCTGAACATTCAGTCTATTCAAGTTGTCAGGTAACTTCATTTTAATGCTGCATAGCATTACTGAGCCTAAACCTGGCTGACTGCATCATCCATAAAAACTGCGCTAGGTCACAGCGGGCAGTGTAATTGTAGTTTTCCAAATACATGCCAGGACAGATTTTTGACACCCCATGCTTGCTGGTATTCCAAAAAAAATTATCTTGCCTTGTCAGAAAATACTACTGCCGGGGAAAAATGACAGTGGAGTCTTTGTTTTCATCATAATATAAAAAAAATAAATCAGCCTACACCAGGGACTTTAATATTTGTTAGCTTCTTATCACATACGGACATATAACGAGCTAGCTACGTTTGTTTAAAGGAATCATTCTGCGTGCCATTATCATCCAATGTCAAGCAGTTATATTTTCCAGTAAAGCCAGTGGGTACATACAAATATTTATATGCATACATTTCAAATGGAGCAATGTAAAAAATGTATTTTGAATATCTTTGTAGATATTTAAGATATCAGCATGGAAACAGATCCAGCGCATGCTGGAACTGATAATAAATGTTAGCTCATCTCAACAGTTTGCACAATACACAATTGGTTTGATGTCTCTGAATTTTCAACAGTTTGGGGCGATAATGTGATTATTCCTAGCCATGGAACTCCTCTCTGTTTCAACATCCCTCTTAAATTGCGGGCCTCTACCACTACCGAATTCGCACCAGGCACTGTTTTTGTTTATACTTTGCTCTCAAGAAGTGGAGGTATGTTTAATTTGGGTGTTGGCAGAAGTGACATTTTTCAAAGGGAAAATCTATAAAAACCAGGAAGCATATGGTAATTGTGAATGGGTCTATTAAAATAACCTGGGACCATAATACAGTCTGAGGCTCGTACAGTTGACATTATGCATGACGGGTGCATCTCTTCATGGGCTTCCTTTCTTACCTTGATGTGACTCATAAGACCAGATTACCTTCTTTCATTGCTCCAGTCTCATAATCATGCTCCTCAGCAAATTTATGTCATTTTTACCCCTTTGGCGCTTAATAGCCGACGGGATGTTGTCTTCCCCTCCATTGTCAGTCTGTCCATCTGCATGTCTATCTGACTTCCCATCACTTGTTACTGCTCTAGCTGCTGAAATGTCGCAGGGACAGCCCTCTGATTTTAACAGGTTATTCATATTGCGTGTCTACAGTAGCCTATTTGATGTCAAGGTCATAGGTCCAATTTTGACCCAATTTTTTGTTGGTAAAAGGAGGGCCATGCCCACCTGTAAGGCATGCAGAGGGGTATATAGCTAGCTTCCCATATAGCCTCAGTAATTAGTGGCTCTCCTGAGTCTACAAAGCTGTTTAGTGTCAATCTTGCAAATTCTTATCATATTGCACATATGGCTATGAGTTCTACTCTCAATTTTTTATGATGAGTCTTCACCAAGCATTTTAGTGATTTCCAGTCATGATCATTCATGATTTTTTTTCAGACCCATTTCTTCCGCAAAGTTGACGGTTCCCTCGTAAAATGATTCCTATTGAACTTTAAATTGTCCCATGAGATTCCCAAAGGACTCAGACTTGCCTGCAGGATTTCAATGGGATTACCATAGGACAGAGACAAGGAACTTCTGTCTCACTAAAACCTTTTTGACACTTAAGTCACTGATGGAATTTCTATATGACATAGTAAAATACAGTAAGTGTCTTTATGAAATTAATGCACTGGTTATATTGATGTGTCAAACATTGTGCTATGGACAGGCTGATGAAAACATTCAGCAAACTTTTCTCTATTCCTATTGGTTATTTTCAAGTTCTCATCACTGTGTCCTGTCTGAATCCTACACTAGTCCCACGGGAATTCACAAAGTGTCCTACCTAAATCCTACACTAAACCTTTGGGAATTCAATGAGTGTCCTATGCGAATCACACATTAGTCCCATTGGAATTCATTGTGTGTCCTACCTGAATCCCCTATTGTCCCACTGGAATTTATTTTGTTTCTTACCCGCACCATTTTAATCATACGAGATTTAATCATGTTAAAAATTATTGGGGAGTTGCTGCTTAATAAATTGTGCAGTATTACAAAGACAAAGGTGCACCAACATGATATGCATTGTTACATTAAGAAAATTAACTTTTGAGCCTCTAAAAGGTGAAAAATAACTAAACAAATAAAAATTGGTCATAAATGTGACTTTTGGGATTCAACGGGTTAATGAACAGCTGAAATATTTGTGCAGGGAGGGGTATGCCGTGTCTGGCACTGCTTGTTTGCTTTTGGTTTTCATAAAAAAGGCTTGTTCAGCTATTTTTGGAAGTCACAACTGATAATATATTTCTTTTTATCCCAAAGGATAGCTTAAATTTATAACAGTGAAATACATCAGGCAGAAGCACAGACTATTGACTTAGTACTGTTGATACTTATTGTATTCTGAGAGATGACTGAATAAAAATACTACTACTGCTACTAGAATTTTATTCCACTTAATCTATGTGAAAATCGTTAGTCATTCCCAACTTTATAGCAGCAGTGTACATTTCCTAAAAAAAAAAAAAAAAAAAAAATGATAATAATGCATCAATTTCATATAGCGCTTTTCTGGGCACTCAAAGGCACTTAGCAATGGAAATATAATTCATTCACTCACACATTCACGCTCTGATGGTGGTAAACTACGTTTTTGTAGCCACAGCTGCCCTGGGCAGACTGACGGAAGCGTGGCTGCCAGTATGCGCCTACGGCCCCTCCGACCACCACCAAATATTTGCACACAGCCATACAGGAGTGTTCCTATATTCCATGTTTTGTGGGTGGGGGAAACCGGAGTACCCGAAGGAAACCCACGCGAACACGGGATAGAACTGTAGAACTGTGTGATTTCACACCGAAGATTAATAACAGCCACTTTCTGGAAAATTATTTTACTTAAAATATGAGCCGTCAAGTACCATCAGTCCCAATCTCGGGCTTTCAATGCACTGTTCCTCTTCTTTCAATGTTCTTTTTGCATGCATTCAAATTCCTCGCAGTTCAAAACGAGAGTCCAGATTTATCATCAATCTAATCAACTCCCCACCCCTTGAAATTCCAGGGAAAATTTGCTTTACTTAGATATAGGAATATTGTGAAGATGAAGATGAAGATTTGAAGATTGTTCCAATCTAGTTTCCTTTTCTCTGTGTCTTTCACATGGACACACTCTCCTCTGTTTCTTACACAAGTTCTTTTACATGCCCGTCTCAAAAGTGTAACTTCCTGCATTATTTCGGACCAAGACAAACTCCCCGCCTAGGGGCGTCCTAACAGAGCACCTCCCAGCAAAATTAATTCTGCAGTCCATCTGCTCAGCTGCCCAATCACTCCATTAATTGAGCAGCCTCCCTCAGCTGCAGGTAAGACATGATCGACCTCATACAGAGAAGCCATCCCTCTCTGATGCAAACTAACCAATTATGCGCAACTTTGCTTCGCTAATTCAAACGCTGGCGTCAGGCAGGGGAGCTGAAAGTTTCATCACTAACGAGTTGGGCTGTTTTTGGAACCCGCCCATGATTAGGGTGGGGGATGGTTCTGCCAAAGCCGTGGGGGAGGGGCCGTCAGAATGGATCACAAGGTTATTCAGGGGCCAAATCATGATGAACAACCCATACATTTCTCCTATCAGTTATCCAGCCCTGAAGGTACATTGTCTGGCTAAGACCACAGACACAACAATAAAGATAACCCAGCATCTGTATAACCTGGCAGTCAGAACACCCCGGAACTTTTCTTTTTTTTTCACTAAGCAGTGTACAGTTCACTTCTTGTCCTACCGATGACGCTGCAGAGAAGGCGGAGGCTGGTGGTGTCCCCCTCCCCACAATCCCTTGGGCTCTCCCTCCACGACGGGGGCAGTGGGATGCGCAGGCCAATGGGCCGGTGGAACTTTCTCCTGCGAGGCTCCACCGTGACCACTGGGCTGAACGTGGCCTGGTTTCCCAGCTGCCGCGTCAGAAGCTCGTCCGGGATTGGTTGGGCCTAGTTGTGGGAGGATGTGGTGAGACAGAGGGAGAGGACACAGTCAGGAGAGGAAAAGAGATGGGCAGAGGATGGAAGAGAAAGTGAAGAGAACAGTATGAGGAGACAACGAGACAGAGCAGCAGGAAAGAGGAACAGGAAGTGAAAAAGTACTATCCCTTAAACAGGAAGCAAGAAAAAGGTAAAGTTTTGAAGGCATCCCAGCTCCACAAAAATAAACACAAACACACAGAGACAAACCATATAGAAAAAAGTTTCAGCTTACTTTTATTATAAAATGGGATAACCTATCCACCAGCTGAAAAACAACTGCACTTTGCAAAAGAAATTCCAAAAAAAAATTCAAACAGGTGTCATTGTGACAACAGAAAAAAATAAAAAGATTACGATGGGAGGATTCTGTGAGATAGTTCCAAACATACAATGACAAAGAAACAAAATTCCCAGGCGAACTGAATATTAACAATATGAATAAACAATAGCATTGCTAGTGGTGATTATGAAAGCACAGACACAGTAAAAAATAATCAACAAACTACAAGACAAACTTTGAGATGGGGTTTAACAAAGAGAAGGTGTCGGATGATTGATTCACGCACCCTGCTGCTTAGACACACTGGAAATGAAATTGCTCAAAACCTGATATACAGGAGAGATAATCTGTGATTAAAAAGATCAAATTATTCTTCTGGTAATCCAGTTTTTTATGTAATATGAGACTGCAGCCAAATAATCACATGATAAAAGAGGGTAAAGTCACAGGAAGCATGAACCTATTCAAGAATAATCAAAACATTGTAGGAGTAAAATACTTTCATGGGTCAAAAAATAAGGAAGTAAAAAGTGCAGAGAAGTGGATGCAAAAATATGGTCAATTACAAAAAGGTATAAAACCGAAATTTACACACACTTTTTTCGCTTATGTGGATGAAGACAGTTTATTGGCGAAATATTGGTGATTAAAAAGTGTGGAAGAGAGTTATTCAACCTTTAAGAGTTTTACACCTTTATGTGGAATAGAGAAGTTTCCCACATTTTTCTTTTTAGGTTTCTTTTCAGGTCCTTTCATCTACACCTTGCCTATGAGGTGTGGCGCGGTATTTTCCCTTATCTTTACCACGAAGAGGTGAGATATAGCTGAATACATTTAAAAATACAGCCCTCACACAGCAGTATTTGGTAAAAAGTTGAGCCGTAATGGTGGGCTCTGTTCAACTCTCCAGCGTCCCCGTCTTCTTCTCCTCTCTCACCTGCAGCCCCAGCCGAACCCTCTTGGTGACAGCTGTTTCAGGAAAGGTGGCCTGGACCAATGGCACCAGCTTGCTGGACAGCTGACCACCCTCAGGGCCAATCAGATCGCTCTCCTGCTGCACACGTGACACCACAGCAAAATAAAGCGGGAAGTCGGTGGAGATGATCCTACGGATTCTCTTCTTTTCCAATTCTTCCACACTCTCAAGGTCTGTGAGCAATAACAGGAGAACATTACAATCCAAAATCACATTTTTAAAAGTAACTGTCACCAAAAAGACATGATCCACTGTTCAAAACAAAACATACTAATGTTGACTGTTCAAAACAAAACATACTAATGTTGAAGTAACACGTAATACTTGAATCAGTTGCAGAACATTCACTCACAATTTTGGGAAAAAGCTAAATAAACCCATTATTCAGTGGCATAAAACACATCAAACTCCATGGGAGTGCCTGTTATCTCCCAGCAGAGAGCAGCACAGTATCACACATTGATGTGGATATGAGGAAGTGGGCATAGATGAATGGAGAGTAAATGGAAAAATGCTTATTCTGTCTGTGCCTCTGCCAGCTGGTACAGACAGCTCCTCACCCTCATCCATGCCATTGAGGATGGTCTCCAAAACATCGTCGCCATAGCGATTGCGGTGTTCCTTCCACACAGATCCATTCTCACTTCGCAGGACTACCAGTTCCCGATCCCCCCGGCCCAGAGCAGCAAAGTGGGGGATCTCTACTATCACGGGCCTGACGACACACGGGTAAACAGCAGTAGAAGTATTGTTATGCGAACACAGTTGTGAGGACAGAGTTACACTTACACACACATGCACACATTGTTGTCATCATTCATGAGCACCAAGTATTAGCTATACGCACCATGTTAATGAAAACAGTTATAAGCAGTCACACAGACAGTCAGACAGACAGACTGACACACACACACACGCGCATGCATGCATGCACGCACTCACACACTTACACTGTTATAAGCTTGTATGCAGACATACACACAATGAGCATATAGTTAAGATACACACACGCACACAGTTACATGCATAAGTGCATAGTCCATGCATATCCATGCTACACCTACTCACATGCACTGACCCACTCACTGACTCACTCACTCACTCACAAAGAAAATCATTCATACACACACACACACACACACACACACACACACAGTCAATCACTCACTCATACACTCACTCTCACAATTTCACTCACACCCTCACTCACACACTCGATCACTCACATGGTCAACCATACACTTTCACTCACTCAATCACTCATACAGCAATTCACTCACTCACTCACTCACTCACCCCAGGAACTGCATGCTGGAAGGCCCCAGAGAGATGATGCGACTGGCCAGTCCCTCTCCCTCCACCAGCGGGGGCGGAGTGGTCAGCTTCTGGGGCTTGACGAGGCGGCAGGTGATGCGTGTGGGGGCAGCACAAGTGCGCGGGGGGATGATGACACGCAGGCCGTGGTGCCTGCTGCCCCGCATGGAGCCGCCCCGGGCATCCACCATGAAGCTCACCAGGAACCTGTGTACCACAGCAGCACACGGCCATCAATGCCACAGCCATCATCAGTGTCACAGCGGGAGGCCAGAGTCATTACAGCAGCACACTGAGAGGGGAGCAGTGCTTTCAGAAAGGCCATGGAAGACAACCATGCAGAGAGGGACATGATCAGTTGGATTCTGCACTGGTTCAATGCGGTTTAAGCTGTTTCAGCTCCTCTAGCTGTTCATTACTGGTTAAAGCCAGTCTCTAGCTTAGGCTGGTTCAAGCCAATGTGTTTCTTTGTTTATTTGTTCATTTATTTGTTTAATTGGACCCCCATTAGTTGGTACCGAGGTAGCAACTACTCTTGCTGGGTCCACATATAAAAGTAGTACAAAAATACAGTAATGCAAAAAGTATGCATTACCCCACCCCCCACCCCCCCATTCCCTCCCACCCATCCCCTCTAAAAATTTCTGTTCGCATTCATTTACATTCACTCATATATACAAACATATTTACATTTGCAGCCATCAAATTCTTTTGCTGTTTGCATATTCCTATTTATTGACGATACCAATACCTACACAGATGATACAATAACAATGCCAATACAAATAGCACAACAGTATCAAAATATGACGCATAACATATAACATATACGTATTACGTCAGCTTTTTTAAAGTTCTAATAGAGTTGGTTTTCAGGAAGGAAACTGTGAGGGCTGTGATTGTGTGAGATTGTATTTTTGTGCGGTGTGTCCATTCAAATGTGTGTGTGTGTGTGTGTGTGTGTGTGTCTGCGCGCGCATACTGACCCTGTGTGGATAGGACTGGCCACAGGGCTGACATTGTCTGATGTCTCGGTAGCTGGACTGCTGGGAATGAGCGAGTCCTCATCATATTCCTTGGGTAGAGGGACAGGCGTGTGCTGCAGATGGACAGACAGACAACTGAAGCTCTACAGACCTTAGTTTGATAGGCACCAATATTACTGACTCTTTTTTGATTATATAATCACATCAGAAACAATTTATCCAACAGCAAAAGCATTGCTCTGAAGCGACTAAATCCTTAGTAAGGGGTTATGTCCATCCTCTTAAACAAAGAGCATTAAAACCTGGACAAAACCAAGGAAAACAAGAGTACCTGGTCCAGCATGACAGTTTCAGGGGACACGCAGGGAATTCTGGGAATGGCAGGAGAGTACGGACTGCACAGAAATAAAGAAAATAAATACTTTATCATCCAAACTTTTTTGAAATAAGTTGCATGATTAAAATTGAAATGTGTTTATTTTGAAAAATCTATAAAATTTATGTGACAAATATCAAATAATTTGCTGTTGTAATGACCACACTGTAAAGCAGCTCAAAATTTGAAAATCACTGCGGTCAGTAATTAATTTAACATGACATCCCAACTTTTTCTGACTTGGGATTGGAGTACACCATAGAGTAATTACCCATCATTACTCTTTTTTGGCATTAATTGGATTTACTCTCTCCTGATGAAACTCTAATTACGTCGCATTTACCGCCAATTACTGAGAATTTATCACCTTGTAATTGTGAGAGTGTCACTCGCATAAGCATTAGGAAAGTAAAAATCATAACTCTCTCAAATCCTGAATTTTTTTGCTTACGTTGTGCCAAGCCCACTCTCAAATTCTCGCAGGGTTTTCTTTGGTGACAGGAAGTCCTCATCCTGATCCTTCAGGTCATCCATCTTCAGGTACTTGGCACCTTCCATCCCTAGAAGCTCCTCACCTGGTACCAAAAAATGGATGGGAGGAATAACCGAGGGAAGGAGAGAAAGAAAGACAGACAAAATGGGAGAATAGGGTGAGCAATAGCAACAAGCATGGGGGAAATATAATGGAATAAATAGAAAATTGACATAACAGAGTGCAATGGACGAAGTGGATGGGAGAAGGTAAATTGCACGTGCAGTTCCAGACTGCAGGTTAGAAGGGAAGTTAATGTTATTAATACATGTTAATGCTGGTGAAAAGTGCATTATATGCAGTCCAGTGAGGCAGAGCAGTCGGTGTGTCCCATTGCCAGAGTATACACAGCACAGAGACACAGCCGCGGCAGGGAGACTTTATTCTCACATTTTATCACCATCAGCAATTCATCCTGAATGATTCAAATCCTGCCTTCTCTACCATTCTGCACTGGGGTCACAACAGGGCACTCAGTCCTTCAGAGACCTTCAGAAAGTCAGAGTTCTGATGGCTATGACTGGATGAGGCAACAGTCTGGAGCTTTTTAAAAGTCTGTTATAATATTCCTTCGGGCACACAGTACTTTGGAGCACCATGACTTCTGCAGGGCACCTCAAGAGCCAGTCTAGGATGGAAAAAGCTTATTGCTGGCCCACACCACTCCATCTCCAGCGCACTCTCCCGCTCAGGTAAATGCTTGTGTCTCTGGTCGGCTCTCTGCTTCTCCAAAACCAGAAATGGATCCTGGCAGTCAGACCATTTTGACCAGCAGTTCAGCCAGCGAGGCTTCCAACTGTCAGCTAATGCACCAGTTTAGCTACCAGCTTGCCCCAGCCGCTTAACCAGCTATGACTAACAGCAGATCAGTTGTGAAAGCAAGAAATGTCTAAAAATCATCTGAAACCAGCCAAGATTCATTAGGGTCTTAGCTAGAGTGTGCAGCAGAGGGCCAACAGCCCACAACCTCACGGTCAGGCCCACATCACTTATTCACAACTTAATGTCCAACTGATGAGAGGTCACATAGCAGAGCAATTTCATTTGGAAGACAATCAGAACTCATACATTGCTAGAGCAGACAACTGAACAGTGAAAGCTCATGTATTATGCAAGCAGCTTGATGAATACTAAAAGCCCATGTATGATGCAAGCTGATCTGTGTGCAGCGAGAGGCCATGTATTGCTAAAGCAGAATGAAGGACAGTGGCACATGCTGAATCCTCAGGTCGCTGATGGATTGCATTATTGGCATTTTCTATTCGACATTTAATATGTGCATATGTGAAACTAAGGTCCAGTGAGCCATGGGAACCAATTAGCCAAATCACATATCAGTAATAAACAGATGTCAGAGTTGCTTAAAATAGGCAAAATAGTGATGCAGCTCATTGGTCCCCATGGCTCATCGGACTCCAGTCTCCCATCCGTATGCACATGAAGTAATGACCACATGCTAATGAACCATCAGCATCAGTAGGGACGGCAGCACAGGGAGTGACATTGAGAAATATGTGACAGTTATTGAAATGGATTCATGCGCTGACTTCCAACCCATGGGAAAACAAAGCAGGAAGTATATGGCAGGAGAAGGCATACCTATGGTAAGCGGAGCAACTCCTAAAAGAAAAGAAAAGGGGTATAGGGTCAGGGTTTAGGGAACAGGATTTAGAGTTTGGGGTTTAGGATCAGGGTTAAAAGCACAGGGAACAGAATACAGAAATTAAGATTGGGATTTAGGGTATGGGGACCAGGATTTGGTGATCAGGGGTCAGAATTTGGGGTATAGGGAATGGGATTAAAAGTAAAGGGTTTAGGGATCAGGGTGTAGGATACTGGAATCAGGATGTTGGGTTTAGGGCTACTACTTTACCATCACTGGATGCCTATGTCTCCATGCAGAAATATTTTGCTTGCAGGCTTTTAGAGGAGCATTACACTGCACTGAAAAGGGTTTAAATGCCATACAGCAAAGTACCTCAAACTCAATTAACCAACAGGATATTCAACCTGTTTCATCCCCATTCACATTATAGTATCATACAGTAACAAGCGTTTATGTGAGCTTACGCTCGCATGTGTGTGTGTGTGTGTGTGTGTGTGTGTGTGACGTGTTTATGCAAGATGAATGAATACAATGAATACACTGCTCACCACAGAAACGGTGTCATTTGTGACTAGCTTCAGCACGTCGATTACCGAGATGTACCCTACGCGTTTAGCAATGTGTGTATACCCGAGTGTGTATAAAGTGGGAGAATAGTTGTTTTGCATCTCCTACCTTCATCTTCTGAAACATCTAAGATCTCATCCACCGTCTCTGGAAAACTCATCTTGTGCTTTTCTGTGGGGATCTGAGAGAAAAAAAGAAAGCAAGCCTGTGAGGTTGAGTCTCTGTCTGTGAGCAGCCATGAGTGTGCATTTGTATGCAGCACAATAATATGTGCATGTGTTACAACTGAGATATTCAAAGTGTCCACTGTGGGATTTGAAGCCCAATGAATGCTTTAGTGTATATATTTGTACGTGAATAGATCAGGGAGAAGGACTCAGAGTTTTAGTAATGACTGTTCCCTCCACAAAGCTGAAGACAAGGCAGCTAAATATACACCAAGCTAAAACAGTTTTTTCTTTAGTGACGCTAAACAATCCAACAACCAAGTTACTGTCACTCTAAATCACATTTTTTTGGAAATAGTGGTGATTATCCTTCTGCATATTTTGACATGAACATGCGGCTAGTAAAGTGATCTGGCTACAGCAGATGTAGGACTAACATACAATACATATATAAACACATAAGACAGTTATGTACAACAGCAGCCATTAAATCAGCAATGTTTGTAAGGGCAATGAATACACTGCTCACCACAGAAACGGTGTCATCTGTGACCAGCTTCAGCACGTCGATTACTGAGATGTACCCTAAGCGTTTAGCAATGCCCAGGGGAGACGTGCCACTCTGACACAGACAGAAAAAGAGGGAGATAATCTTAAAAACTGCCTATACTTGTAAGGGAGGAGTCCTTCTGATAAAGGAAGAAAACCAAGAGGGTAAGGGACATCCTTAAGTTTGCTCCATGAGATAAGAAGGAAATGTATCTACAAAAACCACAGTCTTTTTAGACTATTTCCCACAATACCTTGCTACACAACATGACTACCCGAGCAAAATAACTCCTCAGCGAGAAGCAAGGCTGGCATGATATTTTGAGATGTTTTACAGCTAATTGAACCAGTTGATTTGTATCCCATAGTCCCAGTGAGAAGCCTTCTTCTTAAATTATATTCAATCCCCATGCTTTTCACCCAAACTCAACTGAAACTGGCACCTATTGCAACCATGTCTGCGTACTTCAGGGTGAGAGAAAATAGAAGCACAAACAGAATGATCAGGAGGAGAGACTGACACCAAACAGAGGACGACTCAGGAGGTAAATGCTTTGGTCACCTGATGTGGAGTGAGAAAGCAGTGCTTGGTGGACGATGGACTCGTGGCAGGCTGCAAAGCACACTGACTTCCAGCCAAAATTTCCATGCATGGTTACATTTCTGACATTGGCTGTAGTGAATTATCAGCTGTTCTAACCAATCATTGGCCTCATAGCATAATTGCCTATCTAATTTTTAAAGTTTTTTCCATTTTAAAAAATAATTATTTAAGAGAACAGATTTTTTTTGAAGGTGTTGAGAAAAAAAGGGAAGAACACATTTTTTGCCAACACGAAAGAACAGGCAGCTGATATCTCAACTATATGACAGAAAAATAATGCTATGAGGCTAAACCTATGTAAAAAAGAGCCGTCAGGAGATGGCGTATCCCCCTCCGCCCCATGTCATCAACTTCAGATTAGCAAAAGGCACCACATCAGGTCATGGTTGATGTGCTCACCAAGTTTTGTGAAAAAATACGCAACGGTTCTCATCTTATGCTCCGGAAACGAAATGTACTCAGACAGATGGAGGGACGGACAACCGCACCCATGACTATATCCCCCCGCATTATTTGCCGGGGAGATAATAATCTTCAAAATGCACAAGGTTGCCTGATTTTTTTTTTTTTACATTTTGGAGTAAATATAAATTTTCTGAGCACAAATTAGCAAAAATAAACAAATTATTTCAATTTTCCAACAAGGGGGTTAAAATTGAGCTATTTAGGGGGAAAATATTACGGAATAATCAAGAAGATGTACAGTAACATAACATGGTGCGAGTCTTCAGCAGCACGTGTCTGTCCCTCCAATCTCCTCAGCGGTTATTACCACAAAAAAGGTATAGCAAAAGGTGGCCATTTTGATGTGCACTCCTGAGGAGGGTAGGGCTAACGCATGAGATAATGCGAGTGTGAGATAGCAGTTCTCACCGTGGTGACCTCATTAGGCAGCGCACCATGTTTCAGCAGAAGGGTGACGATGTCTGTGTGCCCTTGCTGCGCTGCCTGGTGCAAAGGCGTATACCCGACCTAAGTGGGAGAGGTCATCAACATTAAAATACGAAAGATTAATTTTTTATGGCATCATAACTTACCTGCTGTTTCCAGCTCCAGTGTAATATTATACTTTGAAGTGTCGTTTCAAGGACTTGAAATTTATAGGTGATGTATCAACACTAAACATTCATATTTAGACACAAGTAAACACCAACTTCCTATTTAATGTGTTCACTGTCGAAAATGAAATCAGAAAATAACCTCTCAATAAAAGAATGATATCATTATGATATTTTGATTGGTTTAAAGGCACTCGAAAAGAGCTTCCATTCAGGATTGATGCTACGGCTCTAAACCCTAAAAAGCTGAGATAACAGATCAGAGATTATCCTGCATTTAATTTTTTCTTGCTGGTTCCACAGACTCCAGAAGTTGGAAGTGTCAGTGCTGCTCAGGGTAATGAATGCTAAAGTCTGCAGGGGGCGCTCTTACCCTGGTCTTACAGTTGACGTGGGCCTGCTGCTGCAAAAGAAACTTCACCATTTTGATGTTGCCATAGTGACATGCTACGTGGAGGGGGGTGTAACCCATCTGAGAGAGAGAGAGAGAGAGAGAGAGAGAGAAAGAAAGGGTCAGGACGCAGGAGGGAGACTGAGTGTCATGATCTGCTTATCTAGAGACATACTGGGACAGAGCGCATAAAAGACCAGATTCACTGTTATCAATGCTTTGCACATTAGTGGACTGTGGCAGTTTAAGTGAACTGGGCAAATAACAAAGATCAGCGAAAGAGGTTGAAAAATCCACTTTCAGAAATTAAAATCGTAACTGTTATTCTAACCATCTAGATTTGCTCATTAGCACGAGTTTTCATCTGGACTCAATGCAAATCCAGATAGTGTGGCGATTTCTTGTGTTTTGTGGAAATCTATTGCCTCAAAAAAATTGTGTGCACCAACATTTTAGCATTATGTGGATGTTACTTGAAGAAAACAAGGCAAAAATTTTGAAAAGTTATTTTTGCTATGGTTTTATGTGCTGTGAACAAAAAATCATTAAGTTTGCATACACATTTTTTTTAGGTGATCACAGAACATTTGAGTTCACCACACTATCTGGGCTTACAGTGCTGAGGGGTTCAAGGAGGAAGAAAAACATGACAGGATTTAGTGATTCTGAACCCCGGACTTCACTCCTCTGACTGGTACACTGCTGTACTGTGAGCCCTGGGTAAATGGCTCAGTGGCAGGTCGGGCGTGCGGCCTCACCCGCGAGGCGGCATACACAGAGGCTCCCTGCTTCACCAGGTTGTCAGCGATGCCCACGTGACCCTCCTGAGCCACCAGGTGCAGAGGAGTCAATCCGTTCTGGGACCAGAAGCACACGAAATGTGTTAAATTAACAACCTTTTTATTTACCATTATCATTTCTATTCCCCATGGCCGTGCAGGCGCCTGCTGCTGATGGCGTCTCTGTGCTGCTGCGCTAGTGTGATTTCACACCTGGGCCTCCAGGATCCAACAAGTCCCCAAAGCCTTCTGCTTTTCCCATGGCCAGCTGTTGAGCTTATTTTTGTTCAGTCCTGCTATTCATAAACTTGCCTTCACCTGATTTCACACTGTTTGCCCACATGTTTCAGTACTGAAGCCTCCCTGACTCCTGCTTCCCACTTCTCCTCTCACTGCAACATTCTCAGGAGTCGCCACTCGGTCACAGAGAATGGTTCTCATTTTCTCACCTGATAGCTCATGATTTTCTGGTTTGGAATTTATCTTTTGGATGAAAACAGCATAGTTTTTCAATATTAAATTAAAACTGCATCTTTATTATTCAAATATAGCATTACAGTATTTTATAAATTCACTATAATTAGATACTAAATTAGTCAAAAGCGGAGTCTGTATTTGGACAATAATAACAAGAGTTGTCAGAAAGACAACAAAGCTCGCCGGGGGGCAAGGTTAAAGTTTTTCTGCGCGCGGACGGACGCGGACGCCGGGGGTACGATAATAGCTCTCCGGACATTCGTCCCGGCGAGCTAAAAAGGGATACAGTTTTTACTTTAGTCTAAGGATATGGAGGTAATTAACCACCTTTTCGAAAATGGCAAGCCCAAAATGAAATAAGTATATCTCTGCAACTGTTTGGTCTATTTGAATGATCTTGGTATCAAAATAAATGTAAAATCATTTGGGATTTCTGCCATGGTGTAAAAATCAGTGTATATGTCACTGAGTCAGAGTAAATGGAGATGGAACACAGTATAAATCAAAGACCTCATTCTGCACTAAACAAAGTTTTACTTCCATCCCTGGTAAACTTAATTAGTTGTAGTCTGAAACCTCTAAAGATTTAGAGCATAGAATCTCACTATTATCTGTGCCAAAGTTCATTCTAATCAAATGGTACTATTGTCTTACTAAAGCACGCCTGACCAGGGACTTGAATGCTAGTTGCCTGCACTGTACCCCCACACCCGTACCACTAGGCTATGCCATTTGACAGCAATGCTGTTCTCAAATTGCTGATATAAAGAGTTTAAAAAATATATAAAGAGTAAAAAAAAATGAGTCAGGCAAGCTTTGTGCGATTAGGTGCTTTAGGGCTTGTTGGACACGTCAGAAGCCATATAATCAAATGGATATTGGCAAAGTCTTACTGACAGCATCACAAGCCAATCACAAAGAGAAAAATACATTGCAAGCAAGCTGAATGCCGAGGAAGTGAGATCTTTGAAGCAATGCTTGAGAAGAAAAACATGCTTTGAGACTCACAGATCTATTTTCGTAATAACACAGACACATTGAGCTAACAATAGCAAGCATGGATTTACCTTCAAACAGTTTTTTTATTACAAAATATTAAAGGTAAAAAATTTCTTTGCTCATCTCTGTAGGCTGTAAAGTGTATGCCTGCTTTTCTTTGAATGTGATGTCAGTTCAAAATGACAGGGCTTATATCATTGGCTTCTGTGGACTTTCCTCTTTCATTTGAGGTATTGTTTTTATGCAGAAATTCAGGAGAAATTCTAGCCATTCAGCGCTGATATGATTTTATCCTATATTTTGCAATATGCTTAATTACTTGCTTGGTGCTTGAATTGGGTTCGGTTGAGGTAAAAATGATCTACATGGCTAAGCTTTTTGCCTAGTGCCTTCACGAAATGTGAATATGCCACATGACAATGTTGCAATTTGGATACATGCTGTATTTATTATGCGTAACCACCGCCCCCCGGCGCCGGGGCGTAGGGCTTAAAAGGTTAAAGCTGACAGTCTCTAGCTTCATATACTCACTGTTCGCGAATTCAATGCAGTAGAGTACAGAACCAAATAGCAAAAATTGCCTCAGTATAAACACTTTTAGACAGCAATAGTACATAGTACATACAAAGATCAAGCCCATAAATTAAGCCACAGGAAATGAAGCTTCACTCTGGTCCCAGAGATCACTGACCCTCACCTTGTTTCCTAGGTTGACGTTGGCCTGTTTGGAGATCAGGAGAGACACCATGTCGGCTCTCCCCTCCTGGGCGGCCAGATGCAGGGGCGTGACCCCCTGCAGAGATTCGGCGTTAGTTGAGGCCCCGTGCTGCAGCAGGCTGCTGGCCACTTCCAGCTGATTCTGCTTGGAGGCAATGTGCAGGGGCGTGTAGCCATTCTGGAAATACAGGGGCAATTAATTTCTTAATATGCAAATAGGGTGTACGATGTTCATTGGAAGTGCAGTGATGTATGTGTTCATGCTTAAAAGTATAAGCTCATGCTCAAAAATGACAAAATTTGGACTGCCCATCAACGCTGCGGGGACTGGCTTTCATGTGATTGTGTAAGTTGTGTGCGCGCACGTGTGTGTGGGTGCATGCGTGCTTGTGCGTATGTGTGGATGCATTAGTGCAGGGATACTCACTCTTTTCCAGAATGAGCCGCAGTGGGTGCAGGCTTTCATTCTAACCATGCAGTTACACACCTGATTCTACTTATCAAGGGTCCATGGCAAAAGCTTTAAGGGTTCATTAGTAGAATCAGGTGTGGGACAGGTTGGATAGAGCGAAAGCCTGCACCCACTGTGGCTCATTCTGGAAAAGAATGAGTATCCCTGCATTAGTGCGTGCCTGTCTGTGTGCATGCACGCATGTGTGTGTATGTGCATGCAGGCGTGTTTGTAGTGTGTACTTTTCTTGTTCTTACTCGGGCAGTGCTGTGGGCAGAGCTTCCCTTGCTGACCAGCAGCTTCACCACATCAAGGTTGTTATGATGGACGGCTACATGTAGAGGAGTCAGCCCATTCTAAGGACAGAGACACACAATATCAAGTCCCACCCCAATCCATCCACACACACTTTAAATGACAGCACCCCTCATACACGGTCCCACACTCAGAAAAAGACCCAAACAAGGTCAAAAATCTTGTTTCTGTGGTGGATCTGCATAGGTACAGAAGTTGTGCTTTGACCATTAACCATTGGTTAATATCTGTTTTGTCATTTATTCACTTGTAATAGGTACTTGTTTATATCTAAAGACCTTATTGTACTTTGCACACTACATTTTGAGTAATAATTGCCTTATTAAACAAAATGAAGCTTTATTTCTGGGAGTGTACCACTAGACATCTCATACACCCTGTATTTCTGGCCTCACCTTGCCTGCTGAATTTGGATTAGCACCTCGCTCCAGAAGCATCTCTGCTACATCCACCTTGCCATACTTAGATGCTACATGTAGGGGCGTAAATCCTTTCTGATGGAGATAAAAGATGATTTGATTAGTGTCCTCTGAGACTTCCATCCACCATGTAGATCACTGGCAACCACCTCTGGTTCTGGAAATCAACCACCTTTTTGGTTTTACTCCTGAAATTGGAAAAGGTTTGAGGAATTAAAGTGAAAAATGAAAATGAAAGAAATCTTAGGATGCAAACAGGAACAAGAGCAATTTCAGTTGTTTTGGAGTGAAAACATGATTCTAATTTTTAGATTACAGTGAATATCGTTATATATTGTTGCAATTATCTTTTCTTGAAATATCATTGTCGATAAGTTTTTAAAGAAAAATCTGTTCAGGAAGAGATTTACTTGTTGCCTACACGAGTGTTCCCCAGACCGCTTGTATGGCTTGCAGGCTAACGTCAGATTTTATGAGCCTGCATAGCCATCTCCTGGCCCTGCACTCTACAGCAAGGGGGTAAGATGGATTATCTCTGAAACATTAGTGTTCCTAAGCTTAGAAATATTAAATAAATTACAGCAATGAAGTGCACAGAAACCTACAAGAGACAATTGCGCTCAGTTTCATGCAATTTTCATCAACACATAGGTAAGGCTGTTAACTGTTATCCTTCATATCCAGTGAGCTTTGATTAAAGCCCTTAGATTTCAGAATTATATTGTTCAGAAAAAAAAGCAAATCATGTGACCCCACATAAATTAGTGGGCAGTAATAATGCATGGTTCAACACTTAGGATTTCCCGATTACCCCGGGCCAATAAAACCCCAAACTGGGTAAGCAACTGAAATGCCTCACCATGAACATGCCAAGCTACTTAACACTCTTAATTAAACGCAACCTTTTTCCAGAACTTATGATGGAAGTAGCCAATGAGGGTTGTGGGTCGAGGGGATCCGACTCCGGTGAAATGCGTCATTACTTCCTTTTTACCTCCTTCTGGCTGTGAAGGGAAGTAGGGTATAAACTAAACTGCTATGCTGAGTCTGCATTAGCTCACTCACCGGAGCTCACAAAAGTGAGCCCACCTTTTTGCACTTTTGAGATTATTTCACTGTACTTTTCCAACCATCAGCATTAGAGGACCTGACTCAAAGTTCATAGAAGAGTAGACATTCTGTGGTTCATTTGTACATACAAAACTGCCATTGCACAAAAACAAGGTAAAATACAAGACAGAATTTTGAAAAAAAGAGGTAAAAAAGTGATTACGCCCTTATATTGCAGTCACTGCACCAATGCAAATATTTTATGCGAGCACCATTGTTTTTCAGAGCAGCCTTAATACTATTGGGCATTGATTTCACTGAAGTAGCACAGGTATTTTTTGGCGGTCTTCTCCTCTCTGTGATGACCTCTTAGAGCTTGATATTGCACACCAGATGTTCCTCCTATCTTGCATTTCTGGGTGCCCTACAAATGCTCAATTGGGTTCAGACCAGGTCACATTCTTGGCCGCTCCAACTCTTTTAATGCTTGGGAAGTTGCTGTGAAATAATTTCAAAAGTGCAGCGGGTGTTTCAATGATTCAACATACAGGATAATTTAACTCTCATAGTAATGTTATGGGCACATTCTGCAGCTGGCTAGCTGCAATTCCAATCTAATTCCAAGTAATAAATTCCAATTCCTCCTCAGATTTATTAATTTCCATTCTAATTCAATTTGCTCAATTCCAATTCCAATTCATATTCCACAAGGACATAGTACAAAAAAATAATAATTAACTTTGGAGGATGCATTGTGACACTGCATTGCTCAACGACCTTGCAAATGGTTTCCAAGTCATGCAACCTGCTAACATGGATATCAAGGAAGGAATGAATCCTTTTATGGGCTTTTGGTACTTAAGTAGGGTTTGGACACCCATTATCGCAGAATAGGAAGTGTTACACACACACACACACACACACACACATACACACCTGAGCACCATTAGCACAAGTGAATACTTCAACACCTTACTAATGGGAGACTGCAGCCAGCCACATCAATAACACTACCATGATCCCTTGATGCCAACATGACACTTTAATCATGAGCGCAATGTTCAACATTTTAAAGATGCCAGCAAAAAAATACATGAAATATAAATAGAGTTATGATTATTGAAGAAAAAACAAAGCCCTGCTACAAAATAGGGTAAACATAATTCACCTAACTGTATTTACTAAATTAATTTTTGCAACATTATTTCTCAAAAATGGATTTTAACATTTATCTGCTCTATTTCTCTCCTTTTCCCAGCATCTATTTTTCATAATATATGCTCTCTCGTGCGTTAAGATCAACTTTCTATAGCACAGGTGGAATGATAAATAAAAGAGATTGATCAATTCCGTTCTATGCAAAGTTTCCATTCCAACTCCAATTCCGCTCAAAATTGGATTTTTCAATTCCAATTCAGTTTGGAATTGTCCCCAACCCTGTTTCTGAAACTTATTTTTCCCTTTATATTGATCAATAAATCATTTTGGAAAGGTGATGCCGTTTTATAAAGAATGTTATCAGTCATTGTTTTACAACACTCAAACCGGTTATCAATCAGAGGAGAGGCCTTGGGAGACTGGAGCGGGAATTTATAAACGTTTCTGCTCGAAACAAACTGAAATTTAAAAGGTTCTGCTTTTAACCCCTGTTCAACTCTAAGCGTAACATAGTAAACCACATCTTCGCAGCCAATCTACATTGAACCAGTAAATAGTAAAATTATATGCCCCAAATCAGGGTTGAATTGAAATACTACTAGATGGTAGGTCTCCAGCAAAATAACTTTTTTCCCCATTGCTTCATACGGAGATGAATTGAGGTGAGTATCTTGGATAAATGGATAAGCTGTAATGGGCGGGGATAGGACGCCAACTACAGCGACCAGTGAGAGAAAAAACAAAGAGCAGCCCAGATGAGAAACAAACACAAAAGGAGGTGCACACCTCCGGTAAAAGCTTGCGCTTCCAAGGACGAATAAAAGTCTGCAACACGGAGGGAATGCGAGAGAGAATAAAAATAGAGAAGAAAAAAAACTTCTAAAAGAAGCAATTCCTAACAATAATATATATATAGAGTCCGGAAAACTCCGCCCCAGCTCAATCAGCCAGCTGGGCCAGGAATTTGATGGAAAAGAAATCCGATATCGTCCTGAACTATAGGACAAAGACAGGTCCAACAAACAAACACGCCTAAATCAAGACAGGACCCCTCCCCCCCTCTCAGGAACGGCACCTGAAGTTCCCCCAGAACCCCGTGCACGGAACTCAGAGATGAGGCAGGGTTCGAGGATATCCCGAGAATGGACCCAGCACCACGCCTCAGGCCCTTATCCTTCCCAGTCCACTAAAAATTGGGCTCTGCGACCTACACACCTCTCGGCCAGAATGCGACGCACAGTATAAACCGGGCCCCCCTCAATTATCTGTGGCGGCGGCGGAGGCTTGTCAACCGGAGCCAGGACACGAGTGCTAACCGGTTTTAGCCTTGAGACATAAAACGAGTGGTGGATACGCAAGGACTTGGGGAGTTTAAACCGGACAGTAACAGGGTTGATCCTCCGCATTATTTAAAAGGGCCAGTGAAGCGAGGAGCCAACTTTCGTGACTCCACCTCTAGGGGATGGTCCCGAGTAGAAAGCCAAACTCTTTGGCCAACCCGATAAGATGGGGCCAACCTGTGCGCTCTATCGGCAGCGGTCTTCTGTCTCTGCCTAGATTGCAAAAAAGAGGACCAGATCCTGGCCCGGATAGAGCAACAGCGTCAAATATAAAATAATTGATAGAGGGAACCTCAGAATCCTTTTCAGTCTAAGGAAAGGGGGGGGGGGGGGGGGGTTGATAGCCCAACTGAGCCTCAAATGGTGAAAGGCCTGTGGAGGAGTTGTCCAGAGAATTATGGGAATATTCAGCCCAAGCTAAAAAACGACTCCATGATGATGGATTATCAGCTGCTAAACATCAAAGGGTATTCTCCAAAGACTGGTTAGTCCGCTCTGTCTGTCCATTAGTCTCTGGATGAAAGCCAGAAGAAAGGCTCACACTCACCCCAACAGACTGCAAAAGGCCCGCCAGAACTTAGTCTTGAATTGAGGGCCCCTGTAAGGAACCACATCTTGCAGGAAGCTGTGCAGGCGGAAAACATGGTCCACAACAAGAAGGGCCGTCTCCCGCGCCAAAGGCAACTTCGGCAGAGCGATAAAATGGGCGACCTTAGAAAAACGGTCGATCACGACAAAGAGGACAGTATTACCTTAAGAATTAGGCAGACCCGTAATAAAATCAAGATATGGATTATATCATGATATGGTTCCACGAGCCTTTAGGGATTGGTAACGGCTACAATAAACCAGAGGGAGAGAGGTGGGAAGTCTTATTCCTAGCACAGACGCCACATGCAACTACAAATTCCCGGATGTCTTCAATCATGCTGGGCCACCAAAAACGTCGGGCTAAGAACTATTTGGTCCGATGAACCACTGGGTGACACGCCAGATGGGAAGAGTGCCTCCACTGGAGAACCTGGCCGTCTACAGAAGGCGGAACAAACAAACATCCCGGTGGCTTCCCACCAGGACCGGAATCGGACCTTAAGGCCCCCCGAACATCAAACTCAACGTCCCACTGAATGGATGCCACAATCTGATCAGGCTCTGGAATGGGGTCATGACCAGAGCGGTCGTAAATCCGCGACAAGGCGTCAGGCGTAACGTAAAGTTAAAGCGATTAAAAAACAACGACCACCGCGCCTGCCGGGAATTATGTCACTTAGTCTGTTGAATGTATTGGAGATTTTTATGATCCATCCAAACCACAAACGGATGCTCAGCCCCCTCCAACCATTGGCGCTATTTCTCTAAAGCCAGCTTAACGGCTAGCAACTCTTGGCCACAAATACTGTAATTGTGTTTGGCCGCCAAAAATGACTGAGAGAAGTAGGCGCACGGGTGCAACTTATTGTCCCGTAGGAGGCGCTGGGACAAAATGGCACCCTCCCCGACTTCAGAGGCATCTATCTCCACAACAAATGGGAGCGAGGGATCGAGCAAAACGAGAATGGGCTCTGAGATAAAATGTTTCTTTAACTCCTGAAAAGCAGCCTCAGCTGCTGGGGACCAATCAAACAGCGAGGAGGCATTCTTCTTGGTGAGCACAATAATGGGGGCACTACTGCGCTAAAATTACGGATAAGCCTCCTATAAAAATGAGCAAACCCCAAAATCCGTTGCACCTCCTTAATGTTTTGAGGGGCAGGCCAATTCCTGACCACTGCAACCTTGTCAGGGTCCATGCAGACCGACCCCTCCGACACAATGAAACCAAGAAACGAGACAGTCTTGGCATGAAAAACACATTTCTCAGCCTTGACCAAAAGCTTGGCTTTAAGAAGGGCCTCAAGCACTTGTTTGACGTGCTATTTATGCTCTGAGAGAGTTGAAGAAAAAATCCGAATGTCATCAAGATAAACAAAGACAAATTTCTCCAACATCTCTCAGAGAACGTCGTTAACGAGTACCTGAAACACCGAGAGGGCATTAACCAAACCGGACGGCATGACCAAATATTCCTAGTACCCGTCATGAGTATTAAATGCCGTTTTCCATTCGTACCCTTCCCGAATGTGAACTAAGAAATAAGCGCTAGGAACAAACAGACACTCTAGCGATAGCTATGGCAAACCCCCAGCCATATACGTATATAGAGTCCAGAAAACTCCGCCCCAGCTCAATCAGCCAGCTGGGCTAGGAATTCGATGGAAAAGAAATCCGATATCGTCCCGGACGATAGAACACAGAAAGGTCCAACAAACAAACGCACACCTAAACCATGACATATACATCAGAGGTGGGCAATTATGGTCCTGGGGGGCTGATGCCGATGAACATTTGATTCCATTAATGACCCAAGCTCAGTAAGCTAACTGGCTACTCACACCCACATTAGTTCACCCACAGATTAGATTGCAGCAAAATGTTTCCCATAGAGACACAAGAGCAGACTTTGACTGTTTTGCATCTGCCAATCAAGAAATATGCCTAAATCATCAGATAGCACATCTCATGGGCTATTCATATTAAAGAATTCAGGTCATAAAAGTACATGGAATTCAGAGACAGGTTTGGCCCTCATCGCCCACCTTTGATGATGCAGCAGAGAGAGAGAGAGAGAGACAGTGGGGCACCCTGATCCTATGATGGAAAGAGAGAGACAGAGAGAGAAAATGAGAGAGAGGGGTACAGTACCTTAAGCCAATGAAGGAGAGAGAGAGGAGGGAGACATTTTGGCCTTATGAAGAAGGAGAGAGACAGAGAGAGAAAGGGGCACCCTGGCCATTTGAAGAAAAGAGATAGACAAAAAGCAAAAGAGTGAGGTACCTTGGTCATTTTGGTGAGTTGGGCCTCAGCCTCCAGTAGGATTCTGGTGGTGAGGGCGTGTCCCTCCCGGGCGGAGATGTGCAGGGGGGTGTGGCCTGCTGTGGTGGTGGAGTTGGGGTTGGCCTTGTGCTCTAGAAGCAGCTTCACCAGCTCTTTGTGTCCCATACGGGCTGCACAGTGCAAAGGCGTCTGATCGTCCTGCGCCGAGGGAGGACGAGACAGAGAGAGGGAGTCATGGAGGAGAAAGAGAGAAAAACAAGCTACACAGAGAGGATGAAAAGGCAAGCAGAGAAAGATGTAAGAGAGGAATGGATGAAATAAAGAGACGAGGGCACACACAGAGCTTTTAATCTATCACAGTAAAATGTTCAGTGTTAATTTAACTCTGACAGTGTGCAAGCAACGCCATCTAAATCTCTGAGGGTTGTATTAGCATTGGACACTTTACTGTAACTATCAGAATGCGCCAAGTGTTTATTTGCATACAGTTCGAATCAAAATGCGCTAAGAGTGTGTTCGTGTCCACTACATGTCAGATTATGTTGTTTGATTACAGTTGCTTGTATTAGACTGTGCTATATGTGTGTCTGTTTACAGCTACCATGAGAATGAGCTGAAGGTGCCACTGCGTCAAGTTTTTATGGGAATGTACCAAAGGTGTTTCTGTGCCCAGTTAATATAAGAGTGTTTAAAGAGTACGCAGCCAATGAGAATGGCCATCTTGGGCTGGCAGAGAGAGAGAGAGCAAAAGAGACACTGAAATACAGATATGAACACAAGTATTAATTTTTCAGTGGAATGCATTAAATAATACATGCCGTTTGCACTATTTTTTCCCTAAAAATATTTCAAACTGGTAAAGGTATCTGTCTCAATCCCCAAACACTCACTGTTTATGGTGGGTGTAGATGTACAATAATGAAACTCTCCAATAGGTAGGGTGCATCTTCATACATTTATTTTAAGAGAATTGTGATTGAGTGCAAGGAGGGGTGGTATGCGTATGGTGTGCATTCAGCAGTAGAGGATATGCGTGCCGGATTGCGATGGCTGTAGTACGTGGAGTAATGGAGCAAATGAGTACCTTGGCTTTGGCATCCACGTGCGCCGTGTTCTGCAGCAACAATTGAGCCACCTCACAATGACCTGCCCGAGAGGCCATGTGGAGCGGGGTCTCCACTTTCTGTCCCAAACAACAGGGGTAAAACATCACAATTCAGAGAACAGTTTTTATGATTAATCCTTTGAAGACTAATGGCTATAGTCAGGCATCTTCAATTGTCATTTTTATCCAGTCACTCCCCAGTTGAAAGCAAAATTCAGTTGAACATCAAAGAAAAGATTTATCTAGTTTCTCACTGATAAACATAATTATCCAGCCTCTCCTTAATAAACAGATGTGTCCATTCTCTGTTCCATGATCAGATTCATCCAATCTCTCTTCAATAAACACACATATATCCAGTCTCACCCAAATAATCAGATTTATCCACTCTCTTGCCAATAAACAGATTTATCCAGTTCCTTCTCCATAAACAGATTAATGCAGTCTCCCTTCAATAAACATAATTTGCCAGTCTCTCCTCAGTAAGCATTCATCCATTATTTATACCATTGATTTCTTTCTTGGGCAGTCAGAGCCTATCCCAGCTGACTCTGGGCAAAAGGAAGGGACTCATCCTGGACAATCCATCGCAGTGTGCAGCCACACAAGCGGGCAAGTTAGTCCACCAATTAATCTGACATGCATGTCTTTGGACTTTAAGAAGAAACTGGAGTACCCAGAGGAAACTCACACAAACTCAAGAAGAACATTTAAATTCCACACAGAATTATCCTGATTTGAAACGTCAACCTTCTGTCTGCGAGCCAGCAGGACCATCCATTGTGCCACTGAATCGCTGTCCACTGAACAGATAATCCAGTCTCTCCCTCAAAGACAGATTTTTCTGGTTTCTCCACAGTAAACAGATTTGTCCAGTTTCTCCACGATGAAAAGATTTTTTTTAAGATTATTTTTTGGGAATTTTCCCTTCATTCAACAGTTATATTGTGTAGAGAAACAGGAAGAGGAATGGGGGAAGACATACAGCAAATGACCCGAGCCAGACTCGAACCCAGGTCGCTGCGGGAAGGACACAGCCTCCACGGTACACGTGCTTAGACAGATGAGCCACCAGGGCACCCCATGATGAAAAGATTTAACCAGTCTTTCCAACATTAAAAAAAAAAAGAAAAATTATCTAGTCTTCTCTCCATAAACAGTCTTAACCAATCGAACCTGACGTACGTAGTTGTCCTTGTCGATGGCAATAAGTAATAATTAACAGTAACAGAAATTTAAAATGGATATTTATCAAAACAGCACATGTAGAAAAGCATGTATTGAATTCATGAGTGCATAAATGCCAATTCAAAAGGACAAATGAGGCTTTTGAAGTCAATGAGTTTTGAGTGAGGGAGTACATGAGTGAGAGAGAGAGAGTGAGTCAGTCAACGGGTGCGTGACTGAGTGAGTGAATGCATGAGGGAGTGAGAGAGTGAGTGAGTGAGTGAGCGATTTTGTGAGTCTATGAGTGTGTGACTGAGTGAGTCCGTGAGTACATGAGTGAGGTCCGTAAGTGAGTGAGTGAGTGAGCGATTTTGTGAGTCTATGAGTGTGTGAGTGAGTTTGTGAATGCATGAGTGAGGTCCGTAAGTGAGTGAGTGAGTGTGTGACTGAGTGGGTGAGTGACCGAGTGAGTGTTTGAATCCATGAGTGCTTGAGGAAGTGAGTGATTGAGTCCATGAGTAAGTGAGGGAGTGAGTCTGTGAATGCATGAGTGAGTGAGTCCGTGAGAGTGTGTGACTGAGTGATTGAGTTTGTGAGTGAGTGAGTGAGTGAGTGAGTGAGTGAATGATTTCACAGATTAGGTCCAAAAGCTGTAAAAAAAAAAATCTGTGTCTCACCACATTAGAGGCGTTGGGGGAGGCTCCCCGCTGCAGCAGGTTTTTCACTATGTTGAGGTGTCCCATAAAGGCCGCAACATGGAGGGGTGTCAAACCCGACTGAGGGCCAAAATCACAGAGCGTGTACCATTACACAACTGAGATACTCATACAGTGTAGAAACATACAGTATAGGCAGTGAATATACAGTATGTCTTTGTCAGATTGTAAATAAACATGCACTCAATACAAAATAACACGTAGAACAACACAGATTAGCACAAGCAGAAGTTTCTGGCTGCATCTACTGCAAGGATAAAAAACACGTTAGTCAAAGTGAATGAATATTCACAATTTTGAACTCAGGGCATTCAGTTTCATCCACTGTTTAAAGCAAAATTTTCAAATGTGAATGATAATTATTATTACTGACTACACAAGACCTAGGATAAGACATTCTCAAGAGTACCAGATCATGTCCAAGATTAAAGTAACAAGGACCACCTTGGGCTGCAGGTATTTGGTGCATGACTGGGCTTTAGTGTATAAGCACCTTGTTTTCAGTGCTTAAACTGCCAGCTGATGGAGAGAAAAGGTTTTTTTTTTATCTGTAATCAGTTGTGATTGCTACAACAACATACTCAGTTAAGAACATTCTAGTCACATATTACTGATCCAAACACCTTAAAGGATCCAACAACAGCATGTCATTACAATCCATCAGTGAATAAAGAATGAATTGAAATTTTTGGGAGCATTATTTTTTATTTTTTGTCAGCTCCTTTTACTCAGAAGGTTTATTTGCTCCTGATACCTCACAGTGTGAGCTCATGTTGGTGACGCTTTATCAAACCGGACAAGCTGGACAAGAGGCCATTTGACATTGCAACAGTTATTCTTCGTTATGCAGTTCTATAAAATAAACATCAGTCTGTGGTACAACATGGCATAATAGTCATGCAATCATCTATAGCAAGAGCTGAAGTGATTTTAAACTGTAAAAAATCAGTTGTAGCACTTAAGTGACAATTAACTTCTCGTGAAGTCACTCTCATATAAGAAAATGTGGGTAAGCCAGTCAATCTTCAGAGTTCCACACTAAATGGATTTTTCATCCAAATAATCTAAAACCATCAACATTTCAACTTCATAAGGACGAGGACTTTGAACACTTTAAGCACATTTGATCCAAATCCACCCATTTCAATTTGAGAAGAAATCAATCAGGGGCTAGAGTAGCCATTTTGGATCCTGCGTCAACCTGAATATAACAACCCTTAATCAGGGCAATAAGATAGACATTTGCACCAGGTCTGATCACAATTTGACCACTGGAAGTGCAGAACAAGGTAAACATGCATCACCCAATCTCACTGGATTTTGAATTGAGGCAAAAAAAAAAAAAAAAAAAAACAATACTGGGTCTGGCCCGTAAGATGAATATTTGTACCAAGTCTGATCTAAATCTGCCTTGTAGAATTTGAGAAGTTACTGAAAATGTGTCAGATAATTAGAAGCCAGGGCAGCCATACTGGATTTCAAATCAAGCAGAACGATAACAATACTTAGTCAAGGCCATGAGACCAATAAATCCACCAAGTCTGATTTAAATCTGAGCAGTGGAACTGGAGAAGAAAATGCGTCAGCCACTCAAGACAAGGGCAGCTATAATGGATTCAGAATTGAGCAGCAGAATAATATCAAGGACAGGAGCGGAACATTTAACAAGTCAAATCCAAATCTGCCGAGTAGAAATTAAGAAAAGTTGCTCAAAGAAAAAGTTTATGGACGAACGATTCACCATGGCAATAAGTCACTTAGTCTTTTGGACCAGGTCAGTTAGAAACATTCGGTTTGATTGATAAAAAAAATCACATCCCTGTATTACGCAGTGAGTCTGGTTTGTCACAGCTGGTGAAATGTTACTGGAAGGTCACGGCAGCGCCGCAGGACTCTCTCACCTCAGTGACAGCCTCCAGGGATGCAGAGTGCTTCAGCAGAAGGTCCATGGAGCGCATGTGGTTCTTCTTACAGGCAATGTGCAGCGGCGTGAACCCATTCTGCACGTACAAACACAGGTCCACAAACACACACACACACACACACATACACACATGCATGCATGTTCCAACACACGTGCCCATACATACACATGCACACACACATGCACAGAAAGAAAAATCTTCAGGAATCAGTCATATACATTATGGTTATAGCACAAAAACGTCTAGAACCAGTAAAACTGCCACAAGAGAAAGCGGTTAAACTACTTATTATTGAAAATTATATATATAAATATATATATAATATTATATTATTATATTATTATAATATAATATAATATAAAAAATTATATTATATATATATAAAAATTATATATATATTATTATTATTGAAAAACCTCCTGAGCATCTTAGCGTGCAGAAAGAGCTTGAAAATTCCTCACACTTGCATCAGGTGCATGGGTTAACATGACCTTGGCAGACATTGTTTTCAGACTACCGCTGTAAAGGATAATTACAAGCAGGGGGCAGCATGTGAAATACCAAGCATGCGTATATTTGTACGCGCGTGTGTGTGTGTGTGTGTGTGTGTGCGTGTATGTGGATGTATGTGTGTGCAAACGTGTGCATGTGAGCGTATTTCCGTATACTGGTGTTTGGCCTTCATGTTATCAGAATCATTCCAGATCCAGGAATCACTGAGAATCACTGAAGGATCTGTCACAGGGACAGGGAAAGACAAATTCTGTTTGTCTGCCCTGAACACATTATTTCCAGACTCACTCTGCAAAGGCTAATCTATTCCTCAGCAATAGTGTCTGTACATATGATTTTGGATGACAGTCCACATCTCAGCAGCAGCTTGAATTGTTGCTATGGTAAACCTACCTCTTCTGCCGGCTGCTCATCAAGCTGGTCCTTATGCCAGCCAATTATGTATGTTGTAAACAAAATGCATTCATTCATAAAAACACAAGACCTAGTAAACAATCATCCTTGCCAAGGTAACCTTAATTTTAGTTAACCAATCACAGCTGCACAACAATCGCCACCGACAACCACGTAGTAACCTGCAGGTACACAACACCTGTCACTAAACCATTTAAGCAGGGGAGTCAAACTCCTGTCCAGGAGGGCCTCAACATCTGCAGGCTTTTATGGTCTCTTTTCAATAAGCAGCCAATTGATGTTGAGACTATGAGGTCAGCGGACTATTTCACCAATCAGTGAAAAATTTTATATTGTGAACAGAAACACACCAAACTCAGAAGACACTCCAGTAGTTCACGACAAAGGTTTGACACCCTAACACTAAAATGTCTCCTCGCCTCCAAAACTGTCATATGCACATAATTTTTGTCAAATTACGCAACAAAATCGGCAAGGCATAAATTAGCCTTGCTTATCATGTCAGCAGGAGAAGCTCTGGAGAAACGGGTGACTAACCAGCGCCCGTGCGTTAGCTTTGGCTCCCTTGTCCAGCAGCATTTTGGCCATGCGATGGTGGCCGCAGTGGGCAGCCACATGCAGAGGGGTCAGGTGGTCCAGAGTGATGTCATCAATGTCCGCGTTGTACTGCAGCAGCAGCCTGACGCAGTCCATGTGATCACCTTGAGCTGCCATGTGTATGGGAGACAGGCCATTCTGAAAAGAAGAAAGGGAGAAAATGGAATAAGAAGGGGGGAGGATTGAGAGGAACACAAAGTGGTGAGGAGTAGTTCTCCTGTAGTGCTCACTTCAGCCCCGTCAAAGCTCTCTGCATTCACCTGCTTTATAAAGTCTTCCAATCTTTTCCCCCAACTTATCTAGTTCTTATCTCTACCCATGCAGGAGAAAAGGAAGATAATATCAGGATTGAGTAAACCTGAAAATTAGCGCAATCTAATGTCCTTGCTTCTTCAAACATCATTTCAAAGCCACTTAGGTCAGTTGGAGACAGTTGCAGGTGTGACAGATGGATCAAAGGTGGTAAAAGGTATCTTCACAGATGAGTCAGTTATACCTCAAGCATTCCAGGACAACATACTTGCAAAGAATGGTCTCAAAGTTTTTTGCGTAAAGTCACATTCGGGAAACCGTCATTACTCTGCAGCTAGTAAATACTTGCACTAGTAAAATGCTGCACTGCTACAGGAAAAAAAAAAGGTACAATCTCAACTAGAAGCCATCTCGGACTGCTCCTGTCGCGACAGCGATGCTGGTATTGCTTTCAGTATAGCAGACCTCATTAAAATGGGTTCAAGGAGTGCGTACTCAAACCACACCCATCTTCGAACTCAGCTATCCTTTTTATCCCCACTACTCACCTGTAATGTTTTGTGTCAACATCTTAAAGGGTTACAATTCTATCATGTTTACAAGAATTGTCCACAAAAAACAAAAACAGACAGGCAAACAGATTAACCAGCACAAACACTGAAAAAATCTTTCATAGCAGTTGTATAGAGGTTTCAGACTTGTTCTGTTCAAGTTTGCCTCAGTGGCACACAAACAGACCAAATGAAAACAATACCAACATCGCTATCGCGGCTAGTAAAAAATTCCCAGCCTGGGATTCACAGAGACTGATGAGCCCTGTCTCATCTTGACTACCTGACCAAGTGTCGATATATGACGAAAAGGAGGCTTTTGTCGTCCTAATTCGACAACAGTTAAAAACAAACCCTACATCCTAACTCCTAACCCTTAACCAGAACCCTAACCCAAAACATCAAATATGGATGCCAAAAGCCTCCTTTCTTGTGGTATATCAACGCTTGGTCAGGTAGAGTCACTATATGACGCATCGGGATGAGACTGTTGGACTGACATGTATATTCTTTTCTTCCTCTCTTGCAAAGCAATGGACTGACACTTAATCCTCAGTGAGAGCAAACAAAATTTAACCTTTTGCAAGTGAGCAATGGGGTATTTACTCAAATCAGCATCATGAGAAAATGCTAAAAAAAACTACCATGTACACGTTTTATGACACATATTATTGATAGTGAGAAAACTAGGTCATTTTTGGAGATAGGAGTAGCTCTGTGAAAACAAACTTTGCTATAGAATGCGAAGAAATCTGGACACAGGGCACAATAAAAATTTTGCGATTTAGCACAGTAGTTTGCAGCCTGGGCCCAGGGCTTGCAGTGTATTCTAGTTTTTGTTTCAAAGGTAACATTTGAGGCTGAATTTCGAGATGCTGCTACAGACAAGAACAATGAAGAAACAGTGACATGGGCAATACCTAGAAGGCCATTCAGATAGTGAAACGATAAAGTGTCGCCAACACACCTTGGTCTTGGCCTGGATGGGGGCCCCCTGGTCCAGCAGGATCTCGATGACCCGAGCGTGTCCATTTCTTGCTGCACAGTGTAGGGGGGTCAGCTCATCCTGGAAGGGGGATACAGGGATCAACAATAATGGATGCAAATTAGATTCATTGCTTTCTTTCAAATCAAATATGTTATACTGCCAAAAAGACCTGCTACTGTCCCCATAATTTTACACTTAACTGTATCTGGATGTTGAGAATGAGTCAGAGACTTATCAGGGTGTCAGTATTTGTGGTTGTGTCAGGTACTGTGTGCATAGTATCTCAGGGTGCATGTTGAATGCAGTGGCAGTTATTGTGTGAGAGAGTACACCCGAATGTTTGTAAATTTTTATAGTAGGGTTTCGCTCTGATCTTTGGCGTGATGTTTGCGTGTGTCTGTGTATGCATCTCCATGTATGAGCGCGTGTGTGTGTGTGTGTGTATGTGTGCCGCTGATGCAGCAGATTACCTTGGTCTTGGCATCTATCTGCGCTCCTCGGTCCAGAAGCAGCCGTACCATAATCACATTCCCTCTCCTGGATGCTATGTGCACCGGAGTGATGCCGTTCTGACAAAACAGAGGCGAAAGAGAGTGTTCCATTAATGGGAAAATGGACTCAGTTCGACAAATATTTTGCGAATTTCAGCTAATTCGATTTAGCAGAAATAAAAACCAGATAATTGGTGTGTGAATATGAGTTTGTATGTTTTCGTGTACATGCATGCTTGTGCAGTGAATGAGCACTAATGAGTACATACACACATTTTTGCAATGTCCATGCGAAACATTATGTGTGCATGCATGTTTGTATGTGTGCACATGGCACTAGCATGTGCGTGTGTGCGCTTGGGTAAATGCATGGGTACAAGCATTAACGGGGTAGACAAACTATAATGATTACCCTTGGTGTTCCTGAACCAAAATTACAGAAGCATTTATACATACCAATGAATTTGAATACTACTTAGTGGCATCAGTCTATTTAAAAGAGGTGTTGCCAGAAGCATTCTGCACTACAGTAAATGAGGTTACTAAATGAGTTCCAAAGGGCTCAATCAAAAACCGTGATATTAGTTAAGGCAACCGATGACTGCATCAAAAAAAAAAAAAACCAACGCCAAAAAAAGTAGAACAGTAAAAAAAAACAGAGGCTACATGTCTAAGCTTTCCAGTGCACAGACAGACACTAATGCAGTAAAGTAACAATCGACATCAATCAATCCATATCTGGACCAGTTTAAAAAAAAATAGTACATTGCTTCACAAAGCTGCCATTTATTGCAGTGTTTAAGATGATTTGACCACCTCCTGCATGTATATGGGAGAGGGGGCTTACCTTCGGAGTGAAATTGACATTGGCTCCTCTATTGAGCAGCAGCTGAGCTACACTGAGGTTCTCATAGTGAGCAGCTATGTGTAGGGGAGTAAAGCCAGTCTGTAGAGGGACGGAGAGGGAGAGAGAAGGGAGGGGGGGGGGGGGAGATTTAGAGGGTTTTGACCAAGAAGGTCAGGACATAATTTTAAATAGTATACTCCTCCATCCCCACAACACCCTCCATGTCAGGTACAAAGATCAGAGTAGTACAAGCAGCCATTCACAGCATCTGGTTATGTCTATGAGTTGAACAATAATAGGCAAAAGATATGCCACCAACTAGTAAACATGATTAGTAGCATTAACATAAATGTAATATGTTTCTTATGGTGCCCTGAAACAGGAGAGCTGTACATAAAATCTCCTTTAATTTCTGCATGGCTAAACCTAAAAGCATAAAAATTTCCTTCAGCATCTTAAACTTGTGAAATTTTGGTCACAATCCTAAACTAGTGGCTACAGAATCAAAAAAGATGCCAGTCTTAAACATTATGTAGGGTACATATACACACACATACGTCAACTCACATGTGCAGACACATGCCCACAGACACAAACACACACTCAAACGCACACACACACACACACACACACACACACACACACGCGCGCGCGCACAAGTAGACACTCTCGTACACACAAGCAAACGAACATCCCAGTCCTTACTTTGCTCAGGACATCAGGGTTGGGGTCATTTTGCAACAGCACAGCAGCGGTGCGCGTGTCATCATTCCGTGCCGCGATGTGCAGAGCGGGCAGTCGCACCTTCCCCTTGGTGCCATAGTTTATGAGCAGCGCCACCACATTCTCATGACCCTGCTGTAGGGCCACTGCCAGGGGTGTGAAGCCATCCTGAGTACAGATACAGTGAAAAAGGATCAGCATCAATAACTGAGCGATAGATCAGATACTTTACATTAGCTGAAATATATGTGCAAAACTATTATTACAAAATGAAGGACAGAGGCTGCACCTTTATTCTCTGTATTATTATTAGGTATCACAGTCATGTTTTTTCACTATTCTAATCATGCAAATCACATTAATTTTTTCATTTATTAAGTATCTAGGCAACATTTTTTCACAGTTATACAGACATAGAAATACAGGATTGTTGAATTGAATGACGGCTGGGGTTATTAGATTATTTTTTGCAAACTGGCGCCGACGGTTGGCTGTCGTAATGTCATGGTGAAGAAGGGGATTGCAGAGGAGCTTGTGATGTCACCTCTGTCGGAAGGCTTTGATTGGCTCCATTTTCAAGCAGGAACTTCACAACCTCCAAGTGGTTCTCCTGGGCAGCCATATAGAGCGGGCTGAATCCCTTCTATAAGAGAGTAAATACAACCAGGAGACTGTGAGACTGTGTACAGTATGTATGTGCTATTAATGCATGTGTATGTGACTGTGCTTAAGCATGGGTCTGCATCTGCGTATGAGCACACGTCTACATACATGTTTGCGTTAATACCTGCATGTTTTGTAGGTGCGTCTATATGTATGTGTCTGAGAGAGAGACCTGGGACTGTGCGTTGACATTGGCTCCATAGTGGACAAGCTCAGCGACCACCTTCTCCTGTCCAGCGAGGGCGGCAATGTGGAGCGCTGTGTTTCCCTTCTGCCAAAAGAGTATTTTACGAGAACCATAATGAGGCTTGCGATGCAGACAATATAACTGACCATCCATTGTAGTGAAGCATCCCTTTCAAAATTAAAATGGGACTTCAGCACGTGCACCTTAGTGGTTGTTTCCAGTGTGATACCATGGTGCAGAAGTTCTAGGACCATCTTCACATGCCCCTCTTTAGAGGCCAGGTGTAGGCCATTCAGCCCATTCTGAAGAAAAAGAACACATCAGCACACACCTTTTCTTCAGTCCCTCACTTCTCACTTGCTCACAGTCCTAAATATCCTCTTTTTCTCAAGAGATATTCTAAATATCTCCCTTTGCTTCACCCCTTAAGTGTTCCTCTAATTGTGGAAATGGGTATTTTCAACAATTTTGAGGTTTTCTTATATTGATTTTCTTATTTGGGCAGCTAAACAACTTTTTGCTACACATCCTCACTTGGGTCTTTCCAATAATAATTGATGACTGAGGTAAATTGGCCTTTGTCACCTCATAGTTATACCACAATGGTTGACCACTTCAGAATTTTAAATCAAACGGGTGAAAAAAAGGTAAAATATGACTGAAAGAATACTTCTGTTAAAATTGAATCATAAGATTTACTAGTGAACAGAGTAACTGCAGCACACACTCAGAATAACAAAAAAAATATATTCCTTGTCAGCATTTTTTCCCCCCAGTCAATAATTTTATGTCAATGAAAAGGTAAAATATTTGTGAATATTTTGAGAGAAAGGATAACCAGCGAAGACTTTTTCACAGCCCATTCTGCTTATATCCAACAAGGGATATTACATTATTCTGGAGGGAACTTTAGCATGATGAGAATGTGCCTGTTGAGATGTAAGCATTATAATAATGTTTAATGGACATGTACCAAAATAGAAGTTGAACAAATTCTACAATGGCATCAAATACACACACAGAGCATGGCACACACACAAGAGGAATACATCGCACAGTCATAAAGAAGTGCAAATGCAAATACATGCTCCTACAAGCCTGTGAACTCATTTTTTTCTGATTACACTGAGAGTCAGTTTCTCGCCTGATTGGCTGTATTGATGTCGATCCCATTTTTGATATGGTCCAAGGCCTTTTCCAAGTTCCCTGAGCGAGCAGCTCTAAGGAAACTGGTTGCAGCATCGGCCTGAAAGAGAAAGAGAGAGAGAGATGGAGAAAGGGAGAGCGAAAGGGAGAGGGACAGAAGACAAACGACAGACAGAGAGATGGACAGACAGACACAGACAGAAAACAGGCAGAAGAAAGACAATAAAAGATTAAAAAGACATAATTTTCTGGGGTGAGAAATCCACAGGAGGATGTATTCATGGTCACTTCAAATTCAAGGGGGATACTTCTGAATTATCCAACATAATGAGTCATCCCTATTGATTCTGGTTTTGGTCAGATTACACTTTAGCCATAAACACTTTGGACCACAAATGCAATCACAAGCCTAAAGTTTAAATAAGGGGAAGATGTTCAGGTTTGGATCCAAAGTATATTTGAAGCAACATTCAATCACACTATTATTTGCATTTATCTACTGAACTTTACTGTAATTAAAACCTGTAAAGTGTTTTTGTTTTTTTAACTACTCTTTTTGATTATAAACGGGCCCTCTGTACCTTTTGGGATCAGTTACTGTTAAAAAATTTAGATTATAATATTTGGAATAGGTAAAGATGAAAAAATTATCATTAATAATAACAGATTTTTTCTATGTCAGAAAAAAAATTTGTCAGCCACTTATTTTAATATCTGCAATATTTTTTGACAGTAAATTACAAAAGTTTTTTTAATTTTATTTGCATTTAGTTGATATTATTTACAGATGAACAGTTTAAGGTAATAACTTCATAATGTATGAATATGAATCATAGCGTTCAGGGGTTTGTGCTCATAAAAATCTGGAAAAAGTGAATTCAAGAAGCAGCATGATTTAGTTTGATCACTGAAATGTAAAATTAAATTCATTCAGATGTCTGGATTTAACACGCTAACATCAAAAATACTGCCGAAAAAAACCTCATTCACAAAACCTAAAATAAATCCTAAAATAAAATAAAATAAAATGAACGTAGGTATATTTAGGCTCTAAAAGAGCATTCAAATTACCGCTGACATGTCAACATCAGAGCATCAGCCACTTTTAAGACAGGAGTAACATGAGCACCTTTAGATTTGAAAAGTGTTCAGTGGAAGGATAAAGGTTGATAAAGTTCAGTTATGCACATTTCGTACTGCATCTTTCTTCCTTTTCCCCAAGTAATCTGCAGTTTTTTCTTCGCACTCTCCCCCATTCCGACTTCAGCTCTGCACCAACACTGAGGTGGGTCTGTGAGACGACAGACAGGGTGAAGGCAACCATCCATCATCACCAAAGCATTTGTGTGAACGTCAGCAAAACATAACGAATATCAATGTGGCAAGATTTATGTCCACATGGGTTCCTGTGAGTATTCTGCTTTTCATTTCCAGTTCATTTCCAGTTGGTATGAACTTGTGAGCAAACGTATGCTTGTGCCTTGGGTGAACTGAACTGGTGCATTATCCCGTTTTCGTTCCTGTCTCTCACCCAGTGGATGCAAGGATAGGCTCCTTGCACCAGCACCTTGACCAGGAGTTAACAGGGCATAAACCGAATAGATGGACGGACAAGGTTTGTGAGCTTCTATATCAGGAGTATTTGACCCTCCAAACCAACTTCCCCTTTTTTGAACAATGACCCACCCAAAATAAAGTGTGTGAACCACTTTGAACACAAATATAACCACGGCATCATGGTTTTTTTTTCTGGCTGAGAAAGATGCGTAGTAAGCCTGTACGAGCCTAGTGGCCCATCGGGCCGGTGCTCAACCCCGGTTTCCATGGCATGAGGCGACTAGGAGTAAGGCTACTCCCCCTGGATGGGATGCCAGTCCATTGCAGGTATTCCTCCCAGCTCTTAGACAAGTTTCCCTGCCTATTTGCTGGCACCCATTTCTACGCCTGGGTGGAGTGAGACGTGGAGTGTGGGAGTAAAGTGTTTTGCCCAAGAACACACCGCGGAGGCCGTGGCCGGGGCTTGAACTCAGGACCTTACGATCTCAAGTCAAGCCTACTTTGTCTCCCCCCATTCTGGTCCTTGGTCTTGTCTTTACTCATAGCCTCAGTAATGCGTCTCACTCCTTCGGGTGATTTAATGGTTTCTGGTCTCAAACTTTCTTCCCTATCTTGTTTACTTCCTTCCCCTTGATTTTTCTATCCTACTAACACATACTAACAGTTGTTATTTTGTTAATTTACTAACCAAGACTAACATTGTGTATATAAGACTAACTTACTAACGAGCACTTGGGATTGTATGGCTGCACTTACTAATTGATTAACAAGCTCTCAGCACTCGCCCTGTTCTTGTCTCCGCTTCTTGCCTTCACTCAATCTACTTTGCTGTGTTTCTGGCAGATTCTCTGTACTTGTCCAATCTCTGTTCTGCCACTCACTCTGTGCACTTAGAAATCCCTAACCGGATCTGTTGTTTTGTCTATAGGCTATCCCGTGATCCCTGTCTGCTTTTTGGCTCCTACCAATTTCCAATTTCATGTGAGTAGGTTCCTCCCAATGTATTGCTCCCTTGTAATCAGTCTCACTGCTTCCACCTGTGTTCTGTTATCATGTGACCTCCCTGAAGTGTATATTAGATGTCCCTTCACAGCACTGCTTTGTCAGATCGTTCTCTCATGCTTACTTGTGCCACGTTCATTTCGCCCTGTACCCATTGTGATTATCTTTCTGACTAGACCGTCCTTGACTACTGAGTTTTGCATTCTCCCTGTACTTTGCCGCCTTCTTGTGTTTTGAACCTTTTTCGTCTGACCGTAATTTTTGTCATTGGTGCCCTGTTTACGATTCTGGATTTTGCCCATTGGATTCTGATTTTGGATTGTGGACTCTGTACTGTTGCCTGCTCTGTTGGGGGGGTTTCCCCCTTGAGAAATAAAGCCTCCATTTTGCATTTTACTGGTTCTCGCAAGTGGTTCATTTCGTAAATCCTCACAAATACTCATAAACACAGAACTCAATGGCCCCAACTGCATGTTCAAATATGATCAAAAACTTAAATTTACAGATGTCTTTTGAGGAAATTCCCATTCATTTCACAGTATAAGTACTATTTTGGATTCTCAAATTTCCTGGTTATTCTCTTTGAGTCAGATGAAAAGTTCAACAACTTAGCTAAAATAGGCATTTAAAAGTGGTTGTTACCCTAGTTACCTTTTGTGGATATTGAAAGTATTGGTTTTGATTGCTGGACCATGTCTGGGGTGAGGACATTGAAATGCTAATATTTTGAGAGATCCCTACAGTACTGACCAATAAAATCTGTAGGACCGCATAGTTTGTGCTCAGGGTTGTCAGTGAATGATCTGAAACATTATAATATAAAGTTTGCATCATAAAATAACTTAGGCAGCAAGAATGTTAAGGCTTTCTTTTTTCAAGCAATACATAGTTTTTCTGCACTGCATAATATTTGACGATATAAAAACAGAATAAAACCTCATTGCCCCTTGGCAGACCAGTGCAGGAAAAGAGTTTCATTCAATGCAATACTGAACTTTGATTCATGCCTTTATGTGGAAACCAATGTCTTATTTTCAAAGGCAGCTCATAGAAGCTCTGCTGATACTGACTGTTTCAATGTCAGTTCATTCACCCTTCTGTGTACGGCCTAGAGACCTGTTTTTGCCTGTAACATTTTCACCACAGCCACCTGACTCCTTTCATGAAGTCAATTCAAAGTATACTTGTCAAATGCAAAATTAATACAACCCCAATTCCAAAATAGTTGGGACAAAGTGTACAAAAGTAAATTGTGAATGAAATCAAAGTGCAATGACTTTCAAAACGCACCAGCCAGTATTTTACTCAAAATAGAACAGAGATAGCATGTTGAAGCTTTTACAATTTTATCCACTAAATTATCTATTTTGGAATTGGGGTTGTAATACTACAGATAAGCATTTTGTAGCTGGCAATGAAATAGAACTGAGCAGAAGTTCTATTAGGAAGACTGCATTTTTCATGCTTATGCAAAGTTAATATTGTAAGCGTTTTGATTGACCTGTTACCCTAAGTCCATTAATTCTCTATGACCGCCAGTGATTCGGCAATGTGGTGACTGATGAAAGTTCCTTGTGTATCGCCCATCAACAGTCAGTGGGACTTTTTAGCTTCCTATTTTGCCAATTGACTTAAACTAATTTGTGAATGATTCCCTGTCTTTTTGTGCTGAAAATTCAGAAACAGCCTACAATTATGTTTGAGTCTGGTATAATATAAAGTTAAAAAAAAAAAAAAAAACTTCAGGGATAAGCGTCTTGCATGATACTTGGTGGTCCCTACTGCAACCTAGCGTGCTTTAATAAATTGGAAGCAAGTTTTATACAAAGCTTGTTTGTAACATTATCAAGTGTTCAACTGAGAAGCTAATTAATATAACATTAGTTTTATGATCTAACGCTACTTGTAGAGGGAAACACTCATCATCAATAGCCCAAAATGGTTACAGGACTTCTTGTCCCAGAATTTTTTTTTTTCATCCTTGGATTTTTTGTCCCTGAATTTTTTGTCCCTGTGCTTTTCATCCCCATGGACTTTTTGTCCCTGGACTTTCCATCACCAGACTTTTTGTCCCCATGGACTTTTCATCCCCGAGAACTTTTTGTCCCTGGACTTTCAATCTCCTGACTCTTTGACCCCATGGACCTTTCGTCCCCAGACTCTTCATCCCCAAGGACTTCTCATTCCTGGATTTTCCGTCCCCTAATGATAACTTAATGAATTCTGGACCACTTCCAATGTAGAGTGTTGGGTGGGATTGTGGATAAGAGATTGGGACGGGTGTGGTGTTGGACTTTGTCTGTGATTGTGTGGACGTTGGGCGCCCCCCAAGTGGTGAGACTCAGGGTGGGGCTCACGTCTCTCTTTGGAGTCCGTTGTGGCTCAAGCCCCCCGGGGTCCCAGGTGGTGGCCATTTCTTGCTTCCTTCTTGGCGAGGGGAAGGGTGGGAGGGACGTAGAAACCAGACGAGTGGGGATTGTGCGAATGTAGAAGGAATATATAGGCGTAAGGACGAAAAGGAAGGCGCATTGGGAGTGGCCCTGTTCATTAACCTACGTTATCGGTAACTCCCTAAGACACGCCACCATTCTTGACAAATGGATGGATGGACGGACAACGGACGGATCTCAATGATATAAGGCTTAGGGTTGGGGTTATGGGTAGGGTTATGATACAGGAAGATGGCAAAGAATTATTAGCGATGAATAATCCAGGGACGATTCCTGGAGCCCCCAAAATATATCACTGTGTTGATATCTAGCTATTGCTAACGAGAACACAATATTATGAGTGTCATTACAAAAGACTAATAGTCTAATTCCCTGAAGCTTAATGATACCACCATTAAGGTGTAACAGGAAACTCTGGCCCCTCCCTCAGCTGAGTGCACCCAGTGATCAATCCACACTCGCTCACAGTGTGAACGCAGGGCTAGGCTCCTATTAAATTTTCTTATTTAGCATTTTATATGTCGCATTCACATCTATCACACATACTGACTCATAATTCCCCTTGCAGTCATCATCTAGAACCATCAATTGCGTTAGAATGCCTGTTTATGCCTAATCGATAGCACAGAAACACACCATCATCGCAAGCCTATCATCTTACTGCTGTCCAGTAAAATGTCTCTCCTCACGCTTTAGTGCTTTTTGCTGCTGTCATACGCACCTCTCCTCTCCATTATTGCCTTGTCTTTGCATTTTATCAATATGACCACTTCCTGGGTCTCAGCTTCATCAGTGTCATCTTAAGTCATCAGCCCCCACCACCAGTATCTGGACTCGAAGGGCAAATTTATTACGTTGGTAAATAGGGATGATGCCGCTGTGGAGCTCAGCTCTAAAGACGTTTCACATCAACATACATGGAGCTTGTCGTAAATTCTGATAGGCACAGAGTCAAACTCGCTAACTATAGGAGCCGCTTCTCCAGCTTGAATCACCTGAGTGCTCTTGGAGGTCATCTGATTTGCCGTCACATGATTGCTTGATTGAAATGCTGGTTTACTTATGCTTGCATTCTGAGCAGAGGCTCTGCAGCATGAATGCTATACATTGCTGCCACCGGAAATGGAGCCACCTGTGACAAGGTTTTTGGTTTTCTTTATCACTGCTACTTTTATAACATGTTTATTTTGGTTACTGCATTCGGTGATTTGCAGTGGTTTGATGCCACGCTCCTAGCAGGAGCTTTTGATCTGCTCCTAGCAGGTGCTGCTATGTGTCAAGTTGTGGTAACTGTATGGGAATTGCATGGCATTCACCTCTCACCAGCAAACTGATGGGAAACGCTAACTCTGGCGTGCTCAGTGAATCTTAATTTAAAAAAAAAAAAAAAAAAAAACCTAAATGCTGCGAAATCAGAGTGGGAACAGCCATCCCAGTCAGCATTAGTTTCTGAAATCAATCTGGTATTGCTTCTCCTCATCAGTAATTGACAAATTTTTGTTACTTTCCCAAATTGGGGGAAACGGCTATCATTGGTGGTATCTACGCCCGCAAAACGAGTTGGCTGGAGGTCATGTGATCTATGCATTTGTCTGTTTTGTTTGAACAGCTTAATGCCATGTAATGAACAGATATTTCTGAAAATTCTGTGAGTGGGTCACGATTACATCAGGGATGGACGCTGCTGATTTTGACCACTGTCAGTGGCACAATATGGCAGGCACCTTGAAATGCTATGACACTCAATGACTGAACTTGCTCCACTCAGAAAGATTTGGACTGTGCTGCTTTCGTGAAGGTTTGCACTCTAGGATTGCCACTCGTGTTCCTGTGAAATGATACACTAGCACTGAAGTGGCACTGAAAAAAAACTTTGATCACTATGTTCTGCTTTGCAAGAAAACCACGGAGTGTTTGCCAACATCAAGCTCACATACTCAAGCCGTGGCTTATCTTGCGCATGCTTAGCAATGCCATGATGCGGCATGTCGCCATACTTCACTAATACTTACTCCATGTCAGCATCTGGCTAGTGCTTGTGGTCTGCTACTCATTTAATTCAAACTGATTTGCTTTGCCTGCTCAGTATGTCCTACAGCCTATAACAGCCAGTTGCTGGAGCGACCCAAAGGTCTCTGCTCCAGGGCTCAGTCATTGGCCTCTGGTGTTGGGGGTTTTGCAGCACCATTGTTCTTTGGGGAATTCTAGTGAGCACATACATACATGTATGTGTACTTATTTATATTCTCCTCTTATATCAACTTTATGGAGTTGGCAGTATTATTTCATGGTACATTCCTAGCATTGCTTCCCACTGTGTTCTCCACTAATTGCCTGCATTTTGTTCTCTGCATGTCCATGGTTGACCCTGCCCTGAGCATGCTGCTGTTGATCTTTGCCATCAATGCCACCTGGCCTCTGCACAAGCGCTGCTCCACCATCGTGGACTAGGTCATGGCATCAGCAAACTACAAATCCTGGGCTGCTTGTCAACTTTCCTTTCGCATTACGGCAACCATGAACTTGGACCCCGGAATGGTCAGAGGAGGATGGACCTTCCCTCTTTAGCCTTGCCACTGTCGCCACTGGCTTGCTTTTGAGGGGTTCAGTCCAGGATTTTCTATGAAGTGCATTGTGACCAATTAAGTTCCTTTGATCATCTCGGAGGCTGGGGAACCTATTCCCAGTTTGCTGCTCAGCTCTGCCTAATTTTTATATTCAAGCAGCGCATCGCCTCCTTCGTGGTCTAACGAAGGTATTAAAGACCTCAGGACATTGGACACGCAGCCAAGAACATTACCTTCGCCCAGGAATTAAGGACATTGTGGAAGCTCAAAATGAATGAGTAAGACTGTGTAAATTATCACCATGTTTTGTATGTTAAATGGAATCCTCTTGTACTTATATCTGTTTCACGCGTCATTTAGGATACTTCTATACACATAGTCAGGGCACGAAGCGTCAGTCCTCAGCACGCATGTCATGTCATTCACCACAACATACACTTCAATTATTATAGGTACCTGCCTTCATGTTATTCTCTTCAAATCATAAAGTATAATTCTCATGAATCTGCTTGAGCGGACTATCACTACATTTAGAAGATTTCTCTTGTATTTGGCTTCAAGAGAAATTGTGCTAGCCGCCGGGCTGTCACGACACATAATACACACAAGTAGAATATTTTTCTTGTGTTTGGCTTCAAGAGAAATTGTGCCAGCCGCCGGGCTGTCACAACACATAGTACACTTCACATAGATTATTTCATTGTACATGGCTTCAAGAATTGTGCCAACCACTGGGCTGTTGCAGTACACTCACATAGGATATTTCTCTTGTGTTTGGCTCCAAGAGAAATTGTTCCAGCCGCAGGGCTGTCACAACACATAGTACGCTCACATAGGATATTTCTCTTGTGTTTGGCTTCAAGAGAAATTGTGCCAGCCGCCAGGCTGTCATGACACATAGTACACTCACATAGGATATTTCTCTTGTGTTTGGTTTCAAGAGAAATTGTGCCAGCCGCTAGGCTGTCACGACACATAGTACACCCTACATAGAATATTCTCTTGTGTTTGGCTTCAAGAGAATTGTGTCAGCTGCTGGGCTGTCACGACACTTAGTACTCTTCACATAGGATATTTCTCTTGTATTTGGCTCATGAGAAATTGTGCCAGCCGACGAACTCAATGTATGCTTTTACGTTTTTACTAAATATTCTCTTTGACAAAGTGTCCTATCAGAATCATCTCTAAAATAAACTATTCTCTTTATCATCTCTATTATTAACTATTATCTAACTATTGCCGAACAATGGCTGGCTAGCACACTTCTTTCTCCAAAGGGAAGGCTACTATCATAATTACATAAATATTGCACTAAAATAAGTTGATATTACATATTTGACATCATCTGCATTGCACAAAGAGAGGCCGAAACGATATCAAACAGGATGTGTAGGAAGGTGGCTTTTCACGTCTTTCGCAAGCAATTTCTTGACTCAACATTCACCCATGGCCATCTGTATTGCAGACCATCAGCTAGTATCATTTGCTAGTATAAATATTGAATGACACAAAGAGATTTCAGCACTTTTTATCAGATTCCACTGTTCGGATACATATGGACTGTACAGGATGTAGAAACTACATCTAGGAATATGTCCCCTTCGCCATTAAGCTTTTCTAGTGTTCCCACCCCAATCTCCTTAGTTTCCAAGAAAAGACAAATGCTCTTGTTGCACTCCGAGAACTCCCATCTTGTACAGGAACAGATAGTGAGGAGGACTGAGAGAATTCAATAAATGCATTGATACTTCATGGATCAATCCTGATAATATTGAGACCGATTTGAAATGGCATTTTATTCCAGTATCTTTCTGCGTATCCAATATCTCCTGAAGTATCAAGTATCTCTGTGTACATCTTATTATTTAAAACTAGGGTTGTCAAAATACTTTGTTCATTTCAAAGTTTAAAACTAGGGTTCTCAAAATAATTTATTCATTTCAAAGTAATTTATTATAGAAAAAGTTTACTTACTAAAATGAATGCAGGTTAATTGTGCTCTTTAGACCAATAACCTCTGAATGTCACATGTACACACAAAAGTGATGACGAAAAAGACTGGCCTTAAGAGGAAACACTAAGACAGCGAGTAAGTAAAGGCATAATTATCTCCCTGAACATGTTGTGCAGTTGGATGGTTGAATCACAATGGCATGAATCTAAATTCCATTTTTACTTAAGAGGATATCACCCAATAAAAATCATTTTGAGATATGCTTGCAAGCACTGCTGCCTGGGGGAAGCATTAGCCTTCACTTGAAATAGCAAGACACGTAAAGAGGAAATAACTATAGCTAAAAACAGTTTTTTTGAAGAAGTGCATTTAGGTCAGTCATAGCCATTATCTGCATAGCCTCATTAACTAGCTAGGCTATGGCAAACTGCCTTCTAGTTCAATTTGTGACAGCGAACAAACACAATTTATTCAGTCATGCAAGAACCATTTGCTTCATCTATGTTGTTTTGTTCCCGATTGACAATGACTCTGCATAGACCGGTCCAGTGCCATTACTGCAAAATTGGGAGTATCCCTATTCACATTGAAACAAATATGCTGGTAAAATTGTGAAAGTTCAATATCATCCTCACACGGTGGCAAATAAAATGGGTTTTTGCAACAAGCAATTGACAAGCCGACATATTATTGATATCTAACTAGGTAATCCAAAGTACGTTGGCTAGACTTATGCCAGCTAGCGAGCTGAATGTTCACAGATCAACAAGCAAAGTTAATTAGCAAAAAATGTCAGGTCCAAATATGATATAACGGCGCATGCATACCGGAAGTCACGTCCAAATAGCCATAGAAATCTAGTCTCCAAAATCCATTCAAATTAAAATATTTTTTTAAATGCTTCTTGAGGCAAAAAATGATATATGCAATTAATTTAAATTAATAATTAAGCGTACAATTACTTAAAGTTTTCAATCACAAAAGTGCCCTATTTTAAACATATTTCCTGAAGTAGTGGACATCCTGTGTGTATGTGTGTGTGCGTGTGTGTCTGTGCGTATGCGTGCATTCATGCACAGGCATATGAGGGATGATTCGTATCAGAAATCATGCTGCCAGTACCTCAAACGTCTCACCTGAAAAAGCCTCTGTGTTTTAGCCAACTTCTGACATAGTACCTATAATTTCCACAGACTTACAATGGTTATACGCGCATAATGCACATGAGGCTGGCATTGCGCATTTGACAATTTACTCCACACATATATGCCATACATACACCACACCAAAAACAACAACATTGACTTTGTCCCATGTGGACGCAGGTGGTGTGAAAGTGAAGTTGCAATGGTCAGGCATGCTGCGCTTTCTAGCAATGTTTGGCACTATGTCTAACAATTTGAAGTCACATGTACAGGCAGGCGTAAAGCTGCTATGTCTATTGACATGCATTAGCTGATTCAAACGCGAAACATTTTCGCCTCATGATTGCAATACCAAGCCTAGTGTCACTCTTGATGCACTCTCATAAGAGGGTAGCATAATCCTTACAAGGCTATTCCAGAAGATTTCCCGATAAGTGGCGCAAAGTTTCCACTGAATCATAATCAGCAAGGCCTAAACTCTATATTCATAAAATGAATGAAGTAATTTTTCAGATAGTTTGACAGCGCACACCAAATTAACTGGCCAGTTAAAGGAAAATTCATCACAGTTTAGCAATATGCTACATCAATAAAACTGACATTTAGGCTATTCTTAATTATTAATAACAAAAGGTTAATCACTTCTGCTCTGTCTTCCTGAATAGATAGAGCATTTCAAAGAGACTGCAGCAAGTGCAAGGCTAGGCAAGGTGTCATGTACAAGCTGTGCAGCGGTGCTTTTTACTTGAATTAGCTGATGCATTTCATTAGATGCAGCAACCACTACACTTGGCGGTACATGTGACTGAAAATTTTCAAAGTGTTACCTGTGGTGTCAGACATTGATGGATAGTGCAGCACCCCTGACCATTGTAACGTCACACAATGCCACATGTGCTCCTACACATAACGTAATTCATGGGTGGGCAGATTTCACATTTTGGAGGCAGGTGCTCGTGTGATGTACTGGCGTGCATGAATTTGGATTAGGATCACCCCCCATGTGCACTTGTGTGTGAGTATGTGTCTGTGCATGCATGCTTGCATATATGTGTGGGTGTGTGCGCGCGCGCGTGTGTATCCAAGAAACTGAAGGGATATTGTTCCTGTCCAGTAAATAACTAGGGTAACCAATGGTGAAAGTTAAGGCAGGTTAACAGGAAATTAGTACAGTCATTCTTTGATCTTGATTGAAAATGATAAAACTATAGGTGCCTGGAAGGCAACAGGGCTGTCATCTATGTCATTGTGACTCCAACACATATAATATGACAGCTTTACAGTAGTAAGAGTGTAGAACAGTGTGCCCAAATCAAAGGCCTAACATAACATATTATCACACTCACACGAGCAAAATAAATACAAACAAAAAAATAAGTTCGAACCACTGATTGAAATAGAATAACTGGATTGCTGGCGTGATAGTGAACTGTGTTGGGAGGTTGAAGTAACCGGAAGTGGTCAAGTGCGAATATTAACATAGACACAAGCACACATGTTCACTCTTTCCGTTTCAAGAATATCTTTAAAACAATGGAGAATCAATGCTGAAGAGTACAATACAAAGTGTTATCTGTAAGATAATGTACTGCTCACTAGCCTTGAAAATATGTGCACACTATTAATAGATAAAATCACACGTTTCACTGCTTATATTACTTAAAAACCTTCAATATGTGATCTCGACACAATCATCTTCATCTTCTCATGAATCACGTATACTGTCTGCTCCACAATTTACAGATGCTACCCTCTCACTCTGAATCTGTGGGCTTTTTCCACTGTAGTGGAATGCCATTTGGATTATATGGTGCCACATGCTAGTGCGTCAGCCCTCTTTCACGGTAAATCTGTCACACTCATTCCAGATGCAGCATTCTGCAGAAACTGCCACTACCAGAGCCTCACAAACATTCAACAGTCAGGAAAACGTCACCGCTGCACACACATATACTTGCATTTATGCACTTAGATTAACTCACGCACTCAAGTAAACATACATACATAATACACATACAAATGTGAAGATTTATAAATCAATTACATTTTTTTTCAAGATTTTGGTGCCATGGCCTCCTTTGATAACAGTAAATTATAGCCTTAAGACAGGTCTTTAAGTGTTCGTGGATACAGTACTAATCAGGCCAAGCAATAGACCTTGCTAAAACATTACTGGGTCAGGTTATCTTTCACCAGTTTAGGAGGGTAAATGGCCATCACTTTATAGTGGTTTGGCAGAGTCATTAATAATAATTCATACAATACCATACTGTATGGGAGAAGCCAGGCTAGAGTAATCCAGATGAGAACACTCAATTTGAATGATGCACAATGCACAAAAAGTACACAAAAGTATTTAAGAAACATATAAAAACATGAAAAAATCAGTAATTCATTTATAAATATGATAATTAAGACAATGAAATAGTATGCTGAGTATCACAAAAGCAGACAAGATCAAGTATATTGCAACCTAGTTCAATATTTTCATATCAATTCATTCTTCTCTGGCAAAAAAAAAGTCAGTGATGTCCAAAAGTGTGCCATTATGACATGCAGGTAGCAGTCACCAATACATTTTACTTCACCGCATTACTCCTCCCAGTCTGAAAGTAAAACTAGTGTGGAACCATTTTGAAATTCGCCTGGTGTCTGAGCCAAAACCTTCCTGACTGCTTGTGACTGTGTGTGAGATATAGAGATGTTGATAATTTTGTGTGCTTTTTCCCTTATCCCCACACCAATGTTATCTTTACTTTATCAGGAGTTGAACTGGTGGATAATATAGTTTGGTAACAAATTTCGTAGGACCTTGTTATAAATGAATAACGTTTCCCTTATTTGCATACAAAGGGAGAAAAATGTATAAAAATAAATACTAGGTACTGTTTAGGCTTTATATTTCCACTTGAGTTGGAAAAAAGCAGACTGTTGCTGTGTTGAATCTTAATTTTGGTTGTTTGCTACTCTTGTTTGATACATTTTTTAAAATTCTCAAAAATACCATTGTCCAACAATTTATTCCAGAACATTAAGTTATTTGCTGAATGGTTGCATTGTCAGCTAAAGACATGCAATGCAATCTGCATGGTGGAACTACCATGACTTCACTGGCAGGTTCATCTGTCATGGTTGATCTGTTTGAACATTAAATTTGTTAATTCAGGTCAAAAATTTTTTGACCAGTTGAGGGATGGGGCAAAAGGGCAGGAATTCAGACCATAGACGTAGATTTTAGTTGGGATGGTCAAAATGTGTCCCGACCAACTTTGAGACGTGGCAAAAATATCCTGACCATCTTTGGATCAATGGGGAAAACGACAGAAACACACTGATCAAATGTTATGTTCATTTTGTGGCTTTGTCCCATCCTTAGGTAATCAGAGGTCCAATCTGAAGTGTTTCTCTCGGTCAATGGTTGAACCTGAAGTGTTTCTCCCCTTCATTTCTTTATTGTGGAGATTTACGGGAAACATTAAAACCAATGAAATGTCCAAGTAGGCGATTTACATTAGCTATCTAACCTTTCTCAGCAATTTGCTAAAAATGCAGTTATCAAAGAACAAACACGAAAATGGAAGAAAAAAGTAGAGAAGAAGATGAGGCTAGGGTAATACAGTCTAAAGTTAATTCCTATTTCTGTTTCCTGGTGCAATGTGCTACAGTTTAATACCTGCGGAAAATCATATGACGCTACTTTGGCTAGCCACGATACTATCTGGCTAGCGAGCTAATTAACTGGTTAGAGACGTACTCCTTTCGCATGGGACTTCATTTTAAATGTCGCTGGATTATTGTATCTAGCTTGGCAATTTCGCCTACCCAAGGTAATTGGCAACTAGATGCGAGTACCAAGCTAACTTTGCACGCAGCTTTTGTTTGAAGTTGAAATGGTCACTGAATTGGAGATTTAAGATCTAGGCTACAAGAATGTGCTTAATCTTGAAAAATTAATTAATTTTTTTTTTTTTTTTGCTTTCAGCAATAAGATTGAGATTGTCTGAAAATGCCAAATATGGGCTTCTTTTCAAAATAAGCCATAGTGTTTAAATGGTTCTCTAACTTATATGGGAACCATGTGGGATATTGAGAACAGAAACTGACCAAAGGATTTCACAATCTTGATTTGTACAGCTGTTAATTTGGTGATTGACATCAGACAGTAGCTAATGTTAGATCACTAGCAAATAAATCACCATATAATGATTGTAACGTTCGCTTATAATACAAAATGCAATCAATTAGGCTAATTAAGTAACTTATAAATTGTGAAAAGTATTTCAATGTTTTGATATTGTTAAGCTTCATAATAAATGTTCAGAGTTATAAACTTGTATTCAAAAATCAAATCAAAAGTATTTGTTTGCAAAATAGAAAAACAAGTTTATGAATATGGCATCTACAATGCATCTTTGAAAATTATGAAGGCAGAGCACTCAGCATTGTAATAAAAAAATAGTAAATCACAGTAACACTCATTAGGTTAATCTCTGTTTACAGAAAAGGCAGTATTTGCATTGAAATAATTGCAATAATAATAATAATTGTACAGCTTGCACCATATGCACTTTCGCATTACATGTGTGTCCCTACCAGCTCTCACATTAAACCTATGCCCTCGATTCAGACCACATCTCTAGAGTTCTGAGTCTGTTCCAGACTGTGTTTTATAACATACATTGAAATGTTCATTAATTTACTTATACCCATTTCTTTGGCCAAAAAAAAAAAATGGTGGGTTTGTAGTCGGTACATCACTCAGTAATTTGTTAGGGTCATTTTCAATTTTCAGAAACCTCTCTACAATCACTTAAATCAACATGAGGAGCATATACAGATATATATTATATATATATATATATATATATATATATATATATATATATATATATATATATTACCCACACAAATGACTACAGATATACACTAGGCACACATTGGCAAGAAGACATAAACTTTAAGTCATCAGCACTAAACAAAAAAAAAAAAACAGTACGATAAGAAATGACAGGATATATAGGGAGTGACTTGACATAGTTTCAGAAAATAAAGTAAGAGAAGCAAGAAGACATACTGGAGGAAAATAAAGGTCCCAGAGAGAAACACAGTGAAAAGAGGCCACTCAGCAGACTGATGACAGCAGTTTTTAAGATGCTCCACTTACCATGTAAGTAACGGATGCAAGCCAAGCCTTTATTTCACCCCCCTCCTCTCTCCACTCTGACCCTCCTTTCCATGCACACGAGCGGTTGCACGCAAACACGTACAGACACGCGCATACACACACACACACACACACTCACACACACACACATACACTGCATCTCAGCTGTCTGTCATAAGCTGATGATGATTATTGATTAATGGAAACCCACAAACATGTGGGCAGAATCCACACTTTTTAATCCACGTGTCATGACCTGCCCGTTCTATTCAGTGTCATGTTGAATTCAGCGCTCAGTCTCACCGGAGTACTGATATCCCACCTGCTCCACCTCTGAATAGGATAATTAGGATCACGTATTGCTCATCACCCGATTAGTTAATCTCTGAGATGACCATGATGCGTAAAACCTCCTATCTCCAGAATTTTTCTGATTGGCGGATTTCACTTTGGATGAGCTGCCTTCCTTGTTCTCATCATCCAAAGTGAAATCCACCAATCAGAAAAATTCTGCAGATAGGAGGTTGTGCGCTTTGGTCATCGAAATACTCACTCTCCCCAGGAATTCCTTGCAGAGTCTTGGTAGAGTCCATCTAGCTGTGCTGTGTCCAGCATTATACAGCCAGATATCAGTCTTTCGCTCCTCAATTATGTTTGTTTGTGTTCAACCCCACATCTCTTTCCAGGAGCCTTGCTTCAAGATATTAAAGTCATGCTTTTCTTTGCACTTGGATCCTTCCCTTCATCCTTTCACCAGGGTACAATACTTTGTGCACTGCTGTCTTTACATCATGATAACGGACAAACAGTACTATTTGCTTAATTAGCAATTGAACAATTGATTCGCTCAGTAACAAGAGGAATGCCTGGTCTGTCTGTCTGTCTACTCATTATTATGCTTAAATGCATTTTGGCATCAAATGTGAAAACATCCTCTTAAGATTCCAAAAATTAAATGAGGACAAATATGTAAAAAACAATTTTCACTCCAAGGAAACCAATTTAGAATCAGTGATTTATGAGTTGCACTGTTGAAAATACATACATTATAAGTTGTTATCCATTTTAATGTTCTTTTTTTTTTTACTTTAAAAGTAAATCAAGTGGCATAGTAAAATACAATTCTCATTCATCCTAGTTTTCATGACCTATGATGGACATTCTTTGAAAAAAAAAATCTGAAATATTAGATTCTTTTCTCAATAATTTTTAATTATTTCCCAACTCTTTGGGGGAGGAAATTGTTTTTGGTGACATTTCTTTGTCTGTGTATGTACTGCCAGCTGTTCATCAAAAAAATCATTCACTGAAAGGAAACTAAATTTTCAGGAAGGATGTGCCAGGGTGCAAGGACCACCCAATTAAATTTTGGACCCTCTTGGATCAAGATCAAAGTCACTGAAAAACCAGGTGGGGCAGTTGTTCCTGGCATCACCAGTAACAGGTTATAGCAATCCTTACAATCTTAAATTTTAGCCTTGCCATCTATTTGTCATTAACATTTGTCAATCATTATTGGCTACATAGAATATCCTGGGAAAACCATGTTAATAAGGCATTGGAAAAAGTTCAGAGTGTTCTTGTGTTAAGACACGAAGCTACTAAAATAGTGGCTGAAGAACCTACATTTTTTGAGGCATAACACACCATGAAAATAATAGTTGGTCTTGACATTATAAGAAATCCAAAAACACACAGAACCATCAGGAACTGTGGCCAGTTTTCATTGAGGTAAGATGAGAACCAATAAATCTTGATCTGTACTCAATCATTTTTCTTGATTAAAAAGATTTCCAATGATAAGAATGAGCCATCGGCAGACATGCAGCTTTATTCTTAATGCAATGTTACAAGGATTGAATAGAAACTGTCTTAGTTACTTCACAAAGAAAGATTAAGTACTATGTTAACTTCCGTGTTTGCTTCTAACAAACCTTGAATTATCTAAACTTTGCTTTTTGATTGTTTAATTACAACAAAGTAAGCGAAAATTAGCGACAAATATCAACATATGAATAATGTTGATTGAAATGCAATTTTGCATCCAAATGACGCGGTTTCTTTCTCATCTTACCTTAACAAAAACCAAAAAAAAAAAAATATATATATATATATACATATATATTTAGCCACATCTGATAATGTTGAGGATTTTTGGAGTCCATGTAATGTTAATGTAAATCAGAGGTCTCAAACTCCAGTGCCTGAGTGCCGCAGTGTCTGCTGGTCAAGGCTGACTAGACTGTGTTTTTAATCAGAAAACGTCTCCCCGCCCCCAGAAACCCCAAAAACAAAATGCACCAGTTTTGAAGGCAGTCAATGTGCCAACGAAATTTTGTAAAGGAATATTCTGCAGTTTCTGAATTATGATATAGAGACAGTTTGGGAACGCCGACGGGAGCCCTCCAAAAACAATATGCCATCCGCAACCTGCTGGGAGAGAAAGTGAAACTTTGCACTGACGCATGGATGAGTCAAATTGTTAAAATAAAGCTGAGAGGAGGCTGGAGACGTATTTTGCAGTGTTAGAGTAAGAGATATGGAATCTGAGTGCAGGTCCCCATGAGGCAGCACCAGCCCTACTCATGGGCGTGGCCACCACTGTGATTTATTGCCATCTCTGCAGTAGCGGCTCATTGCTTTAATACTTGGTCTGATAAAGGGGCCGAATTTTCTGATCTCTAGACACGCTGTTCAAGGAGCTGGGTTATGGACAGTGAAACATGCTGGCAAATGTTTCTTTCTATGTTTTTTCCCCTTTCCAGGAGGGTTTTGATTGTTAGACTGGCCTTTTTATTGGTTTATATGATCTGCTAAATATCGATTTGAGAAATAGTAAGCTTTACATTTCATTCAATATTTGTACATTTTTGGCCTGTTTGTTCCCGATATGTTCATAGCTGACCCCAACCCTGCATTTCAGCATGTAGTGGATAGGTTGATAGGAAGCGAACGTCCTGAGGACAGCCTCTACTGGGGCAACCACACGCTGTTAACTCGGCAGTCTTTTGCAGTCCATGAGTGTTCAGTGAGTACTTAAGTCTTGCTTTTTGGCTCCCTACTCCAAATAATTTCATGTCAAGGACTTGAAGTTAAAGAAGAGATTCTTGAGTATTTACGGTGCGCCCATGTTTATGCAGAGCTACTCTCCAAATACAACCTGAATTCCAAAATAGTTGGGATGCTGTGTAAAATGTATATAAAAACAGAATGCAATGATTTGCAAATCTCATGAACTGACATTTTATTCACAATATAGCATAAACAACATATCAGATGTTGAAAGTGAGACATTTTACCATTTCATGAACAATATTAGGTCATTTTGAATTTGATGGCAACGATACATCTCAAACAAGTTTGGATAGGGCCATGTTTACCATTGTTTAGTATCCCCTCTTCTTTTAACAGCAGTCTGTAAACATCTGGGAAATGAGGAAACCTATTGCTTTTGGGAGAGGAATGTTGTCCCACTCTTGTCAGATGTAGGATTCTAGATGCTCAACAGTCCTGGGTCTTCTTTGCCAGATTTGTCGTTTTATGATTCGCCAAATATTTTCTATTAGTGAATGGTCTGGACTGCAGGTTGGCCAGTTCAGCACTCAGACTCTTCTACTGCGAAGCCATGCTGTTGTGATGGATGCAGTATGTGGTTTGACATTGTTTTGTTGAAATATGCAAGGCCTTCCCTGAGAGAGATGTTGGGGTATACTGTATACCTCTGTATACTTTTCAGCATTGATAGTGCCTTTCTAGATGTGTAAGCTCCCCATGCCATAGACACTAATGCAACCCGATACCATCAAAGATGTAGGCTTTTGAACTGGGCGCTGATAACAAGCTGGATGGTCCCTCTCCTCTTTTGACACAGTGTCTGTGGTTTCCAAGTAGAATTTCAAATTTTGATTAATCTGACCACAGAAAAGTTTTCCATTCTGCCTCAGTACATTTTAAAAAAACTTTGGCCCAGAGAAGACAGCGGTGTTTCTGGATCGTGTTCATATATGGTTTCTTCTTTGCATGATACAGCTTTAGCTTGCATTTGTAGATTGCACGGCAAACTGTGTTCACAGACAATGATTTCTGGAAGTGTTCCTGAGCCCATGCAGTGTATTCCTGTGCAAAATCATGTCTGTTTTAAATGCAGTGCCGCTTGAGGGCCTGAAGATCACAAGCATCCAATACTGACCTTCAGACTTGTCCCTTGCACATAGAGATTTCTCCAGATTCTCTGAATCTTTTGATGATATTATGTACGGTAGATTCAAAGTCTTAGCAAGTTTACATTGAGGAACATTCTTCTGAAATTGTTCCACAATTTTCAGATGCAGTTTTTTGCTGATTGGTGAAACTCTGTCCATCTTTACTTCTGAGAGACTCTGACTCTCTTTTTATACCTGATCCTCCAGCTGTTTTATTATTAGTACCATTTACTTTTCTAGCCTTTTGTTGCCCCTCTCCTAACTTTTTTGAGATGTGTTGCTGGGCTGTAGGACTCTTTGTCCCCAAACTTTTCATCCCCTTGGAATTTTCCTCCCTGAACTCTTCATCCCAGGAGGGCTCATCCCCAATAATGTTTTTCCCTCTTCCTACATTATAACACTATCCCTAACCCTAGCCCTTATATCATGGTGATCTGTCTGTCATCCATTCGTTCATCTGTCTGTCAACAATGGGGGCACATTTGTGTATCATTAGGGGATGAAGAATCCAGGGACGAAAAGTCCAGGGACGAAACGTCCTCAGGGACAAAAAGTCCTCAGGGACGAAGGATCCGGGGACAAAAATTCCATGGGGATGAAAAGTTTAGGGATGAGAAATCTGGGGACAAGGAGTCCTGTTATCCCGTTGGCTGCCATCAAATTCAAAATGAGCTAATATTTTTCAGGAAATGGTAAAATGTGTCACTATCAACATCTGACATGTTTTCTATGTTCTTTTGTGAATACAATGTGGGTTTATGAGATTTGTAAATCATTACATTCAGTTTTTTTCACAATTTACACAGCATCCCAATTTTTTTTTTTGAATTGGGGCTGTACATATACACTGGAATGGGAAAAGAACATGCTATGGTGGCATGCAGGCATTTTGATTTATTACAGTCTTCGGATTTATGAAACCTTTTTTTGCTGCACACACTGGTTCAGGACGTGGCACAGATGACTGGGAGATGGACAGAGCTGAAGTTACTGGGTGGGGTGGTGACTGCTCCACAGTGGCTGGTAGCTCTGAGAGGAATCTGACCACAGGATTCAATCACTCTCCCCTGAGAATGACGTAAACAGCTCTGGACCCAATTTCTAAAAATAACCCTTCAGGGAACCAGAATTGTTCATCAGAATGATTCAGATTTGTTTTCCCTAAATTGGGGCATGCAGGCTCTCGGACCAGCTGCAGAGACAGACAGAGAAGAGTTTAGTATCCTCCTTACAAGTGTAATGATAAACCTTATGGTATTACCAAACTGCTCCGTGCCTAATCTCAATCTACCCTAAAACCCCCCCTCCTAAGCCTGTTTTATTGCCCCTTACAGGAACATCACAGTGATATGCAGGCATACTGGTTTGGGCCCACACACTCACATACACACACACAAACAAATGGACACACATGCATGCAAAAATATGCACGCTCTCAGAGACACGCTCGCACGCAAATGCATGCTCACACACACAGACACAAACAACACACAGAAGCACATACACGCAGTTGCGAGGGAAAAATTGGCCGGCAGAAGAAAAATATACAGGATATAGTAGCAGCAATATCATACACCTGACAATATCAAACCAGGCAAAGCACAGCAGGAACACCGATCACCCCACAGAAACCAGAGCTACAGAACAGTAATGCACAGAGAAAAGAGGGGTAGAGAGAGAGGGCGCAAGAGCAGCCACACCACTTTGACTACAGCCATATATAGAAAGAGAGAAACAGAGGTCAGGTACACAGCGAGTGGATATATTTACTCTGTCATCAAAGCGCCATATTCCACTGGCCGCCCGGGCCCCAGAGGCCACGCTACTGTCCTGATCGACAAGCCAGCGCTGCACCGCGTGGGCCTAGAAGACACACCACATGGAAACCATTAATACATCACACAAATGCAGCGTGCATGTGTGTGTGTGTTACACAGGTGTCTGTGCGGCAGCACAGGGTTACAGTTTCAGGGACATGTTTGCAGGCTTAATTCTCCATTGACATTGGCCAAGACCCGAATACTGATTCACAGCAGTAATGTGCTCACAGCTGCCAACATTTTTTACTGCAGTAAATGGGAAATTAATTGTTTTGTATGCAGAAATTCACATCCGTTGATAAAGCCACTGATTGACACAGTAATCTGTTCATAAAATGGAAAAAAAAAAATGGAGTTACAAATGGAAACCTCATCCCTAGAGATGCTCATCCTCCCAAAGCTAAACACTTTCCACCTCTTAAACTGGAGCAGAAATGGACTTTAAAACATATTCCTCCTCTGCAAGATAAGCTTCGTCCACACGTAACAAACTCAGAACAATGGATTCCGCTCTTAAAATACAATAAAATAAAACACCATCCTCCTTTACAAGACAATCTCCAAACCCTTCTGTGACTCCAGTTCCACCTCTTCACATACAGAATCACCCTCTCCCTGACACAAGCTCCATCCTCATTCATAAAAATTCAACAGCAAATTAACACAAACATATCCCACAGGGATGAATAATCAAATGAGTAATGATACGAGAGAGACAGAAAAAATGAAACTCTTCCCTGAAATTCATGTTAATTGAGTTGGGTGGTGTGTGAACAGCTCTCATCCACTGGTGTAATGAATATGTGTCCATGTGTGCAGAAGATGAGCAGTGTGTGTGCAGGCACATGCGAGCATGCGCATCGGCGCACACAGACTGCAGTGGGGACAAATGCTTTCTGGTTTCAATGCCTCAGCATGCTGTTCTGAGACATGATGCATAGGGGAGGGGATGATTTGTATGCAGCGCTGGGGAGGGCCAGAGCGAGGCAGATTGTGTTTATAATTGGATCAGAGAGCGCAGAGGCAGCAATAACATGGAGCTGAAGGGTAAGGGGGAGGACTGGTGTTGATCAAATCACCAGGTCGTACACTGTGGAAATCTGAGGAGCAGAGGCACTGACACTGTACTGACACTGACAACACTGATAATTACACTTTCACCACTGTAACCAATACCCTCCACCACTGCACTGATACTCCACAGTGGCACTGAAAATATTCACCATCAATTGACCTCTTTGAACAATACGATATACAGTTCCCCTTACTTGTCTGTCTATATTCCCCTTTTTCCCTCGCTAGCAAGTTTTCAACTTCCAACTATAGCTATAACACTTGGATTCATAAATCCAAATCATCTAAATTCCAGTCAGACATCCATCCTTCTCATTCAGTTAAAGTCTGTTCACCTTCTCTGTCTTCCTTAATAACTGATATTTTACATTCCTCTCTTACTTTTGGTCTTGTTTCTTTGTCTCGCAAAACTGTTGCAATAACTTAAATATTTAAGAAACCTGGTGCAGACTACAAAATTTTGAAGAACTTTTGCCCAATTTTGGGGGCGCCCCAGTGGCTCATCGGTCAAGCGTGCGCACCGTAAAGGCTGTGTCCTTCCTGCAGCGACCTGGATTTGATTCCGGCTCATGTCATTTTCTGCATGTCTTCCCCCATTCTTCTCCCCAACCTTCCTGTCTCTCTACACTGTATAACTGTCAAATAAAGGAAAAATTCCCCAAAAATTAATCTTTAAAAAAAGGTATTTTTGCCCTATTTTTAAATACCATTTCTCTGCAAAATACATGACAGTTTAAGCTCAGATACACACGCACTTGATTGGAAACAATCCGTTTTAACAATTTTAATCTGGATTTAGTTCTTCTCACAATACTGAAACAGCCTTGATGAAAATTACCGATGACCTGTTGATGGCAGCTGACTCTGGGCTTTTATCCATATTCGTTTTTCTTGGTCTGAGTGCGGCCTTTGATACCATCTGCCATAACATCCTCACAGAGCGATGAGTTTCAGTGGAATTATAGGTACCCCTCTTTCCTGGCTTAGATCATATCAGTTTGTGTTAAATTTGAGATCGCAATCCATTCCAGTTACTAGCGGGGTTCCCCACGGCCCTGTTTTAGGCCCCTTCATCATCATTAATATTTCCCCCCTTGGCACAATATATGCCTTAACGCATTCCTGCTGGAATGGAGAAGGAAACCTGAAATCCAACAGTTGCTGGTATGCCATTTTGTCCCATCACTGTCCTTCTCGGGTGTTAGGTATCAACATCCAACAGTGCCTCAACGTTTGCCCAAAATTTCCGTGGAGTTTTGTCAGAGTGTCTGTTTTTGGAGCACATTGTTCATTAATCATTATTGCTGCTTTTATTATTTACCTTCCACTTCTTGTAATTATTTTTAGGAAATTTGTTATTCAGTTTCACGATTATACCGATGACACCCAGCTCTATCAATCTAACAAGTCTACTTCCTCACTTCCCTCCTCTTCTTTTTCCAGCTATTTACAAGAAATTAAATCTTGGTTCTAATGCAACTTTCGTCGTCTTAATAATGATAAAACACAGTTTTTATCTTACTTTTGGCACTTCTATTTTTTCCTTTGGGTTTGGGTTTGATTCTAGACAGCACTCTGTCCTTTGAAGCACATATCAACAATGGCATGTTCACAGTTGTCTTTTCAATAATACATCTTAAATATGCTTGCACATGTGTGTCCATACTTGACCCTTCAGTGCAACCTGCCTGATCGGATAATGACCAGGGGTGCATTCCCTGAAAGCGCAGATGGTTACTTACATAGTTGGAGCCATTGACTGTGAATGGATGAAGTATACAAGTTGCTAAAATAGTAAGAAACTATGTTTTTAGGAAACGCACCCCAGATATGTTCCCATGTGGATAACTTCCCATTCAAAAGTTGTCCATTCAAAATCGGTTGTGGCAGAAGAAAGAAGCCTCTGCTTTTTTAACATTTTGTTTAGTCAGCAATGGTGGCAGGGTCGTTATGAGGCACACTCTGTTGAGGGGAGGGCAGTGGAAACAGAGCTTGCACACTAGAGTCTGATCTCAGCGCTTTTAGACAGCAGGTCTCAGCCCCCTTTTCCTCCATCTTTGGATCTCCTCCCTTGCTCTGTGCACTCGGAATAGGAACTCCCATGTTGCTTGAAGATGATGCAAGACCTATGTTTTGTAAATTGTCCAGATTGTACCCACATGCTGTCCACATCTCACTGAGATCCAAATGCAATGTGAGCCAGGCCACCTCGGCATGTGGTCTGGCTGATCAGACCTAATGCAGGTGAGTTTCTATCTCGCAGAGTACCGGCTTGACAGTGACTGCATTCTGACATGATCAGATGACAGAAGTTGCAAGAAAAAGACGTGTGTAACCATGGCCAAAGGTACATACATAATATGTAACTATTTTCAACAATGTTTTACTTTCAGCCACGCAATATTAATCCCCTTTATCTGTTACTTTCACCTTACAGCACTGCCATTTTCACCCATAGTCTGATTACATCCCGTATTGACTACTGTAATTCTATCCTCTTGATACTCCCCATACATATACTGATGTTCTCCATGCTGATACTGTTCATATTTACATTAATGCTCTCCACACTAATGCATACTCCCCAGACTGACATTGATTCAACCCATAATGATGCAAATAGCCACTCAACAGATATTAATGCTCGCCATAGTGACAGTGATACAGCAAGCATAACTTCAGTAGTGCATTCGTGGGTGAGGTCCAGAAGTCCTGGCCTTGCATCATATGAAAAAATTAATACACTGAACAAAAATAAATAAATAAATCACTCTTAGAGTAGCCTCTTTTCATGTACTAATGATTAGTCTTCAGTAAAGCATAATCAGAGCCACACATTCTCCCAGTCCTTCATCCGTCTTGCTCCTCATTCTCATCAATGTTCTTGCTTTCTCTTTTCTTTTCTCCTTCTCTTCTCAGAGCTTAACCCTGCCTCCCTTCCCTCTCTTCTTGCCCCCTCTCTCTCTTCATTCATCTTTTTCCTCCTCATCCATTATCTCAGCTTCTGACCCCAACAGAAGACAGAGGGATGACAGGCAATCTTCTCCTTTATAAATTATTCACTGTAACCTGAGGTGTTCGAAGGAAAATGTAGGAAATTTAACGACAGCTGTATGACAGATGGAAAATATATTCAGTTTAAATGCCTCAGCATGCTGCATTGAAGCAGTTAGCAAGTGAGCACTCAAACATGCACACACAAGCGACACGCACACGCGCGCTCATGGACACACTCCTCAAATATAGCAATCCATCAACTGTGACAATCAGGGACAGCGGTAAGGCCAAAGTGAAGGGTCCCACCAATAAATCCTGCTGAGTTTACTACCACGCCCACATGCATACTCAGTGGAAGAAAGTTTAGCTCTGCTACACACAAACCCATGTGCACATATACAGTCAGATGCATAAATGCTTGGGCAGTAATACTTATTTTAGTGGTGTTCTACTTCATGTTGGAGTTGAAATCAAATCATAAATATGAAATCGAAGTGCACGCTTCCACATATAATGGTAGGGTATTTCTTTTAAACTTGGGTAACAGCGTGAGAATTGCACTTTTTGTACAGCTTACATTGACCCTCCCGCGCAGCCTTTCCACAGCTAAGCGCGTGTAATTCCATCATTAATTAATTTACAAGGAGCCAGATTTAAGATCTAGAGTTGATTTCAAGCTTAGTATTTGCCCTTGGAATCTGTTGTTTTTAAGTCTTAAAATGAAGTCCACAGAGCTGTTGTGGCCAATGAGGTGAAAACATCATTAGACTGAAAATATCTAAACAATTGCTTCAGAGAGATAGCAAAAAATTTAGGTGCGGCCTATTACTTACTTGATGCATTCTTATTTTTAAAAAAAAAGGCACACGTGATCTCAGGAACACCACAGGGCCCAGAAAACCACAGAGTTACCCACAGAGGTGGGTAACAGAATATTTTTTTTCTGTCAAAGAAAAATCTCTGAACTAAATACAGAGGGTTTATCAAATATTTATATATATACTTTATTGAACCCCATGGGGTAATTTGTCCTCTGCATTTGACCCATCCTATAGTTAGGAGCAGTGGGCAGCCACAGAGCTGCGCCCGGGGACCAACTCCAGTTCTAAAGCTAGTTCCTTGGTCAAGGGGTACTGGTTGGAGTGTTCCTATGAGGCATGTTTTTGTGGGTGGGGGAAACCAGAGTACCCGGAGGAAACCCACGCAAACACGGGGAGAACATGCAAACTCCACACAGAAAGGCCCCAGGCCGGATTCGAACCCACAACCTTCTTGCTGTGAGGCAGCTAACCAGTGTGCCACCGTGCCGCCCATTGGTTAGCCTCAAAAACCAGTTGCTTACAAAAAAAAAAAGAAACCTTATGAAAAGCTTATGCAGTTTTGGAACAGCGAACTGTGGACAGATGAGATTCATCATGTACCAGAATGATGGAAAGAGAAGAGTGGCGTAGAGAAGAAACTGCTCCTGATCTGAAGCGTATCACCTCATCTGTGAAGCGTGGTTATGTGTTGGCATGTATGGCTGTCAATGGAACCAGTTTGCTGGCATTATGTGACAACTCATCAAAGCAAACGATGAGCTATGAATTCTCTATGTCCATATCATCTGCTCAGATTCAGCAGAATGCCTCAAAACTCACAGTGCAGATGGACAGTGACCAAATCACACCGAGAAAACCAAAGACTTTTCTAAAATTAAGAAGTGGAATGTCCTTAAATGGCCTGAATATCACTCGCTGAGGGTAAAAGAAGGCTGAACTCTTTTGGAACAAGCAGAAAGGAAAGAGAGGGGTAGCAAAACCCTGGCAGAGCGTAACCAGGAAGACACCAGGCGTTGGGTAATGTCTTCTGTTTCCAAACATTAGGCAGTCATTGACTTTAAGTACTAAAAATGTCAAATAAATTTATGATTATGTCCGTTACTTTTCAGCCACCAAAATTGTGGGATTGGCCATGTATAAAATTGGTAAATATTCCAGCGGTTCCTTCAAAAAAATTTTGACAAACCCTTAAATTAAAGCTCAAACTCTGTGCTCCAAGCAGATCCTGATTCTTTAATTTCAAAATCCATCGTGGCGGCATAAGCAGCCGAAATTACAAAAACTGTGTCAATATTCAAATACTTATGAACCTGACATACACACACACGTACAGGCAAACACACGCTGTGTGCAAACACATGCACACAAATACAAACCCAAATATTCAGTCACAGAAGGTTCTGTGAGTAATCCTTATTTGTGGGATGCCATAGTCCTTCTGTAAAGATGACACAGCATTGGCATTATTCATGATTTCATCAGCTGGGAAGAGCCGGTATGTAAGTTCAAAGATCAAGCCACATTAGCCTGGAAATAGCAGACGCCAAGCTCACACATTAGACAATATCACACAAATTGCTAAAGCAAGGTCAAAGGAAGGTCAAATTACCCCACACAATGATGAGCAAAAATCTACAATTAGCTGCAATATCACTGATATTCATTATATTTTCAGTAAGGTCCAAACACAAGCTGTGCTGACTAATAAGAAGCTTCAGTGTGAAGCTTCCAAAACAGAGAGCAGATAGATGCTGATCTCCAATAACAGAGGTCACCTCCTCCTCTCAGCCTCTGTCATGTGAAGATATAGGACAGTACAATCATTAGGGAAAAGAAGCAGTGGCGGGGGGGTGGGGGGGGGGGGGTATAGAGAACAGAACCAAGAATGTTCCATCATTATTCATTATTAATTGTGAATGTGTGAGGTTACAGAGGTTTTTTTCTAGTGTTGCAAGCTGTTGTACTGCAGTACAGACAAGAATGCAAGCACTATGGTCAAATATTTCTGAACAATATTATGGGTTTCCAGCTGCTCTACCTTCAAAAACTTATACTATACTACATACTACTGCGCAGGTAGAGGTGCAGCTTTTCACAGTTAAGTTATTAATCCATCATTAATTCATTTTGTCTCTTTTGCCATCACTCCTATGAGACAAAGCTCCTGGGTATATCTGATGTTCTGCCTTCTTTACTTATCCTGAGTTTATCGGTCGAGGGTCTCCTGGGGAATTTTAGTGCACATAAGGAAAGCAGCAAAAAAGGGGGTGTTTTCGGACAGCGACAGCTCTCCAGTACAAACGGACTAAGAGAAACAGGAAGAAATACACCGAGAGCCTGAGTAAGACCTGATCAAAAATTGATAGGCAACTGAGCATACTCGCATAAGCACATTTGTAGCATTAAGTGTGTCTGCGTCTCCCAGTCAATGTCTTCTGGCAAATTATTGCATGCTAAGGGCTCTCAGCTCAGCAGATGAAAATGGGACAGAGTAATAGTTTCTTTAAACTGACATTTTGCCTAAACCTGTTTTAAAGGTCTTCTTAGTTATTTAAAAAATGCTGTAGACGTGTATTATTGCCTGTAATTCACAAATCCAGCTTTCGTATTTGTATGTCATATTGGCAAAAAAACTTCATGATATGCTTATCTGTTCAATATCCTGCGAAGAAATCACTTCTGTACTTGTAACCCAATTTACAGATATACTAATACTTAAGACTTTTTCATGACAACTGCATCATATTAGTACATATTCATATCATGTTTGGTCTTGTTATTCTCCGGGGAATCCAAGGAGTTGAATGGAGTATGTTTCATTCCCATTGAAATTATGGTTCATTCCCTTTTAGAAACTCCTGAAAATTGGTTAGAATCCTCTCGGGTCACTCCTCAATCCACTAGAATCACTCCTCTCTCAGCTAAATCGCTTTATTACATCCTCTAAATGGTGGAAACCCAAAAACCAGATTCGACCCCCTTTCCTGTTTGTTTATGGCCATGCTGCCTGGATCAAAGACTTAAAGGAAAGAGAAACAATCCATTCTGGGAAAATCGTATCCGATCTCTCCCCGTGCACATGAGAGTGTGTGTAGTACCCATTCTCTTTAGTCAGGGAGGATTGTATTCGACCTCTCCCCGCGCACGTTAGTGCCTGAGTAACCTGTCTAATTATGGAAGCCTCGCAATTCGAACTTCCTGTCTGCTTGCGGCGTAAGTAGCCTTTTCTTCCAGGTATGATTTTATTCTCCTCTTCCAAATTGTGTGTAACCTGTAATTAGCTTAATGTTGATTTGTTTGATCCAAGCTCGTGCCAACCTGGTGAATAAATAATTGTAATTCCTTTAAGCTTGCTTGTTCTCAGTGACTCCTAATCCTTTTATTCTTTCTAGCCACGTTACGACCGGTACTTAGGGGGCCATTCCTTACCATTCCAGACTAGCTAGCTGATGTTTATAGGTAGTGATGGGTTTTAAGTTGGATTGCAAATTACGGCCTACCCCTAAAGGGTTTATGTAGTACTGGTCCTGGAGATTCGGCCTTAAGGGTACCCTTGGGCTTATAAACTGGTGCCTGGCCGATACCCTTAGGCGCCCTGTGGTGTGCATAAATCTGGGTTCATCATATGTTTATGCTCAGAGGCTACTTTGTTTATGCCAAGATGCTACTATCATGGTCATTTTCTAGAACTATCACTGAACTAAAATCCGGCAACAGCGCTATTACCAGGGGGCGTCGGTTGAGTATCTGGATTTCACGGAAGAGTCTGGTGGCGTAGCTGCCCCGAGATTCACGCATGTTGTCCCTAAACTAAAAATTCTAATTCTAATTTGGAGTCAGGTATTTAACGAGGGTATTACTAAATTTGGTATTCTAAGTTTACTGTAGAGTCAGATTAAGTATAACAGTTGTGCTTTTGTGCCCCAGTCTTCGAATGGAGAAAGGAAATCCATTTTATTGCAATTCACACCAGCCAGGAGGTCCCGCGAGTTAATGCCGGCCAAAAGAACACGTGGACCCTTCGCCCCCTGCAATTTCTGTCGTTGGTATTGTTTTGTGGGCTTTACAATTGACACACCCACCCATGTATCATACTCATGTATGATCTATACAGACTGTTCCGTTAGTTAATGTAACTAACCTGGGGGGCGTTCAAAGTCAGCAACACGTAGCAAAACGTATATTTAAATGGAAACAGTAGTGCGCTGAGTGCCCCATTGTGGCACGCTAGCGTTGCAACCAATGCAGCCGAGAGGGCCATACAATACCAAGCTGCAAGAGATGCAATTATATACTACCCTCGTTGGATTCATTGGGCCACTGCCTTTTTCAGATGGCACAGTTTATATACATGTTGCAGCTGATTGGATAACACCCCGGGCACACCCACCAAACAGGAGAAAAGATACGCACTGGTTGGAGGAAACAGGTCGTTCAACCCGGAAACCGTCACAAAACGGTGTGCATCGGTGTGACTTTGAGCCAGCTTTGAACGCACCCCTGTTGTCAGCTCGTAACGTCCTGACGTAGACAGAGGCCAGCTAGAAGGCTCTGCTGTGTCAAAGATTACGCCCCACTTGGCATAGTGGTCCAGGCTCATCACAGTCCAGGCTGCCTTAAAATTTTAAGCTCATTGAACTTGAGATGACAAGTTGAGTAATATTCAACTTATAATCTTAAATTCAGTTAACTTGAAATTTTTAGGCAGCCTGAACACTAACTTTTTACAGTTGAGACAACTTTTTTTTTTTTTTTTTACAGTGCAGATGACAATAAATGGTAAAAACAAAAATAATGACTTTTTGGAAGTTTTTACACTGATAACAGAATTTAATCTTTCAGGCATAGTTTTCACATATTTTTTTTCCCCTCAATCGGTATACCATTTCATATAAGAGATTCTTTCGATTTTACAGTAGATTTGCTCTATCGGATAAAGGTCTGGACTTTGAGCAGGCCAAGTCATAGGTTTTATGTCACCAGATATTTCTTTCCTACTGAGATAATTCTTGCACAACTTAGGAGTGTGTTTAGGGTCATTATCTTGTTGAAAAAAAAAATCCCTGACCAATTAGTGTCTTTCCAGATGGCAATGTGTGCCTCACAAGGATGCTGTGATACTTCTCTTGATCTATGATTCCATCAATTTTTATGAGATCACTGGCTCCTTTCAAGCAAGCTGAACCCCAAACCATAATATTACCACCTAAATGTTTTACTGATGGGGTTTAACAGTCATTTTTGAGATGTTATCCAACTCTACGGCGCACATAAGTTCTGCACCTGGGTAAGAAAATTTTTAATTTTGATTTTGGTCCGAAGGACTTGTTCCCAGTCCATTGGTGTCCAATGCTTAAATTTCTAAACATACTCAAGTTTTTTTTTTTTTTTTTTTGATATTTCCAGCTCTTGACAGCAACATGACCAATCAGACCATTTTCATCTGTCAGTAGTAGATTTTGATACTTTCATCTCTTCACTTTTGGTGGAATCAATATCATTTCAGAGTTGTCGTGCTGTCATCTGCCAATTTTTTTATATTTGTCAGACTTAGATAACGAATATCCGAGGCAATTAACTTTTGTTTTGAACCTCTATCGCCACTAGTTTTCAGAGAACCGGTCTGTTTGAAATGCTGGATGGTGTTTCTTACAACGCCATGGCAGCATTTAAGGTCTTTAGTTCATTAACTATCAGTTAATTAGCAGGTAACTGATGTGTCCGATAGCTGAATAAGCATTACATAACCATAATTGAACATGTATTAATTTTCTGTGTATCCCTTATTGTGAAGTTGAAAACATCCCTGAAGTATCTCTTATGCAGCACTACAAACTATTAAACCATTATTATCCCCTGCCAACACAAAGTGTGAGGGGGGAATATAGGTTTGTCCGTCTGTGCGTGCGTGTGTCCGTCTGTCCGAGAGAAAGGGGACAACTTTTCTCAGAAATTATTACAGATAGGACAACCAAATTTGATGTGTAGCTTCAGACCATAAAGGCCCTGATGGAGTTCTAAAATAACAAGCACACGATTGGCGGGGGATGTTGTAGACCAGAGGTCCCCAATCTTTTCCAGAAAGGGCCGGTGTGGTTGCAGGCTTTCATTGCAACCAGGCAGCTAATCACCTCATGCTACTAATCATGCTTATTAGCAAAGAGTGCAGGGGTTGATTAGTAGTATCAGGTGTGTAGCTGCTTGGTTGCAATGAAAGCCTGCACCCACACCGGCCCTTTCTGGGAAAGATTGGGGACCCCTGTTGTAGACCGTGTTGACTTGTTTATAAATAAATACCTTAGTTCATGTGAACATCATTAGTTAATGATTACCTCGAGCATTAGCAAATACTTATTACTGCATTAACTAATGTTAATTGTTGTACCCTAGTTGTAAAGTGTCACTGAATAAGTCGCCTCAAACCAGGTTAAACAATTTTTTTTTTTTTTTGCATCTATAATCATGAAATGAGCCCAAAAGATGCATTCAGGCTATGCAAGAGTAAAAAAAAAAAAAAAAATTGTGACACCTTTCAATTGTTATTAAAAATTTCCATTTTTAGTTTTTTTTTTATTTTTAATTACCTTATACTTAACCTATATTACAGTCTACTTGTGGGAATTATTATTTATTTTTTGTCCTCATTGCCGACATTCGAATTTTTCAATACATTTTCCCCAAAAAATTATAGTGAGGTAATATACTAGGACCTCTTTCAGACGAAAGTGGTGTATAATCGTCATTGCACACTACTGTATACATGCCTTGAGTGTTCTGGAAAAACCCAGTAACAAAAAGCTGATTTTGAGAAAAATACAGAAAACTGTATCCCTCTGGGGTTATGTTCTTGTCTGACAATAAAACTGACTTGGCAGTTATTTGTTAATTACATAATAAGGAACATTTAGGAAGGACTCGGTTTCTTTTTATTTGTCAGAATCCACGTCAATATGACATACGTGACTTTTCCATCCAAAAATTTAAAATATCAATTATCAAAATGAGGGACAAAAACCTAGCAATTATGAGGTTGCAGTGGCATTTGACAGCTTTTCGGGGCTCCACTGTCTGCTTTGCTCTTGAAGCAATTTTTTAGTTGTTAGTAGCATGTGAACTATGAATTCCGACCTTGAATGTCCCGCAAATCCAATGCTCTGTATGGGCACTGACCTGACAGATCATGTAATAGATACGCTGCTTCATAATGGTCTAATTCAACTTGCTAGGTTTTATCATTTACAAAAAGCAGAAAATTAAATGGGGAAAAACCCAAGAAGATCAACTTGCTAGGTCTTAGCCTCGCAAGTAATAAAATGCCAATGCTTTGCTTTGCCAAAATCTATGGAATCAGGGATTATTTTGCATCATATTACTGTAAGTGATGAGGCAAAGTCTAACAAGAAACGAACCAAACTTAGTTTTGACCGAAATTAAACTGACTAGGTTTTTCCATAACACTCAAGATGCGCACATTTAGAAAAATGTACTCTTACAAAAAAACTCTATTCCTCACACACACATGCAGACACACACATGCACATGCGCAGACACTTGCACATGTACATACAGGCAGACAATAGGCTTTGAAAAAATGATAGAAAGCATGGGAACACATGTTCTGATGCATTCATAAATAAATAAAAAAATACATAAAAAGCCGTGGTCTCTTTTCTTCTTTCAGTGCTCAAACGGAAGCGCTGAAATATTGATGGGCTGTCAGGTCACTGCCTCAGCAATCCATTACAAACAAAGCTAGTTGTGCTAAACTCTCTTACTGCTTTTCTCAATCCATCCTACCCAGCATCTCCCCCTCTCCCTCAATTTCTCTCTACCTCCACCTTCCTCTCTCAATTTCTCATGACCTTCACCTTCACACTCTCCAGTTCTCTCTATCACCAGATCTCCCCCCCTCCTTTTCTCTCTCACTTAGCCTTCTTCTCTCTGTCCATTTTATATTTCTTCCATTGAGCTCTCCCCTTCTCATTCCCAGCACATCTTCTACTCTCACCCTTACCTCCTTTTAGCTCTCTCTCTCTCCTCCTCCCTCTCTCTGTCTCTCTCTCTCTCTCTCAGCCTCTCTCTCACACACACACTTCACAAACGCAGGGTGTTCTGTGTGTATTGGACCAATAGCAGCCTGCTGGACCAGCCCCTGAGACTCTCAAATCAATCAAAAGGCCAGTACTCAGTCACTGGCTTCTCCCCCTCCTTAATATTCATGAGCACTGCAGAGGGAATCGCTGTCAGGTAGAACCTCCCCAGAGATTCTAAATGATGTCATCACTTTGCGTAAGTAATAAGCAATTTCTCTTCTTCAAAGGAAGCTCCAATTCTGTCATTCTGAGGATTAGGAATAATCTGCTTTGAAAAACAGGAAATTGATCTCCTTATCCTCAGTAACTAATGTGACATATTTAGAAAAATGCAACATCACTATGGCTTATCATAAAATAAACACTAATTTTAGGGGGATGGGGATTATTTGATTAAAGTTGATTCATTTGCATTTCAATACGCATTTTGTTTAATAATAGGAAAACAAATCAGACTCTCCAGCTATGGGCTTCTTAATGTGCAAGGAAAAAATACCCAGCTTTCAATGGCCCAGAGAAAAATGTCTTGACCCTGCCTGTCCAGGATATACCTGTTTAAATATTTGTCAGGAAGTGATGAATTTCTTTGCTTTTTTTTCTCCACCAGTTTGGACTGGCCAATCACAACGGCAAGCCTGTTCAATCACAGTCTTAACCAATGCAGGAGTTTCACTGCAGCACTCATCCAATACACAAGGAACCAGCAACCTGCTATTTTTATCCATCAATTCATCAACCCAGCTTTGAAGGAACAGCAAGTGGGCCCTGTTTCACAAAGCAGGAACGCTAAGTCAGCAGGGATAACTGCTAAGTTAAACCCAAAACCCACCCAGATCTGGATCATTGTCTGCAGTGAAAAAATAAGCTTGTGGTTTTACTGAGTGCTCTAATACAGCTGATGCGATAATACTGCTTTGTGAGAAACCTCCCAAGAGACACAGGGTCAGCCGCACAGATGCCCTATTGAGCAGCTAAGACATCAATCTAAGCAAGGTCAGATCAGAGGCAACAGAGGAAATATGAGCTCAAATCCTGTATAAAGTTAAAGATGCACAACTGTAGTATATGGTTAATAATCCTACATATAATGAGAGCCAAGTGGGTTCTAATACAGAATGTGAGTTGAAGCATGAGTATTAGCTTTTGGAATCCAATCCTGAATGTATTCTGAGCAGAGACATATAGGGCTAGACTCACAGACTAGCATAAAACTTTAACTGAGACTAAATTGACTTTTGTATGCACATCATCCATACAAACCTCCTAGTTGCCCAATAATTAACCAATTCTATGTCTGCACTGGCTGATAGTTTCACCATAGGTATGCCTAGTTTGTGAATAGACTATGCTGAGACGGTCTGCCTGAACCAGTGACATTACCAATGCTGCTTGCCATCATTTGCGACAAAACAAATTTCATTTCCAATACAGCACCAATTCCAAAATAGTTGGGACAAGGTGTAAATTCTGAATAAAATCAAAACGCAATGACTTTCAAATCACACCAGCCAGTATTTTATTCACAGTAGAAAGAGATAACATAGCAAATGTTGAAACTAAGAAATTTTACAATTTTATCCACACAATGAGCTAATTTCAAATTTGATGGCTGCTACAGGTCTCAAAAAAGTTGGAGCAGGGGCCTGTTTACCATGGTGTAACATGCCCTCTTCTTTTTAACGCAGAGTGGAGGTGTCTGGGCATTGAGGAGACAAGTTTCTTGAGTTTAGCTGTCGGAATTTGATCCCACTCGTTTAATACAGGCTTCCAGCTGCTGGAGAATTTTGGGTCTCCTTTGATGGACCTTTCGTTTAATTATGACCCAATTGTTTTGAGAGATCACGTGACCAGGGGATCGAGATGGCTGCCCGAAGCTAGAGCTCCGATTTTTGACCCGTAATTCGTTCATTTTTCAAAGCTTTCACGGTCTCATTGCACGGAAATTGATACTTTGCAAACTTCTGAGATGGCGGCAGTTCGGAGATGCTTGGGTTCATCCCCCGTTACTTCTCCAAACAAGAAAAAATTGAAGGCGTTTGAGTCCCCTGACTTTGCTAAAATGGCGGACATGTTGCAGCAAACAATGAGATCAGAGATAGCGGGGCTAGCATCCCAGATTTCAACGATCACTGCAAGTCTAAATGGCCAACAAGAGACAATGCAGCAACTGGTTTCAAAATTGGATTACGTTTCTAGTGAGCAACGGGCTCAAAAACAGACAGTAAATTTGCATGCTAGCAAGCTGGAAAATTTAGAGCGCAAAATGAACGAACTTGAGGACAGGTCCAGACTTAACAATGTTCGAGTTGTGGGCCTACCGGAGGGGTCAGAGAAGGATGATCCGATTGGATTTCTTACCAAGACGCTCCCCATATGGTTTCCGAATCTGGCAGGACGCGACCTCCACATCGAAAGAGCGCACCGCATTTATGGGAGACAGCAATCAGTGGGCCGTGAGAAGCCTCGGGTTTTGATTTTCAAATTCCTCCGATATACGGACCGACAGCAGCTTCTCAAGGAAAACAGAATCTCCGGCCCAGCTCTCATGGAGAAATCGGCACTGCGCTTCTATCCGGATTTCAGTCCCGCCACTGCTCAACAAAGACGTGCTTTTAGCGGAGTGAAGAAGGCGTTAAGGGAAGCGGGGATCCAATCTTTTCTACTGTATCCTGCGATTTTGAAGATAATTCATGATGGTGCCCCTCGACAGTTCAGCACGGTCCGAGAGGCAGAGGAGTTCATCAAGTCCGTGAAAATACCTTTTTCTGATGAGTCGAAGTGAACCATTTGGAAGGAGATTTCTCACATCTCGGACAGTTGGTAAAATAAAGGGACTGTTATCGAAATTCCATGTCTGCTGTTGCCGACAGTTAAAGCTAGGTTTGTGGAATAGATAATGGGGTTGGGTCGTAGGGCCTTCTTCCTGTTGCTGCGACTCACTCAAGTTAGATGAGTGAATTGCTAGCGTTGTTTTCATTGTATGGATATTGTACCTGTTTTTGTTGTTTTTCGGGGGGGAATTACTATGTGGATGATCCACTGATGCAGTAGCTGAATGTGCAGTGTGAGATTGTGATAGCCAGAATTACTGCGTTCTTGCTTCGGGTCACATCGGTCGTATGTGTCACGCGATTGAAGTAGGGAGGGAATGGGGGGATGATGAGCTCTTCCCCTCTCACGGGAGGCGTTTTGTTCAGGGGGGTGTTTGTTCTAAGGGGATGGAGGGGTGGGGTGGTGATGCCCGGTGGGGGAATAAGGTGGAAAGTTGTCAATTGCTCATTTTGTCGTTGTATCCGTATGTATGGGCTGCCTATGATATGTATGGTACTACCAGTATTCTATTCATTTTTGCGACCCAAAGCTTTCAGTTTCTAATGTCATTCGATAAAATACCTGATACGTATGACTAATATTGCGGTTATGTCCTGGAACGTTTGCGGGCTAAATTGTCAGAAAAAGCGAGTCTGTGTTTTGGATTGGTTACGGCGAAGAAAGATAGATATCGCCTTGATACAGGAGTCTCATCTGAAACATCAAGATGTGAGAAGATTTGCAAGTAGATATTATTACGTAGCAGCCTCTGCTTCGGCGGAAAATAAAACGAAAGGAGTTCTAGTGGTGGTACGAAGGAATTTGAATATATCAATTCTGGAGTCAGGATGTGACGATGAGGGGAGGCTAGCTTATTTGAAAACTATTATATCCGGTCAAAAAGTAGCATTTGTTTCGGCTTACGCACCGTCAACTCGACAATACGAATTTTATAATTCCCTATTAAACCAATTGTTGGAGCTCAATGACTTTGAAATCATTTTAGGGGCGGACATGAATGCTGTTATGTGCGAAACACTCGACAGGTCAAACGCGAAAGAAATAAGGGCTCAACTGGATACATCCGCAGCACTGAAGGAGTGTATTACTGAACTAGGATTGATTGATAGCTGGCGATCTCTTAACCCCACAGCCAAGGAATTTACTTTTTTCTCTGCTCGGCACAGAACCTATTCTAGGATTGATTATATATTTTCTTCCAGATTGATCCAATCAATGATTTATAGCGCTGAGATAATTCCGATGTCTTTATCAGATCACCATGCCAATCTGTCCGTTTTTCTTTGGAGAAGTTTAGCATCGCGTGCTCCCCGATGGCGTTTTAATGTATCGCTGTTACAGGATGAGGTTTTTAAGTCTCAATTCCGTGACAAATTAAAGGAGTTTTTGGCTTTTAATCTGGGTTCCGTTACAGATCCTCGAGTACTCTGGGAGGCGGTTAAGGGCTTTATTACAAATAATTCGACGGCATTTGCCTCGCAACTTAAGAAATCACGTTCTAGAAAAATACTGGAATTGGAATCAGAGTTGTTACAGAGAGAGTTGGCTCAACAATTATCCTTTTCCGAAACTTCGGCACTTAGGATTACCCTAATCAAGAAAGAACTAAACTCTCTTCTTAAAAGACGAGCTGAATTTTTAATTCGCAGGACAAGACAAAATTATTATTTTAATGGGAGTCGCCCTAGTCGGTTACTTGCGCTTAGGCTTCGCAGCAATGAACGCTTCTCGGATATTCCTTCCATAAGATCAACACAGGGAGAGTTACAAACGGATCCCAGCACAATTAATTCTACCTTTCGTAATTTTTACTCTGATTTATACTGCTCTGAAATTGATCTCAATCGGGCTGGGTGTAATGCATTTTTTCAGAATCTTCAGTTGCCTAAACTCTTGACAACAGAAGCAGCGTCGCTGGAAGCCCGCATAACGCTGTCGGAACTTTGGGATGCGCTTTCGAGTATGTCTAAGGGCAAGTCCCCGGGCATTGACGGAATTCCTCCTGAGTTTTATCTTACCTTTTGGCCAGAATTAGGCAATTTGCTTCTAGACATGATAGAATATGCCGTCAAGGAAGGCTCGTTTTGGGGATGCTCTAATTCTGCAGTAATATCGCTTCTATTGAAAAAGGACAAGGATCCCACATATTGTTCCAGTTATCGGCCAGTATCTTTAATTTGCGCGGACATAAAGTTATATGCGAAAGTCTTATCGCGTAGATTGGAAGGTTATATGACCCGGTTGATACATGAAGATCAGACGGGCTTTATCAAGAGCCGCCTGGCATCGGACAACGTTCGTCGTTTACTTCATGTTATACATGCCTCTGTAGGGGCGGTCTCTCCCTGTGCAGTCTTTTCGCTCGATGCGGAGAAGGCTTTTGATCGTTTGGAGTGGGGATATCTGTGGCAGACGTTGGAATTTATGGGTTTGGGAACTGGGTTTATAAATATGATTAAGATTCTGTACAGTAACTCTTCGGCTATGGTGTTAACTGGTACTAAGTGCTCAGCCCGATTTGCCATTTCCCGGGGCACCCGGCAGGGATGCCCGCTCTCGCCCCTGCTGTTTGCCTTGTCTTTAGAACCCTTGGCCCAGTCTATCCGTCAATCCAGTTCTTTTGCCCCTATCAAATTACATGCAACCGAACATCGTATCTCACTCTATGCAGATGATATATTGCTTTTTGTAGATAATGCCCCGACAACGATACCCTATGTACTAGATTTGTTTAATCAATTTGGTAAATTATCAGGATATAAAATAAACTGGGGTAAATCTGCACTTATGCCCTTGAACTCTGCAATTGACAAAGCTACTTTACCCTCATCTATTTCAGTAGTCAAACATTTTAGATACCTCGGTGTTGAGATCTACCCCTCTCTGCACTCTATATCAACTTGCAATTTTAACAATATTTTCAAGCGGATAGATACGGATTTGTGTAGGTGGGACCACTTATCTACATCGCTACAAGCTCGGATCTCCATAATTAAAATGAATGTGCTCCCGCGTGTGAACTTCTACAGTTCTATGATCCCACTGGCTCCGCCGATGAAATATTGGGATAAACTACATTCTATGGTGTCTAAGTATATATGGCAAGGTAGGCGGCCGCGTATGAAATTATCCACATTGCAACGAGAGAAGTCCGCCGGAGGAGCGGCTGTTCCAAACTTCCAATTTTATTTTTATGCTTTTGTTCTACGTCCTTTGCATACTTGGTTAAATTCTAATACTCCTGTATCTTGGCGGACGCTAGAAAGCAATATAGTATCACCCTATAGGCTCTGTGATCTCATTTATGCAGGGATTCCTCTTAGATATTGCAATTTGCATTTTGGCCCTATAATAACTCAATTAATTAAAGTATGGCGAGCTGTAGAAAGGTGTACAAAATCTAGAAAAACCTGGCATACTTTTTCTCCTATCTTTCATAATCATAGGCTTCTGACTAATAATCGCCCATTTGTCTCCTCACAATGGAGTAGTAAGGGCGTTCATACCTTATCTGATGTTTTTAATGAAAATGGCCTCAGATCGTTCCAGGACCTACAATTACAATATAATCTTCCAGGTTCTTCGTTTTTTCTATATTTAAGACTCCGCTCTGCTATGCGTGCCTATGGTGTCCCCTGGGGAGAAAGCTTATCCTGCCACCCAATGCACAATTTGTTTGTTATTAAACATAAATCGAAAGGATTGGCATCATTAATTTATACTTTTATCTTACAGTCTTCATATAAACCCTTAGCAATGATGCAGATTTGGAGTAGAGACCTGAATATGAAGGAGGTGGATATTTCTTGGAATAGCATTTGGCACAATATTAATTCAGCTTCTAGAAACCCGAATCACAGGATGGTTCACTTAAATTTTTTTCACAGGACATATTTGACTCCTCTTAGGCGCTACCGTATGAAGGTGTCTTCTAGTCCTTTATGTACTTTCTGCCAGGGGGGCAATATGGGCACCTTTTTACATATGTTTTGGGAATGCCCAGGAGTTTTGATGTTTTGGAAATGTGTTTCTCAAACATTGTCTATTGTGTTGAAGAGGAATGTTCCTCTCTCTTGTAGGATGTTATTATTGAATGACAACTCTGACTTCGTTCTCTCTCAGCAACAGAAACGAATATGGTTAGCTGGCATAACGGCAGCTAAAAAATTATTGGTTCAGAGGTGGGAACCTCCTCATTCTCTATCTTGGCGACACTGGGTCCTGAGTTACCTTGACATTATTTACATGGAGCTCTCAGTGGCCAGAATCCATGGGGCCCAGGGTAAAACAGTGAAGGCTTGGAACGAGGCAGTTAATTCAGTCACTGCTTTATTACATGGGGGTTCTTTAGTAGCAATATAACGGATATAGAAACATTGTGGGTAGCGACTTGTAAGAGGGCATCACCTGGGGGGGGTGGTTGGGGTTGGGGGGGATGGGGAGAAATAGGTATCCAGTTGTACTACAATGTTGCATGCAGAATGCCTTGGTGAAATCTGAATGCACAGAGATACCAAATAAAAAATTGTTCACAAAAAAAAAAACCCAATTGTTTTCAATCGGTGAAAGATCAGGACTGCAGGCAGGCCGGTTCAGCACACAGACTCTTCTACTACGAAGCCATGCTGTTGTAATAGCTGCAGTATGTGGTTTTGCATTGTCCTGCTGAAATACACAACGCCCTCCCTGAAATAGATGTCGTCTGGAGGGGAGCATATGTTGCTCTACAACCTTTATATACCTTTCAGCATTCATGGTGCTTTTTAAAACATGCAAGTGGCCCACACCATATGCACTAATGCATCCCCATATCATCAGAAATTCTGCCTTTTGAACTGAACGCTGATAACAAGAGGGGTGGTCTTTCTCCTCTTGAGCCCGGGTGAAACGACGCCCATGATTTCCAACAATGTCAAATTTGGACTCGTCTGACCACAGGACTCTTTGTCACTTTGCTAAAGTCCATTTTAAATGAGCCTTGGCCCACAGAACACAGTGTCGCTTCAGGATCATGCTCAACAATGGCTTCCGTTTTGCATGATGGAGTTTTAGGTGGCATCTGTGGATGGCACGGTGGACTGTGTTTACAGACAGTAGTTTCTTAAAGTGCTCCTGGGCCAATTAATGTCAATGACAGAATCATGCTGGTGAGTCATGCAGTGGCGTCTGAGGGCCCGAAGATCACGGGCATCCAGTAAAGGTCTTTGGCCTTGTATCTTACGCACAGAGATTTTTTCCAGTTTCTCTGAATCTTTTGATGATGTTGTGCACTGTCAATGATGAGACCTTCAAAGCCTTTGCAATTTGACGTTGAAGAACATTGTTTTTAAAGTATTCAACAATTTTTTTACGCAAGCCTTCACAGGTTGGAGAGCCTCTGGCCATCTTTACTTCTGAGAGAATCAGCCTCTCTAAGATATCCCTTTTATAGCCAACCATGTTACACACCTGATGCCAGTTAATGTAGTTACTTGCTAAATATTCTTTCAGCTGATTCTCTTATATATTAATTGCTTTTTCAGCCTTTTTTTTGCCTGTGTCCCAACTTTTTTTAGACCTGTTGCAGCCATAAAAATTGAAATGAGCTCATTTTGTGGATAAAAATATGAAATGTCTCGGTTTAAACATTTGAAATGTTATCTATGTTCCATTGTAAATAACATATTGGTTCATGTGATCTGAAAATCCTTGCATTTTGATTTTATTCACAATTTGCACTTCCTCCCAACTATTTCAGAATTGGGGTTGTAGAACAGAGTGTACTTATTTTTGGCAAAGGCTGACATCTTGCGCTGCTACTGATTAATGATTCTTCTACGCTATGCACGACACAGCCATTACTGAAAAAAGGGGGCTGTACAACAAAGGCAAAAGATACAAAAACTTATCCACACAAGTACAATAACGCTGCTGAAGCCGAGATTTGTGCACATAATTTAGGTCATTTAAATACAAAAATACCATGGCCTCAAATTTATTTTGAACTTGCACTGCAGCCACCACACTGATCTTATAAAGGCTGCAATGGGGCTTTACCCACAAGCATTCTGAGTCTGTGTAAAATGTGCTGGAAACAAGGTTTCTACACTGGGGGTTGGGAAGTGGAGGGGGGGGGGGGGGGGGAGGTGGCAGGGAGTGTTGAAGGAGAAAGCCATGTTAAAGAATATGGCTGTCCATGTGCAAAACTGGGTGGTAACAACAATTGGGAGGGCAGATAAAAATTGAGAGAGGAACCCCAGTATTTACTATTTTACATCCAAAGTTTACCACCTGGAGGAATAATACAGCCAAACACACAGTTAGGCAGCAATTTTCTTCATTACTATAATTACAGCCTCACCAGGTTCATGCATAGTCCATTAATAACAATGTATTATTGTGGGAGTGTGGAGGCACTCATCACTGACAGCTCTGGATTGCCTCACATATCTATGCAAGATGTCTACTGTGAAATTAAAAATTCCAAGCACATCACACAGCACGTTTTGACGCAGACCAGATTCCATGTGTTATGAACTTGTGGGTAATGTATTTATGCCTCAAGCATCTCTATTAAGGCAAATTAATTTGGACGCAAATTTATTCATATTATCAATCATTATCTGCTGGTTGACTAATAAGTTTATAAAGAATTACAAATACAACGCATAGCTGAGTTGTAGTAGGCCAACAACTGAGCTACTTTTACATCACAAAAAGGTCATAAAATAAAAAATCCAAACAGGATCCAAAACAATTGAGCAGTTTCATTTTTACACCAGTTTCGAATGAGCAATATTACAAATGCTGAACATTTTTAATACCCAGTCAATGTGATTCTGCACATATACACATTTACAGCTGCTCTTAAAGAGAAAGTCTTATCGGCCAATCATTTGACAGCATTTAATGCATAAAAGCATGCACACATCGTGAAGAGGACCAGTTGTCGTTCTGACCAAATATCAGAACATAGTCTTAGTGACTTTGACCAAGGCATGATTATTGGAGCCAAGTGGGATTCTTCAAGTGAGAAACTTTTGTCCTCACAAGATTTTCATGCATCAGTTTCTAGACTTAACAGAAAATGGTGTGAAACATGCAAATCAATCAGTAAACAGCAGTTCTGAGTCAATAAAGCCAAACTGGTTGAAGCTGGCAGAAAAGCACATTGACTAAAATAACCTTAACTAACAACAGTTTAGTATTTCTTAGCGCATAACAAATCGAGCAGCTGAAGACCCTGCCAGGGATTCACCTCTGCCAGCTAAGAACAGGAAACTGCAGCTATACAAGACAATGGCTCAACAAAAACTGGACAGTTAGAGATTGGAAAATGTTGCCTGTCTCTAGTCTGATGAATCTTGATTTCTGGTGCAACATACAAACGCTAGAGTCAGGATTTGGTGCGGGCCTAAAACCATGGTGTGGATAATATCTTCTTGTCACTGATTACCCTTATAAAAATTTACTATAATTAACTATAGTTTACTACAGTAAAATTGATGTAAACTATAGTAAACTACACTTTACTACAGTAAACTGTAGTTTGTTGCAAATATACTATAGTAATTGAATATCATTGCTATAGTTAACTGTGGTAGAATTTGACTTTTGTGATTTACTTTAGCATCACTATAGTAAACTACAGAGTTACTATAGAACATATATCTTTAGTAATTCCGTAGAATAGTAGTAGAAAACTATAGTATTTTTACTTTAGTATTTGTGATAATTTTTTATAAGGGTAGGCCCCATAACACCAATTAATCATCAATTAAATTCCACAGTCTACCTGCGTATTGTTACTGACCTCCTGAATCACTTCATGGCTACAGTCTGCACATCTTCAGATGGCAGGATTGCGAAACATGCCACAAAGCACACAGAATTTCAAACTGCTTCCATGACCATGAGAATTAGTTCAGCTCACTCCGGTGGCCTGCTCAGTCACCACATCCCTATCTAACAGAGGACATTGGCGCTTGCGGGTATGGGAAGATTCACGGAATTAATGGGTAACCAACGAATCTGCAGCAGCAGCGTGACACAATTGAGTCAACACAGACCAACACTCTTGTATCCGAGAGTCCCCCAATTGGGGGACTTTAGGAAGGCACAGGCAAAATAGTGTGAAATAACACACTAATCTCGTAAGAATACAGTGATGTTGTCCATCAAATTAAACAGCAGAACCTAAGCTACAGGGCGATATAAGCGTTTTTTACGTGCCCTAAACACGACTCAAATAATCACGAAATGAATTATGACATATCAAACTCTGTACAGCTCCGCTGTGTCATCCCACTCGACATATTGCCAGCTCTACCGCAACTGAAGTTCATGCCGAACACACAAGCGAGGCGTCAAATGAAAGCTAAGACTCCACAGATTTCAATGATGTAATGCAAAGCGATCTACACCAAAATATCAGCGATAACCAGGCCAAAGAATCACAAAAACAGAAATTGCTTTTCCAAACTATAGTAGTAAAATTTATCTGACCTTCGCTGTTCTGGCGAGAAAAGATTATTTTTCCGTAAAATCCACACTTTCTGAAAGTTCTATTTCCTATGTTGCGTTGCAAAACTTGTCGGCTTTCTATGGTAGTCTTCAGGACCCACGGGAAGCCTTGCAATGCACGTATGCATCAGGGGGTACTTCCCAAACGCCTGTGTTCTGCTGATTATGATTGGTCGACAGTACTGTCAATCTCATTTTGGTGAGTTTATCCGTATTCTATTGGCTCTAACGATTCCAACGAGGGTAGATTGTCCAAATCGGCGAATCCATGTCGGAGATAGAGCCATGCGTATGGACTGCATATGTATTCGCCAAGTAGCCTGGCGCACAGGACGCGTAGCTGGACAAGCCTGCACTCTGCAGCGAGGGCTCACTCTAGCTGGAAGCAGAGCGTACAGATTGGCTTCGTTTCCAATTGTTTCTTGATCGTTTGATTCATTTTTTTCTCGACATTTTACTAAATTGTATGAGAAATATGGCCAAGCAGGGGTCCAACACACGTTATACTGCCAAAAAAGTGTTGAAACTACTGCGGCAGATCGCTGACAGCACGCTGTGTGTCTCGCAAGAGGACGAGTGCCTATATCATTCACCGGACAACGCACAAGACGGTGGTTACACTGGTTAGCTACCGTCCTCTATCTTCAAAATGGTACGGAATGTATTATAGATGTTGTATTGAAAGATTTATTGCTGTCAAAATTTCAATGTAGTTGGAGCTCGCTGTTTTTTCGGGCCAAAATGCCAGCTTAGTGATATGGTCTCGTGTTATGACACGCGATACGTTTCGTGTGTTTGTGTTTGTATGTGCATGAGTATTTAAATGCGTGTGTGCATTTATGGGTGCGTGCGTGCGGGCATGTGTATGTTTGAGTATATATACTCATATTTATAAGATAAAGGAGAGTTTGCGTCTGCGTCTTGGAGATATATATATATATATATATATATGTTGTTTCGCCTAGTGCGTAAACTACTAAAACTGAGAATTACGAAAGCGAAAAAAGGAAGGCACACTCAAAGGCTGATGTTTTAGTCTTTTTTTTATTCAAAAACCACTACTGGTCAGATGCCTGGCACCAGTAATTTCATTTTGGTTTGCAATTTTACAGAAAGTTTTTCAAAAGCAGCACAATGTAGAATTGTGTCAATGTAAATATTGTAGAAGTTCTAGTAATTTTTTTTTACTGTTTGTATTGTTGCAGAAATGATTACAGTTTTACTTAAGTAAATCTGCTCTATTTGGAATCAACATTCAGTTGCTATGTGTGGTCATTTTTGGAATGGGAACTAAATAGAGGTCTGGTTGAATTTTCAAAAAATTGCCAAAAACTGTTGTATTTGAATGTATTAATCACCATTAGAGATATAAAAATGAAATATATACTGTTGTACAGGAGAAAATTCAAATGGCATAGATGGTGCCAAACTGTGCCTAAATGGCCATTTTGGAGACGTCCCCTGAACAGTCTATCCGAAGACCTCTCTAATTTTGTTCTACTTCACTTTATCAGAGTCAACCTTTGCAGAGATAATGTTCAGATGTTGTACTATGATCTGATAAAGGCTAAGAGCTGACGCTGCATCATTTTCAATGGGATATTCCTCCTGAAAATGCTTTTTTATTTAACCGAATCTACATTTTTTAAATTTTTTTCTGTGTGCCATCTTCATTTACTCTTCACCAGTATCACATATACTCATATGAACACATCTAAACCGACCTCACAAGTGTCCCATTCACTATGACACCAAAACTATTCAAATAGACCTTGTGGTCGCAGAGATATTGCCATTTTATTATGGGGTTGCAATACTCAAGCAGAAACCTAAAAAATAGGCTGTGGTTTCCATGCCATAAAGAATTCAGGCTGCTCTAGGGGCAAAGGGAATCCTACCTAGTATTAGAAATATGTACTAGATAAAGTGGCCCCAAGTGTATACTTCATCACATATACCTCTGCTTTTGCAGCCATACCAACATGCCAGTGATTTTGCTGAATACCATTGATATCTGCCTTGCGACTGAGCTTCAGCAAACCTGTCTGCTTTCCACTGCAGTAAAAGAACTGCCACAATCCGTGAAACCTTATTGTTATGTTAGCAACATTAATAAACCATGCCCACTTGTTCATATGCAGGTTTTGCACTTTCCCCTGTCACAATTTGAGCAAACTGAGAGGAGAGAAATCCAGGACTGAACACAATCACCTCCTTTGAGAAAAGCATGCAGATCATGACAGCAGAAGTGAAACTGTGCAAATCTACATCAGAGATGTGAAGTCCTGGAGTCCTGAAGAAAAAACCTTGTGTTTCGTCCACCCATGAACTCCAGCTGAACACCTAAATTAATTCCTCTCCCTGGTCGAAGGATTATGCTTACTAAACGGCATATCCTGAAGTTAGTTACAAAATACTGGGCAACATTTGTATTTGAACCTGCAAGGTCTTCATACACCCGCAGTTAGTAATATTACATCCCAGCTCATACAAATAGACTCACAATTTTCATGCAATTTTTTTTTTCTTTTTCAACATTGCAAACTTGCCATTGTGAGAATGTTCTGTGTTCAGTGGGGTTAGTTTGGGTGAAAAATTAAAGGCTTTGCATTGACAGAGTCATCCTTGTCAGGTGTGACGTTTCACAAAATCAGCTTCTGTGTTGCTATACAGAGCTGCGTGAGCCTGTTTTCTCTAAACTATGATATATCCCCAAGCATCTGTGTTATACAGAGAGGTATGAATGAAGGACAACTGAGAAGGAACACATAACTGTAGCATCAGGTAAGTATATTCATGTTGTGCCAGATGGCTTTGCTGGGCTAGAATGTACTTTAGTTTCAGTTGTAAAGGCTGATCTAACTAGTCTATTTCCCCTCTAGCCGTGGAGTTCATTAGCAGTCTCAGGCAGGACTCTGATTCTGGCGCTGGTTCTAGTGTCTGGCTCTGAGATGATGATGTCATTGCTCTCTGGTTTAGAAGGGAATGATGTCAGGACTGTAGAATAGTGGCCATTTTGCCACTAGGGGGCAGTAACTGTTGCTTCTTCTGCCCTTGCAAGGACTTTGCTGACCTAAGCTGCGTCCTTTTAATGCTTCTGACAGTTGTGACAACTGTGTAAGCATTTCCTGTGTGTGTGTGTGTGTATGTGTGTGTGTGCGGGTGCGTGTGTGTGTGTGTGCCTGTGTGTGCCCGTCCCTGTTCGAGTTTGTCTGTGCGTAAATGTGTGCCTGTCTGTGTGAGTGAGTGCCTGTGTTTATGTGCGCACAAGTGTGCATGTTCCCATTTGAGTGTGTATGCGAGCATGCGTGTATGTGAGTGCTTGTTTGTGTTTGTGCATGTGTGTTCGTGCGCATGTGTGCGTTTTCTGCAGAGTCAGGGCACAGTCCTCAGAGGCCAGGGGCTTATGCACAGAGGTCAACCTAAAAGGCTTTTGTAACCTTCCTCCCTCTCAGGGCAATGAAAGCTGAATACTGAAGGAAAATCATGTTTAATACATGCAGTGAGTGGACTAACAGATACAACCAAAGTGATAAAGCTGGAGGTTAAATAGAGATGAGATGGTGGTTTCAGTGTATGTGTCTGAGGACTGGCTCTGCAGACCCTCACACCCAATACTCAGGCTGGCTGCTGCCTCTCACAAAACAAACCTCTCTCTCTTTGCCCTACCTGTTTATCCAGACAATTTAAATTTGTTTTGCCTTTACTTGTGATATACAGTATTTCACACTATACAGATGTAAGATAATTAACTCAGTTTCTTAGCTAAAACAAAAGCTATTAAAAAAACAGAATGTTTCAGAAAGTTTCTTTTTTTCATATTTCCCTATATTGATCAATACAACCCTTCCCTGAGGCAAGGTATAGCCGACAGCTTAAGTAATTGTGGTTTATGACAACCTTGCAATCAAAATTGACCTTATCATTTATTAGATAGTGTGATGATCTGTCGGAATAAATCATTCTGCCATGAATTTCCTGCTAGGTGCAGCGCTGTGCTGCAGCGTGTGGCAGGGCAGTGGAAAGTCGTTAGCGCTGAATGTGATAAATATGTGAGGTCAGGCTAAGAGACGGGTCCTCCCCACATGGCAGTAAATTAGAGTGCAGTGCTGGGCCCACGTGCCCCGGAGCCAGCCAGACTACAGCAGACACGTGCCACCATCCCCTGAAAGAGCAAGTGCTTGCGTACACACACACACACACACACACAAAAATTAAAACATATACACATATATAGATGCAAACAGCCACAAAAACACACTAATGTGTATACATAAATATACACAGACACACGCAGATCACTTACTGTAAGGTCGCACATATACGCTGATACAGAGACACACGTATATACACATACACTGATGCAGACTCTCAAGTCCACAAATATGCATGCATTTGCCTTTGTGCTCACACACAGAGACACAAACAATAATATCAATGTTCAAACAAATACACCAAAGGAGGTTCTAATTAAGTTCCATTAAAGGAGCCAGCAGATCTGTCCATTTTTGAATTTTCCCTATTTTTTGAAGACCCTGCTAGGATGCTGGGTTTTGCTTCTCCCATGTTTTTGGTGTCTTAATTACCCTGCATTAAGGGGAAATACCTGACCTAATGTTACAAGGTATCTGCTCATCCAGCATTACAGGGTTACCCTCTCTTTCCCGCTGCTTGGTCCTGTCCTTAGGGCTTCCCAGCTGCCTGCCTACCATTACAAGATATCTGCTCACCCAGCGTGACAGGGTTTCTTGCTCGTCCTCCGGGCGTTCCATCGCCCCTTGCTTGTCCTGTGGACGTTCCGCTACCCCTTGCTTGTCCTCTGGGAGTTCCGCCTACCTTTTGCTCGTCCTGTGGGCGTTCTGCCTCACTTTGCTTGTTCTGTGGGTGTTCCACTGCCCCTAGCTCGTCCTCTGGGCATTTTGCCACCCCTTGCTCATCCTCTGGGTGTTCCGCCGCCCCTTGCTTGTCCTGTGGGTGTTCCACCTCCCCTTGGTTATCCTCTGGGCATTCCGCCGCCCCATGCTTGTCCTGTGGGCATTCTGCTGCCCCTTGCTTGACCTGTGGACATTCCGCCGCCCCTTGCTTGTCCTGTGAGCGTTCCGCTTCCCCTTGCTTGTCCTCTGGACATTCCGCCTACCTTTTGCTCGTCCTGTTGGCGTTCTGCCTCACTTTGCTTGTCCTGTGGGTGTTCCACTGCCCCTAGCTCGTCCTCTGGGCATTTTGCCACCCCTTGCTCAGACTCTGGATGTTTCGTCGCCCCTTGCTTGTCCTGTGGGTGTTCCACCACCCCATGGTTATCCTGTGGGCATTCCGCCGCCCCATGCTTGTCCTGTGGGCGTTCTGCTGCCCCTTGCTTGTCCTGTGGACATTCCGCCACCCCTTGCTTGTCCTGTGAGCGTTCCGCTGCCCATTGCTTGTCCTCTGGACATTCCATTACCCCTTTCTTGTCATCATCTCCTTCTTAACTCCAGAGGCTGCCTTAGGCAGTTGAGTCCCCCCTTTTCAGGAGCCGTGTACAATCCCTTTCCTCTCACTGGGGAATTTCTCTTTGCCACTGTCACCATCTGGTTTGTTCTGTGGGATTTTGGGCCTTGTTCTATGAAAAGTGTTTTTTAATTTTAAAATAAAGCTAAAATCTTCCTCCTGGTCTTGTCCTACTTTGTCTGGGTCTCCTTGGGGGTGTATTGTCACCACCCATGTCTGCTTAATTGGTTGTTCCCCTATTCCAGCAGCTGTGTGGATTGTTCCTGTTAATTGATTGATTGGCTCTTTATACCCTCAGAGTAATCGCAGTAGCCACTGATTGTCCTGTGTATACAGGTTGTGTGTTTCATTTCAGTTGGGGCTGGATCATTTTATTAGTAGGAGTGGCTGTCAATCTCTTACTCTACATTCAGATTTTCCACCCCGATGTCTCTTCCAGCGAGCTAAATTATTAGGTACGGCAGGTTCTCTAAGTCTTCCTCAATGTCTTTACTTCCTTCTCATTATATGCTCGTTCTAATGGCTCGTCATCAATTGAAGCACCTATTACTAAAACCCCATAAGTCACACTTGACTTGACTCGTGAGGTTTTAGTAATCAGTGCTTCAGTTCTGCAATTGGCTCCCTCTTCGGCCAGCTCATAAGACTGTGCATAAAATTGATGCACTGGCCCTGCTATACCCTGAAAATTCACTAATCCAATGATATTGTTTTCTCAAATCTTACCGACATGTAATCATGTTTCTCAGATCTTGCCGTCAATTCTGCAATCTCTGCCAAAAAACAAACATTTCTGGTACAATCCTGTTAAAAGAAGGAGGCAAAAAGCTAGCAAGATAAAAGTACTAACAAAGCATTAGCACGGTAAATTTAATGAATGCTATACCATCATCCGGAAGCATTAGATGGGAGGTGCAAAGTAGATTCATTCAATCAGTTCGTATAAAACGTATGTCATCCTGCTTTTTACTCTCCTTATCATAACCACGCGGACCAGGGGATTTCTCTGCATTCTGCTATAAGGCTGAATGAAGCACTTTCTCAGGCGCCAGACCTAACTCAATAACAGCCACTTTCTCTGAGTGTTAGGGCTTTAGCTCCCTTGTACACAAGTGTGCGTCTGTGTGCTTGTGTATGTCTGTGTATGTGTGTGTGTGTGTGTGTGTGTGTGTGTTTGTGAGAGCATATGCTTGCATGTTGCTGAGGAGGGAGGTAAAATGGGAGGGAGGTTGGCAGTAGATTGGAGTTAACAAGCCCATAAGAAGCGTATGCCATCTAGGATCGGAGTTCAGAAGTCCTTCAGAAATGGATCCCATCCGGATCAAAGTTTATGAGTCCTTCAGAAAATAGTGCCATCTAGGACTGGAGTTCTAAAGTCCTTTAAGAACTAATGCCACCCTGGATCAGTGTTCAGAAGTCCTTCAGAAACAAAAGCCGTCCAGGGTCAGTGTTCAGAAGTCCTTCAGAAAGAAAAGCCATCCTGGATCAGTGTTCAGAAGTCTTTCAGAAACAAAAGCCGTCCAGGACCAGCATGCAGAAGTCTTTCAGAAACAAAAGCCATCCTGGATCAGCGTTCAGAAGTCTTTCAGAAACAAACACCATCCAGGATCAGTGTTCAGAAGTCCTTCACAAAAGCCATCCAGGACCAGGAATCCTGGCTATCACACATTACAATCCATGCCAACATTAATGTTAGGTAGTTCAATTTTGGACCAAAAAATAGAAATATATATATTTCTATAATATATATTATATTATATAGAAAAAATATAGAAAAATGAATGTTTCATGATATGCTCTTTGTAGCCTTAAGATAGGGGTAAACTGTAAAGCTGTAATATAAAAAGCCTTGGCCATTCTGTGCTCACAAATATGGTGAAATTTACATCTAGCTAAGCGGACTTCTTGCTTTGGAATAAAGTAACTAGGCTGTTAAACTTATAGTTAGATGATGTTCGCTTGGGAAATTTTGCGATACTGTACTGTATTTCAATAACATGAGCTGCCTAGTCTTCACTGCTAATGAGCAACTGTTTGATACGGGAAACAGAATTTGCCATTAGAAATCCCCAAAACATGATAAGCTACATTTAGCTAGCTGCATCAGTTGTATTTCGGCTTTCCAGTTTGCAATTTCATACTCATTTGCACGAGTTGTAATTCATAATGAATCTCTGGCCATTCACTTTTTAATCATACTTGCTCAGTATAGCTTATTTTGCTTAAGAGTCCTGAAAAATAAAAAATAAAAAAAGGCACAATTTCAAATAATAGCATACAGTATTTCCATCTGCGCAGATTAGTTAAATATGATATATAATCACAATTTATAAACCGTTTATTGTCCTTAATTTATTAGCGTATATTTTAACTATTGTAATAGTATTTATTCATTAATTCATTTTCTATACCCGCTTATTCCTCATTAGGGTCGCAGGGAAAGCTGGCAAAGTGTGTAATAGTGTTTATATTTGACTAGCTGCTACCCGCTACCCGGAGTGAAATTGCCATTTTTTTTTGCGTGCATGACCGTTTTTCAAAAATCGGGCGATGTCAAGCCCCTCCTGGTGTTCAAGTGGACATTCACAATAAATTTGGTGATAATCGGTTGAGAAATAATGGAGAAAAACGTGTACATACACACAGACAGACAGACATCGACCTCAAATATATTATAGATAATATTTGTTTTGTAATTCTCTTTTTCCATTCACACCACTCAGTGATGTATTAATATTATTGAATTATATTACTTTCTATACTATCGTAAAAAGTTACATTTTTCATATTGAGCTTGTCTTTAATAGTTATTTGTTTGATTGATTAGGTATACTGTGCCATTCATCTTCAAATAAGTATATTAACAAATGACTGGAAACTTGAGGCCATTTGCCAGAAGTGAGGTAGTGGTGTGGGTTTGGGGGGGCCCAGCGTATGATATTGCATAGGGCCCTAGGAAGTTCAGAATGCCCCAGCACCTGCTGCCTGAGATTTGCCTTAGATCACAGCAGTTATGGGGGTAAATGGATGGAGACAGAAGGATGGCAGCAAAGGAGTAGGGAAGCCCTCACTTAAGCCTTCATTAATGAGGAAGGAAACATGAGTAACCTCTAATGCACAAATGCTGCCTTTTGTTCATAATAACCTTAGGTGCCTTTTCCTGGAACCAGTATAACACAAGTGGGAGCCAATGCTGAAACACAACACCACAATTAACTTTGATGTCTGCCCAAATAAAATACTAGAAACTGTCAGTGGTCCAAGCTTGAGGTTTTTTCTTTACAAAAAAGTTGCCTAACAACAAGACTGACTTACAGTTGATAGTGTTTCTTCCATACTCAGTATTTTCTCTTTGGGGCCTGATTAGTGGAGGCAGGTTGATATTTTCCCTTGTAATATGAAGCAGCACTACAAATTAGTCATGGTCTTGGCACCTTCATAAAATTAACCCCTTTAATAAACATACGGCTGTCCTATCCGTACCACAAATGTTAGTACCGCGAGGGTGTAGGAGAGAGTAAGAGGTGGAGAAGTCTTATAGCCTTAACAAGCTCAAATATTCCCTCCCTGTGCCCACCCTCTAACTGGATGCTTTTGCTAAAAAAAAAAAAAAAGAAAAACCAACGCAATATGGAAAACCATTTACGTTGTACAATAAATTGATGGATTTTCTTGCATTGATGTTAACTACAGGTGTCAGAGTCAAATATTTAGGCCCCTTCTTTTTCCTGGACAGCGAGAATACATATTCTTGCTTTTAAACTCATGAACTTGGCTAACTATTAGGATGGCTATTGATTATTTGATTTCCTGGATAAAGTGATCCTGTTACTAGAATAGTGAGGATTCACTTTGAGACTGTATAGGCCGATTAAACAAGACTGTGGGCAAATGCTAGTTTCTTTGTTTTTATATTAATGTACACTCAAGAAAAATATAAACGCGACACTTTTGTTTTTGCTCCCATTTGTCATGAGATGGACTCAAAGATCTAAAATTCATTCCAGATACACAATATTACCATTTCTCTCAAACATTGTTCACAAATCTGTCTAAATGTGTGATAGTGAGCACTTTTGCTTTGCCGAGACAATCCATCCCACCTCACAGGTGTGCCACATCAAGATGCTCATCAGACACCATGATTAGTGCACAGGTGTACCTTAGACTGTCCACAATAAAAGGCCACTCTGAAATGTGCAGTTTTTGCTTTATTGGGGGTGTGGGGACTCAGAACCAGTCAGTATCTGGTGTGACACCATTTGCCTCATGCAGTGCAACACATCTTCTTCACATAGAGTTTATCAGATTGTCAATTGTGACCTGTGGAATGTTGGTCCACTCCTCTTCAATGGCTGTGCGAAGTTGCTGGATATTAGTGGGAACTGGTACGCGCTGTCGTAAACGCCGGTCAAGCACATCCCAAACATGCTCAATGGGTGACATGTCCGATGAGTATGCAGGCCATGCAAGAACTGGGACATTTTCAGCTTCCAAGAATTGTGTACAGATCCTTGCAACATGGGGCCGTGCATTATCTTGCTGAAACATGAGGTGATCTTCATGGATGTATGGCACAAAAATGGGCCTCAGGATCTCATCACGGTATCTCTGTGCATTCAAAATGCCATCAATAAAATGCACCTGTGTTCTTCGTCCATAACAGATGCCTGCCCATACCATAACCCCACCACCACCACCATGGGCCACTCGATCCACAACATTGACATCAGCAAAGCGCTCACCCACACGACGCCGCACATGCTGTCTGCCATCTGCCCTGAACAATGTAAACTGAGATTCATCCGTGAAGAGAACACCTCTCCAACGTGCCAGACGCCATCGAATGTGAGCATTTGCCCACTCAAGTCTGTTACGGCGACGATCTGGAGTCAGGTTAAGACCCCGATGAGGACGACGAGCATGCAGTTGAGCTTCCCTGAGACGATTTCTGACAGTTTGTGCAGAAATTCTTTGGTTATGCAAACCAATTGTTTCAGCAGCTGTCTGAGTAGCTGGTCTCAGACGATCTTGGAGGTGAACCTGCTGGATGTGGAGGTCCTGGGCTGGTGTGGTTACACGTGGTCTGCGGTTGTGCGGCCGGTTGGATGTACTGCCATATTCTCTGTAACGCCTTTGGAGACGGCTTATGGTGGAGAAATGAACATTCAATGCCCGAGCAACAGATCTGGTTGACATTCCTGCTGTCAGCATGCCAATTGCACCCTCCCTCAATGCTTGCGCCATCTGTGGCATTTTGCTGTGAGACAAAACTGCACATTTCAGAGTGGCCTTTTATTGTGGGCAGTATAAGGTACACCTGCGGACTAACCATGGTGTCTGATGAGCATCTTGATGTGGCATACCTGTGAGGTGGGATGGATTGTCTCAGCAAAGCAAAAGTGCTCACTATCACACATTTAGACAGATTTGTGAACAATGTTTGAGAGAAATGGTAATATTGTGTATCTGGAATGAATTTTAGATCTTTGAGTCCATCTCATGACAAATGGGAGAAAAAACAAAAGTGTTGCGTTTATATTTTTGTTGAGTGTATATTATTAAACCCTAGCTATGTCCTTCTAAATAGCAAGAGCAATCTTTAACATTCAGGATCAGATTAACCATATGGGAAACAGGGATATTGCCCAAGGCCCCAAGATGGAAAAGGGGCGCAAAGCAAAATATGCCAAACTCTGTCTTTGTGTTGGCGGGTGATACAGCAGTAACTGCTGGGGCTACAAAGCCTGTCAACAGGCTGAATTCTAATGATTGGACTTCATTCCTCTTGCATATGTGGACATTGTGGGAGTGTTTCTGAGAAGTTCGCTAGTGCTGAGGGCTGTCCAAACTTGCAACTTTCCCACAATGCACCGCAGGCAAACAGTTTTCTTCTCTATGCCCCATACCACACCGATACTTAACAATGTATTGTAACTACAACAGCAGAGAAATGCAACAAATTATGAGCCATAGCATTTGTCCTTCGGTTTCTGACTGCATTTCAGCATTGCGCAGCTTCAAATATGGGCTTGCTTTACTTTGATATTCGTGACACCAAGCAAAAAATTGGTCCCACAATATGCAACAGATAATGAGCTAGTTCTTTCATGGAGCTAGCTCATAAATGCATGCGATTTCACCTGATGGTACTGCTTCAGTAAAAGCCATAGATCTTTGCAAATCAACAATGTTCTACCTCTTGGCTCCAGGAATGTTTACAGCAGATTTGTCAGGTTCCCCGATAAAACAGTTCAAGTTATGCTTGTTTAAAAATGAAAAGTTAGTCTGGTGGTGGTGCAATAGGGAAGGTTCTTGGGTTGCCAACATCACCTCTAAATAGTGGGAACAATCACAGAGGGTAACAGACGATTCCCATCAATAATCAAAACTGAGTTATTGCATTTACAAGTGTTTTGTTTTTTTTTTTTTTTGGGAATGCCCAATTGCTCGTACACAACCCCATGTTGCCAACTCGGGAGAGAGGGAAAGTTCGCGGCTCTCCTCCGAAGCACGCGCCTGTCAACTACTGCTTCTTTGCACTCATAGGTCAAAACTTTGCAAGTTCAGAACAAGGGCGGAGGATACCCGAACATGAGAATCTTACTGACAAGCACCTGCTGGCCAGCAGGAGGCGCATGAGCAAAGAATAAAGCAACTATTTTTAGTATCCCATCCTGGCAGTCCCTTCCCAATTTGTTTTCCCTGCAGCACAAAGCCAATTATGCGCTGCTCTGAAAAATCTGCCGACTGGTATGACCAGGGATTGAACCTGTAATAATCACTACTGCTCCGCAGTGTGGCGCTTAACCGAGTGAGCTAATCTGGCAGCTGGCATTTAAAAAAGTGTTAAAGGGCATATATTATGAAAAATTCATTTTTTCAGTTCACATATTTTGGTATTTGGAGTGCATACCAACCAAATGAATTTGAAATAAAACAATCTAATCAAGTTTCTTGAGGGCAGCCTTTTTAATATAACATGGCATTTGGCACGTCATTTGCCAGATTCTCCTGCGCCTTTTAACAGATTTGTGGGTGGCCAAGGCCCATTGATGCACCAGGGTTTAAATACAAGATGCAGTCGAATTGGAACGTTTTTCATCGTTTGGTGGGTGTGCACATTTGTATCCGGCTTTTCTACCATGGTTATGGCTTAACTGCCAAAGTTCTGCTCTGATTGCAATGTTTCAACAAAGCAGGCTGCTGTTTTCTTTCCAGTAAAAATCCCATCCACCAAATTTTTCTCTAACTGTTGCTCTAATATCACTGGGTGGGAACATTTTGAGGCTCTGCCCTCCCTTCTCTTTCCAATCCACAACTCACAGAAGTCCGTCATATATTAGAAGTAAAATGGTCTGCCATCATCTGTGTCCCAGATCGCCCACTGCACCCTCGGCCTACCCTCTGTCTCTCTGTTTGTGCGTTTACGCGGAGGGACGACCATGGCAAAGTCTGTCCCAGTCAACTGGCGCCGAGTCAGATTGGTCTAAAAATTCCTCCCACTGCATGTCAGCATCTCTGCTGACTTTCCGATCTCCCTCTTTCTTACGGGCAGCAGGATGATTCTGTCAATTGTACGCGTCAATAAATAGCCACAGTGATGACACCATCTGTTTCCTGGTGGATAGAGGGCAAGGGTGTCCAAAAGGTCATTCATTTATACCAGAGGTCGCGTTACACTTTCTGATTGTCCGTCATCGTGACGGACAGAGGCATAGAAATTCCGTCATAATCAATTATTATCTGTCATTGTAATTTTATTTTTTAAAATGATGATCATTTTTTTTTTTAAATAAACAGAATAATTTATAGATTATGCATTAGCTGGTGCCGAGAGTGATTCATATAGACACACATTGCGCACTGTGTTAAATACAGCACTGCACAGATTTTCAAACTTACAGCTGTCTGAACTTAATAAAACATCACAAATGATTTCTCCCCCGCACACAGTAACAGTGTGTAAATGAACAATGCCTTCAGTTATTGCTGGGCTTCACTAAGCCTAAGAACCGCAGTCTCGCTACGGGGTCCTACGAAGCTGCTTATCAACTCGTTACGTCAACTGGGGCTTTCCCAACCTAGATTTCTGCATGTTCACAAAACAGAGAGCGTTTGTAGCATATGACCAATCGTCTACCGGCAGCCGGGCAGCATATTTTACAAATGAACAGCAAATAATCACATTATAAAAATATGCGCACAAGTGCACACGTTCAGCGTAGGTCTCACATTTTTTTAGGCTTATTCACCGTAGTCTGCAATTATTCAATGAACGCTTATTAATGAGATTCTCACGCGGAATTAAAATCCTTTTGCATTGAAGTTTCAGTTTCACTTGCGTAAAGGTGGACCTCACCGCAAGTAAGATGGAAAGCGATAATAACTCCGGACTTCTCGTGCTTCTCTTTACTCAATGATTGGAAACAGTGCATGTGTTTCATGATCGTTTAAATTGTTTAGCTAAATTAAATAAGAACCTTTGAAGCGTGCTTTTGCAATTCCATCACTCTCAATCCCTCAGTAAAGATAAGCGTAAGAGTTCCCGAGTCATAATTGATTTCCGTGTCACTAGTGGGGAAATTCACCGTAATGCACATGAAACTGATTAACTTAATGCTCAATGACTTAAATTCCGCCAGTGAATTTCTTCAGTGCGCGTTGATTGAATAATTGCTGACTTCGGCACAGGAACGTGAATGCCACTAAGAGGCAAGAGACTCACGCCAGATGCGTGAGACTTAGCATCTCAGGTATAATATGAGGAATACAGGATCAGACAGCTCAAAAGGCGATGCTCGAGACGATATAACACCCACCACACTCTCAGAAATAGGGGTACAGCAGGAGTCCATTTCTGTTCCCCAAGGAACAGGAATTATGTGCCCTTTAAGGCTAATTATAGGACCTCAAGGTATCCTTGTGAACCTTTTCAGGGTCTAAAAGGTACTTTTATGTTCCAAAACAAATAAAAACCCACTTCTACGGTACAACAGCAGTACCTTTGAGAGTACTGCCCCAGTGACAACCAAGGCTTGGGGACAAATCTTCCGCTAAATAACCTCAAATAAGACTGCTTATGTGGTTATACTTTGGATGAAACTATGATTGGGCAATCTTGAATGGGCCTCATATATTTCTTTAAATTTCACAGAGCATGGATTGAGTTGAAACCTCATGACCATATCAGCAAATGAACTCAGCAGGCTGCTGTCGGGGAAATTAGAGGTATGCATGACAGTACTTCAGATATTAGTCAAGTAAATCTACTTGATAGAGATAGTGAAGGTTAGAGTGTATTTAAAATCTCAGAAAAATCACTACTAACCGTAACATACCTCAGTGGAGTTACATTGAACCATCTTGCAATAGTAAGTTCTGTCTTCTTTATACATTTCAGTGTTTATTTAGGTAGCCTGCTCATCAGCTGGAGACATTTTCAACAAACTCATCGAGTTAGCTGGCAATATTAATTTGAAGCCAAGGCTGGATAACAATTTATTTTGATTCATTTTGAGCCAAGGCAAATGCAGGGCAGATTATTTGTGGTTGCTGTTTGTAAATATTAGACCCCCTGGCAAATGTTATGGAATCACCAGGCGTTGAGGATGCTTATCCGGGTTTTTTACTTCATACCAAATAAAGATATGACACAAAACCATTCTTGTATATTTTGCTTAATATCCGGGCTTCACGAAATACTCATGAAAGAATTAAGATTAAATGATTTTAATAAATGGCATGGTTTTTCATAATCAAATGCTGAGGAGTAAATTAAGGTATCATCAACAAAAAAATTGGAATTAGTAGGCCTACTTCGTTTCTCCTCCTCTGTATTTAATGATGGCTTGAATTCTTTGAGGCATGGACTTCACAAATGGAAAAAAAATAATAATAATTCTCCATCAAGCTGCTCCCAGCTTTCTGGAATATCAGTTGACAGATCAGCTTTGCAGCATGATGCCTAGTCATGGACTGTTTCTTGGATTGCACTCCGGACCGTTTGCTGGCCACGTTATTGAATTAATATGCCTTTGCTGAAGAAAACCTTTTACCCTCTTTGCTATGTAGCGAGATGAATTGTCACCCTGAAAAAATGACTTCATCATCACCAAACCTATTTTCTGTTTGTAGAGTCAGGAAATGGTCCATAATTTCAATGCGCCCTTGGACATTGAGTGCTGAGGTTGGTATTTCCCTTGGTCTTTTACTTGCCATGCAGCCTCATGACACAAACAAATGGGGACATTTGCCTGTTTTCTTCAAGCAGTCATCTTTATTTGTTTCATTGGTTGTACACCAGACAAAAGCTTCAGCTTCATCTTCCAGGCTAATGCATCTCCAAATATCACTTTCATCCAATCAACCACACTCCATGACTGATTCTTTAGGCGCTCGTGCTGGTTTTCATTTAGCTTTTCTAATCCCATTTCATTCAGCTGATTTCTTACAATTCTGTCATAAACATTGACTGCTGTTTCTGCCAATTTATTTTTTATTTGCTCATTCTCTGCACATTTTCTGTTTTCAATGCATATTGCTTTGGGTTTTATGTCCAGACGCTTTGACATGTGGCCTACTCGTGTATTTTCCTTCTACAAGCTTCCCATTTTGTTTATACTTGTGTGGCAGGCCAGGCGGGGTTTGAACCCCAGACTCCCGGGTAAGAGTCACACACGCTGACCACATCGCCAAAGAGCCAGGCTCATTGGCAAGGTAGCCAGGGTGTGTACTTATTAGGAGGCATTTCTAGTGACAGGACCCATCAACTGTCACATCTCTCCCCCTCTTTCTGGAGCGTGTCCTCACACCTTACGCATGCTGCCATCCATTGGGATTCCCCGAATCCTGCTGATCACGTCAAAATGTGGCAGACCGAAAGAGGGCTCAGGGGAGGTTTGAACCCCAGACTCCCGGGTAGGAGTCACACACGCTGACCAAATCGTCAAAGATCCAGGCTCGTCGGCAAGGTAGACAGGGCGCATACTTATTAGGAGGCAATTCTAGTGACAGGACCCATCAACTGTCACACTTGGACAAAATTTTAGACACAGCTGACTTGGAAGAAACAACATCGTTTGTCACTTTTAGCGTTGAATTTCCTTCTTAGAGCAGTTTTATAATCCTTCCATTGTTTCAATTGCCAGCACTATTGTTGGTGCCTTTGAATTAGCCAAGTCCAACACCCTGTTAAGGTCTGTAAGCACTCTCTTTTAACTGCAGACTAATTTGTATATTCAGATGTGTGCTGGTATTTCTTTCAGAAATGTCAATTACAGGGTTATTCCAGGGTTATTTTTTTCCTGAACATTCAGAAATTCCATATTTTTTTCCTCCGCTTGATTATGAAAAAATATGCCATTAATTGAAATAATTTAATTAAACTTGTTTGCAGTGTGTCATCAAGCCAGAATATTAACCTAATTAACAGAAATTGTTTTGTAATATTAAAGCAGCGAAATAATCACACTTTATTCATTAAACAATAGTTACTGTGTACAGTTACAAAGGAAGCTAACATGTCCACTTCATGTGGCAGCAACTGCTGACAGTTCACTAGTTACATGCTGTGACAACAGACTGATTTCATCTCGTTAGCTACAGTCTGCATAATCGCGCATAATGTTGTGTTATGCATTATCTCCGTTTCAGATGGAATCAGTTACCAAATAATTAGCTGGCAAAAGGATGATAGATACCTCGATGAAGGTAAGCTGAACTAAGTTTGCTGGTTCAGCTTAGCTTGGCAAATAGTATTGGCTATGAGAAGGTACAGTGCCTATTTATTGATTACCGGCTCGTTTTTTAAGTGCAAAACTTTCACCAAAAAATTTGGAATGCTTTGATTCCATATTGCTGTCAAATGTCTATGGTATATGTGGGATAATCAACTCGTAGGTGTGCATCACACGGGTTTAAGGCACTTCGCAGAGGCAACTATCCTCCCCCCGCGTATGTTTGCAAAATACCTGTCTACAGTCTAGGCTATATCAAATATTCTATTACTGTTACTCCCACTATGAATATTAAAGCACGCCAAACCATTTCTCCTGTATCATAGCTACATGTATGACCTTTGCAACAAAAAAACCGTGAGAAAATCAGTTTAGTATTCAGAGAGTCAAGATGGATTAAATGAGCTGACACTTCATTGCTCCGGCCAAACAGATACCACTGAGTGGAGCAGGAGACCGGTCCAAGATGGCGGCCGCACGGCTCGTCAGCACCAATAGGCAGTAGGGGTCGAAGTGGCTTCTTCTCTTTCTATGATAAAGACTGCTATTGTTACCATCACTGCTGCCATTACTGTAACCACTCCTGCTTTTATTATGGCTTCTGCCATTGTTATAACTACTGCTGCTGTTACCATAACTACTGTCACTCTTAATATCTCTCCTTTTGTAACCACAACTACTGCTGCTGTTAATATAACTAATACTGCAGTGACTATCACAGCTATTGCTACAACTACTGCTGTCCCAACCTTCGTATGAACCCCTTTTGTGTCTCTTCCCATCCAGCAGCTTACACGCCTTTTAGATAAATTGTCTCTTTTGATCTCTTTAGTTCACATCCTGCGTACTTTCCTCACCAGCTGTGTTGTATTCATACACCCCTTCCCTCACTTGAGTGCTTGTAAATTGATACCACTTACTGTGGGTGTGCAAGTTACTGGCTATACTGTCACTTGCTATATGCCCTTTAGAGACTAGCCAGTATTCCCTAGTACAGTAGAACTTGCCTAAACCATTCTCGTATGAAATATAAACTCGCTCACACTGGACAACAGCTAAAGTCACGATTTTTCTGTACGTTTATCCATTAAATAAACGTGAAATACACCGGATTTTATATAACAGATTTTTGCTTACATCTGACAAAATGTCCAGTCCCATCACAATGCATTTCCATTAAAAAGCACTCATATATAGCACACAAGCTGGTTTGCACCATGCACATGCTTAGTTACAACAGAGCAACAAAATGAAGTTTGGCTTTCCTCTTTGCGGAAACTGAAACTGGTGTGGTTTTCATTCCAGTTGGAGCAACACGCAATAACATCCTCACCGTTATAAACCTTTTTTGCCAGTTAATTTAACCGTAATTTTACAATCAGTTAATAACAGAGGTCCCATGTAACTGTAAACCGCAGTTAAAGGCGTGCAGGACTTTACTTACAGTTAAAGCTATTCTTACCTTTGTGGAATTTTAACACTTTTCTTTTGCAATCTTAAAATGCTCCTAATAAGTGTATGGCACACTAAAATGTAAAAGAAATCCACCAGGTGTTGAAACTCATCAATATTTAATTCTCATATATTTCTGATATAAGTCTGACCAATCATTTTCTTCGGTCCAAATAAAATGATTTGCAGAGCTTCCTGTCTGTCATTCGTTGCTGTGCCCCCCGCGAGCCGTGCACCTCTCTGGGAGAGTGGTAGAGACAAAGCAGGTAGCCACTCTGTGAAGTTAGCCTGCAAACAAAGCACCTGCAACTGCTCATGTTTTAATGACTGACGTTACCGGGACAATTCTGGTGAGGTAAGACGTTATGACAGCAGTTTTGCGAGAAAATATATATGAATTCTGCCGAAACATGCAGCACCTGACTGTAAACAAACAGGCGCTGAAATGCTAAAATTACTAACGTTAATGGTAATTCGTCAGATGTTACGGGGGCATTTTATTTTATACCACATAAAGAATTTAATATTATGTAATTACTGTTGGTTAGTTTTCACTAACCGGTGCCTCTGAATCTGACTCCATTTTCTCGTTTCAAAATCTTTTCACACCAGACAGGAAAATTTTTTTTCGTACGACAGATTACATTCAAAGTCAATGCAAAGACACGAATAAGCGCGAGATGTGCGTCTTTCCATTGACTTTGAATGTTATCTGCCGAGCGAAAAGTTTGTTTCACGTCCAGTGTGAAAGCAGCTTCATTCGCGTTGCTCACTTTCTCACTGCACGCATCAGGGGGGGAGGGGAGCCTCAGAGGTCAGGCAGGGGGAAGAGGGTGGGACTTTGGAGGGAGGCGGAGTTGTTCATGTTCACATTTCTTCTAAGTGCTGTGCCGCATGCCAGAAAGGTAAGAATAGCTTTAAAATAACAAGGAGCAAATGTGTTAATTTAACTGTTAAATTCAGCCAATTTATAACAGTGCTCTTATCCATTGTGACAGGACAAAGACGGACTAAATGAAGACAACATGTAGGTATGCACTCTTCAGAATGAAGTTTTTCCGATCTTAATACACAAAGCATGCACATAAATTTATTACGGATTCATTACATAAATACATTACGGATATAATCTGTTATACGCATATAGCAGATGTCATCTGTCTTATGCGTATGATGGATTTTTTCCATTTTATGCATATAGCGTACAAAATGAGTTGGTCCAATTGAATCCGTTATTTGCAAGTTTTAATACAGTATTTTAGTATAAGCCCATCATCTTTGAAAATTATTTATACTTTTTGACGATGGTTAAATTTGGAAGTCATCAGCCTAGTTCTGTCAATAGGAATGACTTCTCAAGCCTTCTGCGGTCATTAAGATAGGGACTGCATTTCTCCTATACTCCACAGTCCTGCCATCTGAAAGTTTGGCTCTGGCGAAGTGTGCACTTCATCTGGCAGCTATCGTGGATCACCACTGGCTGGGCACAGATATGCCCCTTGCACCCAAGCCTGAACCATCTTAACAACACTGCGTCATTCTGCTCTGGGCTCTGTCCTTCTGTGATAACCATATTATTTTCAATAAACCATACTTATGGGTTGTACTCTGACTCCGCATTTAATTTCTGGTCTGAGTCATAGCAGGACAATGCAGTTGAAAGAATGGATCCAGTGGAGGTGCCTAGCGCAGTTGACACCGTGAGGTACCAGGGTGTGCTGACTAGTCAGCAGGAAGAAGAATCCATCAGCGTTGCCAGTCCATTGGACCCTCACAAATCAACTTGCAACTAGAGGATTCTTCACAAGACTCCAACAAGGCAGTTTGTCACTGTTGGAGTACCCCAACGCACTGGAGTGTCTGGTGCTTTATGAGACATATATTTGGCTTGGCGGAATGAGTCCAGGTCAAACTTACCACCTGTGTCCTTCCCTCAGATCTGGACAGCCTCATTGGCTTAGTGCTCACAATAGACGTCCGGCTGGAAGAGAGGCGGCTGGATCAGTAGGGGAGGTTACAGGTGCCGACTGCATCCCAAGATGGTCGGCTCAAAGCTTCATCCCTCCTGGTTCCTTCTATACCCATAGCTGTTGTTAAGCTTTTCCCTGAAGAAGGGCTGAGCTGAATAAGGACAAATCTATGCCTGAATGAATCTATGCATCTATGTTCAGCTAGTAACATCTGGGAGGTGCGGTCTGGCGAGGCCATCTTATCCGCCCGTCTACTCCTTTCCATTTAGCTGACCTGGCAGGGTCACCCAATCTCCACCTAAGGGTTAGTCGACTCACAATGGGAATTTTATTTATCCTGGTCTTTGTTTGCCACCTGAGGGTCATGACTGAACCACTGCCAGCACCCCTCTAATCACAAAGCCTCATGGGGATTACCCTCCTGATGTCACGGAAGTAACACAGTCAGTGCCCATGCTGACCTTCTGTAACCATAGCCTTCGTTTGGCATTCAGCAAGGCTCGAGCGACATCAATTCCACTACACAGACCCTATGATTGTGCCATTTACTTGTTACCGAGAACATTGGCCCCCGGGGTCAAATGTACTCTACAACCACACAAGAGTCCCAAGCCATGGAAGAGTACATAAATCAGCCCCTGTCTTCTGGAATCATTCAAGCTTCTTCATTGTCAGCTGGACCTGATTTCTTCTTTGTCGCCAAAAGACTATTTGAAATCCAGAAAAGTGCTAATTCCATCGCATCACCATCTCCTTCTTGGGCTTCACTGTGAGGTGCCTCTAAGAAGGATTGCCAGAAGGTGCAGGCTATGCTGGATTTCCTGGGGCCTCAAGACCCTAAAGAGCTGCAGAGGTTCAGTTAATTTGAGGGTACTTCATCGTTGCTGCCCCCTCACCTGATCACGCTCACCTGTATGTTGTTACTACTACTATTGCTGATGATGCTATCACTACTGTTGTTTGTTACATTGTTTTTTTTTTATATATATACACCCATTATTACAGCTGTTAGCGTCTCTGCTGTTGTTATTATCATTTTTGCAGCTTCTTTAACAATATCTACTGTTGCTGTCTGTATTGCTGATCTATAACTACTGTTGCTGTCAAAATCTCAAGAACAGATTCCACAACTATTGCTATTAGTACCTCTAATGCCGCTGTCATATCATAATTGCCATTACTATCACTTATGCAACTGTTACTTTCTGTTGCTTATTGATATCTCCAACTAATTGCCCCTCCCCGTACTCTGCCCCCTGCTGTTGGTTTGGATACCAGCGAACCAAGTCCGGGCAATGAGATGTAGAGGCAGCTGCTGTACTAAGATCTTCACTCCTGGGTGCAGATGTATTTTTTCTCTTATTGACCCAAACAATGATGCAGTTTTTTTTTTTCTAATTTGTGTAATTTTCAATGATTAAATACCAAATAAATACCAAAGCGCATAGCAAGATCAGTATTCAGCATTCTCACCAACATACACACATTCAGGATGATTCATAAAACAAGATGTTAACAGCTTGCCATCAAGAAAACACTGTGTCTCAGTATTTTGTACTGATTCATAAAATTAATAGCATAATGGTAACAAGCTACTCCTCTGAAAACTGAATCGTCTCTGCCTGCAACGGCCAGTAAGGCTTTTTAAGGCAGGGAAATATTGCATATTTGAGAAGTACATTGCCAGAGTGAAAGACAGCAATTAGCCAAGGTAGGACATCCAAAAAAAAAAAATAGACTGGAATTTTGCCAACAAAATTGGAAAAAATTAATGGAGGAGATGTTGGCAAATGGCTAAGTCAAAGCTATTCAAAACAGAAATTGCAGCTATAAGGAAGTGAAAAACTAAGGTGACCAATTTAGGATGATGTTGAATTTGTTTTGGACTGTAACTGACTGTTAATGTGATGTCAAGATGAAAAAATAGGGGCATAATGACAGCACTGAAATGCCGTCCGGAAATGCAGTGCACTGGTGAAAGGAGGAGACAACAGATGTTGACACCATATTCAGTTGGAAACTAAACAATGTGAGGTTTCGAATGTGACTAGTTTTCAATTTCAATATTATTTATCAAATATCAATTGGGCACATTTCCCCAGTGACTTATGAGGACCAAAAATGCCATAGCAACCTGTGTGTGTCACCATTTTGGCGCTTGTGGCATGATCGTTGATTCAACCATGTCTATAAGGTTTGCATGAATATTTCACCAGCAAAATAAATTGCAGTTCTTAACTTGCAGCCAGTGCAGATGTAAATAGGTTAGTTTATTTTTCAACACGTAAATGTTTTCTGGACAATAACACTCTGACCTATTATTCTGAATGCTTTTAAATGCATTTCAAATACTTGGGAATTACAGTAGTATTCATTCAGCATTAAAAGACAGAGTTGGAGCTGCCATTTTTACAAGACGATGATCGTATGGAGCATCAAGGACGCAAAATCCTGAGGTCGTGGTCGGATTCATTGCGGCACAGTAAAGCAAGTTAATGAATCAGATGACAATTTTCTAGGAATGTTTGGTGTTACCCCCACACTAAGCTTTTGTATACAACACTCGTGTTTTATTGAGTTTTGTGAAACAATATGAAGCTGGTTATTAAAAGTCCCAGACGCATCAACAAATTTTTGTGAAGGGATAATTCACACAATCCCAACTGTATCCCATAGGAAGGCAAGAAACATCAATACAAGCCCTTTGGAATGAAATCAATCCACATCCCGCAGCACCAGAGTAGGAAAATACTCTAGAGAATGGTACCTCATAAATATCCTCTGATCTCAAGTTTTGTACAGTAAAATTACAGGCTTGAGCCAAATATATCTTGTAGAAGCGAAGTCGTTAGCTACTGTTGATTTGAGATAAGCCTTGCTCATCCAATCTGTCCCTAGGTAAATGCTATTCCTCTTCAATGTGGGACACCAGCCATTTGGAGCCAAATGCGCACACACACACACGCGCGCACACATATGCAAATGCACACACACACACACACACAAGCACACACACACTCAAACGCTCAAATCACTTTGTTACTAAGTGACATAAGTGACAAAGTACAGTCTATGAAAGATCACTTAAAGCTGTGCTCATTAATTTCGAAGATAAAAAATCAACATTTATCAGTAGAAAAATTGATATAGTTGTTCTATGTATATTGGTTTGAAGATTTCCAGTGTATGGTTTGAAGAATATGACTTCTGTCCCTCCTCTATAACAGGAATTAATATGAATAGCAGCGGAACATGCCTCCATAAGCGGCCATTTTGAAAGACATTCTGGCTTCAGTTGGAGACGCTTGCTAATAGAATGCTAATTTAATAGCTAGCTTGCATGCCATCTTAGCTATCTACCCAACCTTGCTGCTGCTCCACAAAAAAAAAAAAAAGAGGACTAGCTCCAGAAATCAATCTTGTTTTCTTTGAAATATATATAAATCTAATGTAAAATGTATTAAAAAAAAAAATTGTCACAATATTTATCTCATTCCCTACGGAATACTTTTATTTAAATTGCATTTGTACGGAATACTTTTCTCGAAAATTACACAATATAAAGTATTGAAGTACATGTGGCCTATGATCATGATCGTCTACTGATTTTGTGTTTTCATCGGACTGCGAATGGTCATCCACTCCGCTGGTACCAGCTTACCATAGGGAATGGTAGAATTCGCTGCGCCGTTGGCAGCGGTTTGCCGTAGGGAATGAGTTAAATGCAGTGTGTGAATTTCTGAAAGTCATCCCTGTCTTAGGATACTTCTGTGTACAAAGACAGACCGTGTATACCAGACAATATTCAGGTAATGTAATTTGTTGCAGCATCACAATAAAAGCTTTAGCTACTTCTTGTGGAGGCAGAGGAGAGCTATTTCTACATGCATGCAAAAAACCAACTGCCATCTGGTCATGTCTAGACAAGTTTTGGGAAACTCTCAAACAAGATTTGATTTATGATTTGTCACTACCGAACATTGCAATGGAACCACGCGAAACTACAGTATACCATTTAAGAACCACAACGAAGAATTAGCATATGAGTTGTAGATAGACTAGCCAAGCCCAAATGTAAATGTTTGTCTACAACGTTCTACACATATCAGCAAAGTGGTTATACACATATCAATAAGTTATTGTCATCGCTACGCAACCAGCGCAATAAGCAACTAGACACAGATTTACTCCACAGAACAATGAATGAAACTGTGTGCGACTGCTTGCTAATCTGTGCAGAAGCAAGTGTGCCTGTACAAGACTTTTGCCAATCTCGAGTTTACCATTTAGACATGAAACAACCATTTTGGCAGTTGAACAACAACGTAATAATTTGCGGTATATTACTGAATGTACCTTTAAATTTTAAAATTATATTTCTCAGTTAAATCTTTTTTCATTTATTGTGGTTCTGCACACTGTCTGAGTAGAAAACACACAGCAGACCACATTTGTACCAGAAAGTCTATTTTTAAGAAAGCAGTTTTATTTACCGGACTGGAGCAAGAAAATAAATAAATAACACCAGAGATACCTTGTAACTACACAAAAAATGGCTCATATGCAGGTACTCTCACATTTAAATACCAATGCATTATGCATTCACAGACACCAACATTTGATCCACTAATGCACATAACCCATTCCATGTTTGGCATCATGACCTTCCTCAGTGTTAGGAGAAGGGCATCAACTCTGAGCCCTGAGAGAGGGATAAAATTTAATTCAACCCAAATACTTTCTCTTCCATGGACTGTCAATACATTTCAGTGACATGCGATTGTATTAAATGGGTAGGAGGCAGTCTGGAACATGCTGGTGACACTGCACCTCCTTTCACCAGTCTTGAGTTGAGAGGAGAATTTTCACTCTTGTCTTGAAATAGAGAGACAACCCTGATAAGATAGCACTTTGCACTAGACCCAATTATAAGAGACTTCATCTCTGCCGAAAGAGTACACCAACTCTTTACCAAAAAAGCATTTCAAGCATTACTTACAGCGATCCTTTATATCATGCACAAGACTAGTGCCAATTTCAAGGACAACTACCTCATTTCATTAAGAAATAAATCTGCTCCCAGGCTGCATTTTTGTTATGTTTAGCAGAACCTGCTGAAGATTAATTTTTTTGCCTGTGAGATATTTTTATCTGCCTCACACATTCAGTCACCCTCTTTCAAATCAATGATAGCAGTAATGCTGATCGGGACAAAGCGAATAATTTATGTATAATAGCAATGTATTACGTGTAATAAAATGGACAACATATTAACCATTTAGCAGCATGGAGGGTACATCCGGCTCAACGATTAGCATGAAGACCTTCGTTCTCAAGGCCATTTACGCTACCACTGTTCGACCATCTCAAAGGTCTGAATACAAACATTATTTGTCCCCTGAAGAAAAGCAGCTCATTTTCCCAAGGGGAAGAAAAGCCTTCCTCACAGAACTCTGAACCCATATTCACGTTTGTGAACTCAGAACTGCAAATCTTACCTCAGTCTTGCATGCTGAACCCAACCCATACTTCTAACTATTCTGACTAACACAGCGATTTTATCATAGATACACACATACATATCCAGAATAAAATAAAAAAAACATGGCATGTAGGGTGCAGGATTTTTTTGACACAATTTTTCAATTCCCCCTTCCTTTCTGTAACAGACAATATGCCTGCTAAAAGCTCGACTGCATATAAAGAGAAGCTTAAATCAAACATGATCAACCCTGGTTTAACCATCAATTTATGCAACTGGTAGGCCTGACCGTCTTCTCAATCCGAGGTAAAGGGAGGATAGAAAACACAGCACATTCTCATCCCGACTCGTCATATAGTGACACTACTTGACCAAGCGTTGATATACAATAAAAATAGACGCGCAATGCACGGAATACCGCTCAGCCTGATGTCGAAGTTTTTGGAGACGCCCGCCCAACCGCACTAAGGATAGCAATACCCCATCAGCCTTGAGGGCTGAGGGGTAAAAAAAGAGGCTTTTGGTTCCTTCTTTGATGTTTAGGGGTAGGATCCGTTCTAAACTGGCTTCAAATAAGGGCAAAAAAGCTTCCTTTTTCGTTGTTAATCAATGCTTGGTCAGTTAGCATTACTATATGACGAGTCGGGATGAGACTGGGCTCAAAAACCAGCAGTTGACAACCCCTTGAGGACTATGATTGTAAGACAAACAGGTGTGAATCCATTTGATGTAGTGATCAAGTCTGCTTTCTTCTGAGAAAAAAGCCCTGTGGTTGCCGTAAGGAGACTACGGAGGGAGGGAGGGCCTCCTGTTGCCAAAAAAACTGTCAAAACGCAGATTAAATCGCATTTGACTAAAAACCTGCATCCCAGCAAATATACCACATTCAATTGTTTCTAGTTTTATACGAAACTTAATTACTTTATGAGCACTGGCATTGATATGGCCCGTTATCTAAACTTGAAGTGAACCACCACTAATGTGTCCAGCCAGTTAGCTCATTTAACCCAAGTAATTGAGGGGAAAAAACTCTCTATACACCAGGGCCCCAGGGCCAGAATTGCCTAACCTTGATATTTTTGGTACTGCTCATGTACGAGGCTCTCTGGAGGTTTACGATGAGCCTGAGGAGTAAAGCTGAAGGCTTGGTTGTGTGCACACCCTTTACAGCGGTCACTCACTAGCTCTGCCTCTACTGCTGCTGTGCAGCCATTGACTCATATCAGAGCTGAGTGTGAACGCAGCGCTACGTGTTTACTGGTACTGCACTGGCTCTAAATCTCCCTGTTCTCCGGCTAAGCTAACCACCGTTAGCAGATAGGATTCCGGTGTAGCTCTCCTTGCATGCAGCAGGAAGGATGAGGAGCAGTGCATACATAGCGCCAATGTGGGATATACCCTCAGTCACATTGCAGTCACAGCTTTATTTCCAATTCATTTGTTTAGGAGGCAAAGACACTCTTTTACACATTTTAAAATGGCCTAAAGCAAATTGTACTATGCAGGTCAGTAACATCGAACATTAATCCAAACAAACAGGTGAACCAGAGTCTGCATTGGGTGGGAGGGCTCTTAAATAGGATTGTGACGTTTCTGAAGAGCACACAGGTGAGTATTTGCTCCAGCAAACATCAGGTGCTGTGGTTAAAATGGGGTGTGGGGGGGTGGAGAGTCTGGCTCCTACTGCTAAAGCTAGCTACAGGCTGTGCAGACATTCATCTCACAAACTGACAGTGGAAAATGGGATTTTTTTACACACGGGAAGATGCAGACTCCCAGAGTAAGCACAGCAGATGGGGAAGGAAGGGGACAGTTGGGAGTCCCTTGCACCGCACGCAGATAAATGACACAGGCTACAGACAACTGCCGGGTAATACACTCAAACTTAATGGTCTCAGACACATACCCCCCCAACACTGCACCACTGTCTCAACCCCCATCCCAAACCCCCAGCTCTCCACTCAAATATTCACATTTTGTCATAGAAAACTGGAAATGTTTGTGTGCTCAGGTAAATGAAATAATTCTTGCTTTCTTTTCTGCATACTCTGGACGTACAGACCCTCAGTACTAGTCTTTGTGTGTTTGTTTTTTCTGTGCATGTATGCGTGTGTGAGTATGTGCATATATATCTGCGTGTGTTCCTGTGTGTGATTACGCGTGCATATCGATCTGAGTGTGTGTGTGTGTGTGTGTGCGTGAGATTGAAAGTATGTGTGTTAGCACATGCGTATATATCGGTCTGCACATGTGTGTGTGTGTGTGTGTGTGAGAGAGAGAGCGTGTGTATGCACCTGTATGCGTATGAATTCGCCCCCGGTCCTCACCTTACGTCTGCGGTCCCTGGATCGATTCCTCTTCTTGTTCTTCTCCTCTTCCTTCTCCCTCTGCTCCTGAGCGGCGAGGGCGTCGAGCTCCTTGCTCTTGCGGAGCTGCTTGGCTGCTTGCGCCATGGCTGCCCCACCGTTCTCGTGTCCTCCTGAGCCGTCCGACGCTCGCCAGAGAGGGGCTGCTCATCCACCGCCCTGCCACGTCGCGCCGTCCCAGTCTGCCGTCAGGGTCCTGCTGCAGACCCTTTCTTCTTCTCTCGCTCCCTCCCTTCGTCTCTACCTCTCTTTCCTTGTCTCTGTTATTCCCTGTCCTGCCTCTTTGCGCGCCCCACGCAGCAGCACAGAAAAACAGCAGGTAGTCAGCAACGTCACCTCTATTCCTCTCTCAGCATGGAAGGGAAAAATCGGCATTTACTATAAAAAAAAGGTTATCTCCCAGCCGTGCCTCCCGTCTGTTCTCTCTCTCGTCCCTTTTTGGTATTTTGGTTTACAGAAAAGCCCTCCTCCTCCCCCCCCCCCGGTCCTGTGCTTCCACCTGTGTTCCCCTCAGTCAGCGCAGAAAGCCGTCCACACTTTGGGTACCGATTGGACCGCAGCTGTGTGGACGGTGAGAGGCTGAACGCAGCACAGCCATTACGCTGCTATACATTATTCACACTCTCAGAAAAGCCATCTCTCCTTCATAAAAAAAAACAGACACACTGTACGCTTCTCTCCCTCCCCCTCTCGTTTCCTCTCTCACTATCCCTCTCTCCCCCCCTCCTCCCTCTCTCTCCCTCTCTCGTCAGGCACTGCGGATGGTGAGGGGACCCATGTGAGGGATTCTCGCGGATGCGGCAATGCGTTAATTTGGCGCGCCAACCCCACAATCTTCAGTGTACGCCTGCCTTTGGTTCCGTTGGGGGCTTGGGAAGAGCTGGCTTCTCTCCTTCCATGTCTTAGCGTGCGTGCGTTCGTCTCTAATGCAGGCACCCCAGCACCGAGGCTCAAAAAGGAGGAAGCAGCCAACTGTACCAGTTAACTGGTAATGCAATCGAGCCCTCTCTCTCTCTCTCTCTCCTTGCTCTCACTCTTTCCCGGTAGTCTCTACGCTTCCTCTGCAGTGCTGCTGATGCAGGAAAAGAAAAATCCTCCAGCCTCACTCTCTTGCTTTCTCCCTCTCTCTCTCTCTCTCTCTCTCTCTCTCTCACACCCTCACTCACGCACTCCCCTTCTGCATACTGTCCCTCTCCCACTTTGCAGAAAGGTTCTCTCCTCTCTCTCACATGCTCTACCTTTCATTCAGTATGCATTCCAGAGCAAGTAATCAGGCACTGGGGAGGAATAGAGAGAGAGAGCGAGAGAGAGAGGAGTGAAACAGAGTAAGAGGCGGTGGTGGAAGAGAGCGATTCAAAGCGGCGGGCTTATTTTATTTTTGTCTCATGAGGAGACCTTGGCAGGGTTTGAGCACAGCTAGTGTACAGCTATTGCCATTAATACTCATACTGTGACAGACAGAAAGGGGGAAAAAAAGCAAAACCTCTGTTTCTCTCCATCCCTCTGCAGGTCTTCCTCTCCTCCCTCCGTCCCTCCATCTCTCCCTCCCCCTGATTAAGCTCACTTTTTTGGGGGGGGGCTTGAATTCAGCGCACTGTGGCTAGAAATCTGCTAAATGAAAGCAATCTGGTTCATATATTTCCCACTGCTCTTTGCAGTCTATATGCCAGTCCTGCTGGCCAAAGCCAGTTAATCCTCTCTTTTGCTTCTGCCACTCTTGTGATTCACATATTGATATTTGTTCTTTTTTCCTCCCCCTCTGTCATGCGTAAATAATTTACCATTAAAAAAGTGGTCACAGCTGACATGATCTTGCAGGAAGTATGGTTACAGCCGTTCACCCTTAGGTCAGCATTGAGACATGAATCTTCTTTATGATATGGCCTTGGCTGGGAACTTATGACACACACATACACACACACACACGCACACACACACACAATAACCTTTATCCACATGATGGAAATCTTTCATTGAGGAAAATCATATTATAAGGCCCCCAGAGCCCCTACTGACCTAAGTTATTTATATGCATTAAAAAATGAAACATTCATTAAAGCAAAAGCCTCTATGTGATGCAACATTACCATTCATTATAAGCTATGAAAGGAATTATCAGCTACAGTAACTGCCATATTAGAGCATTTACTACAGGCTACATACAGTACCTTACATAGTGCTGTCCCCATGGCAACCAAAATAGATAGGTGTCATAACTGGAGTATAACACGTCATGACCAAATCGGTCAAAATTTCAGCCTGTACGGCGTCCACAAGGAAATCTCCACGTTGCATGACAAATTTGCGCATTATTCGGCCAATATTGTTGCCATGGCAATCCAAAATAAAATAGCTGTTATAACTGGAGTATAACACATGTCCACACCAAATATGAAAGTAATTGGTCAAAAACTGCAGCCTGTAGAGGGTCCACAAGGAAGTGTCTAGGGACCAAGGAAATCTGCAAGTTTAAGGACAAATTATTGCATTATTCAGCCAATACTGTTGCCTTGGCAACCAAAATCGATAGGTGTCATTACTGGAGTATAACACGTCATTACCAAATGTGAAAGTAATCGGTAAAAAATTTCAGCCTGCACGGCGTCCACTAGGAAATTTCTATGTTGCAGGACAAATTTACGCGTTATTCGACCAATATTGTTGCCATGGCAAATCAAAAATAAAATAGGTGTCATAACTGGAGTATAACACGTCACTACCAAATATGAAAGTAATCGGTAAAAAATTTCAGCCTGCACGGCGTCCACTAGGAAATTTCCATGTTGCAGGACAAATTTATGCGTTATTCGGCCAATATTGTTGCCATGGCATATCAAAAATAAAATATGTGTCATAACTGGAGTATAACACGTCACTACCAAATATGAAAGTAATCGGTCAAAAATTGCAGCCTGTACAGCATCATCAAGGAAGTATCCCCGGGCGCGCACACGGTGGCGGAGACGACACGCATGAATCGATAGAGGCCGCCTGGCTTCGTCCAGGGGCTATAAATATCGCTGAACCCAGGAGAAAACTAAAGGCGCCCCTAGAGTGCAAAGCTCTACCAAGGTGCAAGGATTGACTTGGTTGCATTTAATCTGCCTTTGGCACAGCAAATTACACTATTACACTATTATTCATACAAAACTAGGATTTAGCTACAGAAACAATGTATTCCAAATAGGGAAAAGAAAATAGGAAATGAGGTTCCTTAATAATAAAGTTGAAGTGCTGGCAATAACAATAAAAGGCATAAGTTCAAGAGTTAGAATATACACAGTAAAAATCATAGTGTCAATTTTACTCTTTAAGAGTTGAATTTAACTCTCTGTCAGATAACATTTGGTCCCACTCAAAATCAGTGTAAAATTTACTCTATAGCCAGTGTAAGATTTTTAGAGTTACACCACCCAGTGAATGTTAGTAAATGTTAGTAACTTAAAAACAGTTAATTGTCAATTAAGCTTAGACAGCCCCGAATCCAGCACAGCACAGAAGGAAGAGGGAAATACCAAAGCCAACCAGAGCTCTGAAATGTGCAACAACGAAGGCACGGGGCGGAACGCAGACAAGCGGTGGAGTGGCTTGGCAGACCTGGCAAAAACATAAACATGGAAAAGTAAAAACATGGACAATAACTATGAACTATGAAATGTGTAATCCTAATACAAGAAACTGTTAAAACTATGGCATGAACTATGAGCATGAACTATGAAACATGAAACTGTTAAAACCATAGGCAATACTGTCCTGGCCAAAGGCCAGGACCCCAGAACACAACAAATTCTATTTCAGTTTTATGATGGCCAGTTCAGCTGATTTGGATTTATTAATTGATCGAACGGCTTAGGACAGTTGTTTTAACTAGCAATTCTCAATATAATTATGATGGCCAGTTAAGTTGAGTTGGATTTATCGTTTAATTGAACTTCTTAGGATAGTTGTTTAAAATTGCACATGTATGTTAGCTTAAGTGTCTGGTCATTTGAATTAATCAACTAATTGAACTTAAGCATTTCTTTAAACGTGAAAGTCCATTTCAGCATAGCTAATGCAGCCTATTGTAACAGATTTAAATATTATTATTAGTATTTAAATATTTTCATTTGTTTAAATGCCAAGATCCATTTCAGATTTGCTATTTGAAATCTGACTTAACCAAACCTAAGCAAATAAAATATATTATGGGAACCTTTAATAAATGGCAATAGAAGTGTTTCAAAATATGAAAAAAAAAAACAAAAAAAAAACACAACAACACACACTACAAAAATATTCACATTTGTGAAAATACTGTCTAACAACAGGTTCATCATTCCTCAAACAATAATCATAAATAATTCACCTTAGGAAATATTGAACCTTGACCCCAGACAAGTCAGCGTTCAAACATAAAACATGTTTGTTTCTAAAATTATATATTTAATACCGTCATTTTTCAATCTACATCAGTGGTGACTAGAATGTAGCCCCAACGGTATGTAGTCTGAATTTCATTCCACGGTATTCCTAATAATTACTGTGAGGAGCCATTAACCGGACATTTCCCCTCACCCTGAAGATGAGTAGTCTTAAAAGTTGTTTCTGGGGACCCACTGTGTATGCTGGCTTTTGTTCCAACCACAGTTGTTATCGCCTGATTTTAACGAGCTGTTCATTTGTCTTAATTAAGTGTATTAAATGTTTAGAGCAGTTATTTGCCCTCTTAATTCAGAAGATAACAGAACTATCCATGTTTGCTATCCAGAATTTAAAAAAATGCCATACCCACATTGCTATATGCATTGTAAATAACAGCATTAAATGAGAGAAAACAATGTAAACCAATCAAATTAAAGATGTACTTGGCTCCTAATCGGTGAAAACTAATTGGCACATCATGGCAAATTTATTCGACAAGCAAATGGTAACAAGTCAAACCAGTTTTGTGTTATCTTAATCTAATGAAGTTAATCTGAAGTTTTTTGAAAGAACTTGAAACAGTAGTGTCACTCAGCCTAATTTGGGGTTTACTGAGTTTCTCAATGTCTAATTTGATCTGTTTCAAATGTTACAATGCTTGAAATTTCCTGCAGTATAGAAATAAAACCACAATCTCCAAGGACATTTTATTCCTCATAGCATGTATGGATGTGTCTATATGTAACATTTGGATAAAAGTAATAAGTAATCTGCACGCTGCAAGCTCCCAAAAATACTACTATATTTACTGAGCAACGTTTTGATCCACGGAGATCTTCCTCAGGCAATTGACAAAAAGAGACAAGCCTCTCCTATGAAGAAAAGACTTACGTTTCACTTAGAATTTTGATCCTCTTCAAATTGACTTTCTAGATCTACTGATTTTCAAAGACGATAAAATGATAAAAACCAGCCTCTATAGAAAACCTACAGATAAAAATACTATCCGTAATAGTTTAAGTTTCTATTCCATCTCCCTTAAAAAGAGTTTACCGATAAGTCACTTTAATAGGATACGACGCATCTGTTGCTCTGATCATAATTACAACACACAAAGTGCATTTCTTATCCAGAGATTTAGAGAGAGACGCTATGCTGAAAATTGGATCTTAAATGCGGCTGACAAATTCAAGAATGTTGACCAAGTTGAATATCTCAATAGACAGTACTACAACGCCAGACAATTTCTAACCGGCTAATATCTGTTTTTTGGAGTGATTTTTTGTGAGCTGTTCAGTAGACTTTGTTTTGCTCCTGTATTTAAACTTTAATGACTTGGTTGCATTTTTTGCTTCTGAAACTTTTTTTGCGTTTTGACATTTTTTTTTTTTTTGTTGGTGTGATTAAAAATACCTTTTATATTGAATTGTTCTCGGGCCCTTCAATGTGCCTTGTGTATTTGTATTGCATAATTACTTCTATTTTTTTGCACAGGCCAACACGTAAAATCAGGACCCTTTTTTTACATTTCCTCATATAAGGTTTTTTCCATATATTTTCAGTAATTTGTAATGTTGTGATTTGTGTGCTGTATATTATATAACGTATATTCTTCTGTGATTGCCATCTTGAGACTTCATAATTGCCTGCTGATTAACAGGTGTGAATGATTGTCCTTTCTTGATAGGAGAGGCTTCTCTCTTTTTTGTCAATTGTCTGAGGAAGATCTCTGTAGATCGAAGCGTTGCTCAATAAATAAATTCGTATTTTTGGGAGTTGCTGGGTGCAGACTGTTTCCTCTTTTTTTGCCCTATTTTTAACGTTTTTTTTAATTTTATTTTGCCCTGTATTTTTATTGGATGTGCGCACACTGCCTCCACCTTACTAAAACCATTTAGTAACAATGCTAAATTTAAAAAAGTAGATAAGACATTAACTGCTTGTTAAAATCCTGTCCTCCCTCTGTCAAATCTTCACTACAAACACATGTTGCTGCGCCGGTGTAGAAGACTTAGATGAAGTCTCGAGTGTTTTCCTCACTGTGGTTTTCCAATGCCGTTGCCGGACCTGCCACAAAGGTGGGGAGGGAGAGGCTTGTGCAAAAGTAGGATAGTCTGAAAAACGTCATGACGTAGCATTTTGATCCGTGCACGTGCCCTCACCACTGTTTCAAAGGTGAACTTGACATGTATTACTTATTCAGACGGACATGGATTTTCAATTTATCGTTTCTTTTGTATTTGAAACGTTTTGGACAAGCAATTTCATGTTGTTACAACAATCCCAATAATTGTTTGTCATGCTAACATAAAATAATTTGCTAAGGTAACAAACAGGCAAAATACCATTTTACAGTGTAGGTTTGTGAATGAAGACAGACATGCAAAGATTTGTATGTACCACACTCAAAGCTCCAAAAGCGAGAATTAGTTGAAGCAATAGTTGAAAAACGTCTGCCACAAAAAAAGCATTCGCTTATGACAGGCTAACCATCCCCATTTACAGCCTGCTGTTTGTCTACTACCACAATAATTGGGTCACTTAAAACGCCGAAAACTAGGTTGACATGATTTTCATTTCAGCTGTTTCAGCGCAGATTTCGTGCGATCATCATTTGGCTTCTTTGTGATTTCAATGGCATGATTACTTGTTACATATAGCCAACAAAGTTGAATTTGCTTGCCAGATAGTTTTGCGGACATTAATGTCATTAACACCATGATAATTGGGTCCCATGCCCCATGCTAATAGCTAGGGTGTTTCTGTGACAGATTCACACTGCTCCAAACAACCGGCAAGCACACATTATCCTAACCTTTTCGCAACATGGATAAGTGCGCAAGTGCACACATAAAATACAAGGCCTCAAAATACTGAAAAAATAATATCATTGCTACTTGAGTGAACACATCAGATTTGATATTGGATTTTAATTTCTGCTGAAAACGACAATGTCGGGCTTATGAACTTACCTTGACATTATCTTGTTGACATAGTCTTTTGAGTGTACCTTGCGCCGAAGGAGTCGATGGTTTTAGTTTGAAGGAGAAGACTGATGGCACTTAGTCTATATCTTCATGGGGAAAGAACTCTGAATCCCACCTCCACTTTTTTCAGCTTTTCATTTGCCAGAATGATTTTAAATGGGGGGCACCAATATATTTTGGGTTTTCTTTTTTTTTTTTTTTTTAGTGAGAAGAGGTTTTGGAATTTAATACTAATATTTAATATCGTAAATGCGTATGTTGCACGTACCCTTGCAACCTGGTGTCAGCAGTAACCTGGATGCTGGCGTTATATGCTATTACCACGTTTAACTGCACTGGAAAATGAACTTTAAATTTTCTTGACTGGATGTACGCTTGACGTTTTACACACCCAAATGTTTCCCTGGGTACCCAAAAATCAAGGTAAGCCGAAAAAGTACTGATTTCATTTGATTTTGGTGGTCGAATACTGAATTCTTTCCTCCTCAGGTTCTACAAAATCAAACCATTCGGACACAACATGTACGCTGCACACCTTAGAATGTTCCCAAGGAACAAATAGTCTTCCTGTTTATTGCCCTAGTCCACGCCATTTGCTACCTTTTACCACTGGGAAAGCGAAAAAACGTAATATTCTTCCCTTTTTCAGAGCGATTTGTTCATCCAACAATGCTGCAAGAGACAACCATTTTTACCTTCTGCCATGCGTAGTCTGCAAAGAGCATTTGCACGACCCAAATCTCACTGAAGCTAAACTGGTCTGTTGGGTATTGGTCAGGAATCCCCAGCAGAGAGTTAAAGTGATAGAACCATGTATCAAAGCCCTCTTTTGCATTGGACCCTTAAATCTTGATTAAATCAGAGGCTTAAACCCTGGCGTTATATTATAGTTTCATCGTAATTTTTTCAATTGCTATTACACACTTAGGGCACGACAACTTAAACTGATGATGGAAAAATAGTGTGCTTTAGCAGGTTTTATTTTTCATCATGCTGGGTTCCAACTACCCGTCCATTTAGCAGATGGTACTTAGTTTCAGTGTTACCAGTAACAGAGTCAGTAACCTGACCCTGACCTGACCTGTACTTGTACTTGAATACATTTTATGAATAATATAGCAAATTTTGGTCAAATAAAGTGATTTGACACCTCTTCTCACTCTAAGCATACACAATGTTAGTCATATTTATTAAACTAATTATTGATTTATTTTGGTCATATTTTTTTCCACAAACAACTTACTATACATTTAAATAAAATTACATTTAAGATCATTAATACACATAAGTTATATTGTCTGTGGATTCAATCTGCAAAGTTTATTTCTTTCATGGCAAACAGGTTCATTGAATATATTTAACAACTATTTCTGGACAATATGAAGCCATTCCTCTCTGGAGAGTGTCAGTGAAATTTTTATAGTGCCACGTGTCTGTCTGTTACCAGCAGGGGACTAGTGTCCATCCCTCCGGTGCATGAATGGGGCTCTATGTTTCAAGCCTGTTTATTCACACTGGAGCCTTGATACAAAGGCGTTCCTGATCTCAGTGAACCTTACCTTATCCTATCTCACACACACACACACACACACACAGCAGGATACACAGCTCTATGAAATTGTGGGCACATTCACAGAATGGTTCAGCGAGGAGCCAGACTGTGGATTGTGCATTGGGAATTTGGAGACAGCTGCTGATCCACTGCGCCGCGGACAGTTGAAAGCTGTTATGAGGATCTGAGTGTAGGGGTCTCAGTAACCCTTTGAAAGAGAGTGAAGAGGTCCAATGCGTCCAAATGAAAGCAGCCATCCTTTTGTTGCACGGCACGTGTTTCTGACAGCATGGGATTTGTGATGACTGGCAGTTCAGTGACTTGTTGTGACTCATAATAACAGAATGCATTGGGCATACAGTCTGCCCCCAGCGCACACCCCTGTTGGCCCTTTAGGACAGGGGGTCGGTTAATGATCCATTCGCTCACGTATGGCCCCAGGAGGAGGGGATAGCTCTGGTAGTACAGTACTATTAATTTGGTCAGTTTCCACTCCAAATGTAAAGGCCATTGACATGGGTGTGGATGTGTGAGTGTGTGTGTCCATGTGCGTGTGTATGTCCATGTATGTGAGTGTTTTTGCTTCAGTATTCGCATGTAAATATGTGTTTTACCGATGGCTGCGGCTGGGGAGCAATGAAGTATAGACCCTTACTCCACTGACCCTTCCTGGGCCCTGGGTAATGTTATCAGTGATTTTACACTACCCTGCAAAAGTGCAGGCCTAAAGTGCGTGCAAGATGCAGAGCACAAAAGAGGCTGAACTTTTTGAACAGTCTCTACTGAAGGCAAACACACCAACAATACAGCCGACATAAAGCTAACTTTGACCCTCGTCGCTCTGTACGTCACAAAATAATGGAGAACCTTAAAGGTAAAGTGCACCTCGCTATGCCAGTAGAGTGAATTATGTATCACCCTGCAGATGCATATGACTGTCTGCTACAGGCCAAAGTCACTTCTTTTACAGGCAAAATTCAAATTCTAGACTGAAGATGAGCAAAAATTCCTCTGATCGTGAAATTCCTTGATAAATATCAAGATTAAATTCAATTGTTTCTTCATATCAACCTTTTTACAAAGGTCAAAACCCCTGATAACACACATACTATGACAGCAGTGGCAAATTCTCTGGCTGGTAACCGGAAGACCAAGGGGTTAGTCCATGATTTTAGAAACTAGCTGGCACTGGTTAGCTGGGAAATGGCTGTGTAACATTCTTTGTCAATGGAAAACCCATATTGCATGAATTCTGAGGGCAATACATTATTTTAGCCAGGCAAGGATGACTTGGCAGTAAAAAAGATGAGTTGGAAAGTCAATGGATGGCATTGTTAAAATATCAAAAATATTAAAGATGGCTCAAAGAATTATATTAAAATCGGTTTTATGTTAAGTATTTTGAAAAACAATCAATTTAAATTTTAACTACAAATTCATAGTTTGTCCTTACTCCAGTTGAAATGCCAAGCAGGTTTTTTTGCCTTTGTTTTCTGGGCAGGTTATTCGACTGAGTTTTAAAATATGAACAGGGGTAAGCAACATTTGAGCGGGCCCCAGTAATAGCCAGCCTGATTACTCAGCAAGGTCTCTATTAAATCACACTGACAGTTTGAATGAGATCAACACACCAACATTCTCCTATTCACTTGAGTCTGCCACCATAGGTGTTTAGTGTCGCCAGCTCAAAAATTGAGTTGTATGCGCAAGCTTCCACTGTGATTAAATCTATTTCTGGCAACGTCAGCGCTTTCGCAAATACAGCCGTGATGTTTTCTCACAGAAATGAGGAAGAGCTTCTGAAACAGTGAGATTAAAATGTGAAGTTTGTTTCCAAAATGCAATAAGTGCCAAAATGACAAAAATGGAGATAATACCATTGAGCAATTGCCTTGTGATTCTTCCACATGGTGCAAAACCCCATTTTTAGAAATTCATACTATGAGGTGTATTTTTTCAGGGTCAAAGTTTGTGTCGTTCTATAAAATGCAATGGCTGCCAAAATAGGAAAAGCTGACTTACTCAAAATAAGTCAAATGGATATATTGTGTTTTGGAAACAAACTCTTCATGTGAACAAATACATATGATGAACGGCCTCATAAGCTCATAATATTTTAACCAAAACTTATGTGAACTGGCAGCGTGGCAATTTAAATTTTTTGACTCCGCTTTCAAATCATTTGACTTGAAAATAGATGGAGACTGGTAGCTTTAAGTTTTGGTATGTGTTTTGATATGTGTCAAAATCGCTTGCCCGCATACACTGTATTTACAAATGGCACCGTGATTATAACGGCCTCACTAAAGGCTAGAATAGATGGAGCAAGATTAAGTGCTAGAGTACAACACATCATGAAAAATTATTAGGTCCATTCCTACGCCATGTGGTCCATTCCTACGCCATCTGCTGGTCACTAAAATCCATGCTGTTGCCGGGAAAATGGATAACGGCAGATGAATTTCGATATTGCTTTGCACATAGCCTATTTATTTATTTTTAATTTAATTATTTATTTATTTATTTTTAATCTGTATTATCGTAATAAAAAGAGAAGAGAGAAAGCAGTTCACAGTAAATTTGACTTTTTTTACACAGCTATTTCATTACTAATCTTCTTAATGTCTACTCTAAATGTAGATTTTCTTTTCATATATTTTTGTCTGTATTGCTGTAGAAAGAGCAGACAGAAGGCAGTTGTGAGGGATCAGGACAGGGACCAAGCAGCGGCAAAGACTGTCATGGAGAGGCTTCACAGATGAGGAGATATTATAACTGGATAAGGAAATATCTATAGGATGAGAGTGAATTTTGAATTAATTTCCACAGGTATTTTATAACTACTCTTCTTAATTTCTACCTTAAATTTAGATTTTCTTTGCATATATTTTTGTCTGTATTGCTGTAGAAAGAGCAGACAGAAGGCAGTGTTGAGGGATCAGGACAGGGATCGAGCAGCAGCAAAGAATGTCATGGAGAGGCTTCAGAAGGAGACACAGCAGAGGGCAGTTCTTCTGTGGCTGCTTTAAAACCACACCAGCCAGATCTTAAGACTATTGTGTCTCAGAAGTTGGCAGATTAAACCCTAAGATTTCAGAGACAGTGGCATCAGGACTTCCCTTGGCTCCATTTTATCCCAGGTGTTGATGGAGCATTGTGCTTTTACTGTCGCAAAGCATTTGAAAATAAAACACCACAGCTTGCACAAAACACAGAAGCCACAATTTTTACTACTGGTTTTAAAAACTGGAAAAAGGGCCGTGAAAGGTTACATGCATTACATGCAGGATCAGAGTGGCACAAGATAGCCATAACAATACAAATCTATGAGACGAGCAGTGGATGTGCAACTGTCTAATATACAGGCATTGCAGCAAGAGGAGGCAAGAACCTGTCTGTTAAAAATAATAAGTGCTGTGCAGTTCTTGGCAAGGCAGGGAATAGCTCTAATAAGGCATGATGACAGTGAGGGAAACTTTGCCCAGCTACTAAAATATAAGTCTGAGGATGACCCTGGTCTAAGCAAATGGTTAAGTTCACGAACTGACTATACATGTCCCCAAGTCCAAAACGAGATCTTGAGTTTATTGAGCCACTCAATAGTTTGTGAAATTGCAGATAACATCAGGTCACTTCCACAACTGCAGCTTTCTGTGATTATGGATGGCACATAAGACACAAGAGCAGAAAACAACATGTCTGATATATGTTGACCATGATCTGGTAGTTCATGAAGAATTTGTTGGCATGTATGAAGTGTCTGTGACCACAAGAGAGAACCCTGCAAAGGTCATTTTGGATGTATTGTTCCGTCGGAGTTTGTCTATTTCTGGGCTGAGAGGGCAGGCCTACGATGGTGCTGCAAACATGGCAGGAATATACTCAGGAGCTCAGGCCATCATCAAGCAGCATCAATCTCTTATGTACATTGTGGGGCCCCTTGTGTGAACTTAATTACACAACATGCCTGCTCAGCTTCTCCTGTTCTCCGTGACTCTGTGCAGTGGGCTCATGAATTGGGAGTCTTGTTTGGCCAGTTGATGAAAATGAAGTCATTTTCCAGAACATTGCTAAATCAGAGAGCAGGCCAGGCCATTCTATCGGGCCTTTATGTCCCTCAAGGTGGACTGTGAGCACAGGGGCTATTCATTCACTGCTGAACCAGTATCAGCCTCTATTGCTTGCCATAGAGGAAATGGCATCTGGTAAGTCAGATTCAGCCAGTAGGGCAAATGGCTTCCATGAAAAATTGCAAAAGGGCAATGTAGTTCTCGGTCTCCTGCTTGCTTTGGAGGTTACAGAGGAATTAGAGTGCCTCAACAAGTCTCTTCAAAGTCATACACAGGCAGTTGATGGTATGCTTGCTGCTGTCACTTGCGTAAAAAATAGGATAGCTGAAAAAAGAAAACAAGGCATCTACAACAAAGCATCAAAAATGCGTGAAACTCTCAAGCTGTCTCCACTTGAAATGTCTCGTGTCTGAAACCCTCCCAAACGCCAGGCTGGTAAGGCTTCCGCTCATAACCCTCCTTTCTCAGTTGACTACTTCAGAACAGAATTTTTCAAGGTTCTGGATGTTGTGAGCATTCATTTGACAGAACGTTTTGAAAATGAAGGGGTGTTTAGGATCAGGGATCTTGAAAAGGTGCTCTGAACAGGGGAGACAAATGATGATGTTTTGCAATACCCAGAAGTGAACAGGGATTCTCTCAGAGAGCAGTTAGCGATGTTCAAGTCCAAGTATGATTTTCAGTCAAGTAGCGAAGCTCCAACTATTCTCCGAGGAGTGTTGCCAGAAGTCCATGCCCTCTTTGAACAAGTAGAAATACTTGTGCGGTTGCTCCTTACTGTGGCTGCTTCTTCCGCTGAAGCCAAAAGAAGCTTTAGTGGTCTTCGGAGGTTAAAAACCTGGCTCCGAAGCCCAATGGCACAGTCTCGGCTCAAGTGTTGCTGTGTGTCATATCCACAAAGAGAAACTGGACAACCTAAACAGGAATCTGATCGCTCAGCAATTCACTGCAGGTGCAGAAACACATTTGGGTGCTTCACTTAGGCTAGATAAGTGTACATGCTTGTAAATGCACAAGGCTTTCTCATGCCTGGGTGATGTCATCCGTCTCCCTCTACACATCTCTAGCACTTTCTGGAGGATGTTCCAGTAGCAGCATCCTGGTGAAAGGCAGCAAATTTAAATGGGTCTGGAGAGGGCACAGGATTATGAGATTACAAAGGTTTTAGAGTTGTGAAGAGGTTTAGGTCAGTTCGTTTGACATTTTTTCTTCATTTATTTTGCACATTTCATAGAATATGCTGAAGACTATTTTCTGTGCAGTCGTACTTGACTGAAATATGGCCTACATCTTGTTGATAATGTCATTTTTTGTTTTCAGGGTGCTAAATAATCTGGCAATTTACACTGTTACCCTGTCATTTTCAAGCCATTTTGTGTACTGTGGACTTGGCAAGTGCTAATAGGAATGATGTTTCACTGCTTGTGTTTAATGTGCCACTATCTTGTGGAGCACACAGTTGACGCCTCTTCCTTTTGTGTCCTCCTCCTGTGGTTGGTGTAGATGTTGGTGCTGATGCTGCATGTCTCTCATGCAGCAGGGGATGGTGTTCAGGGAAGGTGCTGCCGCCTTTGCATGAGGGGTTCCACCATGGCCATAAAAATTCTATCAGAGATCGGTTCCCGTGGGGGTTGCCATAGAAGCTGTGTGCTGTGCGCGTGTGTATTTGTGAGTGTGTGTGTGTGTGTGTTGTGTACGTGTGTGAGTGTGAGTGTGTGTGTGTGTGTGTATGCTCAAAGACACCTGCGTGTTGGAGTGTGGGAAAGGAGTGTGGGAATGTGCTTGAACTCTATTTTATACACTAATTGTGGTCTTACCCATTCATTTCTAATGACTGGTCATTTTTGACCGGGAACACTACAGGTGTATACAAGTTCAATAAAACACACAAAATTTATCCAGATTTATTTTATGTGTTCAAATGCCATGTGTGAATTAAGTCATGGAACCTTATGACAAAAATATGAAATTAACTGCATTTTTTTGGAGAGAAAACTTTAAAATCGGTCGGATTTGACCGGACACAACAGGAGGGTTAAGCCAAGATAATGGAATATTGTCCATTTTGCTGTCTTTATCATGTATTTAATCATAAGTATGTCAATTTCCTTCAATTCAATCTTCGGTGGATGCTTCAGAACAAAGTCACTTTAAAAGTCGATAATTTTAAAGCTTGAGTCTGTTTCCAGGAACTTTATGAATGCACAACAGCCAGACTATGTCAAGGCTATATGCTGTTGGAAAAAGCCATGCAAGGTTGTGAGTTTAAAAAAAAAAAGGGGGATCAATGGCCATGAATTTAACAGGCCAGCATTAAAACCAGTCTGGGAAAAAGCCACATGAATCTTATGTCACAGTTCTGCTTCCTGCACAGGGGTGCGTTTCCCAAAATGACAGATGCTAACTTACATAGTTGAACCGATTGACTGTGAATGGACGAACTATGTAAGTTGCTAACTTAGATAGCAACTAAGTTTTTGGGAAACGCACCCCAGTTCTGGCGCACGGAGGACAGGAAGTTCAGGACTGGACTCAGGAGCAAGGATGGACTTGGTTGTGTTATGGCCCCAATTTTTTATTACAATTTACAACACAACAGCAACAGCAACAGCAAGGGATGACAGACACAGTTTTTAAAACTTAAACACATTTAATTAACAATGACAATAAAAACTAACTAATCTACTAACCAAGATTGATTAATAACAAGAACAAAAATATTTACAGTCCCTTGTTTTGGTGGGGTGGCTTGGTGATGTCCTGGGTGAGGAAAATGCTCAAACACAGGCAAAAATCCACAAAAGAAACTTCACAGGTCTTGAACAGAAATGACAGGTCTGGTCACATGTATCCTTCTTCTTGCAATTTCTCCTACTACTTTACTGTCTCAATTCTACTCCTTATATACTCTTTTGCAGACCCCACCCACATTTAGACCTCTTTTTTTTATTTTCTGGGACTTTCCCCAGACATGCCCAGGACATGTCTAAACCTAGCTCCAGTCTGGGCTGAATAAAAAAAAAAGGTAAATACTGCCTAGTATCTAAAGTATCAGGCCCACTAAAATCTAGTGGCCTATATTCACCTTACAGTTGTATTTATAATGCCTAGATGGCACAAACGTTAACTTGTGATACAAAACAAAATGGAAACAAGGTTCCTAGTAATACAGACTCTGGGCTTTAGCTGCTGTAACAATGTATTACAAATAGGAAGACAAAAAGAAGACAAGGTTCCTTTAAATAAAGTACAGCTGTAAGAAGAGGTCAGAGGAACACCAGGTGCAGGATCTAGAAGTGTTTATTAAAACACAAAAACACTAAGGGAAACATGGCAGACGCGCCAGAAACAAAACACCGAGCACAAGCACTGAACAAATGGGAGAACTGAGGTACACTGCCAAAGGCAGGGGGAAACAGAAATACTCTCTCCAAGAGAGGATAACTAAGAAAACAAAAACTGAACCTAACTAAACTGACGGACACACTGGGAGACTTATACACAGGGCAGACAAGACTAAAGCTCAGCAAACAGAAAAACTCGGGAACCATACACGGGAGACACTCAGAACGCACGAGGAGCTGAGACTTCACCATGTAGAACAATACGGAGCATCCGTCTGACAATCGCGTCCAAAGCTCCCACATTTATGATCACGAGAGGAGGCGGGGACTCGGAATGCAATCACAGACTGAAACAGAAACACATGGGATAAATAAACAATCACACGAGAACCGGGTTAACACTAATGACTCGAGACAAGACGCTGAGACGTGCAATCAAGCTAGACGGTTTAGATGAAGGCAATCTAAACGTGACAAGTAAAAAGCACCACAAGAAAAGCGAAAGGAAAAGCACAGTTTTGAATGTAGTTAAACAGGGAGCTCAGATTGAATGCAGAGAAGCCAGAAACGCACACGCTCGCTAAATGAGTTAATCAGGGTTAATACTACGTGACAAATTATTTACAATCACTCTTAAATAAGTGCTGGTTAGGATATTACTAACACGTACTATCAGAGAGCGCATTCAATCCGAGTTTTGCGAGACCCAGAATTAAGCACAGCTGGAAGCAATGAATGAAGTACCAAAGCCAAACCGAAAGTAGAAACGTGATTGGATGACGAGGCGCAGGCATGCTGAAGGCAGTCACGCGACACCACTGGAAACAGATTGGGAGCGATAGTCAGACGGCTGAACTGAGAGCTGGGAATTAAAGAAGCAAAAATAAATCACAAGCACAAATAAGCACAGGACAACACACGAAAGGGCAAAATCACAACAGCAGCTATAAAACAAATAAACAGCACTAAGTTAGATTTTGAGGATAATACATGCGACACACGGGGGGAAAAATGCATTTAAACAAGACTAGGAATACAGCACAGGAATGTAGAAACAAGACTTTGCAATGACTGAGTGCAAAGCTTGGTCTTACATAGCACACTGCTTGTACAGTGGAAATGAACAACAGGTGCAGGTGATAATTGAATAATGAGGGGAAGTGCAGTCTGGGTCTTAAAAGACCAGTGAGCTGGACGGCCGGTAGTGTGGCCTTACAACAATGCACTGAGCAGTCTGTGGAGGGCATCGCTTTTACCCATAATGTAACTAGGTGTATTTTCTTCAAGAGGCTATTTGAAATATAAAATAATTTGTTAAAAAAAAAAAAAAAAATACTGTAATCAAAATTTAGATACATGATCCTAAAGCAGGGGTCTCCAATCTAACCCACAAAGGGCCAGTGTGAGTGCGGGTTTTTGTTACAGCCCAATACTGACACACCTGATTCAACCTAACCAAGGTCTTGATTGAGCCCCCTGATGAGTTAGTTAGTGGAATCAGGTGTTGGGGCACTGGGCTAAAAAAAAAAAAACGTACACCTACACCAGCCCTTTATGGAGATGATTGAACACTCCTGTCATGAAGGTACTGTCCCACTGCGCCGTTTAACGATTCCGTCTGAAAAAGGAAGGCGTACGTTTGATGAACTTTTTTTATTCGTTTTTCAGTTCGTTTACAGACGTATCTAGACATTGAGAGACGGCGCTAGCTGTTCCAAACATTGGACATGTTAAAAGTTTTCGACGGCCAGCTTTGGAGAGTGATTGGCGGTTCTTATATGTTATTCTGGCGGTTTTTTTTTTTTTTTTGACGTTTTCGCCGTTACTTGAGCGGAATCCTACCAGTTTTTAGACTTTTATGGCTGTTGCGCAGGCGGACAGCTAAAACCCACAAAACCACCAAAAAATAAAAGCAAAAAACCCCAGAAAAATTTATCCAGAATGAATGTAAATAATTGTGACTTTTAATGCAAAATATTTAATTTGTTCTTTATTTCTCTTTTCATTCAATTTTTTTTTAAATTTGTTACAAAAAAGAAAAAATGAACCTAAGGAAAACTTGGAATGAAAACAATTTATTTAATTTCAAGTTTTTCTTTGGCTCGTTTTTCATTTTTCGGGAGTTTTGTGAAATGAATAATGGGGGATTTGACAAACATTGTTTTTATCCTGTAACTATATACAATTTATTTACATTTATTTACACACAATCCAATTCGTTCGTTACTCAAACTTAAGCAGACATTTCTCAGACGTATTTAGACATTACTCATGCTGTTCTATCTACCTTCCATGGCCAAAAAATTTGCCGCTGTATGACACCGTCTAATGTAAATATTTTGACGAAGGCAGACGGAATTGTTAAACGACAGTATGGGACGGGGCCTCAAGGAAAGTGTGTATGCAATATTAAGTGAGTCTGATCAGCAGTTTCAGAGGAGAAGATTGGGATAAATTTTGCTTACAAAATACAACCATAACCTCAAAGACAACACGGGTCGCCGTCAGATCTCAATAGCTCAGCCTGCCTACTGGTGGGTGAGCTACTCTATCTAGGTCCGGCACTAGGATGAAGTGACTAAGAAGGCCTTAAAATTTGCCAGGGGGCATTTTCCTTTTCTTTTCTTTTCTTTTTTTTTACTTAAAATAAAATTCATTGACCTGACCCTGCAAAAGCCAAGCCCCAGAAAGGCTAAATAACTATAACTATAAGGCTATGGCTATAAAATCAAATTAGACATGATTAATAGGAGCATTGGCGCCAAAGTGTGAACGCATTAGCCCACTGCTCAAAACTGACTGCCCGTAAAATTTAGAATGTAAGTAAAATTCCATTGCCAAATCTTGAATGATTTGGCCCCAGAATAGTACTTTTCTCATTCCATACTCCCCCTCAAAATAACTTGTACACGAGGTTCTGGATGCACTCATTGAGTGCCACATGCAGAGTACTGTCCATTTTCAAGCACTGTAACTTTACTCGCGCAAGTGCAAGGCTGCTCAGGCTGGCAAATTGTGTATTAGCAAGCACTGGCTGTCAGCAAAACAAATGTGATAATTGACAATATAGTCATGGGATTTATTTTTTAGGTTTAGTCGCAGTATATTCCAAGCACTTTTCTATCAATTTGAGTTTGGCTCTCAATTTTGGGCTGCATAGCTGGCAATACTAGGCACACATGCAGTGACACACATGTGCGCGCCTATTTACATACACTCACACAACTAAATGTAAAGTGTGATTTCATGTTGGACACCAACAAGGAAACCTCAGCTGTTTTGAGTCTTCTCAATCAAGCCAACTTATTTCAATTTGGCAAAAGACCATCTCTTCACAGAGAGAGGAAAAAAAAAATCACAATACTTGGGCAGAATTAGTCAAATTAAGAGTCAAGACAAGTCATAGGTATGGTTAGCACTTTTTTTATTTCTTTGTAATCTAAACACAAAGCATTGACGGTCTGTTTAAATTTTAGATACCATTTCAATAAATTAGCTGAAGTTGAAGTTTTTGTACAGCATGACCTGAGATGGTCTGATTGTATATCCCAACCATTTAAAGACTAATATTTTCTTGAAAATTAATGTCATCCTGTGAAATCAAGCAGTGTGTGCGCTTATCTGCAAAATTTCACTGCTGAATATAGGCTATACTACTACTGCGCAGCAACAAAATGGTCAGCCAAGTCACCAATATGGCTGTATAGGATATCTTCCAAGATTAAGTATATCTACAGTATTCAATATAAAAAAATACATAAATAACATGAGAAAAAAAAAACCTTAACTTAGAAACATTTTCACAAAGATTTACATGATTGCACAATTCAATGCTAAAAAATATACAATTCAGTGCTGGCAAATAGATGTCAAGTGAGCATTTCTGATGTCATTAGAGGCAGAGTCAGGAGAAGTTTTGCTGTAAGGCTACCTGGTGCTTCAGTGATTTAACAGCTGGTGCAACAGCTGGGCAGCCAATAGCATGGAGAGACACAGCACTGCAGCCCTAAAATAGAACATCAGAGCTGGTGTGTAAGCCCCTGTAAGCAGACTATCATCCTTTACCAGTCCTTTATAAGTGGATCTCATCTTTGGCAAATTCTCAAGCAATAGGACAACACAATAAAAGAAGCACGACCATTTTCTTTTGAACCTTTGGATCGACAATAAAAGATTGCAGTGGTGCCCAGCGGATGAATGAAATCCAGAGCGGGCTGTGCGCCCGAGCAGGCCATAAATGAGTAGAGAAAGGTATGCAGGAAGCAGCGTGTAAACATGCATAAAGTGGAGGGTTTGGATATGTGTTGGTCGGGAGGTTCTACAAGGTGAAGAGCAGGTGTCCAGAGAAGAAGCTGTCGGCTGTCATGCCGTTGCCCCCGTAGTGGGCCTGAAGCCAAACGCGGTCTCCCTGATGAAGCTCCAGCATTGTGCCTCCGGAGCTGGTGATGTAGCCATTCTGGAGGGTGGTCAAAGAGTGCAGCATCACCTCGCCATTACGCCGCAGGTCCATGTTGCCCACTTTTTGGTACAGGGTACAGAAGAACTCAAATTGGTATACGCCGGGCACCACACAGGTGAAGTATCCTGTCCCGCTGTCATAGTGGTTCTGACCGTTGTAGAGGACCTCCCGGAAGATGATGACCTGGTTGGGGTGGGGGTAGCTGTAGCCTAGGCGTACAGCAAAAGCCGACCGCTGGATGCTGGGGCCAGGGGGGCCGGGGGGCCCTATCATGCCTGGGGGACCTGCCGAGGAGGAGAAGAGTTAGACTTAGGACATTTAGCTAAAGGAAAAACACGAGGACTCAACAAGGATTTTAGTCTCACACTATGTTGACTGAGGCTCACATTTAGAAATTTTTTAATTGAAATGTAATATTTCCCATTTGAAAGGAAGAAAACATGATTCTAATCCTCATGAAAAGACAGTAACATTTGTTAAGACAGGTCTTTACATCAGAAAATTTTGTCCATGAACCAGCGTATACAATGCGGTACGTTTGTTTAATGCAGAGATGCACAAGCATGCATAGACACACACGTACACATAGATAAGCACTCTCAAACGCGTATGCACACTGTATTATAGCGTAAGACGGAACTATTGAATGCACTCGTTACCTCGTTGTCCTGGTTCTCCCCTGGGTCCTGGAGGGCCCCGGATGGGGTTAGAGCCTGAAATGTAAAAGAACATGGACACAACCGTTTAGCCTGCCTGATCATTCATACACGTCTACCAGTAAAGGCAGGGTTTCTCTCTCAGTTCAAGCTGGATTCAATCTGTGTGATTGGTCAGAGAACCCTGGCAAACCAATTACAGGGGTTTCATCCATTTAATTTCATCAAATGGATGCCATTTAGAAATCAATGCTCTTCACCCACAGTCATAGAAAAGTGGAACGAGACATCAAGCCAGCACTCTTCAAGAATGGATTTGATTCCATGATAGATCTTGTGGGCTTTGATTGGTGAGAATGAGCACAATTTGGGTGGCCATGCAGGCATCCAAGCAAGCAAATAATCTTCTTTCATCTAACCTGAAATCCGCTGATATGAATCTCGTTGTCATCTGGGTCTGTAACGTCAAACACCATTCATGAGAAAGTGACAGCATGGTTTCTGTCTGTTTCTGTGTGTATATGGTGTGCTTTACAAATATTTACAATGTTTGTAACCATACACCTTGGGTCAGTTGCTACTAATTGAATATTACCTGTTTTTTCTCCTGCAACATTTAAGGGATGGATCATCATTAAAGGTGACAGAAAAATAGCTTAGTGTGTGTGTATGTATATGCATTGTCTGTACGCATTTTTATGCATGTGTGTGTGTGTGTGTGCGCATGTGCACGCGTGTGTGTACGTGTTTCTGTGTGCATATATGTGTGTGTGCACGCATGTGTGTGTCTGCACGAGTCTGTATGTGCGTGAGCACATATGTGTTTGTGTGTGTGTGTGTATGCGGGTAATGTGGTAGATACTGTGGAAAGTGGGTGCAGAGGGTCATGTATGCATGTGTGTGTGTTATAAGTGCAATGTGGATGTTTGTGCATTTTTAAGATTCTCACCAGTTTCAATCCAGGGTGTGAGGTCGAAGGCAGGTATTTTGTCGCAGCTGGTGTAACCGGATCCACGGGGGTGGTACTGGAAGGGGTCACGGGGAACGTCTCTGATGCCCGTGTTGTCACAGATTACGCGGGCCAATGAGACACTGGCCAGGGAAGCCCTCTGTCTGCTGGTGAACACACCCTCATTTTCCCACCACAACCTGCAATGTGATGTGGTGCAATGGAGGAAAAGTGAGATTCTAGTATAACTGCTCTGACTCAGAACCATTGTGCCATCTATACAGACATGAGAGCACATCAAAAATAAAAAAAAACCAAAAAAGTAATGAGCAGTAATTCAGTCTCAGAATCGAACTTAACCCATTTTCTTTTTCCTCTCGGTTTCATATCATAAGGTATACTTTGACTCAGTACTTTGATTTCAGGATGTGCTCATATTTTAACTTGCCAAATAAACTGGAATGTAAACAACCAAACACAAAAAAATCACAAGAAAATAAGTCTGGTTATAAGACACAAATGTTCTCAAAACCAATTTGTTACAATGAGCTGCCACCCAAAATCAAACTCTTGAACTGAAATGAAGACGATTTCCACCTCACCTGTCTCCCTGGCGGATGTTCTGAAACTGTTTGGCAATGAGGCAGGCAAAGAGGGGCCCCACGCGACCACCAGGGACAAAAGGCTCCGCGACTCCCCCCAGCCAAATATCTATGTTAGCAGGGGTGCCGTATAACTCCAGAAGCTGCCGGGCTAAGTCAGTGTTGTTCAAAACCTCAGCCAGCTGCTCAAGAGTCTGGGGTTCAGACAAGCCACAGAACCTACGCCAGGCATTGTAGCCTTGAAGGAACATATAAACAAACAAAAACATTATTAAAATGTGAAACTGAACAGAGATATAACTACTCGACTACAGAAAACATACAAATATAAGAACAGGTGGTCAAAACTGTAATATCAGAGTTTCCTTACTTTTTGGAGATTGAGTTGGACAATTTAAAAGGTAGATGAGTTGCCTTGGTAGCCTTGTCTTAAAATCCAGCAAAGATGGGTTTGAATTCTATAATGGTTTTAATGTGTATTTTCGACTATTTACCAGTTAGAGCTGGTCACTGGCTGGTCTATAGCTAGACAAAGCTGTTTAAGCTGGCTGAGTTAGCTGGCCGTCAAATCGGCGAATTAACCACCTAAATAGGCAGCAACTGCAAGTGTTAAGTGTTAAGAACAGTTTGGCCAGCCATGTCAGCTAAGGTTGGTCTCAGGTTGAATTTCCAGCAAGAACTGCATAGGTACAGGAGGAAGCAGGGTGGTGCTGTGCGGCTGATTAAGGGTGAATGAATGTGCTCGTGAATGAGGAGGTGTGAGAATAACCCTCACCAGGGATGCCGTGTTCGCGCGCACGCTGCATGTTCAGAGCACCAAGGTCCAATGCCACACGGTTTGTGAACTGGAACAGCCTATCACGGATTGCCTCCACCATCATGTGATCCTGTGTGTTCAGCTTGGCAGGACGGCCCACCAGTCCCCGAATCAGGGGGTCGATGCCACCTGCATGGAGAAGGAGAGCCAATTTAGTTGTACGGCAGGTAGAGGGCACAACCCATGCCTCGAGCAATGGACCATTCCAGCCATGCACCATTACTCAGTAAGGTCCATTAAAACATTATTTTAATGACCACTTATTCCCTGTTGGAGTATGTAACCCCAGTTTGTTGCTTTATAAGTCAACTACAACTCTTCACTGAAGACATGGGACGCACCTTCAAACACCACCCTCCAGGGTGAGAAAAAGGCCTCATACAGTGGCACAGAGGGGAACCGCTTGTTCTCCTCGTAGTTCTCATCCAGACGGAATATGATAGGCTGGAGAGCAAGGTGGGCAAAGCGGTAGGCCGCCGTGGCAAATACATTGGCGATGGTGGGGTCCACATTTTCATCATATCCAGGGTAGGTGGAGAGACGGCGTGAGATTTCCTCTGGCCCGACAATATGCCGGAGATAGTCCCGGAATACAAGTACCTAAAGGGAACAGGAAAATTTCACCACTTGAAAATTATTATAATTTTTTTTTTTTTTGCAGGGTTCTAGGTCATTTTCAGATCTCATTTGCTAACAATTTTAGCAATGATTGTTACATTAGCGAGCACCTTAAGGGACTGACCCATCACGAATGAAGAGGGATGCAGTCACAGTACAAATGGGACTCAAAACATTAATTTTCTCTGAAGTAAAAAAAAAAATCTGCAACTACAGGACTCAAATTCTTCATTTTCTCTTTAGTAAAAAACTGCATCATGATGAGTTAGCTTAACTAGTAAAATGACCTTATTCCATCAGCAAATTTTCCCTTATTATTCAACCTGATTTTTATTGTAAGAGCAGTACAAAGGGCTGCTCCTGTTAAGGGCTGCCATTACCTCATGGTAGCCGCCCATGATCTTGCGAGCCTCTTGGTAGAGCGTCTCGCTGCTCCAGTGAGGGTTGAGCTCGCGTAGGGAACGTGCAAGTCGGTTATGCTCACGCATGAACAGTGTGTGCAAAGACGTGAGGGCGATGTTCTCATCCACGCGGCTATCACCTGTAATGAGAGCCAAAATGGAGGCCTTAGCAGCATTACCTAGAGCTCCACAACACCTCCCCATCTACAAATTTCACAAAGAGAGCAGTAGCCAGTGTAACAAGATGGTAAATTCACCAGAGCATAAACATAATTAGAGATCTCTAACATTTTATTACTTTGATATGAAATGTTACATCACTTTTTTACCATCTGCAGTGGTTACTGGTGGAAAGTAATGGTTTTGGAAATGAACCAAGTGCCTTTGGTTTATTACCAGGGGACATTGACACTGATCACTGGGTCAAGATATTTCACCTGTATAATTTCTGCATAGATATTGTATTTAATGGATTGCATTAATAAAAGTCACAAATTTCTGATAAATACTATGCAATTTTTTTTTTCTGAGGGTGGTTCTAGGGTGATATTTTAACCTCTTGTAACAAACTGTTTACTTCATCACTAAAAAACCAGTCTCCCTCTGCTCACCTGCTACAAAACAGGGCACCTCTTCCAGCCCAGTGGTGTTGAGGACCCTCTGGCGAGTTGCGCACATGTTGGCCTCCATGGTAGAGAAGGGCAGGAGCTCCCTGCCATTGTCGTTAAATTGTTGGTTGACCCGCAGAAGGCCCTCGTCATTAGTGAGGTCACGCAGGTCACGCGCCTGCGCATTCTCCGAGCCGTACACCTGCCCCACGTCCAGGAAGGCCGTCAGGGCGTTTATCTGCTCTCGAACATTCTTCTCCCCAAAGATATGGCCTGTGTTCCCCGTCCCACATGCTGGGGCAGAGCGGAAGAATGGGAGGCAGCCTTGGGAATTGGATCCGAATCGGGGATCCTGCTTCGGAATCTGGAGAAGGACGGAAGACGTTGATAGTTAGTGCTGGTCCCCAAACACATATGTATTTGATACATTCATGACCAAAACACTGAATCAAGACACAACACAAACGTAGCCTTTCAAATTATTAACCTGTTCTCTACCGAATGTTGTGATGCTGATATAACCCAACTTGATGAATGAAAGCAGTGGAATTTTGGGAGACATATTTAAAAATGAACTCTTGACATGTTGAAAACAAAGAACAGAGGTCATAAGCAATATTGGTCAAGAAGCGGAGGACAGCAGAGTAAAGAAGAGATCAATATGGATGTCATATATGGCACAAACCGGAATGGGGAAGCAGGGATTCGCCTGCTCACAGCTCGCATCACAGTTGATGCCGTTGCTGAATGAACGGATGCTGGGAGAATGCGGGGTGAAGGTGATGTCATGGTCATTCCACTGCCCAAAGAGTGTGACAAGATGGCTGAATTCTCGGTCACTTTCCACATCTTCATCTGCAGTGAGCAGAATCCGATTGGAGACCTCTCTCACCTTGAGAAAGGGAATAAGGTCGGGTTGAAAATGTAGACATTACAAAAAAAGACTGGGAGGACTTAGTTTCAGAAGTCTGACTTTTTAGAGTGGCTGTAATTGTGAGATAAGGTAAAGACTTAAAAATATTCAAAAATTTTATGTACCTATGATCTTGCTTAATTGTTAACATCCTTACTGCTGTCATGCAAAAGGTTCACAATGTCAAAATATGGTTTCCAATGCTGGATCTCATCTCAAGCGCTATCGACTCCATCATGATCCTTCAGATGCTTTCGTACAGATATTTAATTTAGTGTATGCTTTCATCCAATGAACCAAGTCTATAATGAATTACAGCAATGTGCTTTTTTTATATTTGTCTAGAAAATGCTGAATCCTGAGTCAATTGTGGCAGACATTTTTTAATAGTGTACAAGCTGGAAACTTGCTTATGGCATTTGTCTGAATTGAGGCACACAAAGTTTGAGAATGGCTTGCATAACCTTACATATGCTTTACATATGAAGTTATTTTTACGGTTCTGATTATTGTTCCACAACATGGCTATTTTGAGTAGTTAGGGATGATAATAATAATAATAATAATAATAAATGTGAATACCAAGGGGAGTATGAATCCATTATGTGTTCGATTTCGTTCCCATCCCCTGGGTTGGAAGATACCATCCTCATACTCAGCAGGCAGCCAGCGAGTGAAGGGTGTGTTGGAGGCACCCAGTCGAGGGTTTTTCCTGAAAAATAAATAAATTAAAAGAAAGGAAAAAGTTATGGAACAGTTAGAATTTGTTTCCAAATGATCAGTTGTTGCACAGCCTGTGGGTGATTAGAGAGAGTCTGAATTTCACAATTTCCGAATTCATCTTGTTTCAGAAATTAAGAAAAGAGAATTCCCAGCTGTCACCACCCACTATGGAATATACCAATTAGATCATGGTGAAAGGGGGAGATTCACTCACAGGTTGTTGCACACGCTGGTGGCAGTTCGGTATTTATTGATCTGTGGCGTGGTGCGGCAGGACGGGGGCTGAACGCGGGCCGCACAGCCTGTCAGACGGGCGATGGTATCCAGATCATCAGGGGTGAGCAGATCTGAGAGAGAGGGAGAACATCAGTGAGATTAAACCTTTGTAATAACCTCAAATAACACAAGGTCTAAGTCATCTGAAAAAAGAACAATTTACCTCAAAGTCGAACACACAAGATTTTGGAACTGATGAAAAATAAAACCAACAACTCCTTCCCATTCTCTAAAAGGTGGGTGAAAATCAAGCTAATTTTGAACTTGTTGATCAGAAAGATCTATGAGAGTGAAATCACAAGTGTTATGGCTATGGACCGGATCTGCTAACATGTTGGTGTGAACTCTCAGAGCCATATCACTGCCCTCTGAGAAAAAAATTATATGAGTATGCTCAGCAATAATCATTGAGAATGGTGGTTCTTTAAAAGAAATTATGATTTTTTCCCCTTTTTCTTATCTCTGCTTGTTTGAAAAATGTAAGTGTTTCCAAATTTTTGACTGACACTGTGTGTGTACGTTTTTGTGCATGAATGAGTATGTGTCTCAGACCTGTAGCATTAAGCGAGCGTTTGTGCAGATGGTGCGCCCTCTGCTGGATCAGTGACAAAGCGTAGTCCATGAAGTCTGCAGCTCGCACCGCTGAGCGCGTGTCCCGGGCTGGCTGCTTCATCAGGCGCAGCACGTCTGCAGGGCTGGCCGACCGCCTCTGCACACGGGACAGACTCCTGCCGCAGACAAATGCATGAAGAAAGATGAGCAGAGTCACAGACAACCACTTAACAACCACTTGGCTCTTCTCAAGGAGGGAACCCACAATTACGCAACATTCTGAAGTTATGATTAGAGAGTTATGAGAACTTACTCAGTTCGTGAGTATTTGTAGGCTTTATCAACAGTCTTCCTAGCGTCCTCCAGTGCTTTAAGAATGAATGGTCTCCCCAGACTTTCCTCTGCAAACAGCACACGCACTTCAGGAAAATATTTTTGTGCTCAGACAGACCACTTAAAGTTATATCTTAGCAGTGCTGGACAGTACATGATAAAAAATACAGTATTCCAGTTTGTATAAGCTAATTATAGCATCCTATATTGAATTTATTTCGTGGCATTCTTTATCTGAAAATAAGAGAAGAAGTCACTTGAACAATGAAGTATAATTTTTAAAAAGGTATTTTTACTCATGAGGTGTTGATGTTGGTATTGAGGATCTTTGGTACTCTTTTAGTCTTAGTTTGCCTCTTGAGTGCATGAGCCCGATGAGGTTTTGCTCACCTGCTGTAAGTTGGGATGCGAAAGCCAGGCATAACCCCAGCGCCAGGAGGCATGAAGTGCACTTCATCTCTGAAAGGCCAGAGTTTTTGCCTGTTAGTCATTGAATTCCAAGTCTCAGGGCCACAGACTAACTGTCACCACTATGAAAACTATATCGGCTCAAAGGCAGCAGAGTGATACAGTACCAGTCATACGTTTGAAAGCTTGAATTTTTGGTTCTTTTTTTTTTGGCTATTTCACAACAGTCATTAGTTTGCTTCTCAACGAAAGTCCAAAATCAACTTAATATCACTTCCCATTTTGGAAAATGAAAATAGGTTTTTGGTCAAATATGGATATTTATAAACTCCTAAATAAATTTTGGGCACCGTCCTGTGAAGTATTTTTGATTTTTTTATTATTAGTATTGTCAGTATTTTTTTTTTCTTGTGCCATTTGAGGTATTTACAGAGCCTCAACCTCCTTACCACATTTCAGCAAAGACAGAGTACTAAGACACTACTAAAACATGTCTAAACTTCTGACTGGCACTTTTGACTGATGTCTAGCATTTTAAATCCTACAAGCACTGAATGAAACTTAATGTAATGCAATGTAATTTAATGTTCCCTGCTTCATATGAACAAGAGTTAGCCCAACCCTTCTAAAATACTAACTTTTATTTTTTTTGGTGCAAATTAATTCAACATACACATCTAGAAATTATAAATTAAAACATTCACTTGGAAAAAAGTATTACGTTTACTGAATGTTTGCAGATGTGACTGACTTTTCTCTACAATATTACATTTCGTGATTTTTCTCGAATATACAATTGGATGTAACAATTACAGCAACGCTGCCAGTGAGGTTAACAGATGGAATAATTGGATCAGCAGAGAGGTAAATTGAAGAGATGAAGCAGTTCTTTACCTTCACGTCTTGACTTTTCCTTTCGCTCGTCTATGAAATGTTCTTGTTGAAAAGGTCCGATGAGCTGTACCTTCTGCATTAGTTTGACCTGTATTTATATTCAGCCTAGAGCCAGCCCCTCAGCCTCCTGGCACTGCCACAAATGATGTAAATTGTGGTGAAAATACTTCCTCCTTCCTCCTTCCTACTTCCTACTCCGATGCCAGGGGCGTCCATCCTTGCTGTAACTTCTGGGAGTGACACCTGTCTGGATTCTGATAAAGCAATGATGGGAAGACCTTCAGTCATGGAAAAAGGCAGGAGAGGCGATCTCTTGGCTCTTGATGTTCTCAGTCAGCCTGGATATCAGGATTTCCACTGCATCCTGAGGTCAAACCAGATTGTTCGAATTGCTGGGACTCACTTATCTGGAGGCCATAAACTGCCTTTCATTTCACCCTAAATTTGAATGTCTGAGGTCCGCGATGAGAGGCTGTTTGTTTTTTCCTCACAAGCAGACTTCAGAAAAAAAATGTTGTTCAGAATAAAGGGAACAGAGTGAAATTTATTGTGTAAAAATGATCTGCGCAGTGTTTCAACTCCTATTGTTATTCAATAACAACCTTTTTTAAACAATGCTTATGAAGTTGATATTATTTATTTATTTATTGATTTTTTTTTTTTACTAAAAACAATAATCATTTCCCCTCAGCAGTGTGGGTATTCCCGTCAAAGTCGGTTTGGCAAGACATTGCTGATAAGAAACCTCATAAAACAGAATCTTATGTGAGCCTGAGTGCATTTCCCAATGGTGAGCGTTTTATTATTTTCAGAACTTCCAAAGAGTGCATAACAATGCAATAAAAACAGAAGTGCATGAAGTTAAAAATCGTTACCAGGGATTAAAATCTCATAAAATTCCAATAATGAATATTGGCGGTTTAGTCTTTCCACATTTGGTCCATTCCTGTTTTTCTCTCCTTTTTGGGTAGGGTCATTTTAGCAAGAGGCGTAGCATACTAAAACTGGGAAGGGTCTGCCTTTGTGCTTAAGACAGCCTTAATTCTTCAAGGCATAGATTCCATACAAGATGTTGCAAACATTCTGGTTGCATCACACATTTTAGCAAATTTGTTAGTTGCACTTTTGCACTGCAAATCTCCCATTCTACCACAGGTGCTTTATTTCATCCAAATCTCTTAAAGGGACATTATCATGGTACAGAAAATCACACTCTATAAATATACATAAATTATTAATAACTATATAAATGTGCATAAATACAATTGTACTAAATCAATCGTGTGTTGGACATTTTTCATGTGGGGTCATCCTTTCGAATTGTTTTGATGTTTTTGATAAGTTTATGGACGGCACCATGACACTTCTTTTTTGAGGAAATAGCTGGTAGTGCTGTAAATAGTGACGTCGTCGCGGCTCACTATGGCTGTCATCTGTATTGTATTCACGCATTATGATAATACTAGAACATTACGCATCTTTTGCGCAACATCTCACTATTAAAAATAATTACCTGCCTCAAAAAAGAGGGGGTAAGTTAGATTTCCTGCACCTAGACCTTGACTATGTCTGCATGACAGACATGTAAACATACATGACACATGACAAAAACTCACAGTGTGGTATGGTAGCCTACCCCAGGGATATACATGATATAGAGGATTTTACTACTTTTAAGTATGTAATATGAAAGTTATGAAACGAGTTGAATAATTTTTGCGTTTGTTGTGAGCTTCATGTTTGTACTGAGTTTCATCACTTTGATATGCAGTAGTGAGTCACTGACATTCATGGTTGAACTTGCCATTGTTGTGTTCTGGGGTCCTGGCCTTTGGCCAGGACAGCATTTATGGTTTTAACAGTTTCTTGTTCAAGATTTCATAGTTCATGTTCATGTCACAGTTTTAACAGTTTCTTGTTTCAGGATTTTACATTTCATGTTTCTCATTCCCTGTCCATGTTTTTACTTTTCCATGTTTTTGTTTTCGCCAGGTCTGCCATGCCACTCCACCGCTTGTCTGTGTTCCGCCCCGTGCCTTCGTTGTTGCACATTTCTGAGCTATGGTTGGCTTTGGTATTTCCCCTTCCTTCTGTGCTGTGCTGATTCGGGGCTCTCTAAGCTTAATTGGCAATTAACTGTTTTTAAGTTACTAACACCTACTAACACTCACTGGGTTGGTGTAATTCTTAGATAGGCACATTACTAATATTACTAATTTAGACAGGGAGTTTATTGTCATGATTCCTGCTTTGCTATTTCAAGATCTTGCTGTGCTTTTCTGTTCTGAACATTCATGCTGGTTTCAAGCTGCATACTTAATTGGTACTTAAGCTGAGCACGCTTATTCTCTTAATGAGCAAGTCTTGTCATCCAATCTCTGTCCATGTCTTGATCTTGCCATGCCTCTTGTTTCTCTCTCTCCAGGTGTTACCCCTCATGTGTTCTGATTTCTCAGACTTTATCTGGATGCGGTGGAAGTTGGTTGGCAGACAGTGTCTCGCTCAGTGTTCAAGTTCTTGAGTGCAAGTTTTGGTTCTAGTCAAGTCTCGTTTCATGTTCAAGTCTTTGTTCATGTTCATAGCCCTTGTAAATATAGCCATAGTCTTGTTTATTTTTCTTGGATTTCTGCCTGGAGTTTCCAGTGGTTTTTTTTGTTCTTGTCTTTTTAGATCCTTAGTTCCCAGCTCTGTGTAGCGTACTTTAGTTTGTCTTTTGCAACCCTTTGGGCCAAGTTTTTCATTGGCCCTCGTGCCTGTTTTGTTTTTTGTTTAATAAAATCCTCATTCCCATCTCCCCGCATCTGGTGTCTACCTGATTCCATATCAGCCATAGTTGCCATAAATTCATTGTCAACACTGACGAGCCAGCTAGCTGACAAACTAATGTTACGTAATGGCTATGGAAAGGTACTGCATGCATGCTGGCTAGCTTGCTCATTTCATAAAAATTGTGATGGAAAGATGGCGATTGTGTTGTGTATGCTGTATGTAGCGTATATGCAGAGTAGCAGACGTAACGTCACAGCTAAGAGACAAAAGAGACTGCTCTAATAAAATGGCAGGCCCCATTCAATGGAGCTTGTTTGCTTGCACTGTTGTGATTCTGTATTTGCTCATGTTCTGTTTTGCCCATGTTCATGCCTCGTTTATTTGGACTGACTTTTGTGTATTTTGATATTTGCCATGTCTGACTATTCATAGAATTATGTATTGGGTTCTGTCAGTATTAGTTTATTCATGTATTGTCTTAGTATGTACTTTTCCATGTGTTGCATTTTGCCATAGTCACATTCCGGTCCATGTTTTCCATTATGCATTGCACCTTGTCTCCCCCGTCTGGTCTTTCGTCTTGTCATTGCACACAGCCCAGTCCTGCGTGTCATTCTTCGGGTGATTTATTGGATTCTGGATTTCAATCTTCCTTCCGATCTCGTTTGCTTACTTTTCTTAGTATGGTTAGTAACAGTTTATTTTCGCTAGAAGTTACTAACACCAATTAACATTGTATATAATACGAATTTACTAACAAGCACCAAGGGATTGTATAGTTTCACTTACTAATTGGTTAACAAGCTCTCAGCACTTGCCCTGTTCTAGTCTCCGCCTCTTGTCTCTCCCTGATTGCCTTTGCTGCATTTTCTGTGGAAGCTCCACGTCTTATCACGCTGTCCTTTAATTATCTATGCACGTTAGAACTCCTTTACTGGAGCTGTATGTCTTTGTATAGGTTCGTCCCGTGATCCCTGTCCGCGTTTTGGCTTCTGCTAAATTGCATGTGATTAGGTTCTCCCTCATGTGCTGCTCCCTTGTAATCAGTCTAACTGTTTGCACCTGTGTCTCTCACCATGTGATCTCCCTGGAAATGTATATTAGGTGTCTTTTCACAGTTACTCTCTGTCAGATCGTTCGCCTCAGTCTTCTTGTGCCACACTTCATTCGCCTTGATTACTCAGCGTTTATCTTTCTGACTGGACCGCCCGTCCTTTCGATTTTTTGCCTTTGTGATTTTTGGATTATTGTTGCATCTGTGTGTTTTGACCTTTTTCTGCCCGACCACGAGATCTATGTTTGCTGCCCTGGTTACGATTCGGATTACGCCCATTGGATTCTGGTTTCTGTCCGACTACGATTATTGTGATTGCTGCCCAGGTTTTTGATCCTATTTTTTTTGCCCAACTGGATTTTGATTTTTGGAGTGTGGACCTTGTACTTTTGCCTTCTGCCCTGCGGCGGTCCCCTATATTAATAAAACAAATTCTACTGCATTGCCTCGTTCTCGCGACTGGTTCCTGATCGCACCCTCACATGCAACCTTTTTTCAATATTTGAATTTTATGGGGGTTAAATCACTCGGAGGATAGAAGTTGAATGCATTGCTGAGAATGATTTAAGCGGCAAATTGTATTGCATTGTCATGGCTGACAGAAGAACCAAACGCAAGTCAGAAATTCCAAACACCGTAGTCGTTTATTCAGGCAATGGGTCGGGAAGCCAGGGGTAGCACAGAGACGTAATCAGGCAGGCAAGGTTTGGACATGAAAAACAATGAATGTGGCAATCGAAACAAAAGGGCTAGGCAAAAGAGTAATCAGTCAGACACTATCAGTCAGGCTGTAGTTGTACACGGGAATCAAAACAAGAATACTGGCACTAAGCACAGGCAAGGGAGAAAAAAAGAATGAAGATCTGATGGAAATCTGAAAATTACTAATCTAATAGGATAGGTGGGAGTTGCTAAACAATCAAATCTAATAAGCACACGAGGGAAAGATAAACCATGATCACACATCACAATTGACAAACCAATCCTAAACATGAAAACAGACTCCGACCAGGGAGTAGGCTAAGTGCGTAATAGAACGGGAGGCAGCTCGAGGTGAAACAGGTGCAGGGGATCGCAGTAATCAGCAGAGTCAGGGATAGGAATAGGAGGGCGGAGTTTACAGACTAGAGCGAATGCAGAGAGCATTAGTAAAAAATGAACAACGTGATATTTACACACCATTACATGACAGGTGAATATTAATACACAAAAATACTCAGGATGAAATATTACTCTATGTTAGTAATGACATAACGTAACATGAAGTATTAGTCTTAATTAGTATGTTAATACGTGAATAGCGGGAAATACAAGAAAACCACGGAAACCACGGAAATACCCGAATAGATGCATGAACGTGGACTGGGAAGTGCATGGCTTAAATTAAATGGAAGACGTACATGACGCGACTGGGGCAGCGGAGGTGCAACCCTAAACACACAAATGATAAATGAAACAATAAATGATGAACATAACAAAGCCAGGAAATACAGATTATGACGTGCATGATAATGTCCCTTTGACTGCGAAGGCTGTTGAACTCAATGTCATCACAGGAGACCATTTGGAGATAGCGTTTGCTTTGCAACGTACTGCGTTATCATGGTCGGAAGTAACTCTCACAAGTTACGTAAATAGCCACCACAAAGGATGCACATGATCAGCAACAACCCTTGAATAGATTGTAGCATTGAAATAACTTCTGATGTGTAATTCAGGGCCAAAAGTGCCCCAAGAAAAAAATATTTGCACCATTGCACCACCACCACCCGCCGGAACACCAGCAAAGCAGGTTATGTCCATATATTCATAATTTTGATGCCAAATTCTGACCTGTCATCAGCATGCAAAAATTCCATATCGCGGGAAGCTTACATGTCACAACATAAATGGAGATCTATCAGAACAAGATTCATTTTCCCAATCTTCAACTATCCAGTTGAGGTGAACCTGTGCCCAGTGCGATTTCAGATTTTTGTTTTTGGCCGACAGGAGTGGAACTTCTTATAGATCTTCCAGTGCTGTGGATCACCTGGAAGTTTGATGTGTAGTACATGTGTAGTAGCTTTTTAGATCACAACAGCTATGAAAAGAGGTAATCTGAGTTAATGTAGCTATTCTGTCAGTTCAAAGCAGCAGTTCAGCTAATCTCCTTTGACCTCTCATTGTCAAGCTAATGCCCTCTGTAGAGCTGCCCCTCACTGGGTGTTTTTCATGCAGCACCATTCTGTTTCAGCCTGGAGCTGTTGTGCACAAAAATCCCAGATCAGCAGTTCAGAAAAACTCAAAGTAGCCTTTCGGGCACCAACAACGTTACAGTCGGCAACACTTAGGTCACATTTATTCCTATACTGATGTTTTATATGAACACTTATTGAGGCTGATGTAAAGGGCCTGATATTAGTACACTCATTGGCATGCTTATAAGGTACTCATTCTCAGTAATATTAGTAATATAGCTTGGACTTTGAACGTTTTGGAGCTGCTAGTCCAAAGCTTATGCTGGCAGTGAAAACTGCTTGCTTTTTAAGTTGCATTCTCAGTGTACAGGGTGAATCAAAAAAAGTCTCACTTTTAAAAATAGCCCTAAAATTAAAATTCTTAACTAAAAAAATTCTTAACTAAAAAAATTATTTTTGAAAATCCTATTACATAGGTTGATAGACAACAGTTCAGTGCTTTTTTGTGCAATTGCTCATGCTCAACATGTCATGCATGAGTGTGTCATGGTTTATTAGGTGTGCGTTTTGTTTGGACCTTCCTTTGTGGTTCTTGTCCAGGTAGGATATCGAATTCCTGGGCCATCGAATTCTTTACCCAGCTGGTTGACTAAGCTGGGGCGGCGCTTCCTCAGAGTCTATATAAGCAGGATGTCCGGCACGCCTCCTTCGCTAGAGTGTCCGTGTTCGCGCTATGGCCGAAGGTATCTGTAGTCAGGTTTTGTATGACTTTCTATTTTCTTATTGTTGGAGTTTCTTCTCCCTTTTTCTATCTCGCTTTGCCTCCGTGGTTCAGACTACTATACATCCTTTGGAAGCACGAGTACTTGCGTTTGTTTTATATTATTATCTGTGTTTGTACTGTTTTCGGGCTAATCTCTTTCTGTCCTTGCCCTTGGCCTCCATATACTACCGGCCATTACAGGGTGAGCACAAGCTAATTACATAAATTGCGATACATCTGTTTGCACGAAAAAGGTGCTGTGATGAAAACAGGATCTGAGACCATAGGAAGCAACGTTAGGTATGCCCTTTGTTTATCACAAACTGCCATTACTTTCAGTCCTCAACGTGTCCACCATTTCTTTTCTGCCAGATTTGGGCCTTCCTCAACATATCATACATTGCACGGCAGATCAAAGCTCTGTCCCTTCTGAGAACATTGACTTCTGCTGTTATGTGTTCCTCAAGGTCATCCAGATCCCCAGGTGGAGTAATGTACACTTTAGACTTAAGTTGACCCCACAAGAAAAAGTCAAGAGGGGTTAAGTCCGGTGACCTCGGGGGCCATTCCACATCGCGGAGTAGGATAATCACTCATTCTCCGAGCAGTTCTATAAGTTGAGCTGAAATGTGTCAAGGGATGTGCTGAGATCAAGAAAGTACAAACACTTGGTCTTGCACCATTCTGGGGACATCCATTCATTGATTACATAACGTGACATAACATAGCCACCTGGAGAGCAAAGGGTTAAAGCAATTTACTGAAAATTTTTAGGACACCTAAGGGCAAACCTAAAGTTGCTTCTCATGGTCTCAGATCCTATTTTTATCCCAGTGCTTTTTCGCGCAAAACAGATGTATCGCAATTCATGAAATCAGCCTGTGCTCACTCATGCATGACATGTTGAGTGTGTGCAATTGCACAAAAAAGCACTGAACCATTGTCTATCAACCTATGTAAAAGGATTTTCAAAAAATTATTGAATATTAATTTTAGGACAATTTTTCAAAGTGGGACTCTTTTTTTTGATACACCCTGTTTAACGCAAGCAGACATGATGAAGACATTTCATTTTTTCTGTGGGACAATACCTTTGAATGGACAAGATACCCATTTCCTCAACCGTTACCTCTACCATCAGCTTGCAATGTTTACTCAAGGCAAGAGTTACATTGTTTATGCCGAATTTTCAAATCTCACCCAAACATCTATTTAGAATGGTGCAGCCTAAAATGTGATCCATCATGCCAGGAAATTTTTCCATGAACTCCATTCATCCAGACTTCGTGCTCACTGTAAATTCTTGTTCTTTGCTGAAAGGAGTGGCACTCGATCTTAATTTGGCTGTACTTCAAGGTTTTATGTGATGTTTTCAGAGACACTGTTCTTCACACCACTGCTGTGAAAAAAATCTTGATTCAAGACTTCTCTCTTAGCTAGAAAAAGCTATCAATTCTCCTTAGTCTTCTCTGATTATAACAGGATTATTTCAGCTGCTGAGATACCTCTAACATATTTTTGCATCACACCATTCACTATGCTCTCACTAAGCGTATAGTATATATTAAAATGTCCGCAGGGTAGTTACTTTTCTAAAATGATTTAACGACCATATCTGCCGCCAATGATCATACCACAGTCAAAGCCGCTATTAGCTATTCACCAAGTCTGCATGCTTTGTTTGCTGAGGGTCACAGCCCTGAATGCAATACTTTGGACAAGCAGCAAATAGCTCAAAGTTAAATGATGAACTACATGAATAAAAGTATATGGATACTCCTAGATCTGGAGGCTCTATTTCACTGTTTGGACTATTTGCTCCACAGAATAACATTGCATGCCAGATGATTCTCTGCTTCCAATCCATTGGGGAATTGCCCTTTTCTAGGTCAGCATGCAAACTATGAGGTCTAAACAAGGCTTATAAATATCAGTATTGAAACCCCTTTTCTGGCTGAGATGGAAACCAATCCCCTTTAGAATTGTTCTAACAAGCCTTTGCAGAAGAGTAGAGCTGGTTATGTGGTTAGAGAGGGAGCAACTCTATATCAGTGCCCATGACTGTGGAATGACATTGTGAATGAGAAAGAATCCACATATTTTTGTACCTATACAATGTAACAAAAGCTAATATGCAATGTGAAAGTTGCAGTATTGGTACTCTTGGTTCACTTTAGGCAAACTTAAACACAGTAATGTTATAAAAAGCTTCAAAAAAAAGTGCATTTCATTTCACTGCCTGTCTCTCCAGCGAACAACAAGAATGGATCAAGAGGTCAAAAAGAAAAAGCTAACCTTAAAAGTGGTGCCAGGTACAACATACTCCATCTGAGGGAGACTTGTGAAATGGTTTTGATTTGCTGGTGACCTGACCTTGTCCTTGAGTGAATTAGGTCCAAAATTTAATCAAGCACTCCTTGAGCAAATGCGCACCTTTCCTAAAAATCTAGCTTAATTTTATAAACTGTTTTTGTGCTAAATTGCTGACAGACACACAGACAAATAAACAAATGCCACCAAAAGCAATACACTCCCCCTGGGGGCAGAGCAAAGACAAAATGCACTTAACAAATGAAAAAGCTGAATGATTTGAGATATCGAACAAAGAGAAAAGAAGCAGTTCTCTGCTAAGAATAACAGAATTAGGGCAGATAACTCAAGACTAAACTTTAACTAAAGATTTAAATAACTTTAGCTTCAATCAAATGTCTATTTGAACAATATTTTTAGAGTTTATTTCTATTTTAGAAGCATTTTGCAATGTTTTCAGTCAACTGTTCTGGTGAAAGTCCGGGGCTGCACACAGTGGAAAAAATATGGAGATAATAACTATAGCTGTTTAACAACTGCTAGAACTGATGGGGAAGAACATGAAATTACTTGAATAGGGCATTGAACCCAATTAATACAAATCCAAGTTGATTATTAATCTCACTCAATCAATACATGGCCGAGTTGAGCAGCTACTTATCAGTTATTTCAGAAGGACACGTTCCTGGCAAAGGCTGCTCTTTGTTTCCTTCCTTTAGTCATAGCTACTGACATTCATGCACAGCGAGTAGTCCAGACGGTGTAGCATTTCACTCAGCGCAACACATTCTTCCTTCTGGGTATGTGAGCCATGACATCTGTGCCAAAACAATGGAAATTGTCCATCCCTGGGTTGCACCTCATTTCTGGGGAATGTCCAAGGCACTAAACAGCAGGTGCAATTGATTTGAGATTTCAAAACTATTAAGACATCCTTTGTTCTGACAGACTCCTGAAATGCAAGTTTGAGTGACAAGGCAGTAGAGAAGATATAGGGTTTCATTAAATGGTTACATAAAAAGGCACAGTAACTGTTTTGTATTGCAGTGATATTTATGCTTGGTATTTCCTCACATGTGTCACTCCGTGGTCTAATAATACTGGAGGGGCAGTATAATTGGCGCCATGTGAATAAATGGCACACTTCTATTTTAAGCAGTAGGACTTCCTCTGAAATATAACCTCTTATTGTATATCCTTTGGTCTTACGTATATCTCCTCAAGAAGATCTTACGATTTCAACTCGGTTTGACTGCTTAATAAATAAAAATGTGAGAAAAATTTAAAAAAAAGTTTCCCCCTTATCAATGAACAAAGGCCTTTTCTTTTTTTTCTCCCTTATAAACTAAAAGTATATAAAAGCACGCGTGTGTGTGTGTGTGTGTGTGTGTGTGCATGTATGTATATATATATATATATATATAACTCTTATAAACAAAAGGTATACTTAAGTATAAAGTAGTGCATGTTGTAAATATGTTATTTACAATAGAACATAGATCACATTTCAAATGTTGAAACTGAGACATTTTACATTTTTATCCACAAAATGAGCTTTTTTTTTACATTTTCTGGCTATAACAGGTCTATAAAAGTGGGGACACTTCCAAAAAAGGGCCGAAAAAGCAATTATTATATAAGAGAATCAGCTAAAAGAACATTTAGCAAGTAATTAAGTTAATTGGCATCGGGTGTGTAACATGATTGGCTATAAAAGGGATGTCTTAGAGAGGCTGAGTCTCTCAGAAGTAAAGATGGCCAGAGGCTCTCCAACCTGTGAAGGCTTGCGTAAAAAAATTGTGGAATACTTTAAAAACAATGTTCCTCAACGTCAAATTGCGAAGGCTTTGATGGTCTCATCATCGACAGTGCAAAACATCATCAAAACATTCAGAGAAACTGGAAAAATCTCTGAGTGTAAGGAACAAGGCTGAAGACCTTTACTGGATGCCTGTGATCTTCAGGCCCTCAGACGCCTCTGCATCACTCACAGGCATGATTCTGTCTTGGACATTACTAAATGGGCCCAAGAATACTTCAAGAAACCACTGTCTGTAAACACAGTCCGCCATACCATCCACAGATGCCACCTAAAACTCTTTCATGCAAAAAGGAAGCCATTATTGAGCATGATCCAGAAGCGCCGCCATGTTCTCTGAGCTAAGGCTCATTTAAAATGGACTGTAGCAAACTGGCAAAGAGTACTGTGGTCAGACGAGTCCAAACTTGACATTTTTGTTGGAAATCATGGGCGTTGTGTCCTCCGGGATAAAGAGGAGAAAGGCCACCCCTCTATTTATCAGTGTTCAGTACAAAAGCCAGCATCTCTGATGGTATATGGACGCATTAGTCCATATGGTGTGGGCATGTTTTAAAAAGCACCAAGAATGCTGAAAGGTATATAAGGGTTTTAAAGCAACAAATGCTCCTCTCAAGAGGACATCTATTCCAGGGAAGGCCTTGTGCATTTCAGTAGGACATAGCATAACCACATACTGCAGCTACTACAACAGCATGGCTTTGTAGTAGAAGAGTCTGTGTGCTGAACTGGCCAGCCTGCAGTTCTGATCTTCCATCGACTGAAAACATTTGGCGCATAATTAAATGAAAAGTCTGTCAAAGGAGACCCAAAACTCTCCAGCAGCTGGAAGCCAGTATTAGACAAGAGTGGGATCAAATTACAAACTCAAGAAACTTGTCTCCTCAATGCCCAGACGCCTCCACTCTGTGTTAAAAAGAAGAGGGGATGCTACACCATCGTAGACAGGCCCCTATCCCAACTTTTTTTGAGACCTGTAGCAGCCAGCAAATTTGAATTGAGCTCATTCTGTGAAGAAAATTGTGAAATTTCTCGGTTTCAACATTTGCTTTGTTTTCTCTGTTCTATTGTGAATAAAATACTGGCTGGTGTGATTTGAAAGTCATTGCGTTTTGATTCTATTCACAATTTACACTTTGTCCCAACTATTTCAGAATTGGGGTTGTAAATAACTGAAAAAATTATAAGCAGCACCATGTATTGAGTGGGTAAAGCTGCCGCTTGATAGCAGAGCCCAGAGGGTACAGTGATTGAACACAGCTTGGGGTTCTATGTGTTTTCCACCCTTACAAGAAAAAAGTTTTTTCAAGTTTACTAGTCCTGGAGTATACTGCTTTTAAACATAAACTATGAGAGCATTTTAGTTTGTTTTATAGATATATTGAACAAAGTGTGCTGATACTTGTGCTAATTCTTTTGATTAAGATACACTTAAGAAAGGTATACTGAAGTGTAAAGTATACTTTGATAAACTAAAAGTTCAATCACGAAGACTTCGGATTTAAGGAAAGGAGATTTATCAACAATGCAATGACATGAAAGAAATTCAGGATTTGGCGATGACTCCGTCCTCCAGGACCCTCAAGCGAGGTGGGCGTTGATCTGCCATCCCCCGTTGGAGAGAAGGGTCACACGGATGAAGTAGATGTTGAAGAGGCCGGAGTCAGATGTTGGTGGTGGTGGGGAGGCGGTGGGCGATGCGGAATCTGTGCAACGGCAGACAGGAACATGCCAGAAGCATATATAGAGAAGACCGAAGGCGCTGATTGGGTAAGTGTAGTTGCATGTGAATCCTACGTCTCATGATTGAACTTTCGTTTACACTTCCATTATGCTGGAGTATAAACTACATTTTGCCATTTGAGGTTATTCCAGAGGTTCAATCAATGGAACCGCAAAATGAGTAATAAAACACAAGCAAAGCATCCTGGAACGTTTGGCTGTTATAGTATTTTAGAAAAAAATTTAACTGTGTTTTATGCACATTATGCATTTTGAAAAATTATGATTAACACTGGAGACAGATGGACATTGTGGCTTCTTATTGCATGTAAAGGGGTTTCTTACCACAGTATCTCACCCCTTTACATGACTTCCACTTTTGTGTGGTAGCACATATTTGTCATTGTCAAAAATTGTAGCATGGTAGCATTATTGGCAGTGGTTCGCACTGCCACCTCACAGCAAGATGGTCGTGGGTTCGATTCTAGCATGGAGCCTTTCAGTGTGGAGTTTGCATGTTCTTCACGTGGGTTTCCTCCAGGTACTCCAGCTTCCTCCCACTGTCCAAAGACATGCACATCAGGCTATTTGGAGATGCTAAATTGTCCATAGGAATGCATGTGAGAGCGAATGGTGTATGAATGGTATTTGCGCCATGCAATGGATTGGTGGGCTGTCCAGGGTGGGTCCCTGCCTTTTGTAACAAGTTTTATGCAAATCTGGGTTCTTGTTACGTTTCGAGCTCCGTGATAGAGGTTTAGGTTGTTTTAAGCCAAATGAAGTAGCTGCGCTTTAACTTCAATGAAACCAGTGAGTTTGAGTTCCAGAGACGCTGGGCCTGCTAAACTTGATGGATCCCACCCCCCGCTGTGGGGAACAAAGGATGTCACTCTCACCGGCAGGCTGTAGGATTAAAAAAGTTAACTGCTCGCTCTGGATTGTGTCAGATCACCCAAACATTCAGATTTTACCCGCGTAATGGGCATGTGTTCCAACAAAATGATTTTTGACATATATTTTGAGTAAAATCAAGCCAAACCAAACTTTCAGGTTCTACACTTTCGTCTGTAGTCAGCTGGGATAGGCTCCAGCTCCCCCTGCGACCCTAGTGAGGGAGAAGTCGGTAGAGAGAATGGATGGATTGTTATTATTACATTTATTTTGAAAAAGATCAGTCCTTATTATCTTTTCACTGTTATCATGGGAAGTAATCCGTGTGTTTTGTGAGAATTGGCTTCAAGCCTAATTGCTTGGTGTCCAAAAGGCACCAGCACTGTGTGAATAATAATAAGTCGAAGAAGAAGAAGAATTTTTTAATTTCCCCATTTCTTTCTCTGAAACAGTCTTCCCCTTTCCTCTAATCATATCAGAACCATAAATTGTTGTTGTATAAATCATAGGAATATTTTGTGTTTCATGTCTCACATATGGTATGCATGAATACACATATTTATCCTTAGTTTGACAAAATATTCGCGAGTTAACATGAATTACATATATTTGGGATCAAGGCAAAAATGATGCATGTAATTAATTGTTCAGTAAAGTATTGAGTTATAAGCCATGTCAGCGAAGATAACTTATGAAATATCAAGCTGAGGATCAATCAAAAAAATATTTTTTTGAGCAGTGAAAAAGACTCTGGATCTGTGAATCCCCAGACAGAACATAAGGGCTGCTCTTTTTGTTATGTGATAAATGGGACCTTGTTTAAAGTTAATGAATGTTTGACAAGTATAATTATCTCACCCAGTCGGTACATGTCAGCACAAGTCACTACATTAGTGGGATAAGAAATAAGAGTATAATAAAAAGTATAAAAACATGATAAAAAAACAATATTTAATAAATATGAATATTATGACAATATACATTATGACCAATTTTTATGTTTCTGCACAATTAAAATTCCTCTCAATTTGGAAAGCGAAGGCATGTTATATTGCTTTGAAAAGTTTATAGGACCGAAGATAAGAATAAATCAAAGCTCACTTTCACTTTCATGTTGCTTTCGAAGATGCCTTATCAGAATCTTTATAAAAAATTTAAAAAAATCATGTGCAGGGCATTACATTTGGGCATTACATTTGAAATTCCACATTTTATGACTTTCGGCTGAATATATTTCACGTGGAGTTACATTTAGGCGTTCAAATAACACAATGCATGCAAAAACGGGACATTTGCACAATTGAGGCATCCTCTTTTTCATACTTCTTTTTTGTGATTTGCCTCTTGCAGTCAAATGTATTTCTGCTTGTGACAACTTCTGCAAGAAGTAGCTTCTAACACACCCTCACCTTACAAGTGACGGGAGTTTCTTTATTTGTGGGTCAGGAGGTTTTTCTTCCTTGTGGTTAGAATTCTTTGTCATAACATCATGTTGCATTTTTTCTTGACCTACCAGTCCCTTGTGTGAGCTCAGCGCACTCGTGCTCTAACTCATGTTCCTGACAATTATTTGTTGTGTGTTTCATTTCTTCTTATTTCTCAGCCTTAGGTCAACCTTGACTTTTTTTGTCACAACTCTTTTTCTTACATTGACAAACATACTACAAAGACAAAAAAATCTAATCATTTGATCTTGTATGCCCTCTAATAATTGAATTGAATGTAGCAGGTTCATCAGAAAACCCTGTAAAGATACAGTCATTATTTCTGAACATTAAGGTACCCTGGAATGGGGGATTGTGCATAAACATTGCACTTGTATTTCTACTAAGTGAAGCCAAAATGTACAACTGCAACACCAGGAAAATTGGGACAATGCAAAAAATGTAAAATAAAAACAGCAAGCTGTAATGTGCAAATCCTTTTAACTTGTTTTCAATCCAAGAAAAGTGCAAAGACAGAAATAAGAAATGTTTTGATTCATCAACTTCATTGCTTTTTGAAAATAATAGTTATACTGAAAAACAATGACTGACATATGTTCCAACGAAGTTTGGATATGTCATGTTCACTTTTCGTTTTTAACTTCACCTCTCCTTTCAATTACACTCAGTAGTAATCTTGTAACAGATGACTCAAACTTGAGTTTTGAAAGCAGTATTTTCTCCCATCTCTGCCTGATTGGACATTTATCTGGGGTTTCAGCCGTCATATTTTGCCCTCAAATGGTCCGTCTCAGCTTTTCAATGGGAAAGAGGACCAGCTGCAGGAAGGCTAGTCTAGCACCAGCACTCTATGACTATTAAGCCGCGCAGCTGTAATACATGCTGAGTATGAGTTTGCGTAATCCTGCAAGAATAAGACGTCATACGAAAGGCAGAAAATATTGTTTCAAAATGTGCATTTGCCATTCTGTGAATAGCCCATGCCAAGAGCACCAATGCAACCCAAACCATGATGAACACTTCCTGATAATTGTTGGGATGGCCTTTCTCCCATTTGGCCTGGAGAACACAATCAAAGTTTGACTTGTCAAACCACAGCACTCCTCTCTACTTTGAATCTGTTCATTTCAAATGAGCTTAAGCCCAGAGAAGTGAGCAGTGCTGTGATATATTGTTTCCACTCTGCATAGCAGAGTCTTAACTCGCTTTTGATGATGCCAAGATGAACTGTGTTCAGGTTTGTTGAAGTATTTAAGAGTTCGTGTGGTTATTGATATTACAGAAGAATATTGGTTTTTAATGTGGTGTTGAGTGAGAGCTCAATGGTAACGCACAGCCCTTCATTGTTGTTCAGCCTTGTCAAGTACCCAAAGACATTGCTCTGGTTTCTCTAGATTCTTGGCATCTTTTCACTATACAATGGACTGTCAATGGTGAAATCATTGAATTCCATGGGATCGCATATTGAAAAATTTAGCGCTGGAACTATTTGGCTGTGTCTTTGCGCACATTTTGGCAAGTTGGCAAATATCAAACCAGTGTGCTGGTAATTGACCAAGGCTTTCCTAACTGCTCATTTTATCCCGAATGATTGAATTACCTCTTACCTATTCACTTGTTTACCAGAGGAATGTTCAAAACTGTGTTTTTCTGAGGATTACACAACTTTTCCATTCTTTCAATTACCTCATCCTAACTGCTTTGGTTGCAAAGTACAGAATTTAGAATTCATCTACAAAAATCAAAATAATTGATGAAGAGAAACTTTAAATAATTTTTAGACTAAATATGGGGAAAAGATCATTTCCAAGTCACTTATTTCTGTTTAATTTGCATTGAATATATTGTCCCAATTTGTGTGGAGGAAGTTGTAGAAAAATACCCTTCAGTAAAATGTAATAATATTCAATCATGCAATGTTCATTTTTGATTATAAATTTCAAACTGAAGAGCACAGGGCCAAATAAAGAAAATGTAATAATAATTCCATGTCCAAATAATGACATTTAAAGCTGATTCGTTTACTGTCCCATCTGTGATATATAGCAAATAGTTCTCAATGAAAAAGGTTCTTGATTCAGTTGGGTAATTGAAAAATATGAAATCAATGCATTCTGTTTTTATTTAGTTTGTACATTTTACACAGCATCCCAACTTTTTTGGAATCGCAATTGTACATATTAGGTCACTGGGTCCAGGGTTCAGAGAGATGGCAAATGAGGCTTCAATTCCATCTTTCAACAAAAGAAGCCAAGGATATACCCAGAAGGAAATGGTCATAGAAAAGAAATGAATAGATTTTACATGTTTTCTTAAATTGAGGAAATCGTTCATTCAGCCTATGGCTTTCGGTCATTGATGTTTTAATTAAATAAAGCCTACTTTTCTTCTTAAGGGGCCACCCATGTGCCAAGTTCCTGGTTTATTTACACACCCTCTGTCAGGAATCCAGCCTTGAACTGCCAGCACCTTCCGTGGCTGCAAAATGCTGAAGGAAATAATTGTAAACGAAATGAGCTTCTAATCTTTCTTGCTTTGATTTGTAGGTCAGGGGCTGTCTCTTTGCTCTTGATTGAAGTAACCTATCCTTAAATATTCAGCTGTATTATGGATGATTGCTGGAAAACAAAACCAATTTGTCTGGAACAGTGTGTGTACTGAAGGCTGCTGCTCTGCTGGATAAATTAGTGTACTGAGCTCAATCTGCAACCCTTACAAATCTGCCGCATGACCTTAAATAATAACAAACAAAACAAAAATAATAACAAAAAAATCTGTGCCATTATCCCAGTTAGTGGCTCTAGAGTATTAGTAGCAAATCCTGTTTCATTTTAACATTAATTTGGTGCCCCAATTTCCATAATAATATAAGAGAGCGGCGTGAGCAGGGCATTCTGCCTGACAGGGCTCATCATTTTCCATCCACTGAAGTACACCAAATTCTTAGAATACTGAAGTACTAAGTAGATACAAGATAATTAGTTGCTCCACCAAACCACCAAAAAACCCTTTGTCACAATAATGTGACCAAATTACGAAACTAGTTGTTATTCTCTTCCTCTAGCACGAAGAGTCCTTTGTAAGGGTTTGACTGAAAACCTTCAAGCCATACGCGTGAACAGATAGACTCAAGGTGGTGCTATAGCACCTCTGGGTCAAGCAAGTGACCCTTTGAAAGTTCTTTTTTATTCTTTTTTGTACAGTGTGTTGACCTGATCATCGATAATTTTTCAACGCCACCACACATTACTTCATCGGCTGTGGGAAACACTGAAGTTCCCTTATTTCTCATTGAGCACCTGCCCCCCAAAATATCTGAGCACACCACTGCTTCAAGCCATTAGTTATTGTGGAACTGGTTTGGTTAAGTCTGCCCTAACAAAAAGAAATATACTTCCAGTTCACATTAATAAGTAAAATTAAATGAATTTCAAGTATGTTTCTCAAGTTCTCTCTTCTCTTTTTATAGTCAATGTAAAAACAACAAGAAAACTTATAGTGTATAGACTAATATTACTGTACTAATAGAGTATTTGTAAGTGAACTACTTCAAAGCTTCTTGAGACAAAATTGGCCCTCAAAGTTTAAAAAAGCATGTTTTAAGTGTACTTTAAGTGTAAGAGCGATAAACCAAGTTCATAACTAGTTCACTTACTTTTCCATTTTTAGTTTTTTAAGAATACTTTGAAATATACCACAAGTAAGCCTCTAAATGTACTTCAGTAAAATGAATTCATTATTTAACAACACATTCAGGGCATTATTGGGCCACACTTTGTAATACAGCCCGTGCATTAGAACTTTGAATCCGATCATTTACCATGAAATTCCTTTAATCATACCAGGTACAGTACTTTGATGTAAGTACAGTCTAACAACAAGGAACAAGTTGAAATTGTAGAGCAAAGGCTAAATATTCTTTTTAAAGTATTCTTGTAAGTATTGGGTACTGAGTATTTTACGATGAAAGGAGGTACAAATGATACTTTTAGTGTTTTGTAAGCTCTAGGTACCAATGGGTACATTTCTGGTATGTAAAAATAAGGAAAAGGAAAGGTAGAATACTATTTTCCTGCAGGTTAGTATAAGAGAAAAGAAGAAACACACTATTTTTAAGTACTGGATACCGAAAGAATGTTTCAAGCAAAACAGAGAAACAAATTATACTGTATGTATTTTGTACTTACTGGGTACCTATGGGGAAATTTAAGAATGGAGAAACACTTCGACTGTAAGTATTTTGTAATTACTGGGTAACTATACGGAGTAGAGCTGGTAAACAGAGATAAATATTTGACAAAATGACACCATGCGGTATATGGAAATTACGGTATAATGCCTTTCTCAATTGCTACATAGTAGAATTAGTGCAATAAAGACAAATACTTTTGCACTTTGTCATGGAAGTTGGACAATCATTTGCACAGGTGTGCCTTTGGCAAACAAGCTACACCCAAACTCCAAGGATTTATTATGAATACTTCATGTTGTGATTTTGAATAAGGACAAGTCAAAAAATAAGTCTATTCTTTGTTCTCTTTGCACAAAAGCTGTTCAGAAAGGGCAGGCTGGAGTGGAAAACAAACTTGCCTTCTTCAAGCTCACAGCGAAGTCAAGATAAGTGGAGTGAAGTCAAGGATCCTTGGCATGTCCGTCCGTAATATCAGCACGATTGCCACAATTTTCTCTGTCCTGGCTCTCAGGTTTGTGATTTGCATACTTGAATCTAAAGCTTTTTAAGCTTTTAAAAATATTACATTCTTACTTCCCATCTCCTATTCAATAAATGAAAAATACTTGTAAAATATCTTAGGCTTTTTGATAACTTTTAATTGCTGAAGGTAATACAGGTGGCAACCCAAAAGGGCTGATGAGTGGAAAAGGCCTGTGGTTCACTGCAGTGTGGCACGCATTTAAGTAGAGCTGCTACATGTAATCAATGCGTTTTACATGTGTGGTTTGGAACGTGCTTCAGTTCACTTTTTTACACGTTAATTTCACGTACCATACAACACGTGTAAAAAAACGCCAGTTTCTCCCGTGACTTACACATGGAATAAACGTGTACTGATTGCTGGGATAATCTTAAATTTGTTTGCCTGAGTGATCAAATTTATGAAACAAAAGAAGTAATTTCACTTATTTTGAGCCAAGAATAAATTAAAATAACTAATCTCATTTTATAATTTGATATCTTGGGCTCACTCATCAGATATGCTCTACAGGCCTACATGTACACTGCCTAGCCAAAAAAAAAAAAGTCACACACTCTAATTTTTTGATGGACCGCCCTTATCTTTGATCGCGGCATGCATTTTTCCTTGCATTGTTTTGACAATTTTATGCAACGTTATGACATTTATCCTCAACTAGAGTTGTGTCAATTTTTGGCCAAGATCTTGTACTGATGATGGTATAGAGTCAAACCACACCATAAAGCCTTCTCCAGCACATCCCAAGGACTTTCAACTAGTGAAGATCAGGGCTCTGTGGTGGCCAAATCATGTGTCATGTTTATACTGTAGGACAAGCAAAAACTGTCATGGTTTGGGAGCTTTGAGAGCTGTTTTTTGCTCTCGTCCAGGACGATATCGTTTTGCTCCCTATCGGATTCCTGGGCCAGCTGGCATTGATTCGGGGCGTGGCCCGGACTCTATTAAAGCTCCTGTTTCGCCTCGCTCCCGTTGCTAGAGTGTCAGTGTCACTATTGCGCTTTAGCCGGTAAGGTCTCTAGAGAGATATAGTCAGGGACTTACTTGCTTATCAGGAATAGTGTTAGTGAGCAAGGGAATCTTTGGTTTATTTCCCATTTCTTTTATTTTCCTCGAGCTCGCCTGTTTTCTACCATGGACGGTGGCAGGTTCGTTGGTAGCGCGAGTCTCGTTGTTTTTATCTGTTTTTAGTCTCTCAGTATGCTGTGAGTGTTGCCTTTTATTTCTGGCCACTGCTTTTGGCGTCCACTGCCAGTACCCGTCACAGTACACTCTAGCCACCATGGAGACACCAGCGGTGGCTGAAATTAAGAGGGCTATCGCCAGCCAACAAGAGATGTTAGCTGGGTTCGCTAAATCACTGTCAGGTTTTTGCAATCAACGATCTGAACTTGTTGAGAGACTACATCTGCAAGAGACCGCTCTTCACAATCAGCAGAGCGTTCTGTCTGAGAGTATTAAATCTCTAACGTCACAAACTTCACAAAAAGTTGCAGAAGCACCATCCTCACATCCTCTCCGAGAACCTAAGTTACAACTGCCCCAAAGATATAGTGGCGAGGCCGGAAAGTGTAAGGATTTTATCGCCCAATGTGAGATATTTTTTAAGGCTCAACCTTCACGTTTTGTGAATGAGGATTCTCGGTTTGCATTTATATTATCCCTGTTGGCTGGCACAGCACTCAATTGGGTCGGCCCACTAATTAGATCTAATTCACCAGTCGTAAGTTCTGTAGAGGCCTTTGTTAGGGAGGCGGTGTCTGTTTTCGATCAAGACATTTGTGATCAAGATGCAGCCACGCGTTTAATGCACCTTAAACAGGGTAAAAAAAGCGCAGCTGAATTTTTGATTGCTTTTCGCTCTCTGGCCACAGAGACAGGCTGGCCGGAGGCTCCTCGAATGATTGTATTTAGCCATGCCCTTACTGAGGAAATAAAGGACGCGTTGGCTACTATAGAACCCTGTTCGACTTTAGACTGTTTACTACATACAGTGTGCAAATTGACAACCGCATACGCAAACGCAACAGGGAGAAGCTCAAAGGTTTGCCGCAAGCCAATAATAGGGCTGAAGTTGCTAGTGGCGAGTATTTGGCTCCTATTCCACTCACTGAAAGTTGTACCCTGGTTGAGCCCATGCAAATTGACAGTTTGTTCGACAGTCGGACTAATAAACCTACTAGCAAGAGATTTAGTATTAAAGCGTTTGTAGATTCGGGCGCAGTAGATTGTTTCATGGATATTGGGTGGGCTAGGAAGCACTTCGTTCCCACTGTTACGCTTCCACAGTCACGCTCGGTCAGAACTTTGGACGGTCGTCCGCTTGGATCGGGAGTGATAACCGACATGTCTGAACCATTAAATACTTTTATATGTTCATCTCATTTGGTGGCCACTCAGAGGAGGCTCGGATTTTTATTATCAGTTCCCCTGCTTTTCCTATTGTTTTAGGGCATTCTTGGTTACGGGAAGACAGACCTTGCATCAGCCGGGAGGAACAGAACAACCCTATCGTCCGCTGGGGCACCAATTGCAGCTTTCATTGTAGAGATAATGAAACTTGTTTTCCCAGACATCAAGCCACGGGGCAGGCTGATGCCTGGAGCGAGTGTGAGGAGACAATCCCACCATACCCTCCTAGACTAGAAAGAGGGGCAGAGGAGGGGTTGGAATGGGATCCTCAGTTTGACTGGCAAAAGCCAGAAGACAATTACTTTTCAGGATTTTTGCGATTCGGAATCAGTCATGGAGTCATTAGATTCTGAGCAGGGTAAGGAATTTGGGGCCACCCTGAACTTTGACTTGCCTCCGAATATTCCCAGGGATTACGCTGATCTCGGTGAGGTGTTTAGTTAGCAACAAGCCTCTACGTTACCCCCGCATCATCCGTATGACTGCAAAATTAATCTTTATCCTGGGACAACTCCGCCTAGGGGTTCGCTATATTCGCTGTCAAGACCTGAGCGTAGGGCTATGTGGGAGTATTTTCAGGAGGCTCTCGCCAATGGTTTTATTCGGCAGTCCACGTCCCCTGCTGGAGCAGGATTCTTTTTCATGGGGAAAAAGGATGGGGTCTGAGACCCTGTATTGATTACAGGTGTTTGAATGAAATCACCATGAAAAACCAACAGCCCCTTCTCTTAATGAATTCTGCATTTGAACGTCTGCAGGATGCATCAATTTTTACAAATCTAGATCTTCATAATGCGTATAATTTGATTCGCATTCGGCAGGGGGACGAATGGAAAACGGCTTTTAACACTCATGACGGGCACTACGAATATGGGGTCTAACCGTTCGGGCTGGTTATTGCCCCCTCGGTGTTTCAGGCATTCGTCAATGATGTGCTCCGGGAGATGTTGGAGAAATTCATCTTCGTTTATCTTGACGACATTTTGATTTTTTCTTCAATACTGTCGGAGCACAAAAAACACGTCAGACGTGTACTGGAAGCCCTGCTCAATGCCTGCTCAACAAAACTTTTTGTTAAAGCCGAAAAATGTGTTTTCCACACCGAGACTGTCTCGTTCTTGGGCTTTATTTTTTCTAAGGGGTCGGTGCGGATGGTCCCGGACAAGGAGGCTGCGGTTAGCACCCTTGTTGGGATAATAAGCTTTACCCATGCGCGTACTTCTTCCGGTCTTTGGCCGCCATGGAACGCAATTATAGTATTGGTAACCAGGAGTTATTAGCAGTCAAGCTGGCCCTCGAAGAGTGACGCCTCTGGTTGGAGGGAGCTGAGCACCCTTTTTTGGTATGGACCGACCATAAAAACCTTCAATATATTCAGCAAACCAAGCGGCATATTTCTCGGCAGGTGCGATGGTCATTATTTTTCAACTGCTTTGATTTCTCGCTCACCTATCGCCCGGGCTCTAAAAATATTAAACCTGATGCCCTGTGACGAATGTATGATCGCACTGATCGTGATCCTACCCTGGAGCCTGTTATTCCTACTGCACAGATCGTGGCACCCATTCAGTGGGAGGTTGAGGCGGTGGTTCAGGAGGCATTGAAGTCTGATCCCGGTCCTGGGGGGGAGCCCCCTGGCTTTTTATTTGTCCCACATAGAGTTAGGCCACAGTTCCTCCAGTGGGGACACTCTTCCCGCTTGGCAGGGCACCCGGGGGCCCATTGGACCAAGCAGTTGCTGGCCCAACGTTTTTGGTGGCCGGAGATGATGAGGGACATTCGAGAGTTTGTTGCTGCCTGTGGCCTGTGACTTCTCATCTCCCTCCCGCTGGTTTGCTGTGACCTTTGCCCGTTCCCAGGGGCCCTTGGTCACATATCGCATTAGATTTTTGTTACGGGGCTGCCTGTATCTGACGGCGACACAGTCATTTTGGTTGTGGTTGACCGTTTTTCTAAAGCGGCTCGTTTTGTCATTCTACCCAAGCTGCCCTCTGCACTGGAAACAGCGCAACTTGTGGTCAACAATGTGTTCCGGTTGCATGGGCTTCCGCAAGATGTCGTGTCAGACCGAGGCCCTCAGTTTACAGCCAGATTTTGGCAGGCATTATATATGCCGTTGGGGGCCACAATGAGTCTCTCTTCGGGGTTTCACCCGGAGACCAACGGGCAGATAGAACGGACTAATCAGTCTCTTGAAAACACTCTCCGATGTTTGGCGGCGGATCCTCATCGTGGAGTTGATTTTTAGCTTTGGCTGAGTATTCTCATAACTCGTTGTGTAATTCCTCCATGGGGCTTTCCCCATTTGAGGCCCAGGTGGGTTACCCACCCCCACTATTTGCAGAGACTGAGAACGATTCCGAGATTCCCTCAGTCAACCATTCCATTCGGCGCTGTCGGTCAATTTGGACTAAGGTCCATTCTTTGCTGTTGCGCTCGGGACGCAAACAAAAATCCTTCGCTGATAGAAGGCGTCGTTTTGCCTCGTCTTATCGGGTTGGGCAGAGAGTTTGGCTGTCCACCCGGGACCTCCCTTTGAAGGTAGAATCCCGAAAACTGGCGTCCCGCTATATCGGCCCGTTCAAGATTGTGCGCAAGATCAATCCAGTTACGGTCAAGACACACCCCCGCCGCCTCCGCGAATGGGTGAGGGGGGGCCGGTTTATACCGTGCGCCGCATTCTGGCCGAGAGGCGTGTTGGTCGTGGGGTCCAGTTCCTTGTAGATTGGGAAGGATATGGTCCTGAGGAGCGGTGCTGGGTCCCTTCACGGGATATTCTGGATCACTCGCTTATTTCGGAGTTTCGTGCAAGGGGTTCCTTGAGGACTTCTGGAGCTGTCCCTTAGAGGGAGGTCCTGTCATGGTTTGGGAGCTTTGAGAGCTGTTTGTTGCTGTCGTCTGGGACAATATCGTTTTGCTCCCTATATGATTCCTGGGCCAGCTGGCATTGATTGGGGGCCTGTTGCTCTCCTGTTGCTAGAGTGTTAGTTCTTCTTTGGCGCTTTAGCTGGTAAGGTCTCTAGAGAGATATTGTCAGGGACTTACTTGCTTATCAGGACTAGTGTTAGTGAGCAAGGGAAACTTTGGTTTATATCCCTTTTCTTATGTTTTCGTCGAGCTCGCCTGTTTTCTACCACGGACAGCGGCAGGTCCGTTGGAGTCTCATTGTTTTTAGTCTCTCAATACGCTGTGAGTGTTGCCTTTTATTTCTGACCGCTGCTCTTCGTGTCCACTGCCAGTACCCGTCACAAAAACCGTCCTCATATAAAACGGAAACTCGCTCATACCGGACAACATCTCAAGCGCCGATTTTTCAGTAATGTTTTTCAATTAAATGAGCATTGAATATACTGGATTTTATAAGACTAATTTTCGTTGACATTGGAAAAAATGTCCAATCCTGTCACAATGCATTTCCAAAAAAGCACTTGTGTATAGTGGACAAGCTTGTTTGCACCATGCACACATGCAGTTGCAACAGAGCAACTAAATCAAGTTTGGCTTTCCTATATGCGGAAACTTAAACTGGCCTGGTTTCCATGGTCAAGAACATTTTTTTTTTTCAAGAAAAGTGTTTTGTTTGAAGAATAAGTTGTGGTCAAGGATAGTGTTTTATTTTAAAGAAAGTATTTCCATTTACAGAGCCTACTTCTGTTTATAGACTTCTTCATTGATCCCAGTTGGAGCAACACACAGTACGATCCTGTTATTCATTGTGTCAGGGCAAAGAAAAACCTAATGAAGACAGCACGTAGGTATGTGCACTTCAGAATGAAGTTTTTCAGATCTTAATACACAAAGCATACATATAAATTCATACGAGTACAGTGCCGTGAAGAAGTATTTTGCCCCCTTCCTTCACACTTTAATGTTTCGAATCATAAAACTAATTTTAGTATTAGACAAAGATAATCCGAGTTAAGACAAAATGCAGTTTTAAAATGATGATTTCATTTATTGAGGGAAAAAGCTATCCAAACCTACCTGGCCCTATGTGAAAAAAATAATTGGCCCTTAAACCTAATAACTGGTTGTGCCACCCTCGGCGACAACAACTGCAATCATGTGTTTGGATTACTGGCAATGAGTCTTTCACATCACTGCGGAGGAATTTTGGCCCACTGTTCTTTGCAGAATTGTTTTCATTCAGCCACACTTGAGGGTTTTCGAGCGGTGGTGGACTGACACAATAATTCAGGCCGGGAGTTTTCACTCCATCCCGGGCCACTGCCACCCTGTTCTCATAAACCACCAGACTGCTAATCCTGTAGGCTATTTTTCATTATAAAATGTAAAAAAAAAAAAAAAATAGACTGGACTGGGAAAAATCTGAGTAGCATCCTGAATTTTTCGATGGATACTATGGCTATGGGCGAACTCTCAAAGACTCACACAGTTACAGAGAGATACACAGTTAGCTCAAATGTTGACATGTTTATATTTATTTCCAAGCATCACATATATACAAAATATCAAAACCACACACGTACGCACACGCACACACACACATGCATACACACACACACACACACACGCACGCACACAGAAATAGTAAATACTCTTGAAGACTTTATTTCAATATTTCTCATGATATTCATCAATAGATCAATTGCCATGTTGAATAGCCATAATCAATAATCATTATCAATAACCATATTATGTAAGCAGCAGTAACACACACATACTAGCAGTTCACACACACATGTGCAGTGCACACAGACACATGCACACACACATACACATGCAGCACATGTACACATGCACACACACACACACATACAAGCAATTCAATTCACACATGCATGAGCAGCTCACACACACATAAGCAGTGGGCTTCAGTAGCATTGATTAGTCAGCCGGCTTCTGTTTAGTTGATTCAAAAACATAATCAGGTGATGCATTTGATTTCTGTAGCTTTGATCAATATTTGTTCAGTAAAATCAAAAGTTGTTACTGAAAACATAATCAACTTTACATAATCAAATTTATTTATTTACTTGTATCCTATTCTTCTGGCTGTATTTTCCTCTCTTAAGTGTAATTTTCCAGTCCTTTGTTGTGATTAGCATCCTTATGTGTCTCAAGGTTAGTTGTCAATGTTTTGTTTTGCCTGTCCTTTTGTAGCGTGAGAATGAGAAAGCGGAAAGACCATATTTGGAAGATATTCCCCGTGATGAAGGTATAAAAACTGGGTGTAAAAGGCAAGATGTCAGTTCTTCTTGCGCAAAAAGCTTTATATTCATCAACATGCCAGAATAAAGCCTAACTGTCTGAAGAATCTGTCTCTCTCCAATTGCTTGGGGATGGGGGAACCTCATAATATAAAAATATGTCTGAACTTAGGAAAACCACAACAATACTACCTACTAAATGCTACCTACTATAGCATACTGTAGTTACACAAAGACATTATATCATGGGTCAATGGTTTGACATTGTCTAAGTGCACTACTTTGGTTTGAAATAATTTTAAATAATTCATAATAAGCATCGTATTTATTCTGTGTAATTTGAACATATTTCTAGTTTATCATTAAAATGATACATATTTTATGTTTTGCCATCTCAAACTCTCAAAATGTCGGGTGGCGCAACCATCCGAGCAAGTTAACACTATGTGAAATGTTTTAAATATGTAATTTAAAATATGAATTAATATCATATTAATATGGGGGCATAATTGTATATTGAATTTTTCAAATAAACATAGTTTTACAGTTTAATTGTTCTTGAATTGTTTGGAAAACCAAAATACCTGCCCCCTACAATAAAGAATCCATAAGTTACTTTTAATACCCAGCTCAACTACAAAATAGTGATGTTTAAGGCAGGGTAGACACTTTCAGGTGTACTTACAAAAAAATCACTTAGAAGAAAAAAGGTTTTTTTTTTTTTTCCAAGAAACTTTTGGTTGCTTCACCTGACATTTTTTGGCTGGGCCGAGCAGCGGATGTTGCTGATTGAGTGACTGAGTGACTGAGTGAGTGAGTGTTGAAGTTCAACGATTGTCTGGCCATTAAGGATGAAGTTCAGCGATTCGTCCGCCAGGCGGGGAAGAACTTCAACGACTGGCTGGCTGGCTGGTCATGGAATTGAACACGCCACGCATATTTATGCTTGTGATTATCTCGTCCTACGTTAAATATCCTTCAGTCCAACATGGGAACTAACTTACACGATGTTAGAAAAAATGTACATATATATCCTGTTACTGTGACTATAGCTGGACTGTTTACGTACACTAAAGTGGCGCTGGCACTATTATGTTTCAGAAATTTCAAGAATATCGGTATGACGCCCCGACTGGTTTCCAAATTACCTTAAACTCGTGCACGTTCATGAGTTGGTTTGCTTGAATGGAAGCGGGTGCGGTGGCCACTTTGATTGTAGACTATATAACAGCAACTGTAACCTACACCGATGAAAACAATACATTTAAGAAAATTTTAAGTGTAAAAGATGGCGCCAAGCTGGATTCGACACCCCATCGCGGTAGCTGCTTCTTCACTACGTTGTTGTACTACACCAATGTAATATGACCAGTTCTTGAATTCAGTCTGGCAACAGGCTGCAATGATCAGACAAATGCACTGTTAAACTAGAAATATTAGTTTTCGCAAATGAAAACATGCGTTATGCATCCCCCGAGAAGCCCATCCCCAGTTGAACTTACAGACATCCTAGGAAAATCAACAATAGAGATGGACAGTGATAGTACATACGTAACAGCCAATTAGGCTGATGCTGTCATAGGGTGACCTTGAAAAAACAGGTCAAGGTCAAGGTCACAATACCCAACAAAATACCCTGGGCCTGATCAGTATGGGTGGTCAATATATAATGGCAACTCAAAACCCCCAAATTTCAAGCGTCTATCTCAAATCCCTCCAAAGTTAGAGAGTGCACAACCCCAGAATCCCATAATGCCGAATGACCTTGAAAAATCAGGCCACGGTCAAGGTCACCATGGTCACTGTGAGACTGTGGGTGGTCAATATCTAATGGCTGCTTAAAATACTCTTAGAGATATTAGCAAAAACATTTGCGGCGGCAGACGTGGCGGCGGCTTCACACTACTGAATACATACATGCTCCCCCTGTCGGGGGATGCATAATTAAAACACTTTCATTTACATATAGAATTTTCACAATGTGCAATTTTTGACGCCAGTGAATGTTTATTGGTGGTATTGGTGGCCATTTTACAAAAATTAATGCGTATTTTATTCTAATGAACAGCAAAAGGTGGATTAATATTAATATAGCGGATGCATATGTTGCCCTTTCCCTAGCTAGCATCCAGGTCGTTTGAAAAGTTCCATTCGATTTTGTTGCATTAGGAGCACAATCCGTAATTCCGACCATTATTAGGCTAATCTTCTTTCGCGCAAGATTGGTTTGGTTTGTTCAGTCCTCCATGCTTGTTTTCTCTGGTACCGGTTGAGAGATTCCATGGAGATAGAGGAATGTAACACATCGTACCAATCTAGCGTGAAAGAATTATCACAATGGTTGGAATGTATTTTTAATTTCCGTATTCAGTCTCGCAATCGATACGACGGGTAACAAGCATGGAGGACAGTATCAGTTGCGAGATTGAATAGGGAAATTAAAAACACGTTCCGACCATTGTTAACATTCTTTTACGATAGATTGGCACGATGTGTTACATTCCCTTATCTCCCTTTTGAATTTCGTAGCCGGTACCGTTATTTCCTTAATCTTCCTATACGAGAGAAAACGGATTAAATGAAGGGACTTGGGATAGGGGAGAGAGGGGCTTGTTGTCACATTGGTAAATTGTCACTCTGCAATTATCGCAACTAATTGTACAATTATCGCAACTAAAAAGTGGAATTCTAGTTTTCTTCCTTAACATGGTCAGGTCTCATGTACTGTATGAGAAGAGAACAACACATTGTTGAGATGAGCACCAATTAACCATTTTCCACAACCCAAAGTAAAAAATATTAACTTTGTATATTTTAAAATAAGCTTCTTTCAGATACAAATCCTAGCAGTGATACATGTGGACTTCATAGAGAAGATATTGAGGCATCTTGTCATACCTCAGTCATTGTTCTGTTTTAAGCTAACTTTAAGCTAGAGCTAGCATTAGCAAACATGGTAGTTTGGGGCAACTTATCTCAGTCATTTGGGGGTTAGTTGTCACATGTGAAGAAAACACAAGAGAAAAACTGCTATTGTCACTGACACAGCTGTGAAGGAGACACTTGAAGTTGAAAGGCAGGCACAAAGGAAAAAAGGCTATTCAAAAAGAAAGATAAGGCAACCAAATCCAAAATACCAAAGAAGCGAAGCACAGGGAAGAAACAGAGGGCAGGTACAAAAAGAAAAACTCCAGATGACTCCTCATCAGAAGATGAATCCCTGTGTCTGGTCTGCGTAGAGCCATTTGGAAACAGCCGCCCAGAAGAAACCTGGGTGCAGTGCATAATATGCAAAGGATGGGCCCATGAAGAATGCAACCCTGGCAAATCCATCTATGTATGCCAGAACTGCAACTCAGATGAGGAATCTGACTACTGAAGTCAAGTTTTGTTTGAGATTTTCTGACTGGATGTTCCAGGACTGACTAGTGAGGTCAGGCTTTATTTTAATTTTTTTAATAGATCTTCCAGGTCTAGTTTAAGTTCCACAAGTTTCATAATACCTTATGTTAAAATGTATTCACTTTAAAGTAAAAAAGTAAAAAAATAACAACAACAATAATTTTGTCCTTGTTTTATTAGTTGCAAAATCCAGTGTGACATCTTACCCCAAATGGTGTGACAACTTACCCGTTGGTGGGGCAGTTTGTCACATCGTGACAATCTCTATTTGATTGCTTATGACATGAATACGAAATGACACGAATACGAAATATATACCTGAGACTTTGGTCTTTCACCTGGTACAGATTTTTTTATATATGATGTATTGATTCCAAGAAATATATTAGAGTCTAAAAAGTGTGACAAAAAGCCCCGGTCTCCCCTACATTATCATACAGAGGTGTACATGTACTTCGTCACATCACTTAAGTAGTTCTTTGTTTTTTGAGGATGTGTACATTTCTTGAGTTTTTTTTTTTTTTCCACCGGGACCTTTACTTTTAATGTACTACATTTAAAAGATAAAAAGTATACTCTCACACCGTTACTTTCACACTGGCCACTTTCATTAAAATATGAATGTAATTCATCATTTAAGGATTGTCTGGATTTGGCGTGTTTGAGAAGAACAACTGTGCTCAGCAGAGTATCTTTGTGCAGATGTGTCTGCAAGCACACATGGAGCTGCAAATATATGCACACAGTTACAATATTCTATCACTAGATGGCACACCAGGATCAGTTATTGAATATTCACAAGCAAGCCAAGCTCGCAGATTAGAATATGGATGAGTTTACTCCAATCCATGTTTTTCAGGAGTTGCCTGAATAAAACTCCTCAGCTAAGCCTAATGGGCAATCTGCTCAATACACTTGACCATAGTGTCTATCCAGCAGTTAAAGCAACATTATCTCTTGCTACAGAAATAATCGTTGTCCTCTGCAGCAACCACTTCAGCTACATTTAGGCAATGGTATCCCAATTAGTAGAGAAAGAAAAATCAGCTTTCTAAAGCAAAAATTTGACATGGTATTGAGACTATGTAACTCTACTATTAATTATAGTCAATTATAGTAGTTTTTAACCTGCCAGTAAACTATTCAAATGTATGACATACTTTTCATGTGCTTTCCATACTCAAGACCCCCTCCCCCCCACCTCCCACTCACTCACACACTCACACTCCTCCACTCCCACAGTCTCCCACTCTCCCTACCCACTTTGTAAATAATTTATCAGCTCCAGCTCGTTACTAAACTTGCACTTCAGATAATTGCGTGAGCTTTGCCTCACTTACTACCCTTTTCTTGGGCCCAAATTCTCATACAGGACTTGGCGGCACAGCCATATATTAGGTTGCACCTAGTCTTGTTGGGCTGGTGAAGTTGCAAATACAGTCTAAAACTGTACTAAAACCCTGTAAATGTTGTGCAACCATTGAGGCTTGTTTAAACACACTCTTCCAACTTCAAATAAATGTATTCTGAACATTTTTAAAGATGTATTAAAAAAAAAAAAATTTTAAAGGCTTATTTGTCATTGACCCATTTAATGAAGAATCAGCATCTGTTGTCCAGTGCAATGTGCTGCATTCATTTTTCTGCTGGTCTGCTGATTATAAGCTCAAAAGCAGCTGTCATTGTCAACTGTCAACATTGTCAGTTTGAATTGTACAGATAGTAATTCATACTACTTTTTCTAAGTAGCTTCAGTCGACCAAAGAAGATTTCTTCCTAGGATAGATTTTCTGTCATTAAAATACTTTCAGGGAGTAATTTATTTATTTTTTTAATTGGCTTACTCAAGACAGAACCCTGACATAAATTATCGTCTAAAAATTTAATTGTGTCTTTACTAGGATTGCAAATTAACTGGGTCACAGTTTCAGGGAACTGTATAGAAAAATAAAAATGCAAGGACTCTGTGGCAGTAAAAAATTGTTTTTATGATGATGAATACATCGATGCGCTGAAACATTGAAACGGCTGACAGATGAAAAATAGAGCATTGATTATCTCATCACAACAGGGCATGGCAAGGTATGCAGCCAGATCTTAGATGCTAAGCGATGGCTCTGTTGGTTCTTGTAGTCAACATATTGGATGGGACTTAGGCGACTTTGACAAGGGCCTATTGTACGACCACACAAGTGGGTCAGAGCATTTCCAAAATGGCAAGACTTCTTGGGTGCTCGCGGCCAGCAATGATGAGTGCCTACCTACCACCCATGATCAAGGGAGGAACAAACCTCGAACTGCCAACAAAGTGTTGGGGGTCTACGCGCATTGATACACAGGGGCCAAGACAGCTATTCTGTCTGGTCCTGACTGACAGAAGGGCAACTGCAGGACAAGTCACAATTTTAATGATAATTATGCGAGCAATATGTGACAACACACAGTGTATTGCAAACTGTTGCATATAGCAATTTATAGCTGCAGACCAGTCAGTTTGCCTTCTCTTACCCCGATGCTCTTCCAAAGCACCTACAGTGAACATGTGTGTTGGAACTGGAACTTGGAGTGACTGAGTAAGATAGGCCTACCTGGTCCACTGAGACCTGTTTATTCTACATCATGTGAATCGGGTGGGTTTGTGTGCATAATTTTCCTGGGAAAGAGATGGCACCAGGATGCACTGTAGGAAGAAGGCAAGCTGGTTGAGGGAGGATGATGGTCTGGGAAATGTTCTGTGGGGCAAGACGGGCCTGGGAGTTCAAGTGAAAGTGAGTGTGATGGAGCTGTTATAGCAGCATGAAGGGGACCTGCACAAAACTTGGCAGGTGATTTTAAGGTTGGGGCTCATCAGGGTCTATATAGGTTAAACCAGAACAATGCAGAGTGTGGCATATGCCCCCGCCTGTATGTTGATCGAAGGCATATTGAGATGGCCGCTGTGGCGGCCATATTAGATATCGCACGACGGTGGTTTTCGAAAGGAACGTTCCTCTAGCCACTCCCAATACGCCATTAAGAATTGGCATCAATCCGACGAGGGATTCTATAGTTATCCTACGGAAACAAAAAATTAACGGACGACGGATGACGGACGGACATGGTGTCGACATAATGCCCCCTTTCCTCTTTGGAGGGTGGGGGCATAAAAACTGATGTTTCACTTGACCGAACTGACCAAGGCAAACATATAAAACGTGAAATAAAAATACACAAGTGCTTCATGAAAACTGGCCCAGTTCAGAATTCTGCCATTATTTTGTTTGCGCACCTACAGTTGAAACAATGGGGAAGATTCAGTGCTTCAATTCATTTGTGAGGTTTGCTCTGTCTTCTCTATTGTTCAAAATTCAACAGTGGTTTGAACCAAAAATGATGGCGGTTGACCTAAATAATGAAAAAAAAAAAAAATACGGTAACAAGAAACAAAATAAAAATGGAATAGTCATGAAACCAAAATTTAAAAAAGTTGAATGATGCATTCAGTTATTTATTTTGCGCTCTCAAGTACTTCCTTTTCATATGTGCTCTGCATTTATGTGCTATTTACTGTTCAAGGAAATTTGAGCTTCCCTTTCTCACATCAGGGACTTTCTTTTCTTCAGGGACAACACACCTTCTTATTTGAAATTACATAGTATTTTCTGACTGTCTTTCACACAAAGGGGAAACTTATTTAAATACATGCTGTCATTGGAATTTGATCACCTCTAATTTGAGAGACCAGAGAAAAATAAGAGTGATTTCCAGATAATCCAGGCACAGCCTCATAGCACCGGACAGTATAATTTTAAGATCCTCACTCCCAGCGTCAGCCTACTACAGCTGAGCTTTTAGTGAATTTTACTGATTTTTAAAGGGAGGATATCTAAAATATGTCACAAAAATAAACATGAAAAATTACAGATTCCTAGTGATAGATTGCACGGTTGCCAACTGTAAAGGAACTGGTTCAAGCCACTGGTTGGTTTAAGGACTCAGGTGTCAGACATGGATTCGCTCAGCATTTGGAAGCTGAAGTTGAAGCGCTGATCATGGCCTCAACTTGCAGCAGTTCTATCAAGTATTTCTTGCATGTTGCCCTGGTTTAATAAAGGTTAAAAACCTTTCTGTCCCCAAATCAAACTTTAATTTCACTGATTTGTCTTGTTCATGTTAAACTGAACATTTCAACTGAAGGTGAAGTTATACTTATCAGAACTGTGTCCATAGCAATGGCCTATAATAGCTTCGGTCTGCTCCGTAAAAATAACAGACCGTACATATCTCAATCTGCTCTTTACCCATGGGTTGATTGTTCATATATATGTTAATATTTCACACTATTATTTTAAATTTTTGAATAAAATGTAAAATAATGGTGGCAGAGCCAAAATATTTCTGCACTTCAAACTTTATGGAGCTGACTGTATTTCTGAAAGTGAGTCATATTGTGAGTCATATTACTTCATGAAATATCTGATTCCATGGGATCATATCCTAAATATTGTCTTTTTGATTTTGTAAACTCATTTGTATGTTTTATTTACATATTTAAAGGGAGAACATTAACAGAATTTTACAAAAAATATTGCTGTTTCATCTAAAGATCAAATGTATTTGCCACAGTTTTCTCTTGCAGCGTATCCCATCAATTAAAATAGTCTTATTTCATTCAATCTCTGTTTCTGAGTCATAATCAGTGCACATGAATATAATCTTTCGCCCCTGATATATTTTAGGTTTATTGTCACAAATGAGATGGACACCAACGCTAGGGAAACACTTTTTTATTTTTAATTATTTGATAAAAATGCTTAGTTTTTTTTTTTATTATTATGTATGGTTCGTACAAAGTTTGTGTTTATATTATTTTTATTTTATTTTATCATCATTTACCTGAAACAAACAGTCTTCCTGATTATAATAATCTTTCAATAAATGACTTATTTACATTGAAAAACAGGACATGTGAACCTGAACATATGTCTGTGAATCTGGGCTGGGGACTTTAGGATTGTACGAGCAAAGGAATCTGATTGTGTTCTTCCATGTACAGTTATGGCTGCTCGATGAAGAAGAATTAGGTCGAAGTAGCAAAATCAAACCACTAGGCGGCAGAAATAGTCCTAGCAACTGTCGGACCATGGCAGACAATGGCAGATCATCGACTAGGTTTACTATGACCCTTGTACAAAAACATTTATCACATTCTAACTCAATAATGCGGCCCGTGATTGGCCAGAGTACTTTATTTTTCACCAGTGATTGGTCATGTTATTGATTGTTCCCTTGCTAAAAGGTTTTGCTGCTGCAAAAGGACAATATGGGTAATATGTCCCAAATGTTTTTGAATATGAGCACAGTCTACATGCTCAGTGAGAGACACAGACACTGTAATGACAAAAACATGTAAAATGTCCTTATGACTCAATATTTTCCACTCCTTGTAACATATTTGCACAGAAATTTTCCTGGTAGGCTGCCTTTATACCTGCAATGTCCTGAACAACAAAAGGGAATGAACAGTCTTTTGTGATGGTTGTCATGTTCCTGTTGGCTATGACAAAATGCCCGGAACCATAATTGTACTTTGTTGGACTTTGAGATTTGGCAGCTTCCCAAAATTGCATTTACCAAATGAATACAATATGAACTGTCACAACCCTTGTGTGAATGCCTTTTGTGTCCACCCATTCAGCAACATGCATATCTACAGAGTGAGTCAAAAAAAAAAAAACTAAACACTTTTTAACGGGTCATTTTGTGACGGTGTAGCAAAATACATGTATGAATATATTTTGTGGTTTTGCCTCAGATCTTTCCGGTGATATTTGTACCAGTTACACATCATTAGGTTTCAGGCGTGACTGTACAGAGGACAATTAAGGGACTCAAGTGAAATCTGACTTGTGCCAACTGACCAAGGCTGGATATGAAATTGACCATGCATGTCATAATGGGTTGAAGAGTCATTTGAACTTAAAAAAAGGCATATGAATTTTGCCTGCACATTGGTTGTAATGACCTGGCACAGCCAAGCATGGTGCGTCCACAGTTTAAGTTTCTCTTACATCCCGACGTACGTGTTTTCACACCCACGGGCTCTGCAATCTTTTGTGAATTTGTTGGCCGTGGCCAGTGCGCCAGGTATTTAAGGGGTTGCAAGTGTGTCGTACTGATTCAGCAAGTCATTTGTGATGCCCACGTGCAGACCGCAAGTCATCTGGTGCTTTTAGATCGTGAGTTCAGCGTGTGACTCGTGAGTGTCACGTAAGGCTGTGGCACGCATCTCTTACTGGGGACGCACGTGTTAACTCATTGTATGGGACTCCTGCAGCTCACTTACTTCGATTGCATGATGCCCCTACTGGCTTCCTACGGCAACTGCGTTTATCGTTACGGTTTTCCAGTGGGTATAAAAGGTGATCATCTTTGTTCTTCTCGTCATCATCTTCAGCATCATCATGGCTGCGCCATTGATAATGCAACATCATCTCATGCTGATCAAGGAGGAAGAAGACCGTGAAACTCTTATATTAGTGCTCATCAGAAACCATCGCAAGCGACAGAGAAAACGCCAGCTTTTCTGGACCAAACCTTGGTTGCAGAGGAGGGCCGTGTTATAGGATGCTTGGGTGTGTCGTGGAGCACGTGCGTGCCGTGTACGCTTTCTGCACAATCGCCGTGCGTGCTAGATGGAGCAAGCACACGACAAGCACGAATCACGAAAGTTGCACACACATTTCACGTACGTTCCACGTGCGGGCCCAGTATAATACGACCAATCGCGGAGAACAAAAGTGTTGAGTGAGGCACGCGTGCGTGCCTATTACGTGTCTGCAAGTGACATTTGACCGTTAACATTCCGTTTTAAGCTTGTGAAACACGCAAGGGTCACACACGCCTCCCCTGCCTTGCCTTGCCCTTGCGGCCTGGCTATGTGCCAAGTTTTCCTGCGTGCACGCAGAAAATAATTAACATGCCGATTTTCTTCCTACGGACTTGGTGTGCTGTCTGCAGGTTCAAAAATCCGTGCGGAACACGTGGATGTCCCTTGCGATTTTCCCCATTTTTGTCTGTGGACAGCACGTAGAAGCCCGCACGTCCGGATGTAAGAGTAACATTTCCCCCAGGCAAAGGGCCTTCTTGGTCACTGAATATCATAGGACACGGAACGTTACAAATGTGCTGCAGAGTTCTCGGCGTCAGTTCCCTAACGTGCCATAAGTGTTTTATGTTGACTTGAAACTTCACAGAGGGAACTCTGTTTTGTTTGCTTTGTATCAGAGCCTGATCAGTTGGCACAAGTGAAATAACACTTAACTCCTTAAATTGTTCCACAGCAGTCATGGGTTTAATCTAACAAGGTGCAGACTAGTATCAAAAGAAGCAGAAAGAGCTGCTGAAAACGTACATGTAAAAAGATGTTGTATACATTGCTACAGAGCAAAATAATTGGACATTTAAATAGTGTATAGTTTTTTGTTTTATTTTTTGACTCACTCTGCATAAGAAGTCATGTCACCTTTTGATTGGTTTGCGTCCTGCTTGTTGCCTTATCCTTGGTTCTGTCTCGTTTCCTAATTCTCACCCTATGTACCTGTGACATGTATTTAAACCCCCTTCTTTCAGTTGCAAGTTGCTGGTTCGTTATTCGCTTTAGGAGCTTAAACCCAGTCCGTATTTAGCGACACTCTCCATCTTTTGAAAGTAAAATATAGGCTTTGATGATAATAATTCTCTTAAGCTAATACTTAAGTTAATAAGGAGGAGCTCCTAAGTCCTGGGGTCCTGGGCTCAGTCTGTTACCGTGCCCAATTTATTAGGAACAAACTCCCAATCATTCTGCAGTCCTCAGGTTTGGACCCACGTTCCACCTAAGCTACTCTTTCCTGCCCTGGGACAGTTTGGCTCTGGCGTAGTGTCCGCTCTATCTGGCCATCATCCCGGTAAGCTACTTGGCAGCGCCTCTTTACTTTGCCCTCAACATCTGAACTAAACTATGCCATCCTCTCCTGGGTTCCATCCAACTCTTATCTTATTACTCTCAATAAACCCCACTTCTGGATTGCACTCTGCCTCTGCACTTAGTTCCTGGTCTGAATCATCCCATGAACAGACAAGCTCAGCTTTGGGCTGCTGAAACATGACATCCTTGTCCACTCACTGGGTTCAGGGACTGAGACAAGTTGAATGCCATTCTTAGGACCAATATGAAAGGATGGCTCTGAGCAACATCAACAACAACAACAATAATAATAACTATAATAATTATTATAATAATAATAATAATAATATTTCAGTTTGCACAACCTCATTTGTATGAGTTTTCTCCAGGTTCTCTGGTTTCCTCTAACAGCCCATAACCATGCGTACAAGGTTAAAAGGAGATTCAAAATTGCCCAAAGGAATGAGTGTGTAAGTAAATGGTCAGCCCTGCAATGGAATGGCAAGCTGTCCAGGGTGTGTTCCGTTTTTGGCAGGGATAGGCTCCAGCAACCTGCAACCCTTTATGGTTTGGATAATGATATTAAAAATGATAATAATAAACAATAAGAAGAAGAAATGAGTTTGCTTGTCCTACCCAATTTTGTGTGGGATTTCCCCAGGTACCCTGGTTATTTCCCATAGTCCAGATCATGTTTGGCTTACTAGATATCCTAAATTTCCCATTTGAATAATGGGCGACTCCTGGGATGAATTGGTGGACTTCAGCCTCCCCTGGGATTCTGATGAGGTATATAGTCGATAGATGGATGGATTTTATTTCTGGGAATTGAGGTTATTTTATAGAAACAGGGGTTTGAAATTAGAAATGGAAAGTCCTTTTGAAAAACGAGGGTTCAAATTGCGAAATGGGGATTACACTGCAGGGCCACTGGACTTCACATTTCAAAATAGATGAGTTAACTTTTATTAATCACTATATAGATTTGTAACGCAAATCAATGGGGAAAAGAAACTGTAGGTACCATCATAAAAGCAAGTTTACTGACCAAGCTGAATAAACTCAGCAAGACATAACTGTTGTCATGCATTTTTCTTACACTGCGGCCAAATTCCTGTTTGGTTCCTTCATAACTCCATCCGGAGGAGCAAACAGCAGGCAGTGTTGACATTTTAATCCAATGTAAAATAAAATATGTTCATATTTAGAGCAACTCTGGTGTTTTAATTCATGTTTCAATAACTAAGTAAGTATTTTGATTGAATAAATTGAAGTTTGAATCTTAAACAGTTTCACTGGTAGGTTGTTTACAAAATTGAAACAACTGGCTAGCTAATTTGGCTGCGTTGGAAAAATATGCTTGAAAAATAATGGTCATATTTGGCAGCCCATATAGAATAAATTAACAAATTTTTTAAAGAAGTAAAAGCAGCCATGGTCTTTCACGTGGCTTTTATTGGGCATAATAAACATGCCTCAATACTTAAAGGTCCCCTATTATGTCACCAGGTGCTTAGCCTATTAGTTATTGCAAGTCATTTCAAAATTCTTCCCCTCTTGACATCACATGAGTAAGTAACCAACAAGAAGGACTGATCTATGACAAGCAGTCAATCAGATATCATTACTCTGGGTAGTCACAACCCCCTTTTGATGTCAGGAGGGGGAGATTTTGAACTGTCTTATAATAGCTAATTAGCTGCACACCTGGTTGCATAATAGGGGACCAATAATAAAGGAACTGATGTTACCCAATTTCCTTAGCATGTTGGTATTATATCTTAAATGAGAGGAGACCTGCTGTTGAGTCGGTAATTGCGGTGCCAGCGAGCGGCACCACAGATCACACTGTTTCATGCTGATTAGAGATGGGTGGGTGGTGAGTCCACCAGTACCTGTAAAGGAAGGGGATTGCCTTGATCGTTGGGGTTCAGGAGCTCTCTCACAAAACCCAAAGCAAGGACTGATATACTTGTAGGTCAGAGAGGACATTAAACTCAATCCCCTTGTTACAACCCTCGTATAAATCCCTGGCGTCCGCCCTCCTGGTGTTATGCATTTATGTTACCCACATGTGTCCCTGAAAATACCCCATTGTTCTGAGTGTGCAAGGTGCTGGATTATCACTTTGTATATTCTCTAAAAGCAATCAGTCAGTATCTTCCTTGCCCAGAGTTTATCATTGTTGGAAATTAGCGCAACCTTTATTGATTGTTCAATAGGGAAATACTCCTCCTAATTTTATTAATAGGAACAAGCTCCCAAGCCTTTCTCTTGGTCTCCAGGATTAGGACTGTGTTCTTGTTAACCATTCTTCAGTCTTTTCCCCTGCACAGTTTATTAGGAACACCTTCCGTGCCTTCTGCAGTCATTGGGATTGGGACTGCACTCCTGCTTAATTCTCCAAACTTTCCATCTGACTGTTCTGGTCTGGCGAGGGTGATCTCCATCTGGCCACTGCTCCAGAGCGCCAGTGGCCGGGTGCAGACATGCCCTACACCCAAGCCCTACCATCTAAACTGAACTCTGGGCTCCTTTTATTAATAAATCCTCCTGTTGGATTGTACTCTGTCTCTACATCTGGTTCCTTGTCTGGATCATAACACACCAATCCATTTGAATGGGTGGCTTTCCAGTACTGAGGATATGTATTCACTACTATGTGTGTGTATGTGTGTGTGTGTGCGCGTGTGTGTGTGTACGTGTGTGTGTGTGTGTGTGTGTGTGTGTGTGTGTGTGTATGTGTGTGTGTGTGTGTGTGTGCTGTGTGTGTGTTTGTGCCTTTTTGTTTTCTCTTACAAAATAATACTGATTTTTTTTAGTTTTTTTTTGTTGTGATCTATTACTAGATCCTGCCGATAACAAGCCAATCTAACTTTTCAGCAATAGGTCAAATAAAGAATAATGTCTAGCCAAACACATCAAGAGTACTACTTAAAATTCTGAAACATTTTACAGCACAGAGTAGAGAACTAAATGCAAATAACTCAGGAGTTATATACAGTAACTGCGAGCTGCTGAAATGAAATGGCTAAAAAAACTGATATAAGTGCAAAGTGAATTTTCATTTTTAAAGCGGAAACATGATATTATGAAATCCCTAGAAAAATGTTAAGCAACTCTGATTGGTTTGCCTTGTAAATAGCACCTCCCATCTCATACTGAATACCATACTGAAAAGCTGCATTATTCTACTGAATTTCTGATTTGGGGGATTTCAAGACCTGGACCTGATGGCAGTTTTTAAGTTAGTAATTTTTATTTGCATTATTTCTCATAGCTCTGGTAAGTGCAATTAGTATATTATGAATGTTTTAATTGTTCAATTTGAAATATATGTACTTTGTACATCAGGTTCCATTGACCACAATACTTTTTTTATATTTTCCATCATTTCTCTTTCTGTAGTGCTTATTTTATTCCAAGTAAGGAGAATTGTAATCTTATCTCAGTTGTGGCCCCTAGACGAAGTCAGGCGGCTGTGTATTTATGCTTATTGTCTCTGCCGCTGCGTGTACAACAATAGACACTTTCTTGTGGACGCTGAACAGGCTGTAAATTTTGACCAATTACTTTCCTATTTGGTATAAAGGTGTTATACTTAAGTGATGACATTTATTATTTTTGGTTGCCATGGCGACAGTATTGGTTGAATAATGCGCAAAAAAGGGGAGAAGCGGGATTTCAGGGGCTACACCCATGCGGTTGCGGGCGACGACACTGTGTACTTCAACTGGATATACTTCATCATTGACTGAAAACACATACTGTATTCCCATGTAATTGACTGATGGTGTTGATTACTTTGGCATAAATTCATTGCTAAAAAGGGCGCTATTGAGCCTGATGAAATACGTTTTTCCGTAAAGAGTACTATTTTAATGCACAAAAAATAACAAATAAATGAAACCACAAGAGTAAATAAATATCCTCACTTTGATTAATACCAGTGTGTTTTAACACTGAATGAGCAGCACCATTACTACCTGTCAGACGCTGTAAGAGCTGATTATTAGGAAGAGGCCGTGATGCTTGACCCTTCATTCCTCCTGTTGCAACTCATTCCATTGTTAGCTGACATGCTGTGTATAATTCTAATTTCGATTGATTTCTTCAGTTGTGTTGTTATAATGTTGCATTGTTGTGCCGTTCAATGCATTAACCATACAATGAAAAAGTAAATCGTCTAATCTTCTGTCATTCAAAGTAAAATCTATATGTTTTCCCCGGTACGATTTCTGGCTTCCTCTGGCTGTTCTAGAACATTAGCTGGCCATTCCAGTTCACACACACACACACACACACACGCACACACACGCACACACACACACACACACACATACACAGGCATGTTCGGTTGTCATGTCTTGTGGGGACATTCCATAGACTTGCATTCATTCCCTAACCCTTTTCCCTGACCTTAACCCTCAACAGTACACACCTAACCCTAACCCTAACCCTAGCCTTAACCTAACTCTAAAATAACATTATCTTCATGGGGACCTGAAAATCCCCATAAGCATAAAGAAATCTGGAATTCTGTGTCTGCAAAAGGATACACCACACATGCACACACACACACACAGATATATATATATATATATATATATATATATATATATATATATATTCTTGAACGTAATACAAAAAGTCATGGATGGATTTTCCTCAAATTTTGGTGGAATGATTAAGTATTGTTCAAGGAAGAGGTGATTCAATTTTTGGAGGTCAAGGGAATGCAAAGGGTCAAAAACACCTTAAAAACATATTTGCCCGAAGACTACAGGACTGCATAAACATGGGTTACAAGCTAATACTGGCAAAAATTACATTGATCGCACTGGCGGAGGTACTTGTGCTCTCTGAGCGCAGCTGTTGTTCAAAATTGAACCGTTTAGTTGGGAAATTTAGCTTTTTCATGTGAGACTTTGCTCACTTTGTGGCTTTGTCTATATATCTCATGAGCAGGGGTTGCCAACGGTTGGGTGTTGAAGTTGTGTGATGTCATCCTCATGCTGAATCTTGTGCTCTCTGGCTCAAGGTGCCCTGAAATATGGTAACATTCATAAAAAGCAAAAGTCTGCAATTAACTGACAGTTTTTGCAAAAAAAAAAAAGTTATGCACAGTATTTCTGAAATTTGTGCCGACAAAAATATGTTTTTATCATCAAAGTCAAGCAAACAGCAGAAAAAGTTACGGTTATCATCACTCCTTTAATTAATAGGCCTACTTTCAAAGATAAACTTTATTTTACCCCGTGGGGTAATTCGTCCTCTGCATTTGACCCATCCTATAGTTAGGAGCAGTGGGCAGCCACAGGGCAGCACCCAGGGACCAACTCAAGTTCTAAAGCCAGTTCCTTGGTCAGGAGTACTGGTTGGAGTGTTCTTATGATGCATGTTTTACCAGAGGAAACCATTGCGAACACAGGGAGAACATGCAAACCCCAAACAGAGAGGCCCAGGTCGGATTCAAACCCACAACCTTCTTGCTATGAGCCAGTAGTGCTAACCACTGTGCCACGGTGCCACCCAAGCTCATAAATATAAAGCAGCTAACTTGCAGAAGAATATGCATCAAACTAGGTGGTCTCTCAGATTTGTTTAACTTGTAGCATAAATTCCAGGTTGTCTGGGTTTAGCTGATTACTGTCTCTTATCCCTGCTATTTCTTACCTCTCCAGCTGTTGCAGGGCTTATTGGAGCACGCATGACAAGTGAAAGGTTGTCCGCTGTAAGTATTCCAGTAATTCACATTGATCTCTAAGTTGTTAGTATTACGCACCAGGAGGCAAAGTAACTCAGCCTGACCCCTCTATCCTGAATTAGTACTCCTGATTTAGATATGCACGCTGAGTAAAACTCTGAGCCCCTCTGATCTTGAATATCCAATGACCAATGTGTTTGACTCTGATACAGGATGACTGTGAAGAGTGTAGGCTGACCCTGGAAATATTTGCAGATGTCATTTCCAACACTAATGTGCAGGTGAACAATGCTCTTTGCCATCTGTACCCACTCTGAGAGATTCTCTCATTCCAAATCTTGTTGAAATTATTTGGTATTTGCATTATATTGGATATACCTATACTGAACTATGATCCCTGAAGGACAAGCTCAAATACATCCTGGAAGAAGTATGCCACCATCTTCTGGGCACCATGACACAGAACTTTTGTCAGAACCAGGTGAACCAGACCTTACCCGTGGTCATCCAGTTCCTGACTGACTTCATTGTGAGTTCCCCTGCATTAGATAACACAACATCGTGTACTGTACTGTATAAAACACCATAAATTCAATGGTAACACTTTACAATAAGGGTACATGAATCAGTATTAGCTAATGCACTAAGAAGTATTGACTATCAGTTAATTAACAGTAAACTAATGGTTTTACTAATCATTGACTAATGATGTTCATGTTAACTAAAGTATTAATAAATACATCATTGAATAGTTTGATAGTTTGAGGTCTTACTTCAGGGATACTTAAGGGATGTTTTCTTTCATGATTTGGGTGTTGAAGAGCATTGATAAATAGTAAGTTAAGGTTACCTAATGCTTATCTAGCTCTCTGATGCATTAGTTAACTGTTAATTAATTCGTAGTTCATGGTTTTTACTATATTAACTAATGTACCCTTATTGCAAAGAGTTGCCAATTCAATGCAAGGTACTGATATATGAAGTGGTTAGCTATGTTAGCAGCAGTACATCTTCAGCTACAAAGTTTTGCATGCTGCTTGATAAGTCCAGGGTGACGCAATCACCAGCGTTATGTGCATTGGACCAATTCAAGTGTGTTATTATGCTATTGTATAGCACTGTGTCCGAACGTTTAAATTGCTCATAAATCATATTGTCTCACCACAATCATTTGTCATTTTTAGATGTCTTTTCTTTGGTATTTGTCTTACAAATATAGTAAGTTTTGCAGTTTTAAGACATCTTATCATGTGATAAGCTGTCCACACGATCTTAAGTGAGATGATGAATGGAGCCTGTTGCTTTCTGCAGAAAACAAATCAGATATGCACTACTCTGGGAGTTTGCAGGGACCAATCACCGGACTTTGTGCAGAAGGTGCTGACCAATCATATCACCAAGTTCCAAAAGCGGCCTGAGGCTGAGAACATGACAGATCTAAGAGTAATTCTGAGTTTCCTGTAAATTAATTTGTTGGATATCGGTATGAGTGGGAGGGAGTGTGTGTGTGTGTGTGTGCGTGTGTGTGTGTGTGCGCGCGTGTGTGTCTGTGTGTATGTGTGTGTGTGTGTGTGTGTGTGTGTGTGTGTGTGTGTGTGTGTGCGTGTGTGTGTGTGTGTGTGTGTGTGTGTGTGTGTGTGTGTGTGTGTGCGCGCATGTGGACTGACAGGATTGCTGTACTTTGCAGATGCCGTCTTCTCTCGAGTGCACCCTATGTATTTACCTTTTCAGGAGCGTGGAGAACCTGATCCCGAGGGCTGAGGTAAAACTCACACACAAACATACATACTCAAACATTATTTATCTTTCTCACTGACACATTAATACACACAAACATACATACTCACACATTATCTTTTTCACCGACACATTAATACACACAAACACATACTCAAACATTGTTTATCTTTCTCACTGACACATTAATACACACAGACATACATACTCACACATTATTTATCTTTCTCACTGACACATTAATACACACACACATACATACTCACACATTATTTATCTTTCTCACTGTCTTATTAATGCACAGAAACACACATGCTCACACTCTATACTTCTCTCTCACTTACTCACCAACATATACACATGCGCACATTCTTTACCTTTCTTGCTCGCACACAAACACAGACAGGTATACACACACACACAAATGCACACACACACACACACACAAATAATCTTGTGTTCATGCACAAACACACACTCACGATCTCTTACTGTCACACGGACAAACTCTATCTCTCTCCAACCCACGTGCCCACACACTGGGACATTATGTTTCTGGAGTTGCTGTGCTGTTTTCAAACTAAGAGCAAATGTCTCCCGTTAGGGAATCATAATAAAGGTGCTGGCACAGGTGTGTGTGGTCCTCCCTGCCCGGCTGCGAGAGAAGTGTCAGGGCTTTGTGGAGACACATGTGAGGCAGCTGCTGGAGTACCTCATGTCCTTGCTCACTCCTAAAAATGTCTGCTTTCTGCTAAGGCTGTGCGTATCCCAAGGCCACACCTCTCCAGGTAAGCAGCCCGGTTGCCATGACGACGGTAGACCATCCTTGCATGGACTCTCCTCTCGGTCATGTGTTTTCCTCCTATCTCTCTCACTTGCTTCCTCTTCTTTTGTCTGTCTCGCTTCCCCTTCCTCTCTCTAACTCCATCTCACTCTCTCTCTCTCTCTCTTTTTCGAAATTCATACACACCGCTATTAGCTTTACAATGCGTCACCATTGTATTACCAAAGGGTTAGTATGAATTGTTTACGAGACAATAATAGCAATAACAATTGCATGAGAGATGATGATGTATGATAATAATAATGATGTATGATAAAAATCAGGACAATGCTCTCCAAAAATGTCAAGACATTGATATTTTGATCAGAACTATCTTCATTGGGAAGAATTTTATCACTCTGTTTGATACAGATTCTCGTTTGTCCTGCACCTGCATTAGAGTGGATGTGCTCTATGTTTGTAAATAACAATGATGTATCCCTCATTGATGGAGGTCACTATCTCCTCCATCAATCTCCTCCTCTCACATTTCAGCGTATTATTCATCACTCCTCATCTCTCTTTCCCTCTGTATCTTGCTCAGAGTGTGACTCCTGCCAGATGTTGGTGATTTTGGCGCGAATCCACCTGGGACCCAATGCCACAGAGCTTCAGGCATCTGCTTTCCTTCAGTCTGTCTGCCTCATGCATCCTGGCGCCATTCCGAAGGTCAGCCCCCCACCCCCGCCAACAGATTAGGCTGCTGAAAGTTTGGGACAAACCCAGAATGTTTGCTTTCAAGAAAGTTTACAATTAACCCAGACTTGTTCCTGTGGTTTGACACAAAACTATCTGGGTAAAGTTATGTCAACATAACTTTCGACATACGTATGTCGACATACGTAAGCCAGTAGAAAATGAATGATCCCTTTCTCCGCCTTTCTCCTCCCCTCCTCTAGACCCTCCCCTGGATATTTTAGCAGGAGCCCATCCACCCCAACCCCTTTGTGCTGGCATTTAAAATGTCACGTCTCCCTGGAATTTCAAGCCTTATCCTCCATAACTTTGTTCTACAAACTCTAGACATATCAAAAACTTTACTTGGATCACACTTTTCACACATAAGTTATAGTGCTAATTGCAATGTGCTTTTAATTTCAGGAAACAAGTAAAAACTAAAACCAAGCAGAACTGGATACAAGACAACCCAGTAAATATAGTACCAAAATAAATAAAAAAATAAGTTAATAAATAAATAAAAATAAACATTCTGAGAATGACAGATTAAGCAGAAATAGAATGAAAATCTGCCCTGTACTGTATACCACATCACTGGCTTCATCAAAATTCCTGGTCACGTAAGAGCTAATAATAATGCAGTCACAGATAAGTATAACATAATTTACAAGAGGGTATGAAATGGGGGTACGGGGTTAATGCGTTTTGTATGTTTACCCACACAAGTGAGAGTTAGCAAGTGATTTGATTCTTCTGATTCAGAATGCGTAAAAATCAGCTTATAATGGAATGATTGGTCAGCTGGTAAATTAAAATGCATTCAAGCATTCTTGTGTACTGTAGGTTCACATGCATTCTTAAATGTTCAAATCTAAAAGGGTCTCATAAAAAAAAAAAGATTGATTTGTGATGGATTGCCATGAGGATAATATTTGGATCATTCCAGATAAATCATAGTATTTCAGTTTGTCCTCCGGTTGCACTAAAATTACCCTTTTCTTTGGAGCTTGGGTATGTGTCTGATACAGGTAACTCACATGCTTCATCGCCATATATATTGAATAGCAACAATGTCTTTTAAACAATCAGGCATCACGTAAATGTAAGATCCAGTTGAGTAGTCTGTTCTAGCAATAACCTGAAAGTGACATAAAACATTTCTGACTCAAGCTCTAACCTTGGGTTACATTTACTTTGATTGCTATGCATATTTTTCCTGGTTTACTGGTTTCTCAAAATCCATTAAAGATACACTGCAAACATCCCAAAGTAAGAAGATTAGATTTGTCGTGAAACTTCCTGGTGAAGGTTCAGGGAAAGTCAACCGGATAATAATAAGAATGTGATTTGTGCACAGGATCATTTATGATCCCAGTTATCTATCTATTCAAAACATGTTAGAGATGCCCATAAGTGGGCCTCAAGAGAAAGTTAGACTGACATTGTTCCTTTCAGGTTTAAGTTCTGTACGGGCAAAAAATAATAATCGGTAGAGTAAACCCCCCAAAGAACCAAATAGAAATTAGTGCTGCCAACAATTATAAGGGCACTATAAAAAGTTAGTTCCGCAGGGGTTTATTTTAAGTTTTAATTTGATCTTACCAGAGTTGGCACGGTGGCACCATGGAAGGTAATGCCACCTTACAACAAGAGGGTTGTGAGATTAGATTTAGCCTGGAATCTGACTATGTGGAGTTTGCATGTTCTGCTCATTTTTATGTGGCTTTCCTCTGGGGACTCTGGTTTCCTTCCAAAGCCATGCAACAGTCAAGCTACTTGGAGACTCTAAATTGTTCGTCGGTATGGGTGAATGGTGTGTGATGCCCTGGATTAGGTTTGCTCCAGCTGGTGTGCGCAGTTTGAACCTCTTTTGTACTTTTTTGATGTTTATGAAATAAAATCTATGAATCCATAAATAAATCAGTTTGTCAAGGGTCTTACAATTTTCTCTCTGTTACTGGCTGCAGTGTGACTCATTCACTCAGCGCTATGGACCCATTCTGCAGAAGACTCTGACCAAACCAGCGCATGCCTTGGACCAGTGCAGAGTACGGTTAGCGCCATCTGCCCTACACAAAATACCACCTTAAAACATCCTAAATTGCTGAAGCTGGTTTCCACAGTTTTAGACCAGCTTTTCAATGGGTTTGTGGCATGTAGGAGGTGCTATTTTGTACAATGGAGGAGGATTTTGATGAAGGTAGAGAGACAAGTGACCCATGAAGAAGAAAGATGTATAGGAGCAGGGATATTTTAACTGCTGAAAAATGCAACGTGAGTCCTCTTAATTTTAGAGTGGTTTACAACTCTTAAAACTAGTTATCACTGCCATTATTCCTATAAGCAGAGAAGAAAGCTATAGATAAAATGAACCCCTGATTCTACACACAGAGATCTTCCGGTCCTCTGAATCCGGTCTTTTCATGCAAAGCTAAACTGCAGCTTGTAGATGAAACATGTCATTGCCACTCATGGTCAAGGAGATTACCATATGGATTGTATTTTACCAACAAAACCTGTGGCTCCAAGAAATATCAGTAAAAAAATAAAGGGCACTGATGTGCCTCCAACTTTTGCAGCAATAAAGGGCCACCTTATTCAGGAAAATTAAAGGCTTATTTGAGGTTAAAATGCCATCAGTGTGACAAGATTATAGTCAGTATAACATCTGCCACTCAGATGGTAGTTTGAATGTGGATGTGTAAAACCCATGGGCAGACTGTTGGCAGTCTTCAGAAAGGCCTTCAGAAACCTTGCCCGTAATGCTTAATAACTCAAAACTCTTGCAGTTTACTTTTCCCGATCAGCAACAGTTGACTAATTGGTAGGACCTGCGACAGTCTAATTTATTTTTGATAGCATTGTTACACATTGCACCACAAAATTAAGAGGTGTTTTCTTCCATACAAAAATGACAATGTAAAATATGATTATGTTTTCATAATTTCTGCACTCCTGCAGCTCGCAAAAGGGCAAAAATTTGCTTAGTTTGCAAGGCTCATTAAATAATGAGCCCCGAGAGTCTGTTTTATATTCTGAATGTAGTTGTGGCTAAAGGGCAGTGTTAGGCGCACTGCACTGCTGAGTGATGGCCAAAATAATTGCTGCAAAGTCAGCGAAAGTTTTGGATTTTTTGGATTTATGATGCTGTCCTTACAATGCCTATATCAATTTAATAAATTTAGTCAATAGGCATTCATTTTTGTTCATTATCATTTCTTATCATGGGCCATGGATTGTTCTTAGTTGTTCAGTCGATAAACTGTTTGATTGTTAATAAAGCGAACTTGAAGGAGAACATCTTGAGGACAATTGAGCGGTAAAGGGTGAGGTTACTGAAGGCCTTCTGAACATCTGACGGCTCGCCACTGGTAACACTCTCTCTCTCTCGTCTTGCAGTCTGTGCCGTTCTGTCAGAAGTACCTGTGGAGATAAAGCTCACTGCCTCAGGGGAAGCCCATCCCAGTAAGTAGGGTAAACTGCCACATAAAGTCTCGCGTGTAGCATTAAAGCTCAGTGTCTCTGCACCGCTAACAGTGGCGATATACTGTTATCAGCGATTATATTGCTAAAAAAGTGCCAATCTAGGTCAATGCTGATATAATATTGAACAAATCCAGATATGAAACTGAGTAAACACTGATTAGGTATTTCCCGATTCAGTGTCCTGGCACAAACTGCTCTTCCCTCACGTTAGCACCGATAAGGCTCAGCAATTTCATCATTTCTTTATGTTCCTTTTGTTCGATGATGAAAATCTCTTTTTCTCTTTATCTTCCAATCACACACACACGCCTCGTGGTGTAGACAAAATAATGTCATGTGTTCTTTCTGTACTAACCCTGCTTCACACACACACACACACACACACACACACACACACACACTCGCGCGCACGCACACACACATGCACACACACGCACACACATGCGCACACGCACTTGCGCGCACACACACGCATACACGCACACGCGCGCGCGCACACACGCACAAACGCACGCACTATATTAACTGATGCATTTGCTCTGTTTCCACAGACCCTGAAATAGAGAATGAAGACCGAACCTGATACATTGTATGGACTGTGAGCTGAATGTCAGGCTGCATCTCACTTACCTTACACTTGTTTACCAGTAATATTATCCAAAGTGCACTTACATACCAGCCAGTAAGAAGCAAGATGCACTCACAAAGTAACCAGTAAGATGCAAGATATATTACACTGAAATTGCACTTACAAAGAGTATCAACCAATTAAATGCACTAAAGCCACACACTTCATTTAAAATGCACATACATATTGCCGAATAAGATACCATTTTCTATTGGTCATGGACAGTGCCTGGCCATCTGACCGTATCATCTGGGAACTAAGCACTCTATGCCCTTTTCCCTGAGCATTCTGTGATACTGCTTAGCCTTGGACTACACTCTCAATGGCTAAGAACATGTGTCACATTTAGCTATTCATCTCTTGGGCCAATTAAATTTTTCAGATATGATCTTACATATGATAAAAGTGCTGAATTATGTGATTCTTTTTTAGTTTTTAAGTATCAATGAATTGTAATTGTTTAATGTTTAATATTGATTTGTCCTATTTTGTTCATTTTTTGTTAGCTTGTTGATGAAAAAATTAATTAAAGGGGACCTAACATGCTGATCCTTCTTTAATACATATTAGTAATGTTCTAATGTTGGTTGTCCATGCTCAACCTCTGAAAAGTTTCTGAAGATAAGATACAGGGATTTTGCTGCAATCCAAGAATGTGATTTTGTGAGCGTGATTTCCTCTCTGAACAGCTTCTCCCAAGATCTTCACGAGATCTGGGCAAAACCTGATGTCAGGTTGTGCCGTCCAATTAGTACAGACCTAGCCAGAGCCAACCAGTGCACTAGACCTGCCCACACCGGAAACTATTCTAGCAGGCACTAACAATGGCAGATGACACTATGCCTTATTAGCGTTGACACTTTTGGAAATACCAAAGAAGAACCGCAGATCATTTGAGGTGCAATTTTGTTTGTATGGCTTCCAAAGCTACTTGTCCGTTTACTTTTGGACGCAAAGAAAAATAAATGTTTCTCGTCCTAAAGATGATGACAGCAGAAATCGGTGGGTAGCTTTTTTTGTTTGCTGGCAGCAAACAGCCACGGCCAAAGGGAACGTTAGCTGTTTGTGCTCAGCATTTCACCAAAGACAGCTTTGTCAGTAAAGGATAATTCAACACTGGATAAGCGTTTCAGCTGCTTCTCAAACCTGAAGCAGTTGCATCGATCAAGCGCTCGGAGCCACAAGCTGTAAGTAACCATATAATAGCAAATAATGTAAGTGAAGCTAACGTGTTACGGGTGGCTAGCAGGTCCGCTAAGGATAGTTAGCACTAACAACTGGCCTCAAACGCAGGCTTTGTAAAATATCTGAAGATAAAGCCTGTACCGATCGCGACTGTCCTTGACTCACAGCCACAGAAGCTGTAAGTTGCTTTTACTGCATAAGCTAACCTGACGTGATAGCCAGTTGATTGTGGCTGGAGCACAGCGGCTAAAGTAGCCAAGTTACTGTTGCTAATGTTTGTGTCCTAAATATGCACGAGTAATATCAGGGTAAATTCTACAGAAGGTGTGTGAAAATAAACCTCATTTGAAGCTTTTTAATACATGTTTGTAATTTAGATGCTTAGTACAACTGTTCACAGTAACAGGACTTGCTGTCTGTAAAATCTGTTTTGCAAGGGTTTGTCTCTGTTGATATGACCACTCATTTGCCAGCTACTGCATGTGAGTTTGTTTCGTGCTAATTAAAAATGCTCCTGGTTAACTTATATGCAGTAATTCTGATTGGCATGCTAGTGTTACTTCGGTAAGCATCAATGTGGCAGTTTCATCATAAGGTTGCCCGATGGTAGCCACAATAGTTAGTGATCGCTTCACTTTACATCAGCCGGATACTTCAGAAATGTCTGAGCAAGCTCTCTGGTGCTACCATGACAACAATGCAAAACGCAGAAGCTCTACTGGTTTACAAATGATTTCTCTGCACTACCTTGACATAATTTTATCCCCCTTTAAAAATTGTTGTGGCTAATAAAAAGCCGAAAAAGGCAGAGATTAAATAGGTAATTCTTTCCTGCAGAAGTCATCAATTCGCTTGCTCCACATAAGCAACTTGTCCGCGCTAATGGAACTTAGTCTGCAAAACCTGTATTATGTTCATAACATTACCGAGCTCTCTCTAGGTGTCGCGTACTACCCATAAAGTTGCTTTCACATCAGACACGAAACAAATTTTTCGCGGGACAGATTAGCTACATTCAAAAGTCAATGCAAAGATGCGAATACAGGCGTTATTTGCGCGTTAAGCAGCTTTCACACCGAACGCGAAACAAATTTTTCACACGACAGATTACATTCAAAGTCATGACCGATTATCAGCTACTGCATGTTAGTTTGCGTGCTCTGCTAATTAAAAATGCTCCTGGTTAACTTATATGCAGCCATTCTGATGGGTATGCTTGTGTTACGGTAAGCATCAATGTGACAGTTTCATCATATGGTTGCCTGATTGTAGCCACTACAGTTGAAGCTAAATGGAGAGGTGCAGTATGTGTCTGCCGAGTTGGGCTGCAGTTGGACCAGCCGAAGATTTTGCAAAGCTTGAGTGCGTTTTTGGGTACTTAGGAAATGATCTCTTTACTTATCCATGACTGGAGTCAGCCTAATACATCTTCAATGTCTGGGCAAGCTCTATGATGCTACTGGTGAAAGCAATAGGGAAGCGCTCAGGCTATAAAGTGTCCTGTATGACAAACGATTAATTGCCGTCGATTAAATATTAAATTCTTTCCTGTAGAGGTGATCGATTCGCTAGCTCCACATAAGCAGCGGTTCACGCGGACGGAACTTACCGTCTAGAAAACCTGTATTATGTGCATGACATAACCGGAGCTCTATCTAGCTCTTGCGCACTCTCCATAACTCTCCCATTTTCCACGAGGAAAAGCTGATCATTCCGAAGCAATAAGTATACCATTACTACGGGCAATTTCCGAAAAGGCCGTTTAGCTTGGAGCTTTCGCCCCTCCATCATATACCAGCGCGGAAGCTGTTCGTTTCTCCACGCTAACAATACACCACAGCTATGCGCATGTACCAGCAGGTCCTAATACACATCGAAGCAGTCCATAAGCTGTTGGTCCACTTTTAGCGGCTCCTCACTGTCCATGTTTCCCTCTAAACTCAGACCCACCAGATTTCTACGGTCTCCGGTCTACACTTGGGCACGTCGACCCGTTCTACAAATGTGTCTGTATGTTGTGGATTCTAGCTTTCCCTGCATCCTTGCTAGTAGAAGAACCGCTGCACTCACCGGTAGAAAACTGTAGCCGATAGCAAAGTTGAGCTTGCGCTGCCAGATTTTCGCACTGCTTCCTCCACTTTCGCCGCTGTGTTTATAAGAACAAGTTCATTTCATTAGATTTATATTCAAATATAACGTTAGATTGCGGAATTTGCCCGCCGCTTTGTTATCAGATGGCGGGGTGACTCTCATTTCATTCTGGGGAAGTAGACTCTATGGCAGACTCGGAAAACTGCATTCTGCAGCCTCTTCTGGCCCAACTCCCTCTTCCCGCCCTCCACAGAGCTGGCCAGTCAGAAGAAAGTGGGCACACTGGGAGTGGGGGCCATAGCGGAAGAGCCACCCCGATGAGGCGTTTCAGACAGAGACTACAATAAAACTACAAATGGGGTTTTTTTGAGGATGGCAGTATGAGTGAAATACAGCACCCTCAATAATTATTGGCACCCCTGGTTTAGACGTGTTAAAAGCCTTAAAATAAATTCAATTGTTATTGCAGAAGCATACTCTCACACTGAAAATTGTAGAAAAATGTAACCTTCAACTCAAGTGAATTTTAAGGGGGGAAAAAAATCCCTGACTAAGAAATAATTATTTTTCATAAAATCACCTGTTTCATAATTATTGGCACCCCAAACAATTCCTTGGAATGAAATGTAATTGAAGTATTTTTGTCACTTCTACAGTAGTTTAAAAAGTTGATCAGAGTATCTGAGAATGTTTAATTAGTAATTCATCACTTCCTGTTTCCCTGGGGTCTAAATATGACGTGACACGGAGGCCATTTCTCTTATCCACTCTTCAACATAGGAAAGACAAAGGAACACACCATTCAAGTTAGGCAGATGTGTGTCGACCTTCACAAGTCAGGCAATGGCTACAAGAAAATAGCCACTCGCCTGCACCTGCCCATATCTACTGTCAGAGGAATTATTAAGAAGTTTAAAACAACTGGAACAGTGGTAAACAAGCCTGGAAGAGGACGCAAGGTTATTTTGCTACCACGCACAGTGAGGAGGATGGTAAGAGAAAGAAAAAGTTTTCCAAAGCTCACTGTTAAAGAATTGCAACAAATGGTAGCATCTTGGGGTCACAAAGTCTCCAAAACAATCATCAGGTGCTATCTACATGCCAACAAGCTGTTTGGGTGGCATGCACGGAAAAAACCTTTTCTCACTCACAATCATGAACGCAAACGTCTGGAGTTCAATAAGTGGTACTGGGACTTCAACTGGGACTGTGTGCTTTGGTCAGATGAGACCAAGATAGAGCTTTTTGGCATGAGACACTCTAAGTGGGTCTGGCAGAACACAAAAGATGAGTATGCAGAAAAGCATCTCATGCCCACTGTGAAGTATGGGGGAGGATCGGTGATGCTGTGGGCCTGTATCTCTTCCAGAGGCCCTGAGAACCTTGTTAGGGTGCATGGCATCATGAACGCTTTGAAATAACAGGACATTTTAAATCAAAATCTGGTGGCCTCTGCCCGAAAGCTGAAAATGGGTCATCACTCGGTCACTTTCAGCAAGGTAATGACCCTAAACATATGGCCAAATCTAAACAGAAATGGTTCACCAAACACAGAATCAAGCTCCTCCCAAGACCATCTCCGTCCCCAGACCTCAACCCCATTGAAAACCTGTGAAGAGGAGAGTGCAGAGGAGAGGACCCAGGTCGCTGGATGATTTAGAGAGATTGTGCAAAGAGGAATGGTTGAAGATCCTTCTTTCTGTTTTCTCACATCTTGTGAAACATTATAGGAGAAGATTAGGTGCTGTTTTGCTGGCAAAAGGGGGTTGTACAAAGTATTAACATCAGGGGTGCTAATAATTGTGGCACACATGATTTGATGTGAAAGAATTATTTCTTAATGTGGAATGCTTTTCCCACTGAATAAATGCACTTGAATTAAAGGTTGGATATTTCTCTTTTTTTCATTGTGGTCCTATATTATTTAGATAGAAACTGAATTTATTAGAAGCCAAAGAACAAATCTTAACCCGGGGTGCCAATAATTATGGAGGGCGCTGTAAGTACCCTTTTTTTACTTTGCACGATCAGGAGTACTCTAGGGGAGTCAAAGACCAAAATATAAACTTGGAAAAATTTCAAATTAGCTCCCCTTTAAAGGTTTTATGAAAAAAAAAGTATTGACTGGATATATCTGCACAGGACATTGAATTGTCAGGGGCTTAACTCGACTGAATGGTGAACAATGCATGATGCAGGCAAAAACAAGCAAAAACGTTTCATAAAACAGATTCCAAAAAGAAAGAAACATCAGACATGTGAGCTTGATTTAAATCATTTACCAGAACACGGAGGAAATATTTAATCCATTCTTTGGGTAAGATGAGACTGAAGTGACTGAAGGTTCTTTTACAGGAAAAGAACTTATGAAGGATTTGATTCCTACGAGCTTCTGTAAGAGCTTGTGAAAAAACAAAACAAAACAAAAAAAAAAGACTAACATACAAACAATTGTGTGGTCAATTGAGCCACCTAGTGGCATGACAAGGTATCTTCATTAGAGCTGTGGGGCAACGAGAGGAGCAAAATGTAACGATTACTGGACTTAAGAAATATAATATCTTAAAGGATAAATTAATTCATGCAAAGGCAACCAGTCCAAAACCCTGGCCTCTCAGTTTGAACACCACAGCTGTGTCAGTAACAGTTCACTTTCCAAGTACTGTCTGTGGGTTGTGATCAGTGATTGAGAATGTTTTGCAGAAGAAATGAAGCCATCTATGAGTCCCATGAGACAGTGTTGAAGAACTTTCAAGGACACAGTAGTTATGAGGCTGTTTCAGACTTGGCTCGGGTATCTAAACTCTTTAGGGTCTAAAAAATAATCTGTCCCAGGAGAGTAATCAGTTCAGTGCAAAGAAATGTTAGAATTTAAAACTATCTTGAAAAATAGAATATTTTTGCCACTGTAAAGTCAGTTTTTAATTAATCTTGATGGGGATATTTGCTTTAGCAGGATCAACTAGCAGCAATACCTCCTGAAACCACTGAAGTTATCCTTGGTCCCCTGAACAGTTTTCTCCCAATCAGATGTGAAGGCAGCATAAAAAGGGAGAAAGGGAAGTATGAAAGCTCCCATTATTAAAGAGAACACTCCCTCCAGTGTCTGTAGGTTTCTCTGTAGTGTACACTCACAAAGGGTGGGAACACTTCAGCTGGCTCAGTATTTTAGCTTTTTCGGGGCCTCCCACGGGAGACAGGAATGGCCAACGTGGCTATACACGGCCGTGTTTTGGTAGATCAGCCTCTTGAGCCCCAGATCTAAGCAAAACACCTGCCCAACCAATCAGCACAAAGCCAACTACACCAGAAGCCAATCGACACTCAAATCCAACCACCGTTTCCTGAACCAGCCCGCTCAGTTGTTTATGTGACGATGAACCCCAGTTGAAGGTCAAAGTTTTTCTTGAAAATGTCAAGCAGCTCCAGCTCGCTCTTGCAGGATGTGCCGCAGTGGAGGCTGCAGATGGAGAGGGGCCAACCCTTCTGATGCCATCAAACCAGCACATGCTTGCAGTGCCCTGCCTTCATCATTGACTTGGCCACCCAGCATGCAGCCGAGTGGTACACCAGTGTAGTCTTTTCCCAAAAAAGGCCCCTCCCGCTGTCTGCGCCTCAGTCCGTGTACCTGCCATGATGATATTCCGTCAAACCTGCATCACCTGACAGATAAGGAGAAGGAAGAACAAGAACTTATTAGAGCTTTGTGCCATCTAAACTCATGGGGTCTGCTGTATTGTCTGTGACAAGGACCAAAGACTCTTAGGCCAATTAATGACTCAACCTTGTCAAGAGTAATTTTCTTGGAATTCCCTCTGAAAAATTAGTGTTCTCCACCTCCCGCACTTTCAGTATCAAAGGTGATCATGACATCAGCATTGAATTGTTCGCTTCAGATTATTATCATCAAATTTTTGACGTGCCCTCAAGTGCAGAAATGCACTCAATGTCATGGTTCTGGTTTTGTGTTCATGTTTCATGTTCATGATTTTGTCTTTTCTTTGTTATTTTTGGTTATTGTATTCTCAGGTTTTCAGTTCATGCCATTTTAAGTTTCATTAGACTTGTCTCCCCTGTCTCGTGATCTAGTTTGTTCAGTCCGTCTCCCCAGTCTGTGTGCTCACCTGCTTCAGGTGATTTCAGTTGTTTCTGGTGTTTCATATTATTACTTCAATTCTCGTATTCTGCCTTCACCTTCTTGATTACTAGCAAGACTAACATTTGTATTTTGTATCATAGTCTACTAACCCAACTAATCTTACTAACTCACTAATGAGCAGTCTAGTTAAATCTGTAAAGTCGTTCCGCTACTAATTATAACTAATTCAGTCTCAGCAATCGTCCTGTTCTAGTCTCCGCCTCTTGCTTGGCTTTCCCTGTCTCCCTCTGCGTTTCTGCAAGATCTCTTGCACGTGCTTAATTGCTTTCCTGTACTCATTGTCTGTGCACTTAGAACTCCCTGACCCTCTCGTCCGGCACTATATCGTTTTGCTCCCAATCGGATTCCTGGGCCAGCTGGCATTAACTGGGGGCGTTGCCCGGACTCTATTTAAGCTCCAGTTTTGCCTCGTGTCCTTTGCTAGAGTGTCAGTGTTATATTTGCACTTTAGCTGGTAAGGGCTTGAGATAGAGTTCTGTTTAGGACTTAGTTGCATATTTGAGGCTTTGTTAGAAAAGTAACTAGAAAAGTTAGCTTAGTTAGAAAAGGAATCTTTGTTTTATTTTTTCCGTTTTCTTTTTATATCTTCGAGCTTGCGTGTTTTCTACCTCGGATGGCGTCCAGGTCCGTTGGTAGCGCGAGTCTCGCATTTTTAGTCTGTTAGAGTCTCTCAGCTCTCAGCGGTTTTTTGCCTTTTAATTCTGGCCGCTACTTTTGGCGTCCAAATCTCAACAGCTATCGCCGATTCCCCCATGTGTGCCTCCCTTTGTAATAAGTTCTCATCCCATTCACCTGTTCCCTGCATAGCATGTGACTTCCCTTCCCTTCCTCACTGCTGTTCTGACTTCGTCAGAACGTTGATCAATATTTCTTTGTGCAGAGTCCCGTGTATGCCATTGATTATTGTTTCTACTTAACTGTTTCGTCCGACCAAGATTCTTGCCATTGCCCTGTTTGTATTGTTTTGCTTTCTGGATTTTGACCCATTTTTGTATGACCACATTTTCTGTGTTTGGATGCCCTGTGTATGACTCACTGCTTTGGATTTCGTCTACGACTTTGCCTGCTGTCTATGTACCGTCACACCTCTGCTTTTTTGGTCCTGACCCTGGCCTGTCTAGTCGACTTTGTTTTTGGATTTCGTTTTGGGGCTTAGCAATTCTTGTGTCTATTGGTTCTGACCCGGCATTCATGAAAGGCATATGTTTTTTTGGATTTCCCTCTCTCGCGTGTGGTTCCTGAACTCAGCGTCACACTGAAGTACAGAAATGCATCAAAAGCTGGCATTCAGAGTTTGATCACACTGTTTCGAGGGGGCGGGGGGTCATATTTGGGTTGTAAGCCAGCTGGCACAGCAGACCTGGGTGAGTTGAATCTCAGCCAAGGCAGGGTGCCACTGCGGGGCAGTTCGGCCATGTTGATGTTTAGTTTATGGGTAAGGACGATAGCCAGAAGCATGCATTCCTCAATCTCATCTGAAGCATTGCTCAGTATCAGGCCCTGTGGAAGCCACCATATAACTCACGCATATAAATATGAAGTTATTCGAAAATACACACACACACACACACACACACACACACACACACTTACTGACATAAAAATGCAAAAAACACTCTGGCGCCTGGCAATAAATTTTTGTTATTTATTTTTGTTTTGGCAAGGCACTTCAGCAAACTGAAATTAAGCTTGGTGTACTGGATTAAAATGTACATGTTCAGCTTTCATTAACATTTGGGTATTTACAATCATATTGCATTAGGAATTAGAGACATTTTTACACACAGTGGCCTTCCATGTACAACGGGCCATGCTCTGCGGATATGCACAAAAGCACCAAATACACAAAAGTTGCGAAAGTGTTCCATCATTCATATGACCACCTTGAACACATTCAGACAGTAGGCTGCATGTTAGGGAGCAAATGAGGTGAGAGTGAAACTCTCAAATCTTGCAGAGTGTTAAGTGGGAAAGAGGGGGCAGAAGCGTCTCACTTCGTTTCCTGCCCCCAGATCCTCTGCAGACTAGTCCAGGTGAACGCCCTGCGCGATCTCAGGTAGAAGCTCCAGAGATGATAAACAGTTCAGCGCAGATGCTATAGGGTTAGCTGGGCTACCAGTCTCCAGCCAGTGGCTTCCAGGATGCAGCCAGGTGTAGCACAGACTTCAACAGCACTGAACTGCTTCAGAGGATGAGGAGGTTGATTGAGAGGACCGTGGTCCCAGTCCTGGACCTGGATCAGGGTTATAAGCTTGTGCCTAACAAACTGGAGAAGGAGCACAAACTTAGAATGGTAAACAAGAATACCCAGTCCTGGACCCTGATTGGGACTTGAAGCTTGTCCTTGAAAACTTAAATGGATGAACAGACTTGAGATAACTTGAACAGGGCTGTGGACCCTGATTAGGATTGGAAGCATGTTCAAACTAGGCTTATGCTGTCGGAGGCGACGGCTGGGGGTATATCCCCGAACGCCCCCAATCCTCCAATTCCCCATTCCTTGAATAGACCTTGAATAGACTTTCATTTGAAACTAATTTCAGGTCAATCGGTCAAAATGGTTCTGAAGATGTGGCCAAAATGGTAATTTTCCATCACAAAGCGCCACCTGGTGGCAAAATATTGAACCATACAGGTATGATGTCATCATGTGACACGTTGTGAGGTCATGACCTTGCACTATAGCAACCTTAATTTTTTTTTGAAGTTTATTTATTTCTGAATGGGGGTGTTTACTGTGTTTATCACGCATTTTACTCATTGGTTTTGCCATGACCAGAAGCTGGCGTTGATATGACCCTGGAGAGAATGCACAAAGACTAGAGAGCGCACAGCCTAGTTGTTATTCTATGTCATTGTGTTGAACTTAAACCTGTGGAACTTCGGGCCTATATTCCTAAATTCTACCTGACTGAGTCAGTTTCCCCTGATGTGGACATTGATGGCCCAAGGTATATAGTGTGTGTGTGTGTGTGTGTGTGTGTGTGTGTATGCAGGTATTATCATTCCTCTGCATTCTTGTTAATACCCATACCTTCCTCCATGCCCACCGGGCAATCCACTCCTTCCGAGTTTCCAGGGTTCAAAAGTTACCTCTGAACTTGTTCTTTACATATCCTGTATCCTTAGCTATTGTCAATCACCCTCAACCCCCCCACCCCACCACCCCCCTCCCCCCCGCCAAAAAAAAACTGACTTGTGGAGAATTGACTGGAGCGCATGCATGCACAGTGGGGGTGCAGGTTAACATCTTGCTTCATCCTGAATTTCTCAGACTTGATGGTGAGAGGCCATTGTGCATGTCATTTCGCATCGCAGTTTGAAGCTGCAATTTGAAATCCTAGAATTCAAATGAATCAGATATCGTTTCTTAATTGGTTGCTTTGAATGTTTAGAGGGATTATTTGCCCTCTCAAGCCACATTATGTCAGAAATATCTACAAGACACTAAGATTCCTGCAGTAAGAATCTAACCCCATCTCCTCCATGTTTGTTGTGAAATAGGATCGCCACTGGAGTGGCCTGACGATCCAATGTTCTCTAAATTCTTCTGACATAACCAGGGCAGTATAGAAATATTTGTTTTGCGGTCAGTTATTTCCACTATTGAGGTTGAGTACACTGGTCGAGTAATTTAATTAAGTAATTTTTTCCAGATTTAGAACATCTTCAGGAGTTGTAGCCTTGGACTCTCTCTCCTAATGTGTATGCGATCTACTGTAGATTTATAAAGTTTCAATTTGTATTGACAGTATTTCTTCTGCTTGTTGAACTTATGCATTTGGCACCGATGCACATGTGAAAATGATTCTACGGCAAAAATATTAAAGCTATAGTTGGTAATCCTCCTCAGAAACACTTTTTGTTATACTGGTTGAAATGGTCCATCTATCCTGAGAGTAGTCAATACATTATGTATTCAGAAAAAGGAAGGAAAAGAATCAGACCTCTGTGTCGGCTGCAGGACTGTAAAAACTCTGACAAATCCCTGCCATTCGGTCCGAATTCAAAGAATCAATCGGATGCCTTCTGCTGCCCATGCCATCCTCTGTCCCTCCGTCCTCCCCGCGTGCACGCTGATCACGTTTCACCGTTGCTGGAAATATTCAGCCAGTAGTTGTCGATAATACACCTTAAGCATTGAAATCGCCATTAAACTCCAAAAAAGAAGAAGAAGAAGGAAACTTTTTCGTAACTGAGAACTTTGCCAACTAGAGCAGGGACACTGTATACACGTGTGATCAGTTGATTGCCCTGTGTAAGCCTGTGCTGTTGCCCGGAGACAGACCTCTGATCCCACAGGAGTTATGGAGGAGATGCCGGGGTTGCAGATCTGGTGTCAAGCGGAAGGAGAAAAGGAGAAGACAGAAGCCAGCGGTCTGGGCGATTATAATGAGAAACGTGAGGTCTAAGGGGGAACAAGACGGATGAGCGCGCGGCGCTGGTGAAGACCCAGAGGGAGTGAAGCCTTTTTTTACTTCAGTGAAACATGGCTAAACTCACTCAAGAAGGGAGGTGGGTTTGCGCTTTCTGTGAGTGAGAGGTGGTGTAATCCCGGACATGTGAGCGTGAAGAAGCGCCCCTGTACCCCGGACATTGAACTGCTTGCTGTGGAAATGCGCCTGTATTATTTACCAAATGAGTTAACGTTCGCCGTTTACTTTTCTCCGTCAGCGTGTATTCGCATCTTTGCATTGACTTTGAATGTAATTTGTCGTGCAAAAAATTTGTTCCGCGTCCGGACTGGTGACGTGGATGGAACTGGCACACTATTCTGCTGTTTAGTCTTGTAAATTAATTAATCAATCCTCAGATTGCTAATTAAGCAAAGTAATAAGAGTTATCGTTTGTTTATTGGGGAGGATTCCGCCAACCCTAACTGACCTCGTTCAAGTTTGTCGGGGCGTGGCTTTGGACAGAGCACTGATGGGAGGGGGCGGAGGTTAGAGGAGGTGCCACTTTCAAATCTTGCCAGCTCTTCAACATTACCAACTATAGCTTTAAGGCAACGCTTTGAAAATGTGCACTTTTTTCAAGGGATTCTGAGCACCATAATTAATAACATGTGGACCACATAATAAAAATGTGAAAATGCATTTTATCTTAAGTACGGTCCCACCGTTATTGCTGGGCTAAAACGAAAACATGCACACAGCTTTTCAAACCCTTGCCAAAGGTGTCATGATCATGAGGACGGATGGTTCATGAGTTCCACTAGCATTCAAAATGTGTAGAAAATGCAAGATATGCCGACTGAAATATGTAAAATACTGCAGCTTTATAGTTATAGGTGGGAATGTTCCTTCAAGCCGCTTTCACACTGGACGCAAAAGAAATTTTTCACGTCCAGTGTGAAAGCAGCTTTAGATGGCCACCGTCTGACCCTCAATTATTAAGTTTATACAGGTCCAGTCATTAAAAATATGTATCTGGATAAATTCACAGTTAATTTGAATCCCCATAAAGTCAGAGAAACACAAGCAACAATCAAAAATGACCTCATACTTTTAAGAGCCAATAGTTATATTAATCAACAAATTCATAAGAGAAAGAGAACAGTTATGGTCCACATTCATACGGTAACTTAGAAAAGGAGACCTGATCCAGGATCAAATTTGCCTTGAAACACATAATGGATCAGATTAGATTGAAGGCATAGGAAACTTGATGGATCAGCTAATCAACATATGATAATTTATGACATTTAGGAGGGACCCCTGCAACACATTTCAAACAGAGAGAAAACACGAAAGGCTGCAGGTAAATGAAGAATTGGCTCACAGCCATTTATTGGGCCTTGAAGAAAATACATCAGAACTTTTCATAAAGTCTGCAAACCCAAACACACAGACCCAAAGGCAGCTGAAATCTATCCAACAAAGACCCCAAGATCAAGTTTCCAGTAGTTTTCAGGAGATGAACCTCTTTGGACCTCTTATAATGCCCACTTCCATCAGGGCGACAGACACCTGCACTAAGTAACATACAGCACCCTCCATAATTATTGGCACCCCTGGTTAAGATGTGTTCTTTGGCTTCTAATAAATTCAGTTTTTTTTCTAAATAATATGGGACCACAATGAAAAATAGAGGTAAATCCAACCTTCAATTCAAGTGCATTTATTCAGTGGAAAAAAAATCCCACATTAAGAAATAATTCTTTTACATCAAATCATTTGTGCCACAATTATTAGCACCCCTGATGTTAATACTTTGTTCAGCCCTCTTTTGCCAACAAAACAGCACCTAATCTTCTCCTATCATGTTTCACAAGATGGGAGAATACAGAAAGAGGGATCTTCAACCATTCCTCTTTGCACAAACTCTCTAAATCATCCAGCGACCTGGGTCCTCTCCTCTGCAGCTCACTCCACAGGTTTTCAAGGGGGTTGAGGTCTGGGGACTGAGATGGCCATGGGAGGAGCTTGATTCTGTGTCTGGTGAACCATTTCTGTGTAGATTTGGCCACATGTTTAGGGTCATTATTTTGCTGAAAGACCCAGTGACGGCCGATCTTCAGCTTTCGGGCAGAGGCCACCAGATTTTGATTTAAAATGGCCTGGTATTTCAAAGCGTTCATGATGCCATGCACCCTAACAAGGATCCCAAGGCCTCTGGAAGAGAAACAGGCCCACAGCATCACCGATCCTCCCCCATACTTCACAGTGGGCATGAGGTGCTTTTCTGCATACTCATCTTTTGTGTTCCGCCAGACCCACTTAGAATGTTTGTTGCCAAAAAGCTCTATCTTGGTCTCATCTGACCAAAGCACACGATCCCAAGTCCAAGTACCGCTAAGTGAACTCCAGATGTTTGCGTTTATGATTGTGAGTGAGAAAAGATTTTTTCCATGCATGCCTCCCAAACAACTTGTTGGCATGTAGATAGTGCCTGATGTTGTTTTGGAGACTTTGTGACCCCAAGATGCTACCATTTGTTGTCATATTTTAACAGTGAGCTTTGTAGAACTTTTTATTTCTCTTACCATCCTCCTCCCTGTGCGTGGTGGCAAAATGACCTTGCGTCCTCGTCCAGGCTTGTTTACTACTGCTCCAGTTGTTTTAAACTTCTTAATAATTCCTCTGACAGCAGATATGGGCAGGTGCAGGCGAGTGGCTATTTTCTTGTAGCCATTGCCTGACCTGTGAAGGTCGAGACACATCTGCCTTACTTGAATTGTGTGTTCCTTAGTCTTTCCCATGTTGAAGAGTGGATAAGAGAAATGGCCTCTGTGTCATGTCATATTTATACCCCAGGCAAACAGGAAGTGATGAAATACTAATTAAATGTTCCTACATACTCTGATCAACTTTGTAAACTACTGTAGAAATGACAGAAATACTTCAATTACATTTATTTCCTAGGAATTGTTAGGGGTGCCAGTAATTTTGGAACAGCTGATTTTATGAAAAATAATTATTTCTTAGTCAGGGATTTTTTTTTCCCCTTAAAATTCACTTGAGTTGCAGGTTACATTTTTCTACAATTTCCAGTGTGAGAGTATGCTTCTGCAATAAAAATGTAATTTATCTTAAGGCTTTTAACACATCTTAACCAGGGGTGCCAATGATTATGGAGGCGCTGTAAGTGGCAGCTTTCTTCCAGTCCGTGAATGGGGCCAGATCTCTGCTCGCCACAGGTAAGTATCCCCACTCCCCTTCTGGCACAACAACAGCATCAATAACAATGACATTAATAATAATAATAATAATAATAATAATTTACTTTTTTTAATTTACAGTGAATAAAAGTTCATGAAAACAAAACTATAAGAAAAAAAGAGACATCAAACAGTCATACAAAGAAAACACAGGGTGTTAATAATAAAAAAAAAGACTTTTAACTATAATTTAAAAGATGATACATAACTGACAAGTCTAATATCCTCAAGGAGGCCATTCCCAAACCCAGGGGTCTAGATGATGAAAGCGTGGTCACCCTTCATAGTTAATCTACATGTTGGACTGACCAGAAGTGCGCGAGGATCCCAGGCCATGTTGCAGCTCATAAGGAGTTAAAAGGTCAGCAATGTAGTGCAGGGCCAAGCCCTGCCGAGGCTTAAAAGCAATTACTATAATCTTAAAGTGCACAGCCAACTAAATACAGGTCTAGAAGTTAACAACTGTAAACAAAAAACAGAAGTCGTAATACAGCAGGAGCCATGAATTCATTTAGATAGCCTGTATGTCCATTTATTAATCACTGAAACATGAAAACAGATTCACATAATAAAGCAAGAATGGCATAAAATTTAGTGCTGTCCTCTGTAGATGATTGTCATCTAATATAATGATATCTGAGAGGTAGACAGATGTATATGTACAAATATACGCTATTCTGCAGTGAGTACAACAGGTAAGACACCAGTACTAACCATATGAGATCACATTGTATGTACATTATATGTTGTTATTTTACATACACTAGCACACAGGAACACTTGTGTGCACATCCAAACACGCACAAAGAAGGTGAAGCACCCCCCCCCACACACACACACGAACACACACACATGCACGCATGCATGCACGCACACACACACACACACACACACACACACACAAAGAAGGTGAAGCCCCCCCCTACACACACACACACACGCGCGCGCGCGCACACCTGCACACACAAACACACTTACACGCATACTCACAAACACACACACGTTCTTCCACATATATGGACACATGCACACACACATACACACAATCAGGAACACGCACGCACACATACAGACACATACACACACACAGCTCTACACTACCAGGCCCAACACCACAGATTTATCAATAAATAAAGAAGCAGGGTTTGTTAGGCAGATTGATCTGGGAGGCCATGATTCAGCTCTACTTCCCTCCGATCCGTGTCGTATCAGACCAGATTACCCTCTCGAAACTCTGGCCATATTCTGCAGGACATACCATTATGTGATGAGAAACAGCAGAGAGCTCCCATCCATCTCACATCACAGACTAACTTCTTCCATGCCCTTGAGACGGGCCTGTCCCAAAGCTACATCCCTGGACTCGCGTCACAGCCTCCCCCTGGGAGAGTGCCTGTACCTGGGCCCATGATTGCAGCGATGAGGGCCTCTGGAGCACTGAACTCACTCCCGGGGGTGCAGGGGCTGCGGATTCGCGCTGGGCCGGATGGGGATGGGGAGGGGGAGGGGGAGCTAGCGAAAGGGGAGGAGGGGGAGGAGACCAGGCGCTCCCTCCTGGCGGAGCCGGTGCAGGGGGAGGGGCTCCGCTTGCAGGGGTCCCGGGAGCGTGGGCGGAGTTTGAGCCCCTTTAGACGGGGCAGGGCCGGGCTGCGACTGCGACTGCGAGGGCTGGGGCTGCGTGACTGCGGCTGCAGCAGGACCAGCGTGCTGTCGTCCTCCGAGCTGCTCTCTGAGCTCACGCCCGGCCCACTGAGCGGGCCGTAGGGGGACAGCTCAATCTGCAGTAGAGCAGGAAGAAGAAGAGATGAGCCTTCAGGATAGTAATATCAGTGACTCATTAAATATCCCCTGCCAGTGAAAAAAATATATTGCTCATTATGCAGCAAATTAAAGGTGGGGTCAGAGATCGGGAAAAAAGCGTAGATTGTTTTCAAACATTTAAAGCTACAACACCCAAGGAAAACACTCCCTCCCCACACCTCTAAAGTTCCTGCATGCAGAGCAGCTCCTCACTGGATAATGGAAAAGCAGAGAGCAGACCAACTCAGCTAACTAATAGGCTTTGCAAAGACGGGTAGCGGGGTCAACCTTTGCTATGAGCGTGAGCAAATAAACACACTGAAAAAAGTTGTTAATGATGTAACATTACCAGCGTACTGTTCAATCATTCGTTTTATAGGACCTAATGCCACTAAGCTAAAGCTGGGGCAAGCTTTATAACTTAGCCTCACGTTAGTTAGGAAGCTATTTATAGCTGACGTTACTGCGTAGGCTACTTTGTTTTCGGGAAACAAGACTAGGCCTCAACCTAGTATATGGCTGGACCGTGTTGCAGGTATTCATTTCAAAAGTGCAACAGCCATTAGGCAAAAATCAACACTCTACTGACTGATGGTGTAACCTCATCACCCACCCAGACATTGCACCAATGCTCATCTCACTCCTGTTATTATCCACTGTCTATGTCTAGGCTGTATCAGGAAGTCCATGACTGGCCATTAAACACGCAAGCTACCTTCCGCCATGTCAAATTCCAGAGGTATAAAGCCTGCTATGATTTATTCAAATCACAATGAGCAATCCCAGGATCCCCCCTGTTAGTGACTGCCTCTGAGCCCGTCCTGGATGAAGCCTCCTTTGCAACGACGTGTTTCCGTTAGCAACAGCACACCATCACTCGCGCAACAGAAAATACAGTGAAGAATGTACTCTATCATATTGCATTTCCACTGTGTTTTCAATTGACAAAACTGGTCAAATCGTGACAAAAATTTGCATTATTCAATCCCTAAGTGCCTAGAGCATTTGGGAGGGCACACAAAACATTTCAAAACATAGGAGAGAAATTTATATCTAAAATCCATTGAAATATATAGTGGACACCAACGAGCTGGTTTCTCAACAGAGACTGCTATTCTGTCAGTGATGAAGAGACTCGCCACAGCATGTGCCTTGTTCTTCAACTCCATCTCCATCCTTCTTAACCTGCCTGCTTGCTTTCAACAAAGTGAACTGTCAACTCCTCCTCTTCACTATGACAGAGATGGGATGGGGATTTTGTGCACTGTTCTCTCTTAGTTAGTTTCCTATATTGCTGATACCTTTTACAAGGTTTTCTGCAAAAATCAGTCCCTCCTCCTCAACCTCTCGCTTCAGAAGCTCCTCAGGAATAACTAAGGCCCTTATTTTTTTAGCCTCGTTATCAAATCTCGTGACTCCTCCAACCACTGTTATGCTGACGACAACCAAGCTTTCCACTCAGTCCCTACCTCTGACACATAATGACGAGGGAAGAATATCTGTATCCCTGGCTGATATCTCCATGTGGATGGCCAGGTATCACCCGAGGCCTAACCTTGAAAAGAAAGAGCGTCTCTTTGTTCTTGTCTGACGTCCTTGCTTGACGTCTGCAGCACGTTCCAGTGAAGTTCAGACGGGTTCATGGTCACCACTGGGTAACATTACTTATCCATATAATAACTCTCGGCAGTCATTTTTTTTAACTCAGGACACTATTGTCTCAGTTGTCTCTATTTACATTTTACATGTCCCAATTCTTCAGGAATTGAGGTTGTAGTCTATCCCTGCATCAAGCTTTTTTAATTGCTTTTCCTTTTGCAATGCTCAAATACAGGTGAGGTGCTTACCGTGTAGTCAACACATTACTTATTCATAACTAAGCTGAATGATAGTAGATGAATTGTTCTAATCAGCTGCATAGCAGTTTTGATGAATTTATACTCTGTACTCACTTTTCATCACTCCTGCCAAATAATGGCAACAGGGATGTATGGTAATGTAAAAGGAAAAGGTCATGACCTGAAAGGGTTCCGTCAATCCCACGATGCTATTGGTGTGGTGGCTGAAGTACCCCAGGATGTACCCTCCACTGCTCTTAGGTAAGTCCTCTTCAGGGAAAGTGACCTGTCGTTACAGAGGACACATGCGAGTGTGTATGTGCATCTGAATATATCAGTTTGTGGGTCTGTCATAATGTCTGTTTACCTGGTGCTCCTGAGACAGGAGATCAGACTCCTCCAGCTTGGCCACAACATACGTGACATAGTCCTTATAATGCCTGAAACCAACCTGAAAAATATGGCAATAGACGCTGATGCTGACAAGAACACTGTAAATTCTGATACAGCTGTACCAGACTCACTGACAGCAAAACAGAATTGATTAAACCAAATTACAAAATTTAGCCCAAGGACAGAAAATCCAGGAGATTATGATTATAAAAATAAATTTGAATGAATGTCCATTGAAAAAAGAAAAAAAAAAAACAATTTTGACAAGATAATTTAATTGCCATGCTTGAGCAGGAAACAAAACTGATCATCAGTAGCTGACCTATGTTTGGTGGGGCCGATTGGTTAATTTAACCTTTTCTGGCATTCCCCAATCTGTATCGCACAGTGAGTGTCCGCCTAATGTGATCATCATGGGTACCTTGTACAAGCCAATCCAGTCAGAGGAACTGCGGGACAAGCTGGAGAGCACTGTGAACCTGACTGTAGCGTCTGTTGGCTTGGACCATCCCCCTTCAACCACAAGAGTCACCAGAGGAACACCCACCTTATAGGAAAACTGAAGAAACATACAGAAGTGTGCAGGGATGATCATACACTAAACAAAATAAAGATAAATCAGAACCCAAGTACTATGTAAGTATTTATTTCATGTAATGTGGGATCATATTGATGAAAATAAGTAAAGAGATAACAATATATAAGAAACAAATACACTGCCCGGACAAAAAAAAAGTCACCGTTTGGAAATTAATGAACAAATTCTATAATTAGATCATTACTGCAGTTATTAATATGTTTCAGCTGGCAATTATCATTTTAACCCTGACTGATGAAGTGTGTCGCTACTAATTTCTTAAAAAATCATGTCGGAAGACACATCCCTTGATGGTGGAAAAGAGGTTACAGTATTTCAGAACGGGCAAGTTATTGGCCTGTATTCAGCAAAGAAAACCACGAATGACAAAAACAAGGCTGAGGAATCATTTTCACAAACAAATTTGCCACCACAAAGTCCTGACCTTAAACACAATAAAAGTTATTGGGATGTGGTCAAGAAAGACCACCAAGTGGTTCAAACATTATGTTGAGAAGACAAGATCTCGGCCAAAATTTATGGCATTTCTGATCGAAAATAAATGTTCTGGCATTGCATATAGTTGTCAAAACAATGACAAGACGAATATGCACTGTAATCAAAGCTACAGGAGTTCCAACTAAATATTTGAGTATGCGACTTTTTTTTTGGCTAGGCAGTGTATAATAATGTCTTTTTGAGAGAAAAACTCAATATAGTGTGGCCACCCTTTGCTTTGATTACAGTATTTAATCTTTCAGGAATAGTTTTCAAATATTTTTTGAATTTCCTCACTCGGTGAATTATCCCATATGGTTTGAAGTTCATTCCAAAGAGATTCTTTCGATGTTATTTGCTCAATTGGATTAAGATCTGGACTTTGAGCTGGCCAAGTCAATACTAAAAATAAAATAAAAATAAACAAATAAAATAAAAGATGACATTAAAACCCCCGACCAATGAGTCTCTTTCCAGATGGCAATGCTTGCCTCACAAGGATGCTGTTATACTTCTTTTTATCCATGATTCCATCAATTTTTTTGATATCACCAGCTCTTTTTGAGCAGACTGAACCCCAAACCATAGTATTACCACCTCCATGTTTTCAGGTTGTCCAGCAGTCCCCTAAAACAAAATTCCCTGACTTTTCCCTGACCAATTTGTGAATTTCCCTGACCATATATCGCACTATATTCATTGCAATTTACCACTTTGTCATCATATAAAATGCGAAAATCATGTTTAGATCCTCATATATATTACATCAATGTTCTAAATAGTGACAAGAACCAAATATATAATCATAGGATCCAATTTTGCAATATCCAACATTACTTACAATCAATAAACAAATTTGTGAATTATTTTGAATATTCTATTTTATTGCCACATACCTTAACACAACACTAGCCAGCAACACCAATGCTTAGATTGCTTATTCATCTAGCGCCATTATCATGTCACATCAGGCTATTTGGGCTCGCTAATGCAGTTTTACTATGAAAGCAGGCTAGTTTGAAAGTCTCCTTCGGCCTCCCGAAGACCCCGTTTAAAATTTTGATTTCATGTCGGTTTCCGAGTTTCCTTGTTCTCAACTTGTGCCGATCGGCCAAATCATTACAACCAGCAGCGAGGGTAGGGAACGATTGACTTTGTCTTCCACACTTGCCAGTACCCAGGAAAATATGTTGAATTGTGCATTAGTTTGCTAGCCAGCTTGTCAACTAGCTAGCGTTCACTACAATGGATGTGGTTACCCAACACACAGCCCATAAAATAAACACACAAGAAAAAGTCAACAATTTTTAGGCTACTGAAATAACAAGCAAGTTAGCAACATAGCTTGCAACACAAAAGTGATATCGAACGTTGAAATGCAATAGCTAGCTAGGTAGATAGCCAACTGGTTATCTGGTTAAAAGGCTAAACTTAGCGAAGACTGAAATAGCGAGCTTAAACTCTTGAAACAAACGTAACCTGACGAGTCAGCTGAGCGCAGAGCAGTTCGTTGCGCGCAGGGATATTTTGTGCTTTATACCGGCATGGAACGTGGCTCAGCCAATCACATTTAAGGATGGTAAGCACCCGTTTTATAAGACCAAAATAGCTTCCAATTGGTCACTTTACACGTTGTAAAGTCCAATGAGCTGGAGACTGAATGAAGTTTCCCTCAGTTTTCCTTCATCGGGAACGAACTGTGTAACTGCGCAAAATGTAGCAAAATCCGTCATCAAAATAGCACGCGCGAAGTTGTTAAATCAAAATTTCCTGACTTTTCCCTGACTTTTGGAGTTTACTAATTTTTCCCTGACCACTTTCAAAATTCCCTGACTTTTCCCTGACCTGGAAAAATGTTCACCTCTCCCTGACTTTTCCCTGACCGCTGGACGCCCTGGTTTTACTGAAGGGGTTAAATAGTCATTTTTGAAATGTTCTCCATCTCTTTGATGCACATATGCTCTGCGTTTAGGTGAGAAAATTGAAAATTTAGATTCATCAGTCCAAACGATTTGTTTCCAGTCCATTGGTGTCCAATCCTTGAATTTCTTGGTAAACTCAAATCTTTTTTGGATCTTGCCAGCTTTTGGGAGCAACTCGACCAATCAGACCATTTTCACCATGCGTCTGGAAATACGAGATCTCGATACTTTCATCTCTTTACCTCTGGTGCAATTAATGTCATCACGGAGTTGCAGATTTTTTTTTTTGTCATACACAGATAACCAACATCAGAGGCAATTAACTTCTGCTTTGCACCTCTATTGCCACTAGTTTTCAGCAAACTGGCCTCTTTGAAACGTTTGATGGTGTTTCTTACAGTTCCATAGCAGCATTTAATGTCTTCAGCATCATGTTAGGCCACAACGCAGCTACGAACAATCTCAGCGAGCTCCGTCCGTCGTGCCATAGGGTTTAATACTGTGAAATAGCTCAAAATTCATCACACTTAATATACAAGAACAACTGATCATCAGAGGTAATTTTCCCTAATAATGTTGGCTCAAACCAGTTTAAACAGTTTTTTACCATCAATAATCATGGATTGAGCCTTCAAGCGTGCATTCGGGCTATCCATTTTTAACACCTTTCAATAATTATAAAAAATTGATGTGTACAGTGTTTTTGTTTGTTACCCATATTTTTACCTCAATAGACTAGTGGGAATTTTTTTTTTTTTGTTGTTGTCATTGCCCACAATAGTATTTTTTTAAATACATTTTCACCAAAACATTTTGGAGAAGTAATATATTAAGACTCCTTTTAGACAAACGTCATGGTACATAATCATCACTGCAGGCTACTGCAAGTAGAAAAAATGGCCTTCCTTCTTCTTGCCCACCGCATGTATGGACAGGTTCCAGCCTATGACCTTGACCAGAATTAAGCAGCTAAGATGTAATAATACTAATAATAACAACAATACTAAATCAGTTAATTACAGTATTTCATTTGATTATACACAAATTCAACACAATAATCCACTGACTTGTTTACAATTATTTTTCTTTACTAGCTATATATTCACACACAAAAAACTCCAAATAATCTGAAGTTGCCAAATCTCCTCATTAAGCTAAGACAAGAATAAAACATTTTGTTTGGATGCACAATTTTAGTGCATTTTGATCAGCGATATTCAAGTCTGACTGTAGGTGTTTCACATCTTTGTTTTCTTTGATTTAATGAAAACAAACATGCGGAGCAGGCGAGCTCGCCAGCAGAGCAGGCCTTGGCAAGAAGGTAATGTGGAAGATCCAGAGTTTACCTCTTTTTGCAATGTATACTTTGTGAATAAATTATTACCCCGCCCCACCCGAAGGGTGAGGGAAGGGGTATTGTTTTTGGTTCGGTTTGTTTCTGTGTTTGTTTTTGTTTTTGAATGTTCGTTTGTTAACACTTTAGCAGACACACTAAAGGTCAGATTCACCCCAAATTGGGTTTAGGGATTGCCACTGACCCAGAAAAGATGCCTATTGAATTTTAGAAAAGTAGATCAAAGTATGTGCGAGGGGCAGAGTTTCTTGTGCCTGGCACCACTTGTTTTTTCTGAATTGAATGGAGCATATTGTTTCTTCTCCCTAGTACTGCATAACAAACAAGAGCCATCAGAAGATGGCATATCCCCCGGCCCCCTGCAAAATCAGGGAGGCCTCAGGTACCTTGTACTAATAAATATCTTCTCAAAGTTTCATGGAAATACTTTCAAGTTCTGCTACGGGAATCTAACTTTCCACATCTTTCTGAGCCTGTTCCATTTGTTTTCATGAAGCAGGAAATCCCAAATAGCAAAAGACACCCTTTTTAATTCACAAGTATGTTGAAAGTTTTGTTGCTGAGTTATGCCTCAGAAATGAGCTAAACCCTAACCAGAAACTGAGTGTAATTTGTGGCTATAGAAACACACCAAAAAAATCAAAATCTCAGCAATTCCTAAATAGAAAAAGGCGCATCTACAGGGTACATTAGATCAACATGCCAATTTCATAGATAAACATTGAACAATTATCATGTATTGCTCTGGAACCAGTGACACTCGCTTAAACTTTCTGCCATGAGAAAAAAAACCAATAAAAAAAATTACTTAAATTCTAAATACCAAAAGGCATATCTACATTGTATATCAAATCTACACACCAAATTTGGTGAAGAAATATGAAAAGGTTATTGAGTTACACACCGGAAACGAACCATACCCTCCCCAGAGACTAAGTCCAACTTGTTGCCATGGAAACACAAAAAATGAAAATTTTAGAAATTCCTAAATACCAAAAGGCACATCTACATGATATATCAGATCTACACATCCAATTTCGTGAAAAAATATTGAACGGTTTTTGAGTTCTGCCCCGGAAACGAAATGATTACGGATGTACGAACGGACGGACGGATGGACAGACAGACATGGCTATCGCTGTATCCCCCCGCATTATATGCCTGGGGGATAAAAAGGATGTGTCTAATTGCCAGTCGATCATTCTTACCACTGGAAAATGTGTTCTAAAAGGAAATGATTGAAAAAGGTCAGGACTTTAAATCAGTTTTTAAAGCAGTGTTTCCCAAACCTCTCCAGGCGTGCCCCTTGCCCTGCATGCTTTAGATCTCTCCCGGCTCCAGCACAGGTGATTCAAATGATCAGGTCATAATTAACCCCAGAAGCTGCTTGATAAATAAGTGAATCATTTGAATCACCTGTGCTGGAGCTGGGAGTGACTTAAAGCATGCAGGACGAGGGGTACGCCAGGAGAGGTTTGGGAAACACTGGTTTAAAGGGATGCTTTGCGTCTACCTTATTTTCAGCTCTTGCTACACACGTTTTTAATAATAATGTTCAATGATGTATTCAATTAACTTAAGCATACAACCAGTGAAATTAAAAAAAACTAATTGCAATAGTATCATAGGGATATAGTATGCCTTGGATGTCTACCTTTGATATATTCCCCTTCCACAAAAACATTGTAAGAGAAATTTTGATTTGATGTGTTTTCAGCCCAATGAGAGTAAGGATTGGACAATGATGAGAAGAGGGCAGTGCTTTGGGCAGGCAGTGAAACTGAAAGCTTCAGACTTGCCTGCAGGGAGAAATGAGCGGAGACTGGTTTGTGATCGCTGATGGTGAAGCCCATGTGACTGCGGTAGTCATTCTGGGTCACCTTCACCCCGGCGCTCAGCCACGACGTCAGCCCGCGTTGCAGAGCAGCGCTGTGGGACGGCCCGGGGGAGGCCGACGCTCTGAGCCGCCACAGGATCCGATCCGTCCAGGCAGGCTTCCGCTTCTTCGCACTGCGGAGCGCGGAGGGAAGGCGGAGGGGAGAGGGAGTCAGAGCAATAAATTAATACACAGTCATGCCAATGAAGAGCTGTTAGAGAGAAGTGAATTAAGAGAGAGTGAGAGCCAGAGAGAGAAAGAGAGCGGAAGCTGTATCAATAAATTAATTTGCATTCATGCCAATTTAGTGCAATTGGATTATATTGAATAAATAGTGTGATGAGAGAGAGTGAAATTTTTTTCATCATATAGTTTATCACTTTTGCAAGAGCTTATTGTGTCTCACTCGGACACATACCCACACACTTAGGCCCCCATACCTGGTATCATACGTGTGGGTTCCCACATCGAACTTGTAAGTGGGGGGGAACTTCAGGGGTCCCTCCATGAAGCCCTCCAGTATGCGGGCGCTCTGTTTCACCATGTTCAGCTGTGGGGGGTGTGAAGGATTTTTAAACGAAAAACTGTGGCTTGACTAGCGATGTGTATCCATGACAATAAAGCATACTGAATTGAATTGGCAGAGAGAGAGAGAGAGAGAGAGAGCGAGAGGGTAAGGATCTACATCACATGTGCCACAGCTTCCTCCTCCTGCATTGAAAGGAGCAGGTCTCTGCCTTCTACTAAACAATCTGGCAGTGTTCAGGATGGGAAAAACAGGGGAACCCTCAAACCCCGCCCCAGATAAAGAACACTCGTATATCTCCCTTAGCACAGTGTTTAAATGACAATGGCAACATTTCTGTAGTGCCCTCTAGTAGTCTTTTACCTGGTCTCTCTCCCAAAGTAACGAAAGTGTGTTGCTGTTGATGGCGCTTTTTACAACATGCGTGTCGAAGCCTTCGATTCTGAAGTTCAGGTCCCCAAACCAGAAAACCACACTACAGAGGAAACAAAAAAACATCAGAAATAGGTAAGGTTCTACGTTTGTGCCATCAAAAATGGAATTGTATGCGGCGGTGACATCATGCTCAGTTTCGTCCGTCGCAAAAGTCGTATTTATCACCTTTTCCAGTTTAGTATTTTCCTGCTCTGCCATAAATGCGTTTGCAAAAAATGATGAAATAGGCAAAATCTGAGTAGGTCAATCGTATCAGCCTGCAGGAAGCTTTGCTTTCATTATGCTCTCAGTGGGACATGAAGTCACGTGGAGGACGGAGATAAATAGCATCGCACTCGTCACATTCCAGATACGCGCCCGGTGGAATCTAGGGTAATGTAGTTTCATGAGACTGAATCATAGCCAGTAGAGCTGTTTGCAAATAAATACATACCATTTCTTTCCCATTATTATTTTTGTAGTCTAAATCGCTGATTGAGCAGTATTGGTGCTTGCAGCTGTGTAAATTTCATGTAAACTACTCAGCCAACCAACTTCAAACTAGACTCTGCATTTTCTTGGGTCCTCAGCAATACAACCATCGAGTCTGAAGTAGATCAAATGAATGCTGAGGAGATATTTCAAGGACACACACACACACACACACACACACACACACACACTGATTCCTTTCTTAATGGCATGACGATGATCATATCATATGATGACACGATGAACAGAAAAACATGAAAAAAAGAAAATAGGAATGATATTAAAATGTGTGAGGTGCTTTAACAGTGGGCGTGCTTACTTGTGGTCCAGCACTCCCATCGTGGTTCCACCTTCAAACTGCTGCTGGTGCAGGATGGTCTCGAAATCTTCCATCCGCTGCTCGGCATTCTCCATGTGCGCCGGCAGGTGGCAGTTCAGGAAGCAGATGGGATGGCCATATACCGTCATCCTTGCACTCACACCTCCCTTATTTCCCTGGGGAAGAGAGGAGAACACACACTCACATGACTCCGCAGGGAAACGTGCCCCAACGTGCTGCCGAAGTCGTGACGTCACTCTGAGGTCAACCTGCTGCAGCCATGGCAACTGGTTCACGCTGAACGAACCAAACAACCTGCAAAGTGTTTATCGCCGCGGCCCTTGTGTCTATGTATGGAATTATGCTTTATTTTCAGCGATATTAAACCCAAACTATGCTCATTATAAAAGAACAGGAAGCATTTCTCAGGATGTTTTGATAGCCAAATATGAGGTATTTTGTGCCGTGTGTTAAGTGTACGAGTGAATGTGTTGCTATGCTGTGAGCATGAAACATTGTCAAGAAAGTGAGTGTTGACCCCAGCAGAAGTGACGCTGCAGTTTTTCTGCACATTGCCTCCCAATCATTGAACTTGGTGGCATGTGGTGCACGTCTCAGCGAAAGAGAGTGTTGTGCACATGTTGTTTTTGTCTCTCACCCAGTAGCCCCCCAGGCCAGTGCGGGTGCTCTCTGTCTGCACTCCACTCAGGAAGGGCAGGAGGGGGTACCTGCAGAACACCAGCAACTGAACCCCCTGCATCCGGTGTGATGTCACCTGGGACAGAGAAAGAGAGAATGAAAGAAAATGAAGAACAAGGGATATCAGCGAATGAAAAATTTGCAGTCATATTTGGAGAGGGATCAACAGCTCCAGTAATTCAGTAACAAGTGACTAACCTGAAATACAAGACAAATTGCTTTTTTTGCTTGAGTTGCCATTGTTAAATACTCATGTGTTCAACATCAACATTGCTATTGTGTAGTTTTGTTTTTTTTTGTTTTTTTTTAGTTAATTCATCATATAAATCCCCATTGCTATACTATTTCAATTGATTTCTTTATACTTTGGCGCTAAGTCTTTGCTGCCAATAAATCAACTTCTATTCAAATCTGGAAAACAAAGAGGGAGCGGGAAAGAGAGAGAGACAACAGATGGCATTGAAAAGAAGACAGATGGGTGGGGAGTTTTGCATTATTGGTGAATCAAATGTCGGACATTAGCATCGTGCCGCAGAAATGCCCCACATCTGCCCGGGAGCTGTCAAAGCTCACATGACCCCCCCTCTTCCCCCGCCTATAATCCCAATGTGGTGTATGGCTTATAAATCCTGTGTATATGCTGTACACATAGACCAGAAATGTGCACTCTGTGATATAAATGCACACGCAAAAGTCCAAAAACACCCAAATATGCATGACACCATCCCTCTGTCCTCATTCTCCTTCTGATCTCTTCATGATTTATAAATCAGCCCAAAACTGCAGTACACTGCACAGACAGCAGAGGGCACAGGCATTGTGAAAGAAGAGGTAAATGACTTTGTCAGTGTACACATTGCGAGTACCTCAGATAATCATAGAAGCGCACACACACGCGCACGCAAGCACGCACACACTCACGCACACACACACACACACACACACCATCTGCATCACGCTCTGTGCCGGCTTCTGTCTTGTTTGTTTGTGCAGAACAGTCTCAGATGGCATACTCTGTGTGGTCTCAAGTGATTGATTAAGTGAATCCCTCAAGGTTGGGAATGGAAACAGGACTGGCTCAAGGGGGAGACTTTATGAGAAGAAAAAACGACGCACTCTCTCTTTCTCTCTCTCTCTCTCTTTCTCAGTGTAAATGAGAGAGAGAGAGAGGGAGAGGATGAACTTATCTTACTCATGGTTTAATTGAACAGTGAAGCCTGCATGCTCTTTCTGAGAGCTGGAGGTATAAAACTGTACATTAGGCATGGATAAAAATACCCTGAAATGCAAGTAAAGAGTTTAAAATGAAATGAGTATCGATATCCATCAGGAGTGAAGGAATTACAGGCCTTTTACCCCATAAAACCCATGGACCTGTAAATTTCGAATATGGGTTTGTGAACTGCAGCCGCTGTATGCAAACCTATGGAACTTCAGACCTGTTTTATATTCTAGCAAAGATCCCAGGGTTTCCAAAGATACCAAATATGTTTTGCTGAATTATTGGAAAATGTGAATAAATTAATGTACTAAATCTAGATATTTTACATTATATGAATGTTGTATCCATAAAAATAAGGTGTCCAGTGTTTGAAGAATCTTCTTTCAATATAAGTGTGATGTAGCTTCAGTGAAGCTCTGCAGCCAGCAGATATGGAATATGTGTGTGACTTTGTCCAGCAATATGAGTAAAAATGCCTTTTCTGACTTTGAGTCTACTTAAGAGAAACCTTGAGCAAAAAGGAAGAGTTAAAAGGGTTAAAATTGCATCACAGGCAAAACATAAAAGCACCATGGAGTATGTTGCACTGAATGCCAAGAGTATGAAATTAGAGAGATAGACAGAGAGGAGAATAAAAATGTTCATTACAAGGGAGCAAAGCTTCTTAAATGGATGATTCAGCAGGGTGTAATAAGTGGTCACAGACCCATACTGCCCAGAGCAGTGCAGTAATGTCAAGAGCAGATGCATCATGCAGCCAGAGACAGCTTACGAATCCAACTGGACTCCACTGGGAAAAGAGAGGTTGTTAATTCTGCTTTAAACTCCAGCCCCCTGAAAGGATTTCACCTTGTTCCAGAGCAGCTGACACACTTAAGCCCCTACTGACCAGCACATATCCGAAACGGGAGAGCGTATCCATGCACAGCTCACTCCACTGGTCTGTGAAGAGGACGTCCTTCAACCTAACATTGATCATGGAGTTCACCTCCTGCAGTCTGAGACAGAGTGTGAGAGAGATGGAGAGACACACGCACACAGAGGGAGAGCGAGAGAAAGAGACATTATTTACTAAAGCTGTATCATCTATTTTCATTTTAGACATTGCCACAATTTAATTCAGCGTTCACTTGTAAATGAATATCATTACTTATTATTTGTGCTTCACATCCAACGTTGCACTTGTTATTGAACATTCCTTGTAGGCTTTGGCAATATTTACTGTGTGTATTTCATGCCAATGAAGCGCCCTGAGTAGGGAAAACTGAGAACGGCAGGGAGACACAAAGTGAGAAAAGTGGCAGGAGAAAAGAGAGGCTTACATGTGCAGTTCGGATGACTCAGGCAAGTTTATAAGTGAAGCACTTAAAATATATGATAAAAGAGGAACACTACTCCAGGAGGGCCAAAGTTACATTGTCGGCTGTTTTTGATGCTTCAGCACTTAGTCGCTAAAGTAATTGATTGGCAAGAGTCCACTCCTGCAGCATTGGAGGTTAGCTACACCAGCGGCTGATTGTTCGGGGGCTACAAAACACTGAGGCCCTCCAGGACAGATGCATGAGATCCCTCTCATTAAATATTAAATGGCAGTTCTGTGGAAAGAGGGGAGTGAGGGGGACTGGTGGAGTAGCGGTGATGAAAGGGGAATTCAGTGCGAAGAGCTGAGAGAAGGAGAGAGACAGATGGAGGTAAGAAGAGGAGACAGTTGGTGAGCTGCGATATTTTCTGAGAAACTCACCCAATGACATACATATCCACGTTGCTATTGGCAACACTTGGCCCAAACAAAGGAGTGATGTCATCAGGTGGAGCAGCAGACCCAACATTCCATGTGACAATGTGAACCCTGTCGAACAGAAGGGAGAAGGTCCCGAGACTCTGAGAACTCTGTCAACTGATGTCTACAGGGCTCATTCAAAACACTAATATTACTGCCATTGTCTTCTTTCAATGTGTCCATGGCTTGAGTCTTTTCTCCATTCAGGGAAAAGATACATGAGGGGACGATGCAAGGAACCAGGGAAGCATGCACAGGGAAAATGGAATATCCTTGCTCTTTCAAACATCAGTCTAAGGCCACATCAATCACAGACAAAGCAGATATGGGGAGGTCCATCCAAAAGTTTATCATTCATAATTCCCATAATCCAAAAAACAAATCCTGCAAAGGAGTCACTCATGAATCCTAGCTCAAGCATCCTCCAGGTCCTGCCTACTTCATGGAGCATGAACATTTTGATTTGTCTTTAAAGATGACAGAGCTCAATGGCTTCCTGAGTCAACAAGAAAGGACTGAGGAGATAAGGATGGCTAAAACAGGAGCTCAGAATGAGCCTGCAGCAGTGACGGACCAGCTGGATGGATGCCTGATTTTAGCTCACCTGAAGTCGTCCAGTTCACTAACAGATTTGTCCTTCTGAAGCAAAGTCTCAGTGGGTCGGCCCGTGGGGCTGTCCTTGGGAGGTGGGGGGCTGGGGAGCAGATGGCCGGTACCTGTGGAAGAGAGCAGGGCTGCAGGGCTCCTAGCGATATGTGGGCCGGTGGAGCTGGTGATGAGCTCAGAAGACCCCAGAGGTGTGACTGTGGGTAGAACTCCAAGTCCCGTCGGTCTGGGCCGAGCAGTGGGCATGGCCACATGTGTGGGTATGGGTGGCATAATGGGTGGGGCTACCTTTGTAGCAGCAGTTAGGGGTCCCACGGGACCTTGCGTCTCAGAAGGACCGGTGGTAACTGGGGGAGGTATTGCAGTGCTGCAGCTGACTAGAGGTGGCAATAGGGGTAACACAGGGGAACTTGCTGGGACAGTTACTGAAGGGATGGGTGCTGGGATTAGTGGGAGACCTGGGCTAGTTTTAGGGGCAATGCGGCTAGTATGAGCAGGCAAAAGGGATGGAGCAGAGTTTTTTTTCTGGTCAGTAACTGGGGCAGAATTTTTAGGGGGAGCAGCAAGTCGGGGTGGTGCTGGGTTGTTTGGCGTGGGTACTGGCAGTGGAACTGGTCCTACGGTTCCCACTGTCTGTCTCCGGGTCTGTAGAGCTGAATCCATATCTTCCGCAGAACTCATCCAAAACTGGGATCACTTGAGTGTGTAAGAGGCAGCCAAACTCACGAGATCTCTAGTAGAGGAAAAAAAAAGTGAGATCAGTATGACGGAGCGACAACTTCCATTCTAACACACTCTCTAGTAAGCACACAATCAAGTCAAATAAATATTTATTTGAAGGACATATATTATGAAAAACTGACTTTTTCAGTTCTTGTGCACATACTTTCCGGTATCTGGAGTACTTCCCAACCCTCTTACTGTGAAAAAGAACAACCCAGTCATTTTTTATGGGCTGCCTTCTTCATAAAACATGGCATTCGGCATGGCACTCAGATTTGGCTCCCTTTCCTACATCACATACAGGCCTGTGAGAATTGTTCCTCCTCTCATCTGAATATCTCCATCCACTGCCTGTCTTTCATTGCAACATCCCAGCTTCAATCAGCAAAAGCCTAGAACTAGCTGTATACGTGCAATTCACTGATTGTCTAACTGCTTTATACAACCCGATCAGTACAATGCAGAACTGGCTACGAAATTTACATTGAAGAAGGCCTATTATGCTTTTCAGAAGATACAAAGACATAGTGGTTTCAATGTACATAACAGGACATGACATGCCATAACACAACAGAATACCAAACATTACATTACTGAACACAACACAACGCAACACAATATAACATAAGGCAATCAGAGATGGCAGACTTCACCACATTCACGCAAATTATGGCAAGTGCGGAAACACAAACAGACACACAGACAACCAAACAAACAAACGCACAGATCCGCTAAAAACAGTACTTCATACCAACTCCGTGGGGTGAGGTAATAACACAAAGCAACAGAATACGACACAACATAACTCAACACAGTGAAACATAACATAACATAACATGATTGGCAAGTACAGGCCTTTCAGCTCGACAATTTCCTCCCACTGCCAAGCGCAGAGGATACTTAAGTAACAGTTGGTATCTAGCGGGTATCTAGCGCTGTATCAAGCTTGGTCCTGAACACTCTGAGTTTCTTCCTCTACAATATGACTTGCCAGGCAGTGACGTGCGGTCGTAGGTTAGTTTGGTGAGGCAGAATCCTCCCCTTTGCTAGATTAGCAATCAGACGATAAACTAGTTTAGTAAGACCATTCAGCAGATAAAGTTTCTGCGGCGTTAATCTTCTCAGTACATCAGACCTGAAATGCTCACTAGACAGCAGATTTGCACGTACTTGCTTCCAGGAAGCTGAAGCAATGCCAAAAACAAATATTAAAACAGTTCGACTTATGCAGAGTTCAATGCTTGATCAATATACAATGTATTCTCCTTTAAATACTCACTTTTACGCCCAAACAAACAAAAAATAAAGCGCGCATTTATTTTCAGTCTTCTTTCATAATCCGATTCACAAAATGTTTAAATGGCACAGAATTACCGAGAGCCGAGAATTTTTCCTAATTGAATATTCTGATTTCCATCCTTGCATCTTGAATTGAAATGTAGACGTGAATGAATCTTTTTGTCATGATCTCCTCTATCAGTATACAGGCTTCCTATAGGATTGGTCTTAATTGTTTAGATTGTCAATCAGGAATAGTACGTGGGGACAGGTTCACAAAATCCTGTGATGAAAGTTTGGGTCACTGCCTCACCTCACCGCACATTTCCAGCTTCCTGTAAGCAAGTACGTGCAAATCTGCAGTTTTGTGAGCATTTCAGGTTCGATGTACTGAGTAATGATGCCGCAGAAACTTAAACTGGCCCGTCATTCTGCTGAATAGTCTTACTAAACTAGTTAATCGTCTGATTGCTAATCAAGCAAAGGGGAGGTTTCTGCCTCACCAAACTAACCTCCACCGCACGTCACTGTTGACAGGCCATTGCCTACTGTGACCATTCTCTGCATGAAAAAATATTTCCTCACAGCAGAAAATTTACCCTGGGCTACCTGCCTTCTAGGACCACTAGTTTTGGATACAATATTTAGCCCAAATTGTCCTATATCGTTCACTTTGTTTTGCTCTTAAACGTCTTAAGAGGCCTCAATAATATCACCTCCAAATCAAATTTGCATGAAGAGATTAAGATTTTTCAATCTTTCCTTTTAGCTTTCATCTTTAATACCCGGAATAAACTTGTGACTTCAAACCTTTTCTAGAGCCTTTAAATCTTTCTTGTAGTATGGACCCTAGAAGTCCTCACTTAAGACTTAAAAGTTTTTCACACCATACAGTGCTCAGCCCCAGACTAAAGTTAGCCCATGGTTAAGGAGGCTCAGTGCTTAATTGTCCCATGTTCATGCATATTTCTGTTGAACAAGGACTTAATCCTGGTCAGGACCCGGGCCAGAAAGCCCTTGGCTAAAGTTAATGCTAGCCCACTTATAGAAGAATGTTGCGTGAGCATATTCCCCAGGATTAACCCCCTCTTACCCTAAGCTTAGGAAGGAGCTGACCCGGGGCTGAGAATAGTGTGAATGCCCCTTCTGTGTGGTCTGACAAAGGTATTATGCAAGATAGGTATAACTTCCTTTGATTTATGTTCAGTAATTTTGAGTATAAAAGAGAGAAAACCTATCCTCGCACTGGCGAGCGAGGTGTACAGAAATTGTGCAAGAAAAAGTAAATTAGGCATTAATAAAAATTATTCAACAGGGCAGAGGTTACAACTGTGTTCAAAACCAGGTAGAAAGCCCAAATTAATGTAAGTATAGTGTGTAGGTTAGTGTGGCACTATGATGCATTTGCACAGATGGGAAAGTTATTGGGAAAATGGATGAATTCCCCAGAGATTATATGCTTGAAAGCGCAGGAAAGAGCCTGTCACTTTTCATTTTCATGCTGATTTCTCCATTGGCATCCAATATCACCACTGTACTATCTCTGTGTGGAGACAACTGAAGAGCAGATAGGTGCCAAATAAAGTTTGACCTTTGAATCCTTTCCAATATCTCAATTTATTTATAACATGAAGAGGTGTCATATTTGGTGATGGGTGATGATTTTTGTTAAAGCCAAACTCTACAGTATAAGACTTTGAAGAAGATTAATTAATCCACTTAATTGTTGTCATCGCGTTACACTAAAAACCGGCTCACGCGCAGATCCTTTTCATACAGAGCTAGGAAGAAGTATGTTCCCCCTTTCCACTTTCTACTAAATTTGCATTTTGTGACTCTTAAATGTTTCTGATCATCTAACTAATGTTAAATAGACAAAGATAACCTGATTAAACATAAAATGCAGTTTTTAAATGATGGCTACATCTGTTGTGGAAAAATCCAACCCTATCTGGCCCACTGAGAGAATAGAAATTGCCCCCCTTGTTTCTATATCAACCAAAGAAACAAATTTATTCGAAAATTGGGCTTGATTTTACCAAACACACTCAGGCATGATTTCTGCCAGCGCTGTTGAATTTAAACATAAATTAAATAGAATCTGTGAAGTAAGCAAAAAGGAGAGAATGATGTCACAAGCCAAAAAAAAAAAATCTAATACAGATGAGAAACAGTCTTTGAAGTTTATCTGTCTAGACTGGGTTAAAAACCCACTTATAAAGCTCTGAGACTCCAGCAAGTCAAGGTGAGAGCCATAATCTGCAGAAAAAAACTTGGAACGGTGGTGAATCTTCCCAAGAGTGGCTGGCCCCGTAAAATTAATTCCTCCATAAGCAGGTTGATGACTCATCCAGCAAGTTACAAGAGAGCCCCATTAACATAAAAAGAACTGCTGGCCTCACTTGCCTCTGTTAAGGCCATTGTTCACAATTGCACAGAAAAAAGAGAATGAGCGAAAATACTAGTATCATGGGAGAGCTGCAAGGTGAAAACCGCTGCTGACCAAAAAGAATAAAAAGGCTCAACTCACATTTGCCAAAAAACATTATGATAACCCCAAGGACTTTCAGGATAAGATTCTGGGGACTGATGAGTCAACATTGAAACTTTATGAAGACATAGGTCCCATTACATCTGGCGAGAAGCCAACACAGCATTCCACAATTTGAACATCATACTGACAGTCAAACAGGGTGGTGCTTTGCTGCTTCTGGACCTGCGTGACTTGCCATTGTTGATGAAACTATGAATTCAGCTCTCTAACAGAAATTCCTGATGGAGAATGTCGAAGCATCAGTTCATGACCTAAAGTTCATTTGCAGTTGGGTTATGCAGCCGTACAATGATCTGAAGAATTCATGCAAGACCACCACTGAATGAATTATCCACTCCCCAATGATCAAAGGCTTATATCCTAGAGTGCTCGGGAAAGTTGGTGAGATCATCTTTAAGCCGGTATCTGCCATCTTCAGACGGTCTTTAGAAACTGGAAAAATACCAAATGATTGGAAACAGAGCAATATAATACCAATATATAGGAAAGGGAGACCGTACTGAGCCAGGATATTACAGGCCAGTCAGTTTAAGTTGCATTGCATGCAAAGTATTGGAATCTATCATAAAAGATGAGCTGGACTTATTTCTTGAACGTAACAGTATCTTGAGGGATAGCCAACATGGTTTCCGTAAGGGAAGGCCATGCCTGACAAACCTTCTATAATTTTTTGAAGAGGCCACCAAGACTTATGACCAGAGCAGGGCCTATGACATCATATACTTGGATTTTCAGACAGCATTTGATACAGTACCATATAAGACACTAATTTTTAAAATGAGCTCCATTGGAGTTACAGGAGGTATTCTGGAGAGGATTCAAAACTGGTTACAGGACAGAACACAAAGAGTGGTGGTCAGTGATATCTCATCTGAGCTAGGTATGGTGGGGAGTGGTGTCCCCCAGGGATTGGTGTTGGGACCCTTGCTGTTCCTCATCTACATTAATGATGTTGATAGGAATATTGAGAGCAGATTAGCTAAATTTGCAAATGATACTAAATTGGGGGGTTTGGCAAATAGTTTAGAGTCCATTAAAGTGATTCAGGATGATATGGATAGAATCCAGAATTGGGCCGAAATGTAGCAAATGAGATTTAATGTAGCGAATTGTAAAGCTGTACATGTAGGTAATAAAAACATTGGACAGGATTACTTCCTGAGAGGTTCAAAACTGGACTGTGCTCCACACGAGAAAGATCTGGGAGTGATTGTTGACTAAACCCTCACAGGCTCAAGCCATTGTGCCATAGCAGCTAATAAAGCCAATCGGATGCTGGGATACATTTAATGCAAATCTAAAGAGGTGATGCTTCTTTTGTACAACACATTCGTCAGACCACATCTGGAGTATTGTGTACAGTTCTGGGGACCATACTTTAAGAAAGATATAGAGGCTCTAGAGAAAGTTCAGAGAAGAGCTACTAAGCTAATTCCAGGTATAAAAGATGAAAGCTATGAGAAGAGGCTGAAGATCCTTAATCTCTTTAGTCTTAAGAAAAGGGGCGATTTGATTGAGGTCTTTAACTATGTTAAAGGGATTAACAAAGTGAATTATGTAGGATTCCTTTGACCAAGTGTTGTTAGTAGGGTCACAAATGGAAGTTGACCAAAGGTAAATTTAGCACTGACATTCGGAAATATTTCTTCACCCAAAGAGAAATTTCGATGTGGAATAGCTTGCCTGACCATATTATTGAGGCAGAGACCTTAGGGGGTTTTCAAGAGCAGGCTTGACTTAAAGTTAGATACCATTGAGTCATCGAGTATCTGAAGGGATATATTCACAATAGAATAAAGAAACTTGTGAGCGTAGTTGGGCTGAACGGCCTGTTCTCGCCATTCATGTTATGTTATGTTAAAGACATTTAGATTTTATTGCAGCCTGGAAAAGCACATTCACATGAATGTAATGAAATTGACCTCCATCCTTTTGAAAATCCCACCAAAGGATTTGCTATATAAAGGTCTCTTATGTGTGAGCTCAAGATGTGAAATTAATGAAACAAAAGTAGTAATGTTCATTTATGCAAGGAATAAATGGAACTACAACTCAAGTTTTAAAAAATATGATATCTTGGGCTTACAAATTTGAGATCCTATTTTTCCCATGAATTTGGTAAATAGCAAAAAAGCATTAGCTTTTAGTTGTCTATTTGAGTCAATGGGCTGACTAACTAGCATGCTAAGGCTTTTCACCATTAAATTAATAAATTCAAATATCTAAGATCACAATTACATGTGTAACTTTTTGCTTTAATGACAAAAAGCATTAGCATGCTAGCTAGCAAGTTATTCATACGACATGGCTGTATTACACTCATTTTTAATCATATACAGGATAAATTTAAGTATACATCATTATCATGCCTTGTGCTTATTCACCTGCTTCACAGTTTTTTCAGGCTTTTAGTATGTTGTATATTCACCGTGTTGTTTTGGTATCTGGTGCCTGTTAATTGATTGACTCAACAATTACGGTGCGCATTCCTTTTCGTAGCTGTTTCTAGTCTCATTTGTTGTCTCTTTGTTACGGCTTGAGCAGAGACAGGAAATTAGATTCACTCACAGAACTCGCAGACAGAAATCATGATTAAAAAAATAACGGTCTTTATTGAAACAATTCAGTACATGAGCAGGCAAACATATGAAACACGGTGTATTCAGAGGTGAGATCCAGAGAAAGCTGAGCAGGATATGAAGAATCCAGGATAAACAATACACTCTAAATAAGGCTCAGACATTTGACACTGCGCTGTAAGGACAACCTGGCTCTGACAGATGGGGAACAAACACACTTAAATACTCTGGGGGAAATCAAGATAACATAAGACAGCTGGGAATGCTGGTGAAGCTAATTGGGGAAGTGTAGATAAACACATAGGTGGGAAACCCAGGGGCAGGAAGTATTTCTGAAACAAGAGGAGAGGTCAGCATTTCAAAATTAAATAGGAAATGACATAAAACAATGGAAAAAAACTAAGTATCCAGGCGGAGATGCAATGGTACCCCCCTCTAGGGATGGCACCTGAAGGCCCAGGCAGATCAGGATAGTCAAAGAGGAAGTCCAAGATGCGGGCTGGATCCAAAATTTTGCTGGTGCAAACCCCCTTCCTGTCCTCTGGATCATACCCCTCCCAGTTCACCAGATACTGACATCCGCAGCTACGATGGAGAACTGCTAAGACACATTTGACAGTTAAGCCTGATCCAAAATCAATGAGTCAGGTGGGCGGAGGTGGCTTGAAGGTGAGAGGCCAGGTTTGACTATGGCATCATGAAAATCAGGAAGAATGATCATTCCAACGTTATTGGAAAAAGAGATAATGTTTGTAAAATTGAATAGGAAAAAAATGATGATTGACAAGAAAAATTCAGTTTTAGAAAGACAGAGGACAGCCTGCCGAGAAACACAACTGACGTCTCCAGTCTCTTTTTGTCTTTTTTAAAACAGGAAATATTTTTTGATATTTGGCATCTACTCCCGGAGGCCAGTAACATATGCCACAGTAATGTACTGCATAACTGAATATTAAAATGCAAACTAATGCCTGACCACTCTAGTACGTTAGCTATTTTAAGAAACCAGAAAATGGTAAAAACATTAAAGTTATAACTAATATAATTGATAATGTGTATGTAAGATTCATTGCAAGGGTGCAACTGACCAAACATTAAGAATGACTGATATTATTATCAGTGCCGAGGAGGTCGGGAGGAGCCGTGAAACAAATCCTGCTAAGGGCCCCATGAAGGCTTAGTCCAGCCCCGTCAGCATGTCTCTGAGCGGGGTTTCCCAAACTTCTCCCTGTGTATGCTGGTTTTTGCTCCACCCTGGTTTGCTGTCATAGGATTTTAACAAGCTGTTAATTTGTCTTAATTAGGTGCATTTTTGTTCAGAGCAGCAATTTATCCTCTCTCGTCAAACAGTATTTTCACAGGTATACATACAAACAGTAAGGAATAAATTCTGCATCCACATTGCAATATATAAATAAAAACTCCATAAAAAGAGGGAAAAATGTATCCAATCAAAGGAAAATCAATGGGTTCCTAATTGGTGAAACTGTGGGCACATTGTTGCAAAAACTAACAATTTACGAAACAAGCAAATGACAGAGTCAAACCTGTTTTATGTTATGTTTTCGTGATTGAGCGCCAGCAAATTATTTTGAAAGAACTCTCATCACCTGCCTTCAGCAACCTAATTTGGAGGTTACTGATTTTCTCAGAACCTGATTTGATCTGTTTTAAAATGTTATTACCTGAAATTATGAAACCTGAAATGTTATTACCACACAGAAAAAAAAAAAAACTTTATATGCACAGGTCTTTTATTTAGTCTTTTTATTCTTTGTGGCACAAATGGATTTTTCTATTAAAATTTGGCTGAAAACATCAAATAACATAATTAAGCACAAAATGCACCCAATCTGGACAAACTAACAGCTTGTTGAAGTCCTATGATGGCATTTATGGTTGGGACAAAAACCAGTATTCACAGGGAGGCCCCAGGGCCGAGTTTGGGGACGCCTGTCTCAGAGAATGTCATTGACCAGAGCCTGGAGCACAGCTGGAGCTTTGTTGAGGCCAAAGCATTTCAGATACTCATGCTAGCTATAAGAAGCCTTGACGGCCATTTTTCATTTATCCCCCTCCCTTATCCTCACCAAATTATATGCATCACAGGCACCCCTGAGGGGTGAAGTACCCAGTTGCAAGTCTATAGTACAGTCATAGAGTAACTGAGGAGCCAGAGAGGTGGCATGGGCCTCATTAAAAACCTTCTTAAGGTTGAGGCAACAGCAAGTGACTCTGGAGAGGTCTAAGAAGTTGAACAGTGACAATGGCGGATGATGTTATCCGGAGGCCACAAGAGACTTGAAGAACACAGGAGACAAAATGTCAGAGGGTCGAGGCAGCTTCAAGACAAAAACAGACGAAAGGCAGGTGAGTGGGTATTTCTCACCCCAACTCATAACCTCCCCTACGGACTAGTTCATGTGTGAGTTATGCTTACTCAGCCAGGAAAAACCCAGAATGAGCAGACGCAATGGGCAGTTAACCAGATTGATACTCAGGAATTTCATGTGATTGGTGGAGATAACAAGTTGAAAGACTTGAGTGCGGTGAGTGACTTGCCACAGCAGATGTCCATCCAAGGCATTGGATGTTGAAGGTTCAGGAGGAGAGGCTAATTGGAGTCTAGTTCTTTTATCCAACCTTCAAAGAATGAAGTTTTCATCTGTTCCAGAGTCAACAAACACAGGATGACAGAGTTTGAGATGGAGTGATGAACTGTGCTTGAGTGAGAGGTTGAGAGAACCAAGCGCAGGAAGTGGTTCAGCTCATCAACACCTTCATTTTCACTGATGTGCCTGATCCTGTACTGGGCACCTTGAGATAACGTGGCCCAGTTGAGAGGAATAAATGCATCTGCCATCTTGCAGAGGATGCTGTCACTCCTCAGGCGTGAGCCTGGCCCTCCCCAACTGCACGGGCTCCTCTGAAACAGAAGGGGAAGATGGCGAGGCGGCCGCCGGAGGGAGTGGAGACGCTAGGAAGACAAGCGAGAGAATGCAGATTCAAGTTGAAGTTCAAATTCAAGTTTATTGATTGTCATTCCATCCATATCTGTAAGTACAAATACAGTGCAACAAAATAACATTTCTCTGGACTAAATGTGCATCAAATAAATAAATAATAATAATAATAATAATGATAATTCATAATAAAGGCAGACAGATAAATGACACTGAGCAGCAGTTTAAAAAGAGACAAGTGCAACAAATAATAAAAGTGCAATAGCCTACTTGTAAAGTGCATTTAAATGTTAAAAAGTAAAAAATATGGCTAAATAAATACTGCTAAAATGAGCAAAAATAATTTATATTTAGTGCAGGATACACAGCAGTCATATGGCCGATGGGAAATTGGCGTTGCACATTCTGGCAGAATTTGATTTTATGGAGTGATATCTCCTGCCAGGCAGCAATAGATCAGTCAATGAGAGGGATGAGAGGAGTCACTCATAATGCAGAGCTTTGCTTCTGCATCTCTCTTTGAAAATATCTTCAATCGAGGGGAGTGGGACTCTGATGACCTTCTCGGCCATCCTCACAACACGTTGGAGAGCCTTCCTGTCAGCTACATTGCAGCTGCCATACCAGGAAGTGATGCAGCTTCTTAGGACATTCTCCACAGTGCTATGATGGGAGGAGTATGGGGGGAATTCTCACCTGCTTCAGCCTCCTGAGAAAGTGCATCCTCTGCTGAGCTCTCTTAACCAGGTGCGTAGAGTTGGGGGTCCAGGAAAGATCCTCAGAGATGTGGACACCAAGGAATTTAGTGCTGCTGGTCCTCTCCACAGGGGAGCCACTAATGTGCAGTGGGGAGTGTTCAGCCTTCGACTTCAAGTCCACAATTATCTCTTTTGTCTAGTAACATTAAGAGACAAGTTTTTCTCTGCGCACCAACTCACCAGCTGCTCCACTTCCTCTCTGTAAGATGTTTCATTGTCATCACTGACATGTCCCACCACTGTTGTGACATCAGTGAATTTAATGACCTGGTTAAAGCTGGATTTGGCAGTACAGTCATGTGTCAGTAGGGTGAAGAGTAATGGACTGAGTACACAGCCCTGGGGGGGGGGGGGGGGGCATACTCAGTGTGATAGTACAGACATCTTAGTGTCAACATGGACCATCGGTGGTTTTCCTGTCATAGAGTCCAAAATGTAGTTGCAGTTCGAGGTGCTCTGTCCCAGCAGGGGGATTTTCTCTATTAGCTGCTGTGGGATAATGGTGTTACAACCTGAACTAGAGTCAATAAACAGTATTATTGGCATTTTTTTTTCTGTCCGGGTGAGTTAGGATGATGTGCAGGGTGAATGAGATGGTGACATGCATGGAACGATTGGCCTAATATGCAAACTGTGAAGGATCCAGTGAGGATGGCAGGCCGACTATGAAGAAACTCAAGAACAATCTTTCAAAACATTTCATTATTACATAGGCCAGTGCCACAGGTTGATAATCATTGAGGCAGGTTGCAGCTGATGTTTTGGGCACACGGAATTACGGTGGCAGTTTTGAATCTTGTGGGTACAACAGCCTGCTTGAGAGAGGTGTTGAAAATGTCTGTGAAGACTCCTGCCAACCCAGCAGTACAGTCTTTTAGCACCCCGCCAGGAATGTTGTTGGGTCCAGCAGCTTTACGTGGGTTGACCGTACTTAACATCCTCCTCATGTCAGCTGTACATAAGTTAAAGTACCTGCTCGTCATCGAGGGGTTATCTTTCCCCTGGCATGGGATTCAATGCCTCAAACCTGGCATGGAAATCATTCAGTCTATCGTGAATGGAGGCATCAATGACCTCAGGTTCTGGTGATATTTCATAGTCTGTTACAGCCTGAAACCTTAACCACAAACGTTTTGTGACTCTTGAGTCGAAGAAATTACCTTTCATCTTTTGAGTGTATGCCTGCTTTTCCCTCTTGATGGCTTGGGAGAAGTCAGTTCCTGCAGGCCTGAGGGCTACTTTGCCCCCGATCTGAGGGTGGCATCTCTGGTTTTCCGCATATTTCCAAACTTCAACCATCATTCATGGTTTCTGGTTTGCGGGAGGTGATGGATTTGATGACTGTGCCATCTCTAATACACTTCTCAAAGTAGTTATTCACAATCTTAGTGTATTCCTCAACATCAACGTGGAGATCCCTTGTTGTTGCCTCCTGAACTTACTCCATTCAGTGCATTCAAAACAGTTCTGAAGTGCAGATGTTGCTCCCTTAGGCCAGACTCTGATGTGCTTCTGTGCGGGATTACTGCATTTCAACAATGATCTGTATGCTAGAAAATGCAAGACAGTTATACAATCTGAGTCACCCAAGTGGGGGCAGGGGCAGCTTTATAAGCCTCTTTAATGTTTGTGAACACCAGATCCAATGTGTTAGCATTAGGATTGCTCCCTCTGGAAGGCTGATGCTGGAACAGGCCTGCCTTTTACTTTTCCTCTCTCATAGAGATGACTCTCAATTGTAATGTTGAGGGTAATGTGAGAGCGCAAGTCTGGAGGAAGCTCTAATGGGGTTCACGGGTCCTTTATGAGATCTGCGAGTCAATGAAGGAAGGCATCAATCAGGGACAAGGAATTCCAGCCACTGTTAGCTGCCAGGGTGCAAAACTTGATTGCTTAATCAAAGAGTTCATGTTTGCCCTGGCTTAGACTCATCAGGGCTCTAGCCATCTACTGGCCCAGGGTTGTGTTATCAAAGACTTTTTGAAGAGTATCAGTGAATAGCTGAAACAAAGCACAGACTGAAGAATCCCTGGCCCACTCAGCGATAGCCGAGGCTTCAGCTCTGCCGATGATGAAGGCTACCTTTGAGCACTCCATTGGCAAAAAGGAAGCCAGCAACTCAGAATGCAATTAGTCTTGACCAGAAAGGATGGGCAGTTCTCACAATACCCAGATAACTATTCAAGGCTAGAGAAACAAGGTGCCAGGGCAGGTTCTGGAGCTGGGGCTGGTTCAGAAGCAGGAGCTGAGGCTTGGGTCGGTTTAGAGGCTGGGGTAGGAAGGCATGCAACGAGGGGCTTGAGTAGCATCAAAAGCTGCTGAAGCTAGTCAGTCAGGTGAAAAACCTGACTGCTGATGGAAACTTAGAAGCGCTCATGACATTTAGACAGATCTCTCACCTGAAATTAGTGTTTCTTCATGTTGGAGCATCTTTTTCCCTCGTGAACGGAGAGCAACTCGCACAAAACAAGAGTTAGCAGAGTCCATGTTGTGGCCAATTCGTATTATTATGACTGGTGTAAAGACAGGACATTAAACACAGAGATCATGATAAAAAAACAAAGGTCTTTACAAGTGAGATTCAGAACACATGTATGCAGTCAGGTAGTAGGCAAACAAATCCAACAAAAATTATTGAGGAGCAAGATCTAGAGAAAGCTGAGCAGGGTCCGAAGAATCCTAGATAAACAATACACTATGAACAAGGCTCAGAGGCTGGACACAGAAGTGCAAAGATGAACTGGCACTGACAGATGGGGAACACACACACACACACACACATAATCCTGGGGAAATCAAGATAACAGACGACAGCCGGGATGGCTGGTGAAGCTTATTGGGGCAGAGTAGATAATCACATGTCAGAAACCCAGGGGCAGGAAGTGCAGTACTTCTGAAACAAGAGGAGGGGTAAGTAATTCAAAATAAAATAGCAAATTAAAAAATGACATAAAACAATGGATAAATCCCAGGAAGTAGGTGGCGATTTAACACTCATCATTTATTTGTTCCCTGGTTTCTTTGTCCAGGACTAGATTATCTCGCTCCTGCCGCTTGCTTGCCACATGCCCTATCACAGCTTCTTTGTGATCCTGACGGCTATTCCCTCACTCCAGCCTCAACCTCTTTGTGTTCGCATGTGTTGGCCCTAGTCTTGTGTCCTCACTGCCCAGCCTCAAGTGTCTCATCCTCACCATTCCCACTCCTTCTCGGACTGACCTTTTGGTTTTGACCCATAATGAGCAACTTCGTTCAATTCACCCCCAATCCCCCCCACCAATGAATGTTTGCCAATGTTCAACACAAACTTAATCCTCAAACACAATATGTGTTTCCTGTTGTGCTGGCTGCTGTGTCAAGCCTATACACTGATTAAAAGAAGGTTTTAACCCCGGACAGTTCACCTTCTAAACACAGATCTGGTTTTTGCTACCCTTGGGCCCCACAATTAATTCCTTCCCCTCTGCTATTCCGGTTAAATCCCTCCTCAAGTTTGTTTTCACTGTGTCATGGGGAGATAAGAAGCAAGATATTACCATCATCTTCCGTGAATGCTCTTTTGCTAGACTAATAAATAAAGATTGGTAATTGTAAGCAATGGAGTTGAAATGTACTTGGCTTGGGAAAAAAAAAACATTTCTATAAACCCCCTACTCATCAAAGAATGAATAAAAGCCAGAAGAGAGTGACCGCAACAAATGTGGAATTATCCAAAAAAGGGAAAACACCAGCCTATTATCAAGACCTATCAATTCAGATGTCCAGTGAATACATAAGCCAGAAACGTGGACTAGAATGACAGGCATCCGTGCTGACTGTGCACATGGAGATGTGGAGAGATAGAGGACGCAGACAAGTCACCTCGACCGCATGACCTACACCATAGAGCCAACACCATCCTTTCAGGCCTGCCAGGAGCTGGAGGTTGGGCTGATGCATTGTTTTTGCAGTGGACATCTCTGACCAAGTGTCTCCATATTTCCATTGCCATAACCTGGGAGGCACGGTGGCACAGTGGTTAGCACTACTGCCCCACAGCAAGAAAGACGTGGGCCGGAATCTGGCCGGGGGCCTTTCTGTGTGAAGTTCTCATGTTCTCCCTGCATCTGTGTGGGTTCCCTCTGGGTACTCCAGTTTCCCCCACCCATAAATAAAACATGCATTACAGGAATGCTCTTACCAGTACCCCTGACCAAAGAACTGGCTGCCCACGGCTCTTAATAAAATTATTTGTGCAGAAACTACCGAAATGATAACCACGTCAAGTTTTTGGACGTTTTAAGTTACCTAATTATTGCGTTAGTGAAAAAAAGCAGGCAATAAATGAGGATGAATATGATTTCACTGATCTATATATATTCAGGCCATATAAATTTATAAAGCTAATTACCAATTTCATTCTTGGTATCTTCCAAAACATTTGACGTTCACTTCTGTCATGTAAACCAGGGGCGTGTTTAGGGCCTGGCTACTGGGCTGTAATCCGGGGTATTTTTTCTTTAGCCCGGGGTCTTTCCTAACGGCTAAAAAATATACGAGTATGAACTATGAGCTCTTGCAACCACTGAGTCTTCAGCCTATGTTGTAATTTTTTCACCGCCGCATGTGTTAGAAAGTTATCGTGCTTACAGGGACTTATGTGTCTGTATTGTTCTCATAAAAGCCTCCCTCTTCCACCCGAAAGCCCAGAAACTTTATAAGCCAATTTAAGGTCTTTGCACCCACAAAGTTCACCATGGTGAAACGTGACCATGGTGAAACGTGAAACATGATTTAGGAGCCTGCTAGTAGCTTATTAGATATAAGCCTACCATTAATGAAAGAACTTCAAACTTTTTATCGTTGTGGCTAGCTATCGCTACATAAGCTAGCTTGGTGTACTCAAACATTAGAGCGTCTTCATAGCTTAACGTTGACGAACTGATTTTGAAACTTGGGATATTGCACAGATTAAATGATTTCCAATATTAACGCATGCACAGCAGTCAATTCTGTCAAAATAAGTCTTTAAGAAGTATAAAACTGTCAAATGCGTGGCTTTAACGAATTGTTAGTGAGTGCAATTAAAACATTCAAAATCGGTTTAACCCATTCGTGACATGTGTCCTTATGTTGGTTGTCTACCAAGTTTTTAATTTCAGTTAAGTGGTAAGAACTCTGTAGCGGGCACATGGCTTTGATTTTAATTTGAGTAGTTACCAGGGAACAAATAAGGAAGGAATGAGGAATTAACTGCTAGTAAACCATTAGTTAAAAGGAAGTTCTTGAGGAACTCTTAGTCACCTTTAAAATGTAATTAATAATTATTATTTTAGGAACAGAAAAAGAATTTTTGGTACACTATAAGTTAACAGGCAGTTCTTGAGTAACTCCTGATCAAATTTTTTTGGTTCTGCTAACTATTTATTGCTAATTTGTTCTTCAATTAACTATAATTTTATAAAAATCTGATTATAGTCACTCAAGAACTCATTGTGGTTCATGGGCAGTTATTTCCTCATAAGTTCCTCATTTTTCCCAGGAGACAAATTTTGAGCACCTTTCTATGAAATGTTACAGATGATTCAGTGTTGCGCTGAAGAAGTCACTGAGAGTATTCTGGCGGGACTGAAAGAATTCAGCATATATGCTCTAGTGGCTGATGAGGCCAGGGACAAACATTTAGAACAACTGTCAGTTTGTGGGCACTATATCTCTCAAAAAGATGGTGATGTAAATGAAAGTTTTCTGGCTTTAAATGCTTTTGGGTGGGCTTTAACATAGACACTATAGCAGGGTCATTAGAGCATACATTAAACAGACATGGAATCATCGTGGAATTTTTCATTTAATGTTTACGTGCAGTACTGTATCCAATATCACATACGATTTTTGCATTAGTCACTTATTTGAAATGTAAAATTTTAGGCCAGTACACTGGATTTACTTTAATCTAGTGTGAGACTTCATTATACCATTGACAAATTAATTAATTCCAATCTGCACTGAATCGTCCTGTCTTTGGGGCTCAGGCCCCAGCGTTTAAAATGTCGATACACGCCCCTGATGTAAACAAACCAAAATCCAAGACTGACAAAAAAAAAAAACAATGGAAGAACTGATTAATTTATAAAAGAAGCAAGATTATTGGGTTACCACTATAATTTAGTCACCGGCCATGCTTGCAATGGTCTATGATTCTTAAACTTTAATTGACATAATTTGCAGTGTACCTGGTTGCCTTCATTTGTACAAAGTACTTCCATTCCATACTTCTTCATGCTTAGCTTTAGTATCCAATAGCTATAGTAAACGGTGGATGATCTTTGAGCTACTGCAGGCGGGCTTGCCTGCAAAATCCGCCCTTGGAAATAATCAGAAGAGCTAATCAACACACTGCAGTCAATCCAGATTGCATCAAAATATTTCGTTTGTAACCCCATGCTGTTTGTTTTTTGTTAAAATTTCTTTATAATGAGTCTAAGTTGTTGTGTTATGCACACATGTGGTGATATTTTTAAATATAAATTTTAAAAAATTGAGTTCTCTCATAACGACAACAAATCCTCATGCCTATCCCTAATTCCTACAGTGGAAGTAGCACCCCGAAGACAGCAGACGATGTTATGGACAAGGATACATTATACAAAAATCTAGCTCGATAACATGCCTTCTATGACATTTATTTTCAATCAGCCAGCATAGATCTTTGTTAGCTTGCGGTAGTTGCGACTGGAGCAACCCAGAAAGTGGAAAATTCTGCCAGCCATTTCGGCAATATTTTCAAGAGGTAACCATGGTCTTGAACATCCCCGAAGCATTAGCTCCAACTACAGGAATTAGTAAGCTACTTTATGCTAGAGAATATTTCATGTGTACTTTTAAAATAATTTGAATATTTATCATGGGTCAGCTATATTTCTGTAAGGTAAAATTAAAGCTGCCGTAACTGATTAGGTCGTTTTCGTAGCTTCTTGTCCGAAGCCTTTGTAAATAGTCCCCGCCCCCAATTCCCAAGTACGTACAGGAATGTGCATCGCTTTCCGACAGAGGCAGAGAGTAGGGACTCAGTTACAATTTAAGGGCAATATAAACAGACATTCTCAGTGATTGTCATGTGAAAGCCTCACTGAAAACATGACCAACGCAACATTACATTAATGCAGAAACTTCGATATGATGGCTTTTTGAAGGTGTTAGCTAAAACTAGCTAGTGTCCTATAGCCACACATGCTATCGTTACACAGCTGAGCAAGCTGTAGTTGGCTACAAAAGATGAATATTCATTAATGAACTGACATTAGCAGGATTAAAAACCACCAACAGAACTATGCGAGATTGATAAAACTGCATAACTAAAACAGAGTAAAACAAAGCTTATCTGTGCAGTTGCAGCAAACCTAGCTGGGCATCACTTTTTAAACCCTTTGATTCCTTCAGTTTTCCCCATTGTGAGCAGCACCGATATGAATACAGCTCTTGGCCATCTCACGTCTTTCCTCTTAAATTCTATTTTTTCCTCTACCATACTTTGGCACTTAGGCTGTTTAACTGTGTACGCTGTCTCCGTAGTGCTGGAATTGGAAGCTTCCTCTGCTCTGCTATTGCCACAAACATACACATTTCTTCGTCTTCTTCTAGTGATTTTTTTTCCAGCAGATGGCGCACTAACTAGGCAGATTCAGCTCTGCACTTTCACAAACAGAGAGAAACACATCTTTAGGGCATTCTCTCACCTAAATGGATAGAGGCAGTCGACAACTCCACAATTTAATGAGCTGCTTTATTACAGAAGACAGTGACTTAGACACCTGTGATATCGACCAAATACTCGAAATAAGTGTTCTCTGTCGGAATGCGGAGCTATTTAACCCTCTAACACTCCGGTAAAATTTGCCTTAAATGCCTATCCAAGGCGTACCCAAAATAATTGAAAGCTGTTCTTCAACCGTTAGGAGAATATGGATGGTTTTGGTCTCTTTTGAAAGAAACACTCTGAAGTTTTTCCCCCAACTGAAGGAATCACTGTTAAGTGTGCTACTATCATTGAGTAATCTAAGTTGGAACACACTGAAGTAGAAGGTTTTTATTCTCGCCTGATTTTTTTTTTTTTTTTTTTTTTGCAGACACATGCCTGCAGACGAGTGTAGCTGGGACTTATTAGCTGAAAAATCATTAGCTGAGACCACAGCAAAAAGCTGTGACACAGGCGTTGATTAAAGCTGTTGTGATGATTATATTTTGAAATGGTCGGCATCAATTGAATCACAAGAATTTTAGCTTTCCGAAGATTTGTGGCATATGTATCTCATGAAACATGCAAGCTATGTCGTGGGCGGGCCGTCCGAGTGACAAGGGGTTTTAACGCATTTTTAAAAACAAAAAATCACTTACAGCAGCTTTAACTTTAAACCCTTTTCACAGAAGCCAAATTTGGCTATTTATGGGTTACCCAATTTGATGCTTTATAATTCAAGATTTAAGCTTCATAAAGAGGATGATTGTGGCTCAACTCAGTAAGGACACTTATATCATTTAGAATCACATCATATTTCAGTTTATTTTCATGATTTTGGTAGAGAAAATGGGCTGCAAACATACAAAATGTTCATGAGAATTCACCATTGAAACTGTAAAAAAAAATATATAATTCTGACGATTAAAAAATGGCTGGGGGTTAAAACAATACATTTCTGGGATAATAAACTCCTAGACCACAAGTACTCCTCATCTGAACATGAAATATTACACTATCCATATTTTATAAGCCAAAAAAGATAGCTATCCAGGTGGCTCCCCAAACTCCCAGAGCTTTGAAAATGGCGCACTTTCATTTAATAAAATAATCATATTTTTAACGCAAATCAACTTTGTACTCATGAAGTTCAATATGAATGGATGATTTTGTGGTTGAATTTGGCATGAGTTCATCAATATAGGCGCGCCTGGACATCAATGGTCACCACTGACCTCTCCAAACCAAAAACATGCCTTTCCTCCAAGATAAAGTTCAGAGTCTTACCCTTTTATCTACAAAGCCGCGTCAGCAAGCGCACAGACATTAGAGGAACTTCTTATTTTACGGTCAGAGCCGTAACTTAGAACTGTTCACTCAGACAGAAAGATTGCCGTTAACAATTTCAAGTTGAAGATGACTAAAACTAACCTGTGAAATGTTTATGTTTTTCACTTCTGTCCACCATGTTAATACTGCCAAACCCAATATTCTTATCGTGCACATTGGATAGTACAAAGGATGTATGTTAAACACCTCCATGCTTACTTACAAGGACCTACAATAGCCACAGATATGATTTTATTAAAATGAAATGGACTTAAGAATTGCAGGATTTGTACGCGGTCACACACGTAACAAAGGCCTCACGCGCATAACGCATGCAAAAGTTTTAAGTTTTAATTAATGCAAACAGGAATAACTATTGCTAAAGTTGTTGAAGCCAAAGTGTCATAATCACAGAACTTAATGTGAATTAAATGTAGCGATTGACCCATTTTCTGAGTCACACATGTAATGCAGCCTCTTTCTGGTCCTGTACTTCCAATGTTTTAGGCAAATATTTCAATTTCAATTTATTTGTATAGCGCTTTTCACAGATAAACTGTCACAAAGACGCTTTAGAGTCAGAGATGAGTTACTGAAAGGGCAGTGCCCAGCCTATTCCCCACTACAGCAAATGAGGCAAAAAACTCCCAGTAGGGAGAAAAATCTTCAAACCGGGGTGAGAAAAAACTCCCCAGTGGGAAGAAATCTCAGGAGGAAAGTTCCATTAAAGTCCATCTAAACAGTGCTATCAGTTGCTCGAAATATCAAGTTAATGCACCGCATTGATAGGGAAGCCCAGGTATCTTGTGGTTGTCCAATATTGACCCCCCTCTGCAACCCAATAAAAGTATAGTGCCTTGAAAAATGTCAAGAATACCTTCCAAATGTCACACACGAAACGCGAGAATCATCCTCTTACATTAGTGTGCTAATTTGCTAGGATGTCTACTTTATATCTCATGTTTGCAAAAGCCGCTGCCATCGCCTGTATTGTATTGATAGTTCATGAATGAAAAATTACACTTCAAGCTGAGGCCTTTTTTTAGCCTGTGCACCAAGGTACAGAACAAAATGTTTATCAAACTATATCAAATTATTATCATCAGGACCAGTACACTTTACAAGTAAAGAGAATGATGCTCCAGTGTAATACTATCCATTATGCCAGAAATCCATATGAGGTTGAGGGTGTGTCTGGAATAGTGAGCTAGCGTAATGCATTGTGGTAGTTGCTGTTTTTACAGCAAATGCATAGGGAAGCAAAGTAGTGTTGCGGAAAATCCCAAAATTGACTCAAAAATTATTAGAATGAGGCAGAACCTTTCAGGATAATGTACTTTAATCAAACAGAGATAAAGCCGAGCTTTCCTTTACGCAAAACCAAGCCCAGCTTTATCTCTGTGTAATAAAGTCTATTTATTCTGAAGGGATTCTGCCTCCCTCTAATAATTTTGAGTCAGTTTTTGGGATTTTCCACGACATACCATAATATATCAAGCCGCTGTGGAAAAATGGGTATGATTTGTATCCAAATCACATCATTATTAAAACTTTTAAACTCATTACTAGTCTTAAATAGCCCTCATCCCAGCTTTTTATTTGCAAGGCATTGCAGGCCTGAATGGCAGGAATGGATGTATATTCACAAATGAAATGAAGTTGACCAGATGAATCATTGTTTATCTTCATTCTGTCTGCAATAAAATACAAGTCAAAATTTAAAAGTCACAGCCACCAGTCTTTTAATGTGCATTTTCTTCATCCTAACTTTCTCTGAGCTGGACTTCTGAATGGAAGTTATGTTTGTTGCATGGTCTTCTAGCACTGTTGATGGATTAGAAGAATCAAAAATAGCTACTCCCCTTAAGGTATGATAATATGAGTTCAAGAATGGTCTAACATTCCAGAAAACTTTTCAAAGCTGGTTTATAAAATAGTAGTAAGTAAGTAGTAGTAGTAATTAGTAAGACCCCCTGCCACATGAAGAGGCAAATATATCCTTTCATTTACACCGCAGGGTTGCTATGCTATGGAGTGAGATACCAGGATTCGGTTCCCCCTCAAGCAATTAAGCTCTTAATCTCTTATGAGTTTCCCACTCACCGTAATAAGAAAGCACATCAAAGCAGCCTAATGTTGTCACCCCACAGGGGTTTGCAGGTTGCAGTGGCCCCACAGAGAGTCAAGCTAGTGTGGATAGAGGTTTGTCAGTGGCAAAATTTTAAAGGGCCTCAATAAGTATTCACTTAGATCCAAATGGCTGTACGGACGCACAGCCTAAAATTTAAGTGAGAGTCAGTGGCATCAATCTGTTCGTATTTACATTAATAGGGCACAACTCATGCAGGAATTACAACCATTTAAATCTGTGTCATTGTCCGACATAACCTTTGGACATAAATCTAGCTTCGTCCAAAGACTTTATGGGGCCCAGGGAAAAAGAATTTGTCTGGGAGACTTTTTAACCCCAAAACAAAATGTGACCTAATAGAAGCAATTCTCTGACCGCAATTTGTGTATGTACAACCATGGAATTAAAAGAGGGCGTATTTCCTTTTTTTCTCATGACTGTATATCTGTGTTCATGACTTGGCTTTCACCGCAACTTGCTACTGTTTTAGTCCCCCTCAAACTGACGACAGCATGTGTAACTTCGTAATCTAAAAGCTGTAACTTTATCCAATTCCGGACGTTTCTTTTGAGTCGTATCAGCATCGAGGTAAACCCCACTGTGTACCTTCACAGTGTCAATGGCTATTAAAGAGAATGCATCATTTGTGCTCATCTGTTGCCATGTTCAAGCTTTTTACTAGGCAGTTTTGGCTCTGTTAGCTTGCTACATTATAGTCTAGACAACAGACAAAGCAGCAACCTTCAACATAAAATAGCAGTCGCCCAAAGTGGAATCTTGAGAGTCTGGCAGCTTTTTGTACCACAGCTTTTAAGTTAACAATTTATTAGCCCAAATATCAATATATTTTAATGACACTGTATTGATTTTCTCAAATAATTGTATTTTTAACTTTACTTGCGTAGTCAGTGTAACAGCTGGAAATTAAACGACGATAAGAGCTAAGAGTTGATACCGTCCCATTAGCTAAATGTCAGTATGCAAAATTACCCAGCGAAGCTAATTAGTTGACATTACACACAGGCCTCAGTTACACTTGTCAATTCAATTCACCATCCAATAATGGCAGGATGCATTAACTGTTAGGTCTGGACAGCCCAAGATCTGATTTTGCTCACACTGCCAAATATGAGCCAGATCGCATCCCGAGGTGATCAGGACGCACTGCGATCGGAATTTGCACTGCAAATGTGATCTCACAACATTTGGCAATATTAAATCAAATAAAAATGACATATTAAATAAATCAAAATAAATTATATTGGTGGGATATCCAAGCTGGAATCTGATCCAAATCTTGCCATATGATTACAGAGATTATTTTGTAGACAAACTCAATAACCTCCGCCCCCTAAAATATATAGAAAAAGAACAATGAGCCATGCAATCTGGCTCCCTTTTGAGATTCCCAACACAGCAAGATAGCTAGTGAGAGGAGAGTGAGTCGCCTCGATGGAGTCATTTAATAAAAAGACTCCCACCTAGTGGCTGAAAATCACAAATAATTGTTTTTTATGACCCATCCCTTCTGCATACGCAATGTGCATATTTCATTTATGTACAGTAATTCCAGCTTTCACAAATATGGCAAGGAAGATGGGCACAAAATATTATGAATTATTAGAACATTTAACAGCAACCACATTATTTTCACTGCCTTTGCAGATTATACAACCCCAGTTCCGAAATAGCTGGGACAACGTGTAAATTGTGAATAAAATCAAAACCCAATGACTTTCAAATCACACCAGCTAGTATTTTATTCACAATAAAACAGAGATAGCATAGGACATGTTGAAACTGAGAAATTTTACTATTTTATCCATAAAATGAGCTCATTTCAAATTTGATGGCTGCTACAAGTCTCAAAAAAGTTGGGGCAGGGACCTGTTTACCACTGTGTTGCATCCCCTTTTCTTTTTAACACAGAATGGAGGCATCTGAGCATTGAGGAGACAAGTGTCTTGAGTTTAGCCACTGGAATTTGATCTCACTCTTGTTTAATACAGGCTTCTAGCTGCTGGAGAGTTTTGGGTCTCCTTTGACGGACTTTTAATTTAATTATGCTCCAAATGTTCTCAATCTGTGAAAGATCAGGACTGCAGGCAGGCCTGTTCAGCACACAGACTTTTCTACTACGAAGCCATGCTTTTGTAATAGCTGCAGTATATGGTTTTGCATTGTCCTGCTGAAATACACAAGGCCTTCCCTGGGAGACATGTCATCTGGAGGGGAGCATATGTTGCTCTAAAACCTTTATTTACCTTTCAGCATTCATGGTGCTTTTCAAAACATGCAAGTGTCCCACTCCATATGCACTAATGCATAACCATACCACCAAAGATGCTGGCTTTTGAACTGGATGCTGATAACAGCAGGGGTGGTTTTTCTCCTCTTTAGCCCGGAGGACACGACGCCCATGATTTCCAACAAGAATGTCAAATTTGGACTCGTCTGACCACAGGATACTTTGCCACTTTTCTGCAGTCCATTTTAAATGAGCCTTAGCCCACAGAACATGGCAGCTCTTCTGGGTCATGCTCAACAATGGCTTCCTTGTTGCAAGATAAAGTTTTAGGTGGCATCTGTGGATGGCACAGCGGACTGTGTTTACAGACAGTAGTTTCTTGAAGTATATCTGGGCCCATTTAGTAATGTCAATGACAGAATCATGCCGGTGAGTGATGCAGTGGACTCCGAGAGCCCGAAGATCATGGGCATCCAGTAAAGGTCTTCTGCCTTGTCCCTTATGCACAGAAATTTTTCCAGTTTCTCTGAATCTTTTGTTGATGTCATGCACTGTCGATGATGAGACCTTCAAAGCCTTTGCAATTTGACATTGCGTAACATTGTTTTTAAAGTATTCCACAATTTATTTTATGCTAGCCTTCACGGGTTGGAGAGCCTCTGGACATCTTTGCTTCTGAGAGACTCAGCCTCTCTAAGACATCCCTTTTATAGCTAATCATGTTACACACCTGATGCCAGTTAACTTCATTACTGGCTAAATGTTCTTTCAGCTGATTCTCTTATATATGAATTGCTTTTCAGCCCTTTTTTTGCCTGTGTCCCAACTTCTTTTAGACCTGTTGCAGGCAGAAAATTTGAAATAAGCTCATTTTGTGGATATAAATGATAAAATGTCTCACTTTCAACATTTGAAATATTATCTATGTTCTACTGTCAATAACATATTGGCTCATGTGATCTGAAAGTCATTGCATTTTGATTGCATTAGCATTGCATTGCATTTGTGACCTTGTAAATGAAGGTGAAGGTCATCAAAACAGCGTGGTACCTTTCCCCCCACTGAGATAAACCTAGATATCAAATATCTAGGAATATGAATCTAGTTCTTAAAATAACAACATTTATATGTTCGTACGGGCAGACGTACGAACGGACGGACGGAGCCCAATACTATATCCCCTGCTTCGCGCTAATCGTTCGGCGGGGATAACCAGAGCTAGTTAGGACAGTAGTAACTGTGGAGTGGGATGACTGACCAGTGACTGAGAAGACCAATGAAAATAGGAGTCAGCCCATAGTTACCATGTCGGTAAAGCATTAGAAGTCAAGTCCAGTTCTCCCTGGCAGCACACACTCATGAAAAAATGCAAAGCACTTGCCTGGGAGCCACCCTAATCTACAGAGCGATAAACTAACAGGCACTACACTCCAATCACAGTGCCCAATTTTCACCTGAGCAGCTTATGTCTGGCACTTCACTCTCATCCATTATAACTGTGTCCAACTTTCAGCACTTTGCAACTCCACACTATCTCAAAACAGTCTGAGCACAGCTCCACACTAACTCACAGCCCTCTGACCATAATTGCACACGAATTCACCACCCCTGACCGCAGCTCCATACTTACTCACAACCCTCTGACCATAACTGCACACGAATTCACCACCCCTGACCGCAGCTCCATACTTACTCACAACCCTCTGACCATAACTGCACACAAACTCACAACCCTGACCATAACTCCACATTAACTCATAACCCTCTGACCATAACTCCACGCAAACTCACAACCCCCGACCATAACTCCACACTAACTCATAACCCTAAGACCATAACTCCACACAAACTCACCACCATTGACAATAGCTCCACTCTAACACACAACCCTCTGACCATAACTCCACACTAATGCACCACACGACCATATCTTCACACTAAATCACAACCCTCTGCGCCTTGCTCCACACAAACTCACAACCCTCTGACCATTACTACACACTAATTCTGCATTTGGCGCACTTGAAAGTAGCCTGAATTCCGCCCACACTGATACCAAATTATACAACAGTGAAAGGAGCAGGGTGGTTGTGATCTCACTGTTTTGACGTAAGATCAATAATTATCAGTTTCCTTATACAAACCCATCTCCAAAAATGTTGTTACACTGTGTAAAATGTAAATAGGCACAAAATGCATTAACTTGCAAATCATTTAAGCTTTATATTTAACTGGAAATAGTACAATGGCAGTACAGTACAAAAGTATCAGATGTTGATACTGAGAAATGTCTTTTTTTTTTTTTTTGAAAAATACATACTCATGTTGGATATCATGCCTGCAACACATTTCAAGAAGTTGGAACAGGGGCATGTTTACCTCCGTATTGCATCTTCTCTCCTTTTAACAACACTCTGTCAACACTTGGGAACTACGGAGACCAACTGCCTTAGTTTTATAAGCAGAATTTTCTCCAGTTCTTGCTTGATGTAGGAATTCAGCTGCTCAACACTTCACATCTTCCTTGGTCATGTTTGTTGTGTCATAATGCACCAAATATTTTCGGTGCATGACAGGTCTGAACTGCAGGCTGGCCAGTTCAGACGCTTTTACTTTGAGCCATGTTGTTGTAATATGTGCAGAATGTAGTGTTTGGCATTGTCTCACTAAAATAAGGAAGCCCTTCCATGAAAGAAGACATCTGGATAGCAGTATATGTTGCTCAAAAAACCTGTATATATCCTTCAGCATTAATAGTTGTGCAGTTATACATACCATGTGCACTAATGCGCCCCCGTATTATCATGGATGCTTGCTTTTGAACTGTGCTCTGATAACAATCTGAACAGTCACTCTCCTCTTTAACCTGGAGGATGTGGCATCCATGATTTCCTAAAATAATTTCACTTTGTGACTGGCCAGACCATAGGGCTGTTTTCTACTTCCCCTCAGTCCATCTTAAATGAGCTGAGGACCAGAGAGGGTGAAAGTGTTTCAGGATCTTGTTTATATATGGTTTAATCTTTACAAGGCAGAGGTTTTAACTTGCATTTGTGGATGCAGCAACAAACAATGTTCCCTGAAAATGGTTTACAGAAGTGTTCCTGAGCCCATGCTGTGATTTCCATGACAGAATCCTGTCTGTTATCAATGTAGAGCGCCTGAGGGCCTGAGAATCACAGCCATTCAATACTGGATGTCCCTCGTCCCGCGTGTGCAGAGATTTCTCCAAATTCTCTGAATCCTTTAATGATTTATGTCTGAAGAGGATGAAATCCCCAAAGTCTTTGCAATTTTACAATAAGCAATGTTATTCTTAAATCGATTAACTATTTGCCCCTACAGTCTTAGAGTGGTGAAGCCCTGGCCATTTTTACTTCTAATCGACTTTTTTTCACCCAAATTTCTTACTGACCTGTTGCCAATTAACAATAATAAGCAGTGAAATGTTCCACCTGGTGTATTTTTTTTTTGCATTATAAGACCTTTCCATTCTTTTTTTTCCCACCCCTACTTTTTTGAACCATGTTGCTGGCATTAAATTCTAAATGAGCAGATATTTTTCAAAAAACACCAAAATTCCTGTTTCAACATTTGCTGAGTTTTTTTTTTTACCATTTTCAATTAAATTTAGGCTTTAAGTGATGTGCAATTAACTTAATTCTGGTTTTACTTACATTTTACACAACATCCCAACTTTTTTGGAAATGGGGTTGTAATTTATGAAATACCTTCTGATTTACCTTTCAGTTTCTCACCACGCCATTTTGCGAGTTGGTACTTTCCAAGGTCAAGGGTTCAAAGTCATGCCACTCTGATTTCTCCCGGTTCACGTGTGGTATGTACGAGTCATACTACCATTTCGCCACGCATGAGATCAAAATATGACCGCACGAACAGTTACCCAACACGCCATAATTCACCAACTTCTCACCAGAGCTCCACACTAACTCACCACCCTCTGACCATAACTCCACACAAACTCACCACTCTCTAACCATAGCTCCATACTAACTCACCACCCTCTGACCATAAGGTGAAAAGGTTAAATAAGCTAAATTTACTTCCTCTTTCATTTAGGAGAGAAATGGCTGATTTGTTGTTTTTTCACGATTGTTTGAATAAAAAAATTGATTTAGACCTGAATACCTTCTTAAGTCCAGTAGTCCAATGTCATGATCCACTCAAATTTAAAGGTCCGTTTTTTTGTATGGAGCAGTTTGCTGGTAGTTATTTTAATAGGTCTTGCAGGCTATGGAATGTTATTGCCTGTTAGGGCCACCTTCTCCTTGAAGTCTTTTAAAAATAAGGTATTTGAAATGTATAAATTAAGAGTTGATTCTGTTGATCTGTCCCATTCTTGTAACTTAGTTAATTATTGTCGCTGCTCAAAATGTATGCCTTTCTAAATGTGACTTTTCTGGGATTTTATGATTTCATGATTTTGGGAGCCACTGATACAGGTTTTATCCCTTGTGGTTACCCCTTGGTACAACTTTCTGTATTGAACCGGAACTTATTTCATATTGTGTTGATTTTTGTTCCATGCTTTTAATTGTATACTTTATGCTATGTTTTAATTCATTGTTGAATCCATAAAGCTTAATAAATTTAAAAATTTATAAATAAATAATTCCACACAAACTCACCACCCTCTAACCATAGCTCCACACTAACTCACCACTCTCTGACCATAACTTCACACAAACTCACCACCCTCTAACCATAACTCCACACAAACTCACAACCCTCTGACCATAACTTCACACTAACTCACCATCATCTAACAATAGCTCCACGCTGGAACTAACACACCACACTAACTCACAACTCACAGTTATGACTGCACACTAACTCAATATCCTGACCAAAACTCCACGTTAAATTGCACCAGCTCTGGCCACACTAAACAAACTTATCCAGAGTCCACCATTCTGACTACTACACCTCACTAACTAGCAACCCAAGGATTCAGAGTCCAGGGCTATACTACACTACACGAACTCACAACCCAAAGATCCACAGCCTAGTGCTCCATCAACTACTTAACACTAACTCACAACCTGAAGACCCAGACCCCAGCATTCTGACCACAGCTCCATCATTTCTATTTTAAGACTTTTATGGAATTCAATAACTCTGTGAAAATATTTATATAAGATGCTACAAGTGCTCATGCAACCATAGTAAGGTAGCAAGTAGGTGACCGAGAATGAAGGCAAATTTAGTGCCTCGGTGATATACTGCCCCAAGTCATCATAATCCCTATAAGGATAAAGGTTATCTGCAATTTAAAAGCAATAGTGGGAATGAGACTCGCGGGAAAAACTCGAGGTCACATTATGCCCTCTCCAAGAATGCACAGCTACTAGGAATCAACAACTCCTACGTCACGCTAAGTATACATTTAAAAAACAGCAGCAACAGATTTTTGACTAAGAACAGATGGGATTAGTCACGGTAGCTACTAGAAATTGAATGAATGCACTGTTGAGAATAAAATAGGCTAATCATACTGCCGATAATAAACAGATAAAACGGAAAGATACAAACCACAGACAGATGAAATCACCAAGATATGAGGCATTCCGGTCACATTGCGTACAGTGGATCAGCATATAACACAACATCAACGATCTCTTACCTTCGTCCCAGCGCAAGTTGGAATGACCCGTTTTTTCGGCGATTCCTCTTGACACAGTATAATGCTTACAGGTGATAATGACGATCAGGTCGTTCATATGATGAAATATCTCATCGAATTTAAATAACATAAACCTCAGAAGCGTGCGTCTCCACTTACAAGTGCACAGAAGTCGAATGTTTTTTTCAGCATGTCCTTGGACTAGATTCGGGAGAGAAACCCTGCATACTTGATGTTACTTACGGAGGGTTTCCGTATTCTAACGCGCAGCCAGCAGACTGACGCGGCACGAGCAGGTGAGCGGCAGAAAGGGGAGGAATCGCGAGGCGCAGCTCCGTGCACGAGCGAGATGCAGCGCGTGAATATGTGTTGCGACTCGCTGTCTGTCCACGTTTTTTTTTTTTTGGTTGAAAGGATAGTGCGTAATAATTTCGTGAGTGCATTGGTTTGTCAGCACACACGTAAGATCAGCGGCGAATTTTGGAAATGTCCTTCATATAAGTGGTGCAGTCACTTTGATGCATTGGCTATTTGTATATTCAGGATATCGTTCGCTCCAATGCCTTATCTGTGACGCTATACCGGGCATGAGTGTTTGTCCCACGAAGTCACCTCAGTGTTCATAACTGCCCTCCACCTCACCCACAACCATCATTGACGATGATGAACGAACTCTGGATTAACAGCAAATATCCCCGAAGGCTGCTCAGTTGTACCCGAGTGAACTGAGAGGAAATTACTCAACGGCCAACCTTCAGGGGTAGACCAAGTGGGCTCGCTTAAGCAATAATTAGAAATAAAACGTAGTTTCAGTGTTTCATGTTAGACACCTCCGTACAAACCTACGGGGGCATAACTGAGCAATGGAAATTAAAGGGACCGGTTCCGAGAAAATGAAACTGCCGCTTTCACGCATCTCACTGAAACAGCCTACAGCGGAAAACACATCAGTAATAATTTAAGATCACAAAGTTAGGATCGCATGACCTCCATAATAACGTGCTTGAAACAAACTTTAAAAAGTCACTGATCATGATAAACTAACACATTTTAATAGGGCGTGGGGTCACTGTCCATCGTTCGAATGTGGTCTCAGTGAAATAATATTAAGTAACAGCAGTTAAGGTTTGATATGCTACCTGAAGCAATGGCGAGATGGAACTGACACTCTACGCAGCAACACCCGACGAGAGGCGCCTGGATCAAATTCGCTCCCCCGTCAAGTGAACGTTCATTCAAGGGAGCATGAATATTCAAATATTGCAAAAATATTTTTCAGCAGTAACACGTTACACACCTCCTCACTGAACAGACTTTAACCAGGAAATTCAGTGCCACTGGATATACTATGTTCAATTCCAAGCAACTTATTTATTTTATTAAAAAAATGAGAATCAGATTTTTTTTTTTTAAAAAGGCTGTTTAAATAATGTACACGGTCTCCCATCTCCCATGGGTAGATTACAATTCTTTATGATTGCTTACACACTACAATTAAAAATTACACACAGTAAAACCTGTCACTCAAGGAGCAAAACTTCAGCCCAGATCTGCACTATCATTATCAGCTTCATAGTTTTTGCAAAACACTTGACACACTTCTCTCACACTTCTCTACATTTAAACACAGAAATCTAACATGATGTCACTTCTTTGCCATTTCAAAGCGCCACCTTTCAAAATGCCACACCTGAGAAACCAACTGATTAAAAACTGCCATCAGGTGTACAGACGCTCAGGTGCTTTATTGTAAACTCATTTATTTGCTGTAAAAAGCCAGGTAAGACTTCAAGTCTTCAATAAACATGGAAGGCAAGAGGGGGAAAAAAGTAGAAGAGGAAGAGTGAGGATGAGAGGGGGAGTCCATCAAAGAAGAGGGGCAGGCAGAGGAAGAGGAAAGGGTAGACCTGGAGGAGGACATGGACAAAGAAGACAAGGACCACATTTATCAAATGATGTGACCATGTTGTCAACCATGGGTTGACACTGAAAGGCTCGACAGAGTTCAACTGAACCTCAGCAGATACACTATCGCAACAGCAATTCGGACATTTTGACAAGCATGGGCAAAAAAAAAAAAAAATAAATAAATAAATAATCTCAGCTTTTTAGAGTAAAATCAGTACAATATAGCCAACTACACTACCTGCAACATCGCCAATTTCTGGTACCCATTTACTGCATGTTTGAAACAATTCCTCCCGTGCTGTCCTGGTTTGACCAGTTCCAGCTCGGCAAAGAGAAGATGATTAGCTTTCATTCCTCATGCTTTCTTTTTTCCCTCCACAAATGTTTTTGCTGGTTGATGATATTCTATTTCTGCTCTGATTTTCAGTTAAAAAACAAACTTGCACGAGGAGAAAAATATTTTCTTCAGTGTTCAGTACTTTTCTGTGTAGTATTTGCTTAATTTTTTGTAATGTACTTCACTCTTATTGGAAGAGATATTTCTACATCCCTGAAACTCATACTTATAAGATTAGATGCGTTTTCGATTTTACCAGTGAGTAACTGGTTCAAGCAGAATCAAATATTATAAACATTGAGTCATATGGTCACAGTACTAGGTTTTTACAAATTAATGTGAAGTTTTGAGGGAAGTGTTTCATTTTCAGTGACTTGTGTTTGTGTTAAATGCGTGTTGCATTTTGACAAAATGAACTTCGTTTTCAAAATCATGCTTAAGCAGTCATGAAAAACTCTAACCACTTTGAAACACAACTTTTTAATTTTAATCATTATGATGGATATAATCAAATAAATTAGCACTAATGTTCAAAGGTGAGGATAGAGCATAAAAGTATGCATATGCAGTCCTATAAATTCAAAGATATGTACAGATATACACGCAGATGTACGCAAATGCAAAGCATTTAGTCATAGACATTTATTTATAATGAGACAAGTAAAATCAGGTTTCTTTGTAAGAATTATAAAATGGTCTTTTTATGAAGAATAATATAAAGCACTGGTGCAAATTGTTCAAATAATACACTTTAAATGCACTGACAAAAACCAGCTGTAATCAGCTGACATTTATTAGAACACTCTCATTAGGATGTGGCGTGAAGAATAGATGTATGAGATACCACAGCGATGCAAAACAGCAAGTGTCAAACATACAGGACTGACTTAGGGGGTCCTCTGGCCAATTATGCTTCAGAGATAGCTAGAAGAGTTTCATAAATATTTTAACACTCTCCCCAGAAAGCATATAGCACAGAGGTTCAGAAATTCAGCTGCTTAAAGGTCACCCCCGCTCACTAGCAGTGACGTGTGATTTACCAGGTAAGTCACAGTTTCAGACTCCAAAGGTGCACAGTAATTAAGCAGATTGCCTTTGAATATATAGGCTGAGAGAGATTTTTTTCCGTTAGACGCACCCTATGGGGTCTGTAGCACATTAAGAAAACTGTAACCTCATAGAGCAAGTGTTTACCAGCAAAACTTAGAGTCCATTAATCAAGTTCAAGTGGGCAAATTCATTATGAATATTTTCCAAAGATCAAGATTTCACGGCTAAAACTACGGGTGAGACACCTCTCCTGAGATGCAATTATATGCTAATGCGAAAACCTGAGGCTCTTTTGGGTGCTGGAAGGAGGAGCCAGAAAAGATGGTTGATTGAAGAAGCATAGTGATAGACAGGGAGGATAGCTAGCCAGCTAAGCACTTTGTGCAACATTTATTTTATGAAAAGTGCTACATAAATAAACTTTGATTTGATTTGATTTTAATTAATAGGTCTCCGTAAAAATACTGCCACAAGCTCCATGCTAATGCTTATGGGCTCTTTCCACCTAGGAGCCCCAAGAAGCATTGCCACCTACAGCAATGGCCCTGAGGTAGCACTGCAGAGAGAAATTCAATACTTTTGTCTTTCTCCATTTTTTCAGCATTTAGTCTTATGCATTTTATTTGCTTGAAAGATGCATGGAGCCTGCCAAGGGCAGGGCAGACATCATCAAGGGTGTCAGAAACAGTGATGGGCAATGCAGGGCCAGAAAGTGAAATCCTGTCCAGTATTATGATCCAGAAACCTGGATTTGATGGTTACCACAGTTCTTCAGCCCAGAGGAAGAAGTCATCTGTGAAATGGTTGAGTTCATGTGTGCAGGAAAAACAGCAGAACGTGGACTTTGCATCGCTGCTCAGAAGTCAGAGGACCGTATGAAGTCAGGTAAGCCTTCCACTCCTGTGCACAGGTGAATTCACACGCTAAATTCTGGCCTCCAGCCCCTCCAGATCACCATGTCCAGCCTGAGACTGAACTCAGAGAGTGTGAGTGGGATCAAAAAAGACAAGAGGGAAAGACAGAAAAATAATAGAGACAGAGAGAAAGATGGAGAGACTTGGTACATTGTACATACTTCTTTCAAATTATCATTCAAATTACGAAATACACGGTGGTGTTCTTTTCTAGTCTCCAACCCCGTGAAGCTTCTACTCAAATACAGGTGGCCATCCTCAAGCTATCAATTCTGAGCAATTCCATGAGAAAATGGCACTTTTTGAAGAAGTTGAGGAATTGACCCCCATGGAATTGAATTTAACTTAGCACATACATATGGGTGTCTCATGGAAAAAGTCAGATTTTTAGGTTCGTTTCTCACTTTGCCTGCTGGTGACGCCACCTGGAAGCGACTAAAGTGGCGTAGTTTTGCTGTTGACACCACATTTTATATAAACTATCATGACCTAATGGTATGCGGTACAAATATATTATACTTTTGTCATGATCTGTGACTCTTCAAGTCCGGTTAGACATGAACACCACATCAGGTTAACTACGTTATAGAGGTGGAATTATTTGAAAAATACCAGTAATAATTGAAAATGGAAACAGGAATAAAATACTATCCCAGATATATACCAATTTAGAATAGTTTATCATTGCATGCCCTCATTCCTACCATCAGCCCACGATGTCAAACCTACGGGATGCCCGCTGGGTGGGAGGGCGAGGTTTCTTTTCCAGACTTCCCACTTTGGTGTGTACCAAGCCATGGGTGTTGATGCAAAATTGCAAAATGCAATATTGCGCCATACGGGCTATAACCTGCTAAGCTCACTATCAATAGGCCTTAAATAGCCCTGTAGAGACCCAGGATCTAGCGTAGTAGGGCTTGCCTAGGGCTTGACTGGCTCGAAGGGTAACATCGACCCAGATCCAACGAAGGAGGCCATGGACGGCTGCTCAGGGCCAAGGCCAAGGAGCACTTCTGGCGCGCACTACCATGTGCCGTCAACCCACAGTCCAATTCCAAAAACAGACTGAGGGAAAGAACTAGTCACATGCTGGGTTGACACCATTTCACTTTGGATGACATGAAAAGTATAAAACAGTAAAACAACTTTTGTACTAAACATTCTGTCTTCATGTATATGGTTGTGTGACTAAGATTATGGCTCAGAGTTCAAATTATGGACTGTTATTTTATACAAGTACAAGTTATATGCTGTCGATGCATGTCTGCATATGTACTTATGGTCGTACTCCTTTTACGTTAGTTCTTTTTTGGCATTTAAAAATTTAGGACTGATAACGTTTTACAACATGCTATACATTTCAGATTGTGCTGTACCTATACTTGGTATATGTGTGGGAATACGGAATAGGGTCAGTCCATATCTAAGCATCCAGACACTCCCAGATGACCCCCTCAGAAATTTCTCAAAAAAGTAGTATTAAAAAGTATTAAAAGTATTATAAAAAGTATTAGACCAATATCCCTAATAGTTTTGAGGTGATGGCCCGTCATAATTTTAAGTATTTTTTTTCTTTTAATTTTGAGGAAATTGTGTTTCGTCCAACTTTGGGCTTCCACTGCTCCTCTATTATTGAACCTACAGATCAGATTTTTGTTTTCCCAGGCCAACGTTTCCCCTAGAATCAGAAGTTCTGGTCAGATTAGGTGTATCTACCTTGGTTGCTCCACAATAGGGCTCCTAATTTGGCCGAAAAGCCAAAAATCGCAAAAATTGCTGTACTTTTTAAATGCTACAGATCAGAATGTTTAGGAAATTCAAGCTTGCAATTTTTTTTGTGACCATTCCTGATACCTCTCATGGGTAATCCACTTTAAACTTGTTTGCATCTTGGCAGGAATGAGAAGAAAAAAAATTTCTTTTAATTTGCTTGTTTTTCATTTTATGGAAAAAATAATTTTGAAGTCCATGGTTCACCATGTGCGCAATTGACCACATCCTTGAAATCTTTACCATAGATTGCTATAGTTGTCAACTTCATCTGACAACAAAAACATGGGATGAAAACACTAGCATAGAGATTTTACGAAGGCTGTAAGGTACCCCAACTGGACTGTGTATACAGAAAATTTGCTGGGTAAACAAAATAACGCCACCTAAACATAGGCACAATCTGCAATGAAATGGTCCATTTTGAGTTTTCCTTCAATTTTGGCTCCGTCTAGCTTGAAAGTGTCAATACTACCAAAGAAATGCTTGGTGTTCCTTAATGTAGAGTTCCAAAAGCACAACAAATGACATTTACCACCGTAGTACATATCTGGGTTACTGAGAAAATCTACTGCAAAAATGCACCAAAAAGAAATTTCGACCATCTGCTGACGTCTATCCAGGTTTGAAGTGTCACAGGTCATGACAAAAGAATAACATATTTGGTACTGTGTATCCTTAAGTCATGATAATTGATGCAGAATGTGGTGTCAACAGTAAAACAGAGCCACTATAATGGCTTCCAAGAGGCGCCACCGGCAGGCAAAGTGAGATACAGACCTAAAAATTTGGCTGACGTACCTACCTATGTGGCAAGTTTCATTCAATTCCGGGGGGTCAACTGCGCACCGAATGTCAATTCCTTGTGGATTTGCTCTTAAAGCATTAGTCAGTGAACTACACCTATAATGCAGCTAAAATGAATGCATGATCCAGTGTTAGTAAAGGCAACATTGCATAAAAGCCACACAGAACTATAATACAAGTGGCGCATTCAGAGTTCTATAGTCAGTGCAACATTTTATATATCAAGTGCAGATTTTGTCAAAATATTAGCATTAAAGTGCATTGAGAAAGACAGATAAGGCCGTGCATTATTTGACCTGAAAGTACTGTACAGTAGTGGATTTTGAAAATGGAATGCAAAAAACACAAAATAATCTAAATATTGTTCTTGCATGTTAGAATGAATGACGGAAATTCTTGTATAGGAGATGTCCATTGGATTGAATTCAGTCGGTTCAATTCTTGGATTTGAAAATTTCCATAATATTCATTGTGCATTGATTGCAAAGTGACTGAATAGAGCTTAAACCCAAACACTGAGGCTGGCCATAACAAACCCATTATGATGTAATGCACTATCCAACTAAAATGAAGCTGTGGTTTTGAGGTCTTATGGTAGAATGAATGCTTCACCCATTACCCTTATTTATCTGTTTCCACACTAACTGACAATTTTTCTGGCTTGTTTTCGTTTGTCCAGTTGGGTTTTAGTCAAAGCCGCAGGCTTAAAGGGAGCAGTGTGAAATTCGATTGATGTCACTGACATGGCTGAAACTATGCCATAAGTACACATCTGTTTCTTGAGAGGTAGGGAATGTGGGCATTTAATCTAAGCAGAACACAGACAGCCCTGTAAGAACATGGTCTGTTTAGCCACAATAACAAAGTTACTGAGGGCAAAGTCATGGAAAAACCAATGATAAGATCAGCCAAATACTTTTCTCCTCTCTACCCTCTTATGCTCTACTGTCCTTTCTCACCCTTCCACTCAGACTCTTTCCCTTCGGTTCTGTCTATCTTTTCCTCACTCTATCTCTCAGTCTCTCTTCCTCCTCCCCCCACAGCATAACTCCCCCTCCCTCACATCCTCTCCCACTCCTTCTTTCCCTCCTCCCTCTCTATCTCCTTTACTTTCTCCTCACTCATTTTCTGTCTCCCTCCTTTCCCCCTCGAGCTCTCTGTCCCTCTCGGCTCTCTCTCTCCCTCCCTCTCCCTACTGTCTGACAGCGTAGGTCCGATGGCTCCTTTTAAAGTGCGGAGCTGCAGACTGCCAAATAAAGAAATCGTTCTTCTGAGCCAAAATCAGACCTCAATAATGAGGCTGTGCCTCTGGAACTCCACAGAGTGAAGAACTGAGGATGCTGGGATATCAGCCACATTTATCACCAAGGTGCTGAATACAGAAACACAGAGAGACAGACTAATCACAGAAATACTCCGCACCACTGGTCACTAAGTTAATGACCACAGCGAAACTATTAGACGGAGAGCAGCACATAAACATAAAGGGATTCTGAACACATGAGTCAGTGAAACACTGTACACATTAGTCACAACAAAGCTCAACATGCAACATTCAAGTTTAGGAAACTCTGGCATCATAGTCGAATCGTTTCACTTTTAACTAACTGGTAACACTCAACTTGAAGCCCTCAATACAATGCTGACAAAACACTGCTATACACAATGCATAACATCTAACACAAAATGTCATAACCAGTGAACATAGAGCTGACATAGTACTGTTAGGCTCTAATTGGGAAATTAAATGGCATTTTCATTTAATCGTCACCTTGTGTCACTGAATAAAGAGATTCCTTCTCAAAGTCCACAAACCCAACAATTATTTTATATTAACAATTAATGTATTTGTAAATAATCTCCTTTTGGGCTACAGCTTAGGGCTATCGCTAACACTACTGAGAGGAGAGCAATTAAAAAGAGTACAAGTGAGCAAGAAGATAAACAGGGCCTAACCACGCAGATCTCCTGCACGCAACCTCCGACTCTGCACCCAACAAACGCGTGTAACTGGCCTGCGCAGCCTAGATGGGAAATTCTGACCCCATGTAAAGCTGGATTTATGGTTCTGGGTCAAACCGACGCCGTCACTACGCAGAGCCTCTGCGGCGACGTGAACCCCCACCACAGAGCCTCTGCGTCGCCTGCCGTGCACCTCGAAAATTTTCTAACTGCACGTCAAAGCGATGCAGACCGCAAGGTCACTGATTGGTCCACTCTACTCGAGTCTCTCGTGGTTTCACGACAGGTCATTCGGAAACCTGACGCCACCCATCGGTTTGTCGGTGAACTGCATCGGGGCACAGCAAGAGGCAAATGACCTCAACGCAGAACTTCGAAAGGGCCACGACGGTGTCGAGGCGACGACGTGCCCTTTGAGTGGAGTCGACGCAGAACCAAAAATCCAGCTTGTCTTACCCCTCAGCGTGCCGGACGAGGGGTCACGAGGGGGCGTCTTTAGCTGGACTTTTTCGTTTTGACCAGCCCCTTCTCCACAAGGGTCCTGTAAAACTCCTGAATGTAGGTGTAAACACACTTCCAGTCAGGCTCAGTCATCCGAACCATGTCGTCCACGTCCAGAAGGGCAGGACAGTCTGCCAGCTTCCTGGAATGGGTGAGGGGGGAGGGAGGAGGGTGAACAGGAAGAAACTCAGGATGTGAAGAAAAAGAAATATGAGTGACAAAGGAAAATGTATGGTATTCCAAAAAAATGAAAGAAAACAAGATATCAATGATAAATTAATTAGCAGAAAGCAAGTTCCACACAGATACTTCAAGGATGGTACATGTCATCAAGTTTTTAGAAAAACCGGGTTCACTTAAGCAGTAAGTTTGTTAAGCAACGTAAAGCCAAATGGCTTGGCTTTGTCATTTTGTGTCAAGTCATTTAACAATGTATGTATTTTCTTTCATTTTATGTTATGTTCTGTGATGTTAAAACCGAAGCGAAAGTGTATACTGTTTAGTGTGAGCAGACCGGCGAGAGAATGTGGATTTTTAATGCCATCAAAGAACAGCTTGTGGCTGTCTGCACTGGCAAACAATTATGAGACCATCCGGGCTATTTGGACACCACTACAGACCTGTAGCTGCAACAGAGAGATAACAACCACAAGAGAGGAATGATCTTCGAGAGTCAACAAAGTACCAAATGAGCTTGTAAGACAAACTTTTTTCACCAAAGCAGTCATTTTCTTGCTAAGGTTAAGAATAATCATCAATAATCAAGTGCAGTCTTCCAGACAAGATCTTTTTTTTTTTTAGATCATTAAAAATTGGAAATCAACTGCAAATAAATGTACCTGTAAGCAGAAATATTTAAAAAATAGGGAAATTCTACAATCGCACATATAACACGCAGAAAAAAAAAACTCCAGTCCATTCAATTATAAATTGAAAACCCCCTGCAACAATACCACCAGAAAAAAAAAGGCTTGCATGACTATGAAAGACGTTATCTAAATGTTGATGCCCTGACATAAAATTAAAATTTTAAATGCGTAAGTATGCTAATTTTTCCCGTTAATGAATGATAAACAAAATTAGAGGTCAATGGAAGAACAGGCACCTTTTGGTTTGTTGGGATTGAAGGTGCCAAACAGCTGAAACTCGAGATCTGAGTACTTAAGAATGTGTATTTGTGTGTTTCTGTGAGAGAGTTTGTTAATGAGTTTATGTATGTACGGGGGGTGGACAAAATATCACAAGCACCCCATGTCAGAGCCACGTCAAGCTGAAAATTGTATGTATCCAAAGCACAATTAATAAAGATTCTATTAATATTAATATAAATGATTCCTATCATGATAAATACTGAGACACACAAGCGTGTGTCTGTTGATAAAAGGTCTAACCAGCAGCAATGAGGATACATCAAAGGGACAAAATGGTTGTTCCTGAAAGGCAGGTGCACCTGCCAAAACAAAACTGAAAAATTATTGAAAGTGGCAAGGCAAACTGTGTGAAATTTCTTTATTATATATGCCATGCACCAAAAGAAAAGAAAACAGCACATGCCAGAGGAAAAAAAAATTTCAGCTACAAGTCAAAGGTCTGTTAGTGGGACAGATGGATACTTGGTTTAACAGCTGTTAGCAACCACAGAACTAAAACTAATTATTAACACAGAATTTAATCAATCCATTAGTGAGCCTTTTGTCGTGAGCTTCAGAAAGTTTGAATAAATGTACTGACCCTGTATCGGTGTTCAGTTTATGTATGCACTTGTGAGAGTTTGTGAGTGCATGCACAAACGTTTGAACATATGTGGCAGAGACTTGTGTGCATATTTGTGAGGGTTTCTGTGTTTACCTGAATGCACACACATGCTAATATGCATTGGCACTCACTCAGCAGCGCGGAAGGCAGTCTCAAAGTTGCGTCTGCGGTCCATGGGGTTGAGGGTGGAGTACTCGAATGCGTGGGGGAAGAAGTGGTGAACGAGAGCGCAGAACGCCAACCCATCACTCCAACTGGTGGAGAAGTTCTGAATGTCCACTCCCTGTGGGAGAGGAGGTGGGAGGTGAGACCGCAACCAAATGCAGGCTGTAAAGCATTTTTATTGTGGCCATTGTTGTTATTGTTGTGCAGCACTGGAGGCAAATGCAGAGGCTAATAATTAAATGCACTTGTAGTGCATGAATGAGTACAATGCCATTTGGCAGTGTGGGTTCATTACTCAGAGCTGAGTGGGCGAGTGAGATGTGGTGCAACTTGCTGTCTATTAAATCTGGACGAACACACATGCACATAGGTGCACCTACGCACAAATACATATACACACACCTACACGTGCATGCTCACTCAAGAGAGCATAGGCAAGCACAGACAGACACAGTCTTACGCGAGAAAAACAAACAGCCTAAGCACATAATCTTAAACACAAACAGGCATACGCATTGTCTTACACACAATAACAGACACACACATAGGGCTATAATTTCTTGGCGCAGCCCAGGGTGGCGCAGCGTGGCGCAGCCCACGCAGTGGTAATTTCGTTCGTTGCAGCCCGCACAGTGTTAATTTTGTGCAGTGCAACACCGTGCACAGCCACTTTGGCAATTTGGTAGACGGACTTGCACTGAGACGGGTGTGGCGGCATAGTAGGGAGAGGTGTCACATATTCATCATGACACAGTAACTATTTCGTGGATAAAGGCTCCGCTAAAAGTGTGCAGAGAGCTCACCAGCTCCAACCTTGTTTACTTTCTGTGCAGTAGTAATTTGGCTGATCGGCGCACAGTGCGCACACGTCACCGAAACCTCACAGGCAGGTTTCCAGAATGTCAGGCACATTTCAATGCAATAAATAATTACAGCAACCACTATTTAATGTAACTATCTGAATCAGCGCATAAATTATAGTATCTATATCGATGGTCCTGATGTCAGATTAAAAAGAGAGAGAGAGAGAGAGAGAGTATATGTATATAGTTATTAATTGCTGTAGTATTATTGTAACTGTATTATTGTAATTGTATTATTGCTGTTTCTAAAGTTACCATGTTTTATGTATGTATGTACTGTTTATTTAATGCTTTGGCAATACATGCCTATATGTCATGCCAATAAAGCATCTGAAATTGAAATTGAATTGAACTGAGAGAGAGAGAGAGAGAGAGATGTGTGTATGTGGGCGCGTGAGTGGGTGTGTAGGCTATGTGGGTATGTGTCCTTCACCTGCTTTCACACTGGACGCGAAACAAATTTTTCACACAACTGATTACATTCAAAGTCAACGCAAAGACGAGAAAACACATGTGCATTCACGTTTTTGCATTGACTTTGAATGAAATCTGTCCTGCGAAAAAATTGTTTCGTGTCCAGTGTGCAAGCGGCTTAATACTATTATTTTCACTTAGGTTTTATCGTTTTTAGTGGGGAAAGGAATACAGCCTGATAGCTATGATCTCATACTGAGTTACGTTATACATTTATTATCAATATGTGATCTTATCTTGCATTATTGTCCATGCATGTTAAATGAGCAACTGTCGTATTTCATTCCAACTTCATAAGTTTGAATGATCTGACGTAGTTTTGTTTTGAAATTCCATTCAAGTTCGCTAATGGTAATAATTTGCTAATGCCCTAGCTAGCCAGCTAACTCATATTCGTAATGCTTAATATAGACGTAAGCGGTGCATTAAACATGCCTGAAGCTGCAAAGTAAAATGCAACATTAACGCAACATCCAGATATAGGACAGAGACTTCTTTATTCTAATTTTAAAGGTGAGGAGAGGAGCTCATTTGATTGGTGAAGATTTGACTAGGCTGTGTTAAACCCACTCACGGCTTCTCTCCTCCCTCTTTGCCACTTGCGCTGGCAGGAGGGACAGAGGCGGGACAGAGGAGTACTTGCGCTGGGCTGTGCGGGGCACAAAATTGCAAAATACACCTGGATACACCTCGTTGGCGCGGCGCTACACCCATTTGCCGCGCCAGCGCCTCGTCAACGAATTTAGAGCCCATAGTCTTGTACACATACACAAACAGACATATACATAGTCTTACACCCTAAAACAAGCAGACATGCTCATTGTCTTTGTCAGAACCCTTGTGTGAATTTCCCTTTGTTTCTCCTCCCAACAGCTTGTGTGCCTCCCCCACCAGGTGTGATGCATTTGTCTTCTCCATTCCCTTATGTGTCTGTGGCATACTATATAACCCATTGCTTTGAGTGTTCAAATTGTTAGATTGTCACTCGCTATATGCCCTTAAAACAACCAGTCAGTATCTTCCTCGTAGAGAGTTTATCGTCCTCGAGAATTATTTGTAATCACTAATGATAGTTACATACAGAAGTACTCTTCCTTGTCATATTAATTACAACAATCTCCCAAGCATTTTTCTCAGTCGCCAGGATTGGGACTGCGTTTCTGTCATTCTTCGGTCATTTCCTTTCCTCAGTTTATTATGAACACCTCCCAAGTTTTTGTGGTCCTCGAGACTGGGACTGCATACTGGCTTAACTTTCTAGTTTCTTGCTATCTGCCGATTCTGCCATGACGAGGGTGATCTCTGTGGGGCTACTGCTCTGGAATGCCACTGGCCAGGCGCGGACATGCCCGACACCCCACCACCATTTGAACTCAACTAAGCCAGTCTGCACTGGTCTCTGTCCCTTACAGTCATTACCATATTAGTATCAATAAATCCCACTACTAGATTGTACACCGTCGCTGCATTTGGTTCCCTGTCTGGATCATAACACCCCAATCTACAGTATTTGAATGGGAGCCAGTGGAGGCTTTCCAGTACTGAGTATATCTACCCACTACTGGGTATGTGTGTGTCTCACCATCGCCTTCTCTCTACCAACCACGCCAAAATAGGCCTTTCTCTAAAAAATAAGGCGCATTTTTTTCATGGTGGTCTATTATTGGATCCTGCTGATGACGAGCCAATCTAACTTTTTGATAGTTATTCAAATAAAGCATAATGTTTAGCCAAATACACCTAGAGTACAACTTAAAATTGTGAAACCATTTGCAGTACAGAGTACAGAACTTAATGCAAATGACTCAGGAGCTATATAACATCAAGCTTCTGATATGAAATGGCAAACAAACTGATATCAGCGCAATGCAAATTTTCCTTTTTTCAAGTAGGACAACATTCTGATCTTTTCAAGGAAAGTCTTCAAACACACTCAGCTCTGTGGCAAACCGGAGCATAGCCGTGCCCCTTGACCATGTCAGCATGCCCGCAACAGTGGATTCCCCTCCCCCTTCCCCTCGGTGCTGAGTGGAGCTTCAGCACCCTGGACAGTGACCATAAAGCTGGCACCTGCTCAGGGGTGCGTTTCCCAAAAGTGCAGTTGCAAAGTTAGCAAGTAACATTATTCTTCCATTCATTGTCAATGGGTCCAACTATATCGGGAAACACAGCCCAGCACTCCCAAGATTCGCTGGACCATGGACGGTTCCCACCAGCTGTGCGTCTTCAGGTTAGGCAGGCCTGGAGAACTTGCACACAAGGAGCCACAGCTGCAGGTAATTATAATCAGAGCCGATCAGAGCTCAGTGCCGCGCATTGAGTGGAGGCTGGCATGAAGTGCGCACACAAAGCTGTAAACTAACCGTGTGTTTATTTCCTCATTTAAGACTGCGATGGTGAGGAGACTGAGCAGCTGGGGAGAGATACACTGGAGATGGAGAGCCGTGAAGCAAGCAGCTACCAGTCCGGGCTGTGAAGCTACGCGGCCCACCTCCCAGAAAAAGGCTACCACGACTCTTTTTGTTTTTTTATATAACCGCAAATTGAATGACACAACTATTCGCGCTGTTCATGTGCATTTGCTTTCTGTGTTAAAAATTAAATATTAAAATAAACTCCCCGCCCTGTGAGCAGGTTTTGACCCAGCCTCCCTCCTAGACTGCACCTGTTTTTCCCACTGTCTCACAAAAGCATGTTTGCACAGTTCTCCAGCACTTACTAAAAAGGACTTTTCATTAAGGCTGAAAATGTGGCTTCCACCAGTCATCTGCAACATTCCCAGGCTTTATTGTATCCAACCTGTGACCTGTCCCTGAGGGCTTGGCGCCGGAAAAATTGTGCCACTGGCTGGAAGGATCCCAAGTCCTTTTCCTGGTTGATCACCATAAGCTGGAGTAACCCAGATCTGCCAAGTGGTTAAACCCCCGTGAGGCCAGTTGTTTGCCATTTTTCCAGCAATTTAACTTCACCTTGTCCTACCATCCTGGAGCTAAGAGCACCAAGCCTGATGCCTCATTCTGTGTTCACAAGTGCTCTGAGGGGGAGAGGACTCCCACATCCATCCCTCCTCCCCATTATTGGGACGGTTGTTTTCTCAGCGCAGCCGGTAGGTCCTGCTCCCAGTGCCTGTTTGGTTAACTGTCTCTTTGTGCCTTAACCAGCTCACTCACAAGTCCTTCAGTGTGGTCACTCCTCCCCCCCTTCAGAACACCCAGGAATTCAGCGAATCATCACCTTTATGTGCCAATGTTTCTGGTGGCCCTCTTTGGAGGAAGACACACAGGAGTTTGTCAAGGGCTATCCATGATGTCCCATTAATCTATTGTATGCGCTTGAGTTCTGAGCACCTGGTCTGTCATACACATAGTTTTGCACAGAATAACTAGAGGGCAGTCGGTAGAGTGCATTCTTCTGCCACACCATATATCTGTTCTTTTGGTAGCAGAATGGTCCAGATCACTTCCAAAATTAAATCAAGTCTTCCTTGGACTACCACCTATAATCCTGCCAAATTTCCTGCCAAACCTTTCATTACTTATCTGGTCATAACTTATCTTATAAGTTATCTGGTCAAAAATAACACACAGAGCCCCGGTAGACAGATATATTGTAATTCTTCTGGATCCAGAGTCCCGAATATGCTCTCAATCACCTGCAAAATTGAATTAACTGATCCCTAGGGTACCACCTATCATCCTACCAAATTTCGTGCCAAACTGTTCATAACTTTTTTGGTTATCCTGTTAACAAGCAGACAAACAAACAATCAAACAAACAGGGGTGAAAACATAACCTCCTTGGCAGAGGTAATAAACAGACAACATAGTCTTTCACAACAAAATAGGTAAATATGCATAGTCTTACACCCAACAACAAACATACACATAGTAAAAAAAAAACAAATAGAAAAACACATAGTCTTGCACAAAAAAAAACAGACACACAGTCTCACGCATAAAAACAAACAGACATACACTGGCTTTCACGAAAAATTAACAAATATACTCAGTCTTACATATGCGAACAGAAATATACATAGTCTCACTCTTACAATCTCAGTCACATGCATCAGCACAAACATACAAAGCCACAGATATGATCACATATATACACTGACACACACTTGGGCACAAGGCCTTGCGCGCACTCACACACACACACGCACACACACAATCTCTTGGTCACTTTTTCTCTCATACACAGAGAGGAGAGGATCCTAAGAGAGTTGCGCACAGCCATGGCCACAGCACTAACCTCATACTCATAGGTCTTGGCCCTGCACCAGTCCAGCAGCATCTGTTTGACGTTTTTACTGTTGGGAGGACCAGACGCAGGGGAGCGTGCAATTCTGCAGACTCCAGGCCGCCTGACAGAGAGATAAACATGTATATTATATTATTATGACTTATTTGAGTGAAAAGAGCCACTGAACACACATAGAAAATGTTAATATTTTTCCTTGTGATCTTATCTCTCCCTCCTCATAACACTCCCTCAGTCCCGACTTCCAACTCTCTCCATCCCACTCTTCCATCCCAGGTTCCCTCTCTCCATCCTTCTCTCTTATCCCCAGATTCCCTCTCTTTATCCTTCTCTCCCACCTCCAATTTCTCTCTCTCCCACCTCCAGGTTTCCCCTCCCCATCCCTCTCTCCCACCCCTGGTTCTCTCTCCATCCTTCTCTCCCCCTCTCCCACCCCAGGTTCCCTCTCTTCATCCTTCTCTCCCACCTCCAGTTTCCCTCTGTCCCACCTCCAGGTTCCCCTGCTCCATCCCTCTCTCCCACCCCTGGTTCTCTCTCCATCCTTCTCTCCACCGCTCCCACCCCAGGTTCCCTCTCTTCATCCCTCTCTCCCACCTCCAGTTTCCCTCTGTCCCACCTCCAGGTTCCCCTGCTCCATCCCTCTCTCCCACCCCTGGTTCTCTCTCCATCCTTCTCTCCCTCTCTCCCACCCTAGGTTCCCTCTCTCCATCCTCTCTCCTCACCCTGTGCCTCCGCTCTCTCCCTCCAGTTTCTGGATCATGGCCTGACGGGACTGTGGAACAGAGGACTTGGGCTTCATCATCTCCTTCCTTCTCTCCGCCTGTCTCCTCTCAAGGTCCTTCAAGCCACCACCTCCACCACGGACAGCGCTTGCATCCTGCCGTTCAAAAATACTGAGGAGCAGAAAGAGATTGTTGGAGGGGAAGCGCTAGTAACCGCTTTTTGTAGATTACTCAGTCCTGCTGTTCCCACAGGCAGCAGTTCTTTCAGTTTGTTTGAGTTTGCCAGAGCAATACTGCCAGATCTGAGCCTGTCATAGCTCAACAGAAAAATGGATCACCATCAAACTGGAGCCAGACCTCCATTAACTACATTCACTTGGCGGCTGTCCCCTGACATCACACTCAAGGTGAGAAGCTCAAATGCTGCTATCGTAGGAATAATACTGTATTGTTGTGTTTTAAGGTGCCATTTAAACTATAGGCATCTGACAAATCATTATCATTTCACCACTTCCCAATTAATCTCCAACTGAAAAGACAATGAATAGTGAAAATCCGGTGGTAAAAGTAGAACATCCTATTTGCTAACCCATTAGCTACCTTTAGACAACAACTAACAGTTAATATAGTAATGCACTCAATCACTTCCAAGCTAACATTACAATTTGATTGTCTTTGTTATATCATAACGCATTAAAATGCACTGGATTTATGTAATAAAGCTTGCAATGTAACGTTAGCTGTCTTTGCTGTCTTTCTACCCCGCCATAGAAATGTAGTGGTTTAGCCAATGTTTTGCAGTAGCAAGCTGGCCTATATTTGGGACCTGCCTCTTTATGACACATGCCTTTCATTCATCCTTTCATTCTGGCAAGGTAAATACACTGCCCGGCCAAAAAAAAAAAAGTTGCACGCACAAATATTTTGTTGGAACCCCTGTAGCTTTGATTACAGTGCATTTTCATCTTGTCATTGTTTTGACAACTATATAAAATGGCAGAACATTTATTTTCGATCAGAAATGCCATAATTTTTGGCCGAGATCTTGTTTTCTCTAAATAATGGTTGAACCACTCGGTGGTCTTTCTTGACCACATCCCAATAACTTTTAATGTATTTAAGGTCAGGACTTTGTGGTGGCAAATTTGTTTGTGAAAATGATTCCTCATACTTGTTTTTGTCATTCATGGTTTTCTTTGCTAAATACAGGCCAGTAACTTGCCCGTTATGAAATACTGTAACCCCTTTTCCACCATCAAGGGATGTGTCTTCCGACATGATTTTTTAAGAAATGAGTAGAGACGCGCTGCATCAGTCAGGGTTAAAATGATTATTGCCAGCTGAAACATATTAATGCAATAATGATCCAATTAAAGAATTTGTTCATTAATTTCCAAATGGTGACTTTTTTTTGGCCGGGCAGTTTATGTGACATGAAAGGGCCGGTGTGGGAGCAGGCTTTCATTGCTACCAAGCACTTACACACCTGATACCACTAATCAACCCCTGGACTCTTTGCTAATAAGCTTTATTAGTAGAATCAACTGTATAGCTGCTTGGCAGCAATGAAAGCCTGCACCCACAAAGGCCCTATCTGGGAAAGATTGGGGACCCCTGATTTAAAGCATTATGAATTGCCTTACTGATGAAATGCTGAAAGTTTGAATGCAAGTGAAATAAATAGACTGCTTCGCAGCATCAATGGCAACCAGATAAACTATAAATGTGGAACCAGGCCCAGTTGCACGGAACGCCTTTCTGGTATCTCTTGTGATCAGGAAAATCCTCTTGATGCACTCAGTGATCAAAAACTGAGAGGAAAATTTATTTCATAAATAATTAATCCTTCATCTGATGACATTTGGATAGAGATTCTGTGATTTTTAAAAAGATATTCTTTTTTTGGCATTTCAATTAGCCATTTATTTCGACAAGTCACGCAACAGCCGAATCTTCCGCAAGCAGTGGGAACTGCGCTTGTTTTTAACGGCACTGTGTCATGATTACTGGGCATGCTCATAACATTGAAGGAAGTAAATCCGCTCAACTGCAATTCAATATCTACTTCCATTCTTGCAAATCCATCTTTGTTTTGCAATCTTTTTACTGTATATATTTTAGTTCCTCAGGTATTATGCTTTTTCTTCGATGGGGTTTTCTATGGAAATTCGAGAATTCAAAGCACTACTGTAGCACTTTAGCCAAAGGAGAATGTAAAGTGGTTCGGCAACCACCAATAATCGTGATTATTAGCAATGGAAACCAGCTTACATTCTTCATATCCTCCAGCATAAGTGCTACAATAGAGCTTTGAATCCTCAAATTTCCATAGAAAGTAAATGAACTTTACTAGAGCTGCAAGAAATATGAAATGACAAGTTCTTTGCCCAGGATCTGTCTGCTGAAAATAGCCTCATGGAAATTATATTTTACAATTCTTCATTCTAAAAACAAAGAAAATCCATTAATCCCTTTTTGCAGAGTACAATTAATGCCAATTTTTCCCTGTTATGCATGAGCCTATTCAGGCTTGACACTGTAACTCAGTATTTGTGTCACAGAGACTCTGGAAAATGATTCCAGTGAGGCAAGACATTTAGAAATTTAATTACATAATTATTTAGGAATTAAATTTTGGAATTTACAGACGCTGCCATCTATATCAGTGCAAAGGGGTTAAAGTAAGTAAAATGGCATTTTCAAAGTCAGGATGTTAAGCTGAGACACATTCTATTTATCTATTTATCCTATTTTTTTACTGTTCAGAAGTTGCTTGTGTGAGTCTTCAGTATAAACCAAGTTATGTTAGTTATAGCAGCCTAATGAAATCAATTATCGTTAAAAGTTAGCCGAGTGAGTAATTGTTAGGTTGAGTGGGCAATTTATGTTAAGCTATCACTATTGATGAAATGTTCAGGAAACCATATGGATTTGTGTTTGCAAGACTGAGCGTTCATAAAGCTATGGCCTTACGCCTTTACGTTCAACGCTAATTTGAAAAGAAAATACTATTATGGTAGATTCAATTCAGATAGTAAAGATTAAATTTAGATTTCGTTTCAAGCATATCATTTCTGTTCTTACAATCACATACTACAGCCTTACCTCTTTGTTGTTACTGCATCTTATTGGTGACGTCTGGCTATTAATGATTCAGAAAACAGCTCCAGAGTGAGGCTAGGCCTAACCCTGCATTGAAGGTACTGACCCAAACTGCATATTTCTGTTTATAAATATAGTCCAATATGTTTTAAATGGTTTTCTTCCACATTTTTTCCTGTCATCAGCGGTTTCATGCATGTTACCTGTTGTTGCACGGTAGCTAATGGGTAAGCAAAAGGATGCATTACATTGAAATATGGCCTGATGCCTCTCCAGATTTTCACTAATCATTGTCTTTTCAGTTGCTGATTGATCAGGAAGCGGTGAAATGGTGACGATTTATCTGATTCTCTATGCTTATACAGGAAGAGGTGAAGGAAAAATTATTTGATAGATTCTCTATGTTTATATTATTTGCATCTGGGAACACAGCACTGCTTTCAGTAAAAGAATCTGAGCTTGCTACTCTGAGCAAGATGTCAGAGAAAAACGGATGGCATGTGAATATGGACAAAAGCTCCTTACTGTCCTACTGTTAATGAGATTGATTGCTAGAACTAGAGCAATAGAGCCAAGCTATTAGATTTACCCACCTGCCCACTTTCTTATTGCTGGTGGAGGAGGAGGAAATCTGTGTTTGAACTGGTCCCTCTGCAGAGAAAAAAGAAAGCAGTTTGCAAGGTGGAGATAAATTGATTTGTTACTCAAAGGCTAAAGGGCTGTGCTTGCTAACACAATATTAGACGTTTTAGAGTCTATTCACATGCAATACCTGTGCTGCAATGTTCTTCTATTTGAACCCAGAAAAAGAGATTGTTAAATTTTAACACTAGGTGCTGGGGAGATCACTGTATTCAGGTTTTTGTCCCAATTTGTCATTATGTGATTTAGGGGGGTAAATAGTCCCTCAAAAAGCAACTAATGACAGTTTCATGGCTTTTTTAAATTCTGAGATTGTCAATGCGATTGATATAAAAACCACTGTTCTATTGTAAAAAGTCCACCGATGCAGGAGGTAGGTCTTGGAGGTCAAGGTTCACTCACTGTGTGCACAGCAGTCAGTCATCTTCCCAGCTGTCTTCATTGCTTTGCCTGTATCACCCCCTGCTGGTCGAACCTTCTGCTCCTCTTTCTGCTGCAGTCGAGAGGCCCGCTCCTGCTCTCTCTGGGCTGAAGAGGAGGGACGGGGAGGGACAGCAGGGAAATGATAGAAAAGGGGAAAATCTTCAAAAATACATACAAGGCTAAGTCCACTCTGGGACAGACCAGCACCAGCATGCTTTTTAATAAGCCCCTTTATGGAAACTTCGTAAATAGGAAGACACAGAAAAAGTGTGTGAGACAGGCACAGGCGAGCAATGAAAAAATGCAAAACACAAACCCCAATTCCAAAAAAGTGGACACATCATGGAAAATGCTCATAATGCACATACAAGCCAACTCTACCGCTTTTGGCGGTAGACTACCGCTTTCGGGGCATTAACAGCAGCGGCGTTAGACCTGGGCTAATATCCCTCCGTTTATTGACAACAATTTGTCCTGGCTAATTCTAGATGGTTTTCCTTTATTAACACATTTTCCATTTCAAGAATAATCAAGTGGCAATTGAAGACACGGCTTCTCTCACCCATGCGATCTAAAAGTGACAAAATATTGGGCTACATTCAGTACAGAAAAATACTTTAATTGCAATTACCCAGCTGGAATTTTAATGTTTTTTCACTGTTGAATCAACGTCATGGACCATAGTTGGATCACCATTGAATTATATTTTGATTTTGAAAGATGAATCAACGTTGATTTCGCAACGTTTTTTCAACGTTGGGCATGAGTACCATTCACAACCTCCACTTTTTTGGGGGTTTTTTTGGCCAGAACAATTTTAAAAGGGGACACAAATATTTTTGGGGGTTTTTATGAGTGAGAAGGGGGTTTAGAATGATGGGGGAAATTTTTTAAAAGGAAAGGGTAAATGTGGCGTGAGGAAAAAAAAATTTGCGGTAATTCCAGTTTCCACCACCGTGCTATTCCCTCGTGACATGCACTCAGTGTACAATCTCTCCAACTGCTCCCGACATCCTTTTTTTTAAGTGTTTTCCTTTTTTCCCCCTTCCATCAATGAGGCTGTGAACAAAGGTTTACATGTTAAGTTAAACATTGCATTAGTATCTGCAGCAGGATTCGAACCTGGGAGCCTGTGGACAAAGCAATTCCAAACACACCATACACTGGGGTCCTAACTACTACACCGAGGTCCTAACCACTAAACCAACCGCGTTTGTTGCCAGCTGAGTGCATCAGTTTCCAATGGTGAAAGACAACCAAAGGTATAATTACATATATATATATATATTAATTTATTTTTCTTTCCTTAATCTATTGTTGTCAATGAGGAGACATCGATTGAATATTCATTTTGATTTGTTTCATGCCGGTGAGTCGGCTGATCCATTGACCCTAGGTAGAATAATTTGAGCAGAACAAACCATTGTTTGTGGCTGAGTTGGGTTAAGGTTAGGGTTAGGGTTAGGGATAGCATTCCCTGTGAGTTGGGTTAAGGACTTGTGAAATATTTCCGTGGCAGATATATGGAACAGTCCGTCTGGCGTGTCAGGTTACCTCTGGGGCGTTTCATTCTGAAAAAAACGCCACAAAAACGATAGAGAGTTGGCATGAATGAATGAATCAAACAATAAGTTCTTCATGTGTTTTCAGTATTGTAGAGGGTGAGTGGACTTTTCAAATCACTTGCCTTTGATTGTAGCTGCATTTTCCACAATGTGCCGACTTTTATGGAAATCGGGCTGCACATGGAGCCAATAACATCTTCTAAATTCAAATGCGTAACAGAACAACATTTTTACTGCAGATTAAAATAGAGGGGGCCCGATGCTTTTGAGAAAGATACAGACAGACAGACAGACAGACAGACAGACAGACGGATGTCCGTCCTGCCTGATCTCACCTCTCTTCTTCTTTCGCAGCTCCCGTAAGGCTGTGCGGATCATCTTCCTCACCTCAAAATCCGACGTCTCATCCAACTATTCCGAACACACCATTAAACACACATCAGGTGAGAGTGCATCCTGCGGCAGCTCAACAGATTCCTCTGCGTATGTTACGGCTGCCAAATTTAACATTGATCAAAACAGGACAGCACGGACAGCTGGAAGGTGAATCGCAACTTGGATGTATTTCAGTCAGAAGCAATGCCTGACATGGAGAGCGGGGATCTTTTTCTGAAACTGTTGCCAAGGTGCAGGTGTTGGGGGGGCTTGCTTCCTATTATTATCAAAAGCTTTTGTGGACAGTAGGGGAGGTGGAGTGTTGCACTCAGAATGCATTGCAGCTGGGGGGGGGGGGTGTTTCAGATGACAATTCACTACAAACTGCCAGCATAGTGATGAATTACTCAGGCCAGATATTCTATTGTCTGGTTATGTCCACAAACCAAACCCATTGAAATGATTTTAAAAGCCCGGCATTTAGACCTCTAGCAACTGCGGTTGTCCCTGTATGGGTGCGTGTGTGAGTGAGTGAGAGAGAAAGAGAGCGAGAGAGAGAGAGAAAGAGGCTCTCGCACCATCCTGTCCAGGGCTTCTTCATCCTCAATAGCAGCCAGCTGCTCGTCTGTAAGTTTGGGGACATCTTTGGGAGACCCATTTGCAATGTACCCCCCCTCATCCACGCGGCTCTTGCCCACATTCAGCTCGACCTCAGGTTCCATCTGGAAACAGAGAGAGGGAGGCAGTGGAGCTCAAAAGAGAAGAGAGGACAGAGGATGTCAAAGAAAAAAAGGAGAGCCGGAGAAAGCAGGAAAGGAGAGGCAAGGGAACAAAAGACATTGATAATGGCTTCCCAAAAAAAAAAAGGCGCTGTTAAAAATTCAGCAATCGAAACGCATTAGCGAGCATGCCCTTAATAATGACAGGGTTATTGGAACTTCCGTTCGGTGATGCGAATGCTGAACGCATCTGCTGGAGTGTTTGTGCCAGAATCTACAACAGACTGAGAGGCAGAAGCTGAAAGGAGTAAATACAAAAATGGAGGTCAAAGTGAAGTTCAGCTCAGCTGCCTTTATTGCCAATGTCAAGCACTGTACTCAGACAGACTATTCACAAATGACCAGTGGCAAACTGCTACCAAAATAACCAGTAATAAAACAAGAAATGAAGAAAACTAAATTTCCAGAGAGCTTGACATACTTTCCCAGAGCTTAACTTGGATATCTGGATTGCAGTGTCTAATTGCCAAGCTTTATAAATCACACTGCTGCCACTGAAGGAATTACAGCACTCCACAGAGATATAAACCAATGCACAGAGGGCTTAACCCACAACGCACGCAAATAATAATAATAAACGATACAACCGCTCAAACCAGCACAGAGAGTAGTACAATATGACCACTCAAGCCATAACACACACAAATCATAATACAAAACATGTAGCACAAAATATGAGGTGGAGGGATTTTGGGTATTAATGAACTGGAGAGGACAGAGAAGCATAGAGGAAAGGTGAAATCAAATAAATGCCATTTCTGCAAGAATCTCCAGATATTCCTCTCTTGGGCATCTAAACCGGGTGCACAGGGCAACCTGATTATTGTTTTCGCTGCCAAATTTGAGTGATACAGAATCTAAGCTGATTTAGTCCTTAAATTTTTTTCAAAAATTACTCAAAAATATATTTGAATAGTAGGGGCAGTGTATTTTTATTGGGCATCTGCTGTACAAAGTGTTTTCCGGCCTTTAAAGGAACAGATTGGAGGGATTGCCTGATTTATGGGACTAGAGGGGTTATTGACAATATTGTGCATTTCTGCATGTTGTTTGTTTCGACATAACTTTCGATTGCAATGGCTGTCTATAGGAAGATTAATTCATTTGACTGCTTTTTCAGCTAGAGGTAAGTCTGCCAAAGCAATGACTGACAGTTTGGCAGGCAGTAAGGAAGTGAGTATGCAGGCAGGCTAGTTTACACCCAATTCTGCACTAGGCTAAGTATATCACTGTGCTGGTTAATTAACGGCCAACATCACAACTCTGTGAGCCTGTTTTACTATACAGTCAGTATGAAAACTGCAACACAGTGCTATAATGACAGCTGTTATCAAGCACAGCAACACAGAAGTATCACAGCAGTCATCATCTCTGCAAAGCCACTCAAAACAATAAAACATCAAGCGTAGCTTGACCAGATATTGGAAAGATATTGGAAGATGCATTATGTGCTTATCTCACCCTTTCATAATATGTTACGCGATGTGGTTTGTCAAAAATCATGTTCAAGGTCATGATATGGAAATTCTCAAGGTCAGTGGATGCTATTAAGGTCATCAACGACCACTTCTACAAACCAATGGCTTATTAGAGAGTCAACACCCTAACATTTGTTCAAAATTGATGTTAATCAGATGACAATTGCAACCAGGTAAGTTTATTATGCGATTTTCACATGGACCCTTGCAGCAACCTTGAGCAATGACCTAAGGCTCTGAAATTCTGCCAATTACATCTGCATCTTAAAATTACTCAAATGCTTCCATAAAATGAACAATTGTGCTTGAAAAAAAAAAATTCAGCCAAAATTTTTTATGATGTCATCATCACGTCACATGATGTAATTTTCAAAAATCTATTACGGATTTGTGAAGTAGTCGTCAATTCCTTCATTTTGATATATTACTTAATATAGCAAACAAATAACAATGTAGCGCACAAATAACGCTCAAGATCATATTTTGGTGACCTTCGGCATCAGGCTCTCACCATGAAGGGCAAGGTTGATCGCTTATACAAACTAATGGCTTACCAATGCAGGACAAAGCTCACTTTTTAAAATTACTATTTTGGGAGTTTTTCTTCCTAATTAGATAGTCCAGTAGAGACAGGAAGAGATGGAGAGAAGACTGGGGGAGACATGTTTTAAGGGGCCTGGGTTGGTTTCATATCTGGGCCACTCCAGGAAGGACTCAGCCTTTAAGTGGTATGTGCACTTAACTGATGTTCCACCAGGCTGCCTCCAGGCAAAGCTCACTTCTTTATATATGACTTTGTGGTGACCTTGAGCTTTCACCTAGACTCATGAGTTTCTGTGTATTGAAAGACCTGATGTGGGTGTACTCATATGTTGAATATGACTGAAATCGAATGAAATTAAGGGATGATATTGCCACTAGAAGTGAATGCCACAGACAAACAAACAAACAGACAGACATCCAAGCAACCAATCAAGTGGCAGTCTTGCAAATCGCATTATTGGCAACACTAATAACAGTCATTATCATAGTGCAGCGATTTCAACTTAAGTCACTATCACAGCGCAGCAACACAGAACTACAACAGCAGTCACTCTTACAGCACAGCAATACTCAACGCAGCAACATCCATGAATGTAATTTAACTAATACAAATAGGATGCTCATTTCATTGCCTTCACTACAATGGAGGACTGTCTTTATCCCGCTTGCACTTTTTTCTCTCTGTCCCTTTTACATAGACAATTTGTCTTATGTCTTTTTGCTGATCGGCTCCAATTGCACTCCTCAATACAGCAGCACCTTGTGCATTTCTCTATAAGTAATTTCTGTCTCTCCTGTTCTAGATTAGTAACACCTCTGTCCTCTCTGACTTTTACACAGCTGACACAGTCAGGACAAACCAGAGTATACATGAGATTCAGTCCCTCTCTTTTTTTGTAATAGAAATAGCTTACCTTCACTCCCAGATTTCCTTACGGTCACACTGATGCTCCTGTACAGGCGAGAAAACAAATTAGAGGTAAGAAAAAAAATCAGGGAAGCCCTGCCTCTTCCCTTTCTCTCCCTCAATCTCACTCTCTCTGACGCACTCCAACAAACTACCTCAAAGAATATAAACACGCCTAATTGTAACTTTTTTTTTAATTTGCCACCCAACCTTGGCACTGCGTACAGCATGTCCAGTTCAGGCAGCGGTCTTGTGTATCAAACTGATACTCTTCTCTCGAGGAAAATGAGTAGTTAACTGGTCATTCATACCTCGTCTAACAATGACTGAGGCAAAGTGAAAAACTGTTTACTAGTCTGATCAATCAAAACGTGACATTCTTTTTGGAAATCATGGATGCCAGGCTAGAGAGGAGAGGGACCATCCAGCTAATTCTTAGCACACAGTTCATGAGCCAGAATTCACAATGCCATTACATCGATAATGCTGAACTATGTTGCCCTCGGAGGGTTTCATGGCTGAGACATTTGTCTGGGATCCCTGTGATCAAATACTGGCCACGCCATTACTGACCATGGCCGGAGATTCGCATGCGCGAGGCAACAATTGGCACAGTCTTGCCGGGGATAATAGGGGTTAAGCCGGTTAAAATTAAATAGTTCATCAATCTATAGTGACCACTTCTGGTTGGCCAGGCGCATGCAGCAGTATGACCTGAATTCTTCACTGACTACTGTTCCAAGGGAGATTAGTGCTGAGAAAACACAAGGCAATGCCAAATTTGGGGAAAAAAATATTGTAGTGAAGGCATGAGAGAGAGAGAGAGAGATTATCTGATAATGTACATGAGTAACAGGTCACTAAAAGGTACTAGGACACAGAGGTCTGACTGGTATGCAGTTTGATGTCTTATAGAGGAAATAACAGAGCTGTCCTTTTAGTTGGCCCTGAGAGGTAAAAAGGGAAAGAGAGAGAAAAAAAGAATTGAAATGAGCAATATCTCAGTTATCATCACCTCTCTTGCCCTGTAGTCATGCCTACCCATGTCTGACCAACTGACTCTGTTCTTGACAAGAAAGCAAACACCAGGAGGATAATTTATTGATCGCTCTACTTAAATCCCCCCACCAAGACAGAAGTGTAAGACGTCGTATAAACACAAGATATCATCTGTTTGACTTAGTAGTCTGTTAATTCATTACAATGTATACAGCTTACACTCCAATGAAACACTCAGAATGTGTCACAGACATTGTAAATACTTTTCTCCTCTGTGAGGACGCCACAGACACAGAAAACGTCTAGCAATAAATGTTCTAATAGTCCTAATAAAATAAAGACTGTGAAAGAAAAGTGTACACGTACAAACTCACTTAGTACTAATGTCCTCAAACAGCTTGAATAAACTCACAGGAAACAAAAAACAGACAAATTTCTCAGCCCATGGCTTGATATCCCTCAACAGAGCGCAGTCCGCATGTGTTTGCCAGGAGATACTGCATGAAAATGGCATCAAATCCCTAATACTCAAAATTCGGATGCAGTTGTCTGCAATTAAGCAAAAGAATCTCTACTTTTACATCATGATCATCATTTTCAAATGTACATAATTACAGAGCCAGTAAGTGCACATGCGTCATTGCCCAATATAATATAATATAATATAATATAATATCATATAATATCATATCATATAATATAACAGCCAGCAATGGGTATATCAAAGGCTGACTAAAATTAGCTTTAGAAATAAGTTTCACTTACATAGAATATGTTATAAAGACCATACACCCACATGTGCTTACACCCAGGCACACACACATGCACCCAACGTACACATACACTTAGGAAACACAGAATTTTCCCCGAACAAGTGTCCATAACGGACTCGACACACACCCAGTATCACACTGGGATACAGAGGCAAGAGCACTTACCTGTACTTCGTAGTGTTGTGCAGCTGGATGACTGAGTGGCGTCGTTGGTGCTGAGGGTGGTGATCACAGCAGAGTACGTTAACAGGGCTCGGCTGGTCTCCGCTTGCTCTCTATCCCCCTCCGACTGGGTGTGGACAACTTACTCTACCGGGTCCTCTCCTCCTCTGAGCCAATCAGCCAAACCTCAGTCTTTCAGTCCCACCTGAAGCTACGCCCCTGCTGTTTGCAATTGGTCAGGGGACGGGCATCGGGCCGGCAATTCAGTGCTACTACTCAGATGCCAGTCTAAGCAAGCAGAGGAAGAAAAGGGTAAGAAAGAGGGGAGGTACACTGCTCCACAAGAACCAAAGCCTCAGAACGAAAAAAACTGTTTAACATGCAGAAGCAGGGGAAAAACTCCTGACTGTCACTCGCCAGAAATCTTCCCATCCCCTCTTCAGAAATGCCAGTCCTCCTCACTCACGCCTGTGTTTGACAGGGAAGGTCCCTAGATTCGCCAAGCACCGTGTGTCCTAATGCAGCTGCAGAGAGGACAGCAAAGTGTTAATAGAAACAATTTCTTTTGCTCCGAGCCAAAAAAAAAATGGTGTTGCGAGGAAACATTGCGATGTTTACAACAGACGGGAGACAGATGAACACACACACACACTCACACACAAACTCAGCTTGACACTGTTAGACCATAAAAGGTAATTATTTTCACTCGCTAGAACAGGAAGGATTTATACGTCGTAGTTTGTAGGGCTGAGGCCAGATCATTTCGGAAAAACCGCCAGCACTCTTTAAATTCCCTTGATGTAATGTTCCCTCCCGAGTATGTTTGCTTTGTCTTGAAATGCTCCCTCCAACACATCCCAGTCACATGTACACAGTCAGGACTAGCTATTCCTGTGCTAGAAACGATTATCATGTTCAGCGGCACATCCAGTTCACATGCATACACGTGAACACTGAACACTCACATATTGCTGGGCCCTTCATTTAGTAACTGGCTCAAGTTATACACGAGTCATTCCATGTGAAAGATCCATGATTTATAGAACATCCCCTGGTGACCCCCCTAAGAATCAGTGGAAAAAAATGTTATTTTTCATCTCTCAGAGAAAAGCAAACATGCATTTTTTTATCTTTCAATTCCAGCTAGTTTTTTTGGCATAAGACGTAAAAACATGGGTCTCAGATCCCCCTTAAGCAGTTTCAAGTGCAAATTAGCATTTTTTCCAGGTCTAGTAGCCTGTAAATCAATAATAGAGCTGTGTAGGAACTTGAATCTGCCAATGTGGTAGTAGATTGAATTGTATCTGAATTTTCAGGTTTTAAGAAGCAATAAATAAACTAGCCATTGCTGAGCGTGGGAAGAACCCCACAACTCATAGATAATTATTAGTAAATAGTGGCGCACACCTATGGAAAGGCACAGGTCAATTTGCCAGGGTCAAAAGTCAAAATCCACTAATGGCTCATACATTGTTCACCTATCCCTCATAAGGAATCTGCAAATCAGATTTTAAGCTGCTGTAGTCAGTATTTTTGAAAATATGGCCAGGACATAATTTTCAAGTTCAACGTCACTGTGCCAAGGCCAAAAGTGAAATCCACTAATGACCCTTACCTTGCACACCAAATCCTCAAAAGGAACTTTAATATCAAATTTGAAGCTGCCATGGTTATTACTGTGGCGATCCTGCCCCAGTTCGTGTTTGTTAAACTAAGAAAACAGCGGAGTATCGCTATTGGCTGCACCTGGGGAGGGAGAAAGAGCCAATCAGGTCCGGGGTGGGGGGTATAAGAGGGCTGAGTTGCCAGCAAGAAAAGTGCTGCTGCTGTGTGTTAAGGAAATGAGTGTGTTTGGGAGCTGTGAAGGAACGGCCGAACAGCAAATAAAACGAAGCCCGCTCCGGGCGATGTGAGAACCGCTATTCCTGCCTCAGTCTCAGTTCTTCGGTAGCGAGACCGCTACATTACTTTTGGAAATATGGCCCGGAAAAAAATTTAAGTTCACAGTGCCGAGGTCAAAGGTCAAATCCATGAATGACCGTTACGTTGCAAACCTATCCCTTTCAAAGAGCCGGCAATTTTTTTGGCTGATGCTGCGGCGTTCATCTGGGGACCTTTATGTGAGCTGACATAGAATGTCCCTTACAGAATATTATAAAATACCGTACAATGCACCAAAAAAATCACTCACTCAATGTTCTTGCAAAAATCAATGTTCATGATTGGAAAGCGACAGAACAGCGACATGAGGTTGGTCTGTCATTCCCATTCAGTCTCTGTTCCCTCCACCCATTATGCCTGAACAAACATCTCCCCCAACCTCCAAAATACTCATTCAGAATTCAGCCTACTCGGTGGCACAGATGGCAACGGTAAATATTCGCTGAATCAGACAAACATACAAGGATTTAACTTTGAATTTAACTGAGTGAAAAACATGAACACAAAATCAGACAGTGACAGAAAAACTGAGTTAGAGAAAGATAAACGTGATTCTTAAAAGAGTGGGTGCGTTGCTATGACAGTGTTTTTATTGTGAGGCATTGAAAATGTCAGTGATCATTCCCTAGTTTAAATGTGGGCTATAAAATTGCCAATTTGCATTCACATAAAGTTCATAAGGGAATGAAACCTCAATTTAATTAGTTTATTTACGTGACTCTTGAATGCCTCTTCAGCTTTTGAGAGCCCAGAACATGCACTCCAGACTAAGCACACAGAACCAATAAAAGGCCAAAAATGGGCCTTAACCTTTTTATCCCAATACTCTCACTAACACGCAGATTGTCAAATGTCACTCCAAAGTCACTTGATGTTCCATTTTGGACTTAGGACCCAGTAAAATAGCATCTTGGTGGTGTAGCTTGTTTTCATGGCTAGACTATTCAATTATTTGTCATTTAAACATATACAGAGACTATGATTAAGTGTTATACAGTGTCTGTGATAAAGTATTTGCCGCCTTCCCAATTTCCTCAGTTTTTTCAGATCAGTCTTACTATTTCAGATCATCAAATTAATTTTAATATTAAACAAAGATAACCCAATTAAACAAAATTCAGTTTTCAAATTATGACTTCATTGTGAAATAGCAGTTTTTACTTTTGGTAGGCACTGACCACTGCACATCGGGAACACCCCACAAGAGCTGGAGATATTCTGACCCAGTCCTCTTACCATCAGAATTTGGCCCGTCAAAGTGGCTCAGATCCTAACACTTTCCCTTTTTTCCTGCTTACAACATGCCAACAAGGGCAAAAGGTTCACTTACTGCCTAACATATCAAACCCACTGACGGGTTCCATTGCAACGAGATAATCAATATCATTCATTTCACCGGTCAGTGGTCATTGTGTTATGGCTGATTGGTGTATTTTTCACTGCACTGCAGTTACATGGAATGATAAACTAAACTGAATCAGTTCTGTGTGTATAGTATCACTTGCCTTGAGCGAGAGGTTTCACTTCACGTGTCCGCATCTTTGTGTTGCTCATCAGAGCAGCACTTCACACTCACAGTAGTGTCCATTCACATTGAAATTCACAACATTTTTTAGACCACATATATAACTCATCATTCGCCATGAGACGCTCAACTGCCAATCATCAGTTTCACAGGCTAAAAGCTGGATTCATCCCATCATTGCTGATACAACAGCAGCGGAAAGAGGTGTGTACAGCTAGGCTTTTCACTGACTCCATGGCTATACCCAAAGAGAAACATCCCACAGCAATATCCTCCTCTGCATTATGTAATTCCTAAAAAAAGTCTATAGCTTAAAGACACACAGAAACATGTAGTTTAAGTAAATGTTCAAATAGAGCACAAATCAAGTGAATTCATGTAAAAAGTAAAAGCAAGTGTATTTAGACTGCAAATAAAAAGTTTACTGAGCCACATATGAGTCACCAACCCTGTTCCTGGAGGGCAACCATCCTGTAGGTTTCTGCTTTATCTAATTCGGCACACCTGATTCAACTCATTAGCTACATAATTGCCCATCTCATCATCTTTTTAAGTAGCTAATTAGTTGAATCAGGTGTGCTGAATAGGAGGTAGAGCAGAAACCTTCAGGATGGTAGCCCTTCAGGAACATGGTTGGTGACCCCTGAGCTAAAGAGTCCTGTAGGTTTAAAGGAAGACAATGCATATCAATTCCTGCAATAATAAACATAACACTTTGCTGAATACCCCTCGGTCCGGACAAGATTTCCTGCCTCAAGGTCACAGCGGTAAGGTCAAAGGTGAAATCCAACAAAAACATGACCTTGCACATCCATGGGTCTAAGCGAGTTACCATACCAAATTTGGTGAAGCAGCGATCAGTCGTTGCTGAGTACTGACCCGGGCAAAATTTCCTGCCTCAAGGACACAGCACTAAGATCAAATGGTGAAATCCAGCAAAAAACATGACGTTGCACATCTATGTGTCACACTGAGTTACCATACCAAAAATTGGTGAAGCTGCGATATTTAGTTGACAAGTACTGACCCATACAAGATTTCAAGGGTGAGGGTCAAATCCAGCAAAAAACCTGACGTTGCATATCTATGGGTCATAATGAGTTACAATACCAAATTTGGTGAAGCTGTTAGGGTTAGTTGCCGAGTACTGACCCGGAGAAGATTTACAGGGTCAAGGTCAGAGAGCAAAGGTCAAAGGTCAAATCCAGCAAAAAACCTGATGTTGCACATGCATGGGTCATAGTGAGTTACCAAACCAAATTTGGAGAAGCTGCGATAATTAGTTGCCGAGTACTGACCCGGACAAGATTTCCTGCCTCAAGGACACAGCACTAAGATCAAATGATGAAATCCAGCAAAAAACATGACGTTGCACATCTATGTGTCACACTGAGTTACCATACCAAAAATTGGTGAAGCTGCGATATTTAGTTGACAAGTACTGACCCATACAAGATTTCAAGGGTCAGGGTCACAGAGCTACCTGACGTTGCATATCTATGGGTCATAATGAGTTACCATACCAAATTTGGTGAAGCTGTGAGGGCTATTTGCCGAGTACTGACCCGGAGAAGATTTCCAGGGTCAAGGTCAGAGAGCAAAGGTCAAAGGTCAAATCCAGCAAAAAACCTGATGTTGCACATGCATGGGTCATAGTGAGTAACCAAACCAAATTTGGAGAAGCTGCGATAATTAGTTGCCGAGTACTGACCCGGGCTAGATTTCCCAGTTGAAGGTCAAAGCGCTAAGGTCAAAGGTGAAATCTAGCAAAACATGATGTTGCACATCGATGGGTCATAGTGAGTTACCATACCAAATTTGGTGAGGCTGCAATTACTAGTTGCCGAGTACTGACCCAGACAAAATTTCCAGGGTCAAGGTCAAGAACGCTAAGGTCAAAGGTGAAATCCAGCAAATAACATGAAGTTGCACATCTATGGGTCATAATGAGTTACAGTACCAAATTTGGTGAGGCTGCAATAATTAGTTGCAGAGTACTGACCCAGACAATTTTCCAGGGTCAAGGTCACAGCGCTAAGGTCAAAGGTCAAATCCAGCAAAAAAAACCTGACCTTGCACATCTATGGGTCACAATGAGTAACCATACCAAATTTGGTGAAGCTGTGAGGGTTAGTTGCCGAGTACTGACCCGGGCTATATTTCCGAGTTGAAGGTCAAAGCGCTAAGGTCAAAGGTGAAATCCAGCAAAAAAACATGACGTTGCACATCTATGGGTCATAGTGAGTTACCATACCAAATTTGGTGAGGCTGCAATAATTAGTTGCAGAGTACTGACCCAGACAATTTTCCAGGGTCAAGGTCACAGCGCTAAGGTCAAAGGTCAAATCCAGCAAAAAAAAACCTGACCTTGCACATCTATGGGCCACAATGAGTAACCATACCAAATTTGGTGAAGCTGTGAGGGTTAGTTGCCGAGTACTGACCCAGGCTATATTTCCGAGTTGAAGGTCAAAGCGCTAAGGTCAAAGGTGAAATCCAGCAAAAAAACATGCCGTTGCACATCTATGGGTCATAGTGAGTTACCATACCAAATTTGGTGAGGCTGCAATAATTAGTTGCCGAGTACTGACCCGGACAAAATTTCCAGGGTCAAGGTCACAGCGCTAAGGTCAAAGGTGAAATCCAGCAAATAACATGACATTGCACATCTATGGGTCATAATGAGTTACCATACCAAACTTGGTGAGGCTGCAATAATTAGTTGGAGAGTACTGACCCAGACAATTTTCCAGGGTCAAGGTCACAGCGCTAAGGTCAAAGTTCAAATCCAGCAAAAAAAACCTGACGTTGCACATCTATGGGTCATAGTGAGTTACAATACCAAATTTGGTAAAGCTGTGAGGATTATTTGCCGAGTACTGACCCGGAAAAGATCTCCAGGGTCAAGATCACAGAGCTAAGGTCTAAGGTCAAATTCAGCAAAAAAACCTGATGTTGCACATCTATGGGTCATAGTGAGTTATCATACCAAATTTGGTGAAGCTGCAATGACTAGTTGCTGAGTACTGGCCTGGAGAATGTCACCCGGACAAGATTTCCAGGCTGAAGGTCACTGCGCTATGGTCACAGGTCCAATCCAGCAAAAATCCTGACGTTGTACATCTATGGGTCATAGTGAGTTACCATACCAAATTTGGTGAAGCTGTGATCATTAGTTGCCGAGTACTGGCCCGGACAAAATCGTAGACGGACGACGAACGAACACGCAGATGACAACAATGGCCGGAGGGGTAAAAATTACACTGGGTTTTAATATTCTGATAGGTTTATGAAGCACTCTCTGACAGGTGCATATAAAAAGACACAAAGACAAGCTACAGTCTTGTGCAAATTAATTTGATAAAGCAGACTGGAGTGGGGAAAAACAAAACAACAAAAGGTTTTCAAGCTTTTTATTACTTTAATAGCATCTATATTCAGCACTAAGAGATGTGTCTTCAACAGTTCTTGATGAGCTGTTCCACCCGTTTTGGTTGGAGCTGACTAGGGGGGCGTTTCCCAAAATCACACGTTAACTTACATGGTTAGACGCATTGACTGTGAATGAAGTTGCTAACCTATTTGGCAACTATGCTTTTGGAAAACACACCCCAGGTTTTTGCAGGTGGCCATGATTTCTTTGCTGTAATGCCACACCTGGACAACTACATAGATGACTCTGGCTTTTGTAGTTGTCCATTTGCTGACTTGATGGACCAGAGATTCTTAATGGGATTGAGGTCAGGTGAATTACCAAACCAGTCCAAGACAATTACAGTATTGTGTTGATGACGCAATCGCATTAGTTGCATCATACAAGTCAAGGAAATTAATGAAACGTGGCTAAAAGGGACTATGCAGTGATCTTTGAGGTGGTCGTGTAAAACGTCCATCACTTGGCAGGGTTATTTTGCAATCCATTCAGCTCATTCGATTGACAAGCACCTTTATTCAAATAATTTGCGCAAGACTGGGGACATGCTGGCAAGCAATTACACAAAATTTCCAGCAGGTGGCGCAAAGTTCAAGCTTAAGTTTTACACCAGTAATTTCCCACACACAATTAATCGAAATAAAGACACACGCTTTTTTTTCCTATAACCAGTATATTTAGTCAGTTTTCCATGATTGCAAAATGCATGAACATATTAAAATAGTTACCATTTAACATTTGCTGTGCAAACCTCTCAGAAAACAGTGGAAACAACATATACGGGTGGCCTTGCAACAAAGGCAACATTTCCAGAGCAATTTTTGCTTTACGTCAGAAATAATGACATTTAAGTCTCAGCTTCAGCAAAAGACCAAACAGCCACCTCACTAATCTTTGACAGAACCTTCCATACCCTGATACTCAAGAGCACTCAACAGGTAGTCTGACTAATATATTACTAAACTGTACAATTCTGTAACAAGCAGAGCCACACCTGCTCTGTGTGTAAACCGGCACATATCAGTGTTTTCCAGCCTTGGTCCAGCGAGGCTGGTGCATCTAGAATACATTCCAACAGATCCTCATTACTCAGGCTTAACTGAGCAGTAGGTGTGATACTGATGTGGTTTCAACATCAGTAGACATGAGAATGTCATTTGGGGAGAAAATAAAGGTGTTGCATATTTAATTTTAAAAAAGTGAATGTTAATTGTACCAAATATATTTTCCATCCTATATCTATACCACTACTTCCTCACTAGGGTTGCAGGGGAGCTGGAACCTATCCCAGCGGACTAAAGGTGAAAGACCCGGATCCACCCTGAACAGCTCGCCAATCAATCTCAAGGTACACACACCATTCATTCTCTCACTCACACCTATGGGCAATTTAGAGTCTCCAATTAACCTGATGGGCATGTCTTTGGATTGTGGGAGGAAACTGAAGTACCCGGAGGAAACCCACGCGAACCCAATGAGTACATCCCCACAGAAAAGGCCTCAGGCTAGATTGAAACCCACAACCTTCTTCCTGTGAGGCAGCAGTGCTACCCACAGCATTTGAGCAAAGTGTAATTGTTGATCGATAATTGTTTTTGTGTTCAAATGAATGTAACAGAATAGCAATGTAAAACTGCCATAAAGACTATTTAGGGGAGTGTTCAGTCAGCAGCGTGATAAAAACAAAAAAAGAACATTGAAGTATAAACTGAGAAGAGAGAGAAACAGCTGACCTGCAGGACCAAGGTTAGAAAACTTCCAGCTAAAAAATAAACTACTTTTTATAAAACAAAAAGTCATGAAATATTTTGGGCAGTTTGCAGGGTAAAAACAACTGCACAGTAATACAGTGTGGTATTCTCATCACTTCCCAGGTAAAACTTCATAACAGTACCAGTGTTGTACCATGCAGAATGCATGCAGCCAATGATGAGGGAAAACCTGGCGGGCAAACAGTTTTACAGTTCATTTCCTTAAAACATAAGTTAAGAAATAACTGGAAACTTGCTAAAGTTTAGTCAGGCTCCTACACTCAGCAGAGACTACCAAACACCTGTGTGCACAAAGACAGCAGCTCTAAATGAAAGGTCAGGGGCAATCGAAGATAAAACTGTGCCTACATGTTGCTTTTCCCACGGGTGGCTGCCGTCCCAGGATGACTAACAGACCGCAGGTGCTTGTGATTGCTGGGCAAAGACCTGCATCTAGCCACAGAGATGCAAATCTAACTAACCGCATCCACCAGCCTCAGCTGATGCCCTCAACAAGCCCTCACAAGGACAAAGAGGGGGGTCACTTAACCCTCAGAGCACTGAAATAATATATTTTTTTTTTTTTTATTTTGTGCTGTTGAAAACCTATCACGTGGCGACTTGTTTAAAAGAGCTCCCCTGTGGGAGCTCTTTTAAACAAGTCACCACGTGATAGGTTTTCAACAGCTTTCATTATGATATCTTACGTCATGAAGGAACAATAGCTGCAACTGGAGCTCTAAGGGTTAAACAACAGCAGAAAATAAAAATGCATTAATTCATTCATCAGTTACTATACGGAGCAGAGCGATTCATTCTAATAAGGAGGATGTTCATCTACCTGGGGAGGGGAGAAATTGGAGGGGGGGTACGATAAACCGTGAATAAACTTAATGTCAGTATTATATAACATACAATACCAGGCAATAATAATAATAATAGTAGACTGTAGCAAACCTGCTATCATTGTGCAATGAAAAACTTAACAAAAAATGTAAATAAATATTACAAATACATTAAAAAATAATCATAAACTCAAAAAAGGCAACAGAAACCCTGTTGAGCTTGTGTGCAAAACTGTGCCTGTCAAAACACTAACAGAGCAGTGAACAGCGGACTCTGGCATACCGAGCCCAATGTCTCTGTGCTTTACAGTCACCCCTATACTAACAGAAAGCTGCCTTGAAAACCACCACCTGGGAGAGGGTGTCCATGTGTTAGGTTTTTTTTGTGCGTCACTTTTTGGGAGGAAAGCATTTCCCCTCCACGAGAGGGCGATATGGACACTGCCCGCCAGGGTGGTTTCACAGTGCTGATAAGAAACATTAGGGGTGGGATGGGGTAGGGGTTTGGGGGTGCAATGGCTGCTGCCTGACCTCATTATTTTAGGGGAGGGAGCATTACTGGACAGTACGCATTAATAGACAGTACGCATTGGCACCTGATAGAGAGGTATACAGTGACCCCCAAAAGGTCAAGTAAACTTATCAAGTCACCATGATGGATAAAACAGCCAGGTACATGCAGGGAAAAATCCCAGGGAGCAGCCAACGGTTTTGTTCAGATAAAATCTCAGGGAGGGCTGTGGAGAGGAGCGGGGAGGGGCAGGACGGTCGACGTGAGGGGTGCAGCCTTTCGCCAGTTTCCTCGCCCTCCCGTTGTCATTCTTCCCCATTCCCTCGCTCAGTCAATCTTTCGGTCCGCTTTGTGGTTGACCTTGCCTTCGTGGCTCGTCTCGGCTTCCTCCCCCTCTGACGCTCGCGAAGCCTGGCGGGATTCCAGGAAACCCCCAATGAGCTCCGAGTTCTGGTAAATGAGCATCCCGGAGAGCGTGAGCGCTGCCCCGGCGCAGCTGAGCGTCGACAGCTGGCTGCCGAAGAGCAGCTGGGACAGCAGCAGGTTTCCGACCACGTTCAGGTTCCCCAGGATGTGCAGGGTCACTGCTGAGGTCAGCGTGATCACGCAGCAGCTGGCCAGGTTGTATAGCACAGAGCCCAGGCAGCTCAGCAGGATGAAGAGCCACAGCCGCCGGTCGTACGCCAGCGGCGACTCCAGTCCGGCCCAGTTCTCAAGCACCAGTGCCGCCACTGCCAGAATGCAGAAGCTGGGGATGGCCATGAGGTAGAGCAGGAACACAGAGTTTATCTTCTCCTCCTGGAGAAGTATACCTGCAGCACACAATCGGACACACGTAAAACTACATTGCATTTCATTATGCTGCCATCTCACAGCTGCTCTCATCAATAGCAACTTGTAGTCAGCAATTTATACTTCCGATTTTGTAAGAGCAAAGACCCAAGATTAAAGGGCAGCTAATTCCCCAGAAGAGGAGAACAATCATTTCAAGAAAAACCAAAAGTACAAGATATTCAAAATTGGCTGACAACTAGTCAAATATGTGAAAAGGTAGCACTACAGGTGCTGTAACTCACCTGTTGTTTCAAGAGCTGCATAAATGGCTGCCTAGAGGGTAAGAATTGGACTTTCAATATGGTGACCATCTTAAAATTTGAATTGGGACCTCTTGAACAAAATTACCTGATGTCATCAGTGATGGAAGTACAAACACAATCTTTCACTCATATGACTATGGACAGTGTTATGCAGGAAAAAAATATATATACATCACCAAAATTGGTATATGGGGTGGCAAAACCCACAAGCATTGGCTGGAACTCCTGATCCACCCATCAGATAAGGTTCAGCACTTGCCACTGCCCACTCATAAACCAAATTTCAGGTCTTTTGCCAGAAAAATAGCCAACTAATGGTTCCATGTGGTATTTTCAATGTGGCCATCTGGCGGTCATATTTGAAATCATATCCAAACACCCCTTATGTTTTCTTGTCTTCTTCAGAAACGACAAGTTTCAACTTCATTCGTCCAATGGTTTTGGAGAAGAGGATGTTTACAGCAGCAAGTGCAAAAGTGGGCATGTCCAAAGTTCAGGGGTCATATCTACGTCAAAACTGAAAAGTTTGCAAAACCCCTCAGACATGCTTTACCACTTGCTACTACCTACCCATAAAATGAATTTCAAGTCACAACAAAAATGGCTGAATAATGGCTCTAGATGGCTGCCGAGCGGCCATACTTGAAAACTGATCGGAACAAATTTTCATGTCACCAACGGGTGTACCAAATTTCAACTTCATTGGTCTATTGGTTTTTTGGCAGGATGATGACAGTGGGAACTGTTAAAGTTGCCAACATGTTTCGCCGTAGCACACAGGCCTTCATCAGGACAAAAGTAATGTTTTGTCTTGATGAGGGCCTGTGTGTTAGGCCAAAACATGTTGGCAATGTTTTTTTTTTTTTTTTTTTAAGTTCCATTATGAACTAGCCTTTTATTAAAGCTTTTTATTATAAATGGTCTTACCATTTTCTTGAAGATTTGTTTTTTCTAACAATGAGCACCTTCAAACTATTATCCGCTTAACTAATTCACCATATCTGAACGCCGTAGCCCTCCACCCCTTTTCTCTCTGAATATATGTGTTGAAGCCCTTGGAAAGCTACCCATATACCAAGTCAGCTGCAATACCTACAAAATTAGTTGCATAATGGACATAAATGGGACTTTCAAAATGGAAGCAGCTATAGCAGCCATATCAGAATACCATGGTCAGAGTTTGGTGTCCTCATGGGTAACATGCCAAGTTTCAGCTTCATCAGTTCAGCAGTTTCTAAAGCAAAAATGTTAATAGCTTTAGTAGGAGTGGTCCAAGTGTAAAGATCAAATCAAGGTAAAATGTCAAAATTCAGCAAAAACCAAAATATGTCAAAGTCCATGGATAGCTACCAATATACCAACTTTGGCTGCAATATCTGCAAAATGAGCTGCAGAATGGCCAAACTAGTATTTTCAATATCGCCATTTGAAATTGAATCGGAACACAATTAACAAATTTCATTGTCCTTATGGGTAGCAACACGCATACCAAGTTTCACCTTTATTGTTTGAGCAATTTGAGACAAATGTTTATAGCTTCTGTGGGCGTGGCCTCGTTGCAAAGGGTCAAATAAAAGGTCAAATCTCAAAAAGCAGCAAACCCCAAAATCAGTGTTGCCAGTCAGATTAGGTGGTTTCCCACCCAATTGGGCTGTTTTCATTCGAATTACAGGGGCAAAAATAACCTGAGGCAGGTGGACACATTTTGGGAATGTACGGGATGAACTAGGCAGTTTTATTTGACATCCATAATTTACATCTGTTCAGAACAAAACTCTCTCTACTGAGAAATATCCCTGTCTGAGTATTGACTTTGTGAGCCAGTTCAAACATCTCCCCTTCCTGACATCACAAGGTGGAGTGATCACCCAGAATAATGAAATCTGATTGACTGCTTGGCTGAAATTGATCAGTTCTTCTTGCCTCTGTTTGGTTACTTCCCCATGCGATGACAAGGGGGGAAAGATTTTGAAATGACTTGTAATAACCAATTCACTGTGCACCTGGTGACATAATAGGGGACCTTAAAAACACTGATTGACATACATGTCAGCCACTCTCTTTGAGAGGAGATGCGTTATTCCATGTCAAATCACCCAATGAGCTAAACCTCACCATCCCCAATTTTGCTAAAAATTTGTGTGTGAATAGGTCGTGACCCCAAACCCCCAAATCTCAAATTTCAGCTCAATCGTACCTTCTAGCGCAAAGTTAGGGGCTTTTCCCCCCTATATTTTGCAAAAAATGGCTGCGGACGCCAAATTCAAATGCCCATATCTCCAAAACTACTTGATTGATTTTGGCAAACAAGGTATTTTTGGAAAGGGAATCACACAAGCATTCCAAATCAAGCATTTTAAACTCATTGTGGTAACGCTGGGCGTGATTAATTATTGACCTATATTTTGACCTCAAAATTGACCTTGAGGGTAACATGACCTTGAATTTTTTTTAACACCAAATTGTACCCTGATGAAGGATCTACAAAATACCAAAAACTTAGAAACATTTTCTGTTGTTGTTTTTGAGTAATTCAAAATTAAAATTTGTGTGTACAGACATTTTCTGAGAATTCTTGAGCAATTCGCGATGAACTGGGGCTCCCTGGACTAGGACGTGGTGGTCCCCTATAATTAATCATTTCAGCATGCTTAAGAAGTTAAACAAAGGAACTTGAACTCTAAATTTCAATTTATAGTATTAGTAAACAACTGAGAACATTAAAAATGTAAGTACATGTATATCTTCATTTTATTCAGGATGCCTTCCTTCAATAAAACTTGTTTACAGTTTGTTTGTATTAAGAGACATATCACTCAAAACACTGGCCATTACAGAATGACATTTGTTGGCAACCTGAGGTCGATACTCTCTGTGTTATTGAGACCCCATCACTTACATCATCCTCATAAAGGCAATATACTCTCAGCCGCAGTGACTTGATGAAAATTTCCAAAGTCTGCCCAGTTTGGCAAATTGATTCTGTATAAACTGAACCAAGTGGGACTACACTTCGAGGGGCAACTTTGATAGTGGGATTTGAATTTGATTTTTACTAGAACGTGTGCAAGCCATCAGGGTAAAAAACATTACTTGATCATATATGGAACAAGACTACGCTTAACAGAACTCAAATGTAGGTATAAGTATGTACATAGTACATTTTCTGCATACAGACCTGAATTTCAGCAAGGGTATACCAGATTTAATTGGATTTTGCTGAAAAACAAAAAATAAAAGTTTCCACATTTTTCATATGTTGCAGATATCTCATCAGGGTACAATTTGTTGTTAAAAAAATTAAAGGTCACACAATCCTCAAGGTCGATTTTGAGATCAAAATATAGATCAATAATTCATCACACCCAGCATTACCAGAATGAGTTTAAAAATGCCAGATTTGGCATGCTCGTGTGATTCCTTCAAAATCGATGAAGTAGTTTTGGAGACATGGCCATTTGAATTTGGCGGCCATGGCCATTTTTCGCCAAATATCGAGAAAAAAAAAAAAAAAAAAAAGCCAGTAACTTTGCACTGGAAGGTCCGATTGAGTTGAAATTTGAGAAATGGTCGTTTGGGGCCATAGCCAACTTGCATACCAAATTTGAAGAAAATCAATACAAGTGAGGTATAGAATCCCATTTTTTGGGTGATTTGACATGGAATGACCCAGATGGCCAAGGCCATGTTGTCACACCTATTTCTTGCATTGGCCTATGTAAGAGAAGTCTCGCATCCCCTACCTCTCCTCAACCCAATGACGTTAGTGCATATTCCTATCCCAGACTGGAGCACCTGTGCAGTAACTAGCCCTGTCATAATGGCCTTCAATGTATTCTATTAGTATAATCATACAGGAAACATTATGTTATAGTCAAGACTGGGAAAATGACACTGATCCAAAAGAATGGGTAAGATACAGTCCATCAAAGCAGATGAGTACACGTCCTATTGCCAAATCTGAAGCGCCTATATTACCCAAGCCGCTTTCCTAAAACCTGACGGATCATGCCAAAAGTAAAAAGACAGATCTCGGACCTTGCTCACTCACTGTAAACACTTTGAGGTTACTGCTGCAGACGCCAAACAAGTGACTAATGACAGGCACAACATGGTGCACTCCAAAAAGCTGCATCATTTATGTTTAATTTTGAGTTAATAAATGCTGATGATTAATTGGATATACCATTTAGCAAGATATGGCAAAATAGAGGTAATCAGGGGGAGGGTAAATACTTATTTACAGCCCTTTAGGTCACCCTCACCAAAATAAGGAGGACTTCAATCTGGCATAAACCAGCTAATCCAGAAGAGATGATGATCTGACTGCAGTATAATGAAACGTACATAACACGCATGTTCGAATTATAAACTTATCACAAGTACGAGTAACCATGCACAACTTTTGTTTCAATAAAACGCATCTAACTGTACCATAAACAGATCTTTTTGTACCACGGGCACAAAATGGAAATTGTATTGCAACACGCAATGTAAATTACAATCATGGCCATTGTTACCGTACAAGTCAGGCAGCTGCCTGAACAACTGCCTCTAGCCGCTGGGACTGAGGGCTCAGCCTCCTACTGAGGGGGGCTAAATTATGTTCATGTCGCTACAAGTTAAACTAACAGCGATCAGCAGAGTTCAATTCTGAAGAATTAACTAATCATGACGGCGCACATTCTTTCTGGATGTCTTGTTGTGCATAAGAAGCAAAATAACATTAAATCCGAAGTTTTTAACAAGTTACACAAGCATCTGAACTAGGAAAATTTAGGTCCACTTAAAAAAAAAAAAAGGTAAGCCGAATGTGGGATGCAGAATCCTGAGTCAGAGTTCCCTAAAAGTCTGCGGTGAAGAGATGCAAATGGAATGCTTATAAATGCAGGTTGATGCCATGTGTCATTTGAACTCAGCTATTTGTTTACTCTGTTTCCAAGGCAGCTTTGAAATACATTCATACAAATGGAATCCAACTGACGATCAGTAAACCGCCAAAAAAAACTCGTAATTCAATTTTAAAGTGTTAGAAATATTTTCCCACGCTTCCAAACCGAGTAACTGACTACACATTGCACCTCAAAGCAAATAAAACAAAACAAAACATTCAGCTCGCTTCAGGAGGGATTAGATTCACTGCACTAATTAAAAAACACACATGGCCCTCAGCCAATAATTAGGGGGCCGCAAGCCATAAATAACACCAGCTGCGCAATATTAACAGTTTTGTTTACTGCGAGTCACTCACTCTGTTGAATGCTCTTGACTCCCCGTAACATGGTCGCGGCGAACACGAACAAGCAGCCGGTCTGGTCAAACTGAACCTCACCCATGACGCTGAAGGAAGCACCAAGACAAATAGGCATCATAGCCGTGTACTTCAGGATGTGATGTTGCTTTCCAAGGACCAGTGTGGATATAGCCAGCGTGAAGATTGGCGTGGTAGTGTAGATCATTTGAGCGAAGGACAGCTGGACATAATTCAGACCGACGTTTCCGAAGGCTATGCTGGCGCAGAACGTCAGGCTCAGCAGAAAGACCTTTAACTTGGCGTTGGCCGTCAGATCTTGCTCGCCCCCAGCTCTGTGCTGGACCAGCCTTAACTTGATCAGCCCGTAGTCCACCACTATTGCCGTCAGCATATGAAGCGCCGACAACAGCAGCGGGTACCTGAAGTTGTACACGGCGAAGATCCATTTGTTAAGACTGGATATAGTGGTCCCGGTTACCAGCCATACGAAGACCGCAGAGAGGAGATGGAGCATCTCTGACGGCCGTGCTGCTGCAGTCGCCTCAAGCTTCGGGAGGCCATCGGCGTTTATCATGTTCGCTTCATCCTCTCTTCTGAAAGCCAAACACATAATACTACGTCAGAAACAAAAAACTCGCTTTTGGCTTGATGCTGGATAAAACACACCTTAAGGTCTTCTTTAAAATGGCGTCTCCAGAGCTCAAACTTCAGAGGTACAGGCTATCCCAACTCGTCATACAGTGAAAATTACTCTGGCGGTGTTACTTAAGAGACTCTCTATACATAGATGTAAACACCTACTTTTGCTCCCCTTACTAAGCCGGCACGTGTTATTGTTTTTGCGTAAACGCCGGTGGTTGGTGTTGTAACCGGATACCGCTGTCACAGGCTACGCAGATCGCATTGCTGCTGGACGGAATTTCATTTCTAAAAACGACGCCTCTCTCTCCACTACGGGGACTTTCGTGATTGGTCCGCAATACGATTTTTTTTAGATCACAAAACCAACCCTCAAAATACAAATAAGATACATGGGCCCATGGCATATCGGTACCTAGCTTCATGACAGCACAGTTCTGCAGCCAAAGTCTACGTTGTTCATGAACGACGTGCGCCCAGCACAACAAATGAACAGTAGCTAACGACAGCTTTTCCACAGAAAGTCACACCATCGGGCTCCACTGGAAACATCTCGTGATGTTCTGAGATCACTAATTTTATCCAGCAATCGACAGCGATTTAACTATCAACTCACGGTTGTAATTCTGTGAGGCTTACTTGGCAACTGTTTTCAGCGTCACCCCAAGGGAAGAAACATCGATTTTGAGGGAAATCTGAAACCATATGAAAGATTATTGCGGCGTACCAGTAACATCACTGTCTATTAGTGCGATGGCCGCAATTAGAAACATGCACTCGGTCACAATGCATCACTCTCCGGAATGGACTGCACCGTTAACAAAAGATAATTCAAACATGTTGACAAAATCGTAAAGCAGAGCTGTACAATGAAAGGACAATTGAAATATAACCCATTTTGTTCGACTGTTACACACAGAATAAGAATAGGCAACGGTCGGAAAATTCTTTCAACGGGCTCTGTTTACTTGCAGAAAGCTAAAATAGCTTGGAGCAGCTTCCACAGTCGACTAGCAGTCACTACACGCTAGTGAGGAAACGATAGCTGCTCGCATTCTCTAAATAGGAAGAGGGCCACGGTCAGCGAATACTGTTATTGTTTTGTCGCCAGCCAGTAAAGTCGATAACGCGTTTTCAACAAACTGCTATATAGCGTTACTTTGGTTATCAGACTTTATAGCCAATACCCACAGGAGTGTTTCAGCTACCATATCGAAGCCAAAACCTCCATACATTAAGGCATACATTTGATTAAAGTCAATTACCCAAACATTATGCTGAATTTCGGGGAGAATTGAAAACCATAGTCACACAAATTTGAAACTAACATAACGTTATTGCGAGGTAGACTAACGGTTAAAAGCGCAATAAATAAGCCTAACGCGTTAAATCATTTAGGCTAGCTAACGTTAGTCCAAGCAACTATAGCCACTGAAAATGGATTAACGTTCAGGCCGACGGCACACAGCGTGTCTGAAATAGTAGATGCTCGAGAATGGATCCCCCATCTGCAATACAGCGGTCCAGTGTCATTTCGGAAACCACCCAAAATACCAATTTCAGTTTGTACCTGTGTCATTATGGACACGCCGTTGCGGTCATGGCTTGGCTGGTGGTGTTTCTGGCAGTTCGTCAGCAAGATCAGCGCTTCCGTACACTCCTCTCCGAATTAAGAAACAATATCAGCGGAATCGGATGTGAAGGTTACCCGCCGCGCTTAGTGCAGATAAACAGTTGTTTAAGAATGCTCATCGCGAAACTGAGACGACGAGCACAAAGGAGGACGCTTGGACCGCAGCGTGCCTAGCAACTAACTCCGCCGTTTCCTCGGGTTCTGACACTCATCAATACACTTGTGCGGCGCTGCGCCCCACATGGTGATTAAAACATGAATTACGTCGGAATCCAAGTGGGAGAGCGTATTCTAAATCGACTCCCACCAGGTTATATTCATGCTATATGACGAAGACCGAGCCAGACTGAATAAATGACGTAGTTATGGCCTATGTCCTGAATAACCTTTCAGATTGATGACTGGAAATGTCATCGTAGGTGGCTATTTCTAGGTTATAAACACTTAATTGGTCTTAAACTTATGACCGGGTTTAATTCAAGAAAGGAACATACATCAATATCGCAATTCGTTCATGAAAATCTTTGCTTTTGGATTGAGCAGCAAATTATTTATGTGCAGGAGAGGAGCCTACAAGTAATGTGTTCAGTTGCGGCGATATGGCTCGCCTCGGAATCGCTCAAGTCTTGACCAGATTTGGACGCATCACAGATTCGTCTCAGTACCAGAAAAGGCGATATTCACGATGACGTCACACGTTTTGTCACGTGGTTGGGGAAAAAGGGCCTTGCACTAAGTTTATGAGTAGATCTCCGCACTTGTAGCTATGTACCTAATAAAAGATCTAAAATAGTGATTCTAGTCAGTTGTTGTTTTATAGGTTGCATCAACAGGTCGCTTAGGGTTCAGGAATCACATTTTTGAGGATTCTAAGCGAAGAATGTGGTGGGAAATATTGCCACCTGACTGAGCCGTAAACACCGTCTCATGCCTCAAGGTGTGACAAGGGCACTCATGCAACACAAGACTATATGTGTAACTGGTTTGTTTGTGTTTCTCTTCTTGCTTTTCAATTGCAACCGTTATCAGTGTTGCCTGTATCAAAACAGGTGTAGCTGATCTACAACCACTTGGGCTTCCTAAATCAATAGATTGAGTCCCTAAGATTTAACTGACTTGAGGTCATGAGTGTTCCCTTAAACTTGAGCCGTATACTTGTGCCACAGTTCTTCTGTATAGGGTGGTGGGTAAACGTTCTAAAGTCAAAGAATAACATGATTAACACTCTCCAAAGACAACTGAGCCAGGCTCATATGGCCTGCAAACTGCTGTAGAAAAGTAGTGGGAATGAAACAAAAACTCATAAATCTGTTAAAAGAATCAGACAGCAACCTATAGCTGGCCAGCTAAATGAGCTAATCTTCTGGAATGACTAGGTAATCAACCAATGAGAAGTCCCTTCATTGGAACCGGCGCACTCCAGTTTATGCTGGAAGAATCCAAAGATCCAGTCTTCTTGCGTACCCAAAGATGACCTCGGGTAACCCTTAGGTTTGGGAGGCTAAAACACGGTCTTCGAGCATTCCTGGTGGCAAAAAATGAATTTACACCATGATGTAATGGCAAACTTGTTACTAAGGGTGGAGTATTACTATGTAAAAATTACCAATCAGAAAATGATAATTGTATGACGAGGTAGAAGTTTTACCCCACCTTATGGGAAGGTCCAAAGGCCCTATAAATTAAGTGGTCAGACACTCTGTGGTCAGTCAATGTGGGCGATTGATGGGATATGAATGCTTTGTGGTATGCGTATACCAGCCTGGGCTTTGTACTTCGCTTTAAGCGTCTTGCAATAAACTCGATAGCATCAGACTTGGGAGAATGTGTCCATTCTTTGAAAGTAGATTTACTGGGGTTGGGAGAACACTTGGTCCCCAAGTGTGTTCACCCACAAGAACCAAAGAGGCTACTTGCCATGTGCCTTTGCGCTATGATCACGTTTTCTTCCAACCACTAATCTGCGCATGAACAACTATGACGTCACTGTTATAATCAGTGAATATCGGTATGCTGCCAATGGGGAGAGAGAGTCCAAGATGGCGCCGTGAACACACGCAGTGAACTGGGTTCTGCTACCAATGCTATTTTTTTTATGGTGAATTAACACATAAAGCCTGCCTCTGAATATTAACAGATGCGAAAGAGACTTTTATTAGTTTCTGTGAAAACAAGCGAGCAAAATGCCAAGTCCGGACGTTGATAAAAGGAAAACGTAATGAAAAGACAGGAATAGCGAGCAATAAGGCAGTGTTAGCTACAAAAGCTAATGTTAGCCGCAATATCCTCATGGACGATTATCATAATTATGCAGCAAAAGAAGACTTGAAACTTAGTGTGATGGATGAGTTTTCTGAGTTTCCAATTACTCCAAGTAAATCACCTCTCAGCAAGAAAGGCAAACGCGACACCAACACCAGCGGTATGGAAACTGATTCCGTCAACGCTCCGGATTCTGTCTCCACACTTGCTCTGCTAATTAACACTCGGTCCGGCAAGCTGGAGTGACTGATTCAAGAAAACAAAATTGTAATAACAGACTTGAGGAAGAAAATCCACTCCATCGGCAAGGAAATCAATTCAGTGAAAGGTAAGGTTACTCAGGTTGAGCGACTTTGCCATGAGGAAAGGAAACGCACTGACTTCCTGGAGACACGAATTGCTGACCTGGAAAGATACTCACGGCGCTGGAATCTGAGTCTCAACAGCATATCAGAGTCAATAGAGAACCAGCAAGTAAGGATGGAAGTGATCAAAATTTGCCACGCCGTCTTACCAGAGGATAGAAAACGTCTGCCAGAAGTGATTGACACCGTCCATCGTCTTGGTACTTAGAATGCGAAGGGGCCCAGAAGCGTCATCATCCAGTTTTCATCACGGGTTCACAGGGCTGCGGTCTGGACGGCTGCTAAAAACTCCCGGTACTTGTGCGACAACTGCCTGTGTTTTGCTGAGGACTTTTGCAAGACTGATAGAGAAAAGCGGAAGAAACTATGGCCAGCGGTGGAAGCAGCTTGAAAGGAGGGTAAAGCGGCTTACTTCATTGGAGGTCGCGGTTTTATTGAAGGCAAGGAAATTTTCCCTCCACCTTAACAATACAAAGCTGTCATGGAGTTAATCGATATATAAGCCAATAATTACCCCTACTTTAGGAAGCGAAAATATTAAGGCACTTATCTTATTTCTATATACTGAATGCATTTTTGCAGTAAAGCCCAGGTATATTTTATTATTAGATCAGGGCATTCTAACCTTGTTGACTTAGGCACTTCTTGTATTGTAGATATTCTTTTACATAAATGTACCCACGTGCTAAAAACTGGAGCCGCTCCGGTTGATTTTTTTTTCTCCCCTCTCTCCTGAAAGCATACAGGCATCCTTAAATGACTAAAAAGGTGGCAATTAAGTTCTTTAGCACTTCTTGTGTTTAGTTTTTGTTTCTGGATCACAAATGCCTCATGAAGGACATTGACACTTTGCGAACATTACTTTATTCCCCAGCTGGGATAAAGCCCAATCGTTAACTTTTCTAAATCTTTGTCTACTTTTTACTATTATTATTATTATTATTATTATTATTTATTTTATTAAAAGGGGCTTAAAGGCTAATTCAGTTTTACCTTGAATTTAACACAGTTGTGACTGTTTATGGTATAGTTCTCGGTGCTGCTGCAATAGTTTGTGGTAAGTTATGTGCAACTTAATTGTCTATTGTTTACTCAGTTTTTTTAAAATAATATTTTGCATTTCAAATGGTCTTTTTCTTTTGTTTCGTTAAATGCCAGGTGTTTAAGGGATAATGGGAGACGCAAAGTTTTGTTTTTATATGTTAAAAGATTTAAAGCAGACTTCTTTTTTTTCCAAGAGACCCACTCTACAGCCAACAAGGTTAATTTCTGGAGGTCACAATGGGGAAACGACATTTGGCTGTCACCCGGTTCAGTACATTCAGCAGGTGTGGGTACTCTAAAAAACAACTTTACCGGTAATATACTGCACTCAGATATTGATCCTAAGGGACATTATATATGTCAAGTAATTGTCTTTTACAAGATTGTGTTGATTATTACCAATATTTGTGGTTATAACACTAAAGTAGAGAATGATGATTTATTTGATACAATTGAGCAGAAGTTACTAATCTGACTAGACAAGTTCCCTAATGCTTTTCTTTTAATAGGTGGGGATCTTAATGTTGCTCACGATAATGTTTTAGATCAATGGCCATCAAGACAAAATACTAACTTAAGCTGCTATCTGAAGCTCTTCATGCAAAGATTTGATCTAATAGATATTTAGAGTGAAAAATTCCCGACTGACAGAGTAAATACATGATCCAACAAAACCGGATCTTCCCAGTCTAGAATTGATTACTGGTTGGTGTCCAGAAGTCTTAAAGAGAATACAACAACACAAATTTTGGCCACACCCTTAACAGATCACAGAGCTATTCACATTCTCATCCCCCTATTTCCTTCTGCTTGCCATAAGCCTTCTTCATATTGGAAATTGAACAGTTCTATTCTAGATAATGAAGATGTAAAAGCTGAAGTTAAAAGACCTATTCAGAAGTATTGGAATGGGGCCAAAATTGTCAATAAATATTGTTTTAATTGGGAACGTATGAAATTTGAAGTTGCTAAGTACTTAAGGAAATATAGTTCTGATTTGGCTAAATTGAGAGGATTAGAAGAAGATAAGATAATATCTACCATAACCTCCCTTTCTCAAAAGCCTCCTGATTGTCTTTCTATAAATGAAAAAGAAACTCTCACCAAATGTCAGAGTAAGCTTGACAACTTGTATATGTTGAAAGCAAAAGGTGCCTTTATCAGATTGAGGCAGAAATGGATAGAAGAGGGGAAGCAAAATTCTACCTATTTCTTCAGGTTAGAAAAATCTCATTCTATAAGCGATACTATCCAACAACTTAAAATTGATAATGTTGTTGGTGATAACCCCAGACAAATTGCTACATACTGTTCAAACTTTTATAGCAATTTATATTCTTTCCAGTATTATGACAGGAGTGCATCTGCCTTTTTAGACTCAATTAAGGTGAGTAACATTAATGACATTGACAGAGATATGTGTGATACTCCTCTGACTTTACAAGAAATAATTGATTCCATCAATAGCCTCAAGCATAGTAAGTAGAGATGGCAATCTCAAACCTCTGAAACAGTTTTGAAACCTTTGTAATGACCACTGTTTCAAAATGTTCCAAATTGTTTTGAAACCAGATTTATTTCAGTAGTGCACAGCCTAGTGGCAAAAACTTTTACTGCAGCTATTAAAATGTTTTAAAGTGAAACAAAACACATGATCATTGACAGGCGGAGCAGGAAAAAATGTCAATAGTCACCTAACAAAAGTTTTGAATTGGAGTCGTAAACCCATGTCAAACCCGGAAGTTTTGAACGTGTCCAAAACAGTTAGAATCTGCATGTCGAAATTGCCATTTCTAATAAAAAGTCTCCGGGGGTAGATGGAATTACTTCAGAATTTTACAGAGCATTTGCAGGACAATTAGCCTGTTTTTTATTAAAGGTTTTCATAGGAAGTGTAGATAATGAATCGCTTCCTCCTACGCTAACACAAGGCCTAATCACACTTATTCCGAAACCTAAAAAGGATGTACTGCTTATTGATAACTGGCATCCCATTTGTCTATTGAATAATGATTATAAGGTGTTAGCAATTGCTCTTGCCAAGTGGCTTAAATTAGTCTTGGATGCAATCATAGATAAAACTCAGTCTGGATTTATTAGACACATATCTAATAATATCAGATTGGTGTTAGATTTTGTAGATTATTCTGAATTAATCACTGATAATAGTTATATCCTATTTTTAGATTTCTACAAAGCCTTTGATTCTGTAGAACATAAGTTTATTTTTAATTCTTTAGAAAAATTTGGTTTTGGGCATTTTTTCAGCAAAGCCTTTCGAACCTTATATGCTAATAGTAACTGTGCCATTGAACTGAGCTCTGGCACCACTCCACAATTTGATGTTAAACGGGGAATTCGACAAGGCTGCCCTATATCTCCTTACCTCTTCCATCTTGTTACACAGCTTTTAGCTATGTATGTTAAATCAAGCAATCTGAAAGGCATTACAGTAGCAGAACGAGAAATCATTATTGGTCAGCTTGCAGATGATACCACTCTTTTTCTTAAAGACTCTAGCCAGATACCTTGTGCTCTGCATATAATAAATGTGTTCTCTAGGGCTTCTGGATTATACCTGAATGTGAGCAAATGTGAGTTAATGGCAGTTAAAGACTCAGCTAGTTGCTTGATATCAAATATCCTGCATCAAAGATACAGTAACATATTTAGAAATTGTTAAACATAAAAGAAAACTAGAAGTTCCTAAAATTTTGCATCGATTATAAAAAAAAACTCAAGAGATTTAATCTGTGGCTTCTACGAGATCTGTCATTAAGAGGTAGAACTCTAATATCCAAAGCACAACTTTTCATCACTGTGTTACTCTATATGGAATATCAGAGATATACTTTACAAGAACAGATCCATATTCTTCACGGAATGGTTTAACCATGATATTATTTGGAGGAGACAACTATTCAATAGCAGATTAGTTTTATTTTTTTATCAGGAATTTCTTCAACAATATCAAATACCTGTGACTCCTAAACAGTTTGCTGTAGTCTTTGATGCTATTCCTGTGAGGGTGCGATCAGTAACCAGTCGCGAGAACCAAGCAATGCAGTAGAAGTTGTTTTATTAATGAAGGGGGAAGACCCCCGCAGGGCAGAAGGCAAGTCCACACTCCAAAAATCAAAATCCAGTTGGGCAAAAATGGAATCAAAAACCAGGGCAGCAATCACAGTAATCATTGCCAGACAGAAATGGGTCTGGTTCACAGGTACAGGTATGTCAAAGAAGCAAAACCAGAATCCAATGGGCGTAATCAGAATCGTAACCAGGGCAGCAATCTTAGATCTCGTGGTCGGGCAGAAAAAAGGTCAAAACACACAGATGCAACAATAGTCCGCAAGTTGGGGGTCTGTCATGCACGCACGCATGCATATATCAAGCCGAAGAGAATGTAAACATTCACCAAGCGCACGGCCAGTTTCAAGTAAGTACCCGATGCGGTCAGTGGAACCATGCACGCATAGGCAGTGTTCAATTTTTTTCCCAAAAAAAGTTTACCGCACTATCCCATAATGCATCTGAAACGGAGCACGAATTCAGCATCCGTGGATTTTTTGCATATTGGCGATACCCTCAATAGACCCTTTCGGTTTAAGGACGTGAAAAAGCGAGATTTGGAGTGCGCATGCTCTTTGCACACTATGTGAGGCAGAAGATGCACAAATCCTATTTAAAAGGTGGGGAATTATAAGTTCTTTCGCTTTCCCCATGGTAAAAAGCAGTTTCCAGCGTGGATTTGGACTATAAACAGGAATATTTTCATTCGGGAACATTCTAGAGTGTGCACCGTCTGGATGGCGAGATTAAGAATTCTGTATACCTAGAGAAACATTAGGATATGAAAACAGGGCAGGCGCAGCATATGCATTCGCAATATTTAATGAAGAGTTTGGTTCCAAAATGCAATTTATCCATTTTAGTCATTTTGAGTAAACCAGCTTTTTCTATGTTGGCGCCTATTGCATTTTATAGAAAAACACAAAGTTTGACCATGAAAAAATACACCATATTGTGTGCATTTCTAATGACGGGTTTTTGCATCATGTGTAAGAAGTGCAGGGCTATTGCTCTATGGTATTATCTCAATTTTTGTCATTTTGGCTCTTATTGCGTTTTGGAAATAAACTGTTCAAATATTAATGTTAAATTCTAAACCCCCTTTCTCACTGATAAAACTCCACTAAAACATACCCCCCCCCCTTTAAAAATCGTTCTGGCAAATAAAAAGCCAGAAAAAAGTGGAGGCTGGATCCAAAATTCTTTTCCCCCTGACGGTATAGTTAGACAAAGCTCTATTAGTTTTCTCCTACAAACTGAAAGCATTGACTTCTCCAGCGCAACAGAGACTTGGGAGACAACATCGGCGAGATACTGTAAAGGTACGTCCTTGACATTGTTATTTTCAGCACAGATGAAAATCCGAAATCAAACGTGTTGCGTTCAGTCAAACAATGATGATATGGCATTGTATTTTACATGTGTACCTGCGCACTTCCATGTTAAGAGGCGATTAGGACCATGTGTGTTTACCGGTTGTTTTGAGCAATGCGAATTTGTCGCAAGAACACTGTAGCCATTAGCTGACTTAAGGTGTGGGACCCAATCATAGTGGTGTTAATGACATTATTTCATGTCCGCAAAACTAACGGGCATGCAAATGCCACTTTGTTAGATATATATAGCAAGTAATTATGAAATCGAAATCCCAAGGAAACCAAATTATTATTGCAAGGAGCAAAATGAAAACCACACCTACTCTTAGCTCTGAGGGGCTAAGTTCTGTCATGTGAGCCCCTCAGAGCTTACCTAGACTGAAAACGTTGTATGGCATGAACACGCCCCCTTTGGCTTGATTTTTTTTTTTTTTTTTGCGTAGAGTTTAACATCTACTTAATGTCGTATATATCCTATAGGATCAAACATAGCTAGTCCCTTTTCAAAATGTGGATACAAAATCTGTACACTGCAAAACAATAACACCTTGAAACAACAAAACATTAAACAATTATTGAACAATTATGGGCTAACATAAATAACTTATAACAATAACTAGTACCTTCACTAAATTTCTCCGATCAGATCGCTCTTTCATTTTTGCATGCATCAGTGTGAGATCCTTTTGTTTGTAGGGTAACACAGAGCATAGTCAACATTATTTGGGTCAATGAAGTCGGGCCAGCCCTGACAAAATGTGTACTGCAGACTCTTGTGTGATCATTCGGGACAAAGATCTTCTGATTTATAGCTCGAATCCATGCCTGTCGTTGTCTCTCGCCATGGGGAACACTAAAAAACCTTATGTTCCCTTCTTTATGATACCGGTTTATGCACCCCTCTAAGCAACAAATAGCCACTATATTTTCTTTTGCCCCACGTTAGCTATATTAAACTGAACTGGTCTATTCAATAAGCGCCCTGCTGTGCACATTTTCAAAATTAAGGCTTTATGTGCTTTGTGCTCTTTATGTGACACAAGGTTTTTTGACAGTGGGCAAGAGGGTCTCATTTCCTGAGTAAATACACTGTTTGTCCACAAAAAAGAATTTCTTCGCCTCTTTGGCCATGACATCCAGTAGGCATGTGCAGTTATATCACATTCGTACTTGACAACTTTTGCTAGCTTAGCGAGAGTTGAATTAGGAGCATTTAGTTTGTTAGCTAGCATTAACATGCGTAAAATATAAAGTTTGCCCGCTAACGTTGACTAAAGAACCTTAGCTTAAGGGTTACAAATTATGCTTTGTCCTACTTAAACATTTAGCCCAGTGAGACTGTGCTAATTAGTTAGCTACTCTTAGGTCTAGCCTACTTAGTTTGACTTGCCCAGTTAGATATCAAGTTTTGCAGCAAGTACCAATTTACATTAATAGCCAAGTATCTTTGGCCAATGTTAGTGTTAAAACTTGATAGCTAGCAAACAAGCTAAGCAGTCTCATCAATGCATTACTGACCTAGTTACACAGCTAATTCATGACTTCTTGTAATTTAACGCTAGTGAGGAAGCAATATAATTGTGATTCACCATTTTTATTGATATATATGCACCGCAAATAGCTAGCTGAGTAGGTGAACTAGCTTGCTAGCCTAGCATAGGAGCTAGTTTGTTGGTTTCCTCAGTCAATGTTAGCTGGCAAACATTATATTTGGTGCATATTAATGCCAGTTAGCAAGATAAACGTTCGCGTGTCAACTCTTGCTAAGTTATCTAGTTTGACTTACCCATGTTAGATATTTGCTAAGTAGGCTAGACCTAACAGTAGCTAACTAATTAGCACAGTTTCACTATTTCGCAGAAGTAATGGGTTTGAGAAAAATCATGACTGATCCTGTCTGGAGATCAGTGGGATGCTTGGTGCAGTCTCATCATTAAAAAAATCAACAGTAGAACTCATGGCTATGTTTAATTATGAAGGTAAGAGCATTCCCACGCGGAAATTGCATGAAGACTTTGGAGGACTGGGACTCAACAGCTACATGGCCACAAGAAGGCCACTTGTCAGTGAAGCTAATTGGGAAAAGTAAAAAACAAGTTGAATTTGCAAGGGAGCATAAAGTGACTGTGGAGCAAAGGAAAAAGGTCACACGGTCTAATGAGTCCACATTTACCCTATTCCAGAGTGATGGGCCCATCGGGGTAAGAAAGGAAGTCCCTGAGGTTATGATCCCATCATTCATAGTGCCCGCTGCACAACCAGTGCAGTGTTATGATCTGGGATTGCTTCAGTTCGTCAGGTGTAGGCTCAGCACTGTTCAGCTCTAATAAAATGAATTGAGCGCACTACCTAAATATACTGCATGACCATTTACCCATCAATTCATAAGGCTCAGATTGTGAAAGAGTGGTTCATCGATCATGAGGAATCATTTTAAACCATGAATTGGCCACTTCAGAGTCTGGACCTTAAACAATTGAAAGTCTCTGGGATGTGCTGGAGAAGGCTTAACAGAGTGGTTTGACTCACCCATTGTCAATACAATACCTCGGCCAAAAATGAATGCAAATCTGGTCAGAAATGAATGTTGTGACTTTGTTTAAGACTGTTGAAACAATACTATGATGAATGTGTACCATGATGAAAGGTAATTGTGGCCCAACAAAATATTATGTTGTGTGAATTTTTTTATTTTTTGGAAAGGCAGCACGTGTTCATTAGAGTATTTTACATGGTGAGTTCCATTGAACTCGGGAATTCGGGAGACCAAATAAGCTCAGACTGCTCGCCCGGCTGGCAAGTGAACATTCCACATGATCTTCATTGTATATTCGCACAATCCAACCGCATAATTGATCTTTATATGCAAGTCAGAAGTTCAGACAAATTCTGCCACCTTATCCTCATTTTTTACGCAGTGTTGATTGATTGGTCGTATGGTTTCCTGCCCAGGGGTGCATTTCCCGAATTCAGATCCTAACTTGCATAGGACCCATTAACTGTGAATGGACAAACTATGTAAGTTGCTAACTTGGTTAGCAACTATGCTTTTGGAAGGCACAATCCAGAATAAATTCTTAATCAACTCAACTATTAAAAACACACAAAAACATTTACCCTAACTTAGGCTATCTATATATCAGTTTATTTGTTTAAGCACATCACATTAACTTTCAGCAGTTAACCATGAGGTTGTTCACTAGCTCTCATCAGTAAATTGATATGTTGGCAGTTCTTCGCTGAAGTATGTTAAATGCGAACTAGCAAAACAACTCGAAAATCAAGAAATATTACTGTGTTTTTGGAACGGAACATAACGCACATGCAAATTAACTCGAGCACGAAAATAGGCAACTCAGAGTACGGGTACTCCTGTATGCTCTGCTAAATTATGATTCCAGAACGAATTTACTAACTGTGTGCACTTGGTTCTGAAGCCGCATATTAAACGCTCCAGTTTCATTGCTAGGTGGCTGGCTATGTCCGATAAATCATCGACAAGATTTTCGGACACAAGAAATGCAATGGTAAGTTAGATGACTCTTCGGAGTTAAATACTTTCTAAAGGTCATCAGCAATTTCACTTGTTCAGTCCCTTACATTGTCTTCCCAGTGAGCGAGTAAGATCCGAGATCGGATTTTGCAATGGGTTTTGCACACGTCCGCTTTGTCAGAGTGCCGATTCCTTTCAAGGACGCCACTTTCCTATATTTCCAGTATTGTTACCTTCCTCTTTCTTGCCCACTGATATGATTTCACTCATGGAATACACTAATGGCCATTGTCTTGGCAGGGTTGAGAGCTTTTCATAGCTTTCATAGTTCGTGACCATTTATTAGTTTAAGGAATCTCCTCTGTTCTTTTCTATGCTTGATTCAGTCATCTGACATTTCGTCTCCCACCGCAGCCTCGTTTTCACTTGTGAAATTTTCAAAATGGCAACCGGTGTGAAATAAGTCAATTGGCGTGAGTTGGAGCTAGTTTATTTCACTTGATGGAACGGGTCGAGGCTAGATAGGGAGTCGGTGCTAATTCAAGCCTCAAGATTACACCTTAGTCTGGATGTTCATAGCTACGTTGATGGAAAACCCCCCCAATTGGCAGTCGGTCCGTTGTATTTTCATGCTGGTTGTTTCTTGTGCATTTCCTTACCTGTGTGCATGCCATGTATTTCATGCTATGTCATTGTATCGCGTTCATACTACCCTATAGTTCAGCTCTTTGAGTGAAGTTTTTTTGGCCTCGTGCCCCCTTTCACCTGCATCTTTTTTAGTTATTTTTCAGCTGTTTAAGTGTAGTTTTTTTGTTGGCCTTGTGCCCTCCGTTTCCCCAGTATTTTTTGGTTCAGTTGTGACATTTTTGTTAGCCCATGTGCCGTGTTTGTTTATCCTTCTGTTTAATAAATCTTGTTGACTGGATTCAAGACTCACTACTGGTGTTCTTCTGCCAACGTAACAAGCGGTGTGTAGACAGGAAACATAGATTGCTAAACCATGCAAGGAATCATAAATGTCTTTGGTGAGAACGCATGAAGAGACAAAGCAGAAGTATGACCTCTGGTACATCAAATCTTCTGGCAGCATTGTTGTAGGCCGCCAAGTTGAAATTGAAGCCTTTTCACATGTATATGTTCACAGCTTAACGCTTAATAGCCACAAGGATGGGCCATCGGTCAGTTCACGGTGCCCCTGGCATTTGTTTTTGTTTTTTCTGCCCCTTAAATTTAGCTGTGGGGTGATGTCACTGGTCATTTTAAAGCCTTCTGCGTAAATAAGTAAATAAATGTAGTTTCCCTGGAGCACCCCTCGTAAAACACTCCTCTGCCATTAAAAATGAGTTTCAGCTTCCTAAGCACGCTCTAGTCAAAGCAGTGTCCCTGAGAAGGAGTGACTAGGGCCTCTGCGGCCTCTATGATGGCAACGGGGGCCGGAGAGGTGGGTGTAGGCAGCTGTAAGAGTCATATGGTTCAAGTTTCAGGCGGTGACCTCACCATGGTCCAGTCCTCTGTTCTGATTTGCTGACGGAATAACCTACTGCAATATATTGACACGTGGCTCTAAGGAGCAGAAAGAGAAGCTGCAGCATTTGTGGCCGCTCACACACTCACACACTCATACATTCACACACTCATGCACTCACACACTCATACACGCACGTACAAACAGAACATTGTACCCAACAAGACTTTTCATTGAAATTACAAATTTATTGTCTTCATTTTACTAATTATAAACCACAATAAATGGATATTCAATTCATAATTCATAAATATGCCCTTGAAGCACAAGCTTTGGCATGGATTATTGTGGCTCATGTGTGGATATGTGTATGTGATGGGGAAGCACAGGGTGGATAGTATTGCAGCTTGGGGTGTTATGTCCATTAAGATATGCTTATAAATTAATCTCACTTGTCCAAATAAAGTAAGTCTACATTCAAATTATGCTTTCTTTAGTATTCCTTCTAATGAATACACCAATATCTTCAAGTTGCATCTAAGTTCAATTCAAGTTGAATACAGTTGGTTGTGGAAAAGGCCTGTTAACATGACTAACCCTGATTTTTTTTCCCGCTAGAGAAACTGCCCACGTGGAGCACATCTTGTGCCCTTTTTCGTATGTGCAGCGAGGTGTATGTGGGGTGAGGCTGAGGTCACAGTGACATAGGTTAAAGGAGAAATGCGGGTCAAGTAATGGCACAGTTCAAAATGGCTGCAACCAGCTGAAAGGGCTAATTTTTACCTCCTCTCTAAAAAAAGGTATTTGGAATCAAATGCAGCAGTTTGGGCTCGGTTATTACCAATATTGAAGTACACTGCTTGTTCTTTCTTTTCCAGCAAGTTAGATTAAAAAAAAGAGGACTCGTCACAAGGCGGTGGTGAGTCTTGAGTGGTAGTGCAGGGACTGGATAAGAGCTGCATTCATTAGCAGCTCAGCATTAAACCCAGCCAGCGTCAGCTGTATAAACACATAGCATGGAGGTATGTAAGTTATGGCGGGTAATGGAATGGAGCATTGGCGCAGTGTTGATTGTATGCAGAATAGTTGAACTCAAAAAATGACTTGTATATCATTCCCAGCAAATTGTTTTGCATTCATAATAAAACAGATTGATAGAGTCTGTACATTGCTGACCTGAGGCATGAGCCAATCAGATTACACAGGCTAAGAACTGATTATCAGAGCTCATGGTTAACCTTAACTACAAGCGATGACTGAGTTAGTTTATTAGCCTGGTCAGAGGAATCAATCAGTGATAAGATTAGCTTAGTATATGTCGATATCTTAGTTTTTAGAGCTCCATCCATTTCCATGTTCCAAATCTACTTACATGTTTCTAGAAGTGGTTTTCGACATGGTGACGCCGATGACATTCTCTAGAAATCACTTGTGGATATGATGCCTCAAGTGTTTTACAAACAGCAGGCTGTACAAGTGAAATACAGACCCTCTGGCCCCATTTCTAATATTTTGTCTTATTAGAGGTGTACAGGCTTTGTAGATGGATTCAGATGTGCCTGACAGGGCAGCTGTATCTTGATAACACGGGTTATCGAACTGACAGGTATACGGTATGTGTGTGTTTGCTGCCCCTGGTTTTGGAATCTTTTCAGATGCAGGTGTTGGACTGAAAAGGTAGATACAGGGATTTTCAATGTGTTACATACAAATATACTGATGCTCGCACACACGCACGCACACATAAATACACTCACAAACGCTTCATCAGTTGCTGTGTCCCCACATTGAGCAGGGTTGATTTCCACCAGTCAATCATTTGCTCGCCCCCAACCCTCGTCTGTGACATCACCATGCTGAAGGCAGAGTCTCAGAAGATCTCAGGACACACGCTCCAGTCCTGGCTTTCCTTAGCTTCCCAGTAGCCCCCCTTATACACAAAACTGCTCTCCCCAGTAAAGGGGTCTGTCCTTCTCTCAAACCACACGGCCTGGTGGCCATTGCCTTCCACACCTGTGAAAAGAGAGGGGTACTCACTGGTACAAACAATGTTCCCAAAATGTTATTTGAATGCTTTATCAATGTTATAACGCTGCCATGACTGGGCAGCAGCATTGTTTTGTGTTATCTGGGATTATTCCGTGCCATCTCCTCAGTGAGCACATCAACTGCACTATCAACAGTAACCAGGCCTCTTGGCATTGTAAACTTCAGACACATCGTCACCAAAGCTTGGGTAAGGTCGATATTTAACTTCTTGTCATGCAATAATGTGCTCACTGGCTGCAAAGTAATTTGTAATTTAGTGCCTTGAGGTGTAAGGTCAGAAGTTTGTGACCATAAATATTTTCAAGGAACATGTTGCTCATGTAATAGTCATGACTGATAACTGAAAGAAGAGGAGTTCTAGAGCGCTGATTGATTTTTTTTTCCCAAAACAACCAGACTGTCTACTCTTTGGAGAGATTACATTCTTCCCAAATGTCATCGATCCCATTACGTTACAAACCACTAACTTACTCCCCCTCGCTCCTGCTTTTCCCCACTTCCTCCTCTCTCTCTGCTCTTCCTCCAGACGCCATTTCTCTGCGTTGGCCTCGCTCCAGAGGCCTGCCTCCATGAGCCGCTGGTCAGGCCGCAGTCGGCTGTCCGTCGGCGCCACCCCTCCCTCTGGTTCATTCAGAGTCAAAGCCAGGGAGGAGAAGAAGTACATGTTCTCTGCATTCTCCCTGAAATAATAATGGAAGTAAGACTTTGCTGTGATAGCATTGCTATCTGGGAGATGACAACCGTAACAAAAACCATAACTGTTCTTCCTGACAGTTAGAGTTTCTTTGGAGCCACTAATTACCGAACATTGGCATGCTGAAATAGGCCTGCAACAAAAACTTGCTGGATTGTTGACTTCCAGGAAACAGGGTTGAATAGCACTGATGGTCAATTAAATTCTAAATACAGTAAACGGGGGTGAGCAAGTAATGTAAGTAAGTATCGGCATGGCCAATACTCAAAGCACAGGCTGCATTTCTGGGATGATTGGTTGTTGCAAGCTGTGAAGTCGCTTTCGAATACAGCCGAGAAATGCAGCCTTCATCTTGCCTGGAATAGTGATGGGCAAAAATGAACCAACGAATCTTTCTGAACGACATTTTTTAGTGTCTGATTTAGTATCCTTTTTAGTGCTAAAGTGAATCCCCAACTTCTCCCACCAGTTAGACTCGCCCAGCCGTTCTGCTCACAGGCTGCTATGGTACCGATAGAAACTGATGGATTTCTCCGAAAACCACATCTCCCGCCGTCATGTGACATCCTTTCTGTGCACTCGCTGCGCAGAGGCCATGTGTTCGCTCGCGTGATTTTTTCTATTTTCCCCCCATCCCCCCTTCCCCACCCCTTTTAAACATTTTTGAACATGAACGAATGACTCGAAAGATCCGATTCTTTGAAAAGAATCGAACTGCCCATCACTAGCCTGGAAAAGTGGAACAGCCTGCGATGATGTAGCAGCCTACACGGTCTTGAACTCACGGTAGGGGATACTTTTTCCACAGTAGCCGTGGTGACTCTGTCTGATTGATAGTTTTCTGTCCACTAGTTGCCTGGCTGCTCCCAATAATCTTGGCACTTTCAATTTTGCCATCCCAGGTACCAGACAGGACATAGCGCGCCATGTTCTCACTGTCCGTTACCACTCCTGTCACCTGCAAGTATGGAAGAGGCGGAGATGAGTGTGGGTGGCATAATCTGTCATCCTGATTGATGGAATCTGATTGTACAACATCCTAATTTATGGAAGCTGATTGTTCCAGGTCAGAGGACTTCAAAAAACTGGCGAACCCACGTCATTGCATATTATAACCAACAGAGGGCAGAACTGTATCATGAATTCTTGTCAGTGCATTGCCGCAGTGCAGACAGAAGCAATTCAGTGAGAACAATAGTAATGGTTGGTTAAACTCAGTGCAACAGGCAATTCTGATTGGTCAATCTCTAGTGTCAGTTTGAAATGGCAACGCTGCTCAGTTATCATCAGCGAGACCAGCATTTGAGGCTGACATATTTTAAGTAGCCTGATGACTGAGTCATGCTGCAATCATTAGAGGAGAGCAGATCAGGTCACATCATAAGAGCAGAATGCCTATTCTTACCTTGCGTGAGACATCCTGGCAGAAGTAGCTGTAGGGACAAAATGTGAGACGGCAGCTGTCCTTTGACACATGATTTATTATTTCAATGTCACCTGACTGCAGAGGGTGAAAGAGGCAGGGAGAAAAACGTAGAGAGAGAGAGAGAGAGAGAGAGAGGTGAATTCCAAAGCAGCGTTATTTAGTGTTTACAATATGTGTCCTCCATTAGGGGGGCCGAATAATTTCTTTAACTCCAATCACAGCCCTCCCGTATTCAACATATAGAGTCAAGACACTGATTTAGTTTAGTGGAACTTGATCATGTGTTAATTGTGTTTGCATAATGCTAATATAATAACCTGAAAGCAATGAAGTCCTGAAACACAAACCAAGAATTTTTGGAAGAACATTACAAAAGGTTAAATTGACAGACAGGAGAACGAGACACACCTGATCAATCCACAGCTTTCCCAGGATGATATTGTGGACTGTAGAGGTGACTTTGCTCCAGGTGTAATGATTCCCACTAGCATGGAACTGTAGGTGTATTGTGCCTGGAACGATCAGCAGATATGGACAGAGGGAGTGCATTTTATAGGGCAGAATCTCTGATGTTAAGAATTTCACAGTAGTGCCTTAGAAATGGTGAGAAGGAAATGTAGAGCAGTGGTATTTAATTAATACTCTGATTACTGCTGTGATTTGATCTGTGCTGGATAAGCTGTGCGCTGTTGCAAATGTGAAGAAATGCATCAAAAGCACAGACATGTGACAGACCAATGGGACTCACCCAGGGGCCTGACTGAGATACACTTCCCATGGAACTTGCTGTCGATGGTGATCTCCTGCCACAGGCTCCACCCCCTCTGTGACCACACATGATGGGCAGCAGCAGGGGGGTGGTGACTGACCTGGGGAGCGTATGTATCACACTGACTCACTCACTGTGGATTGTGTCTGGTATTGACTGATGGATGATTGCCCTCCAGTACCATTACCTGCTCACACAGGGAGCGGTAGCCACAGTCCTCCAGCCGGTGGAGCTCAAAGGTTTCCCCCAGGAGGGGATTGAAAGGTTTGGAGGTGCGGTGGGCCGTAGTGGAATAGGAGGAGATGGAGAAGGCCGCCACATAACACAGCTGCTCACAGCTGCTCCGGCAGGTGGCGGCCATGTCCAGCAGCTCACTGTACTCCAGGTCCTCTGTCAGTCTCTGCAGCATGGACAGGGGCTCACTAAAGTTCACCTGCAGGGGAAGAGTTACAGCGACTCACTAAAATTCTCCCGAAGTGGGAGAGTTACAGCGGCTCACTAAAATTCACTGGCAGTGGAAGAGTTACAGCGGCTCACTAAAATTCACTGGCAGTGGAAGAGTTACAGCGGCTCACTAAAATTCACCGGCAGTGGAAGAATTACAGCAGCTCGCTAAAGTTCACCTGCAGTGGAAGAGTTACAGTGGCTCAGTAAAGTTCACCTGCAGGGGAAGAGTAACAGCGACTTGCTAAAGTGCACCTTCAGGTAGAGCAGTTGAAGCAGTAAAGTTCAACTTCAGGGGGAGTAGTTACAGTAGCTCACTAAAGTTCACCTGCAGTTAAAGCAGCTAAAGATAAAGCGGCTCAATAAACACCAGCAGAAGAAGAGCTACAGTGGCTTGCTAAAATTCACCAAAAGGAAAGGAGCTATGGTGGGTCGCTAAAATTCAGCGGGAGGGAAGGAAATCCCGCGGCTCGCTAAAGTTAATCTGCAGGAGAGGAATTGAACAAGCTTTTGAAAGTTCACCTGTGGGCGAGGCATTAAGGGTAATTTGTACTTTATTTGCCTACCATTTGTCTAAATTAGCATACAAATAGTAGCAAAATTTTCTGATGCTTTTTTACTTCCACGGTGTTTGCCGGCGGAAATTGGTCAGTTCATCCACAGTATTGACGTTCTTAACCCAGCAAGCAAGTGTAGGCCAACAACACAGGGACTGGTAAAACCTTTGGTTGATAATGGGATGCACAGTGCTTAGAATCACAATCAAACGTGTTTAACAACCAATTATTTTTTTAAGTTGCAAATATGGAGTATAAGAGCAAACTTTGTTTTCTAAGGCAATTCCAGATCACCAAGGGGATAAAATTTGCCATCCTTTGAAACAGGGATGGGCAACTCCAGTCCTGGAGGGCAGCAGTTTCTACAGACTTTAGTGGTGTCCGTTCAATCAGCCATACCATACCATAATTTTCATACCTGGAAAACAAGGTGTGTGGACTTATTAGCCAATCAGTAACTAAATGTAAATTAATCCCTTGAGTGGAAACACACCAAAAATCCGCAGACATTGTGGCCCACCTGGACTGGAGTTGCCCATCCTTGTTCTATAACATAAATCAGCATAAAGTTAGCTAAATCTCATTGAACAGGGGGAGGAGTTACAGAGGCTAGTTCACCTGTTAGGGAAAGAGCTTCAGCCCTTTTATTGCTTCCATGAAAACACAGTGATAATATCAATAAACCGTCTGGATAAACACACGCATGTATGAACGAGTACAGGCACAAACAAACACAAATGTCACACACACGCTCCCACATTCAAACACAATGAAGGTGCTGTGCTTACAGGCATTGGGATCTTGGATAGCTCCTTGCCCAGGCAATTCTTGATCACCCCCCACAAGCTGAGAGGGTGATTGGGCTTCTCTGGAATTTGGCTCCGCCTTCGGGCTCCCTGAAAATGTTGCATGCCAAAGTACCCCTAGAAACACAAACACGTATTCCCAGGAATGAAGACAACAACGGATTCTGCGTGAGCATGAGCAGGAGAGGAATTGCCTTTGTGTGCATCTATTTCCACAGGTTTACAAGCAGCACAAATGTGAGAATGATTTCCCACAATTCTGCCAGAAAACTTCTACTTATTTCATTTGAGGCCTGGCTGAAATTATATTAAATTATTAAATAAAAATAAAGCTGAATTTAAATGACACAATATGGCATTTATTTATAAACTGCAAGTTCTATAAGGCCTGTACAGGCACAGAATGACAAAAATTCTGAGAAAGTGAGAGAGAAAGGAGAGAAAAGGGAGAGAGTGAGAGTAGTTTAACAGAGCTCACTTTGCCCTCTTGGTTCCAGTTGCTCGGGACAGGTCCTTTCATCACACTGTGGTTACTCCGTGGTAGTCTGAAACACACACACACGCACAAACACACACACACACACACACACACACACACAATGAGCAAAGGCAAATCTTGTGCAAATTAGGGGCTGCCAATGTCAATCCAATGAAACATGAGAAGTTTTAGTAATGGTGGCATGAAACCAGTAAACATCTGTTGGAAGGGCCACATAGAATTTTCAGTCCATGGTCTTTTAAATTGTCACTAAGGGTGAAATTAGTGCCTCTTTACCTCCTTCAAAATAATCATCGCCCTTGAGGCAGTTTCTAAAAAATTCACAATCCAGGACAGCACTGAGAGACAGAGATGTCTTCAATTCAATATACAGTATCAGCGTGGACCAGTTCTGAAATCCCCTGGTAGGATTTTATACAGGGCAAAGAGATCTTCAGAGAGTGTGAGAAATGGGGCAGTGGGGCATTAGAGGACAGGTTTGCTCTCTCTGCGTCCCTTCATCTCTCACCCTGAGGCCATGCTTCACTCACCTGTTCTGCAGGTCATCGGAGGTCATTACACTGATGAAGGCCGAAGAGTCATTGATGCAGTGGAACACCTTCATGTCCTCAACTTCATTGCCGAGTGGTACCCCTCATGTCTGCTTACACTCTTCTATGGACAAAACAATGTTCCTGTTGGTTAAGGCCTCACCATGGAGATGGGCCTTATTCTAGAACTCTAATTCCAACACTGAGTGCAAACACCAATCAGTGGGTCATTATTAAATACCTGAAATTGATCATGGGATGTGCAATATATTTAACGTGCTTTACAGCCCATTCACTGACACATACCCTGATGTCTCTCACAATCTGTGCTTAGTTCAAATCTCCCATATCTAAATCATTTAAGCTTGACTGGAGCGTGATTGGTTACTGCCAGTCACATGTTTGTACAACAGGATGAGCGGAGTGAACATACCACACAGGGTCAAACAGGGACCTGGCTAAAGTGAGATATAAATGCATGTCCTTAATTGGAGGCTATACAGCAATGCTGTATGACAATATTATGGACGTCAGACAATTTGTCTGACGTTACAAACATCTGCCATCTAACATTGTTTCTTCAATTCCTTTCACACAATTAAGGATGGGACAAATACGTGTTGAGCTTTTAAGTAACAAATTGACCAATACAGCTTTCCTCTGAATCACTTTCAATACTATGGACATCCTACCTCTCTAAGCTGCCATTCGTAACCATTATGTACAAGGCTGTCACCATGAGGGCTTACTAAAATACCATTGATAAAATACTTTAATCATGAGTTGTGAACCAAGCACATTCCCACAGACCCCCCTCCCTCTTTTTCTGTTCTCAAATAATGAGGAGTTGTGAATGAATGCAGTTGCTCTGGAAACAGAGGCCCACACAGTCTGGAAGCTGAGTTATTTTTAGCAGCACTGAAGGGGACGGAATGACGCACTTCACACCCCCAGCTCTCCACTGTGTGCATTACAGAGACAACCATAGCGGAGCAGAGACGTCAAAGGAGTGACAGAGAAATGAACGTGAACAGCCGGGGAGGGCTGTGCTCCAGTGTCTGCCAGCACTTCCTGGAGATCTGATTGCGCACCGATACTGCAGGCACTCAATCACAGCACAAGGACACAAAACTGCCTTGACATTGCAGATACTTTTCACACTGGAGCTATGGGGACACGGTCACCCTGAATGACGTAACCACTCTACAACAATGCACTCATTGATATTATTAGCACACCAAAAAGACCCTTATCACCTATTGATACAGTCCTAAGCAATGCCACTCTTTTTTCTGTTTAATAGAAGAAAATTAAAGAAGGTAATGCCTTTTTTCTCTCCTCTCTGTAATACCCACCCACTGCACACATGCGCGGTTTTGCAAAGGAACATGACTCATACTCTGTTGTACGTGTTCTTCAGAAGCATGCAGTCTCTCCTCTTACTTGAGTACTGAGCAGGGGGGCTGGGGTACTTTCAGCTTACCTCACCGGCCAGCTCTCTGAGGGCCGATTTATCAAAATGTTTTGCAAGTGCAAAATCATTTTGCCTAAGTAAAACCAATTACATGGCGAGTGATTGACCAGGGCACTTGCTATAGACCAGTCATTGGCGCTGTTACTGCTTTTGCATTAGCTATAAGGTTTGGCACTTGCAAAAGTTTTTAGTAAATCTCGCCCTGAGTCTAAGTCCTTTTATTTTACCTTTTCTTGAAGGTCCACAGCACAGTTGAAGCCATTATTCTCCCTGCCTCTTGATGAAATTTCTATCACCATTAGAGCAGTGATTGGGGCAATTGGGGTAAGACAGCACCTCTGGACAATATCTATTATCTTTGGAAATAATTATCTAAATATTAATATAATATACAAATATGCAATATTTTAATGTGATAAATATGACCATATTCAGGAACTCACTGTGCTTTCATTGAGAGTTGACAGATTGAATGACCATATTACAATATATTTCAATTTCAATGATTAAAACAGCAAAAAGATCTCATAGATCTCCTTAGATCAAGCCTGCTCTTGAAAACCCCCAAGGTCTCTGCCTCAACAATATGGTCAGGTAAGCTATTCCACATTGAAATTACTCTATGGGTGAAGAAATATTTCCGAATAACAGTGCTAAATTTACCTTTGGTCAACTTCCATTTGTGACCCCGAGTTCTACTCACAACACTTGGTCGAAGGAATCACATGATTCACTTTGTTAATCCCTTTAACATATTTAAAGACCTCAATCAAATCACCCCTGAGTCTCCTTTCCCTAAGACTAAAGAGATTAAAGATCTTCAGCCTCTTCTCGTAGCTTTCATCTTTTATACCTGGAATAAGCTTGGTGGCTCTTCTCTGAACTTTCTCTAGAGCCTCTATATCAGGGGTGTCAAACTGACCCGTAAACGGGCCAAGAGGCTGCAGGTCTTCAATCCTACCATGCAGAAGCTCACCTGAAAGCACTGATTTAATCAACTGATCTAGGCCTGCACAACTGATTAGTTGCATCAGGTGCGCTTCTGCATTGTTGGAGTGAAAACCTGCAGCCTCTTGGCCCGTTTACGGGTCAGTTTGACACCCCTGCTCTATATCTTTCTTAAAGTATGGTCCCAGAACTGTACAAAATACTCCAGGTGTGGTCAACGAATGTGTTGTACCAAAGAAGCATCACCTCCTTAGATTTGTAATCAATACTTTTGGCAATGTAGCCTAGCATTCCATTAGCTTTTTTAACTGCTACGGCACAATGGCAGTTAAAAAAGCTAATTGAATGCTAGGATACATTGCCAAAAGTATTGATTACAAATCTAAGGAGGTGACGCTTCTTTTTTTGATGCTTCTTTTTTCTTTTCCTTGTATATTATCAATTGGTCAGTAGTATAAATTGTAGGTTAGTGTTAGACCTAGTGTAAGACCTACCTTAATGAGAAACAAGCACTGAATTTGCAATCAGCTGCCAAATTTGCAGATGAATATGTTCTCACACATAAGTCCAAATTTCAGTCTAGAAGTAACAATAAATGGTTCCAATTTCAGAAAAAAGGTAATGGTGATACCCAAGATTCCTCACCCAAAGACAAATCTGGTGATGCTGCTCAGAAATCTAGTCACAGGTCTGATGAAAGTGTAAAAGCTGACAGTGACAACAGTGGTCTAGTGTGCAATTATTTAATGAAATCTGGTCATGTTACAACTAACTGTTGGTTCCTTAAAGCCAAGAAAGAAAAAGAAAAGGATACCAAACCAAATGCCTTTGTGAAATCAAGGTTAGAAACCCCTGTAGTAGATGATCGATCTGCTGAATTGCCTGCTCCTTGTGGGGCTAAGAAGCCTGATACTGCTGACCTTGTGAGGGAGGAATTTCTTCCATTTGTGTCAGAGGGATTTGTGGCTCTGAATGAGCATTCTCCTCCTGTCCCCATATATATCCTAAGGGATACCGGAGCTTCTCAGTCACTTTTGTAGATGGACTCTTGGAGTTACGTGATGAGACCGCTTCTGGGGATTTCATACTTGTACAAGGTATTGAAGGGAGGACTGTATCTGTACCTCTGCACTCTGTATTCTTGAAGTCAGATTTAGTTAAAGGACAGTTAAAGGTGCGACTTATGTCAAGTCTACATATAAAGGGTGTTTCTCTGTTCCTAGGCAATGACCTAGCTGGGGGCAATGTAGTTCCCCTTATTCATCTTACCTCACAGCCGAGCACTGAAGACAGCAATGAAGACCCATCTCTGTATCCTTCCTGTGCAGTTACCCGTGCTATGGCTAAGAAGGCTCAAGAAGAAAATGATGTGGTGCCGTCCAGCACATTGACTAGTCAGGACTCGCGTGGTTCGGCCTACTATGGTTTCTCCATTTGAGGACAAACCAGATACTTTTATCAGTTCTCTCTTCAGCCAGCCAGATGGGTCTGGTAATTCTGATGTGTCTGGGGACTTGTCTCTGTCCAGAAAACGGTTGATTCAGGAGCAAATTAATGATCCTGAAATTTGTGTACTAAAGAGAAGAGCCCTACCTGATAAAGAAATAGACGCAGTTCCAGTTGGGTATTATCTCAAGGATGGTATGTTGATGCAGAAGTGGCGCTCTCCTGATATCCCTGCCAATGCAGATTGGGCAGTGATTGTGCAAATTGTTCCGAAGGTCAACAGGAATGAGATCTTAACAATGGCTCATAGTTTACCTTTAGGAGGTCAGCGTTAACAAGACTGTTGATAAGATCATGAAACACTTCTTCTGGCCTGGGCTTCGGAAAGACGTTTCCAACTTTTGCAAAACCTGTCACACTTGTCAGGTAGTTGGAAAACACCAATTAGACCCACCTGTAGCTCCATTGCAGCCTATGCCAGTATTTTGGGAGCTCTACTCTAAGGTCATTGTTGATTGCGTTAGTCCATTACCCAAGACTAGATCTGGAAATCAGTACTTGTTGACAACCGTGTGCATCTACCAGATTCCCTGAAGCCACACCTCTACGCAACATCAAGGCCACTGCAATCTTGAAGGCTTTGATAAAGTTCTTCACATTGTTTGGCCTTCTCAGGGAAATTCAGTCAGACTAAGGTAGCAATTTCACTTCCGTATTGTTTCAGCAGGTTGTGTATGAACTAAGTGCGAAGCAGATTCTTTGTAGTACCTATCATCCAGAGAGTCAGGGAGCCTTAGAGCGGTTTCATTCCACTTTCAAGACAATGATGAGGACTTATTGTTATGACCATGAGAAAGACTGGGAAGAAGGTGTTTATTTGCTGTTGTTTGCAGCAAGAGAAGCAGTGCAGGAGTCTACTGGATTCAGTCCATTTGAGCTAGTGACTGGCCATGAAGTGAGAGGACCTTTGCTATTGTTGAGTGAACAATGGCAAGAGAAAGAACTGCATATCAATCTGTTAGACTATGTTAGCAAGTTCAAGGAAAGACTGCATGCAGCTTGTGACCTAGCTAAAGAGAACTTGAAATCAAGTCAGGGAAAAATGAAAACTTGGTATGATTATAAGGCTAGAAGCCGTGAGTTTAAACCAGGAGACAAGGTCCTTGTGTTGTTTACCTTGCAGTCCAATCCATTGCAGGCTAGATTTCATGGTCCTTATGAGATTCTGACAAAACTCAATGATCTCAATTACATTGTGAAGACTCCAGATGGGAGAAAGCCAAAACAGTTGTGTCACATTAACATGCTGAAGCCTTATCGTGATAGGAAGGCTAGGATTGCAGCTGTAACTTCAGATTCTCCTATGGTCGAGACGTGTGAAGATGAGGGGGAGTTTCAAGATGATGAACCTAGAATTAAAGCTGAAGTTCTTTTTTTTTTTTTTCTTTTCTTTCTATCCCGCCACCACCCCCCCACTTTGGAGGACAACTTTATTCATTCAATCAGTTATATAATTAAGTATGAATCCTCCTACCATCACCCTACAAAACACACACCCACGAAAAACAAAAACTACAAAAAAAAAAAAAATCATAATAATAATAAAAATAAATAAATAAAATAAAATACAATACAATAAGGATTACATTCACAGAGTTTTATATCTTTGGCATTTGTAACTATTAGCTCATCCATTCCATCTCTTTATTATTCCCAACCTTCAGCCTCCCGAATTTTATCCCATCTTTTGGCATAAATTACAAGATCCGTCTCATAGGCCATCGCACACTCAATTCTAATGTAATACATGACAAAATTCTTGAATCTCTCAAGTCTTAACTCCCCAACAGATGTCAACCTGAAAAGAAATATTTTTGCAAGATATACAATTATATTACATATTTGGTGTTTTTCTTTTGTTACATCACCCAGTAATACCTTAAATAAATCTAGTTGTATACTATTATTCTGAGATATCCAATTTTGCACCTTTATCCAAAAAAGGGCTGTTACAGGACAGTACCAAAAGAAATGGCCTACTGACTCCACTTCCTCTTGACAGAATCGACAGAGGGGTAACGGCTCAATTCCCCAGATATTTAGCATCTTTTTTGTTGCTAGAAACTTATATATTAGCTTATATTGAAAATATCTTATCTTCGGATCAAGTGATGTATTGTAAAGAATTTTGAAGACTTTATTCCATGGAACTGGTGTGTCTTAATTTTCCCAACTATCTAGAATTCTATATGGTATCGCAACTAAATTCTTTATTCTTTAATAAACATATATACAAATTTTACTTATCTTTATTTTCTTTAACCATTGCACCATTTTCATTTGAGGCAGACAGACTAAATGTCCTCCTGGTCTTTTAATAATTTTTGATTTCCAAGTATTTGGTAAAGCTCCAATAAGTTGATTATATTGTTGCAGTGTGCAGATAGTTCCATAAAAACTAGTTAATTGTTTGTAGGACATAATTTTATTTTCCTCATTTACTATATCCTTTAAAGCTGAAGTTCTTTCATGTAAGTTATCAAATTCTGAAGTGTTGCAAAATCTTGATGTAAAACTCCAGCACTTAGAACCCTCACAGAAAGATCGATTTGAGAGGTTGATCAGAAAATATAAAGATCTATTTCCTGATGTTCCAAAGAGAGTTTCTATAGCCTCTCATGATGTAGATGTTAGTGATTCCAAACCAATAAAACAGTATCCATACCGGATGAATCCTGAAAAGAGAAAGATTGCTGAGAAAGAGGTTGAGTACATGTTAGAACATGATATTATCAGACCCACTGACTCAGATTGGAGTTCACCCTGTGTGCTAGTTCCAAAACCTGATGGAAGTACTAGATTCTGTGCAGATTATCGCAAAGTCAATGCTGTAACTAGAACTGATGTGTTTCCGATACCTAGGATTGATGATTGTATCGATAGAGTAGGGCAAGCAAAGTTTCTGGCCAAGATTGATTTATTGAAGGGTTATTGGTGAGTGCCTTTAACTGAGAGGGCCAAGAGCATCTCTGCTTTTGCCACACCATCTGGGGTTACCAGTATGAAGTCCTACCCTTTGGCATGAAAAATGCCACAGCCACGTTCCAAAGGATAATACAATCTACAATCGCCGGATTACCACACACGAGTGCATACATCGACGACCTGATCACATGGAGTGACTTCTGGGAAGAGCATTTGAAAGATATAGAGACGTTGCTTCAGCGCCTGACCCAGGCCAACCTGACTGTTAACCTGAACAAGAGTGACTTTGGTTGTGCTACTGTCACCTATCTTGGCTACGTCATAGGCCAGGGTAGGGTAGCACCCATGAATACTAAAGTCCAAGCCATCATGGACTTTCCAGTTTCTGATAACAAAAAAGCTTTGCGCCGCTTCCTTGGAATGATCGGGTACCACCGCAAGTTCTGCAAGAACTTTGCTGGGATTGCTCTCAGTCTCACCAACAAACTGAAGAAAGGCGTAAAGTTCACTTGGAATGAAGCATGCCTAAGAGCCTTCGATCGCCTGAAGTCTCTGCTATGTCACTTCCCCGAGCTCAAATCTCCTGACTTCAACAAACCGTTCTCCATCGCGGGCTATGCTAGCGACCAAGCTTGTGGATCTGTGCTCCTCCAGAAAAGTGACTCTGATGACATTGAGCATCCCGTGGCATACTTCTCCAGGAAGTTCAATCGCCACCAAAAGAACTATTCCACAATAGAGATGGAGCTGTTCTCACAATCCTTACAACACTTGGAGGTTTATGTTTGTACAGGGCAAAAGCCAATGATTGTGTACACTGACCACAATCCGTTAATGTTTTTGAGTAAGATGAAAAACAAGAATCGGAGATTGTTGAATTGGAGTTTGATTTTACAGGAGTTTGACTTGGAAATTAAGCATGTAAAGGGTACTGACAATGTAATTGCTGATTGCTTATCCCGTGTTTGAGTATGTATATATACAGTTGTGTGAAAAAGTATTTGCCCCCTTCCTAATTTCTTATTTTTTTGCATGTTTGTTACACTTCAGTGTTTCACATCATAAAACAAATTTAAATATTAGTCAAAGACAACACAAGTAAACACAAAATGCAGTTTTTATATGAAGGTTTTTATTATTTAGGGCGAAAAAAATCCAAACCTTTGTGAAAAAGTGATTGCCCCCCCTGTTAAAACATAACTTAACTGTGGTTTATCATACCAGATTTCATTTCTCTAGCCACACCCAAGCCTGATTACTGCCACACCTGTTTTCAAGCAAGAAATCACTTAAATGGGTCCTGCCTGACAAAGTGAAGTTGACCAAAAGATCCTCAAAAGCTAGACATCATGCCGAGATCTAAAGACATTCAGGAACGAATAAGAAAGAAAGTCATTGAGATTTATCAGTCTGGAAATGGTTATAAAGCCATTTCTAAAGCTTTGGGACTCCAGCGAACCACAGTGAGAGCCAGTATCCACAAATGGCGAAAACATGGAACAGTGGTGAACCTACCCAGGAGTGGCCGGCCTACCAAAATTACCCCAAGAGCGCAGCAATGACTCATCCAGGAGGTCACAAAAGACCCCACAACAACATCCAAAGAACTGCAGGCCTCACTTGCTACAGTTAAGGTCAGTGTTCATGACTCCACCATAAGAAAGAGACAGGCCAAAAATGGCCTGCATGGCAGAGTTCCCAGACGAAAACCACTGCTGAGCAAAAAGAACACTAGGGTTCGTCTCAATTTGCCAGAAAACCTCTTGATGATCCTCAAGACTTTTGGGAAAATACTCTGTGGTCTGACGAGACAAAAGTTGAACTTTTTGGAAGGTGTGTGTCCCATTACATCTGGTGTAAAAGTAACCTCACATTTCAGAAAAAGACCATCATACCAACAGTAAAATATTGTGGTGGTAGTGTGATGGTCTGGGGTTGTTTTGCTGCCTCAGGACCTGGAAGGCTTTCCGTGATAAATGGAACCATGAATTCTGATGTCTAACAAAAAATCCTGAAGGAGAATCTGGCCATCTGTTCATGACCTCAAGCTGAAACGCACTTGGGTTCTGCAGAAGGACAATGATCCAAAACACACCAGGAAGTCCACCTCTGAATGGCTGATGAAAAACAAAATGAAGACTTTGTAGTGGCCTAGTCAAAGTCCTGACCTGAATCCTATTGCAATGCTGTGGCATGTCCTTAAAAAGGTGGTTCATGCTTGAAAACCCTCCAATGTGGCTGAATTACAACAATTTTGCAAAGATGAAAGGGCCAAATTTCCTCCACAGCGCTGTAAGAGACTCATTGCAAGTTATCGCAAACGCTTGATTGCAGTTGTTGCTGCTAAGGGTGGCCCAACCAGTTATTAGGGTTAGGGGGCAATCACTTTTTCACACAGGGCCATGTAGGTTTGGATTTTTTTTTCACCCTTAATAATAAAAACCTTCATTTAAAAACTGCATTTTGTGTTTATTGTGTTGTCTTTGACTAATATTTAAATTTGTTTGATGATGTGAAACATTTAAGTGTGACAAACATGCAAAAAAATAAGAAATCAGGAAGGGGGCAAACACTTTTTCACACAACTGTATCACATGTTTATTCGAATATTGTATTATATGTATAAATACACAAGTGTCTACTTAACCATTTTTGTATTGAAAAGAAAAATTTTGCCTTTATGAGTCAAAATTTTTCCCTTTTGGAATGGAGGTGTAATGTGGAAAGAAGCCAGTAGATGGCAGTATGGACCTTTTTTTTGTTAAGCCCAGTCTGGAGCTGTGTTTGGGCATGTCCTGGGCATGTCTGAGACGGAAGGTCCCAGAGAATTTTAAAAAAGTCTAAAAGGTGGGAGGGGGCTGCAAAAGAGTATATAAAGAGAGAAACTGAGAGAGTAAAGTAGTAGGAGAAATTGCAAAGAGAAGTAAATATTTGACCAGAACTGTCACTCTTTTCAAGACCTGTGAAGCTTTTTGAGGATTTTTGCCGATGTTGGAGCATTTTCCTCACCCGGAACATCACCAAGCAACCCCATCTCAAGGGACTGTAAATATTTTTTTCTTGAATGTTATCAATCTTGGTCAGTAGTATAAATTGTAGGTTAGTGTTGATCTTTGTTTAATTAAATCTGTTTGAGTTTTAAAAATTTTGTCTGTCATCCCTTGCTGTCGTAAATGTCATAACAAATTGGGGCCATAACACTGGTGAATGTGACCAAATAAATTAAAACACAACTGATCACATCAGTAGACCACAAAGTGCTGTCTTAATTCTTACATGCCTCACAAATTACCACTACATGTCTGTGCCCCTGGTACACAGGCCTGGTGCACTGGGAACACCTGCTGCAAACTTTCCTGTCTTTGGAAGTTCGGCAGATTGCGCTCCTCTTCCTCTTCCCTCGGCCTTCCTGCTTGATGTCCTCCTGTGGCTGTGTGGTGGCTGAGTTTAGTTTTTTTTTATCCCACATCTTCCCATTGCATCAATGATATGCCTTTGGAGTTTGAGTAAGCCCTCCACACGCCTCTTCATATGTGGCATGACAAGCTCTTTTTGCCCAGCTCCTTGATGAATAGCCGGCGTGCATTGTTCACACCACTCATGTAATCAGGGTGTTGTGCAGTGAAGTAGGTGTAAGGATTGAGGGTGGCAACATCCAGTATATTGTACCACCATTGGCCACCTCTTTGTCCTCCACTTACATGAGTAGGTGCTAACCATCTGATCCATTGTGTCCACTCCTCCTTCTGTCTTTGTTGTAGTGCTGGATAACTTCTGGTTTTCTCTTCTGACTGCTGTCATCCACTGCTTTGTCATCATGCCTGGTGCTCAGGGGGACAACAGACTTTCCCTTCTTCTGCACATAGCTCACCATGGTCATGTTACCATTGAATGCAAATTCAAATCCAAATCATATTCATTGTGGGAGATGAATATTTGTCTGCAGTAAATTCACTCCTGATTGCAAAAATGTTTGAATTTCAAAGGTTCCCACCAAGTACCATAGTAAATTCATGTGGGTCATTTCTGGCCCATGTGTGTAAACCTGATGTAGACATACAAAAGCTATGCTAGTTCATGAAGTAAGAGAGGAAGAACAAATATGATGATTTGTGATAAACAAAAAAACAATATTTCCTAAATACTTGGAACAGTGAATGATAAAATACTTCGATTTCCAAAATACAGCATAGACACACTCAGCCATACACAAAATAACATCGTATAACCCCAATTCCAAAATAGTTGGGACAAAGTGTAAATTGTGAACAAGAGCCATCAGAAGATGGCATATTCCCCCGGCCCTCGCAAAATCAGGGAGGCCTCAGGTACTTTGTACTAATAAATATCTTCTCAAAGTTTCATGAAAATACTTTCAAGTTCTGCTATGGGAATCTAACTTTCCACATCTTTCTGAGCCTGTTCCATTTGTTTTCATGAAGCAGAAAATCCCAAATAGCAAAAGACACCCTTTTTAATTCACAGGTATGTTGAAAGTTTTGTTACTGAGTTATGCCTCAGAAATGAGCTACACCCTAACCAGAAACTGAGTGTAATTTGGGGCTGTAGAAACACACCAAAAAATCAAATCAAAATCTCAGCAATTCCTAAATCGGAAAAGGCGCATCTACAGGGTTCATCAGATCAACATGCCAATTTCATAGATAAACATTGAACAATTATCATGTATTGCTCTGGAACCAGTGACACTCGCTTCAACTTTCTGCCATGAAGAAAAAACCAAGAAAAATAAAAAATTCTTAAATTCTAAATACCAAAAGGCACATCTACATTGTATATCAAATCTACACACCAAATTTGGTAAAGAAGTATTAAAAGGTTATTGAGTTACACTCCGGAAACGAACCATACCCTCCCCAGAGACTAAGTCCAATTTGTGGCCTTGGAAATACAAAAACATTTTTTTAGAAATTCCTAAATACCGAGAAGCACATCTCCATTGTATATCAGATTTACACACCAAATTTCGTGAAGAAATATTATACGGTTATTGAGTTATGCTCCAGAAACGAGCCATACCCTTCCCAGAGACTAAGTCCAACTTGTTGCCATGGAAACAGAAAAGAAGAACATTTTAGAAAATCCTAAATACCAAAAGGTACATCTACATGATATATCAGATCTACACATCAAATTTCGTGAAGAAATACTGTATTGAACGGTTTTTGAGAGCTGCCCCGGAAACTAAATGATTACAGATGGACGAACGGACAGACAGACATGGCTATCGCTATATCCCCCCGCATTATATGCCAGGGGGATAATAAAATCTAAATGCAATGACTTTCAGATCACATGAGCCAATATGTTATTTGCAATAGAATATAGATAACATTTCAAATGTTGAAACTGATACATTTTACATTTTTATCCACAAAATGAGCTTATTTCAAATTTTCTGGCTGCAACAGGTCTCAGAAAGTTGGGACACAGGCAAAAAAGGGTTGAAAAAGCAATTAAAATATAAGAGAATCAGCTAAAAGAACATTTAGCAAGTAATTAAGTTAACTGGCATCAGGTGTGTAAAATTATTGGCTATAAAAGGGATGTCTTAGAGAGGCTGAATCTCTCAGAAATAAAGATGGCCAGAGGCTCTCCAACCTGTGAAGTCTTAAAAAATTGTGAAATACTTTAAAAACAATGTTCCTCAACGTCAAATTGCAAAGGCTTTGAAGGTCTTATCAACAACCGTGCATAACATCATCAAAAGATTCAGAGAAACTGGAAAAAGCTCTGTGTGTAAGGGACAAGGCTGAAGACCTTTACTGGATACCCATGATCTTTGGGCTCTCAGACGCCACTGCATCACTTACCAGCATGATTCTGTCATTGACATTACTAAATGGGCCCATGAGTACTTCAAGAAACCACTGTCTGTAAACACAGTCCGCCGTGCCATCCACAGATGCCACCTAAAACTATCATGCAAAAAGGAAGCCATTGTTGTGCATGATTTCGAAGCGCCACCGTGTTCTGTGGGCGAAGGTGCATTTAAAATGGACTGTGGCAAAGTGGCAGAGTGTATTAAACAAGAGTGGGATAAAATTCCAATGGCTAAACTCAAGAAACTTGTCTCCTCAATGCCCAGACGCCGCCACTCTGTGTTAAAAAGAAGAGGGGATGCTACACCATGGTAAACAGGCCCCTTTCTCAACTTTTTTGAGACCTGTAGCAGCCATCAAATTTGAAATGAGCTCATTTTGTGGATAAAATTGTCAAATTTCTCAGTTTCAACATTTGCTATGTTATCTCTGTTCTATTGTGAAAAAAATGCTGGCTGGGGTGATCTGAAAGTCATTTTGTTTTGATTTTATTCACAATTTACACTTTGTCCCAACTATTTCGAAATTGGAGTTGTAAATAGATATGGGTCATTTTGGACCCATTATGAGCATTAGAGGGGTAGCGATAAAAAAGTGTTTTTATTAAAAAAAAGAAATCAAGGAAAAAAATATAAGAAGGATGTATTATGATCAAAAACAATTTAATTGTTGAATACCTGAAATACTGAATGATGAAATTAATTTATTGCAAAGATATGGCACATAAAACTCAGTCAGGTCCCAATTGGACCCATGTTGTGCATCAAAGGTTTAAAGGGTTAAAAGACTATCATTGTTCGCAATTAAAAATGTTTAATTCGCAGAACCAAGAATTAATCAAGAATCTCCTTTAAGAAAATTTTACATTCTGCATGCACGCCCAACTACCCTGACCCCCAAACCTACTACTGACTTCCGTGCTACTACATTCTGATGTCATCTCATCTCCTCTCGTGTTGTGCCGATAATTACTGAGGCCGCTTGAGAATAAGTCACTTAAACTTTAATATAGGTCATTTTTGCGGTTTGCATTTACAACCTGTCCAGTCGTTTTCCTATGTTGACAGTCTCAATATCACCTACAAAGCATGTCAAATCTCTTCGTTTCATTTAGAACAAACTGTACTCCACTTACCAGCTTACACACAAACATATGCATTGATAAAGGCTGAGGCACACAGACACGACGGTATCACATTAGATAATTCAGGTAAACCACACTCGATTCACCCGCATAAATTCCTCTCTCACTTTCTCTCTCTCTCACACTCTCCCTCACACACATAGGTGCACATGCGCGTGCGTACACACACACACAAACCTTACTCACATTAACAATCACAATAACACTAAAATAATTATTCAATTGTCATTCCAAGCATAGCAGTATCAACATCATACTCACACAGAAAGATTGCCTTCTCTCACCGGAGGAGCTGCACTGGTCCTCCTGATGGAGAAATGAAATCCCTCTCAGAGTGACGCTGAGAGAGGCGTTCCTTACTTCCACATTCTCACTGTGTTCTCAGGGAGGAAACAGCACAGAGAGAAACACTCAGAAAGGAAGGAGAGGAAACAGAAAAGAGAGAACGAGAGATGAAAGGTGGGTTGGGAGAGATGGGGGAGGAGGGCACAGGGTGAGAGAGAAGGATAGAGGAAGGGGGGAGGAATGAACAGAGCTATACAGAGGAGGTCAACACAAGGTGAGATGTAGCTGTATGCTCTTGGTCCCTGAGTAAGGCATTTCAGAACCTCCAGCCCATCCACACTCAGGTACAGAGAAGAGACTTTGTAAAAGTGGAGCAGTGCTGCCCTCCCAGTAGTTCTGAGTTTCTCTTAAAGTGTCTCTGTCTTGTAGAGAGACAGTGTGGACAGTTGTGCACCCCAGGAGTGATCAAGTATTATGAGCACACAAACGTACACATACCCACGTGCGCGCGCGCACACACACACACACACACACACAGAACACTTTCACATATGCACACAAAGCACACCCATACTGCTATTGTTTTACAATACTCTCTGAGATCTAAAAAATTCCATCCTATTTCCATACCCGCATACTCCTTAGAAACCTAATCTTAACCTTACCTTACAAATCCCCTAGAATAACTTTTTTTTTTTTTTTTGCCTTAATTGAACACCCAACCCTAATCTAGCGCTCAATTTTGTTACCTAAAATAAAATTATATGGAGGACTAAATCAGTCCAATCGTCAACCTAGACCTAAGCCAAATCATTTGCTCAGAATTAAGCTTTTGCCCATGGGGTACCAATAATGTAACATTACCAACTGTGCTGTTTTTCAGACCTTGTAATAACTGAGGGGTCTCTCAGTCCCCACAAGTATTGAAAAACAAGAACAAACACACACGCACACGCACACACACACACACACACACACACAGACACACACAGTCCCTTTCCCAAGTTTCAATCTCATAAACCACCAGTGGGGCCATGTGATTACTGAGAGATTAAGGGGGGTGGAACGAGGAGAGGAAAAAACTTTTGTTTCCACCAGCTTACTTAAAATCTGCTGATCCTGACCATAGACTCACTGAGCTCACCCAAAATTTGATAATTTCTTAACGAAGCAAAGCAATGATTATTAACAATAAAGCACCATAATGATCATTATTGCCCATTACAAATAAATGGGGTTCTTGGAGGAATAATTTGTTATGCAAGAACGCCCTCCTGTGGCAAAAAAAACTGTAAAACAACACCAAAGCATGGACTTCAGGGCCCGTTTTCCAATCCACCAGTTGATTTCAGATGATGGGCGAGATCCGCTTCAATACCCAGCTCGAGCGAAGTCATATTCGAAAAGGACAGTACACACCCTCAGTGACTTCTTTATTTCGTTACCCCTTTTGTTGTTTCAGGGTAGGACTTTAATTTACCTTAAAGGGACATTGTGTAGGAATTATTCCCATCCAGCGTTGGAATCGTATTACGTTCAAACGAATAATGCACTCTAGCGCCTCACTTTTTTAAACACGTATTGCAACTACGGCAGCCACCCTGTATCAAAAAGCCTTGTAAATGCTGATGAAACCACGGATGTACTGTATTAATAGAACTGGTACTACTGTGAACCGAAAGCCAGCATATCGAGGGCTGACTGCAATAAACAGTTATGCCCAATGCATAAGATCCGGACATAACTGTTTATTGCAGTCAGCCCACGGTATAATACATGAAGCAGCAAAACACAGTACCGTGAATCGGTGTAAGATATTCAAAGTAATGGTAATAAACAACTCAGCTTAGGTGCATCTTGAACATTTTATACTACGAAAAAGCAAAGCAAGTGTTAGCTACATGCACGCTTATAGGAAGTCTGATGTCTGATTGCTAATCAAGCAAAGGGGAGGTTTCTGCCTCACCAAACTAACCTCCACCGCATGTCACTGAAATACAGTAACAGAAAACTGGTGTTGTTACACTTGCTGAATTTACCAACTTGGTAATGACATAAACCGACAGCACGAAATCTCCTGACCAGTGCTACATGCAGTGAACCGCAACAGTGCAGCTTACAAGAACGCTCTTAGAGACAAGGTCCCCTTGGTGTTCGCGTAGCCTGAATTAATATACAAAAAATTTTCTCTGCTGTGGAAAAAGGCACCGACAATGTATAAGAGAAAAATCAACAGATTATATATTGATCATTTGCGGTAGTCAAATTTATTCACGGATCTATTAGAGTGTCTTTTTCAATTGTTCCTTAGGAATCATTTCCTTTTGCCCCCCATGGCATCATGTCACTTCCTATTTAATGTTGGATGAGGTGGACCTCATAGAGACTGTCAAAGCACGGACAGGTGTCATTTGTGACAGGAAGGCTGATGCGAAGTCTAATGAAAAGAAGTCTACGGCATGGACCAGCATCCAGAAGTGCAAATCGAACTGGGAATTGGAAGGGACACTGACACGTCCTTTATGACAACAATTAGTCCTGGCTTGTTCTCGATCATTTTCCTTCATTGAGGCGTTTTCCAATGATCTTCATTGGCAACTGAAGACACGGTTTATCTCCATATGCGATCTAACAGCGATGCAATCATAGGCTTAATTCACTATAGAGAAATAATGTAGTTATTAAAAGGCTAATGCTTCGCCTCGATTGAAGTGGTCCGCATTGTAATGAAATATCGCCTTTCACTCTCGGTATTACAGGGGTTGATAAAAAAATGTGGCACTCTGCTGTTAAATAGGCCATTAAAAGCGCGCGGCTCAAGCTACTTGCGTGACAGTGGACTAGTATGCAATTTTTAACAACGTCGATTTAAATGCAGCAAACACGCATCCAGATGAATGATTGCCGTCTTGCTTAACAGGTGCTGCTTGTTTTCTCTGATTAAACGAGGAGTGCTCTCGGAGTGAACCTTTTGTTAATTATGAAAATGACTGAGAACAGGTCAGGACTAATAATTGTTTAAAACGGATGTTTTGTGCAAGCAAATTCTCAGTTCTGGCTATGCCACTGTACACTGAATTTATCCCACGATTTCATCGCTGTTAGATCGCATATGGAGAGAAATAGTGTCTTCAGTTGCCAATTATGATAATTGGAAGACCCGTCAAGGAAAGGAAAAAGATTGAGAACTAGCTAACTAACCAACCCCCCCCCCCTCCAAATACCCCGTTAGATTTGCGCCACTGCCAACATCATAAAGTGCAATAACAGCATTCTTTCCGGACCGCGCAAGAAGAAACGTCAAAGAGTACAAAGAACTCTGGCGGCGAATGAAAAATAAAACTAAGTCTGCCGATCGAGCCCGGAAAATTGATGCCCTGAAAACAGGTGGTGGCACCTTCCCATTATTGAAACATGACCAAAAGCGTAGCTTATTCCTTAGTCCTATATCACAAAAATTGAGCACGTTTTAGGAACTATTTAGCCGTTTCATTCACGTATAGGAGAGAAGCACCTTTCGTAGTTACGAGCCTGTATGTTTACATGATTTCAGTAGCTTCAGTCGCTATAAACGCCGGCTTTTAGTCACTGTAAATGCCAGCTTCTAAAGTCTACCCACCAACTTCACCGCCACTAAAAGCCGGTGGGTAGGCTTCGACAGCCGGCGTTTACCGCGATTATGAAAGCTACTGAAACCACGTAAACATACAGTTCCACCTGTAACAATGAGGATGCAGTATTTTAGCAAGATCTACTATTATGCTGCTAATGGTAACAAGCAACACTGTGTAACAAAACTGAATGAAAAGTTGCGTTTAGGCTAATTTAGGCAGTACAGTTGACTTACTTGTCAAGGAGAAAGCTGGCAACTTCAGCGTCCCTAAGAAAATCTTTCTCCTTCATTAGCTCCTTCCACCTGGGGAAGGCTAGCCCCATGTTCACCCTTGTTTTTTGAGCGCGCCGGTCGCGCTTTTCAATTCTCTTTTTCCTTTTTTTGCGGATGAGGATTCTGTCTCCTGTGCTGCTGCTGCATATGTATGGTCCTGCATTATGCTGCAGTAGTACTGATTTTCAAAGTCGCCGCGATAGCCTCTCTTCCTGATTTCCTCCGGTGTCTCAATCACTCTGCACTGGCTGGCAGGGAAAACACGGATTTATTCCGCGTTTGGTGCTATTTGTCCCTTGCCAGCGGCAACAGTTTCAAGATGGCTGACTGTCATGGCGCTTCCCAACCAGCTTACCCGTCCAATGTAGAAACAAGTCTAATATTCTTTGTTTACGAGAATATATCAGATTATTAGCAGAAGTCATAATACACCCGTGATGAGATATATGAATGCAGACTTAGATTTTGGCAAATAAAAAAATGTAAAATGTAACACATTGTCCCTTTAAAGCAATTCTTACCTTTCTGGGAAGTCGCACAGCACTCAGTAAAAATTTGAACATGAACAACTCCGCCTCCCTCCAAAGTCCCACCCTCATCCCCCCAATTGCCAGACTTCTCCTATACCAAAAAAAAATGTAACTGATATATGGTATTTTATCAGACTCCAAAGATAACTAAACGTTTCGAGGGCATGCGCTGCTCACTTCCTCGCGCCTCACGCAATTTTTTTTTTCGCAGAAGAGTGAGGCGGGTCAATGGAGTCAGATTCAGAGGCACCAGTAAGTGAAAACTAACCAACGGCAATGACATAATATTCCATTCTATATGTAGTATAAAATAAAATGCCCTCATAACGTCTAGTTACCTTAGTAGTCTGACGAACTATCATTAACACTATTATTGTAATAAAAGCATTTCAGCACCCATTTGATTACAGTCAAATGCGTCCTTTTTTTTTTCTTCCAGAGAGGCGCCTGACAGCTATAGGCAACTGTAAGGGGCGCTGTGACCCGTGACAGACAGAAAGCTCGGCAAATCATTTTATTTGGACCGAAGAAAATGATTGGTCAGACTTTTATCAGAAATATATGAGAATTGAGTATTGAAGTTTCAACACCTGGTGGATTCCATTTGCATTTTAGTGTGCCATGCGGTTATTAGGAGCACTTTAAGATAACAAAAGAAAAGTGTAAAAATGCCAGAAAGGTAAGAATTGCTTTAAGAACGGCCTGTTTCTTGTTCCAGTGTACACGCTTTCTCCATTTTCCTGAACTTTGCTCACAGAAGAGGGACTCAGTGTAGTCATTAGCCAATCCATTTCAAGGTTTGACATATGTTTTCAGAGATGCACTTCTGCATAGCACAGTTTTAACTTCTAGTAATGGGTTACTGTCATCTTCTGTCTGCTTGAACCAGTCTGGACAGTTCTCTGTGACCTCTGTAATTGACAACAGAGATGATTCTCACCGGATGTTTTCATTATTATTATTCCAAAGTAGTTGGAACACTGGGTAAAATGCAAATAAAAACAAAATTAAATAATTTGCAAATCTTTTAAACTCTTTAATTGAAAACAGTGCAGGGACTAGGTTTCACATGTTAAAACTGAGAAATTGTATTTAAAATTTTTTTTTTTTAAATAAACACTCGTTATGAATTTGATGCTAAGAATACTTTTCAAAACAGTTACAGATGTTGACGGAGATTTGATGAAAAAGAATAAAAGCAATGACAGCGATATAATGATACAATCTAGTAAAGCTTTCTTAAACAACTGTCTCTAATTCTTCATTGGGTCAAAGGACTAATTGTTGTGATTCTGCTTGTCTGCCATGTCTCTGCCCTGCCTTGCCATGTCCTTGTTCTGCTCTGCCATGCCCATGATCTGTTTGCCATGTTCATATTTGGATTTTCGCCATGTCTGACTATTCTTTGTAATGTGTATTGTGATTTGGTTACTTTGATTTATTCATGCATTGTCATAATTTAGTTTTTCCATGTTTTACTTTTTACCACAGTTTTTTCCAGTCCCTGTTTTGCTTTCTCCCATGCATTGCACTTTGTCTCCTCCTGTCTGGTCTCTTGTCTTGTCATTGCTCACAGCCCCAGTACTGTGTGCCACTCTTTCGGGTGATTTAATGGTTTCTGGATTTTAACCTTCCTTCCAATCTCGTTACTAACAGTTTGTTGTTTTCGCTAAGATTACTAATCAAACTAACATTGTATATAATACTTACTTACTAACGAGCACTAAGGGATTGTATTGCTGCACTTACTAATTGATTAACAAAATCTCAGCATTCGCCCTGTTCTAGTCTCCGCCCCTTGTCTTTCCCAAATCTTCTCTGCTGCATTTCTGTGGATTCTCCAGACTTGCTTGCGCTGTATGTTTATCTATAGGATTGTCTCGTGATCCCTGTCCACGTTTTGGCTTTTGCCTATTTTATGTGATTAGGCTCTCCCTCTTGTTCACTCCTTTGTAATTAGTCTCTATTAGTTCTAGCACCTGTGTTCTGCGTAGCATGTGATTCCCCTGGAATGTATATTAGGAGTCTTTTCACAGCACTTTCTTGTCAGATCGTTTCTCTCAGTTTGCTTGTGCCACGGTTCTCTCGCCTAGTTCTCTGAGTGATTTCTTTCTGACTGGACCGTCCGACTTTTCGATTTATGGCTTTGTGCTTTTGGATTTATCGTTGCATCTGTGTTTTCTGACCCTTTTCTACCCGACCACGAGTTCTATGATTGCTGCCTTGGTTACGGTTTGGATTACGCCCACTGGATTTTACCTTTGCTTCTCTGATATACCTTTGCCTGTGTACCAAACAGCGGCGGCTCGTCGGCCGTAACAAAGGGAAGCCAGAACCTCGCCCTTCAAAGCTTAATGACTTCAACATTTTGTAGTTTACTTTTCTTTATCAGCAGTTGCTCATACGAATTGGTTGAAGGACAATCAAATTTATTTTCGATGGTAAATGACGACGCAAATTATCAACACGTCTTTATAAATTAGTTTGCGAGGCTTCTTTCACAAGAAGCCATGACAGTCCATTTTCTACAACCTTAATATAGAAGAAAAGAATGCGATGTTGCACAGCTTATTACTTAATGAGCCTCACTAATCAATTTGCGCATCTATGCCGTTTCGTGAGCTTCTTGAGCGCGGAATTTATAGCGTAGGCCTATAGTAATTTATGTCGTAATTTATGTGTGAAAGAAAACCCCTCAATTTCGTGGTGCAATATAAAACAATGCTATCGAAAATAAATTTGACTCAACTAACTGTTCTTCTAACAATTCGTATGAGCAACTTCTGATCAAGAAAAGTAAACTGCGAAAGTCATTAAGTTTGAAGGGCGAGGTTTTGGCTTAACTTTGTCACGGCCGACGACCCTCCACTGTTTAAATGAATGATTGAAAACAGGTGATGAACAATCATTAACATTAAGGGATTGTTTGGGCTTCCCCTGTTGCCAATTCACGAGCCGCCACTGGTACCAAACCCATTTTTGTCTGACCACGGATACTGTGATTGCTGCCCTGGTTTGTCTCTATTTTTGCCCAACTGGATTGTGATTTTTGGAGTGTGGACTTTGTACCTTCTATCCTGTGGGGGTTTTCCTCCTTTATTAATCGGATCTTCTGCATTGATTCTCGCAACTGGTTCCTGATTGCTTCATCACACTAATGTTATCAGAGCTGAATTGCTTTAAATTAGCTTTTTACAGACTTTGGTTCTTGAAGTTTAAAACAAAACATTAAGATAAAAAGTTACTTTTAGAGGAATGGTATCTAGCTTCCCTAGATCAGTCTGTCATCCAAACAAAGAATTGCAGCTTATGTAGTGTTAATCAGTTCCCTTAGTCTCAGTTTTTGAGGACCCACATCCATGCAAAGAGCTGGGACAATGATTTGTTATTTTTACATAGAACATGCATCTTCCAGATGAGTTCAGTGGAACAATAAGAACAGCAGGCAATGTTTTTGCAGTATTTGAGACATCAGTGACTATGTATACAGTTTTCTGTATTTTTTTTTTTTTTTGTGTGAATTTATTGAATTAGGACAGTGCATATTAGTCAAAATATCAGCAATGTGTGTCATTGCAAATATGCCGGAATTAGCACAATAACTAAATTTCATCCGCAGTCCTAAGGCAGGCACTTGAAAAGAAAAAGTTTTACAAATGACAAAACATCTCACAGAACAGCACGCAGAAAATCGCATGAACAGTATTACAAAACCCAAAACCAGTGAAGTTGGCACGTTATGTAAATTATAGATAAAAACAGAATACAATGATTTGCAAATCCTTTCCAACTTATTTTCAATTGAATACACTGCAAAGACAAGATGTTTAATGTTCAAACTGAGAAACTTAATTGTTTGTTTGCAAATAATCATTAACTCAGAATTTAAAGGCAGCAACACATTGCAAAAAAGTTGGCACAGGGGCCTTTTTACCACTGTGTTACATCGCCTTTCCTTTTAACGACACTCAGTAAACGTTTGGGAACTGAGAAGACCAATTTTTGAAGCTTTTCAGGTGGAACTCTTTCCCATTCTTGCTTGATGTACAGCTTAAGTTGTTCAACAGCACTGAAAAAAGTGATTTTGACCCCTAGTAAATGTTCCATATATTAATTAAGCATATTTTAATAGAAATAGGTGTGTTATTTAACTCCACTTAAAAAATATAAGTAATTTCAAATAGTCAACATAATAAAAATATCTAGCTTCAGATAAAAATATTTTGTGCAACCACTTACCTTAAAAAAATTATGTTCATTCAACAAAACATTTTTTTCAGTGAGCCCGGGGTCTCCGTTGTCGTATTTTACGCTTCATAATGCACCACACATTTTCAATGGGAGACAGGTCTGGACTACAGTCAGGCCAGTCTAGTACCCGCACTCTTTTACTACGGAGCCATGCTGTTGTAACACGTGCAGAATGTGGCTCGGCATTGTCTTGCCGAAATAAGCAGGGGCGTCCATGAAAAAGACGTTGCTTTGATGGCAACATATGTTGCTTCAAAACCTGTATGTACCTTTCAGCATTAATGGTGCCTTCACATATGTGTAAGTTGCCCATGCCTTGGGCACTAATACACCCCCATACCATCACAAATGCTGGCTTTTGAACTTTGTGCCTATAACAGTCCGGATGGTTCTTTTCCTCGTTGGTCCGGAGGACACAACGTCCACAGTTTCCAAAAACAATTTGAAATGTGGACTCGTCAGACCACAGAACACTTTTCCACTTTGCATCAGTCCATCTTAGATGAGCTTGGGCCCAGCGAAGCCGGCGGCGTTTCTGGGTGCTGTTGATAAATGGCTTTCGCTTTGCATTGTAGAGTTTTAACTTGCACTTGCAGATGTAGCGACGAACTGTAGTTACTGACAGTGGTTTTCTGAAGTGTTCCTGAGCCCAGGTGGTAATGTCCTTTACACACTGATGTCGGTTTTTGATGCAGTACCGCCTGAGGGATCAAAGGTCACGGGCATTCAATGTTGGTTTTCGGCCTTGTCGCTTACGTGCAGTGATTCTCCAGATTCTCTGAACCTTTTGACGATATTACGGACCGTAGATGATGAAGTCCCTAAATTTCTTGCAATAGCTCGTTGAGGAATGTTGTTTTTAAACTGCTCGACAATCAGCTCACGCATTTGTTCACTAAGTGGTGACCCTCGCCCCATCCTTGTTTGCGAATGATTGAGCATTTCTGGGAAGCTGCTTTTATACCCAATCATGACACCCACCTGTTCCCAATTAGCCCGTTCACCTGTGGGATGTTCCAAATAAGTGTTTGATGAGCATTCCTCAACTCTCTCAGTTTTTTTTGCCACTTGTGCCAGCTTTTTTGAAACATGTTGCAGGCATCAAATTCCAAATGAGCTTATATTTGCAAAAAATTACAAAATTTTCCAGTTCGAACTTTAAGTAACTTGTCTTTGCATTGTATTCAATTGAATATAGGTTGAAAAGGATTTGCAAATCATTGTATTCTGTTTTTATTTACGATTTACACAATGTGCCAACTTCACTGGCTGTGGATTTTGTAGATACAAGACTGACATATGTAACATTACAACCAACAGAATCATATATAATAAACTGGTTAGAACATAAAAAGAGCCTGAAGCCTCAGAGAAATGGACATAGGATGGAACAGATATTATGCCTGTGTGCATGACTGGTTTGTTTACATAATTGTCACAGTCCCTGATATGCACTGGTAAGTTGTTCCAGGAGCGTGTTCCCCCAACACACACCACCGTTTGACCAAATTTAGTTTTTTGCCGAGGTACATTAGTCTCATGTAGTTTGTGGTCTGGTATTTATTGAGATTTTTGTGTTTTTTTTTCTGGATAAAATCATTAAACGGTGGTAGGGCAAACTCATATAAATCTTTAAAAATGAGACAAACATCCTCAAAAGTTTGGTAACCGTCAAGTTTTATATTCACTTATAACATTGCAATAATGGAAATGGGAGGTTTCTTATCCAAAATTTTACTGTGAGATACTGATTGTTCCACCACATCTCGCTCTATTAATTATGACACATGGTTGCTGGCCCTCTGCTGGCTGGCGGGGATGGGGGGGAGGGGCATGCATACAGTTTTTTTTTTTTTGTATTTAGATGTAAACATGAATTTTGGAGCCAATGAGATTCTGGTAGCAGACAGTGTGGCAGCAGCTTCTTGCTTTGTTTTAGCATGTGCACATAACATTAAATATTACACTCTGAACTCGAAGGTTTAACATATACTTTGCAAAAAAAAAAGAAATGCAAAAGTGATTTTCAGATGCATTTTTTTGTATCACATAATTAGGAAATGACAGTAAAATGTTCAAACTTGGCAGAAGCTATTGTCACTGAACGAGTTCATTATGGCACGCACATGAATCAATGGAATGTCAAGGTGAAGGTTATCAGACCTTGTGTATCGTGTATGACCTCCATGAGAGTCCAGAACTGCATCGTCGTCCCATGGAAGCAATCAGATTGCGAATTTTGGCCTGGGTAATGTTTGCTCACTCTTCCTGAAGTGCTTGTGCCAACTGTTGGAGGTTCTGTGGCTATTGATGGTGTGCTTGCAAGCGTTGATCAAGAGCATCCCATAGATGCTCATTAGGGTTAAGATCTGGCGACCTGGAGAGCCATGGCAGTACTTGGATGTTGCGGTTCCTCAAAAATGTTGTTGTCAATCTTGCTGTATGGGGTTGGGCATTGTCATGTTAGAAAATGGCGTTTCCTTGTTGCATTATGGGAAGGATATGCGGGCGAAGAATTTCATCTGTATACCGTCGTGCTGTTAAATTGCCCTGGACATGAACCAAGTCTGTTCTGTCGGTATAGGAGACGGCGGCCCACATCATTTCACTTCCGCCGCCAAACCTGTCTACTTCCAGCATGCAAATCCAAGCATAATGTTCCCCAAAATGTATGTAAACATGATGCCTTCCATCTGCACAGGGAAGCAGAAACCACGACTCATCGCTGAACCACACACGTCTCCATCTCTGTTGTAGCCCTACTCTGTGTCCTTGGCACCACTGACGTCGCAGCCGAAGATGCTGATCTGTGAGAATGACGCCTCAAACTGGCTGTCTTGGGCGAAGACCAGCATCACGTAGACCAGAGGTGGGCGACGAGGGCCGTATCTGTCCCTGGTGTTCACACTAACTTCTGGCCTTTAATTAGTTGATTGTCTAAATCAGCCAAACCATTTATGAAATCTGACATTTCAAGCGCATTTATTTAAATTATCATGAATGGCCACCAAAGACTGTTCTTGTCTCCCTTCATAAAACATTTTTCTTTGAACTAATCATTGGACAAATCTATATTTGTATATGCAACCAATTGGGTCAATTAGTCAGGGTAATTGATAAAAATAAAAACCTGCGTACACACCAGCCCTCCAGGACCAGAATTGCTCACCCCTGGCGTAGACGGTTCCTCACCGTCTGGACTGAAATTCTACACAGTGCTGGAATTGCTGTAACTGTAGAGGTGGCCATGCCGTGATGTAGCCATATGAACCGGTCCTGCACTGTTGTGACACGAGGTCGTCCAGATCTGGGAAGGTCACGTGTTGACCCCTGCTTGATACGGATTCTATAGTCTAATTATGGTGCTTGGCGATTCGTAGAAGAACCTGGCAACGGTTGAAGCAGATTTCCCTGTCTGCAGACGGCCAATGATGTTGTTCCGTTGATCTTGTGTCAGTCGTGGCATCTTGTGCCTGTTCACTTGCTGAAGACTTGTGACAATAGACAAATGAAAACTCTTCTCTTTTATAGCCCACCAATTCATGCTGCACGTGGATTTCATTTTGGTGTGTTTAGTCGCCACTTGCCCAGATGGTTGCGTTTTTGTGTCTCTTAGATTTTTCCAGTAATTTTAGGTCGTTCTTTATTCTAAACGCGCAAATCATCCCCTATGTGTGCAGACATTCACTCATATCGTGAGAATATCAGCGAAATTCCGTCATTTATTTCCTCTTTTTACACTTTTGCATTTCTTTTTTGACATAGTATACTTATATACGCGTGTTCAGCTTCCGCCCATCCTTATATATTTTCATCTTCTTTTTAACTTCTGAATGATGCAGCCAAGCTGGGTGCCCCAAGCCCAAGGCATCTTCATTAAGCTTGGGGGTAGGCCTGGGCCAGGAGACTGTGGGGACTCGGCCAGCCAGTGGCGATCTCCACAGGTTCCTAATTGACGTCATTACGGGAGATTCCATACGAAGACTTCAGTGTTCTTAGCTAATTCTTTTACCACTTATCATACTGTAGCAAGTCAGATCATACTAATTGTTAACGATAGGCTATTTATGTTATGATTAAAATTAAAATGAAGCAACAAAAAATTGTAAATAATTCCAAGAGCAAGCCACGTATCGATACGTGATCCCCCCATTTTAAGGAAAGGGTTGGTAGTGGACCCAATGAGCAGAGGGGATTCGTCTTCGTGGCACAAGGCGCAGGCTCACACTGAAGATCGACGAAATGGCGTCCGCGGCTGGTATGTATGGCTACTGGACAATTCTATCTAGCGTAAATGAAATAAATACAAATGTTACTTGTGGTCTGTTTTACATGTTAATGGATTTGCAGCAAGAAATTATCCACCAGGTTGAATTACTTTACTGCTATTTTGACGGATGATGGCTACACTGTTGCTTCTCCCTCCTAACCGGTTTAGCAAATGTGTTTTCGCCCTCAAGCGTTAGTTAAGTAAGTTAAGGCTGGTGATATACGCGCGGGGAAAATCTTAAAATTTTCGAGATACACGAATTTAGCTGCTAAGTTCGCTACAGACTAGATGCGGTGCTGTTTTCGTCGCTGGTGCATTAACGTTACGTACGCTTCTTTCGTCCCCAGGCGGGTAATGATAAGCCGCTTTCACACAGGACGCGAAACGAACTTATCGTAACTTACGACAAATGACATTCAAACTAAATGCATAGACTCGAATACGCGTCTTTGCATTTACTTTGAACGTAATCTTTCGTGCGAAAAATTATTTTCGCCACCGGCCTGAGAGCAGCCTAACCGTATAATGTGCGATTAGGAATGGCGTGTTCATTCATTCTTATGTTAACGTTAGCTTGCTAGCTAGTTGGTAAGCGCGGAACTTAAACCAACCCTGACCGCATGCTAGCTAACGCGCTATTGCACCACCAGTCACGTCCAGGAACCGTTAAAACAATCGCACTGAATGTGTATATTTGTGTCGTTTACAAAATGTTCGAGAAGGCACTTTTATCGTGAATTTATGTGAACCCACTCTATTTTAAGGAATAATCGCGTTAAGTGCTTGAGATGAGTACAACTTTCGGATGCCGGGAGGGGCCCATCTTTGTTCTGACGCCATGCCCATTTCGGGATTGCGGCCTACTCCGGGTTGCCCTGGGCAGCGGTTACTGTCGAATGGAATTTGTTAACATAATACCGTTGGTGTGTGACCCTTGGGCTTGTGATCGGAGAAGGTATTCTACTTTAGCTTTGATGGATACGCCCGTTCATGGTGTTTTTACCAGTGGCTAACTTGCCTTTTCCCAGTAATGTCAGAGTCCCAATAGTGGCCGAACATGAGGTGAAAATGGCCGCGCTCACGAAGAATTGGCGCTTTATATGATGCCTGGGAATATGTTTTGCGAATGAAGGCCTCCATGAGTGTATGGGGTTTTCTGGCGAGGGAAAACTGATGTTTCCATTTCATCCTTGTTTTATTTTAGATTATAATTCCTACGGCCAATCTGGAGCCCAGCAGGGGTAAGTTGTTAAGCCTCTTACATGTACTTGTAAATTGGTTAATACTGCCTGGATGTAAGGGAGACCTGATCTCATCGACATCTGTTGTTTGCCAGAGCTGTTTTTAGTGCTAGGAAAATAATTCAGGTGTCCATTGATGTCGCACTAAAGCTTACTTGCCTTGGTTTATCAAAAGGAAAAGTTTTTGCTCTCTACAAAGCTCTAGTTTTGATGTAATGTCTTTCAGTGTTAAAGCTTTAATATCCTCTCTTAGGAGCAGGAAAGCATCAGTTTTTTTTTTTCTGCTATTTTAAATGTTAATTTCAGCACTGTTAATGTATGCAAATGATGTATTTGAGGTCCTGTAATGGAAAGCTATGCTGGTGCTTTTACAGGTACGGCTCCTACACTGCGCCACCTGCACAGAGCTATGGTCAGAGTGCCCAGGTGAGTTCTTCCTTGCCTTCATAATGCCTGTAAAGCCTTTCATGGCTTACATTAGCCTATGGGCCAGGATGTGTATGTGGAGTGATGGTGACCATCCATATTGTGGAGTGCTGAGAGTGCTTGTTGTCATCCCACCAATTAAATTAACCAGCAGGGTTCACTTGTAATGTGGTCATCGTCTGCATTTTGGTGACATTGGTAGTTAGTGATTGTTAGACCATCCGTGAATGTTCTTGGTGCTCCTTATCACTTGTATGACCATCACTGGTTTTGTGCTTTTGTGCTGTGTAACTCCGGCCCTGAGATGGTGTGCTTGGCATTCTGATTAAGTTCTGTAGGTAACTGTTGGATAAGAGTACCATACACAACCTCCAGCAATATTGAAAAAATCACATCTTTTTTGGCTTACTTCACTTGGTACCTAAACATTAAGATATTTGGGTGTGGAAAAATGTCAACCGTTCATCCAGAAAAGGTAATTTACACTTAAATTTATACAGCAGCTATACGTGCTAAAAGCTTATAAACGTGGCAGCCATGACACTGACACTACTGGGGCATGCGCAGCATATGCATAGTTCGCGATATCACATAGGCAAGCGCATGCTGCGAGGGCGGGCGCTCAGTTTCTGTGTGCTAGTGTGCAACACCCAGCCGTTTGTGTCATTGTGGGGTTTATTGATTCACATCTGGACCTCTGTGTAATGATTTGCGTGCTTAAGCTTGCCTTGCGCCTAACAACATTAAGTTTAAAACTTTCATCAAAGTTGGCTTTATGATATTATTCTATTGATGTCTCGGTGTTACATACTCTTAGGTGGCGCGTACAGTAGCAGGGTGTCTGCTAAAATTTGAGTAAAGTAGTGATGCCGCTGTGTTCACGCCGCCACGTACACTCGGCCAGATAACCTAAGCTGTCGCTGCTGCCCTGGAAAGGACCTCTTGATCTGCCACCGTGGGCACTCAATAAATTCCGCACATCTTACACCGTGCAATTACTCAGTTTTTTTCTTGTTTGTCGCTGGTTACTACACGACCCCTTAGTCTGTGCATGTATGACCAATTGCATCATGCATTTTATTTCCATTCGAAATGGAAAAAACACGATTGCTTTTAAGGCTGCCCATATAAGGCAGCGGCGACATCGTGGCTCTCGGCCACGCCTTCTGTTCGTTGGTTGGTCTGGCGTACTTACTGCGGATGGTAAACGAGGCAGAGCTCCGAGTGATCAGACTGGGTACTGGAGCGAAATGAAATTAAGTGGTAGCACGAAGGCTGGCGGAGTCAGGCTAAGAGTTCCACGCTGGGCTCATCACTTGTCTGTGCACATTCAGCTCGGTGGTCTCTTCATGAGCATTTCCCTGTTTGTTGTAGCAGTCGGGCTATGGACAGCAGCAGAGCTATGGGTCCTATAACCAGGCTGCAGACTCTTCCTACACTCAGTCCGGTGCCTCTGCAAGCGGGTACGCCCAGCCGGCGTACGGGTCCTCCTATACCCAGCAGCCTCCAGCCACAGGTGAGTCTCATTTGCACAGTTCTCAGACCAGTGAGAGCTCTTCCCTTTGAGTGTGAGCGGCCTCTGTTGAAATGGAATTTCCATAGGCGCATTTCTTCTGTTACACTAAGTGGGTTGAGAGCTTGCTGCAGCTAAAGCCTGCAGATGTTTCTCAACGCATTTCCTTGTTGGGTTTCAAACTCATGGCAGCAGCATCATGAGAACATTATCAGCTGTGGTCTCAATCTCTCATTGCTTGCTGTTGAATTACAACATAACAGTTAGGAGGGTTAATTTTGACAACACAACAGTTAAGATGGTTAATTTAGAGTGATTGAAAAAGGCTTGAATCACTGCCATTAGTGATTTATTGGAAATTTTGTACTGGTGCTGAATCTAGATTTGGTCCTGGGGGGTATGTCGTAATGCAAGATTTCCAGGTTTGCTGGATAACTGTTGGGTTCCATTTTATTCAGCTAACTTGGTAATCCTCCTTATTGAAATGGGCCTCTGCTGTCCAAATTATTGGAGTTCAACTCAGTCCCTTCCGCTTGTGTAGAAGTTGGATCGGTACGTGTTCTAGGAGCTGTGGCAGCCTCAGTCTAACCCTCTCCTCGTCCTTCAGGTGGGTACAGTGCTGCTCCTTCCACTCAGCCGGGCTACAGTCAGCCTGCTCAGAGCTACAGTGCCAGTGGGTACGACGCCACATCTGCCACCGCCACCTCGGCCCCCCAAAGCCAGACCCCTTATAACGCACAGACTGGGTACGGGGCCCAGCCTGCCTACCCCAGCTACAGCCAGCAGCCTGCCTCTGCCGCGCCCCCTAGGTAATGTTGCACCCAACAGCTCATTTTCTTTTGAAAGATGCTGTGGTTATTGGCATACTGACCATTGTACATGCCATGAGAAGCACTATATGGAGTTGAAGTAGGTAGTGTGAAGCCCCCTAATTCCACCTGTCCCCTAATGCTACCCACATCAGGTCTTGCTGAACTATCTCAACCAGCAAAAATGAGACATTCAAAAAAATCCAAATGCCTGCCCTCACCTGACATTTAGATTTTCTGCCAGTAAATGATCAATAATAAGTTTAAAACCTGTAGGAAAGTGCACCTGACAGACTAATGACTTTACGCGCGGCGGGGGATATAGTATTCAGCTCCGTCCGTACGTCCGTCCCGAACATTGTCAGCGCGATATCTCAAGAAGGATACAACCTATTTCAGTTCTTTTTGGTACCAACCTTCCTACTGGGAATGCGCAGACACCAGTTGGTTTTGGTGACCTAACGGCGGGGGATATAGTCACTTAAGTGACAAACTCTTTTGATTTTTTTTGTCCGTTATTAAATGGGAGCAGGACTGTGAACTGTAATACAAACAAAAGTTTGTTTATTCCCCACGCCCTCCCCTCCTCCTTGAAAGCGTATTTGCCAATGAAATGGTTCAAACCTGGGGTGATGTAGTCTAGGTGGATGTCCAGAAGGAGTGCAAATGTCTTATCTTAGATCTGCTGCTCAAGATGTCGAAAGGCATTGTACAGGGAAGAACATGTATGCCCCACATTATTTGATCTTAAATGATCTAGCGCAGTGGTGCTCAACCCTGGTGCTGGAGAGCCAGTGTCTGCTGGGTTTTGATGTTAAGGCTGACACGCATTACAGGATTGTTCGAACCCTCACAGATTTAAAGACCACACACTTGATAACAAAATACAGATCGCACAAGATCTCTCTTTTGATCTTAGTGTGTGGTGTGCACTACAGAGCACCCCACACTACAGGATTTCTAGTCGCAAATATTAAACGTTCATTATTTACGATCTCCTCGAGGCCTTCCGAGCAGACCGGACAAAATCGCACTTAACACACTCCACATGTAAGATGAGAAGAAGCAGGGAGTGGAGTTTTTCTTCGGGTGACGTAAATGCGTAAACGCGTGTGACCCCTGTCCAATCAGAACTCCTCCAGACCCCCGGACATTTAGCAGAATTAAATAAAGGCGATTAATCGAGTTTTCCATGTAGACCTCAATTCCAAATTATCCATGTAAACTCGAAGATTTTAATTCCGAACTATTTAATTGCAAATAATTCCGAATTAAACCTCATGTAACCCCGTGGCCATTATAGCTTCCCCCAGCTGCCTGGCCCCTACTCCCCCTCCAGGTAAATATTGGCCCCTGCATTGCTGGCTTCCCGCACTGGTGTTGGTCATCCAGTCTTCTGGTGTTTTGGGTGGACCACACTGGTGTTTCATGAGTATGAATTGCATTTGCACATGTTGGGAGGAGATGCAGTATATTGTCAGCACGTTCCCCATCACTCTCAATCACCGGGCTGATCATAGTCGCAATGCTGCTCTGACAGGAGAATACAGGTTGCTTAATTTCCTGGCAATGACCGCATGAGATTATCCCCAGATAATCCATGAGTAGAGTAGCCTCATTTAGGACTCCCAAATCTCCCTCTGCAGTTGCTCCACAGATGGGGCTCCCATCGAATGTGATTTAGCAGTGCCTGAGTTTGGGGTTGTGGTCAATGTGCTTCTCATTCAGAGTTGCTATCAAACACACTTTTTTTTTTGGTAATAGTTACAGTGCCAGCAGTCAGCCCTCCAACTACGAGCAGAGTGCCTATCAGCAGCCCCCGGCCTCCTCGTACTCTCAGCCCCAGGGAGGGTACCAGGCCCAGCAGGGGGGTTACGGTCAGCAGGGGGGATACCAGCAGCAGGCCCCCCCGCCCCAACAGGCCCAGCAGCAGCAAGCCCCAGCCCAGCCCACCAGCTACCCACCCCCCTCCAACTCCTACGGCCAGCCACCCTCCTCCCAGTACGGACAGCAGGGCGGCGCTGGGGGCAGTTACGGCCAGCAGAGTGATTACAAGCCTCCCAGCCAGTACAGTAAGTGTGTCTCTGAGCATCTGAGTGAGCCTGCCTGAGTTGGGGCTGGGCGATATGGCCAAAATCCTGTATCGCGCTATAGCAGCGCTCTCAAAATCCAGCCCTGGAATCCACATTCAGTCCTGGTTTTCCTTCCTTTCAGGCAATTAAATGAACAATTAATGCTGCTGATTGGCCAGATTGTCACCTCACCTGACTCCCAGGTAAAGTGAGGGTGGAAAACCAGCAGTTCTCGGGCTTCAATGACCGTGATATGAGCAGCCCTGCGCTAAAGTGTATTTTTGCATCGCAATGAGATCACAATTTGTTTTTTGCTGAATAATGAAAATCATATGTTTTTTTAAGTAAGTTTTTTTGTTGATCTTGGGCATGTGTATTAATGGAACCCTTAGTTTAAAAAACTCAAATCGTTCAAATATTTATATTTGCTTTTATTCAAATAAATTTAGATACTTAAGTGTGAGACGAATAAGGATGTTAAATGTTTACATATTGGCTTTTGGCCCCTCACCCAAAGCAGGTAAACTTTGGCTCTGAGTATGAAGCTGTGGAAAATGGGTCTGTGCATGTTTTATGTATTGAGCCGGACCTGAATCACTGTTCAGAGTGAAAGCCCTCTTTTAGGTTGCCAGCCGTAGGCCAGTTAACCTATTGTCACTTTGCTTCCGGCGGCATAGGCGTTGCTTGTTTAAAGCCGTATTTCAAAAACTGTTTGAATTTTGGGGGGTATGTGATCAAATCAGTCAAGTTAATGCCAGAGCAATAATTTTTTTTGATTGAATTGTTCGTTTAGACTTGGCAGCCATTTTTATGTCAAATGGCCATTTTTGGCTCTTAGGTGCAATTTTCTGAAACTGATGAATTTTTTGTAATCGCAGTAATGGAATCCGTATCATGACCGGCTCAAATGATGTAAACGGCGTTTTGATTGAATCACTCCTAAGCGCCACCTAGTCAACATGCCTGAACTTCATCATTATTCAGGGTGTATTGTGCTATAACTCTCTTAATATAGCATTTAGAGCTTAGGCATGTATGAGGTACCTATGGGGAATCAGGTATGCCGAACATTGTGAGTCGGTCACATTTGACCTTGGGCCTCAAGGTCAAATGTGCTATAACTTGCTTAATGACATTTAGAGCTTAGATATGTATGAGGCACCTAAAGCGAATCATGTACGCTAAACATTCTCAGTTGTTCGAATTCACCTTGAGCTCTTTGACAGTCTGTAATCTCACCATTTTTCCTGACCTTGCTTTCCATTAATTTTTATTGAAGCTTGTCTGCTTCGTGTACCCTCTTTGGTATATGTTAATACATGTAGGTCCGATTCACACTCCGTGTGCACGACCAATACTTGTTCCGAACAATTGCAATATAGTGTTCCTGCCAGTCAGAAGAAATGTAGACACATTGCGTAATGTGATGGAATATTTTGTGATGATCATATGTTAGATTGTCTTCACAGTAGATTTAGTCATTTTGCCCAGCCCTTGTAAGTTTCTGTAAATTGCTGGTTGTTGTGCATCATTCAATACTGATGGAGGTTGGTCCTCTCAATTGACTGCAACTGTTGTACCACAATACCGGAACAAGACTATGGGAACAAAACTTGTAATGACCAAAAAAGTTATGAGGTGATAGACCTCCTAACTTGCTCAGACAAGTCTGATCGATATTGATGGTTTATTGCATTAATGGAACTTGACATATTTCTGGTTCTTAATGGCTGTTCTCTCCTGCACAGATAATTACAGACAGGAGCACTCCAACGGCATGGGCAGTGGCGGCTACTCTGGCCCGGAGTCTGGTGGCTTTGGAGGTCCAGGCGAGGGCCGCGGGCGGGGCAGGGGCGGATTCGACAGGGGCGGTTTCGACAGGGGCGGGATGATGCGCGGTGGGATGAGAGGGGGCATGAACCGTGGAGGCATGGGGTAAGTTTTAGTCCTTTGCGAGAATGACCCCGCTACCCTTCCTCACAGGCACCACTGAGGGCCATGCAGGGCTGATCAGAACCTTTAAAATACCCCCCCCCCCCCCCCACTTCCCCAAAATGACAAATCGGCCAAAACCAAAGACTAGGTGCCAATCTCAAATTTACCCTTGTGACTGGGCTGGAGTTTGTTTAAAGGATAGTAAATGTACCCAGTGACCCTCAATCCCCCCCCCCCCAGTATTCTTGTTGGTATCAAATTTAAAGTGGCTCCTGTAGTAGTACAAATATGTGCAATTGGCAACCTTTCACCTGGTCTCATGGGGACTGGATGTGTAGATATTGCTATCTATTCCTGGTTACTATTGATACCAAATGTCCCAGTTAAATAGCCTTTTCCTACACCCAGGTGGTAATTTGCCACCTTCAGCCCTGCCTTTTTGTGGCCAAAGGTAAGATGAGGTTTTTGAGGCTGTGAATTAGTTTGAGAGCTGCATTGGGAGGTGTCATTTGAATTCCGGTGGTGTGGAGGTAGTGCATCATTTTTTAATTGCAGCTTTCAATCACAAGACATGACTTAACCCACCAAAGGGCAGAAAGCTCTGCTCATTTGAGACTAATGTCCTTTCCCATTTAAACACAGCATAGATCACCTAGCAGCATTAAGGAGCTGGCTGAATAACTGTTGAAGTAGCCCCATAAAATCTGAAGCGTGGCATTTGAATATGCTGTCCATGGGCTTTTATTTGGGGAGTTTTCCAGCCAAATTTATAATCTTTTTTCCTGATGCTGGCACTGCTAACACATTGGCAGTAAAGCCACACCGAGCCCCAGTGTCAGAAGATCTTGCTCCTTTCAGAGGGGGTTTTTCTAGTGCCAGCTTTCTATTGCATCCTGCATTGGCTGCAGCTGTTGACTACCAGGGATTGGGAAGGCCTTGCGTATAAGGAGCGCAAGTTTACAAAAAGGCGCATTATGAAACCACTTACTGGACCCCAAGATGCGCCCTTACCACATAAAAATAGGAATGGCTGGATAGTGAGTGTTTTAATAAAAAAAGAAAAAACTTTGAAACCATTACCGGCATAATCCTTTGTTCTTTGATCGATGAGGCATGATCCATCATCTTGGCAGTTTTCCTCCCCTGTCTCTCTCCTCCAGCTGCCCCATTTTCTCAAATAAAATGTGGTCATGAATTAAAGGCTGGGTCTGCCGCAATGACGTAGCAAAACTAGACCGCGCGCTCTCAATTCTTGGTGCATTCTGCCGAGGTCATATAGGCGCCAGCTTCCGGTCATGGCAAAAAGCAGAGTGAACATGGTAAGCACAGTGAACTACTCAGTTCAGAAATAAAATTATTGGGGGGGGGAAAAGCTTGCTATAGGGCACCTTTTTCAAATAAGGACATATAAATGAAAACTTCCAGGATAAAACCAATATGATCTAAATCCGGTTGACTAATAATTTAATAATTTTTAATAATTTAATCTAATAATAATCTAATTTAGGTTTTGCATAGACTAAAAAGAGTTTATGTAATGATTTCACAGCCAACAGCGCAACTCGATCTGAGCATTTTGAAACAAATCATTTCCATCCAAAGAGAGGGGGCATTGTGTGGTCTAGTTTTTTTTCTCTTCCTCACTGGTCTGTGGTCATGGCTGGGGGCGTGGTGAGGTAGACCTGCAAAGACCAACCACAAAAATGGGCCAGGGAAAACAACCTATCTTCTGGTGCCCTTTTTATAATGTTCATTCCAATCAAGTATAATGCACATTTCCACCACTTTAATACATTCTACAATATTTTATGCCATTATCAACACTGTTTTGTATGACTCCTAAACAGTAGTGTAGTTTTCGAAGTACGCCCACAAGTGCACCTTATGTTCTTGGGTCATGGACGTGTTTTGATTGTCGCCAGGACAAATGCACATTTTTCTCCTACCTTTGTGTCTTTGTATATTTTTAGGAAATTGTTTGAATATTTGTGTAGTTTACTGCTCTTTCCTACATTACCAAGCTTAAACAAATCTTATGATAATCGACTTCTCTCTAAGCAACCAGAAAGTTTTTGACTAGTGAAAACTTGGCGGTCAAAGTCTTGGAGAAAAACAGTACTTGCAGGCCTAGGCTTCATTTTAATACTCGGCAGGAGCCTGGAAATATTCTCTAAATTTTACTGGCCTACAGAAAAATTCTTCAATTTCTGTTGAATTTTCAGTGGGAAGTTGCGCATTACAAAAAGAAATGACACGCCATTGTCAATTGTTGCTTTAAAATGAAAACAACTGAAAAATGGTCAATCAAAGTCTTAAAGTATTAATTGCTCTGTGGAAGTGGCAGATTAAAAAGAGCTCCGATACGGTGTTCCTACATAAATGCTGGCTTGCATCAGTTGGACATTTAAGGTGGAATGATGGTCTTTGCTGCAGTTGGATCTTCGGATTGACATTGTAAATTAATTGACACCTCAAAGTTTCAAGACACATTTTAACATTTCATTTGTTGCTTGCATGACAGGCTTTTATCGACTGCTTTTTGTGCATTCAGTGAAACACTAAGTCTTTTCAATGTGATCGTAGAGAACTTTTGTTCTGTGCCCAGGTGTTATTGTCCAATACTGGTCATAAAGTGTACATTTTGACTTCTCTGCCATTTGTAGTTTTGCTGCAATGTGGCCATAAAGTGGAGCAATATGTTACTGCATTGTAGAGTGCGTACTTGAGCAGCATTGCTCTAAGGAAGGAATTTGTTCAAAAGATGAGCAAATGTATTTCTTAAACAGAGGGAATTGGAGATAAAAGCATGTGTGTTTAAATAAGCCTGTTTCCAACAAAGACCTAGTACCCTCTGCAGTTGAGGTAAATTGAAGTCCTGGCCACTATTTTAAGAAATGAGGTACAGTCCCCAGCAAGGTTGTCCATCAAAGTGACATTTACTGTGAAATAATTAGCTATGGTGTGCAATTAGGGTTACAATTTTATATCCACTTAAGTGTATCATTCAGTGTACTTGATTGCCAGTAATGGTTTTAATTTCATGTGACATGTATTGATGCCAGTGGTGTCATGCTCAAAGTGAGATGAGATGAATCATTTCTTTATTAGCAAGTTGGCTGTGTATAACATGCAGATAGCGGAAGTTGCACTTGCTGTTTGACCTCTGAAGACCTAACACTCCCAAGTATAACATGGGCGCAAAAGGATTTGCACATGTACATGTCTGTCCTGATAATCTGTCACACAGTTAAATCACTCAAAGTTGCAGCCAGAGTAATCCATTTTCCATCTGGGTTTGTTTTTGGAGTGGCCATCTATGCACCAGAATTTACTAATAGTGTGGTTGTCCTTCAGTTTCATCCATACTGTATCAGTTTTATTATCCTTCCATGTTTGTACTTTTATTTTGTACGGACAAAGTCAGGTTATAACCCTTGTTTCACGGATATTTGAGGGATGTGGGAGCCCCTCCAGGGAATACAAGGAGCAGTCGTGTCTTAGCTGGTTAGGTTCCAGAAGGTCACCCATTTCCATTTGAAATTCAAGTTGCTTTGCATTGTTTCAATATAATGCACTTTATTTATGCCTAATTGATTGCACTTGAGCTTAAGGGTCATTTGGAATCTAGCGGAATGCTGGATATAACTAGGACTCTTAAAAATTGTTGACAAACGGTAAATGGTGGCTGTATTTTAGGGCTGGGCAATATGGACTAAGTCATATCTTTTTTTTTTTTCCTTTTTCCCCCCCTCCCCTTTTCAGCTGAATGGTGATACTTGGTCTATTTTTTTTCTGTGACATAATTGGGGATTCCCCCAAAGCATTATAGCATAGCGTCCCTATTAGATTCATTCCATAACCAATTTGTGAATATAGTTTGTTTGCAAATGATCTGTTAATCAACTACTCGGTTTTGTGTGGATTTAAAACCCGTAAACGTTCGTACAAACGGGAATGAGAGATGGTCATGGCATTGGCGCAATGCTCAGACATAGGAAATGGAAATCTGCCACCACTAAGGTGCCAACAGAAATGAAATTTCTTGGGTAGTAAAAGCTGTTGAGAACCGTGCACCTCCCCTTAGCAAGTGTCAATTCTGCAACAGACCTGTGCCTTCGCCTGAGCTTGAAGCATATGCTCGAGTTTATAGGTGATAAGCTCAAGCGCAAATAGCCTGTGGTCTTATTGCTTACGCAGTGACTTCACCACTCATTCGCATTTGAACGAACTTTTGCGAATTATAAATCCAGAAAACTGAGTAGTTGACTACCGGTGGCTCGTGTGCAAACAAACTATATTCACAAATATTCATTCTGTACCTCTCCATAACCAAATGGAGCTAGTTAGCTGAATAACAACGTTCACCTAGAAATGAGTAACAAGCCTACCGATTATAACCAAGTTTGAAAATGATACAACTGCTCACTCTTCCGACCATCCGCCTGTTTTTACAGACTCCTCGTACTGCACTATATGGCGCAGTTTTAAGTGGTGGAAGAGATCTGTCGTGCTCAAACTTTTAGTCCTGACCGGTTTTCTTTACAGAAAATATTTTGCTGCTGGTCGTCTGACGCTTTAAAACCAAACCATCTCCAAATTATCGAGCCATTAATTTTTGTTTACAGACCAACCACTCCTCTGCGGCACGCTCCGTCTCCATGTTGTCGCTGAGTGGAGGGGGAGGGCTTGTGGTCATAGAGCGAGGGAGGTGGAGCAGGAAGATTGTGTGCGAGTGAGAGACGGGGACAGAGGGAAAGGAGAAATGGGCCCTTACTGTATTGATACAAGAGATATTGTCCTGTGGTATATCTCGTTTAGAAAGGCATCAATATATTTTAAATTATCGAGATATCGCCCAGCCCTACTATATATAAACCTTCTGTAAATAACACACTTGGTAATACTGTCACATTACTGGAGCATTGCGAAAAAGAATATTTTTCAAAAGAACAATTATCAACATTTAGACATCTTTGTTAACAAACAAAAGGGGCTCTACTGAAACTAACATTGGAGCAGTTTTATTTATTTATTTTTAACTTAAGTGGTGAACATATGCAATGACTGCTCCAATGAGGTGTAATTTTATCCATAATTGCTGTACCACATCAGGGAAAAATACTACCAACCTGAGCTTTTTTGTTATTTTGATTTGTTGGGTTTTTTACATTTTATACACACATTGCTGAAACTTCTCATCACATACTTGACTTTGGTTAAAATGAACTTTGGTTAAGAGGTGCTTCCCTATTTTTAAATCAGCATTGATTAGAAAAATGGGTGAAAATGGCCCTTTTTATTTCTTCCCCCCGAAGTATTCAGAGGACATGCATGTCCTCCAAATTGGTGTGATCTCTTCCATATCTGCTGCTGCCCATCAGCAATGAATCTTCAAAATGTGAATTCAATTTTCAGTTTTTAATTTTTAGGAACTCTCTGTACTTAATTTTATGGAAAATATGTACTCTCAACTGAACTGGGATGGAAAATAACTATTAGGTCAGCCTCGCTGTTCTCTACTACTTTAAAACTGCTTTTAACCATATTTCCTACATGCATAGTTTTTGAGAGCTTTTTGCAGCGGTGGTGAAAACGGGCTGAATTTCATCTGTACTTCAGGTGGAAGAGATTGAGGTCAGATTTACACTTTAAGTTGATTCCCCTGTTCATTCAGCAGTGTACACGAATATTGCTCTTCAACCCAAAACTGAAAATTATGATGGAATAAAATGGAACAGTGTAATTCATATGAAATATAAGGTCTCTATACTTGAACCCATTTTAAATGTAAAATACAAGCAATCAAGAATTCCATAACCCTTTTTTTTCCTGCCAGATTAATTTACCTACTGAACGGTGCCTTTATAAATAGCCCATAACTTTTCAAAGTTAGGAGCCATGGGCCCATTTGTGTGCTTTGGCTTCCCAATCCCTGACTACAAACTAAAGCCAGTTGGTTCCACATTACTTGCTTTGACTGGTGTCTTTTCAGACCATAATGGGCTGTAGGCAGGTTTTTATGAAAAAGTTTTTCTAAATTGGAAAAAATATGGGCTGTATAATATCTGCTGACAGACCTCATGCTGGGCCTCTGCCTAAGGAAATGTATATAATGCTTGCACACAAATTTGTTAATTTACATATTTTTGGGTTGTTTGGGTGAAAGGAAAAAGGTGAAAGCATAGAGTTTCTGATGTGGTGTTTAAAAAATAAATAAAAAATAACCCCTTGGCCTGTCCTGTATTAACCTGGAGGGTCTGATTTTTCAGTGGGGGCATATTTGTGCATTTAGGAAATTCAGGGGTATTTGACTCCTCCCATCGTGTGTGGGGCTGTTCTTATGAGCAAACTATTGAGAAGCCACAAATGTTGAGGGCATTTAGGGTTGTTCTCGCTGCTTATGGGTTAAAGTTGGGGTTAGGTTTAGGGTGGATTTATTTGGTTACTGTTTGGGTTGGGGAAAGGCTGTACAGAACGAATGCATGTCAATGCCCTCAGATACTAGCTTATACAGAGAGTGTGTGTGTGTGCATGCGAGAGAGATGCTTTCACCTTTTGCACAGGTAAGATCTGAGGTGTTGTGGGGGGGAGGGAGAATGGGAGTGCAAATGTTATTTTTGTGAATTTGTTCTTGAACATTTAACATTCTGTCACGTTTATACGCTACAGGTTACAAAGTGCGAGCCATGTAAACACAGCAGTACTTTTACACAAACGGGGGCTGGCCAAGAGGGTTCTGGTGACCGCACCCAAAATGGGGAGAGCCACTGAGCTCAAGCTGAAGTGTTTCAAAAAAGAAAAATTTACTTTCAAAGCAAATGTAAAACATAAGTGAGAAGCTTCAAGGATGTGGTACAAAACACTATTTCATCTTTTGTTTCAATTGTGTAAATTCCATAGACTTATTACAAAGCTAAAAGTGTACAGAATGGTGTAAATGGTTGTCTAGGTTTTTTAAACATGCATGCATGGGCTGATTTATATCAGGTGATTATTCCAGATGCAATTCTATAGACCTGTGAAGCTGTTGGAGCAGTAAACCCTGTGTTGTGTCGGTGCATCTGGTGGTTTGCAGCATTTAGGGCTTTGGAGTTGGTTGAACCATTCTTCGTGTGTCGATTTTTGTTTTTTGGGGGGGCAATAGGGGGCTTGTAGGTCACCTGAATTGCATCTGAAATAATTCAATTTTACATGGAAAAATGTTTTTAGTTGATTTTTTTTTTTTTTGGTTATTTTACTCTTAATGGCATTAATGGAGCATCTACCAAATAATTTTCATGTAATAGAATAAATATCCCCATTTAATGAAATGTACACATCCAGTCTATGTATAGCCTGGTCAGGGAAGAAATGTATACTTATAGAATTAAAGCCTAAAATTCTGTGAAGTCCCTGTGTTTAAAAATCACTTGAATGAGGGGTAACTGAGGTTTTGAGAGCACCGCCCCATCCCCCTAACGAGCTGGCGGGCTCGGTGCAGAAGTGGCTCCTTAGAGGGAAACGTCTTCATTTCTTCGTTTATTTCCCCAGCATCGCTGGAGACAGAGGTGGCTTCATAAAGCCTGGTGGTAAGTTAATGAGTATTGCGCTGGCTAGTTATTCAATCAAAACCGCTTTTTCACTTATACACTTATTTTCATCAAAGGTCTCCAGGAAGGTCAGTTGGGTGACTAAAGGGTTCAATGAAGTTAAAATCCCTGTGATTAATTTTTTCATTGGGTATTTTCAAAAGTTCACTTTGTAAAGGTTACCATGGGCAACAATTTACTCAAGTCATTTATTTCATTTTGGGACACTGGGCAATGCTCAGTTTTAGTGTAATGAGCATTTTTGTGGTTCTACATAGTGGTTGTAAAAAGTTAAAAGGGGATTGATGGAGTCTAGAATTCTGTGTTAATTTGGTTTCCAAAGCCATGGTTTTTCAGTAACTTTTTCAAACTGGGTTTACCTTAAAATTGACTTAATACTACGGGTTTCCAACTTGTTTCAGTGCAAAACATTGTTTGAAAATGTGTGTTGAGGGTATCAGGGGTTTGAATGTGCAGAAGCTCAGGGGTCTTGTGGTCCTGGGCTGATCGGGTTTTTGTAGTTGATGCATGGACTCTGAACTCAACTCTTTCCCCTTCTCTCTCTCTCTCCTTCCCCGCTCCCTTGGACCTGCAGGAATGGGTGGTGGAATGGGTGAGTATCTGCTCTGATTTCGGATCTGCAGCTGGATTGGTGCTGGTTGGCCAGCAGCCTTAATGGCGTGAGAGTGGCTGTAGTTTCAGTCCGTCAGTTCAGATCATTGTAGTGTACTGCTGCGGCTACATATCACCGCTCAGCATTCTGGGGCTTTTGAACTGATTCTACTTTCCCAGGTCTTGACTGGAGACTGTGGTTTGGTGGGTGGTTTAAAAGGGGGGAAATGACTGTTCTCAAGGTTTCTTGAGTGCACGTGAGAGTGGTGGTAACAAACTGGTGTATTTGCCCTTCAGGCCGAATGGAGGAGCAGGACGACTCCGAGAACAGCACAATCTACATCACGGGCCTTACGGAGAACGCAACACTGGAGGAGATGGTGGAGTTTTTCAAGCACTGCGGAGTCATCCGGGTAAAGACTGTTAAACTGCTTATTTGGCTGGTGTTGAGCATATTTATTTGAGGTACTTGGTGGGGAGGGTTAGCCATTTTAGACTTCAGTGACTATGAAAAGCGCAGTTGTCAGAGTTCTGACTTGTCCGTTAAATTGTCCTCGATGTGCAGTAGAGTACTGAATGGCGTGAAAATGAGTACCCTGCTCTGCTGTCCGTAGATAAACAAGCGGACAGGTCTGCCTGCTGTGAACATCTACACAGACAAGGATTCCGGGAAGCCTAAAGGTGATGCCACCCTGTCTTACGAGGAGCCCCCTTGTGCTAAAGCAGCTGTGGAGTGGTTTGACGGTAAGCCTCGCCCTTCCCTTTTTTAAGGCAGTTGTTTCTAACCTCCCCTACCCCAAATGACCATGTCTGGGTGTCAAATTGATTGCAAATGTTTGACAGTTGGAAGAGCACTTAAACTTCTGGGCTTGCCCAAACAGTGTTCGTAAGATTAGTTAAATGTTTCACTCAATGTTGCTGCATCAGTGTTTCATCCTCTCCTCAGGGCACACTTGGTCAGATCCAGGTATTTGTTGTGTTGTACCGTAACACCTGATGTAACTGATCAAGGCAATGATGAGATGCATCAGGTCTTGTTAAGATGGAACACGACAAATTCCTGGTTCTGGCTGATTGTGCCCTGAGGAAAGATCTGGGAAACGCTGCGCTTTATTATAGCGACCAATGTGGCTGATAACTAATATCTAGAATACTGGTAGCTAGAAGTCCTGAAAAGAATTGTTTTTGCAGGCCGGGGTCTCAAGTAGGTGTGATCAATATTTGACCATGTCAGGGTGAAGATCGAGGCTCCATCCTTATTTTACTTTTACAAATCGGAGAGGTTGATTAATTCCTGCTTTCGGGTGTGTTGCCCTCATTCACTTTTAAGAGCTTTAGTGTTTTGCTCATTTTGCATGAACTTGTAATGTTGTGCCCTGGTGGTTCTGCAGGTAAGGAGTTCCAGGGGAAGAAGCTGAAGGTGTCGATGGCACGGCGTAAGCCCATGATGGGCATGATGAGGGGTGGCATGCCCATGCGAGACGGCCGAGGGATGATGGGCCGCGGAGGTGCGTTCAGCTGCCTCACTTCCTGCCAACTTCCCTGCATCCTCATCACATTAATTATGTCTCCCCCTTCCTGGGGGGGGGACATATTGTTTTTGCCTGAATTCCCGTTGGCGTCGGCGTTCCCATTTGTTTCCGGAGCATAACTCAAACTGTTCGACCGATTCTCACCAAATTTGATAGTGTCTCTCCATAACATGTAGATGTGCCTTTTGAGGGTTTCAACTGCTTTTGAATTTTATTTTTCCTGTTTCCATGGCAACAATTTGGACTTAAAGATAGAATGAATGCACGCACATCCAAAAACCAATATCACAGGTGCTGGACCCAAAGAAACAGTAGAAAAAAAGAGAATAAAAGTCCGCACACTGTTAAAGTAGCTCCCAGAAGACTGGTACAAGGAATAAAGTCTTCTGGGAGCTACTTTAACAGTGTGCGGACTTTTATTCTCTTTTTTTCATCAATTTGGACTTGGGCATATTGAAGGGTGGGATTGTTTTCGGACCATAACTCTAAAATGTGAAAAGCGGGAGACATCGTGTAAAAACCATTCTAGTATTGGATAAGGGCTGCAAATTTGGAGGTTTTCCTACACATTGCCCTTAGTGCAGTAAAATGACTATTCATTTGCATTAGCTACACCTGGTTTTCCCCCTTGGGTGAAATAAATGCATGCGTAAAGACGACTTCTGCCAGAATGTTAGGGAACTAATTTTGAAGTAAAATGGGCAGTAGGGAGCATGTATTGGGTGAAAGCGATTGCCAGCAGGGTGTCAACCGAGTATTGAATTGCACAGAATCATTTTGTTTGCAGAACCAAATCCGAAGTTGAATTGAGAATGTTGTCCCAATCTGGCGCTCACGACTGGGTTCTCTGCAGGCATGATGGGTCGCGGTGGAATGGGACGCGGTGGCGATCGCGGAGGATTCATCCCCAGGGGTGGCCCCCGCGGCATGGGCCGGGGTGGGCCGACGGGAGGCAACATGCAGCAGAGAGCTGGAGACTGGCAGTGCCCCAACCAGTGAGTATTATCCATAACCCTCTCCACTTGGTTCATGCCTCAGTATCCAGGGCCGGGATGATGGTACTGATCTACTCTGACCCTGCAGGGGCTGCGGGAACCAGAACTTCGCCTGGAGGATGGAGTGCAACCAGTGCAAGGCCCCCAAACCAGAGGGCTTTGGCCCTCCTCCTCCCTTCCCCCCTCCAGGTTAGCTCTTTTCATTGGACTGAACCACAAACCTGCTCTCGCACCTGCACTTTTTCTACAGGACTGGCCAGTTATGATTTAAATGAGCCAGGGTGATGCATTAATACTGCTGTCAAGTTTATGTGGAAGTCCTGTTTCCTGCAAATATCGGTGGGTCTTAAAACATTGCATGTTGATGTGGTCCTCTCCCTGGGAACTGAGGCTGTTGGATATTGTAGTGGAAAAAATTTAAGTGTTGAGTGTGATTTTAACTGACCCTTTACGACCAGTGTGTCAGTATGACAGGAATTGCAGAGACTGCATTGTTTGGTCTGACCAATGCTGCTTGTGATTGGCAGGTGGTGACCGGGGTAGGGGTGGCCCTGGCATGCGAGGGGGCAGAGGCATGGACCGCGGTGGTCCCGGAGGGCCAGGGGGATTCAGGGGGTCCCGAGGGGGCGGCGACCGCGGCGGGCCTGGCGGTTTCCGTGGAGGGCGCGGAATGGACAGAGGAGGCTTCGGTGGGGGACGAGGCCGGGGTGGCCCACCCATGGATGACATGGGAAGAGGGGCTAGGAGAGGCATGGGACCCCCAGGGAAGATGGAGATGAAGTGAGTCTTATTTTGGTTAGACTTCTGCAGGTAGTGCCTCTTAAACTGGTCTTAAAGGGATTTTGAGTCCTGTCCTGCGATTAGCGGGGAGAAAAGTTTTTGTGATCTGAAGACTCACAGCCAAATGTTTGGTTAGTGGTCCTAAGGCCTAGATTTTCATGAGGGCTAGAATTCCTAGCTACTGTCTGAGCTCTGTCATCTTTCAAACTTTGCATGGCAAGGTTACCAACATCTTTATCTTAAAAAAAAAAAACCAAGTAATTTTTTTTATCCTCAGACAATGAAGGGGCCACAAATGACATCAGATTTGTCTCATTTGCCTTGGGCCTTGTGTGTGGTAATCTAGTGTCTAGTTGTTCACCAATGCTTTTGGCAGTGGATGAATGGTACTGGATGAGTAATTGAGTGGTAGTTATAGCTGTCCGATTATAAGAGTACTTGCTTGTGCTCATTTTGATGGACGGTAGATGGGTGAATAATGGCCATGGTTCTGCTCTCTCTCTCTCAGGGGCGACCACCGCCAGGAACGTCGGGACCGGCCTTATTAGGTGCCATTCCAGCGCACACATTCCCGTTCTACGCCGGATTTATTTTTTTAACTGTTTTAAAATTTCCGTGTTTATTGACTGGGGTTATTTTGCATTGTTCATATCTGCATTTAGTCCTCGACCTGGTTTCTGTTTTGATTCGCCATTTTATATTTTTATTGTTTTTATTTTCACTTTTTTGTAAAGAGGATTGTGAGTATGCATGCTGTGTAGTGCCCTCATAAAACGGGAGATATTGTGAGATATTTGTCAAATGATTTGATGTGTTTTTTTTTTTTTTTTTAAACCAATTGTACCCATCCGTCCTGCTGCCCTGTATTTTATTGATGAATATTGACTATTAAAAATAAGAAAATGAATTCCTGCCTCGTTTTGGAGTAAGAGTTGCATTGCCATTCCTAGTTTCTAATTTAATCCCTTGATGGGATATGGCCATTTTTGGTGGCGGCGCTTTCTAAAGTGAACTTGAATTAAAAATTTCATGACATTCAAATGTTTAAAGGTGACATAGAATGGTTGAACAGGGTATTTATCCTTCTGTGATGTGACCTATAAACAACAAAATTTTGGTTGGGTCTGTTATGCCACAGAGGCTTCCTAAAAACTTCTCTTAAAAAGCTGTGTTAGGGTGGGGGATTTGGAACGCGTTGTTTTGCACCTATTTGGCGACCTTTCGAGCTTAACTGGCAACCTGAAATGCAAGCACTTGACGCTGATTGGCTGGCTTTGCTGCCTAAAGCAAAGCAAGTCATAATCGCTTTCCATGTTACTTGTGATGAAAATCATCTTTACGCAAATGAAACAAACTTCAAGGCACAATGATTATAATTCTGTGTGAGAATCTAATTAATAAGCATTAATTGAATAATTATGGACTACGGCAAATAATCGTAACTCTAGATCCACGCAGAATGCGTGAGACTTGGCATCTCTGCTAATGTTTTGGTGTTAACGCACCAGGCGAAACATCTTCACAAACTAAAGGCGTAGATGCCAACTTTTCATAGTCTTAATGAGCATGGCAGGATTATTGGCAACAACAATCTTCACGGATTTATTTTAGATCTCCTTTCAAAGCTGTTGAGTGATAATCGCGTCATACATATGCTTGACAAGGAAAACCAATATATTCTATTTTTTTTAGCTCACCTGACGAAGTCAGATGAGCTTATGTCATGGCCTGTTTGTCCGTTGTTCGTCTGTAAACATCTCTGAAACCGCTGGGCCTATGAAGCTGAAACTTGACAGGTATTCTACCCATGAGGACACCAAAGTTTGTTCAAGGTGTTCGATCCGATTTCAAACATGGCCGCCATGGTGGCCATATTGAAAATCACATAATTGGCCATCTGAAAGCTATTTATGCACATATTCAGCTGAAATTTCCTATGCAGTTAATACGTGGCAAGATGCATCCCATATAATACGAGTTTTTCCGTATTTTGAATTTTGACCTTGCTTTGACCTTCAACTTTATACAACCCCCTTGAGTTGCTTTGAAATCTTTCAAAATCATCTCCGAAACTACTTGGCCAATGAAGGTGAAACTTGACCGGTACCTTCCTGCCTATGAGGACAATAAGTTTTGTTCTCAAGGCATTTCGATCCGATTTCACATAATTGGCCATCTGAAAGCTATTTATTCACATATTCGGCTGAAATTTGCTATGTAGGTAGTAAGTACCAAGATGCATCACAAGAGTTTTTCCATTTTTTATATTTTGACCTTGATTTGACCTTCAACTTTGTACGGCCCCTCAGTTGCAGTGAAACCTTTAAAACTCTTCTCAAAAACTACTTCACCAATGAAGCTGAAACTTGACAAGCATCTTCCCACCCATTAGGACACTAAATTTGTTCAAGGCGCTCTGATTTCATTTTAAATATGGCCGCCATACCGGCCGTATTGAAAATCGCACAGCTGGCCATCTGAAAGCTATTTATGCATATATTCAGCTGAAATTTGTCATGTAGGTAGTATGTGGCAAGATCAATCACATGCCTATAAAACGTTTTCCCGTATTTTGAATTTTGACCTTTCACCTTCAGCTTTAAACTTGCCCGAATAACGTAATTTTGTGGTAACCGCAGCTGATTCAGGTGAGCTACAGGGCTTGTAGCCCTATTTTAACATATTAATAAAATCTAACAACGTGATGTTAACAGTTTGTACAGGTTTTTGAGGTAGATGCAAAGTCGGAACTGTTCTGCTACGTAGCACCAAACGCTGCAAGAAGCCGGCTCGAAATTGTGCCAAGTTGGTAAAACTGTCAGGTGAAATGGGCTGAGCAAAATATGTCTGGTTGAATGTAGTAGGAATCCAATTAAAAAAAACAGCAGCCACGCATCTCGTGCATTTCTTTCGGTTGGAAGGTTATGGAACGTTTGCACACAGCTTCCACGGCCTGGAAGAGTACACCTCGGTACCCAACTTGCCATTTAACTTTGTGAACACTGCTGCAACTTACTTTCCGTAGAGGGCGGGAGAGCGGGTGTATGCAAATTACTTTGAAGGGGAGGAAACTGAATGAGAGTTTGGGTGGGGGGGCAGTGAGATACATATGTAGTCTGAAAATTGAAGCCAATGCAGAAATGCCTTACAATGGCATTCTATTTAATGGCCAGCAGATGGTGACTTCAGTGGTTGCATAAGAAGTCCAATGCTATAGAATACTGGTCTTCAATGTCGTTCCTGTGGACCCACTGTGTATACTGGTTTTTGTTCTAACCAAATTAGGACTTTAACAAGCTGTTAATTTGCTGCCCTTGACGGTGACTTAAGAGGTTCGCTACAACACACTTGCGATTTCGCACATGCAAGCTTTGTAGAGGTAGTAAGGAGGACGTGCAGCTGTCTTGCAGCAGCTGTGCATGCTTTTCTATACCCCAGCCGTGCTCGGACGTTCTATTTATTTGCAGGTGGTGTGTGCGCCCGTCTTATTTCACACTCGTAGGAAACTTGCGGTCGACTTGGGTCTTGGATAAAAAGTCTTATTTCCACGACCGACAAAAAAAAACGCGCGTCTGACCTGCATGTTCCTCGCGTGCTCCTTGCGTCGGAAAGGGAAAGGGAAACTTACTCCTTGGCCTTTCTCTGGAAATCATTGAGTGTTTTGTGCATGATCAAAATCCATTGCACATGCTTACAGGCAGTCTGCAGGGCTCATAATTTCGCAAGAACCTCCTGCGTGGCCCGTGAGTTCCTTGGCATTTTTTGGTGTAGATACGCCGTGGAGTGGAAATACGGCCGGTTGTGACCGAGGCTTAAATCGCAAGTTATCAGATATATCTATGCCATCAAGAATAAAGAATACCATACTCTCATTGCGATGTATTGGAAATATCAGCATAAAATGAGCAAAAACAATGTAACCTATGAAACATGCTGTTGGCTCCTAATTGATGAAAACTAATTGGCACATCATGATAAATTTATTGGGCTGGGCCAGGCAGTGGCCAGGCCCCTATGAACGCTAATGTTGCTGCCTGAGTGAGTGACTGACTGCCTGAGTGATCAAGTCCAGCGATTGGTCCGCCGGCGGGGAAGAACTTCAACGATTGGTTGGCCGATGGTTGGCTGGCTGACTGGCCGGCGGGGAAGAAATTCAGCGATTTGTCGGCTGGCAGGAAAGAACTTCAACGATTGGTGGGCCGACGATTGGCTGGCTGGCTGGCTGGCCGGGCTTTCACATCACTCGTGTTTACTGTCTGCATATTTGCATTATAAATGCATGGGTCTCGGAATCTCGGCTTTGAGACACTGCAGCAGAAACTGATTACTTTGCTACTGTCCCGGCTTCTCACCGACAGGCGACACCCAACTAGGGAGGGTATTCTCTTTTTAATTTTGTTAGGAAAAGCGTGTGGGACCTAAAAATTGAAAATGCAAAGCCAGGCAGGGCAATCTGTCATGATAATGAAAAAGAAAAGTGATGAACTGCATTAGAGATTTAATTATGAGACACACATTGCGTCTACTTCTTGAAAAAGAAAAAGCATTTCCGAGAATGTATTTGCTTTATGAGATTAGCGTTTTCGATTTCGTTTTGTTAGTTATTTGTGGGGTACTTCTTGCAAATGAAATTGGTGCCTACATGGACTTAAATGCAAACGCAAAGTGGAGGATTACTTTAGCATTTTCGTGATGATACAAATAACGCGTGTGCTTCTCGAAAACTAAAAAGCATTTTCGAGTATGTATTTGCTGTATACGATTAGCGTTTTCGTTTTGCTAGTGATATTGCAGGGCACTTCTCAAAAATGCAAATAAGGAATGTTTTTTTTTAATTTTCCATTTGTTATGTTGCATACATGGACTTGAAAATGAAAATGCAAAGTGGAGGATTACATTTGCATTTTTAGTATGATACAAATAATGCGCTTGTATCTTGAAAATGAAAATGCATTTCTGACATTGCTTTTTCATTTTCATTTTGTTAACTACATGCTTCCATACATAATAGCTTGTCAAGCTATGCGAGTGCATTAGCCATCAAAGATCACAAATTCTACTTAAGATATTGTTGGTACATATCTTTAAATATCCTTAGCATGCAAAGCGATTAACTCATCATTTTACTATTAAAATTCACAAAAGGAATTTGGATACATAGGAAAATGTTATTAAAACAGGCTGAAGGTTCAATTATTTCAAAACATTTATTTAAATACATATTTTATGTATGGATTTGGTACACTTTCCTTCTGTTTGGGTGAAGTGACTCAGGGCATTATGTTGATATGAATTTGACAAATTATTGGATACATATTGTATTCATCTCAATTCCCAACAAATTAAAGTAGCATGTGATGAGACCGTGTTCATTAACCACTCACAAATTACTACTAACAATGTATAGGAAGTTCCATTCTCATTTTTGTGATAAAATAAAATGTTTTAATTTTCAGTATTTATGTTGTTGTTGTACCTGCATTATTGTTTTCCTGCATTACAGAATTCTTTGGTAATTTCTGTCAAACTAATCTATGTGGAGTTTCATAAACCAGCTTGTAACCACTGTCTAATTTGTGGAGTAGTTTGGAGGTGAGGACACAGCAGTGTGTGTAGACTGCATAGATGCAGTTTAAAGAGTCCCAGGCCTCTGAAAATGATGAGGAGTTCTCCTTTTTGTTGTCATTTCAGATTTACCACACAGCTGCTGCAGAGTTAAAGAATGCACATGAATCAATGACAATCCAGTTATTGCTCTTTTCAAGAACATCCGATTGATAGGGCACCAGTCAAATGGAACTTCATGTGAATGTCCGACATCTAATGTTAGGAATCGACGGGGCATTGCGTAAGCAAACGCTGTACATGTGTATGTGCGAAGAAAACAGAGATAATCCCCAAAACAAATGGTCATCATGCATGCCTATACCAAAACAAAAACAAAAAGGCAAACTGTTGACAACTGTCTTGCAGGAGCAGCAAGATTATATGCTCGAAAAGGAGTAGGAAGAAGTAAGAACTTGTTTAATCCTACCCCTTGCATTCCCGCATTCTACAGTCAAGGTATTAAATTCTCTATTATTATACTTAAAACATTCACTGTCTATTCAGGAACCAATGGTATTTACAATTTATTGACTATAATATTCAATAAGCTACTTATATACAAATATACACAGAATATTGCACCTGTATATAATACTGAATTTCTATACTTCTAGTAACCCCTGCGCACACACAGAAGAAGACATTACAGACAATGTATCCACGTTTGTCTAAACCCTGCCATTACCGTCCTGGGTCAAACTGCTGTTCCTCATCCTTATATTTATTTAAAATTTGTATTTTATATGTTTTTTAAAACTTGCCAATGGTTTTACATTTCCTTAATTCATCTGTTAAACTGTTCCATAATTTGACCCCAGAGACTGACACACACATGCTTTTCAAGGTTGTTCTGACACGATTTATTTTTAAGTTCAGTTCCCCTCTTAGATTATAGCCTCCTTCTCTCTCTGAGAAAAGTTTATTTATGTTGCCTTGGAGTAAGTTATTTTTTGCTTTAAATATCATTTGTGCTGTTTTAAATTGAATCTGATCTTGAAATTTTAGAGCTTGCAGTTTTAAGAAAAGTCTATTTGTGTGGTCTCTAAATCCTACTTTGTGGATGAATCTGATAGCCCTTTTCTGCATTATATTTATTGTTTGAAGATTACTTTTATATGTGTTTCCCCATACCTTTACACAATAGGTCAGATAAGGTAAAATTAATGCCCAATATAAAATATATAGTGTTTTCAAGTTGAAGATCTGCCTTGCTTTTCCCAGGACGGCAATGCTCCGTGCCAGCTTCCCCCAAACATAATTTAATATATGGTTTCCAGCAGATTTTGTGGTCTAGAATTACACCAAGGAATTTAATTTCATTTACTCTTTCTATGCTAATATTATCAATGTTTAATTTTACATCTATATTTCTCTTATAAGGTCCGAACAACATAAAATTAGTTTTGTTCAGAATTAAAGACAATTTATTAGCATCAAACCACCTTTTTATGGTATTCATTTCCTTTGTAATCAACTCCAAAAGCTGCTGTAATTCCATACCTGAACAAAAAATCATATAAATTGCAATTGTTATAAATTGCTTGTTTGTGTATTACTTGCTTATTCTTGAGTGACCTGGTCATGCATGATTGCTAACCTTTGTAATCTAGCTAGTGCGTAAGTAGAAGCACCATGAGATGTGATTATGTATCCATTCTGTCTGAACCTCAAGGTAAAAAAACGGGACTAAGCTGTTCTCCGAGTTGTATCTCTTATCAGGAGAAAGTACCTAGGGAGCCTGTTGGACCACAGATAAGACTTGGCAGTCTCCTCTCCATTGGAGCTGATAAGGACAAGGTTGAACTTACGTGGGATGCGTACATGCAGCTATGGAGTGCTTAAAGAAGCTATTTCTGCATAAATTAGTCTCAAAGGGGGGAGAATTGAGTAATATGTGCCTATAATGAGGGAAGAATACTAAACTATTGGGCAATGTCTGCCACAGGGGTGCCCAAATATCCAAGCAAAGGAGAATTCCTTTGTCCTTGTCCTGCATGTAACTAGACACAAACTGTTAGAGATATTGACAGAAAAGTATTTTCGGACAAAGTCTGAGCGAAATCTGCGAGATGTCATGGACAAGGCAAATCAATATTGGCTGTTTTTACATGGAATGACCATTTTACTTGAAGACCTCCCAGATTTTGACGACCTCTGTTTGAGGCATCCGTCAGCTACATTATGAAAAACATGAAGCAGAACGTTACCTGTATGCCTCATTCACAAGCATAGACAATGGATGACTTGGACACCACACATCCTTTTTTGGCGTTGCAGAACAGTAATTGATATTACATGTCCTTGTATGGATTTTCATTTGATGGAGACTTCTAAAATGGCAGTGTCATACACCTCATTTATATTAGTTTTATTCATTTAAAATATGTACTTTTGCAATTTGCAACTGTAGTTTTTATATTGAATTTTAAATAGACCTACCATCTCTTGTCAGGTTTCCCCAATTTACCATATGCCTTTTAAAGAACCTAACTGGACATTTTGAATTGGTGTTATCAATGTCATTAAAACTGGTAAGAACATATGACAGAAGTAGAGAAAAAACTTCATGGCTTTCCTCCCAGTGCCCATTCTTGCCGTCTTGGGTGCACGTTCATGTTCCAAAGAGTAGGTGACTAAAAGGTCCCACTTCTGAAGGGCCCAAGCTCAGGTGCACTTTATCTACATTGTAAGAGCCCATGTCTTAATACTGCTTTGGAGTGAGATTCATGGTTAAGTATATCTCATAATGCATCAGGATATTGTACGCAGAGAGGAAGGAGCGGATATAAAGATGACAGCCAAGAAAATATTACAGTGTAAATTAAGTTATCAGGTTACTGGAGCCTCTATTATTGAGCAATACTGTTGGCGTAGATTGAGCAACTGATTGTCTTGATTACTTATTTATTGACGCATTTATTACCCAATTTCTTACTGTATTTATGTATGATTTTAGACAATGTTTCAATGTTTGTTTTTTTAATGTTTGGATTGCTGAATGGGTCTTTATTCTCAAATTTGTTCAGAACATTTATTCTCTTTGTCAGTCTTGGCTTATTAATTCCTCTAACTGGAGCCTCAACCGGAAATATATCGCCCTGATGCAAGATGACAAACCCTCATAGCACTTGTAGTCTTTACACCTACAGATACACTTTGGCCAGCTCCCAAAAAAATGTCACTCAAGTGGCCACTAAACTTGGGTCAGAGACTGCAAGTGAATGTATTAGGATGAAGCCATTCTTTCGGTCCCTCACTGTCAATGTTAAATGGTGGCAATTTTTGATAAAATTCAATTTATATTGATGATTAAAACTAACACAGAAACAGCCCTGTAATTGTTTACACATTCAAATCAATAACCGCATTCAGTGGCACAACATCTTTTTGAAACACGTCTTCTCCCTTCTCTCAAAAACTTTATTAGTCTCTGGGAACAAGCCAGGAGGAGAGACTTCAGTTGAATGGACTAGATTGCTTGAAGCGTATAGTATTTTATTATTTTTAGCTAAAAATAACTGTGTTTCTGGAGTTCTGAGGATACGAGTGGACAAAGCAGACTTGGATTATACTGGACGATGTGTTTGACGATGATTTGAAAGTTTGTCAACAAATGTTTTGTGGAGTTTTGCCATTGCTACTGGGTGACCCCATTTGCTTCCAGAGAAAAGGAATTAGGATCATTTTTCAATGATAGTTTCATAGTTTTTGGGTGGACTATCACTTTAAACTGTGTTATCATGTATGTCAGGCAGTCAGTTAATGTGGCCTATGCTCATAAGCTCCCGTAATAAATTACCGGAAACAACTTGATTTGTAACACAACGATATAAACGATAGAGCCATTTTTCTGTCGATAGACATTTTTCTATTGTGGCACGATATATATTGTCATATCTCACAGCCCTAAGGTTATGTATATGTGCAACATATTTTGGCAAAGTGTTTCTCATTTTCGGTTTTGGCCAAAAATTTTCATTTCGGTGCATCCCTAACTAATATGCAGATATTACCCTGAGAATAAAAATATGAGCTAGGCATCATGTAGACAGTTGCAAAAGTGAGATATGAGCTATACAATATATATATATACACCTGAATTTGGCCTACATGTGGCCTAAATGTGGCATAAATGCCTTATATACTATGTGGCAAATATGCTGCATATATGCGGCATATTGATTGCATATATGCGCATATATGTTCATATTGATTCTTTCCATGTGGGTCACTCCGTTTGGGTCACTTGTCTCGGTTTGGGACATATATGTATTGTTCAGGTCAAGGCATCTGCAAAAAGAAAAGTGAAAATTATCAGTTGGCGCCGATGAGAGTCGGGTGCAGTGTTATGCAAATACAGTGTGGAGAAGACAGTCTTTTTGTGCTTAACATGCAAAAAATGTCCAATAGGTGGCAGTAACGCTGTATTTTTGTGGAAGTGACACTTAAAGCCTATTCTTTAATTTTTTTTTAGCAATGTGTGTTGTGTGTCAACTGTTTATGTTGCTTCTGTTGTTAGCCAGAATTTTGTTTGTATGAACTTTTTTTTGGCAAATAAATGAAAAGCATGTTGAAATTCACAATGCCGCCAACCCCCCCATCCCCCCCCCCCCCCCTCCCCAGTACCAAAAGCAACAATAGTCAAACATGGTAGCAGGAGTATCATGCTATGTGGTTACTTTTCAGCAAATGGGCCCGAAAACCTTGTTAAAGAGAATGGCATTATGAAACAGGACCAGTATATCCAGATCCTCAGTGAAAATATCAAGCAATCTGTCAAAAAACTTGGTCTTGGGCAGGACTGGATATTCCTGTATTGGATAATGATCCTAAACACACGGCCAAACCAGTCAAGAAATGGTTAGTGGACAAAAAAGTGAACATTTTGGAGCGGCCAAGCCAGAGCCCTGACCTCAATCCTATTGAGAATCTGTGGAGGGAACTGAAGACCAAGGTCATGGCAAGGAAACCCTCAAACCTTACGGATCTGGAGATGTTTTGTCAAAGAGGAGTTGGCCAAAATCCTCGTGGAGACATGTAGAAACCCTGTGCTCAACTTCAGGGAGCATTTGGAGGCTGTAATCGTGAACAAAGGCTTTGCCAGCGATTACTGAGAAAAGGGTATAATAATTCTGGACATGCCATTTTTATTTCCGCCTGGAGGTTATGTTTTTGGCAGCATTTGTCTGTTTGATGAATTTTGATGAACCGATTTTGATGAAATTTTCAGAGAAGGTGGGTATAAAGTCAAGGAACAGGTAATTAAATTGTGGCATACCTAGGCCAAAGTACAGGTGAGATATATGCCAAAGTTCAAGATTTCAAGTCTTTCCGATTGGCTAGTTGCACAAGATGGCTGTGTGTACATTCTGAAATACGTTGGTAAGCTTAACTTAACTATATCCGGTTTGCTTCTGGTACTGATAAGCAGATGACAGGTATATCATCCCGAAAATTAAATTTTAGCTTTAGCCATATTCCCAGGATTTGGCTTAATTAACCACGAATGATGTTCGCATGATTTGTCTCAATTACCTGTTACTGATGTTTGTTCATTGGCACTCTTAATGAGGCATTTTCTCCAACGAGAAACAAGAGGATTTCGAAATAGCAACACATTTCCAGCCGTTCTCACTGGTGAGTGATGAACTGGCGTTAAGCGACATATAAAATATGTGAAAATATCTGATAATTAATAATAATTAAATAATTATGTAAATAATCCATAACTTCAAAATGCTGTTTCATAAATCTAACATTCGATTCATGCATATTTTAATATTGCCGATACTTTTTCCCTTCTCACTCGGTGTCAGTTGCACTCTCAAGATCATCACATCTGGAGCTATGGATAGCTGAGCATATCTAAGAAAACCATAACAATATCGCAGTACTAGCAAGCCAATTGCATCAGAAAATGTAAAAGTACATTCAATATAAAACCTAAACAGATCTTGCTAGCTCTCTAGCAAGCCCTGCTAGCTACTCAACTTTGCTACTGCTCGATGAAAAAATGAAAGCTAGCTCCAGATATTAATCTAATGAAGAAATTTGAGTCGTGCAACACTGGATGTTTGTCGCTTAAAGCCAGTTCATGACAGTCACCAGCGCCAACGGCTGGAAATGATGCAGGTAGAAGCGTCGGAAACCCTCTTTATCAGTGGGGCAGCTAATGTCTCATTAACAGTGTCAATGAACAAACAGTAGCAGCTATTCAAGACAAATCATGCGAACATCATTCACAGTTAATTAAGCCAAGTCTTGGGAACAGCGGCAATAGTTAAAATCACATGTTCGGGATGATATTCCTGTCACCTGCTCAACATCTGATGTAGATTGATATATGACAGAAGCAAACTTAAAATAGTAAAGCGAGCCAGTGTATTTCGGAATTTCCTTAGCCCCATTTGGTGCACATAGCCAATTAGAATAGCACATCGGATAGAATTCACCGGACGCATGCTTGCTCACCTCAAGCCATGTTTCCATCCACACATACTTATGTGAATGAAGTCATATCAAACTCGAATCTGTGCTTGTGAAGCACTATGATGTTCCCCGCCAGCAGTTGGTTTGAATCCCCTTTCTATTTATTGAGTTGAACATATAATGAGGTAAAAATAGCTATCATACACATACATATTTGATGAAAGGCCATTAGGTTGGATATAAGAGAAATAATTTTATGCTATGGCATCAATATTTCATTGATGTAAAGACACTTTTAAAAAATATGGGGAACAGGTTTAAACATTTACTGTTGACAGCAAATGACCTATTCATATCAGTACAAACTATAATATGATGAAGGAAAATGCATTTTCTAATGCGGAAAATGAAGTTGGCCAAAAGTAGGTTTGCTTGTCCTTTTCAAGACATTTTAAAGAAATATGTCAAATTTTGAGAAGGATGAATTTCTTATCACAAACAAGGCAATCAGAGATAGCAGACCTGGCCCCAGCCACGGGCTGACAGACAGAGTGACAGACACACACACACAGAGACATGATCATTGCTTAACCTGGCCCCCTAGGGGAGGGGCCAGGTAATAACATAAATAATAACCTTGAGTAGTGTTCATGTGACAGTTGTATTACTTGAGGATTTACCTATCTGTAGTATACATGGCCTAGATTTTCAAAGGTCTCTTAGCACTACATTAGTCATAAGCCAGTGTTCATGTATGCAACTTACTGTGAAGAGAGCTTTAAAAATCTAAGACATGGACAAATTTTAAACTCCTTTCATGGGCTATATCTCTGAAATATACATCATAGGATCAATACTATATCGATACTATATTGTAGTAAATAAGAAAAGTTCCCTTCTCTCAGTCTGCAGTGTTCAAGTTGATACCATGGTTACAGAAAAAAAAATCTAAGAATGAGCTAAGTACCAAAGACACATAAACATTATAAGATGTAATTATTATACACTTAGTTCTGTAGAGATGTCATAGTATAAGGGTTGTGGCCCTGACAAGGTCCCTACTCTCTTTTTAAGCAAGTTCAACTTGTCATTGTTATATGAATGTAGATGTCATTCGCCCATGCGCCCTTAGTCATGACTTCCCACTGAAAAATCTTTCTTATAATTCTGTTGGATTTCAGCCCAAATATTCTATTCCAAAGAAATGCCATATGCACACTACACCATACTTCATTTGGTTCCCATCCCATGTTACCCATAATGGCCAGAGTTGGTGCAAATTTATGCGTACCCAGGAAGTACCGAATGGCTCTATTATGCACTGCCTCACTTTAGGGGTATTGCAAGTTTAATCCCCACACTCCTGCAATATAATCTAAAATCGGACACATGACTAGTGAATTACCCGTGGCGAGAATAATTTCTTGTGACGACCTACGTCCACATACGAACTTTCATGAATACGGTGACCTTTGACCCTTGAGACCTTGACCTTTGACGGAGCGGACCTGTCGCGGTCATTTCTTGTGACGACCTACGTCCACGTACTAACTTTCATGAAAATCTGTCCAGGGAGATGGGAGATGCGAAAAATTGACCTTTGATCCCAGTGACCTTGACCTTTCAAAAAACTAACCCCTCAAGGACAATTCCAGGGACAACCTACATAGACCCACCAAGTTTGGTGAAGATCCGTCAGAGGACCTCAGAGGAGTAGGGGAACAAACAGACAGACAAACAGACAAACGTTCCTCAAATTATAGTATGACTAGTGAATTACCCGTGGCGAGAATAATTTCTTGTGACGACCTACGTCCACATACGAACTTTCATGAATACGGTGACCTTTGACCCTTGTGACCTTGACCTTTGACGGAGCGGACCTGTCGCGGTCATTTCTTGTGACGACCTACGTGCACGTACCAACTTTCATGAAAATCAGTCCAGGGAGATGGGAGATGCGAAAAATTGACTTTTGACCCCAGTGACCTTGACCTTTCAAAAAACTAACCCCTCAAGGACAATTCCAGGGACAACCCACATAGACCCACCAAGTTTGGTGAAGATCCGTCAGAGGACCTTGGAGGAGTAGGGGAACAAACAGACAGACAAACTGACAAAAGTTCCTCAAATTATAGTATGATTCAGATTCAGATTTATTTGCCCAAATTGAAATTGAATGTTACTAATGTGCATGGCCGGGGTTCTAAAGTGCATAATTTATCAAAAGTCTCAATTTTTTGCACCAATTACTTGCACGTGTCAGCATTCCTTGTAGATCCACTTCTGTTTCTGCCATCAAAACAATATCATCGGCATACTACAGTATACAAACATGTTCATTCCCACATTTAACTCACAATTTAACTATTTAGTTTGATTGGCTAAATCATTGATATATATGGTGAACAGAGTTGGGGACAACATGTCTCCCTGTTTAACCCCTGATGGTGTGGGAAACCATTTGGTAAGGTTATCCTTTACTTTCACGCAAGCTTGGGGTGCACTATAAAGAGAGCGAATTGCCTGATAAAATTTTCCATCTACCCCTGTTTTGATCAATCTGTACGCTAGAAGGTCTCTATTGACAAAATCAAAGGCTTTCTGAAAATCTATGTAACATGAATATGTTGATTTATTTTCCTTCAGTCTGTTTCTTACTATAGGACATACTGTATAAATATGGTCAATACACCCTGGCCTTACGAAAGCCATTCTGCTCCTCTACTAGTAATTGTTCACCTGTTCAACAATTGTTCCATCAATCTCTCATTGAGTAAAGATGAATACAGTTTATAAACGGTGCTCATCAGACTAATCCCCCTGTAGTTTAAAGGAACTCTGGGATAATTTCTCTGTGATTTTGATATTGGGCTTATAATGGACTTCAACCATATTGATGGTATTCTACTGCATTCAAAACAGTTAAAATGAGGTTCTCCAATGAGGTCCATACAGCCTATTAAATCTACCATTTCATTAGCTGTCATCACTTTAAACAGGGAGTAAGTTTTCAAACACTCATAGGGAGTTGCTTTGTAATCTATAACCGCTTTTCCTTTTGTGGATACTGAGGTGAAATGATCATTTAGCGGATATATTCTACCATTTACAAGGCAAATTTTAGAATCTTTTAGGAATTCAATAAATAATTCACCATGTTTATTCTCCCCCTAATCTAATACTACTCTCATTGGTGAATTATCAATTTCTCTTACAAAATCATCTGCTTTACCCACTTTACTGTTTACGTCACCACAGACATAAATAGCATCCAACTCAGAATATAAATACATCTGACTCAATAAATTACCTAAAAAACCGGATGCATCTCTTCCCCAGGGCGATTTTTCAGGTGGGAGGTAACATGAGAAAACACAAAAGAATATTGTGAGCTTAAATTAATAAACTGCATACCAAGAGTTCTCATCTATCTCTTTGCCAATAACATTTATTTTATTTATTTAATAGATCACTCTTAACACAGATACCTACACCCCGCGAACTCTTTGGTGCTTTAACATGTTTTTCTCTATTGTTACCAAACCACACATACCCCAACAGAACCCTCTCCAGTTAAATGCGTTTCATTTAATGAGATAATGTCTGGTCGCAGGTGATTTACAATCACCACTCCTAACTCACAGTTCGTGTCTGTCCACCCGTTTACATTCCAGTGAATTAAGGTTAGGTTTTGGAAATCAGTCTGTGTCATTGTAGACGCGGCTCAGACATCATCTCTTTCTACCGCTCTCCACCTGTTGCTTGCTCGCCGTTCCCGGTGATGAAAAAGTCCTTTCCGGATGGCAACTCTCCCAAGAGCGTCCTAAAGTTGAGAACAAGCAAACGCTGTGTGTGTGATTTGGCCGATCTGATGTAGACCTTGCTGAACATGGTATTATCCTTGAGCTCCCTTTTTTGCTTCAACACTGCCACTTTCTCCCAGATTGTGCGCAGTTCCATCTTTATCAACCCTGGCCCCAGTCCCCTCGGTGCTAGCCACTCCACTGCCATGATCGTCAGTGCAGGGTCACACTTCAGTGCCTCTGATAACAGCCTTTTCACTCAGCATAATATCCTCGCCCTTTTCATACGGTAGTCCTGTAACCACGATGGAAACATCCGGATCAAAATTCGTGCGCTTGATTTTCTTATTGAAGCTAGCTTCCATTTGGTCAATCCTCGCCGTTACATGTCCTATTTCCATATCCACGCTGACTTGGATTTCTTCGCACTTTCTTTGCAGCTCAACTTTCATGTCCTCTTGGTTCTGTTTCACAATTTCAACCATCGATGCTGGCAAATCATTAAATTTGCTGTTCAACTGTTTCCTCAGAGATTAACCCATCCCTTCCATTCTCCTCTCCAGTGAGCAGTGCGTCTTGTCCATTTTAACATTGAGCTTTTTCAGCTCTTCCATTTGGCCCGCAAAGGATATACTCTCCTCGCCAACTTTCAATGCCTTGCTCCTGGATTTTCGATCGTCACTTCGCTCATATTCGACACTCAAACATTTCACTTTATAACACTTGAGCATCAATTTATTGCTAGGCTTACTTTATCTAATTTTATCTTAAATTTTTCTCTCAAATTGTTTAGAGCACACCGTAAGGTGCGTCTCCCTTGATACGGAACCAGAAAAACGCCTATAAACGCAGTCCTCCGTGTCATCCACAGATGCCACCTAAAACTCTATCATGCAAAAAGGAAGCCATTGTTGAGCATGATCCAGAAGCGCTGCCATGTTCTGTGGGCCAAGGCTCATTTAAAATGGACTGTAGCAAAGTGCCAAAGTGTCCTGCGGTCACGAGTCCAAATTTGACATTCTTTTTGGAAATCATGGGCGTTGTGTCCTCCGGGCTAAAGAGGAGAAAGATCACCCCTCCTGTTGTCAGCGTTCAGTTCAAAACCCTGCATCTCTGATGGTATGGGGATGTATTAGTGCATATGGTGTGGGACACTTGCATGTTTTAAAAAGCAACATGCTGAAAGATATATAAAGGTTTTAGAGCAACATATTCTCCCCTCCAGACAACATCTATTCCAGGGAAGGCCTTGTGTATTTCAGCAGGACAATGCAAAACCACATACTGCAGCTATTACAACAGCATGGCTTCTTTGTAGAAGAGTTTGTGTGCTGAACTGGCCTGCCTGCAGTCCTGGTCTTTCACTGATTGAGAATATTTGGTGCATAATTAAATTAAAAGTCCGTCAAAGGAGACCCAAAACTCTCCAGCAGCCGGAAGCCTGTATTAAACAACCGTGGCATCAAATTCCAATGGCTAAATGCCCAGACACCTCCACTCTGTGTTAATAAGAAGAGGGGATGCTAAACCATGGTAAACAGGCCCCTGTCCCAACTTTTTTGAGACCTGTAGCAGCCATCAAATTTTAAATGAGCTGATTTTGTCGATAAAATTGTAAAATTTCTCAGTTTCAACATTTGCTTTGTTATCTCTGTTCTATTGTGAATAAAATACTGGCTGGTGTGATTTGAAAGTCATTGCATTTTGATTTCATTCACAATTTACACTTTGTCCCAAATATTTCGGAATTGGGGTGGTAAAATTTCTGGGCCATTTGTGTTTTGCCTTTGTGAACTCAAACTGAACTGGTAGGAAAATTGAAACAATTTATCATACTCACATCGCTTGGCTTCAGGAATCAGACCTTTGGTACGAACCTCACCTAACATTCTAAAATGCACCAAAAAATTACCTCAGAAAGATGAATCAACCTCCCATAACATCTTATGCATCTTTTCTTTCATTTTTATCTAGTAGAGTGTGAAATAAGCATATACATAAATGACTGTGCCGAAGAAAGAAGAGGGGAAAGATATGCTGTCTTTGAGTGCAGAATTCATCAGAAAACATAAGAGCAAATGTGGTGGACTGGTGGTTAATTTGGCTGCCAAAACAAAGTTTTTTACACAGACCATTTCAGGATGCATATTTTCAAAACGTGTCAGGAGATATTGAGCCATTTAACAGTCTTACAAAATACATGTATCCTTGCAATGGGCTGTGGTGTAATCATCCATCACTCTTTTGAAATGCTAGGTAGTTACTGCTGTAAAAATAATGCAGGGGATTCTTTTAAACCTGGGCCCTTATTTTTTTTTAATTGCACAAATTTAAAGTCTAAATGCTGTGTACGCTCAAAAAAAAAAAAAAAAGACAAAAGGCATCATATGGTGAAATAATATCCTACTTTATAAACCCGTGAGTAAGTTAAACTGCATGCAATTTTTTATTTAATAAATCCCGATTATCTTGGAATTTTTCAGATGTCCAAAATCTTATTTAAGTTGCTTGTAAAGCCTAATTTTTAATGTCAAGCTTGTTTTATATATCTGAAGTCCAGAGAAAGTGACATCATCGTCTCTGTGCCTGTACGTTGTTTGTAAATGTGGCCTCTGGTCTCACCGAAGGCTGAACTTCCCCTATTGCAAAGTTCATTTCAGAAGTGCACTCCATGAATGTACTGTACAGTAAGCACTGTGTGCAAATATCTGCAAGTTTTATTGACTGCTTTCTTGAATATAAAGTTTGTGCAAGTTCTTTTCCCGTAAATCTGCGTGATTCTTTGGACATGACACTGGCAGGACTGACTAAGTCTGTGAGCAGACGTAATAGTCCGTAACAATAGCGTTACTTGGTTCCACCTGGGCTGGGCAGGGTGTAAATGTTTTCGATAACAATTGCTTGCCATTTCCTTATTATATACTGCACATATTGGCCAAAGATCAGGAGCAATAAAAACCAAATATAAAGCATAGTTTCCTCTTTCACTCCACCTTCCACTGGTCATGAGCAAATAAAACTGTAAGTATGCGTATAATTAAGAGCGGCAGCAGTGAAATAGTGTTGTTGACTCTCACCAAATGGGTCTTGGCTTCAAATCCAGCCTGTGGCCTTTCTGCATGGAGATTGCATGCTGTATTTGTGCTCACATGGGACTCTCCTGGATACTTCGGTTAGCCCCCACAGGCGAAGTACATGTATGCCAGGTTAAATAATAACTCTGAAAACCTGTCCACACATGCAGTTTTGAAAACGTAGCATTTATGCATGTGCACCGCTCCTCCACATGCAAACTGTGTTTTAGGTAACTTAAAATGGAACCTTTTGAAAATGCTCTCCAGGTTGAAGATTTTTTGATTTTTTTTCACTTTTACATGTAGACAGGGAAAGCAGAGTTTTTGGCTTGTGATATCAGAGTCCCTGTGCCTTTTCACACACTATGGTTTTAGAATATGTGATTATTTTTCAGCTTGTGACTGGCCTATGTGCTCTTGATAGCAGTTTAATTGTGCTCTTGCATTTCCTTGTGGACAGGGATATTTTTGGTGAACAAAGGAGGAAAAACTGTGTGTTTAAAAATACCTGTGAATATGTGGACAGGGCCTAAATTTCCCATAGGTATGAGTGCATGAATGAATGGTGTACCAGCCCTGGGATGAGTTGTAAAACTGTCCAAGGTCAGGTGGGACTCACCCATAGTCGCCTGGAATGGGCTACAACTCTACAGCGGTGTCAGGTGGCATGAAAGCTGGGTGGTTATTTAGCACATTTACTACAAAACTGCATGAAGTAATTTATGTAATTACATTTCTACAAGTCAAGAAAAGAAATCCAAAAGCTAGTCAACAGCAGCCCTGTCTGGATTTTCAAAATGTGGATATTAACATGAGACAGAATGGGTTTTTTGGAGATTGCTGGGCTGTGGTGGGTGAAACAACATGGCTATGTTCAACAGTTACTTTTCCCATTTGAAGCACAGCAGGCTTGACCCATATATTTTTAGTTTCAGGGAAGTGCATTCAGGGTAGGCAGTGACTTCTCCTTTCTTAATCACTAGATTTTGTCAACCTGTTTCCACGCACTATGGCTGATTGTCAATTAATCAATTTGACCTTTTTTCAGTAAGCCTGTAATGATTAATGGGTGATAATGACAAAAAGATTAATTTACCTTTATGCATTGATTCGAGACTGCAAAGAAGTAAATCTTAATTATTTATTAGGAAAAAATTTCAACTCTCTCGGTAATTACGAACATTGTTTTGATCTTTTGTTTATTGTTATTATAAAAGAAGACTGACAATAAACTCCCTATTAAAAAAATGGCATTAAAAAGTACGTGTTTAAGGGGGGAAATATTATTGTCAACATGTTGATCACACATTGAACGCCGCATAAGAAAGATTTTAATATTTGCTAATGGCATTGCGTTAGCTTCCTCTAAGCGAACTTGCTGTCTCGTGAGCATTTTAAGTTCGATGCACAGAGCAATAATGACGTGGATGGAACCGGCAGGCCATTCTGCCATTTATTCTTGTAAATCTTATCTCTTTATTCTTGTAAATTAGGAAATCAATCCTCAGATTGCTAATCAAGCAAAGTAATAGAGTTATCATTTGCTTAACCGTGAGGATTCTGCCTGCCCTAACTGACCACCGATGACACGTCACTGATTTAGTTAATTTCTTTACAAGAGAGTGTCATTGGGATACTTTTGGCTGAAATTACAAGAAAGTTCCCCTTTTTGTTATAAAATATGCAGACCTCAAATTCATTGGAGTTGGGCCCTTTAGAAACTCAATGATTCAATTCAAGGGGTACAGCTGCGCTGACTACTTACCACCCTCAGATGAGTACACCTGCATCAGACTGTAGTATCTCAGGATTTTAAGCACAGCATAATCACATTCAGGTACAGACAATCTCATCTACAACAGCTACACTATGACACATTGAGACAAGAGGCTACACTGAGGTGAAGTTATTGTTTTGGACGTAAAATATTTTTCAGTATTAGGAAGTAGACAATTCTGTGTGTACCTATAAGGTAGCATATACGGCTTATACTTTTAGTTGTCAGTGTCCTCAGAATTTTTACTGGAACAAAGAATGCTCAAACCTTAGAATGCTTTATGTAGATATAGAAGTCTGAAATTTTGACATCCTTAGACCAAATGTGATTTTTATAGGGCCTGTAGAAGAGTCGATTTCTTGAGGGCCAAAATTTGACTTCTTGAATAATTACCTTTTGAAATTGAAATATTTCAATTAATTTCTGTCTTCATTTTTGCGATAAAGGGAACTCCAAAAAAAAAAAAAATTTCAGTTGCCATCAAGGGTGGGGGGGGGCTGAAAAGTTCTACATCAAAACACCACTCTTTGCTTAAGTGACACATATTTGAAGTGCATGAAGCTCAATTACTGGCTGACCTGAGCAGTTTGGGGCATAGTTAAAAACTAACTTGGATTTCCGGGAGCTTGACGGTGGTTATCTTTTCAGTGAATTACATTGCTATGTTGACTTAGGGGCAGGTTATGTTCAAGACTATAAATAGATAACAGTGCTCAGACTGATGAGGTATAAGTGACATCTGTGCTTAGTTTTGCATAACAAAAGGGGTTTCCTGGCACTCTTCCAACATAGGACCAGACATATCAGTGGCAGATATCTGTATTAATCATTCAAAACCAACATTCCAAATGTACAATATGGTTGTAAATGCTCAATTTGAAAAATTCAGTAAAAAATACTTCTGAGGAATAAAAAACTGCAACATAGTTTTAAGAGTGTTGTAGACCCAGTAAAACATTTTTAATTAATATAGTTCCATAAAATAAGGGAATTCACCTGACACTCTGACAATAAGGAAATGAGTGGGAATACCAAATTATTATAATTGACAGTGTTGAGGTCAGAGGTGCATTTTTTTTGCAGTGTGATAGATAAGATATATAGGCCAGTAATGTCAAAGGGCTATTTTGGGAACTTCGTGCAGAGATAAGAAATCAGGAGAACAAACAAGCGAATACCTATGGCATAAAAAGTATTTCCTAGTGCAAATTAACTAAAATACACATTTTCAGTAGTGAATTTATCAACTTATACATCAGACAGAAACAAGACATTGAACTGTCCTTGACACATTCAGTGAAATATTGAAACTTACGGCTCTTGCCAGGTCCATTTTGACTGGTTGATGACTGCACACAATATGATTTAATGTGCACATGCCTGATTAGTAATCATAACCTGAGTTCGTAAGTCTGGCTCTTCATAACTAGTGGATAACCAGCATTGTGCTCCCACTTCTCACTGATTGCATTTTCCTAGTGAAGTGAGGCTAAAATTCAGTTCATAGCCTTATGTTAAAAGGGGCCTCTGGGCTGCGCCTTCAACAATGAAAGCTAGTTTACAACAAGATGATGCGCACTCTATAGAGAGGCTAACCCACGCCTCTTGTTGACCTTGACCTTTGACCTTTCAACCTCAAAATGCAAATTTGGACAGGGTACCCTAGGATCATCTACCCCACAAAGTTTGGTCACCCTAGCTTCAGTGGTGGCCGAGCTGTCGCGCGGACAGACAGACAGACAGACACACACACACACAGACGGTGCTAAACTGTATACCCACGCCGCCTAGTCAGGCGTGGGTAATGATTCCATTCGCAAGCTCCAGCACTACGCAATTTGAAATTAATGTGCGATAATGAGGGCGCTGCTTATAGATGGTGTTTTAGTTGGTCTAAATATAAAATTTGGTGTTTTTGGGGTTGCATTTCAGTGAAGTCTTTTTTATAAAGCAGCCATGTGTGTCTACCAGTGGCGGCGGGTGAACTGGCGATGGGGGAAGCTCCAACCCATCCCTTGAAAACAATGATTGGTCATGACCTGTTTTCAATCATTCATTTAAATTACCGATACAAAAGCTCGGATAACTCTCAACATTATCAGGTGTGGTCAGTTTCATTAATAACACACACCAGTCAACACGAGTTTAGTGGTATATTTATGGTCCCCTGCTTTAGTCAGCAATCATTCAATCAACGCCTGTGTAAGAGAATCTCTCACGGAATTGAAGTCCTTGTGCATAGTGGTTTATCAGTTTCACTTGCGTTGTGACTACGGACTTCTCACGCTTTTCTTTACTCAGGGGTTGGAAAAAAAATGCATGTGTTTCATTATTGTATAAATAGTATAAATGAAATAAGATCATTTGAAACGTCTTTATGCAATTCAATTGCTTCCAATGAAATTATTTCATTGAAACTACAACCCAAACTACAACAAATCAAAATGCAATGACTTTCAAATCACACCGGCCAGTATTTTATTCACAGTAGAACAGATTGATATGGAATCAGGTAGACACCAGATGCGGGGAGATGAGAATGAGGGTGCATTAAACAAAAAACAAAACAGGCACGAGGGCCAACGAAAAACTTGGCCCAAAGGGTTGCAAAAGACAAACTAAAGTACGTGACACAGAGCAGGGAACTAAGGATCTAAAAAGACAAGAACAAAAAACCACTGGAAACTCCAGGCAGAAATCCAAGAAAAATAAACAAGACTATGGCTATATTTACAAGGGCTATGAACATGAGCAAAGACTTGAACATGAAACGAGACTTGACTAGAACCAAAACTTGTACATGGAACGAGACTAGGAAACAAGAACTTGAACATGGAGCGAGACACTGTCTGCCAGCCAACTTCCACCGCATCCAGATAAAGGCTTAGAAATCATGACACATGAAGGGCAACACCTGGAGAAGGAGAAACAAGAGGCATGGCAAGATCAAGACATGGACAGAGATTGGATGACAAGACTTTGCTCATTAAGAGAATGAGCGTGCTCAGCTTAAGTACCAATTAAGTATGCAGCTTGAAACCAGCATGAATGTTCAGAACAGAAAAGCACAGCAAGATCTTGAAATAGCAAAGCAGGAATCATGACAATAAACTCCCTGTCTAAATTAGGAGTATTAGTAATGTGCCTATCTAAGAATTACACCACCCAGTGAGTGTTAGTAAATGTTAGTAACTTAAAAACAGTTAATTGCCAATTAAGCTTAGAGAGCCCCGAATCAGCACAGCACAGAAGGAAGAGGGAAATACCAAAGCCAACCATAGCTCAGAAATGTGCAACAACGAAGGCACGGGGCGGAACGCAGACAAGCGGTGGAGTGGCTTGGCAGACCTGGCAAAAACAAAAACATGGAAAAGTAAAAACATGGACATGGAATGTGAAACATGAAATGTAAAATCCTGAAACAAGAAACTGTTAAAACTATGGCATGAACTATGAGCATGAACTATGAAATCTTGAACATGAAACTGTTAAAATCATAAATGCTGTCCTGGCCAAAGGCCAGGACCCCAGAACACAACACAGATATAACATAGCAAATGTTGAAACTGAGGATTCCTACGATTTTGTCCACAAAATTAGCTCATTTCAAATTTGATGGCGGCTACAGGTCTCAAAAAAGTTGGGACAGGGGCCTGGTGTAGCATCCTCTCTTCTTTTAAACAGAGAGTGGAGGCCTCTAGGCATTGAGGAGACAAGTTTCTTGAGTTTAGGCATTGGAATTTGATCCTACTCTTGTTTAATACAGTTTTGGGTCTCCTTTGACGTACTTTTCGTTTAATTACGCACCAAATGTTCTCAATCGGTGAAAGATCAGGACTGCAGCTAGGCCAGTTCAGCACACGGACTCTTCTACTACGAAGCTATGCTGTTGTAATAGCTACAGTATGTGGTTTTGCAATATCCTGCTGAAATACACAAGGCCTTCCCTGGAATAGATGTCCTCTGGAGGGGAGCATATGTTGCTCTAAAACCTTTAAAAACCTTTCAGCATTCATGCCGCTTTTTAAAGCATGCAAGTGTCCAACACTATATGCAGTAATGCATCCCCATACCATCAGAGATGCTGGCTTTTGAACTGATCGCTGATAACAGGAGGGCTGGTCTTTCTTTTCTTCAGCCCAGAGGACACAACGCCCGTGACTTCCAACAAGAATGTCAAATTTGGACTTGGTCTGACCACAGGACACTTTTCCACTTTGCTGCAGTCCATTTTAAATGAGCCTTGGCCCACAGAACATGGCAACACTTCTAGATCACGCTGAACAATGGCTTCCTTTTTGCGTGATAGAGTTTTAGGTGGTATCTGTGGATGGCACGGCAGACTGTGTTTATAGACAGTGGTTTCTTGAAGTATTCCTGGGCCCATTTGCAATGTCAATGACAGAATCAAGCCAGTGAGTGATGCAGTGGCATCTGAGGGCTCGAAGATCACAAGCATCCGGTAAAGGTCTTCGGCCTTGTCCCTTACGCACAGAGATTTTTTGAGCTTCTCCAAATCTTTTTATGATGTTATGCACTGTTGATGATGAGACCGTCAAAGCCTTTGCAATTTGACGTTGAGGAACATTTTTTTTGAAGTATTCCTCAATTTTTTTTACGCAATCCTACGGAGAGCCTCTGGTCATCTTTACTTCTGAGTGACTCAGCCTCTCTAAGACATTCCTTTTATAGCCAGTCATGTTATGCACCTGATGCCAGTTAACTTACTTGCTAAATGTTCTTTCAGCTGATTCTCTTATATATTAATTGCTTTTTCAGCCCCTTTTTTTTTTGCCTGTGTCCCAACTTTTTTGAGACCTGTTGCAGCTAGGAAATTTGAAATAAGCTCATTTTGTCGATGAAAATGTAAAATGTCTCAGTTTCAACATTTGAAATGGTATCTATGTTCTGTTGTAAATGACGTATTGGCTGAAGTGATCTGAAAGTCGTTGCATTTAGATTTTATTCACAATTAACACTTCGTCCCAACTATTTCAGAACTGGGGTTGTATTCAAACATTAATGAAACACATATTACTTCCAACCCCTGAGTAAAGAGAAGCACGAGAAGTCCAGAGTCATAATGCAGGTGAAACTGAAACCTCCGTGCACAGGGACTTCAATTCCATGCAGTATTGTCTTACACATGCATTGATTCGTAGATTGAATGATTGCTGACTACAGCAGGGGAACGTAAATAGACCACTAAACTTATGCGTTGACAGGTGTGCATTATTAATGAAAACTGACCACACCTGATAAGAATGAGAGTTTTTGGAGCTTTTGTGATGGTAATTTAAATGAATGATTGAAAACAGGTCATAACCAATCATTATTTTCAAGGGATGGGTTTGAGCCTCCCCTATCCCCAGTTCACCAGCCACCACTGGTGTCTACTCACTGTCATTTAAAGATTATTGTGGTGTAAAGCTGTATTAGCTCTTTTCTGACTATTAATCCGTAAGCATTTGACACCTTACACAATATGGGACACATTACACACAAATTTCTTTTTGTCCTTCGGTAATTCATTGATAGATGTTACTGTCTACTGGCATTTCAGCTATTGTCTTGTTCACTGATAAGCTAATTTTAAGAAAATAATTCCTATTAATCTGTCTTCCCAGGTGTGGAATTGAGGTGACAGTTAGAGGTTGACCAAATAATCTGCCCATTGACCTTCCACCAAAATTTAAATAAATAAATAAATAAAAAAATTTGGGCGAATATGAGATGGCCTTATATCATCCACTGATTGAAAATTAAATAAATTGCCACTGAAAGAGAATGCATTCTTAATGCTTGTAATATAATAATAATAATAATAATAATAGGTTCACAGGGCTTTAGCCTATTCCTGCATTCAGTGGGAAAGGGTCAGGAACGCACCCTTGACTGTTTGTCAGTCCGTAGCAGTAATTGTACACGATTTCCTAACACCAACGGGCAATTTAGAGTGTGAAATTAAGGCTCCTTTTTCTAGGAAATGTCCCCTATTTTCCGAAATGATACATCCACCCTAACCGTGGAACAACAAATATTGGAATTATATACAATTATTCAATATCCAAACAACTGTCCACCCAAAATGAATGAGGAGGTGTAAGGCCGGGCTGTTTCAAATTTTATTAAGCATAACTTAGAAAGCAGTGAAAATGATAGCAATGCACAAAGACCTGAGGTAACCAAGTTAATCAATAACAGAGAAGACAGCATTGCCAATGCACTGAGTACGACACACCTAACTCTGAACAAATGGACTTTCCTGTTTCCCTGAAATGACAGTTCATATATTTCACATTCATCACAACCTCCATTAGAAATAATAAAATGACAACCATCTGAAATATATTTGATATGAAAATATCAACCAGTAGACTTATATAATGCATTAAATCAAGCACTTAAGTTTAGAGAAAGATACATAACATGTCATTTTTTTATTTGAAATTGCCTGTGGTTTGGTGCGGTTCTTCTATCATGACAGAAATGTTGGTTTTCAGTGTAATGCAGCAGCTGGTGGCCACTGAGTTTGCGGCTCACATTGGCTTTGAAAGCAGAAGGAAGAAATTGGATTAGGAGGGATACTTTAATGCTCTCAGAGGATTTCTCAACTTCTCCTGAGATTACTAGGAGTCAAAGTCAGAAGGAAGGGTGGCTGGAGAAGGGTGTAGGTGGGTCATGTTTGAGGAGGAAGAAGGAAATTAATTTACCACCATTTACATCAACTTTGACAGTACACAGAGGCTCAGGGGTGGGCTTTGCAATGTATATAAATGTGGGGCAAACTGATATAGAGGGAGAGACTCATATCAACTTGTCACTTAGAAGCCCATCTTGAGAGATTCAAAAGCTACAGGTAAATAACTTTCATCTTCTGACTAAATATGCACTGATGGCATGATACGAATTTAAACATAAATAACCATTTTTTTATTTAACATTTGAAAAGTTAAACTATAATTTAACTTTTGTTTTGGCCCGTCAGATATGAAGTGCACTCAAGGCTTTCTTGTGTTGGGGCTGTGCCTGGCTTTTGCCTGTCAAATCTCTGCAGGTGAGCAAGACTTTGAACAGCAGTGCAGACAAGTGATTTCCTTCAATCTTTTTTAATTTATTATACCCGCAAAATACAAGTTTGAAGTTTTGCTGTTTTCTTTTATTTTCTTTTTTCTTTTTTTACAGAAGACGGTATAGGCAGACCATTCATTCTTGCTGCTGTAGAAGAGGCTAAGAGGGTTGTTGATGCAGCCTACAAATACTCAAGAGAAGAGTAAGTGCCGAACACTCTTCATTGCGCACTGCTGTGTATTGACTTGCTTGAGCATGCTTGCGAGGGTGTCTGTGTACACTCTCTCCCAATGTAGAGCCAGTTCTGTTATTGTCTGTGACCCTCTCTTGCTCTCTTCATGGGTTTGTCTGCGGCAGGAGTCTGTCCCGTGTGCAGAAGCGGTCGGCCCGTCCTGCAGATGTTCTGCGCCTGCTGAAGCAGCCGGCCGGGGACACGCGCTCAGCGGTGAGAGCTGCAGACTACATGGATTACGCTCTGTCACTGATCCAGCAGAGGGTGCACCATCTGCACAAACGCTCGCTCAATGCTACAGGTCTGAGACACGTACACATACATGCACAAGTTAACTCACAAACACAGTCGAGCTCAAGCATGCACATCCATACCACAGCTGGAGACAACGAGAGCCTCTTTTCATCTCTTTTAATCAAAAATCACAATCTGTCTCTTAGATCTGCTCACCCCTGATGAACTGAGCACCATCGCTGACTTGACTGGCTGCAGAGCTCGAGTCCAGCCCCCGTCCTGCCGCACCACGCCACAGATCAATAAATACCGAACAATAACTGGCGTCTGCAATAACCTGTGAGTGACCTCAGGAAAATTAAAACTTGATAAGAACATGCCCTAAAGGGGGTTTTGCGACTTTGAATTTCCTTCTTTAACTGCCCCTGTTGTGTGTATCTCACCCAGAGCAAAATTCAGAGAATCGCCGGTAACCCAACAACTCTTTCGTAAAACCATTCTATTTTACAGGAGAAACCCTCGGCTTGGAGCCTCCAACACTGCCTTTGCGAGATGGCTGCCCGCTGAGTATGAGGACGGGATCTCCCAACCTCTGGGATGGGACCAGAAAAGACGCTACAATGGATTTTTACTCCCCCTGGTATTTACTATTACTCCTGTGAAATTGCCAACATCCCAAATTCTCGGCTAAAAAATCAAAAAAGCATCAGTACAACCGCAAAGTGAGACAATCGTTCATTTCAGCAGCTGTACAGTTTTTATATCGTGTATAACACTCAACTTTTTTCCCCTCTCCCTGATTCATGCTCTTTGTCTCTCAACCTTAAGGTCAGACAGGTCTCCAACCAGATTCTGGCCACAACAGATACAGAAAATGATGAGATTTTCACTCACATGCTGACCATATTTGGGCAATGGGTTGACCATGACCTCACCCACACCCCGGTTTCTCCCAGCATCCGTTCCTTCAACAACGGCATCAACTGCGATGAGAGCTGTGAGCAGGAAAATCCCTGCTTTCCCATTCCGGTCAGTGATCTATGAGACCCCCTTCTAACTTGGTCTATATTAGAGATGTTGAAACTCTGATGTTTTTATCGGGACTCTTTCTCCGCTCTGACCATGAGTTGGAGTGGCCCAAAATCACCAAACCTGGCTCATTTTGGGTGGCTAAACTCATGGATACCATAGGTTATAATACAGATTGAATTCAGGGTGGTGCAGTCGTGTACATTAAAAAAATTGACATTCGTATGCATGTCATAAGGCAAGACAAAATTTGTCCCACAGATCTGTCTTCACGGGAGTCAAATTTAGGACCTATGAAGTCCATGTTGTTGCATATTGCCAACTTGAATTGCGGCCATTTTATAATGTTTTAGCTCATCACTTATACCCTCATGCAGGTGTTACTACATGTAAACAAGATTGTAATGGAATCTGAAGTGTGGGTTGGAGGGCTTTATTAGGAGGTGAGCGATAGGGCAGTGTCTGAGGTGTGGTCCTGCTCCTGAACTTCAGCTTTTATGCTCCATTAATCCCAACATCTTTGAACATCACTTGATGAAACTTTTTATGTTCCTCACCATTTCCATCAAGACTGGAACATCAATTCAGTGGCATAATGGCATTAAATAGATTCAAAATAAAAACGGCTCATAAATATACAAAAAATGCTGTTATTTTACGTAGATTTCAATGGCTTGAATGACATCAAAAATGACTTCAGTAACTTCAGATGTCCGCACTGGAAACGTAGGCTCTGCTTGTGCTTTATGCGTCTGGCTCACTTAAAATTGGTTGCTATTTTTTCCTTTGCATTTGTGGCTGGCTTTCATCAATAAATCGGCTGACTCATAAAATTTCACTTTCCACCACAAGATGTCACTCAAAAATCAAGTACCAAATTTGGTAGCTATTGGACGGCAATATAATTATCAGTTGAAATATTATTTATTAGATAGTCATAACTCATGCGCAGTTTGATCTGAAAACTAGAAATCAATATCATTTAGTGCCCCCCTTCTTCAAGAAAAAAATACACCCAAGAGACCATGAGAACAACATACTGGATTTCATGCCACTTTGAATTTTCTGAAAACACAAAAAATATTAATCCTCAAATATAAACAGATATACAGTATTTGCTGCCTACTATTTTAACTCCACACATTGTCTGTAGTTGTGGCAGAAATCATTATTTCCCATCCTAAGTCTGAAATTATTCTTGAATTTAAGCGTTCATCAGTCTTCATCTGGGACATGAATGTTCGTCTCCCTTGTCTTTCCACAGATCCCAAACAGGGACCCCACCTTCAGCTCAAATTCCCAAGGCTGCCTCCCATTCTTCCGCTCTGCCCCAGCATGTGGGACAGGAAATACAGGCTATTTCTTTGGGGAGAATAACGTTCGAGAGCAGATCAACAGCCTGACAGCCTTCCTGGACGTGGGGCAGGTGTACGGCTCTGAGGATGTGCAGGCGCGTGAGCTGCGTGACCTCACTAATGACGGGGGCCTGCTGCGCACCAATCAGAGATTCAACGACAATGGGAGGGAGCTCCTGCCCTTCTCTACCATGGAGGTCAACATGTGCGCAACTCGCCAGAGGATTCTCAATACCACTGGAATGGAAGAGGTTCCCTGTTTTGTAGCAGGTGAGCAGAGGGAGACTGCAGTAAAGTACTGAGAATCAACATCAGCAACATATGGCCTGCAAGCACAGCTATTTTATTTTCCACTTGCATCCACTGTAATTACACATCATGATGATTTAACATGTCAAATCAAAGTTCTTACATTATGGACCAGTAATATTTAAGCCTCAGGGACTTGTCATGTCACAGACGGGGAGGTGTTGTGAAGCTCCAGGTAAGGCTGCTAAGGCCTCCATTTTGGCTCTCATTACAGGTGATGGCCGCGTGGATGAGAACATCGCCCTCACGTCTTTGCACACACTGTTCATGCGTGAGCATAACCGACTTGCACGTTCCCTACGCAAGCTCAACCCTCACTGGAGCAGCGAGACGCTCTACCAAGAGGCTCGCAAGATCATGGGAGGCTACCATGAGGTAATAGGGCCACTAAGGGGTATTACAGGATTGTGCCTCATTCTTAAATGAGTCCAGAGCTGGAGGGCAGTTTAGTACACAGTGATAATTCATGCCTTTGAGGCTTTGCCATTAATCTTGGATTTCTAGGCACATATATTTGTCTTCTGGCTCGTTTAGTTTTTAGCCTGTGTAGTTGCATACGGGCCAATGCTCAGATGTTTTGTAATAACTATTCTTTATTTTTTTCTCCTCAATTCCAAAACCCCTTTCCAGGTGATAATATATCGAGATTATTTAAAAGCCATTGTTGGACCCAATTCCTTTAACCGTTTTCTAAACAAATACCCTGGCTATGATGAAAATGTGGACCCAGCCATGTCCAATGTCTTTGCCACGGCTGCCTACCGCTTTGCTCACCTTGCGATCCAGCCCTTGATATTCCGACTGGACGAGAACTACAATGATCACCAGCAGTTCCCCAGCGTGCCACTGCACATGGCCTTCAGTGCCCCTTGGAGGGTGGTGTTTGAAGGTGCGCAGAAAATCTGCTTGTCTCACGTCTTTAAAGTTGACTGACCCGCTGCAGTCATACAGCCTATGAGCCAGAAATACATACTGCTGTGTAGAACTCTGTTTTTGAAATTGTCTTTAAATGAGCTCTGGGAAGTAACAGTACCTGATGGAAAAGCTCCTTTATATGGGACACATTTTGGTTGGGTCACCAAAGCATTTCCAGACGAATAATTTCTCCCTCTGGATTTAGGTGGGATTGACCCCCTAATTCGGGGGCTGGTTGGCCGCCCCGCTAAGCTCAATGTACAGGATCACATGATGGTGGAGGCACTCCGTGATAGGCTGTTTGAGTTTACCAGCCGCATAGCACTGGACCTTGGTGCTTTGAACATGCAGCGTGGTCGTGACCACGGCATCCCGGGTGAGGATTACCATCATACCTCTGCATCCATGGGCTCCTTTACAATCGCATATTTTTTCCTGTCCTTCCTTTCCTTGCTCCTGGTTCTACACATCACATCAGCTCATCTCTCATTCCCTGTGTTCACTCCAGGTTACAATGCATGGCGCAAATTCTGTGGCCTGTCCCAGCCAAGGAACCTATATCAACTGGCTCGGGTTCTGGGAAACTTCGCTTTGGCTCGACGGCTCGTGCAGCTTTACGGCACCCCCGCCAACATTGATGTGTGGCTAGGAGGGGTCGCCGAGCCCTTTGTCCCTGGTGGCCGAGTGGGACCCCTTTTTGCCTGTCTCATTACCACCCAGTTTCAGAGGCTTCGGCAGGGAGACAGGTGAGGTCCTCTTTCCTTTTATTTGAGATTTGATCATATAGTCGCAACTGTTTGGGTTTGTGTTGCCTCTTCTTACCGCACCATCAACATTGCTCTGACTCAGTTGCATTGAAATATTTGCCATGTCTATAACGTGTCCTTCTCGCACATGTCAGGCTGTGGTGGCAGAAAGAGGGTGTGTTCACCAGCAGACAGAGGGCTTCCCTGGCCAGTGTCTCATTGGCCCGCATCATCTGTGACAACACGGGCATCAGAGACGTTCCCCGTGACCCCTTCCTGCATCGCCCCCATGGATCCGGTTACACCAGTTGTGACAAAATATCTGCCTTCGACCTCACACCCTGGATTGACAGAAGTAAATAATACATTTCTCTGTACAAAACAAGAATGCTAATAATAGCCTTTACTCTCACCATCAATTTTTCATTTTTGTTGTTTGACGTTACAGGCCCAGATGGACACCTGTATGAACTCAGACTTCAGGTCAGATGAAATATTTTTTGCAGTGTCTAGAGATATGGCAGTTTTATGGGTACGGCAGTCGATTTGAAGGAATTCGGATAAGGATTAGGGATTATGGTTAGGGGAAGGGTTAGGTTAGGGGTCGGGGTAAGGTTAGGGTTGGGGTTAGGGTCAAGGTCAGGGTTAAGTTGGGGCAGGGTTTGAAATTGGGACTGCCGATGCAGTGGAAAACTGCCGTACCCGTAGCAACTGCCAATATTTTTTGCTTGCTTTCACAACTAACAGAACAGTGGGCTCCATGCAAGAAGCATTTCTACGAACAGATTTGTTCTTAAATGGTTAATACGAGTGATTTTGGAGAAATTTCCGCATTGGCCAATTTTCATGTATTTTTAATCTTCTCTCAGGCACAAACAAAACTAAGGAGTGCTCCTGACCTGTGTGGGAGTCTTGCGCAATTAGTCTGCTGTTATCCGAACCCAAGATTTTCACGAAAGGATTGTATTTTTTTGTTACTTTGAAGCAATTTCGGGTTTTAAAATCCAATATAAATTATACATCATTACGATGTACCCTGTTTAACTCTGCAATTCGAATTATACATTAAATTTTTATTCATATAACCTGATATCACCGTAAATCTAAATCTATCATTGATGCTTTTGGATGACACTTCAATAACAATATGAATATTTAAAACTGCAAAACGATGAAATAAAATAAAATTATATTATGAACTAATTGCAAGTTAATCTGTCTCTGTTGATAAGCGGGTCAAAGCGAAGTGAAATTCATCATGGCTGATTTGCGTCTTTTGGATGCTTTAGCGCCGGGGTCCCCAATCTTTCCCAGAAAGGGTTGGTGTGGGTGCAGGCTTTCATTGCAACCAAGCAGCTACACACCTGATGCAACTAATCAAGCTTATTAGCAAAGAGTCTAGGGGTTAATTAGTAGTATCAGGTGTGTAAGTAGTTGGTTGCAACGAAAGCCTACTCCCACACTGGCCCTTTCTGGGAAAGATTGGGGACCCCTGCTTTAGCACATCAGGCTCTTGTAATTGAGCGTGTCTTCAGACAGCGTGAGAATATTTTTGCAGGGAAGTGGCTATTCGCACCCCAGCATTTCGGCACGGAAGTTACAAGAGCGGAACAGATTATAAAATGAAATTTCTTATTGACCCGACTGCGGGGAAAATAGCAGATATGCTTCTCTTATCCGCCCCGCGGCAGTGTGAATAGCAGAACTCAGTGGTGGTTCTAGATCCGGGAATTGGGGTGGGGGGGGCGCAGACACGTCCCTTTATGACAGCAATTAGTCCTGGCCAGTTCTCAATCATTTTCCTTTACTGACACGTTTTCCAACTATCGTAATTGGCAACTGAAGACATGGTTTATCTCCACATGCGATCGAACAGCGATGAAATGATGGGTGAAATTCAGTCGAGAAAAATAATTTACTTATTTATAGGCCAGTGCTTCACGTTGATTGATCAGGTCCGCGTTCCAATGAAATATCGCCTTTCACTCTAGGTATTGCGTGGGCTGATTAAAAAATAAATAAATAAATAAAGTGGCACTCAGCAGTTAAATAGGCAGCGTGCTGCTCAAGCTATTTGCCTGAGAGTCAACAGGCCTGCAAATTTGAATAACGGTGATGTAACTACAGCAAATACGTGTTCAGGTGAATGATTGTCTTCTTACGTAATCAGGGAGAACAAGCAGCACCTGTTAAGTGTGGAGTGCTCTCGGAAGGAACCTTTTGTTAATCATGAAAATGATTGAGAATAGGTCAGGACTAATAATTGTTTTAAACGGATGTTTTGTCACAATTTCCTGTTCTGGTTCCGCCAATGTTCTGAATTTAGCCCATGATTTCATCGCTGTTCCATCGCATACGGAGAGAAACCGTGTCTTCAGTTGCCAATTACATAATTGGAAAACTCGTCAGTAAAGGAAAATGATTCAGAACTAGCCAGGATTAATCGTCATAAAGGGACGTGTCAGCATCCCCCCAATTCCCGGTTCTAGAACCGCCACTGGCAGAACTGCTTCTTCGTCCCACTGCGGTGCAGGCAGTCAATTTCTTTCCCCCAATTCACCCCGCTGTGAGCCGAATTGCCTCTTCTTTTTTGCAGAGATAGATGAGTGGTTGTCGTCGCGATTTAGGTTACCACTGCCTGTGCGTCCAACGAGCAACACGGCATTTACAGCGCTCGTTAATTTCCCCATCACTGCTTGAATTTCGCGGGTCCTTTAATTCCACTGCTAAAACTGATCAATTTTCCTTTTTGAATGTCCCTCAGCAGGACTTTTATCTCTGAACTGGTAAAGTTCTTTTTCTTTGTCTTTGATGCCAATTCTGTGAATGAACACATCCCGACAAGTGTGGGAGATTGTGTTGCCTTATTTGGAATTATTGGGAGGGTAATTATGCAAATTTACAATTGTCATGAATGCGCACTCTCTTATGCACAGGTGGAATGCAACATGTTTACGAGGGTCATTTACGCAGTAATCTGAAGTTAAGAGTGTTTGTTGACTCTGACGTGGCGCACACGTACAAACTCACTTTTTCGGAAAAAAGTAAGAGAAAGTTACTACAAGAATACGAAAATGTTGTTGCATGAGGCCCAATGTTTATTCTCACCAACATACATCTTAAGATCTGACAGCCCAAACATTGAAAAACTTGGGATGGTACTGCGTATAAAGTGCCTATAAAAACAGAGAGCAGTGATTCCTAAATTTACTTTGACTTGTTCTTCTTTGCAGAGAACATGGAGACAATATAGGGGAGACTGGGGTCCGATGAGCCATGGGGACTAATGAGCCATATTTTGCGATCAATCGATGCCAAAGGTGTTTAAAATAGGCAAAATAGTGATATGGCTCATTTATCCTCATGACTCATCAGTCAATTTGGTCAAATATTTTGCCTATTTTAAGCAGCTCTATCATCGATTGATCGCAAAATAGCGATGGCTCATTGGTTCCCATGGCTCATAGGACCCCAGTCTTCCCTATTTGATGTTTTGTCCGGTCAGTTTAATTTTGTTTTCAAATAGACAGCCATTCTTGCCATTCAGACCATCAACAAGTTCAAAAAAGTTGTGAGGGGGGCAATTAAGTTTAGGAAAGAGGAATAAAATTGATCTATGATGTCAGTGGAAGCAGCTGATGTCAGCAGATGATTCTCATCATAATTTGGAACAAAAGCAGCATCCAGAAAAGGTCCAGTAGTTCCGGAGCAAAGATGGGTCAAGGATTGCCCATGAATCCACAAATGCACAAGATAATCATTTCAAGGTTTAAAATCAATATTCCTCAGGGAAAGATAGGAAGGGATCTATTTCACTCCCTATGGAACATTATATAATTAAAAGATTTAAGGAATCTGGAGGAATTTCTTTCCAAAAAGAGCAAAGATACAAGCCTAAGCTGAATACCAGTGATATGGTCATTCAGACGGCACGAAATGAAGAACCACATTATAAGCACACTGGCTCAAGATTACTTTTGCAAACCTTTGTCAACAATTTCAAGAGGGAATTGCATCCAAATGCATGAAGCCTTATTATCAGAGTCCAGAGGCACCATCGACTTTCCTGGGTTCTAAGGCATCTGCAATGGACCATCACACTGAGGAAACATCTAATGTGACCAGACAAATCGATATTTCATGTCTTTTTTTTTTTTTTTGAAAAATTGGAGCGATGTATGGTGTGGAATAAATTGTCATTATTTGGGGTTGTGTCAGCGCCCTTAGCGTTAGAAAGTTTCACTTATGCAAAGGCACCATTAATTCTCAAAAGTACACTGAGATTTCAGAACAACATATGGTGCCTTTAAAACATCCTTTTTAGGGATGCCCATGCATAGTTTAACAAGAGAATGCAAAACTGCATTCTGCGCACATTAAAAAAATCATGGCTGCATTGAGAAGGGGGTGCGGGTGCTCAACTGGCCTACCAGCAGTCCCCAATTGTCCCCATTAGAGAACTTATGGTGTATTTTGAAATCCAGAAAGTGATAACGAAGACCCCATTACACTGCTGACCTGAAGAATCGCATGCAGGAAGAACGGGACATAAACACATAATCACGTGGTGTCTTCAATCCCCACATGTATATTAACTGTTGTGAAAAGGAATGGCAACATTTAAAAGTGGTAAATACTTTACTGTCCCAACTCTTTTTTTTTTAAATATGTCGCAAGAGCCACATTTGAAATGTGTTTGAAAAATATACTTTGAAAAATTGATTACAACTGTGAGGTGAAAAATTGAAGAATGCGCTGTTGTATTATTTTTTACATAATAGAGGTCAGCTTCACTCAAAAATCACTGCTTCCGGTTGAAATGTGAATTTAAAATACTATCCCAACTTTTTCTGATTTGGGGTTATACATGAAAACATCCTTGTCAAATACAGTCCTGCAGAGTTTATCTGGCAGGTGTTTTTTCTTGTTACCATTGCAAAGGTCTCTGATATTGAGAGAAGCATAAATCCAACCTTTCTGATTGGCCTCTTATGAGTTCTTTGTCCAATCACAAACCTAACTCTTCCACTCTGCTGAGAATTCCTACCTCTAATAGTGACCATACGGTTTACTTTTAAACCAAGATGCAATTAAAATAATCCTCTCTCAATTTTCAGGCTGTAAACGAGAATCTGAACCAAACTTCGACTGTAGATGGCCAGGACAATGAGGTAAAATAAGTGCTTTGACATCTTTGTCTTTTGACCAAAAAAAAAAACCGCAATAACCAAAACTGAATTGCATCTATTTTGAAAAATCAATTACATTCATGGGGTGAAACATCATGTATTATGTTGTTGTATTGTGTTTAACATAGTAGAGATCAAAGATAAATCAAAAATGACTGCTTTCAATTTTAATTTCATTTAACATATTGTCACAACTTTTTTTTTCTGATTTGGAGCTGTGAATGTAATCATCCATGTCAAATCCAGTACTGCATTTTTCATCGGACAGCCGTCTTTTTTATTTATTTTTTTTCTATGGTGCAGGCCTGTGATATCAAAAGAGCGTAAATACAACTCTTCTGCTTGGTCATTCATTGTTTTTCTTCTTTGTCGAATCACAAACTTAACTCTTCCACTCAACTGAGAATTCTTACCTCTAATAACAGGCATATGGTTTAATTTTAAAACAAGATGCAATGCTCTTCTAATTTTCAGGTTTCAAACCAGAATCTGAACCAAACTTTCACTTGGGATGAGCAGGAAAATGAGGTAAAATAAGGATTCATCATATTTGTCTGTTGGTGAAAAAAAATTGTAACTGTCTAACAACATTTGTCCCGTGTGATGATGATGATGATGAAGTGACATAGATCACATGGTAATGTGGATCATGAGTAATTCCCTCCTTCTGCTCAGATTCCCCAGGGAGAGCAAGTCTGAAAGACTTTTGTGGGCCCCAGAGTCTGGTCTAAGATTAGGGGCCCTAACTGGTCATTTGAACTTCAACTATCCCGACCCCCAAGCAAGTTATTATCCTCTACTGGGCCAACACCAGCATGAAGAACTTCAACATGTGGACAATGGAATTTACCTGCATAGTGGCTGATTTACTGCAGTTTGCCCTCGTCCAGACCTTGAACCACAATGCGAGCAACATTTACTGACTGAGCAATACCCAGGGGTGTGTCGCAATACTTAGAAAAATGTGTCCTCTTCTCCTCCACCCATCTCCTTCCATATGGAAGTATAGGGACAGGAGATGCGTCGATGAAATTTAGATGCATTTCTCAAGCATTGGGTCGTGCTGAAGGCCAGATTGAGCCACAGTTCCCAACCGCCTTGCAAAATGGCTACATCGGCAGTACCATTTTTAATTTGTTTATTTTTGCGAGACAGTGTTCAAATGGTGCAGATGTATCTGTGGCCAATTTTAATCTGCAGTCTCAGGTTTGGATGCTAGTTGACTATGAGGGTTAAATCATGTTAATGGGTGAGGAAAAGGGATTGTAATGGAATTGAATTTGATGCAGCCTTCTGTACACAATATTGTTTCTTATTATGTATATGTCAGTGCCAAAGAGGAAAGGGTAAATTCTTATTTATTGAAGGAAAAAATAAAGGAAATGTTGAGTACTAGCTGCAGTCTAAAGATCGATTTTTAAATGATTCCCAAGATTTTTGTTGCTCAACATTTTTCTACCTCAAGACGCCCAATTGTGACACTGCTCAAATCTAAAAATATCTGGTAGATATCAGCTCAAAATTGATTTCCCTTGACTATTCAGCCATAATAAAATATTTATTTATTGTGAAATTATTCAGTTTATAATGTTGCTAAAACATTTCAGATGATGTGTGTTTTACTGTACACTGAAGGCAGCTGAATTTACGATACAAATATGTCCTCAAAACGGAGTGTTCTGGATTATTATGGATTCGCCTTGGCCACTATTGCCGGCTCCTTTGTGTACGCGCAATAACTTGAAGAGCTTTTATGAGAATCTCAGGAAACTCCTTGTGTTCATTTCTGGTGCTTAGAGGACAAAGTTTATTTTGCTTTGTGTCACTTTATGACCTTTCCTGAAGTGCCACAACCAAGTAAAACTTTACATTTCTAAATGTCATAACTTTTTAAAAATGCAATAATTCAAACACTTGTCTTAAGAAACCAGTCCAACTTGCTGTCAACATTCCTGGTGCATAGAGGGGGACCATATTGATTTTGATGGCTCTTTACTGTGAGCTCTTTACTTTTACTGTGGTGCCACCATTTGATAAAACTACATTCCCAAATGCAATTAGGTAAATTGTTCATGTGGGAATCAGGTCAATTTTGTTGTGAATGTCTTGGTGCATGAAAGAGCTATTCTATTGTTCTGGAGACTTTATGACTGTTCTTGTATCACCGCCATGAAGCCAAATTGAACTTTTTCAAACAGGTGGAACAGTACACATGGGAATTGGGTAAAATCTGCAATGACCACTCCTGGAGCCAAGAGTACCTTCTCTATTGTTTTCTAGTTGTGCCACTACTTGGTCAAACTATGCATTTTGTCTATGGAGAGAATCAGTGACGGTCCTTCGACAGAAACACAGGGCCAGCAATAACCTCACCTTTCACTTCTTAATGACAGACATCTCTCGCAGTTTACCTCCCTGATTAGAGACAGTTGCTCAGACTGATTGAAGGAACCGACGAGACTCTAATTTATTTTTGAAAGCCTTGCACTACGAAATTATATGCCGTCTACTTCCGCACAGCAATGGCTATGGAAATATCAATACCCTACGTCTTTATAATTTCTGGATTTGCGCAAATTAGTTTGCGAGGTTCATTGAGCAATACGCCATGAGAATCTGTTCTATAATCTGAATGTAGTGACAGCTAAAGTGCATTGGTAGGTACGATGTATGGCTGAGTGATAACAAAAATAATTGGTGCGAAGTCAGCGAAAGTTTTGTATTTTTTGCAGATTGTTATCCTTGCGGAGTCACATCAATTATATCTACATAGCCAACAGGTAAACGCTTTTTCATTAGCATGTCTTAATCATTACGTATCATGAATTGGTGGTGTGGCTGTTCAGTTAATTAACTGTTTGATTGTTAATCAGGCAAACCTGATTGCAAACAGTTGAAGTGCAATTATGCGGGAAAGGGTGATGTTACTGAAGGCCTTCCTGACATCTGACAAAATTCCACTGGAGAGAATTCTATAGTTTCCGGGATATAACCCTGCTGTCATCCACCAGCAGCATTTGTCTAGTTTATGTATGATCTTACATTGTTTGAGTGTTCATACCACTTTCATTGTAACAACATTGGTTTTTGGGTATTGTGTCTGTTGAAATATGTGTTTTTAATCAAAGAATTTGATGAAAAGTAGAAAATAAATATGCAATGAACAATTACGTGCATGCATTTCATGTATTCTTATTTGGTGGGACATAATCTATGACTACTACATGCGATATTCAGATCACTGATCAGAGTTACTGACCATCATAGACAAATATACTTAGTGCCATTAAAAACGCAGGGTAACAAATAGGTTTTCTGTTGGGGATGTGTGCACACATGTTGCTCACGAAGAGGACGTCAAATGGTACTTGTGCTCATGCTCGGACGTCTCAGACCCCTCATCTCACAACCAGTACGGGTTGCTTTCTGGGATCTGTCACATGCATGCTGGAACCAACTACAGTAGTATTTCTTGGCTGCTGTAAGTGGGGTCGGTCAGCGACAGAGCCTGTTCTCTGTTCTCGGAAAGACAGTCAACTGATTGTTGCCCAGTGAAAGAGAAAACGACCCACTGCCTCTTAGAAGCTGAGACCAGCCCATAACATGCCAATGACTCTTTTCTTCTCTCTTGTGTCACAAGCCGTGCCATTTGCTGGATGCAGTAGAATTTTCTGGGGTTTTTTTTTTGTTAGCTTTATTTAAGCTATTGAACACACCAAAAAGAAGTCAAGCATTGCTGTACATTTCAAAAACAACTCAATGTTAATTATTACTGAAATGCTTGATACGTCCACGTGGTGCACGTTGGGACTACAATACCAAGCGCTTTTCTTCATTTCCAATCGTCTCTCACTGCTAAGGCAATGAAAATTGATTTATTCTTCAATTTGCTGGAAATACAGTACATACCTCAGAGGTGCGTTTTTAATGATGCTAAGTATAGCTTTCATATCAATACAGTGAAGGGTGCTGCACAATTTTGTGGCTTACTATGGTTTTAAAGTACCAACGCCTCTTGAACCAGCAAAAGATTACTAGCTGTATCAGTACAATTTTTTATTTATTTTTTAAATAAAAATTTGGCATCTCCAATCCCACCCGAATCTGGAATGCCTAATTGGTGAACTATGTACAAAGCTTGCTCGTATGCGACCCCTTGCTGTCAACTCAGGATAGTGAAGACAGTTCACGGCTCTCCTCCGAAGCACGTGCCCGTCAGCCACTGCTTCTTATACACTCATTGGTTGAATCTTTGCAAGTTCAGAACGAGGGCGGAGGATACCCGGACATGAACAGACTTTGAATCTTCCTGACGAGCGCCCGTGTGGCCAACAGGAGGCGCTTGAGCAACGAACAAAGCTGCTTATTTATTTTCCCTTACCAGGCAGTCCCTTCCCAATTTCAAACCCTGTAGCCGATTGTGCGCTACGCTGAAAAACCTGCCGACCACTGCCGGCTGGTACGACCGGGGCTCTGTCCTGCGACGTAATAGTCACTTCTGCACTGCAACGCAGTGCTTTATCCGAGTGAGCTATCCGGCAGCTGTATCAGTACAAAATAAATGTAGTTCATTCTTACTCAACTATACCATTCATTGAGCTCTGTCATGGACAGTGGCGGTTTTTCGCGGAGGCCAAGGGAAGCCTGGCTTCCCCAAAAATTATTGCGAGAAAGAAAAAATATAAATAAGCTTCACCACAATGTATTTTATATTGTTTTCATTTCCTTGTCAAAACACTACATCAGCGCACCTCTGCTTTGGCTGAGCGTGAGGAGCAAAACAGCGCCCCCCCTGTCAAGCTCTACAAGCTCTCAAGTATTACACTTCGTGTCTCATGCCCTCCGCCCTGTCTGTCAGCTCGGAGGCCCGCTTCACTTTGCCTCCGGGCATACACTATGCGATTTTTGGCCCTTTTTGCCACGATTTTTCAGTCGTGCGACTTTTTTGGAAGTCGGGCCGAATTTTGGCTCAATCTTGCGTCTGTCATCGTGTAGTGTATATGGGGTAACGAGAAGCGATTAACACCTCCCGACCACCTCCCGATCGATCGGGAGAAAATCAAACTTGTTTGAAATCCTGGTCGCCCTATGTGAGGCTCTCGCACTGTTGAAGCAGCTGCACGAGCCGATTTACCCCAATCTGTCAAGCTGCGCATGCGCAAACATTGATACGGCTTCCGGCTTCTTCTTCTACTTATTTTCTTCTTCTTCTTAAATTCCGGACCCAACAGTCCGACCGTGTCCGACATGTCGTGTAGTGTGAGCAATCACATCGCACCAAACCATCGGACCGTATAGTGTGAGAACAGGAATCGTGAGCTGCAAAGTTTAAACCCCTGCGATCCACTCGTACAGTATGAACATCAGCTTATTACCGTGATTGAAAAAATCGCACAGTGTATGCCCGGCATAGAAAAAAAAAAATAGCCCGTATTAGCTAATCAGATTGAAGCAAGGCTCATCGCTTAATGGTCGATACATCATTAAAAAAAATGAGGGAGGCCAGATCAAATCTGGCTTCCAACCAATCACAAACTGTTACGGAAAATACACACACTGATTCAACTGTCCCGCCAGGCACCAGCTCGCCCACACAGGCAGTAACGTTATAGCCATTAAGTCAGAGAATGGATGGTGACAGGGACCTTGAGTTTCTTGGAAAAAATTACTTTACAAAACTTCCTTTTGAGGTTCAACTGAAAGTCAAGCGGGACGGTAGGCCGACTCCAAAGCTCAATTTAACTAAGGGGAGAGATGATGGGAAAGTTCGCTCTTTTGGTGAAGCTAACTATGCTAGAAACGAGTGCTAATATTAACCAGCTTTTCTTCTGGCCATGTCTCCTATGGCCCGCCGTGGTCTTTTTGATGACCGAGTTGTTGTCACATTTTTCTTAAAATGTGGTGTTTTATTCTTTATTATTCTTGTCATGTCAAGTGGATTTCAGTGCATGATGGCAAAGCTGTACATTTTTTATACTCTCAATCCTTAACGAGACTGCATTTAGGTCCGCTGACATCAGCTGCACTATCAGCTGACTGCTGCAAGGTTTACAGTTGATAGCGCTGCAGCACGTTTGATATCAATTTTATGTAAACCTTTGTAACTGTGTTTTATATTTAGTTTATGTAATTCAGACGTTGCGCACGGGTTGTGCATTCATGTTGAGTGTGTTTTTGGATGTATGAATATTGGGCATCCTTGTGATTTGTTAATTTCAGTTGCAAGGCTGCCGCATATGACATTGTTACTTCTAATGTTGGTGGAAGGGGTTTGCCTGTTAAATATGAGTCAGAGATAAGCATTGTCCACAAAACGGAACTTCATTAATACTGTCTGTGAAAGCAATGGCTAAAATGTTTCTGTTATTTCTAGATCTTGTCATAATTGCTGTCTGATTGCTCTGTGTTTTAGCTTTCTGCTGTAATAAAGCTACGAGACGTTTACCAGCTTTGCATGGGCTTCCTCTAACTGATCACATACTACTGTGTGCCAGAGCCATAAGCACGCGCACAGCCCAAAGCGCACATCCACAGCTCTCCCTCGCGCTTTCACTCTCTCTCACACACACGCACTCTTCTTTTTTAACCTCTTTTTTTCACTAAAATGAATGAGAAGTCGGTAGAATAAAGGTACTGTAACAGTAGGCTAATTTGTTTGTGTGACAGTTGTAGGGTCCAGTCAGAAGAAGTGTCTCCTAATAACACGTAAACACTGAATTAAATTAGTTGTTCATTCTGGCTTCCTCGGTAATATTTGTCACGGGCCGCCACTGGTCATGGACACTGATCACCTCCATAAAGAAATCTAATTTTGCAGTCAACCTACTTAAACAAAATTGTTCAATTCAATTCCAAAAAAGTTCGGATGCAGTGTAAAATGTAAATAAAAGCAGAATTCAATAATAAGCAAATCTAATAAACTGACATTTTATTCGCAATAGAACAAAGACAACATATCACATGTTGAAAGTGAGACATTTTATCATTTCATGAAAAGTATTAGCTCATTTTGAATTTGATGGCAGAAGAACATCTCAAAAAGTTGGCATAAAGCCTTGTTTACCATAGTTTAGTATCCCCTCTTCTTTTAACAGCAGTCTGTAAACGTCTAGGAAGTGAGGAGACCAATTGCTGAAGTTTTGGGAGAGGAATTTTGTTCCACTGTAGTCAGATGTAGGATTCTAGCTGCTCAACAGTCCAGGTTCTTATTTCCTGCATTTTTCTTTTTATGATGCACCAAATGTATTCACTTAGGGGTCTATTCTCCCATGCGCTTAAATCGAACAAAGCGCGTAGCTACGCGCTTTTCAGCCTACGCGTATTCTCCCCTCGACTTAAGTCTGTGCATTGCGTGCCTTGAAGGCAGTTACGCGCTTGGGGCGGAGCAAGGCCAAAATCGGGGCATTTCCGGGCATTTTTCATGCAAATAACACTTACGCGTTTTCTCCCCCTGGCTTACGCGCTTTTTTGTTAAGCGCTTTTGAGGGCTGTATTAAGGTCAAGCGCCAACATTAGGCGAAATTGAATATTGCGTTTGATGTTGGTTATAGGCCGAATTTTAACATTACTTGTATTTTATTTGACATGGTAAAGTTTAAGACATTTAATATTTGATTGTTCTTCCTTATTTCTAAACTACATTTCTCAAAGCCATGATAATTTATCAAACGAAATCATCACATGATTTTACGCATCAGCCTCTTCTCCAATCAGTTAAATTACAAACGCAAAACAATTAATTAATACGAGAGTACATAAGACCATCATTCTACCATGCCCTCAAAATCTAAAGCCAAAATGCAAGTCCTGCATTTGCTTGCACTCTTGCGTGATTGGGAAAGAGTAAGAGGAGCGCGCCGAGCGTGAAGACGAACACGCATATATCGGCTTTGTTTGGACATCCTGGGACAAACAAACATCGAGTGCATCCAGCGCTTTCACTTGGACCGTGCATGAGGCAATCATCTATCTTTGCCGACTTCTGGATGAACAGCTAACCAGCCGCAGCAATTATCCACAAAACATACCCGTGGTCATCAACGTCAGAACTGCGCTGTCGCTCCTGGCATCTGGGTCGTTTCAGAGAGTGGCTGGTGATGTTATACACATATCACAGGCGTCTGTGTCAAGGTGTCTGACGCAGTTCGTTGGCGCTTCAAGTTCTTCTCCATGCACTTCCACTGCAGAAAGAGTGGATGCCATCCCCTCCTCCTGCGCAGTGAAATGCACAGGGGATGATGGTTGCCTAACACCTGTTGCATGTAGGCTACACTTCTCTGGAGTGCAGAGAACCTGGCTTTTACAGCATCCCGCAGATCTCTCCATTTATGCTTTAAATCGGGGATACTGCGCTTACATCTCCCGGACCCCACCGAAGCCACATCCAGAACGATTCGCAGCTTAATTCCTCGGATCAGCCTTCATTGCTCGCTTGCCATACAACACCAACTTCTGTGAAATTTGGTTTTCGGCTTTGGCTCGACGTCGCCATCATTGTCTTCCATGTTCTATTAACAAATGCGACTGCCCTATACATTCGTGATAATCTAAAAAGTTGTGATATTCTCACGAGTGAGGGGATTGATTTTCTAATTGAGGATATCTGTATTAACTAACTCGAGTCCTAGTAATTTTTTTTACCATTGGTAATACTGTGTAATTTAATGTGTGAATAAAGATATTATTAAAAAGGCTACTCTAGATTGAGGCCTACCCTGGCAAATACCAAAGCACTATCCATTTGTTAATCAATTTTAGCCTTTAAAGAATAGCCGACATGGGAAGAATCATTATCAGTAAATGGGATAATTGATTATAATAAAGTGTTAGGCACAAGTTCAAGTGAATGTGTCACTCAAATCAAATAGAATGATAGGCTATGGATATGGAATTCCGTCTTTACTGAGACGGTTTCGGGGCGGGGAGATGACCGCGTGTGGGGTAAGAATCCTTGTTAATGCGTTTCCATGTCCTTGCAAACCTGACATCGGAGTAGTTTTCAAGTGCGCAATTTCTAAATGAGATCACATAAACTGTCTTTGATTGTCTTTGTGTGACTAGAATGTTCCCTTTGTCTTCTTCCCTGTCTTCCACGGAACAAATAGGCTGGTGTAGGAGGGGCACATTTTCAATGATCTGATTGCGCTGATTGAGAAGCGCTAAATTCTTTATTTATTATTTCATTATCGCGGCAATTTGTTTGTTTGCATAGCTTTAATGCCATGGTGCCTAGAGTAAGAAATAACAAGTGTTTGTCACTAACATATTCCCCGCCGCCGCAATTTTATGTGTCCGTACGGACGGAGCCCAATGCTATATCCCCCGCTTCGCGCTAATCGCGCGGCGGGGGTTAAAAAAAGAGATGTCTGAATTACTTCTTGTAATTGGAACGGACATACATAGGCCTACTACTACAGCGGCATATAAAACCTCGTATCTTCACAATGACAAACTTCACAGGAAAAAAAAATAATAAAAAAATAATAATAATAAAATAATCTAAATGGATAAATATAGTTTAAAATAAAAAATTTTTAATTTTGCATGTAAGAATAGTGGATATACGAGTTTTCGTTTCTTATCAGTTTGGAGATACGAGGTTTTATCAGCAGGCCGACGATATTCAAATTTCAAGTCTGGTTTGCGTTTTCCATGGACCACAAATGCGTTTTCATGGTTAATCAGAAAATCCTTTTTCCATGTTTTCCCGATTGCCATAATCAATGAGCTTTGTACAGAGTCTGCCTCTCTTTTGGATCTGTCACACCTCTTTCATAAGGCCGCCTACATTCTGAAGTTAAGCGCTGTGGGCGTGATCGAAGCGCGTAGGGGAAAATACGCGTAACTCAAAAGCGCTTAACTCGAAGCGCGTAAAAAAGGACTTACGCGCTTATGGGAGAATAGACCCCTTAGTGAATGGTCTGGACTGCAGGTAGGTCAATTCAGCACTCAGACTCTTCTACCATGAAGCCATGCTGTTGGGATGGATGTAGTATGTGATTTGACATTGTTTTTCTGAAATATGCATGGCCTTCCCTGAAAGAGATGCTGTCTTGATGGGAGCATATGTTGTTGTAAAATCCTCTACAGCGCCCTCCATAATTATTGGCACCCCTGGTTAAGATGTGTTCTTTAGCTTCTAATAAATTAAGTTTTTTTTCTAAATAATATAGGACCAGAATGAAAAAAAGAGAAAAATCAAACCTTTTATTCAAGTGCATTTATTCAGTGGGAAAAAAAATACCACATTAAGAAATAATTCTTTTTCATCAAATCATGTGTGCCACAATTATTAGCACCCCTGATGTTAATACTTTGTAAAACCCCCTTTTGCCAACAAAACAGCACCTAATCTTCTCCTATAATGTTTCAAAAGATGGGGGAATACAGAAAGAGGGATCTTGACCATTCCTCTTTGCGCAATCTATCTAAATCATCCAGCGACCTGGGTCCTCTCCAGCTCACTCCACAGGTTTTCAATGGGGTTGAGGTCTGCGGACTGAGATGGCCATGGGAGGAGCTTGATTCTGTGTCTGGTGAACCATTTCTGTGTAGATTTGGCCACATGTTTAGGGTCATTATCTTGCTGAAAGACCCAGTGATGACCTATCTTCAGCTTTCGGGCAGACGCCACCAGATTTTGATTTAAAATGTCCTGGTATTTCAAAGCGTTCATGATGCCATGCACCCTAACAAGGTTCCCAGGGCCTCTGGAAGAGAAACAGGCCCACAGCATCACCGATCCTCCCCCATACTTCACAGTAGGCATGAGGTACTTTTCTGCATACTCATCTTTTGTGTTCCGCCAGACCCACTTAGAGCTTTTTGGAAATAAACACTATATCTTGGTCTCATCTGACCAAAGCACACGATCCCAGTTGAAGTTCCAGTACCGCTTAGCGAACTTCAGACGTTTGCGTTTATGATTGTGAGTGAGAAAAGGTTTTTTCCATGCATGCCTCCCAAACAGCTTATTGGCAAATAGATAGCGCGTGATGGTTGTTTTGGAGACTTTGTGACCCCAAGATGCGACCATTTGTTACAATTCTTTAACAGTGAGCTTTGGAGAACTTTCTATTTCTCTTACCATCCTCCTCACTGTGCGTGGCAGCAAACTAACCTTGCGTCTTCGTCCAGGCTTGTTTACCACTGTTCCAGTTGTTTTAAACTTCTTAATGATTCCTCTGACAGTAAATATGTACAGGTGCAGGTGAGTGGCTATTTTCTTGTAGCCATTGCCTGACTTGTGAAGGTCAACACACATCTGCCTTACTTGAATGGTGTGTTCTTTTGTCTTTCCCATGTTGGAGAGTGGATAAGAGAAATGGCCTCTGTGTCACATCATATTTATACCCCAGGGAAACAGGAAGTGATGATTTACTAATTAAATGTTCCTAGAAACTCTGATCAACTTTGTAAACTACTGTAGAAATGACAGAAATACTTCAATTACATTTAATTCCTAGGAATTTTTACGGGTGCCAATAATTGTGGAACAGGTGATTTCATGAGAAATAATTAGTTCTAAGTCAGGGATTTTTTTTCCCCTTAAAATTCACTTGTGTTGAAGGTTACATTTTTCTACAATTTTCAGTGTGAGAGTAAAATTTTATTTATTTTAAGGCTTTTAACACATCTTAACCTGGAGTGGCAGAAATTATGGAGGGCGCTGTATATACTATTCAGCATTCATATTGCCTTTCCAAATGTGTATGCTCCCCACGTTATAGGCACTAATGCAACCTGAAACCATCAGAGATGTAGAATTTTGAACTGTGTGCTGATAACAAGCTGAATAGTCCCTCTCCTCTATAGACCGCACGACACGGCGTCCATTGTTTCCAAAAAGAATTTCAAATTTTGATTCATCTGACTACAGAACAATTTTCCATTCTGTCTCAGTCCATTTTAATTGAACTTTAGCCCAGAGAAGACAACGGCATTTTTGGATCGTCTTCACATATGGTTTCTTCTTTGCATGATACGGCTTAAGCTGGCATTTGTAGATAGCAGGGTGAACAGTGTCCACACACAACTATTTTTGGAAGTGTTCCTCAGCCCATGCAGTGTATTCCAGTGTAGAATTATGCCTGGGAGCTGCCAAGCTGTCACGGAATTACAGTCCCACTACATTTTGGGTTGTAACTCTACAACTAAATAAGATAAAATCAAGTATGATGTGTCATATTGAAGGTATTAACTTGTTCTTTAATATTATTTAGTGAAAATATATTTTTTGAGAAATTTTCATCGAAGAAACAAGCAAAAACTACTCCGTCACGGAATTACACAAAATTGACGTGGTTTTTTTAATGTTGTGTTTAACGATTCAGAAAATGATGTTCCTGTCATAGTTAAGTTATATAACTTCAATATGTTCATATTTAAGGTGTTTTTTGTAAATACTGTAAGTTATAGAAACAAATATTGACTTTAACCCTGCTTTATGGGCAAGAAATTTCAAAAAGTCAATGTCACGGAATTACAAGAGGCAAATTGTCACGGAATGACAGCAATAGTATTAATTAGTTTCAATGTACTTATTTCAATATATTATACATATATACATAATTATTTACATTTTTACAGTTAAGCAATATATTACAATGAGTTTTCCACTTATAATGACCAATCATAGTACATACTTCAATTTTTATTTTTAATTCTCCATGTCAACATTGGCTTGGCGGCCCCCGCCTGTTTTTAGAAACCACTGTTCTTATTACAAAATATCACAGGTAAGAAAAAAAATTTAGTCATTGCTGTACAGTAGAATGTAAAGTGTATGCCTGCTGCTCTTAGAGTGTGGTCTCTGTTTAAAATGATATGGCTTATATCGTTGGATTCTGTGGACTTTCCTCTGTCATTTGTGCATCATTTATATACATAGCACAAATTGAATAGAAACGCTAGCAATCCACTACTGATAGGATAAAATAATATGTTTTGCTGCATGCTTATTTACTTGCTGGGTGCTTGAATTGTATTTGATTGAGGAAAAAATAGTCATCATGAGCTTTTTGCCAAGTTTCCTTTTCAGTGGCTATGCCGTATGACAATGTTGCTATTAGGAAACTTGCTTTTATGATTTTTATTTATGATGCGTAATGATCATCCCTGGTACCGGGGGCATTTGGGTTTTAGAGGTTAACCTCATAAATCACAATTGGATTTAATTAACTCTGCCTTCCATGAAGAATGCAAGCCTATTCATAATGAGTTAAATTTTTCCTTTTTCCCAGTGACTGCACAAGAGTTGACAGTGGCAGCATTTTTTTGACTGCTCAAATTCAAGATTGTGGTGAATCAATGTTCAGCCAGAATTTGGATCATGTCTAAGGTATAACATGATCTTTTTTCCACAGTTTAACACAAAATAGTTTTTGACTCATAACAATGTGTTTAGTATTAGAATTCTGCGTTTTCTAATAGATGGGTGATTTCAGGGAATATGCATCCTCAATTCACCAGTTAGAGTCAAACTGATTCTTTAATTTAATCAGTTTCAATTTACCCCTCTTTTATGCAATAAAAGCAGTGAAAACAGCCAGAAGATTAAATATCCTCAGGTAACCTAATCTTTTAACGCATGATTACTCTGAACCTGATCCAGTTTGCTTTGCTTGATTAGTGAGCAAATATTGATTTGCTCAGTCGCTCAGACTAATTGGCCGAATGACTAGCAAATTTATCTTAGATAGCATCAGTGTTCACTGCATCACAAGTTATGACACTTCTCCCTATCTACATTTATGATGCTGCAGGGCTTGTATATGTGTGAGAGCAAGTCAGTGATTAAAAGCCCAATATGAATGTGGAAACTATTATTGATGGCATGCATCACTATTTAATGTGGCTGAATGGGTAAATAATCCCAATAATTCCTAAATTCAATAAATTCCGGAATTGCAATGGCTGTTGGAACAAAAGCCAGAATGCAATGTGGTCCCCCAGGACCGAATTTGAGAATCGTGATGATGTGTTGCATTCATGGCCACCAGAGCACTGCGCGGGGCAGTCACACCGACAATACCCGCGGGCGCCCGCGGGCAGCCTACAGACAACCATGCGGGCGCAGGTGCGGGTGTGGGTGCAGATGTCTAAAAACTCCGGATGCGGGTGTCGGTGCGGGTGCAATTAAATTATTAGCGGGTATTGCGAGCACAAAATATAATGTGTGGGTAATTAACTATTCAGAAAATGATGTTCCTGTCATAGTTAAGTTATATAACTTCAATATGTTCATATTTAAGGTGTTTTTTGTAAATACTGTAAGTTATAGAAACAAATATTGACTTTAACCCTGCTTTATGGGCAAGAAATTTCAAAAAGTCAATGTCACGGAATTACAAGAGGCAAATTATCACGGAATGACAGCAATAGTATTAATTAGTTTCAATGTACTTATTTCAATATATTATACATATATACATAATTATTTACATTTTTACAGTTAAGCAATATATTACAATGAGTTTTCCACTTATAATGACCAATCATAATACATACTTCTATTTTTTTTTTTAATTCTCCATGTCAACATTGGCTTGGCGGCCCCCGCCTGTTTTTAAAAACCACAGTTCTTATTACAAAATATCACAGGTAAGAAAAAAATTTTAGCCATTGCTGTACAGTAGAATGTAAAGTGTATGCCTGCTGCTCTTAGAGTGTGGTCTCTGTTTAAAATGATATGGCTTATATCGTTGGATTCAGTGGACTTTCCTCTGTCATTTGTGCATCATTTATATACATAGCACAAATTGAATAGAAACGCTAGCAATCCACTACTGATAGGATAAAATAATATGTTTTGCTGCATGCTTATTTACTTGCTGGGTGCTTGAATTGTATTTGATTGAGGAAAAAATAGTCATCATGAGCTTTTTGCCAAGTTTCTTCCTTTTCAGTGGCTATGCCGTATGACAATGTTGCTATTAGGAAACTTGCTTTTATGATTTTTATTTATGATGCGCAATGATCATCCCTGGTACCGGGGGCATTTGGGTTTTAGAGGTTAACCTCATGAATCACAATTGGATTTAATTAACTCTGCCTTCCATGAAGAATGCAAGCCTATTCATAATGAGTTAAATTTTTCCTTTTTCCCAGTGACTGCACAAGAGTTGACAGTGGCAGCATTTTTTTGACTGCTCAAATTCAAGATTGTGGTGAATCAATGTTCAGCCAGAATTTGGATCATGTCTAAGGTATAACATGATCTTTTTTCCACAGTTTAACACAAAATAGTTTTTGACTCATAACAATGTGTTTAGTATTAGAATTCTGCATTTTCTAATAGATGGGTGATTTCAGGGAATATGCATCCTCAATTCACCAGTTAGAGTCAAACTGATTCTTTAATTTAATCAGTTTCAATTTACCCCTCTTTTATGCAATAAAAGCAGTGAAAACAGCCAGAAGATTAAATATCCTCAGGTAACCTAATCTTTTAACGCATGATTACTCTGAACCTGATCCAGTTTGCTTTGCTTGATTAGTGAGCAAATATTGATTTGCTCAGTCGCTCAGACTAATTGGCCGAATGACTAGCAAATTTATCTTAGATAGCATCAGTGTTCACTGCCTCACAAGTTATGACACTTCTCCCTATCCACATTTATGATACTGCAGGGCTTGTATATGTGTGAGAGCAAGTCAGTGATTAAAAGCACAATATGAATGTGGAAACTATTATTGATGGCATGCATCACTATTTAATGTGGCTGAATGGGTAAATAATCCTAATAATTCCTAAATTCAATTAATTCCGGAATTGCAATGGCTGTTGGAACAAAAGCCAGAATGCAATGTGGTCCCCCAGGACCGAATTTGAGAATCGTGATGATGTGTTGCATTCATGGCCACCAGAGCACTGCGCGGGGCAGTCACACCGACAATACCCGCGGGCGCCCGCAGGCAGCCTACAGAAAACCATGCGGGCGCGGGTGTGGGTGCAGATGTCTAAAAACTCCGGATGCGGGTGTCGGTGCAGGTGCAATTAAATTATTAGCGGGTATTGCGAGCACAAAATATAATGTGTGGGTAACTGCAGGTGTAAGAGTAAAAAAAAGAACATGCGGGTTCTGGCGCGGATGTGGGTGCAGATTTTGCCTGCCAGCACGAGTGTGGATGTACATGTGCGGATGTGGGCTAATTCCTGCAGGTGCGGGTGCATGAGCATGCACCCGCGCAGTGCTCTGGAAGCCACAAAGGTTGACTAATTGCATTTAGTTGTAGGGGAGAGTGTACTTTCTGCAGATCTGGTCAGGTCAATGTTTTGGCTTATTGCAATGTAGATTTGAAACTGCTGTTTGGGCAGATGACTGTTGTTACACATATGGTTGTTGAGCATGAAGTATGAGATGAATGGCTCCTGCCAGTCCTTGGAATGTTTATTGAACACATATGATTTTGGAAAGATGTGCGGGTAGCAATTTTTTTTTTGCAGAACCCACACCTGCAACACCTGAACCCGCACCCGCCCCACACCCGCACCCGCACCTTTTTTTAATATTGGACCCACACCCGCCCCACACCTACTACGCATCTGTTGCGGGCACCCACAATTGCCTGCACCCACAGGCTGCCCACACCTGCGCGGGCTACCCGCACCAACGCAGACCTCTGCTAACCACCATAATAAAAGAGCTGGTGAAAAATACAGTAGAAAATGAATTTCTACCACCGTTGAGCATGAAGTAAGAGGTGTCGTAGTGAGGACAGCCTTTTCAGCTGTTAGTGGTGAGCTGCTTCACTTTGGAAAGACGATCAATGCAAACAAGTACAGGAGAATATTGCAAAAAAGCTTGCTTCCCTCAACTGAGAGGTTATTCTGGGTGCAACATAATTTTGTCAGCACTTGCCTGGTTGGGCAATCAAATTATCAAACAGTTGCAAAATGTTTGCCTGAAGAGGAATTTTACTTGCTCCCTTCCAAAAACAAATTAATAAATAAATAATACAAATACATTTAGAACACTATAACACTTTCCACTGCAAGTCACATATAATTTTTAAACACACAAATCACCAAAAATATTGCTTGTACACCAGCTTTTTTGGAGAACTGAACCTCTTTTATTTCACTTTCTTCTCTACTTCAATTGTCTTGTTTTAAGACAATCTAACAATACTTCTTTACTTACTTCACATACACTTGGTGCGCGTACCTGTATATCTCTGGTCTGAATTTAAACAGTGAGGCAAAAACAGAGTATAAAGCATATTTCTGTGATAATACTAATATAACTTTTTATTTTTCACAAAAAAAAGCGATCACAACTTTAAATGAAAGACAGACTCATTGCAAGATTATTTACTACCTGCTTATTTTATGTAAAGCACTACATTGTTGATCTTTGTCATTCATTTCAACTTTTAAGCAGTCTTAGTTAACTTCCGTCATGGTTTCAAACACTCTTATGGACTGTAAGTTGGTGTAACCCTCTTTCTTTGTATGCCCATGCAGTAAAAGTGGAAAGAGGGAATTTCAGTATAATGATGTACAATTTTTATTTAAGTAAAGCGATGCATGTTGTTATGACTCGAAAATCACAACAAAGAAAACCAGCAATGACAACGTAAACAAATTTATTCTTCGCATATTAAAAAAAACGCAACAAATAATCCACTGTTCAATCCTCTAATAACACTCTAATGCCACTGTATATTTCTGTTGCCAAAACAAAAACTCTGCCCCTTCTGACCAAAACAGCATTTATATAGACTAGCAACATTCTGGAAAGATCTACAGGATTCCTGGGTAATCCCGCCCCCTCCAGGCAGGAAGATGCCAGAGGCTTCTAGAAAGCACTAGTCTATTTCAAAGAAGTGATATTACATCAGGGGGCGGCATGGTGGCACTGTGGTTAGCATTGCTGCCTCACAGCAAGAAGGTTGGGGGTTTGAATCCGACCTGGGGCCTTTCTGTGTGGAGTTTGCATGTTCTCCCCGTGTTGTGTGGGTTTTCGCCGGGTACTCAGGTTTCCTCCCACAGTCCAAAGACATGCATATCAGGCTAATTGGAGACACTAAATTGCCCATAGGTATGAGTGTGAATGGTGTGTGCACCCTGCGATGGATTGGCAAGCTGTTCAGGGTGGGTCCCTGCCTTTGCCTGTAGTCAGCTGGGATAGGCTCCAGCTCGCCCCGTGACCCTAGTGAGGAATAAGCGGGTATAGAAAATGGATGGATATAACATCAGATCATGTTTTGCTGCAGACACACCATCATCTCCACACAAAATAAATAGCTGACCAGCAAGGCAACAAAAACAGCATGGAACAAATCTCCATTTACAAATGATATACAGTGCTTTACATAAAATACTAATACATAACAATGTGTATCATTATCATTTAAATTGTTTAAATGAAATGAGGTAATTTGAAACAATTTTATGCAATTCCATTGCTTCCAATGATCTAATCTCGTTTAAACAATTTAAAAGATCATGAAACACATGCATTGCTTCCAACCCTTAAGTAAATAAAAACATGAGTCACATGTCCGGAGTCATAATTGGTTTCCAATTACTAGTGGCGAAATTCCCCGTAACGCACATGAAACTGATAAACCTCCATGCATAAGGACTTCGGTTCTGTGTGAGAATCTCATATATGCATTGATTGAATAACTGCTGACAACTGCAAGGGAACATAAATATGCCACTAAAACTCACGCTAAATGCATGAGAGTTGACAGGCATGAATTCTTAATGAAAACTGACCGCACCTGATAATGTTGAGAGTTCAGAGTTTCTGTAAATCTAATTCAAACTAGCACGCTGCCCGTGGGGATCCAAGGGTTCTATTTTATGCTACTTCGTACAGCATTATGATGTCATCACATGCACCTCTATGATGTCATCACATTGCTATGGTGTTTCCATAAACACTAAGGTGGCTGTCACGCGACCGATGCTTTTATAGTAACTAAAACTAAGTAACCATCAAGTGGAATATGCTGCGCTGACATTCCGCGCTCAGTGGAACACCAAGTCGCCTGCAAGATGGAGCATAATAGCGTTGCTCACGTTATGCTGCAGATTACACGGTACTTTCTCTTGCGGCCTGGAATCTGTTTTTTGGGATTTTTCGACTCCTGTGGATGAATTGTTTTGGGTTCAAAAGGGGGAATCCACAGGAGAGGATATACAGGGGGAATCCCCAGGAAAGCACAAAGGGGGAATCCCCCCTGCATGTTTATATTATGATAACGTCGCTCAAGTTATGCTTGAGATACGTGCCTGGCGGAGTTGGGCACCGATTGGCCGGACACAGTCGCCTGCAAGATGGAGCCAAACAGCGTTGCTTCCGCTATGCTGCAGATACACGCCCGGTGGAATATAGCACTGATACGCTCCCTGCGGAGTCTAGCACTGATTGGCCGGAAACAGTCGCCTGCAAGGCGGAGCCAAACAGCGTCGCTCCCGTAATGCTGCAGATACGTGGTCAGTGGAATCTAGCTCTGAGTGGCCGGACACACACGCAAACACACACAAACACAGAAAGGCCACTCGGCTATTATAATAAAGATTATCGACTGCTTCATCTTGGTGGTGGATAAGTCTAGAGTGCTACTATTGCTTGTTTGTTCTGAAGTACGGGTACGACTTTTCCTGTACAGTAAAACTGCCATAGGCCTTTGTTAATCTTAAAAACAACGAAGTACCACACGTTTTTGATTAACATATATTTCATTTATGTTAGCGTTTTTGATCAGCAGTTATTTGAACGATTTTCTACAGTTGCAGATTTAGTAGTTAGATCATTTCTTCGGCATTCTGTCTCCTAATACAATGAAGGTAACCTGGCTAGCTAATTCTCCAGGCACTCTTTATTTTAACTGGAAGGCCTAGCAAAGCTAATTCACCCCTATTTATTCCTTTAAAAAAAGTTGCTTTCTGCGTCAAACCATTAAACGCTAGGAAAACATTTGTCGGAAAAACGTTAAAAATAGAAACATGATGTGAATGAATTCAGTACACCACAGTGCAGTCCACTTTAAATGAACATACTGCTTTACGAAACTAGTGTTTGTCAAACGCAACAGTTTTAGCCTTTTACTTCGTGCTTCAGGAAAATGAAACCACCAGGTGTGTGTTTCTGTAACTATGGTTTTCCGCAAAAGAATACAGTATGGCAGTAATGGAAAAGAAGTGCGAGCTCACTAACAGTCTGAAGCGTCTCACAAGGCTGCTCTTCGTGCTATTCAGACACCTCTTCGCTCCCGGGTGCAACAGCCACCGCAACGGAGGTTCAACAATTCATTGCCATCCGTCTGTGCAACCAAAAAGTGCGCGTTTGTTCTTTTATAGCGAAACATGACCTCTCACTGTGGTGTTATTAATTAAATAAAAACATATAGGCCTGTATTGAAAAGTTGTATAGGTGATTGATTATTTGAAAGAGTAAACACTGAGACAAGCATGCAAAATATTCTTCTTCTTCTTCTTATTATTATTATTATTCAACCTGACTTCCAAAAAGGATGGGATGCTGTTTTAATGTACAAAACAGAATTCAATGATTTGCAAACCACTTACACTGTTATAAATTAACTGAATTTAACAGTTAAATTAACGCATCGTCTCCTTGTTATTTTAACTGTAAGTACAGTCCTGCAAGCATTTAACTGTGGTTTGTAGTTAATATATATGGCACCTCTGTCATAAACTGATTTTAAAATTACAATTAAACTAACTGGTAAAAAAGGCGCCAGTTAAAATAACTGGCAAAAAATGTGCCAGTTTATAACATAAAAACCCTATATTTAATTGAAAATAGTACAAATACAAAGACAACATAACAAATGTTGAAACAAAGAAATTTAATTGTTTTTTGAAAAATATCTGCTCATTTTGAATTTGATGTCAGCAACATCTTCAAAGAAGTTCGGACAGGGGCAACAATGGACTGGTAAAGTTGCATGATATTAAAAATACATCTGGTGGAACAGCTAATTAGCTTAAAAAAAAAAAACAGGTCAGGAAAATGACTGATTCTGAAAAGTCTTTCAGAAGTAATGATAGCGAGGGTTTCTCCACTCTGGAAAAATGCATGGGCAACTAGTTCATTGATATAAGAATAACATTTCTTGATAAAAATTGCAAAGAATCTGGTGATTTTATACTCTGTGCTATATACAGCGCCCTCAATAATTATTGGCACCCCTGGTTAAGATGTGTTAAAAGCCTTAAAATAAATTCAATTTTTATTGCAGAAGCATACTCTCACACTAAAAATTGTAGAAAAATGTAACCTTCAACTCAAGTGAATTTTAAGGGGGAAAAAAAATCCCTGACTAAGAAATAATTATTTTTCATAAAATCACCTGTTCCACAATCATTAGTACCCCTAACAATTCCTAGGAATTAAATGTAATTGAAGTACTTCTGTCATTTCTACAGTAGTTTACAAAGTTGATCAGAGTATCTAGGAACATTTAGTCAGTAAATCATCCTGTTCCTGTTTCCCTGGGGTATAAATATGACGTAGCACAGAGGCCATTTCTCTTATCCACTCTTCAACATGGGAAAGAGAAATGAACACACCATTCAAGTAAGGCAGATGTGTGTCGACCTTCACAAGTCAGCAATGGCTACAAGAAAATAGCCACTCGCCTGCACCTGCCCATATCTACTGTCAGAGGAATCATTAAGAAGTTTAAAACAACTGGAACAGTGGTAAACAAGCCTGGACGAAGACGCAAGGTTATTTTGCCACCACGCACAATTAGGAGCATGGTAAGAGAAATAGAAAGTTCTCCAAAGCTCACTGTTAAAGAATTGCAACAAATGGTTGCATCTAGGGGTCACAAAGTCTCCAAAACAACCATAAGGCGCTATCTATATGCCAACACGCTGTTTGGGAGGCATGCACGGAAAAAACCTTTTCTCACTCACAATCATAAACGCAAATGTCTGAAGTTCGCTAAGTTGTACTGGGACTTCAACTAGGACCATGTGCTTTGGTCAGATGAGACCAGATGCCAGAGCTTTTTGGCAACAAACACTCAAAGTGGGTCTGGTGGAACACAAAAGATGCAGAAAAGCACCTCATGCCCACTGTGAAGTATGGGGGAGGATCAGTGATGCTGTGGGCCTGTTTCTCTTCCAGAGGCCCTGGAAACCTTGTTAGGGTGCATGGCATCATGAACGCTTTGAAATACCAGGACATTTTAAATCAAAATCTGGTGGCCTCTGCCCGAAAGCTGAAGATGGGTCGTCACTGGGTCTTTCAGCAAGATAATGACCCTAAACATGTGGCCAAATCTACACAGGAATGGTTCACCAGACGCAGAATGAAGCTCTTCCCATGGCCATCTCAGTCCCCAGACCTCAACCCCATTGAAAACCTGAGGAGTGAGCTGGAGAGGACCCAGGTCGCTGGATGATTTAGAGAGATTGTGCAAAGAGGAATGGTCAAGTTCCCTCTTTCTGTATTTTCCCATCTTGTGAAACATTATAGGAGAAGATTAGGAGCTGTTTTGTTGGGAAAAGGGGGTTTTACAAAGTATTAACATCAGGGGTACTAATAATTGTGGCACACATGATTTGATGAAAAAGATTTATTTCTTAATGTGGTATTTTTTTCCCACTGAGGAAATGCACTCGAATTAAAGGTTTGATTTTCCTCTTTTTTCATTCTGGTCCTATATTATTTAGAAAAAACTGAATGTATTAGAAGCTAAAGATCACATCTTAACCAGGGGTGCCAATAATTATGGAGGGCGCTGTAACATCATGAAAAGATTCAGAGAATTCAGAGAAATCTCTATGCAAGGCTCAAGGCCAGAAACCAATATTGAAAAACTGTGATCTGTCGGCATTAAATTCAAAATGAGCATATATTTACAAAAAAACAATAAAATTTCATCTGATATGCTGTCTTTGCGCTATTTTCAATTAAATATAGGGATTAAATGATTTACATATGATAGAATCATTGAGTGTCCAAGGGGCTCAACTCCAATGAATTAGAGGTCTGCATATCTTTTAACAAAAAGGGAACTTTCTTGTAATTTCAGCCAAAAGTATCCCAATTACACACTTGTAAAAATAAATAAAGTAAAAATATATGGGTCATAACATTGGCGCAAAAAAAAAAAATCCCTCTCTTTAAATATTGTGTTCCTTAGAGTTGGGTGCTTTGGAACTTAAGAAAACAATAAAATTTTGCTTTTATTCACAGTTTACACTGCATCCCAACCTTTTGGGGAATGGGGTTGTAATTAAAAACAATACCTCAATGTCACTTCATCGATCAAAAATTACATTGGAAAGACAAAGAAAACTGGCAATAGAAAAGCTGTTCAAAAGCATCTTCTTCCCTTCAAACATTATTGGTCTGGAGTATTTAAACTTGATGGCTGCAAAACAGAACAGCATCATTGGTTATGTGTGTAGTGGTGCTGAAATCTCAATTTTACATACTTTTGTCAGTGTCAAGTAGTGTAACCTGTTTTACATAATGCAAATGGGAAATATGACTTGGCTGTGGCTTGAAAAAATTTCAGTCAAAAGATTTTTCTTTGCTTTAATCCCTGGTACTGGTCATGTTACATTGGCGTAGTGGGTACAACAACGTAAGGAGAAGTAGTAACTTCAATGACGGTGTGTCCAATCCAGCTTGTCGCGATCTTTTAAACGTAATATTTTCTTAAATTTATTGTATTCATTGGTGTCGGTTACAGTCGCTCTCATAGATACAATCAAAGCGGCCACCACAACTGCTTCTGTTCAAGCGAACCAACTCATGAATTCTTCCGGTTTTCTTGAAAATACTGAAACATAATAGTCCCGGCGCCACTTCCACCGAGTACATAAATAGTCCATCACACGCATAAATGAGCGTGGCGCATTCAATTCCACTTTTTTGTATCAGTTTCTGCGCATACAAGATCCAACAGCAGCAAAGTATTCAGTTTCTGTTGCACTGTCTCAATGCCGAAATTCCGAGACCCATGTATTTACAATGCACAGACCAGTAAATAGAAGTGAAGTCAATGCCCGGCCAGCCAGGCAGCCAATCGTCGGCAAACCAATCATTGAAGTTCTTCCCCACTGGCAAACAAATCACTGAACAGCCAGCCAAATAATCATCGGCCAACGAATCTTTGAAGTGCTTCCCATCCGGCCGACCAATCGATGATGTTCTTCCCCGCCGGCCAGCCAATCGTTGAACTTGATCACTCAGGCAGTCAGTCACTCACTCACTCACTCACTCATTCAGATATTCAGCGACATTCGCGTTTATAGCAGCTGCTCGGCCCAGCCCAAAAAATGACGTTATGCATCTTTCTCTAAACTTAAAGGACCAGTGTGTAATATTAGTCATGGTTTATTAGCAAAATCTGAGTATACCACCTATTAATATGTTTACATAAGTGTTTAATCGCTATAAAATAAATTTGTTTGGTTTCTGTAGCCTTATAATTATGCTTTTATATATACATACACTACCGCTCAAAAGTTTGGGATCACTTGCAAATTTCTTGGTTTTCCTAAGAAAAATATATTTTCATGCTTTTCACCGACATTTTTTTTTTCCATTTCACAAACATTTTTATCCATTTCACAAAAGATTAAAATTAATCAGATGATTTTCCAAGAATGATCTACATTTTTGCATAGAGGCCTATTATCAGGCAGCTGTCAGTCCTCTGCATCAATCTCCTGGTATGGCTGCTAATCCAAGTTAAACATTTTATGAGGCTAATCGATTATTAGAAAACCCTTCTGCAATTGTGTTGCACTGCTGAAAACCGTTGAACTAATAAGGGAGTGCAAAAGGGAGGATGGCATTCTTGAGGTTGGTTTAGTACCTGAAGCATCAGCAGTTGTATGTTTGTTCACAGGTTCAAAATGGCCAGAAAGAAAGAACTTCCTGTAGAGACCCATCAGTCAATTGTAGTGCTAAGAAAAGAAGGCTATTCAATGCGAGTCCATGCAGTCAACTACTCTCTTCAGAGAGCAGCACAAACTGGCACTTACAAGGACAGAAAAAAGGAGTGCAAGAAGACAAATATCTGAGAGTGTGTAGTTTAAGACAAAGTCGCCTCACATGTTGTCAGCTAGCAGCTGAGCTGAATAGTTCCTGTCAAACACCAGTTTCAGTATCAGCAGTGAAGGTGTTTTTTTTTTGATGAAGGCAAAGTTTGAAGTACATATGCAACATTTTCCATTAAAATCATTATTTCTAACTCAGACAATGTCAACATGTTCTGTTCATTTGCTATATTTCCAATTCAGATTAATTTCATGTGTGTTTTCATGGAAAACAAGAAAATTTCCAAGTGATCCCAAACATTTGAGCAGTAGTTTATAGCAAGGGCCTTGCTTTACAGATGTCACCATCTTGCACCGCCATGTGGGTTCAGCAGCCCGACCGGACAATCCAGCCAGCTAGAGAACGTGTTTCGCTTGGATAAATCCCAGTCATGGAAGACGCCATTTCTGCAAAAGTGTTTTGGTCTTTTTGCCGATGGGAGGGGTGAGTGAGTGAGTGAGTGAGTGAGCACTACAGTTTAGAACCTGAACGCTGGATGTTACTGTTTTCCCCCCATTTTACACACTGGTCCTTTAAGTGCTTGATTTATGCACTTAAATTTTATTCATTATGCATTCTATGAGTCTAGTGGTTAATGTTTTCATATCAATCACATTCATTCTATATTTCAGAGGGTTGTTATTTAATTGTTTCAAATGGAGGTTGTGATGAATGTGAAATATATGAACTGTCAGTTCAGGGAAACAGGAAAGTCCATTTGTTCAGAGTTAGGTGTGTCGTACTCAGTACATTGGCAATGCTGTCTTCTCTGTTATTGATTTTCTTGGTTACCTCAGGTCTTTGTGCATTGCTATCATTTTCACTGCTTTCTAAGTTATGCTTAATGAAATTTGAAACAGCCCCGCCTTACACCTCCTCATTGGTTTTGGGTGGACAGTTGTTTGGATATTGAATAATGCTAGTATTTGTTTTTCCACGGTTAGGGTGGATGTAACATTCCAGAGAACAAAGGGGACATCCCCGCAAATTTCACACTCTAAATTGGCCATTGGTGTCAGGAAATCCTGTACAATTCCTGCTATGAACTGACAAACAGTCTAGGGTGCGTTCCTGACCCTTTCCCACTGAATGCTGGAATAAGCTCAAGCCCTGTGAAGCTATTATTATTATTTTATTATTATGATTATATCACAAGCATAAAGAATGCATTCTCTTTCAGTGGCAATATAGTTAACATTTAATCAGTGGGTGAAATATGGACATCTCATATTCGCCTGAATTTTTTTTTTTTTTTTTAACATTTTGATGGAAGGTCAATGGGCAGATTATTTGGCCAGCCTCTAATTGTCATCTCAGTTCCACAGCTGGGAAGACAGATTCATGGGAATTATTTTCTTAAAATTAGCTTATCAATGAACAAGACAATAGCTGAAATGCCAGTAGACAGTAATATCTATCCCTGAATTACCGAAGGACACAAAGAGATTGGTGTGTAATGTGTCCCATATTGTGTAAGGTGTCAAATACTTATGGAATAATGGTCAGAAAAGAGCTAATACAGTTTAACACCACAACAGTCTTTAAATGACAGTGAGTAGACACCAGTGGCGGCCGGTGAACTAGCGATAGGGGAGGCTCAAACCCACCCCTTGAAAATAATGATTGGTCATGACCTGTTTTCAATCATTCATTTAAATTACCATTACAAAATCTCCGATAACTCCCAACATTATCAGGTGTGGTCAGTTTTCATTAATAACGCGCATCTGTCAATGCATCAGCTTAGTGGTATATTTACGTCCCCCTGCTGTAGTCAGCAATCATTCGATCAACGCATGTATAAGAGATTCTCGCATGGAATTGAAGTCCTTGTGCATAGAGGTTTATCAGTTTCACCTACGTTATGACTCCAGACTTCTCACGCTTTTCTTTACTCAGGGGTTGGAAGAAATGCGTGTTTCATTAATGCTTAAATGCAACCCCAATTCTGAAATAGTTGGGACGAAGTGTAAATTGTGAATAAAATCTAAATGCAATGACTTTCAGATCACATGAGCCAATAGTTTATTTACAACAGAATATAGATAACATTTCAGATGTTGAAACTGAGACATTCTACATTTTTATCCACAAAATGAGCATACTTCAAACTTCCTGGCTGCAGCAGCTCTCAAAAAAGTTGGGACACAGGCAAAAAAGGGCTGAAAAAGCAATCAATATATAAGAGAATTTGCTGAAAGAACAGTTAGCAAGCAGTGACGTGCAGTAGAGGTTAGTTTGGTGTGGCAGAAACCACCCCTTTGCCTGATTAGCAATGATACGATTAACTAGTTTAGTAAGACGATTCGGTTGAATGACGGGCCAGTTTAAGTTTACGCGGCATTATTGCTCAGTACATCAAAGCTGAAATGCTCAACAACAGATTTGGGCGTACTTGCTTCCAGGAAGCCGAAGCAATGTCATCAAAAAATATTAACACAGTTTGACTTATGCAGAGTTCAATGCTTAATCAATAGCCTATATAATGTATATTTTCCTTCAAATACGCGCTTTTACACCCAAACAAAAAGCGGACGTCTATTTTCAGTCTTCTTTCTTAATCCGATTAACAAAATGTTTAAACGATACACAGAATTACCGAGAGAATTTTTCCTAATTTATTATTCAGATTTCCATCCTTGCAGTCTCGAATGGCAGCGTATATGTGAATGAAGTCATTATCTCCTCTATCAGTATCAGGCTTCCTACAGGCTTAGTCTTAATTGTTTTCCTTGTCAATCAGGAATAGTATATGGGAACAGGTTCACAAAATCCTGTGATAAAAGTTTGGGTCACTGCCTCACCTCACCGTGCATCTCTGGCTTCCTGTAAGCGAATACTCGCAAATCTGCAATTTCGTGAGCATTTCAAGTTCGATGTAGCCTACTGAGCAATAACGCCGCGGAAACTTAAACTGCCGAATAGTCATACTAAACTAGTTAATTGTCCGATTGCTCATCAAGCAACGGGGAGGTATCTGCCTCACCAAACTAACCTCTGACTGCACGTCACTGTTAGCAAGTAATCAAGAAAACTGGCATCAGGTGTGTAACATGATTGGCTAAAAAAGGGGATGTCACAGAAATACTGAGTCACTCAGAATTAAAGATGGCCAGCTGCTCTCCGTAGGCTTGTGTGAAAAAAAATTGTGTAATACTTCAAAAACAATGTTCCTCAATGTCAAATGGCAAAGGCTTTGAAGGTCTCTTCATCGACAGTGCATAACATCATGCAAAAGATTCAGAGAAACTGGAAAAAAAATCTCTGTGCGTAAGGGACAAGGCTGAAGACCTTTATTGGATGCCCATGATCTCTGGGCCCTCAGGCGCCACTGCATCACTCACCGGCATGTCACATTACTAAATGGGCCCAGGAATACTTCAAGACACCACTGTCTATAAACACAGTCCGCCGTGCCATCCACAGATGGCACCTAAAACTCTATCATGCAAAAAGGAATCCATTGTTGAGCATGATCCAGAGGCGCCGCCGTGTTCTGTGGGCCAAGGATCATTTAAAATAGACTGTAGTGTGAGGTCCAAGGCCGTCAAAATGGCTGCAAACCAAAGAACAGCCATTTTAACTGGATTTCCCAGAATTCCAAAAGCGTTCTCTCTAATGCAATAAAACTAATGAGTAAAAGAGTTAAAGATTAACTACTTTCTGTTCCATAATTACTTTTCTTGCCTATAGACGCATTTATTCAAGAGATGACAGTGGAATTTCTTTTGTTTCAACATCTTTGACTTTTGGAAAAACAAAAAGGCGACCAGCTTCCCTTTTTACTATTTTTCCGGATCTACGAAGTTTCTGCATTTTATATCGTGCATCATTGTGCCGTGAAAAGCAGACACTGTTTCCTGTCCGCGGATGAACTCTGAAAACAAAGGGACCACGCCCAAAGCCTTCACTCAGACACTAGACGAACTTGATCACTCACTTGGTAGTGATCAAATGTAAGGCAATTTGCATCTGGGCAGATTTAGCTAGAATAGAAAACGTGCGATTCTATGCTAATTGTTGATGCTTAAACGTAATAAATACTGTATACTTTGAGCTGTGTTTTTCTTTGCTTTATGTTTTAATGTACTTGATCTTTTAATGTACTGGATCTTTAAATGTACTGGATTTTACTGTTGTACTGGATAAAAATTTCTCTTACATACCGAAGTTATCTGGAAATTGCAGATACTTACTCTATATTGCTGCATTGCTGAGCTGTTAAATATCCGATCTGTGAGTGAGTTAATTTGACCTGCAGATTGTTTTTTTTACATTGTTGCTGTGCTCTTTGTAAATCATTGGAACTCTTGAGAGTGTGAACTGAATTGGGACGTTTGTCTTGTCTGACTGATTGTTCAGCCCGCTGTGGCTTGCTACTCAATCTCATTAGACTTTGCCTGCACCTTCGGTAACACTTTATAATAAGGGTACAAATAATGTGGTTAAGTAATACTGAACTAATGTAAGACTCATGATGACTTAATGCATGAATTAATGTCGGTTGTATAATGAATTCCTGTTGTATATCATTAAATAATGATGAAGTCACCATGCCTTTATGTGATAAGTTAAGCACTTAATATATCATCAGTTAAGGGATGTTAATTCACTGTTACTTCATACATTAATTACTTATGCACCCAAATTAGCTGGATATCTTGGAAACACTTATTAATTAATGAGCAACTAATATGCTTAAGTAATGCTGACCTAATAGTGGTGATTGAATGCATGAAATGATGCAGGATGTATCTTGGATTTTATTTGGGGTGAGGATAGGGGATGAACCCAAATAATAATAAAATAACAACAAGGATGACAATGGTAATAATAATAATAATACTAATCATCATCATAATTTCCGCTCACCCTGAAATACAACCCCAATTCCGAAATAATTGGGACAAAGTGTACATTGAGAATAAAATCAAAATGCCAATGAATTTCAAATCACACAGCATTTTACTCACAATAGAACAGAGATAACATAGCAAATGTTGAAACTGAGGAATTTTACAATTTTATCCACAAAATAAGCACATTTCAAATTTGATGGCTGCTACAGGTCTCAAAAAAGTTGGACACAGGGGCCTGTTTACCTTGTGTAGCATCCCCTCTTCTTTTTAACACAGATTGGAGAAATCTGGGCATTGAAGAGACAAGTTTCTTGAGTTGAGCCACTGGAATTTGATCCCACTCTTTTTTAATACAGGCTTCCAGCTGCTGGAGAGTTTTAGGTCTTTTTTGACTGACTTTTCATTTAATTATGCGCCAAATGTTCCCAATCGGTGAAAGATCAGGACTGCAGGCAGGCCAGTTCAGCACACAGACTCTTCTCCTAAGAAGCCATGCCATTGTAATAGCTGCAGTATGTGGTTTTGCATTGTCCTGCTGAAATACACAAGGACTTCCTTGGAATAGATGTCATCTGGAGGGGAGCATATGTTGCTCTAAAACCTTTAGATACCTTTCAGCATTCATTGTGCTTTTTAAAACCTGCAAGTGTCCCACACCATATGCACTAATGCATCCTCATACCATCAGAGATGCTGGCTTTTGAACGGAACGCTGATAACAGGAGGGGTGGTCTTTCTTCTCTTTAGCCCGCAGGACACAATGCCCATGATTTCCAACAAGAATGTCATATTTGAACTCGCCTGACCACAGGATACATTGCCACTGTGCTACAGACCAGTTTAATTTAGCCTCGGCCCACAGAACACGGCGGCACTTCTGGATCATGCCCAACAATGGCTTCCTTTTTGCATGATAGAGTTTTAAGTGGCATCTGTGGATGGCATGGTGGACTTTGTTTACAGACAGTGGTTTCTTGAAGTATTCCTGGGCTCAATTAGTAATGTCAATGACAGAATCATGCCGGTGCATGATGCAGTGGCGTCTGAGGGCCGGAAGATCACGGGCATCCAGTAAAGGTCTTTGGCCTGGTCCCTTACGCACAGAGATTTTTCCAGTTTCTCTGAATCTTTTGATGATGTAATGTACTGTCGATGATGAGACCTGCAAAGCCTTTGCAATTTGACATTGAGGAACTTTGTTTTTAAAAGTATTCCACAAATTTTTTTATGCAAGCATGTATGGGTTGGAGAGCCTCTGGCCATCTTTACTTCTGAGAGACTCGGCCTCTCCTTGACATCCCATTTATAGCCAATCATGTTACACTCCCAGCTCCGGCGTCAGGGGGTCAATTAGGGGGGCAATGCCCCTCCACCCCTGCCTCCTTGCCCCCATTTGCTGTCAGAGGAGTTTTTTCCTGCTGAAAAAAATTTTGGGACGAGACATAATTTGTTTTTTTGTATTAATTCATATTCAGTTAATTTAATCAGTAAAATTGAAAATGGCAGTGGATATTTTGCTGTGAACCGGTTTTACATTGGCCATTTGGCCGTGACCTCCGGTACACATGCGCAGTAGCAGGGACGGATTATGGATCGTCTGGGCCCCAGGGCAAAGAGTTCAGGGAGGACCCCCCTCCCAAAAAAAGTAAAAAATTAAAATATCAAAAACGCCAAGAAGACTATTTTTGCAGGGCTAAATCCATCCGGTTAGTAACATTGCACAACCTAGTGTGCTGGTTCGAACATGAAGAAATTGAAGCATCGGTATGTTGCTTTTCGTCTTTCCCAAAGAAGACAACTACAGCCTGGCACATTAAACCACTAACTTCTCAACAGCCAGGGCTCTGTGTGTAACCAGAGTTAAATGGAAACCAGCAGAAAGACTGTTTAAAGGGTAGCTATATGCACCTGGCCAACGACGAAGTTGTCATTGATGTTATGTTTGAGATCCGTGCTGGGTCACGGTTAGCGATCACACTCCATGTGTATCGTGCTAGAGTCCACCTCTTCTAAGTGTACTAGTGTATCATACCCAGGTATGAAAAACCGATCAAACCGGACTTTGGGAATCAAGTGTACTTGGATACAGTATGGGCTGCCTTGTGTGAGTAGGCCCTTAGTGAGGTCAGCAGCCCTTGTAGTCAAAGGACTGGGGGCCACTCATAGTCCATGAGGCCGCCCCCCCCCTCACACAACCACGCCCACCCTTACCAAGGGCCAAGGGTGGAGGTGATTTCAGCAGGCCCCACGGCTGGCGAGCTGTGGGGCCCGCTGAAAGCACCCTCACTCAGGGCCCTTGGTTAGTCAGAGGCGTAATCAGAGGGCCCTTCAAAAGTACTCCCCCCTCCTCCGGAGGACCCCTGGTAGTCAGAAGTCAGAGGACCGCCACCCCTAATCCATTTTCATAAAGGGCCCTATAGCAGGGCTGGGGGCCCTGGTAGTCAGAAGGCCTACTGAAAGGCCCCCCCTTCCCCAAGGGCCCTTAGTAGCCAAATGTCAGAGGGCCCCCCTCCCTCCCTGTTTTCATCAGAGGCCCTGTAACAGGGTCAGGGGCCCTGGTAGTCAGAGGATCCTAGAGAATTGAGGCCCTCTGAAATAAAAATGTACTGTTGATAGCCATCGCTGTTTTGGGCTACGCCCCCCCCCCCCTCCCCAGGGCTCCTGGACCTCAAGGGCCCCTGGGCGCTGGCCCCGCTGGCCTGTTTCTGTAATCCGTCCCTGGCAGTAGTCACTGTAAAATGGTAAAATGGTAATTTAAACAGGTCATGACCAATGATTATATTCAAGGGGTGGGTTAGAGCCTCCCCAATCGCCAGTTCACCGGCCGCCACTGGTGTCTACTCACGGTCATTTAAAGATTATTGTGGTGTTAAGCTGTATTAGCTCTTTTCTGACCATCATTGCCTAAGTATCTAACGCCTTACACAATATGGGACACTTTACACACCAATCTCTTTCTGTCTTTCAGTAATTCAGAGATAGATGATACTGTCCACTGGCATTTCAGATTGTTCGTTGAAAAGCTAATTTTAAGAAAATAATTCCTATCAATCTGTCTTCCCAGCTGTGGAACTGAGGTGACAGTTAGAGGTTGACCAAATAATCTGCCCATTGACCTTCCAACAAAATAAATGAATAAATAAATAAATTCAGGCGAATATGAGATGGCCGTATATCACCCACTGATTAAATGTTAAATAAATTTCCACTGAAAGAGAATGCATTCTTTATGGTTGTGATATAATAATAATAATAGGTTCACAGGGCTTGAGCCTATTCCAGCATTCAGTGGGAAAGGGTCAGGAACGCACCCTAGACTGTTTGTCAGTTGGTAGCAGGAATTGTACACGACTTCCTAACACCAATGGGCAATTCAGAGTGTGAAATTTACAAGGATATCCCCTATGTTCTCTGGAATGTTACATCCACCATAACCGTGGAACAACAAATATTGGAATTATTCAATACCAATACCAATACCAATGGGCAATTCAGAGTGTGAAATTTACAAGGATGTCCCCTATGTTCACTGGAATGTTACATCCACCATAACCGTGGAACAACAAATATTGGAATTATTCAATAGCCAAACAACTGTCCACCCAAAGCGAATGAGGAGGTATAAGGCGAGGCTGTTTCAAGTTTCATTAAGCATAACTTAGAAAGCAGTGGAAATGATAACAATGCCCAAAGACCTGAGGTAACCAAGTAAATCAATAACAGAGAGGACAGCATTGCCAATGCACTGAGTTCGATACACCTGCTTCTGAAGAAATGGACTTTCCTGTTTCCCTGAACTGACAGTCCATATATTTCACATTCATCACAACCTCCATTAGAAACAATAAAATAGCAACCATCTGAAATTTTGGATGAATGTGTTTGATATGAAAATATCAACCGGTAGACTCATAGAATGTATATAAATCAAGCACTTAAGTTCAGAGAAAGATGCATAATGTCATTTTTTGGGCTGGGCCGAGCAGCGGTCAGGCCACTATAAGTGACTGACTGACTGACTGACTGACTGATCAAGTTCAATGATTGGCTGGCCGGCAGGGAAGAAGTTCAGCGATTGGTTGGCCAGATGGGAAGCACTGTAACGATCCGTTGGCCGATGATTGGCTGGCTGATCAGCAATTGGTTTGCCGGTGGGGAAGAACTTCAATGATTGGTTGGCCGACGATTAGCTGGCTGGCTGGCCGGCTGGGCATCGAATAGGTTGAATAGGGGAATTAAAAACACATTTCGACCATTGAAAAGATTCCTTCATGATAGATTTGTATGATGTGTTACATTCCTCCATCTCCCTTTCGAATTTCGTAGCCGGTACCAGGATTATTTCCTTAATCTTCCTATTGAGTCTCGCAACCGATACGAGAGAAGGCAGGTACAATGAAGGGACTTGGGATACACTATCATCAGAGGTGTATATTAAAGAAGTACATGCACTTCATTACAGTACTTAAATAGTTTGAGGATTTATGCTATACTTGAGTTTTTTTTTTTTAAACCTGGACTTTTACTGTAGTACATTTAAAAGAGAAAAAGTATACTTTCACTTCATAACTTTGACACAAGCCACTTTTTTACTCATTACAAATTAAAAGATGAATGCAATTCATCATTTCAGAATAATCTGGATTTGGCATGTTTGAGAAGAAGAACGGTGCTCGAGAGGGTATCTTTGTGCTGATGTGTCCGCCAAGGGACATGGAGCTGCAAATTTATGCGCGCAGTTACAATATTCTACCACTGGATGAAACTCTCGGATCAGTTATTGAATATTCACAAGCAAGCTGAGTTAGAACACAGTTTAGAAAATGGACGAGTTCACTCCAATCCATGTTTTTCAGGAGTTGCCTTAACCCCTTTGTGCAGAAGCCAAATTTGGCTATTTATGGGTTACCCACTTTAATGCTGTATAATTCAAGATTTAAGCTTCATAAAGAGGAAAAATGTGGCTCAATTCAGAAAAGACACTTACAGCATTTAGAATTACATAGTATTTCAGTTTATTTTCATGATTTTGGTCGAGAAAATGAGCTGCAAACATAAAAAATCTTCATGAGAATTCACCATTGAAATTGCAAAAAAATAATTGAGGATTGAAAAATGCTGGGGCTTAAAACTATACATTTCTGGCATCATAAACTCCTTGACCACAAGTAGAATGCATCTTCAACATTACATTCTAGATTACCTAAATGCTATTAGCCAAATTATACAGCTATCCAAGTGTCTCCCCGAAGTCTCAAAATGATGTCCTGTCAAATCATAAAAAAATCATGTATATAACACAAATAAAGTTTTAAGGCATGAAATTTAATATGAACAAATGATTTTCTGGTTGAGTTTAGTGTGAATTTATCAATCTCAGTGCAGTTGAATATCAGTGGTCACCAGTAACCTCTCCAAACACAAAACATGCCTTTTCTCCATGATAAAGTTTAGAGTTTTGGCCATTTTTCTTCAAAGCCAGCACAAACACGCATTAAATAAACTGCTTATTAAATGGTCAGAACATTCACCCTGTAATGGAAGATACCAGTCTCCTCTTCTAAGCTCACGAACCCATTTCAACACTTATAAGGAACAAGTACAACTCACTAACTCAGTAATATCTGAATTTAGGGCTGGGCGATATGGATTAAAACTCATACCCCGGTATTATCTGTCTGACTGGCGGTATACGGTATGAAAACGATATTTCATACAGAGCAAGAAAAGTGATTCATTTTACTCAACATCATCAGAATATCAAAACCTATAAGACTTGGACCACATACAAAACCTTACAGATTTTCTTTCTCTGCTCAAGAAGGCACAGCGGTGAAAATAAATGTAAGCAGCATATCTTTTCTGATGGAAAGCGATACACAGTTATGTAAAATCAAATCTCTACAACAATAGTCTATACTTTGTACAAATAGGCATAATTCTGCTCATACAGCGCTCCAGAGCTGTGCAAATAAAACAGTAAAGAGCACTGAAGTAGCTACAGGCCAACCCTGAATGAGAACCTAGGCCTTATGTTTCACATGAAAAGAGATTCAAATAAAAATACCAAAAATGGTTAATTGATACCTAAATGTGTACCTCTGCTCCTGCAGAGCTGTGAGCAAGTCAAAAATGTAAAAGGATTCAATAGGCCTACCCTGGCTAAGAACACAGGTCTGCGGCTGTGCATGAACACAGATTTAAATAAGGGGAAAAAATAATTCAAGAATAATCAAGTGGCAACTGAAGACACGGCGTCTCTCCCCCATGCGATCCAACAAGCGCTACATCAGGGCTACCAACTTTCTGCGCATTCTCATGCATATGGCGTTGGTCACACGCATTTTGAAGGCATATTCACCGAAGTCAGCAACTGTTAAATCAGTGCGTACATTTGAGATTCTTACGCATAATTTAAGTCCTTGTGCATGGCAGTTTATTTCCCTTCCATAACGGTGAATTTCACCAACACGGAAAGCAATGACGACTCTGGACCTCTTGCACTTTTTAAAATTGGGGATTAAAAGCAATGCATTTGTTTCACGATCGTTTTTATTGTTTGAATGGAATAAGACTATTCGAAATGTCTTTATGCCATTCCATGGCTTCCAATTCCCGAGTAAAGAAGGAAATCGATCATGACTCCCGAATTCTATGTCACTTTTGGGAAAATGAACCGTAATGCACGTGAAACTGATTAACTATCGTGCAAAACGACTGTAATTCTGCAAGAGAATCTCTAAAATGCGCATTAACTGAATAATCGCTAACTACAGCACTGGAACGTGCTAATAAGAAGCGCGAGACTCGCGCGGAATGCGTGAGAGTTGGCAGCTCTGGCAACACTCAGTAGGAAAAGATAATTTAATTATACATAGGTCTTTGCACTAGCACTTAGCTACGGTAATTTTTTTTCCAGCGAGAGCAGCATTTTAGAATTCTTTAGCGAATGACGGTAATTTCGGAGCCAAATACGTAACGTTACACCTGTTTTTGCAGCACGGTCACGCAACTGGCTGTAAAACAAAAAGAGACAGCTGTCCGATTGGAAAATGTTAACGAACGAAAGCACGTACTTGTCACCAGAATTACCCTCATTCGCTGAAGAGCTCTGAAATATCGTCGCCGAGTGCCGGTGCATAGTCCTAATTATAATTAAATTATTCTTCTGCACTGAACTGAATGTAGCCCATTATTTTGTCGCCGTTAGATTGCATGGGGGAAAGCCGTGTCTTCAATTGCCATTTGACTTTTCTTGTATTGGAAAACGTTTTAAGAAAGGAAAACCATCTAGAATTAGCCAAGACTGTTGTCAATAATGGGATGGATATTTTCCCCCGAATTTTCAGGTCTAGCCCCGGCCATTACGAGTTGTCTCGCAGTCGGCAGTCAACGTGTTAAGTGGCAATATTTCAAGTGACAAAGGGCGCTTAATAAAATAAGTGACAATTTAATAAACAGTGGACAAAAAAGAAGAGACCAGTAAAGTTAAAGAGAACTGCAACAAGCCATCTCACGCAACCTGTGATGGACAGGCTATACATCGCAATACATCCATGTTTTGAAACAACTTGCTTGCGACTGGTTTTACACATAGATATATATATTTAGAACACTAGATTGCTGATGTCGTCATATTTACATTATCCAAAGTGAAGCACCCGGCCGCCATATTGATACACCCAACTTCTTCATAAAAATGAATGGTTTTCTATGAGGCCAATTTCAAATAAGTCGACACAAGCGAGAAAATGCTGAGATGTGCGACTGCCTTTTGTAGCAATATTTATTTGAAGAGCTGTAATAAAACGTTTCATGCGAAAGTTAAAGTATAAACGCAAAGTTGTCACTTCAGTAGAAAAAAAATCTCGTTTCGTGCTAGCTAGCTAATTAGCCGTCCCATTGACTTGAACAGACCGCTGACTGAAAGCGAACGCTCACGATTGATAACGGTCACCAGCGAGGTACCTTGGCATCGCGGGGACTGCATTGACTTAGTGGTAAATAAAATTTAAAAGGTGGCTAGCAAGCTAGCTAGCTACTTGTCCTTGACATTCAACGACAATACTTATTACCCGCATAATATTTCAAACAGTGGACAAGTCGCTTTGTCTGTTTTATACAGAGCTCCAAAAGACAAGGAGGGGAGAAAGGTTTCACTAGCGCTTCCTTTTATCAACGTTAGCCATATGATTCAATATAAATAATTCGGTTGATGTCAAATAGTCAACCAGGGTAACGTTACAATGAAGTGAGGAAACCAGAGTGTAATTTGATAACATATACGGACATTCAACGACGTTTCTTATAACGGCGATAACTACCAAGCAATTATCTTATCAGAGTTAAAAGCCTGTGTCGCGTTAAAGTCACTACTCTGCAGCACTTTAACGTTGACATCGAGTCACATTTCGATCTTCCCTTTAGTAAGTATGCCGCTTTCCATCCTCCGAAAAGCACATATTTAGGGAGACAAAATGTTGCTGTGCACAGCGATACCAAAATAACACCGCCATACTACTGTCTGCTAAGTCGCTGGCCTCTACCGGCAGTCATGTTCATGGAAACTGTGTGACGGGGAGCGCACCTGCACACGCAAGGGGCGGAGCTTGAAGGCCCCGAGCATTGAAAGCTGTCTGAAAACGCCTGATCGGAAAGCAGCGGAGTGGGCGACGTACACATAATAATATAATAAATAATAAAACACCGGTATGGGGGTATTGTCTCAAATTCATACCTCCTTCAAAATTATACCGGTGTAAGTCATAAAACCGGGATACCGCCCAGCCCTATCTGAATTCTGAAATATACCTTATTTTAACAGAACAGACATTCCACTTTCAAGGAACAATCCATTGCCTCCCTGGATTCAAAAGAAACGTGCAATGAACGTACCAGGGGGTCCACCCAAATGCACGGGCAGTTCGCGTTTTAAACAGGAAAAAAACCTCGACATTCGACTTTGTTGAGTACGTATACATTCCAAAAAAAAAAAAAAAACCAAAGAAGCAGCCTCACCTTTTTCATGAATCCCTCCTCCAGAGACCGATGTATCCAGCAGCAGGAACCCACCGGTCCTTTTTCATTCGAAATAATTCCAATTGACTATATCCTTATCTCATTTAAATCCTGTAAATGTAACTGAACACTTCAAGGCCAGTTTTGCGAACGTGTTTTCTATAAATCGCGTTTATTTCAGCCGCATAATGTGCACAACGTAGACAGGATACAACCGAGCCTGCTGATACGCATAGGCTTGCATGCTCTGTGTTTGTCCAATCAATGTGTTTCGCTTACTCTAAAATGTTTAAACACTCGAGAATTGGATGAGAAACGAGCCAATCAATCCATTGTTACCAGGGTAGCTTCACGAGGGCATGAAGTGTAACTCTACAATTACGCAAAAGAGCCTGAGTGTATGATTGAGTGATTGGCTATCAACGCCAGTGCTCGGGAGGATATTAGGAAGCGCTGAATTTGTCAATGAAGGAATCTACGCTTAAATCCACGGTAGGGAACTACGAATTTTTTTGTATGTGACGACTGTAATTAACGGTAGAATGTGATTGAATCAATACCATGTCGATTTTTTTGCCTCAGAAAACTGATTTTTCTGAACCACTGATTGGAATACTGTTGGCTTACTGCGGCTAAACTGGTTGCGACAGAGGATAACGATTTTTTCTGTGTCAAGATATCGTTTTTTTAAACTGCTGGATCGATACTATGGGCAAGGATACTGACCAGTTTGCACATCAGGCTTAGCTGAGGAGTTTAATTCATGCAGCTCTTGAAAAACAGGGCGTGGAGTGAACTTCCCCATATTCAGAACTGCGTTCGAGGTCTGCTTGCTTATGAACATTCAATAACTGATTCGGGGGTGCCATCTAGTGATCGAGTACAGTAACAGTGTGCTTAAATTTGCAGGTCTATAGACGCAGGCGTCTACATCTGCAGAAAGGGGTTAATAAAACTCCTCAGCTAAGCCTGACATGCAAACTGTTCAATATACTTGCCCATAGTATCTAGCCAGCAGTTCAAAAAAAAAAAAAAATTATCTCTTGATACAGAAGTTATCGTTGTCCTCTGCACCTACTTCAGCTACAGTGAGCAAGTGGAATCCTAATTAGTAGTTAAGAAAAATTAATTTTCTGAAGCAAAAAGTTCGGCACGGCATTAATATTATGTAATTCTATGATTAATCATAGTCAATTATAATGCTTTTTAAAACCGCCAGTAAACTCAAAGAAGAGGAAATATATAAAGGAGAGACTCCCTGTTTGTTTTTTGAATACTGTATTTTTCATTCACCTGAAAATTGACTAGAGTGCACATGGAGAGAACAAAGAGTGGTTGCTTTGCTTCTTTCTATGCGTACTATGAAAATACTTTGTACTTATACTCGCACTTTTGATACTTAAGTATGTTCTTTCACAAAATACTTTTGGTACATTAAAGTACATTTAATGTGAGTTACTTTAAGACTTTTACTCAAGTAATTTTCTTTTGGTAGACTTCAACTTTTACCAATTTAACTTTCAGTAATGGTACTTCTACTTTTACTTAGTTTTTTTCCCTGTACTTTATACACCTGTGATAATCATATTAGTTGTGTGACAAAGTACAATACTCAGTCAGGCTGTAACCGTGACTTATGATAATTGTTCATGCTTTCTTTCCTGAGTTCTTGTATTTTATCTAATTTCTTTAAACATTGATTATATCTTTTTTTTTTTTTTTTTCCTGTCAACCATATTTGAGGTAAAATTGACCTAAATCGCTCACTTTGCAACACTTTTTTTTATCTGCAGTGGCTGAAATAAATACCAAACAATTTGCTATTTTGGGGCACTAACTTAGTTATTTCTCGGCCAATTCTCATGATCTTGAAAAGGCCCCGTAGTTGACACTAAGAGCTTTCAATAGGTCATAAATTCATTAAGATTCATTGCATTTTAATTTTTTTGGACACATACTTAACTATATTCAACCATCATCAATATTGTCAAATGCTTTATGTAAACACATGGCAACTCCTTCACTCAAACATATTTACAAAGCGGTTTCACTCAAACATATTTACAAAGCGGTTTCACTCAAAACTGTGGATTCTTTGTCCATTACATGCCCAAAGACGAAACATGGGGAAAAAAAGGAAACTATCATGGTTTTTGGAGGCAGGTGAGCTTTCTTTGTTTCTCTCGTCCGGGACGATATCGTTTTGCCCACAATCAGATTCTTTGGCCAGCTGGCATTAATTGTGGGCGGCGCCTGGACTCTATCTAAACCAAAGTTCCGCCTCACTGCCTTTGCTAGAGTGTCACTGTAACTATGCACAATAGCCGGTAAGGTCTCTAGCTCGAGAATTGTTTGAGGAATCAGTTTCAAAGAGGAAAGTGCTAGTTAGCAAGGGAATCTTTCTCTCTTGGTTTCTCTCTTTCTGTTCACCGTCTGGTGCCATATCTCGTTATCTTGGTAGCCGAGATTTTCCCCTTATTTCATTCCAGTCGTGCTAACGTTGCTTCCTTTTGTACCCAGACTAGATCTTTGTCCGTTGGAAGCGTGGGTCTCACTCTCCCTTTTTGTTAGTTTGTCTCTCTTATTTTGCTAAACTTCCTTTCGTTTCGGTCGCTGCTTTTGGCGTCTCGAAACGCCAGCCATCACAGAAACTTTGACATTCGTTCTTACACCCTCACTATATAGGAACTGCCATGTGTTCACGAAATTGACATCAAGTCTCCGATTAGCGCAACTGTAACGATAACTTTGTTTTATTACGATGCAGGAACATACATACATAATTTAACTGCTGTCTACATCTGCTGCTGCTGTCTCTCTCAAATTCACATTCACAAAATCAATAACTGCTATCCTTACTCTAGCTCTTTGTCTATTCAAATGTATAACTTGCTTTTGATACGTTTTCCTTACTCAAGACTCCCCCCCCCCCACCTCCCGCTCCGTCTCTCACTTACTCCCACTATCTCACTCGCACACTCTCACTCACTCTTTCACACTCTCACTCTCCCACTCCTACACTCACTCTCACACTCCCCCACTTTCCCCACCTACTTTGTACTGTAAATAACCTATCAGCTCCAGCTCATTACTAAACTTGCTCTTCATATAATTGCATGAGCTTTGCCTCCTTTAGAACCCTTTTCTTGGGCCCACATTCTCATACAGCACCCAGGTTGCACCCAGTCTTGTTTATTTGAATTTACATAGGCTTGCCTGTGGTTTGGTTCGGTTCGTCTAGCATGACAGAAATGTTGGTTTTTAGTGTAATGCAGCAGCTGGAGGCCACCAAGTTTGCTGCTCACATTGGCTTTGAAAGCGGAAGGAAGAAATTGGATTAGGAGGGATACTTTAATGATCTCAGAGGATTTCTCAACTTCTCCTGAGATTACTAGGAAAAGTAGTCAGAAGGAAGGGTGGCTGGAGTAGGGTGTAGTTGGGTCATGTTTGAGGAGGAAGAAGGAAATTAATTTACCACCATTTACATCAACTTTGACAGTACACAGAGGCTAAGGGGTTGGCTTTGCAATGTATATAAATGTGGGGCAAACTGATATAGAGGGAGAGACTCATATCAACTTGACACTTAGAAGCCCATCTTGAGAGATTCAAAAGCTACAGGTAAATAACTTTCATCTTCTGACTAAATATGCACTGATCGCATGATAGTTAATTTAAGCATAAATAACCATTTTTTTATATATAATATTTGAAGGCTTAAACTAAGATTTAACTCTCGTTTTGGCCCGTCAGAAATGAAGTGTGCTCAAGGCTTTCTTGTGTTGGGGCTGTGCCTGGCCTTTGCCTGCCAACTCTCTGCAGGTGAGCAAGACTTTGAACAGCAGTGCAGAAAAGTGATTTCCTTCAACCTTTTTTAATTTATTATTCCCATAAAATACAAGTTTGAAGTTTTGCTGTTTTCTTTCTTTTTTAAATTTTTTTTTTTACAGAAGACGGTATAGGCAGACCATTCATTCTAGGTGCTGTAGAAGAGGCTAAGAGGGTTGTTGATGCAGCCTACAAATACTCACGAGAAGAGTAAGTGCCGAACACTCTTCATTGCGCACTGCTGTGTATTGACTTGCTTGAGCATGCTTGCGAGGGTGTCTGTGTACACTCTCTCCCAATGTAGAGCCAGTTCTGTTATTGTCTGTGACCCTCTCTTGCTCTCTTCATGTGTTTGTCTCTGGCAGGAGTCTGTCCCGTGTGCAGAAGCGGTCGGCCCGTCCTGCAGATGTTCTGCGCCTGCTGAAGCAGCCGGCCGGGGACACGCGCTCAGCGGTGCGAGCTGCAGACTACATGGATTACGCTCTGTCACTGATCCAGCAGAGGGTGCACCATCTGCACAAACGATCGCTCAATGCTACAGGTCTGAGACACGTACACATACATGCACAAATTAATTCACAAACACAGTCGAGCTCATGCATGCACATCCATACCACAGCTGGAGACGATGAGAGCCTCTTTTCATCTCTTTTAATCAAAAATCTCTGTCTCTTAGATCTGCTCACCCCCGATGAACTGAGCACCATCGCTGACTTGACTGGCTGCAGAGCTCGAGTCCAGCCTCCGTCCTGCCGCACCACGCCACAGATCAATAAATACCGAACCATAACTGGTGTCTGCAATAACCTGTGAGTGACCTCAGGAAAATTAAAAGTCGATAAGGACATATCCTAAAGGGGGTTTTGCGGCTTTGAATTTACTTCTTTAACTGCCCCTGTTGTGTGTATCTCAACCAGAGAAAAATTCTGAAAATCCCCGATAACCCAACAACCGTTTCGTAAAACCATTCTATTTTCCAGGAGAAACCCCCGACTTGGAGCCTCCAACACTGCCTTTGCGAGATGGCTGCCCGCTGAGTATGCGGACGGAATCTCCCAACCTCGGGGATGGAACCAGACAAGACGCTACAATGGATTTTTACTCCCCCTGGTATTTACTATTACTGCTATGAAATTGCTAACATCCCAAATGCTCGGCTAAAATTTTAAAAAAGCATCAGTACAATAAGTGAGACAATCGTTCATTTCAGCAGCAGTACAGTTTTTATATTGTGTATTACACTCAACTTTTTTCCCCTCTCCCTGATTCATGCTCTTTGTCTCTCAACCTTAAGGTCAGACAGGTCTCCAACCAGATTCTGGCCACAACAGATACAGAAAATGATGAGAATTTCACTCACATGCTGACCATATTTGGGCAATGGGTTGACCATGACCTCACCCACACCCCGGTTTCTCCCAGCATCCGTTCCTTCAACAACGGCATCAACTGTGATGAGAGCTGTGAGGAGGAAAATCCCTGCTTTCCCATTCCGGTCAGTGATCAATGAGACCCCCTTCTAACTTGGTCTGTATTAGAGATGTTGAAATTGTTGAGATGTTTTTATCAGGATTCTTTCTCCGCTCTGACCATGAGTTGGAGTGGCCCAAAATCACCAAACCTGGCTCATTTTGGGTGGCTAAATTCATGGATACCATAGGTTATAATCATGGGTGCAGATCCCGGGGGGGACGGGGGGGACATGTCCCCCCCAATTTCTGAAAAACATGAATTGTCCCCCCCAATAAAAATACCCTAAATTATTCGAAATTGAACAAATTTATTTTCAGACTTAACATTCTTCACATTTTAGATTCACATCTAAAAAGAAATGGTGGAACAAAAACAATATACTTCTGACTCCACATTCCATCTCTGGTCTCCTCCACTACGATGCAAATGAATGCGTACACAGACGCTGATGACATCAGCAGGCTTTTAAAAAAACAACCCCCTCAATCTTTCTCTCAGCTCTGGTAAGTGGCTGCAGCCTGGGTCAGGTAATTTGCTGCAGAAGCAGATGCCTTTCTGTGAGTAATTTTGATCTAAAGTAGAATGCCCATAAATGATTTAAAATCGTAATCAGATGATTTTTTTTAGAACTGTTTACCACCATAACTGTGTTTAAAAATGATCTGTTAGTTTAAACAACTTGGTTAGGGCTTCATATTTCATCCATATATCAATTAATCGTGCATAAAGTAGTCCCATGGGAGAAAAGGAAGATGGTGAGAAGAATTTGAGATTAGTAGACACTACATGCCCAAAACCCTTAAAATTATGATTTACGAATATAACAGTTAAATAAGCAGTGACAGGCACTGTTGGCTGTTTAGGACAAATAAACAAGAAAGGTAAGCACAATAAATGATTCCCTGTGCAGTATTTTTTGGCGAGCCTTTACCAATTTATGGCATGGTATGAGTTGCATACTGGCAACAACACGTTTGTGTCCCCCCCCATTCCTGACATCGGATCTGCACCCCTGGTTATAACACAGATTGAATTCACGGAGGTGCAGTCGTGTATATTTAAAAAATTGTCATTCACAAGCATGTCATAATGCATTACAAAATTTGTCATGCAGGTCTATTTCTTCATGGGAGTCAAATTTACCCCAAGGACCTATGAAGTCCATCTTGTAACTATAAAGTATTACTACATTTAAACAAGATTGTAATGGATTCTGAAGTGTGGGTTGGAGGGCTTTATTAAGAGGTGAGCGATAGGGCAGTGTCTGAGGTGTGGTCCTGCTCCTGAACTTCAGCTTTTTTTGCTCCATTAATTCCAAAATCTTAGAACATTTCCATCAAGACTGGAACATCAATTCATTGGCATTTTGGCATTGAATAGATTCAAAATAAAAAACGGTTCATAAATATACAAAAAGTATTGTTATTTTACATAGATTTCAATGTGGGTTTAATGACCTCAAAAATGACTTCAGTGACTTCAGATGTCCGCACTGAAAACTTAGACACTGCTTGTGTTTTATGCATCTGGCCCACTTAAAATTGGTAGCTATTTTTTCCTTTGCAATTATTTGTCGCTTGCTTTAATCAACAACTTGGCTGACTCATGAAATTTCACTTTCCACTGCAAAATGTGAAGTACCAAATTTGGTAGCTATTGGATATTTAATGGCACTATAATTAACAGTTAAAAAATAATTTAACTCATGCGCAATTTGACCTGAAAACTAGAAATCAATATCGTTTAATGCCCTCCTTCTCCAAGAAAAAATTTCACTCAAGAGACTATGAGAACATCATACTGGATGCCATTTTGAATTTTCTGAAAACACAAAAAAATTAATCCTCATATAGAAACAGATATACAGTATCTCACAAAAGTGAGTATACCCCTCACATTTCAACATTTCATTTATTATATCTTTTCAAGGGACAATGTTACAGAAAAGAAACTTGAATATATTCTAGCGTAGTCATTGTACAATATGTGTAGCAGTGTAGATTTGCTGCACTGTCCAAATAACTGAACAAACAGTCACTATTTCCAAAATGAGTGGCAACAACAGTGAGTGCACCTCACCGTCAACATGCCAAATTGTGTCCATAGCGTCAATATTTAGTGTGGCCACCACTGTTGTCCAGCAGTGCCTTGATTGTCCTAGGCATGAAATTCACCAGAGCTGCACAGGTTGTTGCTGGGATCCTCCTTCACTCCTCCATGACAGCATCACAGAGCTGGTGGATGTTGGACATCTGCTGCTCCTCCACCTTCCTCTTGAGGATGCCCCACAGGTGCTCAGTGGGATTCAGGTCTGGAGACATACTCGGCTACGCCATCACCTTCAGCTTCAGCTTCTTCACGAAGGCAGTTGTCATCTTGGAGGTGTGTTTTAGGTCGTTATCATGTTGGAAAACTGCCATGCGGCCCAGTTTCCGAAGGGAGGACATCATGTTCTGCTTCAGAATGTCACAGTACATGTTCGAATCCATAATTCCATCAATGAATCACAGCTCCCCAGGAGCAGAAGCACTCATGCAGCCCCAGACAATGATGCTGTCACCACCATATTTGACTGTGGGCAGTAAACATTTGTCTTAGTACTTCTCGCAAGGGCGCTGCCACACATGCTGAACACCATGTGAGCTTCATCTCGTCAGACCACAGAACATGGTTCCAGTAGTCCATGTTCTTGGACTGGTTGTCTTCAGCAAATTGTTTTCGGGCTTTCTTGTGGGCTAGCTTCAGAAGAGGTTTCGGTCCTGGCCAACGGCCATGCAGACCGACTTGATGCGGTGCATGGCATATGACTGACAGGCTGTTCTTCCACTGCTGCAGCCTCTTTAGCAATGCTGCCAGCACTCCTGTGTCTATTTTCTGGAGCCAACTTGTGCACCAGACACAGAGCACGAGAACTCACCCTCTTCAGTTGACCCTGAAAAGGCCTGTTCCGAGTCGAAACCGTCTTGGAAAACCACTAGATAACCTTGGCCACCATGCTGTAGCTCAGTTTCATGGTTTCACAGATCTTCTTGAAGCTTAGACTATCTTTGTGGAGAGCAACAATTCTCTTTTTCAGATCCTCAGAGAGTTCTTTCCCATGAGGTGCCATGTTGACCGTCCAGTGACCAGAGTGAGAACATTGCACCAAAAACACCACAATTTAAACCTTCAAAACGTTACACGACCTCATATGACCCAGTTGAACAGACGAAAGCATGAACGTGATGAATAACACAGGTTTCATTGCTTAGTTGATCATTACCAATTGGGGTGTGCCACCCATTTTGGAAATAGTGACTGTTTGTTCAGTTATTTGGACAGTGCAGTAAATCTACACTGCTACACATATTGTACACTGACTACTCTAGAATATATTCAAGTTTCACTTCTGTAACATTGTCCTTTGAAAAGATATAATAAATTAATTGATGAAATGTGAGGGATGTATTCAACTTTGTGAGATACTGTATTTGCTGCCTACAATTTTACCTCCACATATTGTTTGTAATTGTGGCAGAAATCATTATTTTGAATCCTGTATCTGAAATTACTCTTGAATTTAAGCGTTCATCAGTCTACATCTGGGACATGAATGTTCATCTCCCTTGTCTTTCCACAGATCCCAAAAGAGGACCCCACCTTCTGCTCAAATTCCCAAGGCTGCCTCCCATTCTTCCGCTCTGCCCCAGCATGTGGGACTGGAAATACAGGCTTTTTCTTTGGGGAGAATAACGTTCGACAGCAGATCAACAGCCTGACGGCCTTCCTGGACGTGGGGCAGGTGTACGGCTCTGAGGATGTGCAGGCGCGTGAGCTGCGTGACCTCACTAATGACGGGGGCCTGCTGCGCATCAATCAGAGATTCAACGACAATGGGAGGGAGCTCCTGCCCTTCTCTACCATGGAGGTCAACATGTGCGCAACTCGCCAGAGGATTCTCAACACCCCCGGAATGGAAGAGGTTCCCTGTTTTGTAGCAGGTGAGCAGAGGGAGACTAGCCCTAGTTTTTCTGTAAAGTTTGCAACAAGGTGTTCAAACTGCAGGAAGGAGACTTGCTCGAGGGTAATACTGCAGTAAGGTACTGAGAATCAACATCAGCAACATATGGCCTGCAAGCACAGCTATTTTTTTTCACTTGCATCCACTGTAATTACACATCATGATGATTTAACATGTCAAATCGAAGTTCTTAAATTATGGACCAGTAATATTTAAGCCTCAGGGACTTGTCATGTCACAGACGGGGAGGTGTTGTGAAGCTCCAGGTAAGGCTGCTAAGGCCTCCATTTTGGCTCTCATTACAGGTGATGGCCGCGTGGATGAGAACATCGCCCTCACGTCTTTGCACACACTGTTCATGCGTGAACATAACCGACTTGCACGTTCCCTACGCAAGCTCAACCCTCACTGGAGCAGCGAGACGCTCTACCAAGAGGCTCGTAAGATCCTAGGAGGACGCGACGAGGTAATAGGGCCCCTAAGGGATACCACAGGATTGAGCCTAATTATTAAATGAGCCCAGAGCTGCAGGGCAGTTTAGTACACAGTGATAATTCATGCCTTTGAGGCTTTGCCATTAATCTTGGATTTCTAGGCAGATATATTGGTCTACTGGCTCCTTTAGTTTTAAACCTGTGTAGTTGCATAAGGGCCAATGCTCAGATGTTTAGTAATAACTATTCTTTATTTTTTTTCTCCTGAATTCCAAAACCCCTTTCCAGGTGATAATATATCGGGATTACTTAAAAGCCATTGTTGGACCAAAATTCTTTAACCGTTTTCTAAACAAATACCCTGGCTATGATGAAAATGTGGACCCAACCATGTCCAATGTCTTTGCCACGGCTGCCTACCGCTTTGCTCACCTTGCGATCCAGCCCTTGATATTCCGACTGGACGAGAACTACAATGATCACCAGCAGTTCCCCAGCGTGCCCCTGCATAAGGCCTTCAGTGCCCCTTGGAGGGTGGTGTTTGAAGGTGCGCAGAAAATCTGCTTGTCTCAGGTTTTTAAAGTTGACTGACCCACAGCAGTCATACAGCCTATGAGCCAGAAATACATACTACTCTGAAGAACTCTGTTTTTGAAATTATGTTTAAATGAGCTCTGGGAAGTAACAGTACCTGATGGAAAAGCTCCTTTATATGGGACACATTTTGGTTGGGTCACCAAAGCATTTCCAGATGAGTAATTTCTCCCTCTGGATTTAGGTGGGATTGACCCCATAATTCGGGGGCTGGTTGGCCGCCCCGCTAAGCTCAATGTACAGGATCACATGATGGTGGAGGCACTCCGTGATAGGCTGTTTGAGTTTACCAGCCGCATAGCACTGGACCTTGGTGCTTTGAACATGCAGCGTGGTCGTGACCATGGCATCCCGGGTGAGGATTACCATTATACCTCTGCATCCATGGGCTCCTTTACAATCACATATTTTTTCCTGTCCTTCCTTTCCTTGCTCCTGGTTCTACACATCACATCAGCTCATCTCTCATTCCCTGTGTTCACTCCAGGTTACAATGCATGGCGCAAATTCTGTGGCCTGTCACAGCCAAGGAACCTACATGAACTGGCTCGTGTTCTGGGAAACTCTGCTTTGGCTGGACGGCTCATGCAGCTTTACGGCACCCCCGCCAACATTGATGTGTGGCTAGGAGGGGTCGCCGAGCCCTTTGTCCCTGGTGGCCGAGTGGGACCCCTTTTTGCCTGTCTCATTACCACCCAGTTTCAGAGGCTTCGGCAGGGAGACAGGTGAGGTCCTCTTTCCTTTTATTTGAGATTTGATCATTTAGTCGCAACTGTTTGGGTTTGTGTTGCCTCTTCTCACCGCACCATCAACATTGCTCTGACTCAGTTGCATTGAAATATCTGCCATGTCGATAAAGTGTCCTTGTCGCACATGTCAGGCTGTGGTGGCAGAAAGAGGGTGTGTTCACCAGCAGACAGAGGGCTTCCCTGGCCAGTGACTCATTAGCCCGCATCATCTGTGACAACACGGGCATCAGAGACGTTCCCCGTGACCCCTTCCAGTACCGCCCCCGTGGATCCGGTTACACCAGCTGTGACAAAATACCTGCATTCGACCTCACACCCTGGATTGACAGAAGTAATTAGCACACTTCTCTGGACAAAACAAAAATGCTAATATTAGCCTTTACTCTCACCATCAATTTTTCATTTTTGATGTTTGACGTTACAGGCCCAGATGGACACCTGTTTGCACTCACAACTCAGGTCAGATGAAATATTTTTTACAGTGTCTAGAGATGCGGCAGTTTTATGGGTATGGCAGTCGATTTGAAGGAATTAGTATAAGGATTAGGAATTATGGTTAGGGGAAGGGTTAGGTTAGGGCAGGGTTTGAAATTGGGACTGCCGTACTTCTCTACATTGAAATGCAGTGGAAAACTGCTGTATCCGTTGCAACTGCCAATATTTTTTGCTTGTTTTCACAACTAACAGAACAGTGGGCTCCATGCAAGAAGCATTTGTACGAAGAGATTCATTCTTAAATGGTTCATACGAGTGATTTTGGAGAAATTTCTGCATTCGCCAATTTTCATGTATTTTTAATTTTCTCTAAGGCACAAACAAAACTTACGAGTGCTCCAGACCTGTCGAGGGAGTCTTGCGCAATTAGTCTGCCGTTATCCGAACCCAAGTTTTTTACTAAAGGATTGTTTTTTTGTTTTTTTTTTTTTGTTACTTTGAAGCAATCTAAAGTTTTGAAATCCAATAGACCCATTTACAGCTGACGTCATCAAAAATTGCATGCGTATCTTGGCAACGGAAGTAGCGGTCTACCCAATTCAGTCTGACGAGTTATGAATCTGCTAATATTGAATTAGATCATTTACCAGCACCGAAATGTCTGTTGCGTGTACGGCTGTTAGAAGTGATATTTCATTGGTGGACTCAAGTTTTACAGGATTTCGAGAGGATCACATCCATATAACGTCCATTGGCCGCAAGCGAAGCATCAAGTCAAACTCCAAACGCTGCCTTGATGCTTTTAAACGCCCGCTGAAAGTGTCAGCCGTATCAACATTGACAGCTGTCAACACAACCGAGAAGCCATGGGTGTCAATCTCAAAATATTCATCAAGATAACGTTTATTTTGAAAACACCTACCGATAAAGCTTATTTTAAGTGATGAAAAAGTGCGACTTTCAGGTTACTGCGCACTATGTGTTATACACAGGCATAATTTTCCTCCTAAAATTAGCTGTCTTGTAAATTAAGATTATGATTCACTTTACTTCACCCAGCAGCAAATTAGCTAGCTAGCTAACTTAGCAGTGTTAAATTCTTACCAGTGTACCTTGAGTTAGGTTCTGTCTAACTGTAGATCGCTTGATAAATGCGCACAAAATAATGGATTTCCTCTCAAAACTGCGACTTGGTTAAAAAGTAGGTATATCAGTTTCGACAACTGCATGTGAGGTTTCTGTGCGTGCCACCAACCATGACAAGGCAAAATAGTTAAACGTAAAAGACAAATGCATTTCTATTGAGTTGACGCTCAAGAAATTGAGCAGTAGCAAAAAGTAAAAATCTAAAGTGTGTCACACGCTGTTAGTGGGCTTTGCTCCATTGAAATAAATGTAACCATTTTTTTGACGCACATCTCACGGTTACTGTCATAAAATGAAATATGTGAGAATAATGGTAAACCGAAGCAGATTTCATGTTTGCATGACAACTACGCAGTCAAACTCGCAGGCTAGCAAGCCAACAATAAAAAATAATACTTAGCCTGCGATGCAGGTACAATTAGCTGTCAGGACGTAGTTTTCTGTTTATTTATTGTTATTACAAAACCCAAAACCAGTGTAGTTGGCACGGTGTGTAAATCGTAAATAAAAACAGAATACAATGATTTGCAAATCCTTTTCAACCTATATTCAATTGAATACACTGCAAAGACAAGTTACTTTATGTTCGAACAGGTAAACTTTGTAATTTTTTGCAAATATTAGCTCATTTGGAATTTGATGCCTGCAACATGTTTCAAAAAAGCTGGCACAAGTGGCAAAGAAGACTGAGAGAGAGTTGAGGAATGCTCATCAAACACTTATTTGGAACATCCCACAGGTGAACGGGCTAATTGGGAACAGGTGGGTGCCATAATTGGGTATAAAAGCAGCTTCCCTGAAATGCTCAGTCATTCACAAACAAGGATGGGGCAAGGGTCACCACTCAATGAACAAATGCGTGAGCTGATTGTCGAACAGTTTAAAAACAACATTCCTCAACGAGCTATTGCAAGAAATTTAGGGATTTCATCATCTACGGTCCGTAATATCGTCAAAAGGTTCAGAGAATCTGGAGAAATCACTGCACGTAAGCGACAAGGCCGAAAACCAACATTGAATGCCTGTGACCTTCGATCCCTCAGGCCGTACTGCATCAAAAACCGACATCAGTGTGTAAAGGACATCGTCACATGGGATCAGGAACACTTCAGAAAACCACTGTCAGTAACTACAGTTCGTCGCTACATCTGCAAGTGCAGTTAAAACTCTACAATGCAAAGCCAAAGCCATTTATCAACAGCACCCAGAAATGCCGCCGGCTTCGCTGGGCCCAAGTTCATCTAAGATGGACTGATGCAAAGTGGAAAAGTGTTCTGTGGTCTGACGAGTCCACATTTCAAATTATTTTTGGAAACTGTGGACGTCGTGTCGTCCGGACCAAAGAGGAAAAGAACCATACGGACTGTTATAGGCGCAAAGTTCAAAAGCCAGCATCTGTGATGGTAAGGCATGGGCATGGGCAACTTACACATATGTGAAGGCACCATTAATGCTGAAAGGTACATACAGGTTCTGGAGCAACATATGTTACCATCCAAGCAACGTCTTTTTCATGGACGCCCCTGCTTATTTCAGCAAGACAATGCCAAGCCACATTCTGCACGTGTTACAACAGCATGGCTCCGTAGTAAAAGAGTGCGGGTACTAGACTGGCCTGACTGTAGTTCAGACCTGTCTCCCATTGAAAATGTGTGCCGCATTATGAAGCGTAAAGTACGACAACGGAGACCCCGGGCTGTTGAACAACTTAAGCTGTACATCAAGCAAGAATGGGAAAGAGTTCCACCTGAAAAGCTTCAAAAATTGGTCTCCTCAGTTCCCAAACGTTTACTGAGTGTCGTTAAAAGGAAAGGCGATGTAACACAGTGGTAAAAAGGCCCCTGTGCCAACTTTTTTGCAATGTGTTGCTGCCTTTAAATTCTAAGTTAATGATTATTTGCAAAAATACACAGAGATGCCAAGTCTCACGCATTCGGCGTAGGTCTTACCAGTTTTTTTAGGCTTGTTCCCCCTCGTCCGTAATTATTCAATGAATGCTCAATGAGATTCTCATGCAGAATTAAAATCCTAGTGCATTTAAGTTTCCGTTTCACTTGCGTAAAGATGCACCTCATCACAAGTCACATGGAAAGCGATTATGACTCCGGACTTCCCGTGCTTCTCTTAACTCATGGATTGGAAACAATGCTTGTGTTTCATGATTTTTTTAATTGTTTTCATGGAATAAGACCATTTGAAACCGTTTTTTATGCAGTTCCATAGCTTTTAATCCCTCAGTAGAGACAACCCTGAGAATGCCCGAGTCATAATAGATTTCCGTGACATTAGTGGGGAAATCCAATGTAACGCGCATGAAACTGATTAACTTGATGCGCAATGACTCAAATTCCACGAGTGAATTTCTTCAGTGCGCTTTGATTGAATAATTGCTGACAACGGCACAGAAATGTGAATGCCACCAACTCACGCCGAAGACGTAATGTCATTTCTGCATACACGGCTGTTTTATGCCCTTGTGTTTGAGTAGGATGGACCTCTGATTTCGAGACACAAAACTCTTAAGTCTGTCGTGGTATTTAACATTCTGCTGATGTCCGCAGATAACGCTGTCATAAGCATACAGGGACTTGTTTATGCTCGTAGTTCCTTCCTAGTGTACATGGTAGGTTTCTCGATCAAATGGGTATACATATCAGGCCACGGAATACTGGGCCACTAACTAACGTCATCTACCCACTCACTGATACCATACGGATCTGGAAATTGGTTGCCATTTGTCAAAGTTAATTTGTTTCGGTAGAATTCGCGATCTTTGGTGGCTAATGCCCTTGCATAGCTTGACAAGGTATTATGGTCCGCCAATCGTCCGTTGCCAAGATGCGCGCGCAGCTTGTTTTGTTAGTAAACAGTAAATGGGTCATTATAAATTACACATCATTACGATGTACCCTGTTTAACTCTGCAGTTCGAATTATACATTAAATTTTTATTCATACAACCTGATACCATTGCTAATTTAAATCTATCATTGATGCTTTTGGATAACACCTCAATATCAATATGAACATTTAAAACTGCAAAACGATGAAATAAAATAAAAAATATTTTATGTACTAATTGCAAGTTAATCTGTCTCTGTTTATAAATAGGTCAAAGCGAAGTGAAATTCGTCATGGCTGACTTGCTTCTTTTGGATGCTTTTGCGCGTCAGGCTCTTGGAAGAGAGCGTGTCTCCAGACAGCCTGAGAATATTTTTGCAGGGAAGTGGCTATTCGAACCACAGCTTTTCGGCACGAAAGTTACAAGATCAGAGCAAATTATAAAATGAAATCTCTTATTGGCCCGGCTGCGGGGCAAATAGCAGATATGCTTCTCTTATCCGCCCCGCCGCGGTGCGAATAGCAGAACTGATTCTTCGTCCCATTGCAGTGCAGATAGTCGATCTCTTTCCCTCAATTCACCCCGCTGCGAGGCAAATTGCCTCTTCCTTTTAGCTGAGATAGATGAGGGGTTGTCGTCGCGATTTAGATTACCACTGCCAGTGCTTCTGATGAGTGACACGGCATTTACAGCGCTGGTTAATTACCCCTCACAGCTTGCATTTTGCGGGTCCTTCAATTCCACTGCTAAAACTGATCAATTTTCCTTTTTGGATGTCCCTCAGCAGGACTTCTCTCTGAACTGGTAAAGTTCTTTTTCTTCGTCTTTAATGCCAATTCTGTGAATGAACACTTCCCGACAAGTGTGGGAGGTTGTGTTGCCTTATTTGGAATTTTTGGGAGGGTAATTATGCAAATTTACAATGGACATTAACGCGCACTCTCTTATGCACAGGTGGAATGCAACATGTTTACGAGGGTCATTTACGCAGTAATCTCTGAAGTTAAGAGCGTTTGTTGACACTGACGTGGCACACTTGTACGAGCTCACTTTAGAAAAAAAAAAGTAAAGAGAAAGTTACAAGAATACGAAAATGTTGTTGCATGAGGCCCAATGTTTATTCTCACCTACATACATCTTAAGATCTGACAGCCCAAACATTGAAAAACTTGGGATAGTACTGTATATAAAGTGCCCATGAAAAACAGAAAGCAGTGATTCCTAAATTTACTTTGACTTGTGCTTCATTGCAGAGAACATGGAGACAAGATAGGGGAGACTGGGGTCTGATGAGCCATGGGGACCAATGAGCCATATTTTGCAATCAATCGATGCCAAGGGTGTTTGAAATAGGCAAAATAGTGATATGGCTCATTTATCCTCATGACTCATCAGTCAATTTGGTGAAATATTTTGCCTATTTTAAGCAGCTCTGTCATCGCAAAATAGCAATATGGCTCATTGGTTCCCATGGGTCATCGGTCCCCAGTCTCCAATATTTGATGTTTTGTCCAGTCAGTTTAATTTTATTTTCAAATATACAGCCATTCTTGCTTAAGTCTAGGAAAGAAGAATAAAATTGAATTATGATGTAATTGTAAGCAGCTGATGTCAGCAGATGATTCTCATCATAATATAGAACAAAAGCAGCATCCAGGAAAGGTCCAGTCCTTCAGGAGCAAAGATGGGTCAACGATCGCCAATATGCCCACAAATGCACTAGATAATCATTTCCAGGTTTAAAAACAATATTCCTCAAGGAAAGATAGGGAGGGATCCATGTATTTCACTCCCTATGGAACATAATATAATTAAAAGATTTAAGGAATCTGGAGGAATTTATTTCCAAAAAGAGCAAAGATGCAAGCCTAAGCTGAATACCAGTGATCTGCGGTCATTCTGTGAAGTAGTGGCCAAAACGAAAGGAAGTCCAGCAAAATAAGAGAGACAAACCGACAAAAAGGGAGAGAGAGGCTCGCGCTTCCAACGGACAAAGATCTAGTCCGGGTACAAAATGAAACAAAGCGAGCAGGACTGGAACGAAATAAAAGAAAAATCTCTGCTACCGAGATAACGAGATATGGCACCAGATGGTGAACAGAAAGAGAGAAACAAAGAGAGAAAGATTCTCTTGCTAACTAGCACTTTGCTCTTTGAAACAGATTCCTCAAACAATTCTCTAGCTAGAGACCTTACAGGCTAAAGTGCATAGTTACACTGACACTCTAGCAAAGGCAAGGCGGAACTTTGGTTTAGATAGAGTCCAGGCGCTGCCAATAATTAATGCCAGCTGGCTAAAGAATCCGATCGTGGGCAAAACGATATCATCCCGGACGAGAGAAACAAAGAAAGCTCGCCAACCTCCAAAAACCATGACACATTCAGACAGCACTAAATCAAGAACACAAGCACACAGGCTTAAGATCACCTTGGTAAACCTTTGTCAACACTTACAATAGGGAATTACATTTTCAAATGCTAGTTTAAAATTTTCTATGCAAAATGACGCCTTAGTGTGCAGAGGCACCATTGACTTCTCTGGGTTCTAAGACATCTGCAATGGACCATCATACTGAGGAAGCGTCTAATGTGGCCAGACAAATCAATATTTCATGTCTTTTTTTTTTTTTTTTTTTTAAATTGGAGCGATGTATGCTGAGAAATAAATCGTCATTATGGGGTTGTCTCAGTGCCCTTAGCAAGAGTAAGTTTCACTTATGCAAAGGCACAATTAATTCTAAAAAGTACACAGATTTGAGGAACAACAAATGGTGCCTTTAAAACATCCTTTTTAGGGATGCCCATGTACAGTTTAACAAGAGAATGCAAAACTGCATTCTGCGCGCATTAAAAAAAAAAAAAAAACATGGCTGCATTGAGAAGAGGGTGCGGGTGCTCAACTGGCCTACCTGCAGTCCCCATTTGTCCCCATTAGAGAACTTATGGTATATTTTGAAATGCAGAAAGTCATAATGAAGACCCCATTACATTGCAGACCTGAATATTTGCATACAGAAAGAACAGGACTAAATGACAACTGAAACACAAAATCACTTGGTGTCTTCAATGCCCACGTGTATTAACTGTGGTGAAAAGGAATGGCAACATTTAAAAGTGGTAAATACTTTACTGTCCCAATTTTTTATATATATATATATGTCGCAAGAACCAAATTTGAAATGTGTTTAAAAAATATACTTTGAAAAATCAATTACAATTGTGAGGTGAAAAATTGTAGAATGCGCTGTTGGATTGTTTTCAACATAATAGAGATCGACTTAATTCACAAATCACTGCTTCCAGTTGAAATGTGAATTTAAAATACCGTCCCAACTTTTTCTGATTTGGGGTTATACATGAAAACATCATTGTCAAATACAGTCCTGCAGGGTTTATCTGGCAGCTGTTTTTTCTGTTACCATAGAAAAGGTCTCTGATATTGAGAGAAACATAACTCCAACCTTTCTGATTGGCCTTTTATGAGTTCTTTGTCCAATCACAAACCTAACTCTTCCACTCTGCTGAGAATTCCTACCTCTAATAGTGAGCATACTTTACTTACTTTACTTTAATCCAAGATGCAATTAAACTAAACCTCTCTCAATTTTCAGGTTGTAAACGAGAATCTGAACCAAACTTCGACTGCGGATGGCCAGGACAATGAGGTAAAATAAGTGCCTTGTCATCTTTGTCTTTCAAAAAAAAAAAAATCGCAAGAACCAAAACTGAATTGCATATATTTCGAAAAATCAATTACATTCATGGGGTGAAACATCATGCAATATGTTGTTGCATTGTGTTCAATCAAAGCTAAATCAAAAATGACTTCTTTCAGTTTTAATTTCATTTCACATATTGTCACAACTTTTTTTTTTTTTCTGATTTGGAGCTGTGAATGTAATCATCCATGTCAAATACAGTTCTGCATTGTTCATTGGACATCTGTCTGGTTTTTTTTTTGTTTATGGTGGAGGTCTTTGATATCAAAAGAACCATAAATACAACTATTCTGCTCGGTCATTCATGGGTTTTTTTTTTTCCAATCACAAACTTAACTCGATCACTCAGCTGAGAATTCCTACCTCTAACAGGCATATGGTTTAATTTTAAAACAAGATGCAATTATACTAAATCTCTTCTAATTTTCAGGTTTCAAACCAGAATCTGAACCAAACTTTCACTTGTGATGAGCAGGAAAATTAGATAAAATAAGGATTCGTCATATTTGTCTGTTGGTGAAAAAAATTGTAACTGTCTAACAAAATTTGTCCCGTGTGATGATGATGATGATGATGATGAAGTGACATAGATCACATGGTAATGTGGATAATGAGTAATTCCCTCCTTCTGCACAGATTCCCCAGGGAGAGCAAGTCTGAAAGACTTTTGTGGGCCCCAGAGTCTGGTCTAAGATCAGGGGCCCTTACTGGTCATCTGAACTTCAACTATCCTGACCCCCAATCAAGTTATTATCCTCTACTGGGCCAACACCAGCATGAAGAACTTCAACATGTGGATAATGGCATTTACCTGCATAGTGATTGATTTACTGCAGTATCAAATTATCAGAGTTGCAAAAAGTTTGCCTGAAGAGGAATTTTACTTAGCCCCTTCCAAAAAAATAAATAAATAAAATAAATATTTCAAATGCATTTAGAACACTATAATTTATTCCAATGCATGTCACATAATTTTTAAACATACAAATCACCAAAAATATTGCTTGTACACCAGGTTTTTTGAAGAACTCAGCCTCTTTTTTCGCTTTCTTCACTACTTTTGTAAACACTTGTCTTGTTTTAAGACAATCTAACAATACTTCTTTACTTACTTCACGTACACTTGGTGCGCGTGCCTGTATCTCTCTGGTCTGAATCTAAACAGTGAGACAAAAACAGAGTGAATAGCATATTTCTGTGAAAAAACACAACTTTTTATCTTTCACAAAAATGAGCGATCATCTTTGAATGAAAGAAAAATGATCTATCAGTCTACTACATGCTTATTTTATGTAAATCATGACATTGTTGATCTTTGTCATTCATTTCAACTTTTAAGCAGTCTTAGTTAACTTCTGTCATGGTTTTAAACACTCTTATGGACTGTAAGTTGGTGTAACCCTCTTTCTTTGTATGCCCATGCAGTAAAAGTGGAAAGAGGGAATTTCAGTATAATGATGTACAATTTTTATTTAAGTTAAGCAATGCATGTGTTTCTTTATCATTTAAATTAAATGAAATAAGGTTGTTTGAAACAATTTTATGCAATTCCATTGCTTCCAATTATCTAATCTCATTTAAACAATTTAAACGATCATGAAACACATGCATTACTTCCAACTCGAGTAAATAAATGCGTGAGAAGTCCGGAATCATAATTGGTTTCCAATTACTAGTGGTTAATATGCCAAAAATAAGAATGGCCTGCACACTGTGCACAAAAAGGAGAGACTGATAGGGTGTAGAAAAAATTTATTTCCGTATTACATCAACCGTGAAGAGTAATATAAAGTGGACGTTTCGGTCACTCAGACCATCAGCGTAAGCCGGTACAACACGTCTTCCAGGTTAAGTCAAGACTCATCATTAGCAGCATGCAGTTGATCAAATAAGCAATTAACATTCCAATAAAATCAATTTCAATACATTCCCATAGTCACAAATTGTGAATCAAATAGACATTTTCATCAGAAGACATGCAAAAGGCTCAAAATTAAAAATAAAATAATACGAGCATGATCCATACTTCATCTCAAATACAGGGAGTTACAGGAAATTACGGACTTAGCCTATAGAAAATAAGAGCGGGTCAAATTGTCACAATTGACAAATACACCAGTGATACCAATTAGGGCCTACAATGGGCTCATGGATTTGGAAAGCAATTCATTGAGTAGCTCTTGGTGCAAATAAATATTTGAATCTTAATAAAGCCCTCAGGCTGTAATGTTTATAGATATTAAATCCATTTGCACTCTGACTTAAGAAGTTTTTGATCGATGCCCCCACCCCTACGAGTTTCAGAAATTTGTTGAGTAGCACAAAAAAAAAAAGAGTTGATACAAGATGATTAGCATTAATAAAGTGTCTTGCTACTGGTGACTTCATGTCCTTCCTACGTATCGCACTTTAGTGTTCCATAATGCGTGTTCGGACCGGTCTAGTGGTTTTGCCAATATATTGCATACCACAGGGACATGACAGACGGTATAGAACACCACCAGAGGTGCATGTCAAACATTTTTTACTATGGTACGATCTTGAAGTTATGTGACTAACAAAAACATTAGTTCTCAAGAGAGTTCACAAGCCGTACAACTCCGACAAGGAAAGAAGCCAATCATTCCATCCAGGCGCCTCTGGACCGGGGCAGAAAGAACAAATGTATCTGCCTGCGCAAGGAAATCCCTGACATTGTTGGCTCTGTAATGACAAGAGAGGAAGATCAGAGAACAGTTTTTTTTTTTACACAAGGGGTCAGACAAAATATCCCAATGCTTTCTTATAATATCCTTAATGCCATTGAGCACATTAGAAAAAGTAGTGATACACACGACTGAATGACTCCTTTTAGAGGATGTGACATGCCTAGTTCTACTGACATCCATATCGTCAACTTTTGTTAAGGCTTCATTTAGCCAAGTGGTAGGATACGAGGGTCATTCAAAAAGTTTTAAGCCTTGCCTAGAAAGAGTCGCAGGAGAAAGCCAGTTCTCTCATTATTTTTCAATATAGTCTCCTTGAACTTCAATGCACTTGGTCCAACGATGCTCAAGCGTTGCTATCCCATCACGAAAGAAGGTAGCGTCCTGGTCCTCCAAAACATCCTCCACAGCTCTAATGACTTCATTGCCTCCAAAATGGTGACCATGCAAGTGGGATTTGAGTTTAGGGAACAGGTAGAAGTCAGATGGAGCCAAGTCCTGTCAGTGAGGGGCCTGAGGCAACAACTCAAAGCCGCAATTGGCTGCTTCGGCCACTGCCACTTGTGCAGTGTGAACAAGCACATTGTATTGGAGCAAGAGCACACCCACCTGCAGATTTTCTCTGCATTTCACCTTGATTGCTTCTTCAGTTCTTGCAATTCTGATGGACAATATTGTCCTTTAATAGTTTTACCTTTATCAAAGTTGTTTTCTGTAATAATGCCTTCAGAATACCAGAAAACAGAGGCCATCACCTTGCTAACAGGCGCTGTTTGCTTCAGTTTTCTTGGGGGCGAAGGACCATGGTGTTTCCTCCATTTGCTTTAAAGCTTTGATTCAGGTTCAAATTTGGTGAACCCATGTTTCATCTTGGGTCACTAGTCCTCAGTGGAAATTCACTCGGTCAGCCTGGAAGTGAGTCAGAAGTGTCCTGGAAATGTCCACTCTATTCTGGCATCAGCATTTTCAGTGCCCATCTTGCAGACAGCTTGTTCATCCCCAAGATCACAGTTAAAACAGCGTGCGCTGAGCCAGCACTAATGTCTGTGACCTCAGCTATCTGTCAAACGTCTGTCATCCAAAACCATGCGGTGAATGGCACCAACCCGTTCATCAGTGGTTGATGTTTTTGGGCGTCCTGACCCAGGGTCATCTTCTGTGCTGTCCCTGCCCCCTTGAATTCAGCAGCCCACTTTTTAACAGTGGAATAGGAAGGGGAGTCCTCACTAAGTGTGTTTACCATGTCCTCATGGATTTTCTTGGGAGTCATACCTTTCTTTTGCGGATACTTTATCACTGCTCGAACTTCTTTTTTGTCCATTTTCAGATTTACCTTGCACTAGACAACTTTCAAAAGGTCTCACCTGCACTGTAATGAAGACAAAATTCTGATTACTTGTTTCTAGTCTTGTGTGAAGTTGTAGTATGTTACCACAACAAAAAGGTTCAGCTATTGCTCGTCCTTCTGAGTGAGGCTTAGAACTTTTAGAATGACCCTCGTATGCCCTCTCCCGAAATTGCGAATACATTTTATAAGCTTCCACCTCAAAATCCTCAGCAGTTGTACATATATGTTTTAGTTGCAAAAACTGTGAAAACGGGAGTCCCTTCAAGGGAATAGGGTGAAAGCTTGTAGCATGTAAGATACTATTCTATCCATCGGTTTCCTAAAGAGTTGTAAAAATGTGCCCGTTCGATATGCGGACTTTAGTTCCCAAAAAAGATACCTCACAAGTACTATGTTCCACCGTGAACTTAATAGTAGGGAACATGTTGAGACCACATAGTCTCGCAATGCATCTATAGGCCCAGCCACACAATAAAACAGTCATCAGTATATCTTTTGTACAAAACCCAAAACCAGTGAAGTTGGCACGTTATGTAAATCGTAGATAAAAACAGAATACAATGATTTGCAAATCCTTTTCAACTTATATTCAATTGAATACACTGCTAAGACAAGGGGCTCTAATTTCGTAGACCAGGCGCAGGCGCGGCGCATGGGGGGTGCGCCGCGGCAACGGGGTGTGTCCAGGCGTATGTGGCAATTTCGTGCCCGGCGTAGCCTGGCGCAAGAACTCCTCTGTCCCGCCTCTGCCCCTCCTTCCAGCGCAAGTTGGCAAAGAAGGCAACACAGCCGAGTCAAATCTTGCTCACTGGCAAGAGAAACGATGGATAGTTACAAACTGTTGCTGTTTTAAATTTTGGGATTAACAAGCATGGACAACAATGCAAGATACGTGGCACATTTATTTTCAATATGTGATCTTAACTCAGTACGAGATCATAGCAATCAGGCTGTATTCCTTTCCCCCACTGAAGACGATAAAACCTAAGTGACAATAATAGTAGCCTAGTATTAAGCCGCTTGCACACTGGACGCGAAACAAATTTTTCTCTTGACAGATTGCGTCTTGTGTCCGAAAGTCTGACAGGGTTTTAATAAATCTCTGTGTCCGACAGTCTGTTATTGTTCTTCAAATCTGCTGACTCTTTTAGATATTAAACGTGAATGTTTTGATAAGAGGGCTCAGTTCTTCAAGATGAGTACCGAGAATTTCAATCAATGTTTCTGTTGAAGCTCTGTTCAAGAAAGTGGGTCGACACTGGCGCGGGACAATGTACAATGCCTCCGTGTCTGACGGCCAAAAAAAAGAGGACGATTAGAACAGATTGATAACGAAATAAAGAATAAAAAGAAACATTTTAACAACAAAACATCCAATGAACACTGCGATTTATTTATTGGCGGGTCATCTTTGTTGGATATCCTGTTTTTATTCTTTATTTCGTTATAAATCTGTTCTCATATCAATACTTTTACTTTTTGCTGGCTGGTGGACATGGAGTAATTTGCATTTCGTGTCGGACAGTCTTGATCGTGCATGTGATAATTTCTTCTCACAGTCAATGGTCATGGAATTGATTTGATAGCGCACTATTTTATCTCTGCTGTGGAAATAAAGCGTGAATCTGTTCGGTCCATCTGACTAATTTTCAAAAGAAAGACCGAATAAAGACTGCCGTCTATCTTCAACGGAAGAAAACAGACGAATAGGCTAAAAAGACCAAGAAAGGTCGATAGCTAATTATTTGCATTTTGTGAAGGTCGAACACAAACATAGCCAAGTTTGCACGTCTAATAATTCCTGGAATACTAGGAAAAATTAGAACTGTTATGTCTTTCGGACACGGAGCTATATTAAAACCCTGTCCAACGATCGCGTCTTTGCATTGACTTTGTCTGTAATCAGTCGTGCGAAAAATTCGTTTCGCGTCCAGTGTGCAAGCGGCTTTAATGAGCATAGAACGCAAGCATTCGATTAAGCCAGGTCAAGTTTCCATTACGCGTGACAACCGCCTTTAATCTGACATCAGGACAATCGATATAGATACTATAATTTATGTCCTTATTCAGATAGTTACATTAAATAGTGCTTCCTGTAATTATTTCTTGCATTGAAATGTGCCTGACATTTGGTAAACCTGCCTGTGAGATTTCGGTGACGTGTGCGCACTCAGCCAAATTACCACTGCACGGAAATTAAACCAGGTTGGAGCTGGCGAGTTTTCTGCGCAACTCCAGCGGAGACTTTTTCTACGAAATTGTCACTGCGTCTTGATGAATATGTGACACCTCCCCCTACTACGCCGCCACACCCATCTCGGCGCACCTTCATGTACCGAAGGCTGGGCACCTCACGAAATTACCATTACGCGGGCTGCGCCGTACGAAATTACCACTGCGCGGGCTGCGTCTGGCTACGCCACCTGCGCTGCGCCAGGAAAATAGAGCCCAAGATGTTTAATGTTCAAACTGAGAAACTTAATTGTTTGTTTGCAAATAATCATTAACTTAGAATTTAAAGGCAGCAACACATTGCAAAAAAGTTGGCACAGGGTCCTTTTTACCACTGCGTTACATCGCCTGTCCTTTTACCGACACTCAGTAAATGTTTGGGAACTGAGGAGACCAATTTTTGAAGCTTTTCAGGTGGAACTCCTTCCCATTCTTGCTTGATGTACAGCTTAAGTTATTTAACAGTCCGGGGTCTCCGTTGTCGTATTTTACGCTTCATAATGCGCCACACATTTTCAATGGGAGACAGGTCTGGACTACAGGCAGGCCAGTCTAGTACCCGCACTCTTTTACTACGGGGCCATGCTGTTTTAACACGTGCAGAATGTGGCTTGGCATTGTCTTGCTGAAAGAAGCAGGGGCGTCCATGAAAAAGACGTTGCTTGGATTGGCAACATATGTTGCTCCAAAACCTGTATGTACTTTTCAGCATTAATGGTGCCTTCACATATGTGTTAATTGCCCATGCCTTGGGCACTAATACATCCCCATACCATCACAGATGCTGGCTTTTGAACTTTGCGCCTGTAACAGTCCGGATGGTTCTTTTCCTCTTTGGTCCAGAGGACACGTCGTCCACAGTTTCCAAAAACAATTTGAAATGTGGACTCGTCAGACCACAGAACACTTTTCCACTTTGCATCAGTCCATCTTAGATGAGCTTGGGCCCAGCGAAGCCGGCGGCGTTTCTGGGTGCTGTTGATAAATGGCTTTCACTTTGCTTTGTAGAGTTTTAACTTGCACTTGCAGATGTAGCGACGAACTGTAGTTACTGACAGTGGTTTTCTGAACTGTTCCTGAGCCCATGTGGTGATGTCCTTTACACAATGATGTCGGTTTTTGATGCAGTACCGCCTGAGGGATCGAAGGTCACGGTCATTCAATGTTGGTTTTCGGCCTTGTCGCTTACGTGCAGTGATTTCTCCAGATTCTCTGAACCTTTTGACAATATTACGGACCATAGATGATGAAATCCCTAAATTTCTTGCAATAGCTCGTTGAGGAATGTTGCTTTTTAAACTGTTTGACAATCAACTCACGCATTTGTTCACTAAGTGGTGACCCTCGCCCCATCCTTGTTTGTGAATAACTGAGCATTTCAGGGAAGCTGCTTTTATACCCAATCATGGCACCCACCTGTTCCCAATTAGCCCATTCACCTGTGGGATGTTCCAAATAAGTGTTTGCTGAGCATTCCTCAACTCTCCCAGTCTTTTTTGCCACTTGTGCCAGCTTTTTTGAAACATGTTGCAGGCATCAAATTCCAAATTAGCTAATATTTGCAAAAAATTACAAAGTTTACCTGTTCGAACATTAAGTAACTTGTCTTTGCAGTGTATTCAATTGAATATAGGTTGGAAAGGATTTGCAAATCATTGTATTCTGTTTTCATTTACGATTTACACGTGCCAACTTCACTGGTTTTGGGTTTTGTACATCAGGATATACTTTGAAAATGGGTTATTTTGAAATATAAATTCCTGTTCTAGATATCCCATCAAGAGATTCGCAAAGTCAGGACCAAAACTGGAGCCCGTTGATACACCGTGGGACTGCAAATAGAAATCTTGCCCAAATAGAAAATAATTCTTGGTTAAAACCAACTCTGCCAATGCCACCAAAAACTCTGTAGGGGGATGTGGGGAAGGTCTGAGCTCTAAAAAAAAAGTCTTAAGGCCACCAGGCCCTCTACATGTGGTATATTTGTATATAACGATAAGAAATCCATAGTAGCGAGATAACCAGGCGACTCAGTAGCTGATATATCAGTTGTCTGACTAACATTAACATATCTGCAAGACACTGGCAATTTTGACGGTAATTTAACAACCAGAGGACGAAGGCGTCTATCCAGAAAAATTGAGAGAGGCTCCAGTAAGCCCCTGCGATAGGGCGACTAGGGGGATTTTCTAGAGATTTATGGACCTTTGGTAGGGCATACATAAGCGGTAATATTGCGTGGTCCTTAGTCAGAAATTTCAACTCCAATTGCGATATCGCACCATTCAACATAGAATCCTGAAGGAATTAATTTCGCGTTTGAAAATTGCAGTAGGATCAGTATCCAATTTAGAATAGTAATTGGTATCAGCAAGTTGAGACAGGATAGATCATATGCCTCCTTCCTCTTAAGAACAAGGCCGCTGCCCTTGTCTGCAGGTTTCCAGATTACATCTCTGATGCCCCTTAATTTGGAGAGCGTCTTTCTGTCATCGGTCCCAAATGCCCTGCGCTAGGTACTGACCAAAACATTGACATCCCTTTCAACTAGTTTATAAAATGTTTCAATACAAGGGGAAATAATGGGCGGGCATAATGCACTTTTCGCTCTAAGCTTAGGCTGTACGAATGGAGCAATTAAATGCGTATCGTCCTGATTGCCATTATCTTTATGGTAGAAATACTTAAGTTTAATCGATCGAAATGATTTAAACAAGTGAGGTTGCGGTGCTGGCGATCAGTCACGTCCTCCCGGCTCTCTCCTGCTCCCCCTAAAAATCCCCATCTGGGTCAGATAAGTATTAGGAGGTGCTGGAACCAGAAGTATAAGAGGGCCATTCGCCAAACCGGACTTGTCTCTTAGGACTCATCTGATAAGGGGTTTGCGTCCTCCAAGGATAGACTCGATTTTCTTTATAGCCCATGGTGTCCGTAATGATTTTTTATTTTCATCAATTGCATCTTTTCCCTGTATTTTGATGACATTGTCGCCAGATCACTTTCCGTTGTCTTATAGGTGTCTTCGTCAACCGTATTGTGGGTATTTCTCAGATATCACTAATGAGTTACTTTGTCTCAGCAAGCTCAGACTGCATGTATTCAACAACAGGGACCATGAGGTCCAAAGATGCCTTAAGAATCTTGCACCATTTGGTACAAAACTCCTCGCTGGAGCGTCCCACATTCGTTTAAAGTGGTGCCGTGAAGTTGCAGTCGAGTTTCCCTCAATGTGAGACGATTCAATTTTTTAATAAGATACTTTGCATCTACGGAAGGAACATCCGGCATTTCCACAGGGGGAAAGAGAATTCTCTCAATATCCTCTTCAGAATAAGTATAAGTTCATGCTCTTACATCTGTAACCCTACAAACTGAGAGACTAAATCTTAAACAACGGGTTACAGGGTCTTGTAGATCTGCAAGAACAATTTTTATTAACTCCATTCACTCACGCACAAGTCCTTTTCCTCTCTCTCGCCAGCTCGGCTCATCACTCCCACTCTTGTCCCTCAATTAAATCAATATTCATACAGTTTAACCAAAATAATGTCACTATACCAAACAGGCTTGCAGTCTTCCCCTGCTACCAGAAGAAATTTCCCCTTTTCATATGATGAACATACAATTCCCAAAGGACTACCTCACTCCCTACAATGCAGGAACAATATATGCAGGAACAGTATAGTAACACATTCAGAGGTTCCATCACCGGGCATGTACAGGTGTGACACTTCTCCAACATGACAATATTCAAAAAGGGAGAAGAAACGTCAAAAGAAAACATCAATAAGCCAAACAAATAAGTGATGCATGGCATGCCCCACAAGAAAACAAAACCAAACCAAAAAAAAAAAAAGGTCGTATACAGTATGTATAAGTCCCAGTCTAGGTGTAAAAGTGTGCCAAACCTATGTGTAATTAGTGTGAATGGTTGTATGTTACTTCCATCGTGAGCCTATCAGGTGGCTTAGTGATTCTAAAAGAAACTTTCGAACTTTATTTTCACTTTCTGACCAGCTTTCACCTCGACTATCACTTAATCCATGAAATATCAAATTATTCCAACGAGACTGAGCTTCTTGATTTTCAGACTTTCTAATAACAGCAGCCATTGTCTCTTAATTGTTTGTTTTCATGAGCCAGTGATGCGAGCTTGTTGTCATAATCGGCCTTGAATGAATCCAGTTTACAGTTCAATGACATTATTTCTGCTTGGATAGCTTTGAGCGTTATAGCGAGGTCTGCAAGTGTTCCCTGATCCGGCAAGGTTGGTTGTTGAGGAGGCGGTAGACAAAAGCCAGTAACATTACGAGTAGAAAGTCTTGTCTGGACACCTGGATGACCACGTCCCTCACCAGGGTTGGGTCCAGGGTTAGACTCGATATCTCTGCTCACAACAAGGAATGCAAATGTAAACAACATCAAACGGAAGAGGTTGCAGGTTGTCGAGTTCAGCATTATAACAGGTAAGCTCACCTGGCATTTGCATCTGTGAGGTGAAAATGTTCCGATTCTAACTCGCCAGAGTTCAAAACATACTCCCATATTGACTTAGCTGAATCCTGGGATGTTTACAAACGCATGGATCCACTTTCAGCCTCTGGTCTGGTCTGGTATGAATAAAATGTTATATGTACAAATTATAATCTTGGAACTGTTGAAGATGAGTGTCATGTATTATTTGTTTGTGAGTGCTATTCACATCTCAGAACTAAGTATTTGGGTAGTGTACATCGTAGAAGTTTGTCTGCTCTCCTTAGCACTCGTAACAGTGAAGTAATAACATCTGTTGCCCTTTTCATAAAACATGAATTTTCATTTAAATAATTATGTACAAAACCTCTGTCGCGTGGCATGTCAGATTGTTCATAGTCAATTGTACACTGGCCACATGGCCCAACTACTAAATAAACTGAACTGAACTGAGCAAAGTGGTTGCTATGGTGTTCTGGGTGGTTACTAGGGCATTACTATGTGGTTTCTATGGTGTTCTGGGTGGTTGCTAAGGCATTGCTAGGCAGTTGCTATGGTGTTCTGGGTGGTTGCTAGATGATTGCTATGGTTTTCTGGATGTTTGCTAAGGTGCTGCCTGGCAGTTGCTACGGTGTTCCAGGTGGTTGATAGGTATTAGCTAGGCGGTTGCTGTGGTGTTCTGGGTTGTTTATGGGCATTACTAGGTGGTTGCTATGGTGTTCTGGGTGGTTGCTAAGGCATTGCTAGGTGGTTGCAATGGTGTTCTGGGTGGTTGCTAGGCAGTAACTATGGTGTTTGGAGTGGTTGCTACGACACTAATAGGCAGTTGCTATGGTGTTCCAGGTGGTTGATAGATCATTGCTAGGCAGTTGCTATGGTGTTCTGGGTAGTTGCTAGGGCATTAATTGGTGGTAACTATGGTATTCCAGGTGGTTGCTAGGTGGCTGCTAAGGTGTTTTGGGTGGTTGCTAGGGTGCGCTAGGCGATTGCTATGGTGTTCTGGGTGGTTGCCTGGTGGTTGCTATGGTGTTCTTGGTGGTTACTAGGGTGTTGCTAGGCAGTTGTTATGGTGTTCTCGGTGGTTGCTAGGGCAGTGCTATGCAGTTGCTATGGTGTTCTGGGTGGTTGCTAGGTGGTTTCGATGCTGTTCTGGGTGGTTGCTAGGGCATTGCAAGGCTGTTCCAGGTGCTTGCTAGGCAGTTGCTATGGTGTTTTTGGTGGTTGCTAGGGCGTTGCTAGGCAGTTGCTAGGCAGTTGCTACGGTGTTCTGGGTGGTTGCTATGGCGTTGCTAGGCAGTTGCTTTGGTGTTTTGGGTAGTTGCTAGGGCGTTGCTACGCTATTGCCATGGTGTTCTGGGTGGTTGCTAGGTGGTTGCTTTGGTGTTCTGGGTGGTTGCAAGGTGTTCCTAGGCTTTTGCCATGGTGTTCTGGGTGGTTGTTAGGCTGTTGCTATGGTGTTCTGGGTGGTTGCTAGGCGGTTGCTGTGGTGTTTTAGGTGGTTGCTTAGGCGTTGCTAGGCGGTTTTTATGGTGTACTGGTTGGTTGCTAGGTGGTTGCCATAGTGTTCTAGGTGGTTGCTAGGGTGTTGATTGACTGTTGCTATTGTGTTCCAGTTGGTTGCTAGGTAGTTGCTATGGTGTTGTTGGGTGGTTGCTAGGGCATTGCTAGGCGGTTGCTATGGTGTTCTGGGTGGATGCTAAGTGGTTGCTATGGTGTTCTGGGTGGTTGCGTGGTGGTTGCTATGATGTTCTGGTTGGTTGGTAGGATGTTGCTAGGCTGTTGCTTTGGTGTCCCAAGTGGTTGCTAAGTGGTTGCTAGGGTGTTTTAGGTGGTTGCTAGGGTGTTGCTAGACAGTTGCTTTCATGTCCTGGGTGGTTGCTAGGGTGTTGCTAGGTAGTTGCTATGGTGTTCTGAATGGTTGCTAAGGTGTTGCTAGGCGGTTGCTAAGGTGTTCAGGGTGGTTGCTAAGGCATTGCTAAGTGGTTGCTATTGTGTTCTGGGTGGTTGTTAGGTGGTTGCTATGGTCTTCTGGGTGGTTGCTAGGTGGTTGCTAGGCAGTTGCTATGGTGTTCTGGGTGGTTGCTAGTGCGTTGCTAGACAGTTGCTATGGTGTTCTGGGTGGTTGCTAGGGTATTGCTAGGCTGTTGCTATGGTGTTCTGGGTGGTTGCTAGGGTATTGCTAGGCGGTTGCTATGGTGTTCTGGGTGGTTGTTATGTGGCTGGTATGGTCTTCTGGGTGGTTGCTTGGTGGTTGCTAGGCAGTTGCTATGGTGTTCTGGGTGGTTGCTAGTGCGTTGCTAGGCAGTTGCTATGGTGTTCTGGGTGGTTGCTAGGGTGTTGCTAGGCAGTTGCTATGGTGTTCTGGGTGTTTGTTGGGGAATTGCTACGCTATTGACATGGTGTTCTGGGTAGTTGCTAGGGGGTTGCTATGGTGTCCTGGGTGGTTGCTAGGGCGTTGCTTGGCAGTTGCTATGGTGTTTTGGAGTGTTGCTAGAGTGTTGCTAGGCCGTTGCTAAGGTGTTGTGGGTGGTTGCTAAGTGGTTGCTATGGTGTTCCGGGTGGTCGCTTGGGCGTTGATAGGCGGTTGCTAAGGTGTTCTGGGTGGTTGCTAGAGTGTTGCTAGGCGGTTGCTTTTGTGTTCTGGGTGGTTGCTAGGTGGTTGCGATATTGTTCCTGGTGGTTGGCAAGGTATTGCAAGACATATTTCATGGTGTTCTGGACTTTTGCTAAAGCGTTGCTAGGCTGTTGTTATGGTGCTCCTCGTGGTTGCTATGGCGTTGCCAGGTGGTAGCTATGGTATTCCTGATGGTTGCTAAAGCATTGCTTGGCAGTTGCTATGGTAATGTGGGTGATTGCTTGTGCGTAACTAGGCGGTTGCTATGGAGTTCTGCCTGGTTGCTAGGGAGGGATGAAAATCCATGTTTTTCAGGAATTGTGGGAAATCCGTAAGTCGTATCACTTAGAGAAGACATTCCACATCATTCCCGATCGAGCCGCACGATTTATTATACATATATTGTATGGGTTTTCTCAAAGCTGAAAGACTAATTGTGAACCGAAATTTTTACAGAAGAATAAATAATAATAATAAAAATATAGTCGCAGAATAATATAAGTGGTAATATAAGTGGTTGCTAAGTGGTTGCTAGGGTGTTTTAGGTGGTTGCTAGGTCGTTGCTAGGCAGTTGCTATGGTGTTCTGGGTGGTTGCTAGGGCGTTGCTAGGCAGTTGCTATGGTGTTTTGGGTGGTTGCTAGGGTGTTGCTAGGCTGTTGCTATGGTGTTCTGGGTGGTTGCTAAGGCATTGCTTAGCGGTTGCTATTGTGTTGTGGGTGGTTTCTAGGGCGTTGCTAGGCAGTTGCTATGGTGTTGTGGGTGGTGGCTAGGGCATTGCAAGGCGGTTGCTATGGTGTTCTGGGTGGTTGCTAGGGCGTTGCTAAGTGGTTGCTAAGGTGTTAAGGGTGGTTGCTAGGGCATTGCAAGGCAGTTGCTATGCTGTTCTGGGTGGTTCCTAGGGTGTTGCTAGGCAGTTGCTATGGTGTTTTGGGTGGTTGCTAGGGCGTTGCTAGGCGGTTGCCTTGGTGTTCTGGGTGGTTGCTAGGGCGTTGCTAGGCAGTTGTTATGGTGTTCTGGGTAGTTGCTAGAGTGTTGCCAGGCGGTTGCTATCGTGTTCTGGGTGGTTGTTAGGGTGTTGCTAGGCGGTTGCTCTGGTGTTCTGGGTGGTTGCTAGGGCGTTGCTTGGCGGTTGCTAAGTTGTTCTGGGTGGTTGCTAGGGTGTTGCTAGGAGGTTGCTATGGTGTTCTGGGTGGTTGCTAGGGTGTTTCTAGGCAGTTGCTATGGTGTTCTGGGTGGTTGCTAGGGCATTGCTAGGCAGGTGCTATGGTGTTCTGGGTGGTTGCTAGGGCGTTATTAGCCAGTTGCTATGGTGTTCTAGGTGGTTGCAAGGCTGTTGCTAGGCAATAGCTATGGTGTTCTGGGTGGTTGCTAGGGCATTACTTGGTGGTTGCTATGGTGTCCTGGGTGGTTGCTAGGGCGTTGCTTGGCGGTTGCTAAGGTGTTCCGGGTGGTTGCTAGGGCGTTGCTAGGCAGTTGCTATGGTGTTCTAGGTGGTTGATAGGGCGTTGCTAGGCAGTTGCTATGGTGTTCTGGGTGGTTGCTAGGATGTTGCTAGGCAGTTTCCATGGTGTTCTGGGTGTTTGCTAGGGTGTTGCTAGGCAGTTGCTATGGTGTTCTGGGTGGTTGCTAGGGCGTTGCTAGGTGGTTGCCATGGTGTTCTGCGTGGTGGCTGGGGCGTTGCTATGCTGTTGCTATGGTGTTCTGGGTGGTTGCTAAGTGGTTACTATAGTGTCCTGGGTTGTTGCTAGGTCATTGCTTGGTGGTTACTATGGTGTTCTGGGTGGTTGCTAGGGTGTCGCTAGGCAGTTGCCATGGTGTTTTGGGTGATTGCTAATGGGTTCTAGGTGGTTGTTAGGGCGTTGCTACGCAGTTGCTATGGTGTTCTGCGTGGTTGCTAGGTGGTTGCTATGGTGTTCTGGGTGGTTGATAGGTTGTTGCTATGGTTTTCCAGGTGGTTGCTTGGCGGTTGCTATGGTGTTTTGGGTGGTTGCTAGGGCATTGCTCGGTGGTTGCTATGATGTTCTGGGTGGTTACTAAGGTGTTGCTGGTCAGTTGCTATGTCGTTCCTGATAGTTGGCAAGGTATTGCAAGACATATTTCGTGGTGTTCTGGGCTTTTGCTAGAGTGTTGCTAGACTGTTGCTATGGTGCTCCTCCTGGTTGCTAGGGCATTGGCAGGCAGTAGCTTTGGTATTCCTGATTGTTGCTAATGCGTTGCTTGGCAGTTGCTATTGTGTGGGTGATTGCTTGTGCGTAAATAGGCAGTTGCTGTGGAGTTCTGCCTGGTTGCTAGGGTGGGATAAAAAAACCATGCTTTTCGGGAATTGTGAGGAATCCGTAAGTTAGATCGCTTAGAAAAGACATACCACACAATCCCCGATCGAGCCGCACAATTTAATATATATATTGCATGGGTTTTCTCAGTTGCCAACTGAAATTTTTACGGAAGAATAAATAATAATAAAAATATAGGCACAGAATAATATAAGTGGGGAGAGTAGTGGGCCTGTACTCAGCTCAGCTCAGGCCCACTGATTAACATTGAGCCATTTTTGACATGTACGGTGCTTGACTTGTTCTTTTGGGAGTGTTCAATAGCTTACTTAAAGCTAAAAAAAAAAGAAAAAACAAAAATTGTACAGCATCCAGGAAATGGCACGGATGGCAACAGGAGAGAAGAAAAGAGTCATTGGCATGTTATAGGCTGGTCACAGCCGTCAAGAAGCGGTGGGTCATTTGCTGTTTCACTGGTGAACAATTAGTTGGCTGTCTGTCCGAGAATGGATAACAGGCCCTGTCGCTGGCCGACCCCGCTTATGGCAGCCAAGAAATGCTACTGTAGCTCAGGAGCGCCACATCCAATTCCAGCTTGCATGTGATAGATCCCAGACAGCAACCCGAACTGGTTGTGAGATGAGGGGTCAGAGACGTCCGAGCATGAGCGCAAGTACCATTTGACGCCCTCTTCGTGAGCAACGTGTGCACACGTCCCCAGCAGAAAACCTATTTGTTATCCTGCGTTTTTAATGGCACTAAGAATATTTGTCTCTGATGGTCAGTACTTCTGATCAGTAATCTGAATATTAAATATCGCATGTAGTGTTATGGATTATGTCCAACCAAATAAGAATACATGAAATGCATGCACGTATTTTTTATATTTTTACTTTTGCATCAAATTCTTTGTTAAAAACACATTTTTCAACAGACGCAATATCCAAAAAACAATGTTGTTTCAATGAAAGTGGCATGAACAATCATCCAACGTAGGATCATACATAAACTACTAGACAAATGCCACTGGTGGATGACAGCAGGGTTATATCCTGGGAACTATAGAATTCTCTTCATAGGCAAAATGTAGAGCCGGAGACAGTGCTCAAGGCAAATCCATAATAGAACACTCCATTTTGAGGATTGAGGACATATTTGCATTCAAAATTCAGCTGTCTACTGTAAACAATAAAGCACACATCATCTGAAATGTTTTAGCAACATTATAAACTGAATAATTTCACAATAACTAAATACATTTTTTATTTCGACTGAATAGTCAAGGGAAATCAATTTTGAGCTGATATCTACCGGAAATTTTTACATTTGACTTGTGTCACAATCTGGTGTCTTGAGGTAGAAAAATGTTGAGCTACAAAAATCTTGGGAATCATTTAAAAATCTTTTAACTGAAGCTAGTACTCAACATTTCCTTTATTTTCCCCTCCAATAAATAAGAATTTACCTTTTTCTCTTTGGCACTGACATATCGAGGGCTGACTGCAATAAACAGTTATGTCCAGATGTTAAACATTGGACATAACTGTTTATTGCAGTCATCCCTCGATATACATAACAAGAAACAATATTGTGTACAGAAGGCTGCATCAAATTCAATTCCATTACAATCCCTTTTCCTTACCCATTAACATGATTTAATCCTCATAGTCAACTAGCATCCAAACCTGAGACTGCAGATTAAAATTAGTCACAGATAGATATGCACCATTTGAACACTGTCTCGCACCAAGAAACAAATTAAAAATGGCGCTGCCGGTGTAGCCATTTTGCAATGTAGGGAATTACAGCTCAATCTGGTTCTTCATGTTGGTGTTGGTGTTGGCCCAGTAGAGGATAATAACTTGATTGGGGGTCGGGAGAGTTGAAGTTCAGATGACCAGTAAAGGCCCCTGATCTTAGACCAGACTCTGGGGCCCACAAAAGTCTTTCAGACTTGCTCTCCCTGGGGAATCTGAGTAGAAGGAGGGAATTACTCATGATAAACATTACCATGTGATCTATGTCACTTCATCATCATCATCATCATCACACGGGACAAATTTTGTTAGACAGTTACAATTTTTTTCATCAAAGTCAAGTTTATTACATCCATATCAATGGAAATTACATTGCATACGCCCACCGTCATGCCCACATAATAAAATCAAAAATAACCTTTGGAGGGTACACACACACATGCGCGTGCACATCTGTGCCTATAATTGCAGGCACTAATATCATACAAGTAACGTTAAATTAACGCTACAATATAATAAGTTAACATTTAGACACACAGACATCTAGCTAAAATAATTCTACAAATGTCCATTTAAAGTGCTCATTGTGCCACCTAGCCGCTTGTGGAATGAAGGAGAGAACATATCGCTGAGTGCGTGTCACAGCTGTTCTGAGCCGGCCACTGCGCTTCATAACTCTGTTACCAACAGACAAATATGACAAATCCTTATTTTACCTAATTTTCCTGCTCATCCCAAGTGAAAGTTTGGTTCAGATTCTTGAAACCTGAAAATTAGAAGAGATTTAGTATAATTGCATATTGTTTTGAAATTAAACCATATGTCTGTTTTTGAGGTAGGAATTCTCAGTTGAGTGGAAGATTTAAGTTTGTGATTGGACAAAAAAACCCATGAATGACCAAGCAGAAGAGTTGTATTTATGCTTCTTTTGATATCACAGACATCCACCATAGCAAAAAAAAAAACAAAAAAAAGTAGACAGCTGTCCGATGAACAATGCAGAACTGGATTTGACATGTATGATTACATTCACAGCTCCAAATCAGAAAAAAAGTTGCAACAATATGTTAAATGAAATTAAAATTGAAAGCTATCGTTTTTTATTTATCTTTGACCTTTACTATGTTGAACACAATACAACAACATATTGCATGATGTTTCACTCAATGAATGTAATAAATTTTTAAAAATAGATGCAATTCAGTTTTGGCTTTTTTCAAAAGACAAAAATGACAAGGCACTTATTTTACCTCATTGTCCTGGCCATCTACAGTCGAAGTTTGGTTCAGATTCTCGTTTACAGCCTGAAAATTGAGAGAGGTTTAGTTTAAGTGCATCTTGGTTTAAAAGTAAACCGTATGCTTGCTATTAGAGGTAGGAATTCTCAGCAGAGTGGAAGAGTTAGGTTTGTGATTGGACAAAGAACTCATAAGAGGCCAATCAGAATGGTTGGATTTATGCTTTTCTCAATATCAGAGACCTTTGCAATGGTAACAGAAAAAACAACTGCCAGATAAACTCTGCTGGACTGTATTTGGCTAGGATGATTACATGTATAACCCCAAACCAGAAAAAGTTTGGACGGTATTTTAAATTTAGATTTCAACAGGAAGCAGTGATTTGTGAATTAAGTTGACCTCTGTTATGCTGAAAACAATACAACAGCGCATTCTACAATTTTTCACCTCACAGTTGCAATTGATTTTTCAAGGTATATTTTTCAAACACATTTCAAATTTGGTTCTTGCAAAATATTTCCAAAAAAAAAAGTTGGGACAGTAAAGTATTTACCACTTTTAAATGTTGCCATTCCTTTTCACCACAGTTAATACACATGTGGGGATTGAAGACACAAAGCGGTCTATTCTCCCATTAGTGCGTAAGTACTTTTTTACGCGACTTGAGTTAAGCGCTTTTGGGTTTCATGTATTCTCCCCTACTCGCTTCGATGACGCCCGCAGCGCTTAACTTCAGAATGTAGGCGGCCTTATGAAAGAGGTGTGACTAATCCAAAGGAGAGGCAGACTCTGTACAAAGCTCATTGATTATGGCTATCAGGAAAACAAGGAACAAGGATTTTCTGATTAATTTCTGATGAATTTCTGATTTTCTGAAAATGCAGTTGTGGTCCATGGAAAATGCAAACCAGACTTTAAATTTGAATATCGTGGGCCTGCTGATAAAACCTCGGATCTCCAAACTGATAAGAAATAAAAACTTGTATGTCCACTATTCTTACATGCAGAATTAAACATGTTTTATTTCATTTGTATTTTAAATTATATTTTTCAATTTAAATTTTACATTCTTTATTTTATATTATATTTATTTATTTTCCAGTAAAGTTTATCATTTTGAGGATAAGAGGTTTTATCAGCAGGCCCACGATATGCAGCTGTAATATCAGGCCTATATATGTCCGTGCCAATTACAAGAAGTAATGCAGGCATCTCTTTTTATTGCCCGCCGCGCGATTCGTGCGAAGCGGGGCATATAGCATTGGGCTCCGTCCGTACGTCCGTCCACAGGGATACATAAAATTGAGGCGGCGGGGGATATTTGCCATGTTAGTGGCAAACACTTGTTTATTTCTTACTCTAGCCACCATGGCATTAAAGCTATGCAAACAAACTAATTGCCGTGATAATGAAAAAATAAAGAATTTATCGCTTCTCAACCAGCGTAATCAGAGCATTGAAAATGTGCCCCTCCTACACTAGCCTGTTTGTTCCATGGAAGACAGGGAAGAAGACAGAGAGAACATGCTAGTCACACAAAAATGACAATCAATGACAGTTTATATGATCTCATTTAGAAATTGCACGCTTGAAATTTCAAACTTCTCCGATGTCCGCTTTGCAACTAAAGGACAAGGGAACGCTTTAACAAACAAAGGATTCTTACCCCGCACGAAGAAAAATCTGTGGAGCACTGTAAAAGCCAGGCTCTCTGCACACCGGAGAAGTGTGCACGCAATAGGTGGTGAGCAACCATCATCCCCGGCGCATTTCACTGCACTAAGGAGTTGGTGACATCCACTCTTTCTGCAGTGGAAGTGCATGGAGAATAACTTGGAGTGGATACGGATGAAGGAGGGTTACATGAAATGGTCATATTTATTTGCCTATACTCAAAGTATCACTGTGATAGATACTGGAAACAAGCTTAATATGGTTTCAAATATGTATTGTATTTTTTGGCATTTCAAGCAGTTGCGCAGTACATAGGCGTCATAGGCCGAGCCAGGGAATTTGGCGCAGATGCTTAATATGTGCGTATCATGATTCCACACAACCTGAACATTCATGCTGTGCCGACGTCTTCGGTCTCTGTACTTATTCTTATTATTGGAAGGGGTTCTGATTGCAACGTGAGTACAATCAATGGCTCCCACAACACTGGGGAACCTGGAGACCCGGTAGAACCCCACCTAACTCTCCGTCTTTCAACTGGCGTTTCGGGGAATTGAAACTAATTGACTAATGCGAAAGAGAGGCAGACTCTGTACCAAGCTCATTGATTATGGCTATCAGGAAAACATGGAACAAAGATTTTCTGATTAACCATGAAAATGCATTTGTGGTCCATGGAAAATGCAAAACAGACTTTAAATTTGAATATCGTCGGCCTGCTGAAAAAACCTTGTATCTCCAAACTGATAAGTAACAAAAACTCGTATGTCCACTATTCTTACATGCAAAATTAAACATTTTTTATTTTAAACTATATTTATCTATTTATATCATTTTATTATTATTATTTAATTTCATGTTTTTTTATTTTCCGGTGAAGTTTGTCATTTTGAAGATTAGAGGTTTTATCAGCAGGCCGACGATATGCCGCTGTAATAGGAGGCCTATGTATGTCTGTGCCAAAAACTCATGCAGACATCTTGTTTATTTCTAACTCTAGCCACCATGGCATTAAAGCTACGCAAACAAAGAAAAAGTGCGTAAGCGTTTTTTGCATGAGAAACGCCCGGAAATGCCCCAATTTTGGCTTTGCTCTGCCCCAAGTGGGTAACTGCCTTCGGGGCTTGTAATGCACAGACTTAAGTTGATGGGAGAATACGCTTAGGCTGAAAAGCGCGTAGCAACACGCTTTTTTCGACTTACGCGCATGGGAGAATAGACCCCTAAGTGATATTTGTTTCAGTTGTAATTTAGTCCCATTCTTCCTGCATGCAATTCTTCCGGTCTGCAGTGTAATCGGATCTTCGTTATCACTTTCTGCATCTCAAAATACACCATAAGTTCTCTAATGGGGACAACTGGGGACTGCAGGTAGGCCAGTTGAGCACCCGCACCCCCTTCTCAATGCAGCCATGTTTATTTTTTAAATGCGTACAGAATGCTGTTTTGCATTCTCTTGTTAAACTGTACATGGGCATCGCTAAAAAGGATGTTTAAAAGGAACCCTATGTTGTTCCTCAAATCTCCGTGTACTTTTCAGAATTAATGGTGCTTTTGCATAAGTGAAACTTACTCTTGCTAAGGGCACTGACACAACCCCATATAATGACGATTTATTCTTCCACAGCATACATCGCTCCAATTTTTCAAAAAAAAAAAAAAGACATGAAATATTGATTGTCTGGTCACATTTGATGTTTCCTCAGTGTGATAGTCCATTGCAGATTCCTTGGAACCCAGAGAAGTTGATGGTACCTCTGGACACTGTTAATTAGGCATCATTTTGCATAGTAAGTTTTAAACTAGCATTTGTGGATGAAATTCTCTATTGTAATTCTTGACAAAGGTTTGCCAAAGTAATCTTCAGCCTGTGTGCTTATGATGTGGTTCTTCATTTAGTGCCATCTGAATGACCCCAGATCACTAGTATTCAGCTTAGGCTTGAATCTTTGCTCTCTTTGGAAAGAAATTCCTCCAGATTCCTTAAATCTTTTAATTATATAATGTTCCATAGGGAGTGAAATATACAAATCCCTCCCTATCTTTCCTTGAGAAATATTGTTTTTAAACCTTGAAATGATTATCTCGCGCATTTGTGGGTTCATTGGCGATCCTTGACCCATCTTTGCTCCTGAAGGACTGGACCTTTCCTGGATGCTGATGATGAGAATCATCTGCTGGCATCAGCTGCTTCCAATTACATCATTGTTCAATTTTATTCCTCTTTCCTAGACTTGATTGCCCCCTTCACAACTTTTTTGAACGTGTTGATGGTCTGAATGGCAAGAATGGCTGTCTATTTGAAAACAAAATTAAACTGACCGGACAAAACATCAAATAGGGGAGACTGGGGTCCGATGAGCCATGGGAATCAATGAGTCATATTGTAATTTTGCGATCAATCAATGACAGAGCTGCTTAAAATAAGAAAAATATTTGACCATTGACTGATGAGTCAGGAGGATAAATGAGCCATATCACTATTTTGCCTATTTTGAACATCTTTGGCATCGATTGATCACAAAATATGGCTTGTTAGTCACAATTAGCTCATCGGAACCTAGTCTCCCCTATTTTGTTTCCATGTTCTCTGCAATGAGGTACAAGACAAAGTAAATTTAGGAATCACTGCCTCCTGTTTTTATGGGCACTTTATATGCAGTACCAGTGTAGATAAAGGATCCATTTTCTCCAACGCGCCGTTGGCCATGTGTCAGCTGAAAGTCAGGAGGACATGCCCTGCTCACTGAACCGAGAAGCAGAGTGAGTGAGAAGGCATGTTGGTTGGCCGTTTCACACATATCTTGGTGTAAATCCCCATCACAAAGAAGTCCAAATAAGTTTAGCGTTGAATTTTTTTTTGTCGGACAACATGAAATCCATTATATTGGTAGTATATTGTAAATGTCTGAAGTAATTTTTGCTACCAATTTTCTTTCAGGCAGTTGGAGATATATTTATTTCCAAGAAAGTTAATGTCTGTAAACTCAAGTATTTTTGTAACAATATTTTTGCCGTAATATTTGCCGATAAGAATTAAGAAATGAAACCTTTAGTTTTTAAGTGCTGTTCTCATAGAAAGCAAAACAACAGCAACATGTTTTGCCACCACTGTAATATTATTTCAATTTTGAACAAAACGCGCACTTCTGAGAATAGTAATAAAATACAAAAATCTCTATGAAGTTGTAACTTACAATAGCCTAATGATGTTGATTTTTTCCTCCCAAGTCCGCAAGAAATGTTTCGGCCTTTGGAAATCCGGAGGTTTTAGTTCTCTTGGTTAGAAACCACTCTCAGTCAAGTAAGCAATGACTTGTTCAGTCAGATCAAACGGTTGAACGTAAATTGTGCTAACTTTTGTCACCCTTTACTCATAATTTGAGAGCAAATCTCAAGAATAAACTTTGATTAGAGATGCCACGAAGTAGGTGGCAATGCCTTAACCATTTGTGTGTTGAAGGCCATAGGACCTCTTCCATCCTTGTCAAGGGGAGTGCTAACCTTCTCTGTTACCGACAAATTGAAGCAATAAAGCCCTTCTCAGTTGCAAGTGGGGTAGCGCAGATTAAAACCTGTTCTCACAGTGGGACTGAATATGTTTTCACATTTGTGAGAAATGATCACTTATCCGCCTTAGGTATACTGCGTAAAATATTTATATTCAGATTTAATGAAATAGTTATCAATTTGCGAACTGCGTGCCAATGTCTTACATTATTAAGCCAATGTCTTACATTATTAAGACCAATATTTTGCCAAGGCAAATTTCCGACATTTGCAGTGACACAAGCAAGCATGAGAAATTATAAATGGATGAATAAATATTTTGTGACAATAAATGCCTAAGTTGTCATCCATAAGGACAGCGTTTCTACTTCATGACTACTCCTATTTCTGAAAGCCTCTTATAGAATTTGATAGGCTATTTTAAAACTCTAATAACAAAAACATTGATTGACTTATAAATAAGTGGTATCCGAAGTGGTAAATAAGTGGTAAACTACAGTTGCCCGGTAGTTTATTCTTGCCAAAATTCAAGGCCTGCAATAACATCTGGTACACACTCCAATTGTACCCAAGAACCACTCCCCCTTATTGACAGTCTCCCCCCCCCCCCCCCTCCCAGTTCTACCTGCCGGGACTACACCGACACCTGTTGTAATCCTCCTCCACCTGCTAGGCTGATCAGAGAAAGGTGGACGAAAACGCGAAGCCAACTTCTCGTTGACTTTAGTGGTACTTTATCCACGCTGGTACTATACAGTACTATCCCAAGTTTTTCCATGCTTGGGTTGTAAGATCTTAAGATGTATGTTGGTGATATTGCAAGACCTGAAACACCCAAAGATCTCAGGAAACATCTCTGATGATGTGTCCCAGCGCATCCAGAGATGTATCTTTACACCATTGTTGAGAACAAACATTGGGCCTCATGCAACAACATTTTCGTATTCTTGTCGTTACTTTCTCTTACTTTTTTCCCCTAAAGTGAGCTCGTATGAGTGCATTATGTCAGAGTCAACAAACGCTCTTAACTTCAGATTACTGGATAAATGACCCTCGTAAACAAGTTGCATTCCACCTGTGCGTAAGAGAGCGCACGTTCATGACAATTGTAAATTTGCATTATTATCCCTCCCAATAATTCCAAATAAGGCAACACAACCTCCCACACTTGTCGGATGTGTTCATTCACAGAATTGGCATCAAAGACAAAGAAAAAGAACTTCATAGATAGAAGTCCTGCTGAGGGCCATCCAGAAGGAAAATTGATCAGTTTTATCAGTGGATTTAAAGGACCCGCAAAATTCAAGCAGTGAGGGGAAATTAACGAGGGCTATAAATGCCATGTCGCTCGTCGGACGCACTGGCAGTGGTAATCGAAATCGCGACGATAACCACTCATCTATCTCTGCAAAAAAAATTGAGGCAATTCGCCTTGCAGTGGGGTAAATTGGGGGAAAGAGATTAACTGTCTGCACCGCAGTGGGACGAAGAAGCATTCTGCTATTCGCACCGCGGCGGGGCAGATAAGAGAAGCATATCTGCTATTTGCCCTGCCGCCGGTCATAATCTGCTCTGGTCTTGTGAGTTTCGTGCCGAAAAGCTGCGGTTCGAATAGCCACTTCCCTGCAAAAATATTCTCACGCTGTCTGAAGACACGCTCTCTTCCAAGAGCCTGACGCGCTAAAACATTAACAGATTAACTTGCAATTAGTACATAATATAATTACATAATATTATTTTATTTTATTTCACAGTTTCATTGTTTTGCAGTTTTAAATGTTCATATTGATATTGAAGTGTTATCCAAAAGCATCAATGATAGATTTAAATTAACAATGATATCAGGTTATATGAATAAAAATATAATGTAGAATTCGAATTGTAGAGTTAAACAGGATACAGAGTAATTATATGTAATTATTATTGGATTTTAAAACTCGAAATTGCTTCAAAGTAACAAAAAAATACATTCCTTTAGTGAAAAACTTGGGTTCGGATAACAGCAGACTAATTGCGCAAGACTCCCACACAGGTCAGGAGCACTCGTTAGTTTTGTTTGTGCCTGAGAGAAGATTAAAAATACATGAAAATTGGCGAATGTGGAAATTTCTCCTAAATCTCAAACGAACCATTTAAGAACGAATCTGTTCGTACAAATACATCTTGCATGGAGCCCATTGTTCTGTTAGTTGTGAAAGCAAGCAAAAAATATTGGCAGTTCCAAGGGTATGGCAGTTTTCCAATGAATTTCAATGCAGAGAGGTACGGCAGTCCCAATTTCAAACCCTGCCCCAACCTAACCCTGACCCTAACCCTAACCCTAACCTTACCCTGACCCCTAACCTAACCCTTCCCCTAACCATAATCCCTAATCCTTATCCTAATTCCTTCAAATCGACTGCCGTACCCATAAAACTGCCATATCTCCAGACACTGCAAAAAATATTTCATCTGACCTGAAGTTTGGATTTGTACAGGTGTCCATCTGGGCCTGTAACGTCAAACAACAGAAATGAAAAATTGATGGTGAGAGAATCGGCTAATATTAGCATTTTGGTTTTTTCCAGAGAAGTCTGTTAATTACTTCTGTCAATCCAGGGTGTGAGGTCGAAGGCAGGTATTTTGTCGCAGCTGGTGTAACCGGATCCACGGGGGCGGTACTGGAAGGGGTCACGGGGAACTTCTCTGATGCCCGTGTTGTCACAGATGATGCGGGCCAATGAGACGTTGGCCAGGGAAGCCCTCTGTCTGCTGGTGAACACACCCTCTTTCTGCCACCACAGCCTGACATGTGTGAGAAGGACACTTTAAAGACATGGCGGGCGGCACGGTGGCTCAGTGGTTAGCACTACTGCCTCACAGCAAGCTGGTCATGTGTTCGAGTCCAGCCTGGGGCCTTTCTGTGTGGAGCTGGCGTGTTTGCGTCGGGTACTCCGGTTTCTCCCCACTCACAAAAAACAAGGATGTATGGCTGTGTGCGAATGTTTAGATGTGGTTGGAGGGGCCGTAGGCATATACTGGCAGCCAACACTTTTGTTTTTGCTCCCATTTGTCATGAGATGGACTCAAAGATCTAAAATTCATTCCAGATACACAATATTACCATTTCTCTCAAACATTGTTCACAAATCTGTCTAAATGTGTGATAGTGAGCACTTTTGCTTTGCTGAGACAATCCATCCCACCTCACAGGTGTGCCACATCAAGATGCTCATCAGACACCATGATTAGTGCACAGGTGTACCTTCAGTGTTGTGCATGAACGGGAAAAAAGAACGACGTTCATGAACTCGTTCATTATTTTGACGAACGATGAACTGAACGTACGCATCTGCCGAAAATGAACGATTCCCTGAACGAGTTCATTTTGGTAAGGAATAACGGGCGTTCAATATTATTGCCAAAAATACTTCTCCCAGTAGACTTGTGATGACGTCATCAACTGACGCCGCCGCTGCTCTGTCTATGCCAATGAATGTACGTAGATCTGGAGGGGCGGCCGCCGTATCCTTCTTAGAGCGTAGTTGAAGAAACTAATATGGCGTGAAGTGCACCGCACTTCTGAATTTCCTATGAAGACTAACTAAGTGGTCTTCCGAAACAATTTCAACATAGTTGTGATCGAAAAACATTTAAGAATATAAATTAATGCACAATTTTACATGACACTGTTCAAGAAGTCGAGCATATAACACGTGTTAATCATAGGAAGCGCAACACTTACTAGCCACTTATCGAGCTGGCTTGATAGGTAATCGGGTCGCTGTAGACGGCTGTGATCGCAAACTTTATCTGTAATCTAGCTGGCTAGATAAACTTAGTTGGCACAATAAACCCAAGTTGCATTTATACATAGAATTAGCCATAGCGAATGACCTGGCAGAAACGTTTATGTAACGTGTTCATACCGGATGAATTGCGCAAATAGCAGCATTCTTATCCGGCATCTGCCTATCTAGGGACTATTAAGTGAGCAAGCTGTGAGTTTTGTTTATAATTATTACGATAACGCAATTATAGCTAAGGCAGTCAACCAAACTGGCTAGCTTTCTATGATTGCCAGCGAAGATAGCGCTTCAGCATACAGCTCGGCTGTCGGTTCCGTGAAATGAAAACATAGCTCAGTAACCATGGGAGTTCAAACCATCGACGGAACCCGACATTTTACTGGGGCACGTACCCCATTATTGGTCAGCAGTGCCCCAGTATAAATTTACCCAAGGGATAAAAAAAAAAAAATCACGTTTTAAGTCTACATGTCCACATAATCTACAGCAAGAGAATTTACAGTAACAGAGTGCTTAGACACACAACTACTTAATATGACGACTGTAACTGATTGCTAATTTATTCACTTCACTCCGTATAGTACACAATGGCACGTGGCAACTTAATATTCACGCGGCTTTGGCTGCTATTCGGCTCACTTCAGAACTTCGGAACACAAGGTCACGCACACAGCGGTGTCTGTCAGTGCTGACTGCTCTCACCGTCATTCGTTCACCTGTCTTCAGGTTAGTGCTGGGCAACTGCCTGTCCTTACTGTTTGGTTTCTCCTCTGTGTCGCCATTTCCATGGGAATTCAAATGTCACAACTTTGCTTAAACTTTAAGCTGCCGTCTTAATTGACGTAGCCTAGTGCAGACGTTAGCTGCTGCCCTATAGCTAACTGGCTCGTCATAGGCATAACGTTGATTCATAATGGTTAGCCTAGTAATGTCAACTCGGTGTCTGGAGATTGCTATCGATGTTTGATGACCATATATGAGCTATTTCACGTTAAAACATGGGTTCTGTATGAACAGAGAATCGGGCTCATCGAGTACTTTGGTTATGTGACATTGAGGATAACAAAGGACAGTACACAGTTTTGGTAAAGACTTAAAGATAGCCTACTGTTATAGCCGACACTAGTGAATATAGTTTTATGTTTAGTGAAGATGCACTGATTAGAATGAAACATATCAGATACAGTTTAATGATTGCAGTTATTGGTACCTTGATGGAATGGTTTACTTGAATTACGCAATGAATGTTTAGCCTACAATTAATACTGCAGTGAAAATGAAATGTGATTTGAATGTGAGTCAGTTTGGTGTAGCTTTGCACACTTTGTGCCTTGATTCAAAACTGTTGATATGGTAATGTTTTGTCTGTTTTCCTCTGTGTATGTTTGTATGGCATAGATAATTTAGTGTTTTGGCCTGCCAGGCACGTAAACATACAGTTTATATTTAGAGTAATGGAAGAGCTATTTAATGTTGTACAGCCTTTTTTTGCTTGTACCAGGTTCAGAGGTCTAGAGTAAAGTGCAAAATGCATCAGTCCATTTCAGGTGGTTAATCATAGATCCAGACAACAAGATAATCTGATATGAATGTATAATTTGAAGCACTATTTATGCTTTTTATGATAAATTAGTGCTAAAAATAGTTTGTGCCCCAGCTGTGCCCCAGTACAGTATTGGGTCTAGAGACACCCCTGGTTCAAACTGCTACCAGCAGCAATGTTCTTGCAGACTATTCACTAATGCTGTGCAAGTGACCAGTCAGAGTCAGATGTGAGTCATATTGACCTACCAATGGATTAACCGTTGACTAAAACAAGCTCTTATAACTTCATTCCCGAAAAGCGTCAAGCAAAATTGCGCCTCGATTTTTAAAAAAATATGTAATCCAGTCCTACGCAGGAAAGATTTGCGATTGTATACCTTTTAAATAACAATAGCTGGAGTTTTTCCATTATAGTCAATGGGAAATTCAGTGGTGGGGTGCACTAGACACCTTTTACTCAGTGTTCTTGCCTACTGTAACATTGTTGGTCTTGGCTTATGTTTTTGAACTGCATTAGAGTGTGATTCATGCAGTTGTAATGAAGGACAGTTTCATTTTCAGAGACTTTGCTGGACCTGACTTTCTGCATGTAGTTGCAACTTGCTGACATTTTTTTCAGCACCATAACTTGTTGAATAAAAGCTGTCTGTGATTCCATTTTTGGACATTGTGGCAGTGATTGGGAGTTGGGGATGAACAGATAAGAAGAGACTCTTATGAAGAAAAAAATTCTTGGATGACTGCGTTAAAAATGAACTTAAAAAAGAACTAGTTCATTTTTTGGGCTGTGAACTTAGTTCATTTTTTTAAAAGAAATATGAACTATGAACTGAACTAGTTCATTTTAAAATCTGTGAACTGAACTTTGAACTAGTTCATATTAATTGTGAACTAACACAACACTGTGTACCTTATACTGTCCACAATAAAAGGCCACCCTGAAATGTGCAGTTTTTGCTTTATTGGAGGTCTGGGGACTCAGAACCAGTCAGTATCTAGTGTGATCACCATTTGCCTCATGCAGTGCAACACATCTTCTTCGCATAGAGTTTATCAGATTGTCAATTGTGGCCTGTGGAATGTTGGTCCACTCCTCTTCAATGGCTGTGCGAAGTTGCTGGATATTAGTAGAAACTGGTACGCGCTGTCGTATACGCCGGTCAAGCACATCCCAAACATGCTCAATGGGTGACATGTCCGGTGAGTATGCTGGCCATGCGAGAACTGGGACATTTTCAGCTTCCAAGAATTGTGTACAGATCCTTGCAACATGGGGCCGTGCATTATCTTGCTGAAACATGAGGTGATGTTCATGGATGTATGGCACAACAATGGGTCTCAGGATCTCATCACGGTATCTCTGTGCATTCAAAATGCCATCAATAAAATGCACCTGTGTTCTTCGTCCATAACAGATGCCTGCCCATACCATAACCCCACCACCACCATGGGCCACTCGATCCACAACACTGACATCAGCAAAGCGCTCACCCACACGACGCCACACACGCTGTCTGCCATCTGCCCGAACAATGTAAACTGAGATTCATCCGTGAAGAGAACACCTCTCCAACGTGCCAGACGCCATTGAATGTGAGCATTTGCCCACTCAAGTCTGTTACGGCGACAATCTGGAGTCAGGTTAAGACCCCGATGAAGACGGCGAGCATGCAGTTGAGCTTCCCTCAGACGGTTTCTGACAGTTTGTGCAGAAAATCTTTGGTTATGCAAACCAATTGTTTCAGCAGCTGTCTGAGTAGCTGGTCTCAGACAATCTTGGAGGTGAACCTGCCGGATGTGGAGGTCCTGGGCTGGTGTGGTTACACGTGGTCTGCAGTTGTGAGGCCGGTTGGATGTACTGCCATATTCTCTGAAATGCCTTTGGAGACGGCTTATGGTGGAGAAATGAACATTCAATGCCCGAGCAACAGATCTGGTTGACATTCCTGCTGTCAGCATGCCAATTGCACGCTCCCTCAATGCTTGCGCCATCTGTGGCATTTTGCTGTGAGACAAAACTGCACATTTCAGAGTGGCCTTTTATTGTGGGCAGTATAAGGTACACCTGTGCACTAATCATGGTGTCTGATGAGCATCTTGATGTGGCACACCTGTGAGGTGAGATGGATTGTCTCAGCAAAGCAAAAGTGCTCACTATCACACATTTAGACAGATTTGTGAACAATGTTTGAGAGAAATGGTAATATTGTGTATCTGGAATGAATTTTAGATCTTTGAGTCCATCTCATGACAAATGGGAGCAAAAACAAAAGTGTTGCGTTTATATTTTTGTTGAGTGTATTTCAATGCAACTGAGTCGGAGCAATGTTGATGGTGCGGTGAGAAGCCAAACGCAAACAGTTGCGACTAAATGATCAAATCTCAAATAAAAAGAAAGAGGACCTCACCTGTCTCCCTGCCGAAGCCTCTGAAACTGGGTGGTAATGAGACAGGCAAAAAGGGGTCCCACTCGGCCACCAGGGACAAAGGGCTCGGCCACTCCTCCTAGCCACGCATCAATGTTGGCGGGAGTGCCGTAAAGCTGCATGAGCTGTCGAGCCAAAGGGAAGTTTTCCAGAATCCGAGCAAAATGAGACAGTTTCTTTGGCTGTGACAGGCCACAGAATTTGCGCCATGCATTGTAACCTGGAGTGAACACAGGGAATGAGAGATGAGCTGATGTGATGTGTGGAACTAGGAGCAAGGAAAGGAAGGACAGGAAAAAATAGGCGATTGTCAAAGAGCCCATGGATGCAGAGGTATGATGGTAATCCTCACCCGGGATGCCGTGGTCACGACCACGCTGCATGTTCAAAGCACCAAGGTCCAGTGCTATGCGCCTGGAAAACTCAAACAGCCTATCACGGAGTGCCTCCGCCATCATGTGATCCTGTACATTGAGCTTAGCAGGGCGGCCAACCAGCCCTCGAATTAGGGGGTCAATCCCACCTAAATCCAGAGGGAGAAATTACTCAAATGGAAATGCTTTGGTGAACCAACCAAAATGTATCCCATATAAAGGAGCTTTTCCATCAGGTACTGTTACTTCCCAGAGCTCATTTAAAGATAATTTCAAAAACAGAGTTCTACACAGCAGTATGTATTTCTGGCTCATAGGCTGTATGACTGCAGCGGGTCAGTCAACTTTAAAGACGTGAGACAAGCAGATTTTCTGCGCACCTTCAAACACCACCCTCCAAGGGGCACTGAAGGCCATATGCAGTGGCATGCTGGGGAACTGCTGGTGATCATTGTAGCTCTTGTCCAGTCGGGATATTAAGGGCTGGATGGCAAGGTGAGCAAAGCGGTAGGCAGCCGTGGCAAAGACATTGGATATGGCTGGGTCCACATTTTCATCATAGCCAGGGTATTTGTTCAGAGAACGGTCAAAGTAATTGGATCCAACAATGGCTTTTAAGTAATCCCGATATATTATCACCTGGAAAGGGGTTTTGGAATTCAGGAGAAAAAAATAAAGAACAGTCATTACACAACATCTGAGCATTGGCCCCAATGGAACTACACAGGCTAAAAACTAAACAAGCCAATAGACAAATATATGTGCCTAGAAAGCCAAGAGTAATTGTAAAGCCTTAAATGTATGAATTATTGCTGTGTGCTAAACTGCCCTGCAGCTCTGGGCTTATTTATGAGTGAGGCTCAATCCTGTAGTACCCCTTAGTGGCCCCATTACCTGATGGTAGCCTCCCATGATCTTGCGAGCCTCTTGGTAGAGCGTCTCGCTGCTCCAGTGAGGGTTGAGCTTGCGTAAGGAACGTGCAAGTCGGTTATGCTCACGCATGAACAGTGTGTGCAAAGACGTGAGGGCGATGTTCTCATTCACGCGGCCATCACCTGTAATAAGGGCACAAAATGGAGGCCTTAGCAGCCTTACCTAGAGCTCCACAACACCTCCCCGTCTGTGACATGACAAGTCCCTGAGGCTTAAATATTACTGGTTCATAATGTAAGAACTTCGATTTGTAATGCTGAAAAAAATGCCACTAGATAGCAGTATTGAATATCTTTTGTTCAGCCCAGTTTGGAGCTAGGTTTTTGGGCATGTCCTGGGCATGCCCCAGAGGGAATGTCCCAGAGAATTGAAATTGCAAAGAGAAATTGTCGAAGGATACATTTGACCAGACCTGTCTCTCTTTTCAAGACCTGTGAAGCTTTCTGTGGATTTTTACCTTTGTTGGAGCACTTTCCTGTCCCAGAAAATCGCAAAGCAACCCCATCTCAAGGGACTGCTACCATGGCATTAAAGCTATGCAAACATACAAATTACCGCGATAATGAAATAATAAATAAAGAATTTAGCGCTTCTCAACCAGCGCAATCAGATCATTGAAAATGTGCCCCTCCGACACCAGCCTGTTTGTTCTGTGGAAGACAGGGAAGAAGACAAATAAAGGGAACATTCTAGTCACACAAAAATGACAATCAAAGACAGTTTATATGATCACATTTAGAAATTGTGCACTTGAAATCTCAAACTACTCTGATGTCAGGTTTGCAACTGAAGGACATGGAAACGCTTTAACAAGGATTCTTAGCTCGCACACGGTCATCCCCCCGCCCCGAAACCGCCTCAGCAATCAAGCAATTCCTTATCCGTAGCCTATTATGTCCCATGTGATTTGAGCGACACATTCACTTGAACTTGTGCCTAATACTTCATTATAATCCATTATCCCATTTACTGATAATGATTCTTCCCTTGTCGGCTATCCTTTATTGACTAAAATTGATTAACAAATGGGTAGTGCTTTGGTATTGGCCAGGGTAGAGAAGCCTATTTAATAATATCTTTATTCACATATTAAAATACACAGTATTATCAATGGTAAAAACATTACTAAGAGACGAGTTAGTTAATACAGATATCCTCATTTAGAAAATGAGTCTCCTCACTCGTGAGAATATCACAACTTTTTAGATTATCATGAACATATAGGGCAGTCGCATTTATTAATAGAACATGAAGACAATGATGGCGATGTCGAGCCAAAGGCGAAAACAAAATTTCACAGTTGTTGGTGTTGTATGGCAAGCGGGCACTGAAGGATGATCCGAGGAAGAAAGCTGTGAATCGTTCTGGATGTGGCTTCGGTGGGTAGATGTAAGCGCAGTATCCCCGATTTAAAGCATAAATGGAGAGATCTGTGGGCCGCTGTAAAAGCCAGGCTCTCTGCACACCGGAGAAGTGTACACGCAGCAGGTGGTGGGCAACCATCATCCCATGTGCATTTCACAGATAGATGATTGCCTCATGCACGGTCCACAGAAAGCGCTGGATGCACTCGACATTTGTTTGTCCAAACGAAGCCGATATATGCGTAGTCGTTTTCGAGCTCGGCGTGCTCCTCTTACTCTTTCCCAATCACGCAAGAGTGCAAGCAAATGCAGGACTGGCATTTTGGTTTTAGATTTTGAGGGCATGGTAGAATGATGTATACTTGTATACTTATGTATACTTGTTTTGTATTAATTAATTGCTATGCGTTTGTAAGTGAACTAATTGAAGAGGAGGCTGTTGCGTAATATCATGTGATGATTTCGTTTGATAATTTATTATGGCTATGAGAAATGTAGTTTATCAATAAGGAAGAAAAATTGAATATTGAATGTCTCAACCTTTACCATGTTAAATAAAATAAAATTAATGATAAAATTCGGCCTATAACCGACATCGAAAGCAATATTCTATTTAGCCTTATGTTGGTGCTTGACCTTAATACAGCCCTCAAATGCACTTCATAAAAAAAGCGCGTAAGCCAAGGGGAGAATACGCGTCAGTGTTTTTTGCCTGAGAAACGCCCAGAAACGGCCAATTTTGGCCTCGCTCCGCTCCAAGTGCGTAACTACCTTCCGGGCACGTAATGCACAGACTTAAGTCGAATGGAGAATACGCGTAGGCTGAAAGGCACATAGGTACAGGCTTTTCTCGACTTACGCGCATGGGAGAATAGACCCCTAGGTGTGGAGCAGATTCTTTCCAGTGCCTATCATCCAGAGGGTTGGGATGCCTTGGAGCGTTTTCATTCCACTCTCAAGACAGTGGTGAGGACTTATTGTTATGGCCATGAGAGGCACTGGGTTGAAGGTGTTCATTTGCTGTTGTTTGCAGCTAGAGAAGCAGTGCAGGAGTCTACTGGATTCAGTCTGTTTGAGCTAGTGTTTGGCCAAGTAGTGAGAGGACCTTTGCTATTGTTGAGTGAACAATGGCAAGAGAAAGAACTGCATATCAGTCTGTTAGACTGTGTTAGCAAGTTCAAGAAAAGACTGCAGCTTGTGACCTAGCCAAAGAGAACTTGAAATCAAGTCAGGGAAAAATGAAAATTTGGTATGATCATAAGGCTAGAAGCCGTGAGTTTAAACCAGGAGACAAGGTCCTTGTGTTGTTTCCCTTGCAGTCCAATCCATTGCAAGCTAGATTTCATGGTCCTTATGAAATTCTGACAAAACTCAATGATCTCAATTACATTTACATATATATAGAAATATAAAGATCTATTTCCTGATGTTCCAAAGAGAGTTTCTATAGCCTCTCATGGTGTAGATGTTGGTGGTGCCTAACCAATAAAACAGCATCCATATTGGATTAATCCTGAAAAGAGAAAGATTGCTGAGAAAGAGGTTGAGTACATGTTAGAACATAATATTATCAGACCCTCTAACTCAGATTGGAGTTCACCCTGTGTGCTAGTTCCAAAACCTGATGGAAGTACTAAATTCTGTACAGATTATCGCAAAGTCGATGCTGTAACAAGAACTGATGTGTTTCCAATACCTAGGATTGATGATTGTATTGATAGAGTAGGGCAAGCAAAGTTTCTGACCAAGATTGATTTATTGAAGGGTTATTGATGTATACCTTTTACTGAGAGGGCCAAGAGCATCTCTGCTTCTGCCACACCATCTGGGTTATACCAGTATAAAGTCCTACCCTTTAGCATGAAGACGGCCCCAGCCACTTTCCAAAGGATGATACGGTCTACAATCGCCGGATTGCCACACACGGGTGCGTACATCGACAACCTGATCACATGGAGTGACCTGGGAAGAACATCTGAAAGATGTAGAGACGTTGTTCCAGCACTTGACCCAGGCTAACCTGACTGTTAACTTGAACAAGAGTGACTTTGGTTGTGCTACTGTCACAAATCTTGGCTATGTCATAGGCCAGGGTAAGGTGGCACCCATAAATGCTAAAGTCCAAGCCATCATGGACTTTCCAGTTCCTGACAACAAAAAAGCATTGCGCCGCTTCCTTGGAATGATCGGGTACCACCGCAAGTTCTGCAAGAACTTTGCTGGGATTGCTCTCAGTCTCACCAACTAACTGAAGAAAGGCGTAAAGTTCACTTAGGATGAAACATGCCAAAGAGCCTTCGATCGCCTGAAGTCTCTGCTGTGTCACTTCCCCGCGCTCAAATCTCCTGACTTCAACTAACCGTTCTCCATCACGGTCTATGCTAGCGACCAAGCTTGTGGATCTGTGCTCCTACAGAGAAGTGACTCTGATGACATTGAGCATCCCGTGGCATACTTTTTCAGGAAGTTCAATCGCCACCAAAAGAACTATTCCACAATTGAGAAGGAGCTCTTGGCTCTTGCTCTGTCCTTACAACACTTTGGCTTTTGCCCTGTACGAACATAAACTTCAATGATTGTATGTACTGACCACAATCCGTTAATGTTTTTGAGTAAGATGAAAAACAAGAATCGGAGATTGTTGAATTGGATTTTGATTTTACAGGAGTTTGACTTGGAAATTAAGCATGTAAAGGGTACTGACAATGTAATTGCTGATTGCTTATTCTGTGTTTGAGTATTTGTATATATCACGTGTTTATTAGCATGTTGTATTATATATATACACACACACACACTACTACTTAACCATTTTTGTATTGAAAAAGAAATGAGTCAAAATTTTTCCCTTTTGAAATTGAGGTGTAATATGGGGGGAAAAGCCACTAGATGGCAGTATTGACATTTTTTTTTGTTCAGCCCAGTTTGGAGCTAGGTTTTTGGGCATGTCCTGGGCATGCCTCAGAGGGGAAAGTCCCAGAGAATTGAAAAAAGTCTGGAAGGTGGGAGGGGGCTGAAAAAGATTATATGAGGAGAAAAATTGAGAGAGTAAAGTAGCAGGAGAAATTGCAAGGAAGGATACATTTGACCAGACCTGTCACTCTTTTCAAGACCTGTGAAGCTTTTTGTGGATTTTTGCCTGTGTTGGAGCATTTTCCTGTCCCAGAATATCGCAAAGCAACCCCATCTCAAGGGACTGTAAATATCCTTTTTTTTGGTTAATATTTCAATCTTGGTCAGTGGTTTGTTTTATTAAATCTGTTTAAGTTTTAAATTTTGTCTGTCATCCCTTGCTGTCCGATAGGTCATAACAAATTGGGGCCATAACAGATTTGACATGTTAAATCACCATGATATGTAATTACAATGGATGCAAGTTCAAAAATAATAGCTGTGCTTGCAAGCCACACGTTGCTCATGTTGATTCTCAGTACCTTACTGCAGTATAACCCTCGAGTAAGTCTCCTCCCTGCAGTTTGAACTAGGGGTGTCAACATCTACACCTGTAAACGGCTACACGGATAACAAATCATAACCGTTTGGAAAAATCAATAACCGTGTACACGTCATTTTTTTCCATTTCTTCCTCCTCCTTGTTCATTTCTCACCAGTGCTTATAGTCGCCTATTTTCAGGGGTGATAATGTTGCCTGAAAGCTTCAGATAATAACGTTAACTAACTATACACTTAAATGTTCCCACGAGTGCAGTTATACGCATACAGATGCATGGGGCACAATGTTACCTTGACATATATATAAAAAATAAAAAAAAACCCGCTGCCACAGCCAGTGTCGCACCACTTCAATAATAGCCTGCGGAGGAATTGAGAAGAGCGCGGCGCTCTTCATCTTCCCTGAGTGTAAATGTCGCGCAGCTGAAAACAAAAATTGTTAATGACTTGTTATTTTAGCCTGTATTGTTGCGTTTTGTACGTTATATTGTTGGTTGGTGTTCTGTCGGCTTTTCACGACCTGATCACACATCCTCGCGTCTAAAGAGGAGGAAGAAAACGGTTTTTTTTTTGCCAATTTTAGTGAATAATCCCCCTCTACTTTATTAACTTTGTGGATATAAAGGTGAAGTTTTTTCCTCTCACTTCAGCTAACTTTGGCTTCTCACCAATTCCACAGTACTTTTACTATGAGACATATATTAATATTCAGACGCAGCTCCCGTTGCGAGAGAGGGATGCAGTTTGCACTTTAAGTTAAAAAAAAATGTATATACAAAAATGAGCAATGGTTAAAACAATTATTAAAAAAGAAGGTAATGGGGGGCTGCCGGATAGCTCACTCGGTTAAGGCACTGCAGTGCAGAGGTGACTATCACGTCGTGGGTTCGAGCCCCGGCGTATCCACCGGCAGGGGTCGGCAGCCTTTTCAGCGTAGCGCACAATTGGCCATCGCGCTACAGGGTTCCAAATTGGGAAGGGACTGCCGGATTAGGGGACACAATAATAGCTTTGTTCGTTGCTCCAGCGCCTCCTGTTGGCCAGACGGGCACTCGTCAGGAAGACTCTGGGTTTGTTCATGTCCGGGTATCCTCCGCCCTCGTTCTGAACTTACGAGGATTCAACCAATGAGTGTATAAGAATCAGTGGCTGACGGGCACGTGCTTCGGAGGAGAGCCGTGAACTGTCCTAACTATCCTGAGTTGGCAGCAAGGGGTCGCATACGAGCAAGCTTTGTACATAGTTCACCAATTGGGCATTCCAGATTCGGGTGGGATTGGAGATGCCAAATTAAAAAAAAAAAAAGAAAAAAGAAGGTTAAACCTTTTTCAGCTTTCACTTGTACGTTATCTGTCAAAATGATAGAGGATTTTATTTTCAACTCATTTTACTTTCTGTGGTTATATTGCGCAACTGCGATAGAAAAAGCTCATAAATCTCCAACGTGTAACCGGGTACAGGTCGGTTAGAAGTCCTGTGTACACATTGTAAACGTTGACACCCCTAGTTTGAACACCTTGTTGCAAACTTTTCAGAAAATCTAGGGCTAGTCTCCTTCTGCTCACCTGCTACAAAACAGGGCACCTCTTCCATTCCGGGGGTGTTGAGAATCCTCTGGCGAGTTGCGCACATGTTGACCTCCATGGTAGAGAAGGGCAGGAGCTCCCTCCCATTGTCGTTGCATCTCTGATTGATGCGCAGCAGGCCCCCGTCATTAGTGAGGTCACGCAGCTCACGAGCCTGCACATCCTCAGAGCCGTACACCTGCCCCACGTCCAGGAAGGCCGTCAGGCTGTTGATCTGCTCTCGAACGTTATTCTCCCCAAAGAAATAGCCTGTATTTCCTGTCCCACATGCTGGGGCAGAGCGGAAGAATGGGAGGCAGTCTTTGGAATTTGAGCAGAAGGTGGGGTCCTCTTTTGGGATCTGTGGAAAGACAAGGGAGCTGAACATTCATGTCCCAGATATAGACTGATGAACACCTAAATTCAATTTAGATTTTTAGAAATTTCAGACACAGAATGGGAAATAATGATTTCTACCACAATTACAGACAATATATGGAGTTAAAATAGTAGGCAGCAAATACAGTATCTCACACAAATGAATACACCCCTCACATTTCAACAATTAATTAATTATATTTTTTCAAGGCACTATGTTACAGACATGAAACTTGAATATATTCTAGAGTAGTCATTGTACAATATGTGTAGCAGTGTAGATTTACTGCACTGTCCAAATAACTGAACAAACAGTCACTATTTCCGAAATGGATGGCAACAAAAGTGAGTGCACGCCCCAATTTGTAATGGTCAACCAAGCAATGAAACGTGTGTAATTCATCATGTTCATGCTTTCATCTTTACGACTGGGCCGTATGAGGTTGTGTAAAGTGTTGAAGGTTTAAATTGTGGTGCTTTAGGCGCAATGTTCTCATTCTGGTCACTGGATGGTGAACATGGCACCTCATGCGAAATAACTCTCAGAGGATCTGTAAAAGAGAATTGTTGCTCTTCCACAAAGACGGTCTAAGCTACAAGAAGATCCGTGAAACCATGATACTACCGTATCATGTACCGTGGCCAAGGTCATCTAGTGGTTTTCCAAGACAGTTTCTACTCGGAACAGGCCTCGTCAGGGTCAACTGAAGAGGTCGAGTCCTCATGCTCTGTGTCAGGTTCACAAATTCCAGAAAACAGACACAAGCTCCAGAAAATAGACACAGGATGCTGGCAGCATTGCTAAAGAGGTTGCAGCAGTGGGAGAACAGACTGTCTGTCATACGCCATGCACTGCATCAAGTCGGTCTGCATGGCCGTTAGCCAAGACGGAAACCTCTTCTGAAGCTAGCCCACAAGAAAGCCCGAAAACAATTTGCTGAAGAAAACCAGTCCGAGAACATGGACAACTGGAATCATGTTCTGTGGTCTGACGAGACTAAGCTCAGATGGTGTCCAGGATGTGTGGCAGCACTCTTGCAAGCTGTACCAAGACAAGTGTTGACTGCCCACAGTCAAATATGGTGGTCGCAGCATCATTGTCTGGGGTTGCATGAGTGCTTCTGGTCCTCGGGAGCTGCGCTCCATTGATGGAATAATGGATTCCAACATGTACTGTGACACTGAAGTGGCTGTTGGTGACCTCTTGGCTGTGTTGTTGCGCTGTTCATGGGTGATCATTCTGCTTGGGTTGAGACAGAGGAAGACGTGCGGGATTGAAGTTGTAGAATTACTCTTGTATAAACTGGGTTTTCTGAAAATAATTTATGTTTTTAGGCTCAAACAATAATAGAGATGAGACGATTTGCTCCGGAGGCATAGCCTTTGTCGCAGTAGGAGCAGGGAGAATCTTCTTTTCCTCTTTTTCCCCCTGTAACCACTCAGTGAGCAAGCAGCCAAATTAACTCGCTAATCTGGTCAAACAAAAGCAACGGGGGTTTTTTGGTTTTTTATTTTGGGGGGGGGGGGCTTCAGTCTCCCGGGAGCAAAGTAAGGTAAAGTAAAATAAATTTAATTGCTAAATTTAGAGAATAAATTTAATGCTTAATAATTGTCTAAGTGAATTGTGCGACATACAAAGTAAAGCAGTTTTTATCACGAACTGGGGTACTGTCGCCTGGTTTTTCTGTAGCTGATTTAGTTAACAAACTCTGGCAAGCTCCCAATGCCAAGAATATTATCAAATTGCCTGGATATCTAACAATAACCCGGCTTGGTTTCATACTGGGTGGCTTGCCTTTCATACAGTCTTCTCGCTAATAAATATTGATGTTCACCGGGGTTTTTTAGTCCCCTTCATTCTCTATCCTGACTGCATTACCGCATAAACCAGAGGTGGGCAGCGAGGGCCGTATCTGTCCCTGGTTTTCACACCAACGTCTGGTCTTTAATTAGTTGATTGTCTCAATTAGCCAAACCATTTATGAAATCTGACGTTTCATGCGCATTTCTTTAAATTATCATGAAACTACAAAGACTAGTCTTGTCTCCCTTCATAAAACATTTTCCTTTGATCGAATCATTGCGAAAATCTATATTTGTGCATGCAATCAATTAACTCAATTAGTCAGGGTAATTGATAGGAATAAAAACCTGCATACACACCGGCCCTCCAGGACCATGATTGCCCACCCCTGGCATAAACACATTGCCAAGCTTGAATATTAACGCGAACCGGGGTTTTTGTCTTTTTCGTATTTTATTATTACCGAAGGGCTCTTCTTATTAAACACATTGTAAATTACCCTATCTTCGTATTTTCCTCCGGTTGCTGTGCCTTGATCAGCTGATTAAAGTTTAACTGCTTGTTTGAGTGCTTAGAACAGCTTGTTGGGGGAGGTACCATGTTGAATTCGCTCACATAGAAAACGATTAGTTTATTCGGTCAATTTTATTTAAAGGGAACCGAGGCTTTACTCTTTTCTTGGTTACCCCTGGTTGTATTTGCAGTTAGCTAGCTAGAAAAGTACTGTTTGCATTTTTGGCTGGGGATCTAAGATTTTGTATTTAGTTAGTAGGGCAGCAGTCACTTGACTCGTCCTTTCAGTTTGGTTGGAAATTAAACGGTAAGTTTTACCGGAGTGCTCAGCCTCCTCCCTTCTCCAATTTCTCCTGGGCATTGTAGCCAGTCTGTTTTATCTGGGTGCTCAGTGAAGCCTTTTGATATTTTTAAGTTAGTATATTAATAGTACTGGGACTAGATAAACTCAAGTCGGCTTATTAGGAGTGCTTATTACATATAGAGTTTTTTTTTATTTGGTATTTCATTTCTGTTAACTGAAGCTAATCCCCTGTGAAAAGAGGCTTATAATCCATTTACATAGTTTCCCCACAGCTTCTAGTGTGACTGCGGCTTTAGGGCTTCTTAGGTTAATAAATTAATAAATTGTGCTTCCTCAGCTTCTGTCTCGGCATTAATAATTTTCTTTTATCGAGGGTGAATGAGGTCATTAGGTAGGGGGTTCAAAATGTGACCAAAACTATGTGACGGTGGCAGGATGATCGCACTTTTGGAAAGAGATTTCCAGGGTGGGTTTGTCTGCCACTGGTGCCAGGTAATTGAGCATCTGGAGAGCAAGATCCTTGATCTTCAGGGCCAGCTGGCGGCACAACATAGCTCGCAATCAGTAGAGTTCCAAGAGGAACTAGGTAGTATGTTGTTCAGAGAAATGGTGTGTTCACTGAAGCAGGGTGGTACTGGGATCCCAGAGCAGGCAGGAAGAGAAAGTTGGGTGACTGTAGGTCGACAGCGCAGGAAAGGGCGTGCACACCGTACAGCGACAGCTCCTCCAGTGGTTGAGGTGTCCAACCGATTCCGGCCCTTGCAGGGACTCAAATTTGCCCCTGACCCTGAGAGTTAGGGGACTGATGAGCAGCAGGACACCCTGTTGGCCTCTACCCCCTCAGAGTTATTGATAGTGGGGGACTCAATACTTAGAGGAATAGATAGCTTAGTCTGTTCGCGGGAAAAGGAGTCTCGTACGCTGTGTTGCCTGCCTGGTGCCCAGGTAGGAGACCTCCTGGAGCGTAGGGACAAGCTCCTGGCCAAGGTGGGGAGAGTTCCAGTTGTCATAGTCCATGTTGGCACAAATGACATAGATAAGGGTAGGTTTGAGGTTCTGCAAGGCAAATTTGTGGAATTAGCTGAGAAGCTTAGGAGCAGATCCTCAATGGTAGTGTTCTCCAGGATTCTACCGGTACCACGTGCAAGCAGAGGACAGCAGAATTTTAGCTGGAGGTTTAACACGTGGCTACGAACCTGGTGTTGGAAAGAGGGGTACAGGTTTATGGGGCACTGGAACTTATTCTGGGACAGGGGTGACCTTTTCAAGCCTAACGGGCTACACCTGAACCGGAGGGGTACCTTTGCACTGGGCCAGCGTATGTTGAGGGTAGCACAGGATTATTTAAACTAGGGACTTGGGGGGCAGGGAGGATAGTGAGTGTTACACATAGGGAAAAGCAGACTGCCCCGATGGAAGCTGACAGCGTTACATACACTATTGATGAAATACTTTTAAAGCAACAAAGCGTAGTGAGGGGCTTGAAGCAGCGGCCGAATGGGAAATCAAGGGGGATGAGCATTAGTAATAACCTAAAATGTTTTTATTTAAATTCAAGAAGCAAAAAAAATACATTTCCAGAGCTTGAGGCTGCGATGATTAGTGAGGGCTATGACATAGTTGGCATTACAGAGACATGGCTAAGTGACGAAGATGGAGATGAATATAATATAGAAGGTTATAAGCTCTTTAGGAAGGGTTGATGTAATAGGCGAGGAGGGGGCGTAGCAATCTATGTGAAGAAACACATAAATGTACAGGAAATTCCCAAAATGTAACATTCCTTGCCCTATGAAGATATCTGTGTCAGGCTCATTGGCAAACATGAGACAGGTTTAAACATAGGAGTATGCTATCGACCACCAGCTTTGGACAGTACAGTCAATGAAATGCTTTTTAAGAGGATTATGCAAGCTTGTAGAGTTGGAGGGACTATTATTATGGGAGACTTAAATTATCCTGGTATCGATTGGGAAATGGTGAAAGGACAGGGTAGGGGGGAGGAAGAATTTCTAGATGTCATAAATGATAATTTCTTGGCGCAGTATGTCAATAAACCTACAAGAGAGAAGGCAATTTTAGACTTAGTATCATGGTTATGGTTTTTGGTCATGTTCTGTATTCATGATTATTGTCTTTTAGTTATTCTTTTTGGTTATTGTCATACTTTCATTCCATTTCTCAGTTCCATTGCACATGTCTCCCCTGTCTTGTGATCTAGTTGGTTCAGTCAGTCTTCCCTGTCTGCGTGCCCACTGTCTTTGGGTGATTTAAATGAATTCCGGTGTTTAAAATCTTCCTTCGAGTCTCGTTTTCTCCCTTTGCCTTTCTGTTCTGATTACCAACAAGACTAACATTTGTATTTTGTTTCATAGTCTACTAACACAACTAATCCATGTATATAAGATTACTAACTTACTAATGAGCACTCTAGTTTAATATGTAAAGTTGCATCGCATCTAATTTAGACTAATTCCATCTATGCAATCGCCCTGTTCTATATTCCGCCCTTTAGCCTGTCTCTGTCCTCTCCTCAGCTTCAGCGAGATCTCTCGCATGTGCTTAATCACTCTCCTGTGCTCATTATCTGTGCACGTAGAACTCCTGGACTGGAGCTGTTTTAATGTCATATGCTGTTTGCGTGATTCCCGTTCCTGTTTAGTCTTTCGCCAATTTTCGTGGTTAGGGTTTACCTTATGATTTTCCCGTTGTAATTAGTCTTATTCTCTACACCTGATTCCTGGCTAGCATGTGACCTTTCCTGTGTGTATGTTAGCAGTCTTTTCACTCACAGCTCTTGTCAGAACGTTGATCAATACTTCTTTGTGCAGAGCGCCTCATATGCCATTGAATATTGTTTCTCTTCTACTGGATTGTCCAACCTTGATTCTTGCCATTGGCCTTTTTGTACTGTTTTTGTCTTTTTGGATTTCGACCCATTTTTGTATGACCACGATTTCTGTGTTTGGATGCCCTGTGTATGACCCTTGGCATTGTTCATTGACTACGACTTTTTGCCTATCGTTTTGGTACCTCTGGTCATCTGTCTTACTGGTTCTGACCCCTGCCTGTCTAGTCAACACTGTTTTTGGATTTTGTATTGTGGCTTGGCGATTCCTGTGTTTTTTGGCTTAGACTTGGACTCCATTAAAGGCATACGTTTTTTGGATTTCTGTCTCTCGCATGTGGTTCCAGAACTGTACGGTTACTTACAGTAACTTACGGTTATCACCACTTACAGGAATGTCTCTGGAGTATAGCCAAACCCTCTGTCCTGCACAGTAGCTAGGAGCCGGAGTACACCTTCTGTCCGCCATATGCTTCATTCTGGCCACTGACCTCAGTAGGGCGACGCGTGTGGTCTTCCAGGTGCGTTTGCATCGGCGAATGAAGGCCTGTGCGGACGGGACGGCCACCTCCTCCACCTGACTGGGGAACAGTGGCGGTTGGTATCCCATGCAGCACTCAAAAGGGGACAGCTTGGAGGAGGAGGACGTTTGGCTGTTGATGGTGTACTCAGCCCACGGCAATTGGTGACTCCAGGAAGCTGGGTTTTTGGAACAGAGACATCTCAGTACAGTTTTGATGCATTGATTTGCCCGCTCGGTCTGGCTATTAGACTGGGGATGGAAACCTGATGTGAGACTAACTGAAGTGCCAAGTGAGGTGCAGAAGGCTTTCCAGAATCGGGCAGTGAATTGGGGACCTCGATCAGAAACTATGTCAGTGGGGATGCCATGGAGATGGATGACGTTTTGAATGAGTAGAGTGGTAGTTTCTTGTGCAGTGGGGAGTTAGGTTAGGGGAATGAAGTGAACAGCCTCGGAAAATCGATCAACAATATTGAGGATGGTGTTATAGTGATTGGAGGAGGGTAAGCCAGTGATGAAATCTTGTGAGATGTGAGACCAAGGGCGATGGGGTGTGGGTAAGGGTTGAAAAAGGTCTTGAGAGGGCTGGTGAGATACCTTTGATTGGGCGCAGACGGAGACATAGTCCCGGACATCCTTCCTAATATCAGGCTACCAGAAGAGATGCGTGATAAAGTTTATGGTGCAGTTGACGCCGGGGTGACAGGATAGATTAGAGGCATGGCTGCATTTCAAAACTAGGGGACGTTTGGAGATTGGTACGAACAGGCAATTAGTGGGGCATGAACTGGGAGCTGCCGAGTCAGTGAGAGCATCTCTCATCTCTTTCTCAATGTCCATAGCAATGGCGTTGGCAAAAACTTCCTGTGACAGGATGGTGCCTGAACATAGTTCCTTGTCAGGGGGCTCAAAAATCAGAGACAGTGCATCCGACTTGATTTTCTTATTACCTGGGCGATAGGCAAGATGAAAGTTAAAACGGGAAAAGAATAGCACCCACCTGGCTTGTCGAGGGTTCAGTCTCTTAGCTGTTTGCAGATACTCAAGGTTCTTATAGTCGGTCCGGACAAGAAACGGGAGTTTGGCGCCCTCCAGCCACTGTCTCCACTCCTCCAGTGCTAGGTTAAACGGCCAGCAGCTCCCGATTGCCAATGTCGTAATTCTGCTCTATGGGACTTAGACGGTGGGAATAGAAAGCACAAGGGTGAATCTTGTTATCTTTCTCAGACCTCTGGGACAAAACGGCTCCAATGCCAACATTATAAGCGTCAACTTCCACAATGAACTGTGATTCCGGGTTAGGCATAGAGAGAATGGGGGCTGTGGTAAAACGTGACTTGAGACTGGTAAAAGCTTTTTCCGCTTCCTCATTCCACTGGAATTTGTGTTTGCTTGACGTTAATGATGTGAGGGGGGCAGCTACAGAGCTATTGTTACAAATAAATCTGCGGTAGAAATTATCAAATCCAAAAAACATTGTAGTGACTTACGGCTTGTTAGTCTGGGCCACTCAGTGACAGCATTAACCTTGGAGGGGTCCATGCTAATGGCACCAGCTGAGATAACAAACCCCAGGAAAGTCGTGGTGGGGACAGAGAACTCACACTTCTCAGTTTTCACAAACAGACAGTTCTCCAGGAGGCGCTTAAGGACTTGACGCACCTGCTTCACATGATCCTCCAGGGTCTTGGAAAAAATGAGTATATCGTGAAGGTACACAAAGACGAACTTGTTGATCATGTCCCTTAGCACATCATTAACCAGACCCTGGAATACTGCTGGGCCGTTGGTAAGCCCGAAGGAAGAACTAAATATTCCCAGTGCCCCGAGGGGGTGTTAAATGCTGTTTTCCATTCATCCTCCTCACGAATACGGACCAGGTGGTAGGCATTGCGTAGGGCCAGCTTGGTAAACATGGTGGCCCCCTGGAGAAGCTCAAAAGCAGTGGTCATGAGTGGCAAAGGGTAACGGTTTTTGACAGTGATCTCATTGAGGCCTCTATAGTCAATGCATTGGCGAAGAGACCTGTCCTTCTTACCCACGAAGAAGAAGCCCGCCCCCGCAGGAGAGGAAGATAGGCAGATGATTCCGACGGCGAGGGACTCACTTAGATACTTCTCCATTGCTTGGGTCTCGGGACGGGACAGGGAAAAGAGACGGCCTCTTGGGGGCATGGTACCTGGGTTGAGATCAATAGCGCAGTTATAAGGGTGATAAGGGGGTAGGCTCGTGACACGAGACTTGAAAAACACCTCCCTGAGGTCATGGTAAACTTTTGGAACTTTCTCCAGACTCAGAATCTCTGCAGGAGGAAGAACATGAACTTGAGCATGGGCATTAGCAAGGCATGAGAGTGAACAATTAGAGCTCCAACCCTTAATCTCATGGGTGGAGTAATCAATCTCAGGGTTATGCTTAACCATCCAAGGATTGCCCAGAATAACGTGGGAGTGAGGGGAGTCAATGAGGTTCAGTATGATAGTCTCCTGGTGGTTACCTGAGACGCGCAGCTTGATGGGGGCAGTGGAGTGAGTGATACGTTCGATCCTCTGACCGTTCACTGAGTTAGCCACTCGAGAACATCAAACCTCTTCCAGAGGTATTCCCCACTTGCACACCGTGTCAGTGTCAATGAAGCTGACCTCAGCTCCAGAATCCACCAGGGCAGTGGTCTGCTTGGACCCCCCATCCCACTCTAAACTGACCGGCAGACAGGTCCGATTGATTGAGGAGGTCTCAACAGGTGTTACACCCACTAGTGGCCCCCTGCTCATGGTTGGGCGTCGGCCTTTAGCTGGACACTGGGAGACTATGTGCCCAGCCTTGCCGCAGTTGAAGCTCCCTGAACCTGCATTCCCGCACCTCCTTAGTCAGTCTGGCTCGATCCATCTTCATGGGTTCCCCCTCTGGTGCTGTCTTGGGAGCCACAAAGGATTGGAGAGGAAGTTGCCGTCTGACTTGGATCGAGCTGGAGATATCAGGGGAAGCACTGGATTGCTTTGTCCGTCTGCGCTCCTCTAAACGTGCATGTACCCAAATAGCAGGGTCAATGAGGGCCTCCAGCTCTTCAGGCAGCTCACGGGTAAGGAGTTCATCCTTGATTCTCTCAGCCAAGCCATTCAAAAAGATGTCATACAGCGCCCTTTTCTACCACCTGCTGTTAGTCGCCAAGGTCTAAAAATCAATGGCATAGTCAGAGACAGAGTGGTTACCTTGGCGGATGGGCAGGAGCTCACGACCTGCCTCGTGCCCTTGCCTGGAACGGTCAAACACACGCCTCATCTCCTCCTCCAAAAGCTTAGAGGACTGCACGCAGGGCAGACCAGCCTCCCAGGCAGCGGTAGCCCACTGCTAGGCTCTTCCGGTGAGCTGGGTGATAATGTAAGTCACTCGGGCTTGCTCAGTAGGGAAGGTAGTTGATTAGAGGCTGAAGATGAGTTTGCACTGGATAAGAAATGCATAACACGTGCCGGGCTCCCCATCATACTTCTCAGGAGGTGGAAGGAATGGCTCATGAATGGGAGTAGGGGTGCACGCCGGTGCAGGGCAGGGGCAGTTGCAGACCTGGTGGCGAGTGCGGGCTGGCTAGCTTTCACCGCAGAGGCCAGGTCCGAAATCTGGTACGTCATGGATTGAAGATGTTGCATGACAGCTAACAACTCTTGCTGTTGGACCTCCAGCATGATGGCCTGGTTCGCCATCGAATCTAGCAGCTTAGTTTCTCTCGCTGGTTCCATGGTAGTCAGAACGTACTGTGATGTACAGTTCAGGAACCACACGCGAGAGACAGAAATCCAAAAAACGTATGCCTTTAATGCAGTCTGGGTCAAAGCCAAAAAACACAAGAATTGCCAAGCTACAATACAAAATCCAAAAACAGTGTCGACTAGACAGACAGGGGTCAGAACCAGTAAGACAGATGAGCAGAGGTACAAAAAAGATAGGCAAAAAGTCTTGGTCGGTGAACAAAGCCAAGGGTCATACACAGGGCATCCAAACAGAAATCGTGGTCATACAAAAATGGGTCAAAATCCAGAAAGACAAAAGCAATACAAAAAGGGCAATGGCAAGAATCAATGTCGGACAATCCAGTAGTAGAGAAACAATATTCAATAGCACACGATGCGCTCTGCACAAAGAAGTATTGATCAACGTTCTGACGAGAGCTGCGAATGAAAAGACTGCTAATATACACACAGGAAAGGTCACATGCTGGCCAGGAATCAGGTGTAGAGAATAAGACTAATTACAACAGGAGAATAATGAGGGAAACCCTAACCACGAAAATTGGCGAAAGACTAAACAGGAACGGGAATCACGCAAACAGCCTATAACATTAAAACAGCTCCGGTCCAGGAGTTCTACGTGCACAGATAACGAGCACAGGAGAGTGATTAAGCACGTGCGAGAGATCTCGCTGAAGCTGAAGAGAGGACAGAGACAGGCTAAAGGTCGGAGTATAGAACAGGGCGATTGCGGAGAGGGAATTAGTCTAAATTAGTAGCGGTGCAACTTTACTAAGGAGCACTCTAATATGTAATCTTATATACATGGATTAGTTGTGTTAGTAGACTAAATACAAATGTTAGTCTTGTTAGTAATCAGAACAGAAAGGCGAGGGGAGAAAACGAGACTCGAAGATTTTACACACCGGAATTCATTTAAATCACACTAGATCACAAGACAGGGGAGACAAGTGCAATGGAACTGAGAAATGGAACGAACCAAAAACCTGAGTATAACAATAACCAAAAAGAATAAATAAAAGACAATAATCATGAACACAGAACAAGACCAAAAACCATAACCATGACACTTAGTGCTCTGTAATGACTCAGATAGAATTAGGAATGTTGATGTTTCATGGGAAGTTTAAAAGGTGTATTCAAAAACAAAAATTTTCAATTTTAGGCAAGCAAACTTTGACAGGATGCGTTCATATCCAAATGAAATAAAAATGGGAGACACTCCTGGACTGCGAGTCCATATGTGAGGTATCAATCTGGAACCAGACGCGAGAACACAGGATTGAAAAAAAAAAAAAAGGAGGTTTTTATTGAGCGAGGAGGGTAACCCCCGCAGGGCAGAAGGCAAAAGTCAAGATCCAGTGGGGCAGAAACATTCGTAACCAGGGCAGCAAACACAAATCGTAGTCGGGCAAAACAGAATCGGTACACAGGCAGAGGTTTGTAGGAGAAGCAAACTCAACAATCAAAGGGCAATCCGAATCGTAAAGAGGGCAGCAATCCACAATAAATCACCCGAAGAGTGAAATATAAGACTGGGGCTGCGTGCAATGACAAGACATGAGACCAGATGGGGAAGGCAAAGTGCAAAGCAAAATGGAAAACATGAACTGGAATGAGATGCGGCAAAATGTAAAACATGGAAAAGTAAACTAAGACTAAACATGACAAATTAAAGTAGCCAAATCACAATACATTATACAAAGAACAGTCAGACATGGCAAAGGGTCAAAAAACACAAAAGGCAGTCAGAATTACAAGACATGAACATAGTCAAGGCAGACATGGCAGAATCATAACACCATAAATGAGATGTGGGAAAGATTTAAGGGGGTTTTACTTGAATCACAATGCAAATTTATTCCAGAGGTGTCCAAAAGTAAGCTAAAAAAGCAGAATCCTCAGTGGATGACCAAAAGTATTCATAGGATTTTGAAGGAAAAGAGGAATCTTTATTAGATGTACATAAAGGATAACAATGAGAACACTAAGGATGAATACTGTAAAATGTGGGCTGTGGTCAAAAAAGAGCTGAGGAATGCTAGGTGACTGTATGAAAGACAAATTGCAGAGGGGGCAAAAACTAACCCTAAGCGCTTCTTTCCTCTACCATGGACTGGACCTTGTCGTGGTGTAGAGGCTGGTGTGGCTTGATGATCTCGAGGGCTGTGCTGACTGGGATGCATACCCCTGGCAGGTTCAACCATGTCAGAGAGGTCTTGAACGAAAGTCCCGACAAAAGCAGTCCGGCAGTTACCTCATCTGTAAAATCAGGTTGGGCAGAGGACCAGCAACCCTCTCCTATAAAAAAACAACTTGCTACAGAAACCACTTCAGTAACAAACGCTATTCCGAATCGGACCTGTGCGACCTGCGATATCCCTGATCCCTTCCTCCACTGGGGTGAAGCGACAATGACTGCTCCAGGTGAAAGCCGTAAGGAAGCCAGAAGCAGGATAAGACCGCATAAAAGATCCCTCCTTTCACCAAAAGACCACCTAAACATAGGATGCTGGACTGTCAGAACAATGTATACCATCGGAAAGACAGCAACAGTTATGAAAGAAATGAGAAGGTACAAACTGAGCATTCTCGGACTCAGTGAGGTAAGGTGGACAGGCTTTGGAGAAGTGTAGACTACAACGGGAGAGACAATCATCTACTTTTGGCGTGACAAAGGACACCACAGCGGCGTTGCTCTAGCAATGAATGATGAGACAAGGACGTGTATGATGAAGTGGAACCCCATCACGGACAGGATCATCAGCGCTCGGTTTTTCTCCAAGCATGTGAAGATGACGGTAATTCAGATCTATAGCCCAACGAACGACGCTAGCGATGAGGACAAGGACACTCTCTCTGAGTTGCTCCAGAAGGAGATCGATACCACGCCACTCCATGACGTACTGATCGTGTTGGGAGATGCAAATGCCAAGGTAGGATCGGACAACACTGGATGGGAAGGAACAATAGGTAGTGAAGGACTTGGTGTTATGAACGATAATGGGATAAGATTCGCATCTCTTTCTGCTGAGAACAGTCATTGGAGGCACTTGTTTCAAACATAAAGACTTTCACAAGTATACATGGACCTCACCAAACGGCCATGACAGAATCGATCATGTGGCAATCCGAGGAAGATTCAGAAGATCCCTACTGGATGTCAGAACACAGCGGGGAGCAGACGCAGCAAGCGACCATGCAAGATACGCCTGAAGCTGGCAAGGAACAGGAAGAAACAAACTAAAAGCCAAGCTTAAAGATCCACTGTACAAGCAAAGATTCAACATAGCCCTGAAGAACCATTTTGAGGCTCTAAGCAATGACCACCAAAACATCGACGATACATGGGCAGAGTACAAAGACATCGACCGTACGACGGCGACTGACATACTTGGGCAAAGAGAAAGATCACGGAAGGACTGGCTAAGCCCCTGTACTTGGAAGTGGATCGAAGAGAGACGAAAGTTAAAACAGTGCATTTTGAACTGCCGCTCAGAGCGAGTGAAGGAAATGAGACAGCGTATGTACCACACGAAGGACAAGGAAGTTAAAAAGAGAGCACGAGCCGACAAGAGGAGAGCCTTGGAAAGAATCACGGAAGAGGCGGAAAGAGCAGCGCACCAAAACAATCTGAAGGAGCTCTACACCAAGACAAAACTTCTAAGCGGGTCCCTCAAGAAGCCAAGCACTGGAATACGTACAAAAGAGGGTAAAGTCATCACCACAGAGGAAGAAGTGCTCGAAAGGTGGAAAGAACAATTCTATGAGATCCTGAATGTGGCTTGCGAAGAAATCGACCTTCCTGAAGGGTGCAAGCTCGGTGACTGTGTAGATCCCATAGAGATGGACACCGGCCCCTTCACAATCCAAGAACTGAGAGATGTTATATCCCGACTGAAGAACGGTAAAGCACCCGGCGTGGATAATATTAGCGCAGAAATGCTAAAAGCCAATCTCTAAATATTCTAAGCTTCTAAATATCTGCAATCAGACTCTAGATCAGTGTAAAACACCATCTGACTGGAAGAGAGCCCTCTTGGCCAAAATACCTAAGAAAGGTGATCCCTCTGTTTTTGACAACTACAGAGGGATATCCCTACTTTCAGTACCGTATAAAATCTTTTGCAGAATGCTCCTGATGAGGATGCAGGAAGGAGTTGAGAAGAAGTTACGAGAAGAGCAAGCTGCCTACTGAAGAGGAAGAGGAACAACTGAACAGATTTTCATTCTTAGGAATATCTTAGAACAGAGTGCTGAATGGCAAACACCCTTGTACGTTGGTTTTATCGATTTCAAGAAGGCCTTTTGATAGAGACAAGCTATGGAACATTCTCAGGCATTATGGCATTCCTGACAACTTTGTCGACATCATACAAGAGCTTTATGGTGGCAGCACCTGTTGTGTTGTTGAAAATGGACGAACATCAGATTGGTTCCCTGTAGAGAGAGGTGTCAAGCAGGGCTGTATTATGTCTGGTCTTTTATTCAACATCATTATTGACTGGGTAATGAGGAACACCACCAATGCACGGCGAGGCCTGAGATGGAAGTTCACCACGGTCCTGGAGGACCTAGACTATGCGGATGACATAGCCCTTCTCTCTAGCCGGTACAAAAAAATCTTCAAGAGAAGTGCACCCGCCTCCAACAGGTATCAAGGTATACCGGTCTTTGTATCAACACTATCAAGACAAAGGTGCTACAAACAAATGCTAAGGTTGCCAACATGATCACCATTGATGGCTTAGAAGTCGAAGACGTCAACTCCTTCATCTACCTAGGTGCCACAATCCACGGAGCTGGCGGGTCACACGAAGACATCACATGTAGGCTGTCAATCGCAAGAAGAGCATATGCCACGCTAAATCCTATCTGGAAGTCTAAGACATACAGCAAACACACCAAGCTGAGAATCTTCAAGAGCTGCGTGATCTCTATTCTCCTGTATGGCGCTGAGATGTGGAGGGTTACATCAACAAACATGGAGCGCCTGGATGTGTTCCATCGAAAATGCCTAAGAAGAATCCTTAGCATATTTTGGCCGTACATCATCTCTAATCGTGAACTCTATGAAAGAGCTGGAGAGGGTCCCATCTCGAAAACTTTGAAAGTCAGACGATGGAGGTGGATCGGTCATGTTTTGAAGAGAGAGAAAGATAACAACTGCAGAGTTGCGCTTACATGGACCCCTGATGGCAAGAGAAAACGTGGCAGACCAAAGATTATATGGAGGAGAACCAGTGGCGTGCACAGACATTTTAGGGGGCAGGTGCTCAGTGAGAAATAAGGGCACTTCAGTGTTTCTCATAGAGGAGGAAGCAATGTGTGGTGGCAGACCACGGCGGGGTAAATAAAAAAAAAAATTTTATTTTTTTTTTGTTTAGCGGGGAGGGGGGGTGCTGCTTATTGTGCACATTCTGCGTTTTCCAGTGTTTTAATGTCACCGTTTTTTTTTTGTGCACACGCACATAGGGGTCTATTCACCCATTAGCGCATAAGTCCTTTTTCACGCGATTTGAGTTAAGCGCTTTTGAGTTGCGCCTATTCTCCCCTACGCGCTTCGATCACGCCCACAGCGCTTAACTTCAGGATTTAGGCAGCCTGATGAAAGAGGTGTGACCGATCCAAAAGACAGGCAGACTCTGTACAAAGTTCATTGATTACGGCTATCAGGAAAACATGGAAAAAGGATTTTCTGATTAACCATGAAAATGCAGTTGTGGTCCGTGGAAAATGCTAACCAGACTTTAAATTTGAATATCGTGGGCCTGCTGATAAAACCTCGTAGCCTATCTCCAAACTGATAAGAAACAAAAACTCTAATGTCCACTATTCTTACATGCAGAATTAAACGTTATTTTTTATTTATATTTAAAATTTATCAATTTATATACATGTATATTCTTTATTTTATGTTTATTTATTTTCCTGTGAAGTTTATCATTTTGAAGATACAAGGTTTTATCAGCAGGCCCACGATATGCGGCTGTAATAGTAGGCCTATGTGTGTCTGTGCCAATTACAAGAAGTAGGCTATTGCAGACATCTCTTTTTTATTTCTTATACTCTAGCCACCATGGCATTAAAGCCAAGCAAACAAAGAAAAACCCGCGATAATGAAATAATAAATAAAGAATTTAGCGCTTCTCAACCAGCGTAATCAGAGCACTGAAAATTTGCCCCTCCTACACCAGCCTGTATGTCCCGTGGCAGTATGCAATTGATTCACTGACAGTGATAAATACATGTGTGTCGCTGCAGAAACCTCGGCTCTGCTCTGAACAGGGCAATAAGTACTACACATTGCTTCAAAGGTACTCGCTTGTTAAAAAAATAAAGTGGGGAAACCCCTTTGAACTGGAGGAAATTCCTTGTGCGATTCGTTTGCGCTGGAGCTGGAATAGATCAGATCAGAAATATACGCATGCGGCTCCGCTCCAGGATCCGGGTGAAAATCGCGTAGATGGAAACACTTCATATAAAGACAATGATATGCGATTTTTGACGTACCCGTGTCTGCACCGGCGCCTGACTTCAGCCGTATAAATGGAAACATAGCTTAATGCTGTGCCGACGTCTACGGTCGCGGGGAGAATACGCGTAGGCTGAAAAGCGCGTAGCTACGCACTTTTTTCGACTTACGCGAATGGGAGAATAGACCTCATACAGAATGTGACTGAGAAAATCGTGGTCACGCGAAAAGAAACAAAAAACTTTCAAAAGGGCACTTGCTTGGTCCACAGGGCAAAGGGCAGGTGCTGTAGCACCACCTACAGTCTATCTGTGCACGCCACTGAGGAGAACCATTGAGGCTGAACGGAAAGATCTGGGATGGACAAGCTGGAACGAGGTTGAGCAGAAAGCACTGGACCGTGATGAATGGCGATTGTTGTCGCGTGGCCTTATGCTCCACTCAAGGAACAAAGAGGATGAGTGAATGAGTGAGTGAGTGAAGCGCTTCTTTCAGTACTGTAGCAGAAAAAGGAAAGTCAAAGAGCAGGTTAAGTGCATAAAGAATAAAAATGGATTGCTGCTATATAACAAAGATAGTGCGGATGCCTTAAAAACTTTGTTGAGAATTTTACCTCAGAGAGGGTCTTTTTTCAGCCAGAGGGAATGTTAAATGCTCAGGATTACTTGCGGAAATTGAGGTTAGGGATAACAAATTATTAGATAAGTCGCATAAACTAAAGGCAGATAAGGCGGCGGGCTCTGATGGCTTATATCCTAGAGTTCTTAGGGAAATTGGTGAGATCATCTTTCAGCCGCTATCCGCCATCTTCAGACGGTCTTTAGAAACTGGAGAAATACCATATGATTGGAAACAGGGTAATATAATACCAATATATAAGAAAGGGGACTGTACCGAGCCAGGAAATTACAGGTCAGTCAGTTTAACTTGCGTTGCCAGGAAAATATTGGAATCTATCATAAAAGATGATCTAGACTTATTTTTTAACGTAACAGTATCTTCAGGGGATAGCCAACATAGTTTCCGTAAGGAAAGGTCATGCCTGAGAAACCTTTTGGAATTTTTTGAAGAGGCCACCAAGACTGATGACCAGAGCAGGGCTTATGACACATACTTGGATTTTCAGAAAGCATTTGAAACGGTACCGCATAAAAGACTAATTTTTAAAATGAGCTCCATTGAAGTTTCAGGAGGTATTCTGGAGTGGATTCAAAACTGGTTACAGGACAGAACACAAAGAGTGGTGGTCAGTGGTATCTCATCTGAGCTAGGAATGGTGGGGAGTGGCGTCCCGCAGGGATCGGTGTTGGGACCCCTGCTGTTCCTCATCTATATTAATGACCTTGATAGGAATATTGAGAGCAGATTAGTTAAATTTGCAGATGATACTAAACTGGGGGGTTTGGCAAATAGTTTGGAGTCCACTAAAGTGATTCAGGATGATTTGGATAGAATTCAGATTTGGGCAGAAATATGGCAAATGAAATTTAATGTAGTGAAATGTAAAGTTGTACATGTTGGTAAAAAAAAATTGACGGGATTACTTCATGGGAGGTTTAAAACTGGAATGTGCTCCACAAGAGAAAGATCTGGGAGTGATTGTTGACCAAGCCCTCACAGGCTCTAGCCATTGTGCTGTAGCAGTTTAAAAAAAAGCCAATGGGATGCTGGGATACATTGCCAAAAGTATTGAGTTCAAATCCAAGGAGGTGATGCTTCTTTTGTACAACACATTCATCAGACCACATCTGGCATATTGAGTACAGTTCTGGGGGCCATACTTTAAGAAAGATATAGAGGCTCTAGAGAAAGTTCAGAGAAGAGCCACTAAGCTAATTCCTGGCAGTGGCAGTTTGTCAATAAGGGGCGCTGGGGCGCCGCCCCCTCCGTCGTCCCATACAAAATTCGATTGAGGAAGTCCACTTAAACATACCAAAATTTGTCATTAAATTATAAAAAATAACCAATAAAATGATTTCTTTTTTCCACACAATGATAGTCTGTCGGCACCTGTCACCATTAAATATAAGGGGTTTCACACAATTTTTTATCCCCCGCCAACACAAAGTGGGAGGGGGATATAGGTTTGACCTCCGTCCGTCCGTCCGTCCGTGCGTCCGTCCGTCCGTCCGAGATAAAGGGGACAGCTTTACTCAGAAACTACTACAGATACAGTAACCAAATTTGGTGTGTAGCTTCAGACCATAAAGGCCTTGATCGAGTTCGAAAATGAGAAGCGCACGATTGGCGGGGGATGTTGTAGACCATGTCGACTTGTTAATCAATAGATATGTTGTGAATACATAGGCCGTTTCTCAATATGCGTTCTTCTCTGTACTTCTGTTCTTGTGAACTTGAGAAACGTCATCCCTCTGAGACCATGTACTGTCTCAATTCAAAGTTCGCATCACGACGAGACCGGTTACCAGTCCCGGAAGTGTTCTAGATACGCCCATTTTTCCGAGGATGCATCGGATGGTAACTTTTGTGAACTTCACAGCACGCATATCCCAGAATTCTTTTCGGCATCTAAGCGGGAGAGGGACGCTCCTGAGAGAGAAGGGCAGGGTTACGTTTCCCAAAAGCGAAGTTGCTAACTAAATTAGCAATGTACATAGTTCGTTTATTCACAGTCAATGGGTCTAACTATGTAAATTAGCATCTATGCTAATTTAACTATGTTAATTTGCATGCTAGTTCACTAGCTTAGCTAGCTAACAGAATGAAATAGAAAATACATGAATAAAAATGATCCATTATTTCGCTCTCACTTGGCTAAAGTTGAACTGCAATCATTTATGTTACAGAGATGCCAAGTCTTACGCATTCGGCGTATGGTCTCACGCGTTGTATAGCCTTATTCACCGTTAGTTATTATTCTTTTAACGCTTAATGAGATTCTCACGCGGAATTAAAATCCTTGTATATTGAAGTTTCCGTTTCACTTGCATAAAGGTGCACGTCAATACAAGAAACATGGAAAGCAATAATGACGCCGGATTTACTGCGCTTCACTTTATTCTGGGATTGGAAAAAATGCATTTGTCTCATGATGGTTTCAATTGTTTTAATGAAATAAGACCATTTGAAACGTCCTTGTGCAGTTCCATTGCTTTCAATCTCTCAGTAAAACCAAGTGCGAGAATTCCCGAGTCATAATCGATTTCCGTGTCATTAGTGGGCAAATCCATCGTTATGTATGTGAAACTGATTAATTTTATGCACAATGACTTAAATTCCGCGAGTGAATTTCTTCAGTGCGCGTAGATTGAATAATATTTCTGACTACGCCACAGAAACGTGAATGCCAATAAGAGGAGAGAGACTTGGCATCTCTGATGATATATCAAATATAACTGCTCACTAGCTAGCTCGCTAACGTTAGTTTGCTTGTTTAGCTAGCAAGTTTTCTAGCCTAGCTGGCCAACAGTTTGCTATTTCGCAAGCCTAGCTAGCCAACAGTTTGGTGCACAGATATAAACTAGAAACTAGGCTGATGCTGTCAGAGGCGACGGCTTGGGGTATATCCCCAAACGCCCCCAATACTCCAATTCCCCAATCCTTGAATAGGCCTTGAGTAGACTTTCATTTGAACTTAATTTCAGGTCAATCGGACAAACGGTTCTGAAGATATGGACAAAATGATAATTTTCCATCACAAAGCGCCACCTGGTGGCAAAATATTGAACTATACAGGTATAATGTCATTGTGACGTTGTGGGGTCATAACCTTGCAGTTGCACATAGTTTCATGTCAATTGGACAAATGGTTCCAAAGATATGGCAAAAATGGTGAATTTTATGTGACAAAGCTCCACCTTGTGTCAAAATTTTGAACCAAACAGGTATAATCTCATTGGGGGACACATCCTCAGGTCATGACCTTTCATTTGCACTGGATTTGAGGTCAATCGGACGAATATTTCCAGAGATATGATAAAAACAGTGATTTTTTTTCTGTTTTTGACCCCTGGTGGCCAATCTAGAAATTGTAAATTGTCCAAAATCGAATCAGTTCTTCCTCTTTATGATACTTACTTATATGCAAAAGATGAAATTTCTAATTGAAATATTACTGAAGTTATCGCGTTAACACGTAGGGCGGCGGCGGTCGGACCAAAAACATAATATCTCCGGAACGCCATTCGGCATTTGGGGATATAAATACATGAATTAAAATCATCCATTATTTCGCTATGTCACTTAGCTACAGTTGAACCATGATCATTTATTTTATACCAAATATAACTGCTCGCTAACATTAGTTCACGTGTTTAGCTAGCTAGTTCGCTAGCCTAGCTAGCTGACAGTTATATTAAGGAGAACGTAAATGCTCGCGGTTCAACTCTACCTAAGTGAGATAGCAAAATAATGGATCATTTTTATTCATTTATTTTATGTTGAATTCTGTGTACCAAACTGTTGGCCAGCTAGGCTAGCAAACTAGCAAGCTGAGCAAGCGAATGAAGACTAGGGAACAGCTATATTTGGTATAAAATAACTGCTGGCAGTTCAACGCTAGCTGAGTGAGACAGCGAAATAATGAATAATTTTTATTCATTTATTGTCTGTTGAATTCTATGCACCAAACTGTTGGCCAGCTAGGCTAGCAAGCTGAGCAAGCGAATGAAGACTAGGGAACAGCTATATTTGGTATAAAATAACTGCTGGCAGTTCAACTCTCGCTGAGTGAGATTGCAAAATAATTTTTTTTATAATTTGTTTATTTTCTATTGATATCCGTGGACCAAACTGTTGGCTAGCAAACTTGGTAGCTAAGCAATCAAACTAACATTAGCTAGGTTGCCACCATATGCTTCCACTTCCTTCAAAATAAAAATTTTATGTTCGGTTTTATGTCCCGAGACTGTTTTTTAAAGCCGTTTAGTCAGATGACTTTCATTTTTAAGTCGTTTAACCCCTCTCTGCAGATGTAGACGCTTGCGTCTATAGTCTATATTGCGTCTAAATTTAAGCATGCTGTTACTGTACTCGATCACTAGATGGCACCCCCGGATCAGTTATTGAATATTCACAAGCAAGCAGACCTCGAACGTGTTTTTGGATATGGGGAAGTTCACTCCACTCCCTGTTTTTCAAGAGTTGCATGAATTAAACTCCTCAGCTAAACCTGATGTGCAAACTGGTAAATATCCTTGCCCATAGTATCGATCCAGAAGTTTAAAAAAAAAGATCTTTTGCGACAGAAAAAATCATTGTCCGATGTAGCAACCACTTTAGCGACAGTGAGCCAACGGTATTCCAATTAGTGGTTCAGAAAAATCTGTTTTCTGAAGCAAAAAATGTGACATAGTATTGATTCTCTCACATTCTTACTGTCAATTAAAGTCATAACATACAAAAAATACGTAGTTACTTACCGTGGATTTTCGTGTAGATTCCTTCATTGACAAATTCAGCACTTCCCTTATATCCACCCAAGTACTGGTGTTGATAGCCAATCACTCAATCATACATTCAGGCTCCTCTGCCTAACTGCACAGTTAGACTTCACGCCCTCGTGAAACTTCCGCGGTAACAATGTATTGATTGGCTCGTTTCTTATCCAATTCCAGAGTATTTAAACGTTCTACAGTAAGCGAAACACATTGATTGGACAAACACTGAGCATACAAGCCTATGCGTATCAGCAGGCTCGGTTGTATCCTGTTTACGTTGCGCGCAATGGGAATTATTCCGAATGAAACAGTACTGGAGGGTTCCTTCTACGCAATACGTACTCTTTTTGCATTTTGCACATTATGGCTTTTTGCTGGAGAATTTATATCGCGTTTAAAGACATCGAATGCCGAGGTTTTCGTTTCTCCAAATGCATGCAGCCCACGCACGTCGGTAAATCCCTCGGTACGTTCATTGCGCCATTCTGTTGAATATGGTGGCACATGTCGTTTGATTTTTCCTGAAAGTGAAATTTCTGTTCTGTTAAAACAGGGGTGGGCAATCACGGTCCTGGAGGGCCGGTGTGTATGCAGGTTTTATTCCTATCAATTACCCTGACTAATTGAGTTAATTGATTGCATGCACAAATATAGATTTTCGCAATGATTCGATCAAAGGAAAATGTTTTATGAAGGGAGACAAGACTAGTCTTTGTAGTTTCATGATAATTTAAAGAAATGCGCATGAAACGTCAGATTTCATAAATGGTTTGGCTGATTGAGACAATCAACTAATTAAAGACCAGACGTTGGTGTGAAAACCAGGGACAGCTACGGCCCTCGCTGCCCACCTCTGTGTTAAAATAAGGTATATTTCAGAATTCAGACGTTACTGAGTTAGTGAGTTTTTACCCTTATAAGGTGTAAGGTTATGAGCTCGAATGTGAGAGCGGTTAGCTTTTCATTGCAGGGGGAATGTTATGGCTGTTTTAATCAGCACTTTATTTCATGCTTGGGGGACTTTGAAGAAAAATGGACAAAATTGTAAACTTTATTATGGTGAAAAGGCATGTTATGTGTTTGGAGAGGTTACTGGTGACCACTGATTTTCAACTGCACTGTTATTGATAAATTCATGCTAAACTGAACCAGAAAATCATTAGTTCATGCTGAATTTCATGCCCCAAAAGTTAATTTATGTTAAATATATGATTAATGTATGATTTGACAGTGAACCATTTTGATGAATCTAAGACTTTGGGGAGACACCTGGATAGCTGTCTAATTATATCCCCGAGCGCCGAATGGCGTTCCGGGAGATATTATGTTTTTGGTCCGGCTGCCGCCGCCGCCGCACTACGTGTTAACACGATAACTGCAGTAATATTTCAATTACAAATTCCAAATTTTGCACATAAGTATCATAAAGAGGAAGAACTGATTTGATTTTGGACAATTTACGATCTCTAGATTGGCCACCAGGGGCCAAAAACGGAAAAAATCACTGTTTTTATCATAAATCTGGAAATGTTTGTCCGATTGACCTCAAATCAAATGCAAATGAAAGGTCATGACCTGAGGATGTGTCCCACGATGACAATATACCTGTTCGGTTCAAAATTTTGACACAAGGTGGAGCTTTGTCACATAAAATTCACTATTTTTGCTATATCTTTGGAACTATTTCTCCAATTGACATGAAACTATGTGCAACTCCAAGGTCATGACCTCACAACGTGTCACATGATGACATCACACCTGTATGGTTCAATATTTTGCCACCAAGTGGCGCTTTGTGATGGAAATTTACCATTTTGGCCATATCTTCAGAACCATTTGACCGATTGACCTGAAATTAAGTTCAAATGAAAGTCTATTCAAGGTCTATTCAAGGATTTGGGAATTGGAAGATTGGGGGCGTTCAGGGATATACCCCCAGCCGTCGCCTCCAACGGCATAGGCCTAGTTTGGCTCATAGCAAGCGGGTAATCTAGAATGTAATGTTCAAGATGAATTGTAGTTGTAGTCAAGAAGTTTATGACCCCAGTAATGTATATTTTTTGGCCCCAGCAGTTTTTCAATTGGCAGTATTATTTTTTTTTTGCAATTATGTTTCCCCCTTCCCGGGGGGGTGGGAGGGAGGGAGACGTATTGTTTTTGCCTGAATTCCCGTTGGCGTCGACGTTCCCATTTGTTTCCGGAGCACAACTCTGAAACTGTTTGACCGATTCTCACTAAATATCATATAGTGTCTCTCCATAACATGTAGATGTGCATTTTGAGGGTTTGAACTGCTTTTGAATTTAAATGGCTCTCTAGCGCCACCATGAAACATTTCATTTGCACTTAGACGGCCACCACGACCAGTAGGAAAGTCGTAGAGACATGGAACCAACACTATATTGTTCACCTCATTAAGGCCTAAAAACCAACAATCAACACCCATTACCTAAATCGAACAGGAAGTCCGCAATTTACATATCAAAATTTCCTTTTTCCCCTATATTTGGCCAAAATTAGCCCTCGAACAAATGTAAACTCCTTTAAGGGGCGTTCATCGTATCGACCCCAAATGCTGATAGATGACAAAGCACACTCTGCCGATGAAAACTACCCAACAATTTTTTTCAAAAGTCGAACGGTTTGGATTTTATGAGGCGTCAAAGATGGGGTCCCCTGCCATTTTGACTGCCTTTTTTCGATGCGTAGGCAATTTCCAACCTTCATTTGACCCCTGAAACATGCTCGAGAACAAACCAAATTTTGCAGTAATTTCTACATGGCTTCAAATATTTTTACAATCTGAAAATTCTCCACCAAAGAGACAAAATGGCTGTCTAGTGCTACCTAAATACGCCAAAACAAGACTTTCGCTTTCATCACAGCCTGTTGCAATGTCATAAAATTGAAAAAAAAATCACTTATCATTGCTGTTCCATGCCCTGTACTGTGACCTAATTTCGTGAAAATCCTTTCTGAGACTTTTTGAAATAAAAATTTTTACATACATAATACACTGTACAGTAAGATATACATTCTTGCTGTGGACAAACTGTTCATCGTATCAAAATTACCTTTGGTGTAATCCATAATCTCCATGTCGCCAAACAAATTGCCAAGTGCGGTACCATTTCAATTGATATTTCTTGACATATAAACATGTTATGAATATTCATATTTTGAAAAATGTAGAGTGACGCACTTCTGAATTCACCATAAGTTGCAGTGTATAAAACTTTTGTCTTTCTTCAGTGAACATGCTCCCTAAATTTCAGCTTTCTAGGATTTACCTGGAAGAAGCATTTATTAATTTCTTGATTATTATTGATTTTCAGTGTTTTTCTTTGTGCTGCTACACATTCTGACCACCGGGTGCCAGTAGGATCACATGGCTCATCTCCCTTCACTAAGTTCATGAATGGGGGAAGATTGCAGAATACACAGCAGTGATAACATCTGCTTCAGAAAGTTTGACCAGATCGCATGGGTCATAGCTCCATTATACTAAAGAAATATCTCTTTCATTAAAGGGGTTTGCACTCAACATAAAACATTTTCCTCAGTCTCGTGCTGTCCAACGAATGACAATGCTCGAACCCGTCTCGCCCCCGTTTCGACATGCGCGGGAGGGCGAGGATCTGTCCAACGCTGCTTGCAGCTTTAATATTTTTTCTTTTTCCATGGCAACTATTTGGACTTGCATATTGGCATATTGAAGGGTGGGACTCGTTTCTGGACCATAACTCTAAAATGTGAAATGGGGGAAGGGGGAGACATCTGTTTTTGCGTGTAAAAACCATTTCTAGTTTCAAAGTTGAATTTTCATGAAGATTTTTTGTGTTGCTCCTTTTCTACACCAAAATCATAAAAATAAACTGAAATACAATGGGAGTCTAAATGCTTCAAGTGTCTAGACAAAATTGAGCCAATGTTTTTCTGTCTGTGAAGCTGCAATCTTGAATTATAAAGCCTTAAATCAGGCAACACCTAAACAGCCAGATTTGGCTTCCGCACAAAGGCATTAATCTGAGGCTGTTTCGGATGAAGCCGTTTAAACTGAGGTCGTTTTGGATGACGCCGTTTCATCTGATGGCGTTTATTTTGAAGCCTGAGACTGTTTGGTTTGACAGAGGTTTGTCTGAGACATGACGCCATTTTGCCTGACAAATGACAGAGGTTTTTCTGACACCAGATACCTCACTCTGAGACCTGAGGATGTCCTAAAATGTACACCGTAGTGGAGGAGGATCCCAGTCACAACCTCTGCAGCTCTGGTGAATTCCATGTCAGGACAATCGAGGCGGTGCTGGACAACAGCTCTCACTTTTGTTGCCGCTCATTTTGGAAATAGTGACTGTTTGTTCAGTTATTTGGACGGTGCAGCAAATCTACACTGCTACACATATTGTACAATGACTACGCTAGAATATATTCAAGTTTCATTTCTGTAGCATTGTCCCTTGAAAAGATATAATAAATTAAATGTCGAAATGTGAGGGGTGCACTCACTTTTGTGAGATACTGTGTATCTGTTTATATATGAAGATTAATATTTTTTATGTTTACAGAAAATTCAAAGTGGCATCCATTATGATGTTCTCTTGGTCTCTTGAGTGATTTTTTTTCTTGGAGAAGGGGGGCACTAAATGATATTGATTTCTAGTTTTCTGGTCAAATTGTGCATGAGTTATTATGACTATTTAATAAATAATATTTTAACTGATAATTATAGTGCCATTAAATGTTCAATTGCTGCCAAATTTGGTACTTCATTTTTGAGTGACATCTTGCGGTGGAAAGTGAAATTTCATGAGTCAGCCAAGTTGTTGATTAAAGCAAACGACAAATAAATGCAAAGGAAAAAATGGCTATCAATTTTAAGTGGGCCAGACGCAAACACAAGCAGTGTCTACGTTTTCACTGTGGAAGTCATTTTTGACCTCATTAAAGCCATTGAAATCTATGTAAAATAACAGTATTTTTTGTATATTTATGACCCGTTTTTATTTTGAGTCTATTTAATGCAATTATGTCACTGAATTGATGTTCCAGTCTTGATGAGAATGGTGAGGAACATAACGTTTCATCAAGTGATGTTCAAAGATGTTGGGATTAATGGAGGAAAAAAGCTGAAGTTCAGGAGCAGGACCACACCTCAGACACTGCCCTATCGCTCACCTCCCAATAAAGCCCTCCAACCCACACTTCAGATTCCATTACAATCTTGTTTACATGTAGTAACACCTGCATGAAGGTATAAGTGATGAGCTAAAACATTATAAAATGGCCGCAATTCAAGTTGGCAGATGCAACAAGATGGACTTCATAGGTCCTTGGGGTCAATTTGACTCCCGTGAAGACATAGACCTGCATGCATTATGAAATACTTGTGAATGCCATTTTTTAAAATGTACACTACTGCACCACCATGAATTAAATCTGTATTATAATTTTAGGCCCTTTGATGTTCCTGCTGTATATTAACGACATGCCAGACTGTGTAAGTCCTGAGACTTACACAGGCAATCTAGAGTGCCTTTTTTGCTGATGATTCTAAATGCATAAGAGAGATTAGAAACACGCAAGAATATTCACACCTGCAGTGCGACCTAGAAAACATTTTGCATTGGAGTCGTAAATGGGACATGAGATTTAACGCTGGTAAATGTAAACTATTGAGCGTTACAAGGAAGCGAATTCCCATTCTTCACCATTACACAATGAATGGTAATTTAATTGAAAAAGTCGACTGCATGCATGATCTTGGGATTGTGGTGTCATCAAATTTATCATGGGAAGCACGTGCAAATGTTTTGGTCAGCAAAGCAAATCGCATGCTTGGATTAATTCAAAGAACTTGCGGTCATGCATGTTCAGTTCAAACAAAACGAAAACTGTATATTTCGCTAATACGACCACTTTTAGAATACTCCACCGAATCTTGGGCCGTTTCGTCAAAAAAAATCTCTCCTTCATATTGAAGGTGTGCAACGGAGAGCCACTAAGTACATTCTTGGTTACAATGATTGTGTTGAAAGCAGTTACAAAGCCTGACTAATGAAGCTTGATCTTTTACCGCTGGGCTACCGGCGTGATATATTTGATTGTGTATTCTTGTGCAAATGCTTGAAGGGGGAATATGACATTAACTACAACCATTTTGTTTCATTTCAAAATGAAGATACATTTTTAATGAAAATTCCAAAAATTTAGGACTGAAACTTTTCACCATTCTTATTTTAACAGATTATTTTATTTGTGGAATGCCAGTCACCTCTATCAAATTTCTGATACTAAAGCTGCTTTTAAATCAAAGTTAATTTATTTTTATAAAGAAAAGTTCGACAACTATTTTTCTTCTGATGATTCCTGTACATGGGTTGGCAAAAGTCATTGTTCACGTTGCCGTCTGTCCCTCTGATGTTACTTACACTCACTGGTATACTGTCTTATTTCATTATTACTATTTTTTTTTCTTTTCTTTTCATTGTTCAATTGTCTACATGTTGTGTAATGATTGCCTCACAATAGGTGCCTTGCCACCTGTGCGATCGTTTCCTGACTTCTGTCAAAGCTTAATAAATAAATAAATATAACCTATGGTATCCATGAGTTTAGCCACCCAAATTGAGCCAGGTTTGGTGATTTTGGGCCACTTTAACTCGTGGTCAGAGCGGAGAAAGAGTCCTGATAAAAACATCAGTTTCAACATCCCTGCGTACAAACCAAAATACAAGGGGTCTCGTAGCTCACTGACCGGAATGGGAAAGCAAGGATTTTCCTGCTCACAGCTCTCATCACAGTTGATGCCGTTGTTGAAGGAATGGATGCTGGGAGAAACCGGGGTGTGGGTGAGGTCATGGTCAACCCATTGCCCAAATATGGTCAGCATGTGAGTGAAATTTCCATCATTTTCTGTATCTGTTGTGGCCAGAATCTGGTTGGAGACCTGTCTGACCTTAAGGTTGAGAGACAAAGAGCATGAATCAGGGAGAGGGGAAAAAAGTCGAGTGTTACGCAATATAAAAACTGTACTGCTGCTGAAATGAACGATTGTCTCCCTTTGCGATCGTACTAGTGTTTTTTTTAATATTTTAACCGAGCATTTGGGATGTTAGCAATTTTACAGGAGTAATAGTAAATACCAGGGGGAGTAAAAATCCATTGTAGTGTCTTGTCTGGTTCCATCCTCGAGGTTGGGAGATCCCGTCCTCATACTCAGCGGGCAGCCATCGCACAAAGGCAGCGTTGGAGGCTCCAAGCCGAGGGTTTCTCCTGGTAAATAGAATGGCTTTACGAAAGAGTTGTTGGGTTATCGGCGATTCTCTGAATTTTGCTCTGGTTGAGATACACACAACAGGGGCAGTTAAAGAAGTAAATTCAAAGCCGCAAACCCCCTCTAGGGTATGTTCTTATCAAGTTTTAATTTTCCTGAGGTCACTCACAGGTTATTGCAGACGCCAGTTATGGTTCGGTATTTATTGATCTGTGGCGTGATGCGGCAGGACGGAGGCTGGACTCGAGCTCTGCAGCCAGTCAAACCAGCAATGGTGCTCAGTTCATCAGGGGTGAGCAGATCTAAGAGACGGATTGAGATTTTTGATTAACAGAGATGAAAAGAGGCTCTCGTTGTCTCCAGCTGTGGTATTGATGTGCATGCATGAGCTCGACTGTGTTTGTGAGTTAACTTGTGCAGTATGGGTACGTGTCTCAGACCTGTAGCATTGAGCGAGCGTTTGTGCAGATGGTGCACCCTCTGCTGAATCAGTGACAAAGCGTAATCCATGTAGTCTGCAGCTCGCACCGCTGAGCGCGTGTCCCCGGCCGGCTGCTTTAGCAGGCGCAGAACTTCTGCAGGACTGGCCGACCGCTTCTGCACACGGGACAGACTCCTGCCGCAGACAAACACATGAAGAGAGCAAGAGAGGGTCACAGACAATAACAGAACTGGCTCTACATTGGGAGAGAGTGTACACAGACACCCTCACAAGCATGCTCAAGCAAGTCAATACACAGCAGTGCGCAATGAAGAGTGTTCGGCCCTTACTCTTCTCGTGAGTATTTGTAGGCTGCATCAACAACCCTCTTAGCCTCTTCTACAGCAGCAAGAATGAATGGTCTGCCTATACTGTCTTCTGTAAAAAAAAAAAAAAGAAAACCGCAAAACTTGTATTTTATGGGAATAATAAATTAAAAAAGATTGAAGGAAATCACTTTTCTGCACTGCTGTTCAAAGTCTTGCTCACCTGCAGAGAGTTGGCAGGCAAAGGCCAGGCACAGCCCCAACACAAGAAAGCCTTGAACACACTTCATTTCTGACGGGCCAAAACGAGAGTTAAATATTAGTTTAAGCCCTCAAATATAAAATATAAAGATGGTCTTTTATGCTTAAATTAACTATCATGTGATCAGTGCATATTTAGTCAGAAGATGAAAGTTATTTACCTGTAGCTTTTGAATCTCTCAAGATGGGCTTCTAAGTGACAAGTTGATATGAGTCTGTATCATGACTCTGTATCAGTTTGCCCCACATTTATACACATTGCAAAGCCAACCCCTGAGCCTCTGTGTACTGTCAAAGTTGATGTAAATGGTGGTAAATTAATTTCCTTCTTCCTCCTCAAACATGACCCACCTACACCCTACTCCAGCCACCCTTCTGTCATGCTAGATGAACCGCATCAAACCACAGGCAAGTCTATGTAAATTCAAATGACATATGCATCTTTCTCTGGACTTAAGTGTTTGATTTATATGCATTCTATGAGTCGACTGGTTGATATTTTCATATCAAAAACATTCATTCTATATTTCAGATGGTTGTCATTTTATTGTTTCTAATGGAGGTTGTGATGAATGTGAAATATATGAACTGTCATTTCAGGGAAACAGGAAAGTCCATTTGTTCAGAGTTAGGTGTGTCGTACTCAGTAAATTGGCAATGCTGTCTTCTCTGTTATTGATTTACTTTGTTACCTCAGGTCATTGTATATAATCATTTTCACTGCTTTCTAAGTTATGCTAAATGAAATTTGTAACAGCCCCGCCTCACACCTCCTCATTCGTTTTGGGTGGACAGTTGTTTGGATATTGAATAATTGTATATAATTCCAATATTTGCTTTTCCACGGTTAGGGTGGAAGTAGTATTCCAGGGAACATAGGGGACATTTCCTAAAAAAGGAGCCAAAAATTTCACTCTCAAAATTGCCCATTGGTGTTAGGAAATCGTGTACAATTCCTGCTACGAACTGACAAACAGTCTAGGGTGCGTTCCTGACCCTTTCCCACTGAATGCTGGAATAGGCTCAAGCCCTGTGAACCTATTATTATTATTATCCCCCGCCAACACGAAGTGGGAGGGGAATATAGGTTTGACCTCCATCCGTCCGTCCGTCCGAGATAAAGGGGACAGCTTTACTCAGAAACTTCGACAGATACAGTAACCAAATTTGGTGTGTTGCTTCAGACCATAAAGGCCTTGATCGAGTTCGAAAATAAGAAGCGCACAATTGGCGGGAGATGTTGTAGACCATGTCCACTTGTTTTTGTTGTTGTTGTTGTTGTTATTAGATCACAAGCATAAAGAATACATTCTCTTTCAGTGGCAATTTATTTAACATTTAATCAATGGGTGATACACGGCCATCTCATATTTGCCTGAATTATTGTTATTTTTTTACATTTTGGTGGAAGGTCACTGGGCAGACTATTTGGTTAACCTCTAACTGTCACCTCAGTTCCACAGCTGGGAAGACAGATTAATAGGAATTATTAGTCCCCTACCGGAAACGGAGGGGACTATAGGATTGCAATCCGTCCGTCCGCATTCGTGTCTGCTCCATAACTTCAGTACCATATGACCTAGGAACATCAAAGTTAGTGTGTGGATGCATCTTGGGGAGAGGGTGTGTCATCTACCCTATTCAGGTCACTTTGACCAACTTTTTAGGAAATATAATATGCATACACCGGCAGGTGACTAGTATTGCACAGGAATACGACATTTGCCGATAGGCGGTGCACTTGTTTTCTTAAACTTAGCCTATCAATGTACAAAACCCAAAACCAGTGAAGTTGGCACGTTATGTAAATCGTAGATAAAAACAGAATACAATGATTTGCAAATCCTTTTCAACTTATATTCAATTGAATACACTGCAAAGACAAGGGGCTCTAATTTCGTAGACCAGGCGCGGCGCAACGGGGTGTGTCCAGGCGTATGTGGCAATTTCGTGCCCGGCGTAGCCTGGCGCAAGTACTCCTCTGTCCCGCCTCTGCCCTTCCTTCCCGCGCAAGTTGGCAAAGAAGGCGTGTTTGGGTATAACACAGCCGAGTCAAATCTTCACCAGTCAAATGAGCTCCTCACCTCACCTTTAATGTGTTAGAATATAGAAGGCGACCCAGCCGAGTCAAATATTGCTCACTGGCAAGAGAAACAATGGATAGCGTGTTCCTATTATTACAAACTGAAGCTGCTTAAAATTTTGGGATTAACATGCATATACAACAAAGCAAGATACGTTACACATTTATTTCCAACATGTGATCTTAACTCAGTACGAGATCATAGCAATCAGGCTGCATTCCTTTCCCCCACTAAAGACGATAAAACATAAGTGACAATAATAGTAGCCTAGTATTAAGCCGCTTGCACACTGGACGCGAAACGAATTTTTCGCTCGACAGATTGCGTCTTGTGTCCAAAGGTCTGACAGGGTTTTAATAAATCGTCGTGTCCAACAGTCTATTATTGTTTTTAATTTCTTCAAATCTACTGACTCTTTCAGACATTAAACGTGAATGTTTGATAAGAGGGTTCAGTTCTTCAAGATGAGTACCGAGAATTTCAATCAATGTTTCTGATTAAGCTCTGCTCAATAAAGTGAGTCGACACTGGCGCGAGACAATGTACAATGCCTCCGCGTCTGACAGCCAAAAAAAGAGGTCGATTAGAACAGATTGATAATGAAATAAAGAATAAAAAGAAACATTTTAACAACAGAGCATCCAATGAACACTGCGATTTATTTATTGGCGGGTCATCTTTGTTTGATATCACGTTTGTTGCTGATATATATTTATTCTTTATTTCGTTATAAATCTGTTCTCATATCAATACTTTTACTTTTTGCTGGCTGCTGGACATGGAGTAATTTGCATTTCGTGTCGGACAGTCTTGATCGTGCATGCGATGATTTCTTCACTCTGTCAGTGGTCATGGAATTGATTTGCTCACGCACTATATTATCTCTGCTGTGGTAATAAAGCGTGAATCTGTTCGATCCATCTGACTAATTTTCAAAAGAAAGACCGAATAATTACTGATGTCTATCTTCAACGGAAGAAAACAGATGAATAGGCTAAAAAGACCAAGAAAAGTCGATAGCTATCAATTTGCATTTTGTGAAGGCCGAACACAAACATAGCCAAGTTTGCACGTCTAATAATTCCTGGAATACTCGGAAAAACTAGAACTTTTATGACTCTCGGACATGGAGCTATATTAAAACCCTGTCCGACTATCGCGTCTTTGCATTGACTTTGTCTGTAATCAGTCGTGCGAAAAATTCGTTTTGCGTCCAGTGTGCAAGCGGCTTTAATGAGCATAGAACGCAAGCATTCGATATATATATATTATACAGTTTGTGGTTGGCTGAGAAAGATGTGAAGTCGTTAGTTTGCATCACAGATTCAGTTGTGTTGATTAAGCCAGGTCAAGTTTCCATTACGCGTGGCAACCGCCTGACATCAGGACAATCGATATAGATACAATAATGTATGTCCTTATTCAGATAGTTACATTAAATAGTGCTTCCTGTAATTTTTTCTTGCATTGAAATGTGCCTGACAATCTGTAAACCTGCCTGTGAGATTTCGGTGACGTATGTGCACTCTGCGCCGGTCAGCCAAATTACCACTGCACGGAAATTAAACCAGGTTGGAGCTGGCGAGTTTTCTGCGCAACTCCAGCGGAGACTTTTTCTACGAAATTGTCACTGCGTCTTGATGAATATGTGACTCCTCCCCCTACTACGCCGCCACACGCATCTCGGCGCACCTTCGTCTACCGAAGGCTGCGCACCTCACGAAATTACCACTGCGCGGGCTGCGCCTCGCTACGCCAGCTGCGCTGCGCCAGCTGCGCTGCGCCAGGAAATTAGAGCCCAAGATGTTTAATGTTCAAACTGAGAAACTTTTTTTTTTTTTTTTTTGCAAATAATCATTAACTTAGAATTTAAAGGCAGCAACACGTTGCAAAAAAGTTGGCACAGGGGCCTTTTTACCGCTGTGTTACATCGCTTTTCCTTTTAACGACACTCAGTAAACATTTGGGAACTGAGGAGACCAATTTTTGAAGCTTTTCAGGTGGAACTCTTTCCCATTATTGCTTGATGAACAGCTTAAGCTGTTCAACAGTCCAGGGTCTCCGTTGTTGTATTTTACGCTTCATAATGCGCCACACATTTTCAATGGGAGACAGGTCTGGGCTACAGGCAGGCCAGTCTAGTACCCGCACTCTTTTACTACGGAGCCATGCTGTTGTAACACGTGCAGAATCTGGCTTGGCATTGTCTTGCTGAAATAAGCAGGGGCCTCCATGAAAAAGACGTTGCTTGGATGGCAACATATGTTGCTCCCAAACCTGTATGTTCCTTTCAGCATTAATGGTGCCTTCACATATGTGTAAGTTGCCCATGCCTTAGGCACTAATACACCCCCATGCCATCACAGATGCTGGCTTTTGAACTTTGCGCCTATAACAGTCCTGATGGTTCTTTTCCTCTTTGATCCGGAGGATACGACGTCCACAGTTTCCAAAAATAATTTGAAATGTAGACTCGTCAGACCACAGAACACTTTTCCACTTTGCATCAGTCCATCTTAGATGAGCTTGGGCCCAGCAAAGCCTGCGGCGTTTCTGGGTGCTGTTGATAAATGGCTTTCGCTTTGCATTGTAGAATTTTAACTTGCACTTGCAGATATAGCGACGAACTGTAGTTACTGACGGTGGTTTTCTGAAGTGTTCCTGAGCCCATGTGATGATGTCCTTTACACACTGATGTCGGTTTTTTGATGCAGTACCGCCTGAGGGATCGAAGGTCACGGGCATTCAATGTTGGTTTTCGGCCTTGTCGCTTACGTGCAGTGATTTCTCCAGATTCTCTGAACCTTTTGACGATATTACGGACCGTGGATGATGAAATCCCTAAATTTCCTGCAATAGCTCGTTGAGGAATGTTGTTTTTAAACTCCTCGACAATCAGCTCACGCATTTGTTCACTAAGTGGTGACCCTCGCCCCATCCTTGTTTGTGAATGACTGAGCATTTCAGGGAAGCTGCTTTTATACCCAATCATGGCACCCACCTGTTCCCAATTAGCCCGTTCACCTGTGGGATGTTCCAACTAAGTGTTTGATGAGCATTCCTCAACTCTCTCAGTCTTTTTTGCCACTTGTGCCAGCTTTTTTGAAACATGTTGCAGGCATCAAATTCCAAATGAGGTAATATTTGCAAAAAAATTACAAAGTTTACCTGTTCGAACATTAAGTAACTTGTCTTTGCAGTGTATTCAATTGAATATAGGTTGAAAAGTATTTGCAAATCATTGTATTCTGTTTTTATTTATGATTTACACAACGTGCCAACTTCACTGGTTTTGGGTTTTGTACAAGACAATATCTGAAATGCCAGTAGACAGTAACATCTATCTCTGACTTACTGAAGGACACAAAGAGATTGTTGTGTAAAGTGTCCAATTTTGTGTAAGGTGTCAAATACTTACGGAATAAAAGAGAGACGGTCAGAAAAGAGCTAATACAGCTTGACACCACAATAATCCTTAAATGACAGTGAGTAGACACCAGTGGCGGCCGGTGAACTGGTGAAAGGGGACGATCAAACGCATCCCTTGAAAATAATGATTGGTCATCATGAGCTGTTTTTAATCATCCATTTAAATTACCATTACAAAAGCTTTAATAACTCAACATTATCAGGTGTGGTCAGTTTTCATTAATAACGCACACCTGTCAAAGCATGAGTTTAGTGGTATATTTACGTTCCCCTGCTGTAGTCAGCAATCATTCAATCACGCATGTGTAAGAGATTCTCTCATGGAATTGAAGTGCTTGTGCATGGAGGTTTATCAGTGTCGCCTGCTTTATGACTCCGGACTTCTCATGCTTTTCTTTACTCAGGGGTTGGAAAAAATGCCTGTTTAATTTATGTTTAAATACAACCCCAATTCTGAGATAGTTGGGACAAAGTGTAAATTGTCAATAGAATCTAAATCAAAAATCTTAAAACTGAGACATTTTACATTTTTATTCACAAAATGAGCTTATTTCAAATTTCCTGGCTGCAACAGGTCTCAAAAAAGTTGGGGCACAGGAAAAAAAGGGCTGAAAAAGTAATTGATATCTGAGAATCAGCTGAAAGAACATTTAGCAAGTAATTAAGTAAACTGGCAACAGGTGTGTACCATGATTGGCTATAAGAAGAGATGTCTTAGAGAGGCTGAGTGACTCAGAAGGAAAGATTGCCAGAACATCTCCGTAGGTTTGCGTGAAAAATTTGTGGAATACTTCAAAAACAATGTTCCTCAACGTCAAATTGCAAAGGCTTTGAAGGTCTCATTATTGACAATGCATAACATCATGCAAAAGATTCAACATAAAAGTAATGGAAAAGGGTTGAAGTGATATAGAATGTCACGCATGCACATTGGTAACGAGAATTTGAATGTTCTTGTGCCGCTTCTGCGGTCTTCTGTCTTGCTCAGCTTAGTTTAATTCATATCAGAAATGATCCTCTTGCCCAACTTCAGAAGAATAATAACTAAATAAAAAAGACATCAGCCGTTGTCTTTATTTTAGAAAAGCTTGCTAGATGTGACATGCAATCCTGCATAACGTTAAGTCCCAAAGAATTTCTTGTGTTTAGTTTACCATTTTTTTTCAGTCCAAGCCATCACTGAATTGCAGACAATAAGCTAAGGTGTAGGAAGCAAATGCATTCTTTGAAGATAATGTTACATCAGCTAAGCTTAGCATAATAAAGTAGTCGTTCACATGAGAAGAAAAAGTTAAAAGAAAAAGTTTCAACACACTGGTTTTGTGTCCTGAGGCACCCGATCTGGAGGCTGGTGAGTGAAGTCTGGTGTTTGGAGGGTGTTTGCTTTGAAACCAAATGTTGGTGTTTCGGTACACTCAAAATTAATTTTAAACTCAGAAAACAGGATTTCTTGAGTGAGGTCTGGTGTTTGGAGGGTGTTTGCTTTGAAACCAAATGTTGGTGTTTTGGCACACTCATAATGAATTTTAAACATGAGTTAACTACATACCATAAACTCTAAATCAATTAAAAGAATCTCCAGGGTATAGTAATCAAAGTATAGCCAATGACCGGAAATGATTTTTGCATTAAATTTTATTTTATTTTTTGTTACGCAGTTAATAGAAATTTCAAATGGAATGTGTGAATTGTATTTCTATTGTTTATGCTTCCATGTCCCAGTAATCCCGTTGCTGACTTGTAGGCCCACACACTCACCGAGTGTGAGTTGAAGATCCAGGGAGGAGCAGGGGTGGATCTGACATTATCTGACGAGGACCAGAGGATAGCCACGCCGAAAAATCATATCTGAATTTATCATTTGATCTAGTCCATTTGGGACTATAATTTACAAAATTGAACATCATGATGCATTGAAGGAGACTTGAAACATGTGATAGATATCATAAAATTATGTGGAAAATCATTATTCAAATAATAAATCGGGTGTTAAAGTTGGGTAATTTCCTCATAGACATCTATAGCACTGAACTTCTTTCTAAAACTATTGACATCGCCATCAGCTTGCCATTAAATAGAATGCAATTTTTTGAGATTTTCGCATTGCTTTCACTTTACAGACCAAGGTGCTGCATCCAACCTTTAAGAAAGTGTATGCATCAGGGTGAGGTTTAGGCATGAAACTACTTGGTTATATTTAACTGCTTGGTTATTTTCAGGGTACGGGTTAGGATTACGGTCAAGGTGAGGCTTAGGCATCGATATTACTTGGTTTGGTTCAGGCACCAAAACTACTTGAAGTTTGGGAGTCGGACCGGGTTTGCCATTATGGGCACAAAAAAAAAAAAATAATAATAATAATAATTTCACTAGTGCTTGTGCTAATAGGCGAGTGGAAACGCAGTGGTTTGACCGACTGACTCGTGTGTGGAGCATACAAACTGAAACAATTAAACCCATTTTCTAACCAGACAGACAAGTAACATTTGAGTTGACCCCAGGAATTTTTTGAATTTGGACATGAGCTGAAACTTGTTGGAGACACTTTGTTCTTCAACCACACCAACTTTAGAAAGACAAATGCTATACATCGTTCGGCATTATTTAAAACCAGATATTTAACTGTCTAATTTTTAGAGGTCACTTAAATTAACTTCTTCATTCTTGTCATTTGGTTGCAATCACTACTGGAAAGCCATAAGACCCCTGCATTTGCTTGGCTAGTTAATGTTCCCCTTTGGAGCCGATGTTGGTATTTTGTTCATTCCCTATAAAGCTAAAAAGAAATATGGAATCACTTTTTTTTTTTGGGTTGTAAGACTCTGTCTGCATGGCTTTTTGTATGTTCATCTTGAGTTCTGCAGAATGCTCTTCTGAGGGGCTGTTTTATATCAGAAGCAGTGAGGAAATGGTTACAAATTCAGAGCACTCATTAAATGGACCCTGATTTTGTCTGAAGTATATTTTGCCACATAGACAATGTTACATATGCAACTGACTTAGTAGTCAGTTAGCAGTAGTCAGATTTATATTTTATTCAATTAATCGAGCAATTGAGCATTTTTTTTCTTCTTCCCAATTGGCAATAAATGCAATTTGCAAATTTGAAATGACCTACAGGTGAGCAGTGATCTGGAGTGTTTCATGTGAATCTCTGTGATCAGGTCTTTATAAAATGTTTTCCTTCAGGTTTGCTGAGAACGTCAAAGGTATAGGTCATAGGTATCTACCTTCTTTGCAAAATGTTGACTTGTCCATTGTGTTGCATTACCCAATACAGAAACATAGCAAGATTGATGACCTATCTGGAATTCATAGTAATGGGCCAAATTTCAGTGTCTTGTAACCACCTGTGTTGAAAGGGAGTATTGCTGCAAAATATTTGCAAGCATTGGATATTTTACAAAGCATGTGTGTAGAATTCATAGAAATATGCTCTCTGATAAATTCCCTGATACTAGTATTTGAAACCTTGAGATTAGATGTCCAACATGTGATCACAAAGTGGAGAATTTGAGAGCACTGACCTCACATTATGATGCACACTGCAGAAACTCAATATATTGTTTGTGTGATGAAACACAGTAATGTAACTATTGAAGTATACCCTTCATACACTTTTCATATAAGCAGGCATCACAGATGTCACCTCATTAAAAGATATAGTGAAAGAGAATCTTGAAACAGATTTGCCAAACACTGCTCATGATGTACAATGCAGTGGCTGTAATGAGAGTGATTACAATGGAGCAAGATTTACATGGTATGATGTCACACGAAGCTTGACAATCACTTTTCTAAAGTAGCAGGAAGTTGGTATGCTTGGTTCTAGCTCAATGCAAACCATAATTGAGCATTGCACCCATGCTGTTGATGTGTCTGATTTGCACACACTGACTGAAGTAATAAAGACTTGTGAAAAACATGAAATTGACAGTGAAGTTTTGGAAAGTTGAAAGACCTGTACACACTGGGGAAAAAAAACAAATGCTATCAAACTATTTTCACCTGTTTAGCCTATTGAATACAAATTTGGAGTGTATTCAATTGAATATAAGTTGAAAAGGATTTGCAAATCATTGTATTCTGTTTTTATTTACGATTTACACAACGTGCCAACTAAAAAAAAAAAGCTACTAAACCCAAACCAGTGAAGTTGGCACATTGTGTAAATCATAAATAAAAACGGAATACAATGATTTGCAAATCCTTTTCAACTTATATTCAATTGAATACACTGCAAAGAGAAGTTACTTAATGTTCGAACGGGTAAACTTTTTTGCAAATATTAGCTCATTTGGAATTTGATGCCTGCAACATGTTTCAAAAAAGCTGGCCCAAGTGGCAAAAAAGACTCAGAGAGAGTTGAGGAATGCTCATCAAACACTTATTTCAGGGGAGGGCAATCACGGTCCTGGAGGGCCAGTGTTTATGCAGGTTTTTATTCCTATCAATTACCCTGACTAATTGAGTTAATTGATTGCATGCACAAATATAGATTTTCGCAATGATTCAATCAAAGGAAAATGTTTTATGAAGGGAGACAAGACTAGTCTTTGTAGTTTCATGATAATTTAAAGAAATGCGCATGAAACGTCAGATTTCATAAATGGTTTGGCTAATTGAGACAATCAACTAATTAAAGACCAGACGTTGGTGTGAAAACCAGGGACAGATATGGCCCTCGCTGCCCACCTCTGACTTATTTGGAACATCCCACAGGTGAACGGGCTAATTAGGAACAGGTGGGTGCCATGATTAGGTATAAAAGCAGCTGCCCTGAAATGCTCAGTCATTCAGAAACAAGGATGGGGCAAGGGTCACCACTTAGTGAACAAATGCGTGAGCTGATTGTCAAACAGTTTAAAAACAATACTCCTCAATGAGCTATCGCAAGAAATTTAGGGATTTCATCATCTACGGTTTGTAATATCGTCAACAGGTTCAGCGAATCTGGAGAAATCACTGCACGTAAGCGACAAGGACGAAAACCAACATTGAATGCCCGTGACCTTCGATCCCTCAGGCGGTACTGCATCAAAAACCGACATCAGTGTGTAAAGGACATCACCACATGGGCTCAGGAACACTTCAGAAAACCACTGTCAGTAACTACAGTTCGTCACTACATCTGCAAGTGCAAGTTAAAACTCTACAATGCAAAGCGAAAGCCATTTATCAACAGCACCCAGAAACGCCGCCGGCTTCGCTGGGCCCAAGCTCATCTAAGATGGACTGATGCAAAGTGGAAAAGTGTTCTGTGGTCTGACGAGTCCACATTTCAAATTATTTTTGGAAACTGTGGACGTCGTGTCCTCCAGACCAAAGAGGAAAAGAACCATCCGGACTGTTATAGGCGCAAAGTTCAAAAGCCAGCATCTGTGATGGCATGGGGGTGTATTAGTGCCGAAGGCATGGGCAACTTACACATGTGAAGGCACCATTAATGCTGAAAGGTACATACAGGTTTTGGAGCAACATATGTTGCCATCCAAGCAACGTCTTTTTCATGGACGCCCCTGCTTATTTCAGCGAGACAATGCCAAGCCACATTCTGCACGTGTTACAACAGCATGGCTCCGCAGTAAAAGAGTGCGGGTACTAGACTAGCCTGCCTGTAGTCCAGACCTGTCTCCCATTGAAAATGTGTGGCGCATTATGAAGCGTAAAATACGACAACGGAGACCCCGGACTGTTGAACAACTTAAGCTGTACATCAAGCAAGAATGGGAAAGAGTTCCACCTTAAAAGCTTCAAAAATTGTTCTCCTCAGTTCCCAAACGTTTACTGAGAGTCGTTAAAAGGAAAGGCGATGTAACACAGTGGTAAAAAGGCCCCTGTGCCAACTTTTTTGCCAATGTGTTGCTGCCTTCAAATTCTAAGGTAATGATTATTTGCAAATAAAAAATGAATAAAGTTTCTCAGTTTGAACATTAAACATCTTGTCTTTGCAGTGTATTCAACTGAATATATGTTGAAAAGGATTTGCAAATCATTGTATTCTGTTTTTATCTACGATTTACAAAACGTGTCAACTTCACTGGTTTTGGGTTTTGTATAATTATTCAGAAATGGAATATACCAACATGAGTGAAATACTTTGTTTCAGCGGAAACAACCAAAATCATAACCATTTCTTCGGAAATAAATTTCAACAAAATCAAGGTTTCTTAATAATTGGCACCCTTCAGTTAGTACTCAGTGCAACTGCCTCAGGCAAGAATAACAGCATGGAGTCATTGATTTTGTTGTCAAGGAACCATTTCTGTGTGGATCTTGAGGTATGCTTTCGGCCATTGTCTGGCTAGAAAGTCCACCTATCGCAAAGTCCCAGCCTTCTGGCTGAGACAACCAGATTGTCAGCCAAAATATCCTGATACTTGGTGGAGTTCATTATGTCATTATCAGTAGCAGCTCTAGACCCGGGAATGGCGGGGCGCAGACATGTCCCTTTATGATAATTAGTCCTGGGTAGTTCGAAATCATTTTCCTTTACTGATGCGTTATACAATTATCGTACTTGGCAACTTAAGACACGGTCTCTCCATAGCCTATATGATCGAACAGCGATGAAATCATGGGCGAAATTCAGTACAGAAAAAATTTTACTTATTAATAGGCCAGTAGGCCTACTTCACGTTGATTGATCAGGTCCGCGTTCCAGTGAAATATCGCCTTTCACTCTCGGTATTGTGTGGGTTGATAAAAAGTGGCACTTGGCAGTTTAATAGGCAGCGTGCTGCTCAAGCTGTTTGCGTGAGAGGCGACAGGTATGAAAGTTTGACTAACTTTGATTTAAATACAGCAAATAAGCGTCCAGAGGAATGATTGTCTTCTTAAGTAGTCGGGGAGAACAAGCAGCAGCTGTTAACTGCGGAGTGCTCTCGGAGCGAACCTGCGGTTACTCATGAAAATGACTGAGAGCAGGTCAGGACTATGTATATATCTATGGTCAGGACTAAGGACTGTTTTAAACGGATGTTTTGTCACAATTCTCAGTTCAGGTTCCGCCACTGAGCTGAATTAAGCCAATGATTTCATCGCTGTTTCATCGCATATGGAGAGACCGTGTCTTAAGTTACCAAGTACGATAATTGGAAAACGCGCCAGTAAAGGAAAATGATTGCGAACTACCCAGGACTAATTGTCATAAAGGGACGTGTCTGCGCCCCGCCATTCCCGGGTCTAGAGCCGCTACTGGTCATTATTCTTTACCAGTGCCCCTGGACCTCTTGAAGTAAAACACCTCAAAACATGACTGATGCAGCATCATATTTCACCAGGGGTATGAGGTGCTTCTCTTTGTATGCATCACTGTTTCCACGCCTAACATGCTGATGCTGTGTCTGACGGAAACATCTAATTTGGTCTCATCTGACCAAACCACCTTGTTCCAGTCATAATTTAAAGGACATCTGGCGAACTCCAAGCGCTTGCTTCTGTGTCAGAAAAGGCTTTCTTCTGTCAGCCCTTCCAAAGAGCCTGTGGTTGTGGAGGTGTCTCCTTATGGTGCTTTTTGAAACCTGGTTACCCCAAGATGCCATCAAGGCCTGCAATCCCTTCACAGTGATTCTTTGTGATTTTGTCACTGATCTCACCATCTTCCATAGTATCCTGGGGGGCAAAGTGCTGTTGTGTTTACTGTGTTTGAGGTTTTCAACAGTTCCATATCTTTGGAACTGTATGACTATTGCCCTGACAGTGCTCAGTTGCGTATTCAATTGTTTGTGAATTTTCTTATAACCATTACTAGATTTATTAATGTTTATGACCAATTGACAGTTGTTTTGTTTTCTTCAAGGTGTTGGATGACAATGGGACTTTGTATCTGTGTTATGACATTTTTATACCCGAGTAAAACAGGAAGTGATGTAATGGCTCAGTATAGTTCTTAAAACATAAGAACCGTATGCTTAATAGTGCGAGGTGCGGATTTTTTGGATATCACAAATTAAAAGAATGAAATGGTTGCATACTCAAATACCTTGCAGTTTAATATTGCCAACATTTCACCGGACAAGCTGGCTTCATCAGGGTTTGTGGCCAAGGCGAACAATGTGCAAAAGATTTAATTAAAAGTTGTGGTCATCCAGGTGTTCTCAATCAGTTGTTAATCAGCCATAGTCACACCCATCCATCAGTGTAGTTCAAACAGATACCAATTTCCACATCCTATACTGAAACACAACAAAGAAAAAGCCTAACTTACACATTAACACTGTCATGATCTGTTTTTTCCCCTTAGCCCTCAAGGCTGACGGGTTATTGCTATCCTTTGTGCGGTTGGGCGGGCTGGCGGGCGTCTCCAAAAACTTCGACATCGGGCTGAGGGGTATTCCGTGCATTGCACGCCTATTTATTGTATGTTCTGGTTTTATGTTTTATTAGCTCCTGCCGTCCGCGCGGCACGGGAGCAATGGTATTGGGCTCCGTCTGTGTGTGCTTCCGTCTATGAGTGTGTTCGTAAAAAACTTTGAAATTTTGCTTTGGCGGGAGAATATGGGGCCGCCAGTGCCCTATATTTCCACTTGGTTTATTAGTTTATTGATTCTGTGGCATTTTGTATTATCTGTCAAACCATTGCAGATTACCAGTTCCGTGCACATTGTTCTGCCTGTGATGTGTTGCCTTTCTTTTTTTTACTGCAAGTGCACCCCCCTGTCTGCGAGTTGTCACTTTTTGGTGATTTCGGAAGTTTTCTGGTGTTTCACAAGTTCCTTCACGTCTTGTTTGCTTCCTTCAACACTAATTACTACGTAAGCACTAATACCCCTAACACTCCATTTGTTTGTCTAGTTTATCTGCTATTCATATTAATATACTAATCTTGTAAATAACTATCATTCTAACTTGGACTATGTGGGCACTATTATGATCGCACAAACTATCTTTGATGATTGGATCTCTCCACATTCCACTCTAATCTATAACTCTGCCTGCTTAGCTCAACCAGTCCTTTGCCTTAGATGCAAAGTATTTGCAGAAACTCCCTATTGCTGATCCGTTTCTCCCATCTTTTCCCACTTAGGCACTCCTTGAATGGAGCTGTTATTGTATAAGGATGTCTCGTGAATCTGGGCTTTGTCATTGTTTCCCATTTTGTATTGTTAATTACCTCGTGTTTCCCCCTCTCAGTAAATGTTTAGATTATCTCTCGCACCTGTTGCCCCGCCTCACTTGTTACTTCCCTTGTGTATAACAGTTCCTCACTTCTGCTCATTCTTTGTCAGAACGTGGATCAACTTTTCCTGTGCCAAGCTAGCTGTATGCTAGTGCTACCCTTCTGTCCGATTCCGATACCTGTCTTTGCCTGCCTGGATTTGTTTGCCTCCTGTTCCTGACCCATTTCTGCACAATCATGGTTTCTGTCTTTTGCTGTCTTGGCTTATGACCTCAGATTTCAGACTCTCAACTATCCCTCTGGTTTGTGATTTTGTGCTGTGGTCTGTGCCTTTTTGGTTTTTGATCTTCTGCCTGTTTATAGACCCTGTTTTGGATTACCCCTCTGTACTGTGTCACTGTGATTTTTAAGGATGACACAAAATTTTCCGAAAACACTGAATTACACCTAACCCATCACACAGGGGACAAAATGGCTTCATTTTGGTACCAAAAGCATCTGTAATGTGAATATCGGCCACTGGATGGCAGTATTTACCTTTTTTTTTTACTCAGCTCAGACTGGAGCTATGTTTAGACATGTCCTGGACATGTCTGGGGCAAGTCCCCGAAAATAAAAAAAAGAGGTCTAAATGTGGGTGGGGTCTGCAAAAGAGTATATAAGGAAAAGAATTGAGACAGTAAAGTAGTGGAGAAATTGCAAGGAAAAGGATCCATGTGGCCAGACCTGTCATTTCTGTTCAAGACCTGTGAAGTTTCTTTTGTGGATTTTTGCCTGTGTTTGAGCCTTTTTCCTCACCCAGCACATCACCAGGAAACCCACCAAAGGGACTGTAAATATTTCTGTTTTTTTTTCAATCTTGGTCAGTAGATTAGTTAGTAGATAGTAGTTTAGTCTTTGTTTTTTTCATTAAATGTGTTCAAGTTTTTAAAACTGTTTCTGTCATCCCTTGCTGTTGCTGTTGCTGTTGTGTTGTAAATTGTAATAACAAATTGGGGCCATAACACATCATTTTAGCCAAATCATCAATGATTTTTATGGCCAATTTTGTACAGGATAATGATACCTTTTGAGTTGGGTGGGTGTGGGTGTTTGGGTTTGTTTTTTTTTTTTTTACATTAGGTGGAGGCAAAAGCTCTAATGTACCTATGAAATAGCCTACTTTCACTGAAAATGGTCCCCATTTCAGAAAAAGGGTTACGGTGATACCCAAGATTCCTCACCCAATGACAAAGACAAATCTGGTGATGGTGCTCAGAAATCCAGTAACAGGTCTGATCAAAGTGTGAAAGCTGACAGTGACAAAAGTGGTCTAGTTTGCAGTTATTGCAATAAATCTGGTCATGTTACAACTAACTGTTGGTTCCTAAAAGCTAAGAAAGAAAAAGAAAAGGATACCAAACCAAATGCCTTTGTGAAAACAAGGTTAGAAACCCCTGTAGTAGATAACCAATCTGCTAAATTGCCTGCTTCTTGTGGGGCTAAAAAGCCTGATACAGCTGACTTCGTGAGGGAGGAATTTCTTCCATTTGTGTCAGAGGGATTTGTGGCTCTGAATGAGCATACTACTCCTGTCCCCATATATATCCTAAGGGATACCGGAGCTTCTCAGTCACTTTTGTTGATGGACTCTTTGGAGTTACGTGATGAGACCGCTTCAGGGGATGTCATACTTGTACAAGGTATTGAAGGGAGGACTGTATCTGTACCCCTGCGCTCTATATTCTTGAAGTCAGATTTAGTTACAGGACAGGTAAAGGTGGGACTTATGTCAAGTCTACCTATAAAGGGTGTTTCTCTGTTGCTAGGCAATGACCTGGCTGGGGGCAAAGTAATTCCCCCTGTACATCTTACTTCACAGCCGAGCACTGAAGATGGGGATGAGGACCCATCTCTGTATCCTTCTTGCGCAGTGACTCGCGCTATGGCTAAAAAGGCTAAAGAAGAAGATGATGTGGTGCCGTCCAGTACATTGAATAGTCAGGACTCAGGTGGTTCGCCTCATGACTCTGATTGGCCTGCTATGGTTTCTCCGTTTGAGAACTTATCAGACACTTTTATCAGTTCATTGTTCAGCCAGCCAGATGGGTTTGGTGATTCTGATGTGTCTGGAGACTTGTCTCTGTCCAGAAAGCGGTTGATTGAGGAGCAAACTAATGATCCTGAAATTTGTGTACTAAAGAGGAGAGCCCTTCCTGATAAAGAAATAGACGCAGTTCCAGTTGGGTATTATCTCAAGGATGGTGTGTTGATGCGGAAGTGGCGCCCTCCTGATATCCCTGCCAATGCAGATTGGGCAGTGGTCAGGCAAATTGTTGTTCCGAAGGTCTACAGGAATGAGATCTTAACAATGGCTCATAGTTTACCTTTAGGTCATCTTGGTGTTAACAAGACTGTTGATAAGATCATGAAACACTTCTTTTGGCCTGGGCTTCGAAAAGACGTTTCCAACTTTTGCAAAACCTGTCACACTTGTCAGGTAGTTGGAAAACACCAGTTAGACCCACCTGTAGCTCCATTGCAGCCTATTTCAGCATTTGGGGAGCCATTCTCTAAGGTCATTGTTGATTGTGTTGGTCCATTTCCCAAGACTAGATCTGGAAATCAGTACTTGTTGACAATCATGTGTGCATCTACCAGATTTCCCGAAGCCATACCTCCACGTAACATCAAGGCAACTGCAATCTCGAACGCTTTGATAAAGTTCTTCACGTTATTTAGCCTTCCCAGGGAAATTCAGTGAGACCAAGGTAGCAATTTCACTTCAGGATTGTTTCAGCAGGTTGTGTATGAACTAGGTGCAAAGCAGATTCTTACTAGTGCCTATCATCCAGAAAGTCAGGGTGCCTTAGAGCGGTTTCATTCCACTCTCAAGACAATGATGAGGACTTATTGTTATGACCATGAGAAAGACTGGGATGAAGGTGTTCATTTGCTGCTGTTTGCAGCTAGAGAAGCGGTGCAGGAGTCTACTGGATTCAGTCCATTTGAGCTAGTGTTTGGTCATGAAGTGAGAGGACCTTTGCTATTATTGAGTGAACAATGGCAAGAGGAAGAGCCGCACATTAGTCTGTTAGACTATGTTAGCAAGTTCAAGGACAGATTGCATGCAGCTTGTGACCTAGCCAAAGAGAACATGAAATCAAGTCAGGGAAAAATGAAAACTTGGTATGATCATAAGGCTAGAAGCCGTGAGTTTAAACCAGGAGACAAGGTCCTTGTGTTGTTTCCCTTGCAGTCCAATCCATTGCAGGCTAGATTTCATGGTCCTTATGAAATTCTGACAAAACTCAATGATCTCAATTACATTGTGAAGACTCCAGATAGGAGAAAACCAAAACAATTGTGTCACATTAACATGCTGAAGCCTTATCATGACAGAAATGCTAGGGTTGCAGCTGTCACTTCAGATTCTCCTATGGTCAAAACGTGTGAAGATGAGGGGGAGTTTCAAGATGATGAACCTAGAATTAAAGCTGAAGTTCTTTCATGTAAATTGTCAAATTCTGAAGTGTTGCAAAATATTGATGTAAAACTCCAGCACTTAGAACCCTCACAGAGAGATCAGTTTAAGAGGTTGATCAAGAAATGTGAGGATCTGTTTCCTGATGTTCCAAAAAGAGTTTCTATAGCCTCTCATGATGTAGATGTTGGTGATGCCAAACCAATAAAGCAGCATCCGTACCGAATGAATCCTCAAAAGAGAAAGATTGCTGAGAAAGAGGTTGAGTACATGTTAGAACATGATATTATCAGACCCTCCAACTCAGATTGGAGTTCACCCTGTGTGCTAGTTCCAAAACCTGATGGAAGTGCTAGATTCTGTACAGATTATCGCAAAGTCAATGCTGTAACTAGAACTGATGTGTTTCCAATACCTAGGATTGATGATTGTATTGATAGAGTAGGGCAAGCAAAGTTTCTGACCAAGATTGATTTATTGAAGGGTTATTGGTGTGTGCCTTTAACTGAGAGGACCAAGAGCATCTCTGCTTTTGCCACACCATCTGGGTTGTACCAGTATGAAGTCCTACCCTTTGGGATGAAAAATGCCCCAGCCACCTTCCAAAGGATGATACAGTCTACAATCGCCGGATTGCCACACACGGGTGCATACATCGATGACCTGATCACATGGAGTGACTCCTGGGAAGAACATCTAAAAGATGTAGAGACGTTCTTCCAGCGCCTGACCCATGCTAACCTGACTGCTCACCTGAACAAGAGTGACTTTGGTTTTGCTACTGTCACCTATCTTGGCTACGTCATAGGCCAGGGTAAGGTGGCACCCATAAATGCTAAAGTCCAAGCCATCATGGACTTTCCAGTTCCTGACAACAAAAAAGCTTTGCGCCCTTTCCTTGGAATGATCGGGTACTACCGTAAGTTCTGCAAGAACTTTGCTGAGATTGCTCTCAGTCTAACTAACCAACTGAAGAAAGGCGTAAAGTTCACTTGGGATGATGCATGCCAGAGAGCCTTCGATCGCCTGAAGTCTCTGCTGTGTCACTTCCCCGTGCTCAAATCTCCTGACTTTAACAAACCGTTCTCCATCGCAGTCGATGCTAGCGACCAAGCTTGTGGATCTGTGCTCCTACAGAGAAGTGACTCTGATGACATTGAGCATCCCGTGGCATACTTCTCCAGGAAGTTAAATCGCCACCAAACAAACTATTCCACAATAGAGAAGGAACTGTTGGCTCTCGTCCTTTCTTTACAACACTTTGAGGTTTATGTTTGTACAGGGGAAAAGCCAATGATTGTGTACACTGACCACAATCCGTTAATGTTTTTGAGTAAGATGAAAAACAAGAATCGGAGATTGTTGAATTGGAGTTTGATTTTACAGGAGTTTGACTTGGAAATTAAGCATGTGAAGGGTACAGACAATGTAATTGCTGATTGCTTATCCCGTGTTTGAAAATGTATATATATATCATGTGTTTATTTGAATATTGTATGATATGTATATATAGACAAGTGTTCACTTAACCATTTTGTATTGAAAAGAAAAATTTTGCCTTCATGAGTCAAAATTTTTCCCTTTTGGAATGGAGGTGTAATGTGAATATAGGCCACTGGATGGCAGTATTTACCTTTTTTTTTATTCAGCTCAGACTGGAGCTATGTTTAGACATGTCCTGGACATGTCTGGGGCAAGTCCCCGAAAATAAAAAAAAGAGGTCTAAATGTGGGTGGGGTCTGCAAAAGAGTATATAAGGAAAAGAATTGAGACAGTAAAGTAGTGGAGAAATTGCAAGGAAAAGGATCCATGTGGCCAGACCTGTCATTTCTGTTCAAGACCTGTGAAGTTTCTTTTGTGGATTTTTGCCTGTGTTTGAGCCTTTTTCCTCACCCAGCACATCACCAGGAAACCCACCAAAGGGACTGTAAATATTTCTGTTTTTTTTTCAATCTTGGTCAGTAGATTAGTTAGTAGATAGTAGTTTAGTCTTTGTTTTTTTCATTAAATGTGTTCAAGTTTTTAAAACTGTTTCTGTCATCCCTTGCTGTTGCTGTTGCTGTTGTGTTGTAAATTGTAATAACAAATTGGGGCCATAACACATCATTTTAGCCAAATCATCAATGATTTTTATGGCCAATTTTGTACAGGATAATGATACCTTTTGAGTTGGGTGGGTGTGGGTGTTTGGGTTTGTTTTTTTTTTTTTTTACATTAGGTGGAGGCAAAAGCTCTAATGTACCTATGAAATAGCCTACTTTCACTGAAAAAGTCATTATGATTTTTCATAAAAAACTAATGACGCGTGACAAGTTTTGGGTCTTGTAATTATGGCATTAGAACACTGCCGAAAATCGCGCATGCGAATGAGACCTGCGCCCAACATCTAGCGCAAATCAGACATCTTAGGAGAAATACATGCTCGCAAAACTTTTTGCGATCGCTTTCAAAGGACTCGCGAGCTATATTGTACCATGCATCTTTGCTCCCTCGAGCAATATTTTAGACTGCGAGGAGAAACACATACTAGCAAAACCTGCTCGTGCGCTTGCTGTGTGTTTTCCGTTGGCTGATTTGTGAGTGGATTTTTTTTTTTTTTTCGGCGGCTGATTTTTGTCAGTAAGAAGGCCATTATTGTCAGTAAGGAGGCGGGCCTGAGGGCATGCCAAACCCCAAATATAATTGGTTGAGCAACTTTGCCAGTTGGACAGCAAGGTACGGCACACCACTAGGACAAACGGACCAAACCACACAGCCCTGAATAACTTGTATCGTGAAAGTTGTTCTCGTTCCGCCTGTTCGTTAAGTAGCCAAAGCATGACCGACCGCAAAGAGGTAACGTTAATTTTGTATGCAAGAAAATGTGTAATTTCTATTCAGTGCATATTTGCTGTTACATGGCTTGCCTTATTTCCTGTGCTTGGCAGGTAATACAGATATTTTAATAGGCCGTGGCTATTCTTACGACTAGTCGTAAGAATAATTAATAGACTATTCTGACGACTTCCGGTTACGCATACGTAGTCTCTATCATTTAGGACTTTCCAGATGTTCAATGCAATATTATCATGGTGGAGATTTCAATTTCCGAAGGAGCGGAATTTGATTCGTTTCAATCACTCTGTATTGCCATAACAAAGTGGGAGAAGGAAAACTTTGTGTACTGCCTATAGCACTGCTGCTACTTTTCTCCGTCTTTTTTCAGACTGCGACGGGTGAGGTAGAGTCGTTGCTTGAGTGCTGGACATGAGTGCAATGTCGCTCGCTTCTCGATACTGGAATCAAACATTTTCAGGAGGCTCCTTGACATCATTTTTTGACGATAACATTTAACTTTTAACTTGAGTATGCCTCCATCAGAGGTGATTAAAAGCAGAAAGTAAACTCAATTAATCTGAAAATGTCTTTTAGATCGAACTATCATTTCAGCTTGTACAGAACTTCTAGCCAAATTAGAAAACTTACGTGTACCATAATGCTTGGTAAACTTAATCATAATTACATATATATGCGCAGATATAGCGCGCCTTTCCTACACGCACATCTTTGCTGTCAACCTTACTCGATATTAAATATGTCTGATAGCAATGGCTTATCTCGTTCACGGTAACGCCAAAGTGCATCAGCTACTCCTTTGTGAGGGCGCTAAAACATCTACCGAGTTTACTTTCACTTGAGTTTAGCTCACTTTAATATTCCTCTCAAACGTACGTCTGTCACCATTCAGACAGAAGCAGAAGGAACAGCAGGCAGAGGTATTTCAGATAACCCATCGCCCCTCTGTCAGAACCAGTGCTTGAAATGGGCCGGTGTACTGTCAATTTTTGCTACCTATCAAAATATGCTACCTGGCGATTCCGCGCTTGCGCAAACCGAACATCTTGGGCTGTTTCTTCACTCATACTTTTAAAATCATGAAAAAACAAATTTTTTCATTGCGCCTTTCGACTTGTAAGTGTATATATTTGCATGTACAGGCTCGGGTTTCTTGAAGATGCAGAAATTAGATGATAATGGCGTACGTCATGTATCTTTTTGATCAAACTTGTCCAACACATTGAAACATCTGCTTATGTTATTACAAGCTGACTTTAGTTTCCTTTGAAGCTGGCAAATAAAGTTTCTACTGTAGACTGAGTCATATTGCAATAATAAGGCGGAAAGAAATACTTTACGATCGCTTTGCATTACGGTAGCACTTCTTGAAAAGAGAGCAAAAATTGTGAGAACACCGGTTCTCACCGTTGCGCAGTACTGCCACCCATGATTTTCACTTCTCGCGAACCGCAACTTCTTACGGCACCCTACAGCATACCGTCACCTTTTGACACGCCTAGGTACGCATATTGTTGGTGCAAATTATGGTCTGTGCGGTAATTTATATGTTCTTTTTAAGCAGCGTTTGATTTATTTTTATATGCACAAGACAACCATACAGTGTTCCGCACGAGTGCATTCCAATATCTCCAAAAAAAAACATTTCTGTTGTAGTTCTTGTGTCGTTCATAAGGACGGCAAGTGAAATTCAAGCCAATTATATATTATTTTATGAAGACACGTCTACCCAAAATGCAACATTTTACCTCATCGCGCGAATTCATGTGCATACAGAGCGTTCCAAAATCTTTATTTCGCCAGTCGTAACTTGTTGCTAAAAACAGTACGATTTCGAGGATGTTGGCTTGGCTTAATCGTGCGAACACGGCGAAACGAAAGCGATTTTACCCGGACAATGACCAAAATTTATTTCTGTAAGAACAACGAATGGCTCGTCAAACAATGCTTCTAGTGGGGTGGGTACGGTGGGCAGCTCTATGAACACTTCTGTCTGTCTGTCCATCCGTCTGTCTGTCCGTCTGTGACACCTTTTTGACCATGTTCCTGTCGTTGTATCATCATGAAATTTTCAGGAGTTAATCACCTTCACCAAAGTGATATCCATGCACAAGGTCGAGGTCAAAGGTCAAGTTCACAGAGGTCACAACCTTGTTTGCGGGTTTTCGCGCTGTAACTCATGTTAGAATTCATGGATCGCTATGAAATTTTGGAAATAGCTTCTAGGCATAGAGAAGGTGTTCCTTATTGTTTTTCAAGGTCAACCGTCAAATCCCAAGGTCACAAAGGCAAAAAAAAGTGTAAATTTTGCCCGATTTGACGGTTTTCGCACCGTAACTCAAGTTTAATTCAATGAATGGCTATGAAATCTTAGAACAAGCCTCTTGGTACAGAGGAAGGGTCCCCTATTGATTTTCAAGGTCATTTGCCAATTTCAAGATCACACTTGTCCAAGAAACCACCAGTCATGGACACTAGGCCACGTGATGGATGTCAGGCGAGGTCGCAGCTATTAGATCCTTCTGATCTACTTGTTTCCACTCATGATTGTTTTTGATGCACTTAATTTGAACAGCCACCTCAACAAGTAACTAATGAAGCTGTGTGAAACACTGATGCATTGTCCATCAATCACCTTGTTTGTATTCTTCATTTTTAACTTGTGTAGGCTTGCCTGTCTATTAACATCAGACTTATAAAAATCTGTCCTGCCATGTTACATGTGTCATTCTGCCTGGTAATTTAAATGGCCTCTTAGTCAATGTGTATTGGTTCACCTCCTAAAATTGGATTGCTTGGAAATGGCCTGATTTCTGTAAAAAGCATTATACACTTTTGTAAAATACTTTTGTAAAATGATGCTATTGAGTGGAATATTCTCATACCATGTTCCATTTTGACAACCGTTTTGAGAAAGCTGTAGTTCGGTTGTAGCAAGTCTTATTACCTTCGCCAGCGACTTCGCTGACGAAGGTAATGTTTTGATCCCCGTGTATTTATTACCTTTGCCAGCGACTTCGCTGACGAAGGTAATGTTTTGATCCCCGTGTATTTATTTGTTTGTGTGTCTGTCTGTGTGTATGTGTATCGAATAACTCAAAAAGTACCAAACGGAATTTCATAAAATTTGGTGGGTTGATTTGGCATGACCTGAGGATCAATCGATTAGATTTTGGGAGTGATCGGGTCAAAGGTCAAGGTCAAGGCCACGAAAAGGTCAAAACCGACTTTCGGCCATATCTCGGTCAATTTTTATCCGATCGGCATGAAACCAACGCCAGTGGCGAGGGATTCAGTGGCGTCGGCGAAGGTATGCGCTCTACCGAGTGCCCGTTCTAGTTACCTTCGCCAGCGACTTCGCTGACGAAGGTAATGTTTTGATCCCCGTGTATTTATTTGTTTGTGTGTCTGTCTGTGTGTATGTGTATCGAATAACTCAAAAAGTACCAAACGGAATTTCATAAAATTTGGTGGGTTGATTTGGCATGACCTGAGGATCAATCGATTAGATTTTGGGAGTGATCGGGTCAAAGGTCAAGGTCAAGGCCACGAAAAGGTCAAAACCGACTTTCGGCCATATCTCGGTCAATTTTTATCCGATCGGCATGAAACCAACGCCAGTGGCGAGGGATTCAGTGGCGTCGGCGAAGGTATGCGCTCTACCGAGTGCCCGTTCTAGTTACCTTCGCCAGCGACTTCGCTGACGAAGGTAATGTTTTGATCCCCGTGTATTTATTTGTTTGTGTGTCTGTCTGTGTGTATGTGTATCGAATAACTCAAAAAGTACCAAACGGAATTTCATAAAATTTGGTGGGTTGATTTGGCATGACCTGAGGATCAATCGATTAGATTTTGGGAGTGATCGGGTCAAAGGTCAAGGTCAAGGCCACGAAAAGGTCAAAACCGACTTTCGGCCATATCTCGGTCAATTTTTATCCGATCGGCATGAAACCAACGCCAGTGGCGAGGGATTCAGTGGCGTCGGCGAAGGTATGCGCTCTACCGAGTGCCCGTTCTAGTTTGTTTGTGTGTCTGTCTGTGTGTATGTATGTGTATCGAATAACTCAAAAAGTACCAAATGGAATTTCATAAAATTTGGTGGGTTGATTTGGCATGACCTGAGGATCAATCGATTAGATTTTGGGAGTGATCGGGTCAAAGGTCAAGGTCAAGGCCATGAAAAGGTCAAAACCGACTTTCGGAAATATCTCGGTCAATTTTTATCCGATCGGCATGAAACCAACGCCAGTGGCGAGGGATTCAGTGGAGTCGGCGAAGGTATGCGCTCTACCGAGTGCCCGTTCTAGTTTTTTTCTGCAAAATTTTGTCAATATCACCAATATAATATTTCACATGAAAGTTAGTTATTTGGTATTAAATTCATAATTCTCATGACATTATCAAAGATCTACTTGTAAATTGAGAATGTGGGAGCTTAAAGGGATAGTTCGGAATTTTTCACATGAATCTGTATGGCATCACTGTCTTTAGTCTCGTGCACACACACTGACTTTCACCCGACAGTGTCCTGTGAGCCGAGTTCTGTCCAGTTTTGGTCAAACCGAAAGTAGTTCCGGCAGGTTTCCTGGGGTCTGCAAAGTAAAACATTTTTCTTCTCAAAACAGTATGTGTTCGAACGAGTGATTTATTTCCATAACAAAACCCTGGTAATCCAAAAAGTCACATCTTGTAATTGCTTGGGGCTACTTTCTCTCAATAGCGATCACTGCGCGCTGTCACTGCTAACAGCTGTGCGCACTAGCCAAATACTTTCATCAGTTGTTCGACGGTGTTAACCGACTACAGACCTAACGAGCTAGTTCGAGAGCTAGAGTGAGAAGTTCATCAGCTTCTCCAGAAAATACTTTCCACAAATAATAACAATGACAGATATGTTTATGTACAATTATTCCACTAAGAAACATTCTCTGTTATAGAATACCTAGGCAGAAAGCGAAAGCGTAACTTCCATACAGCTTACATACCCTTAGCAAAAAGTAGTATACTTGAAGTTCATTTTATTAAGTATACTTCAGTATTAGTATAAGTCTAGCAAGTATACTACGGACCCATGTACTTGTAGTGTACCAGAAAGTATACTAATTTAATACTTCTTTGGACTAAATTGGAACATTTTAAGTTTATAAAAGTATACTTTTAAGTATACTTCAAGTTTAAGCAAAGTAAACTGAAAGTATCCATCAAGTTTACATCTAAGTTTTATTCTATACTGCAAGTACACTACAAGTGAACTTTTTTGTATACTGTGAGTGAACTAGTTGTATACTTCTAGTATACTTTTCAATTTATGAAAGTATACATTTAAGTATACTGCAAGTAAACTCACAGATATACTGCTAGTTTATTAGTTGTATACTTCTAGTAAACTTTTCAGTTCATGAAAGTACACTGTGAGGAAACTTAAAAAGAGTGTCATTGGATGTTTATTGACTACAGGTTCACATCTCATCTGATAGACAACATCATCATCACTGCACTATTGTGTATTATTCCACTAGTGGGAAGATTCCAATCTACTGGCCCACCAGCACCTCCTCCAACAGCAACTTACTTTCCTCAGGCAGTCTCCCATCCAAACACAAACCAAGTCTACAGCTGCTTAGCTTCAACCACACAGCTGGTGCAGATCAAGTTGTGGTATGGTTGCTTGTTTTAAAACTGTTTCCAGCCTTCTTAATCTCATGTTTGAAAATACTGTGTACATCTATCTGTGAATCTGCAGACAATGGCCTGCTAGATTGAACTGATATCTCAACTTAAACACAGCAATGTTTGGTTCAGGTACAATATGCAGGGCTTTGTTGTCCACACTCTTGTTTAAAAATGATCAAATCATTGATAAAAAGAATGTACCACCTGTCAAGTATTACAGCACCGCTGCATCTTTTCTTTAGTCGATCATATTTCTGACTGTGATACAGAACTCCATTAGCTGAAAAACATCATCGGTGTACTCATTTGGAATATTTCATCAGGTTTTACTGGAGACCTTCAGCGTACTGGTCAAGCTGAAGGCATTGATAATTAATATTTTATGTGTATTTCTGGTTCCATATGAGAGAAAGAGGTACTTTTGTTTTGAATTGGGATTTCAATGAGAGTTGCCATTGCTTTGTTCTTATACTTCGACATCTAATACAATATTGTGTTTGAAAATTTAATTGATAAAGGAATCAATTTTGTTCTCTCCTGAGTATGTGCTCCATTGTAAATCCTTTTAAGTACCTTCATCTGTGAATTAAAGCAGAATGCACTTCAGCATTGTCTACTCATAGAGTACATGAGGTAACCTCTCGTCTACTTGCGTTAAATAATATCTGAATTGCAAAAGTAATATATTTTAAATTGCAATAATCATAATCTGTGAGTTTGATGTTAAGTTTGAAGTATACTTGCAGTTAAAAAAAAACAAAACTTTTAGCTCCCTGAAAGTTTAAAACTAAATTTAAACTATAGAGGGCTTGAAGTATAGAACTAGTGGACTTGTAGTCTACCTATAAGTTTACTGGCAATATACTTCAAAGTGTACTTTCATGAACTAAAAAGTTGGCTTGAACTATATAACAAGTAAAGTTGTAGTACATCTGAGTTTACTTTCAGTATACTTCAAAGTATACTTTTATAAATTAGACATTGTGCTATAAGTATATAAATAGTGAACTAATAGTTCATTTTTAAGTTTACTTTACTTTACTACTATTTTAATACTTAGATATACTCAAGAAAAGTATGATAATCAAAAGTTTAGGTACCAGTATGAGCTAAATATACTTAGACTTTTCGGTGTACTTTTCAGTATAAGCTAAGTATATGTAAGTATTACTTAGCTAAGTATATCTCTGATCAGTACATCAAAAGTAAACTGAAAGTATACTCTCTTATTTTCAGTTTAGAAGAAGTATACTAATAGCACACTTGAATAAACTACTTTTTTGTAAGGGCAGTCGTGATTATGAACTTCTCATAATCATTTCATTGTTATGTTTGTGACAAAAATAGTGCCTAAACGTCAGGGTTGGTGACCCCAGCACTAAAACTTCACAAAACAAACTGCTCAGTGCAATAGACACTTCATCAGAATCTTCCATGACAAAATTGCAGTATAGTCGATTAAACCCCTACCTCCTCTGCAGAAATATCGGTAGTTAATCCTCAATTCTTTTTGAAATGATGCAAGTTATGAACTAATATATTGAAGCACAAAGAAAATTGTTGCAACTAAGGTTGAGAATGATCGAAATTCTATGCCACTTGTTTTGTTCTGTTGTTCCAATTTTACTTTTGTGGAGATGTTCTATTACATTCCAGAATATATTTTTAAAAAGAGAAGTACTGATACTTTTGACTTTTTTTTTCTGGCCACTTTCTCCACCTCACGTAGTTCGACCTCCACCGTCTCACTCGGTACCAGGTACTCTTCATCGCCTCACTTACTGTAAGCTCACTTGTGAGATCATCATTGAATGGTGCTTGTGTAGTCCATTCATGAGTTCAACTAATAATAACCCATTACATATGAAGGACAGCAGAATAACAACCATTTTATTGTCGCAAGTATAGAAATAAACACTGATTATTTTGTCAACAATCCTTGCATATATAACAAGAAGTACATTATGCAATACAAATTAAAGGGTTTAGGAGATTACAACTGTTTAAGGACAGTTCTGATGTATGTAAAGTTCAAATCAAACCAGGAACATATCGTGAAGAGTTACATCACGGAAGTGACATTTATCACGGAAGTGACGTTTTTCCGTCCAGCATTTTCATCACGCATGTAACGTTCACCTAGTCTATTATTATATAACCAAAGCTGGCTTGTTTTTATCACTTATCATTGAAAATATATGCCACCAATAGCAGAAAAAAAATGTATTTATCACTTATCATTGAAAATATATGCCACCAATAGCAGAAAAAAATGTATTTGTACAATAATGAGGGTCTGTTTTGTAAAAAAAAGAATCTTAACCAAGTGTGACCCAAGGCCACCTCAGGGCAGCAAGTGTCAACTATATTTTCGAGACCTTCAAGTTGTATTTTGCAAATGTTTGAACCCAATCCTTTAGAAAAAAGCATTTACTTACTGAAAAACAACAGAATCTCTTTCTTTTCATAATTTTGCGGATTTTTGGGAGGACTTACTTGTCAATGTCATGTAAGTGACAATTTTCATAGGGTCACACATCAAGCAAAATAACGACTTTCCAAGCAGTAGCATTATCTTGTCTTCTGTTTCACTGAATAGTATATTAATTGAACTACCTGAACCCAAAAAATGGTTATCATGGGGTATGTTCTAAAATACCATGTCTATGTCACACTTCTGTACCCTATTGCATGGATGGACCCATTTGGCTAGTGCGCACAGCTGTTAGCAGTGACAGCGCGCAGTGATCGCTATTGAGAGAAAGTGGCCCCAAGCAATTACAAGATGTGACTTTTTGGATTACCAGGGTTTTGTTATGCAAGTAAATCACTCGTTCGAACACATACTGTTTTGAGAAGAAAAACGTTTTACTTTGCAGACCCCAGGAAACCTGCCGGAACTACTTTCGCTTTGACCAAAACTGGACAGAACTCGGCTCACAGGACACTGTCGGGGGAAAGTCAGTGTGTGTGCACGAGACTAAAGACGGTGATGCCATACAGATTCATGTGAAAAATCCCGAACTATCCCTTTAAGTGATACTAGTGAAGATATGCAGTGATGGCTGCTGGGTTGGGGTTGGGGCGGAGTATAATGCAGTTCTACAGTAAGGTTTTGGTTCCGTTTTGGTTTTTTGGAGCTGCTGATTCAGAGTACTGGCACCTTTTTTATTGCAGTTCAAGCACTGGTCAGAACCATGGGTGCGTTTGAGTGGGTCTGCAAGCAAGCCAGCTGCACGAGATTCCCAAAAAAACATAAAGCATGGGCTATTCTTACGACATCCAAAACAAACTGTCAAATGCAAAGTCCCAACAATTTGCAACTGTGTATGCGCAACCGGAAGTCATAAGAATAGTCTATAAATTATTCTTACAACTAGTCTCATTCGCGTGTGCAATTTTTGTCAGTGTTCCAGCGCCTTATGTAATGCTGAACTTCCTCTGTATCCTCTGTATATTTGATGTGTAATCTCAGCTAAAACTGCCACTAGGAGGCGCTTTCGTCTGTACCTTATTTTACAGTATCTCCATCGATGTGCCACAGTAAAACTTTTGGAAACTTAATATATTTACTGGACTGATGAGATAAAAATAAGAAATTTGTTATGGCATTAAGATGGAGTTCTTTGCTATGCCAGGAGAGGGCGCTGTCAGATATTCAAGCAAGTAATCAATTTCTCCGGGCAGGTGCCACAGGAAAACCTTCATGAATATCATCAATGACCTTTGTTTACCTGATCTAAGTGAATTTTTCCATTAGTTTAGAACAATGCTGTCCTGGACTCACGTTTGCACTCCAGAGAGATAGTACACTAAAAATGACTTCCCATGGAATAAAGGGCAAGGGCATGTTTTTACACCCTCCACCTTTATGAAGCTCCCTCCATAGCTGTGAGGGAGACTTCACACAGAGTGATACAATGTAGTGAAGTATTAGTGGTGAGGGAGCGTTTAGGAATTGGACCTGTGACTGCGTCCAAATAGTCTCTTTTGCTTTGAAAAGTTCCTAACTCCTAAAAAATGATCTGGAGGTTATTACATGGCAGCCATGATGAGTGAATTTGAATTCTTTAAATGTTAAGGAAAGGTGTCTCAGTGCTTCTAATTTACCTCCTTTAGTATGTGGTACACAGAACCATCCTTTTTGAAAAGAAAGGAGATAACACTATCCCACAATTCTGAACAGCAGCAACATTGAAAGCGACGACCATTCATCTGGCCTATTGCATAAGGCCTGTTCCATGTCAACTGGATATGAAAAATGAACTTTTGGACATTGGTGGCTCTTAATTTCCTTGTCCCTGTTACTATTTGTTTAGACATACTGTTATGGCCCCAATTTGTTATTACATTTATGACAGCAAAGGATGACAGATACAATTTTAAAACTTAACACATTTTATCAAACAAAGACTTTTAACTAATCTACTATCTACTCTATTGACCAAGATTGATATATACAACAAAAAAACTTTTACAGTCCCTTTGGTTGGGTTGCTTGGTGATGTTCCCGGTGAGGAAAATGCTCCAACACAGGCAAAAATCCGAAATAAGCTACACAGGTCTTGAAAAGAGTGACAGGTCTGGTCAAATGTATCCTTCTCCTAGCAATTTCTCCTACTACTCAACTCCCTCAATTTTCCTCCTTATATACTCTTTTGCAGACCCTGCCCACATTTAGACCTCTTTTTTTTAATTCTCTGGGACTTGTCCCAGACCTGCCCAAGACATGCCCAAACCTAGCTCCAGTCTGGGCTTAACATAAGGTCAATACTGCCATCTAGTGGCTTTTATTTGCATTACACCTCCATTCCAAAAGGGAAAAATTTTGACTCAAAAAGGCAAAATTTTTCTTTTCAATATAAAAATGGTTAAGTAGACACTTGTGTATATATTGTATATATATATATATATATATATATATATATATATATATATATATAGCACAATGTGCTAATAAACATGTGATATATACTCATACTCAAACATGGGATAAGCAATCAGCAATTACATTGTCAGTACCCTTTACATGCTTAATTTCCAAGTCAAACTCCTGTAAAATCAAACTCCAATTCAACAATCTCCGATTCTTGCCTTTCATCCCACTCAAAAACACTAACGGATTGTGGTCAGTACACACAATCATTGGCCCCTGCCCTGCACAAACACAAACCTCAAAGTGTTGTAAAGATAGAACCAGAGCCAACAGCATTTATGGGTGCCACCGTACCCTGGCCTATGACGTAGCCAAGATAGGTGACAGTAGCACAACCAAAGTCACTCTTGTTCAGGTTAACAGTCAGGTTAGCCTGGGTCAGGTGCTGGAAAAACGTCTCTACATCTTTTAGATGTTCTTCCCAGGAGTCACTCCATGTGATCAGGTCGTCGATGTACGCACCCGTGTGTGGCAATCCGGCGATAGACTGTATCATCCTTTGGAATGTGGCTGGGGCCTTTTTAATGCCAAAGGGTAAGACTTCATACAGGTACAACCCAGATGGTGTGGCAAAAGCAGAGATGCTCTTGGCCCTCTCAGTTAAAGGCACACACCAATAACCCTTCAATAAATCAATCTTGGTCAGAAACTTTGCTTGCCCTACTCTATCGATACAATCATCAATCCTAGGTATTGAAAACACATCAGTTCTAGTTACAGCATTGACTTTGCGATAATCTGTACAGAATCTAGCACTTCCATCAGGTTTTGGAACTAGCGCACAGGGTGAACTCCAATCTGAGTTGGAGGGTCTGATAATATCATGTTCTAACATGTACTCAACCTCTTTCTCAGCAATCTTTCTCTTTTCAGGATTCATCCGGTACGGATGCTGTTTTATTAGTTTGGCATCACTAACATCTACATCATGAGAGGTTATAGAAACTCTCTTGGGAACATCAGGAAATAGATCTTTATATTTCTTGATCAACCTCTCAAGCTGATCTTTCTGTGAGGGTTCTAAGAGCTGGAGTTTTACATCAAGATTTTGCAACACTTCAGAATTTGACAATTTACATGAAAGAACTTCAGCTTTCATTCTAGGTTCATCATCTTGAAACTCCCCCTCATCTTCACACGTCTCGACCATAGGAGAATCTGAAGTGACAGCTGCAACCCTAGCATTTCTGTCATGATAAGGCTTCAGCATGTTAATGTGACACAACTGTTTTGGCTTTCTCCTATCTGGAGTTTTCACAATGTAATTGAGATCATTGAGTTTTGCAAGGATTTCATACGGACCATGAAATCTAGCTTGCAAAGGATTGGACTGCAAGGGAAACAACACAAGAAACTTGTCTCCTGGTTTAACCTCACGGCTTCTAGCCTTATGATCATACCAAGTTTTCATTTTTCCCTGACTTAATTTCAAGTTCTCTTTGGCTAGGTCACAAGCTGCATGCAATCTTTCCTTGAGCTTGCTGACATAGTCTAACAGACTGATATGCGGCTCTTTCTCTTGCCATTGTTCACTCAACAATAGCAAAGGTCCTCTCACTTCACGGCCAAACACTAGCTCAAACAGACTGAATCCAGTTGACTTCTGCATTGCTTCTCTAGCTGCAAACAACAGCAAATGAACACCTTTATCCCAGTCTTTCTCATAGTCATAACAATAAGTCCTCATCATTGTCTTGAGAGTGGAATGAAACCGCTCTAAGGCACCCAGACACACTGGATGATAGGCACTAGAAGGAATCTGCTTCGCACCTAGTTCATACACAACCTGCTGAAACAAATCGGAAGTGAAATTGCTACCTTAGTCTGACTGAATTTCCCTGGGAAGGCCAAACAACGTGAAGAACTTTATCAAAGCCTTTGGGATTGCAGTCACCTTGATGTTACGTAGAGGTATGGCTTCAGGGAATCTGGTAGATGTACACATGATTGTCAACAAGTACTGATTTCCAGATCTAGTCTTGGGTAATGGACCAACACAATCAACAATGACCTTAGAGAAGGGCTCCCCAAATTCTGGGAAAGGCTGCAATGGAGTTACAGGTGGGTCTTACTGGTGTTTTCCAACTACCTGACAAGTGTGACAGGTTTTGCGAAAGTTAGAAACGTCTTTCCGAAGCCCAGGCCAGAAGAAGTGTTTCATGATCTTATCAACAGTCTTGTTAACACCAAGATGACCTCCAAAAGGTATACTATGAGCCATTGTTAAGATCTCATTCCTGTAGACCTTCGGAACAACAATTTGCTTGACCACTGCCCAATCTGCATTGGCAGGCATATCAGGAGGGCGCCACTTCCGCATCAACACACCATCCTTGAGATAATACCCAACTGGAACTGTGTCTATTTCTTTATCAGGAAGGGCTCTCCTCTTGAGTACACAAATTTCAGGATCATTAGTTTGCTCCTCAATCAACCGCTTTCTGGACAGAGACAAGTCTCCAGACGCATCAGAATCACCAAACCCATCTGGCTGGCTGAACAAAGAACTGATAAAAGTATCTGATAAGTCCTCAAACGGAGAAACCATAATAGGCCGAACAGAGTCATGAGACGAACCACCTGAGTCCTGACTAATCAATGTGCTGGACGGCACCACATCATCTTCTTCTTTAGCCTTCTTGGCCATAGCACGAGTCACTGCACAGCAAGGATACAGAGATGGGTCTTCATCACCATCTTCAGTGCTCGGCTGTGAAGTAAGGTGAACAGGGGGAACTACATTGCCCCCAGCAAGGTCATTGCCTTGCAACAGAGAAACACCCTTGATAGGTAGACTTGACATAAGTCCCACCTTTACCTGTCCTGTAACTAAATCTGACTTCAAGACTACAGAGCGCGGGGGTACAGATACAGTCCTCCCTTCAATACCTTGTACAAGTATGAAATCCCCAGAAGCGGTCTCATCACGTAACTCCAAGGAGTCCATCAACAAAAGTGACTGAGAAGCTCCGGTATCCCTTAGGATATATATGGGGACAGGAGTAGTATGCTCATTCAGAGCCACAAATCCCTCTGACACAAATGGAAGAAATTCCTCCCTCACGAAGTCAGCTGTATCAGGCTTTTTAGCCCCACATGAAGCAGGCAATTTAGCAGATCGATCATCTACTACAGGGGTTTCTAACCTTATCTTCACAAAGGCATTTGGTTTGGTATCTTTTTCTTTCTTAGCTTTAAGGAACCAACAGTTAGTTGTAACATGACCAGATTTCTTGCAATAACTGCAAACTAGACCACTTTTGTCACTGTCAGCTTTCACACTTCGATCAGACCTGTTACTGGATTTCTGAGCACCATCACCAGATTTGTCTTTGAGTGAGGAATCTTTGGTATCACCTTTACCTTTTTCCTGAAATTGGTACCATCTATTGTTAGTGCTAGACTAAAATTTAGACGTGTGTGAGAACATATTCACCTGCAAATTTGGCAGCTGATTGCAAATTCAGTGCTTGCCTCTCATTAAGGTAGGTCTTAATATCATCCTTAACACAGTTCTTGAATTCTTCAACTAACACCATCTCTTTTAGTGAGTTGAAATCATCCTTGACCTCCATAGAAGTACACCAGCACTCAAAGCAAACCTGCTTCTAGTTAGCAAATTCCACATAATGTTGTATTGCGATCAGGAACCAGATGCGAGAACCAGGAAATGCAGTAGAGCTAGTTTTATTGATAAAGGGGGGTGACCCCCGCAGGGCGAAAAACAGTACAAAGTCCACAATCCAAAAGTCGAAATCCAGTTGGGCAAAAATAGTATCAAAAACCAGGGCAGCAATCACAGTAATAATAGTCGGACAGAAATGGGTCTGGTACACAGGAATAGTATTATCAGAGAGACAAGCCAGAATCCACAGGACGTAATCCTAATCGTTACCAGGGCAGCAAACAGAGATCTCGTAGTCGGGCAGAAAAATGGTCAAAACACACAGATGCAACAGTAATCCAAAAACATAAAGGCAAAAATCAAAAGTTGGGCAACCCAGTCAGAAAGATAAACACTGAGAAATCGAGGCGAGAAACGTAGCACAAGAAAACTAGGGAGAACGATCTGACAAGAAAGTGAACCAAACATCTTATATACACACCCGGGGTAAACACATGACCAGGGAGAATAGGTGCAATCAATGGTAACAATGATCAAAGAGAGACACATGAGGAATAAACTAATTACATGAATTTGGCTGTAGCCAAAACGCAGACAGGGATCACAAGACAATCCTATGAACAAACAACACCTCCGATTAAGGAGTACTAAAGTGTATTGTCTAAAGAAAAGGAGAGCAAGAGATATAAGTGGAAAACTGCAGCAGAGATAATTAGGGATAGGCAAGGAGGGCGGAGATTAGAATTGGGCGACTGCTGAGAGATCGTTAGTCAATTAGTATGTGCAGCTATACAATCCCGAGTGCATGTTAGTAAGGTAGTAAAAATATACAATGTTAATAAGGGTTAGTAATTATCGAAAACAATAAACTGTTAGTACGGTTAGTAGATAGTAAAAGAGAGAGGAAGGAAGCACACGAGATAATGAAGGAAGATTGAAAACCCAGAAACCAATAAATCACCCGAATGAGTGGCACGCAAGACTAGGGACCTGGGCAAAGACCTACACAAGACAAGACAGGGTAGATGAAGTGCAATGCATGGAAATGAAAACATGGCATGGAAACTTAAATGATCTAAACATGAAAAATAATAAACAAGAAATCTTAATAACCAAAACACAATACACAATCATAAGGATAGTCAAAGGGCAGGCAGTGGTCACTAAACACAGAAATCCTAAACATGGCTAGGCCAGGCACAGAACTTAAACATGGCAGGCAGAATGCAGAAAATGCAGAATCACAACACATAAGTCTGATTTTCAGATTTCTTCAGAGCTTTGAATTTCTGTCGGTAAGCCACTGGAACCAACTCATAAGGTCTCAAAATAACCTTTTTGACAACCTTATAATCAGAGGAATCATCTGCAGACATAGCCGAATAGGCTTGTTGAGCTTTACCCTTGAGGACAGTTTGCAACAACAGAGGCCAGTGTTCCTTTGGCCACTGGTAACTCTTTGCTTCCTTTTCAAAACAGTGGAAATAGTTGTCAACATCCTTTTCGGCAAATGGAGGCACCAGTTTTACCTCCTGGCTAGCCCAAAATTTATTTTCAATTGCTATTTTTATTTTTAGCTGCTCCATTTGGAGCCTTTCTTCTCTATCGAATCTCTGTACATCGAAATCTCTCTGTCTTGCTAATTTTTCTAACTCAAACTGTCTTTGTTTTTCTTTTTCTTCCCTTTCTTTATCTCTTTCTTCCCTCTCAAATTCTCTTTGTTTTTCTCTTTCCTCCCTTTCTTTCTCTTTCTTCCCTTTCAATCTCTAGCAGTTTTAATTTAAGTTCAATTTGTACATTTGGATTTTCCACTGGAAACTGTTCCAGATCTCCTGGTGCAAACACATTTTCATCAATGTAATATTCAACAATCTCTCTAGCTAGTCTTGCTTTTCGCATGGCTGGTTTTACCTCTGTCAGCTCTAAATGTCTGCATATTTCTAGCTGTTCTGTCTGTATAAAAGACTTCAAAACCTCTATGTTGGTGATGCCAAGAAATCATCCATTGCTTTATATATATATAGGAAAATTCAAAAAACAATTTTACAATTTGAAATGTTAGATTTTCAATAAATTACTCACACAATGGTCTCTCCCGGACGAGCCCCTAATTTGTTATGGCCCCAATTTGTTATTACATTTATGACAGCAAAGGATGAAAGACACAATTTTAAAACTTAAACAGATTTTATCAAACAAAGACTTTTAACTAATCTACTATCTACTCTACTGACCAAGATTGATATATACAACAAAAAAAAATATTTACAGTCCCTTTGGTTGGGTTGCTTGTTGATGTTCCCGGTGAGGAAAATGCTCCAACACAAACAAAAATCCACAAAAAGCTACACAGGTCTTGAAAAGAGTGACAGGTCTGGTCAAATGTATCCTTCTCCTTGCAATTTCTCCTACCACTCCACTCCCTCAGTTTTCCTCCTTATATACTCTTTTGCAGACCCCTCCCACATTTAGACCTCTTTTTTTAATTCTCTGGGACTTGTCCCAGACATGCCCAAGACATGCCCAAACCTAGCTCCAGTCTGGGCTTATTATAAGAAAGGTCAATACTGCCATCTAGTGGCTTCTATTCGCATTAAAATATGAATATTTCCTAATTAGGACCATCAGCAAGTTCCCTAGGATTTTATGGCCTTCTCAAGTTCTACCCCTCTGCGTGGCAATTTCCAACCCTGGAGTGGGGCAGGCCATTTCTTTCATTCAATATCTCAGCTGCTGTTTATGCCACATGGCTGAAGTTTCTAGCAAATGACAAGCAAATGACAAGTATTTTTATCAACCAGAAAATTGGGCCATTAACCCTTTACTTTCTGAATAATATGGCCTCAAAATTAGCCAAAATTTAGGTTTTTTCACATATTTTGGCTAATTGCCAACCACATAAATCAGCAACAGGTCAGAATTTTTTAATGCTGTCTTTTTTGTTTAATAGTGACCAGAGTGCTTGACTGATCCATTGTAAAATAACATTTGATACCTGCTCTGATATTTTTAGCTGCGACCAAGCAGCTCTATGAACGCTTCTGTCTGTCCGTCCGTCCGTCTGTCTGTCCGTCTGTGACACCTTTTTGACCATGTTCCTGTCATCGTATCATCATGAAATTTTCAGGACTTTTTGACCTTCACCAAAGTGATGTCCATGCACAAGGTCGAAGTCAAAGGTCAAAGGTCAAGTTCACAGAGGTCACGACCTTTTTTGCGGGTTTTCGCACTGTAACTCCAGTTTGAATTCATGGATCGCTATGAAATTTTGGAAATAGCTTTTAGGAATAGAGGAGGTGTTTCTTATTGTTTTTCAAGGTCAACCGTCAAATCCCAAGGTCACAAAGGCAAAAAAAGTGTCAATTTTGCCCAATTTGTCGTAACTCAAGTTTAATTCAATGAATGGCTATGAAATCTTAGAACAAGCTTCTTGGTATAGAGGAGGGGTTCCCTATAGATTTTCAAGGTCATCGGTCGAATCCCAAGGTCACATCGGTCAAAAAAGTGTCGATTTTGCCCCGATTTCACAGTTTTCGCACCGTAACTCCACTTTAACTTCATGGATGCTATTACATCTTAGAACAAGCTTCTTGGTACAGAGGAAGGGTCCCCTATTGATTTTCAAGGTCATTTGCCAATTTCAAGATCACACTTGTACAAGAAACCACCAGTCATGGACACTAGGCCACATGACAGATGCTAGGCGAGGTCGCAGCTATTAAATCCTTCTGATCTACTTGTGCTCATAGGGCCCAAAGATGGTTACAACTCAAAAGTTACCCTCCTTTGGGGGGTCAAAAGTCAAGTGGGGATTATTCCAAATTTGAATTTGATAACCCATTCTGAAGGTTTATGCCCTTATCTTCACAGGGGAAAAGGGTAGAAATGTGTTTGAAGCCTCCTTCTATGTGTATATTCATCAAGAAGATTGGGTTTCTGACCCACTTACATATTGCACACAAGCAATGTACACAAATGCACAGCAATTATACAGGAGTGGAGACAATTCCAGCAATCTATCAGAACTAAAAGAAAATCTTATTTGTTTTATCCCAAGAGAGCCGCTCTGAGCTGAATGGTCTTGGGCATGAACTGTGCAGTGATGGGGCTAGGCCTTTCCATGAGTAGGGGTTGGACAGTTCAACCTCGGAGACTTTTCAATCGTTCTCAGCTTTGTGAGTGATTGGATGTTTTCCCGCGCAGCCGCGTTTCTTCTTTATCGAATAATATTAGGCTACGTACTGTCGCCTGGTTTAACAGAGGGGAATTTAAAATTTTAAAAAAAATCAAATAGGCGGTCTAATGCCTACCGCCATCACATCACCAGCCTTTTTTTAAAGGGTAAAAATAAAAAAATAAAAAAAAATAAGGAAAAATATTTGAACGGGAAGACAGCGGGAAAGAGGAGTAAAATAACTCCTCCCCCAGAAAAAACTGGAGGGTTGACAGTCCTTTATAAGGCACTCGAATGCAGCTTTTTAGTCAAATTCACACCAAAAATTTACAATTTAAAAACTCAGGCTTCCGTCTTTCAGGTTTATATCTTGGCGTTAGAACACTGACAAAAATTGCTCACGCGAATGAGACCCGCACACAACATTTGCACAGACAAATCAAACATCCGAGGAGAAATACATGCTCGCAAAACTTTTAGCGAGCGCTTTCAAAGCACTCGTGAGCTATATTGTATCCTGCACCTTTGCTCTTTTCAATTGCCGGTCATGTTTTCTATTTAAATCGTTGACCTGCTGCCGGTCACTGAGACACTTCGAAATTCCTTGTTCTTTTTTTTTTTGTAGTACTCATTTTCTGAATGAGTGGTCTGCGAAGTCAGCAAGCTTCACTTAATTATTAATAGGCAAACGCCATTATGCCATAAAAATCATGTTCATGAAAAATAGTGACTTGAATAAGCGCACTCCAAAAATACATTGCAGAGTCTACGTCTCCAAAAGTCGGACAGGATTTTTAATATAACTCCGTGTCTGACAGTCGGATGGTTTCAATATAACTCCGTGTTCGACTGTCGATTATTGTTATTTTACCATTTTTCATGAACAAGGTTCACAAATCTTAAACAAGAGCAATCCGAGATTTCTGATCTCCGCCAAAGGATGAAATTGATACAAATGCAAATGCGGATCCGGATCATCACCAAAATTTAATGGAGTCGTCCCTGGACCAAGATCTATCTCTGGTAAAAATTTCATAAAGATCCATCCTGTAGTTTCCGAGAAATCTTGCCCACAGACAGACAAACAAACAGACAAATAAATAAATAAAATAACGGACCCGATCGCATTATCTCCTTGGCGGAGATAATTAAAGGTGCCTGAATAGCAATCCCGTTAGCCTGAATAGCCTGTTTACGGTTAGCTTTCAATAATCATAAGAGTAACACGATACAGACTTATCTACAATAGTGTTTGTGTGGCAATAAACGCAAATCAGCAGTGTAAGGTATTAAAATTGTATTGTATGTCAAGCACAGGAAATAAGGCAAGCCATTGTGAGGTATGGTTCAGGAACCACTCGAGGGACAGGAATCCAAAAAAGTATGCCTTTAATGGGGTCCGAGTCAAAGCCAAAAAACACAGGAATTGCCAAGCCACAATACGAAATTCAAAAACCGTATCGACTAGACAGGCAGGGGTCATAACCAGTAAGACAGATGAGCAGAGGTACAAAATGATATGCAAAAAGTCGTAGTCATTGAGCAAAGCCAAGGGTCATACACAGGGCATCCAAACACAGAAATCGTGGTCATACAAAAAATGGTTCGAAATCCAGAAAGACAAAAACAATACAAAAAGGGCTATGGGAAGAATCAAGGTCGGACAATCCAGTAGAAGCGAAACAATATTCGATGGCATACGGGGCACTCTGCACAAAGAAGTATTGATCAACGTTCTGACAAGAGCTGAGAGTGAAAAGACTGTTTAAATATACAAGAGGGAAGTCACATACTATGCAGGGAAAAGGTTAATTTGATCAAGCTAATTACAAAGGAATGAACATTAGGAAGTTCCTAGTCACATAAAGTAGGCAAAAGCTAAAACGCAGACTGGGATCACGAGACAGCCTATAGACAAAACAAACAGATCCGGTAAGGGATTTCTACGTGCACAGAGTGAGAGGCAGAACAGTGATTAGACAGGTGCAGAGAATTTGCTAGAAGCACATTAAAGTAGATTGAGTGAAGGCAAGAGGCGGAGACTAGAACAGGGCGAGTGCTGAGAGATCGTTAGTCAATTAGTAGAGTGCAGCAATACAATCCCTAGTGCTTGTTAGTGAGTACAATGTTAGTCTTGGTTAGTAATTTAACAAAAACAACAAACTGTTAGTACTAGTACTAGCAATGCTCAATCATGGTTTGTTTTGAGCTAGAACCAAGCATACTAACTTCCCGCTACTTTAGAAAAGTAATTGTCAAGCTTCGTGTGACATCATACCTTGTACAATTTGCTCCATTGTCATCACTCTCATTACGGCCACTGCATTGTACATCATGAGCAGTGTTTGGCAAATCTGTTTCAAGATTCTCTTTCACTTCATCTTTTAATGAGGTGACATCTGTGATGCCTGTTTATATGAAAAGTGTATGAAGGGTACACTTCAAAAGTTACTTTACTGTGTTTCATCACACAAACAATATATTGACCCTCTGCAGTGTGCATCATAATGTGAGGTCAGTGCTCTCAAATTCTCCACTTCGTGATCACATGTTGGACATCTAATCTCGAGGTTTCGAATACTAGTATCTGGGAATTTATCAGAGAGCATATTTCTATGAATTCTACACACATGCTTTGTACAAAACCAGAGAAGTTGGCACGTTATGTAAATGGTAGATAAAAACAGCATACAATGATTTGCAAATCCTTCTCAACTTATATTCAATTGAATACACTGCAAAGACAAGATGTTTAATGTTAACAATGTTAATAAACTGAGAAACTTTTTTATTTGTAAATAATCATTAACTTAGAATTTAAAGGCAGCAACACAATGCAAAAAAGTTGGCACAAGGGCCTTTTTACCACTGTGTTACTTTGCCTTTCCCTTTAACGACGCTCAGTAAACGTTTGGGAACTGAGGAGAGCAATTTTTGAAGCTTTTCAGGTGGAACTCTTTCCCATTCTTGCTTGATGTACAGCTTAAGTTGTTCAACAGTCCGGGGTCTCCATTGTTGTATTTTGCGCTTCATTATGCGCCACACATTTTCAATGGGAGACAGGTCTGGACTGCAGGCAGGCCAGTCTAGTACCCGCACTCTTTTACTACGGAGCCATGTTGTTGTAACACGTGCAGAATGTGGCTAGGCATTGTCTAGCTGAAATAAGCAGGGGCGTCCATGAAAAAGACATTGCTTGGATGGCAACATATGTTGCTCCAAAACCTGTATGTACCTTTCAGCATTAATGGTGCCTTCACATATGTGTAAGTTGCCCATGCCTTGGGCACTAATACACCCCCATACCATCACAGATGCTGGCTTTTGAACTTTGCGCCTATAACAGTCCGGATGGTTCTTTTCCTCTTTTGTCCGGAGGACACGATGTCCACAGTTTCCAAAAACAATTTGAAATGTGGACTCGTCAGACCAGGGAACACTTTTCCACTTTGCATCAGTCCATCTAAGATGAGCTTGGGCCCAGCGAAGCCGGCGGCGTTTCTGGGTGCTGTTGATAAATGGCTTTTGCTTTGCATTGTAGAGTTTTAACTTGCGCTTGCAGATGTAGCGACGAACTGTAGTTACTGACAGTGGTTTTCTGAAGTGTTCCTGAGCCCATGTGGTGATGTCCTTCACACACTGATGTCGGTTTTTGATGCAGTACCGCCTGAGGGATCGAAGGTCACGGGCATTCAATGTTGGTTTTCGGCCTTGTCGCTTGCGTGTAGTGATTTCTCCAGATTCTCGGAACATTTTACGGACCGTAGATGATGAAATCCCTAAATTTCTTGCAATAGCTTGTTGAGGAATGTTGTTTTTAAACTGTTCGACAATCAGCTCACGCATTTGTTCACTAAGTGGTGACCCTCGCCCCACCCTTGTTTGTGAATGACTGAGCATTTCAGGGCAGCTGCTTTTCTACCCAATCATGGCACCCACCTGTTTCCAATTTGCCCGTTCACCTGTGGGATGTTCCAAATAAGTCTTTGATGAGCATTCCTCAACTCTCTCAGTCTTTTTGCCACTTGTGCCAGCTTTTTGAAACATGATGCAGGCATCAAATTCCAAATGAGCTAATATTTGCAAAAAATTACAAAGTTTACCTGTTCGAACATTAAGTAAATTGTCTTTTCAGTGTATTCAATTGAATATACGATGAAAAGGATTTGCAAATCATTGTATTCTGTTTTTATTTACGATTTACATAACGTGCCAACTTCACTGGTTTTGGGTTTTGTTGTAATAAGGTTGGGATGAATGAAGATTTAAAGACAAAAGAAACAATACAAAACAAGGTTCTATTAAAACTCAAAACAGATATGAAGAAAACAATACTAAATATAAATTAAACAAATAGATATGCAAGAGAGTACGAACAGCTAACCATACCACATAGCAGTGCGGACTCCAAATACCACACAATAAGGCTGAGGGGAACTCAGCCTTTTGGGCATGCAACCAGTGGCTCATAGATAATGAGCCACTGGTGTAATTGATAATTAGAGTGAGGAGGAATTTGACTGAGAGGAGGGTTAGAGGCAAAAGCCTCACATGTTTTTTTTTTTTTCATTAGACTGAAAGTGTGTTTTTTCACTGACTTCATCCTGCACCAGGAGCTGATAACCAAATTGGGAAAAAAAAACATTGCATTATGATGTCATACTATAGAGTAGAAAGAAACTGTTGGAAATGGAGGGTTCAAAGCTATTGGAAACCTGAACTTTCCACTCACAGGGATTACTTCTACATACAGTGCCCTCCATAATTATTGGTACCCCTGGTTAAGATGTGTTAAAAGCCTTAAAATAAATTCAATTATTATTTCAGAAGCGTAATCTCTCACTGAAAATTGTAGAAAAATGTAACCTTCAACTCGTGAATTTTAAGGGAAAAAAATCCCTGATTAAAAAATAATTGTTTTTCATATAATCACCTGTTCCTCAATTATTGGAACCCCTAACAATTCCTAAGAAATAAATGTAATTGAAGTATTTCTGTCATTTCTACAGTAGTCTACAAAGTTTATCAGAGTATCTAGGAACATTTAATTAGTAATTCATCACTTCCTGTTTCCCTGGGGTATAAATATGATGTGACTCAGAGGCCATTTCTCTTAACCACTCTTCAACATGGGAAAGACAAAAGAACCCACATTTCAAGTAAGGCAGATGTGTGTCGACCTTCATAAGTCAGGCAACGGCTACAAGAAAATAGCCACTCACCTGCACCTGCCCATATCTACTGTCAAGGGAATCATTAAGAAGTTTAAAACAACTGGAACAGTGGTAAACAAGCCTGGAAGAGGACGCAAAGTTATTTTGCCACCACGCACAGTGAGGAGGATGGGAAGAAAAGTAAAAAGTTCTCCAAAGCTCATAGTTAAAGAATTGCAACAAATGGTAGCATCTTGGGGTCACAAAGTCTCCAAAATAACCATCAGGCGCTATCTAAATGCCAACAAGCTGTTTGGGAGGCATGCACGGAAAAAACCTTTTCTCACTCACAATCATAAACGCAAACGTCTGGAGTTCACTAAGCGTACTGGGACTTCAACTGTGACCATGTGCTTTGGTCAGATGAGACCAAGAGAGCAATTTGGCAACACCCACTCTAAGTGGGTCTGGCAGAACACAAAAGATGAGTATGCAGAAAAGCACCTCATGCCCACTGTGAAGAATGGGGGAGGATCGCTGATGCTGTGGGCCCGTTTCTCTTCCAGAGGCCCTGGGAACCTTGTTAGGGTGCATGGCATCATGAACGCTTTGAAATACCAGGACATTTTAAATCAAAATCTGGTAGCGTCTGCCCGAAAGCTGAAGATGGGTCATCACTGGGTCTTTCAGCAAAATAATGACCCTAAACATGTGGCCAAATCTACACAGAAATGGTTCACCAGACACAGAATCAAGCTCCACCCGCGGCCATCTCAGTCCCCAGACCTCGACCCCTTTGAAAACCTGTGGAGTGAGCTGAAGAGGAGAGTGCACAGGAGAGGACCCAGGTCGCTGGATGATTTAGCGAGATTGTGCAAAGAGGATTGGTCGAAGATCCCTCTTTCTGTATTCTCCCATCTTGTGAAACATTATAGGAGAAGATTAAGTGCTGTTTTGTTGGCAAAAGGGGGTTGTACAAAGTATTAACATCAGGGGTGCTAATAATTGTGGTACACAAGATTTGATGTAAAAGAATTATTTCTAAATGTGGGATTTTTTTTCCCACTGAATAAATGCACTTGAATTAAAGGTTGGATTTTCCTCTTTTTTCATTGTGGTCCTATATTATTTAGAAAAAACTGAATTTATTAGAAGATTAAGAACACATCTTAACCAGGGGTGCCAAGAATTATTGAGGGCACTGTACATTTACCCCATAACCTGAAACTCTGGCCACATGTAATATGAACATCCTTAATTGTAACAGTGTATATATATAAGACACATCATACGGAGAAGCACAATTGGTCCCCTTTAAACTTGTATACAGTATATAATTATTTTTTTTCTCACATACTCATTAAAAAAGAGCAGTTGGCTACATGCACTTGTCAAGCGAAAGGAAACAATCCATCAATGAAGTGAATCATTGCATGCAGGAGTTTCTTTAAGGGAAGACTGTCATCATTTGGTTTATCAGCAGTTAATCCCTGAATCCCCTGGATCAGCTAAACCTGTACCTGTTTGGACATTGCAATTGTTGAGGATTATATTTCAATATTTCTCATCATATTCATAAGTAGATCAATTGCCATGTTGAATAACCATAATCATAATCAGTATCCATATTATGTATGCAGCAGTAACACACACACACACACACACACACACACACACACAATCTGGTAAGCTGGTTGGAGCACTACAAATGCTGATGAGTGGGGGAGCCCCAAGGCTGAAAGCGGCAAATTGCTGATAGCTCAGGAACTGGGCCTCAAGGAATTCCGGAGCCATGCTAGATAACAAGCCTTGAAGACAGTGTTGTGACGAATGTTTCCTTTGCAACACGACTCCATAATACGGTCTATTTGAAGGACCACTTCATGTTCTTACCTCAAAACTAAAAATTTGACCTAAAATTGGCATTTTGCTTTGCTATAGGTCGCCTTCAGGTCTTCGGGGACAAAAAATTTCCAATAAAGGAAAATAATTTTTAAATGAAGTTTTTTTTCCAAACAAAACAAATGATTATCAGCATTATAAACAAAAGGATATTCAATTCCTGACATTGCTTCACAAAATTCATTAATGTCTTTTTCTTTTCTTTTTTTTACTTGCGGTTGCTCATTTTAAACTAATCACATTCCAGCCTATAACAACAAATATCAAAAGGATATTCTATCTCATCAGTAAAAAAATAGAATTTAAATTCTTTGTAGTTTTTGTTTTATCTTGTGTGTACATTGGTCAACAATCATTGTATATCTCATCTTCTTACTTCTGCCTCGCTTTGGAGTTGACTCAGTCCGAGAAACCACAAGAGGTAAAAAAAAAAATATGTATATATACACAACTTCTAACCCTCTAAACCCATCGTCCACCCCCCCCCCCATCCTCAACACAGCAGTGTTTGTTTACGTTGCCACAGCTGTGTTTTGGGGCCTAGCCTGACGTCTGTAGGTTGCAAAGACTGATTGGCTCACAGCATTGACAACTCCCATCAATTTGAAATGTATATTAAGTTGCTGTATGTGACCTGTGGAATCCAGGCATTACAACCTCAGTGCACAAATACAGGGCAGTCAATGAAATAGCCCAATATCAAGTGAAGACAGTTTCTAGACTAAAAGAAATACTTTTTATATTATAAGTAAGTGTATGACATATGATTAATACACTATAGTCACACATAGACTGAGAGAGGTTAAAGAAAAATGGATGCAGAGGAATGGATTGAATCTTTCTGTCGAGGATTCATGTGCCTTCTTGGAATTGTGGGGAACACCTGGTTGGCCATCGGTTCCTTTCCGAGAAGGTGGTCCCAAATCCGGACCAATGAAGTCCTCTTCATTAATCTGGCTGCTTCCAACCTCATTACAAACTACTTTGTGGACCTGCCAGACACCATGGCAGACTTTGCTGATAGGTGGTTCCTGGGGAGGACCTACTGCGCCATCTTCCTGTTCTGCTCAGACCTGTCCGAAACCAGCAGCATCATCTCAACGCTGCTGATCAGCATATACTGGCATCAGAAACTGGTGGGATCTTTTCGGCGAGGGACAGCCCCAGTCCGACTGGATAACCTGCGCCTCGTGGGCATCCTACTAGCTCTTGGTTGGGGAGTTGCGATGGTCTTCAGTATCCCCCACTTCTTCTTCATCTCCTCGAACGTGACCGCCTCAGATGACTGCACGGAGGCTTATCCCTCTCCGGAGGCAAGGAAAACATACGAGGTGATGTACCTGACCCTGGCCAATGCGGCACCTATTGCTGGCATGGTCTTTTTTTCCATTCAGATTGTGATCACATTGCTTCGCCACCGGAAGCGCATCTTGGCTATGAGCTCTGAAGTCCAGGGCAGTGCGGCAAACCCCAGCTCCAGCAAGCAAGAATCTGAGTCCAATGCAAAATGTGGAGATGACAGCACCAGCACACAAGACACAGGCCCCGTGGATGCGGCAGGAAGTTCAGGCAAACCTTGTGAGGAAATGCATACAGAACCTAAATCTTCTGAAGCACACTCTGCAATGGAGCCTTCAAAGGAAAGTGGTTCCTCTAACACAGAGGCTCAATCAAAGGGGACTGCTCAATCGTGCACCACAGAGGCTGCATCTCCGAGGCCTAAGGCAAACACTAACACAGGGAATCAGGTAAGGGCAGCAAAGAGTGTCGTGGCAGTGGCCAGCGTGTTCCTGGTGTGCTGGGTGACACACCTGCTGCTTCGAATCACTAGCAATGTCAACGAGTCCTCCCTGGTGGTGGAGGTGGCCAGCTACCTTGCAGCCTCTTACACCTGCATTATTCCTTACATCTTCCTGTTCGGTGTCAGGAAGCTCTCATGCTCCTGTAAACGTTAATGGGACTTCTACAACACACTGGGCATTTGTGAAAATTATTTTCTTAGCATGATTAGCCTATAACTACAAAATGTAAAATCAAAGTAACATTTTATGTGAAATGTCATGTTCTCCACAATCATTACTTTGGTTTCAACAATTGGTAATACATCAAGATTGCATGAAGTAGACTAATTCTATTTGTTTTTAGAGCTATGATTTTGTTCTCAAGTGATTACTTAAAGCCACATTTTAACAGATATCAGCTTGCATCCATTCCCAATTAAATACATCTATGACATAATTTAAATTAAAAATGCATTTGTCTTATAAGAGGGAACCCTCACATATACTGGAAAACACAGGATCCTGAATTACATTGCTAGATCCATTAACTAATCCAGTACAGTACATGAGGGCACAAAGACTAATCATCCCCTGCCATGAAGTGTGACAAGGGATATTGGATTGGGGACCATTCGTTCGCCTGTCTGGGCCACAATGGAGGAAAAGATTTCTCTGAAACTATTATATCTAGATACGTGAACTTTTTTATGCTTAATAAGCTACTCATGATCTACACAAGAGTCTGAAAGTGGATGTGGAAGCATATTTTTTTTACGGAGTTATGGCCCTTGATTGTGGCGAGGGATAGTGATGATAGTCATCTTGTTCATTTTCAAATGAATAAATATTGGCAGTTGATACCAGACTCATTTTTATGAATTGTATTGTTATATTATTGATGTGCAAAAGGCAAGTACTACACAGAAGGATCTGCACTTTCAGTTAGAAATGAACTTGCCAATGAAGTTGTGAATGCTCTACGGATACTCAATTGCTGTTAAAAATGCACAACTTAAAAGGCCCAGTTTAAAACCCAGTTACTTTTACTTCTAAAGCAGTATTTGGAAGCAGATCACAGTGATGATAAAAATCATATACAGTATGCAAAGCTCAATTTCCCAAGGAGTAAACTGATCAAGCCGCATGTCCCTTGCTGCCAATTATAAGTGTAATTCACAAGAATAAATTAAGTGTAATCAAAAACCATCTCAAAGGAACAATCATATTTAATCATATGACATGTCAACACTGGCTATGAGATAAACATCCTAAATCAATTAATTACAGGTTTAATCTAGGTCTCAAGCAGTTTTACAAACATTGAAAGAAATTAAAATGCTTGATTGAAAACATTATTTCTCAAACAAATCACATGCTAAAACAACCACATATTTAGTAAATTACTTATGTTTTAATTGTAAAACCCACACATGCAATCAAGTCAAACATTTTGACTACAGTCATCATGCCAGAGAGGCAAAGGATGTACCTGTGACTCACAATTTCATGTCATTGGGCCACAAATTACTTAATAAAGATGGCAAGCTTACAATTCGATCCATTCTTCAAAAGAATGTATTAAAATATCAGCATGTCAGGTAATGCTCAAATGTACCCAATCAACTTGAACAGCCTTCTGCATTATGAATATTCTTTATTTAGATGATTTTACCAGGTTTCTGAAGAGGCTAATGGCAAAGTGACAAGAAAGCACTTCAAGAGTTCAAACAAACAGACAATATGACTTTACAGATTTGAGTGATGAATATTTCAGCGGATAAACCCCAGAAGTGGTATGCAAACAATGCACAGATCATCTTAAACTGAGAAATTATACACATACTGTATGAACAGATAAGCAAAAACATTTTGGATCACTTATCTAATATGCTGTTGGCCCATCACATGCCCTGAAAACAGCCACATTAAATTACAAATTCCTGGTCCAAGGGTTTGCCAGCAGCTTTCCCAGAGCATTACACTCCCTCCACCGACTTGTCTTTGCAGTGCATCATGGTACCACCTCTTCCCCAGGTTAACAGCACACAGGAACCCAGCTGACATGTCCTATGTACGAGTTAAGAGGAATCATTGGGCCAGGTGAGTGTTATTGCTCCAAGGTCGGTTCGAAGCTTGCATGCCCATTTTCAGCATTTAAGGCAGTAAACGGGTATCAATGGGCACAGAGATTTTTGTCAATTTTCGCTATGGTATCCCTTCTGTTAGCTTGAAACAGACAGATTAACTTTTGATGCCCTAATGCACTGATGAACCTGGGGTGCCCAACACTACGCCACTGGTTTTATGCTTGTTCCTCTCTAAACTACTGTCAGTCTCTACTCATTGCTGACCAAGTACACTTCACAAGCCTTGTCACTTCAGAGATGCTCCCAGCCAGTCATCAGGCCAGATCGATATGCCCATGGTCAAAGGTCCCATTTCTCCCACATCCAACACATCTACTACGAGAATAGGCTGTTCGCTTACCATCTGTGGTCTGTCAGTAGACCTTGAAATGAGCCGTTGTAACAAGATGATCAAAGTTATTTCCTTCATCTGGCAGTGGTGATTATGTTTTCGCTCATCGTGGTAGCTTTTTGTCGGAAGGGCTCATGTACATTAAATAAACCCCATAAAACCAATCATAAGAGACCAATAAAACAAAAAGTTTACACAATTCTATTTATTTTTCTGGATTCTAGTTATTCAATAAAAAATACAATACAATGCAAAATTGAAGAAAACATTTATGCAAATAAGAATCTTTCTTTTAGCAAGTGTCAGAATTCTACATTTGGCAATGACCAGACATGTTATTCCAAAAACACATTTTAATCCAATAAAGTTCTTAATTTAACATGTACATTTCAGGATACGGACGAGATTGACAAACAGAACTCAAGATGCAAAAAAAATTAAGATAAATGCATAACATTCCCATCGAAAATGGCAAGTGGCGCCAATATCCACATTTATGAAGTAAGACCAAGGTTCTTCAGTGCCACACTGAGGTTTTACCATTACTGAGGGGATAAACTCTCTCTTCAACACAACTCAGCCATCACAAAACTTCCTGACAACATCTTAACAATGTATTGGCAACATTATTGCCATTGGGGAAAAAAAACACAGCAATAATGAGACAGTATTTTGTAAACTGAGGCAGCCCACTGCATTGAAGAAAACACAAATAGAACAGAGACCAAATAACGTCCCTTTAGAGTATTAATCCAACTGCTGAATGCCAGCAGTTGAATGATATTATCCTCAGTCCTGCATTAAGATAAGAAATATCCACCAAAAAAAAACAGTATTTTATTTTATTTCCAGTGCAATTCACCAAATCCAAATTTTTCTTTATCTTTGCATTTATAAAAAATAACTTACAAATCTTAACCCCAAAGGAGGCAAACGGCAACTACTCAAATGTTAGCCCTTAATTTAAACCTACACAAGCTTTGTCCCTGGAAAACAAAAGGATATACTATCAAAAGGCTGATCCTTCGGGCCTGGCACGCCATTTCTAAAATCATTCCTCATCATATTCACTTTACTCTTCCTGTTATTTTACATCCGTTACAACAAAAATCTTTCCAAGTAGAAGTAGAACTGGACTGAATCACTTGGGTTCGAGGTGGCGGTCGATGGTTACAATGTTGTGAGCAAACCCAAATTCAGGTGGGCATTAAAAGCAAGTCCTATTGGGCATTAATTCCAACAAATTGTGTAGTTTACACATTTTATAGATAACTAAAATGATACATTAGGTAAGGCAGTATTGACTCCTCTTGCAGACCAGCACCGAGTGTTCGGCCCAGTAGCCCAGCGAGAAGCCAAAGATTCAAACCAGGCAAACAGTGACGAGTCATACAAGTGCCAGCCAGTGCACATGCTCAGTGGACACGAGGCCTCCAAGTATGTGCTTGACCAGTGAGACCGCTACATGGCACATTTCAAAGAGGAGGGTTTTTTCAGCTCAGTGTACTTTCTCCAGCTTGGCTTGCAGGGACTTAAAATTGCCGATGATGTGCTGCAGGGAGTTGCTGGGGCTCAGAGACTGCAGCTCTACCAGATATCCACAAATGTTGTCCAGGCAGACGTTAGTGAACCGCCGCCTGCACACAGAAGAGACTCCAGCTTGGTAAACAGAATATACACCAATCCCATAATGCAGACCTGTCGAATGCTCAACAGCCTATAGGGACCACCTGTGATGCCAAAATACGATGAGTGTAGCAACCAGGCCTAGCATTACCAGAGGAAGAATTGGCCCAGGTGTTATCCGATCAATAAGTCACTCATTGACAGCGTTAGAATAACAGAAGAATATGAGACCACAATTGAGAAAGGCTTGAAGGTTAACCTGTCATAGCTGGGCACACGGCTTGGGTCCTCCACGTATCCTGACAGCAGCACATGGATGCATTCCACCAGGTGAAGAGGTTTCTTCAATCGCTGCCAGCAGGGGTCCTACAACAACAACCAGCTGCCTTAGGAACCAGAGGCAGCCCTGCATCACAGCATGGCCTCACATGGCCCCCGAGAACTGCAGCAGCAGCCCTGCATCACAGCATGGCCTCACATGGCCCCCGAGAACTGCAGCAGCAGCCCTGCATCACAGCATGGCCTCACAGGGCCCCCCCGAGAACTGCAGCAGCAGCCCTGCATCACAGCATGGCCTCACAGGGCCCCCCCAAGAACTGCAGCAGCAGCCCTGCATCACAGCATGGCTTCACAGGGGCCCCGAGAACAGCAGCATCACTTCACAATCTATTCCAGTGATAACATATCAAAACACTAGGAGACATTGCACACCAGTCTTCTAATGAAATATGTGTAATATATTAACAGATTTATTAGACCACCACCTAATGTAAAGTTTAAATACCAAAATAATTTTATGTTTCTGTAATGGTTAATCCACCAGTATGCGCAAGCTCTTTAACTGAAATGATATTTTTAATGCTAAAATATAATTATTGCTGTTATCCATGAATTTTCCAATTTACCATTTTACAAAAAAGCAGAAAAAAAATAGTTAAGCAGAGTTTTATTTTTTGATTAAGATGCCAAATAGTTATTTTCTCTTGAACATAAAAATTAGTTTTAGTGGTTGAATGCAAGAATGCAAGCTGTTATCAAGGCCAAAGGAGGCCATACAAAATATAGTTTTTTGGTTTTTATATGCGAATAAAGGACTGTTTAGTGGTTTGTTATTTGCCAAAAAATTCTAAACTTTTTAGTTTTAAACAAGTTTGACACATTTCTTAAATATTCGCATCCTCTTTTTTTGTCAGGTGGTCTAATAAAGCCCTCCATGCAAGAAACAGTTATGTCACTTTTTGGATATTTTGAGATTTCCCGCCAGATGGACCTACAGACACTTTTCTTATATTGGAAGCTAATTAAAAAAAATAAAAAAAATAAAAAAAAAGTGGCATAACTGGTTCTTGCATAGAGGGCCTTTGTTAAGCACTTTATGAATACATGAAAACAGATACTTGGTTTTTTCCATACTTTTGGGTGCTGGAAAACTGCTTTAGTGCCAAATTATATTTCTGTACCCCCAAACCATAAAATCCTCCCAAATTTTATCACTCCCCAAACCCTTACCTTCAAATCCCACAAATAGTTTTTACTGTAATGCCTATACAGTGTCTGAACCAAACTTACACCAAACCTTAAAATGAGTCTCAAGACTTTTCCATATGGCGACCCAAAAATGTTTGCAAAAGCACAGTTTCTTTGCATTTCAGGTTACTTCTGGGCACAGTATGGAGGAATAAGCACACGCTTGCAAGCGCACAGTGAGGGCCAATTCGTACCCGTGTTTTGAAGAGTTGGTCGTACTCCTCCAGTAGGCTGGGCAGCTGCACTCCGATCTCCTGCATGGTGTAGGTGACAAAGCCCACATCCCAGTTCAGCCGACACACCTCCTGCTCCAGGAACTTCAGCAGGAACTCTGAGAGCACGGCCACAGGACGGAGCATGTGGAGTCACAACACAAGTAACACACTGTACAGCGCAAGTATCAGACTAAAGTTAGGGGTAGTTTCAGTGAACTTCGTACAACTTGACACATACTGGAAAATGAACATCATCCAAGGTTCCTTTCTCCCCAAAAAAATGTGATTTTGTGGGGATTTAATTGGTAGAGTTTTATGGTACTAAAGTAGCAGCCAGTCTTGGTAAGAGTACTGGAAGGTCTTCCGTCTTAACTGTAGCTCAGGGACAGCAGTTAAGCTGTGGCCCCAGAATGGCTCTTAATCGCAGCGCAGGGACAGACATGTTTCAACAGGCATACAGTTGTTGAGACAGAGTACAGAAGAGCCATTTCAACACAACAGATTCAACACACACACGCACATAAACAGAGTACTTCAGCACATGCTCAGATGTACAGATCATGCGAGCTCATTCATACACAAAAGCACACACACACAGATAAGATCACTTACACAAACACAAGCGCGCTCGCACACACAGATCAGATAAACACACAGATCAGATAAGGTCATTTATAGACACACACACACGATCAGATAAACACACAGATCAGATAAGGTCATTTATAGACACACACATACACGCACACACGCGCACACGCGCACACGAAGTGCAGACGCACCCAAGGGGAAGTAGCGGGGTGTTCCAGCGTAGATTCTCCCCAGTGACACCAGCTTGAGGCTCAGGGCTCTCATACGGTCCGCAGGGCTCATGGCCACACTGTCACACAGCTCTGCAGCACACAAACACAGCACTCACTATAACGCCACTTTCCAACTGTCACTCAAATACTGACTACTCCATATCATGAAGGGACCATAAACCAGAGGCACTGGATAATCTTAGGATACCAGTGATCTTTCTGATAGGTCATCATCATAAGATGAAAAAAAATTATCCCAACCCAAAAAGTAAATATGCGGCAGAGACTCAGTCACCATCCAAAATATTTAAAATGCACAGTCTACAAAGCTAGAAAACAATAACCTCAGGCCAAGTCCCTTAAGATTTCAAGAGGAAAAAAATGAAATAAACATGAATAGAAATCTCTGCTCATCATAAGGTCCAGGTGTTTATCACTGGTGGTTTGGTAATCTGAGGGCCCATCGGTAGCTTGTAGTTCATCATTGGCTAATCATAGGGGGTACAATATATGAAAGATTCGGTAATTTTTTTTTAACAATGAGAACAACACTTGTCCTCAAGTACATGAACAATACTTGGTCATACTCCCCCTTAAATTGTACCTCATGTGTAGGAAAACTACAAAATATCAAATAAAATATGAAATTCTTCCAGGAGAAAAAAATGACACGAGTAATATCCATCTGTTAATAAGACAATCAGCAGCAAGGTTTTATATATTTTCATACGATTAGCTCAGTCAAACATGAAATCTTTGAGGTCTCACTGCCAACTGGCAGTCTTATCTGCAATACGAGCTCTGGTAGCAACTCTTTTAATTCTACAGAAATAAAGTGATTAAGTTCATCTTTATAGCTCCAGTGCATTAATATGGATACCATCCTCCATAATGGAACCCAAAGTGGAACCAAGACAACTGAATGATGGTTTTTCCACACACACTGCAGGTAATGGAGTGACGAATTCCAAAGGCACAGACCTTTCTCCATGATCTCCTGCCAGAGAGAGTGCACCAGGATGGGATCCGAGTGGCCGGCGCAGTGAATGATGGCGAGCTTGCTCTCAGACAACCGGAAGTGATCCGCAAACTCTCCATAAAGCTGATGAATGGCATAGAGGGAAAAAAAGTTCTAATTTACAGAGTATGTCAGTATGTATTTTTATAACTGCATACCAGTCAGCATGGTCTCCACACTCTGCTGTGTCAGGGTCAGTGTCTCAGGTTTCAATTCCATCTCACATAGTTAATGCGCTGAGTGTAACAAGAAAAGTAGGTACTACAGAAAAGGCATCTGGAACTACAACTTATCATGGGATGCTACTGTTAGGAGTAAGCTGGTGGCACAACTGTTTCCATTCTTATTTGATACATCATTGTGTCAGTCCAAGACATACCAAACTGGCAATGGATTTTGAAAGATTTGGAGAAATAAAAGAGGAAAATAAACAAACTAGAAAAGCAGTCAGAGAGCGCAAACCTCCGCCAGAGGGCAGCAAAACCCAAAAGCATGGCGATTGGAACTGAGGCCCATTGGAAAGACTTGAAATCTTGAACTTTGGCATATACCTCAGCTGTACTTTGGCCTAGATATGTCAAAATTTCATCACCTGTTCCTTGACTTAATACCCACCTTCTCTGAAAATGTCATCAAAATCTGTGCATTACTTTTTGAGCTATCTTGCTAACAAACAAACAAACAAACGCTCCCTAAAACATAACCTTCTTGGCGGAGGTAATAAATTCATATAAATGAGTAAGTGGGAATTCAGAAAGTAAACCACTGGCACCACTTGGCAAATGCAGCGCAATAGCATATTTACCTTGGTGATGTCCATGAGCTCCGAGTCCAGCTGGGATATGGCAGCCTGCACAGAGGGATGCTGGGAGTACTGCCGGCTGAGTGTTTCCTGAATCTGCATCTGGATCCGCAACACCTGATCCACGCAACAACAATGCAAACGGTGTTCACAGAACTGCACCACCAGATCGAAACACTGGAGATGCCATCAGCATTCAGAGGACTGGACTGCTTGATCCACACACTAGCAATGCTAACAGTGTTCACAGGACTGCACCACCTGACCCACACAGTACCAATGCGGACAGTGTTTACAGTAGTACACTCAAGCACAAGGAACAGTGACATTACTTTCAAGAGTCCAAATGCGCAAACCTATACCTGAGGCCCGTCACAGCCCGAGAGCGCAGGGGACTCGCAGTAGACTGAGAAACTTCTATTCCACAAGTGAACTGATTTTTTTTGTGCCAGGCCTCAACGAAAGACCATTCTTTCACAAAGCTCGGCAGCTAAGTCATGACCATAGCAGAGAGTCCCAACATCAGAATGACATGCCCCTGAGAAAAGACCCAGGGTTTCCCAACCTCCATCTTCTCTTCCAGCTCATGCAGAAACTCCCCATCGGAGCTCTGGACTGATGTGCAGGACGAGCTCTTGGCAGAAAGGATGGCCCGGGAAATGTACTCCAGCCGCTGTTTCAGAGAGATCTCAGTGCTGAGGGAGAGAGTGAGTGTGAGAGTGAGAGTAAAACACGCATATTTCTGCGCATCAGCAAGCTGAGCCAAAACTCATGCGCATCTGTGATACAAAGGGCATGAGATTAACTTTATTTTTTTTACTTGGTATCAATGGTGCTCCCAAATTCATGAAGTTACGAGCATCAGAAAGTTCTGTTGCACCCACAAAAACAAGGAACACTAACAATGCAGTATATGCAATAGATGATTTTATTAATAGAAAACGACAATGTAACAGCAATAGAACAGTACAAGTAGCCTTAGAAACATGCAACTCCAGCTCATATTCTGCCTCTTGAGCTGAACTGTCTGCAGCATGTTGTCAAATGAGTGCCTGACCAATACAGCCTGAATTTCTTTTGTCGCCTTGGCATTTGTCAAGGCATGCATTGTTTTTCATTGTCACCATGCATAGTTGAGCTAAAATGTCTTGACTCCATTGCAAATGAATGGTTTCCCATTGATCGCCGTCCCACAGGTTTTACAGTGTACCAAGTACACCTAAGGCAACCAGATACAAACAAATCAAATGCGGGACAAACAGTATGTTTATGTGGGGCAAAGTAAGACACTTTACCGATGCTGAAATATAGTCTTAAAATTTTTTAATCAATGTCTAAAATATACATTACGATTCATTCTCTTAGTTAGCAACATCTCACTGCTTTGTCTTCTGGCTGATTCGGTATCATGCAAAAGACCAAGTATGAGGACACATGTTTAATTTGAGCACATTTAGTAACACACAAGAGCAGCTTTGCACAAACACAACTTAACAAAACTGAAAGGTAATATCTGAAAATCAATGCAATTGCCTCATCTATATTAGTGCTAGAACTCTTTTTCATGCTCCCTACTCCTGCCAAACTATGGGGTCAATCCATATCCAAGCATCCAGACCCTCCCAGATGACCCCCTCAGAAATTCCTCAAAAAATTCATACGGTACCTCTGGTGGACTTATGAAATAATACCAAATATAAGACCAATATCCCTAATAGTTTTGATGTGATGGACTGTCATAATTTTATGTTTTTTTTTTTGTGACAAAATAAATTGACGAAATTGTGTTTTGTCCAACTTTGCGCTTCCACTGCTCCTCTATTATTTAACCTAGATCAGATTTTTGGTTTCCCTGGCCAACCTTTCCTCTAGAATAAGAATTTCTGGTCAGATTAGGTGTATCTACCTTGGTTGCTCCGCAATAGGGCTCCAAAGTTGGCCGAAAAGCCAAAAATCACAAAAATTTCCGTACTTTTTAAATGCTACAGATCAGAAAGTTTAGGGAATATAAGCTTGACTTTTTTTGTGACCATTCCTGATACCTCTCATAGGTAATCCACTTTAATCTTGTTTGTATCTTGGCAGGAATGAGAAGAAAAAAATTTCTCTTAATTTGCTTGTTTTTCATTTTACGGAAAAAATAATTTTGAAGTCCATGGTTCACCATGTGCGCAATTGACCACATCCTTCAAATCTTTACCATAGATTGCTATAGTTGTCAACTTCATTTGACAAAAAAATTTGGAAAACGATTAGGGATATTGGTCTAATACTAGGTATTATTTCATAAGTCCACCAGAGGTACCTGAATATGAATTTTTTGAGAAATTTCTGAGGGGGTGGCCCTGGAATTTTCTGATTTTCTGGATGCCTTCACTTGGACTGACCCTATGGCCCTTTTCATTAACCACTAACACAATAAGAATAAATATTCATAACAAAAGTTTTAATATTTTCCAACACCATAGCACAAGGCGACAACTGGTCCAGCAAAAGATAACTGTCCTTAACTAAAGCAGAAATATCTTTATACTGAGTAAAGGCTGATGCAATGAAAACATAAAAACTCATCAAAGTATTTGTTATGCAAGTAACACAAGTTAATTTTTTTAAATGATATTACAGAGTGTTCCCAAAAACTGAAAGTAGCAGATTAAATGAGAATAGTAGCCACTAGCCAGTCAAGATTTGCGAGTGGCGCCACACTGTCACTCAGCCTCAAGAGGGCTCCGGGGTCAAATGTCACTGTCAGCTCACATGCCACATGCTGCACAGCGAATGTACAGAGAAAGGGACATTCAACAGAAATAAGGCTACACCAGAACAATGAGATACAGTGGCAAAAATGCGCTCAATTATATTTTTAGGTTGCACAGATTAAATTTAGGGAGCATATGCGAACACATTGGAACCTGAACTAACGGCCACCGGAGTAGCCTAACCACACTACCATGTCTAAATGTGACCATCAGCCAATTGCAGCTAATGAGAACCCTTCGATATAAGCAAGTCATGCAAAAAACTTGTACCTGTGCATATCAGCTAGCCGTGCTAACACATGTGCTGCTTTGCTGAAGCTACGGTTCTTCTCGTAGTAGCGCCACAGCAGGTCCATATTGCGCACTATATTCTGGTTCTGCTTGATCATGCGCATCAGGTGCTCCTCCAGGAATGCAGAGTTTACCTGGGTCACAGGTGGAGGAAGCATCATTAACACCCAGGTGCATCCTGAAGTCCAAAAGGATTTCTCCAAACGAAGTAATCTAATTAATCACCACTTGTCAACATCGGTCTTCAGCTTTCTCACAATATATTTGCACAGGCAACAAACCTTTTGGAAGGACTTCAAACAATTAAACATATCAGGAAGGTACAAAAGCTAACATTAGCTTGTCAGTGCACTCCTTAAGTAACCAAATGTGTCACCGACACTGGCACGCAAAGTTAGGGTGATTGTCGGTAAAGATAAGTTGCGCAATCACCGCACCCAATCCCGTAAGGTCTTAAAGTCACAAATTGAAATGTTTCGCCCAAATAGCTCACTCATTTATTTTACCTGGAAAATGCCTGAAAGCTTCTTTTTCCATAAAAAAAACTAAATATGCACATTATTTATTTACAAATTACACCAGCCACACAGTTTCCGCTCAAGACACATTATTTATAGACCGTATATTCCCAAAATAGTCCTTGGAATGTGTCTTTTATTACCCCCAAACTATGATAAGAGGGGAGGTTTGTCTTTGAGAGAAAAGTGTTGTGCATTTGTGGAGGAAACTGCAGGGTTTACGGCAATTTATAAGCTGCAATGTGCACAGCAAAAACTGTAGCAACTCAGTCTGAGGCTAATAGTTTTGGCATTTTTAAAGCTACAAGAACAAAATTATGGCAATAACAAGAGGTACATGTGAGCATTCACATCTGTTTAGGTATGGAAGCTCATTTGGCTTCGTTTTAATCCAGCGGCTTCAGGAAAAGGTAAGCAGGGGAAAAAACATATCGGAATAAATTGCAGAATAAACAGTGCATTAGAATGAACTTTTAACTCCCATGTATTTGTTTACATTCAATGCTTTTGATCAATTGTGAGCACTTGTATGTATAAACATAAAGACCAAGTTTGGCTTGCAATGGACAACAATTCCCTAAATATAAATTTTTTAAAAGAGCAGACCTCTTGAGAGTAAAGGAATTTCAATTCAAACAAATACAACATCCAGAAACAGCAGCAAATAACACCAATGGATGTCTGGAATGTCTGTAAAGCTAGTGGATAATGTGAGATCATAGCCTAACCTCCAGAAGCTTGTCGGTGAGGTCGGCCTGGATGAGCCAGTTGCACAGAGCGATGTGAAAGAGCTCGTCCTGAGATCTCTGCGTCAGACTGATCATCTGCTCAAACTGCAACACAATGGCACAGGCCATTTACAAAACTTTGGGGAATCTTTTCATGTACATCCAGACATTGCATTTCAAATGGAATATCAAATAACATACAAAGCCAAAACCCAAAAAGGCACAGCAAAGTTCTGTCAACTGACCCAAGTGCAGTATATGACCCAGGACAACACAGTCTCTTTAAATTCAAATCGTGCATTATTAGGTTACTTTGGTGCTTTGTTCACTTGACGTATTATGATTCTAATTTTATGACAAGTCAGTTCACAGTTAGCTGAAGCTCTACTGTTTGCGGCAGTTTGCAGCCTGCTCCCCCTCATACGGTACTCACGTGAGTGGCAGCATCTTCATTGCTCAGCATGTTGGGGTCAGAGGTCAGGACAGGTGGCCCCGGTTGTTTGGGAACACTGGGAGATTGAGGAGCAGCCTTGCTCTGGTTTACCAGTTCCTGCATGGTGTCTGTGATGCACTTATAGCAGGAAAGTCTACGGCAGATGAGTATTCAGAAAGAACAACACTCAATTTTAGAGCAAGTAGCAGTGGTGGCTTCAAATGTGCACCCAAGGAACACTGACGTCACCATGTGTTGTTGAGTAAAATCACAGATTTCTCTAGCTTCCAGAATCTGTAGGCAGTGAACAACCAAATAAATGAGGTTGCGGTGCAGCAGGCAAATAGTTTGGCTGTCCCAAATACCATTTAAAAGACACAGAAACTTCATTAGTGATCAACAACGAATATTCAAGGCATCAGAGGGGGATAGCAGCTAGGCTTTGCCCACTGCAAGACAATATTTGGCTCTTCGCCTTTGATGCGTCTGGGATTATTCTCATTTTTTTCATTATTATTATCATTAGTAGTAGTAGTAGTAGTAGAAGTAATATAATTATTATTAGTTGTAGTAGAAGTATTAGCAGAGGTACTATAATTACTACTATTAGTAGTAGTAAACTGATATTTACTTAGCTCCACTACAGTTAACATCGGCATCTCCCAACCCAATTGTAGCCACACAGATAACTGCAGGCCAGGCTCCCACAAATACACACACAGACTCCCACCTGCATGCAAAGACTTGTGCCAAGGCCAACAGGCTGTGTGTCCAACATTGTCAGGAAATAAGGACCTGATGTAATTTTCAGAAGATTAAAATAATTTATTTCTTTCTTATAAATATTGGCAATAATTACAGTCTGAAGTTGGGACTGTTTGATTTTCAAGCAATAAGCCTACACTATTTTTATGACCAGCTGAATGAGCAATCTATAGGGCTATTTAATTTATGTATATATAAAGCGAATAACATTAAATCGAATATATTAATATTAGGATAGAGTAAAATACACAGAAAATTCATGGAAGAAAATTATGCCCGAAGCCAAATCCAACCCTGCCTATATTGATTGTCTTGCTTGCATGGAGTGTTCTCACTCGCAGGCAACATGAACACATGGACTGACATGACTTAGGGTTTGCGGCTGTAATCTGAAACTTATGAAATAATAGGCCAATATGACTAGTTAATGACATATAGAGGCTATCACCGCCAAGACCTAAACCGCCCCACTCCCTGAGATTATATAGAGTACTTAAGTAATGATGTCACAGCTACTTAGCTTCTGGTGTCGGAAGTAAAATCCCTATGGGAATTTATAATGGGGTTTGGACGCTTTCTGGCATTGCTCGAACTCGTATTAATTCTAAGAGCTGCCTCGCTCCGAGATTAGCCTACAGGGTATACAGATTCAAATGATCACACCAAGTTCGTATTTTATTGCCAAAAACTATATGCTTTTGCACTTGCAGTCCAGTTTGTAGTCCACTTCTCCGAACTACATATCCGCTGCACAAGTGGGCGAGTACCCCGTGATTTGTTCCAAGCCATTGAGGTACCTCAGTTTCAGTCAATGTTCATAACGTACCACAATGGCAGCCCATCAGGGCCCTACATTGCCGTATGTCCATGCACCCGTTTCCACATAGCGGGCTACTATTAGCTAGCTACATACCTAGAAATGAAAGGATCACAATGAATAGTTATTTCGCCATTTAGTTAGCTACGCTAGCGAACCACCGAGCAAGCCAGCTAGTGAGTTTATTCCATCTAGTGCACATAGCTAAACCGATAGAAACAGTAAATGGTACAGTCACTTACTGTTATTTAGCAAGCTAGCTAGTATGATTATTCAATAAATATCACTAGCTTAGCTGGCGAAATAGCTAGCTCGCTAGTTCACTAGCGAGCTAGCTAAGTGAATGACATCCAAGAAGAGCCATTATTTGGCTACTTTGCTAGCGTTGAGCTGCGAGCATTTCACAATTTGACATTTAACTAAATGCGCCAAATGTAAAGTTAGACAACTACCGAACTCTGTAAACTAGCTCGCTGGCTAAGTTAGCCTGCTGACAGCCAGTTCGCTGTCAGTTATGCTTTGACAAGGGTCATAAGCTTGTTCGCTGACTACTGAGTTTTTAAGCAAACAAACGTTGGCCACAGATGACTGGCTATCAAAGTAAATTCATGCCAATTGTAAAACTTGATATCTAGCAAGGAAAGCGTAACCAAGTAGAACATAGAGCGGCTAACTAATTAAGCAAACAGCTATAGCGAGGTGCTGGAAAATTCTAGACGGGTGACTTCTAACCATTGAGTGTATAAAACCACAGCCATTGATATTCTCAGAGTTGCGACACCATCGGCACAACGATATATACATTTTAAATCTGAAGAGGTTGTGATAATTTAAGCTCATGTTCTTTGCTTCTAGTTTAGCTTGGTCAGCTGTGGGAATTCAGTCATAAACTCTATTGAGTTTCTATTTCTACTTCTCACAAAACCGATATAAATCACGACAGTAAATGATGGGACGAGGTGCCTGTGACTGGTTTCGGTAACGTTAGTTTTTTTTTAATTTATTTTAAAGCTGGCTTTGACAATTTTGACATGCACTTGCCTAGCCTAGCTTGATCAGCTGTTCTAAGTTTAATCACAAATGGTTGCGGAGTTTATAACTCAGTGTAGCTCTCAAGAACCATTCCGGATGAAAACCACTGGTTATTCATAAAATTGCATGAAACCACAAGTTAGGTCGCTGACGACCCAAGTGTCACCCATCATGTTTTAGCTAGCTATTATGTCATTTTTTTTTTTAATCCCTCCACCACCCCCCCCATTTTGGGGGCCTATTGAATTTAATCAATTACAGTAAATTTCTCAAAGACCCCACACCCACCCCTTGACTCCCATCACAACACCCTAAACCCATATTTACAGATGATACAGTGAAAGGACAATGACATAAATTAGAATGTAAACATACACAAAGATGAGTAAATTGAAGTGAAAATTAAGAACAAACCTAACTTCAATAAAAAACTTGATAAAATAGATAAAATTCTGCAGCTATTATGTCATTGCATCCGTCAGTTTGCATTTGTCATGCCAGGCGCTGTTGGCTTTCTAGCGATCTTGCTGTAGTCAGCTAGCTGTATTATATGCCATGTAGTATTTCACAAAAAGATGGTCTTTTTATATGATTTACTCTTGGAGATGTGGTGGCTGTGGTTAGTCTATTTTACTTTCCTGTGCTCATTTTATGGTGCCATGTAGGCCAACTGTTAATTTACCGTTAATACGGGCAGAGGCTCCTATTGGCGATGGAGGCTATAGGGTTCGAGGGAAGTTCTCAGATGTCCAAACTTTGCAAATCACACATTTATTTTAATCCCAAATTTAAATTTAAAACTCCTTTCAAAATAATGCAATGAGATTTTGTTAACTTTTGTAATTGCATGAGTGTCTTGCATGTCAATTATGGGAGACTTTTAAATTTAAGACCTTTTCACTCACTGAAAACCAACAGGTACCCAGTGCTGCTGGCAGTGGTGGAGGCAGGCGCTGGTGGAGACGGGCAGAGGCTGCTGTGGGCGATGGAGGCTACAGGATTCGAGGGAAGTTCTGAGATGACTAAAAGTAGCAAACCTCTTCCAACATTCCTGGCCCTTGTATTTGTAATGTCCCCCGCCCCTTTATTTAATTACTTGAAATTCCACAAAAGATCATGCTTCACAGTATTGTTCTTGTTCCAAGAGTTTACTTGTCTGTTCTATTCAGTACATTCCTGTTAAATCCATGTAGTTTTTCTAGTTTTATTCTTAACCCTGTTCTGAAAATGTGCACACGCACACACACACTTAGTATATCCGCACATCGAGAAGGTTTATTAATTTGACACAAATCACTCCCTCTCCCACAATAGAACCCACCACCACCCTGGCACATTACTATGTACAACGTAGTATTTTTTCTTCTTTGTTGTTCAAGGTTCACTCATAGTTCACTCACTCACACTTGCACCCCACCTTGTTTAATTTGTTTATCAACTTCAATTTCTGTGCCGCCCTGTTGTCCACTGTTCAATAAAAATCTTTTTGTTGAAAACCTTTCCTTGCATCAGTCATTGTATTTAAGCTAATTCAGTCTCCTGGTCTCATCGGCTGTAGGTTACATGTGTTTTGTTCATTTTATCTAAACATTAGCATTTAGAATATCAAGGGCTCTGAAATGAACATGGTGGTGTACCTTTGCTTTAAGGAAGAGCTGGCGTGACATTGAAAGATATAACAGGTCAGCAGAACTTTAATATGGTAAGTTGTGGGTAAATCCAGAAGATAAAGGCAGACCCTGGTAGTCCAATAATGTAACTTTAAGTTAAAATAGGTCCATATCCATCCCCATGACAGTGAAAGTAGGGGGTTAAATTTACTTAGAAATTATAGTGGATCAACGGTACGTATAACTACTAGCTCACTGACGCAAACATGAATCTTTCCCGCCAAAAGCTATGACATGATCTTAGTAGTAGAAGCATGACCTCTATAAACATGTATGTAAATACTGTAATTCATTAAGATAAATACGTGTGCGGCAATTGTGTAAGGTTTAATTTAATATTTAACGTTCAGTAACGCAATTGCTGCTGTCTGTCCCATAGGAGATAATGACAGCGCGGCATTTGTTTGGAACTATAGCGCCCCCCCCACGAACCACGTGACCACTGGAACAACGAAGTCAATGGGTGTCGCCACAGTTATCCTCTGCTCTGTATGAAATGCATCCTGAACTCATTCACCCCGGAAATCAGGAGGATCATGGGAAGTGTAGTTTTTAGACTACAAAGAGGATTAGCATGGTGGCGAAAAATTGATTTGAAATATAGCTGATTCCGGTCAAGAAAAATTAAATTTGTTTTTAGTCGGAAATATAATGCAAAATCTCAAAAAAGGTGGAGGCTTGAAAATAATGGGAAGGGATTCAAAAGTGAACTGAAACAAGTAGATCAGACGGATTTAATAGCTGGGACCTCGCCTAACATCCATCACGTGGCCTAGTGTCCATGACTGGTGGTTTCTTGTACAAGTGTGATCTCGAAATTGGCAAATGACCTTGAAAATCAATAGGGGACACTTCCTCTGTACCTGGGCTGGTGTGGGTTTGCTTATAGCCCCCCAGCTTAGCCGTCATGTGTTGGGAGTTTTTCCCGGTGAACGAGAGGGTCGCTGCCCTGCGCCTTCGAGTCGGGGACAGGTGCCTCACTGTCATCTCGACCTATGGGCCGAATGGCAGTGCTGAGTACCCGACCTTCTTGGAGTCCGTAGAAAGAGTACTGGAAAGAGCTTCGACTGGGGACTCCATCGTTCTGCTGGGGGACTTCAACACCCTTGTGGGTAGCGACAGTGTTATCTGGAGGGGTGTGGTTGGGAGGAACGGCCTCCCCGATCTGAACCCGAGTGGTGCTCTGTTATTGGACTTCTGTGCTAGTCACAGTTTGTCCATAACGAACACCATGTTCAAGCATAAGGGCCGTCCATCAGTGCGCGTGGCACGAGGACGCCCGAGGTCGGAGGTCAATGATCGACTTTGTGATCGTGTCATCTGACCTTCGGCCATATGTCTTGGACACTCTGGTGAAGAGAGGGGCTGAGCTGTCCACTGATCATCACCTGGTGGTGAGTTGGATCCGTTGGCGGAGGAGGAAGCTGGACAGACTTGGCAGGCCCAAACGTGTTGTGAGGGTCTGTTGGGAACGTCTGGCGGAACCCTCTGTCAGAGGGGTTTTCAACTCTCATCTCCGGGAGAGCTTTGACCGGATCCCAAGGAAGGCTGGAGACATTGAGTCTGAATGGACCATGTTCTCCACCTCCATTGTTGACGCGGCTGTTCGGAGCTGTGGCCGTAAGGTTTCCGGTGCCTGTCGTGGCGGCAATCCCCGAACCCGGTGGTGGACACCGGAAGTAAGGGATGCCGTCAAGCTGAAGAAGGAATCTTACAGAGCTTGGTTAGCTCGTGGGACCCCTGAGGCAGCTGACCGGTACCGGAAGGCTAAGCGTGCTGCGGCCCGGGCGGTGGCGGAAGCAAAAACTTGGTAATGGGAAAAGTTCGGGGAGGCCATGGAGAAGGACTATCGGTCGGCCCCGAACAGATTCTGGCAAACCATCCGGCGCCTCAGGAGGGGAAAGCAGTACCCTGCCAACACTGTTTACAGTGGAGGTGGGGAGCTGTTGACTTCGACTGGGGATATTGTCGGCCGGTGGAAGGAATACTTCAAGGACCTCCTCAATCCCACTGATACGCCTTCCGTTGAGGAAGCAGAGGCTGGGGATCCAGAGGCTGACTCATCCTTCACTCGAGCTGAAGTCACTGAAGTAGTTCGGAAGCTCCTCGATGGCAAGGCCCCGGGGGTGGATGAGATCCGCCCTGAGTACCTCAAGTCCCTGGATGTTGTAGGGCTATCTTGGTTGACACGCCTCTGCAGCATTGCATGGCAGTCGGGGACAGTGCCTCTGGATTGGCAGACCGGGGTGGTGGTCCCTCTATTTAAGAAGGGGGACCGAAGGGTGTGCTCCAACTATATGGGGATCACACTTCTCAGCCTCCCGAGTAAAGTCTATTCCAGGGTGCTGGATGAGAATCCGGCCGATAGTTGAACCTCGGATCCAGGAGGAACAATGCGGTTTTTGTCCTGGTCGTGGAACACTGGACCAGCTCTATACCCTCCGCAGGGTGCTTGAGGGTGCATGGGAGTTTGCCCAACCTGTTCACATGTGTTTTGTGGATTTGGAGAAGGCATTCGACCGCGTCCCTCGTGGCATTCTGTGGGAGGTGCTTCGGGACTATGGAGTCCGGGGCCTCTACTAAGGGCCGTGCGGTCTCTGTATGGCCGGAGCAGAAGCCTGGTTCGCATTGCTGGCAGTAAGTCAGACCTGTTCCCGGTGCATGTTGGACTCCGACAGGGCTGCCCTCTGTCACCGGTTCTGTTCATTATCTTTATGGACAGAATTTCTAGGCGCAGCCAGGGGCCGGAGGGAGTTCGGTTTGGGGACCACAGGATCTGATCTCTGCTTTTTGCAGATGATGTTGTCTTGTTGGCTCCTTTGAACCAGGACCTTCAGCATGCACTGGGGCGGTTTGCAGCAGAGTGCAAAGCGGCTGAGATGAGAATCAGCACCTCCAAGTCCGAGGCCATGGTTCTCGATTGGAAAAAATTAGCTAGCCCCCTCCGGGTTGGAGGAGAGCTCTTGCCTCAACGAGTGAGGGAAGGATGGAGCGTGAGATTGACAGACGAATCGGTGTAGCGGCAGCAGTAATGCGGTCATTGTACTGATCTGTTGTGGTGAAGAAGGAGCTGAGTCGAAAGGCAAAGCTCTCGATTTACCAGTCAATCTACGTTCCTACCCTCACCTATGGTTATGAACTCTGGGTCATGACCGAAAGAACAAGATCTCGGGTACAAGCGGCTGAAATGGGTTTCCTCCGCAGGGTGGCGGGCCGCTCCCTTAGAGATAGGGTGAGGAGCTCTGTCACCCGGGAGGAGCTCAGAGTAGAGCCACTGCACCTCGACGTCGAGAGGGGCCAACTGGGGTGGCTCGGGCATCTCTATCGGATGCCCCCTGGACGCCTTCCTTCGAAGGTGTTCCGGGCAAGCCCCATCGGGAGGAGGCCTCGGGGGAGACCCAGGACACGCTGGAGGGACTATGTCTCTCGGCTGGCCTGGGAACACCTTGGAATCCCCTCGGAAGAACTGGAGGAAGTGTCCAGGGAGAGGGAAGTCTGGGCATCCCTGCTTTGACTGCTGCCCCCGCGACCTGGTCCCGGATAAGCGGAAGAAGATGGATGGATGGAACTGCAGTCAGAGAAGCAGTTGCTTGCATTTATATTTTAGATCAATATCAAGTTAGCATAACTTTGTTGTTACGGGAGCTGTTTAAGGACAAGTATAAGACTTAAGCCTACAATGGCACCAATGTCAACAGCTAATCCAGCAACCCCCCACCCCACCTCACCCCACCATTCAAACGAATAAACGTTTAATTTATCGTTTACATGTTTACTGATTTAGTGAGTTCTGCCCATCCCCAATACCCACCCAAAGAACGAATATCCGAAAAGTCAAATATCTGGGACCAGCCCCAGTAATTAGACATTCTAATGCAGGGTGGGATTAGAGTGTATATTATTTCCCATTGGGAACACGTTTACAAACAAACAGACGCAGAGAAGAGAAGAGAAGAGACGCAGTCAGGCAGACAGACAGATAAATGAAAAGATGCATGACCTCTCCTGGAAGGCCTTCTGTCCCGTTTCGTCCTCCTCGGGCTCCCCGTTCTTATAGAAATGCAGCCCAAGCCCCTGAGGGTCCTTCTTATCAGAGGCCATTAGACAGAGCTCCACCACACCCTCATAAAAACGCACTGCAACACAGAAGGGATACCAGAGCCAGAGACCACTAGTTAAATGCAGCACTTCAAATTACTCCAAAATTCAAATTTATTTGAAATTAAAATTAGACTTTTGGCTTTAATGAAAGGCATTGACTATCAAACCTCGTTTTTGCAGGGACTAAGGCACTGCTCACCACTGCCAATAATCTTGAAAGCAATAATCTTTTGCTTTCATACTTGCTTTTGCAGGAGAGGGCTAGCACCGTCATTTCCCTTAGCTAAGCTAGCCCAGCTCACTTGCATATCTCTTGTCGGTTTCCCCCTTACAAGCCAATGTTTCCAGGATGAAAAAGATTTGCTTAACCCAGGACTAACAGAGAGTAAATTAATAGTCATGAGGTCAGTTTCACAAACACAGACAAGTATTTGACATTAATGTGTCTTTGTTCCCCGCCACAAAATGTGAAATTGTGTCAAAATGAACAATTTCTCGGTGTGACCTTGAGAATGGCGCGAAGGTCACCGAAATGGACTCACCGCTTGGGAGTTGCGCGCCTCTCTGGCATAGCAGCAGAGCGGTAGAGACAAAACAGGCACTCAACTAAGTTAGCCTGCAAATAAAACAGCTGCAACTGCTCCTAATTTAATGACTAATGTTACTGCAACAATCCTGGTGAGGTAAGATGTTATGACAGCAGTTTAGCAAGAAAATACGTGTGAATTCTGCCGAAAAACGAAGCATCTGGCTGCAAACAAACAGGCGCTGAAATGCTACATTTACTATAATAAGATTAATGGTAGTCCGTTAGACGTTAGGAGGGCATTTAATTTATACCACATATACAATTGAACATTATGCAATTCAGGGTTCCCACTGAAAATTGAAAACTAAATTCCAGGACTTTTCCAGGATCTTCCAGGATAAAAATCATCCAATTTCCAGGACTTTGAACGGAATTTCTGAAACAATTTTCTCATACAAACTAATCTTTCTGGCCTCCTCCACCCCTTACAGCCAGCCGATTCCACCCACTTTATTATACTATACAGTCTACCTGTGTTAGATAACAACATTAAAGTGTCAGGTAAAATACCAACTACAAAAATTCAGCAAAATTATTGTGCACACTGCTAGGCTATAGATTCTAATTCCATCTTCAGGATGAAAACTTTGCCAATCATGTCCCTTTTGCTTCTTTTCTTTTTTGTTTAAATCGCTCACCTCAGAAAAGCCTGAGAAGTTCAGGCAAGCTAAAAATCAATGACGCCTCGCCTGATATAATATATATGAAGATATAATATGTACCACCACCACCAGTACAGTGGGATGACAAACAGCCACTGTGTTGCCTATAGATGTGTGAAAATTAGCTCTGGAGGCAAGGGACGCCAAACCCTTTCAGCATTCCAGCTTTTCTAAACTACATATTACACTAAACCAAAGACCCAAACAAGGTTACATGTACAAGTATGGAAAGAACTGCACTGCATAGGAGAGTCCACTGCATAATGTAATACAAAGACTAGAAACTGGAAGGCTGCCATAGCCATGCGATAGGTGCAGACATGACACTGTAGAATATTGAGCACAACCAACATCCATGCAACACTGAATTCAAGGACTTTCAATGACTTTTTTTTAATCTGATAATCCTAATTCCAGGACCACCTGATTTGTGGCAGTATTTCAGGACTTTTCCATGACTTTCCAGGATCACTTTTTTTCCCAGGACTTTCCAGAATTTAAGGACCGTGGGAACCCTGGTAATTACTGTTGGTTAGTTTTCACTCCCCTCTGAATCGGACTCCATTGCTTCATTTCAAGATGCTTTCACGCCGGACGCGAAACAAATTTTTCACACGACAGATTACATTCAAAGTCAATGCAAAGACGCAAATACGTGCAAGATTCGCGTCTTTGCATTGACTTTGAATGTAATCTGTCGTGCGAAAAATTTGTTTCACGTCCAGTGTGAAAGCAGTTTCATTCGCACTGCTCACTTTCTCACCGCACACATCAGGGGGGGAGGGGAGCCTCAGAGGTCAGGCAGGGGGAAGAGGGTGGGACTTTGGAAGGAGGCGGAGTTGTTCATGTTCACATTTTTACTAAGTGCTGCGCTGCATGCCAGAAAGGTAAGAATTGCTTTAATCCATGTCTGTGAAACCAGCCCATGATATACTAGTCAAGTGGGATAATTGGGGGCTACAATGAACAAGGTGTGAAACGCAAACACTTGGAAAAACCCCAAGTTAAGTTAAGGCTCAGGGGTGAGTAGTCAGGTGTAAATATTGACTTCTTAGCCAAAGCCTTTGGAAAACCCAGGGTTATTACAAACAAGTGTGACAAGGCATAGAGATCGGCAAATCATTTGTCATTGTATACAGCACGTTTAACGTAATGAATAGTTGAAATATATTCAGGAAATAGCTGCCAATTTGCACAGACCGTAAAAAATTATGCAGACAACCTGAATTATTTTACTTAGCGTATCACTGGCAAAGACGATTCCTTCCACAATCGGTGCGAATTCCAGTAAGGGCCAACATGAGGGCCCAAGGTGAGAAAGTGTGTCCAGACGGACTCTACACCCTCTTACCTTGGCGATACTGCGTGCAGACCAGAGGCAGGTCGGTGTGGTGGCTGATCTGCTGATAGAGGGACAGCGACTCTTTGAGGGTGCGCTCCCTCTCCAGCTTATTCTGGATCTGCCTGGAGCTCTGCAGCAACTCGTTAGCCTGAGGGGGGACATTCTGTATGAGTGCGACTGCTAATTTAACCCTTTGTTGCAGGACTCTTTTCCTCTTTACCCATTAAGGGTGGTGAGTGGGTTTGGTTACTTAAGAAACCACTCTGCAACGAAGGGTAAATGGGATTTCGACAATGAATAGCTTTACATCCCGTGTCAGGCAACAGGAACTCTGTGCTCATACCAGTGGCAGGAAAACCAGGAGTATTCTTGGATAGGACGGCTTGCTCATATCAATGTAATACAATGCTATTGTTCTTATATGCTAGGTTAGGCCATTTTATGATGCGCTATATGGGTGTCTCAAAATAAAATAATTGTCCGCGCCTCATTTCATCAAAATCAGTCAAGTGTAAACAAGACGTTACGTCATTAGCGGAGCAACCGCGGGGGGCCAGGGGGCTGCCGCTCCAGGGCCCACGGCCAGTGGGGGCCCCCCACGGAGCCCCTGCAGCCTCTCTCTGCTACATTCTCATTACAGTCAGATAAAAAACACGAATCACAAACATTGCTGATGCTCCCGCCATTATCCCCACATCCACAAAGGTGTTCCAGTGATGTTCTTTAAATAAACCTCCATTTCGTTAATCTAATCTCTATCATGGATTTCTTTTTTCAACAATCATTCATCACTATTATATCAAGTTTTCATGCTTAATATTCCCACGTTTTAAAGACTATTACTGAAATCAACTATTTTCTTATTTTATTTGAAATTTTTCTATCATACCGATTTGCAAATTGTCTAGATGATTGCTGGGTGATGTGTTCCCCGTAATTGATTTGAACATGTGATCAAGTTAATGTCTGTAGCGTCCTATAGTTCTAGTGCAAAATATGAACATCATCAAATTTGCAAACTCAGGACCAGTTATTATCCCCCGCCAACACGAAGTGGGAGGGGGATATAGGTTTGACCTCCGTCCGTCCGTCCGTGCGTCCGTCCGTCCGAGATAAAGGGGACAGCTTTACTCAGAAACTACTACAGATACAGTAACCAAATTTGGTGTGTAGCTTCAGATCATAAAGGCCTTGATTGAGTTCGAAAATGAGAAGCGCACGATTGGCGGGGGATGTTGCAGACCATGTCGACTTGTTCTTCCTGCATTTGCTATTGTTAACTAATGTACCCTTTCTGTAAAGTATTACCCATTACACTGTGCTACAGCAGACCTTGGAGCAGATGCTGTCCTCACTGCTGTACAGCATAGGGCAGATCTCTCGCAGGTGGTTGCTGATGGCGTCCACTGAGGCGCTGTCCTTGATGTATACGTTAATGAGGGCGGTGATGAGCGCGCCCGTCAGCTCCCGCCCGTGGATCACCACGTCCTTAAAGCTGCTGCCCTTCACCTGCTCCTGAAACTCCTGAGAGAGAAGAGGGAGGGAGCGATAATCGGGTCAGAGAAGCAGGATACAAGCCACAGCAGGGAAAACATCCCATGTATCTTAACTGACTCAAGTTAAAATGTTTATCTTTTAGGCAGTAACACAAATTAGCAACTACGCAGATGAGGCACCAGTACATTACCAGAACTCGAAAATAGTGAAGTATAAAATACAGAATAAAATTAGCATGCTAAAGACACAGACAGTCACTGTGCCGGAAAGTTAGGAAAACTATAAAAGGCTCCAAAAAGGAAACAAGAACATCAGATGTAATATCATCACCAATACCACATAATCAAAGTGCAAGATCTGTGTCAGAAAACAGGATAGCAGGGCCTGTCAGTTAGATTCAGCGTAACTCCCAAGCGCGCAGAGCACTATGGGTAAACAGACGTACCTTCGGCAGCTCAGCCAGAATGAGGCTGAATTGATGGTCGCAGAGCAGCTTCCAAAGAGCCAGGGTCTGATAGGAGCGATGAACCAACTGCTGAATCCCCTGCAGAGAAACTTTCTCATACGCCTGAGCCTCCGCTGTGGAGAGAGAGAGAGAGAGAGAGAGAGAGAGAGAGAGAGAGAGAGAGAGAGAGAGAGAGAGAGAGAGAGAGAGAGAGAGAGAGAGAGAGCGCGCGCGCGCGAGTCAAGGGAAAGATACTATACACACACACACACACACACACACACACACACACACACACACACACACACACACACACCCAGGATTTCTCTCACACACACCCACCCTAACATATACTCTCGGACATGCACGCACGCACACTCCCTCTCACACACACAAACACACGCAGGCTCTCTAACACACACACACGCGCGCGCACACACACGCATGGGCGCGCGCACACACAGACTCACTGTGGTACTTTCTCTGCAGCTCCTGCTGGACCTGCTGAGAGCTGCCCCGCTCTGGCCGCATGAATCCCAGCAGCCTTTGCTGCAGGTTCCCAGGGGAGGCAAAGCTGTGGGACAGAGTAATAAAGATACAATGCAGAAAAGTTATTTCATTCATTCAGCTGCATTCAGTTATTTCCAGCTCTACTATCATTTATGAGACCGGTTTAAAAGGACAATAGAGATCTGCACTGTGCCCAAAACCTCAAAAACAAAACTAGGAATTAAAGGACCTGTGCCACGGTTTCTGCACACACTCACAACTTGCAGTTGCAGTTGAGTACCATTAATATTGTATTACTGTTGGGCCAATAAACACGTCATGAGATAACCTTGGCAGTAGTGCAGAGATCAGTGGAGCTGGGAATAACCCCATAAGGGATAGAAATCACAGCAGCTCAACACAGTAAAGGCAGAGAAAAATTCCCACCTGCCTGAGCCCAGAGAGGTGGGGCTGAACTGGGAGTTCTTATCTAGGAAGTCCTTCAGCCCTTTCAGCTCCAGAAGCACAGCCTGCAGGTCGGCCGAGCTCACCGTGCTCTCCATCTGAGGAAATACTCCAGCACATCACCCCATGCTTAAAGAGCTCGCTTTTAACTCAAGCTGACATCAGCCAACAATGTTTCTACGGATGTGCCACATACATATGGAACCGCAAATAAATATGATATTGGTGTGAGAGAAATAAATGTGATGAACATGATGCGCAGGACAGCATGCGGTAATTGACAAGTAAATGGTAGAGTACGGTCATGGCAGAAGATGCGCTGCCCGACTTCTGTCACAGAATAAGAAAAATCACAATTAACAATTTGGAAGAAAACTCTGGCCATAGTTGAATGGTACTCTTTCAAATGACTAACAATAGTCAGGTTAGATCAAAACTACTTGCTGGATGGCAGAACAAATGAGAAATAAGAGCCCTCAAGAGACTGCATATCCTCCCCAACCCCCATATGAATTTGAAATTCGATAGCAAATGGCAGTACTCGAGCACATTTGATTGGTCTTTCACACAGCCAAAATAATCTTGTTAAGATTCATGATGGTACATTATAGCTCAGTAGAAGGGATGGTGAAATCTGATTGGCTTATGGTGGCCACCTTGCTTGCAAAATAACCTTGTGCTTATAGGTATCCATATCTCTTGACTGACATGCAGCATGCAAAATTTCAAGTTGATCGAGAAATTGGTTTCAAAGTTAAGACTTAACTGAAGCTCCAGCTATGGACAGATTCATACCAAATTTGGTTGGCTTCAGTTTAATTGCCTGTCGATGACAAATCTGACTCTGGATTCAGAATAGACTTTAGTAAGAGACAGCAGCTGGATTGCCTTATTGTGGCAAAATCTTTTAAAAAAGCAATTTTGTGTTTAAAAGATCTTGTGAAGATGATGTTGAATAGCAAATTTCATGTAAATTGGTCACATCATGCAGGAGGACAAAGTTAAAAGGTTTAATGAAAAAATTAAAAATGGCAGAAAATGAACACATATTTACAGATTAAAGGATAGATTCACCTGGACCCGCAAAATCCCCCCCCCAAAAAAAAAAAAAAAATTGTTTTTGAGACCTAAGATTCAAATGTAAGAGGCCAAAATGTAGCTTTTTTATAGCGCAACCTAGCAGTTAATCAATACAAACATTCCAGTGTGGCAAAAGTCACCAATCCAGTACTGGTTTGTTGCTAGTGGAAAGTTTCGTGAAAGAATGCTAAACAGTTCTTGAGTTATGGTCCAGAAACAAAAATCATTTTAGACAGACCGACATAACACAACCGATATGCTAATAGCTATATCCTCCCATATTACACACCAATAGTTTGAATGCCACCTACCACATTGATAACCTGACTTCCTTTACTGACCGTCTTCTCCAGAGCTAAACTCCCATCCAGAATGTTCCTATGAAAGGACAAACAGAAACACACTCATTTTCAAGTTTACTCCAAATAAGGGGCCTCGAAGTAGATATTTCTGTATTGCTTCTCTGGATATCCAATCATTAAAAATTACTGATATTAAAAATGACCTTGATATCATTCAAAAAGGTAAAATACTAGTAAAGCTATAGTATGACAATTATTATTAATGAACTAACATTCACTCTAATAAGTAGTAAGAAAGTGAGAAATTGAAACATGATGAAACTCCTTTACTACTTTTTTGCTATGGTAAAGTATTTTAAATGGTCATGAATGTTTACCACTGTGATGTTAGAAAATATAGGTCTTCGAATATTTTGGCCGAAATGCTAATCCATAGCAGGTAATTACAGTCTGAATGCACTGCATGTCTGTAATATATCAGGAAATCATCCTTTTGTAAAACTCTATACAGGGCTCTCACCGTTTTTTTGAGTTAAAGCTCAGTGACTCCTGTGACTTTTTTTGCAGGGGTCAACCCTCTGGACTCAGGGGTCATAAATAATTTTTTACAACTTTTCAGGGGTCAGATATGGACGCACTTCGCCCGCTTTCTTCATAATGATTTCCTCACTTCTATTGCAGTTTGCCTTGCCTTTGCATACTTTGCTTTTTCAATTAACCTGAGTACAGTTTTAAGATCTATTCAAGAGTGTGACAGACCGCTCCGTTTCACACTATAGCGGTAAAACTGAGCTATTGAAGCTGGACTTGAGTTTAGCATTGGTTTGCTTTAAGATGTAAATAACTCCGGTAACTAACCATTTCCAGTGTTGAGTTTAAATTGTCGTTATGTTGAATTTTGGCACTTACTTCTCCTGTCCCACACTGAATCTTTGGATTACTGGGTGATCAGGCAAGTATTAAGCTTACTCAGTAGGCTCACAAGATGAGGTTGCCAAGAACACTGAACAACGAAGAGAGTGGAAACCCACATTCAAGTCCACATAGCTGAGTTGCATAATTAGATCATGAAAAAAGTATGTACACAGCCATTCAGAAAATATTGTACTCTATCATTGATGGTTGTATATTCCATTCAGTATGAATAGATCATATTCTGAATTTATCAATTAAAAAATAGGAGAAATGAGATACGGGTCTCTGGGTTTTATGGCCTGTGTCCACAGGAAGCTAGAAGGGTCTTATTTCTATACAAATTCTATAAAGTTCAGCGTCCGTGCTCAGTGTTCTCGATGTAAAAAAATGCAGTTAACTTTCAGCTATTTTTTCCCCCCACTCCGCTCACGGCGCTTTTTGGAACAGCACTGACCTCGTCAGTCACTTCTCTCTTACCGGCAAATCAAAATCAGGAAGAGGGAGGGCCTCACAATATCAACAGCTATGGTGTTTCAAATCAATTAGCAACAGTTTAGTTTGCCAAATAGTCTCTGTTTTGGGAACTCTAGGTTCGCCGACAAGTTAGTTGGTTGGTATTAATGTTTTCTAAAACAAAGTTTACTACTACAGCCCAATAGGTAGCGAGGTACACTGTTATTGTGTTATTGTACACTCATTTATTTATTTATTTTAACTGGAGTAGCTAGCCAGCCTCTGATGCAGATGTCTTATGTGGTTCGCTTCCCTTCCAGGCTCCCACAACTGCATGTGCAAATACAATTAGCTAGCTCAAGAAATTTCAGAGCTTCTCAATGCCAGAATAGAAAAATAGTTTCCAGTTCGAGGACATCGTTGTGTGATTGAAGCAAACCACATCAGACGTCTGCAATGGACGCTAGGTTGGTAGTTACGTTTCCCGAAGGATAGTTGCGAGCAACACGGCTACATGGGTCGAACCACAGAGATATAAGAAAACTAGAGTGGACGACGTGTGGGCGGGACCAAAGCGGAAACGGCAGAATAGCTACGCCATCCTGTGTATGTATAAATGTCCAGTGAGTGAGTTATATGTAAACAGTAGGCTAAACATGGGTGTCGATAACTTAGCGACTTGTTTTCCGTGTTCTTTTAATCTTTTCGTACTTAAAATGGACACAAATAAGGAATTATAATCAAATTACAAAATTTATTAAAAAAAAATAGTTTTTTTAAAACCGGTGTATACAATTTTTATTTAATCGGAAGACATTATAGAGAAATCGGAACTTCAGCTGTTGTCCCGTATGAGCGAGTTTTCGTAATTTTCGAGCTAGGTTTAGGCCAGTTATACTGCATTTTCCATCGAACGCCTGCCCCGTTATACATACACAACATGGCGGCGGCGTGCTGCCACGGAAACGACGGGATTGTCCACTCTAGTTTTCTTATATCTCTGTTGGTCGAACCATATGCGACTGTATACAGTTCTAGTTACGGTTTTAGAAAATTAACATTCATTGGCTCAGTTGCCGACTACACGCGATGTCGCATTACCACACCTTTCTAAAGCAGCGTAACGTCTTTGAGACTTGATATTTGCAACGACGGATTGCTGAAGTGCCAAGAAAATGATTCTCCAAACTTGGCCACACTAAAGGCTAGAGGGGAGCGCCCGCTGAAAATGAGGTTATGGGCGCTTCCAGCTAAAATTAAAAAAAAAAAAAAAAAAAAAAGACGCTGAGAAAGTTTCTCGGCACACAGGCTCTTAAGCTACCAAATGGCGATTTCAGAATAGAAGAAGCTGGAGAAGGCAAGACAACTATGAAGACAACATGTGTAGAAATTACTAAAGTGGGAATTTAATTACTAGACTTCATACAGACCAGTGATGAGAGTGGGCGGGGAGTGGAAGCTGGGGAGGTTCATGATTGACTGAAGTATCACAACTTGGCTCTGAACATAACCATTTGCAGATCATACTGAATTATGATGTCAGAATTGAAAGACGCTGCAGAGGATGACTATGCTGCAAGAATTAACTTTCATTTCAGCCCGTGGAATCGGGTTATATATCGACAGCCCTGTTTAGCCAAACGTTTTTCCCCAACTCTGGCTGGTCAAACAATTTTGTGCATCATTTCCTGATCGCCAGGCAGTATACACTGGAAATGGTCATAAAACTTCGCTGTGCATCATTTATTCAAGACGAGGACTCAAAGTTTCATAAATATTCGTGCGTCGTTCTGACTCTCGCAATTTTCCATTGTTCATCAAATCTTGATTCAGTGCGTATTTGAGCCCTGCTACATAAAATTGCCCCCTGACAAAGTCAAAATTTCCCAGCAGTTAGCATTGCTTTCAGCTGGAGTCTTACCCGAGAATGCGAGTGAAGTACACGCAGATGCCATTATGCTTCCCAGAGAACACCACCTCAGGCCCGGAGGACATCGCTGCCACAGGACCCCCACTGGGGGGCAGGGAAGAAGGATGGACATAGGGTGTGGACATACTCTGAGGCATAACACCTGCATGAAAGAAGAAATATACCTTCAAAATTTATGCTTGTATAATGAAGCTAGCTACTTCAGTGTTTTGATGCAAATTTCAAATATTGATGAGCGGGATACGGGTGGTGAAGATGAGGACATTACCTGGCATGGGTGAGCCTAAGAAACTAGCACTGGGGAGGGGACTGCCAACAGGCATCGGGGATCCTGCAATTCACAAGAAGATGCAGTGTCACTGAAACAAAGGAGCCAGAGCGCTAATAGCTCCCCCAATGCATATTTCCCGGCCGATCACAAACCTGAGGCAGTGAATAAGAGGGGGGGTGAGCACTTCAGTGAAGGAGTGGGTTGAGAACAGGTGAGTGAGTGAGTGAAGGACAAGCCAGGTCCGTGAGGAGCTTTGAATCTAAAAATAACCGTTGAGTAGTCGATGACTCAGTGATGAAGTAGAGAGGCACTCTAAAGCCTAACGTCGACTGAAGGCGCGAGACGCGCGTCAGATTTTTTTACGTTTTGCCACTGCTCGATTTCGGAAGCGTCAACACAATAAAAGCACATTCATCTTTTCGATTATTCAGCTGTTTTACCTCGTCATGGTTAGTCACACATATTTAGCGGAAACCTCACATGCAATTGTCAACCTGCTTTTTAACCAAGTTGCAGTTTTGAAAGGAAATCCGTTATTTTGCGGGAATTTAAGTTATCAAGCGATCTACAGTTAGACAGTGCCTAAAGCAAAGTACGCTGGTAAGAACTTCACACTGCTAAGTTAGCTAATTTGCAGCAGGTTAAAGTAAAATGAATCATAAATTGAATTTTCTAGACAGCCAAATTTAGGAGGAAAATTATGCCAGTATATAACGTATAGTGCATTGCAACCTGACCGGAGCAATTAGCCATCTCTTAAAAGAAGCTGTATCAATAGGTTTTTTCAAAGACGTTGTCTTATTTTATATTTTGAGTGACACACCCATGGCTTGCTTCTCGATCCTGTTGTCATCCGCTAATATTGATGCAACTGACGCTTCCAGCGGGCGTTTAGAAGAGTTTGGAGTTTGATGCAACACTTCGCTTCGCGGCCAGTGGGAGTTGGGCTCAAGTGTGCAGACCTCAGCCAAGGCCAAAGATTTGCAGTACTATCATGCGCTAATCGGCAATCTGTATTTCTACAATCGGGCATCTCTGTCACTATTGAACTTTACCGCCATCTACTGGATTAAACGATGTATGGCATTGATTCCGCCTTGGCGTCCAAACGCAGTACCTGGCAAAGTCAACTAAAGTGAAACTTTGCATATCCACGCCATGATTTGGATCCACTCATATTAAAAGGGTTCACCCTTGGCCTACATCACACCCTTCCACCATGTGTCATGAAAACTGGGCCAGCAGTTTCTCTGTAAACTTGCTAATAATACAACAAACCAACAAATACAACCGATAAAAAAACAATTTATAATTCTTGAATCATTACCTGCCTATTGAATTGCAAAATCCTTCTCAATTCATCACTAATTTTACTATCAGCTGTAGAACATCCATAAGCCTTTACATAAATGTATCTTGTCCCAGAAACAAGTAATATAAATCATGTAAAAGCCAGAAAAAAAGCATTGTTATGCGTTTTTAGAGCAGATGCAGTTACATGAAATTGAGCCTCATCAATATAAAGGATGATTCAGTGTATCACTCACCTGGGACCGGTGAGCCCAGGAGGAGACCCAGATTGCTGGGTGCTGAGAGGGCAGAGGGGAAGCGCATTTGGGCCTCTCCTCCATACCTATCACACATACACAGAGCTCAAAGGTCACAGGAAGTACACACTTTCAGAAAATTAGCACAGGATTTTTTTTAAGAGTTAAACAAAGTGAAGGCAGATGGAAAATCAAATGTAGAACAGATGTTCGCAACCCTGAATATCATGCATGTTCAAATGTCCACATGTGGAAAATCATGTTAACAAACAAGAAATACTACAGTGAAAGCAATGATTGTGCCCTTACACCAACTCTACATCAATGACAATGCAAATTACTGCCCTCAATATTTGGGGAAAAAAAACCTTTAAAGCCTTTTTATCATCCGTAGTGCTGTGGTGTGCTGTTCCAGGACAGTCCTGTGATTTTCCAGGCAAAACCTTATTAAGCACACCACAGCCTCTGAAGTCTCCAAAGCCCAGTATTGTGCAGTGCACTGACCTGAAGAAGGCCCGGGTGGCCCAAATGGAGACCTCTCTATCGCAGGCTGCGCTAGAGCAGGCCAGGATCAGAGCTGTGGCACAAGCCTGGTCTTCCTAAAGCCGGGGAGAGCGGGGGGGGGGTTGTCAACACTAGAGCACACGCAACAAGTGACACTGTGAACACTCCCTCACTTGAGAAGTGAGATTAATCAGCATATCTTGGACGTCACTTGACCTCAGACAAGTAACCGTGAACAGGCAGTTCCAAATCTCACTGGTTATTCACAAACTCAGAATACCATGCACAAGTACTAGGAAACCTCTCTTCAACTTCCTAATAGCTCGAGTTCCCAGCCACAGTACCCAGTGACCTTTAACCCGGATCAACCCGAGAGAGCAGTCAATAGACGAGCATGATTACTCACCCTGTGCAGCTTGAAGAACCGCTCGACCTCATCACCCTCTCCACCACCACTGCTGACCAGCAGGAGGCGCAACTGATCCACTGGTCGCAGCTTATGAAAAATGAGACTCCCCTAAGAAGTGCAGAGAAATTCACAAAAACAAACCGGAAAGTGTGAATAAGAACTGACCACCCTTGTTCCTATAGATCTACCAAGCAGCAGGAAATCACATATCGCTCAACTGTAAGCCATCTTGTTTGGTAGCAAATTAGCAGTCAGTTGTGCTAAACTTGAGTTAAAACAAGTATTTGACACTAACGTGTCTTTGTCCCCCGCCACAAAATGTGAAATCGTGTGAAAATGCACAATTTCTCGGTGTGACCTTGAGGATGGCACGAAGGTCACCGAAATGGACTGGCGCTGGGGTATCACCCTAATACATGTTGACATAAGATTTGAAGTAAATCCGTCGATTCGTTCTTGAGATATCTCGCTGACAAGGCCAAAAGTGTGAAAATCGACAATCTCTCGGTGTGACCTTGAGAATGGTGCGAAGGTCACCAAAATCGACTGGCGCCGGGGCATCACCATCATACATGTTGACATCAAATTTGAAGAAAATCTGACAATTCGTTCTTGAGATATCGCGCTGACAAGGATTCGGGACGTACGGACGGTCGTGAATACTATGTCCCCCGCTAATGAATGTTGCCACCAAATATGAAATCAATCCGAGGCTTACTTCTTGAGATATCGCGCAGACAAGCATTTCAGTGTCAGAATCTATCATACCTCGGTGTGACCTTGAAAATGTCGCGAAGGTCACCAAATTCGACTGGCACCGGGACATTACCCTAATACATGTTGACACCAAATTTGAAAAAAATCCGATGCTTACTTCTTGAGATATCGCGCAGACAAGCATTTCAGTGTCAGAATCTATCATACCTCGGTGTGACCTTGAAAATGTCGCGAAGGTCACCAAATTCGACTGGCGCCGGGACATTACCCTAATACATGTTGACACCAAATTTGAAAAGAATCCGAGGCTTCCTTCTTGAGATATCGCGCAGACAAGCATTTCAGTGTCAGAATCTATCATACCTCGGTGTGACCTTGAAAATGTCGCGAAGGTCACCAAATTCAACTGGCGCCGGGACATTACCCTAATACATGTTAACACCAAATTTGAAAAGAATCAGAGGCTTCCTTCTTGAGATATCGCGCAGACAAGCATTTCAGTGTCAGAATCTATCATACCTCGGTGTGACCTTGAAAATGTCGCGAAGGTCACCAAATTCGACTGGCGCCGGGACATTACCCTAATACATGTTGACACCAAATTTGAAAAAAATCCGATGCTTACGTCTTGAGATATCGCGCAGACAAGCATTTCAGTGTCAGAATCTATCATACCTCGGTGTGACCTTGAAAATGTCGCGAAGGTCACCAAATTCGACTGGCGCCGGGACATTACCCTAATACATGTTGACACCAAATTGGAAAAAAATCCGATGCTTACTTCTTGAGATATCGCGCAGACAAACATTTCAGTGTCAGAATCTATCATACCTCGGTGTGACCTTGAAAATGTCGCGAAGGTCACCAAATTTGACTGGCGCCGGGAAATTACCCTAATACATGTTGACACCAAATTTGAAAAGAATCAGAGGCTTCCTTCTTGAGATATCGCGCAGACAAGCATTTCAGTGTCAGAATCTATCATACCTCGGTGTGACCTTGAAAATGTCGCGAAGGTCACCAAATTCGACTGGCGCCGGGACATTACCCTAATACATGTTGACACCAAATTGGAAAAAAATCCGATGCTTACTTCTTGAGATATCGCGCAGACAAGCATTTCAGTGTCAGAATCTATCATACCTCGGTGTGACCTAGAAAATGTCGCGAAGGTCACCAAATTCGACTGGCGCCGGGACATTACCCTAATACATGTTGACACCAAATTGGAAAAAAATCCGATGCTTACTTCTTGAGATATCGCGCAGACAAACATTTCAGTGTCAGAATCTATCATACCTCGGTGTGACCTTGAAAATGTCGCGAAGGTCACCAAATTTGACTGGCGCCGGGACATTACCCTAATACATGTTGACACCAAATTTGAAAAGAATCCGAGGCTTCCTTCTTGAGATATCGCGCAGACAAGCATTTCAGTGTCAGAATCTATCATACCTCGGTGTGACCTTGAAAATGTCGCGAAGGTCACCAAATTCGACTGGCGCCGGGACATTACCCTAATACATGTTGACACCAAATTTGAAAAGAATCCGAGGCTTCATTCTTGAGATATCGCGCAGACAAGGTTTCGGGACGTACGGACGTACGTACGGACGGTCGTGAATACTATGTCCCCCGCTTCGCGCGTTCCGCGCGGTGGGGGACAATGAAAACCAGCTGGATGATTGACAGCTACACACAGGAAAGGTTACCAGAGTCATAAACTAACAAAATTTCTCAAATCCGCAAAATGCACCTTGGCAGAGAGGAGAACAAACTTCTGTGGAGGGATGTTGTGCTGCTGGACGACCACAGGGGAGTCCGTCAGGGGAATCAGATCTCTGTTCAGGGGGGTGGAGATTTTGGAAGCCCTCGCCTCCTCAATGGCACAGAGACACCAGGAGTGGCCATCGATGTTCAACGTCATCTACAGAAAACGCACAAATCAAGTATAATGGGGCAATCTTTAAGGACCCTTTCATGCATGCAAGCTCAAAGAGTAGATTGAACTTATGAATCACAGTGAAATTAAGCAATAACAGCAATACCGCAGGACATGGGACAGTGGAATAAAACATCTCATGTGATTTCACACAAGCTTGCAGGAGAAAACTTTTCCAAAATTGAAAATCATTGATCAAGTGCAACTCAGCATGGTAAATGGGTATGTTAGAAGTCTGAAGTAATACAGCAATATGGCAAATTGCACTCAGTCAGACAACAGCAAACATGAACCCTCTCAAGACCACAAATATGTGACAAGTACGTTAACAACGTTAACTAGAAAGTGCTTCTTCCTTGTGGAAACAAGTGCTCCCCCACCACGCCTCAAATCCCAAAACCCCAAAAGGCACCAGTTCAATGCACATACAAATGGTACAGAAATACTGAGTGGTTTCTGAGTTATGGCCTGGAAACACTTTGGGGTCACAAGTGCAGACCATACCAGGTACACATTTCTTTAAAACTGTGCCTTGAGTTCTGACTCACCACTAAGGTTGCACTAATAGTGAATGCAGCACCTACCTGTGTCTCCATGAGTGGTTTCTTAAAAGGAAAAGAATCGTGATTGATGCACCACAGGATGTCACTGTCTTCGGTTTCAGAAGCAGCCATCAGTAAAACCCCTTGAAGAGGGAAAACGAGGTCATAATGGGTCCTGCCTCAGGAGAGGCCCAAGTACACAGGGAACACATAAAGCACATCAAAAGAACAGGCGTAGCCGTGTTCGCCAAACAGTGCCACCTGGGGTGCACAAATAAGCAAGTATCTCAGTATCCACAAACACGGAGCCTTCCACGCACCCAGTAAACTGCAGGAGACATATTCGTGGAGGCACTCACAGGAAGAGCACACATTTAGAAGCTTTCCCCGGTCAAACAGCAAACCAAACCCAGAAAATAGAACTGCTCCTTTAGCAGAACCCAAGCTTTTAAGATCTTAAAGCACTACACTCTCAGGGCTCACTAGCGCTTACGGATGTGTAGCAGGGGGAGCAGAGGGCGTGACCCACCTTTGCTGTACAGAGCCTTGTGCACTTTGGAGGGCTTCTGCAGGGTGGAGGAGGCGGAGAATCCAGGCGGCAGGCGCACGTGCACCAGAGACAGGGTGCTGGGCCTGGCTGTGGCGTGTTTGGCGTTTGGGGTGGGAAATGGTACGGTGCTGAAGTACAAGCGAACTCCTGTGTGCCAAAAGGCAGGAGGAGAGCAGATTTAGCAGATTTAAATATATACTTGTTTTCTTACCTTTTCCATGCATTTCCCGACCTCTACTCACAGCTATACCATTACACTTCTATAGGTGATGTGCTGCATAATATTGAAATCCAGAGGCTCGTCTCATGAATGCCCTTAGTGATGCCTTAACATGATTTCTGCGCCCGTAATTACAGCTCAAGTTACAGGTCCAAATGGCCACTATATTATGACATCCACATCTACTATGTGTGCAAAATCTGAGTGTGCTCTTGTAAAAGACATTGATTTAATGCGTATTAAAAATGGAAAACATCACTGAAATGCATCAGCCGACAAGTTACGTCCCGAGAGTCACAAATTTTTAAACCAAGAAGTAAACAAATACAACAAAAACATGAAAGTTTTATTATTTTCCAGCAATGGAAAATAATCCTTTCTTCCTTCCTTGCCTGCATGAGTAACAGCCAACAGCTGACAGTCTGAAGACTCAGACTGGTCAATCACAGCGATCTGCACGATGGGCTTGAAGACAGAGCGGTCGATTGTCCTGAGAAGAAGGGGAAACTTAAAAGATTCGTTCAAGGAGTTGAAAGGTTACTGCTGCAGGCAATGGCAATAAGACACAACAGATGAAGGAGACACCTGCAGGGTGAACGACGAAGCGAATCCAACATTAGCCAGGCTTTCTTTGCATGAGCCGGCTCGAAAAACCCTGAACTCAGATGGACCTTTAATTATCACACCAGGTTAAAACGGAGCCACCACTGTGAAAATGAAGGTGGCTTTAGGTTCAACATACCTAACCCACTCCTCTTACTTCACAGTACACCCCCCAAGGGCCCCGTAATTTAAATCAGGATTACCAAATTAATTGGACAATAGCATTTTGTAAAACCTGGAACCCATCCAAATATAGAACATGGACCTTAGCAAAAAAAAAAAAAGGCTGTTCCAGGTTTAACCCACTGCAGTAATAAACTCAGTGCTTGATGAAGTTCACCTCTTGCCCTTACAACACTTCAGGCTCCCGTGGCATATCACAGCCCAAATGCATTGTGGGCAACATACCTGGCGATATTTCCTGCTGCTTGGACGATGGAATACTGAGACATGGCTGCCACTCGACTCATCCCACACCCATCTGCGCCGAGGTCATACACCTGGGACAGAAACAACCAAAGGACACCCATAATACAGCATTCATCCTGGGCCAGTTTCACAGACACTGATTATTTGTCGAAACTACAGCACTTAGCATTTCGAGTTACTCATATTTACCACACCCAACACTTTACATGCCTGCAATGCCCTCCTCATCTTCCCTCAAATATATCTCCCCTGAATTTCAGAATTTGCAGAACCGTAAATTTAAACCTAATTAAATTTTCAAAAAATGATGACTTTTTAAATTGCGCTAAATTCTAGACATTTCTGAGCAGAGTTTTGGCAAGATTTGGAGGCAATCAGAGCAGTGGTGTGCCCTGCAACCCCAGACAGACAAGACAGAGGCACGGCCAATTATAGTAGTCGGATTTCAAATGGAGATACCAAAGTTAATGTGCTCCATGGAGCCAGTTCCACTAAACAGACAGTTAGAGTATAAAAAAAACGTATACATGAAACCCCGACCCCACACAAATCAGAACATTAACTGAGGTAAGACGAACTGTTTGGGGTAAACTTTTTGCAGTGAAATAAAAAAAATAAGATACCAGTTTTGAACCCAACTTTAATGCCAAGTCTGCTTACATAATGTCAAGTTGAGCCTGACAGCGTTCTGAACCCAAAATACAAATGCAGGGATTGCGCTAGCCGCTCGCCACGTTCGCCAATGCGAACAAAATACCGTTGTGACAAAGAAATTTTGCGGTGAATAAGCCACGTTGGCGAAGGCCAAAATAAAAAAATAAAAATAAAAAAAGAAGATCTTCTAAATTTTGTCGGAAATGAAACGTATAAAAAAATCCCTGCTGTTATCACACAAAGCTAATCATCCTGAAATCTTCGCACTGCACCGTGGACTACTCCTCTAACATTCAGGTTTACAATGAGCAGCGCGCTTAGCCAATCAGACAGCTGGGAGCCAAAATTGTTCTCTTCGCAAGAACGTAGAGAACGGAGACCAACATCAACAGTATATACATCTGTTGTATTGTGAAGCCAAAAAAGCTGCTCAGCTAAATCAAGATCGTGTACAGCGAGCACCTCATGATTACTTTGGGGGAAACCCTCCCCCATCAAATAAGCCAGAAGCTTCAGCGCAATCATACAAGAGAAACAAGAAATGGCTATTCAGCCCAAATGGTTCCTGGATTTTCCATGGCTGGATCAATCCAAAAATGTCGATGGGCCACGGAACCTCTGCTGCGTTTGGTGTGAAGAAGTTGGCCAGAACAGTATATTCGCCAAGGCATTCAGAAAAGTGAAAATTTTGCGGAGCACGAGCATGTTCACGACAATGAAATTACGTGTTCTGTAACAAAACATGCTCATGTACAAGCCTGGAAGAGTTAACGAAGTAGGCTTAGTCAGTTTGCTGGAGTTTGACAGTGCATTACGTGACCTAGAACGGTGTGCACTTATTTGGGTAATTCATTCATAATAGTAACCGATCATATTTTGCTAACGAATATCTATGTGCCATTGTTTGTAAAATAACAGCTGGTGGGTGCTGTATGGAATTTAGATGATGGAGCCTGACTAAACAAAAATTAAACACAAAATAAATTTCAATTCAGACCTCCCTTTTCCGCTGCCAAATCATTAACCCTGCTTTTTTCAGCTGTTCTTTCATTTTTACGCAGCCCGTCTTTATTTCTGGTTGAAAAAATGTATAAACAAGGAAACTGTCCTGACAAGAATATGCATTTCAGCTAATGTCCTGCCAAAGTTAAAAAAAAAAATCTTGCTAATGATAAACGGTCATATATAGTTGGCTTCATTCTCATTTTCAGAATAGTGGCCGAAGCAAAGATTTTTCTTTTTTTTTTTTTTTTTGAACAAGCCACCAAAAAGCGTACAACATCGTGAATGATGCAATCACGGCTCAGATGAGGACAGTGCATCGGACCAACAATAATTGAGCTGAATTAGCCACAGTGGCTAAAAAAAACTTTTCTCCTAGTGCAACCCCTGCAAATGCCCTTGGTACTGCATAAGTGAGGAACACACGCGTGCTGACATGTAAAAAGCAACAGAACTGAGTAAATGAGAAACACCCCGCACCTGCAGGACCCCATTTTCCGAACGTGTGTAAAGGATGTTCCGGGAATGGTCGATGGCAATCTGGACAATTGGGTCTGCGTGGAAACAAGACAACAAACACTCAATAATATAAATGCAAATACTTCCAGATCTATTATCTTTAATCATGTAGAACTTCATTTAAAGGAGTCAAGGACTGTACGAATTAATGTCCATGTACCTTTAAAGGCCGAGGTTATGCAGATTTGCATTCCAATCAATCACTCCTTCAGCCAATTTCTCCAATTAAATCCATCTTCTCTCATTGAACACCTCAAGCAATGACATCCCAAAGTATAACTACAGGCTTACAATTCCATCCATCCAAAACCAACTGGGATGTACAGGGGGGGATTTAGCAGTGTAAATTATCAGAGAAGTGCAAACATTTGGAGGCTGGCACTGAGCTGCTACTAGCCAGGTGAAAGGTGGCCAAAATTCTCAGGGGCCACAGCTAGAGGCCCAACAAAGACTATTAAGATGGGGGGGCCCAGGGGGACATTCCTTCAGGGGGCTCAGAGGTCCTGGCTGGAGCCCTGGTTGGACACAGGAGGGAGTGGGACCTCACCGTCCTCAGAGAAGGAGAACTGCAGCACAGACGGGATGAGGAAGGACAGGCTGCTCTTGGAGTGGTTGATCTTGCGGCAGCGCTGGCTAAACCAGCCGGCCACCGCCTGATAAGCGATCTCATACAGGCAGCCGTCTTTCCCCGCCAGGAAGATGCGGCCCAGCTCAGTGGAGGTGATGGCCAGGAGGTAGGTGTTATCAGTGGGGATGGAGTACAGCGGGTCGGGCAGCAGCTGCATGGCCCCAGACAGGCTGTCATTCAACCCTGATGTGGGGGGGACAAGGCGTGGTCAGGCAGAGCAGGGGAATGCAAAAATCATTTAAAAAATGTGAATAAAATGAGGATTCTATGTGTACACCAACATTTTTTTTTAAATGGGAATATTGTATAGTTGAATATTTTTGGTAAGAACTGGTAAGAATTGTATTCAGCCTAAACTATTAGTGAAAAAAAATTAGCATTTAGTTTGAATAAATTTTTTCTAAACACTTCACATTTATTCAGAGCTACTTCCTACTTAAGTGAATAATTCACAAAGTAGTACTAGTTCTCTTCCGAAGTCATTTAGTACCCTAGCGGTTCAGGCCTTAAATTTTCGGCAACCCCAACCGGAGGTATAACAATTTGCTTTTGGTGTCATTTGAATCGTTGGAATGTCTACTTTTCAGAAATGGATGGTGTGGTGGCATAACTTGTGAACATCATGGAGAATTAACCGCTTATTTGCCACAACACATGGAAAAATTGTGACTCCTGAAATGTTCAATTTTAATGAAATAAGCACAATGAACATGAATTTCGATTGATGAAATCCAATTGTTTTGATAGAATGGTCACTTATCTGCACTAATATCATCATTTTGGGGCTCTAAATGGGTTAGCAGGTCATAGAAGGCCATATATTTGGCATATTTTTGCCTTTTCTTCTTCAGAATAACCATATTTTTCTTGCAATATGGACAAGAATTGGTTTAAAACGACAAAATTGTTCTGATATGAATCATTTGGACATCTGCATTGCAAAAATATATGATGTGGTTAAAGGAACACCATGGCAAATTAACCCCTTCAGCAACCACACCATCCATTTCTGAAAAGTAGACATTTCAATGATTCAAATGACACAAAGATCAAATTGTTATACCTCTGGTAGGGGTCACTCCTAAACTTAGGCCTTTTTTCAGCCTAAGCCATTGGCCTATAAAATGACGAGCATTCATCAGGCGGAATTGTGTGCTGTCAGGTGTGAAAGACAGCTGGAGGCAAACACAAAACTATTCTCGAGTTATATTTACTCTAATGGTATATCGAGTTTATATAACGTATACACCCCTTTCAATTTTATCATTTTTTGCAAAAAGTTTAATGCATGATCGGAAACATAACAAAATTGATAGTTAACATGTCTTTGCCCTCAGGATACATATGAAAAAGACCATTCAGAACTCTCTACATACAGAATGAGTTCTGAGCCAACTTGACTATTTTTCTTATAGATACACTTTTTAAATCTTTTTTAAATATGCGTTATTCTGATATTACCTATGAAATTTAAATGAAGCCCATAACATCAATTACTGTTCTTGAACTAGAATGTCTGAATGAAGCTTGAAAAAAATACTGTGTGGCTCAGACACACAAAAACACGTCTCTATACTCATTACATCGTTAAGCATTTAGGCACTGAGTCAAGCAAGTGAAATTTTTCCCAATTCCTTCATTATGCAAGTTTTCAACAACGCAATTCTATGGGGCCTTTGTAGCCTTATAGCAGATGTCTCCATATTTTCAGACATTTACTGTAATATACTTGCGGGATTTCAAGCCCACACAAAGTATTTTTAGTCCCCACAGGGATAGATAAACAAGCACATGGGCTTACACAAACACAAGAGTAAGCATAGCATGATAACATTAATGCAAGATCATGAATCTGTGCCGGCTGCACTCATTTAAGGGCTCATAAACAGCAGCAGTTTCCCGCAGTGTTCAGTAACAGCTGTGTGATATTACCTGTCTGTGTCTTAGAGAAGCTCAGCCCCAGGATCACCACGTCCACAGGGGTGGCCAAGACCAGCAGGAAGTGAATGTGCGGCTGGAAGATTCCTGCAGGCCCATGAAAGGATTATAGGAGAGATGTGACATGAGAACAAAGGAGAGGACTTGTGCAGAAACAATCACACAGTGGAGTATTCCAACAAAAACCCAGAGGGTGCCATTTTGGAGAAATGGAAACCAACTTGCATGCTGTCGCTGCAGTCAAGGAAGGAGGATTATTTTTGCCTTCATGCAGTAATGACAAGTTACTATATTTGAATCCGCTCCCTTGATCTCAGATATACAGCATATTAATGAAACCACATTTTAAACAAGGCTACTCGCATTTTGTAGTTACACACAATTTTCTGCTACCATGAGTTGACAAATCAGTGTACTAATTTGCCATAATAGAGTGAGGGCCACAGTGATGTTTCCTGACTCACCTGCTTTAGGTTTCACGAGCCCCACAGACAGGATAGTTTCACTGAGTCCATCAAAATAGGCCACATCCCCACTGCAACAGATGGTAGCATTATGACCTTTTCTTCTACAGTGTTTATCCTTAGAATCTAATGCATTGTCACGCACTTAAGCTACAGGCCCACTGCACTCACCCATCCTCATAATTCCACATGAAGAAGTCATTGTCGATGGTAAGCCACGCCCGACTGATCTCGGGGAAAACTCCCATCATGCAGTTGCACTGCATATCTATCGGAAAGTAAAAGTGCCATAACCCACCTTGGAAGCAGAGGACAAAAAGTCTGCAATTTAAGCATCGCACCACACTTGTTGACACCCCAGCAGAGTGAAGGTCTATTCGGATCAAGCCGAATGCGAATAAACAAAACAAAATTCTAAAATTTGCAAAAAAAATATGCAGTTGTGGGGAAAAAAATCCAACCTGTCATGTATTGTCTCATGTCATTTTCTCCTTATTCTTGCTCTAGCTGTGGCGGAAAGATTTTCAAAAAGAAAAAAAAAGCTGTGCAGAAAAGAAGGATGAGCCAGATAGCTATGCTGAGTTACCTCTGGCTATCCGGCATTTATATATTTTTGTTATTTGGCTTTACAATTTATATTTCTTAAACATATCACTGCCATACTCATTCAGGTGGATATGCACACTGCAGCTATAGCGAGCCATTTATTGTACCCTCAATAAACATTACCTACCAACGTTAGCCAACTAACATTCCCTGGCTGGCTCTGATTATGAATAGAATTTTTCATTTGAATATTGAGCATTCTCCTGAGATGATTTTCCTCACTGCAAAATATCCCAAATTATCTAGTCCAACACATAAAATGCCAGGCTGATGAGCTCCTCTAGAACACAACAGGCACAAACCAAGTCCAACAAACCTAGATCACGATCAGTTCACATTGAACTTTCAAGGTCTATTTGTGTGCACTGTAGATTTATAATAGGATGGTTTAGGGATCATAGATAAACTCAATGCATTCCATAGCTAGGCTAGCTATTTCTTGCAGTTCATTACATGGAATAAAGAAATCATTTTGCAATATTAACATGGTTAATCAAAGTCATTACAAGTATTTAAAAAGTTTAAAAGCATTACTGAGTTATTTCCGTGAGCGCAGTGCTACGACAATCTGTCATTCAGAATAAACTTCCGCAGTGCTCACATTCATTCTTGTTTCACTATAATGCAAAGTGTGAGACACTTCGCAGAAGGGAGATTCCCTTCAGCTACAACCGCCTGGACACATGACCCAAAACTTAATCTGATTGGTCAGTCAGTTTTCTCTTGGTCTCCGACAAAATAAAACAGCCACATCAGGTGTACAAGAAGAGGCTTCAAGGCCACACCATGAGCCGGCCGAGCTGGTTAAAACTCATTCACATTCTGATGCTGAAAAGGGATACGGCTGAACTGCTCCACCAGCTCTGGGGGCAGTGGCACCCTGCGCACTGGACTCAGCTCTGCCAGGCTGGGGACAGTCAGGAGACCCGGTCCCTGCAGAGGGTAGTCCATGTCCGACACTCCCGAAAGGGAGGGCATGTCTGTGAATGAAAGGTGGAACATTACTCAGTCATCTCATTTCGTCTTTCCCGGTTAAAGTCACATAGGGTACTGGACCCTATCCTAGCAGGCACTGGGGGGTAAAGACAGGGGCACACATTGGACAGGCTCTCAATACATCACAGCACAGAGGTAGAGTATGTGTCCAAACCACTAAATAGTAAATTCAATCCCAGGAGACTTACGCTTTGAACTGCATACTTCCTGTAAATTTCCAGAGATTTATTGCTGGCTTAAAAGCTTAAAAATGCATTTAGTAAGTGAAGCATCTACACAAGCTACATATGAACAGGAGCTGGCAAAGCTATGCAACCGAGATATGCAGCATGAGCCATAATTGGTTCTGAATTTTCTGAAATAAATTACAAAACCAATACTGACATCAGTAATACAAATAAAGAAAATGACAATAGTGATGGCTAGTGGCCTCTCAGAAGGATATATTTCCCTCAATATCCCATTTATAGCGCCCTCTAGCTTGAACATAATGAAATCGATGCTCTTAGAGGCAATAAAGCTAACTTGTTAGAAACGAGGGCGCGTGACTCCATGATGGGAGCCCTGAACACAACAGCTGCAGTCCATCGTGTCATGAAGGGTTGCGTGCACTGGACAGGCAAAGAGGAGACCAAGGCTAGCCAAAATGCCAACAGAGGGCTCAAAGCCATCGCTTTTCATCGATCCCAGACTGCTCTCTTCTCGTATGACCTAAAAATCGAGAGGACTAACAGATGATATCTGCTAAATGTGTACTGCAGGAGCACAGAGGCCCATGAAGGAGAATCCCGTGCAGATACAAGTGCGTCGGCAGATGGAGTTCTTCTGGAATGCATGCAGTATAATAGACCGATCAGTGACAGAAAAGGCAAGATGCAGAGATGTCTAATTGATGTCTAACAATCTCCCTTACATCTTTTCCTAGCACACTATACTAGAACGATGAGAGATTTAAGAGCACAGGAATAAGTCCCAAGATTCATGAGAACACAAGCAGAAATGAGAGAAACTGTCCTGGAGTCAACAAAATCTTAAGCGCTTGGTAGGTGTTGCCTCCAAAGAGTACTGGTTAGAAGAATGGCACTTCCTGACAGCAAAAGGTTACGATCAGCACAAAAACCAGATGCAACCCATTCCCAAGTGTGGTGGAGGTAGTGCCATTAAGCAGAGGATGGGCTAAAAAATGTGTCATTATCTACAGTAATACTGATGAAGCAAAGAGAAGTAAATCCAAGGGGTTTTCAATCAGATCTGATATTAAGATCTGTTCCAATAAAACAAAACCGTTTCAATCAAAAACCAATATTCTGGGATGGCCCTGGCAAATCTCAAATGTAAATTTTGATCACATTAAAATACGTGATATTACCAGAAAATGACTGCATTTTGAATTATCTAAGTTGATGTGTTGATGACAGTCAACATGAGCCTTTTCCCTGAGATGAACACTAATCAGAACCCCAATAAGCCAGCAACCTAACCTGACCTGCTATGAAGCCTCTTTTTGACAGAACAGTCACGATAAAAATGAGCAATGCACTCCCAGAGGAACTCTGAGTGTATCTACTGCAGCTCTGAAGGCCTTACTGTGCGCAGGCACGTTGAGAAGCTCCGAGAGGTCGGGGAAACAGCGGTCGTCCTGCAGGTGGCGGTCGATGAGCCGGCCCGTATTCTCCAGCACCTCGTTCAGGCCAGCGGCGGGACCGCTCGTGCCTAAGCTGGACGGCATGACCGCAGGTGCAAAAACCGCCTGGAGGAGACAGGAGGCAGTCAGGGTTAACCACATTACATGCTTTCCATTTCTACATCTTGCAGCCCAGCAGAGGATGGGCTCCTCCAACACAACCAAGTTCTTCTACGGCTTTCCCATCACAGGGTTCGTCTCTCTATTGTTTGAGAGCTTCTAGCCCCACTGGTTTTTTTTTTTTTTGCCATTTTGGGGTTCCGACATAATTTTGCCCTTCTCTTAAACTAGAAAACAACTAGGCAGAGGATTGCTGAACAAAGCAAAATACAAATTAGAAATCTTTGTTACAAACAGATTCCACTTAAGACAATAGCAACAATAAAGCTGGGAAAGGAGAAGTTCTCTTCATACACTCTTGCTCAAGTGTAGTCAGTGTGTTCTCTATTGCCATTCTAAGTCAAGACTGTAACTCTGTTCATTTTCTGTACACACTGTTAAAAAAGAAACAACACTGTTTTAATAAAATGTGAAATCGGGAAGAAATCGCCCTTTCTAAGCAAATTAAAATTGAAGTACAGTTGGCCAAGTCACACGTCAGTTATCAGATTTGTACATAGTCAAATAAGTTTGGCTAGCTGCCAGACATGCCCAACACAAAACAAGAGAGGACAGAGTGGATGCAGAGAAGACCTTTGATCAAATATGTTCGTCTTTTAAGGCTTCATAACTTTTACATTTAGCAGAACTTCCATAAATAAATACAAATTGCTGCATCAGAAAAAAACCGAGAATAATAGATATCCTAAACACTAAAAAATCGTGAATCACTGCCCCATGATGAATGTCAACAGTCAAGTCCAGACCAATGGGATCCGTTTCGAGGAAGCTTCATTTATATTTCAAGTTAACATTTCTAACTAGCCAACAAAAAAAAGTCACCGTGGGAAAGTATCCACAGCGTGAGAGTGTAGCTTTTCGAGTTAACGTCAACACTGACGAATACCTTGCAAAGACAAAAGGAGTGGAACAAAAACCTTTTTTGTAGCTAGCATTATTGATATCAAACGTCAGCGGTCATTTTTATATCCTTCACTAACGTTAGCCAATGCTAATAAGCAGACATCTAACTGGCCAGCTGACACAAAAACGCGGGCTTTCAAAAACAAAAACGGTAAACCGTTAATTTGACATAATAAAACATAGACATATTCCGGAAAAACAGACTCACCCAATTTAAAATGACAAATCGGTAAATTGCAATTCTACCGTGAATTAATTTGTACTGTCGGTCCTGTCACCTCAGGTCACCGCATACCACACCACACCACATTCGCAAGCAAGGCCGCGGCTTCATCTGCAGAAAGCATCATGCATGAGATTCTACCCGGAAAGCGGAAACGGAACACATGTGGGCGGAACTCCAATTCAAGCCCAATCACTTTAAACAATCGCATTTACGTGCTTATCGTTGTTATTGTCATCAGAGCAAATTCAGGGTTAAGCCTTATTCTGCTCATACCGCCTCAAATAAAATTAGGTTTACATGCTTCGGTAATTGGCTAAATGTACTTTTAACCAACAACCGCGCACTACCGATTCGCATTCTGCAAGGGGGTTTGGGTATTGAAGTCCACTAGAGCTGGGTTACCGTGAGGTCTGCTCGGTAGTAATTTTTATTTATTTATTTTTATTTTGGATCACGAATAATTTGTTGTATACTACCTTTGAATGGGTAGTATTCGTTGCCTTCGTTATTTCTGATGCTTAAGTGTAGTCATGAGGTGTGTGATTGGTTAGGATTAGGGCAATAATATGAAGATAAGCCCATCAGCGGCATGGTGGGGGCGGGTCATGCCTTCGCCATTCTAAGTGAAATATTCCCCCTGGCAAGAGCGCAGGACACGGTTCCGCCGGGAAAGGAAAAGCGCAAAGATTCGATTTTCATGCTTTGATAGGCTTGGTCTTCGACATTATTAGCATGGTTTTCGGGATTAAGATTTTTCAGGAGGGGGATTTTGTGCTCTCAGAGCAGGTTTACTCTAGATTATGTGAGCTATCCTGTGAGGACCTCTGAAGGGGCTCCTCTACTGTGCTACTGGTGTCAAGAATATTGACATACAACAGCAGTACGCAAGGAAAAGACTCATTGATATAAGTAGAGATGTAAATTTGGGTGCTTGGACAGCAGATGACTGAGTCATTGAAAGAGCTGGTGTTGTGTTCCGTGGTCTGAGTGTCTGTCTGGTTAGTCAATTTTAGGTTTCTATCATTTTGGTATGTCAGTTTTTAGTCCATGTCTTAGTGTTCACATTTCATTCCTCTCCTGTGTAGTCCAGTCCACGTTTTACCCATGTACTGTCTTTGCTTTCTCCCCGGTCGCGTCATTGTTTGTATCAGTTTCTGTGGTAATTGATTGTGACACTATTTCGGGTGATTTAATGGATTCTGGGTTTCATCCTTCCTTCTGTTCTCGTTTGCTAGTTTCCCCTTGCTTTTCTATTCATACTAACATTACTAACTGTTTGTTGTTTTCTAAAATTACTAACCAAACTAACCTTGTATATAATACTAATCTACTAACGAGCACCCGGGATTGTATAGCTGCACTTACTAATTGACTAATTATCTCTCAGCAGTCGCTCTGTTCTAGCTCCGCCCCTCGCTTTACTGTTCACTGGCTTTGCTAAAGTTTTCCCGCAGGATCTCTGCATTCTTATAATCTGTTCTGGCTCTTTTTCTGTACACTTAGGAGTCTTTTATCCAGTTTATTTATCCCATCTTTGGGATTGTCTTGTGATCCTTGTCTGAGTGTTAATGTTTATCTGTTTTCTTGTAATTGGTTTCCCTCATGTTCCACCCCTTGTTAATTGGATTAAGTTTCAACACCTGTGTCTGTGTGTGCCCCTGCCCTATATGTTTGAGCTGTTTCTGCATGTCAGCAGATCTGACTTCACTCATCACCCACGTATCACGCTAGTACGCATTCCCCCTCCCTCTGCCTCGTGCAATTTTCCTCTGGTCCCCTCAGATTTTTCTGTGTCTCAAGTTCAGCCTCCTTCCCTGTCCAGCCTGCCCTTCTGCATTCAAGCCCCTGGTGCCCCCTGTCTCCTCCAGCGTCTTGTGTCCTTGTGCCAGTCTTGTGCCAGTCTTCCTCCTGTCTCGAGTTGTCCTGCGCACCAGCCAAGCCCTGCCTGTCCTGCGCACCAGCCAGGCCCTGCCTGTCCTGCGCACCAGCCAAGCCCTGCCTGTCCTGCGCACCAGCCAAGCCCTGCCTGTCCTGCGCACCAGCCAAGCCATAGCCACAGTCCCAAGCCACAGTCCCAAGCCATAGCCACAGTCCCAAGCCCAAGCCAAGCCATGCCATAGCCATTGTCATAGCCCCAGCGTTCCTGCCTGCCCTGAGCTTTGTGTCCTGTCTGTCCCCCTCCTGATGTTCTCCCTTACCCTTCTCCTGGCCAGCTGTGCCACCTGAGTTAGCCATCTGCCAGCTGTGCCAACTGTCTTGTCTTGTGAGTATGTCTAGCTTCCAGAGTTGTTTGTCTAGTCTCGTTCCATGTGTCAAGTCTGGTTCCATGTCTTGTTCGGAGTCTGTTCCCCTGGTATGTTGTGTTTTGGATTCTTGAGTTCTCCTGCGTCAGTGCTAGGCACGGTGTTTTTGTTGGCCTGTGTGCCCCTTTTTCCCCCTGGTTTATTTCTGTTATGTTAAATTTTATTTTGGATTCCCGCTCTTGGCGTCTCACTCCCCTCTTGTGTCTCCCTTCAGTTCTAGCTCATGTTCACGCTCACGTTTCCACGTTCATGTTTCCCCTAGTGTGTTCCACCCGTGTTTTTCGTAACAGCTGGGTGTTTGTTGTCAAAGTGGGGTAGTCATGATGCCGGGGTCTAGCAATATGATCAAGGGAAATTGGATATTGAGGTGGAATGGACACGGACGTGTACTAAGATGTTATATGCGAAGGCTACAAAGAAAGTAAGGATCACACCGAAAGCATTGAGGGGAAAAATGTAATAATATTTATTATACTCTTCCAAAAAAGAAACTACACACTGTTTTTAGCATCAATTTATTATACATGAAATGTTTTGACAAATGTGGAAAACATATTGAAAAGGAAGTGTTATCAATAATTCAATATTTGTTTCATTATTTTAATTCAATAATAGTTTCTTTTTTGGAAGAGTATATTTCAATGTGTTTTCCACACTTGTCAAAACATTTCATGTATAATAATTTGATGCTAAAAACAATGTATAGTTTCTTTTTTGGAAGAGTATATTATTTAAAAATGTTCCACAGGAATGGTGACTAAAGAACTTAGACCAAATTAAGGTTCCGGAATTCACAACAATTAATTGTGAAAGTGAAATTGAAACAAAGACAGAAAGGATAAGATTGGTGGTACATCCAACTAGGGAGTTTCTTGGAATAAAGGATTATCAGTGGGTCATTTCGTGCCAACTCACCTAAATTTCAAAAACCTCCCCAGGTCACCTCCTCAGATTTTGCTGGAAAAATTCTGAAATGTATATCTATACAACTCTACCCACCATGCAAAAGATTAGCTTTCAATTCCTCATAGTTTAAAAAATATAGGCCTGTGAAATTTGGCCCTAAAAATGCCACATGTGAAAAACTTCAGGGGCTTATTTTATAATGGACTCTTTTAGAAAGCTAATATTGCAAATATTTACTAATTGGCAGCCAAATTTTTCAATTATGGCATCAGATAAATATTTATCCCAGAGTTTCTCACTCTATAGGAAGGTAAAAATGGCTTTTTGGCCAAAATGAGCTAAAATAACGTGAACCTATAGGAGCCCTTGATGCGGGACCAGTTAGTCACCAAACGCAAGATGGAGGGGAATAGGGTGTTTATTAAAATAAAGAAAACCAGGCACGAGGGCCAAAAAAAACTTGGCCCAAAGGGTTGCAAAAAAAACAAAGGAAAGCTTCACAGAGCTAATAACAAAAAGATCCAAAAAAGACCAAAAACAAAAGCCACTGTGGAAACTCCAGGCAGAATAAACAGAAAAGAATAAAAATACCAAGGATTCAAAACAAGACTTGGCAAGGACAAGATACGTGGATGCTACAATATACAAAAATAACAAGAACCGTGACCATAAAGAGCTCACAAAGAAACTTGAGACTCTGCCTGCCAGCCAACTTCCACCGCCTCCAGATAAAGGAACTGAAATCAGGACACATGAGGAGCAACCCCTGGAGAAGAAACAAATGGGCAAAGCAAGATCATTAGACATTGGACAGAGATTGGTAGACATGACTTGCTCATTAAGGGAATGAGCGTGCTCAGCTTAAGTACCAATGAAGCATGCAGATTGGAAGGAAGCATTCATGTTTTTTTGAACAGAAAAGCACAGCAAGATCTTGAAATAGCAACGCAGGAATCATGACAATAAACTCCCTATCTAAATTAGTAGTATTAGTAATGTGCCTGTCTAGGAATTACACCCCCCTGTGAATGTTAGTAAATGTTAGTAACTTAAAAACAGTTAATTGCCAATTAAGCTTAAACAGCCCCGAATCCAGCACAGCACTGAAGGAAGGGGGAAATACCAAAGCCAACCAGAGCTATGAAATGTGCAACAACGAAGCCACGGGGTGGAAGGCAGACATGCAGTGGAGTGGCTGGGCAGACCTGGCAAAAAAAACACGGAGAAGTAAAAACATGAACAATGAACATGAATTATGAAATGCAAAATCCAAATACAAGAAACTGTTAAAACTGTGATATGAATTATGAACATGAACTATGAAACCTGGAACTTGAAACTGTTAAAACCCTAAAAAAAAAACACTGTCAGGACCCTGGAACACAACAGCCCTCCTGAAAATATGGAACAACTTAGAATTTTTTCCTCATAACACAGTGATTATAGGGTCATTATCTATTCACATGTACATTTTTGCCAGGATAACACTGTTAGGTGATGAATTATAAAAGTTTTAACATAAGCCCTTGCCTCGGAGGGCTCGAAAATGGGCCAATTTTGACCATGTGGCTAGGGGTTTAGGATCTTCATATTTTCTCTGATGATTGCCTCATATAAGGTATATCTACTCACCAAATTATTTTCTCTAACGCCCATGGCTTCATATTAAAATCAATTTTTATTTACATGCAAGTTTTTTTATAATTATTCCCTTTTTCCGTGTTCAGGAGCTTATAAATCTTAAAGTTAACTCTCTCGCAAAGGGATACTGCAGATGTTTGTAACCTGGCATACCAAATTTAAGAATCTGTTATAAGAATGCCTGAAAAAAGAATATTTTTCTATCTGTAGGAAGTTGAAAATGCCAATTTGACCAAAAATGGTGAATATGCAGGGGGCATTAACTGAGGTTATGTAACAACATAATAATTATTAATTTATGTAAGTACATTTTCTATTTATAAATAAATTCTTATAATAGTAATCCAAAACATATGCCTGGGTTTTAATTTAAAAAACATGACATGTTTATAGGCTCCTATAGTTTCACCTTATTTTAGCTCATTTTGGTCAAAAAGCCATTTTTAGCCTCCTATAGAAAGAGAAATATGCATCTCAGAGGCTATCTGATGCCATAATTGAAAAAACTGGATGCCAATTAGTAAATATTTGCAATATTAGCTTTCTAGAAGAGTCCATTATAAAATTGTAAGCCCCTGAAGTTGGAAAAAGATGCGTTTTTCACATATGGCATTTTTAGGGCCAAATTTCAAAGGCCTATATTTTTTAAACTATGAGGAATTGAAAGCTAATCTTTTGCATGGTGGGTAGAGCCATATAGATATACATTTGAAAATTTTTCCAGCAAAATCTGAGGTGGTGACCTGGGAACCCATAGGTGAGTTGGCATGGAATGACCCCAGGGTGAAGAAATTTGCTGAAATTTAGAGAAAACGTATGGTGGGAGCCATTAAGCAGTTAGACGCGTCATTTCTGCTTTTGACGACGGTGGGTTCGGTGTTTTGATGAGGGTTTTTTTTTTTCAAGTGTGGCTCGTATATCTAGTTTTGTGGGAAAAAAAAAAAAATATATATATATATATAAATATATATATATGTATGTACAGCGCCCTCAATAATTATTGACACACCTGGTTACGATGTGTTCTTTAGCTTCTAATAAATTCAGTTTTTTTCCTAAATAATATAGAACCACAATGAAAAAAGGAAAATCCAACCTTTAATTCAAGTGCAGTTATTCCGTGGGAAAAAAATCCCTCATTAAGAAATAATTCTTTTACGTCAAATCATGTGTGCTACAATTAGCACCCCTGATGTTAATACTTTGTACAACCCCCTTTTGCCAACAAAACAGCACCTAATCTTCTCCGATAATGTTTCCCAAGATGGGAGAATACAGAAAGAGGGATCTTTTACCATTCCTCTTTGCACAATCTCTCTAAATCATCCAGGGACCTGGGTCCTCTCCTCTGCACTCTCCTCTTCAGCTCACTCCACAGGTTTTCAATGGGGTTGGGGTCTGGGGACTGAGATGACCATGGGAGGAGCTTGATTCTGTGTCTGGTGAACCATTTCTGTGTAGATTTGGCCACATGTTTAGGGTCATTGTCTTACTGAAAGATCCATTGACGACCCATCTTCAGCTCTCAGGCAGAGGCCACCAGATTTTGAATTAAAATGTCCTGGTATTTCAAAGTGTTCATGATGCCCGGCACCCTAACAAGGTTCCCAGGGCCTCTGGAAGAGAAACAGGCCCACCGCATCACCGATCCTCCCCCATACTTCACAGCGGGCATGAAGTGCTTTTCTGCATACTCATCTTTTGTGTTCCGCCAGACCCACTTAGAGTGTTTGTTGCCAAAAAGCTCGATCTTGGTCTCATCTGACCAAAGCACACGGCCCCAGTTGAAGTCCCAGTACCGCTTAGCGAACTCCAGACGTTTGTGTTTATGATTGTTTATGATTGAGAAAAGATTTTTCCGTGCATGCCTCCCAAACAGCTTGTTGGCATGTAGATAGCACCTGATGGTTGTTTTGGAGACTTAGTGACCCCAAGATGCTACTATTTGTTGCAATTCTTTAACAGTGAGCTTTGGAGAACTTTTTATTTCTCTTACCATCCTCCTCACTGTGCGTGGTGGCAAAATAGTCTTACGTCCTCATCCAAGCTTGTTTACCACTGTTCCAGTTGTTTTAAACTTATTCATGATTCCTCTGACGGTAGATATGGGCAGGTGCAGGCGAGTGGCTATTTTCTTGTAGCCATTGCCTGACTCTTGAAGGTCGACACACATCTGCCTTACTTGAATGGTGTGTTCCATTGTATTTCCTATGTTGAAGAGTGGATAAGAGAAATGGCTGCTGTGTCACGTCATATTTATACCCCAGGGAAACAGGAAGTGATGAATTACTAATTAAATGTTCCTAGATACTCTGATCAACTTTGTAAACTACTGTAAAAATGACAGAAATACTTCAATTACATTTATTTCCTGGGAATTGTTAGGAATGCCAATAATTGTGGAACAGGTGATTTTATGAAAAATAATTATTTCTTAGTCAGGGATTTTTTTTCCCTTAAAATTCACTTGAGTTGAAGGTTACATTTTTCTACAATTTTCAATGTGAGAGTATACTTCTGCAATAAAAATGAAATATTTTAAGGCTGTTAACACATCTTAACCACGGGTGCCAATAATTATGGAGGGCGCTGTATGTATGTATGTATGTATGTATATATATATATATATATATATATATGTGTGTGTGTGTGTGTGTGTGTGTGTGTGTGTGTGTGTGTGTGTGTGTGTGTGTAATATCCTGCAGGTGGCGGTAATACGCTTCAGGTTTGTCAACAAAAATCTAAGCACCAAGGTTGTGGACAACGGATGCATGGGTTTATTTCTCAGAGCGTAGGCTGCAGCAGTTCTAGGCTACTACCTCATTACAGGCTGTTCCATTGTGAATATGCCTTCAAACACAGCTGAGAAATGCAGCCTTAAATCTTGCCTGATATCAGATGGAATTGTCTTCATGGAACCGGAGCGTAAAAGAACTACATTTTTATCCTCCGCAACAACGTTGTTGCGGGAAATATATAAACGGGGTCCGTCGGTCCGTCAGTCCATCCGTCCGTCAGTCCGTCCGACACGTTTGTTGTTCGGGCTATAACTTTGAAAGTAATCATCCGAATCTGATCATATTTGGCATCAAGGAGTAAAACCACATAAAGGTGTGTCATGAAAAACAATTTTGAAAATAATTTTGTCATTTTTCACGTTTTGGGGCAAAAAATGACAAATTTGAGGGAAATCTGTAATGTGTTGTGTCCAGGCTATGACTTTGAAAATAATCATCTGATTGTGATCATATACTGAGTACAAATGAAAACGCACCACTCACGAAATCTGGAATAGCTCCACGGATTGATATGTGAAGTGTATACGTATGATGCATTTGAGATAATGAATGATTTAAGAAGACATGTAAACATCATTCAATTTCATTCACGATAATGTTAATGCGCGAGAGAGGTTTAACTGGTGTAGGGGTCAAACAGGAAAGTCAATAACGGGTGTGACCGCCATTTGCATTGACACATGCGGTGCATCGTCGTCGCATAGAGTTGATCAGTCTCTGGATAGTGTTCTGAGGGATAGCATTCCACTCCTGAACAAGGGCAACCTCAAGTTCTCGGATGTTGTCCATCTGGCGTCGACGTGAAAGACGTCGTCCAATTTCATCCCATAAGTGCTCGATAGGGGAGAGGTCGGGTGACAGAGCTGGCCACTGAAGAACGGGGATGTTCTGCTGTGCAGGGTACTGCATGGACACCCTTGCAGTGTGTGCCCTAGCGTTGTCCTGTTGGAACTTGTGGACATCGTGGTGTTGGTTGAAAAACGGCACAACATGGTTCTGCAGCACCTGGTCTCGGTAGTAGATGCCGTTCACCTTTCCTCTGCAGATATGGAGAGGCGTTCTGTTACGGTAGCTTATTCCACCCCACACCATAACGCTGCCACCACCCCAACGGTCCGTTTGAACGACACAATGGGCGTTATAACGTTCACCACGTCTCCGCCAAACACGTATACGGCCATCTGCGTTCCTTGAGTGAAATCGTGACTCGTCAGAAAAGATGATACCGTGCCATTGTCGTAGTTGCCAATTCTGGTGCCTGTTTGCCCACTGTACACACTGGTTTCGGTGACGATCCGTCAGTATGGGGCCGAAATAAGGACGTCCTGCAGCTCGCAGACGGTTCCGTACGGTGTCGGGGTGAATGAATCCACGTCGTTCTTGGACTTGAGCAGCCGTTCTTGTCGCTGGTAGTGTTCGGTCTCGGACATGATCCCGTACGATCTGACGGTCCTGACGCGCCGTTGTCACACGTTGTTGACCCGGTCGAGGACGGTCCCGAGTGCTCCCTGTTTGCAGAAACCTTTGATGGAGTCTTGCGATCGTTGTGTGTGCGCAGTGTAGTCGTCTGGCAATTTCCCTAGTGCTGGCGCCAATTTGAAGCATGCCTATGGCACGTTCCCGTTCAGGGGCTGTAAGTCGCAGCATAGTGTCGACGTTTCACAAGTGTCAGTGAAGAAGTGAAATTTTATTCAGATTCACATGCTTTTAAAGGCAATGTGTGCGCAAATTCAGAGTGAAATTCATTTTTCCCGGGGTGTGCGTGCAAGATGTTGCGTTTTTGCAAAAAATTGCCTAGCATTACAGTTAACTTGAAATAATCGCATTTCTTGCACCTGGCGTGTCAACTTAAATATTGACTTTTTTCAAGTGGTGCGTTTTCATTTGTACTCAGTATATTTGGCATCAAGGTGTAAAAACACATAAAGGTGCGTCATGGAAAACAATTTTGAAAATATCTTTACAATTGTTTACGTTTTGGGTCAAAAAGCGTCAGATTTGTGGGAAATCTGTAATGTGTCCTGTCTTGGCTATAAATTTGAAACTAATCATCTGATCGTGATCATATTTCACATCGAGGAGTAAAACCACATAAAGGTGTGTCATGAAATACAATTTTGAAAATAATTTTGTAATTTTTCACGTTTTGGGGCAAAAAACGACAAATTTGTGGGAAATCTGTAATGTGTCGTGTTTGGGCTATAACTTTGAAAATAATCATCCGATTGTGATCATATTTGGCATCAAGGAGTAAAAACACATAAAGGTGTGTCATGAAAAACAATTTTGAAAATATCTTTAAAATTGTTTGCGTTTTTTTGGGTCAAAAAACGTCAGATTTGTGGGAAATCTGTAATGTGTCCTGTCTTGGCTATAAATTTGAAACTAATCATCCGATCGTGATCATATTTTGCATCAAGGTGACATAAAGGTGCGTCATGAAAACAATTTGGTATAATTTTCCGAGTTTTCTGATACCTATTCTCCGGCCTATTTTTTTGCAAGGAAATTAACAGCTTTGCAATTAGTACAGTTCTTTAGAAATCTAAATGCATATTAACATTCTCTATTCAAAAATGCAATGCCAGTTGCGGGGGATATTGCTTGACAATGTCAGCAGCTTGTTCTATTTTGTTTGAAGGTGCCCTTCACAATAGAACAGAAACAGCAGCCTATAAATGCAGCCTACCAAGCAGTAGCCAACACTTTCAGAAACAGACCTCTGAAGAGCAGGGGACCTTCCTCGCTAACAGTTATGGACCTGAAATAGTTCAATTGGCAGCCATGACAAGGAGCATTCAAACTGTCTATTTCATGATGGATTGAAGGTATTTATCACCATTGTTCCTTCCTTCCTGCAGGGACACACAGAACAAACCTTGGACGAAAAGAATGAGTGTACAGTCCACAATCCTCTGCAACAGAAGCAACTGATACGAACAACAAACGTATCCTGAAGCTTTCTGATAAATTGCGAAGCCTATGACGCATTGACGGAAAGAACATCCAATTTTCTCAAAAATGCCTGGAGGTACCTCTCCTCTTGAGTCTCCCTGCAACCTTCCCCTAGATGAATGACTGAAGAAGTATAAGGATATAAAGCCACTGTGTCTTTTCTGATGCTCATTGAATAGGGAATTTAATTAAAACTGACGTTAGAGAGGTAAGGGGAGTGAGGATATCTAGGAGTGGTCTGGCAATTGTGGAATGTTGTTCAAGGCATTAAAAGTGTGAAGTTATGATGGAACAAGAGTTGTCTTTTTTAATGAGCGACAGGGCTCCTGTGAGGGGGTTATTTTTGGGGTTCTAACATTGCAAACTGAATTTTTTCTGGGAGTGGAGGGAGTATGTGGTGCAAGGCAGCTAAAAAGTCAGGTTAATGGAGTAGAATGTGAGCAATTCAGTACATATTAGAGTTTGACTTAACCTGCACTTTTTGTGGCAGTTCTAGGTCAGCTGGAGGATAAAGGCATACGAAAGTGTTCCACTGTTGTGTTAATGTCAAGACTGTGGACATATGGCAACAGCTTGCTGGAAAAGGATGTGTAGTGTAATGTGAAAAAATGCCACCAGATGGCAGTATTGCCCTTTATTTTTTGTTAAGCCCAGTCATGAGCTAGGTTTGGGCATGTCCTGGGCATGTCTGAGAGGGGAAAGTCTCAGTGAATAAAAAAAAAAGTCTAAAAGGTGGGAGGGGGCTGCAAAAGAGTACAGAAGGAGAAAAATTGAGAGAGTAAAGTAGTAGGAGAAATTGCAAGGAGAAGGATACATTTGACCAGACCTGTCACCCTTTTCAGGATCTGTGAAGCTTTTTGTGGATTTTTGCCTGTGTTGGAGCATTTTCCTCACCTGGAACATCACCAAGCAACCCCATCTCAAGGGACTGTAAATATTTTTGTTCTTGGATATTATCAATCTTGGTCAGTTGTATAAATTGTAGGTTAGTGTTGGTCTTTGTTGAATTAAATCTGTTTTAGTTTTAAAATTTTGTCTGTCATCCCTTGCTGTTTTATAGTCATAGCAAATTGGGGCCATAACAGTAGACACAGAAGGTGTGAGATGGCTGGGTTTAAGGAAGAAGAATGTGGATGAACTGAAGAGCAGGCTATATGTTTTCATTCAAATCCTGAAGTGGGGGCAGCTCAGTGTGAGAGATGGGAGATGGAGGGGGAGGTAGATGTTATGATTCTGCCCTTTCGTGTGTTGTCCCGTGCTTATTTGTGCTTGTGATTTACTTTCGTTTCTTTAATTTCCAGCTCTCAGTTCAGCCGTCTGACAATCGCTCCCAATCTGTTTCCAGTGGTGTCGCGTGACTGCCTTCAGCATGCCTGCGTCTCGTCATCCAATCACGTTTCTACTTTCGGTTTGGCTTTGGTCTGTCATTCATTGCTTCTAGCTGTGTTTAATTCTGGGTCTCGTGAAACTCTGAGTGAATGCGTTATCTGATAGGATATTACTAACACGTACTAACCAGCACTTATTTAGGAGTGATTGTAAATAATTTGTCACGTAGTATTAACCCTGATTAACTCATTTAGCGAGCGTGTGCGTTTCTGGCTTCTCTGCATTCAATCTGAGCTCCCTGTTTAACTACATTTAAAACTGTGCTTTTCCTTTCGCTTTTCTTGTGGTGCGTTTTACTTGTCACGTTTAGATTGCCTTCAGCTAAACCGTCTAGCTTGATTGCACGTCTCAGCGTCTTGTCTCGAGTCATCTGCGTTAACCCGGTTCTCGTGTGATTGTTTATTTATCCCATGTGTTTCTGTTTCAGTCTGTGATTGCATTCCGAGTCCCCGCCTCCTCTCGGGATTATAAATGTTCCAGTTTTCCACGCGATTGTCAGACGGATGCTCCGTATTGTTCTACATGGTGAAGTCTCAGCTCCTCGTGCGTTCTGAGTGTCTCCCGTGTATGGTTCCCGAGTTTTTCTGTTTGCTGCGCTTTAGTCTTGTCTGCCCTGTGTATAAGTCTCCCAGTGTGTCCGTCAGTTTAGTTAGGTTCAGTTTTTGTTTTCTTAGTTATCCTCTCTTGGAGAGAGTATTTCTGTTTCCCCCTGCCTTTGGCAGTGTACCTCAGTTCTCCCATTTCTTCAGTGCTTGTGCACGGTGTTTTGTTTCTGGTGCGTCTGCCATGTTTCCCTTAGTGTTTTTGTGTTCTAATAAACTCTTCCGGATCCTGCACCTGGTGTTCCTCTGACCTCTCCTTACAGTAGAACCAACATAAACACAAGACACAGTATGCAGAAGCGGCAAAGAGGGTAAGGGCAGAAAATGAAACTACAAGGTCAGAAACTGTTAGAGTGAGCAGAGCAATAAAAGAACAAAGGAGTACTGAGAGGGAATTAAGAGATATGGAAGGGGTGAGGGGAAACTAGGTATATTTCGAACATGAAGGAGGATGACATTCATGGAAATTTGGTGAGATTGCATGAAGAGAGTCAGATGCTAGGGAAATGGGGTTAGTTCGGAAAGAGTAGGAACAATTTGGAATCAGTAAATAATTATTAAAAAGGCATGCTCATTAGTAGGCAGTTAATTCACCAAAAGGTTTGTCAGCCAATATAAAGCCGCAAGGGAAGGAGAAAAAATTCCCTGGCAAGCATGAACCACACGCATTTAACAACATTATTGGTATCCATGCACATATACATATCCTAATGGGATGCTTGTGAATCGATTTTTAATGCAGAGCTTGGCTCTTAAGTTGGAACTCAACCACCCACAAAATTACTTATGTTTATTTTAGATTCATGCCAGACATTTCCACAAGGGTGAGTGATCAGCATTCAAATTGTTACATCATACCTCACATGAGACACTATATACATGCTGTGGTCAAACATAGGAGATTGACTGTCATATGCCAGCAAAGTGGCAATATTCTTCTGCAAATGTCCAAGTAGCGATGTCTTCCCATTTGCCATTATCTGCAGATTTGGCTGCAGATTCATGCCAGACATTTCCACAAGGGGGAGTGATCAGCATTCAAATTGTTACATCATACCTCACATGAGACACTATATACATGTTGAGGTCAAACATAGGAGATTGACTGTCATATGCCAGCAAAGTGGCAATATTCTTCTGCAAATGTCCAAGTAGAGATGTCTTCCCATTTGCCATTAACTGCAGATTCGGCTGCGCTTTAACTTAAGTGACTTCAAATTGAAGTAAGAAGGGGAAAGGATGTTCTATTTATCTAAATCATGTTTTCATGGTTTTTCAGGCTTCACATCCTTTGCTCACTCTTTTGCCCCTCTCCAAACGGCCAGATGGAGAGTTTCTTTTTGATGTCTGGTCCTTGGACACCCTGTCTCTCCTAATGTAGTCTCAAAACTCAATTATTTTGTCCATCTCATGGTTAAAATTCTCTGAATGGGGTGGATCCTGCATAGAACTGTTGAAACCTGGCAACATGGATGCATCAGCCTGCCTCCGTGACATATATGGTACGCATTTTCATTTTCACTTGCCAAAATCTACTAGCTTAAAAACTCAGTCTAAGCAACTCAAATTATTAGTCTGTTTGCAGTCATATATGTATTGTTATATTTTATATAATCAATTCTACCCACTGTACACTCGGACAGCCAGTGGAGGATCAGTTCCCCTCAGTGCCCAGGTTCTTCCCTCGATTGATTTTTTTATTTTAAGTTTTTTGTGCTGCCAATCAAGAGTTTTTTTGTTCTGCTGGGGAGTCTTTATTTATTTATTTATTTATTTATTTTAACCAAACTTTTTGGGGGGGCCCAGGCCTTGTTTCTGTTCAGTGTTTGGTTCAGTACCTTCATTAAATGACCACACCTTCAACAATTAAGAAGAAAAAAAAAGTTTGCACTTTTTTGCAAAATTTTGTGCATCTTGGCACTTTCATGAACCATCCAATTCTCATCTATGTTTTTACTCGTCACCAGGAATCAAATTTACGGTTATCAGGAGTGTCTGAAGTAACATGATTATTCATGTGATTGGCCATTTGGTATTTGGAGCAGCAGATGAAAACTGAAAATTTTTTTGGAAAGTCAGAGAGTAGTCGGTTCAGGGGGAGGCTAAAACCAAACAAGTCCTCTGGAGAGCTTTTAGAACCTTACTGGCCAAACAGTGGACTATTGTGCGCAGTAAGATAACCGCAACCAGTCCTTGTGGCTGCAGTTAGGCTGCCCAGCCAACCCCTTCTCCTTCTTTTCAAATAACCATCCATGCGGTGGCCAGCTCCACGTGGGGCCAAATGAACCTCAATCTTCAGCCCCCATGCTGAATGAGGATGGTTACACACATTACACACATTCTCTCTCTCCCTCCTCTCTCTTTCTTTCTATTGCACAGATTAGAGAAACATATGACATATTAAATATCTCTCATCTCATAGCATTTTCAAATGGGTCAGGCAGGACTTTTGAAAGCATAGTGGCCATTTTTCTTTGACTTCTCTTGCTCTTTCCCTTCCCCCATTTTCTCTCTCCTTGCTGTCTCTTTTACTTTCTGTGGGTATATTTCCAAGATTAAGATGAGAGGAGAGTGGAAACGGATTATTCATAACTGGAAAAATACAAAAGTAAAACACTGTAATAGCCATAGTCTCAGTGACTGCCTCTCTGAGGCTGGTTGGAGCATGAGTGGTCGCCAGGCTTTGGTTACAGGCAATGACTGAGAGGCATAGTGGGTAAGTGTGACATCTGTACAACGACTGGCAAAAAAAAAAAAGTTTAACCAAATAATATGAAGGCTATTAAACAATTAAGTTGTAACTTTCTTGCTCAATTTTCACCCAGGTCCACACACCAAATGTTCGCTCTTCAGAGGCCCTTTAACGGTCACAAAAGAACAACTGAACAATGAAACTCCCACATCACAGCAATCAATTCTCACTGCATGTTCAGAAAGCTTCTTTCTTTTCTTTGTATTTCTGTGAGTTTGACAAAGCAGGGACTTCTGTGGAAGCAAAGAATACACAGCCTACTTTCCAACAAGATGTAACGGTCCGAGCACTATAATGATGCACTATAATGAATGGCCTGAGCAGCAGCACTGGAAGGAGAACAGCTTCACTGCTGCAAATCACTGTAATTGCATTTGTTCTTTGGCAAGACGCACTTTAAGTTTTACGTATCTTTTTTTTCTCATGGGCTTTTAATGTAAAACAAAAAGAAATTGGTACATAAATGCAAAATGTTCTACACATTTTTCTATAGCTTTCTTTTTCAAGTGCAGAGATTTCAGTGCACTTACGGGGCTTTCTTACTGTGAAAGTTTTGGGAATGAGAACATGATAGATTCTATTATCTCAGCCACATCCAAAAATGTAGGTGCTCCTCACAACAAGTTCAACAAAAAAAGGGTATCTGTTCCTTTATACCCATCCCCAGTCTCTGAGTGAGGTTAGCATCAGCTGCCTTTATACCTATCCCCAGTCTCTGAGTGTGGTTAGCATCAGCTGCCTTTATACCCATCCCCAGTCTCTGAGTGACGTTAGCATCAGCTGCCTTTATACCCATCCCCAGTCTCTGAGTGACGTTAGCATCAGCTGCCTTTATACCAATCCCCAGTCTCTGAGTGACGTTAGCATCAGCTGCCCTTATACCCATCCCCAGTCTCTGAGTGACGTTAGCATCAGCTGCCTTTATACCTATCCCCAGTCTCTGAGTGTGGTTAGCATCAGCTGCCTTTATACCCATCCCCAGTCTCTGAGTGACGTTAGCATCAGCTGCCTTTATACCCATCCCCAGTCTCTGAGTGACGTTAGCATCAGCTGCCTTTATACCCATCCCCAGTCTCTGAGTGACGTTAGCATCAGCTGCCTTTATACCCATCCCCAGTCTCTGAGTGACGTTAGCATCAGCTGCCCTTATACCCATCCCCAGTCTCTGAGTGTGGTTAGCTTCAGCTGCCTTTATACCTATCCCCAGTCTCTGAGTGTGGTTAGCATCAGCTGCCCTTATACCCATCCCCAGTCTCTGAGTGACGTTAGCATCAGCTGCCTTTATACCCATCCCCAGTCTCTGAGTGAGGTTAGCATCAGCTGCCTTTATACCCATCCCCAGTCTCTGAGTGTGGTTAGCATCAGCTGCCTTTATACCCATCCCCAGTCTCTGAGTGTGGTTAGCATCAGCTGCCTTTATGCCCATCCCCAGTCTCTGAGTGACGTTAGCATCAGCTGCCTTTATACCCATCCCAAGTCTCTGAGTGTGGTTAGCATCAGCTGCCTTTATACCCATCCCCAGTCTCTGAGTGAGGTTAGCATCAGCTGTTGACAAAGTGGGACTGAATCTATTCACTACCTGTAAGCTGAGGTAGATCAATGAGATGAGGATAACCTAAATAAATAATCCAATATAACGAAAAAATAGCTATAATTGCTATAAAACAGTAGTGAACAGTAACCTGACTGGCATGCAATAGGTTCTAGTTTGCTGGTTCATTTCAAAATTTTTTCAAGAAATCCCCCCCCCCCCCCCCCCCCCCCAACTTTGCAGCAATCACACAATAATCTCCCACTCTAAAACATGCTATACATCTTCACACCACATAATGCAGGCAAAATGGCCACTGTAGCCAATGCTACTATTCATGGCTAATATCATTGTCCTTGCTAGTGTGAATGTGCAACAGAAATATGAATCAGACCAGGGAGATGCCAGTAATCTCTTCATCTGTTTGGTGCTCTGGAGTGATAACTATGCTCAGCACACTGCATATTTTCTATCTCTCTATTTGGCCAGAGGATATTTTTTTCCTCTCACTTACCTCAAATCCTGTTTCTATACAAAAGTTTACTTTCTCATTCTTTAATCTGCAAGGGTTTTTGGTTTCCTTCCATGCTTCACTTTAGACACCGTTAGGTTTTAGTGTCTATCTTTGGTGTCCCTTAGTTGGGCAACACTGTCTTTTGTTTTCAGACTAAAATCTGGTGGGCTGCAGGCTGATGAGGGGAATGCATAGTTCTAAATAAAATGGAGACCACGAACATCATTAGAAGTCTATCCCTTTATTAAAATTGAGTTTATTGATATTTTCACTTGCTATGAAACAGCTATGAGTGTATAATTATGTCGGCATCTTACTTCAATCATTTTTTTAGTTATTTTGTGGTGGATGTCCTGGTCAATTGTAAAAACTTATTTTATCACAGTTGTTTCTGTTAGGTGGATATATGTTATCACTCAGCTGTAGTAGGTTTGGCTTTTACTTTCAGTCTCGTCTATGGTTTCCATACAATGAGTTTAGTGATACATTATGATAATTTTACCTATCTGACCTGTGTTATGGTTGATTGATTATGTTTTAATGTAATGCTCAGCACCTCTTTGCTTTAAGGTAATATCGTGCCAGTCCTCATACTTATATCAAAGCAGTGGAGGTCTCCCACACGTACCTATGGGAAATTTAGACTCTTATCAGCCTGGCAAGCTTAATTTTCTGGCGGTGGGGTAAAAGCACTGTGTTACTGTACCAACGGCCTTTTATTTGCACTGACAGAGTGTTGCTTTGGATAAATGTGTCTGCCAAATAATTGTAATGGAATGTTGACGCACCAGTCAAATGCCATACGGGGAAAATAAGAGTGTTGAGGTACTCTTACAGAGCATGGAAAATCATTATGGTGGCTCTAAGAAGAGCACCGTTAGAGCAACAAGAAAGAGCTCTTGGTCAGGCGCTGTCTGCAGAGGTATGGCTCATGACTGTGCCTTCACATCTTCAATGAATGAGCAGTTCTTGCAGCAGTGGGGTAACTCCTCTACCAGGGAGTATTAGGAAGGAGAATGACCATCGTTAAGACAAAAAAAGACATTTGCATAGAAGGTAGGAGGTCCCGCAGGCGTACTGCTGCTGTGGAGCTGAATGGCTGAGCTGGGCTGTGGGGGGTAGGAAGGAGCTGTCCTGCCGTTTGCACATGAGTCAGTGTCAGGACACTGAATTTTACGCGGGTTGCAGCAGCGGACCATTGGAGCAATCACAGCAGTGCTGTACCACCGTGCAGCAGCGCAAGAACTTAGGAAGGCTGAAAATGTGCAAGTAGCTGTATTCTAGATGAGATAAAGAGAAGAAATTGCACATATGGCATCAATGTAAAAACAGAGCTCCGTACATGCAGTATCAGATACGCATCAGATAATACAACAGCTTACTCTGTAACATAATAGGAGCCAAGAGGCTTGAACCCCAGGCAGGACATTGCTGTTATGCAATAAAAGCAGGATTTTTAACATACTTTTGAATACTCAGTGCACCACACATTAAAACAAAAAAAGCAACTAAAACCATTTGAATAAAACAATAAGCGCAAAGAAACGATGATCATAATTGCTAAACACTATGGAGGACCAAAAATGACTTAAGTATAAGTAAACAAATAAGTGAATGAATAAATAAATACATAAATGAATAAATAATTGCTGAAATAAATAAATAAACCTAACCATGTTAGAGGCTTCCCTGAGGGTAAGTTTTTAACTGCGTCCTGAAGTTGGATGATGTTTGGAAACCTGTGATCTCAGCTCAGTCATCCTAGAGGCTCTGAAAGCCTTTTTGCATGATCTTTTCGATAGCCATGTAAGGTCATGAATCTGGCAGAAATGAAAATATTCGGTCAAAAAACCATCCAATATTTAACCCGCATTTTTCTGGCCAGGGTTCCAGAGGTGCTTGAGTCTATCCCTTGAGGTCACACACACAATTCACCCTCACACTCGTCACACTGATGTAATGCTTGCAGTTAGTCCAACTTGCATGTGTTTGGACTGTGGGAAACCAGAGAAACCGGCAGAATCCCACATGGACACGCCAGAGTGCTCTCCTTCGTGGCAGTGTGCTGCCCCATGGTCATTGTATGCAGTTTTCCTGATGCCTGATACCCGCGGGAGGTTGTTCATGCCTCGTTCGTAATGTTGCATCGCCTAATCGCAATCTCCATGAACCAAGTTCCACAAACTTGAGATGCCTGAATAAACATGCTGGAGCCAAAGGGACGAAGATGGAGGTCTGAGGTATAGAGGTCCAAAAGTTTACTAATGCAGCCAGATACAGCCATATAGGTTTATTAAAGGACCTTAAACTCTATTCCCAAGGTGAATGAGATCCAGTGGAATCTTTTGTACTTTGGACATGGGCTCATTTGCGTGTGTGTAAGGAAGAACTACAGTTCTGAAACATTTGGAGAGGTGATGGGAAAGTCATCGGCAGTAGTCAAAGGGTGATGTGATAAAAGCATGAATTCGTTTTTTTGTGTCTGATTGGCGGAGAATGATAGATGTGAGCTATGTTTCTATGATTGAAGCTAGACAATTTTTCAATCAGGCAGACCTTAAAAGAAATGAGAGGAATTGAAAATAATGCCTGATTCCTCAATAAAGCAGAGTGTAATGTTGTGGGCACAGACAGTAACATTGCGGGAGGCTATTTCATTGACAATAAACTTTGCCCCTAAAATAACTACAATCTTGCGACAGTTCATCTTCGGAAATCAAGCTTTTGTTGTTTTCAGAATTTGCTCCCTATTTTTATGGTATCTCTCACCAATATTCACTCAATGACAAATTTATTACTAGGGGTTCCTAAATTCATTTTTTTAAACATTGGTAAGTAAGGGATGTTAAAAAAAAATCATATATACATTTTTGTCTAAAGTATTCTTGTGTGATTTATTCTATGCTGTTTTGTTGTATAAAGGAAGTGTTTTGTTTTTTCCGAAAATAGGAGGAGATCTTCTGCCTCTTGGGTGTTGTACATTGAGGGAAGCCTGAAACCAATAAAAGTTTAGTTAACCCCCACCTCTTCTGTCAAATGAGTCTCTCTCCCAGGGGGTAGAGAAGAGTCCACATGCTTTTCTGTGAATGTTCTCAGAGACACATATATCTTTTTTATGACACCCAGTCAGGCCGTGTATTTAATATTCCAGATGTGTCGTCTTACTTCGTCATTTTGAACATCCTAAAGAATTTGGGTTTTCCCCTCTCCCTACACATTGTGCAAGATTTTAACCCTTAAGAGTGAAGTCTTTGGAATGTTTTATCAAAATTCTGTCAGCGTCATATTTCTTTTATTTTCCAGTTGTGATTGATCGTTGTTTTTATTATTACTCTGTCAATTAAATATTCCATCGGTGATTACATGAAATGATAAGGATTGAAGTGAAATTCATTAACTAAAATTAAAGATTATGAAACCAGCATTTTAATATTTTTTGGAGGCTACCGTCAGTCAGGGCCCCTAGAATTGTTCGAAAAGGTGTCCATACATTTATTTATTTATTTTTTTATCAGTAATTGCTTGTAACGTATGGGCATTCAAAAAATTTTTGACCAGTAGTGCATATTCCTGGATCTAAGTTGCTGTCTAGCCTTAGCAATTCAATACTGATATCCTATTTGAGGCTAAAGCCACAGCTGGAAGTGATCTGTGGGGCCCCCAAAAGTTATATTCATTTCAAGATGGAAACAGACGAATTGAGAATAGCTAAATGCATTAGTTACAGTAATTTGCAGGGATGATTTATTCCTTCTTAATCATGACTGTGAAGGTCATGCCAGACTTCTCTAAAATCCATTTCTCACAGTGTTTAATTTGCAACAGTCATTGAATACTGTTGCATCCTCCCCAATGTCTGTTATCTTTCTCCTGCAGATACCATATTCTTATCTGGATGGCCAATCCTCCTGTGCAAATGTTCCCTATGCACTTTGAACTCCCTGTCGTCACTAATGGTGTGTCTCTAAATTTCCAGATAGAGTCAGTGTCTCATAGATCGGAGTTGAAAACTTGGAGTATTCTCATGGTTTGTTGAATGTGCTCGCAAAGACTTGGATGACCACATGCATGGAAGTACATCTAACATAATATCAAGACAAATCAATACAAGCCAGTATTGAGCCAACAGCTCTCTTGTTTAACTTTGCAAAGTGCAACAATCCAGACAAGGAATCAAACACAGATACAGGATCAGTGTTTATTGATAGGAATACGAAAGTAGAAGTGGGAAGGCCGAAGCCCTGAGCTGTGAGAGGAGCAGGCCAGCTTTGTTGGTAGGAATTGGGGAGGGCTGTCCCAGGTCAGAAGCCAGATGGTGAGTTCCCCTCACCAAAGGAGGACTGCTTAATCACAGGTCCGAAGAGTTTAGCATAAAGGTAGTCCCAATTCTGGTGAACAATAAAGGCTTGGCAGGTGTTCCTAATAAACTGGCTCAGAGGAAAGGACTGAAACAGATGATTAACAGGGAAGCGGTCCCAATCCTGAAGGTTTGGAAGTTTGCTCCTATCGATACGCATCCAAAGAGCAATTAAGTTTTTCTCTATCATTGAAGTAACTACACATACATGAAAGAAAAGCTGTGTTCCGTACTAGTAGATAAATTGACTGGTAGGTTGCAGAGGGACAAAATGTAACTATCCAGCAACTCTGCAAGACAAATGTAAGCTTATATACACAAACCACACATGAGGAGCGGGGAACCTAATGGACAACACCTGGGCGTGACAAGATAAGATAGGATTACCATAGAATTTTTTTCCTGTGGATATTTTCCTCTATACTGCTCATTTAATGCGTTTACTGTCATTCAAAAAAAATAATCTTAGTACTTCTTCAGCTCCCAAAAAGTGTAGAAAGGTGAAGATGTCCTGGCAGAGGGCAGCAAGATGCAAGACAGAAAGTTTCAGCCCTGGAAAGACAGGCAGCACAAAATCTTGCAATGGTCTGTTTTAGCCTCTTTGATGCAATAAAAAGCCGAATTGCACAAATGTTTGTCACCCTATGACCTTTGCTGTCGTACCAACACAAAATTGGACATGTTTAAATGCAGTAGCTTGGACAGTTTTGATAGGAATCATGTTTAACATTCTGTGATTGTTCCTGGTTTGCAGAGGTGATGTTGGTGACCCTCGGACCCTCCCTGTCACACTAGCACCAGATCAAACATTTCATATAAAAAATGCAATAATTTGAACAGTTTTGATGGGAATCCTGTCAAATCTTCTGTCAACATTCCTCGTTCATAAAGGAGAAACTTCACTGGTTTTACGACTCTATTACTTTTACTGTCGCGCCACCATTAAGAGAGGATACATTTCAAATGGCTGTATATCAAAATGTTCAAATGGGAATCAAATAAACTCAGCTGTGAACATCTTGGTGCATAAAAGAGCAATCCTACTGTTCTGATGACTCCATGGCCATTCCTTTATGCCATCTTTAGGCCAAACTTTACTTGGTCAAAAAATGCAAGAAGTCAAACAGTTCTTAGAGAATCAGGTAAAATTTCCCAAAGCCAAAAATAGTATGCTTGTTGATAATCTTGATTTTCTGGGCCCTATAACCTTACCTATAGTGCCAACACTAAGCCAAAAAATGAACTTTGCTGATGAAAAGAATGCTATCATTTCAAGTATACACAATGCTCTCTTCCGCAGCATTAGTCTAGATTTTAAAGTGCATTTTGGCAACCAAGCTGGCTCGCTCAGTTAAGGCACTGCCTCACGGAGCAGTAGTAGTGACCACCACTGCCCGGGTTAGACTCTGAGCCATGCCAGTGCCAGCTGTAGCCGGTGGCCTTTTCAGAGCAGTGTACATTCGGCTTTGCACTGCCGGGATACCGGAGGGATACAGCTGGTCCGGGTTAGAATTTCCCGTTGCTCAAACGCCTCTTGTAGGCCAGCCGGGCCCTCGTCAGTAAAATTCTAAGCTTGCACATGCTCTGGTTTCCTCTGCTCTCGTTCTGAGCTTGCAAAGTTTTGAATTATATGGTAAAGCTGCTTGCACACCGGACGCGAAACGAATTTTTTGCGCGACAGATTACATTCATAGTCAATGCGGCTTTGCACTGACTTTGAATGCAATCTGTCCTGCCAAAAGTTCATTTCGAATCCGGTGTGCAAGCAGCTTTTGTGTAAAAAAGCAGCGGCTGACAGGCGCATACTTTAGAGGAGAACCGTGCTCTCCCATAATGGCACCATGAGTAGCATACGAACATGCTCGTACATGGTTGGCAGATTTAATATTTCAGATTCAGGTGGAATTGAAGACACCAAATTTATCAAACAAACAAGAAAATTGTGCTTTTTTCCTCTCAGTTTTATTTCCATATCAAATATCCAGTCAAGTTTCATGCTTGAAGCCATTTAATGTGACAAATTTGCAAGACGGTGGAAAATTAGGAAGCGGCTAAATACTTTTTCATGGTACTGAACTTGGATGGATATCTGCCACTGTGGAATTCCAAACATGGCAACTTTAGTGTAATAATCTTGAAGTGATATGGATGACAATGTTTCATGCCAGTGTGACCAAGTCGAAAGGCCCATTTAAGTATCTCAAAAAGCAGAAATATCATAAGGACAAAAAACTGAGTATTGTCTTACTGTGTGTAGTGGAAAGTGGTTTAATTTAGTACCATCTTGTTATGTGACTTATATTGATAGTTTAACCTTTCATTTATATTATAGTTATGCTCAAGAGACTTCAAGTGTCTCTGTCAGTGGCAACTTCTCTTTGAAGACATGGACGTGTCTCTGACAACTGCAATCCACAATAATACAATCACTGGCATTTATGATTGTAGTAGTGTATAGATGAAGGACTATATGCAATGCATACACTCAAATTCCTTTGCATATGACAGGATATTAAAAAACAATGAATGTTCTGGTGAAAAGACAAAGATGAATGCTTGGTACAAAAAAAGCATTTATGCATTTTTTAATTTACAAAGTGGCGGTAAAAGCAATCTCCAAAATGTAGATATTTATATCAACATGCTGCACATGCCACGCAGCAGACCATTCTGATGAGTCTCTCAAAACAATTCTAATTTTCTTCTTACAGTAAACTGTATTCCTCAAGATCAAAGAAGAACACTGATTCCTGAAATAAATACATAATCACATGAACAAAAAAGCCATAACAACAAATCTTTACCTTTGAAGACAATGTAGTTCACAGGCCTTCAGGTACAAAAAGGTGCTCTTACTTTGAACCATTTTGCGCTTGCAATGACATTTTAAAGGAAAATATATTTTTTACTTCATTTTACCCCATTTGTACAACCTGAACATTAAGGTGAGGTTGTCTGGTGTATTTATTTATTTTTTATGATGATTCATACCTAATAACACCAGCCATAAATGAAAGAATGTGAAATAGCAAAGACATAAATTCTTTAAATCTGAAAGTACAAATGTCACCAGGTTCTCCGTGCCTTATCTCCTGTTGAAATAATAAAAAGCTAATAAAAAGCTGTATTGTAAAAGGAGCTGCACCTGCCTTATTAAACACATCACCTGTTGCCATTGAGAAAGTTGCATAAAGACAACGATAACCTCTCTGGAAGCAGTAGTCTTTGCAAAATGTTTTCCTTCATTGTTACATGTTGAGAGTTGAACAAAGCATCAGCACTGGACAAGAGAGTTCAACTGGAATAAGCAGTCACTTACTGACTTTTAATGGAAATGGTCAGAAAGAGGATCATGTTTTAATGAGGGAGTAAAACAAAAGGCTGGGTGGGGTGGGTGGGGTGGGGGGGGGGTTGGGCAGGCAATGAATTTAAATGCCCTGGGGTGCTGAGTCCTCTTCATGGCATGGTGGAGGGAGGGACTACGTAACACCTTTGGGCAATATTTTCCCTGCCAGTGTCATTGTTCTACAATTTGTAAGAAGGGCTGAAGACAAAGCTACTGAACCTAGTCCTCAGAGAACTACCATCCAGTAAATTTTAACTCCAACTCTAACAGAGCACATCACACTTAACAGCTAGAGGTCCTGCTGATGATTGATAGAATAAGGCGTGCCGAAATAGGGTGGAAATTGAAAACTACAGGTGAACATCCACATGTAATCAACGTGTTTAACACGTATAGTTTGGAACTTGCTTCATTTAATATTGTTTTACTCATTAGTTACAGGTACCTTATGACACGTGTCAAAACCACCAGTTTCTCATGTGACTACCAAGTGGAAGAAACATATAGCGTTTACTGGGAAGAAATCTGTGGTGACAGGATTGGCCATTTCTGGCCAAGCACTACATCTTTCAGAGTGAGTAATGCTACAAATATGAAAATCCTAAAACCTAACCTCTTACCTGGATAAAATATCACTTACTGCTGCATTTCATGCGCCACATCTTAGCTTGGACGATGGTTCAGCTGTTCTGGCCTGCAGACTGGCATGCATTCAGCATGTGATTAAAACTCTTCTTGAAAGTCTTGCCATTGCCCTTATACATGCGGCTCAGGAGTTTATTTTACAGGGATGCCAGCCACTAAAAATAGGGGTGCAAGATTAACTGTTTTGCCAGCAGTATCGATTCACACTGTGTCTGGAGGGGAGGTGCAAACTTAGTCTGCGGTCATGCTGCTTCCACCCCAACATACAGCTCCCTTCACAATGACCCAGTCATAAATGTTTATATTGCTTTGCTCATATGGAGGCTAAGGTCTGGCTGCTTGGCCTCCACTGAATGCTGAATGAACTGTCATGGGACTGGGGGCTTCAGAGTGCATGAAGCTGGGGCAAGCAGCTTTCGAGATCGTTATGTAGTAAAGACAAGATGATTCACAACTATAACACTAAATTGCAAGCACCTCTTTATAATGCTCTCCAACAAGTCATTTATTAGGCCATTTCGCAAAACCATATGTTTACATTGTATGTCTATTCCTTTGACACGCCCCGATGCTGACTCGAATCGGTTTATAACTCAACACTCCTCCTCTGACACTAATCGGCGGAAGACCTCGTTTTATTTGTGAATCCAAGCTTAACTTCACTCTGAGCTGTCCCTTCACGCGGGAGGAAGTCGATTTTCTTGTACACTTAACGCGTTGTTCGAATTCGCCTCTATTTATGTAACTACTGGAACGCGGATAAAAAAAAAAAATCAATTTGATGTCGCTTGATATTCTCGCTGTAGGAACTTCAACGATACAAACTAAGGCTGACAACTAACGTTAACGTGAAGCTAGCTTGAAAGCAAGGCGAAGTATTGTTACAATATTTAGCTATATTTTTGCGGGAAGTACCGGCGCAAAGTCTTAATCCCAAATGAAAGAACTTATTTCGTCTTGATCAGGAAATAGGCGTATCTCAATTTGAGCGAGTGATTTCATGTCTGTTGGAGAATTTTTTCACTCTGTATCGTGGTTTGATGGGAATAAAGCGAGTTATCTCTGAATCGCAAGAGGAGCCAGCGCCGATGCAGCACTTTAAGCGTAACTAGCAAAGTAACAAACTCACTGCGAGTACATGTAGGACATGGCAAGTTATCCCACCTCTCAAACCTTTGTGCTAATAATGCAAGCCACCGTACGATTGATTTGAGACTGTCACTAGGTAGTGGAAATGCATCTAGGTGTAGGCGTGGAACACAGTGTTTTGCGTGGTATTAGCTTTAACTCGAATACTTGAAATCGTGGAAGCTGATAATGTAAGAGAAAAAAGTTTTGGAGCTGGACGAAGTGCACTAGGTAGCTAGCTGGCTTGCTAGCTACGTTTTCCTCGACTGCGGATTGTAATTTTATCAACAATTTAGTCCTCTGGATTACCGTAATTTGTTTTGCAACATGCCGCAACTTAACGGTGGCGGTGGAGACGACTTGGGAGCGAATGACGAACTAATCTCTTTCAAAGATGAAGGAGAACAAGAGAAAATATCAGAAAACGTGTCGGCGGAGGGTGATTTGGACGATGTGAAATCCTCGTTAGTCAACGAGACGGAAAACAACAGCAGCAGCAACGCGTCTGATTCTGAGGTACGCGTAAATATAGACATTTCTCAGACTGCTCAAATTGCTAATTTCCGCTTTATCTGCAAAATTCATGAACGGATTTGTTGAAGTGGCAAAAGTTGAATCTATTCACCTGTTGTCTCCTTGTGTACAGCAAACGGAAAGGCGCTATCAACCAAAACCAACCCTTGAAAGTTCTGAAAAGTACATCGAGTACTATACTGAAGGTAACTAAAGGGCCTTTTTAAAAATGTATAGCTATAGTTCTTCGGCGTCGGTGCGCTTTTTACAAGTGTCCTTCTCTCCCTTGACAGCACTGAGGAGACAGCAAGATGGAGGCCTTTTCAAGAGCCCTCACTATCCTGGCTACCCGTTTCTCATGATCCCGGACCTTACTAACCACTACCTCTCGAGCGGGGGCCTGTCTCCCAGCGCCAGAGCGGTGAGGGACATGTGTCGCACAAATATTCGCACTCATTTCTTTCCTACTGATTAATTTGTTCGTAGCTGTACTGCGTGAATTATGGGGCTGTTACCAAATGACAAATTTCCGCTGTTGGCTGCCGAAGTTTCCCGTGACAGCGCCATGTTCCATGCTGAAAGTGGCCTTTTCGATAGCAATTAGTCCTTTGTTCATCTCGGAATGTTTTCTTCTTCTTTTGGCATATGATTAGCTATTTAGTAACAAATTCGAAAATTTGCTGACATTATAGCCGGATATTTTGTTAATTGGAGTGCTATTAATCGTTTGCCATCGACTCGAGTCATTTTATCTTACCGTTTTGTGCTCTAATTGCAAGGAAAACGAGTCTAGGACTGCTCAAGAAAGTTTAGCTTGTGACTGTTGTTCCTTATTCTCTTAAGACAGCCAATCGTTTTTTTTTATCCGCGGGCATTGCTTGTAATTCATGTTTATGTTTATCAGCCATTCAACGGCGTTGTGATGTTACTGGTTTGTTACTACTGTGCAGGAGGACAGTTCCATGAGAATGTTGACACAGGGCAAGAAAATTAAAATTGATTTTACTGCATTTTTTAGTTTGATCGAGGCAAAACTTGGATATCAGAGGCTCAGAAACTAATGCTGTTTTCTTGGTTTTATTTAGTATGTTCCAAGTACTAAACGTTTTTTACATTCATGTTGTTTTCAGCATCTTGGAGGCACAAAATTTGCTGTAATTGGGAGAGAGCCTTGTCCATCATTAATTGTGATATATCTCCAAACCTAGCACATTTAGATGGTTCAAAGCAAGCCCTTTCTTGATATGAAGTCCATTTTCATTGATCCTTCATCATTTTGGGTGTAACGGGCCACAAACCTAGCAACATTGAATCTAATGTGAGTTACCAAAAACAAGGTATTTTTAATCTCTGGCCCGCATCTCTGTGAGTTAAATCTTCCACTGCTGTGGATGTAACTAAGGTTGTAACTAAAAAAACTAAGGTTGTCTGAGCAGCAATGGCCCTATTATTTGGGTGTTATTAAGAGCTGACTTTACGGTAACATGAGTTACCATAACGCGAGTTGCCCACCCTCCTGGACTTTCTAAAGCCTCAGTCCATGAATAGTTATGTCAGTGTAATTCTATTACTTGCAATAGAACCTTCAGAGTGTTGGTTATGGATCATATGATTTTCAGTTGTATCTGGGGTACGTTCAAAGTCACACCGGTGCACACTGTTTAGTTACGGTTTCCGGGTTGAATGACCTGTTTTTTCCTACCGGTCCGCAACGGTGCACGACGGGGTCTGAGGTATGTTTTCTCCTGTTTGGTGGGTGTGCCCGGGGTGTTATCCAATCAGCTGCAACATGTGTATATAAACCACGCCATATTAATACAGCAGTGGCGCAATGAATCCAACGAGGGTAGTTTATAAATGCTTGTCTTGCAGCTTGGTATTGTATGGCCCTCTGGGCTGCCTTAGTTGCAACGCTTGCGTGACACGACGGGGCGTTCAGCGCACTACTGTTTCCGTTTAAATATATGTTTTGCTTTGTGTTGCCGACTTTGAACACACCCCAGGTCTACCTTTTAAGAAATTTTGAATTGAAATGAACAGATGTTTCTATGTGTCCCTTTTGCGTAACATGAGTTACCAAGCTGTTGGTGCTTCCATTTCCCACATTTCAAGGGACAGCTCTTTTCTTTCCCACTGGTGTATGCATATGGGTGTGATCTACCTATGTGCAGAAAAACACTTGTCACGGGTGACTGACAATGACATGGCAGCTGATTGAAAATTGATATTAGCCTTAAAATGTAATGTGAGTTACCATGGAATTGCCTAGGACCTACAAGCCAACGTGCTGGGCTAAGCATTTCATCTACTGCCTGTTGTCTTGGTGCATCCAGTTGCAGTACTGGCTTTAACCCAGGGCAATTTAAATTCTTGTCATTCAGCTCCAGTGATTTGAGTCTGTTTGCTGTGTACCCGACTAAGTATTTATTTCGATTAATATCGGGGCACTGCCAGACACGTGTAGGAATCATGCTTTGAGTTTCTCCGTCCTTTAGATTGTTGCAAGAACTTTATCCCTCCAGTTCGTCCTTGAAAAGTCTCATGAAAGAGTTACCAGAATTATTAGTTATTTGTTTTTCTATTTTTAATTTGTTTATAACATTTATACCCTATGTGTTTAAAAAATTTCGAGGACTGAAGTCATGAATGTCTATAGGCTGATACCCATAGATGGATTTGGGGCACTTAAGGCAATATTTGAGATTATAGTCCGTAACATCACCTGATATTTTGCAGGCGTTCACTGTTAAGCTGCTGTACCTGAAATCACCTCGTCTCTGTTAGCATCCCAGAGTTAGTCACTGTATATGCTCTCTATTAAGACTTTGAGACACAATAAACATTCTGAAGAAATCAAGTTGCTAGCTTTCTTAGTTTTTGATTTATAGGCAGGTGAAAATGCTCACAAGCTGCTAACAAGGGGTTAATGCTGACAGGCCCCCTTTTTCAAATCCCTATAAAATCTGATCGCAGACAGATATTGAACTACTAGATTCAATTTAGTTCAATTAGACAAATTTTCTGCCACTAGAGACTACAATCTATCAAATAAACAAGCAATCCTGAGACAATCAAACTGGAAGCTTTGGTGATTTCACATGGAATGACCTTGATGTGTGATGTGGGAAGGCAGTTATCACAACACACAGAAACTGCTACGAGTAATTTTGCCGCTAACCAGCATAATTTGACTTCTGGTTTATTGAATTTCCATATTTTTAAGTACAAACCCCATTTCCAGTGACGTTGGGACGTTCTATAAAACGTGAGTAAAAACAATACAATGATTTGCAAATCTTTTTTGACCTGTATTCAATTGAGTAAATTACCAAGACAAGATGTTCAAACTGATGCACTTTGTGTGTAGTTTTTTTTTTTTTTTTGAAATACTCATTTTGAATTTGATGCCTGTAACACATTCCAAAAAAGCTGGGGCAGGGGCATGTTTACCACTGTGTTACATCTCCTGTAGGTGGAATTCTTTCCCATTCTTGCTTGATATACGACTTCAGTTGCTCAACAGTCCGGGATCTCAGTTTTTGTATGTTGCGCTTCATAATGCGCTTAACATTTTCAATGGGAGACAGGTCTGGACTGCAGGCCTGTCAGTGTAATACCCGCACTCTTTAATACAACTCTGTTGTAACATGTGCAGAATGTGGCTTGGCATAGTCCTTGATAAAGTTTATCAGTTTGAACATTTAATATCTTGTCTTTTTTTTCTGGCATTTTACGCAGTGTCTCGAGATATTGCAGTTTTATTGGTAAGGCAGTCGATTTCAAGGGATAAGGATAAGGATTAGGGATTATGGTTAGGTTAGGGGTCAGGGTTAAGGTTAGGGTTTGGGTCAGGGTTGGGTTAGGGCAGGGTTTGAAATTGGCACTACCGTACGTCTCTACATTGAAATGCATTGGGAAACTGCCGTACCCGTAGCAACTGCCAACATTTTAAGCGGTTTCCATTCATTTTCGCGCTGAATTGCAGAATCTTCAAGTGAACAAAAGTAGTGTGTTAGCCGGCTAATTTAACTTTTTAGCCAAAATGGAAGTTTCACCTTGGCCCCATGTTCAATTGACAATCAAGCACTTGATTCGCGCAAATACAAATTTGAATTGGAAGATTGTCCAATTTATTATATTATGTTTTTGGTCCCACCGCCGCCGCTGCCGCACTACGTGTTAAAGCGATAAGTTCAGTTATATTTCAATTACAAATTCCAAATTTTGCACATAAGTATCATAAATCGAATCAGTTCTTCCTCTTTTGGGCAATTTACGATGTCTAGATTGGCCACCAGGGGCCAAAAACTGATTTTAGTGTTAACGTGATAACTGCAGTAATATTTCAATTAGAAGTTCCAAGTTTTGCATATAAGTAAGTATCATTAAGAGGAAGAACTGATTCGATTTTGGACAATTTACAATTTGTAGCTTGGCCACCAGGGGCCATAAACTGAAAAAAATCACTGTTCCGCGATAACGTCAGGAAAATTTCAATTACAAATTTCAAATTTTGCACATAAGTAGCATAAAGAGGAAGAACTGATTCGATTTTGGACAATCGATGATCTCTAGATTGGCCACCAGGGGCCAAAAACTGATTTACATGTTAACGCAATAACTGCAATAATATTTCAATTAAAAATTCCAAGTTTTGCATATAAGTTAGTATCATAAAGAGGAAGAACTGATTCGATTTTGGACAATTTACAATTTCTAGATTGGCCACCAGGGGCCAAAAACTGAAACCTGAAAAAACGTTTCATACACTTATTTTTATTTTGAATACATTGTTATATTTTTCAAAATTCAAGATCAACACATTCATTTTCAGTTTCAACTTCTATTTTTTTCAGTACAAAACTTTTGACCCTAATTTAACTCCATATACATGCCGGTTATACTTGTTGGCTAAATAAATTGATTTTTAAGCTGCTTTTCCACAGAATGCAAAACATATTATTCGGACGACGGATTAGTGCATTCAAAATCAATGGGATGATGCAAGTACACGCGATGTAGTCGCGTCTTTGCATTGACTTTGAATGTTATCTGTCTTGCGAAAAAAATCGTTTCGCATTCGGTGGAAAAGCAGCTTTAGTTAGGCAAAGTAGCGACTCGGGAATAGATTTATGGTATGCTAATTATGTCAAGGTGATGGAGCTGACTTCAAAGCACCAGAAGCATTTTAAATGGCCACTGAAACTTGATAGGCATTTTTTTCAAGACTGCAGGTGGATGATACGTGGTTTGGCTTTAAAGGGTTGTCCCAAAACTAATCTTAGTTTATGCCGTAATTCAGTCGGCGTGCTGCTCTGCTTTCTTTCCGTGCAGGCTTTTGTTTGTGTGCAAATGCGCCTCTGATGGGCTTGCATCGGTGCCTGCCTGTTTGATATGACATCATAATTGAACAGTATCATCTCCTGGGTTGTGGTTTGACATTGTTGTATCCCTAGTTCAGGGCCATTGGAGTCAAACAGCACGTAAGGAGTGCTTATTTTGTCTTTTTACCTTTTTTTTTTTTTTGAAACTTTTTTTTTTTTAAATTGCACTTTAATGGCCAGTTATTTATTTATTTATTTATTTCGAATGAGGACAATACGCATTTCAGTTTCTGGGAAAAAATTGTGCCATAGAATTGTGATCTCAATTCTAAACAAAAAAATCGTGATTCACATTTTTTCCAGAATCGTGCAGCCCTAGCGCGTACCTTCATTTCATGTCTACAGTAGCTAGTGAGCTAGCTTCAGAGCTACTTGAAAACCAAGGCGTTGAGCAGCCCGTTTGTCATGTAGCTCTGTTGCTGGATAATGTAGATGTCACATTATGCTGGCTTTGTTGGCATGATTTAGGAATTACCCATACTAGCTTGCTACATTCTCTGGGTTAGGGATATACAATATGATATACTTGTATAGCTGGTCTTATATTTCAGCCTTTTGCTGCGTGTAATGAATGATAAGGTGAAAACCACTCCTCTCTTGCCAGCCAACAGATTTTTATTCTGCGTGCAACGCATTAATATCAGTAGAGCAACTTCTCATGTCACGTTTCTACATCAAGAGCTCTCCACAGCAGAGCTTAATACTGACTGAGTATACAGCATGTCATAACATTTTCCAGTTAACCGTACTGAAAACGTAACCTCCTTTTACCTTAGATGGCGGTGGTAATTTTGAAACTGGGAGCTCACGTACCTACGTGCAACGCATTGTCAGTACAGCAACTTCGCATGTCACGTTTCTACAAGCACACCTTTAAACTAGAGATGGAAGAAACGGCGAACCGCACGAGAAACCACCTAATGCTCCATTCGCCTCGATTTACGATAGGTAAATTAGTATTCTCCACAGAAGTGCCGTACACGATAAGATAAAAATGTATACACTCCTAAGTAATCATAGAAGCAATAATGAACAAACTTCTTTGTAGAGGTCAAAGATTATCTTAATCTCCATTTAGCATTTTACTGCATTTCACAGAACCAGTGAAGAGCACTTATTTCATCTTGCCTCTCCAGTGCAGAGCTGAATACTGAGGAGGATACCGCAAATTTGGAGGAAGTTAGGTCGCCAAAATTTCAAAGGTCAAACAGCACTAATATAAAAATTTTACTGAATTAAAGAAAACTCTCAAAAACAATACATGCATAGATAAGAGGGAAAGAATAATAATGTACAAACAGAAATAGATTTTTGGTGAAATGTAATATCGCATGTTCACACGGGTTACACTAGAACTAAACCTGAATGATAAAGATGTTGAATTTTTTATTTTTATTATTTTCAATTTTTTATCGAGGTCCGAGATTGCTAGTTACGGCTATGATGATGGGTCGAATATGCCAAATTGAATATGAGATGCTTCTTCACAGCTGGCACTGGTTGCCTTGATCTGAGGATGTTGCGATTTCTAGAAATTGAATATGACATTGTCGTCATCATCATGGTCTACCCGGGTAGGTGAAATGGGCTAACGCTGGGATTAAATGGTGGTGCGCCCGTGAAATGACTTACAGGCATGTTAAATCGAGCCTGTGAAGACGACTTGACGGGCATTTACGGGTGCCGACGCGATTGCGCCCATCACGTGCCACGCACTGGACTGATATGGCGAAGGACCCCCTACCATTTTATTGGGTGTTAAGTGCAAACAGCACCGGTTTAGGTTCTGATATGATGAAGAGATTATAAGTCATCAGCATATATAGGTGTTCATAAATGGTGTGTATGCTGACCCAAGTAATTTGATCTTGCATCTAAATAAATATTTGCCTAGTGTACTGGTGTGTCCGGGATAGTTGTTGAGGTAGGAGTAAACTCTGGTGTCATGTTTTTATGAATTAAATGCACATGCACTTGCAGAATGTAATTTGATACCAGTTGGTACCTTTTTCTGTGATGGTGGAAGGTCTTGTCTGGTGACCCTGTCCAAAATAACCTGGAATTATCTTTCTGTTGACCTGACAAAGGGCATGTTTCCGTGTAGAAATTGCTTTAAAAAAAAGAAAAAATAAATCTAAGCCAAAATTTTTGACTGAAATTGAAAATGTCAAATGGTTGTTATTTAATGTAGCAAGTCATCCTATATGGTCAATTTGCGCTTTAAATCGGTTGATTCGGACAAAACGGGCCAAGTCAAGGGTGGTTAATGCCCTAACTTGCTCTGTCAATCAGCAGTTTCAATTTAGACATAGTAGCTAGGGAATGTTTGGCATACTTCGGCTGTTTTCTTAGAGGGCTCCTGAGCTGTGGGTGCTGAGTTTCTATATTCCTGACAAAAGACTTGGAGGTCCTGCTGACCTGCAGAAGATTCAAACCAAGTGACTGACTTTGTAAATTTGGACTCAAAATTGTGACAGGCGAGACATACACTGCCCATTTCTGAGTAAAGCTTGACTCTGCTGTTTACCGATGTATTCACATGTTTTATTTGTGTTTTAAATGGAACATAGAACCGGTGGAGGGAATATACAAGAATAAGTCCTGTTTTTATGCCCCCGCCCTCCAAAGAGGAAAGGGGGCATTATGTCGGCACCATGTCCGTCAGTCCGTCGTCCGTCCGTCGTGGGATAACTGTAGAATCCATTGTCGGATTGATGCTATTTCTAAATTGCATATTGGGAGTGGCTAGAGGAAAGTTCCTTTCGAAAACCAGCGTCGTCCGATATCTAATATGGCCGCCACAGCAGCCATCTCAATATGCCCTTGATCAGCATACAGGCGGGGGCATATGCCACGGTCTGCGTTGCTCTTGTTCGTGAGAGAATCCATAAAGCTTGGGATGTATTTGTGTGGCCTGGTCTATTTTAAAATCATTTGTTTCTTTACATTGTTGTACTCTTGTGAGGTGTCCTTTGCTCTCCTCTTGGTAACGTTTGAAGTAATGTCTACTGTCCATATTTATAAAGTGCATCCACGCTCACAGGGTGCATTGTTTATTGCCCGATATTCATTTCTTTTAATTTATTTACTGTGCCTTTGTTTATTATCAGACTGTGGTGAGATATATAGAGTACTAAAGTGATGACGTCACGCTGGTGTCGGAAGTAGAATTTCCCATTCATTTTACCCATAGACTTCTTTTTTTTTTCAGTTCACTTTTGAATCCCTTCCCATTGTTTTCAAGTCTCCATATTTTTTCAAGATTTTGCATTATATTTTCGACTAAAAAGAAATATAATTTTTCTTGACTGGAATCGGTTACATTTCAAATTATTTTAGTTTTTCGCCACCATGCTAATCCTCTCTGTAGTCTGAAAACTATACTTCCCATGATCCTCCTGATTCCTGGGCTGAATGAGTTCAGGACGCGTTTTATACAGATGATGGTTAGAAGTCACCCGTCTCGAATTTTCCAGCACCTCGCAAAAGCCTCTGTTTTATATGTGTATTATTTTATGTTGACTTCGTTTAACTGTTTTATTGATTTTTATAATTGTTTTAGTTTTCCTATTTTACTTTTCATTTTTATTCTTTTTGCCAATTGTCTCTGTACTGCACTTTGGTTCAACGTCTGTTGTTTTAAATGTGCTTTATAAATAAACTTAACATGACTTGACTACAATTGGCACTAATTTACTTTAATACCTAGGCATCTTTGGCCAACGTTTGTTTGCTTGAAAAGCTTGTTAGCTGACTACCGAGTTATCAGCTTTGTCAATACCTAACTGACTGCGAACTAGCTGTCAGCAGGCTATCTTGGCCAATAAGCTAGTTTACCGACTTCAGTAGTTGTCTCAACTTTATATTTGGCGCATTTAGTTAAATGCCAGCTTGTGAAATGCTTGCAGCTCAACGCTAGGTAAGTAGCCAAATAATGGCTCTTCACTGCTTTTATTCACTTAGCTTGCAAACTAGCTAGGTAGCCAAGCTAGTGATGTTTTTTTTGAATAATCTTCCTAGCTTGCTTGCTTGCTAAATAACAGTAAATGACGGCACCATTTACTCTTTCTTTCGGTTTAGCTATGTGCACTAGGTGAAGTAAACTCGCTAGCTAGCTCGGTGGTTCGCTAGCCTAGCTAAATGCGAGCTAGCGAAATGGCGAAATAACTATTCATTGTGATGCTTTTATTTCTTTGTATGTTGCTGGCTAATAGTAGCCCGCCATGTGGGAACGGGTGTATGGACATACGGCAATGTAGGGGACTGATGGGCTACCGTCATGGTACGTTAGGAATGTTGGCTGAAACTGAGGTACCTCATTGGCTTGGAACAAATCACGGGATACTCGCCCACTTGTGCAGCGGATATGTAGTTCGGAGAAGTGGACTACAAACTGGACTACAAGTGCAAAAGCATATCATTTTTGGCAATAAACTACGAATTTGATGTGATCATTTCAATCTGTATACCCTGCATACAGATGCTTAGAATTAATATGAGTTCGAGCAATGCCAGAAAGCGTCCAAACCCCATTATAAATTCCCATAGGGATTTTACTTCCGTTCACCAGAAGCTTAGTAGCGGTGACATCATCACTTTAGTACTCCATAGGAGCCGAATGTGATGAACTGTGGGGCTGTCATTTGAGTGGGGCTCTTCCCACACAAGTAAAGTACACATGGAAGTGCAGTACCTGTCAACACATTTCTCTGTAGATGCACTTATGGGATGTTGTGAGGGAGAATGAGTGAAAAAGAGGACAGGAAGGGGCAGAGCAAAGGCTGGATGGAAGGGATTGGGGGAGTGAATGGGGGGGATGTTTGAGGAGTTGGTGTGGGGGTGGGGGTGGGGGGGGCATTGCCACAGAAGGCATATGCCTGGCATATTGTCCAGGGTCGCAGTTTGGATTGCCTGCCTGCTAGGTCCTACAATAAGGGAAACCTGAAAACGTACATACCAATGTCATCCCAAAATCCATCATGTGCCTCTCTCCCTGAGGCTTACTTGGTTTCCTCCCCTGCTATTCATTTATAGTGGAAGTTGATTCATTATCTAAAAATTTTTGGGAAAATCATCGAAGTTTGATTTCAGATTAAAATATTTCTCTGTTAAATTGAAGTACTAAGTTCTGAATGTGGAAGCAGTAGCATAGTCTGTGCAGATAAGCTGATGATGAATTTTCTGAAAAGTTAGCTGCCTTTCTTTTGTGCTAATTAAGACTGAATACTCTTCAAGAAGTGGAAATGGGAATATGATATGATTTATGCCGCCTTGAAGTGTATGAAAGATGTTGGTCCATCACAAAGTAGTATTCTGTGATCCAGAGTTGGATACTAGTCCATTTTTGGTGTTTTAAAATGGTGACTGTAAGTGGAACTGTCCAGAACATGGAAATGTGGATGTGCGGCAGGAATTATCGGTCTCTGGCGAACTGCACACCAAGCAGCGCCCTCTTCAGGTGCCAGTAGGCTGCTTACTCCTCCAGAAGAGACCGATACGGCATGAAGGAATATGTGCTCTCCATGGGCCGGCTGGTTTAATGCTTAACTCCATGCTAATAAAATCTGATTGTGCTGGGGTGGAGTGGGTGGTAGTTGGGCTTCTTCATCACTCTGGTATTTATAACAGCTGGCTTCAGTTAAAGACTCTCAGTCACAACTTCCTGCGGCCATAGGAGACTGGTGGGGTTGGGGGGTGGGGGGGATTGAATGCAAGAGTTTGAGGTGGCAGCGGAAAGAGAATAAGGCGATGGTGTGAGAGAACATTCTTGGTAGATTGGACGATGATGTCTTCTGCCTGTATTGAGCGTAGGCTGGTAGCACTTGTATCATGACCAGGGTTAGGTCCTTAAATTCATATTGCAGTTGGTTTGACTTTTGGATGATGGCAAAATATATCACAATGTATTGTTTTCTCTCAAGTTCAGCTGAACATGCTGTAAGGGCAGTATGAGAATTGGGTTGCTAGCTTAGATTGGGAAGTGACCAATCAGCCATCAGGCTTGAATCCATTTCTATGACGTCAATGTCCAGCGATCTTTCCAAAGCAGTTTTTTGCTCTGGTGGTTACATCAAAATTTGTTTTCTCTGCCAGTAGTCATTTATACTGATACTGGAGGTCTCCTCAGTTTTCTGACTTAAGCTTCAATTACCGAAAGCTTATGTTAAAAGTACAAATGGTATTAGAAGTACATGGTATATTCCCTTCTAATCACTGTTTTCACCTGCTTTTTTGTCTTTCCCTCTGTCTATCTCTAAATGGGATAACTCAGAAACTTCTGAACAGTTTGGCACAGAATTTGGTAGGATAATTGGTGGTTGTCCAAGGATGAGTTGATTAAATTTTGGAAGTGATCCTGAATATATTGTTGGAGCTAGACCCAGAAGAATTACTATATATCTAATGTGGATCTGTGTGATATTTATGACTGGACAACTCAAAAATGAACGTTTTAGCATATTTGGCAGGATGATGGGTGGTAATCCAAGAAAAAGAGGGGTGTGACTTTTTTTGAAGGTGTTCTGGAACGTACTGTGTCACCAACAGAACAGATATGGTGTGGCGGAGGTATCCGATCTACCGAGTGCCCTCTAATTCATATAGTTGAAGTCAGAACTTTGGAGGTGTTCAAGACTATGCTTGCTTTTGTTAGTTGAGATATCACCTTCGTTTCTGATTAACTGAATACTAAATGGGTGTTTACAGTTGGAAAATGACATGCATTGTTGTGCTTAATGGCCTGCTCTTGCCATCATGTTATGCTATTTTGCTATGGTAAAGTTGGCCTGAGTGGTATTTGACTGGGGAGTGTCAATCCCTCTAAATATCAGGAAGTCGCGTTGAAGGGTGATCTCATTGTTCTGCAATGGGATTTACATTGTCCCCGGCTCCGTGGCACTTTGTGGCTTTCCACCAGACAGAACTCATTAGTCACACTCCTAAGGACAGTGATGTAATTCTAGCTCGAGGCAGATTGTTTGTTTAAGCCTGTCGGTTACATGATTAGGAAAAAACGCAGCTTTACATCAAGATTCAATGATGAACGCCTTCTTACAAGCTTGCTGCTTCTTCCTTTTATTTTTTGAACTGTCGTCATTACGAATTCGGCCATAAGTGTGGTGTGTTCCAGCTTGGATGTTTCTGTCCTTGCTTTTTTTTTCCCTCTTTCTTAAATTTGACTCTGGAGCAGGTGCAATTCTGACTACGGTGAAGATGACTACGGTGAAGATTTATCAGCATCTCATAAACATTGAATCTATGTCATGTGAAATGATTTGTCCTTTTTTGGGGTCCTGGGCTCTGTTCAGTAGTGTTGCAGCTGCCTGACCGACTTAACCTGGCTGAAGTCCTGCTGCTGCTGACGGTAGGGATTTCCCCTGATTTATATGCAGTCAGATTCCTCTGCACTGTATCCTGGTTGTCTGAGTCGCGCCTTAGGACAGAATCCTGTAATTAGAATGCAAAGTGATCCATGACATTTTCACATTGAAATAAAAGGAAAATCGGAGGATTTCATCTTCATTTTCATGATGAGACAAATGGTGTGTTTGCTTCTTCAAAAACATTACCCATCTTTGAGAATGTTTTTATGTTTTAATTTTATTTTTCGTTGCAACGTTGTGGGGCAGTTTTTACAAATGAAATGGCGAATGGGGAGTGCCTTTTTTTATCCCCAGCTGCAATGTAGGAGAGGGATGGACAAATGAGTGTTGTCCATCTGTCACGTTTCTTTTCCAGGCCATAACTCTGCCGTCCAATGGCAGAACCTAGTTACTCACTTTTATTGATTTTGAGAAAGAAGCGGAAAATGACCTTTAAGGGGTAAAATTGTCCTTGAGCCAGTGATCCCTAGAGAATAATAGTGAACTGTAAAACTAACCTTCCCCAAATAACCAGGCTTTAATATCAAATTGTTTCATTTTCAGCTTTTTTCTCAAAATCAAATAAAAGTGAGTTACTAGGTTCTGCCATTGGACGGCAGAACTCCTAAACAGCTCAACATTTTAATAAATGCTTCCATCTTCTTGTATAGATGTGCCTTATCCTAATTTCATCTGTCCTCCTATCAGTCTGTTTGTCCCTCCAGTAACTTGGTTTTCAGGCCAGATATCGGTCAATCTGTGATGGGAAATCTGAGTATTTCATGCTTGTTAGTTTTTACCCCTCAGCCCTCAAGGCTGACTGGGTATTGCTATCCTTCGTGCGGATGGGCGGGCGGGCGTCTCCAAAAACTTTGACTTCGGGCTGAGGGGTATTCCGTGCATTGCACGCCTATTTTTAATTTGTTGTGACAAGTTTATACATGGACTTAAATATGGAAAAAGTGGGAGACTGAATTTACATTGAGACAAAGGATGTTTTTTTTTCCTCTAGGAAAAAGAAAAACATCCCTAAACATGCATTTTCATTGTAATATTGATAACTATTTGCTTTCATACAATTTTCTCTCTAGACGACAATTTGAATTTACTGTCTGCTTTGGCTTTGTTGTATCAACAAAAGAAAACTGGTGAGTGAGTCTGGTAACATGAGGGAATACTTTAATTTAGATGCTTCATTGTCCAGTTCTTTGGAAATTGGCCTTTGGCAACATGATAGTTGCAGAAAAAAAACAAACAGTTTCACAATAAAGGCCGCAAACAATAGCATAGACAGTATAGATTCTGACTGCACAGACCACAAATAGCTCTGTGCTTTGGAACTCCACAGTGCCTTGGGTATGAGACCCTGTGTATTACAGCAGTGTTTCCCAACACTACTGAACTAACCCTGCCCTGCACATATGAGATGTCCTCCAGATTTAACACTCCTGATTCAGCTGATCAGCTCATTAGTGGAGTGCTTGACGAGCTCAACAGGATGTGTCAGATCGAGTAGAGGAATATGTGCAAGGCAAGGGTACTCCAGGAGCAGGCTGGGAAACACCATTTCTTTGGCAGAGATAAATGCATATGGATTGATTATCTGCAAAACTGTTGTGAAAGTACTGACAAACTTTATTTGTATTGTGTTTTCTTGTGACTAGAATTTTTCCCCGAATATGCTGTACTTGTGATCTTATAGTTTTGTCTCGTAGCAGAGGGCTTTACTTATTTGCTTGGTTTACGTGGTGATTATGGAATTTATTTTGGATCGTGTTAAGCCAAGGCTTACAGCCATAAAGCCCTGAAAATGCCCAAACTTGTCTGATCTTGGCAACTAAACTGGGTTGGGCCTGTTCAGTGCTTGGATGGGTGACCACTTGGGAATACTAGGCAGTGTTTGTAATAAGCGGTAATCTGGCTGTCCTGAAAATGGGTCTGGATAACCTAGATTACTAACGAGGTTGTCCACGGTAGTTTAGTCTGTTTAAATATGCCAAGAGTTTATTTATTTCACTCTGCTATGGATGCGGCCCTTATTGTCAGATATAAGGCCTACTTCATGCAAGTTTCACGCATTTCATATGGCAAGCTGAGAATGTAAGTCTTTTTAAAAAAAAAAATTTTTAATGTAGTGTACCGTGGCAAACAATAACCATAGAAATAGACGAAGTACTTCAATTCAGGCTCAGGCAATCTAGTAAATGAAAACTCGTGGTATGAGCAAGCCAAATATAATCGTAAACAACCTGAGGCTGTTTAGATTTGAAAATGTGAAAATAAGCATCTTCCCTTGTGGTGAATTTTATGTGCTCATATTATAAATGTTAATGTTTTTTAGAGTTTAATTGAAATTACTGCAGTAAATTGGAAAAAAAACCATTGCAGCACTGTGTCCAAATGCAGCGGTTTGTGGTCTTCAAGCACAGAACTTCGCTGCTCTTTGTCACACACGGGTAAATTATCTGAAATTGTACAGCTTTATATCAAATTTCACGAGTATTCATTTGTTTTTAGCAATCTTAACCCTTCCATGAAGCGGGATTCTTTAGATTGAATTTTGGGTGACTGTGTTTTCAAGTACTTGCAGCCTTAAATATGTCTCCTCTCTTGCCCCATGCCATGTCAAATAGGTTGGCTCTGTTGCTAGACATATAGTTAGCTTAGGCTTAGTCCGAACAGAAAGGCAAATGCAATGTCTTCTGAAGGAAAGACCTGTCTTTTCCTGAGATTGTGATGGATGATATATTTGCTAATGACAGTACACAGGACAACTGAAAATTCTTATGGGCAACCCTATTTGTTTTCTGGGTTGTCCACTGGCCAACCTAAGTTTTTTCCTTATTTCTGACCCTGCTAGGTGCTGTAAACTTTATGGGAGATGCAGTAGCACAGAGGTCAACTGTACTTGAATGGGACTGAAAGATCTTGAGTTTGAGTCCTTGCCAGGGCTGCTGCGGTGTGCTCTTGGACAAAACACCTCACTCCCATAGTGCCTCCGTCCACCCAGGTGTATAATTGGGCACCAGTTCGGGAAACCTGACTTAGAGCTGGGGGAATAACCTGCAAAGGACTAGCATCCCATCCCCAAGGAGTGGCAATTTTTCTAATCGCTTTATGATGTAGATGGGGTTAAGCACAGGGTCTGATGAGTCACTAGGCTCAGAACAGACTTTCTCTCTCTGCATGTAAACCCATACTACACTGATAGTACTGCACTTTGAAAACCTATAACCAGAATTGTAGCCAAACTCAGATTCAAATTTGTAACCATTTATTGACTTTACCCTTAACAACAACTTCGACAAAATGTCAGATAACATCAACAAAATAAGAATGACAAAAGAATCAACAATGACAACTTTAACAACAAAATCAACAACAAAGATGAACCAATCTCAGTACCGAGTGTGACCGCCATTTGCTTGCAACAAAGCAATCACTTGTCTTTGCATGGACAACACCATTCGGTTGAGCTGTTGCTGGGGAATGCCCTGCCACTCCTGGAGAAGGGCTTCTTTGAGCTCCGCCCTCATCCTGGGCGCTGGAATGCGCTGCCGAAGCCGCCGATCCAACAGGTCCCACACATGCTGGATGCACTTCATGTCAGGGCTGAAAGGTGGCCATTCCATGACTCTTACACCATTCTGGGCCAGGAGCTGGTGGGTCACACGTGCTGAGTGAGGTTGTGCATTGTCTTGCATGAACATGACCTCAGGGTGGTCTGTGATGTAAGGCACGATGTGCGGTCTGATGACAAGGTCACAGTAGTGGGCTGCATTAAGATTTCCAGTCATTATGACCAGGTCGGACCCCCAGCCGCACTGAATGGCACCCCAGACCATCACCGAGCCTCCTCCAAAGCGATCGGTCTCAGCAATGCAGGGGGCCACGTATCCCTAACCGCATCGTCTATTGACTCTCTGTCTTCCATCATGTTGGTTCAGACAAAATCTGGACTCATCATTGAAGACAACGTTCCTCCAGAATCAGTTGGGAACTCATCTCTGACCATATTCTTCAGCCCAGCAAAGCCTGGTAGCCCTGAGCCGTGCATCCAGCTGCATTCCAACGCATGCCATGTGGGCTCTGATCCCTCACTGTGCAAGTCGGCGACTCGCTGTTCTTCTGCTGATCCTTGGTCTGTGGATTCCTAGGGTCTCCTGAGCCGTCCTGGTGCAAGTTCGAAACCAATCTTTCAGGTGGACGAGGCGGATCTGATTGTCCTAGGCTGGGCTCGTGACCCTAGGCTGACCAGGTCGGGGTCGATCATTGGTGCTTCCAGTCTCCAGGTAACGAGCCACAAGGTTAGAGATTATAGGTTGGCTTGCCGCAAAATGCAGGGCGATGCGATTTTGGGATGTTCCAGCCATCCACAGCCCAATGGTGTGGCATGGCGCACGTAGTGTCTTTGAATAAATGCTCTCGGGTTCAGGCCTTAATGACCTCTAGGATTGTTTTAAGGCATTTGACAACATTGCAACTGTGATCAGTGAAGCCAGACGAGGTTACATCACTAATTCCTCAAATCCTGCTTCAGACACAAACAAGGTCATGACCTCACGCACTGTTGTGTCTCCTTACTCAAAGACAACTGCATATCAAGTATGTAATCATCTAATTAAAGTTCCCCTAACCCAACTATACTATTTCTGTCTAGTCAGACTTATAAGTTTTTAAAGTCCATCAGTATATAATGTTTTTAGATCCCCTCTCGGGAATTAGATCCCCGTTTTTCCTCTCTCACCAGGTGTGGGGAAACAGAGAGTTCGCTTCTGTGTGCACCAAGATAGGAAAACTATAATCTTCTGTGTTTAATTTTTGCAGGGTATCAGACTTCTGGTGAGCAAAAGGATTCTGCAGACTCTTTGGCTTTATCTGTAACCCCCATGGGAGTACTCTCATTCTGTTCATGGTTTTGAATAGGTGGATTGGTCATAACTGTAAGATGGCTGTAAATGGATGGCACTGTCATAATTAGGCGGTCTGTTTTAAAATGGGCCGTGTGTTAATCATAGCATGCAGGGGGTTGAGTGGTCAGGAGCACGGCAGCTGACTGGGCCCTGAGGTTAGCCTGTTTCTTGCTGGGATTGTGTGGAGGTGCTTTGGTGTGTCAACTGCCTGCTCTTTTTTAAATCTGGGACATGTTTCTTGGTAGTCAGGTGGATGTGCACTTGCTTGCATGTATAGAAAAAGTCTTATGTTTGTGTGTGTGGCGTGTGTGTGTACACGTGCATTGCTGTCTGTGTAGTATTTTAAAGTCTGCCCTCTACTGTCATTTTTGGACCCAATTCTTTCAGAGTATTGTGTTGAAGTACTTTATGGTGTACATGTTTTCCTAGCCTGGAGTCTAGCTAAACAATCCCCTCCTGCTGTGTAAAATCTGCTTTTGGCACCTTTTACTGAAGTGTGTATTGGTCTGCATTTGGCCACGTAGTGCTGGTGGTTTATAATGTGTCTATAAGCAGACTGCAGTTGTGAATCGTGCGTGTTTGCGTGCTGGACCGATGTGAGCGTTTCAGTGCGGTGATCATCTTCAGTCCTTAAGGCACAGCTGCCTAGACACAAAAATATTAACTAGGGCAAAGGCATATTTCGTCTCCCTGTGTATTGTGTGTCCATTCAGAGTTTTTCTGAAATGTGAGCCGTTTTCTACATTCAGTGCAGCACAGCCTGCTGAGATTGAGCCTGTGGATCCATCTGTGTGGCCTCAAAGCTGCAAAAATTTAACAGTGGAAAATTCCACAGCATAACAGCTTTAATTTTGGGGATGGTGGCAAACATTCACTGACCTTAATCTGTGCACCTGTACATCCAAAGCTTTTTGGTGTACACGGAAGGGTGCCATGCTTAAACTACTGTCCTGATGCATGTAATCATCTGCAGGGTTATGGAGTGTTTCACTATCCTGGTACCTCTGTTCTCTCTGCTCTGGAATATACCTGGATGGAAGTTGCAATAAACTCTCGTAGTTACTCTGGCTGAAAGGCTGACAGACTAAATAACTGAAAGGTATAGTGTGAACATAGCATGGGGCAGCACTTTACTTAGAAGAAAAATCTCGATATTGTCCTTGTTGAGAACGGTGTGGGGGGTTGGTAGCTGAGGGTAATTGCCATGGTTATATATTATACACCGGAGTTTTGCACTCCTCTGTTACCTTTTTGGATGTGCTCCAAATTTGTGGGATTGGACAAACCACAGGGCGGGGTGGTAATTGAGCGAATCGGTGGTTTGGCCTCTCCGAGTGGTACTGCCTCTTTCGAGTCTCCTCATTCCCTTGTGCTTCTAATTATACCTATTATACCTTCAATTTTATGAGCCTCCATTGTTTTCCCATTATATAGTGACATACTCCTTCTCACAGCACTCCTCAGCTTTGTCTATGCAGGTTTTCTATATACTAGGTTTGCATTTCTCCTTAATATCCAATAACTCGTGCACTGTATCTAGCCGTCCTACTTTTAATATTTTTCCGCTCCTTTTTTGGGGAGATTGTTGCATTTGGTGTACATGTAGATTTGCTCCTTTATTTGCATCTGAGGCAAAGTGGAATGCTTAAAATAGAAGAGGAAAGTGTGTGCAGCGTTATAACTATGGATTAATAACTGTGGACCCTGTTCAGGCCAGACCATGAATTTCAGGGCAGGGCTGCTGGCATTACCAGGACAGGCTATCAGAATTCGATAAGCCTTGCAATTTCTAGACATTTCTGCATTCAGTGTATGATCTAGCATGTCACTGGTTAATTTTTACCAGTTATGTACCTCATATTTGGAAGGTTATAAGCGGTAGCATTGCTTGTCATCTTAGCATTATTTTTAATAAAAAAAGCTTGTTTGTGGTTATGATCGCCTGTCTGAGCTTAATATAGAGAGGGCTGATGTTTAAAATTCACAAGCAGCAAGCTAAATTGAGCCTTAATTGTACACTGCCAGGGTGTCACCTATTCATAGTTGCTGGGTACTTTGAGGGATTGTGGTAACTATAAATTTATCCATTCAGGGCTGCTTTCTTCCCAGCCACTGCCAAAGTCATTGCGGTTGTTCTGTGGTTGATGGTTTTAGGATGAGCATTTGACTGCTGTGGAGGTTAAGGATGAGCGTATTAGCTGGTACTGTTGTTGAGGTGGATGTAAAGGACATTTGTGGTTGCCATTGGCCTATAGGGACATCTAAAATTAGTTTTTCATCCAGTGAAGTGGAGCTTAGTCACCTGAGATCCAGTGTTCTGGTTTTATTCAGGTTCATGACACGGTGTCTCTGCCTGACTGTCTCTCAGTCTGTCTCACTAACTGCTATTGTGATCAAGTCTGATTGTGAGAAGCACTTATGAGGAAATTGGAGCCTAGATGTCTGGTCTATCGACACGCACGTCTCTGTGTTGAGGAGAACCTGTCACTCAGGTCAAACAACAGCCAACTTACCTGCCGGCAGTAGATTAATGCAGTGGGGAAAACCTATGCTTAAGGCAAGGGCTTGGGCTCACTCCGTGGTGTCAATGACAGGAAGACTGTGGGCATGCACAGGTCACAGTGACCTCCACCTGACCTCCAGTCCAGAACATGCATGGAAACTTTATTAGTGTGCAATGTCCCCGTCAAATGAACTTTTATATTGAAGTGTTATTCATTTAAGTTTGTTATATGCTCAGGTAGGTTCACTCGCATGCATGAAAAAGCACATGTATTTGCGCACGCTCCCATACACACCTTAGTACTTAGCGCTCGGTTTATGTACGGTCAGGTTTGTAAATATATGGATATTGACAAATGTATCACAATTTTAGCTGTTTCCCACAGCATATTGGAATTGGAATTGAAATGAAATTCTGAATCTGCTCCATCTCGTCACCTGTGATCTTTACATCTTTGTGTGGAACAAATCACCATTCCCATTCAGGGTTGGCTGAGAAGCATAATATTTTTTTTTTTTTTGTTTTAATAAGAACTTCAGTAATGTCAGACTTCTACTCACAGCTACTGTTGGTCTTTGCTGATTTTATACAAGCTGAAAAGGCTTATAGAAAATCTTACCTTGTGAGAAAAATGATATAAAAAAGGGGAATTTATAATGTAACCCGCTACAGAATCTCATGGGTCAAATTTTTTAATGTGTTTACTTTGACTGATGGATTACACCCTGTGATGGCGCGCAAATAACGCATTATTTCATCGGAGTTGAAGCATTTTAAGTTCATTAAAATAAATCATAAGAACTCAACATTTTGCATTCACCTTCCTGTTATGCTGTTTCTCAGAAACTTAGAGGATGGTCCACTGCAGGCTGAACTTAAATGCCTGAACATAAAGACTTACCAACAAAATTCTCATGCCCCGAGTTTTACCTTTGTGAACAATTGATCAAAACCATTGAATATAAACAGAGAAATGGGAGTTAAAAGAATTTGCTCTTGATCATTGCAACATGACTGCACTGTAATTTATTTTGCCACTTTTCCTGAAGCTGTTTGATCAAGACGAAGTAAATGGGCTGTCAAACCCGAGCAGATCTAAACTTTCACAGGTTCATCACATTATTTCCATCATTTTGATCTTGTAGCTTTAACGAAACTAACGTCAGACTGAACCGCTACGATTTTTGCCGTGCACATTGTTGGGAGCCTGCAAATGTTTAGTGATCCACTTAAGCGTAGTAAGTCAAAAAATTGTGATTTTGATGAAGTAAAGGAAAAACGACACACTGGAGATTCACTTGCACTTACTGGGTCTCATTCATGAGACATGAGCAGAACGAATTTGTGTGTAAACTGTTCGAGGACGGAAATTTACGTGCATCTCTGCATTCATCGATATTTTAGTAGCTCCGATCCTTTCGTAGCTACTAACAAAATCTGCACATGCTGATGACCAGGCTTGGTGCTTGTGTAAATTTAAGAATGCACATAAATAATGCTTGTCACTGTTGGAAATCACAATTTTAATTCATATTGCGCTTTATGTACACAATACGCAGATGCCTTTGAAACGTGATACAGCCTAAACATGACAAACGATTAAAAATATAACACTTACTTAAATTAGTTGGCAATTGGCAGGTTTAAGAATTAAGATCCAGATTAGGTTCATGATTGTGAATTATCTATGTAAATCGACTCAATAGATTACACGGTCTTTCTACATTTTGAATGATGATGATAAAAAAAAAGAAAAAGTGGAGGCATGTCGCTGTCTACGTCAGGTATAATTCCTGACTGAGAGGTCTCTCCAATTATGCCAGTGATTTGCTCATCTGCCGTTGATAGTTCGTCCCATGAATAACAAAAGGTCGCAAGTGACTATCCTGATGAAACCTGTTTTTCTGCACCACGAAGTTCGTGGTGCAGAAAAACCCCTATGAAGGCGAAAGTCGCTGAGTATCTGAGTGACTGACTGAGTGACTGACTGCCTGAGTGATCAAGTTCAACGATTGGCTAGCCGGCGGGGACGAAGTTCAGTGATTGGTCGGCCGACGGGGAAGAACTTCAACGATTGGTTGCCCGACGACTGACTTCAGCGATTTGGTCGGCCGGCGGGCAAGAACTTCAAAGATTGGTTGGCCGACAATTAGGTGGCTTGCTGGCTGGGCGTTTGTCACTCGCATCTCCTGGGGGGTATACTACGAAGCAAGTTCAACACAGACAGGCTATATTTGAGTGAGCCGGCTCAACAAACCCTGAACTCGCAATCAGCGATAATTGGTAACACAACGGTGGTTGTAATCTTTCATTGTTTATCTCCTTTCGTTCTTTCAACACTGTACGTGCTCTCAACAACTGTATAAAAAAGATGGACGCAGCACCCTGGTCTGAAAAATGAAGCCCATGCGGAAGTACTGTAAATTGGCATTCTATTTTGGGGCCAGCAGATGGTGACGTTGGTGGTTGCAGAAATGAGTTCAATGCTATAGAAGTCCACTAGAAAATGACCCTACTTTCCCACTTGATTTTTAATTTAAATAATGATTTTTGGCATTATTTTATGGTAGCTATAGCAAGTTTCAAGTCTCCATTGATATATCATGATGTTCATTTTTTTAAATTATGGTCCCATATATACTAGAATAAAGGATAGAGCCAGAATATACTTTAGGGGCGTGGCTATCCTCTGGTCTTTGTCCGATAAGGTCAGATCCAGAGCTCGGTCCTCCCTGGATCTTCAGTACATGCTCTCGTCCAATAGAAATCACATCCCGTTTCAAAATGACAGCATGGTGGGAAATTCCCAAGACTTGGGAAATTATAATCGAGATTTATGTTGGCGCATCCATGTTGGTTGATGTATGTGCTTGGTCGTTGGATGTAATGTAATGTTTTCTGCCAGAAAATTGATGACTGAGTCCTCTGATGAAGGACCAGTGGAAATCACATCAGTTTCTCAGCCAAATCAAACAAAATAAAATTAAATTATAGAATGACCTTTCTTATTTCTCAGCCATTTCTCATGATCTTCCTGTTCACTACAAGGCCTTTTCGAGAGCTTTCAATAGGTCATGAATTCATTATAATTAATTGCAATTCATTTTTTTGGTCACATACTTAACCATATTCATTCATCACTAATATCTAATAAGGCTTCATATAAACACATGGCAGCTCCTTCATTTGAACATGTTTATTAAGCAGTTTTACTCAAAACTGTGGATTCTTTGTCCATAACATTCCCAAAGACAAAACATGGGGGGAGGAATCTTTGAAATTCATTGTTACACCCTCACTATATAGGAACTGTCATGTGTTCACAAAAGTGACGTCACGTTCCCAGTTAGCACAACTGAAACAATAGCTTTATTGTTTCATTACGATTCAGAAACATGCATACATACTTTCTCTACTATCTACATCTGTTGCTGCTGTCTCTCTCAAATTCACATTCACATAATCAATAACTGCTACCCTTACTCTAGCTCTTTGTCTATTCAAATGTATAACTTGCTTTTGATATGTTTTCCTTACTCAAGACCCCCCCCCCACCACCTCCCACTTCCACTACCTCGCACACTCTCACTCACTCCCCCTCCCTCACTCACACTCTCACTCTTTCACACTCACTCTTACACTCTCCCCACCCACTTTGTCAATAATTTATCAGCTCCAGCTCAGTACTAAACTTGCACTTCATATAATTAGATAAGCTTTGCCCCATTCAGCACTCTTTCCTTGGGCCCACATTCTCATACAGCACATAAAGACAAGTTCTCTCAGCCTTGCTGCTCTGGATAAGCATGGTTTCTGCAAAAGTGTATTTTCCTTATTCCTAAGGATACACTTGGTAAGTGTAGCCTTTTCCTTCTCTTTGGTTTTCACTTGTCCTTTGGGCATTATGGATCCAGACAGCTTTGCTATTCATTTTTTGTCTGTTGCAAAAAAAATTTATTTGTGATTTGTTGTCATGCACCATGAATAGCTTCTTATGATGTACTCACAGAAACTATAGCAAGGTACTCCTAGAAACAATTGCAGTTTTAATTGTTATTATCAAATCCATTCTACATTGCTTCTGGTTGAAGCTAGGGAATAATTTTTTCCTGGTTAATTCTATCAAATGTTTTGCTTCATTTTTTTTCTGCTGAATGTATTTGTGCAAGTTGATTAAAATTTGCTTGGGAAAGGGGAGAGATATATTTAGATGTATAGTGTCGTGAAAAAGTATTTGCCTCCTTCCTGATTTCTTACTTTTTTGCACATTTTTCACACTTAAATGTTTCAGATCATCAAACAAATTTTAACGTAAGACAAAGATTACCCGAAAAAACGCAGTTTTGAAATGATGATTTAATTTATTAAGGGGAAAAAGCTATCCAAACCTACCTGGCCCTATGTAAAAAAAGGAATTGCCCCCCTTGTTAAATTATGAATTAGCTGTGATTAACCACATTTTTTGAGTCCAATTTTACTCGCCACACCCAGGCCTGATTACTGCCAGACATGCTGAATCAAGAAATCACTTAAGTAGACCCAGCTTGACAAAGTGAAGTAGGCTAAAAGATCTCAAAAAGCAACATGTCATGCTGCGAATTAAAGAAATTCAAGAACAGATGAGTAACCAAGAAATTGACATCTATCATTCTGGAAAGGGTGGCAAAGCCATTTCTAAGGCTTTGGGACTCTGGCGAATCACGGTGAACGCCATTATCCACAATTTAATCCACAAAAACTTTGAACAGTGGTGAACCTTTCCAGGAGTGGCAGGCCTACCAGAATAACTCCAAAAACACATTGACAACTCATCCAGGAGGTCACAAAAGGACACAGAACAATATCTAAAGAACTGCAGGCCTCACTTGTCTCTTTAAAGTCAGTATTCATTATTCAAGCATAAGAAAGAGACTTGGCGAAAATGGCATCCATGGGAGGGTTCCAAGGTGAAAACTACTGCTGACCAAAAAGAACACGCGGGCTCGTCTCACATTTGCCAAAATACATCTTGATAATCCTTAAGATCTTTGGGAAAATATTCTGTGGACCGACGAGACAAAAGTTGAACTTTCTGGAAGGTGTGCATCCCGTCACATCAGGCGTAAAACTAATCCATTATTTCATAAGAAGAACATCATACTAAAAGTCAAACATGGTGGTGGTAGTGTGATGGTTTGGGGCTGCTTCAGGACCTGGACGACTTGTCATAATTGATGGAACTACGAATTCTGCTCTCTACCGGAAAATCCTGAAGGAGAATGTCCAACCATCAGTTGGTGACCTCAAACTCAAGCACACTTGGGTTATGCAACAGGACAATGATCCGAAACACGCTACCGAGTCCACCTCTGAATGGCTTAAAAAAACAAACAAGTTTTTGGAGCGGCCTAAGCAAAGTCTGAACTTAAATCCGATTGTGATGCTGTGGCATGACCTTAAAAAGGCCGTTCATGCTCAAAAACCCTCCAATGTGGCTGAATTAAAACATTCTGCAAAGAAGAGTGGGCCACAATTCCTCCACAGCGATGTGAAAGACTCATTGCCAGTTACTGCAAACACTTGATTGCAGTTGTCACAGAGGGTGGCACAACCAGTTATTAGGTTTAGGGAGCAATTACTTTCTCCCACCAGGCCAGTTAGGTTTGGATAGCTTTTTCCCCTTAATAAATTAAATCATCATTAAAAAACTATTTTGTATTTACTCAGGTTGTCTTTGTCTAATATTAAAATTTATTTGCTGATCTGAAATATTTAAGTTTGACAAATATGAAAAAAAAAAAAAAAAAAAAAAAGAAATCAGGAAGGGGGTGAATACTTTTTCACAGCACTGTATATGCACTCCCTATGCATTCTTGCTTGTATATCACCCTTTCCTTTGCACACTCACCCTCCCCATTTCCAGTCTTTTACTACTTCCTGTCTGTAGAATGTTGCCAGTTCATGGGATCAAGAGATTTATGCCTCTATTTCCAGCTATATATGGTGCAAAGAACGATGTAACCATGCAGGAATGCCTCCCGGTTAAGCTCTCCACAAACAGTCATTCCTCTCCCCCTCCAATTAACTTCAAATTAGCACAATAGGGAAGGAGTGCTTCGGGGGCATTGTTTGCACAACAATGGAGTCTGTAATTATCCTTCATTGAGCAGTCCCCTAAACAAGGCCTGAATGCACTGGGGAGCCGTTGGCTCTGTAAATGAAACAGCATGAAGCATGAACGAGGGCAGCTATGGATGCCGGCCACACAGGGAGACTAGCTCTCTCTCAGTTGGTTAGCCATTTCCCCATCTCGTGGATGACCTTGAGTGTTGGCTAGTTTCTTGCAAATGGGCAATATCCTAGTTGGTGATCATGATATGGATCTGGTGAACCATGTCAGATACTGGTGTGGCCTACATCTATGAGTCAGTTGGATTCTGGGCTTTAGAGCTGAAATTCATCAGGTGTGGTCAGTGTGCTTCACCCACAGTGCTAGTATCGTCCAGTGACCTTGCACCATGCTTACCACTGGGAGTCTGATTGTTCCCAGAAAAAGCAAAAAGAAAAAAAAGGAAAGAGCACACCACGTTCGCCCATGGAATCTCTCAAGGTGCATAGGCATCACATCGTAAAATATATTAAATACAAGAGAAGTCCGCGCACACAAAGAAATTTTCTTTTAATCACCATAGGGGATTAGCAAGCAAACCTTTTGGCGATTAAGCCATCTTCAGTGTAAATCTAAAATGATAAAAGGTGTTTTAATAGATAGAACTTAATTGAAACAGATCAGTTACAATCCATGTGATGCATTCATCAATTCATACCTAAAAAATCAGTCAATTAAGTCAATAACGATCAGCAATAACCGTTATCTAATGATGTCTCAAAAGGTGGCAATTTAACACGATCGTCAAAACCACTCGTGAGCATACTTACCCTATGTCAAGAAAAGCAATAAAAAAAAAAAACAGTCAGTGACAGAAAGACAAATCAAATTCCTCATTTAGGTTAACAGGTGTTATTGCTTGGAGATCATGCATCCAAAAAGCCTCAAGTTTTCACAAATTTCCTGTCAATATTGCCACCCCTTCTAGAAAGCTGAACAGACTCAATGCCAACACATAAAAGATGGCTCAAAGTATGGTTCATTTCCCTAAAATGCCTATCATGTGGCCAAGCGAGATCATGTCGACGTATACTTGATTTATGTTCGTTATTCTCAATTTAAGTTGGCGAGAGGTTTTTCCTTTGTAAATTTTAGGACTGACAATTCAGTAAATAAACTACATTTTTGTTGTACAGGTTATAAAAGATTTGGTAATATAACTTTGGTCAAATGACAAGTAAAACCAGTGTATTTAACCAAATACTAGCACGCTGCACAATTACGGCATGGAAAACCACTCCAAATAAAAGTTTGGTTAGATCTTACATAATTACGGATAAAAAAACAATCTATCAGATATGTTTCGGGCTCATTTATAAGAAATTAATGGACGATGTTCAAAGGTGTTGTTCAGAGAAGAGTCAATGGATGAAATATGCCAATGTTTCAAAATAATTGACTTGATTAAATTGTTCTCCGTTCAATTGACTAAAAACCTTTTCTTTTTTCCTACGTTCATTTTGAAGCAAAGGTCAAAATCTATCAAGTGTCTGAACTTATTTAATTGCATCTTCTGACTTCTTTTTCCTGTAACCTCTTGAACAAAACCTTTAACATCAAATCCCTGCGGGAGCTCTTTTAAACGAGTTGCCACATGAAAGGCATCTGATTTTGATATCTTACATCATTGGGCAACTATAGTTGCCTTTAGTGCTGTTAGGGTTTAGATCTTTGAAGAGATTTCAGATTGGAGTATGGAAATAGTCCCAAGATTGTGTGGCAGGGCACGATGGAATTGGTAAGTAGCACCTCAGTAGCTTGCACAAATCGGTATGGCATGTATTTGATGTTTGTGAATTTCCAGCAGTTTGGGGTCATAGTTATTATTCCCATCAGCACAAGAATGACATTCCTCTTTATTTCAATATCTTTCATAACAGGCAGGCTTACAGTGCCTCTACCACCATTGTATCCGCACCATTCTTGTTTAAACTTTGCTCTCTTTAAACGGAGGTATGTTTATCTATTTGCTGAAGGAAGTGACATTTTTAGAAGGGATAATTCCTTACCACCAGGAAGCCACATTTTTTTTGTGGATGGGTCAGTTGAATGTGCATGATTGCATTCATGCTGTTGCCTGTGTTCTGTGTGTGTATATGTTTGCATGCACATTTGGTGGGTCTATGCTAAGAATAAGGCGGTCTGCAAGCTACTTCGGCCTGTGTTTATCTGGTTAGGTTTCACTGTGAAACTTGATTTTGCGCCAGTAAATGGAAAATACTTAAAGTATACATTACCCCCAAGGGCAAGAATACTTACTGATTTATGATGATCATTTTTCTTCTGGTAAGTGAGTCTTGGTTACTAGCACTGTTCTCACTGCATTGGATTTCAGGAGCAGGTGATCTCTGCTGAAAATATTTGCCAATCTAGCGAGGATTCTACTGCAGCGCAAGCCATGTATTAAGCACTTCTCGCGAGTCGACACTGGTCTGTGCATGTTAAAAGCGGTCTGAATCTGTCAGCAGACAGGTTAAACTGTTGGACAAGCTTGTGACCAAACTTAGACTCGCTATCTTTTTGGCTGATCAGCTGGTGAATGCCCGATGGATCATCTAAAGGTGTCAGCAAAGGCCCTTAACTGAGCTTTATTAGCTTCGGCTGGTGTAAGGTTGAATTTACCTCAGGAACCATTTTCATCACTGTGTGTGTGAGTGGAGTAGTAGCCTCAGGAAACTGGTCTTTATTCATTATTTTGACTGGAGCAGACGAGACAAAACATATCATTATTTCAGTGTTTAACTGCAATATCATGGATGCATTCGTGGTACTCGCAGTTTGCGCAGCTTTGATTGACCAAAACCAAAAGAAAAAATGCAAGGCTTGGTTTGAAAGCGCTGTAACTCAGTGCAAATATAGCCGGGCATTCATTTATGTTTATCTCCGCTCTGAACGTGCCAGAATGCTTATCTCTCCATTTGCTGAGGGGCTTGTAGTCATTTGCCTGGCATGTGCTGCAGTTCCACACTGTGCTCAAAAAGGGAAATTGAGGTGGGTATATAATATTTGAATATTTATATAAACTTCTCTTTGGTCATGGATGTAAATTAAATGCTTTAGGCTCCTGTGGTTGCGGTCGTACAGGTTTCTCTTTGTTTAAGCAGGAAAAGTACTGAAGAAAGATAATGTTCTGAAAATGTTCTATAAAAATTCTTATGGTCAGTTCCTTAGCATTTTGGCTGCTGCAGAACAACTCTGACTTCTTATAAAATATCACGGAGGGAGGCTGACATTTCCCTGTTGACATTTACATTAATTAGGTGGCCTACGCCATGTCCGCTATGTCTCTGAAAGAATAACTCAGTAGGACAAATTACCTGGCTGATGAGCGATTTTTAAACAAACTTTGCATACCAAATAAATGTGGGCCAGGTCACGTGATAACAGAGTTAAAAAATTGGTGCATTTTGTATCATGGCTCCAAAACTAAGTAAGATGGAGTTACAACTTAAAATGGCTTTTGTAACTGTATCCAAAATAAATCAAATGAACTAAATGTACTATTTCTTTGTTTAAAGTACTAGGGAAGACAAACAGAGCCATTTCAATTGTAACTCTACCTTAGTTCTGGAGCTATGATACGAAATACACCAATTTTGTTACTCCGTTACTGCGTGACCTGACCCATGTAATTCTCTGGTGTCTCTGCAACAATGTTTTTGCTGTCATTCATATTGGATTTGCATCTGAAGTATTCAAGATTGTGTCATTCTCAAAGTAAACTTTAACCTGAAACAAACCTTTGTCAGTGTTAAAAATACTTGTGATTCATGTCTTCCTTCAGTTTTTAAATGTCTCCGCAACTTGCAGCAACAGGAAATGTTCTCAATCAATCCGGTCATAAGAGCTTTGAATCCAGAAATGGTGCAGTAGGGAAAGGTGGGCTGTGGGGGCATGTGGAGCTCACCCCAGAGCCGCCCACCCCCAGTGTCTTTCACTCTTCTGTGTGTGCTGTTAAGGCCTTTTCCATTTTTAACTGCTCACTGTTGTTTCCTTCCTATGCCAACAGCACCCTCCCCCCGCACTGCCCTGTGAGTGAGAGGTTTTATAAAGGTGTCTGGGGAAAAAAGACCACTCTATGTGACCGTCATCACGGCATCATCATTAAACCTTTGTTCATCCATTCTGTCGTTTGACAAATGGACTTGTTTTCTCTGTCCTTGTCTGTCTGTGTGCAGGCTCTGTGTTCTTTGTGTGTATTGTGGGTGCTGGGAGCAGTAATTCATTCTGGAGCTGGGTAGAAAAAATTACCGGTTTCAAAGGGGGTGATTTTTGTTCCGACTGGCTAAAATCCAGGGGGTTTCAGAAGGAGTGCGGCGAATTACAAAATCATTTTCTAGCTTTGTAGGAAGTGCGGCAGTAAAAATAAGTAATAGGAAGGAGTCCATAGTAGCTTTAAGTCCGGCGGTATTTTTAAAATCAACCCAGCCTTATTTTTGAACAAATCATGGGCACCCCATGGTGAGGATACGCATGGGTTTGCTTAACAACCTTTTTTGAATCCTTGCCTTTATCCTCCTCACCAGTAATTTTACTTTGTGGTTGGAACCGTGTTTGGGAAAGGTTGATGTACCTGGTTTGTATTCCTTCCTAAGTGATGCAGTTAGTGCGCAATGAGCCCTGTGAAGTTTTACCTGAAATCCGCTGTAAAGATGGAGAAGATAAAGGCTGTAAGAACATGGGAAAACATTTTGGTGTGTGTGGTGATGTAAAAAACAGGCTTTGGACCTGTGATGTAACTTGCTAATTTCATTTTGCTAACAGTGCATGAACTTCCATTTCAAAGCATATCCTGTTTTTTTTATGGCAGAAATAAAGGGGGTGTTAACATGATTGTGACAAATATAATTTTTGGCTGATGTTTTAAATTTTTTCTTATACGGCAAATTTGGCTGCTGCTTTCAACCAAAACCGTTTACGCTGAAACTTTCGCTGTCATCAATTTGGGTTTAGGTATCTAGAAGACTTCTCTATAGCACTAGCTGCCAGTAAGCAATAAAGAGTATGCTTGAGGAGGAGGTGGTGCTGAAACACTACAAAACACCACAGCATTCATATCTCGATTTTCTATACTGTGCTCACTCATGCTATGACGTTGGGCCATTGCCTATTCTTTTTCTCCTCCTGACCTGTCTTGAACATTTGCCTCTTCTCTGTATTCTGGGATTTCTGTAATTAGATCCTCTGCAACATGAGAGTTGAACTGTATATGAAATGGCAAACTATGCCTGAATCCTGAGTGCATTGTACTCTTCACTCTGCTTGGCAGTTGCTTGGCAGTTGCACCATTGCCTTAGTACCTCCTTTTTTTTCTTTTTTTTTGTGGGCATGCAGGTGTTTTGAAGGTTAGCGGGCCATTGTGAGGCCTCAAGAAACCCTACTGTTCTGATACATGGTCATGCCTGTGAAGTTTTAATTGAATTAAATGCTGAATTGAATGGGAGACTGAGAGAGATCAGGCATCTGAGTGACTGTACAGTTAAGTTCTCAGGCTTTACTTGAAGAAAACACTTGCCCTGTGTCTCAGCAATTCATAAAATGGATGGCTGAGTAGCACTTATGAGAGCACAGGGCCATGGATACTGTTAAAAGGACCTCTGGTAATGACTCAAGGAAACTGTGAAATATACTGCTGATAGACTGCCCCTGATGGGTGTTTTCTGCCCACTTGCGCGTACAGGCACTACGAAACTTGAGCGTAAGCACTCCTATATGAAGCCACGTGCACGTTTGACCCAAGCAAACATTCACACATCCTCTCACTCATCCAACTCCTCATGCACATGCTCGCATATAAACTCAGTCATACACGCGGACACTTAAACAGGATGTTGATAAAATCTACAGTGCGCTGGAAAGAAGAATGATTTGCGTTGTCCAGGACACGGGGGTTAATACAATTCACCCGGGTGCCATTGGCATGAGCTGAATTCCCTCCACTTCCCCTACCCGAGTCTTCCCGTTCTGTCAGCGCTGATGGGCTTCCTTCCAGCTGTATCCCCCCCCAAACCATCCCTGAGTCCAGCCCCCAAATCCCCTCCAGAGTTGGGTTTCGGCTGCTCCACATTCCCCAACAGGCCAGACTTCCTGAGCCCTCTCTAGTGTGCGCACCCCCCTCTGGCTTGGTGAAAGTGGATCTCAGGCTGGCTTTCACCCCTCAACACCCCCCCAGACCTCATTTACGATCCCCTTCTGCTCTCTTCCGCGGTCATGTGCTTGAAGAGAGTGAACACTTTGCTTATGTGAAATAGCTGGTGATGTACCAGAAGGGGCGCCCCCACTGAGCATTGGAGGGGTGCAGATTTTGTTTCTTTTCAGGCAGTAGTCGACCGCAGTGATCTTGTCGCAGCTGAATCTGAGGAATGGAATTAATCCCTGGATGTCCCCAGGGAGATGCATTACCTAACGCATCGTGCAATTTTAAATGGTCTCAGGTTTTTCAGTGACTCTCTTCTCTCCCTCCTGTAGTTCCTCCCAATGAAATGGCCTCTCCTGGACATCCCACCGGCAGCCGCTCTCAAAGACTCCCGATCTCCCACTCCTGGACGCCTGGTGAGTGTTTTCACACTGCTAAAAAATACTATTTTAATATTTTCTGGGTAATCCTTTATAGTTTGTCAAGATGATGGCAAAAAATTCAAACTGTCACACTGTATGAAAAATGGCTGGAGTTCCTAAAATCATCACATCATGCAGGTGTAAGTGCCCTTAACCCCTCTGCGCAGAAGCCAAATTTTCACTATTTATGGGTTATCCAATTTAATGTTTTATAATTCAAGATTTAAGCTTCATAAAGAGGATGAGTGTGGCTCAACTCAGAAAAGGCACTTAGAGAATTTAGAATTACATCGTATTTCAGTTTATTTTCATGGTTTTGGTAGAGAAAATGGGCTGCAAACATAAAAAATCTTTGTGAGAATTCACCATTTAAATTGCAAAAAAAAAAATAATAATACTGAGAACTGAAAAACTGCTGGGGCTTAAATCTATACATTTCTGGGATCATAAACCACAAGTAAAATTCATATTGAACATTATGTTCTAGATTACCTACATGCTATAAGCCAAATTATTCAGCTATCCAAGTGGCTCCCAAAAGTCTGATCCCTCAAAATGGTGCACTGTCAGATCATAAAATAATCATGTATTTAACTCAACGTTTTTAGGCATGAAATTTAATATGAACTAATGATTTTCGGGTTGAGTTTGGCATGAATTTATCAATATCAGTGCATTTGAACATCAGTGGTCACCAGTAACCTCTCCAAACACAAAACATGCCTTTTCTTCATAATAAAGTTCAGAGTTTTGTCCGTTTTTCTTCAAAGTCCCCCAAGCCAGCGCACACACTCATTAAATAAACTGCTGATTGAACGATCAGAACATTCACCCTGCAATGAAAGCTACCACTTCTCACTTCCGAGCTCACAACCTCATTTCAACACTTATAAGGAGCAAGTACAACTCACTAACTCAGTAATATCTGAATTCTGAAATATACCTTATTTTAAGAGAACAGACATCTCACTTTCAGGGAAAATCAAATGGTATATGCCCCCCTAGATTCGTCAGAATGGTGCAATGAACGTACCAAGGGGTCCACCTAAATGCATGGGCAGTTCACCTTTTAAACAGTGAAAAACCTTGTATTTGATTTTCTTTTTTGAATACGGTAAACATTCCAAAACAAAGCACAAGTAGCTGCCTAACCTTTTTCATTGAATCCCTCCTCCAGAGACAGATGTATCCAGTAGAAGGAAGCCTCCGGTCCAATTTCATTCAATATAATTCCTATTGACCATGACCTTATCTCATTTAAATCCTGTAAATGTAACTGAACACTTCAAGGCTGGTTTTGCGAGTCTTTTTTTCTATAAATCACGTCTATTTTAGCCGCGCAATGTGCGTAATGTAGACATGACACAACCGAGCTTGCTGATACACAAAGGCTTGTATGCTCTTATGTTTGTCCAATCAATGTCTTTCAGTTATTGTGGAAAGTTAAAACACTTGGGAATTGCAGAAGAAATGAGCCAATCAATACATTGTTACCGGGGAAGTTTCACGAGGGCGTGAACTATTATTGTGGGGAACTACGCATTTTTTGGATGTGACGACTGTAATATTGACCAGTTTGCACATCAGTCTTAGCTAAGGAGTTTAATTCATGCAATTCTTGAAAAACAGGGGGTGGAGTGAACTTCCCCATATTCACAATCACGTTCGAACTCTGCTTGCTTGTGAACATTCAAGAACTGATCCGGGGGTGCTATCTAGTGATCGAGTACAGTAACTGCTTGCTTAAATTTGCGATGTGAAACGAATTTTTAGCGCAGCAGATTATATTGACTTTGAACTTAATCTGTCGTGCGAAAAATACTTTTCTTGTCCAGTGTGCAAGCAGCTAAATTCACTGAAAACGTGCAGGAATGCTTGGCGGAAGCCCTGCCAAAACATAGCTAGTTAACATGTCTCACCGGTGTGTTGGATGTATGGGCTCCAGCAGGTTGACCCGACCGGCCGGACGCCATCTTTGCAAGCCAAGCGGACACTACGCTGCGTTCACAGTGCTATGTGGAAATCAGACATATCATATCATCGGACATAACATTGCATGTTTTGTGGGTGGGGGAAACCGGAGTACCCGGAGGAAACCCACGCGAACACGAGGAGAACATGCAAACTCCACACAGAAAGGCCCCAGGCCGGATTCGAACCCACGACCTTCTTGCTGTGAGGCAGTAGTGCAAACCACATGAATTTGGCGTATGTGTTGAGTTAGATTTGTTTTAGGTCCCACGTTCCCTGAAGGCTTTTCTCTGTCACTAGGGAAGGTTCCAAGCCTTTTTGTTCAGCTGTCACTCATGATTCCACGCCCCGTTCAGTTGATACCAACCCCCCCCCCCACGCCGCATCAGGGTCAAAAGTCTGAAACTCAAAAAACAGATTTGAAACTGAAAAAAAAAGGTTTGAAACCTGAAAAAATTAGATCTGAATCTGAAAAGATAAAACATGCAACTGAAAAAAATAAGACCTCAAATGTCAATATATATGGAAGTAAAGTGAAAGTAAATAATTTATTCAAAAGAATGACCAAAGTGAATCAAAATTATATTTAACTTGGAAAAAACGTTTCATACACTTATTTTTATTTTGAATACATTGTTTTATTTTTTCAAAATTCAAGATAAACCCATGAATTTTGAGTTTCAAATTTTATTTTTTCAAGTACAAAACTTTTGACCCTAATGTAATCCATACCCCCCTCCCCCCCCAGGGCTGTTCCTGAGATTTGTGCAAATTTGCTGTTTCTTTTTGGGGCAGGGCGGAGAGTAAAATAGAATGAGACATTTGCCAGTGTTTGACTCCCGCAAAACTTGATGACCTGTTCGCCCCTTTTTACCCCTCAGCCCTCAAGGCTGACGGGATATTGCTATCCTTCGTGCGGTTGGGCGGGCGGGCGTCTCCAAAAACTGAGGCTAAGGGGTATTCCGTGCATTTCACGCCTATTTTTTTTTTTTTTCTTGTTTTTTCTTTTCTTTTTTTTAATTTATTTATTTATTTATTTTTTATAAAGAGTCCCATATTCGTAGTTACTGCTTTAAGTCATGAATACATTATCTGCATATATGGCATTTGTTCATAAGGCAAAGAAAGTCTGGATCCAATTGGCAGCTGTGTATCCTGAACCACAGGCAAGTGTTTACATCAGTAGCAGTCCATTGGCAGTATCAAAGGCCTTTGGTCTTCTCACCTTTGAATGCTTGATAAGCTCTCTGCCGACATCCATTCCTTGTTATAGATAAGGCCGCACTGCGACTTATGGTCAGCGTGATTGAAAGCAGAAAGACGCCTGCATGATGGCGGAGTCCTCGCGGTTCATGGACTTCTCTATGTTCTCTTGTATACTTCTGTCTGCGTGATGCATCTGAGTTTTCAATGACTCACTGTGTTACTAAGTTTGATTAACACCTAATGATGTTTCAGGGCGACTGCGTTACGTAGCTGGCAGACGTTCAGGCTCACCCATCACACTTGTATGTAAGAGCTCGAGGACCTGCCACGATACACGACGTTTGTATTCCGGCTTGCACCGCATCGTAAGTTAGACATGTGGGAGAGTCGGACAGGTGCCCTCGCATCCCTGCTCTGCTCTCTTTGTGACAAATTACAATGCACAACTTTCCTCCTGTTCTATCACAGGAGCAGGTACGCAATGTGAATGGAAAAACTGTGGATCTAATCCAGAGGTGGGCAATTGGGGCCGTATCTGTCCCTGGTTTTTGCACCAACTTCTGGCCTTTAAAGAATTCATTATCTAAATTAGCCAAATTATTTAGGAAATCTGACATTTCAGGCGCATTTCTTTAAATGATCATGAATGACAAGACTGTTCTTGTCTCCCTACATTTAACATTTTTGTTTAATCGAATCTTTGCACAAATCTATATTTGCGTTTGCAACCAATTAGCTCAATTAGTCAGGATAATTGATAGAAATAAAAACTCGCATACAAATCGGCCCTGCAGGACCAGGATTGCCCACCCCTTCTGTAATTCATTATAATGCAGTAGGTTCACCCAATTTGTTGATCGAAAGTCTCTCGTGCATGAGAACTCCGGTTTGCGTCCAAGCTGAAACCGCTGCAACATAACCTTTCGCAAATTGGGTTGAGCGCATGTTGAAAATTTATTTGAATCCTGCCTCCTTGGTTCAAGTCGGGTGTGCATGAATGCCTTTACACTGGTATCACAGTGGGGCATTGACTACAGGAAATATAGCGTTGGTTGCGTATTGTAACCCCAGATTCCATGAGTATCAGCGTAGCCCTTTAAGTTTGCACCCCACCTGCTCCACCATCGTCAGCTAAAGAAAAAGCTGATCGTTTAGGAGCCGAACTCCGATTGCGCAAATATAATATACAGTGGATCAGGTCTGTAGTTTGAAAATGTCAGCTGCAGACTCTCCTGTGTTTCGTAAAAAAGTGAAATTGTTGCGCCATATCTCAACTATCTACCTCCTCTGGAGTTTGTCTTTGGGAAATATGTGGAAACTCAGTGAAGAATTAAAGGAGGAGACCGCACCTCGATAAAATATATTTCAGCTGAAAGTAGAATTCCTGAACTGTCTAAAACACAGTTTTATAAATTTTAATTTGGTAATGATCCAGTGCAACACATTTTAAAACCGGCGAGTCTTCAAATCGGCGTCAATATCAGGGGGCAGACATTTTTACTTGGGGAATTTAATTTTATCCAATCAAACTCCAGTGCTGCGGTGCTTGTGGCATCAGATATTCTCTTTTGTGTCGTCGTTTGTTCTCTTTCCTGTCATCTGGGCCATGGAGTTGTTCAGAGGGCCTTCAGTAAGCTCTCCCTTTACAGCTTGACGGCAAGCTGTTTTTATTAAAGCCGGCCTGATTAACAACCAAACAATTTTTCAACTGAGCATGCAAGACTAATACATGACACAAATTAGAAATGGTACAAAAAAAGTGAATGCCTTTTGCCTACATCTATAAGATTGATATGGCATTGTGGCCGTAGAATGGCAGTGTCAATGCAAAAATCCAAAACTTTCGCTGACTTTGCAGCATTTATTTTCACCATTCTTACGTTTGTCACTCAGCTGTGCCACGTGCCTTCAATGCCCTTTAGCTGCGACTACATTCAGAATGTAGAGCGGATTCTTGTGGCTTATTGCTTAATGAGCCACACTAACTAATGTACGCATATCTGTGCTGCTACACGAGCGGGGAAATTATAAACACATTGATATTTCATGTCATAATTTATACGCAGAAGAACACGCCTCAATTTTGTGGTCCAATGCATTACAATGCCATCGAAAATGAATTTCACGGTCGTCATTTTTTTTTCCAGTTAGTTTGAGCACCTGAGGCTAATCGGGAGATGTAAACTTCAAGGGCTTTAGATTATTAAGTATTTAAAGGTGAGGTTTCCGAAGATCAAAATTCAGAATCAGAAGATTCCCCAAGTAAAAATGTCTTCCCCCTGATATTGAAGCCAATTTGAAAACTCTCTGGTTTAAAAATATGTCACACTGGATTATTATTAAATTAAAATATGCATTTCAGACACTTCAATACTTTTACTTTTCCACTGAAATATACTTTGCGGTCTCCTCCTTTAAACAGCCGCAGTTGTATTTTGTAGCACGCAGCAGTCCTGAAGTGCTGTCCTTGGCTCATTTTGAGGTCATGACATGAAGTAAACATCAACACACAAATTGGAATAACATACACTGAGAAACAAAACAAAATGTATTGAAATTTTATGTAGTTTAGGCCATTTGAAGCTACAATATGACTAGCACTCCTACACTAGCACAGGGCTCTATGCTCCGCGGAAGTTGTCAAGCGGCCTTGCACCTCATTGGAAAATATGTCACGAGCTGCTGTGCATAGAGCCCATTGACCCATCCACAAATACTATGCTCATCCTTGACAAGTGGCGTCATGGTAGTATTCCCACTGCATGCCGGGAGAGTTTTTCAAGACCCCATGCTGGCCGGTATTTTGACAAATTATGCTGCCCTGGCGGAAAATGCATCTGCTATGCAAAAGAACTGCCAAGTCTTTTGTTTTTGCCTTAATATCAAAATATGAGTCAGCCTTGACTAGGAACGTCATATTTGCTAGCTTGTTATAACACACGCACATTTATCAAGCTGGCTATGAGGCAAGGAGGAGCTCTGGTACAGCATAGCTGTTGTAGAGGTGAAGATCGAAATGCTGTGTAGCTGAATTTTTTGATACCGGATTTGTTAAACTCATGCTGTCGTTGACTTGATTCCGATGCGAGTTGATAGTCTGGGAATTTTTCGAGCTGTGGTTCTTTTCTTATCAACAATCCTTGTGAGTGTCAAACCCCATTGGAGAAATTCGACCCGCAGCAACAGTTCTTTTTTTTAATGACGCTGTTTTAAGTGAAGTTTTCATCATTTTTTTGTATCCGTTCCCCTTGTCAATTGGAAATTTTCAGTTTTTCAGACTGCCACTACAACAAGTGAGGGCCCTTTGGATGTGGAACTCTGTTAGTATCATCTTGCTTTGTAGGCTTGCTTAACAATGCACTGCTGTATTGACTCATTTCAGGCAGAAAATGTCAGGATTGTTAGCAGTCAAATTAATTGTTAGTATTAATTTGAATGAAAATTCATAGGAATCACCCGTGGAGAATATTTTGAGATTGTGATATCAGGTACTTTTAAGTTGAAGCCATTTCTCCTTGTATGTGGGCTCCATGTAGCCCTGGGCCCTAGATCCAGTTGCACTGACGTTATCGCCCCCTGGTGGAAGTGAGGTATAAGCACACCCCCGTGTTCCTAAAAGCTAAGTACAACTTGGCATATTCAGTGGTGGGCAGCCTGCGGATATGATCGTGGCCTTTTTTAACTATTGGAGCTCAGTATTGCTACCTGTTAGAAACCGCATTACTCATGAGCCTGGGTGTTAATGGTGGGAGGGATTCTGGGTGCTGTGATAGCCATGTTTCTTGCCTTGGTCTTTTTGAGACATTCCTGAGAGAATTTACCCACTGACTTATGGCTCATCGCCTCATTGGGGAATCTCAAGGAATGGACAGTACATATTTGCTCTGTAGATATCAATTTAAAAGGTGAAAGCTTCTACACTCATTGTATCCCCCGAACGAAGTTCGAGGATGCTATGGATTTGACCTCGTCACGCGTCCGCAGAGATTTTCTTGTGAACGCTCTACAGCCCACATAAGTGCACCGATTCTTTTCAAATTTTGCAGGGACATGTATTATGGTAAGTTCACGACACCTATTGATTTTGGGTACTCTGGGACCATCTGGGCCCAACTGTGGGGCCTTCGGGGGACACGTTCTCGGTTGCCGAGTGCTCTAGTTTACTTTTCTTTTGCATGGGAAATTGGCTTGCAAACGTATGTTTTTTTTTTTTTCACATTTTTCTTGCTCATGTGACTTTTTATTGCCAAAACCATGTGCTTTGTTTGACTAATGCAGTAACTGATGGTAACAGCTCCTACAGCCTGCAGTTTTGCGGTACAATTGAAAAATATAATATTAAAACAGTGTGTATGGTGGAGAACTGTGGTGTGTATATCCGTCCACAAGCTTCTTAAATCTCATTGGCGGGCTGAAGTACGAACAGCTGTTTTGGGTTTTTCGGGGGTAAATAATGCACTGGTCAGGGCCCACTGCTGTAGCTGCCATTGAACCATCGCATTAATGGCACATTTATGGGCCGCGCTGACAGCCCTCAGACTGCACACAGGGTGAGCTTGGTGTATAACCTGCAGGCTGTTGTGCCCCAGACGTGCAGCCTTGCTGATCAATGAAAGCCCTGTTCCCTGCGCAGGCCACACGTGCTCAGAGTGGCAGTGAGCCGGGGCGGGTGTTTTAAGGCCGGGATAACAGTGCTCCCATTTCTCAGCCTATCCTCCTCCAGTAACATATCCTGGGCTGACAAACTTCTCATTCATTCTGCCAGACATGGGGAAATGACTGCAGTCCTTAACAGAATTTCACAGCTGCGGAATTAATCACCACGATTGTTTCTTCTCATCATAATTGAAGGGTTCAGTCCCGTAACTTGATTAATGCCAATCTCAAGACTTATGTTATTTCACAGAATATACTTCCACCATGTACCAATGTTGTGTACTGGTCAGGATGACATTGTAAGGCACATGTATTGCTGTTGCATAAATCAAGTAAGCCAGTTTTCAAAAACATCTAAATCTTGATTTCTGTTTCTGTAAAAAATGTTATTCCACTGAACCCTTCAAGTATGGTAATAATAGTTGGCCTTAAAACCATTTATATTGTGTATGAGAGCAGTTCTATGTACCAAATTATTTTTTTTATTTATTTTTTTTTAAACGTAATGTGTGTGCATGCATATAGACCATCTTTCCGCCCTGTGTGCACTGGTATACCTCTGCTTCTGAAATGTAGTTTTCGATCTGCCCAATCCAGACTTGAAAAATATAATTTTCCTTTCATATTCTGTAAACATAATAAACAGGTTAATACAAAGTTTCTGCATTTGATAGTAGTGTAGGTCTTGCATAGTTCACAGAGTTGGAAGGTAGAATTCCGCCAGGCCACAACATTACAAAGGGTTTTTCCTGCCGTCGACAGCTGTTGTTTGCATGACTTGTCTGTAGTGTATTGCACGTTGCTGAATGTCAGGTCTTCTCTCTCCCAGCAGTCCAACAAGGTCCCAGTAGTGCAGCACTCCCCCCACCTGCACCCCCTGAGCCCCCTCATCACCTACAGCAGCGACCACTTCTCCCCCACCAGCCCCCCTGCGCACCTCTCCCCGGAAATCCTGGACCCGAAAGCAGGTTTTCATGCCTCCCCTCTGTCCTTACCCCGTCTCTGTTTTTCTCCTCTGCCCTAAACCTATGTCTCTGTCCGTCTCCTCCACCCTAACCCCTGTCTCTGTCCCTCTCCTCCACCCTAACCCCTGTCTCTGTCCCTCTCCTCCACCCTAACCCCTGTCTCTGTCCCTCTCCTCTACCCTAACCCCTGTCTCTGTCCCTCTCCTCCACCCTAACCCCTGTCTCTGTCCTTCTCCTCCACCCTAACCCCTGTCTCTGTCCCTCTCCTCTACCCTAACCCCTGTCTCTGTCCCTCTCCTCCTCCACCCTAACCCCTGTCTCTGTCCCTCTCCTCCTCCACCCTAACCCCTGTCTCTGTCCCTCTCCTCCACCCTAACCCCTGTCTCTGTCCCTCTCCTCCTCCACCCTAACCCCTGTCTCTGTCCCTCTCCTCCACCCTAACCCCTGTCTCTGTCCCTCTCCTCCACCCTAACCCCTGTCTCTGTCCCTCTCCTCCACCCTCACCGCTGTCTCTGTCCCTCTCCTCCACCCTAACCCCTGTCTCTGTCCCTCTCCTCCTCCACCCTAACCCCTGTCTCTGTACCTCTCCTCCACCCTAACCCCTGTCTTTGTCCTTCTCCTCCACCCTAACCCCTGTCTATGTCCCTCTCCTCCACCCTAACCCCTGTCTTTGTCCCTCTCCTCCACCCTAACCCCTGTCTCTGTCCTTCTCCTCCACCCTAACCCCTGTCTTTGTCCCTCTCCTCCACCCCAACCCCTGTCTTTGTCCCTCTCCTCCACCCTAACCCCTGTCTCTGTCTCTGTCCCTCTCCTCCTCCATCCTAACCCCTGTCTTTGTCCCTCTCCTCCACCCTAACCCCTGTCTCTGTCCTTCTCCTCCACCCTAACCCCTGTCTTTGTCCCTTCCTCCACCCTAACCCCTGTCTTTGTCTCTCTCCTCCACCCTAACCTCCCTGGCCCTCTCCTCCACCCTAACCCCTGTCTCTGTCCCTCGTCTCTGTCCCTCTGCTGTACCCTAACCCCTGTCTCTGTCCCTCTCCTCAACCCTAACCTCCCTGGCCCTCTCCTCCACCCTGACCCCTGTCTTTGTCCCTCTCCTCCACCCTGACCCCTGTCTTTGTCCCTCTCCTCAACCCTAACCTCCCTGACTCTCTCCTCCACCCTAACCTCTGTCTCTGTCCCTCTCCTCCTCCCTAACCCCTGTCTCTGTCCCTCTCCTCAACCCTAACCTCCCTGGCCCTCTCCTCCACCCTGACCCCTGTCTTTGTCCCTCTCCTCCACCCTGACCTCTGTCTTTGTCCCTCTCCTCCACCCTGACCCCTGTCTCTGTCCCTCTCCTCCACCCTGACCACTGTCTCTGTCCCACTCCTCCACCCTAACCCCTGTCTTTGTCCCTCTCCTCAACCCTAACCTCCCTGGCCCTCTCCTCTACCCTGACCCCTGTCTTTGTCCCTCTCCTCCACCCTGACCCCTGTCTTTGTCCCTCTCCTCCACCCTAACCCCTGTCTTTGTCCCTCTCCTCCACCCTAACCCCCTTTCTCTGTCCCTCTCCTCCACCCTAACCTCTTGTCTCTGTCCCTCTCCTCCACCCTTACCCCCCTGGCTCTGACCCTCTCCTCCACCCAAACTCCTGTCTCTATCCCTTTCCTCCACCCAAACACCCATTTCTATTCTCCTCTCTAACCCCCTGTTTCTGTCCTTCTCCTCCACCCAAACTCCCGGGCTCGGTCTCGGTCTCTCTCCAGGTATTCCTAGGATGCCCCACCCCTCTGAGCTCTCTCCGTATTACCCTCTCTCACCTGGGGCAGTTGGGCAGATCCCTCACCCTCTGGGCTGGCTGATGCCACAGTAAGTCACCCTTGTTTTTGTTCTGTGAGGTTTGCTCATGCAGTAACTCACACTCGCTCTCTCACTCAGTCTGTCATTTTGAATTCAGATAAGCCTCGTGAGCCTGACCACTCTTCATGAATGTATTTGCTTCAAGTCCCCTACTTCCGCCTGCCCCGTACTGTCGCTGACGTCGGGTCACATTGAACTCATAGTTCAGTTCATCCTGACTGAAAAAAAAATGTTGCCACATAGCTAAGACCACAGATCAACTGCTCAAAGTGCTGAAACTCATTATGTGCCCAAGCGATGGCAACCAGTTGCACGTGAGATTCTCCTAGGAAAATTTGCAGCATCAGAATAATGTTTTTGAACCATTTAAATGCATCTGAAGCAGGAAGATGCAAATAAACCCAGAAGTGGCATGGGCGGAATTAGGAGCCCCCTCCCGAGTATAACAGTTATACTGAAACTAAAAACATGCCCGTTATAAAAAAAAAAAAAAAAAACCTCTTTGATTGAAAACCCCGTAACTCATGAACGCTAAAGAGATGCATATCACTCCTGAAAAAAATGCAATATATTTGGTGTTTTTCCTTTTTTTTTTTCTTCCCCCAAAATTATTTTTATTTTTTATTTTTTATTTTTTTACACATTTAAGTTTGAATATGCAATCTGCGAAGGGGTGGGTAGATTTACGGCCTTAAATACCACCAGAATATTAAGTTAAAAATATTTGCAGCAACAATAATGCCAAGATACTTGTGCCTTTTGTAATTTGTAACGGAGTTGGGTTAATGCATTCTATTTACAAATGAACTGACTGAATTAAAGGATAATAACTGTCTCTGTGTCACAGACAGGGGCAGCCTATGTACTCTATCCCCACAGCGGCCTTCAGAAGCCCCTATCCTGCACTCGCAGTCAGCCCCTCCATGTCCAGGTGAGTGTGGCTGTCTGAATCTCCGCAGGCAGCGTGGTGGTCTGGTTATTGGAGCACTTTAGGGTCGTTCTTTGGCTCTCTGGATGCATTGGTGTTCTTGTGTTGGATACACAGCCCACGATTGCTCCTGACAAGCCAATTGGGGCCTTGCCTGTCTGCTTTTCACCATCGGCGTTTGATTGTATGTCTGATTCTGTGAATGAGAGCCATTAGCCGTAATGCACTTAGTGTTGTGGTAGATGCAGGAAAAATCCCCATATGCCTGTGCTGCTGAAAACCTGAGGCCGGAGTCCAGAGTGTGCGTGTTATTTCAAAAGAAAGATAATTTATTTGATAGGAAGCTGCACTATTTATCAGGACTTTCCACAACAAATGCTTACTGTTTACTGTTCTGCTCTGTTTGCCTCGGCAGTCTGGTGTCCCCGCGTTTCTCCCCACACATTGTGACCCCTCCGCTCCCTGGCTTGCACCAGACTGGTATCCCCCACCCTGCCATCGTATCGCCTACCATCAAACGAGAGCCCGACGGTCAGGGCGTCGAACACTCGGTTCACACGTATGTACCAGCTAACCTGCACCACCTCCCGTTACCTATCCCCACCACTGACCTAGTGCCCCCTAAATTTCCTAAATCCTCCTCATAGGATTAGTAATTTGATGTGTTCACTAACCCCTTGACACTGAATTGACACTTCAGTATCCATACTTACCACTCCATGGCTAGTTTGAGATGTCATGACTATGTTTTTTTTTATGGTGCATCTGCACAGGAAGGCATCAGTGGTGGTCAAGAGGGAAGAAGAGAGGAAGCCCCATATTAAGAAACCGCTGAATGCCTTCATGCTGTACATGAAAGAGATGAGAGCCAAAGTGGTGGCTGAGTGTACTCTGAAGGAGAGCGCTGCCATTAACCAAATACTGGGCAGGAGGGTGAGTGTGTCCGCATCTGTCCCTGGGTGTTCATGTGTGCATCTGTTTATGTGTGCATAATACACCATTTCTGGTTTGAGATGTCACGACTACATTTCCCATGGTGCATATGTGCAGGAAGTCATCAGTTGAAACATCATTGAAACTGAATTCATGTACATTTAGTTAAAAATTGACTGCTTTGTTCTTAAAAGCACTCTGAAGCGTCACTAGCACAACTAGCACTAAAACTCCCCCATCCAAAACTCATCCTCCATCCCGATCGACGCCGGATCATGATTGGTGTTGTGTGGTTTGGGAAAACTGATTGTGGGTGCTTGTGCATTTTTGTTTGTAGTATGTTCTGGTTGTAATTATAGTGTTTGTGTTGACAGTGGCACTCACTGACGAGGGAGGAGCAGGCTAAATACTATGACCTGGCCAGGAAAGAGCGACAACTGCACTCGCAGCTCTACCCGGGCTGGTCTGCCAGAGATAACTATGTGAGCAAAGACACGCAGACACGCGCACAGGGCCCACGCTTACTCTCACACACGTGTGCATACACACACACACACACACACACGCACGTACACGCTCGTGCACGTGCTTACTCTTGTGCAGAGTCATACATGTATGTGCTTGCGTGCACACACACCCGCGCGCGCACTCATCCGAATGCAGACACCCACACGGGCATATGGTCACTAGGGATGCCAAGGTTGGGAAATTTGTGACAACAGCACTATTACAGATCACACTGGACAATTATACAGGAGAAGCCACTTGATATCGCACTAGAGCACCAGCATCTCAGACCAGAGCAAACTGGCACTTCGGCTACACCTCCCCTTCCGTTCCTCCGTGACGTCCCAGCTACCAACAGAAGCATGGAATACAACAGACTTTGTCTGCTCAGGACATCATTACTCCTCTGTATCTTTAAATAGCGAATATAATTTTCTGTTATATTAATGTTCAGAATGTCATGTGTAGAACTTCTCATGATCTTCCCCTTTCTTCAAACAAAACAAATGCTTTAGAAATTTGGTTCATTAGGCTATCATGTATTTAATTTTAATGAATAACAGAACTACTATAGAATACAGCAATAACAACCTCACTAATATTAAAAATGGAAATTAAACTTTTTGTCAGAAAATGAATGTGTTATCCAGGACGCTATTGGACACACTCACTCACAGACATCACTATGGTCACTACCCTGCCTGATCATTCACACACACGCTCATGTACACCCTCACATGCATGTGCACGGACACACTCGAATGTTTACCAATGTGTGCGGCCAGTTTCCAATATGAGGTAGTGTTAGAGACTTTGTTCTGGGGGTAGTGATTGGTTTATTTTTGCAGGGCAAACGGAAGAAGAGGAAAAGGGAAGGTAACCAGCTGAACTTGCAGGAAGGTAAGCTCCTGCTGTGGACTTCACTCTTTTTATTGGTTCATACAATTGTGAAGTTAATTTTGGCCCGTTATGTACTGTTTCTCAAAGCATTGGCTGCAGCTTAGGTCAGCTGCTGCGTTGTTCAAGGTCCCCTCTTATGCCACCCGGTGCACAGCTAATTGGCCATTATGAGCCACTTCAAAGTCTCCTGTACCTGACATCACAGGGGGGAATGACCTCCCAGAATAATGAAATTTGATTGACTGGTTGGCTGAAGGTGATCAGTTCTTCTTGCCTCTGGTTGGTTACTTCCCCATGTGATGTCGAGAGGGAAAACATTTTGAAATGGCTTGTAATAACTAACTAGCTGTGCAACTGGTGGCATAATAGGGGATCTTTTTAAAGGCTGTTTCACTGTGAAGGCGCCGTCAAATACAACTGAGAAATGCAGCCTTCATCTTTCCTGACATCAGATGGAAAGGTCAACATTGATGACATAACGGCCTACAAATGCAGCCCACCTGAGCTGCTGCCTACACGCTGAGAAACTGCCCTACTGTGATCCTGGATGCTTCCATGTTTGTCTCTGGGCTAGGACGGCTCCTGTTTTAGAGCTGTTTGCCCAAAAATGACACTGTTATTTTTCCTTTTTCACATGGTAAAAGCTACATCCATCCACATGATTTTTGACTAGTTTTAGTTTACCTTGATGCAGTGATTCTCTACGGGCCTGCATTTCTGTGGTTTTTAAGGAACTGAAAATGTACATTTGAAAAACTTCATATTCACAACAAGTTAGTTTGAATATAATTCCGCAGTTACTCATGAATGTGATGGTCAGTGATCATGTGTGCTTAATGGCATATCTCTGAAATGTTTGATTTATTTTTTCTTCATTTAACAGACGCAATCCTGACAGAGAGTAAGAGGCCATATGTGCCCCACATTCCTCCTGAAAAAACATGCGACAGCCCCGCCTCCTCACACGGCGGCATGCTGGACTCCCCGGCCACGCCCACCACAGCCCTGGCCTCTCCAGCAGCGCCCGCCCCCACCCACTCCGAGCAGGCCCAGCCCCTGTCTCTCACCACCAGACCTGAGGGCCGCCCCCGCCCCCCCTTCCCCCTCCCAAACGAGGCCTATGCACCTCCATCCTCCTCCTCCTCGTCAGACGCCACGCAACCAAACGTGTCCCTCCGCCAGACCACGCCCCTTCTTTCTCATCCAATCGCCGTCTCCTCCTTGCCCCCTTCCATGCGGTCTCCTCCAACCTCGTTCCAGTCAGCGATGCTGAATACCCATCATGCCCTGATTCAGTCTCAGCCCCTCTCTTTGGTTACCAAATCGGCTGACTAATCTCTGAATACGGAGCTTGTTTTTTATTCTGCGTTTTTGATGTTGTACATTGCTTTGTACTTATTTTTATATAGAAGCTAGACAATGGTTTTTTTTAAATGTATATGTTTAGGAAACACAAATTGGTCAATATTTGACCACCACCCTTTTTGGCAGGTCTTTTTGAAACTGAAAGTATTTTTATATAGTTTTATATTACTTTTTCATATTAGTTTCTGTAATGTGCTACATACACAACAAAATTGTACAGAATTTCCTTTTTTAAAAAAACTAAAAACTTTATACTTTTTTTTTTAGTTGAAATGCATACTAATCATACTAGTGTAATATCCACTACTGGTCATAATTTCTAGTGTGACCTTTTCTGAAACGCTATTAGAACCCTGGAATTCTCATACTTGTTCAGGAATTACAAAGGTGGATCTTCACTACGCAAAAAAATGCCACTCAGGAGGCCATTTTTGTTTGGAAAATTTGACAAATTGTTAAAATGGCCGTTGCACCAGCAGGTTGCAACTATAGACTCCTTGACCAAAGGCAAATGAACTGCGGGCCTTATTTGGAATGGCAGCTGTACTGAATCCCCCTTCACTGCGAGCTGGAACAAATACTTAATGTCTTTGCATTTATTTCCCTGGGGAGAACATTTTGGGCAGTTCCTGGAGGACATCAGTTGCGCCAAAGATAATTTGATCATGGTCACCCATTGTTTCTCAGGTTGATGAGATGATGAGCTGTGATGAAAAGCCCACATTAAGCACTAGTGCTGTTCTGGAAATCTAGCCTATGGACAGGTGACAAATTAAAAGGAAAAAAAAAAACTACATAAAGTTTTGGTAAGGTGCTGGACCTACCACAAGCTGTTAGAACAGCTCCAAGGTGCCTTGACATGGAGTCTAAAACAATCTAGAACTGAACAGGAGGAATGAAACACCAGTCTTACAAAAAGACCCTAATTTCAAGTTTTAATTATGGTGGTAGTGAGCACTGACTGACTGAAACTGATCCAAAATCTTGCGCATTTAGTTTGTCGGATGGAGAATGTTCCTGTGAAGGTCACAACACTTGATTTACTACATTTTCATATTCATCAAGCCAATCAATGACCCCTTGAGCCCAGTTTATGGACGAGCCCACTCCCATTAGGATAGTAATGTTTCATCCTATGATGGGTAATTACTCAGTATTACTTCATATTGATTCGCAGTGGACCTAAACCGTGGCAGGAGGGTATAACAAGCCGTAGCAGTGTGTATGCGTGTGTGTTATCATGGGAGAATGTGGTCCAGGAGATGCCTATTGTAGCAGGAACTATCAGCAAAGTTCTTTGCCAGGTGTTTATATGTCTGTGTGGACGCATTTTGTTGTTGCAATGGTGGGAGATGAAAACGTGAAACTTCACAGATGTGTAGTTGATCACAGTGAACTGAGTGCTGAGGTCAGGGTGGTCGGATCAAGGACGCAGGATGTAGGGGTGTTGGAACTGCAGCTGGTGTGATCCCATCCAAAGATGGTCTCTTGTTAATATTCTGTAAATTAGATTTTCCTTTAATTTGTCTCCCGTTTGTATGTGTGAACATGAAACCGGTTGGCTAACCTAACAGGAGTTCGCTTTCAGGTTGAATATCTTTTTAAAAAGTTGTCTCCAAAACGCCCTCTGCCCAAATAATTATCTGAAATGATACTACCCAGTTTTAAATTGTTTATGCATTTCCATGTATTATTGTAAAAATCTTGTTCTGTCTCAAGGTTTCAAGTTCTTTTAAACCCTGAAATTAAAATCTATAATGTGAAAGTCTTGGAGAGTCCTAGTTTGTAATGTAATTTACAAGTCTCACATTGGGTAAATACTGGTTTTTATCAATGTCCAGGGGGGCCTATAAATTATAAGCTTATCTGGAGCAGAGCTGCTCTTACGTTATGGGGCACTTTAGGGGGAAAATTTGTCGATGATAAAATCTTATATATAGTTCCAAGGTGTAGGCTTTATGTAAATAAGCCGCACGCAAACCACGCAAATTTTCCCACAGCAGCTCTTGGTATTTGTGTATGGCCTCCAAATGCAATGCTCTGAAGGCTGCTGCCACAATGCATTGTATTAGCTCACAACTCCAGACGCCCTGAACTTCATGTAGATCTGTGATCTGCGACTGTCACAGATGGCTTTGCATTGGTGTACCGTTGACTTTACTGTGATCATGCTGCAAGTTTGTTCTGTGTACAGGTGAACGAGCTACAAAAAGGCCAAAGCTAGAGGCGTATTTTTCCACTCTACCTGAAAATACAGTATTGGCGATAGAATAGCAATGGGCCATTGCAAAAATGAGATGCATAACCCCCACGAGAAGAGAGGATGTCTGACGGAATCACAGGCAGATAAGCTAGCCAGGTAGGTAGGCTGTTCTCAAACACTTAAACAATGATCTGGTGAAAATTGAATGACTGGCAAAATTTTCAGCTCGCTGTTTAGCTCCAGCCAGCTTGGGTTACATTCATAAGCTAATGGTATCATTACTCAACAAAAATGAAGCCAAAACAGCATTATTATACAACCCAAATTCTGAAATAGTTGGGACAAAGTGTAAATTGTGAATAAAATCAAAATCCAATGACTTTCAGATCACATGAGCCAATATGTTATTTACAATAGAACATGGATAACATTTCAAATGTTGAAACTGAGACATTTTACAAATTTTATCCACAAATTGAGCTCTTCAAATTTTCTGGCTGCAACAGGTCTCAAAGTTGGGACACAGGAAAAAAAAAAGGGGGGGGGGGGCTGAAAAAAGCCCTATATAAGCCCATATATAAGAGAATCAGCTGAAAGAACATTTAACAAGTAATTACATTAACTGGCATCAAGTGCGTAACATGATTGGCTATAAAAGGGATGTCTTAGAGAGGCGGAGTCTCTCAGAAGTCAAGCTGGCCAGAGGCTCTCCAACCTGTGAAGGCTTGCGTAAAAAAATTGTGGAAAACTTTAAAAACAATGTTCCTCAATGTCAAATTGCAAAGGCTTTGAAGGTCTCATCATCAACAGTGCATAACATCATCAAAAGATTCAGAGAACCTGGAAAAATCTCTGTGCCAAAGGGACAAGGCCAAAGACCTTTACTGGATGCCTGTGATCTTCAGGCCCTCAGACGCCACTGCATCACTCACCAGCATGATTCTGTCATTGACATTAATAAATGGGCCCAGGAATACGTAAAGAAACCACTGTCTTTAAACACAGTCTGCTGTGCCATCCAAAGATGCCACCTAAAAAACTCATGCAAAAAGGAAGCCATTGTTGAGCATGACCCAGAAGCGCTGCCGTGTTCTGTGGGCCTAGGCTCATTTAAAGTGGACTGTGGCAAAGTGTCCTGTGGTCAGACGAGTCCAAATTTGACATTCTTGTTGGAAATCATGGACGTTGTGTCCTCCAAGCTAAAGAGGAGAAAGACCACCCCTCCTGTTATCAGCGTTCAGTTCAAAAGCCAGCATCTCTGATGGAATGGGGATGCATTAGTGTATATGGTAAGGGACACTTCTATGCTTTAAAAAGCATCATGAATGCGGGAAGATATATAAAGATTTTAGAGCAACATATGCTCCCCTCCAGATGACATCTGCGTTAGTAGCATATGACTAATCGTCTACCGGCAGCAGAACAGCATATTTTACAAATGAAGAGCAAATGATCATATTACAAAAACATGAGGAATACAGGATCATACCAGAGATGCCAAGTCTGATGCATTTGGCTTAAGTCTCTCGCCTCATAGTGGCATTCACATTCCTGTGCCGTAGTCAGCAATTATTCAATCAACGCGAACTGAAGAAATTCACTCGCGGAGTTCAAGTCATTGCACATTAAGTTCATCCGTTTCACATGCATTATGATGGATTTTCCCACAAGTGACAGGGAAACTGATTTTACTTTGGAATTCTTACGCTTGTCTTTACTGAAGAATTGAAAGCAATGGAATTGCATAAAGACGTTACAAATGGTCTTATTTCATTTAAACAATTAAAACGATCATGAAACGCATGTACTGTTTCCGATCCCTGTGTAAATAGAAGCATGAGAAGTCCGGAGTCATAATCGCCTTCCATCATGAGGTCCACCTTCACGCAAGTGAAACTGAAACTTCAATGCACAAGGATTTTAGTTCCGTGTGATAATCTTATAAATAATTGAATAATCGTCAACTACGGTGAGTAAGCCTAAAAAGTGGCATGAGACCTACACCGAATGCGTGAGACTTGGCATCTCTGTCATACAGATTAAAGACAATGCTCGAGACAATATGACACCCACCACCAGTTGGACGGAGATGTGAATTACATTCTGTCAAAATGACGGACGGCCTTCAAAATATTCTGTTATTGTGAAAAAAATCTGTCAATGAAGGGTAATATTTGGTTAACGCGACTTCTGGCAGGTAGTCTCAGGCCTGTCATATTTTGAAGGTCTGTTTCCTTTAGTAGGCCAACTCATTGTCAAAAGAAGCATGCTTTTTAATGTGCAGAAGACTGCTGCATTAGTTTGAGAGTCAGACCAGTTGACCCTTTAGAAAGAGCGATGATTGGAATGAAAAAACAAGATGCTTATTGGGCTCCATAATTTATGCCACTGCAAGGTACTGATTTTCAGAATTTGAGTAATCTGTTTAATCAGTGCGAGAAGTTGTTTTGCATCTAATTTAAGTGACGTGACATTGATGCAGATTTGTTAGTAACTTAAATTTGCGAACTGATTGCCACAATATTGAACATATGAAAAGCGGCGTGTTATGAAGTGGTTTTTTTGGGTATAGATAAGATTATCCTTCAGCCTATGTAAGTCCCGTAAATAGTTGCAGCAATTAATGCTCGTTTGTGGACTCATTTTACTGACATAGTTGTTTGTCGGATGCAGGCTGGGTTATAGTTTTTTGCTGGAAAGATGAGAAATCAGTTTTCTTGTCTCAGTGCAGATATTCTGGTTGCCAGAGTAGTGAGAAACATTCTTCGAAGAAATTGCTTGTACAATCATTCAGATACAAGACCATTTTTTTTTGTTTGTTTTCTGCTGTGTGAAATCCACATATTCAGACGCACTGGGCCTTGTGACTTTAATGACTTAAACACCCCAAGGACTTTAACACTTTTAACAAGATAGCAGCTGGTCATAAATCTGTAAATGCTGGCTGAGAAGCTTCCTATGTCAGCATTTTTGCCTGTATCTCCCCTTCTTCCTCTTCGGTTTTCCTGTAAACTTACAGCGCCCTCCATAATTATTGGCACTGGTTAAGATGTGTTAAAAGCCTTAAAATAAATTCAATTTTTATTGCAGAAGGATACTTTCACACTGAAAATTGTAGAAAAATGTAACCTTCAACTCAAGTGAATTTTAAGCGGAAAAAAATCCCTGACTAATAAATAATTATTTTTCAAAAAATCATCTATTCCACGATTATTGGCACCCCTAACAATTCCTAGGAAATAAATGTAATTGAAGTATTTCTGTCATTTCTACAGTAGTTTACAAAGTTGATCAGAGTATCTAGGAAGATTTAATTAGTAATTCATCACTTCCTGTTTCCCTGGGGTATAGATATGACGTGACACAGAGGCTATTTATCTTATCCACTCTTTAACATGGGAAAGACAAAGGAACACACCATTCAAGTAAGGCAGATGTGTGTCGACCTTCACAAGTCAGGCAATGGCTGCAAGAAAATTGCCACTCGCCTGCACCTGCCCATATCTGCTGTCAGAGGCATTATTAAGAAGTTTAAAACAACTGGAACAGTGGTAAACAAGCCTGGAAGAGGACGCAAGGTTATTTTGCCACCACGCACAGTGAGGAGGATGGTAAGAGAAAGAAAAAGTTCTACAAAGCTCACTGTTAAAGAATTGCAACAAATGATAACATCTTGGGGTCACAAGGTCTCCAAAACAATCATCAGGTGCTATCTACTTGCCAACAAGCTGTTTGGCAGGCATGCACGGAAAAAACTTTTTCTCACTCGCAATCATAAACGCAAACGTCTGGAGTTCGCTAAGCGATGCTGGGACTACAACTTGGATCGTGTGCTTTGGTCAGATGATACCAAGATAGAGCTTTTTGGCAACAAACATTCTAAGTGGGTCTGGCGGAACACAAAAGATGAGTATGCAGAAAAGCACCTCATGCTCACTGTGAAGTATGGGGTAGGATCGGTGATGCTGTGGGCCTGTTTCTCTTCCAGAGGCCCTGGGAACCTTGTTAGGGTGCTTGGCATCATGAACGCTTCGAAATACCAGGACATTTTAAATCAAAATCTGGTGGCCTCTGCCCGAGAGCTGAAGATGGGTTGTCACTGGGTCTTTCAGCAAAATAATGACCCTAAACGTGGCCAAATCTTCACAGAAATGGTTTACCAGACACAGAATCAAGCTCCTACTATGGCCAGCTCAGTCCCCAGACCTCAACCCCATTGAAATCCTGTGGAGTGAGCTGAAGAGGAGAGTGCAGAGGAGGGGACCCTGGTCGCTGGATGATTTAGAGAGATTGTGCAAAGAGGAATGGTTGAAGATCCCTCTTTCTGTATTCTCCCATCTTGTGAAACATTAAAAGAGAAGATTTGGTGCTGTTTTGTTGGCAAAAGGAGGTTGTACAATGTTTTAACATCAGGGGTGCTAATAATTGTGGCACACATGATTTGATGTAAAAGAATTATTTATTAATATGGGATGATTTTTCCCATTGAATAAATGCACTTGAATTAAAGGTTGGATTCTTTTTTCATTGTGGTCCTATACTATTTAGACAAAAACTGAATTTATTAGAAGCTACAGAACACATTTTATCCAGGGGTGCCAATAATTATTGAGGGTGCGGTAGTTTATTCTTAGGCTGTAAAATGGTGAAGTGGCGGAATACATGGAATGAGTAGTCTTTTTCCCTCTCATTCTGATTAAATTTGACTCCATAGTAATCTTGAAGGTACCCCTGTCCACTATGATGATAAATCAATGACTGTATATTTGGCATACGCAGCACTCGCCAAGATCTGTCACAAGCTAACTATACTTTCATACTAAAACCCCAATTACAAAATAGTTGGGACTAGGGGCGTGTTTAGGGCCTGGCTACTGGGCTGTAGGCCGGGGTATTTTTTCTTTAGCCCGAGGTCTTTTCTTGCAGTAAAAAATAAATAAATAATAATAATACGAGTATGAACTTTGAGTTCTTGCAACCACTGAGTCTTCAGCCTATATTGTAATTAATTTGCAGCTTGCGTCAGAAAGTTACAGGGATGCTTATGTGTCTGTATCGTTCTCATACAATCCTCCCTCTTCCACCGTATATACTGTATGTCTATGTTTGCACCCACTTAGGTCACGATGCCCGAAACGCGACATTTGGGAGCTAGCTAGTAGGCAGCGCTGCCAAAAGAAAATAATCTGAGAAAAACATAAAACGGTAAAGGTAAAGTTTACTTATTTGATATAAGCCTTCCATTGTTGATAAAAAAATAATAAGTCATGTCAGTTGCATCGGGCAAAGTGAACAGTGAACTTTCATGAAAGTGAACACAGCAGTCGATTCTGCCAATATACCTCTTAAAAGCGTCAATTGTGTGGCTTTGGCGAACAGTAGGTGTGTGCGATTAAAACATTCAAGTTTAACCCATTCGTGAAATCTGTTGTGATGTCAGTTGTCTATCACGTTTTTAAATTCAGTTAAGAGGTAAGAACTCCCTGCAGCGGGCACATGGTTTTAATCAGTGATATGGAAGGTTAATTTTGCAGTAAATGTCATTTTGATGTTTGAAGTCTCAAAATTACAATAAGGGATGTATTATTGACATGAAGATCCACTTTGGAATGAAATGAGTGAGAATGCTGTAAAGCTTTAAAGAGAGATTATTTTAAAGAGAACAAAAATGAGATACATCATTTTTTAATTTGCAAAATTAGATCCCAGAATAGTTTTTCTGTCTCAGCATTACATGCCCTCTATTGCCACTTGCTTTCCAAACACATCACAGACTTGATGCGTTTTTTCATTTCAGTTTACTATAAGGTATACAATTTGAGTGGTTACCAGGGGACAAATAAGGAAGAAATTAGGAATTCACTGCTTGTAAACCATTGGTACACCAGAACTTAACAGGCAGGTCTTGAGTAACTCCCAATGAAATTTTATAGATCAGTAGTAAGCCTGTTTTGAGTCTCATGGCCCATCGGCCCAGTGCTTAACCCCAGTTTCTGTGGCATGAAGCAACTAGGAAAACTACTACTCCCCCTGAATGGGATGCCAGTCCATCGCAGGTCAGGTTTCCCTGAATGTTTGCTGGTACCCATTTATACATCTGGGTAGTGAGGCGTGGAGTGTGGGAGTGAAGCTTTTTGCCCAAGAACACACCGCGAAGGCTGCGGTGTATGCATTCAGTTGTCAATTTCCATTTTCAAATTTCAAAATGGAGTAGAAATAAAAAAAAAAAAAACACAGAAGAAAACCAAAAAATAAATATTTATGACATTAAAAAAAATAATTTCCACAAAACTAAATTGCAAACTTCTGTTCACACGTCCAATTTTGCACAAATTACAGTAAAATGCACATGGCTAGATTCACCTCAAATTTGGTATGGAGCTTCCATGGGACAATGTCTACCAAGATCGTTTGCAGTTTCTTTTTTATTTCACAATTTTTATTCCTTTTCCTCCACCAAAAACATCTTGCTCAATATTTAATTTACAGAAGGGTCAGTCTCAAGGTCAAGATTCATAAACTTGCTTGTATTCAGGTTAAAACTGCATTTACAAGGTTACAGTTGTTCGGGATTGATAATTGATATTATGGGCTGTCTATAGTTCTTGGTGAAGTGACCTACTGCTACTCGGAGATGCCCCTGTCTCCTGTCTTTGCCAGTGAGTTACAGGGCCCTCGGTCCAAGTTTTAAAGCCTCGACAAATGTTTTCATGGTGAGTCGTCATACTGATCATTTTCATAGTACGTGTAAGCTCTACATGGTGCAGGTCAGTGAACACTCATGAACAATAAATAAACAATTCAAACATGCAAATGCCACAGCTTTTAACTTGACACCAGATGTGATGAAGATTGTCCTCTTGGTATAGTGTTGTGATCATTTGAATTTTGGCAGTTTTTCAATCAAAATGTACAACTCATTGGTGATATCAGCCGGCTCAGTTCATGGATGGAGTAAATGCGTGCCAGGTTATTTATATGCTTTCCCTGGGTCTCGCCACCTCTGCTGGGGGGCATCTCATGAAGCAGGATTATTGACTTGGCTGGAGAACTGCGAGCAATTCCAGCAGGCCAGGACCCTGCTTCAGAGTACAGTCCCTGAGTCACTATGTGTAACTCAAGTACCTCAGTTAATATTGTGCTAGGGCATATGACCAGGGACTCTCATACTGTTTTCACTTACAGTTCTTGTTCTTTAAATGTTCTTTTAAGTTCTTTGAAACTTGGTCCTCTCGACCCAGCTGGCCTGCGTTCCCATCGGTTTTGAACGGAGCCAATGCATCGTCAACAAAGGGCTTTGCACACTGCTGCACAAGCGGAGGTAAACTGCAAGCATGATGGCAGATTGCATCGATTACCTCCAAACCTTTCGGTTATTCGATCTTTGTTTTTTATCCGAAAGTCAAACTTCTGTCCTTTATCCACTTTATCTACAAGAATGGGAAACAAACAGTCTTCCTGCCAATGTCAAAGGCCTATTGGAGTCACTCAGCTGATGGACTTTTTCCTTGGCCGATTAGGCTTTCCGACCAGCCCTGTGGCCCTCAGGGCTTGGAGAGCAGACTCTTTGGCTTGGCCTGGCTCTGCCTTATTGGCTGTGGCAAACGGAAAGGCTTGGCGGGTGAGGCGAGTGACGAAACAAGGCATTTCCTTCTTCCCAGCTAGCCGGCTGCCGCGGGCTTGGAAATTGAATGCTACACGGAAGTTCAGACGAGTCATGAGCTGTGTGATCTCCAGGCTCCGCCCACCTTCCTCTTCCAGCAGGTCACACAGAGTCTGCAGGAAGACTGAGCCAGACAGGTGCATGAAGGCGCTGTAGCCTGAAGCAAAAAACAAAAGGACTCCATCGTTATGAGTCATTACTTACACAAGAGCCATGCAAGATCACCTGACTGAAACAGGAACCATTAGAACTGTCAAAACTATGTACCACATTTATTCTTGATTAAGGACATGTAGAGATTTGGAGCCTATCCCAGAAAGCAAGACTCAAGAATTCATCTGAATGCTAATCTCACCTCACTCAGATTATTATTATTAAAGCTATTACTGCAGCAGTGGTACTGGGAACAATGACAGGAGGACGAGATATCTGTAAGCAGACTGCTTTAGGCTCAAACTGCGGTCAGGTTGAAACTTCTTGGCAGACTACACTAGGTTCTCAGCTGATGTCCGTTGGTTCATTGATTCAGGTAAAAGGTGAGATGTGATCTGTGTGAAAGGTGCTGTTCTGGGTGTTGGCCAAACCGATGGTCTGTATTGCGACACCCTGGGCAAGGTGTGGACAGACATGAACAACTGGAAAATTCATCATAGAAGTGTTAGGTAAATGGTAATTAATCAGAGATTAGCTTTTCTTTGGTTTAGCAAAGATCCAGGCATGGGTACATCCTTAATCACGTCTGAAGTTTTAACCTACAACCTTGCAGTTATGCTATGTATAGTGCAGTTTTTGTATTATGGATTTCACTATGCAGGAAAAGGCTGCAATGCTGAAGATCAGTTGATGTGCACAGAAAAAAAGCTTAACTCTTAGTACCCCCCCACTAATATTGGCACGAATGATATGCATTATCTGCAAATGCTGGGAAAAAAGTGGTTATTGTTAATCCTCCTAATCTTTTATTGAAAATTGTAAACTAAATATAAGCCCCGTATTTAAGAAAATTATTGAAGGAAGAAATGTTCTCATCTTAATGACTGTGCCAAATTACTGCCACCCATAAAAAATCTTTTGAGAAAAATCGAATTTAAGTATGTTTCCATTCATATTTTACTTATGATTGGGGAAACGTATATCGCTCACGACATCCTGTTTCCTCGGGTTATACATAGGAGGACAGTTCCTGAAGGGTACTAATATTAGTAGAGGACAGTGTACTGAAGATGTACTGACTCGTCTGTCTTTATCTGAAACAGAGGTAATAGCTTTGCCTTGGATGAGCCCTGTAGGTTTTTACTCCAACCCGGACGATGTTTAGAGTAGATTTCCTGGAGCAGGGACAGACGGCCTTATTCTAATGCTAGGCACCTGAGGGCAGGATGTCGCTCTTACCTGGGGGCGTGGCAAACATGACAGCAGTGTCCATCGGGATGGAAAGGTAGTGAGAGAGGTCAGCCGCCTCCTCCACCACCGCTGAGTCTGAAGAGTCCGCCTCTACTGTCACTCCACTGTCGAGCTCCATCCCACGACAGGCCTGCTGAGAAAGGACAAATGCTGAGGTGCTGCCTTTGAGTCTACCCACCCACACAATAACTGCAATCCCACCAATCCTGGAGCAAACAATATTGTACAACCAATCTCCTACATAGATTATTAAAATGGCAATATCAGATCTGTTCGTTATGTATTTTGAATGCCCTTTACTGAGTAAAATTGCGCAAGCGAACTCCCTCAATATGAATGGACGGACATTGTCCTTTATAAACACAATGCTGGAGGACAGTGTACCATAGCCATTTCAATGGTTAAGGAAGTGGACTTACCCATTTAGGCCTACTCTATGAATTAATTCACAAACGCAAAAATTGTGCGATTTGCTCCGGAAAAAGATAATCGTTATAATAGCAACTTTCTGACCAACTCTCCTCTCCAAGCCATAGTTTTTTAGTGTGCGGCCTTCACCACAAATTCATAAATCTGCTTTGAAGCTGTGGAGTTTGCCTTTGATGAGGATAATTGGTCTGAATTGTCAGTAAAAATTGCCTGTAAAGTAGTGAAATGTCACCCATGTTTGTCCTTCTCAATAAACGCATCTGCTTTACAAATGAAATTGTTGCGCTATGTTAGATGATAAGGTCAAATATAATTTATAATCATTGCCATTAGGTGATTAAAGTGCTGCTATTGGATGAAGTCTAGAAGGGTATGCCATCATCCGTGCATGTTAACGGCCATAGAAGTACTTTCATGAGTAAGCAGAGGTGGAAATCACTCACCTGTACAAAGAAAAGTTTAGTCTTCCCAACCATGGCAGGGCTTCCAAACCAGCCAAAGATCCTTGCTAACCTCACAACGCCCCCATCTGCTCCGAATATCACGCCCTCCTCACCGTGGCTGGACAAGACCCCCACAAAATGGTCTCCTACTGGATCCTCGCTTGCTGTAGGTGGAGAATTAAACATCAGATGCCTGTGCAACTATGCCATGTCTTCATAAGTCAAAAGAGTACACTTCGAGTTTTAACAGAGAACTGGATCCAACTCATTTCACATTGCTTTCTTTCTGTTGCCAACCCCTCCACACACCACAAAAAAGTCACTAAATGATCATTTTAATCTTTGAACGAAACCTCTGATGGAAAATTTTCTTACTTCCGGTATTTTTTTTAATTGATGAAGGTTATGAAACATATTTTTCTTTCATTTTTAAATTTTTCGACTTTTGTATGGTAAATCAACTGTCTGAAATTTTACGGAGGAGGATGTGATGATTCAGGTGAGTGTAATCAGCAAAGCTGAGGGTGTGACTGCTGCCAGGAGCAAGAGTTGCTGAAACTGTACTTGCCGAGACAGATCTGTCAGTATGATAGCTGGCGGTCATGTGACCCTCCAGAGTCATAGAAAAACTGAAAGCACAGATTATACTCGCCTGGCAGCCATCAAAAATAAGCCACACCTGTGAATGATCATGTGGCTGCTAGTAAATCAATGCAAAGTCACGAAATTCATTGTTTACCAGCTATGAGTCACATTAAGTGGACTAGAGATTACCTTACAGTTTTCCACCAGATTAGTTAACTCTCTAGCTGTCAGAATGTTGTTTGAGCGCATTCTTTCAGTCTTGCTTTTCAAAGCATACATGTCACATTTACAAGTTTGCTTTTAGCTAAGTTATAAGCAAGTCACATACACAGACTTTTCAACAAAAAAAAAAGCTAATTTCCAGAAACTTGCTCTTCATTGTGTTAACAATGTATTTCCAGAAATTATGCCATAAATTCTTTATGTTGTTCATTTTCATGCTTGATAGGTAGAGTATAAGGTAAAATATTGGCAAACTCAATGCTATGTCCCAAAAATAATGTCAATGGCTGTCAAGATTGATACTCCTTGTATGGGGGGGAACAAGTTAGTTTGTGGTTTGCTCTTTTACTGTTTATTATTTCAATATTTGTCATTTTAGAAACATACTCAAAGGCAATGAAAACACAACACTAAATTTTGGTTTATTTTTGCTCAGGACCTGAGTAGTCCAATTTGAGTTCTTACGTGACCATTGGGGTCACAATGTTTACCTCGTTACACATGAATGATCATCATGTAACTCAACAGTGTGAGTTGGACTCACATCAATCCATACTGAGTACAACATATGGGATTAGGAGTTGTGCAAGTACAGTGGTTGAAATGACGGAGGGGTTGTCTTCCCTATATAAAGGCATGATAAAAGCCACACAAAAAAACATTGTTAAGTGTCATACAGCCGCGTCAGTCAACTGAACAACGGAACAGGGCCCTGGGTATGCTAGAGGCGGGAGTAAGTGCCCGGCAAGTGGCTCACCATTTTTTGTGTAGTACGTTCAGCATCAGTAAGTTTTGGGTGTAGTACGTCCAGCCGGGACGAGCTCTTTCATCAAGAGTACCCAGACCTCAAACCAGGAAGCAACTCAATGCACTACAGGCAGAGTTGCGACAACTTCCCCAAGACAACCTAAGACGCTTAGGCAGGTCCATGAGGAGATGTTGTACTGCCTGTGTGGATGTTCGTGGGGGTCACACCCAATACTGACTGTCCTTTTGAGTTCATTTTTAAATGTGTGTTCCGTTCAGTCTTGTGATTTTTCATTTTCAACTTGGGCTCGTTATGTTTAATGCATCTGTTTATTATTGTCCAAATCGGCCCATTAACACATTTAATTCATCAAAGTCAACCCACCCAACATATTTGAATTGTTAAAATAAGAAAATAAATATGAGTCACAAAATTATCTGAATCCAAACTGGTGTAGCGTTTTCATTTCCTCTGAGTATATTTTATGTGAGAGTATCAATATTGAATTTTTCTAACTTCCTCACCAATGCACACATAACCATTTGCTTTCAATTGCTATATTGACTGTTGCATTAGAAAATTCAGTAAGGTTCAGTTAGCAAATCAAATCACCTATTTTTGACCAGCCACCTTAAAGAGTCAAATTGTGATTTTTCATTTACAACCTTGTTTCAAGAAAAGTTTGGATGCTGTATAAAATGTAATTAAAAACAGGATTCAATGATTTAAAGACCATTTAAACCCTATATTTAATTGAAAATAGTACCGATACAATATATCAAATGTTGAAACTGGGAAATTGAATTTATATTGAAAGATATCTGCTTATTTTAAAATTAATGCCAGTGACGTTTCAAAAAAGTTGGGATTGGGTCATGTTTACCTCTGTGTTGCATCATTTTTTTTTCTTTTAATAACACTACGCGAGCATTTGAGAACTGAGGATAACAACTACCGTAGTTTGAAAGCAGAAATGCTTCCTCATTTTTGCTTGAAGTAAGATTTTAGCATCATGGCTTCCTCTATCTTCACAGTTCCTGATGCCATGTGCTCTAATACGCCCCCGTCCGTCTCCGCTTTGACCTTAAGGAGGCAGCATCCATAATTTCCAAAAATAATTTCACATCATGATGGATCAGAACACAGGACAGTTTTCAACTTTGCCTCAGTCCATCGCAAATGAGCTTGCACCCAGAAAAGGTGGCGGCGACTTTGAATCTTGTTTATACATCAATTTATCTTGGCATGGTAGAGTTTAAACTTATATTTATGGATTCAGCAATGAACTGTGTTCACTGACAATGGTTCTCAGAATTGTTCCTGACCCCATGCATTCATTTCCACTTTAAAATCCTGTCTGATTTTGTTGCAGTGCAGCCTAAGGGGCTGAAAATCCAAATCAATCAATATTGGTTTCTGGCCTTCTCCAGATTCAGAGTCTTGTAATGACATTATGTACTGGAGATGATTAAATCCCTGAATTCTTCGAAATATTACATTGATAAACTTGATTAAATCCCCGAATTCTTCGCAATATTACATTGATTAACTTGATTAAATCCCCGAATTCTTCGCAATATTACATTGATAAACTTTATTCTTGCGTTGTTGAATTATTTGCCCATGCAGTCTTTTACAGGGTGATTAAGCCCTCGTAATCTTAACTGCAAGAAGAATCAGCCACTCCTTTTATATCTAATCATGTTACTCTCCTGTTGCTATTTAACCTAATTAGCTGCAAGATGTTCCAACCAGTGGCATTGTCAAAATTGAAAACTGGGGGTGCCAAGAACAACCCTTTAAAACAATTATTAGTCCTGACTTATTGTCAATAATTTTCCTTTATTAACACATTTTCCAATTATAAGAGTAATCTATTGGCAACTACACAGCTTGTTTTCAATGCAATCAGAGGGTGGCTAAATAACAGACTAAATTCAGCCAGGAAAAAATAATTCACTCAGAAGTAGGCCTATGCTTTTACGAAAGATGACCTGCTCTAGAACTTCCGTACTTCCTTTTTGGCACCATAGGCCTTCTAACCTGCATTTCATGATTGATTACATTGTTGAAATTAAATCAAAGACAAAGATTAGAAGCACTTCTACGCAATTTTGAGTAAGGCTGAGGGAAATGCAGGAAATTGCTTGTCCAAATGAATAATAGTCTTCTTACCTTAATGAGGATAGTAGCAGCACCTGATAGTGTGGAGTGATTTCATAGTGAACGTATTGAGAAATGATTGAGAACAATTCAGGACTAATAATAGTTTCAGAAAGATACCCCCCCCTGAATTTTCAGTTTGGCTGTGCCACTGGTTCCACCAGGTGCATTTTTTCACCAAATACAACTTTTCCTGTCTTTGGGCTGTCTTTTTTTGAAAAAACGTCTCTGGCATCAAATCCAAAATGAGCAGATTTTTTCAAAAACCAATACATTGTCTCAGTTTCAACATTTGTTATGTTGTTGCTCTATTTTCAATTAAATGTAGGATTCCAGTGATTTGCAAATCATTGTATTCTGTTTTTATTTACATTTTCCAGTGTGTCTCAAGTTTTCTGGAAGTGAGTTCGTAGAAGTCCTTTAAATTGGGTGTAGCTAGCATTGGATTTAAAGCTCAAATTTCATCCTCAAACTGAAGCCAAGCATTTGGGTTTGGATCACACTGTGAAAAATACACTGAACAAAAATATAAACGCCCCAAGTTTTTTTTTTGAGTTGTTATTAACATTACAGTAATGCAATATATGAAGCGAATCTAAATTCAATTTTGTTAATGACCAATCTTCAGATCACTGTCCATTACATCTTGATATTGGCATCTGCAAAGGAGTGACAATCATTTGAACACGTTGGGGGTCAGGTTGAAGAAATTGAATGTTGAATATCTTGTGTGTCCACCATTTGCATCTCTCAGAGCAACACATCTCCTTCACATAGAGTTGATCAGGTTGTCTATCGTGGCCTGTGGAATGTTATTCCATTCTTCCCGGAGGGCCAAACGGAGCTGGCGCACATTATCCGGAACTGGAACACGGTCGCGGACATGTCAATCCAGAACATCCCAAAGATGCTCTATGGGCGACATGTTCGGCGAATACGCAGACCAGTCCAATCTGAGGCATGATGACTTTTGACAAAATTTGACATTTTGGGGGGGCCTTTTATTGTTCCCAGTATAAGGAGTGTCTGGGTACAGCTCATTCTGTCTGATCACTGTCTGGAAATGCCACACCCATGCACTGAGTGAAATCACTGCATCACTGAGCAAATGCTCACTGACAGAGAGATGGATTAAAGAACGGTTCACAAATCAAGATAAATATCCCTATGGTACAAGTAAAAGTCAGCATATGCTCACTTAGAGTTGTTAACTCCATGTGGCATCAATATTTGACATGGGGCATTTATATTTTTGTTCAGTGTACATTGATAGAGAAATAATGCACTCAAGCAGTGTTGAAGCTCAGCCTCAGCCTGTTTCTCTCCTTCCAGAATTGAAATCATGCCAAACACCAGGCATGCAAGACTTGAAATACAGCTGCTTTGGAATTTCATTCAGAAAGTCTTTATGCTTATGACGCTGAAGTCAGAACAGATGCCATCATGCAGTAACATGTAACGGTAACGTGCAAAACAAATACTTAGGAAAACACTCATGTCCTATTTTGTTTCCTCATCCTCAGTTGGTCAACTGATACACTGCCGAGAAGATACTTGGCTAACACACTGGGAGTGGCGTCATGGAGATGTGCATGAAACGTAGGTTTAAAACTCTTATTCCAGATTAAATAAAGATGGATAAAATGCATTCTTAAAACTGCTGGATGGGGTTGATTAATACATAAAATAATCTCTTCAAGCAGCTGGTTGGTGCAGTGTAGTAAAGACCTTGTTGGTGTAATGTGGAGTATCTGCCGTCTTTAAACAGATTGCTGGTGAAGTATAGAGGTTTTACCTTCTTTAAAAAGTTGGTAGATTTCTTCAGCAGTTGGGTCCATGTGAAAGTCCACCTGGAAGCCAAGTCGGGTCAGTGTTCTGTGAAGTCTTTTTGTATCCCGCTTAGCTCCTTTCCTTGCCAGCAGATCCACACCGGGGTCATATGCTGCCACTGAGACCACTAGGGCCCTATTTCTGCCCTGTGACATAACTGCCTGAGAGGAGTGCAAAACACAAATTGGGGGAAAGAATGGGCTTCTGGGCACAGAAAAGGCTTTCTGCAGCACACCTGCCTGACTTTGTTATATAACCACAGACCAGACAGCTGGGCTACTGTATATCACTAACTCCACCCACCTCCACATAAGGAGTTCCTGAGAGTCAGAAGTGTTGCTATCAGCTTATCACATGCTGTCAGGCGTGCATTGCTCAATGACGGTATTTCCGCGCCTTCTTCCTCAGACAGTGAATTATGTTTATCTCAGCAATCAGTCAAACTCCGAGCCAACTTTTAGTAATCACTCTCAGCTACATTCAAAAATTTGTCATAGTGGAATTTCTGGATCTTTACTTCCTTTAATTTAGTTGGTCTGTGGGGAACTGAATTGGTTCTCATACAGAAAGCCCAAATCCAAAAAGATAAGAGTTTACCTTGATTTCTGTACTTTTTCAGTAGATGACATCATGTCCGATGAAAACATCTTTGGAGGTCTGTTACAAATAATCAGAAACTTTATATTGAGTTATATTTATCTCAGGTGATTGATGTTAGACATCAGTGACTGCTCTTAAAAATGTTTTCACAGGAACACTGGCAATGGTGATGTTATCCCAAAAGCCTGACAGAAAGCCATCATCAAATAGGGGCAGAAGTGGAATAACATATTTCTTGACCATGATGTCCAAGAAACAAATTGCCTTGACTTAATGGATAACTAACTGAAAATCTTTTGTTTGCAAATGTCTATAAATATACAACCTGGGCAGGCTTCTAACTGAATTTAGAGAGAGGAGAAAAATTATTCATGTTATTATTGCCATGGCAGTTGCACATAGCCTATTCAACATGAAAATGTATTTGAGTTTGAGTTTAAGTATGTTGGGATGATTGAAATCAGCATTTGCATTCATTTTGTATCTTTACTGGCATATCATGTCAAGGTATTCTGAGCCCAATAATGTTGGGATCAAAGTCATATTTTATCTTGATGGCTATGTACTCCACAATATGGAATCAAAAAAGTCATAAGTGTTTTATGCCCGTACTCTCTTAAATGAGTTTTTTTTTTTTTTTGTACATTTTGTTTCAGCATGTTGAAATGATGCCACGTAATTCGGCTATGTTGAAATGACACCACATATTTTAGCACTGTTTGTCACTGCCAGCATATTGCTTCCTGTTTCAACTTTGGTACCAAAAAGGCAGACATAAAATATTTTTTAAAATGCCAACCCCCTCAGAATTATCTTCTTTGAATTTCACCTCATGTACCTTTATGTTTGTAAAAAACTAAGAATCCAACCAGGTGCTCAACGGGAGAATAAACAGGAGTCGGTGCTCTTGGATCAAATGGGATAAAAATCTGAAAAGACCAAAAACAGGGTAGATCCAGGCTCTTGACCAAAAGTAAAACTAAAAATAAAAGTCTTTTTAGTTGTACTTTTTGTCAAGTGCCTGGATCTACCCTGTTTTTACCTTTATGTTTGCTTTAATTTGAAGTACTCTTTATGGGTGCCAATAATTTTGACTAAAATAATTTTACAAAAAAAATGTGATATATCAATTAAGTTACTGATAACAAATGTTATAGCTGAAGTCTAATTTCAACAGAAGGTGCTGACAAAGAAAAAATGTTCCGATTTCACAGCAACAATATAAATAATACATCATCATTATATCGTTATTAATTGAACTATCAAATTGTACTCCTTTCGAGTAGGCTACAGTTGGCATTGATGTAATATTGTATCTTAACTGTGGAGCTTGTGTGCCATTTCTTACAGCCAGCTTCGCCTTTCTGCAGGTTTCCAAAAGGGCATGGTTGAATAATATTCAGGAAGACCGTAGTAGCAGTGCCGGGAGACTCAAAAATTATGTTTACTTGATTTACCCACCGAGTTCGTTACAGCAATGCGTATAGAATGCATGCTGCAGCCTACATTTGCATTCATTGACTGAATGTAGGATAGGCTACATAATTGCCCAGAGGCAGAGATGCAGTTTCATTCTGAGTTTTAAACTTAACTGAGGAGGAGCCCCAACGGCATGTTTCACTGAAGGCCATGGACATCTGCCATCCAAGCAATCTAAGTGCCCTCCCTTTTCCAGTCAAATGACAATTGCCCAGGCCTTATACGCTTATTTTTAATTCATTCTATCATTACAAAATTATAAAGAGATTTTCTTTAAATTCAGGAAATGCATTTTGGATGCAAGTTGCACATGTTTGCAAGTTCAGAATTAAAAGAAGAGCGGCAACAGTACCAGAATGTGGCAGAAAGAGCATGCTATCAAAAGCTGTCACCAGATTCCTGAGGAGACAGGTGGTTAAAAACCCTCGAATGACTGCAGGAGACACGCAGCAAGACTTGGAGGCAGGAGGCACTGAGGTTTCAGGTCGCACAGTAGGGCGCATAGTAAACGTTGAAGGTCTCCAAGACGTAGTCCATGACTGATCCAAAAGCACAAGCTCCAATATGCTCAAAACCATATAAACAAGTGCACCGCCTATCGGCGAATGTCGTATTGCTGCGCAATACTAGTCCCCTACCGGTGTATGCATATTATATTTCCTAAAAGTAGGTCAAAGTGACCTGAATAGGGTACATAACACACCCTCTCCCCAAGATGCATCTACACACCAACTTTGATGTTCTTAGGTCATACGGTATTGAAGCTATGGAGCGGACACGAATGCGGACGGATAAAGTGCAATCCTATAGTCCCCTCTGTTTCCAGTAGGGGACTAATAAGCAACAGAAGTCAACTAAGCCGAGAGACGCGCCTGTTCCTTTGGCATACAGAACGCCCCAACAGTTGGACTGAACAACCCGGCATTTTTATCAAAAGTGATTCGAAATCATGAATACATGTTCTTTTTACCTGATCGTCTAATTATCCAAGAGATGACCGACAATTGACTGATGTCCAGGGTCAAATCAAAGAGACCCACAAGCAACTGGACAGGAATTATCTAGACAAAGATGCTTTAAAGGCACTTTCCTCCGAATGAGAGCTCTACAAAGAAAAACTTGAAAATGAACTTAAAAATCTGAAAAGGAAAAAGTTTAAAAGGGATGCAGAGGATTACTAGAAGGACAAGGTGTACATGTGGGTGTTTGACCACTCCAAAATTGGCGAAGCGCGGAACGTCACCAGTCAAAATGACGAAAGAGGTTTTTCAACAGCTGCTGACACCAACTCCGAAACGAACACCTTAACATCCACCACCTCTTCTTCTTTTTTATGCCTCGGTCACACCTTTGCGTATTTGGCTTGCGTATTGCTGGGTACGGCTGCGTATTGATATACCCTGGATAGCGCTGCAATACGCGGCAATATACACAAAGGTGTGACCGAGACATTAGACGGACACACTGCTCAAAAGGGGAGGCGCACAGGCACCAAGACGAAACCACCTGTAGGAAGAAGAAGAAATGCAGGAATAGCAAGAGGACGTGGCAGGTGGACATACAGTATAACCAGGAGTCATCACAACTACTTAATGTGCAAGGCCCTCTCACCACCATGCCTCTCGGCTCTTAATAAGGCCCTGTCCTTCGTGCCGACCACCCACTGTAATGAGTTCAAAGCCTATGTGGACTTTCAGAAATTCTTCAGAACTCTGTGTAGAAAGGAATTCTTCAACAGCGATCCTCTCAGAGAGCCTGTTGAGAGATCTCTACCCCCTAGCAGTTCACAATCATCCAATGCCCCCTCAGCTGACCAAAGACTCACAACCAACTTCCGAGGTAAATCTACTTTCTTACCCCCTAGAAATAGGAATGCCACATTAGATACTTTCTGCCATATGGTTGAAAGAGACATCCCAAGTGTTCCATAAAAAATGTGAATATAAGGTCCATGACAATTTGACTAAGGAATAAAGAACTGTGTAGAGACAACACTGTTGTTATAAGGGTGGAGCAGTTATAGTGATGAATACCAAGGATGTTTTATATATCACTGGATATACAATTGGAAAATGGGTGCCCATTCATTTCAATGGAAATTGCTGAATGGCGCAGCACGCCAACATGGGGGCCAAGCTTCCGGACCCACACGGACATGCGCTGTGTGACTTTTTGCTCACACATGCCATGAGCAGTGTGGAGCTCATGAACGCGCTGGTATCCGAGGTGTCCATGACAACGGCACGCACTCATGGAACTCCGACCCAGGATGCGTGTTCACGATCACTTTTCTCCGGAAATGGAATTCTGACCACTGAAGACCATTAGGAGTAAAAGAAGTGGACGGCGGGATGGCGCTGTTTTCAACAGGAGTGTGAAGCTCAATTGAACGAGTTTTCAGTTGAGCACCACGCCTACTGTGCAGGCTCGAAGTCAGCTCGCTGACATAAACCAACATCCTGAGAAGCGGTAACTCGTCTGGTTGATGTACCCAACACATAATTTCCAGCGAGCAAACGATTCCATTCGATGTTATTATGTTTTAGTTCCATTACTTCACTTCGTTAGGGATGTGGCTCAATCGTCTACTGTCTATGATTGGTCCATGGCAGGGGTATTCAATTACAAATCAAAGAGGTCCGGATAGTAAAAATTTCAGCATATAAAGGTCCGCAGCATCATCATGTCTAAGTTGCATCATAATACAGTCACATATAATCATACAGGCTACATACAATTATAAATAATAATAAATAAAAGTAAAAGGAATGTAAATGTACTCCAAGTCAAATAAGATCTCCATTTAAAAATAACATACAAGCAAATCAAAGCTGTGAGACATGACTGTGCATCTTACATTTTAGAAAAAATAGATAAAAAGTGTAGCTTGAGTTTCCTTTCTTCCCTCCACAGTCTCGTGAACTGTATAGATTTAACTTTTTTCACATTCAACTGGGGATTATATTATTAAGGACTTTATTAATAAAAATGAATTTCTTTCCCTCCTACTGCCTACTTTTTCCTGTTCAGTGAGAGAAGTGAGCTCTGGCTTTGTCTGCCAGATTTTTGTTTGGATTTTAAATCTTCTGAAATGCTGTACTGTGTTCAGTGGTGGCTGATGAACTGGCGATAGGGGTGGCTCAAATCATCCCTTAAAAATAATGATTGGTCATGACCTGTTTTCAATAATTTAAATTACCATTTCGGAAACTATGAAAACTCTCAACATTATCAGGTGTGGTCAGTCTTCATTAATAACGCATATCTGCCAACTATCATGAATTAGCTGTGAATTAAGTGGCATATTTATGTTCCTCTGCTGTTGTCAGAAATGATTCAATCCACGCCTATGTAAGAGATTCTTGCACAGAACTGAAGTCCTAGTGCATGGAGGCAGTTTCACATGCGTTACGGTGATAAGGACTTTGGACTTCTCGTGCTTTTCTTTACTCAGGGGTTGGAAGCAATGAAATTGCATAAACACGTTGTCACGTTCCTTCACTATTACACACTCAGTCTTCTCTTACTGCTGTTCTCTCTTTCACCTTGTGTCTCTCCAGTGTACTTGCTTCTCGGAGCACACACGAAATGCACGGATACGTAGCTACCGTAAAGTCTGGAAAAGAGGCGGCTAATGAAATTAACGCTGCCAAAATTGAGTAAAACTCAACGAAACTGACATTTGGTTACAGCTCTGGGTCCGGATGGGACGGCGTCTGGGTCCGGACTTGGACCGCAGTCCCCCTAATGGCGACCTCGGGTCTATGGGGTTCTAGTCTAAACAGTACGGTTATTTACCTCCTGTTGGACAGAAAGTCGCCGGCATTTTACGACACTTTTAGCCTAGCCTGGTGCCATCGGCTAAAAATGCTTACTATTAGACCATAAAGTTACACACGAAGTAAAGACCTCTGCTACAAAATGGAGTTTCTCTTTGGAAAATATTATTGCTGACATGAAGGCTCATAATGTTTTTAGTGTGAAGTTATTTTATATCAAAAGTCAGACAAAATGAATGGGGATGAATGGAGATGCTACAGCTATAGGTGATCATCTGTGGTCTTCCAGAGCGTTCAATTGAGCTTCAACTTCCGGGTGTATTCCTACCCCCTTGCTGCAGACTGGACCCTGATGCAAGTATGAGTGGAACAGGAAAAAAAACAAAAAAAAAAACATAGCCGGTGGTAAAGGTTTAATCATAGTTTGAGATACAATTTTAAAACACATATGCAATATCAAATGTTTAAAACGATTGTTATTGAACAGGGAAGTAATACTATTGATTTCAACTCAAAAATGTAGGCAAAATAGTTGTTTTAAAGTCAGGAGCCTTAAATTTTTGTCAATTCTGGCAAGCTAATTTACTTTTAGCTAACGTAACTTAGCTTCGCGCCAACCATTCCGTGGAGTATAGTAAAATGTGAGTCTACCTTGAAATGTTACGCACATTGTACTGCGTTATTTTTACCTTTGTTTTAAGGCTCCTTTTTTCTGTCTTTCTCCAGAGATATCTGAGCCTCTTGGAGTGCATTGAACAGTTTATCCATGAATTTCTGCATGTCAGCGAACCGGAGGCAGTGCCTTTCTATCCCCTCCAATTCCCCTTCCAATAAAGTCTGTTTTGATTATAATTTTAATACTGTCTCATTACATTTCTAAGTGCCAGTTGTGGTACTCAATTTTATGATAGTGGCCGGTTCTGCGTAATTTCAGGCCTGTGTCCAGTGGCGGTTCTAGAACCGGGAATTGGGGGGGCACAGACACGTCCCCTTATGATAATTAGAATAGTCCTGGCTAGTTCTCAAGCATTTTCCTTTACTGACGCGTTTTCCAATTATTGTAATTGGCAACTGAAGACACGGTTTCTCTCCACATGCGATCTAACAGCGATGAAATCATGGGGTAAATTCAGTAGAACTGAGAATTGGGGCGAATAAAACATCCATTTTAAACAATTATTGGTCCTGACTTGTTCTCAGTCATTTTCATGATTAACAAAAGGTTCACTCCGAGAGCACTCCACAGTCCACATTTAACAGGTGTTGCTTGTTCTACACGATTAGGTAAGACGACAATCATTCATCTGGACGCGTACTTGCTTTACTTAAATCAACATTATTCAAAATTACTATCGGGATTGAGTGAAAAAAGTGGTACTCGCACTGAAATAGGCTATAAAAAGCATGCGGCTCAAGTTATTTGCGCAGGTACCAAATTTTGAATAACGCTGATTTAAATTCAGCAAATACGCGTCCAGATGAATGACTGTCGTCCTACCAAATTGGTGACACAAGCAACACCTGTTAAGTGTGGAGCGCTCTCGGAGTGAATCTTATGTTAATCATGAAAATGACTGAGAACAGGTCAGGACCAATAATTGTTTAAAATGGATGTTTTGTACACCCTAATTCTCAGTTATACTGAATTTACCCCATGACTTCATCGCTGTTAGATCATATGGAGAGAAACCGTGTCTTCAGTTGCCAATTACGATAATTGGAAAACGCGTGAGTAAAGGAAAATGATTGAGAACTAGCCAGGACTATCCTAACTGTCATAAAGGGACGTGTCTGTGCCCCCCCAATGCCCGGTTCTAGAACCGCCACTGTCTGTGTCCCAACTTTTTTGAGATCTGTTGCAGCCAGAAAATTTAAAAGAAGCTCATTTTGTGGATAAAAATGTAAAATGTCTCAGTTTCATTATTTGAAATGTTATCTATGTTCTGTTGTAAGTAACATTGGCTCATGTGATCTGAAAGTCATTGCATTTTGATTTTATTTACAATTTACACTTCGTCCCGACCATTTCGGAATTGGGGTTGTACATCTATTCAATCTTCGTCTCATGCTCAACTGTTGCATTTTTTAGGACTCATTTTAGTTCAGATGAAAATCAGCCACACAGTCGAATCTACCAGCATCACTCCTGCTGATCTCAGATGCTGCTCACGAACATTAGATGTTCGGATTTCATATACTCTGACGTTTGCACCTACCAAAAACTTCGATCGAATAAAGGCTGTACCACAAATAATGAGTATGTAAGTTCAGTGCTTGTTCGGATCATGCACAAAAAAGTTATCGCTTTGGATCTCATCTGTCAAGTTGCTGAAAAGTTTTGTCATCAAGTATGAAGGTCTGTAATTAATTTAAGAATAAAGAATGGTTAATAAATGGTTTGCTAAGCAGTGTTCGAACTGAATTTATGCAGTGCTGAAAGTGCACCCATGGACATTATGTTAGATGCTACTCAGCCGACACATTGTGCATAACGCATCGAAGTACAGTAATGTGAATGGGTGTTATTCAAAGTAATGGAAATATACAACTCAGTTCATGGGCATATCCATATCATTTTAATACGAAAAAGTAAGGTGAATGTTGGCTGTGTACATGGTTCTAGGATATTACAACAGCAGCCTTAGCTTACTGTACATTTTGCCGCGCTACATAATGAAGAGTGGCAATCGGGTATATTACGGCCATTCATCAATTAAAATAAAATGGATAAAATATTTGCACCGTAACACCAGCTTGCTTTACCGACATGGCCACGTCTATAATGTTGATCACAGACGGACGGCAAGGAATGCCCATTGTTCCACCCTCTCAGTTCGGATCATGCACGAAAATCATTTTGGATCTCATCCGTCAAGTTGCTGAAAAGTTTTGTAATCATGTATGAAGGTCTGTAAGTATTTTAACAATGAAGAATGGTTAATAAATGGTTTGCTAAGCGGTGGTTGAACTGAATTTATGTAGTGCTATAAATGCACTCATATGGACATTACGTTAGATGCTACACAGCTGACACATTATGCCTAACGCATCAAAATGGAGTAATGTGAATTGGTGCTATTCAAAGAATTGGAAATATACAACTCAGTTCATGGATATATCCAGATCATTTTAATATGAAAAAGTAGGGTGAGTGTTGACTACGTACATGGTTCTAGGATGTCACAACAGCAGCCTTAGCTTACAGTACGTTTTGCTGCGCTACATGAACTGAGGCAATCGAGTTGCTACATATTACAGCCATTCATCAATTAAAATAAAATGGCAAAATATACTGAGCAACAAAAGAAACGCAAGTTAGCTAGTTGGTTAATGTGCTCTTATGGTTACTCAAAGTGACCGCAAAACAAAGAAAAGTTTGATGAAACGAGTGTAAATGTGCACACGCTAGTAATAAATTTGATTTTCAATAATTACGTGCAAACTTATTCTCTGGTCTGCCTTTAATTAAGTTTCTTTTGTTGCTCAATATATTTGCACAACGCCAGCTCACTTTACTGGCTTGGCTACGTCTATAATGTTGATCACAGACGGATGGCAAAGAATGCCCATTTCTGGTCTCCCCATATCCAGCCACAGTATGCGGCAGGTGACAGGCTAGGTAGTGCGGCCACTTGCTAATGATAAGCTGTACGTTGCGCATCACATGCCGAAGACCGCATGCAGTGACTTTTAGCGCCGCCCCTAGTATTGCAAAATGCAGCAGATCTATGGGAGTAGACCCTGAAAAAAATCAGGATCAGCTCCTGCTTGGGTTAGCCCACTGATACTTTCAAGATAGCCTCTTTGGTGTTAGTACTGGTGATTTGTGTTTCTACATGATTCCACTCCAGAAGCTACCCACTGAGGGAATGCAAGTACAGAAGTGGGCAACCTGCTTGCCCACTGTACAGAGCCAGCAACCCTTAGTGGTATTGGGTCCATGGCACTGGTCCGACCTCCCATTGGTCCGACCTCCCATTAGTTCCCTTGCGCGATGAATAAAGACACCAATGGGCAGCGTGGTATTTAACCCGCTACGGACCCAGAACCATCTTATAAGCCAGGGGTGTCCAATCTTATCCGCAAAGGGCCGGTGTGGGTGCAGGTTTTTGTTCTATCCCAGTGCCATAACACCTGAATCATCTAATTAACTAATCATGGGGGTCAATCAAGACCTTGATAAGTAAAATCAGTTGTATTAGTGTTGAGCTGTTTGGGAAACCAGCACCCACACCGGCCCTTTGCGGACAAGATTGGACACCCCTGTTATAAGCAATCACATCAACATCTGCACCGTAAATCTGGGCAGCATAATAGCAATCATGACAAACCCCGGGTAAAGCCTCGAGGACCTTGCGGTTCTGATCAGCCCAGATCTACTCGCAATTAGTAAATTTGATTTTCTATGATAATTACGCGCAAACTTATTTTCTGGTCTGTCTTATTAACTTTCGTTTCTTTTGTTGCTCAATATATTTGTACCGTAATGTCGCCAGCTCACTTTACCGACTTGGCTGCGTCTTTAATGTTGAACACAGACAGACTGCAAGGAATTCTCATTGCTTCACCTACTCACATCCGCGGCAGTGCTAATTTCTTCGGAGTTGAGAACGCGCTTACTTACGAGGACCTGTTGGTGTTTGCATTGCCTGAATATAAATAAAACATTGTGTCTTTGCTGAGAAACGAGGCATCAATGATTTAAAAGAGAAAAATAAACAGTTTCGGTATCGATAATTTGTGGCTGTCAAAAGAATTTATTTGCGGATTTATCAGGGTGTCTTTTTCAATCATTCCCCATGGAGAAATTTCTTTTTGGCCCCCATAGCATCTGTGACCTGCAATATCAGCTTGACCGCTACGGTTCGTCAACCAGCTGACAATACATTATGATGTTGAGTCACTATACAGTAACATCCCACACGATGGCAGCATTAATGCCATATATTTCTTTCTGAGGGAGTATCATTAAAACAGGACCCCTTGTGTTGAATGCATGAAAAGACTAACTGAGATTGTAACATGAAGAATTTCTTCATGTTAATTTTTTTTCCTACAAATTAAGGGGTCTGCAATGGGGAGCACCATGATACCTAACTATTCGAACTTGTTTGTGGGTCATTTTGAGCACAATGTTGTCCTCAATCCTGCTGTGAATCCACTTTCCATAAGATTATTCTCTGTTGCAGATACATAGATGACATTCTTTAGATTTGGTTAGGTACAGACACCAAACTTTTTAGTTTTCAGGCCTTTTTAAATTAGAAGAGCGAACATTTGAAATTTACTGTGATTTCAATTAAACGAAAATTAGCTTAATTTTGAAAGATGGCGATGCACTAAAAAAAGACCTCAACAAAAAAAAAAAAAAACTGACAGATAAAAATACTATCTTGCATGGGAAAAGTTTCCATCCTACCAGTTTAAAACAAAGTCTACCTATCAGCCAATTTTATAGAATACGACGCATATGCAGTTCTGATGAAGACTATTCCGTACAAGTGCGCTTCTATGTCCCAGCGTTTTAGGGATCGAGACTACACAGAGAGCTGGATTAGAAATGCATCTGACAGATTCAGGGATATTGCTCCAGAACAGATCAGACCCAAAAAATAGCATCAGGACCTGCTGCTAGTCTCATAAAGGGGCGGGGGACTCACAAGACTGATACAGACATTTACATTTCAGCATTACATTGGTAAGACTTCTAGATATCTTAAACATAGAATTTCGAAACACAAAAGTTTGATTAGAAATCACGATCATAAGAGCCCTGTGGGTAATCACTTCAAACTCATGAACGATACTGTAGCCTCTCTAAGTTACATTGGTAATGAGCATGTTCAGCTACTGCGGAGGGGGTGGCAGGGTGGGGGTGACATCAATTCTCTTATTTTAGAACGGGAATTGTTCTGGATTTTTGGACAAAACAAACATTGTTGTTAAGACTAGAAAATCACAACAAACAAAACCAGCAATAACAACTTAAACAAATTTATTCTTTACTGATTAGGTCCAAAAATTTCTACAAATAATCCACTCTGCAATAACACTCTAATGCCACTATGTAACTCTGATGCCAAAACAAAACTCTTCCTCCAACTGAACTAAATCACAGCATTTATATAGACTAGAAACATTCTGGAAAGATCTACAGGAGTACTGGGTGATCCAGCCCCCTACAGGCAAGAAGAAGCCATAAACTTCTAGAAAGCACTAATCTATTTCATCCGAAACAAGTGGCTTTGCATCAGATCATGTTTTGCAACAGACTTAGCACCAGGATTAACAAAATAAACAAATAGCTGACCAGTAAAGCAGCACAGATCTAACAAATCTCCATTTACAAATGATATTCAATGCTGCACATAAAACACTCATACATAACATTGTCCAAAATCATCAGTTAATTTCACAATAAATTAGCAAATGAAAATGCCAATAAATAAGCAAACAATTTGATCATCCATGGGAACAACTTCTACACTCACTCGATAGCGCGTGAACATGCACTTAAGACCGTAAGACTGCATCTGAATTCATAAACCACGTACGCACGTACAGAATTTGCTTTGATTCCTACAACTCAACTGTCAATGTAGTCGGTACAATGCGTATCCATGAGCTGTGTCTGCACAAAATCAGACTGACTACACGGTGGCCACATCACCCATCTCCTGGCTTGGGGTCTTCCCCTGCGAGACCTCGGCGTGAGACTCTTTGATCTTGAACATGCCCCAGGTTTACCTATGGCGTAAAATCCCCTGCCCCCCTCCACCCACGAAATTTCAAGACATCTTTACCTCAGAATTGGCAGAATTTATATTAACTTTGATAGCACAAGCTAATACAGCATTTATGTTAATTTTGTATACCGTCCAGACTCCAGTTTATCTAATGCTTTCGTCAGAGAGCTATCGCATCCACATGTGTACATGAAACCTGCGTATCATCTCAGTGCCAGTGGCCTTATATAGGACAGTGCAGTGTCCATCAATTGTATACAGCAGAATTTTATGTAATATGACATCCGGATATCATTCACAGGTCGTTTCTCAAAGCCTAGGCTGCATCCTCAGAAGACTGCATTTTTAGGGGTCATCACTTACTTCCATCTACTAAACTGACATTTAGGGTAATGGACAAGGTTAAATTTAGGGTTAGGTTTAGGTAATCGAAAGGGCAAGAAAGAAAAAGTTTACGTGCAAGTCTTAATGTTCATTGTCACAACTGCATGAAGTTTGTGATTATTGCAGCCTGATGATTTGGTCAAATCTAAACGTGAAAGGGGGTAAGTGCTGTTCCATTCCAATGTATAGGATCTGGAGCCCTCTCAGACTCAGTCCCTTACAGCTGACGTCAGTTAAGTCAGTCAGGGTTCAGGGCTTGAGTCTTCAGGGGGTGCATGACGCTTGGGGAGCAGACTTCAGCAGATTTTCCAAATTGCTGACAGAGGAAAAGCACATTCACACACACGCCCACAATAGAAATTTATAATATTAAATATTAAAACATTACTTGAATAACGTAGGCCAAATATAAAATTCAACATCATCATACAGAAATACAGGCTACAGAGGTAATCAATATGCATTTGCGCGGAAACGAGTGGAACAGACTCGAAGCCTGTCTATCAGCTCATTTTATTATGCTGAAGACTCCCGCTCTTGTAGACTTTAGGTGATGATGAAGAAGACGTCACATTACATACGCTGAAGTCCGTGAGGGCTCAGTCTTCAAGTCCAGACGGTGGAGATTTGGATTCAGCCTTTGAGATGCACCCACAGTTTGATCCAGAGGAATGGGTATTCGTCGCTCCGAAGTGCGCGTAAATCGTGATGGAGTTACTTTGCGTCATCATAATGCGTCCAGGGTGGTGCTGACTGTACGGAACTGCTCCATGCCGGTGGCGTGGACTGCGTTATATTGTTTCGTTTTTTTTTTCTTTTCTTTTTTTAGAATTGAAACTAAGATTCAGTTTTTAATCTAGCATGCTTCTCACTACGTTTGCTGACGGTATAAGCTACCCAGTCCCAAGATCGTGAAGTTTGCATGCCTGTTATCTATCTTGGTCATGTATTACGCTTTAGGTGGATTTGCTAGCTACTTTAGCCAGTCTAGCAACCAACTTCAATGTTTTACCCCGTCACATATCTTCCTTGTTAGGTAGCAGTTGCGCTCTTGCTTTTATGCAAAAATTTTATTCATATTTGAATAGTCTTTTCAGTGGTTTTAATGCTATTGTCGTCATACATATGCCTTATTAGTTGTCCTGTTGTCGCGAGGCAATCCACGTACGCGATTCTGAGGTGTATTGTTAATTTAATTTGGATATTTTGGGCGTTCAAGTTGAAGGCACCGGGATTATCAATATTCGCTTCTAACAACTGATTCCAACACTGTGGTGCAAGTAAGATGCCTCCCTACAAAAAGAACGGAATCCCTGACAGGTTAGACGGTCTGCTATGAAGTTGCTTTGTAATTCCATCTTCCGCCAACATTTGTATACTTTGCACTTCAAAAATGGCCTATATAAGGATACGCATCTGTCAATTATTGGTTTGTAAAAATGCAGGTAACAAAACTCAGCCGTCTTCGTTCAACGAATATTTGATGATAATCGTGTTTATTTTGAATAGCTGTGATGTGCAGTATATGATTATCTAAATATTATTTATTGCCTGTTAATGAATTATAAGCAAATTGGTGCTCGTTTTTCCTTCATTAGGTGGACGGAATATCAGGCTGTCGGGAAGAGAATACCGGGAACCAGGTTCATTGCCTTCAAAGTTCCTCTGAATAAGGTAAAGACTGTGAAAATCGCAATGGTTTCCATTATCTCCTTCCGCTGATGGTTTGTGGCTACTCCTGTGTGCACCCTTTTTAGGTGTGTAATAATACAATGCAGTCAAATTCAAGACCGCATGGCCCAGATATGCCTGTTGAATACTGTACGTGCGTCTCTTACCTAGAATCTGAGGAGGCAGCTGCCCCCCGTGGAGGCCTTTGGTCCCCAGGACCTTGTAGAAGTGATAGAGCAGGAGAAGCACACCCTTGGATTAATCATAGACCTGACCTTTACCACACGCTACTACAAGCCAGAGGTAAGCAGCCTGATGAGAGGGGCTAACACTGGGTGAATAGATGAGCTTTTTTTTTTTTCTCAGGTCAACTATGGGTGTCCTCCTCTGGATTAATGTAAGTCTGTGTTTCTCTGGAGTTGACTGTGAGACTGTTTATCTGTGGAGTGAGCAGAAGGGAAGATGAAGGCTGTGGTGCGTAGTACAGGCTGAGATAATGGGTCAATGATGTGACATTGTCTAAGTGCACTACTTTGGTTTAAAATAATTTTAAATGATTCATTATAAGCATCATTTTCTTCTATAAAACCTGTTTAATTTGAGCATATTTCCAGTTTATCATAAAAATCATATATATTATGTTTTGCCATCTCACATCCTCAAAATGTCAGGTGGCGCAACTGTTCGAGCAAGTTAATGTTACGTGAAATTTATTAAATACAGTATGTAATTTAAAATATGAATTAATATAATGTTAATATGGGGACATAATTTTATATTAAACCTTTCAAATAAATGAAGTTTAATAGTTAAATTGTTCTTAAATTAAAAAAAACATTTTTAAAAGGCATAAATGTCATTGACATATATATATATATATATATATATATATATATATATATATATATAACGTATAATATATTTGAGGACGATGTCTATGTGTATGTACACATTTTTCTCCCGCATTTCTCAACCGATTATCACCAAATTTGGTGTGAATATCCACTTGGACACCAGGATTTGGCGTTGCCCGATTTTTGAAAAACAGTCATGCACGCAAAAAAAAAAGGCAATTTCACTCCGGGTAGCGGATAAACTTATATAACCTGATGCGCGTAGCAATATCCGGTTGCACCGCTAGGAGGCGCAGTGTCCTTACGAACGTGCGTTGAGGTAACCTGCGAGCAGGCTATCTTGTTTGAGATGGGGGAGTGATAAGAGAGCCTGCACGAAAGCCAGGCTTTTTAGAGGGCACCGCGTTCGTCCACGAATGCAGAATTCCGATTTGTCGAACTTGACAGCTCCCAAATTCAAATTTGACAGTTGAACACTTGCAGGGCTTGCGTTAGACCTGAAAATTTGGCGGCATTTATTGACAAAAATTTGTCCTGGCTGATTCTAGATGCTTTCCCTTGATTAACACGTTTTCCAATTCAAGAATAATCAAATGCCAATTGAAGACACGGCTTCTCTCCCTCATGCTATCTAAAAGCGATAAAAAAAATGGGCTGCAAAGCCGGTAGCAGCTAGTATATATATATACACACACACACACAGCGCCCTCCATAATTATTGGGAACCCTGGTTAAGATGTGTTAAAAGCCTAAAAATAAGCCTAAAAAAAAAATTATTTTGCCACCACGCAGAGTGAGGAGGATGGTAAGAGAAAGAAAAAGTTCTCCAAAGCTCACTGTTAAAGAATTGCAACAAATGGTAGTATCTTGGGGTCACAGAGTCCCCAAACAACCATCAGGCACTATCTACATGCCAACAAGCTGTTTGGGAGGCATGCACGGAAAAAACCTTTTCTTACTCACAATCATAAATGCAGACGTCTGGAGTTCGCTAAGCGGGACTGCGACTTCAACCGGGACCGTGCGCTTCGGTCAGATGAGACCAAGATAGAGCTTTTTGGCCAACAAACACTCGAAGCGGGTCTGATAGATCGCAAAAGATGAGTATGCAGAAAAGCACCTCATGCCCACTGTGAAGTATGGGGGAGGATCGGTGATGCTGTGGGCCTGTTTCTCTTCCAGAGGCCCTAGGAACCTTCTTAGGGTACATGGCATCATGAACGCTTTGAAATACCAGGACATTTTAAATCAAAATCTGGTGGCCTCTGCTCAAAAGCTGAAGTTGGGTCGTCACTGGGTCTTTCAGCAAGATAATGACCCTTAACATTTGGCCAAATCTACACAGAAATGGTTCACCAGACACAGAATCAAGCTCCTCCCACGGACATCTCAGTCCCCAGACCTCAACCCCTTAAAAAACCTGTGGAGTGAGCTGAAGAGGAGAGGACCCAGGTCACTGGATGATTTAGAGAGATTGTGAGGAATGATCGAAGATCCCTCTTTCTGTATTCTCCTGTCTTGTGAAACATTATAGAAGATTAGGTGCTGTTTTGTTGGCAAAAGGGGATTGTACAAAGAATTAACATCAGGGGTGCTAATAATTGTTGCACACATGATTTGATGTAAAATAATTATTCATGTGGGATTTTTTCCCACTGAATATATGCACTTGAATTAAAGGTTGGATTTTCCTCTTTTTTTCATTGTTGTCCTATATTATTTAGAAAAAAAACAATTTATTAGAAGCTAAAGAACGCATCTTAACCAGGGATGCCAATAATTATGGAGGGAGCTGTGTATATGTGTGTGTGTGTATAATATATATATACACACACACACACACACACACACACACAATCCCTTAAAATTAATGATTGGTCATGATCTGTTTTCAATCATTGATTTAAATTACCATTTCAGAACCAAAAACACAACATTATCAGGTGTGGCCAGTTTTCATTTATAACGCATACCTCTCAACTCTCATGCATTCCGCGTTAGTTTCAGTGGTATTGCTCTGATCTTATTTCTTTTAAAGAGTTTTAACACATGCATTGCTTCCAACCCCAGAGTAAAGAAAAGCGTGAGAAGTCCGGAGTCATAATGCAGGCGAAGCTGATAAATCTCCATGCACAAGGACTTTAATTTCGTGCGAGAATCTCTTACACTTGCTTTGATTAAATAATTGCTGACTACAGCAAGAGAATGTAAATATGCCACTAAAACTCACACCAAAAGCGTGCTAGTTGACAGGTGTGCGTTATTAATAAAAACTGATCACATCTGGTAATGCTGAGGTTTTGTAATGGTGATTTAAATGAATGACTGAAAACAGGTCATGACCAATCATTATTTTTAAGGGATGGGCCTTTCGCCAGTACATCAGCCGCCACTGATTTTTTTTTTTTATATATATATATATATATATATATGAGTATATAGAGCTATCAAATAGTGCCTTGGATATCGGCACATTTTTACGTGTCCATGTTTTCATATTTCATATATTTGGGATATCTGCATTTTCTATTCTGATTTTACCTATGCTCTTGTAGACCAGGACATGATTGCAAAGAGAGCTGGTTATAAACTACCTCCCTGGTTAAAGAATTGTTAGCTTTGATAAAGGAAAAGTCTTCCTCAGTACACCTACATTGTCTTAAGTTTATATCCCAGGGATGAAAGCAAGTAATAACTTTGTCATATGAACACTCTGCCTGTAAGTATTTGGACAGCCAGACTGTATGGAAGTGGCTTTAATTCCTCAGATTATTACCTGAAAATTATCTCAAATTGAAGCGGATCGTTTGCTTTTCAGTCCTGTGTTTACTGTTTTTGTTTGCTGTGGTACGGACTCAGAATATTTTCTCTAAACTTCTCACTGCACAAATATGCACAGATGGCACCTTATTTGTCTTTTCACATGGAAGGATTTGCCTGAGGGTGTGCAGTATCAGAAAATCTTCACCGCAGGACATGAGGTTCCCAGTGATCAGACCATCCTGAGCTTCAAACGAGCAGTGAATTTCTTCCTGAAGGAAAACCAAGACAACGGTGAGGAAGGGAAGTCATCACTTACAGCTGTTCTGATTATTCACATTGTGGGTGAGACAGATCTGTTATTTTAGGGTAATTGGTCTTTACAAGTAGCAGCCTCTTGGGTGAAACAAGTTTTTCTTCTGTCCCACAAGGATGAGAGGGTTTTTATTTTTACAGAAGTTGGATGTCAAATTCAATCATAATGTATTTGTATAGCAGATTTGACAAAGTGTTTTCACCAGACGCTTCACAGAAAACCATGGCCTACATCCCTATTAGAGCAAACCTGTGGTCAACAATATCATGGGAAAATTTTCTGTGGGCATACATCAGGGGGTTTAATTAACTCTTTCCCGATGGCACAGCCTCAAGACAGGTTATCAAGGCACACAATCTTATTTTTTATTGCCTCAGATTACTTCATGTTATACATCAAAAGAAGGCTGAAAATCTGCTCTTTCTGATGAATGGAAATGTTTGGTTATCGTCAGAATAGGTAGCTTCTCGAAGTACATGAAGTCATTTTCTAGAAAAATCCTTTGTTTATGAACACTGGCACACGCTGAACGTTGTGTATGCATTGCAAGCAGTTTTGTTTTCACTCATCACTAAAAGCATTGATCAAAATGACAGACCGTGACAACAACACTGTTTTTCCCTGATCATTTTTACCCCTTGGCCTGAGGCCGACTGGTATTGTCATCATATTGTTGTCTGTCTGTGTGTCTTTCCATCTGTGTGTGTATCTCTCTATCCATAATGACATACTGACAATATCTCTGCAGAAATGATTCTTTATTTTCATGCCTCATATGCAACTTACCCTTCAGCAGAAGCATATTGATGATGAATGACCTTGACCTATTCTTTTAAGGTCATGTTGCTGAAAGATGGTCATTCATTGCTCAACCGTACTCGCAATATCAAAATAACATAGACAGCCAAGAAAGCCAAATATATGTCAATGATGGACCGCCACGTGGACCTGAAGCCTATCAATGACCTGCAACCTTGACCTATTGTTTTCTAGGTGAAAGGTAAATTTCTTTATCCATGTGCTGGACTGAAGATTTTCTTGCCTAAAGAACCTAAATAAAATCAAAATTGGTTGAGGGGTTATACAGTGCACTGCCCGTTATCTTTTCCTCATGTTGGCCAGCTGGGAAAGAGTTAAAACAGTTGAGTTTTTTTGACCTTTCAGAAGCAGTGGGCTCATTGTTTGAGTTCTTGTTTTTGCTTCGCTTTATGATATATTGCATGACGTGAACTTGCAGGTTTCAACCTATAATCTCCTTTACCAAATATTATGACGATGGCATGTTTGTCAAAAGCATGTCTCACTTTGCAGGATTGTGCCATCTGATAAATTTTGTGATTGGATGAGTAGGATTTCATCAAAATTACTTGGAAGTTGTTAACCTTATTCTATTTTCCATTTTGTTTTTCTTTTTCCCCCCAGATAACCTGATAGGCGTACACTGCACCCATGGACTAAATCGCACTGGCTATCTTGTGTGCAGGTATGTGCATTTGTGTTTACTCTGCCTTGCCAAATGCTTGAAAGCACTGAAGCTGTTGCTTCACAGCAAGTAGTTGTTTGGTGCAAATCTGTGTTGAGTTTGCATGCCCTCTGGTGTTAGATATAAAGAATAACATAGGTTGTCCAAACAAAATCAGGTTGTCTGTCAGATTTTTCAGTTGTCGAACATATTCTCAATATCATAAAAAATAGCATTAACCTCTTAAGCCCCAGCCTCTTTTTTCGGTTTCTGTTTGAAAATGAAATACCCAAAATGAATAGAGTATATCTCTGTTTGTGTAGCATGAAGTATCAGAGAGGGAGACATGGAAATGTGGAGAGAGGGTTGATTTTCTGACGCTACTCGGATTTTGATATTTGAGCATTAATATGCTTGGCGTTTGAGTTGTGCTTGGTGTATGTAAAAGTGACTTATACGTGCTTGTAGCAGAGGCTCTCCTGTTTCATTTGATGTGTAATATGACTATATTGCTACTTAATTAGCGCGGCGTTGTAGGTATTTTGCTGCGGTGAGTCTCAGGGTCCCCCAATTGGAGTTTAAGAGGTTAAGAATGATATTAATTGGACAAAATAACCTATGCTTTGTTGCTGTGCAAGTGGACCTTATTGGGCTGAGCGCCAGAGTTTCAGGAGAGGAGGGCAGTGCACCATTAGTTTTTGGTAATTACTCATCAGCTTTTAAACCGGGACTGGGAATGCTCATGAAGGGCTGCATTGCCCCCTGGAAAACCTCTCTTCTTTAGCTGAGGTTCTCCTGGAGCCTGGACACTTTGGCCAGGCAGAGCCCGGAGGCTACAAAGCCATAGTCGGTCTTTCAGAGCACAGAGGAACCACAGAGGCCTGATTTTCGAACAGGGAACTTGCATTAAGGATAGTAATTTAATTTCTTATGAATTTTTGGCCCAATAACTTAGTTTCCAACTGTCCCTTTAAGTCACCCTAGAGTGTAATTTTTTTCTCAATATATAATCATCAATGCAATACTATTTTGACAGGAATTTTTTACATTTGACCTGCAAAGTGAATCCCCTCTGGACACTGACTGACAAAATATCATGGCAGAGAAACTGATCCAGCAGCTTTCATGGTGTATTATTTTAAAACTGCTACCATTGTGGCTCTAGCAGATTTATAAAATTGTTTATAATACTAGGGATGGGTGGTTTTGATCAGTCTTTACATCAGCTGACTCAAAACTTGGGTTTTCTGGCACTGTAGGTATTTGATAGATGTTGAAGGGATGGATCCTGCTGAGGCTATCGAATGTAAGTACATGCAAAAAATCCAAAAACTGGTGTATTTTTAAGATTTTGGAATCTTTATTGTACACAGTGATAAAGGAACGATCATGCATTGCTCTCCTCTGCTCGTCTTTCTCATCATACCATGAAAACTAGCATATGATTAATAAATGATCTCTGTTCATATTGCCTGCTGCTGGAATATGTAATTTGAGGGTATAAGGGCCAGGCCGAAGGAATCTGGTTCCTGTAGATCTACCATCCAGTTGGTTTTTACTCCAATATACAGACCTCTCTACCTCCTTCTGCTAATTAATGGAATCTGTTTTACCACCATGGGGTTAAAATGGAAACCCACTGGATGGGGCAACAGCGGTGTGCTCCAAGATGGTGTTGTGCCGTAATGAGATGACTGACTGATGCTTCTTTGCTAAGTGTTCAACAGGTCAAGGGGTCACGCCATAGAGAGGGATAACTACCTGGAGGACCTCAAGTCGGGGCCAAAGAGAAGGTGTGGCTAGCCTGGGACAGGGTTGTTCTTCCCCCTAAATAATTACCAGTATTCACATATATTGGTATTTATCCATAACTGAACTCAACTGGCGTGATTTTTCCCACTACAAGAAGCCCATGGGGCCTGTATCCCTCACCTGGTTTGACACTGTAACCATTCTGATCAGTTATGCTGTTCTATAAAGTAAACGTCTGTCTTCTCTATGACATGCCAACATCGTCAAGTTATAATCTGCTATTAAGTTCAGAAGTGATGTTGCACTCAGCGCACTATTAGCTTGGTGTGAAGTCACTCTAGTATAAGAAAACGTGAGTTAGAGAGTCAAGTCTGGGGTGTTCCATCCTGAATCGATTTTTAATCCATGCTGTCAAGTAAAAAAAAAAAAAAATCAAGATTTCAACTTCATGCAGACCAAGACTTTGAGTACTGTATGAAGTTTCATCCAAATGTTCCCACTGCAACTTCAGAAGAAGTCAAAAATGTGCCCGCCAACCAGATACCAGGACAACCATATTGGATGTCAAGTTTACCCAGTATTTAACAACGCTCGGTCAGGGCTTAAGGGTGATAATTTTAGCAAGCTTAATCCAAATCTACCAAGGAGCAAAAAGTTGAAAATGCATCTGACGATCAATGGCTAGTGTGGCTATACTGGATTCCGCATCAAGCTGAAAATAATAGCACTTAGTTAAGGCAATTTGTCAAGACAGTTGCATCTCAAACCAGGTGAGGAAATAAAGCAAGGAATCTTGGTCTCTTTGTTGTTGTCCTTTGCATCTCTTGACAACTGTTTATCTGATCGGCTTCAAACTTGGAGTGTTGCTGAGGACCCAAGGAAGTGCAGAGTCGAGTTTAAAGTTTTTTGGCTGAATTGTTTTAGAGAAATAGAGAGAGCTTCAAGCACTAATACCACTCAATTAGCAAATGAATGGATGCTGGACTGATTGAATGGGTACTGCTTGAGCTAACTTCAAGTCCTCCTTTTCTGCAGCAACCAGGGCATTGACCAACCAGATCAAGAGCCTGTCCAAGGTCTAGTGGGACACAGGGCCGATGATGCCCTGTTCAACACGCATCTATTCCCACCGTGTAGACCGTGGCAGCCATTTCTCAGGTCTCCCGGTCCCTGCATGTAGGTGCCTCCACACTTCTACCATATTTGCTGCTACTCATATAATTATTCGTATTATGATCATTGCGTGCCATTTACTGTTTAGTTATTGATCCCAGGTCAAATCCTGGTCCATGTTTATTTTTCTTTATTTTGTTCGTCGTAACAGGAAATGGGTCAATTGAAGTACAATTTTATGTACCATGTAGCAGGTTCAATTTTTACCCCCTCAGAAAACAGTTCTTTGAGGAGGTATTCCATTCCATTTGTGTGTCTGTGTGTGTTTGTGCCCTAAATAAACTTAAAAAAATGTGCTTGTACAGTGCAATACCCGTTTGCACCTCTAGTGATGTACCAGACTTTTGCGACGGAAAAGTGATTCCATCCTGTCCTGTCCCAATCTTTTCCCATCCCATCCTGTTCCAAATGTCAAAATTCTATACCACCTCATCCCATCCAGTTATCAAGTCATCTGGTCCCATCCCATACTCTTCTCATTTTCTAAATTCCATCCCATCCGGTCCCATTCCGTTCCCTCCCATTCAGAGGATGAGTACGTTGTTATGCCTGTTTGTATTATATGCAAGGAATTAATGCAAGGAATAGCGTGATGTGACATTACTGGTGGTAGTTATTATTACTCTCTTTATAATGAGTGTGTTATAGACTTAAATCGTATATATAGGATTTAATACATAAAAACAAGTATGTTTGAGCCATTTTATTTATTGCAAATCATACATCCATACATTTACAAGTTATGCTACATCATGATCCAAGAAAACATGAAAAGTCTCACTGCAGAGTACAGACAGGTTATATCTGATTATCTGAGAAGCCTGACGGCAGTATTATTGCAGTTGAGGAAGCCACATCTTCATTGATCCAATGCTGCAGATTATCATCTGCACTTGGCAATTCTTGCTGGCCTTCATTAAAACAGCACATGTTGAGAACGATAATGACACCAAGTCTCCTCAATTTTTTAAAAATTACTAGGCCATTGCAATCATGCAAATAATGCCAGTCCTAATTTTGAATTCTTGCTGGCACCTGGTGTTCAGGTTTTGTTTCACTGTTCTTTAATTGATATTTTCACCAGATTTGCTGATTTCAAGTTGATGATAAATCCACATTACAAATTAATTTGAAAAATCCAAATAGACGATAACAAATGTAATTGGGTATGAGTAAATGAGTAAACATTTTATACGTTTAAAATATCATTTCATATGAAGTAAACTCCTGTTCATTGGATTTTTTTAATCCACCCCTTTCACTAAAAAAAAAAAAAACTTTCAAATCTTTACATTAGTTGTGTCACAACTGGTTTGATATTAAACCATTATTGTAATTGTAACCTTATCAAAATGCTTTTGATGTGTTCAACATTTCTGAGGTTATAAAGTTGAGCTAATTTGAGGGAAAATGTCCCATCTTATCTTCAATATCATCATATCTCATCCCGTCCTGAAGAAACTTGATCTGATCTCGTCCATCCTGCAGTATTTTGCGGCAAGATGATCCCGTCCTATCCCTTTTTATTTACAACAGGATCCCAATCTCATTGATCCCATCCCATCGCACCGCTCTGTAATGTAAAACGCTCTGACGGCATGTTACCTTACCCCTTGCATCTCTCCCTTGTATGTCCAAGCAGGCCTCTCCATCAGCGAGGTTTAAAGCCATCTATGGAAGGGTATCGCAGACCTCCTCTTCATCCCCCACCATTCGCACCCTACGGGGTAGGACTCTCAAGGCCCCGCCATCATGGGTCGGACTGGAAGAGGCCCCATGCCCCTTTCCCTGCCCCATACCCAGTGCTACCCCGCTACACCTATGGTGAGCCCTGGCAACCCCCAAACGGTCTCCCCCCTCCCCCTTACTTCCCACCAGGACATAGAGGAAGCCCCAAAAGGCCAGACAGGAAGCCCAGATTTAAAGCCCACCGGTAGGACTTGGGGGAGTGGTCATGAACCCATGGATCTCAAAACCTTGACCAAGCCTCCTCAGGGCATATCGCATATTTGATTATAACACCCTCGGACCTCTCTTGCACGTATGTGTGTTCTGCATATGTGCATTTTTGCCAGATTTTCTACCCACATCTGACTGGTAAAAACCAAAGTGGTATGATCCTAGTCGGTTTCAGATGTAGGATGGCAGTCTTCATTTCAATAAAAAGAAAAGCCTGGAAGAAGAACTTTTTATGAGCTAGGATGGACTCAGTAGCTGCTTTTAAACATGAATACGGAGTTGCATAATCTGTCTTTTTCCCTTGTTGGTATGAAGTGGTTTAAATTTTGGGTGCTTTTATTTTTTGTCATAAAACCAGGCTTACTGAGATTTTTTTTTTGTACTGATGTGAATCATGATCAGGTTGCACTTTTAGGGGCACTGGGGGTAAAAATTGAAATTCATCTGATTTTACATTTTGTGTTATGTTCAGTAACATTGGTATTCCCCTGATAACTTCTTCAAATTTCATGAACTAATCACAAACACTAAAAATTCTATGGCCTCAAATGTACACATACCCGAGATCCATTTTGTGACGTTGCGGACTCTCGAACAGTGAATACAGGCCATTTCATAAAAATTTTCCAACTTTCAGTTCAATATGCATCTCGTGTTGGAGTTCTGTATGTCATGTATTCCAGTGTTATCATTTTTACTAAAAAATATGGTAACTTGTTGAGTTGTTTTTGTTCCAGTATCAATTCTGCCCATTTGCATTCATACATTTCTCCTTTGTAATATAAAGGGGTCATATTGAGAGAAACATTCCCGTCATGTCTGAAAATCAAATTTTTTGTACCAGATTAGGAAGCTAGTGATTATTCAAGGTCCAATAAAAGCACAGGGCTTTGGGTAACTAATGTGGGAAGAGCAAGCCAGCAAAGTCCAAAAAGCATCTGGGTTATTCCATGTAAGATAAACCAATTCTGGCAAAGTTCCTGTTCGCCCCCTCAGAATCGGCTGATTTTTTTTTGATAGAACAACCACTCTGAAGAGCAAGCATTGCCGTGTTCTAGCAAACCTACTTATCAAGTATTATCACTCTAAAAAAAAGCAAGCTAGCTTGCTCTTCTTGGCCATTTTACTACTTCTCCTAACACATATATTATGCACTGCTCAAGGGAACACTTAAACAACACAATGTTATTCCAAGTCAATCACACTTATGTGAAATCAAACTGTCCACTTAGGAAGCAACACTGATTGACAATCAATTTCACATGCTGTTGTGCAAATGGAGTAGACAATGGGTGGAAATTATAGGCAATCAGCAAGATGCCTCCAATAAAGGAGTGGTTCTGCAGGTGGTGACCACAGACCACTTCTCAGTTCCTTTGCTTTCTGACTGATGTTTTGGTCACTTTTGAATGCTGACGGTGCTTTCACTCTAGTGGTAGCATGAGACGGACTCTACAACCCACACAAGTGGCTCAGGTAGTGCAGCTCATCCAGGATGGCACATCAATACGAGCTGTGGCAAGAAGGTTTGCTGTGTCTGTCAGCGTAGTGTCCAGAGCATGGAGGCGCTACCAGGAGACAGGCCAGTACATCAGGAGACGTGGAGGAGGCCATAGGAGGGCAACAACCCAGCAGCAGGACTGCTACCTCCGCCTTTGTGCAAGGAGGAACAGGAGGAGCACTGCCAGAGCCCTGCAAAATGACCTCCAGCAGGCCACAAATGTGCATGTGTCTGCTCAAACGGTCAGAAACTGACTCCATGAGGATGGTATGAGGGCCCGACGTCCACAGGTGGGGTTGTGCTTGTAGCCCAACACCATGCAGGACGTTTGGCATTTGCCAGAGAACACCAAGATTGGCAAATTTGCCACTGGCGCCCTGTGCTCTTCACAGATGAAAGCAGGTTCACACTGAGCACATGCAACAGACGTGACAGAGTCTGGAGACGCCCGGAGAATGTTCTGTTGCCTGCAACATCCTCTAGCATGAACGGTTTTGCAGTAGGTCAGTAATGGTGTGGGGTGGCATTTCTTTGGGGGGGCCGCACAGCCCTCCATGTACTTGCCAGAGGTAGCCTGACTGCCATTAGGTACCGAGATAAGATCCTCTGACCCCTTGAGAGACCATATGCTGGTGCGTTTGGCCCTGGGTTCCTCCTAATGCAAGACAATGCTAGACCCAATGTGGCTGGAGTGTGTCAGCAGTTCCTGCAAGACGAAGGCACTAATGCTATGGACTGGCCCGCCCGTTCCCCAGACCTGAGCACATCTGGGACATCATGTCTCACTCCATCCACCAACGCCATGTTGCACCACAGACCGTCCAGGAGTTGGCGGATGCTTTAGTTCAGGTCTGGGAGGAGATCCCTCAGGAGACCATCCACTACCTCATCAGGAGCATGCCCAGGTGTTGTAGGGAGGTCATACAGGCACGTTGAGGCCACACACACTACTGAGCCTCATTTTGACTTGTTTTAAGGACATTACATCAAAGTTGGATCAGCCTGTAGTGTGTTTTTCCACTTCAATTTTGAGTGTGACTCCAAATCCAGACCTCCATGGGTTAATAAATTTGATTTCCATTGATAATTTTTGTGATTTTGTTGTCTGCACTTTCATCTATTTAAAGAACCAAGTGTTTAAGGATATTTCATTCAGATCTAGGATGTGTTATTTTAGTGTTCCCTTTATTTAAAATTTTTTTTTTTTTAAATTTATTTTAAATGTAAATGCATGAATATTTTAAAATAAATAGCCTAATACAACAAAATGTACAATGATGTACATTTCAAACCCTGTGATGAAGGAATGCACACTGTTTGGTTCAGAAGTGTTTGGACTTCGAAAAGGTATTTTAGATGTTGACCATAGAATATTGGGGTTGAAATTAAATAAATATGAGATCAAAGTGAGGATATTCTGCTCCAGTTTGAGGGTTACTCATCAGAATACAGGGGGACGGTGTAGGAATTACAGAATTTTTTGGGGCTCCTCCCTTTTCACGGGACCAAAAGTATTTAGACAATTGGATGCTCAGCTGCTCCATCGCTAGGTGTCTTTAATTCAATAATATTTTAATTTAAAAGCGAACACGTTAAAGGTTGATTTCAAGTGTATGAATGTGCAGTTTTTCAAATCTGTTGCTGTTAATTCTAAATATGAAATTCAAACACCTGTCAGTACCAGCAGAGCACGGTGTAATTTAGCGGAAATATCAAACCCATGGAGGGAAAAGAGAAATCATTATTTGTGACCAGCTGAAATTATTCTTATATTCCTAAAGATAAAAAAGCACTGGTGAACTTAGTGATACTACAAGATCGGAGCCAATGGCAGGCAATGTGAGATACGGACCTAAAAATGTGGCTTGTTCCATGATACACCCATATCTACCCATGTGCCAAGTTTCATTCAATTACAGGGGGGTCAACTACACCCCACATGTCGATCTCTCATGGAGTGGCCCTTAATGCAAAGAAGTGTGATGTTTTACCATAGACAAGTCAATCACATGACCTGTATCCAATTGAGCATGCATTTGACTTGCAGAAGGCAAAACACCCCAACAAAAAAGCAGGAACTGAAGAAAGCTGCTGTGAAGGCTTGGCCGAGCCTTACCAGGGAAAAAACCTTGTGTTTCATGGCATCGTTCCAGACTTCATACTGTCACGGATGGCAAAGGTTTTCCCGCTGATTATTAAAAATGACAAATTGATTATTAATTATGTCAGTTTGTCCAATAACTTTTGAGTCCCTAAGATTGAGGGGGTTGAGCAAAAAATTGGTGTAATTCACACACAGTTTGAACATTATTTTTGAAAAAACTGTTGATCCACTTTTCGGGTACAAGTGCTCATGGGTTTGACCTTTCAAGGTCAAAAGTCATTATATGATTGCGAATCCCAAATATGAATTCCTGTCAGTAATTAATGGTAACCAATTGGCTATCTACATTTGTTAATTAAATATAGCCTTCTGAAATCTCATGACTTTGGCTTTGACCTTTCACAGTCACTCAAGGTGAAAGGTCATAATGTCATTGTACTCGCTATACACAGGGTTTATCAGAAAAAAAGTAAACTCTCAGGAAAAACATCATAAAACTGACATGCAACGATGTTTGGAAAATCTGGTCATACGTGTTGATATACCATGAAATTCTCGCTTGATTGACACCAGTGTCCTACTTCAATTGTCACACTTCAGTGAACATGACTAATTTGAGTTTTGCCAAATAAAAGTCTGTTACGCATGGAAGTGCAAGGGTTCACATGAGATCTGTCACCATGAATGACAAGTTCAATTGGTGTTTTAATTGCATGCATAAAACAGGAAGAAAAAACTGTAATAATAGTATATTAAAAAATCTTTATATCCAGTACGTGAGCAGTCCAACTTCCTCATTGGAATCGAAATCCTTTGAAAGTCTCCATTCAGGCCAACTAAATCAGCTGAGCTTCAAATAATAATAATTAAAAAAACTAAATGGGATTTAAATCTGATGCAGACAAAAGAGGGAAAAAAACTTACCAGCTACGTGTATTTTCCCATAACCCTCAGGGACTCAGACTCAGGGACCAACATGGGTACCACGGTCAGCCTACTGCGTTGGTAACCTTTTTGTGCGTATGTGCGTATTAAATGTAGGATTGTGTGACGCGGAGAAAGCCCGGTTATCATCACGCATGCGCATGTATCCTCCTACCGAGAAAACGTTCAGCGGAACATCACTATGAAGGCGATAAGAGGAATGGTGAACGGAGCCATGAACGAACTTTCCTCCGTTGTGAGCGGGACCAAAGCCGCTGCTGCCCGGGAACACGCCCAAGCGGTTACCAGAGATTACATTTCTCAGCCCCGATTGAGTGAGTGTTAATCTGGTATCTGTCATGCATGAGCTAGTAACCTTTCCATTGATGCGCAATGCCCAAATGAATGGGATTTCCCCTCCATGAAAACAGCCTTTTAATGCTTTGTTATCATGTCGCTTCATAATTGCAAACGAAAACTCTTAATCATAATCATATCAGTCATAATCGCTGCTAACAAATTTGACAAATGTCGATGCATCATCCATTCCAATTCCATGGTGGCTATATAAATAAATATATTGCCTATGTGGGGGCGGTTGTCAGCTGATCTGGCTGGCATTTTTGTGCTGCATTATTCGATTTGGTCGACTAATATAAATACACCAGAAACTGGAAATGGATGAATGTCGATTGACAGCCATTTATTCAAGATAACCATTGTTGTGTGACAAACATTAAATGAATTTAACAAGCGCAGATATTTATGTGAATAGCAATCTGTGCAGCGCTGCGTAACCTCGAGCGCAGTCTCGTTTGTGGTCTTGAATGTCACGCTCCGTTATTATTTCTACATTAGAGTCCTTTCTTTATTGGTTGATAAGACGTTAAATTGGTCAGGGGGAGACCATAATTTTACGATCAATATATATAAAATACTGGTTATTATTAGTATTATTATTATTATTTTTTTTTTTTTTGGTAAATTTAAGTCAGTTGAGTGAGCTACAGGGGATATTCATCGACCAAGTACCTTCTTGGTTGGCGAAAACTGTCATTCGTAATAAACATACATTGTGTAGCCAACAGCATCTGTCCTAAGAGTACGCGCGGCTACTTATTTTCCTCACATAAATCCCAAATATTTTCATTCAATTAAACAGAAACCTAAGTGTTTTTATCGAGGGTATTGCGGTCGACTTAGTGAGGCCTATAGGTTGTGTGCATTCGAAGCTATCCCGAAATTTTATCCTAATCCCTTGAAATCGACTGCCGTACCAATAAAAACTGCCGTGTCTATAGACACTGCGTATTAATTTGGAATACCCTTACACTAGTCAACAAATCTGTTTTTTTCTCATAAGGTTGCGAAAGTGTTGCTTTCCAAACCCATTTGCCTTGACTTTTGGCATGGTGCCATGTTGTAGGATATAAGTTGAAAACGGGAGCCTGAGACAACCTCAGCGGGCGCCGTTTGTCACGGACATGCGACATGCCCCGCTGGGGATAACACCTCTGTGCGAAACCTGTCCACAATGATTAACTGTGAACCATAGTCTGTTGCATGCACGTGTGAGCGCGCGCGCGTGTGTCATTCAACTCTGAATATGATACAGAGGTACAGCACAGTCTGCTTCACTTGAAGATTGAAGCTCATGTTTGAAATTTATCACAGCTATTTCTTTGAAATCAATTCGTATAAACCAGTCCAACCGACAACTGATTTCCTATTTTTGTTATGTTGGTGTACTAAAAGTACTGACGCCTTTATAGTTTGACATTTGACTGAGAAATGCACTGCACGTGCGCGCAAGCCTACTCACATAAGCTGATGGCTGTGTCCTCACATGGAATCTTGGGCCTTGGCTGAAAAGTGTAAATTCCACTGTCAATGCAGACCGGCAACCAGAGCTGTGGTAAAAACCAACATCAGCCTGCATACTGTGTTGCCTCATACATAGTTCATATTAGTATTGAGCAGTTAGGGGAATGAAATAGAGGACTGGGCTTTCTGTTAAACAGACTCTCATATGCCTACAGCTTATAAGACTGTATCTGGAGTCAATGGGCCTCTGGTCATTTTGGATCAGGTTAAGGTAAGTACAGGAGTGCGTCTACACTGTATGGCGTAAACCAAACAGTAGTTTTTGAAAGGTAATTTATGTTTTCTGTGCCTGTACTGGCAGAGACCCTTTGCACTGAGCATGCTTGTCATTCACACTTTGATTAGTTATTGTAACAAGACTTGATCAGTAACAAAATTGACTGCTTTAGTTCCCAAGGTATGCAGAGATTGTTCACCTGACACTACCTGATGGCACTCGAAGGAGTGGGCAGGTGCTGGAAGTTACCGGGTCAAAAGCTGTTGTACAGGTGAGAGCCCCGGTCCCTATGCCTCGGATAAAAGTAATGTTGAAAGTATAACATACCATGTTAAACTGTTATCTATGCTCCTCATTTTCCTCATGATCAGATTTAGTCTAGAGAGGACCCAGAAGCTGGATAATCAAGTTTTTCTATGTATTAGAAGTAGCAGTCCTTCTGCGGTAACAAAAGCTTTCGGTAACCTCTCCTTTCAGGGCTTAATTACCCAATCCTCTTGCAGTTTAATTTTAACAGGGTTGAATACAGCAGCTGCATTTTACAGACCCATATATGGGTCCATAGGTTTTATAGGGTTAAAGTGCTATAATGTATGGACTGGTGCCCGTACAAACAAAAAATTCACAAATGTCCAAATACCCAAAGGTAGTACGCAGGTAGTATTTTTGGCTATTAAGAATTTGACATGCTTCATGTTTAGGAAGGCCAGCTGAGTAAACGCTCAGTGCTCTTCCTTCTTTCTCCCTGTCTTCCAAGGTCTTTGAGGGAACCTCCGGCATTGATGCCAAAAAGACGAGCTGTGAATTCACCGGGGACATCCTTCGCACCCCTGTCTCTGAGGACATGCTGGGTATGTCCTCTCTTTTCTCGGGACAAAATTAGGAGCTGGCAGGTGCTGCTCATCCATGTGCTACAGGAGTTACATCTGCTCAGTTAATGCATGTTCTTTTTCGCAGGTCGTGTGTTCAATGGATCAGGGAAGCCTATTGACCGGGGACCTATGGTTCTGGCTGAAGACTATCTAGACATCATGGGTAAGAGCTGCCATCTGTCTGAGCAGCTGCTACTTCGATACAAGAAGACCCTGTTCCATCCTGGCCTTTGAATTTGAGAGTTCCAAGTTTGTAAAAGCTTATTTTCAGGGATTGTGCTGGGGTTTTTTTTTTGATACGAATGGTTTTATATGTGGTGCGAATTTCCGAAAAGGAGCCTGATGCAGATCCAAGACTAGCCACTTGGCGCTTTTGAGAAAGGATTATAAAGCAGCAGTCATCACTAAAGAAATATATAATCTCAGCAGGACCTTGGCTGAAGAGTATTTCCTGGTCAGGCAATGTGCTAACTTGATGTAGAGTGAGCGGTCTGGCCATGGTCAGGGTGGTGTCCAAGGTCTTGTACTTGGATGGCAATCTGGAGGTAACTGGCAGTGCCCACTCTTGAACTCCTAGGACATGTGGCTGGGAGAAATCCCCGCTGATGAAACACTTAACTAAAGGGAGAAGATCTTCAATAAACTGGTCAAGTAATTTTCTTTTCAGATACTGAAGACAGAAGAGTATCAGACTTATACTAGGAGCTCGCAAAGGCATAATTAGGAAAATAAGACAATCCAGCAAAGGGCAGACAAAGACACAGGAAATTGTATACACATCACATCAAACAATTAGGGAATTGAAAAGTGCGTGAACATGCAAATGCACATGGCGGGAGGCATATGAGACAAGACAGTAACTAATCAATTAAGGAAGACTACACTGGAAACAGACACTGACTTCTGGATTGCACGTAAAACGTGTAATAAAAGGTGTGAGACGTAATAACATGCATATTTGTGTGCTTTCGAGGCCCAATCTTTCATTTTTTTTCTGCCATCAGTCAGTTATGCTGTTTAAATTCATTTAATAAATTTGAGTTATCAAAAGGTAAATAATTCTTATATATAAGATTACATTTTCTTTACATTAATACAAGTAACAAAAGAATATACACATACAAAGGCCTAAAAGGGCCTGTGTGAATGATTTCCATAGCAGAACCAATATTGTTGCGTTACAGTGGGGTGGGTTCATGATTATTAGTTGAGCTCTATGCATTCCCATGAGAGGCTGAACATCCGTCAGGTTCGATGGGAGATGGTGCTTTATGTTCCAGTATGTCGCTGTATTATAATGGTCATGAAGATTTCAGTGAAGATTCATAAAGTTTTTTTATCCCCCATGAATTAATGCGCCAATAAGGCGCATAAGGCTATCTGTACATCTCTACTGAACACTTTTACAACTGCGGGCAAAAATTATGGATTCACCAGACGCAGAGGATGTTCATCCAGGTTTTTTACTTCATGGCAAATAAACAAATTGCGGAGATGACACAAAACAATTTTTACACTGTGGCGTCTGAGCGGGCTTGCGGGCAGGTGGGTGGTGGCTCCATAATTTGCCCAGGCCATATATTGAGGAGTGCTGACCACAGGTGCTTAAAGTACTGACCACAGCAGCTTAAAATTTGGTTTTCAGATTCCTTTTGAGGGGTAGGTGAGTTACATAAGGGTCATTAGTGGATTTGACTTTTGACCTGGGCACAGTGACCTGTGCTTTGCCGTACGTGTGCGCCGCTATTTATTCATGATTAGTTCAGGGCTGTGGGTTTCTCTTGGCACTCGGCGCCAGCTTCTTACAACTCCAACAAATTTAGTTAAATTATTTTGATTAATGACATATTTTTTCATAGCAAGTAGAGGGAAAAATGTGGAATCAATGTTTAGGGAAAAATAATAGAATCACCTTGTAACTGGCATTTCTAAAAGGAAACACCAGCACAATTCTGTATATGCAAATGAGTCTGTAGTGAACAGACAGTGCTTGCAGAGCTCAACGAGGTGTTGGACTTAGCTAACTGAGAAGACGCACGCCACTATCAAGACAGCTGAAAACTGAAACAATGGAAATAATTATACAACTGCTGCAAGAGGGGAAATTACGAAACGCGAAAAGTGGCCAACGATGTCAGTTGTTTCCAGTCGATTGTGTCTAAAATTTGGTCCAAGTATAAACAAAATGAGAATGTTATAAAAGAAAAACATAAGGGTTGACCATGGAAGATGTCAAAGCATCAGGACAGATAATACAAGGCAGTATGCCATGAAAATAGAAAATGCTCAATGAAACAAATGAAAAACAGAAGGGCAGTAACAGAAGTCATTGGTTGTGAGAGAACTGTAAGAAATTGGCTGAATGATGTAGGGAGTTATCATTTATTCACAATTGCTGATTGGCGATCCCTAAGGCTGACATTCGGCCATTGAAAAAAGGTGAACCAAAATACAGAATGATGAGGTAGGAAACAAAATTTCGAACTTGTAGAAACTCAGGAAGTATACGCATGGATTTTGCTAGATTAAGAACAGGCCTAATGCAAGTACAGGGTATAAGTAGGAAGAAAAGAAGACAAACTCTGGTGAGACCAATTACCATTAACAATCATCAAGTAAAGTAAATGAGAGACTCAAACTGGTCACTGGGAATCAGTCCTGACACATGCAGGCAATTACGAAAACCTAAAGTACATCTGAATATTTGAAATGTAATTCAAGGACTTCCCTCACAGGCCAGCCCATTAACCCTCAGTGCCGGATCTATCCAGAGGAGATGATACAGACTGGAATCTCGGCCATTGATGGAATGAACAGCATCGCCAGAGGACAGAAGATCCCCATCTTCTCTGCTGCTGGTCTCCCACACAATGAAGTAAGAGCGTCCCCAAGCACTCTGCAATCTCCTGTGTGGCTGGATAAACTGCTTTGTTTCTTATAATACTGAGTAAGAGTTGAATGTCCTCAGACCTTTTCCCTAGAAATCCATGGGTGTATCTCAATCAAAAAATAGTATCATCTTTTCCTCAGCTGTTACCACTGTATCCTACCCTAAAGTATGGGTGTAGGATACAAGAGGAGGAAAGGAGGGTACATTTTGAGTGCTGTGACACACCCCCTCTCTCAATCTCTCAGGCTCTGGTCTCTTTAACCCCCCTCTGTCTTAAGCTCGCTCTTTCTGTCTGCCTTAGATTGCAGCCCAAATTTGTCGCCAGGCAGGGCTGGTGAAGAAGTCCAAAGATGTGATGGACTACAGTGAAGATAACTTTGCCATCGTGTTTGCAGCAATGGGGGTAAGGCTGCTGCTACATGGCAGAATGTGAAAATGCTCCAAAAGAATGCCTTGTTTCAGAAAATGGGCAGATGGATGATTTGCACTTACTGCACTTACTTGCATTTTTAAAATTCACTGAGACGCCATGCTAACATCTTAGTCAGACTAAAATCGTACAAAGTTGTTTTTTTTTCCTTCATAATTGGACTGACAGATCATTATTATGGGCTCTCGGATCGATTTATCACAGCATGTAAAGGCTGTTGGTCCATGCACTTCGCACAGCTCCCAAGTGTTTGAACCCAAATCAGACACGGCGCTCGGCATACGCTTATCACGCACTGCGCGTAGGGCACCAACTGCCTGGGGGGGCACCAAAAAAATCAAGTCCATTAAAAAAATTATAATAATAACAGTATTTAATATTTAAAATAAAAGTTTGTAAAGCATGTTAATAAATATAAGTAATACAAAAATAAAGTAGGCTAATTTACGCTAAAAAAGATTAATCTCCTGCGCGGCCCTCTCATCGGTCTACCTTTGGTGCCCCCTCCCCCATTCCCGAGTAGTTTGCTCCATTATGCTTCAGTCGCAAATTTGGCAGAAGTTTATTCCGGAGATCTGGACATGTCATCGAAATCGAAAAGGCATCAAGAGTCGGGGGCGGAAAGGAAAAAAACTGCGAGATGATGCTCGCGCGTCACTTGCGGGTAAGACAATGTTTTAATTAACTATGATTTATTTTTTTACAGCTACGTTCACATGACCACAATAATCCAATAACTGGGAATAATCGGGTAATGGCAATAATCTGATTTGACGCGTTTTCATGTACTTCAGTCATGTGATAATCGGAAAAACCTGGTTTACTCGTTCAGTCAATAGTTCGATTTCTTTCCAAGTACATGACGTAAAACTCTTGGTCTCAGCATAGTCCTTCTCCACTCCTACCAAAAACCCGTGCTTGCTGGATGTGCGTTGGGAGTGCGGACTGGTGGGAGAGAGTGGTGCTCAACGAATTTTTTAGATGCAAAATGGAGAGAGAATTTCAGGATGTCTCGGGGAGCATTCGTGAAACTGTGTGATGAAATGAAGGATATCATGAGCCCAGAAGAGGTGACCGCTGTACCTCTAGAAATGCAAGTGGCGATTGCGTTATGTAAGCTCGCTAGCTGCGGAGAGAATAGGCTGATAGCGAATCAGTTTGGTGTCCATAAAGCGTCTCTAGTTAGCTACATCCGTTTTTCTATTTGTACACATTCGCAGATGTATCCCTGTCAGTTTCCTCTGCTGAGCGAAGCTTCTCCAAACTTAAACTCATTAAAACATACCTGCGCTCATCAATGGGCCAGAAGCGTTTAAGTGGTCTGGCTGTCATCAGCATCAATGGGGAAATTGCTCAGAAACTGTCATATGATGACCTGATAGCTGATTTCGCAGCCCGAAAATGCAGACGTGTGCCTCTGTAGGGCCTCTAACAACTGGTGCTTGCATTTTAAAATATGTATTTAAAGTTCCTTACTCAGAACTGTGATAACAGTTAAAAACATGTTTATTTATTAATAGTAGTGGCATTTTTTTAAAATTTAGATAATTTATTTTTATTTGAGTATTTGATGCCATTGTTAGTGTTGTAATGTGAATATAGGCCACTAGATGGCAGTATTTACTTTTTTTTTTGGTAAGCTCAGACTGGAGTCATGGTTAGACATGTCCTGGACATGTCTGGGGCAAGTCTCAGAAAGTTAAAAAAAAGAGGTCTAAATGTGGGTGGGGTCTGCAAAAGAGTATATAAGGAAAAGAATTGAGACAGTAAAGTAGTAGGAGAAATTGCAAGAAGATGACCAGACCTGCCATTCTGTTCAAGACCTGTGACGTTTCTTTTGTGGATTTCTTTGCCTGTGTTTGAGCATTTTCTTCATCCAGAACATCACCAAGCCCCCACCAAAAAGGGACTGTAATTATTTCTGTTTTTTCTTATTTATCAATCTTGGTCTTTAGTTGTAGGTTGTTATTAGTCTTTGTTTTTGTTAAAAATTAAATGTGTTTTAGTTGTTAAAACTGTGTTTGTCATCCCTTGCTGTTGCTGTTGTGTTATAAATGTAATAACAAATTGGGGCCATAACAAATTGGGGGCTCAAGGTCCGGGATAGACCATTGTGTGAGTAATTTATTGAAAATCTAACATTCCAAATTGTGAAATTGTTTTTGTGAATTTTCCTAGATATATATTGAGAACAGCGATGGATGATTTCTTGGCATCACCAACCGTAGGGGTTTTGAAGTCTTTTAAAAAGACAGAACTGCTAGAAATTTGCAGACAGTTGGAGCTGACAGAGGTAAAACCAGCCATGCGAAAAGCAAGACTGGCTAGAGAGATAGTTGAATATTACATTGATGAAAATGTGTTTGCACCAGGAGATCTGGAACAGTTTCCAGTGGAAAATCCAAATATAGAAATGGAACTTAAATTAAAAATGCTAGAGATTGAAAGGGAGGAAAGAGAAAAAGAAAGGGAGGAAAAAGAGAAAGAAAGGGAAGAAAGAGAAAAAGAAAGGGAGGAAAAAGAGAAACAAAGAGAATTTGAGAGGGAAGAGAAAGAAAAACAAAGGCAGTTGGAGGTAGAAAAATTAGCAAGAGAAGAAAAAGAAAGAGAGTGTGAGAGAGAGAAGGAGGAAGGAGGAGAAAGAGAGAGACAGAGACAGAGAGATTTTGAATTAGAGAAATTCGATAGAGAAGAAAGACTCCAAATGGAGCAACTAAAAATTAAAATTGAAACTAAAAATAAATTTTGTGCCAGTCAGGAGGTAAAACTGGTGCCTCCATTTTCAGAAAAGGATGTTGACAACTATTTCCAGTGTTTTGAAAAGGTAGCAAAGAGTTGCCAGTGGCCAAAGGAACACTGGCCTCTGATGTTGCAAACTGTCCTCAAGGGTAAAGCTCAACAAGCCTATTCGGCTTTGTCTGCAGATGATTCCTCTGATTATGAGGTTGTCAAAAAGGTTATTTTGAGAGCTTATGAGTTGGTTCCAGAGGCTTACCGACAGAAATTCAGAGGTCTGAAGAAATCTGAAAATCAGACTTATGTTGAATTTGCTAATGAGAAGCAGGTTTGCTTTGAGCGCTGGTGTACTTCTATGGAGGTCAAGGATGATTTCAACTCACTAAAAGAGATGGTGTTAGTTGAAGAATTCAAGAACTGTGTTAAGGATGATGTTAAGACCTACCTTAATGAGAAGCAAGCACTGAACTTGCAATCAGCTGCCAAATTTGCAGATGAATATGTTCTCACTCATAAGTCCAAATTTCAGTCTAGCAGTAACAATAAATGGTCCCAATTTCAGAAAAAGGGTTACGGTGATACCCAAGATTCCTCACCCAAAGACAAAGACAAATCTGGTGATGGTGCTCAGAAATCCAGTAACAGGTCTGATCAAAGTGTGAAAGCTGACAGTGACAAAAGTGGTCTAGTTTGCAGTTATTGCAAGAAATCTGGTCATGTTACAACTAACTGTTGGTTCCTTAAAGCTAAGAAAGAAAAAGAAAAGGATACCAAACCAAATGCCTTTGTGAAAACAAGGTTAGAAACCCCTGTAGTAGATAACCAATCTGCTAAATTGCCTGCTTCTTGTGGGGCTAAAAAGCCTAATACAGCTGACTTTGTGAGGGAGGAATTTCTTCCATTTGTGTCAGAGGGATTTGTGGCTCTGAATGAGCATACTACTCCTGTCCCCATATATATCCTAAGGGATACCGGAGCTTCTCAGTCACTTTTGTTGAAGGACTCCTTGGAGTTACGTGATGAGACCGCTTCAGGGGATTTCATACTTGTACAAGGTATTGAAGGGAGGACTGTATCTGTACCCCTGCGCTCTATATTCTTGAAGTCAGATTTAGTTACAGGACAGGTAAAGGTGGGACTTATGTCAAGTCTACCTATAAAGGGTGTTTCTCTGTTGCTAGACAATGACCTGGCTGGGGGCAAAGTAGTTCCCCCTGTACATCTTACTTCACAGCCGAGCACTGAAGATGGGGATGAGGACCCATCTCTGTATCCTTCTTGCGCAGTGACTCGTGCTATGGCCAAGAAGGCTAAAGAAGAAGATGATGTGGTGCCGTCCAGTACATTGAATAGTCAGGACTCAGGTGGTTCGCCTCATGACTCTGATTGGCCTACTATGGTTTCTCCGTTTGAGGACTTATCAGATACTTTTATCAGTTCTCTATTCAGCCAGCCGGATGGGTCTGGTGATTCTGATGTGTCTGGAGACTTGTCTCTGTCCAGAAAGCGGTTGATTGAGGAGCAAACTAATGATCCTGAAATTTGTGTACTAAAGAGGAGAGCCCTTCCTGAAAAAGAAATAGATGCAGTTCCAGTTGGGTATTATCTCAAGGATGGTGTGTTGATGCGGAAGTGGCGCCCTCCTGATATCCCTGCCAATGCAGATTGGGCAGTGGTCAGGCAAATTGTTGTTCCGAAGGTCTATAGGAATGAGATCTTAACAATGGCTCATAGTTTACCTTTAGGAGGTCATCTTGGTGTTAACAAGACTGTTGATAAGATCATGAAACACTTCTTTTGGCCTGGGCTTCGGAAAGACGTTTCCAACTTTCGCAAAACCTGTCACACTTGTCAGGTAGTTGGAAAACACCAGTTAGACCCACCTGTAGCTCCATTGCAGCCTATCCCAGCATTTGGGGAGCCATTCTCTAGGGTCATTGTTGATTGCGTTGGTCCATTACCCAAGACTAGATCTGGAAATCAGTACTTGTTGACAATCATGTGTGCATCTACCAGATTCCCCGAAGCCATACCTCTACGTAACATGAAGGCAACTGCAATCTCGAGGGCTTTGATAAAGTTCTTCACGTTGTTTGGTCTTCCCAGGGAAATTCAGTCAGACCAAGGTAGCAATTTCACTTCAGGATTGTTTCAGCGGGTTGTGTATGAACTAGGTGCAAAACAGATTCTTTCTAGTGCCTATCATCCAGAAAGTCAGGGTGCCTTAGAGCGGTTTCATTCCACTCTCAAGACAATGATGAGGACTTATTGTTATGACCATGAGAAAGACTGGGATGAAGGGGTTCATTTGCTGTTGTTTGCAGCTAGAGAAGCAGTGCAGGAGTCTACTGGATTCAGTCCATTTGAGCTAGTGTTTGGTCATGAAGTGAGAGGACCTTTGCTATTATTGAGTGAACAATGGCAAGAGGAAGAGCCGCAAATCAGTCTGTTAGACTATGTTAGCAAGTTCAAGGAAAGATTGCATGCAGCTTGTGACCTTGCCAAAGAGAACTTGAAATCAAGTCAGGGAAAAATGAAAACTTGGTATGATCATAAGGCTAGAAGCCGTGAGTTTAAACCAGGAGACAAGGTCCTTGTGTTGTTTCCCTTGCAGTCCAATCCATTGCAGGCTAGATTTCATGGTCCTTATGAAATTCTGACAAAACTCAATGATCTCAATTACATTGTGAAGACTCCAGATAGGAGAAAACCAAAACAATTGTGTCATATTAACATGCTAAAGCCTTATCATGACAGAAATGCTAGGGTTGCAGCTGTCACTTCAGATTCTCCAATGGTCGAAACGTGTGAAGATGAGGGGGAGTTTCAAGATGATGAACCAAGAATTAAAGCTGAAGTTCAAAGTTCAGTGTCAAACACTGAAGTGTTGCAAAATCTTGATGTAAAACTCCAGCACTTAGAACCCTCACAGAGAGATCAGTTTGAAAGGTTGATCAAGAAATATGAGGATTTGTTTCCTGATGTTCCAAAGAGAGTTACTATAGCCTCTCATGATGTAGATGTTGGTGATGCCAAACCAATAAAACAGCATCCATACCAGATGAATCCTGAAAAGAGAAAGATTGCTGAGAAAGAGGTTGAGTACATGTTAAAACATGATATTATCAGACCCTCCAACTCCGATTGGAGTTCACCCTGTGTGCTAGTTCCAAAACCTGATGGAAGTACTAGATTCTGTACAGATTATCGCAAAGTCAATGCTGTAACTAGAACGGATGTGTTTCCAATACCTAGGATTGATGATTGTATTGATAGTGTAGGGCAAGCAAAGTTTCTGACCAAGATTGATTTATTGAAGGGTTATTGGTGTGTGCCTTTAACTGAGAGGGCCAAGAGCATCTCTGCTTTTGCCACACCATCTGGATTGTACCAGTATGAAGTCCTACCCTTTGGCATGAAAAATGCCCCAGTCACGTTCCAAAGGATGATACAGTCTACAATCGCCGGATTGCCACACACGGGTGCATACATCGATGACCTGATCACATGGAGTGACTCCTGGGAAGAACATCTAAAAGATGTAGAGACGTTGTTCCAGCGCCTGACCCAGGCTAACCTGACTGTTAACCTGAACAAGAGTGACTTTGGTTGTGCTACTGTCACCTATCTTGGCTACGTCATAGGCCAGGGTAAGGTGGCACCCATAAATGCTAAAGTCCAAGCCATCATGGACTTTCCAGTTCCTGACAACAAAAAAGCTTTGCGCCGCTTCCTTGGAATGATCGGGTACTACCGCAAGTTCTGCAAGAACTTTGCTGAGATTGCTCTCAGTCTAACTAACCAACTGAAGAAAGGCATAAAGTTCACCTGGGATGATGCATGCCAGAGAGCCTTCAATCACCTGAAGTCTCTGCTGTGTCACTTCCCCGTGCTCAAATCTCCTGACTTCAACAAACCGTTCTCCATCGCGGTCGATGCTAGCGACCAAGCTTGTGGATCTGTGCTCCTACAGAGAAGTGACTCTGATGACATTGAGCATCCCGTGGCATACTTCTCCAGGAAGTTCAATCGCCACCAAAGGAACTATTCCACAATAGAGAAGGAACTGTTGGCTCTGGTCCTTTCTTTACAACACTTTGAGGTTTATGTTTGTACAGGACAAAAGCCAATGATTGTGTACACTGACCACAATCCGTTAATGTTTTTGAGTAATATGAAAAACAAGAATCGGAGATTGTTGAATTGGAGTTTGATTTTACAGGAGTTTGACTTGGAAATTAAGCATGTGAAGGGTACAGACAATGTAATTGCTGATTGTTTATCCCGTGTTTGAATGTGTATGATATGTATATATAGACAAGTGTTCACTTTACCATTTTGTATTGAAAAGAAAAATTTTGCCTTTATGAGTCAAAATTTTTCCCTTTTGGAATGGAGGTGTAATGTGAATATAGGCCACTAGATGGCAGTATTTACCTTTTTTTTGGTAAGCTCAGACTGGAGTCATGGTTAGACATGTCCTGGACATGTCTGGGGCAAGTCTCAGAAAGTTAAAAAAAAGAGGTCTAAATGTGGGTGGGGTCTGCAAAAGAGTATATAAGGAAAAGAATTGAGACAGTAAAGTAGTAGGAGAAATTGCAAGAAGATGACCAGACCTGCCATTCTGTTCAAGACCTGTGACGTTTCTTTTGTGGATTTCTTTGCCTGTGTTTGAGCATTTTCTTCATCCAGAACATCACCAAGCCCCCACCAAAAAGGGACTGTAATTATTTCTGTTTTTTCTTATTTATCAATCTTGGTCTTTAGTTGTAGGTTGTTATTAGTCTTTGTCTTTGTTAAAAATTAAATGTGTTTTAGTTGTTAAAACTGTGTTTGTCATCCCTTGCTGTTGCTGTTGTGTTATAAATGTAATAACAAATTGGGGCCATAACAGTGTTTTATAAAGACTTAATTATTGTTATTTATCTCATAATAATAATAATAATAATCATTATTATTATTTATCTCTATCTCAGTTTTTGAACCATTAATATTGACAACTTATTTTGTAAAATAAAGCAAAATTGACAAATACTCAGATATTGTTCATTTCTGTCAGGGGTGGGGTTGGGTGGGTGGGTGGGTATGTGGGGGGGCACCACAAAGCATTTATGCTTAAGGCACCAAAATGGCTAGCGCCGGCCCTGACCCAAATCTAGGAGTTGACAGCAAAACATTGACCTTACATGGCGAAAGCTAATGCCAATGTTTAAGCCTGATGAACATGCAAAATATTTGGAGCTGTGTTTTACCCCAGATAATTGTGCTTCAAATGCTGGCTGTCATACTTCTGCCAGTAAAAAAAATGATTCTTTGATAGACTCAGGTATTCTTGGCTGACTGATAAAAACCATTCAAATCTTTTTTTTTTTTTTTTGGTTTTTGGCACTATCAAATTACAGACAGTAGACCAATGGCAACTATCATGAGCAAGCATTGACTTCATTGATACTGCACTTTCGTAAAAGTTACCACATAGGTGTGCTGATGGTGTCAGTTTTGTCAAGTTTTCTGATTCTGTGCCATACTGTATTTGCCTTTTAGTGAACCAAATGTGTTAAATCATGCTGAATTAAAATATAAGCTGTTGCGTTTTTGTTACTTCCAATTAGAACTTAAGCCATTGACCATTTGTCATAACAGGTTAACATGGAAACTGCAAGATTTTTCAAGTCGGACTTTGAGGAAAATGGCTCCATGGACAACGTGTGTCTCTTTCTGAATTTAGCCAATGACCCCACGTATGTACTTACTCCACATCATTGGCTCATATTTGCTTACTGGCATGATTGTATGCATGATGACAAAGGACTTTGATATTAGTGTGGGAGTTTATATTAATTTCGCAAAGGCCAGCTTTGGTTCAGGTGTTTTTTTCTTGTCCAACTGTAAGACACCTGATTTTACTTTGCAGTATCTTGCTTGGTTATGCTTGAAGAGTTCATTATATGAATTTGGCGTGACAGTGCTTGACAGAATCAAGACCCTGCAGTGATATTGTCCTATTTCAGACAAGGTTGAACAATGTGACATTTGTCTATAATAATAATAATAATAATTATTATTATTATTATTATTATTATGTCACCCAAAGAATGTCCTACTTATTTGGTTTACCCTGGTTTCTCGTTGGCAGTAGTGTCACGCTTTCTTGTGTAGATGACATTTCAGCAACTGCTTGCCCCAATGGCTTCATATTTTTGGCATGTGTTTACACTAATGTCCAGTTGTGCATCCACCAAGTTAGCTTCTCCTTGGTCGAAGATCAAGGTCACTGGACCTGGAAATATGTTTTAATTTGTGCAAACAAAATTTCAGGAACCGCTTGGCACAAAGGCTTCATACTTTACATATGTGTTTATATTTATGTCTAGTTCTGCAAAAAGAGACTTTCTCCTATTATTAAGTAGCTGAATTGCGACACAGATCTCAGCTGAGAGCTGAACCTTGTGAGCTCAGTCGAGTCACTGACCCTCCCTCTGTACTTCTCTGTGGTTGTGTTTAGTTTGCTGAAGGGGAAGAATGCTACTAAAGACTTCACTGTGTCACCTGCAGGATTGAACGCATCATCACTCCGCGCCTGGCTCTCACCGCTGCTGAGTTCTTGGCGTATCAGTGTGAGAAACACGTACTGGTCATCCTGACGGACATGAGCTCGTATGCCGAGGCCCTGCGAGAGGTGGGGTTCAGCGATTAAGTCTGTATAGCTGTGTCAGTTCCTGCTCATGTTGTGCTTAAACACTAAATCGCATAAGGCACCAGGTTCTTGTTGACTGTTCACTTTGATTGATTATTTTGAGTTTCCCTTAATATTCTAAGGCTTCTAGAACTCTTGGCTCATGATAGACACTGATTTACTGTCCCTGGCTGACCCTATTTTCAGGTTTCAGCAGCTCGTGAGGAGGTCCCTGGGCGAAGAGGGTTCCCTGGGTACATGTACACTGATTTAGCCACCATCTACGAGCGGGCTGGGCGGGTGGAGGGGCGCGGGGGGTCTATCACACAGATACCCATCCTCACTATGCCCAACGATGGTAAGGTCTATCACATCAATACCCATCTTCATCATGTTCAACGATGGTAAGGTCTATCACATAAATACCCATCTTCACCATGTTCAACGATGGTAAGGTCTATCATATAAATACCCATCCTTACCATGCCCAGTGATGGTTAGGTGTATTAACCAGATACCCATACTTATCCTGCCCAAAGATGATACGGTCTAATACATAAATACCCATCCTTACCATGCCCAATGGTGGTTAGGTGTATTACCCAGATACTCATACGTACCCTGCTGAAAGATGGTGAGGTCTATGGCACAGATGGCCATCCTCACAATGCCCAACGATGGTAAGGTCTATCGCACAGATGCCCATCCTCACAATGCCCAACGATGGTAAGGTCTATCGTACAGATGCCCATCCTCACAATGCCCAATGATGGTAAGGTCTCTCGCACAGATGCCTGTCCTCACAATGCCCAATGATGGTAAGGTCTATCACACAGATGCCCGTCCTCACAATGCCCAATGATGGTAAGGTCTATCACACAGATGCCCATCCTCACAATGCCCAATGATGGTCAGGTCTATCACACAGATGCCCATCCTCACAATGCCCAATGATGGTCAGGTCTATCACACAGATGCCCATCCTCACAATGCCCAATGATGGCCATGTCTATCACGCAGAACATGTTCTGTTGTTTCCTTGTGCAACAATCCTCTGAGTGTCTCCTGTCTCTGCACTCCTTCATGGAGCATTTAACAGATTTGGAGTACTCTTACAGCGATGGTTTGGATTTTTTGTCATGAAGCTGTTTCAAATTTTCTCTAGCAGTGAAGTGCATGAGAGGTGACTTTTTTCCGTTACTATGTCCTGTGAGTGGAGTTCTGGCCTCCCAAAGTTTTTAAGTAAATAGTTACAGGTAGTTTGCTGGGAATAAAAAAATAAAATGGGTTGCTTCTCAAAACAACATGTGTTTTAAAGAGTAATATATTTCTGTCACAAAACCATGGTCAGGGAATAACTTATACTTCACAATCACTTGGCACTATTTTTCTCTCCCGCTGCATCACAGCCTGCAGGCTATCACCTATTTCGAAGTTAACAGGTTTCGATGTCCACTGCTGTGACCTGAGAGAGCTACACACAGAGAGGCAAATTTATTGTCAAACGAGAAAATACAGAAAAAATAGTGTGGACTTATGATTTTCCTGGCTGTAATAACAAAATCCTGTCTGATTCGCCTAGCATATTTCACCAGTTTCTGTTGGTATTATCTGACACTGAACAAGTGCACCTCTAGTTTTCGTTGACTTTGTTTCTCCTAGCTGTGAAAATGATTGTATTTTACAGAAACATCTAAGTGGTCTTTATGTCCCAGAGGGCTGTTTCCTAATTCCCCTTGCTGTGTTCTCACATTTGCAGATATCACCCACCCCATCCCAGATCTAACTGGCTACATCACTGAAGGGCAGATCTACGTGGACCGACAGCTGCACAATAGACAGGTGGGTGGAACCACTCATCCAGCACTGCCATTATAGGTGCCGGTGCAGTTAAAAAAGCTAATCAGATGCTAGGATACATTGCCAAAAGTATTGAGTACAGATCTAAGGAGTTGATGCTTCTTCTGTACAACACGTTCGATAGACCACACTTGGAGTATTGAGTACAGTTCTGGGGACCATACTTTAAGAGAGATATAGAGGCTCTAGAGAAAATTCAGAGAAGTGCCACCAAGCTTATTCCAGGTATAAAAGATGAAAGCTACGAGAAGAGGCTGAAGACCCTTAATCTCTTTAGTCTTAGGAAAAGGAGACTCAGGGGTGATTTGATTGAGGTCTTTAACCCCTTTCTGCAGATATAGACGCCCGCATCTATAGACCTGCAAATTGGAAGCACGCTGTTATTGTACTCGATCAATAAATGGCACCCTCGGATCAGTTATTGAATGTTCACAAGCAAGCAGACCTCGAACGCGGTTCTGAATATGGGGAAGTTCACTCCACGCCCTGTTTTTCAAGAGCTGCATGAATTTAACTCCTCAGCTAAGCCTGATGTGCAAACTGGTCAGTATCCTTGCCTATAGTATCGATCCAGCAGTTTAAAAAAACGATATCTTGACACAGAAAAAATCGTTATCCTCTGTAGCAACCAGTTAAGCCACAGTGAGCCAACAGTATTCCAAGTAATGGTTCAGAAAAATCAGTTTTCTGAGGCAAAAAAATCGACATGGTATTGATTCTCTCACATTCTACTGTTATTTACAGTTGTCACATACAAAAAAATTCGTTGTTCCCTACCGTGGATTTACGCGCAGATCCATTCATTGACAAATCCAGCGCTTCCTTATATCCACCCGAGTACTGGCGTTGATAGCCAATCGCTCAACCATACGCTCAAGCTCTTCTGCGTAATTGTAGAGTTACACTTCATAACCTCGTGAAGTTTCCCTGGTAAAAATGTATTGATTGGCTCGTTTCTTATCCAATTCCCGAGTGTTTAAACATTTTAGAGTAAGTGAAACACATTGATTGGACAAACAGAGAGCATACAAACCTATGCGTATCAGCATTCTCGGTTGTATCCTGTCTACGTTATGCACATTACGCGGTTAAAATAGACGCGATTTATAGAAAACACGATCGCAAAACTGGCCTTGAAGTGTTCAGTTACATTTAGGGGATTTAAATGAGATAAGGATATGGTCAATTGGAATTATTTCGAATGAAACAGGACCGGAGGGTTCCTGCTACAGGATACATCTGTCTCTGGAATTGGGATTCATGAAAAAGGTGAGGCTGCTACTTTGTTATTTTTTTGCTGTTGTTGTTGTTTTGTTTTTGGAATGTATACGTTCTCTACAAAGTCGAATGTCGAGGTTTTTTTCCTGTTTAAAACGCGAACTGCCCGTGCATTTGGGTGGACCCCCTGGTACGTTCATTGCACGTTTCTTTTGAATCCAGGGAGGCAATGGATTGTTCCCTGAAAGTGGAGTGTCTGTTCTATTACAATAAGGTATATTTCAGAATTCAGATATTACTGATTTAGTGAGTTGCACTTGTTCCTTATAAGTGTTGAAATGAGTTTGTAAGCTTAGAAGAGGGGACTGGTAGCTTTCATTACAGGGTGAATGTTCTAACCGTTTAATAAGAAGTTTATTTAATGCGTGTTTGTGCTGGCTTGGGGCACTTTGAAGTAAAATGGCTAAAACTCTAAACTTTATTAAGGAGAAAAGGCATATTTTGTCTTTGGAGTGGTTACTGGTGACCATTGATATTCAACTGCACTGAGATTGATAAATTCATACAAAACTCAACCAGAAAATCATTTGTTCATATTAAATTTCATGCCTTAAAACTTTATTTGTGTTATATACATGATTTTTTTATGATTTGACAGGACTTCATTTTGAGACTTCGGGGAGACACTTGGATAGGTGTATAATTTGGCTAAAAGCATGTAGGTAATCTAGAATGTAATGTTGAAGATAAATTGTACTTGTGGTCAAGGAGTTTATGATCCCAGAAATGTATAGTTTTAAGCCCCAGCAGTTTTTCAATCCTCAGAATTATTTTTTTTGCAATTTCAATGGTGAATTCTCATGAAGATTTTTTATGTTTGCAGCTCATTTTCTCTACCATAATCATGAAAATTAACTGAAATATTATGTAATTCTAAATGCTGTAAGAGTCTTTTCAGAATTGAGCCACATTTTTCCTCTTTATGAAGCTTAAATCTTGAATTATACAGCATTAAAGTGGGTAACCCAAAAATAGCCAAATTTGGCTTCTGCGCAAAGGGGTTAAATATTTTAAAGGGATTAACAAAGTGAATCATGTAGGATTCCTTCGACCAAGTGTTGTGAGTAGAACTCGGGGTCACAAATGGAAGTTGACCAATGGTAAATTTAGCACTGATATTAGGAAATATTTCTTCACCCAAAGAGTAATTTCAATGTGGAATAGCTTACCTGACTATATTGTTGAGGCAGAGACCTTGGGGGTTTTCAAGAGCAGGCTTGACCTAAAGCTAGATACCATTGAGTCATTTAGTATCTGAAGGGAAATATTCACAATAGTATAAAGAAACTGGCGAGCTTAGTTGGGCTTAAAGGCCTGTTCTTGTCATGTCATGTCATGTCATGTTATGTTAATGGCTGTGCACTAGCTGACGTACGGTTGGTTTTCCCTTTACAGATCTATCCCCCTATCAACGTTCTCCCATCGCTGTCTCGGTTGATGAAGTCCGCCATTGGAGAGGGGATGACGCGGAAAGACCATTCTGATGTGTCCAATCAGCTGGTAGGATGACGGGAAGGAAGGGCTGGGGTATTTTTTGTCTGAGCTGGGCATTCACTGTGTGGGTACTGCATGATTTCTATCACCAAGTCAGACCAATTAAAAAGAAACATTATGAATGGTCAATGCAATGAAATGCTGAGTGTTTCACATCAAGTTATGCAACACACTTGCTTATTAAAATTTCACACTTCAGAGTTTGGAAATCGTTATTGTGACATGTTAAGCATTCAAGTGCCCTGAGTCACTTACGGCTTTGTGTGTAGTCGTTCATGTGGCTTGTTGTTCTTATGACAGCATGGGAAAGCAGTGCATGTTACTGATATTTCAAAATATTCCCTCCCATTTTGAAGTTTCGTTTAAAGTGATGAGACAAAGTAGGGACTTTATAGACACATATAGGGTGGAGCTCGCAGGTAATGTCAATAATTGCAGATGAATAATACTTTCAAAATTATTAACTTTGTAGAAAAAAAACACTTTCATGCAAATCAGCAGTTGGGTTAGGTGGCTAGAACTTCCAATTTTATTATGGCTTATGGAGCTTATAGGGCACTTTTGGCAGATATTCTTGTCCGCAAGTGACTCCTGGCCAAATCTGCACCAATTCTAGCTTGCCATCAGCTGGAAACTGCGCAGAAGCACTTTCTATTTGGGTGGTAGTTGCAGTTTTCTCTCTGTAAATTCTTTATTGATGTGACCAGATAATCATTGCAAAGTTTCACTCCCTGCTTTCTTTGGTGAGCTGAATTATTTTGGAGGACAAGGGTGAATATGGATGTCTCTCTACAGTATGCCTGCTATGCCATTGGGAAAGATGTTCAGGCTATGAAGGCAGTGGTGGGAGAAGAGGCTCTGACCTCAGATGACCTCCTATACCTGGAGTTCCTGCAGAAGTTTGAAAAGAACTTCATTACCCAGGGTGAGTAGGAAGAGGGAAGTGGAACAGAGAGGCAGCCTTTGTTCTTGACAAGCTTTGTTTTCTTGTCACTGACTTCAGTACAGGCATTCCAACTCATCCATTCCTATGGGTATGTGATTCACTAAGTCCTGCCAGAAACAAAACATAAATATGTCTTCAGTTTTATATGCTTATTCACAGTATTTTTATCCTATTTATAGAGTGTCAATGCGAAATAATACAACTCCAATTCCAAAATAGGTGGGACAAAGTAAATTGTGAATAAAATCAAAGTGCAATGGCTTTCAGATTACATGAGCCAATATGTTATTTACAATAGAACATAGATAGCATTTGAAATGTTGAAACTGAGACATTTTGCTTTTTATCCACAAACTGAGCTTATTACAAATTTTCTGGCGGCAAAAGGTCTCAAAAAAGTTGGAACACAAGCAAAAAAGGGCTGAAAAAGCAATAAAGCCCCAGCCTCTTATTTAGGTTTCTGTTTGAAAATGACATACCCAAAATGAGTAGAGTATATCTCTGTTTGTGTAGCATGAAGTATCAGAGAGGGAGACATGGAAATGTGGAGAGAGGGTTGATTTTCTGACGCTACTCAGATTTTGATATTTGAACATTAATATGCTTGGCGTTTGAGTTGTGCTTGGTGTATGTAAAAATGACTTATATGTGCTTGTAGCAGAGGCTCTCCTGTTTCATTTGATGTGTAATATGACTATATTGCTACTTAATTAGCGCAGCGTTGTAGGTATTTTGCTGCGGTGAGTCTCAAGTTTAAGAGGTTAATATATAAGAGAATCAGCTGAAAGAACATCAGCGAGTAATTAAGTTAACTGGCATCAGGTATGTAACATGATTGGCTATAAAAGGGATGCCTTAGAGAAGCTGAGTCTCTCAGAAGTAAAGATGGCCAAGGTTGGAGATGGCCCTCCAACCTGTGAAGGCTTGCGTAAAAAAAAATTGTGGAATACTTAAAAAACAATGTTCCTCACCATCCAATTGCAAAGGCTTTGAAGGTCTCGTCATCGACAGTGCATAACATCGTCAAAAGATTCAGAGAAACTGGAAAAATCTCTGTAAGGGACAAGGCCGAAGACCTTTACTGGATGCCCGTGATCTTCGGGCCCTCAGACGCCACTGCATCACTCACTGGCATGATTCTGTCATTGAAATTACTAAATGGGCCCAGGAATACTTCAAGAAACCACTGTCTGTGAACACGGTCCACCGTGCCATCCACAGATGCCACCTAAATCTCTATCATGCAAAAAGGAAGCCATTCTTGAGCATGATACAGAAGCGCCACCATGCTCTGTGGGCCAAGGCTCATTTAAATGGACTGTGGCAAAGTGTCCTGTGGTCAGAGTCCAAATTTGACATTCTTGTTGGAAATCATAGGCATTGTGTCCTCCGGTCAAAAGAGGAGAGAGACAACCCCTGCTGTTGTCAGCGTTCAATTCAAAAGCCAGCATCTCTGATGGTATGGGGATGCATTTGTGCATATGGTGTGGGACACTTGCATGTTTTAAAAAGGACCATGAATGCTGAAACGTATATTAAGGTTTTCGAGCAACATATGCTCCCCTCCAGACGAAATCTGTTCCAGGGAAGGCCTTTTGTATTTCAGCAGGACAATGCAAAACCACATACTGCAGCGATTACAACAGCATGGCTTCATAGTTGAAGAGTTCGTGTGCTGAACTGGCCTGTCTGCAGTCCTGATCTTTCACCGATTGAGAACATTTGGCACATAATTAAACAAAAAGTCTGTCAAAGGAGACCCAAAACTCTCCAGCAGCTGGAAGCCTATATTAAACAAGAGTGGGATCAAATTCTAATGGCTAAACTCAAGAAATTTGTCTCCTCAATGCCCAGATATCTCCACTCTGTGTTAAAAAGAAGAGGGGATGCTACACGAGGGTAAACTTTTTTGAGACCCGTAGCAGCCATCAAATTTGAAATGAGCTAATTTTGAGGATAAAATTGTAAAATTTCTGTTTCAATATTTGCTGTGTTATTCTGTTGTGAATAAAATACTGGCTGGTGTGATTTGAAAGTCATTGTGTTTTGATTTTATTCACAATTTACACTCTGTCCCAATTATTTCAGAATTGGGGTTTTACAGTAGTACTGGCAATTAGGTGAGATGATTTGATTAACTTTATAATTTGTTAAGCAAACATTAAGTCATTTCTACTTGAAAGAAAAATAAGATTCACGAGTCTCCTCGCAAAACTGAAACACTGGCTAAGATAGGCCTTTGTTTATAAGCCTTCGGGTTGCCTGTCGGGCTGTGTCAGTTTGTCATTACTCCCACTGCAGGGGCCTATGAGAACCGCACCGTCTACGAGACCCTGGACATTGGCTGGCAGCTGTTGAGGATCTTCCCTAAAGAGATGTTGAAGAGAATCCCACAGAGCATCCTGGCCGAGTTTTACCCTCGAGACTCCAAACATTAACTCCGCCCCTTCTCATCACACCCTAATCTCCTCTGCAGGTGTCTGTGAATAATATAAACTATCTCTATTTCTCACTCTCTTAGGCCTGCCTTTGCTCAAGATCTCTGGCCACTCCCCAGTCTGGCCACTCCCCATTTGACCTGTACCCTCAGGCATTACATCCTTGTTTGGTCCTCTCTGGCCTCACATGCTCTAACAAACTGTACTACTATTTTATCATACATTCAAAACATCAACCTGACCATTCTCCTAACTTTCATCTGTTTATCCATTTATACCCTACCCCAAAAGACCTTATTCACTGCCCAAGCTGAATGAGGTTTTAGCGTAGTAAGCAGAAGTGATAATTCATTCAGATGATTTATGCTCTGGATTGCAATTGGCTCCCCCTCCCCAGTGGTGTGGTGAGTGTTCCAATACAGTCTATGGTTCTGCATAAAAATTCCACCCCCCCTTGACTGCAAAGTATTTTGGATAGTAATAGTCACTATATGAATGCAACGTATTATTTTAACCATTCTTTATCAGTCAAAGTGATAGAATGATCTGAGTTATTTTTTTTATTTTTCCATCCCCTGCGTGCAACTCTGCAAAACCTCTTCCATCAATGTCACCAACATTACTATTGTAATGACTGGTCAGAAATGGTTAATGAAACAAATTATGATTGCTAGCTCATTGCCCATGTGGATCCACAGGTTCTAGAAGTAGTTTCAATTGCTTTTCGTGTTCTATCTCTTTCAGCATTTGCAGTGTGGCACTGAAGTCTTTCAGGGGATGTGTCATTGACTTTCTCTTGCAAGCTCTCGTAGCTCTCATTCCTTCAGCATTTGCATTTGATAGGCCTATTGGTCCTCTCAACTTGCCGTTTTCGCAAGGGTCTTCCTTGACCCAAAGTACATAATTATGCTAAATGGCACATATCAGCTCCATACGGTTTTCCACTGATTCTCTTGCGGCCTGCCATCTGTTTTTTGGGATTCAGGACTCTTGTAGATGAATTGGCTTGGTCATGTGATGTCTTTATGGGAACACCATAGCACTGCTGCCTCACAGCAAGAAGGTCGTGGGTTTGAATCCGGCCTGGGGCCTTTCTGTGTGGAGTTTGCATGTTCTCCCTGTGTTCGCGTAGGTTTCCTTCGGGTACTCCGGTTTCCCCCACCCACAAAAAAATGCCTCATAGGAACACTCCAACCAGTACCCCTGACCAAGGAACTGGCTTTAGAACTGGAGTTGGTCCCCGGGCGCTGCTCTGTGGCTGCCCTCTGCTCCTAACTATAGGATGGGTCAAATGCAGAGGACAAATTACCCCACGGGGTTCAATAAAGTATATCTTATCTATCTTCTCACGTCACAATCGTGCATTGTTCACTATAATATAAAAGCGAAATGGACTTTGGTTACGTGACTTCGTCATTTCCAGGCCATTTTCCACTGGTTGGCCAGACACGCATCCATGTAGAGTCCACTTCGCCATTATATTATAGATGCTATGACTCCCCGCCACCTCAAAAAGCAGTTATCATCTGTATTTACCAATATGAAGCCAACCCTGCTCAGAATTCCAGCCTTAGACCAGCCAGGGTTGTGAGCTGGATTAAGATGGTTTCTGTGTTTTTGATGCATCTAGCTGGTCACAGCCGATTCATGGCTGGTTAAAACCAGTATCTTCCTGGATATAGCTGGTTTAGCTGTTAGAGTAAGCAGGTGGTCAGATTGGTGGACTCAGTGACCATGCTGGCAAGCGAACACCTGGTTCATTAGCTAAAAGTGCTGAAAACATGGCCTAAATCATGACCAGCTTTAAGCTGTTTTTAAGTGGACATTTCAACTGGGAAAGCACTGTTGCACTGCAAAATTCTAGCCCAGGTGAGTCTTCCATGATTTCAGAGAATGCGCACTGAGTGAGCAAATGAAGCAGGGTAACCACATAGACAGTAATGTCCCATATTTACTTTGTTGAATTCAAATCCTGCCCTTCTCTGTTCTTTGTTTACACTTTTTTTGTGCAAAAGTATTCTGGAAAGTATCATTTCATCATTGCCAACCAATTTTTGCACAACATATCTTATTCTCCTCGTCTTGTTAAATTGAGGAAAGTGTGAGCAGCTAATGCGTAAATTGAGGAAAGTGTGAGCAGCTAATGAGAGAGTCTCTGTTTTACCTTTTTGATCATGAAACAGGAAAAAAAAATAACTTGACAAAAGTAAGTTATTCCATGCACTCTGTTGGGAAGAAAGCAGTGATGGGGAAAAAAACTAGTTTAAGACACTGGAATTGAAATATTTTAATTATTTAAAGCAGATTGAAATTCTGAATGTATTTTTTCAGATATATGAAATGAGTTGTAGCTGAGCCTATAAATATATAGTTTTAATTATTTAAAACTTGTGTCTGAAAGGATGTGGTTTGCATACTGGAATTAATGAGCAGACTTCTCCATTTTTTGTTTCCTAGCACTACTGAGTAAATCTGCACCGTATAATAAGATGGCCATAGTAAATGTCTAAATCCATCTGTGTGACTCCATTGAGAAACCGTATTGTGGCCACTCAAACCTGTCAAGCACTGACCTTGATACCTGAGAAAAATTTCTCTCAGATAAGTGGGCAGTGTTTTTCAATATTTATTATTTGTTACCATGAATGTTCATATTGTGTACTTGTGTACCACTGAGGAGTCTTCAGTATTGTATTTCGGGCAAAATTACTGGTGTAAATGTTTGACGTGTGTTAAATAATTAGTTCATTCTGATGTACCACATTGCTGGGTAGATGTATCTACAGAATATAGACATAAATTTTGTTCCGAGTTGTTTCAATGCATGCGCTCACTTGTGAATGTTGACATGTGGAATAAATGTGCTACCATTGAACTGGTCTTGATGTGATGGTCCAATATTTTTAACACTAGGTGGCACTAGTGCCCCACCTCCACAGGGCTCAAGTTTGTCACTGCTTTTAGACCAAATAAATGAAATTCTGTATCATATTAGCAGAACAATGATTCTGTCCTGTGAACCGGCCTGCATTTTCTCCAGTTTTTAAAAGTTAGAACTGGAACCCTTGCCCATTCATTATGGCATTATTAATTTATTAATTTGATCTTATTATTGTTTCGTGCATGAACAATATGCCCAGCCTAAGCTCGAAACACACCATTATTAAGGTCAGAAACTGACATAGATGCATACATTTCAATATTAAAGTTAAATACGTATACTGTCCTGACATTTCTTCAAGGATCTAGAAAAAAAGTGGCCCATATATAAGAATTATAATTAAACATCAATTCCATCTTGTTGTCAACTGTGCGTCAAAACATTTCAGGATTTTGAACACGCATTTCATTTATCAAAAGGTGTTCTTAACTCATCATAGAAAGGACATTACAAAAGAAAACACAATTCATTCTCAGTCTCCCCTAGTTCACACAATTTTTTGAACATCAAAAACATCAAGTAGTTTTCCTCCTTGACGTTTTTAAATTTGACGACTTCTTGAGCCGGAGGGAGGATTACTGTTCTCGACCGAGCAACCAAAGATATCTGATTTCCAGTTACATTTGCTACTAACATAATTCTTTAATGCTGTACATGTTTCATAATTAGTTTTATATTCTGTAAAGCACTTTGAAGAAAAGCACTTTATAAATAAATGAATTATTACTATTATTATAATTCTGCTTTATTTAGGTATAGGTTTGTAATTTTGGTTTTGACAAAATCTCATTTAACCTTTTCTTCAAATCTTGCAAGTAACTTTTTTCTAATAGTGTTCACCCTGCATGGTAAATTATTTTTTTAGATGTATTGTAAGCCTGCTTCCCTAATGACGTTTCCCTAAAATGAAGGTCCGTGGCTCAGAGAATTTTGCAGTTTTCTCCAAAGAAAAACCTTATTGATCATATTATCTGACATATGAAGTTAGCGATTCCACAGTCTTATTATTTCACACCTTCTCCTAATTGACCCAGGAATCCAACCCATGTCACCCTAAGCAGTCAATGTAGGAGCAAATTTATGAAGTGTATAGCTTTGTTACCTGGCCTAGGGTGTGTGTCTGTCAGTCTGTCTGTCAGCCCGTGGCTGGGGCCAGGTCTGCTATCTCTGATTGCCTTGTTTTGTAAAGCATTTGAATTTGTACTTTCTTTAAATCCCCATATCCCTGCAGGCAATTCAACATGGGGAAATCACAAGCATCATAGAGTTCAGAGTAAGTGGAATACCCTAGGGCTTTGGGTGGCTGAAGCTAAGCAGGTGTGGGCTTGGTCAGTACTCGGATGGGAGACCACCGAGGAAAACCAGGTTGCTGCTGGAAGAGGTGTTGGTGGGCCAGGAGGTGGCGAGCTGCCCTCTAGCGGAATAATCCCCAATGCCCCAGTCCAGTGATAAGGACACTGTACTGAAGGTGACACTGTCTTTCGCATGAGACGTGAAACTGAGGTCCTGACTAATTGTGGTCATTAAAGAGCCTATCCCACTCTTCGATAAGAGTAGGGGGTTCCCCGGTGTCATGGCTAAAGTCCCTCCCTGGCTCCTTCAACCTTCCACCTAATCATCCCCTGCTCTAATTGGCTGTGCAATTCCTCCTCTACCTCCCTTGAAATGGGACTTCCCTGGTTAAATAAAGGATAAATAAACAAATAAATCTTTAAATATTTTCAGCTTGTTGTCAACAGACCAGCTGGACCAGCCAAGATGTCAGAAACCCATTAAGAGAAAATCTCAGATATTTATATTCAGGTGTGTATTCCAATGTCATATTTCTAAGTCAACATTTATCCTATTTCTTGGAATACCTTTTTCTGAAATGAATTGTCTTTGTTTTAGTCTAATTTACTGACCTTCTGTTACACCAGGTATTTAACAAATTTAAGGTATTTTGTGAATCATCTTCTGATTCAGGTAATATAGCAATATCATTGGCATACGACAAAATACCCACAGTTAAATTATTCAACTGTATACCTTAATTAGAGTTCTTAATGTCATGAGACAAGTCATTTACAGAAGGAAAAAACAAAGCAGGAGTCAGAATATCACCTGTTCAGCACACAAGGGCGTTCTTAACCAATCAGCTTGTAAATTATTTACCTTTATGCAAGCAACATGGCAACTAAATGGTGATTTTAAACCTTGATAGAATTTACCATCCATTCCTGCTTTTGAATGATTTAAACCAAGTGAATTTCTGTTTATTCAATCAAAAGCCTTTTGAAAATCAACAGAACATACAAAAGTAGATTTACCCACTGCAATCCTTGTTCAAATAATTGCTGAAATAGAGTATGTCTAACTCCATTCTGCTCATCCATCAAATATTCTTCTGTCTGCAAATTCTGGGTCAGCCTAACATTCAAAATATGAAAGGTTGCTCTGAGAACGACAACTTGCTAAAATCGAAATTTAAAACGGTGAAAATATGTATTATCTATAAAAGAAGCAAAAAAAATTCATTGTGGCAAAAATTGAAAAAAAAAACCCATTGTTTTCACGTAGTTACGCCAGAGTGACGTCATTGCGACCCTTAACTACTAAAACTTGATGAAAAGAATGGAATTAGTTTTAAGTCTCTAGCTTGATTAGAAACTAAGTTTGGATTAAAATGTGTTCTCGACCTTTTGTGTGACCTTGACGTTGGCCTTTGACATAGAAACCTAGACAAAAAGTATAGGTCTGTGGCGAGTAACCCATGCTAACATGTCTCCAAGTTTTGTTAAGACTGGGGTGGGATAAATGGCAAAAAGGTGCATAACTAATGAACAGACAAACACACATCTGACGCAACCTACTGTTATACTTGCCACTTTTGGAAAGTAACTACAATGTAATTTATACACTGTGCTAAGAAGGCTGATCCCCCTGTACTTAAGTAGTATTCTAGGATCATTCTTGGTGTTATGATTCTGTTCTGTTCTTTCTTGTTTAGTCTTGTTTTGTATTTTTTCATAACATGCTCATGTTTTCTCGCCATGCCATGTTTCCATAGTCTTGCAGTTTTATGTCTTGTTACCATTCACCGTCTTTGTTTTCTATGCCAGGATTATACCATTGTCACACCTTGTCTCCCCTGTCTTGTCTGAGAGTTGGTCTAGTCCTGTTTCCCCTGTCTGAGTCTTGAGCACAAGATCAGGCGATTTAGGTTTATGGTGATTAAGTCTTCACTCTAGTCTTGTTTGCTTCCTTCGCCACTTCTACTCTAGATTTACTAACAGTTTGTTATTTTGATAACTCTTTTACTGACACCTTGTATGTATTACTAATATTAGTAATGTGCACGGGTTCTTTGTAAAGTCACGTACTAATTGACTAGTATTCCCATTGGCATTCGCTCTGTTGTATACTCCGCCCTCTTTGCTATTCCTATTAGTCTTGCTGCGTTTCTGCCGCTGTGGCTTCTAATTGAAAACCTGTTCTGCTTCTCTTACTCTGTGCATGTTAGAACTCCCTACCCGGAGCCGTTTAATATTTACAAGAAGTCTCGTCATTCCCTGTCCTTATTTTGGCTTTCGCCGATTTCATGTGGTTAGGGTTTCCCTCTCGTGCTCTGCCTTTGTAATCAGTCTGATCCCCTGCACCTTTTCCCCAATGATAAGATGATGCCTTACCAGTGTGTATTTAAGGAGTCTGATCACAGTCATGCCTTGTCAGAATGTTTTCCTTTGTCTGCTTGTGCCTCGCTTTCCTCGCCTTGTTTTTATTGAGATTACCTTTCTGACTGGACCGTCCACGTTTTATGATTTTTGCCTATTCCCTGTACTTTGTCGCATTTCCTGTTACCGAACCTATTTTCGTCCGACCCTGATTTTTGTTATTGGCGCCCTGGTTACGGTTTCTGGATTTCGCCCATTGGATTCATATTTTTGGATTGTGGACTTTGTACTGTTGCCAGCTCTGTGGGGGGTCTCCCCTCCAGAAATAAAGTCTCCATTTTTGCATTCTCTGGTTCTCGCTTGTGGTTCCTCTACGTAATCCTGACGTAATCCTCATTTTAGAATGAGTATGATGATGGATTTATACCAAGCAGACGGAGCAATAGTTAGATAAAAACAACAAAAAAAGCATATTTGACAGAGGTGGTGTTTTTTTTATACTTCATTTGAGATTTCCTCTTCACCAGCAGCTTTTTTAAGCTCCAAATTATTTATAGAAGTTCTCACGTCTTCCGAAGTATTATCGTGATTCAAAAATTCATTTGATAAATACTTTTCTCAGTTAATTTTTCACTCCATCTGATCTTTTAAATTGAATGTTTCTCTAAGAAAAAATGTCATCAAAGATATGGCTTCTTGAAAATAAATCAGCAAAATTTTGCTCATACTTTTTGATGACGAAGTCTTTTCTGCATTTATGGAAATCATTATTCAGGATTACCTTCTTAGGTACTGCATTATTCAAGCTCCCAATTTTTCAACTCCCTTCCAGAATTGTTGTGGGTTATTAGTTTTTAAGTAATCAAATCTCAATGACTGCCCACTCAAAACTTCCTTTTATAGAATCGTAGTTTTATAACTGAAAGCAAATAGCGCTTGCCTGCACTTACCTCTCAGTTGTTGTTGATTAAAAGTATTGGAACATCATAAAAAATTCTTATCAAAATTCATCTTATAAATTCTTATCCTTTTGGTCCACAACCTTTGATGTTTGGAGTCCCAAAATGGTTTTGGGCTCCCCTTTCTCTTACAAGGTTTGTTTTCATTTAATTTTTTGGGCTGACATTTATCCATTTTGAAATTTAACGTATGTAATATCTATCTGTTTCACCAGTCAGTACTGCTTTGTGTGCTTCTACCAATTTAAAATCTAATCTAATCTAAAATCTTCTAATTAACTCTAATAATGCAAAGCAACACATATTAGAGGGCAAGAAATGTTCAGGGAAAATTCTGAATTTCCTTAGTGGTGTGTTTTCTTCTCTTATTTGAACGCCAATTTTAAATTTTAGCAGCAATAAAGAATGATCACGTGAAATCTCTCTCCAACGAGATAAAGACAAGTTCTATTGTTTTGATCCAAACGATCTGTTGCGATAATTACTTTCAAAATCAAGACAAGACTCAAGGCAGTCATGAGGTTTTTCTTTTTAGTCCACAACAGCTTTTCCTTTTACTGATATCGAAGTAAAGTTATCATCATTTGGATTTATTCTGCCATTGAAAAGAAAGCATTTAGACAACAAGAAATGATTCACCATGGCAATTATTGAGCTGATCTCAGGCCACTCTTGGCAGAACATTGTCTAAATCCCCAAATACAACCTTCTTTATCAGCTATACGGCTATATAAGTCGCCACAGATATGAATTGCACCCGTCTCAGCAGAATATACCTGAGTTGGTAAACAACTGAAACATGAATTGCAATCCCTCTTCCTGCAATCCCTGGAGACAAGTAACGAGAGAAAATCAAAACATGGCAGATCTCGATGTTCAAACTGCACTCCAACAATGGCACCTGTAGATTTATCCACAACGCCAACTTTAAAGTGATCTGAAATTTCATTGGGATGTCCAATTTCTCCTGAGCCCATGGAGCACGTACAGTATGTTTCTGTTTCTATCATTTCTGAGCCAGGAGTAGCCAGTTAACTCCATTACATTTTCTCGTAATAAATGAGTCTTATTACGGGAATGAAAATCTGGGTTAAGCGACAGTAGTAATAAACTTCTATGCTTACAATCTGAGGACAGTTCCCACATCTGATCCTACTATTTTCTGATTTGTATTTTGATTCAAAGCCAATTTAATTTTGGTTAAAGTACTCCAAACATTTCAACTCAAAGTGTATGAATCACAGTGGGGCTGGTTTTACATTCGTTATAAATGGGGCAGCTTGCACTATACTCCCATGGTGCTGTGAACTTGAATTCAGCTTGTAAGGCTAATTGGGGACAAAATTGCCTATAGTTATTGTTATGGTCCAGACAAGAACCCTAAAGCTTATTCAGGGTACAAGGCTACAAGCCACAAGGGGGTATTTATTGACAGGAATACGGTAATAGAAGATGGGAGGACGTGGCCCTAAGCAGTAGAGGGACAGTTTACCTACGCTGATAATGACTGGAGAGGGTAGGGGTGTGTTGAACCCAGGGCAATGGCCATCCCAGGGCCAAAGCCAGGTGGTGAATGCCCCTCGCAGAGGCAGGACTGCTTGCCTACAGGACCAAAGGGTCAATGCTGAGTACGATGACGGCTTGGGGCGTGGTCCCAATTAAGCTGACTTAGCGGAGGAAAAGGCAGGGACAAGGGATCAACAGGAATGTGGTCCCAATCCTGGAGACCGATTTTAGGCTTCAAAGGTCGTTCCTATTAATTAGACTTTGAAGAATAATTATTTTTTTCTCTTTTACCAATTTACTGAATAGGACAAAGGAAGAGCACTTAGCGCAATACTAGAAGACGCAAACTGACTGAAGTGTTTAGTGGGGAATGAACCATGACAGTCCAGCAACCACACTGACACCACAAACAAATAATATAGAAGGGACACTTCACTAAATGGAAGAAGCATATGAATGATAACACCTGGGAGCAAGGGACAAGACGATGCAATAAATCAATTAAAGGAGACAAACCGTTAAACATGCACTGCTGGAACAGGGGAGGGGACTATTGCTGACACACGAGGGTTGGGACAGGTGTGGGTGAGTGAGTGAGTGATTAGTGAGTGAGTGAGTGAGTGAGTGAGTGGGTGGGTGGTGTGCGCGCCCTACAATGTGTTGGCGATCCGTCCAGGGTGTGTCTCTGCCTCTCACCAATAGTCTGCTGGGACAGACTCCAGCTTCCTCCCGACCCTAGTGAGGATGAAGCGGTTCAGATAATGAATGGATGGATGAATGGATTACTCCTTAGACACAGTTTTATGGAAACTGATCAATGTACGAAAAGTTCATGTTTAGATCATTACTGTTTTACAATAAAATGAAATAAATTCACGCTTGCTTTAGACAATTACTTTGGAACATGAGTCAGTTTTGCTCCATTATCTTTTTGATTTAATATTTCCTTAGCATCCCTTATTTGACGCTCCCTGAGATTGAATGTTCCGTGTTCATACAGTCTTATCACATTTGACAGCATGTAACCAGGGCCATTTCTTAACCCCCCAATAATGTCAACTTATTACTGTCTGATTTCTCATTGTGGTTGAAGAATAAAAGTTGCAGAAGATTAACTATCAGAATAGAATTGAAGCAGTAAAAGAGGAAGAAAAGGACACAGAGGAGGTGGTGTAGGGAATAGCAGAAGACGAGTACCCCTTTAGCAAGGAGCCCGTGAGCCTCATTGGAGAAAGGACAAGGCCATGTTTGTGGGGAGGCCGTAGACCAAGACAGCATGGCTAGGAATGGCTATCCAAATCTGGGCAATAGGTACTGACCATGTCATTAACTGTGGCATGACAACAATTGAGGGAGCTACAAGGAAATGCTTGGCTGAATCTGTCAAAAACTGGGCCAAAACTAGGCAGATGTCAGACCTTCATTGCCTATCCTAGCCTCCGATGGGCAAGTGATGGGATTAATGCACCCAGAACAGTCTGCCAATGCAGCAAAGGGCACACAACCCATTCACTCACACAGTCATGTCCATCTGCAGTTAAGAGTCCATCATTAATTTGCTGGGCATTCATAAAGTACCTGGAAAAAGCCCATGCAATCATGGCGAGAATATGCAAATTCCATGCAAAGGCCCCAAACCAGATTTGAACCTTTGACGCGCTGTGCAGTAACAATGGCATGCACAGCGCCAGCATGCCATCCCGTTCTAAACTTACAATAGTGAGTTTATTTGGATGGGATTTTGTGAATAAGCCATTGCAGTTCAAAAAGTGACCAAATGGGGGAGATGTTGCCATTTACTCTTTAGGGTAACAGTTTCTCATATCAAAAAAAAAAATAACTTTTAGTCCTTAAAGATGGAGCCAGTACTTGTGTAGTCATTAATTTTGTATGATAGAGAATGGTTTAGCAATGTTTTTTCTTTAGTGTTTTGAAAATGCCATAATTATTGGACATTTTCTAAGGAGGATTCAACTCTGAATTCCAATTAGCTTTCATTTTTTCGTACAATTTTGAGATGAAAGTAAAATCACTAATGAAAGCGCTGTACACTGAAGAAGAGACCCACAAAGCCCTCATAAAGGAAACATACTGATGTGTCCACTAAGCTCCATTCAGGTTTTTACATTTTTCTATTAAAAATCTAAACAACAACAATTTTTAATCATTTTATCTGCATTTTTCATCTTTATATCTCAATATGGAATAACCCCATCATAATTAGGAGCCCAATATTTTGTGGGAGTTTAGGGGGTATGATTTTCTAAATTCTACATTCATATCCAGTTTTTGTCATAAAGTGATATTAAAATTAGCAACAATTTATATTAGCTGTACTGTCATTGTTTTATTGGAGTAAACTGATACTCTTACTTGGAATCGACATGAATTCCAATATTCTGGTCTTCAGAAAAAGTCTTTATAAAATGAATGAATAAATTTGTATTAATCCAACCACAGTTTGAGGTAAATAGTAGTAGTATTGGTATTCTAATATTGTAATGTCATCCCCACTCACCCAAGTATTGCAAAAAGTTGATGAACAGCTTCAATATGGTGAGCAGCATAATGTCTTGCTCAGAGGCATAATATTATTTGTTTGATTTGGGCCACACTTCACAATTTTATATTCGTTGTAAAACGTTAAACTTGGCAAAAGTGCAGATTCCAAAGGACTGAGCCAAATTGTGGGAAAAATGTATTTTTCACAAGCATTATGGTTTTCACTTATATTTGCTTTGCCATGCTTCGCACGGTGACATGGAATGCGACCTCAAAATCACTCAACTTTAAAAATGCAACTGATGAAAAACATGCAAATCCATCCATTGCTGCAAACTTATTTGGCCACAGTAAATCCAAACCACTGCTAAAGCCCCAATTTGCACTGGATATATAAATGGTATCTTAATGTAAATCAAGCCTGATTAACAATGCTCACAAAGCAGATTCTAAGGTACTGTTTTGAGGGCATATGCCTCTGCTCTTATGACTATGGGAGACAACTGAGGTGGTCACAACAGGGGTACTTAACTGAGCATGTGCGTCATAGGTACGGGGAGATTTACGTCGCTGATTGCAGTGGCTGAGATTAAAGGACCATTAGTTCCACCTGTTGACCTGCCTGTCACTGTGATTAGCCAAACCTATTCTTTTTGGAGTTGAAGTGCAATGAAAATGTAGTCATTAGTGGCCACTCAAAGCCAGGCCTGCAAGCGCAGTTTACATCCTCTGCCTACAGTCCATTTATGCATCTGGATATTTAGAGAGGCCGTTTGGCTTAAATGCCTTGCTCAAGGGCACAACAGCAATATCTCACCTGTGAACCCATAACATTTGAGAAGCAAGCCCAGTTCCGTGACCATTATACGACAATGCTGCCCTCACATTTTGTTTCACATTATAGTTTTTACATTCCACCAAATGCTACAGTAGTGTAGTCTCAGTGATGCATTAAATTTTTTTTCTGAAATCTTTATTGTTTGTAATGCAGACAAGCAGTATGAAGATAAAGGCAGGTAATTCACCAACAGCTAAATAAATAGTCTCAGTGAAGAGACTAACTCCTGCTACCCTCCCTTGCTTGCTCTCTTCTCTTTCCATCTCAAACTCTATCAGCCCGTCTAACAGAGTGGATATTTTCTGAAGCTTTTGTCCATTTTTTTCCGCTACCCCCATTTCCTCTCTCTTTCTGCCTTTCCACCAGTGTCAGGGTGTTGAATAAGCAACATTCAGACAGCAGCTAAATACAGTCATCACTTGCAAAAACATGGCTGCATGAAAATATCCATTGAATATTTTCTCCCTGCTATTTTCCATATTGTACATACATAGCCATTGTGATGGAAGTTACTTGTCTGCTCACCCACAGCAGACAACTAACCAGAACAGAAAGCTTCAGGAGAGATGATGAGCCACATAGCTTGTTCTAAATCTTTTCCCTGCTTTGCTCTGGGCTGGCCTGCTGACAGTTACAATAAAAATCAAAGCTTGGTATTCTTGGCCCCCTGTGAGAATTTTGTACCCCATCTTACGAGACATTTTTGTTGGCCTAGAGGACTTTCCCATCCTGTCGAGTTCTGTAATCATGAACACCTTCTCACCACTACCAACACAGCCTCTCACACTGAAACTGATGGCTAAATAAACACCATCTGTGAAAGTGATCAATTATAACCATATCCAACCCATCAGGAAGAGAGGATGCTGGGAATTTGGCCTTGTTTAGATGCAGAGAAACTGGGCCAGGCACGTGAGGCCAGAGAGGACTGCCAACCGCCAAAATCAATTCAAAATATTGATATCGGCAAGTAAACAAGGGGGTGGAATGGGATGAGAGGTCATTCCAAGGTTATTTACTGGGATGTGGTCACAGATGACCAGGAAAGGAGAATTTACTGCAAAGCCAAGAAGATTATGAGGTTTTTGATATCAATATTGACAATGTGATAATAAAGCATTGCAGTATTGAATACGCTATAATGAAAATTTTGGTACAGCAGCTATTTGCTTAAAGGGATACTTTTCCGATTTTCAAACAGGTTTGTAAATTGTGGTTAGCGCTGTATATGCAAATTTGTAGAAAACAGTTCATTTTCATCAATGTTGCCAAGACCGAGTTCATCAGAAAAACGAGTCATCCAGCGGACAATTTTTGGCTCTTAAGGGGTGGATTGAACAACAGACCATACTTCGACATTTTTGGAAACTTTAGGATCCCGAATAGAAACTAGAATAAACCACCAATCTAGTCGGGCTGACGTCTCTGGTAAAGTGAGTGCAGCAATGACAGCATTTTCTGACTAACATGCCTGTATTACAGTAGCCTACGCAAGACGCATTTTTATTAATGAGACAGGTCTCTGAAGTTTTGAATGCAGACTCATGTGCGATTTTTTCCGAGGGGGGGCAGGGGGCATGATACTCCCGTTTTCAAAGGTGCATAGTAATTTAATTACATGCACTTCGTTACAGCAAGTTGTTTTGTTTTTTTTTTTGGTTTTTTTTTTTGAGGAATTGTGCATTACTTATGATTTTTTTAAACAGGGACTTTTACTCTACTACATTTTAAAGATTAAAGGTATACTTTCGCTTCGTTACTTTGACTCTGTCAACTTAGTGACTCAATTCAAATTAAAATATTATTTGAATTCATCATTTACGGATTATCCGGATTTCGCGCGTTCCGAACAAAGGTCACACCGGTGCACATCGTTTTAAAAAAAATTAAGCGATGAAGTGATTACCTGATTTCAGGCTTCCTCTTCCAGCTCTTCTTTGACGTATGCACACAAAAGCAGCTTTCGCACGCGCGTGGGGAGGACGTGATTACAGCGGTGCTATTTCACCTGGCAACAAGAAATACTACTTTCTGATTGTCTGATAGGTTGCTGATTCAAGCAGAGCAGTCTGCCTTCGCCTCATCCATTCATAGATTACTAATCTCTTTTATATACAGTCTATGTTACTAATGTGTGATAATTTTACCACTTCTCAGCGTGACAAATGTAATGTGTGGCGTGAGCGCGTGTGAACTTATTGAAATGCGTGAGAGCCCTGACTGAGACCAAGTTATCCTGGTACTTTGCAACACTGGCGTAGCCAGCACCGAAGATTGAGTATGCACAGAACATTGCTTTAAAACAAGTATTAGTCCTGAACTTGTTCTCAATCATTTTTCTTAATTGACAATACATTAACCCAGAGAACATTTCACACCATCAGGTGTGGCAAGTTCTTGTTCTGGTAAGACATTATTTGTTCATTTGGACGCGTGCGTTGCTATCAACCTTATTCAATTGTGCAAGGGTGTTTCAAATCTCTGATTTAATTTATATAACCACAAGGTGCAAATTGGATCGCCTGATCTGCCAATAAGGTGGCATGGAAGTTCCATAGCATTTTACCTTTCATAAAGCACAGGCCTATTCATGAGTAAATTCTCTCTCTGAACAAAATTTATCCTGTTATTTAAATACCCTTAGAAGGCATTTAGAAGAAAGCTGTCTTAAATAGCCAATGGATTATTCTTATCATGGGAAAACGTGTGTCAGGATTTTGGGAGATTGTTTTCTTTGCTCTGCGAGGGGTGCACTTCTATTTTTACTTGTTTCTGGTGTTACTGACTGTTTTCTCCCACTGGGCTAGCAAATTCCTTTCCAGGTGTCTGCCTTACCAGAGCTGGTTAATTGATTATTCGCAGCACCTGCATTCTGTCTATCTATCTATACATATATATATGGGAGTGTCACCTTTTCCATGTCCATTTTTGTCCATACCTGAGAGCCAGTAGTAATGAATTCAGGCATTAGGCTGAATTCCATTTATTGCTGCAAAACAGTGCTGAGCCTATACCTGACCAACTGTAGCAACCCCAAATCGTAACACTGCCTCCAGACGCTCGTACAATGGGCACTATGCATGAACGCATCATGGGCTTGCTTTCTTCCCCTGATGTTTCCATCCCTCTGGACTAGGGTAAAACTGGACTCATTAGACAATGTGAACTTGGTCTACATCTACATCACATGAACATCTCAGTCCAATCTTTATGTTCCCTTGCAAATTGAACTTGCATTTTCCTAATTGGCTATACTAACATGTGGCTTTCTTGTGGCCACGCAGCTCCTGATGCAATTAAACATAGCAATAAGTTCTACTGTTGATTTCTTTTATGATGACAAAATTGCTTCTCCAAGCATTTTAGTGCTCTCTGATCTGGATCAGTCATGATTTTTATACAACTCATTTCTTCCACAAAGTTGATAGTGTTATGGCCCCAATTTGGTATTACATTTAAAACAACAGCAACAGCAAGGGATGACACACAGTTTTTAAAAACTTAAACACATTTAATTAACAATGACAATAACTAACAATAACCTACAACTAAATGACCAAGATTTATAAATAAGAAAAACAGAAATAATTACAGTCCCTTTTTGGTGGGGTGGCTTGGTGATGTCCTGGATGAAGAAAATGCTGTAACAAAGGCAAAAATCCACAAAAGAAAACTTCACAGGTCTTGAACAGAAATGACAGGTCTGGTCACACGTATCCTTCTTCTTGCAATTTCTCCTCCTACTTTACTGTCTCAATTCTTTTCCTTATATACTCTTTTGCAGACCAAGAAGCAGGCAATTTAGCAGATCGGTTATCTACTACAGGGGTTTCTAACCTTGTTTTCACAAAGGCATTTGGTTTGGTATCCTTTTCTTTTTCTTTCTTAGCTTTAAGGAACCAACAGTTAGTTGTAACATGACCAGATTTCTTGCAATAACTGCAAACTAGACCACTTTTGTCCCTGTCAGCTTTCACACTTTGATCAGACCTGTTACTGGATTTCTGAGCACCATCACCAGATTTGTCTTTGTCTTTGGGTGAGGAATCTTGGGTATCACCGTAACCCTTTTTCTGAAATTGGGACCATCTATTGTTACTGCTTGACTGAAATTTGGACTTATGTGTGAGAACATATTCATCTGCAAATTTGGCAGCTGATTGCAAATGCTTGCTTCTCATTAAGGTAGGTCTTAAGATCATCCTTAACACAGTTCTTGAATTCTTCAACTAACATCATCTCTTTTAGTGAGTTAAAATCATCCTTGACCTCCATAGAAGTACACCAGCGCTCAAAGCAAACCTTCTCATTAGCAAATTCCACATAAGTCTGATTTTCAGATTTCTTCAGACCTCTGAATTTCTGTCGGTAAGCCTCTGGAACCAACTCATAAGCTCTCAAAATAACCTTTTTGACAACCTCATAATCAGAGGAATCATCTGCAGACAAAGCCGAATACGCTTGTTGAGCTTTACCCTTGAGGACAGTTTGCAACATCAAAGGCCAGTGTTCCTTTGGCCACTGGCAACTCTTTGCTACCTTTTCAAAACACTGGAAATAGTTGTCAACATCCTTTTCCGAAAATGGAGGCACCAATTTTACCTCATGGCTAGCCCGAAATTTATTTTCAGTTTGAATTTTAATTTTTAGTTGCTCCATTTGGAGTCTTTCTTCTCTATCGAATTTCTCTAATTCAAAATCTCTCTGCCTTGCAAATTTTTCTAACTCAAATTCTCTTTGTTTTTCTTTTTCCTCCCTTTCTATTTTCTCTTCTCTTGCTACTTTTTCTAACTCAAACTGCTTTTGTTTTTATTTTTCTTACCTTTCTTTCTGTCTTTGTTCCGTCTCAAATTCTCTTTGTCTTTCTTTTTCCTCCCTTTCAATCTCTGGCATTTTTAATTTAAGTTCCATTTCTATATTTGGATTTTCCACTGGAAACTGTTCCAGATCTCCTGGTGCAAACACATTTTCATCAATGTAATATTCAACTATCTCTCTAGCCAGTCTTGCTTTTCGCATGGCTGGTTTTACCTCTGTCAGCTCCAACTGTCTGCAAATTTCTAGCAGTTCTGTCTTTTTAAAAGACTTCAAAACCCCTACGGTTGGTGATGCCAAGAAATCATCCATTGCTGTTGCCAATATATATCTAGGAAAATTCACAAAAACAATTTCACAATTTGAAATGTTAGATTTTCAATAAATTACTCACACAATGGTCTATCCCGGACCTTGAGCCCCCAATTTGTTATGGCCCCAATTTGGTATTACATTTAAAACAACAGCAACAGCAAGGGATGACACAGTTTTTAAAAACTGAAACACATTTAATTAACAAAGACAATAACTGACAATAACCTACAACTAAATGACCAAGATTGATAAATAAGAAAAACAGAAATAATTACAGTCCCTTTTTGGTGGGGTGGCTTGGTGATGTCCTGGATGAAGAAAATGCTGTAACAAAGGCAAAAATCCACAAAAGAAAACTTCACAGGTCTTGAACAGAATGACAGGTCTGGTCACACGTATCCTTCTTCTTGCAATTTCTCCTCCTACTTTACTGTCTCAATTCTTTTCCTTATATACTCTTTTGCAGACCCCACCCACATTTAGACCTCTTTTTTTTAATTTTCGGGGACTTGCCCCAGACATGTCCAGGACATGTCTAAACATAGCTCCAGTCTGAGCTGAAAAAAAAAGGTAAATACTGCCATCCAGTGGCCTATATTCACATTACAATAGTTCATTACTATCCTTCCAGGTTTTAATAAAATTGTTGGAGAGTTTCTGACACAATTCTAGAGATCTCAGCCATCTCCCAAACTTTTTCTTTGCTTGATGTTGGGCAGTAATTTGCCCCTCTTGAAACACAGTAACATCTTTCTCACGACCATGAGATGCGTCTTCAGACATGGTTGCTTAAAAAATTAGATGTTACGCAGTGATTCAATCAGGATTAAAAGAATTATTACCAGCTGAAACGTATTCATCACTGCAATAATGATTCAATCATAGGCTCTTGAGTATTTGCTTTTTTAAATCCAAACGATGACTCGTTTTTGGATGGCCTGTGTATACAGGGGACAGCAGTTAAGGACAGTTGGAATATGTGCAACAAACACCCCTTGCTATAATTTTATTTAAAACTGTGAACTGTTGTAAAAAATGTTGCCACCTCTCTGACTTACACTGGATTCAGTGTGGAGTAGCAGGTCACACCACTGCTGACTTGTTGGTCATCAAGCTTCTCCCTTCTAAGTCCGAAAAATCTGCATTATTATATCTAGCCGAATACTAACCCCATACTCTGTGACTTTTTCTCTTAAGTAAAGTCAACATTTCAGATTGCAGGACAGTGTCACATGCACATTCTGCATCTGCTGGTGGGAGTGCTTGCCTGAAGGTACATCAAACTTATATTGAGAGAAATATAGCTCAGGACGCCATGCTTATATGGCCACAGTATTTCATCAAATGGAAAATATCTAGATCTTGTACAAAATTTTATATATATTTCCCTCAAATTCAGTAGGACATACTTAGGATCATTGTAAACCTTGGGATCTCCCCCAGAATTTAAAATTTGCCTAAAGTACCACAGATTTGAATACAGCAACTGAATTTTACAGAGCCATATATGGTCCAATAGGTTTTATGGGGCTAAAGGGCGGCTACGTTGTAGGTGATGGATCAAGTCAATATTCCACAAGAAGAGGGACTGCAGAACTCACTGCTGTTTTCAGGTGTGCAGGAAGGGGGCGCCTGAACTGAATGAAGCGCGGACCAGGAGCAGCTCTGATACCTGTTTGAACAAGAGTAAATATGTGGAGAATGTCCATCTGAGCTGCACATTTAAATGGGGAAAAGAGGATACCCCCAAGCACGAGTAGTGTCTTGGCATTTGTGTCTTGAATCAAATCCACCTACTCCTAGTTAGATGATTACACATAATTATCCCAATTATTATTTTATGCTTTACATCCATATTGTCTCCCTGATTGTTTTTCCCTGCAATCCAGCTGTCTGTGTCAGTTTCAATCTTGTTATATTAATTAATAGTAGTATAGTCCTCTTTGTTACCCCACCTCCTGTTCTCCCTCATTGCCAATTGTCGTCTTGCATATTTAATCTCCTTTTCGCCATTCTCCTTTTGCAAGATTGTTGCATTGTGTTTGCTGCCTTTTGAGAATAATAAACTGAGAACCAGGAATCTAATTATTAAGGATATTCCCCTTGAGTCTGTGGTCCTTGTGAGTGGCATTCGCACTACCGTTTGAAGGAGCACACCTGCCAAGTGTGCCCTGAAACATTCAGTTTGCCATCTAAGTTACTATCCCCGGACCAGTCCACTCCACTTTGCCGGGCATAAATCCTCAAGTTCCAGATTGCTTCCTCCTAACTATGGGCCATCCAGTGTTTAACTATTACAGAAAGCTATTTAGGTTCACATTCAGTTTTGTTAATGAAGGCTGTTTTGCTGTCTGAGACAGAACAATCTAGCCACCAAAGATGCCAGTAGGTCAATCTTTTCTCACAGACGCCATCCACTTTCAGGGAATAAGCTTGAAGCACAGTTTTGCTAACTCCAAAAGTCTGTTTGTGTCATCTGCAGTCAGCAAGCCACCATCTCAGATCTCCTGGGATTCCCCTGCTGCTGCCCAGGCTGCCAGCTCATTCCTTTTGCAAGCCTAAGGTCCCAAACCCAGTCCTCCAGACCACAGGAGCACGGTTTTTCTCAGTTGGAGCTTATTGTCACAGTGCTATATGGTTTTGGACCTGCAACTGTCCTCCAACTTCAGTAAGCATTCCAGGGTCACATTTGTTATCACATGCCTGGCTGGGCTTGCCTCTGTGATGGCTGGTTAGAACGGAGTTTCAGATGCCGCGGCAGGCGAAGCTGCAGCGAGTACAGAGCCGACACAGCTGAAAGTAATTGGGCGAGATAAAGAGGAAAGGAGCTCGCTTATCTGAACAAATGAATGGCTTAAGTACTTTTGTACCAGAAACGAAGCGAGCAACCAGAAAGAAACGAAATCTCAATAAAAGAGAAAAACTAACAAGGCACCTTACAATACTGCCAAAACCTAAAGAAGCAAAGCTTCCCAGAAACAAAGAATATATATATATATATATATATATATATATATATATATACACACACACAAATCGGCAAACCCCTGACTAAAGATATACAGTATATCGAGCCGAAGTGAGCAAAGTCATATTTATCAGATCAAACACTCCAGCGAAGGAGGCGTGGCAAGCTCCAGCTTAAATAGACTCCAGAGAGGGAACGCCCAGAATTAATCAGCCAGCTGGGTAAAGAATTCGATGCGGAGAGAAAACAATGTCGTCCAGGACGAAAGTAACAAAGAAAGTAAAAAGCACATTCACAAACCATGACAGCCCACCATTGGGCAGCTGTGCGCTGGGGATCCAGATGTCCCCAAGAGCAGTAGATGGAATTTCAAGCTTGACTTTGGACTCCTCTTCCATCAGAATCTGCCAGTTCATCCACCAAATCACCATACCACCCTCCTCTGTCAGAACTCATGCTTGTAGACCATGTCAGATGTAACTACCTCAACCCTACTGAGAGACAATCTTGCATTAACTCCAGTCTTTGCCTGTACTGAGTAGTAGCTAACAGGCTAGTAGTAGCCTGATCACTGACTGCCCAGTAGGATGTCCTTAAGCTGCCTAGGGGGGAGAGGTGCTCTTCGAGGCCTTTATCATTTCCTCGCAGTCTCTCTTCTCCATTGAACTCCTCTGGCAGGGTCTCCACGACAAGACAAAGCCTAAATTGTCATCCATTCCTTGCCAGGCAGTAGGAAGTTCCTACATCCCTTCTGGTGACCATCTTGAGATCATTGTCTACTATTTAATTGAATCACCACGTGCCCCTGTGGTATTGGGGAGACAACGGACAGAAGGGCATAATTCCCACATGAAGTGGGCTGGTAACGCCATCATTTTATGAAGTCCTTCCTGCTCTAGGCCCTGTCTGTGATCCACTTCCTTCCTGGTTGCACCTGTTCTTCTCGGCCACAAGGAGTTGCCAAACCTTAAAGGAGTCCCTTCAATCCACTACTTCCTCTGCCTGGCCTCTCGCAAGTTTCGAGCCACGTCCTTTTTCCAAAGTACCTATGTGATTGTGCCATTGATCTCCCCCTGGGAACGTTGCTACCTAAAGGCAGGCTGTGCTCCTTTTCAGCCCCAGAATCCAGAGCAATGGATGAGTGAATCTCCACTGCCTTGGCATCCAGCATTACCCGACCTTCTTCTTCACCAGCCGGTGCCAGCTTCTTCATGCCAAAAAAGACAATTCCCTTCGCCTACTCATCGACTACTGAGGTTGAATGCCATGACAGTCAAGAACCACTACCCACTTCCACTCATGAATTCAGTCTTCTCCAACCTCCAAGGGTACTACTACTTCACACAGCTAGGGGCGGAGATTTGGGGAGCCTGGGAAAACCCCAGTATAAGGCCACAATTAGTGGCTCATCCACAGGGCATGAGGCCGCTTACTTTGTGATTTATGTCAGAGGATAGAGTATGGTGTGGCTGTGCCAATATGGATGCTTCATCTCTCGCTATTTTCTTTCTCAACTATCTCTCTGTCTGTCAACTTCGCAGCACTACACTCAAAAACCTCACAGTTTACTTCAGTGAAATATGGCATTTTCAGCACCTTAGCTTGCAGTTAGTGCCAAATGGAATCCTCCATTGTAGTCCGGACTGAGGGGGAGGGCGCCAACATTGACACTTATATAAAATGAGTGCTTTTGGTGAATTTTCGCTTCTAATTTCTAGGGGCTCTATATTGGAATAATAAAACTGCTCACATTTTTTTTTTAGATAATTTGCAGAATTTTCTGAGCCCTATAGACTCTTGGGGCCCGAGGCTGTTGCATACCTTGCCTAATAGTAAAATCCGCTACTGCACACAGCTAGACCTGCATAATAGGGATGCACCAATACCAGTGTCGGGTATTAGCCTGATAACATGCCCTTGTACTTGTACTCGTACTCATAAAAGTGCCCCAAGAACCGATACCAGTGGTGATCACGGTTCTGCTAATCTGCTAATAGGTGAAGATAACTTTTTCTTTCAGCAGATAAGTACTTCTGCTAACTTTGAAAATCCTTGGCGGACAAATAAGCTTCTGCTAAATTTAGTTGCGTTAACCCTGATTAAGTCTGATAATTTTTTTCCCCTTGCCAGTAAAGAAAATAAAGTTTAACACGTTGTAAACCTTATAATCATACAAGTTTGAACATGTTTGCTCCCATCTACTGTGAGCGCATCTGCTGTTGGCTGACTGCGATTTGTAAGAGTAGGAGTTGAGAGGCATGATGTAACTTTGCAGTTATGTTTACTTCCAGTGGCGTTGCCAGAACTGAAAATTGGGTTGATACAGAAAATCCCACAATAACAATCATTAGTGCTTACTTGCGCTTGGCCATTTTCCTTTATTAATTCGTATTCCAATTACAAGAATTATCCATTGACTTTTACAGACAGCTTCCCTCTCAATGAGATTTAAGAGCGATGTTCTAGTATGCTAATTCAGTTAAAAAAGATAATTTAGGCGACTAATATTACGCCTTATGAAAAGTAAACTGTTCTGGAACTTCCGTGCTTCCCTTCTGGCACATCAGGCAATATAACCTGTGCTTCATGATCACTTAAATTAAATCAAAGACTAGATGAATGATTATCATCTTACCTTAACAAGGAGAACTTGCAACACCTGATGGTGTGAAGCAATGACATAGAGAATAAACTAGATGGTGCACTCTCTATTCTTAGTGCGTTCTGTCATGATTATAAAGGGGCCAGCTTCTGGTCATGGCAAAACCAATGGGAAAAATGCACAGTGAGCAAAGTAAACACCCCTGGTCAGAAATAAATAATAATAAAAAAGTAAGGCTGCTTTCAAATATGAACATACTTTTCAGTGAAAGCTTTCAGGATATTACCAATCTGATCATAATCATGATGATCAAAAAAATCAAATATTTATCCATAAATATCAGGAAAATTAAGGTTTTAGAGAAAAGAAACATATTTCTGCACAGTCTACACAGTTTTTACAGCCAACAGCGCAACAGGAACTAATCGTTTTAGAACATAAATCATACGCATTCGAACATAAATCAAACGTGTTCGCTTGTGCTACACTGGATATGAGTCTGTTTATGTGCTTAGACAGACTCAAAAGCACACACACACACACACACACACACTTGCACATACAGGCATGCTATTTACAATCATTTTTTAAAACAATTTTTGCAGTATGACATTCAGTATATTGCTTTTCTCCAAGTAGTCTGTTTGTTAACCATTTCATTAAACGTATTTAGTTAAATTAGGTGCTGCTCCTGAGATTTAATTTACTACAAATGAGTGAACTTGGTCCAATAGGCCAAAGTAATAATCTAATAGACGTATATTTAAAGAAATGTAAAAATATTACCTCCATTAAATTACAAATGCTCCCCTCACTATTCATCAAGTCAATTATCGATCCTGTGAAGTCTCTTAAGCCCCATGTAAAACCAAAGTTATAGTATTTGACAAATTAAATGTACATGATATGCAGTGGAGTGAAAAAGTATTTGCCCCCTTCCCGATGTCTTCTATTTTTGCTCATTGTATGTAAATGTTCCAGGTCATTCCAATTAATTTTGATATAAAACAAAATGTGAGTAAACACAAAAAAGCTTTCTTATTTAACAATAAATAAAATGTAATTTATTGAAGATAATTAGTCATTTAAAACCTATATCACTCGTGAAATATAATTGCCCCCCTTTACTTTGCAGAATTGTTTTAATTCAGCCACACTGGAGGATTTTCAAGGATAAACTTCCCATTTAATTATATGCCACCGCACCTCAAACAAATTCAAGTCAGGACATTGACTAGATTACTAAAAAATGGTCATTTTGTTTCTTTTGAGCCATTCGGAGGTGGACTTGCTTGCGAGTTTCACATCATTGTCTCGCTGCAAATTCCAATGTGTTTGAGCTTTAGGTTATGAACAGATAGCCAGCCATTGTTCTACATTTTCTTGTAGAAAGCAGATTTCATGGTTGCATCAATTATGTCAATTCGCACAGGTCCTGAAGCAGTAAAGCAGCCCCAGACTATTACATTACCACCACTATGTTTGATTGTATTTATGATGGTCTTATTTTGGAACAGGACCCATGTCCTCCACAAAGTTCCGCTTTTAACTCATCAGTCCACAGAATATTATTCCAAAAGTCTTGGGGTCTTTTTTTTTTGGCAAAAGTGAAACGAGCCTTTTTCCTCTATTTGGACAGTAGTGGTTTTCACCTTGCAACTCTCCCACTGATGCCATTTTTGGCCAGTCTCTTTCTTATTGTGGAATTGTGAACACTGAACTTAACTGTGGAAAGTGAAGTGGGCAGGTCTTTAGCCTTTATCCTACCAAGTGGGACCATCTGGACCCCAACCTATATATTCGTTCGCCATTTCAAAAATATGTGACATACTGCCTTACAGTTTTATGAATTTGTCAGAATTTATGTCTTAATTAAAAAACAGCTTTTTGCATTGTGAAGATATAATAAATTTGTTACTGGGGTCCAACCAGACCCCAGAGTAAAACTTATCTGTCTTTTATTTTATAATAGAATAGCACACTGAAAGTTAACTTCTTTTTGGTTGTTTCAGATTCATAATGGCAAACAATGAAGATTATTTTACAATTACTTTTTTTGTTTTAAATTCTGCAAGTAAAGACAGAAGTTGTAATCCAGAATGTTTTACAGCTACATGAGCTGCAAAAATCATGTATATAATGCCAAAATTTTTTTTGTCGTGCTATAATTTGCTAAGTGTATGCCAGTTATTGCAATATTATTGCAGTGTTATTGCATTTATAATACATCATTGATATTCAGCAGTAGTGGATTTTTTTCTTCAATAAAGTTATGTGTGTTTGCTGCATTGAATTTGTTCTTACTGCATTGATTTCAAGGTATTCCCTCCTGGGGTCCATATGGACCCCGCCTGGTAGTTTTTGTATGTAAAATTGGCTGGTAGGATGAAGGCTAAATGTTAGTCTGGGTTCTTTTGTGTCCTGCTGGATGAGTCGTCGATGCATTCCCTGAGAAAATTTGGTTGGTCGACCTGCCCTGGGAAGGTTCACCACTTTTCCAAGTTTTCTCTATGTGTAAATAATGGCTCTTGCTATGGTTTACTGGAATCCCTGAGCTTTAGAAGTGGCATTTTGCCTTTTTACAGATTGATATTTTACAGATTGACATCGACTTGTGTTTGCACAGGTTATTTTTGTTCCATATTAAAATTACTTTGATGTTCTCAAAACATTTCAGTCTGACAAATCTCCCAAAATAGCAGAAATCAAGAAGGGGACAAATCCTTCTCATCAAATCCTTTTGCGTGATCAATTATCACCTGCAATGGTCAAAAATGAACAATTGTATGCAAGATTATTTATATCCTTCTGTGTTGTGTGTGTGTGTGTGTGAGAGTGTGTGTGTATGCACATGTGTATATGTGTGTTTGTACCTGTGCATGTGTATTTGTGCAGATTTATTGGTGCGGCTCAGCCAATAGCTTTTAAATAATTCTGTATGAGGCAGCAGAGAAAGATGGATGTTGCTCTTATTTTGTTACAATTTTATATCCCTTTTTTCACGAGATTTTATTTTATTTCTGATTTAATAACACCTCAGCCAGCTCCAAACCAGCTTTTGGATTTACTTTCACCTGTTCTACGACTCACTGGATTTAAACCATTTAAGGCTTTAGATCATGCACAACTTGTAAATAGGATGTTCTTTTTTGTACATTTTAATGTTGACATAAGAACCACTCCTAGTAATTGAAAGCATTTGAGTTCCAGAATACTGGTCTGAATTCTGAAAAAAGAAAAAGAAAAAAATATCCAGAAACCTAATCTAAAGGGGGTTAAAGATGCAGATGAGTGGATTAGCTGGAGTCATTACAAAAAAAAAAAAAAAAAAGCATTGCCAAAAAGTGTTGCATGTTTCGCTCCTCTTCCATCTATAAAAATCCAAAGAAAAACAACCCCTTCCTCATCCCACCTTGCCACCACACATGCATACGCACGCATAGTTTGAAGCATCAAAATACTTTGGTTCTTGAAACTATTTAGAAGAAATATAACTAAATACATGCCCCTAAACTGAACTAATGATAAATTATTTAGTCCTTGAGGCACTGCGAGTGTTGAAAATAGCATCCTCATTAAAACAAATATCCTCAGCATTCTGGGCATAAAAAAATTATCTCTCAGGACAGAATTTGTTAAACTTGCAATATAGGAACACTCCTGTATGGCTGTGTGCGAATGTTTGGTGGTGGTCGGAGGGCCCGTAGGCACGTATGGGCAGCCATGCTTCCGTCAGTCAGCCCAAGGGCAGCTGTGGCTACAAAAACATAGTTTACCACCATCAGAGCGTGAATTTGTGAGTGAATGAATAATGTATCCATTTTGAAGCATCTTTGAGTGCCCAGAAAAGCGCTATATAAAACTGATGCATTTAACTTGCAAAATGTAATATAACAAACACAGAATTCAGCATCTAATTAATTGTAGTCAAACCTGAAAGTATACTCATGAGCAAAAATAAAAATAAAAAAACTTAATGATCTACAGGGACTGTGTATGATGTTTACATGCACAGTAAAAAGCAATAAAAGTAAATATTAGATTATTATATTATATGTATTATAATATATTATTATATTATATTTTTTTTGCACAGAGAGGGAGACATGGGATCAAAAGGTCCTGAGTTCAAATCCTTGCCATGGCCTGTGCGATGTGTTCTTCAGCAAAACGCTTCAGTCCCACACTGCCTCACTCCACCAAGGTATATAAATGGGTACTAGCAAATTGTCAGGGAAACCTGGCTAAGAGCTGGGGGAGTACCTGCAATGGGCTACTCCAGGGGGAGTAGCAATACTCCTAGTCACTTCATGCCACAGAAACTGGGGTTAAGCACCGAGCCGATGGGCCACTAGGCTCGGAACAGGCTTAGTCTCTCTTTGTGCACAAAGAAATGGTCTGTTGAGAATAGGCTGTGCATGCAATCCATGTTTTCATAATTTTGTTTCATGATCCTCATTCAGGGAGTGATGGATTGGGCCCGTTTGGCTGGGTGGAATTAAGACACACATTCTATTATAGTGCAAAATATTGTAGATTTTTACACGACTGACGCACTTAGTATTATTACACATAAATACATGACGAACTAAACAAGCAGTTGAAAAGTTTGGCAAGAAAAGCTTATGTCCTCAAAAAAAGAGAATGAGAACTTCAAGATTGTGCAATTAGAAAAAAAATCATTGTGCTTTGGAGGATGACGACATCTTTGACAAGGGTAAGTACATTTTTGTATTATGGTGCGAGCCTTGGTATGAGATGTGCTTTTGAGGGTGTCTCTTTTTAAGAGAAAGTAATTTTACAGACTGATCTCTAACAGGCACACCTCTACCATATGGGGGAGATTTTTTAACTTTTCATGCCAAGTTTTTTGATTGAGTTGAAGCCATCCCATAAAGTTGGAGATAAATTAACTCAAAAAAAAAAAAAATCAATGCTCTCTCACTTTTTAAATAAACCCTCCCACCTCATGACTGGGCTCAGCCATTTCCTACTTCTTGATGCTTAAATGAGGACTTATCCTGAACTGTGTACAAAATGTATTTATTGTATCTTGGCCAGTGGTTCCCAAGCCTCTTCCTAGGGACCATTATTTTATTTTGGTTTTTGTTGCGAATGCCGATGCAATAGCAAGAATTAATTTACTTTTCTTTGAAATTGTCATACCTACCAACTGGCCATGGGTCTCTGCATGTTCAACAGAGAGTATCCTGTGGATTAGGTCATTTATTTCATTTTCAAATTGAACCCATTTAATCCCACTGATCACAAAAAAAAAAAAAAAAACAGTTTTAGTTGTAAGATTCTTAGGGTCTGATTTTCTGCATGCCCTAGGTCTGAAGTCCACGCCTTTTTTGTTAAATTTCCACTCTTCATGTCACGCATACTTTCAGGAACCACATAACGCATGCATTTTTTTTCAATATACACAGAAGAACTACTGCGATTACAGTTCATCAGATGAGGTGGTGAATATCCCTCTGTGTATCACATTTAATAGGAAAAGTTGAGCCAGTGCTACTGAAGAATGCATCAGTGCATTTTCCGCACCACTTACCCTAAAAAGAGTTCTAGTGAAATAAGAGGAGTGTCACAAGTGCTGTTAAAATAGTCACATAATTAGGGCTGTTTACTTTCTGGCTCCACTATGTGAACAGAATGGCTGTTTCTAGCACCACTAGAATAGGTTAATAAAGTATGTTATCATATACCTGTTGGACAGAGATTTTGGTGCATACAATCTTGAACCCTTTTGTGAGCATCAGCTCAAGGGTGGGCATAATTGCATTTTTATACCATCACATATTGCGCTACACTGTAGAACTATAGTATATCATTCAAAGGTTTGAGGACTCAGATCAACTGTGTAAGCCATTTTATGATGCAAATATGGTAGCCAAAATAGTATTTAAACTTGTGTCATAAAAACCCTCAGCCTGCAGTCCCATTGCCATGGTTCTGGATGGCTGTGTGCGTGTTCTGGACTTTTCTTTGTGGCTCTCTTCCCGGGATGATATTGAATTCCTTTTCAATCGGATTCTTTACCCAACTGGCTTATTGAACTGGGGCGGTGCTTCCCCGGACTCTATATAAGTCAGAAGTTCGCCACGCCTCCTTTGGTAGAGTGTCTGTTTCACTAGAGGGACAGACCCAATCTCCCGCTCAAACTTTTATTTCAGTAAAGTTGACTATGGGGAAAAAGAGAATATTGGTCAAGGCCTTTTTAGACTCGGGGGCTGTTGATTGTTTTATGGATGCAGAGTGGGCTAGAAAACATTCCATTCCCATCCGCTCTCTCTCACATTTGCACTCAATAAACGCTTTGGATGGATGACCATTAGGAGATAATACTCAATAATACTCAAGGTCTCTGATTATTTGACTTTGTTTATCCCTTTTGGCGGTCATTCAGAGAAGATTCATTTTTTTCTTAATCAGTTCCCCGGTTTGTCCTGTGGTTTTAGGTCATTTGTGGTTGCTTTAGCATAGGCCAGAGATCTTTTGGGGTATTCAGAATAACCCAATCGTCCAGTGGGGCTCTGACTGTAGGTCTCAATGTAGTGAGATTCTGGCAAGTCACCCCGAATTTCAACCCATGGGGGAGGCGTCGGGTTCTGAACAAGATTGGTGTGTAGGAGCCATGCTGAACCTTGGTTTACCTCCCAACTTTCCAGATGATTATATTGATCTTGCGGAGGATTTTGGCAAACGATGAGCTTCGTCTTTGCCTCCCCATTGTGATTGCCATTGTGAGATCAAACTAATACCTGACAAGGTGACAGCAGATGGGAATTGGCCTGCCCCTCAGAATGTTAAGGTGGTTCAACGATTTTTGTGCTTTGCTAAATTTTATAGAAGGTTTATTCACAATTTTAGAGCTGTGGCTGCCCCCATCATCGCGCTTTCTATGAGGAATTTCTCCTCGTCGTTTGCTTGGTCTCCAGCAGTGGAGGCTGCTTTTCAGGAGTTGAAGAACAATTTATCTCTGAACTTATTGTCGTTTTGCCTGACCCCTTCATCCCATTTGTGGTGGTGGTTGACACTTCGGAGGTCGGGGTGGGTGCCATTTTGTCCCAGCGCCCCCTTTGCGACAATAAATTGCACCAATGTGCCTACTTCTCCCGGTCGTTGTCGCCAATGGAACGTAATTACTGTTTGGCCCCAATTTGTTATTACATTTACAACAGCAAGGGATGACAGACACAATTTTAAAACTGAAACGCATTTACTTAAACAAAGACTTTTAACTAATCTACTATCTACTCTACTGACCAAGATTGAAATATACAAGAAAAAAATATTTACAGTCCATTTGGTTGGGTTGCTTGGTGATGTTCCAGGTGAGGAAAATGCTCCAACACAGGCAAAAACCCACAAAAAGCTTCACAGGTCTTGAAAAGAGTGACAGGTCTGGTCAAATGTATCCTTCTCTTTGTAATTTCTCCTACTACTTTACTGTCTCAATTTTCCTCCTTATGTACTCTTTTGCAGACCCCTCCTACCTTTTAGCCTTTTTTTAAATTCTCTGGGACTTGTCTCAGACATGCCCAAGACATGCCCAAACCTAGCTCCAGTCTGGGCTTAACATAAAAAAAGGGTCAATACTGCCCTCTAGTGGCTTCTTTTCACATGACATTACAATATTGGTGACCGAGAGTTGTAAGCTGTTAAGTTGGCCTTAGAAGAGTAGAGCCATTAGTCGAAGGGGGCTGAGCATCCGTTTGTGGTTTGGACGGATCACAGGAATCTCTAGTCTGTCCAGCAGACTAGGCGACGTAACTCCCGGCAGGCGCAGGTGGGCATTGTTTTTCAATCGCTTTGACTTTACGTTAACTTATCGCCCCAGCAGTAAAAACATCAAGCCTGGCACCTTCTCACGGATTTTTGAACATTCGGGCCGTGATCCCATTTCTGAGCCGGTTATTCTGGCGGCTCGGATTGTGGCTCCCACGCAGTGGGATACTGAGTCTGTTGTGCGGGAGGCCTTGCGGCCTGACCCTGGTTCTGGTGGGGAGCCGTCTGGCTCTTTGTCTGTCCCCATGGCGATGCATAAATAGAAGGCTGCCGCTGATAGGAGGTGCCGTTTTGCATCTGTTTATTGGGTTAGCCAGAGGGTTTGGTTTTCCTCTAAGGACCTTCTGTTGAGAGTGGAGTCACAGAAGTTGGTCCCGTGTTTCATTGGCCCATTTGAGTCCGTGTGTCACATTCTTGATGAGCGGCGTGTTGGTCGAGGTTTCCAGTTTTTTGAATAGGGAGGGATGTGGTCCTAAGGAGCGGTTCTGGGTCCCTCTGGGTATATCTTTGGTCCCTCCCTTATTTCGCAGTTCCATGCACAGGGTTCTTTGGGAACGTCTAGGGCCATCCCTTGGGGTGGGGGGCGGGGGGGTCCTGTCGTGGTTCTGGATGTCTGTGTGCATGTGTTTTGGACATTTCTTTGTGGCTCTCATCCTGAGACGATATCAAATTCCTTTTCGATCGAATTCTTTACCCAGCTGGTTGATTGAACTGGGGCGGCGCTTCCCCTGACTCTATATTAGCCGAAAGTCCGCCACGCCTCCTTTGCTACAGTGTCTGTTTGTAGTTAAGCACGATAGCTGAAGATATCTGTAGTCAGGTTTTATTTGACTTTATATCTTCTCGATATTTTTCGGAGTTTCTATTTCTGTAGGGATATTCCCTTTTCGTCTTTTCCTCTTATCGGTGTTTCGCACTATTTGAGGTGCTTTGTTTTTCTCCGTTCCCGGGATTCTACTTTCTATCTCTCTTGCTTGCTTTGTGTAGTGAGACGTTTGGATGTCCTTTGGAAGCGCGAGTACGTTTCCTGTCATGTGGTCTTAATTCCTCTCTGTGTTTGTCTTTAGTCCATACTGTTTTGTTGTCCTCTTGCCTCTGCACTTGGCCTTCAAATTCTACTGGCCATTACATCCATAGGTTAAATTATGTAGCATTATTCAGATTTTGTCAAAATATGTTGAAATCAATGTTCTTACCTTGGTAGTGGTCCAGAGATAGAAACCTTTTATAGTTTTTAATCCGCCAAACAAGCAAGCTTGGACAACCCTCACTAAATCAACTTTGACATAGAGGTGATATCTGTGTGTCTTTGTGAGTTTCATAACATTGAGCTTTTTTACGCACGATATAGTGCTGTATTTAGTTCAGTAGCTCTTTAGGGACAAAAAATTGCACCCACTGGCTATTATGTGCTGATCTAACAGAGCGGTAAGTGTGTTGCCTATCAGCTCTCATCCAGTATAAGTGGAAAATCTAATTCTTTTAGTTTACACAGACAGCCAGCAGTCTGAAACTTCCATCTCTTCAGCATAGGTTTCCTGCTGCACAGACTGATGACATTTTTGCTCTGTCTGAGTTCCTCCGCTGTGCATGGCATCTCACAATGATGCCATCCCTCGCAGCTTCCTGTGAGACCTTCTGAGGTCTTCTTGAAGACGTGCAATATGTCTGACACAACATATAGCACAAATAAGAACCTTCCAGGTAGAAAAGCGTTCGAAGTGCGGAGATCCAAGATGGCGAACACAACTGGTAGCTGTGAGGAGTGTCACTTGTGTAGCTGGCATCAAATTGAAATGAGGACATACAACCCCATTTCCAAAAAAGTTGGGAAACTGTGTTACATGTAAATAAAACAGAATATAATGATTTGCAATCAATTAAAACCTTATATTTGAATTTAATTGAAAATAGGGCAAAGACAATGTATCAAATGTTGGAACTTATATATTTTATTAGTAAGGTTCCACTGATCTTTGGGACCTGTCTGACCATCCAAATCGACAGCACATGCTGGTGCAATAATATTTGTCAATTTTATAATTTGCAAAAATATAGATATACTTTAATGAGCTACAATGTTGTGCAGGTGTTATTTTCTCTTTTCAACACTGATTTCCTTCACCTACGCACCTGTTGTAGACCGATTTGGAGTGCAGAGGATTTTTGTGATTCCTCAATTTTATAATTTCAAAAAGGCCAATCAATTCATAGATTTTTCATCCAAGTTTCATTCAAATGCCAGATAATATTTCAAATGCATGGAATGAGTTCTTTCTGTATGTCCTAAAAACAATCCAGGTTATGAGAGGTGTGTCGATTTAAAGGATTTATAAGTGGTTTGTTTGAATGATAGAAAGTTGGATTCTCTCCCCAGGGCTTGTTGAGAAATGTTTCACCGAAGTCATCATGTGGAGTAGTACCAGAAAAGAAAAAAAAAATCAATCTGAATCCTCAACACTTGGACAAAGCATAACATGCTTGCATTTCTTCTCAATGGCGCACAAATCTCAAACCATATCAGGACAGTCTTGTACTACCACTGGAGTTTGTACCACTAAGCTGTCAGTGTATCATGTCCCACGACTTAGTTTAGAATTATTTGTCCCTGCATTCCGGCTGTCAGTTTAGGTTTCGTATTGTTGACTGATTCCAGTCATACAATTCTTGGTTGATACATTCCCACTCTTTGAGTGCAATTCTCAAGCCTCTCCTGCACCTGTTTCCCACTCTATTTCTCTGTGTATGGAAGCTCTTATCTTTGTCTCTCTCACTGCCAGTTTTTTAGACTTGCCTTCCAATATTCATTCATACCCTGATTTTCATAATTCCAGTCTCTGCCTTGTATTGCGTCTGTGTTGCCCAAGTCTTTTGCCTTCACCTACCCCAGTCTGAAAACTCCATGGCTCTTTGCCCCTACTCCCTCTCGCCTTGACTCCTTGACTCTCACTCCATGCTTGACTTCTGACTGTGGCGACCACAGCACGATCTTTGCTTGTCCTTCAACTTTGCCTTGTCTGCCCTGAATTGCCCTGTCTGCTAGTGATTTATCTTGGACTGCTGACCTGCCAAATACAGCTCAGTGTTCTCTCACTCCTTGTTCCTCGACTGGCTCTGGCTGTCCGCCCAGCACTGAAACACAGCCAATCAACCTCCCTAGCCCTGTAGCTTATGAGGTTGACACACACCGTGAGACTACATTTGAATGTATATTCCTTACATCACCAGAGAGAGCCCTCTCTGCAAATTACTGGCCCGGGAGCTGTGCCATCACTGTGTGTAATCTCCTTCACTCTTCTTGGTCCATAACCACTCTCAATATTCTGTGGATGGCGACTAAGAAACAAGATGTTGCTCCTCACATAAAAACGACACATACCACAAACAACATAATGTTTGCACAGCACACAACAAAACGTGTTGCAATGGAGGCAAACACAGTCCACAACACATAGAAAACACAAACACCCCAACACAACACACACAGTCCAATAAAACACCAATTAAGACTGCCATGCACCAGCCCTACTCCTCTGTGGGCTTCAGCTCAAAGAAGAAACTGCAAATCTCACAATTAACATCCCACGTAACCAGACAAATTCCTCTACTGCCTCCAGCCCAAGCACTAACGAATAGATTGCAATCTGTTCCCCTATCTTTCCTATTCGTTCGTGCTTGTCAAACGACTTATCCTGACTTTCAAGATGAAGGTGACTGGAAACTACCTCAAGGTACGGTTTGCAGAAACAGTTTTTTTTTATAAACTACCTGTGCATGCAAGTTCTCAGTGCCACGTTTTAAATGTCAGGGCCCTCGGAATTCTTCCGATGAGGTGTGGAGCTACTTTGATGCTGGTTAATGATTAAAAAATAGCTATTTCTTTGCATGGCCATGCTATGCCCGATCACTACCATTGTAAGCCTGTTAGGAGCTTCAGCTAAAAAGCCATGTATTTTGAAATGTTGCGTGCGTAGGGAGGTGGGGTATTCAACAAAGGTTAATACTCGTTATCATGTTTCAATACACCCCAAGTTAATTTCACACAGGAATTCTCCTTAAATGTAATGTTAATTTTCTCAGTAAACCTAATTTGGGCATTAATATCTCTCCATCAAACAAGATTCTGTGACAGGTCACCTTAGTTAGCTAGATAGATATCACTAAAATTAAAACATACGACAGCTATTTGATTGTCAACAAATTATTTAATGTTCGGCTTTTAACGGCTGGATTTATTAACAAATAGCCAAAATTAGCCTGTTTTAAATTTAGCCTGTCATTAGGTCTCCATGATATGCTTTACTTTTTCTTTGCAAATGGCCTTGAATGAATTTTCTGTTCATTATTGTTTAACATCTGTATAAGAATCCATCACTTTCATAGGCCACAAATAAAACCAGTCAAATTTTAAAACATTGATTAGTTTTTTGCTGGCAGGATATGGGACAAAATACTCTATTTCTAGCTGGAGTGGAACAAAATATTACATACATTTGGTGAGCAGGCCAGGCACAGAATAGCTCCTTGCGGAAACAAGAAGGCACAAAAAAATTTTTTGACTGAAAAACTTGTCCCTTGCAGATCAAGACAGTATGAATCACACATCATGCCTAAAAATGAAAAAAAAAATCAAAGAAGATCATTTTGAAATATAAATATTTGTGATGTACTTTAATTGAAGGCAAAACAAGTGCTGCCAGGTCCAACATGCCCCAGCTGGTTTTTCAATGACTTTGACCTTCATCCCTAATCAATAAGATGTTGTTAAAAATGTAAAATATGAAAGGGGATATGCTTCAGAAAGAGTTTTCTTATGATATTGTGTTGGGGTGCCAAAGATTGTTTCAAAAATGTTTTTGGAATTTTTTAAACCCCCCCCTCCCCTCACAATCGTTTACTTTTAATTCAGATTTAGATTTTTGGTAATATTTTGACAAAAAAAAAAAGGGGGGGGGGGGGTTCACAGGAACCTAATTTTTTACTGGGCTGTTTGACTGATATTTTGCAGGGGTGTTAACATTAGTGGAGGGAACTTGTCTGGGATTGGGGTGCCAGTAACTGTCAAAAAATTCTCTAGCAGGCAAGTAGAAGCTAAATGTTTCAATGTAGCTAGTTAGTTATCCCTAGCTAAATGAAATGCAAAAAAACTGCCTTGGCTAATTGCAATTGTATTGATTAAGCAATTTTATCTGAGCGATTATTGTCTAGTGGCAGTATTTGCTGAGACAAATGAAGAGAAAAAAGGCATATTTGGTCTACTATACTCAAAGCTAAGATTGTATATTGATATAGGATGGTGTTGTAAACTGTAACTGGCTGAAGATGAAGCACCCTGGTCTGTTCAGCAGTAAAAAGCAGGTTCAGAATGGTGCAGATTGGGTTAGAGAGACAAAACAGAACTGAATACATTTCAGTGATGGGTAGTCGTAGCACGGTGGAAGTCTGTTTATTTTATAAATAAACTGCATGTGCAGACCAGTGATAAGATTCACCGCATCACAGCTCAATTAATCAATCATGTGCCGAGACCTAACATGCGAATACCACTTATAGCACCTGCTCTGGGCACAGACTGATCAATACAATCCTTCGCACAATACATTATTCTATACCCCTCCATTTTTATTCAAGTAAAGCTGGAGAAAATATGACGAGCCAGCAATGGTGGTATTAGACTACATATTATGTGGAACAATTAGGAATTTCAGGCCTTCAGGAATTACTGCCCAGTGCCACTGTTCAAAATACTAATGGATAGCACTGCAACACATATGATGTTGATGATGATGATAATAATAATAACAATAATAATAATAATAATTATTATTATTATTATTACTAATAGTAGTAGTGTCATAATTATGTTGCATTTATGCATATTATTTGTATAAGATTTCATGGTACGCACATATGATTTAATCTGAGGACTAGATTGAATATAGAACATTCATGAAATTCTTTCTACTGACGAGAAGCACCCCAGCAAATTAATAATTCATTAAAGTACTGAGATGGAGCTTGTTTCGACATTAGTTCCTGTTTAAGATAGGCTAAATATAAAGTAATTGTATTGCTTACAGTAAATCCCAAGTGCAGCAGTACTGACATTTGATACTGAAGGTGATGTCCTTCTCTTGCCAGAGTTAACATATTAGATGCTCTGCAGTGGGAAAATATAAATGAGGGGAAGACATGATATTTGAGGACAAAACATACATAATACCTTATTACATCACACATTTCAGCCATTACACAGCATTAGACTACTGTACTTCCAAACCAGGGGCTGTGACTGAAACTTTGCTGCGGTTACCTTTGGGCAACCTTAATTACTTCAGTAAAATAACCAGCAGTAAATCTAGCTATGTGCCAATATTATTCAAAATATAATTGTCTGCTAAATGACAAAAACATTACATGAACCGTTATGATGAGATTCTTTCACTTTTATCTTCATGAGAATGCAAGATCATTAATGTTTTTCCACTGATAGATATTCTGATGTTTAAAATACTTTCAATTATTCTTCCCTGATTCTTTCCCTAATTACGAGTAAGATCAAACTATACCAACAAAAACGCATCTCTACACACCAAAAAAAAAAAAAAACCCCATACCTCCAGTATTCAGGTGGAAACATAACCCCCCAATATGCATATTTTCACCATAGTGTGAGCACCCTCTAAAACACCCATCATGCCAACATAATGCTCTTTGGCCTTCATTTCCCCTTTTAATGTTCTTGAGGTAATTACACATATAGTACACACTGAAGAAGTTTCCAAACAATAAAGTAGGCTTCTGCATACAGGGTTAGTGGGCGTTTGATCCAGATGAATGGCAAATGGAGGCAAAATGTGGCAAGCCTTTCCACCATGTGTCATTTTAATAGCTGAAAAATGCTCTTACCGAAGTCATGTTTTGACATGCAGTTAAAAGGCAGAAGGGCTGTTAAGTTTTCAGCTCTGTTGTCGACGGTGGCTGGTCCAGGAGCAATTCAGACTGTAAAGTGGAAGCTTTGTGCTCGCTGAGGTCTTGAAATAATTCCTCTTCCATGTTTTCTTTTGTCCTCATTTTCCCTGTCAGTTTTGATGTTTCGCACAAGTGCTGAATGTTTAAAAGCCACAGTTTGTCTGTTCTACTTTTTCACCACTTTCCACTTTTTGAAAATATTTCTTTACTTTCTTTTTGAGCATTTTTGCCATCAATTTCAGTGACAAGCCCCCATCAAAACTCAGCAGTAGGTAATGCTGATGCAATGCAGTCCATAAATTTTTAATAGATAGATAGATATACTTTATTGAACCCCGTGGGGTAATTTGTCACCTGCGTTTGACCCATCCTATAGTTAGGAGCAGTGGGCAGCCACAGAGCAGCGCCCGGGGACCAACTCCAGTTCTATAGCCAGTTCCTTGGTCAGGGGTACTGGTTGGAGTGTTCCTATGATGCATGTTTTTGTGGGTGGGGGAAACAAAAGTACCCAGAGGAAACCCATATGAACACGGGGAGAACATGCAAACTCCACACAGAAAGGCCCCAGGCCAGACCCAAACCCAAACCCACGACCTTCTTGCTGTGAGGCAGTAGTGCTAACCACCGGGCCGAAATTAATACAGACTTGAAGAGAACACTGTATCATCTTTAAACAGAGGTATACATATTCTCATTTCATGTATTACTTTGGAGTGCCTAGCCTTTTAGACACTGAGTCTTAAACAGTCCAGTAATCATTTTTAAATAGCGTATACAAAGGTCTAAAGTGCATCCCCTTTCCATTTTACTGACAGATACAAGATATTCAGATTTTTTTTGTGTGTGTTGATCAGAAGATAATAAGTGAAAAATTGATTAAGAAGTAATGATATCTGAAAATTCTGTGATGCAGTGTTTGCCTTGCATGTGCCATTTGTCCATCTTGCTAATTCACTGGTTTGGTAGGTTGAAAATATCTGGCGCCAGTATTCATACAGACCCTAAAAAGCAGCGATATTAAGTCAATTTCCCCTGCCTACATCTACAAGAAATTGACTATTTATGAAAAGGACAAAACTAGCTTTCTTATTCTGAGGAGCAGTGCTACGTGGAATAAACTCAGTTTATTTGTGGACAGACTGTGTACCTCAGGTTTAATGCCATGGATTTACAAGGTGTTACTATATATTCACGCTTCTGCTTGTACTCTTATGGTAAGTTCTGGAGTATTCCTTCGCAAGTATTCAGGCTGAAACATACCGTTCCAAGTATAAATACAGGCCAGTGTGCCTCCATATGTAGACATCCTTTATGGCAGCCTCACAATTTTGGACCACTTGTCCCAACCTGGGGTGCGTTCCCCAAAAGCGTAGTTGCCAACTAAGTTCGCAACTTACACAGTTGCTCCATTCACAGTCAATGGCTCTAACTATGAAGGCTAGCATCTGTGATTTTGGAAAACGCAACCATAATGATTTGGATTAGTGAGATTAGTCCTTAAATAATTCAGAAGGGAAGATAAATTTTGCAGGGTGCTGACTATATTTGAGGATAAAAAGTAATACAGTAGCCTACAGCAGATGGAAGTGAAGTGTAGGTTGTCCCACCTCACATTCACAGTTCGGGGTGCAGGAAAGTTTATATTTATAAGTCAGACAACATGTCTTTACTGCCTTTTCCATGGTGTTGTTTGCACTATTGATTTGACTGACTGGCTGTCAGTTGGCCTTTTTAAAACAAGCTCTGGGGTGTGTAAGTGCTAAATGTGTCTGGCCAAGATATTTAGTCAGATTACCCTTTATTCCAGCATCTGTATTTAATCACAATTGATTTAAAAACGGAAATTACCTCTGCTACATCCTGTTGACAGTCTCACTTAACTTCTGTTCTCTGCATATGCAAACTGCTTGAAAATATTTGTCATCTGCATAGCACAGATCTCTGAAGGAACTTTCTATTGTCAGGGCTCTGCAATGGGTGAGGTCTGGTCCTAAGAGTATCTGTTTCCAAGGCCATACGTGATGCTGATCTCATCAAATGAACAAAAGGACAGAATGCGCTGGATTGTTTGTCCGCGTACGTGTGTGTGTGTGTGTGTGTGTGTGTGTGTATGTGCGTGTGTGCGTGTGTGTGTGTGTGCGTGCGTGCTTGAGTGTGCCTGTAACAATTCTAGCCTAAAGTATTTCTTGGAATGTGCATCCTATATTTTTGATTTCACTGACTTGGCGTCCTTATTTGCCTCTCTCATTCCTTTGCTAATAAAACAGCTAAGTGGATCATTTTTTGCAGGTGCACAGTCAGAATAAATACTCCTCCCTATTGATTACAGAATCAATCTTAGGTTTTTGCAATAACTGCACCAGTAACAGCTGGCATGACAGTGTTATTAAACATTGAATCTGTGCAACACAAAAGAGACTGTCAAGAAAAAAATTATGTCAATATCCTGGATATAATAACAATGCTAATAATTAAGGTTTCAAAAGCAATGAAGAGGGAGATGAAGGGTTTTGAGAATCCATAAAGTTTTTCAGCCTTTTGTTCATATTTGCTGTATTATACCTTTGTTGATAACTCTCAAGTTTCTTGTAAGTTACTGAATCCACTCTTTTTGAAAGCATATTATTCCCGTATTAAATTGGTATTCAGGTCTTAAAAAACACTTAAAGCATATTGAGCATCCAGAGTGAAATGCAGGACACCTGAAAGGAAATTAAAAACATTAGAATTGGTTCTTTAGGGTTTTCCAGGGATCTTCCCTATGGATTCAAACTGCCAAACAGAGCAATACTCAGCCAAGGATGATGCTGAGTGTCATGATGATGGGATGGGCACATGCAGGGTTACTGCCAGGAGGAAAGGAGGAAATCTGGCAGGTTGTGCCTAAGAGAGGTTTCACCATTTTCAAGTGTTTTTCACCATTTTCTTGTTGTTATGTCATTGAGCCCCTGGGTTTTGTCATTTTTATGATTTTCAGTGGAAGACTTTTTTTTTCTTTTGCAACAGCAACCGTTGATGCATTTTCTTGCACTTTTTTTTATTGCTTTCATGATATTTATTCAATTTCCTGTAACGTCCCAAAAATATCCTAAATTAGTTTGCCTTGTTCCAATCAAGGACCGAAAATTAAGTTCTGCCTAAAATTATGACTATGTGTATTTTCATGGGAATTTTTGGCACAGACATTGTTTACAAGTATAGAATTATGGAATTAATGTCAAAGTACCCAGTACTAGAGAGTTCCTTTAAAGTTCTTCATGCAGCTGAACATTGGTCTGGAATTTAAAATGAAAGACAATTATGAAAAGAAATAAAACTGCAGTTCATAGACCCATTTGAAATCTTCATTGGCTACATTCAATTACCAGGCTGAAATGACTCAAGTCTGTTCTTTTGCCTGAATGTAACTCAGATCTCATGTTTTCAGGGCTGTGTGGACACAGAAATCTGATCTTTAAATGCGATCTCCTGATCAGAATTGAGTCACTTTCTTATGTGGTCCTTGTGTTATGATCCAAACCAGGAATCCAGTGCAGAGGCAGAGCACAGGATAATAGTAGTTTTTACTGATAGTAAAATGATAACAGTGGGACAGAGCCCAAAGAGAATGAGGCATCAGTCTCGCCGGGGTATTTTTGGCTAACTTATGAGTGTGATGTGAATAGAAGTCGCTAGATGGCAGTATTGACCTTTTCTTTTGTTAAGCCCAGAATGGAGTTAGGTTTGGACATGTCCTGGGCATGTCTGAGATGGAAAGTCCCAGAGAATTAAATAAAGGTCTAAAAGGTGGGAGGGGTCTGCCAAAGAGTATATAAAGAGGAAAAAATTGAGAGAGTAAAGTAGTAGGAGAAATTGCAAGGAGAAGGATACATTTGACCAGACCTGTCACTCTTTTCAAGACCTGTGAAGTTTTTTGTTTTGCGGATTTTTGCCTGTGTTGGAGCATTTCCCTGTCAGGACATCACCAAGCAACCCAACCAAAGAGACTGTACATATTTTTTTCCTGTATATAATCAATCTTGGTCAGTAGAGTAGATAATAGATTAGTTAAAAGTCTTTGTTTAATTAAATCTGTTTAAGTTTTGAAATTGTGTCTGTCATCCCTTGCTGTGGTAAATGTCATAACAAATTGGGTCCATAACATTAGCTTTGTATAGGTTTTCTAAAGTTCGCAGAATAATAGCTGTGAAGTTTCAAAAATGCCTAAACAGAATATTGGCCCTCGTGCACGTCACGTAACACCCTTGTAAAACCGCGTACATGCCACGGAAGAATCTCGTATTTTTTAAGAGAAGTCGCTACGTAACGGCCATGCAAGAGGCGCGTAAGAGCCAAATAAAGCACGTAAATACACATAACTGCTAGGTATTAGCTGCGATTTATCTGCATAGTTACACAAACCTCTTGTGACCTCAAACGCCCATGGCCACATCACAGTGTTGTAAACGCCAGGCTAGCAACCCAAGCGACACTATTACGCGGCCAACGGATGACTGACCTCGCTATTGCCTCGTATTGGAATAACTAAGCACATACTAGCCTCGTAGCTGTTACAAACTAGCCTCACTTTTTCACTAGCTTGAAAATTAAAAAAAAAAAATTGAACACTTTGAAATTTCCACCACGCAAAAAAATCGACCCTGTGAACTGCTGCTTAAACTCTAAATAACTCGCCTTACATTATCCTTGTACTCTAGATAACCCTCCATGAACTTTAAAAATCAATTTATGCGGCGAGTTATTCATCAGAAATACCTAGGTGAGATCTGAGCTTAACACAATTCAGATCAGTGGCGGCTGCTTGTTTCTCCATTTTTGGCTTACGTCATAAGATATGCTCATTTATTTATATGTAAATTCTGCCATCTATTCCTTCTCAAGAAAATGGTCCGTGACCCTGTCATACCAATTGGGTGTCTTTTCCAAGGACTTGACCAGCGTCCTCTCAATTGCCAGCAAAGCTACGCTGCTTAAAAGAACTTGGTCCATTGTGTTGCAGGTGTAAGACTTGAATAAATGAACAAACTATAGAAACTATATTAAAGTCGAAGAAGGAAATGTGAGAATTAAGTTAAACTGAAACAAGGTAATACTATAATTGTGTTTTATTTACACTGTGAGATGTCTACAATGAAAATGGGCTATATCGCCAAGCAATGACTGAGAAATGAACTGTATAGAGTGCATCTCAAAGCGTAGGCTGCAACCTTCGAAGGCTGCATTTTTTAGGGGTCGTCACTTACTTCCATCCACTAAACTTATTTAGCTATAGGGATAAGGTTAAATTTATGGTTAGGGTTAGGTTTGGGGCCAGGTCCAATGTTAGGGGTTAGAGTAAAGGTTACGGATCAGGAAACCAGTGACAACTTAGTGACAAACCTAAGCTGTTTGACATCATGAAATTACATCATGTCAATTTGGTGAATGAAATTAAGTGACAACCCCTAAAAATGCAGCCTTCAAAGGATGCAGCCTACGCTTTGAGATGCACCCATAGTCTGCCTGTCGAGTCGACTTCTCTTGCAAACTCCGCAATGAGACTGAACTGGTGCCAGTGTGTAGTTCAAAATCATTGTCAATCAAGAAGGGATTCAGTTTTTAGACAGATCCTCAAACATCATGTAGAAGCCCAGCGTCCAGGCCCGCCTATTGCTCCATTCACTCCAGAGACAGGAGGGACAAAATCGCGGCATTTATCCAATAACCGTCTAGTTTCACTGATGTGAAAAAAAAAAAAAAACCATCACCTAGAAGCCCAGAGACGCTGAGCGTCAACAGGTTTAATGCACTGTGATGAAAGGGGAATGTATGAGAAGAAAATCTCGTCAGTCAACCTGCAATTAGTGGTTGATTCCGAATGAACTTATCTAATGTATTCAAACGCATTTTTAGTCAATGAAATAGGAACACATCAGTACGTATTTGACCATTTCTTTTTTGATATTTTAGTGGAAGCTGAGCTTCCCTTGAAGTCTTAAAGCAGTCGCCACTGGTTCAGATGTTATGGGTGACACTGTGTAGGCATTTCCAATCTCCGGGCAGTGGCTTTGCAGGATGACTTTACGAGAGAGTGCGCACTTCCCCCTAAGCTGAACTGTCCAATGACCGGAGGGAGTAGCTTAGGAGGCATGCAGTTGTAATCCTGATGACCGAAGAAGGATCGTGAGCTTGTTCCTAATAAACTGGGCAGAGGAACATACTGGTACAGGATAAACAGGAATGCATTCTCAATTCTGGAGGCTAAGAGAAAGGCTTGGGAGCTTTTTCCAATCACCTAAATAGAGAAGGAAGTTTCTCTATATGAATATCATTAATGGTTACATTTTACTTTCAAAAGACAAAGCACTTTATTAGTAACTACTGACTAGTTCAAAGCAAACATTTTACAATCCAGCAACTAGCAGTTCAATGGAGGGGGTTCTATACTGCGCAAATACAAGGGTTGGGTAACTATGTAACAAAACACTGCTTTTGAATAAGGGAGCATGCAAGACGCAAACCAATCAAAGGGGACGTTACTTATAATAGATTTGCAGGTATCCAAATGGGAGGCGACATAGAAGGCATTCACAGGAGGGTTTTGACACCTGGATCAGATAAAAATCTGTTACGTGGTCAAGGGACATGATTGAGAATGGTCAGATCTGAATTCATGTAGCTTCTCCCGAGTGCACTGAGTGCTGTTAAAAGTGCAAAAGGTAGCAGTCTGGATTTTCTCCGTCCCAAACTGGATGAGCCATTAGAAAGGTTTGATTTACAGCAGAGCACTGCAGCCTAGGATCTAGAATGAGAGTGAAATTTAAAATAAAAGGATAACTTAAAATAGCTTGAATTCTAAAATGAGGTTGAAAAAAGACTATTTGAAATGTTAGATAACAGATTAACCCGCAGAAAAGAGATCTGAGGTAGGAATAATGCTGAGGTTGGTCTACCATTATTGTTTAAATCTTTCTTCCATGTCTGACAAAGTTGTGTTCAGAACGGTCACTTCTCTTATTTCTGTCACACTCTTGCAGTGGGCTTTACACTTTGTGAGCAGTGCAAAGTCATGCTTTACTTCAGCCTTCTTTGCCACTACAATTGCCTCTTGTAGCACTGCTTCAATGCTGGCCATTATTTTGTCTTCTGTCATTATTTTGGCGATTTTTGTATTGTCATTCATCTTTATGTCTTCTTTTTTTCCACCTTCCAAACAGTGATCATATTGAATTCTGGCATTTTTATAGAGCTGCATGAGGGGTCTTGGTAGAGATTCCTCGAGTGAGCTAGTGGCCAAGGAATCTTGGATTAGCCATATTAAAATTGGGAGTCCACAATTTCAGATTTCCAACCAGCATGTCCTTGTTTACTGAGCATACTCTTTCAACTGCTGCTTGTCTAGAAAAATGTTTTTTTTTTTTTTCAGGATTAGGTCACAGTGCTGTGCAGTGTGCCAACTGGCTTTCAGAGGCAGCTGTGGGAGCTTTTCAAACTTAGATATGGCAATCTTCTCTTCATTGATCATAGTCTCTGGATCAAGGGAATGTACATGTCTTACTGCTGCAGGATTCAATGGCCATTTTTCTAGCAGGTTCTTTGCAGTTGCAGAAAGGAAGGCAACATTCTTTCCAAAACTGTTAGCCCTGCAATGAATTTTCAAGAAGCTTCTCAAACGTTTTGTCCAGATCCTCTTTGCTGGCAAAGCCTGCGTCAACCTCTTTTAGTGCCACATGTTGTGCTTTGTCGTGTACATCAATTTTGAGCAACTGGAGGGGTGTCTCGATATTCTCTCAGATCACTCTCTTTTTGAAGCTTGAAAGCATACGCCTCAGAAAGGACTGCGGCTCTTAAAGAAAAAAAAAAAACGTTTGGTTTGAAGGGCTTCAAGAAATGGTTTAAGCAATAAATATAACTGTAGTTCATTTTCAGTGGTGTTGTAGTCCCTGAAAAAGTGGGTATACAACATTAGGTAGATGGGTAGAGCACAAAGGAGAGTATAGGTGATAGGTGAGTATTCTGTAAATGATGGAAAAAGAAATGGATATACTTCAAATACCTGCATAGCCTCCATTACACCAATGCTTGGCAGCAGAAGGGGGTCACCAACTGCCTCTCTGCTGACAATATGTAATGTTGATACGTTGCTATTTGGGAGTTTTTAGGGGGTATCAATAAATCTTCATTCAGATGGCCATACTGTCTCTCCATGGCTGGCCCTGCCTCTGCCAAGTACCCCACCCTCCTGAGCCCAGTCTCATCCCAACGCATCATACAGTGATGCTACCTGACCAAGTGTCCATACACGATGCAGAAGGAGACTTTTGGAATCCTTATTTGATGCCAACATAAAACGAACCCCACCCCCAAACCCCTAACCCTTAACCAAAACCCTAACCCTAAGTATCAAATAAGGATGCTTAACCCCTCTGCGCAGATTTAGATGCCGGCATCTGTAAATTCCAAAGTTTAATTGCTAAATAATTCTGTAATTAAATTGCTTCACTGGAATAATTTTCCACTGTCTCTGTGACACAAATACTGATTTATAAAGCCTTAAATAGACTCATCTACAATAGGAAAAATTGGCAATATTAGTATTCTGCACAACGGGGTTAAAGCCTCCTTTACTGTCATATTTTGAGGCTTGGTCAGGTAACGTCACTATAAGACAATTCAGGATGAAATTGAAACAGTGAAAAAGCTGCCAAAGGACCTGTAGGCTGTCAACTATCTTCCATCCAGTCTTCTTCTTGTCCAGTTGAATACTCCCACGCACAGCAGGTAAACCACAACTCTCTAGTTGTCTGGTCCTCTTCAAATAATCTAAAAACTTCTACTTTACACTTGGGCCATCTAGAAATCCATAGAAGCTTGTTTGGACCAAGTGGAGATAAAGAATTCTTCATTCTCTCAACAAGCCTCTTAACAGCATAAGGCAGCTCATTTGCTGGGTAACGTTTGTCAGCAATCTAGTTGACTGACTTCATGAATCATAGCTTTGGCTGAGATTTTGCTATCCTACCTAGCTAGTGATTGCTCCAGACTAAACCATTTGAGAGGAGCATTCACTGTGAGACTGTGTAGTGCCCAGTAGGCCTACACTTAAAATCCTTGAGTTTCAAACAACGAAACAGTTCAAAATCAGGGGGTGGTCAGCATTTACGAAATATTCCTTGTTTGCTTGTTTTTTTGGCTCTAATATTAACAAGCTCAGCAGCCCCAAGAGGTTAATATTAACAAACTATTGATCAAGTCTTTTACATTGCCAAAAGTTGTGGCGTCCTATCTGAAACATATTACCGCAAACTCCTCAATCTAACGTGAATGGAAGATGTGTTTTAAGCAGTGAACTGGCAATAGGGGAAGACTGCAGTAAACTGTAGTCCATATAAATGAGGCCACAGCTCCACTCTGCTGAGACCGCCAAGAGAACAGTCCATTAGCTGTGTGAACTCTCAAGAATGGCTTTGCGAGTTTCCTCAGTTCAAACCAACAGGTAAGAGACACTAATTAAGTGGCATATGAAAGTGCTGCTGATGCTTAAAACCAGTGGCGGCTTGTGAACTGGCGATAGGGGAAGCTCAAACCGACCCTTAAAAATAATGATTGGTCGTGACCTGTTTTCAATCATTTATTTAAATTACAATTGCAGAAACTCTGAAAACTCTCAACATTATCAGTTGTGGTCAGTTTTCATTAATAACGCACACCTGTCAAGCCTCACACATTCCGCATGAGTTTTAGTGGCATGTTAACATTCCTCTGCTGTAGTCAGCAATTATTCAATCAACGCATATGTAAGAGATTCTTGCACAGAGTTGAAGTCCTTGTGCTTGGAGGTTTATCAGTTTCACATGCATTATGGTGGATTTATTGCGTTATTAATGAAAAGTATGCATTAACAGTGACATGCAGTCAGAGGTTAGTTTGGTGAGGCAGAAACCTTTCCTTTGCTTGATTCGCAACCAGACGATTAACTAATTTAGAATTAGGCAAAATGATGGGCCATTTTAAGTTTCCGCGGCGTTATTGCTCAGTAGGCTACATCGAACTTGAAATGCCCACATAACTGCAGATTTGCGAGACGTTTTAACTGCAGACGTGCGGTGAGATGAGGCAGTGACCCAAACTTTTATCACAGAATTTTGTGAACCTGTTCCCACATACTATTCCTGATTGACAATGAAAACAATTAAGACCAAGCCTTATGGAAGCCTGATGCTGATAGAGGAGATGATAACTTAATTCACGTAGGCCTATACGCTGCAATTCGAGACTACAAGGATGGAAATCTGAATAATCAATTAGGAAAAAGTCTTGGCTCGGTAATTCTGTTTTTAAACATTTTGTTAATCGGATTATGAAAGAAGACTGAAAATAAACGCCCGCTTTTTGTTTGGGTGTAAAACCGAGTATTTAAAGGAGAATACATTATAGGCTATTGATTAAGCATTGAACTCTGCATAAGTCGAACTATATTAATATTTTGTGATGACATTGCTTCGGCTTCCTGGAAGCTAGTAAGCGCAAATCTGCTTTTGAGCATTTCGGGTTCGATGTACTGAGTAATAACGCCGCGAAAACTTAAACAGGCCCGTCATTCTGTCGAATAGTCTTACTAAACTAGTTAATCGTCTGATTGCTAATCAAGCAAAGGGGAGGTTTTTGCCTCACCAAACCAACCTCCACGTCACTATGCATTAACAATGAAAACTGACCACACCTGATTATGTTGAGAGTTTTTGGAGTTTCTGCAATGGTAATTTAAATGAATAGGCTAATTGAAAACAGGTCACAACCAATCATTATTTTTAAGGGATGGTTTGAGCTTCCCCTATCGCCAGTCCACCAGCCGCCACTGGTTTTAAGCATCAGCAGCACCTTCATATGCCACTTATTCATTAGCGTCTCTTACCTGTTGGCTTGAACTGAAGAAATTCGCAAAGCCATTCTTGAGAGTTCACACAGCTAATGGAGTGGAGAAGTGTGCAAATTGGCACTCTTGACTGTTCTCTTGGCGGGCTCAGCAGAGTGGAGCTGTGGCCTTTGATGTATGGACTACAGTTTACTTCAGTTTTTCTCTATAAGCAACTTTAATTTTACCACAGCCTGTAAGCCGATAGCAGTTCAAGTAGAACTCATCATATTTTCAATAAAAATCACCCTCTGGCCAAGTAGTCTCTTAAAAGAAGTAAAAAGTGAAAGTGTTCATTACATGTACAATTAACATTGAAGTCCATGTATTTCTCAGCTGCAACAATAAAAGTACATTTGATCATTAATAGGCTCGATGCATGGAGACATGACCATCAACAGCATTTCCCCAGGGGTTCACTGAGAATTCCGTTCACATATCTGGAAAAATTGACGCGACACCGAAAAGATGCAAGTCTGTTCCGCCCCACATTTGGTGTGAACAGCTCGACTGACTGATTTGGGAGCCTAAATGAAAAAGATGCCATTTCCCATTCTGCCTTGCATTTAGTAAATCCACATTGAAGAGTCATAATACACAGCCTATCCTGCCGGCAGATGAGTTTAAAACAGAATATGCACCTGGGTTTACGTATGTGATCTTAGTTAAGGGCTAAACTGAAGCTCTAGCAAAAGTTCAGTCAGGGCCTGTTGGATGCTTGGTCCATGGTTTAGTTTCATTCCATCTGCCTTCATTCTTCTCATGCATGTTCACTCTACCACAGGGGTATGAAACTGGTCCGTAAAAGGGTCAAGGGGCAGCAGGTTTTCATTTCAGCCGACCAGAAGCACACCTGATACAGTTAATCAACCGTACAGGCTGAGATCAGTTGATTGAATTAGTTGTATCAGGCGTGCTTCTACTTGGTTGGATTGAAAACCAGGAATGCTTTGGCCCTTTTACAGACCAGTTGGACACCGCTGCTCTACCAGCTGTCATTTTCTGGGGCTATTAATTGAGACATCAGGTGCTCTGTCAGCTGATCACGTCTGTCCAATTGCTGGACTCCACGGAAGGATTTTCAGTATCTGCTGCTGCTCAGGGGAGATGCTCCTCAACTACAAAAATCACCCTGTAGAGTCCAAGCACCAAGGACTTTCTGTTGAGACTTTATTCATCTTATAGCCTCTGTTATCTAGACTATCGGTAATCTGTAATAACTAATTTCCAGGTGTTTCTATGACTGGAAAATAAGTCTTTCAATTTCCAGGTTTTCCAGGATGTGTGGGGACCCTGTGTGATGTTATTTATATTCATGACTTCAAAACTATGAACAAAGCACCGCAGTGATCAGACTGGAATTGCTTTTCAGATAAATTGTCTTGTTACGGTCACACAAACCACATATATTTATTCAGCAAAGAGGGCAAATCTGTGTATGGTGTGATAACAGCTGAGAATTCAGTGCCACTGCAGGCAATGCACTTTGGGATAAAAAGCTTGAATAAACATGCTGCTGGGACTACAGCCACAATTTTCAAACTCAGCAATGTTTCCCAGTGAGAATGTTGTCATGGAAACAGGGTGCCAAACCCGAGAAATATCATTCTATCGTATTTATAAATAATTTTCACAGCTGTAATACAAACTATTCTTTTTTTTTGAGGGATTTGAAAAACAAACTTGATGTAAATTGATGACACTAAAATGCTATTGAGCTTTTTTAGAGTTCCTTCCACTCACCTATTTCTTTTTACGTAGATAAGCCCCAGCACATCACATTCACCCCCCCCCCCCCCCCCCCCCCCAACATACACACAATCCTGACCAGGAATAAGCAGAATAAAGGATTAAACGGGTGAATAAAGAAATGATTGATTTCTAACTTTTGCAGTGCATATATAGATTAAATACACACATACATATTACAGTCTTTAGTAGTCAGAGTTAATAACAAATGTTAATTAAATTCTGGCGTGTATTTTATTTCAGGGTACCACGGGACTTCTAGCTGATATTTTTCCAGCCACCTTTTCCACAGTTCAGACAATGTTCCCCTGACCACTGGAATAGTTATGGATAAGAGATACCAGTCAATTAAGTTGCACATGCAACTGAGAGTGCATGAATTCAATGAATGTTTGACTCATTTACATTGCAAGTACCCCAATTAAATTGTTATTAAAAGCGACTTTGTGGGGAATATAATTTATCACTGTCTGTCTCTTGGTCATTTATGAAATTGATTTTGGAGTATTAAGTGATTAATATTATCACATCAGAGGTACCTTTGAAAAAAGACTCAGGTTTGAGATTAAAAAAAGGATTGCTTATTTCGGCGAGCCTTACATATTTTTTTTCCTGGCACAGCAATCTGCACTCACATTGGCATTGCTAAAATTGTTTTATATTTGCATTTTGGGTTAAATCAATTATCAGCAATTTGGTCTGAGCAGGTTATAAAACTTGATGAGGTCTGGATCTGATGAGATGCAGACTCCAGCAGTGATGCAGTTTTCTTTGAGGCTATAGGTATAAAAATATAATGATAATGATAATAAACTATGTTCCAAAATTGCCCGCATCATCTAAAACATTTTACATATGCTGGCTTTATTAATTTAAAATACAAATTTTAGAATACTCCTGAGTAAACACATTACTTTTTGGAAGATGACACAGCATAATCAATGTTATTGCTTTTGCGCTCACCAAACCATGCATTACAAAATGTCAACTGTTTTACTCACCAATGGCTATCTACAAAGAGGTTACGCACCTGTAATACAGAATTTTTAATTCTTTTTGAAGAGTTTAAAAAAATAAACTAGATGTGAGACGGCCCCAATATGATAGAACAATTTATTTACAATGAGTAAACGATAATTGAACAATCTCTTTGATTATCAGATTTTTGCTCAGCGGTCACTTGAAGGAACAACTGTATTCTTGCACACTAATGAAAATTCAGAATAAGCAAATCATGCAGCAGCAATCTCTTGAAAGCATGCAAACATGCTCAAAAAGCTAATTTGTTGCGCGGACCAAACGCCAGAATGAGTAAGAAATGTGATCAAAGTGATTGCGGTATGATTGTTAGTGTAAGATAGGATGGTTTGAGTATCTCCAGAAGACCTGATCTCCTAGTATTTCATGCACTTAGTATCCACAGTTTTGCAGGAAATGATGCGAAAGGTATCAGAGAGTGGCAGTTCAGTGGGCAAAACACCTTGTTCACGAGAAACATCAGCTGAGCATGGCCAGATTGGTTCAAGCTGACATGAGGGCTACAGAAACAGAATATTAAAACAGTGCCATGCAGAATAGCACAGACCGTCAAACCTTGATGTGGGTAAACTACAGCCACTGAACACTGAGGCTACAGTAGACAAGGGCCCCATCACAACTGGACAACAGAAGATGGGATGCTCAGATTTTGTAATAAACAGCATGAAGCCATTTATCTGTGCTGTGTTAACAGTTTGGGCTGGTTCTAATGGTAAAATGGTGTGGCGTATCTTTTCTTGGCACATATTAGTTCCCTCAATACTTGTTAAACACCATTTAAGTTCCCGAAGCCCAAAGTCCCCCTGGCGATAACGCTGGCGTTACGGGATGTGCCGTGAGCCTCTGGCCCTTAAACACATTTTAAATACATTTACAATGTATTACAATTACAATTTAAAACAAATACAATTTATTTACTGAATAATCAAGACCAATATATACAGCGCCCTCCATAATCATTGGCACCCCTGGTTAAGATGTGTTAAAAGCTTTAAAATAAATTCAATTTTTATTGCAGAAGCATACTCTCACACTGAAAATTGTAGAAAAATGTAACCTTCTACTCAAGTGAATTTTAAGGGGGAAAAAAAATCCCTGACTAAGAAATAATTATTTTTCAAAAAATCAGCTGTTCAAAAATTACTGGCACCCCTAACAATTCCTAGGAAATAAATGTAATTGAAGTATTTCTGTCATTTCTACAGTGGTTTACAAAGTTGATCAGAGTATCTAGGAACATTTAATTAGTAATTCATCACTTCCTGTAACCCTGGGGTATAAATATGACATGACACAGAGGCCATTTCTCTTATCCACTCTTCAACATGGGAAAGACAAAGGAACACACCATTCAAGTAAGGCAGATGTGTGTCGACCTTCACGAGTCAGGCAATGGCTACAAGAAAATAGCCACTCGCCTGCACCTGCCCATATCTACTGTCAGAGGAATCATTAAGATGTTTAAAACAACTGGAACAGTGGTAAACAAGCCTGGACAAGGACACAAGGTCTTTTTTTCCGCCACGCACAGTGAGGAGGATGGTAAGAGAAATAAAAAGTTCTACAAAGCTCACTGTTAAAGAATTGCTACAAATGGTAGCATTTTAGGGTCACTAAGTCTTCAAAACAACCATCAGGCACTATCTACATGCCAACAAGCTGTTTGGGAGGCATGCATGGAAAAAACCTTTTCTCACTCACAATCATGAATGCAAACATCTGGAGTTCACTAAGTGGTATTTGGACTTCAACTGGGACCGTGTGCTTTGGTCAGATGAGACCCAGATAGAGCTTTTTGGCAACAAACACTCTAAGTGGGTCTGATGGATCGCAAAAGATGAGTATGCAGAAAAGCACCTCATGCCCACTGTGAAGTATGGGGGAGGATCGGTGACGCTATGGGCCTTTTTCTCTTCCAGAGGCCTTGGGAACCTTGTTAGGGTGCATGGCATCATAAACGCTTTGAAATACCAGGACATTTTAAATCAAAATCTGGTGGCCTCTGCCCGAAAGCTGAAGATGGGTCGTCACTGGGTCTTTCAGCAAGATAATGACCCTAAACATGTGGCCAAATCTACAAAGAAATGGTTCACCAGACAAAGAATCAAGCTCCTCCCATGGCCATCTCAGTCCCCAGACCTCAACCCCATTGAAAACCTGTGAAGTGAGCTGAAGAGGAGAGTGCAGAGGACCCAGGACGCTGGATGATTTAGAGACATTGTGCAAAGAGGAATGGTCGAAAATCCCTATTTCTATATTCTCTCATCTTGTGAAACATTATAGGAGAAGATTAGATGCTGTTTTGTTGGCAAAAGAGGATTGAACACAGTATTAACATCAGGGGTGCTAATAATTGTGGCACACATGATTTGATGTAAAATTCTTATTTATAATTAAGAATTATTTCTTAATGTCGGATTTTGTTTCCACTGAATAAATGCACTTGAATTAAAGGTAGGTTTTTCCTCTTTTTTTCATTGTGGTCCTATATTATTTAGAAATAAACTGAATTTATTAGAAGCCAAAGAACACATCTTAACCAGGGGTGCCAATAATTATGGAGGGCGCAGTAAGCCTGTAATTATTAAGACAGTATTAAGAAATGACAGATCACTGAAGGGATATACTGACAACATACTTAATAATGATATTGTATGGATGGAGGAAAAAAAACTAATAATACAAAAAAAAAATCGACCCAGTGTTTTCCCTGAATTGCATCTCCTGTTCGAGGATTTTGTTTTTTTTCTTCAGCAGTGCAACCTAATTTGTTTTAAGATTGCATTTAATCAAAATGTTTGTGGCATTCAAAAGAACAGACTGCCTTTGTGGGGAAGCGTAGTTGCACTCAGGTTGCCATGGCAAGAGAAAATAACTCATTTATTAAATTGCCAGCACTCTTACGTTGAAGTGTTGGTACTTGAATAATTTAGTAAATTGTTTATTAGTGCATCGTGAAAGTTTGACAGATGGCAGGCATCTAAAATGTGTGCCAAGCATCAAATTTTCCAGGGCGCAAAGTCATGCATAAGGTCTGCATTGTGTAGCTTCTGGGAAAGTTGTAGGAAGGCTACAATATGAGATTATATGAGCTGCAATCATTTAATTAATTAATTAGAAATCTAAATCTTGTCTAAATACCATCTTCTGCAGCATTCACTTCATCACATTCTACTTCCGGATGAAATTTCAACGAATTTCAATTAATTGCCGTCCTTGTAATCCCATATTGTAGCCCACCTCTTCAATGCAAAGATGTATGTCTCAATTGTTAATGGCACCGCAATTATTGAAAGCTTATTTGCTCAGTAAATTAATTCAATTGATTATCCAATTCTTACTCGGAAACAGGTTGAAAATTTACCTGCATTATGGTAATATCACAAGTTGCAGACAGAGATTTATTTTCCATACGGAAACTTACCATGCAGACCTGAGTTGGCAAAACTGCATTTTTAGAAAGTTTTCTTGGGCGTAACGAACCAACCAATGGTGAGCTGTAGGAATTCAGAGGCTTTGTATGACGTTGAAGTTATATGTTACCATTAATTTAGATAGAAAATGTTTGATAATTTTTGCAATGAACTATAATGCCAGCTCAGGGGAAATGGATATGGATGATCCTCGCAACTGAAAAAAACACTTAGTTGGTAGTTAGAAGCCCTAAATTGGGTGCGGGTTTGGAGATGTATTGTGGTTTAAGGCGAGGTGAGATCAGTAGGAAAATACCTCCGATGGCAAGAGCTGAGCATAAGAGGTTAAATGCCACAACCAACCACTCTTGTTAACTATGTGCTTCCCTTTCTGGTCACAGCGTACCAATTTTCTAATAGCTTCTCTCGGCAGGATAATGCGCCATGTCACAGAACAAATGTCCTCTCAAGCTGGTTCCTGAAACATGACAATGACTTCAGTGCTCTTCAATGTTCCCCACTGACACCAGATCTGAATCCAATATGACTACTGAAGGGATGTGGTGCAAATGGATTTTGGCACCATGAGTATGCAGCCAGCAAATCTGCTGTAGCTTTGTGGTGGTAAGAGATTTCAACAAGACCAGAATTTCAAAGGACTGCTTATCTTGTTGATAAGGGGGAAAAGGAGGATCCTACCTAGTATTAGCATGGTGCTTCCTATAAAGTGGCCTTTGAGTGGACACACTTTCCTATGATGTGGTCTGGAAGACTTTGGACATAGATTCAGAGTGAGCAATGACCAGTGAAAGATATGACTCATCATCACTATAACTATGCATTCAAATGTGTTGCATGGCAGGTCATGTGATCCTGTGGCAGAACCAGGGTTCTGAACGGGTTTGCGGAATGAAAACGAAAACCAGAAACTTTTGCTGTTTTGCTAGGAACAAAAACGAAACCAGAAACTTTAGAATTTTTAATATTGCTGAGCAGAATTGTTTGTAAAAAAATAATACCGGTTAATGCCGTTACTTTTTTCGTTCTTGAAATATTTCGTGTTTGAGCTACAATGACCAACAGACGTTCACTTCCTGTGTGTCGTTCCCTGGCATGCTAGAGAGAATTCAGTCTAATTCAGCCTAATGCTATGCCTAGCCTGTCAACTTTCTTCACTTAAATACAATAGTTCTCGACCATTAGCACAATCCAGGGGTACAAAAGCATAACACAGCAGCGGTCAGTCGGCAGTCACAAAGGCCCACTGAAACCTCACCTTTCAATTCTTAATAACATAAACCTCTTGCAGTTTACTTTACCCGATTAGCAACAGCTGCTCAGACTAATTGATCAAAGTCAAAGGGAGACATCAAATTTGTTCTCGATTGCACTGTTATACATTGCCTCACAAAGTTATGAGGCGTTTTCATCCACACATAAATGATACGTCCTTAGAAATTCTGCTGACATGTAGCTCTTGAAACGCCAAACATTTGCATTAATTATTTTGCGAGGCTAATTAAGCAAAAAGCCAGGAGAATCCCTTTTATTGTCTGAATGTAGTCACAGTTAAAGAGTGTTGTTTGGCACGATGTACAGCAGAGTGGAAATTGTGAGAATCGCGAAAACGGTTGCTGAACGTCATGGGAAGTTTTTTTTTTTTTTTTGCATTAATATTGCCAATTTGCCATCCTTACAATGCTAAATCGATTATATAAAGGAAACCAAAACCATTGTGTTTGCCAGTTTTTCAGTGATTTTACTTTGCTTAAACAAGGAATAAGACTGGATTTGTTTCCCGTGGCTTCTGCGTCTCTTGAGCTTGTGTCATGGCTGTGTTTGGGCTCAGTCACCCTAATTCAATATTTGACTGCGCGACCAGAAAATTTACCGAATGACTAGAAGGGCATGTGAAATCCACTGATTGAGTCCTGACAAGGTCTGGCTATTTGTTAAATTATCTTAATGGCAGCAGTAGCCTGTCCTGCTTCTGTCATTTGCATACATTGAGCAATGTGTGAAGCAAAATGGGATCTGTTCTGTTGTTTGGAAATAAATGACGTAGCAGAATTTATTCTTGTCTTAATTCATCTATAATAATGCAAGAAATGAGGCCATACAATTACTTAGTGATGCAGCATGTATAAAGCATAGGCCAAATGAATTGTAGTGTTTATTGTGGGATAAAGGAAATAATGGCCCATTTGAAAATGCTAATGTTAAACTTACCAATTTAAAGTCCTATGGCTGACATGGAACAATATTAACCGGTTCGGGAACAAAATTTTTTGGTTCTAACTGGATTGAGAATGTAAATTTTGGGGTGGAACCCAAAACCAGAAACCTTTAAAAACTGTTTGTGTTCAGACAGAACCAATTGGGGAAAAAAATTCCGGTTCAAAGCCCTGGGCAGAACCAACAGGAGAGACAAGGCCCACCTCTTAAGAATTTGGTCTGAAATACTTATTTTCTCTTAAGTATCCATTAATTTCTGCTGGTATTTGCTTCCCAATTTGAAAGAGTAGCAAATGTAGGCTACTTATTTATATGCGAACATTCAAGGCGTCCCATTGCTGATATTGCGCCATATTGTTACAGAAACTGGGCATTAACCATTAAACAGGTAACTAACCTGGCGTGCTTCGGTGAATATGCAGCTTTATGGAAGGAAGAATGTTAAGCACCAGTGATGCAATATAATGCAATTACTTGAGGGACTTTTCTGCTCCTTTGTAAGTTTCACCTCACAAAATAATGATGGGGAAATTCAGGTTCAAGTACAAAAGCGCGCGCTCTCTCTCTCTCTCTCTCTCTCTCTCTCCTCTCTCTCTCTCTCACTCACTCACACATACACAAACACACACACACATGTATACTTACAGATGCTTGAAAGAAAATGTCTCGCACATAACACTTTCTGAAACTGGATTCATATAGACTTAACTTCAGCATTAAAAAACATACCAAACATTTCTTTAAACCAGTCATTAGTCTTAACCTATTTTCAGTCATTTCCCATGATGAACAGTGTATTAGCTTTAAAAAATAATAATAATAACTTGATCGGGTGCAGCCATCTGTCCTTATTTCAGTGAGAAGAGAAATAAAATTTTATTTGGACTAGAATATATGTACATTTCCATCAGTGTAGCTCAACCACTTGACCACGTTAGCAACATATGGCTAATCTTCCTTTTCTTTGTTATAATTTATGCAACCATTAAGTGCAGGTTTGATAGCCTGCATTACAGAGTGCCAAAAGCTAAATAGAATTGTCTAGAATTGATTTTACTATTGAATCATCCTACCATAAGCTGTATGTTTACTTGCCAATTGATGAATCAAATAATTTGAAAAATAATTGTGAGTTTAAGGAGATGTTCCGTGCCAATATTCAACCCAGCAGCTGCCACAAAACTTAAAAGAACTTTTAATAATACAGAGTATTACACTTACAAACACTTCACTGTCGCAATGCTTTGTCTTTCACTCCTGCTCAGGTTTATTTTTTAGAGATGTAACGGTATGGGTACTTTTACTTTAATAAAATTTTGCAATGCTTATTTCTGCATCGCTCAAATCAGCACCCACTATCCATTCTTGATAGTCCAGTTACAATAACCCCTACAAGACAGAAATAAATGTGTCTTGATTGAATAGATTACAAATAGTAGGAATTTGTCAATCAAACTTCATTGTACTCATTTAACCTCACACTTCAGGGAATTAAAACCTCAAGCATAGCATGAGGTCTTTTAAAAACTTTCAACATTAGAAAAAATATTTCACTGTCAGAGACAGCTCGATGACAGTCCAGACGTTCTTATTTTTTCAAGGCTAAAGTAGCCCAATTTTACGGAAGAAAGGAGTTATACAACCCCTTTGCTGTCAAAAGAATTTCCAAAGAACAATACAGTTGGACATTATCACAGAGGGGGACAAGCACTTCCTTAGACTCTGTGCAAGTTACTGAAAATGATCCTCATCTCCAGGGCAAAGTGAGAGCTCAAATGGCTCTAGAGACCTAGAAAAAAAATCAATACCACACGATTTGTGATTTGTCATGCTTTTAAAATAAATCTGTTCTTGTGGCTTCTGTGCTTGTCCTGTTCATCTTTTCAAATGAAACAAAGACCATAAATTTGTTTCTTTTTCCTTGAAAAACACAATAAAATCCAATCTGAACTCATCCATATTTTTTGCGCAGTCATAACTGGTGTCTTTCAACCATGGATGTTGTTGTATCGCAAATATTCTGCTCTGTTCACAATGTTTCATTAAAGTGGGCTGTGATTTTCCCATGAGGGAAAATTCCACCACAAAATGTGAAGACAAATTGAACTTTTCTCAGGATACGACATCATTAAAGGAGAACTCCGGTGAGAAATTGACTTGGGGTGTATTGAAACATGATAACGACCTAACCTTTGCCGAATACCCCACCTCTGCACCCACGCAACATTTCAAAATATATAGCTTTTTAGCCAAAGGTCCCAACAGGCTTACAATGGTAGTGAATTGGGTGTAGTGTTGCCATGCAAAGGAATCACTATTTTTTTCATCATTAACAAGGCTCTAAGTAGCTCCACACTTCATTGGTTGAATTCTGAGGGCCCTGACATTTAAAACGAGGCACTGAGAACTTTAAAAATGCACAGGTAGTTTATTTTAAAACTACTATTTATGCAAAGAGTACCTTGACCTATTTTCCAGTTGCCTCCATCTTGAAAGTTATGACAAGCACGAACGACTAGGAAGGATAGGGGAACAGATTGCAATCTATTCGTTCGTGCTCATCAATTGACTTTTTGTGAGTTTGAAGATGGAGGCGACTGGAAACTAGCTCAAGGTACTGTTTGCATAAATAGTCTTTTTTAATAAACTACCTGTGCATTTTCAAAGTTCTCAGTGCCTCGTTTTAAATGTCAGGGCCATCGGAATTCTACCGATGAAGTGTGGAGCTACTTTGAGCCTAGTTAATGATGAAAAAATAGCGATTTCTTTGCACAGCAAGGCTATGCCTGATTCAATACTATTGTAAGCCTGCTGGGAGCTTGGGCTAAAAAGCTATACATTTCGAAATGTTGCGTGCGTACGGAGGTTGAGTATTTGACAAAGGTTAGTACTCGTTATTATGTTTCAAAACACCCCAAGTCAATTTCACACCGGAATTCACCTTTAAGAGCAAACTTTTTAAGACTCAGCCATCCCCTCCTTCCTGCCCCGCTCTCCTCCTTTCAATCCCCTCTCCCCTCTCCAACAGTTGATAGGGGGTTGTAATTATTTGTGTAATGTGTTGTACCTCTGTCGCAGGCCAGCAGCATGCCTCAGCAATTGCTATCCTTTTCCACTAAGGGACTGGCTGGGTCCAGTGAGCCACTGGCTCAAGACACATGTATTGGACAGAAGTTACAGGCCTACTCTACTTGTGGACTGACTCAGAACACTCAGCCACTACTTCTGGACCATAGACTGTATTAAAAGGTGGACAAAGCAACGGTGACGTCACCCATTAGTTTCAGCATACCATTTAGGAAGCATCGATTTTGGAAATTTGAACAGCTCCATTTTGTCATTTTGAAACTGGATGTGATTCCTATTGGACGAAAGCGTGAATTGAAGATACAGGGAGGAGCGAGAGCTGGATCTATGGGTGGATCTGACCACATCTGACATAGCATGCCTCTAAAGAATATTCTGGCTTAATCCTTTATTCTAGTCCATTTGGGGCCATAATTTACAAAAATGAACATCATGACATATTATCGGAGACTTGAAACTTGCGATAGATACCATAAAATAATGTGCAAAATCATTATTGAAATAATAAACCTGGTGGGAAAGTAGGGTCATTTTCTCATTGACTTCTATAGCATTGAACTTCTTTCTGCAACCACAGACATTGCCATCTGCTGGCCATTAAATAGAATGTAAATCGAGCGTCAGTGTTAGTTCAGACAGGCACAGAAGTCAGACTTGGCTCCACCCCTTGTCCAATGGCATTGGACTTCAGCGTCATCTACCTAATTTGCGTGTCTTTTTAAATCAGGCAGCGCTCTCCATTTCAACTAACCAAGCTCTACCTTTCTCGCCAAGACCCATTACAGATCTGCGCAAACATCCCCTCTACCTCCCCAGCCTCCTCCTTTCCAACGGCATAGTCTTTGGCAGGACTTGTTGTGTCATGCTCTTGTCTTTTTATGGTATTGGCATTGTTTTGTATGGTCTCGGCATTGTTTTTTAAACTGTATTGTCATTTCATTTTTAACAAGTAGATCTGAGGGATCTACAAAACCCAAAACCAGTGAAGTTGGCACGTTATGTAAATCGTATATAAAAACAGAATACAATGATTTGCAAATGCTTTTCAACTTATATTCAATTGAATACAGTGCAAAGACAAGATGTTTAATGTTCAAACTGAGAAACGTTTTTTTTTTTGCAAATAATCATTAACTTAGAATTTAAAGGCAGCAACACGTTGCAAAAAAGTTGGCACAGGGGCCTTTTTACCACTGTGTTACATCGCCTTTCCTTTTAACGACACTCAGTAAACGTTTGGGAACTGAGGAGACCAATTTTTGAAGCTTTTCAGGTGGAACTCCTTCCCATTCTTGCTTGATGTACAACTTAAGTTGTTCAACAGTCCGGGGTCTCTGTTGTGGTATTTTACACTTCATAATGCACCACACATTTTCAATGGGAGACAGGTCTGAACTACAGGCAGGCCAGTCTAGTACCCGCACTCTTTTACTACGGAGCCATGCTGTTCTAACACATGCAGAATATGGCTTGGCATTGTCTTGCTGAAATAAGCTGGGGCGTCCTTGAAAAAGACTTTGCTTGGATGGCAACATATGTTGCTCCAAAACCTGTATGTACCTTTCAGCATTAATGGTGCCTTCACATATGTGTAAGTTGCCCATGCCTTGGGCACTAATATACCCCCATACCATCACAGATGCTGGCTTTTGAACTTTGCGCCTATAACAGTCCGGATGGTTCTTTTCCTCTATGGCCCGGAGGACACAACGTCCACAGTTTCCAAAAACAATTTGAAATGTGGACTCGTCAGACCACAGAACACTTTTCCACTTTGCATCAGTCCATCTTAGATGAGCTTGTGCCCAGCAAAGCCGGCGGCGTTTCTCGGTGCTGTTGATAAATGGCTTTCGCTTTGCATTGTAGAGTTTTAACTTGCACTTGCAGATGTAGCGACGAACTGTAGTTACTGACAGTGGTTTTCTGAAGTGTTCCTGAGCCCATGTGGTGATGTCCTTTACACACTGATGGCGGTTTTTGATGCAGTACCGCCAGAGGGATCGAAGGTCACGGGCATTCAATGTTGGTTTTCAGCCTTGTCGCTTACGTGCAGTGATTTCTCCAGATTCTCTGAACCTTTTGACAATATTACGGACCATAGATGATGATAATATCTACATTTCTTGCAATAGCTCGTTGAGGAATGTTGTTTTTAAACTGTTCGACAATCAGCTCACACATTTGTTCACTAAGTGGAGACCCTCGCCCCATCCTTGTTTGTGAATGACTGAGCATTTCAGGGAAGCTGCTTTTATACCCAACCATGGCACCCACCTGTTCCCAATTAGCCCGTTCACCTGTGGGATATTCCAAATAAGTGTTTGATGAGCATTCCTCAACTCTCTCAGTCTTTTTTGCCACTTGTGCCAGCTTTTTTGAAACATGTTGCAGGCATCAAATTGCAAATGAGCTAATATTTGCAAAAAATTACAAAGTTTACCTGTTCAAACATTATGTAACTTGTCTTTGCAGTGTATTCAATTGAATATTGGTTGAAAAGGATTTGCAAATCATTGTATTCTGTTTTTATTTACGATTTACACAACGTGCCAACTTCACTGGTTTTGGGTTTTGTAATAGCTGCGACCTGGCCTAGCATCCGTCACGTGGCCTAGTGTCCATGACTGGTGGTTTCTTGTACAAATGTGACCTCGAAATCGGCAAATGACCTTGAAGATCAATAGGGAGCCCTTCCTCTGTACCAAGAAGCTTGTTGTAAGATTTAATAGCCATCCATCGAGTTAAACTCGAGTTACGGTGCGAAAACTGTGAAATCGGGGCAAAATCGACACTTTTTTGACCGTTGTGACCTTGGGATTCGACAGATGACCTTGAAAATCGATTGGGAACCCCTCCTCTATACCAAGAAGCTTGTTCTAAGATTTCATAGCCATCCATGGAGTTAAACTTGAGTTACGGTGCGAAAACCGTCAAATCGGGCAAAATTGACACTTTTTTTTAACCTGTGTGACCTTGGGATTTGACGGATGACCTTGAAAAACAATAGGGAAGACATCCTCTATGCCTAGAACTAGTTACAGCGCGAAAACCCGCAAACAAGGTCGTGACCTCTGTGAACTTGACCTTTGACCTCGACCTTGTGCATGGACATCACTTTGGCGAAGGTCAGTAACTCCTGAAAATTTCATGATGATACGACGACAGGAACATGGTGAAAAAGGTGTCACAGACGGACAGACGGACAGACAGAAGCGTTCATTGAGCTGCTTGGTCGCAGCTAAAAATGGTGAACCAGGCTCTGCCGGGGGAGTTGCGATCTCCCGGAATGTCTGTGCCATGCTTGCTCAGATTGTTCCAGAGTATCACTTGAGTAGAGTCACTGTCAAATTCAAATGTATGTCATTCCAAGTAAATGGTTAAATCTGACTTGAGTGTCCTGTCTGAATTTAGAGATTTCTGCATTGGCCTCACTTTTCAGACCCAGGTGCTGTGTCCATCTTTTTGTACAGTCTATGGTCTTGGGTCACTGAAATTGCACAGATAATGACTGCCCTACATTACAAGACTTTCTTTACCCCATGAAAACTAAAAAGTCCTTCAAACCTATAATAATGCGGTAGTTTATATAATTATCAACATAGATCTGAAGTTTTATGTACATTGGATGAATCCCAGAGTACTAAATCCCAATCTCGGATGGTGGAACTGGTGGGCGGCTATTTTGCATCGCAATTTTCTGGATTTTGGCTTGCTAACTGCTCAAAATATCACTTTGTATATTTGATGACCAAGTCCAGCAGGGGATTAATTCTGATATTTTTGGTGGATTTTGATGTCTTGCTTGCTATGTAAAATAGCCTATGTCACTGGTTCTCAAACTTAGTCCTGGCACCTCACTGTGTATGCTGGTTTGGGTTCCAACCACAACCCCACAATCTTAGGATTTTAACAAGCTGTTGATTTTTCTTAACTGCTCTAAAGATGGAATGCAGCTGATTATTTATCCTCTTAAGCCACATTTGACAAAGCTATTGTAAGCCCACGCCTCCAGCCTTCAAACTCACCGATCTTTTAAGACTTGGACCGCATTCTCATCCCTGCAATCATCACATGCAGCTGTAATCCATTTCCACTATGTGGTAGTGTTGTACTATTTAACGCTGAGCTTCGCACTTAGTTTTTGCGACGTCTCATAAGCCACATGCCTGTGTTTATCCGCTAGTCTTGTATAGACTTATCTCCCACATTTTCCTGTGTATAATTCTAACTCTTGAACTTAGTGCTGTTTAAGTCAGCACTTATTATCAGCAACATCGCTTCCTTTTTCTTTTCTATCTTAGTAATGCTTTGTTACTGTAATAAACACTCCTGTACTGTAGTGTTTGTATTACTGATAGTATTATTACCTTCGCCAGCGTCTTCGCTGACGAAGGTAATGTTTTGATCCCTGTGTATTTATTTGTTTGTGTGTCTGTCTGTATGTGTATCGAATAACTCAAAAAGTACCAAACGGAATTTCATAAAATTTGGTGGGTTGATTTGGCATGACCTGAGGATCAATTGATTAGATTTTGGGAGTGATCGGGTCAAAGGTCAAGGTCAAGGCCACGAAAAGGTCAAAACCGACTTTCGGCCATATCTCGGTCAATTTTTATCCGATCGGCATGAAACCAACGCCAAAATGTGCAGAATTATATACCCGATCCTGTGATGTGAAACACGGTACAATGGGGTCAATACCCTTCTTAGCGGTTGGGGGTCAAAGGTCAGGGGGGTCATTACCTTTAGAACTTAAAGGCGTATTGATGTAAAAAAAAATATATCGTACTCTTGTCATTCATCGATCATTTAAATAAATAAAAATTGGTCCTCAGAGTTATGTGGCGAGGGATTCAGTGGCGTCGGCGAAGGTATGCGCTCTACCGAGTGCCCGTTCTAGTTTGTTTGTGTGTCTGTCTGTATGTGTATCGAATAACTCAAAAAGTACCAAACGGAATTTCATAAAATTTGGTGGGTTGATTTGGCATGACCTGAGGATCAATTGATTAGATTTTGGGAGTGATTGGGTCAAAGGTCAAGGTCAAGGCCACGAAAAGGTCAAAACCGACTTTCGGCCATATCTCGGTCAATTTTTATCCGATCGGCATGAAACCAACGCCAGTGGCGAGGGATTCAGTGGCGTCGGCGAAGGTATGCGCTCTACCGAGTGCCCGTTCTAGTTCCTTGTTTGTTTTTGTATTGAATATACAATATATGCCTTCTCACTTTGCCACAGGCATATTAAATACAACCATGTCCATCCTTGCACCTGAGTCCAGTTCTCAACTTCCTGTCCCCCATGCATATCACCAGTGTGTGAAGCACAACCCTTACAGCTATACATGCCTTGAAGAATAGAATTTTCAGGTCCACACTGAGAGATATTAGAAACTAGTATAAATAAATGCTGAGGGAAACAATTAAACAAAACATTTATTCAATGTAAACCATCAATAGGTTCCTCATTGGTGAAAGTCTTGGGACACGGTTGCAAAAACTATTTGGCAAACAAAAGAGTCACACCAGTTTTGCTCCATTTTACTAAGTTCAGGCAAATTATTTTGAGGGAACACAAAACACCTATGTTCAGCAAACTAATTTGGAGCTTACTGGTTTTCAGACTCAAATTTGATCTGTTTAAAAATATACTCAGCCAAAATTTAAACTTCACACTCGTTTGGAGGTTGATAAGTTGAACATACAAGAAATGGGGTTTTAAATAATGATTTTATTTAATTCTGTACTCATTAAAGATGGTGTGTCATAAAAATAATGTCCATAATGTAACCCGTTCAACTGGAAATGCTATGGAAATGTCCAAGAATAAAAACGGTAAGTTACAACTTGAATAAAGCATGTCAATAGCACGATTACGTATGGTTTGGGCAGTCACACAACCTCTAAACAATTCATTCCTAGTGGATGTTGCAGTGAAAAATCAATTATGCAAATGACGTAAGACAATTTGTCGGTCTTCTGCTTGTGACATCACACGTGGTCTACCAGAAGGAGGTCAGTCAGCTGTGGTGCCAGTTTGTTGGAGACGTGTCCGAAGATCATGGATAGTCCATCGACTGCATCCCATAACCTTTGCAACATCAGTGACGGACTACGATGGCTATCTTGGTAATAAATTTTAAAGGCATGAGAAAGCAGTAAGTTCTGCTAGGTAATTTTGTCCACAGGCACAATCTCTTTAGTCTTAGGAAATGGAGACGTAGGTGTGATTTGATTGAGGTCTTTAAATATGTTAAAGGGGTTAACAAAGTGAATAATGTAGGATTCCTTCGGCCAAGTTTTATGAGTAGAACTTGGGGTCACAAATGGAAGTTGACCAAGGGTAAATTTAGCACTGATATTAGGGAATATTTTTTTCACCCTAAGAGTAATTTCGATGTGGAATAGCTTGCCTGACCATATTGTTGATGTAGAAACCATGCAACTTTTCAATAGCAGACTTGACTTAAAGCTAGACACCATTGAGTCTTTGAGTATCTGAAGTGATATATTCACAATAGTAGAAAGAAACTGGCGAGTCTACTGGGGCTGAATGGCCTTTTCTTGCCACTTATGTTATGTCATGTTATGTTAAGATGCAGCTCCTCCAAGCACATCCCAACGGCAGATGTTCCCAAAGAATAAAATGTTTGTGTACTGTTGTGATTGATTGCTTGAAAGGAACGCCCAGTTAGAAGGCCATAAGAATTGTCTGTGATAGTGGTTCAGCAGAGACCGACCTCTGACTGCTGTGCTCACAGACTGCCTGTTCACTCTCTCATTCTGCAGACTTATATTGCAATAAACTGTTGGTCATGTTTCTTTTAACCTGCTCTTTATTACGACTCGAACAGAGCAAACAGATAGAACCACCAATTCTGCACGCTACCAAGAAATCCTGGAGGAGAATGTGTGGTCAGTCTATGATTTGAATCTGCTGCACAGGTAGGTGACTAAGCAAACTATCATTGCAAAGCATGAAAGCAAGTCCACCTCTGAGTGGCTCAGGAGAAAGAAAAAAAAGTTAAATCAAACGTGTCCCAATGAGATGCTGTGACAGGACCTTAAACAGGCGATTCATACACGACAATCCTCCAATGTAGCTGAATGTAAGAAAATGTATAAAGAAGAGTGGGCGGAAATTCCTCCACTGGTATGTGAAAGATTAAATTCTGTTTAGCAGAAGCATTTGTGGATAGTTACTGCTGCTGAAGGAGGCATGACCACAGTGATTAAGTTTGAGGGTAATTATTCTGTTACAGCGATGATATGATATAGCTGTTGGATAACCTCAAATGGAATTACTGGAAACTGTGGACTGAGGTAATAAGTGCTAGTTGCAGCTAATCCTGGACTCAGCAAAAGACATGTTACATTTTTTTAAGATGAATAACTGGTATGAAAAAGGATATCAAAATACTGCAGCTCAGAGTTTCGTTGGTACTTGCTTCTTATCACATTCGACATCTCTACTACTGTTATGATCCAGGCCAGGAACCAAATTCAGAGTCAAAGTGAAATCTAATCATAGGGTTTATTGATAGTAATACAACATTGACAGAGGGATGGAGCCCAGAGCAGAATGACACAGTCTAGATGGAATGGTACTGGCTAAGGTCCAAGGGGCATATCTGTGCACAGCCACTGGCAATCTGGGGCAGATGCCTAATGGAGTGCACGCTTCGCCAGAACAGAACTGTCAGAAGGCAGAGCCGGAGATTCTTAACAGGATAGCAGTTCCAATCCTGATAACTGCAGAAGGCTTGGGAGATGTTCCTAATAAATTGGGCAGAGGACTAGGCTGTTGGTTGATTACGAGGATCGCAGTCCCAATCCTGGAGACCGAGGGTAAGGCTTGTGAGCTTGTTCCTATAAATAAAACTAGGGACGAGAACTTCCACATGTAACTATCATTAAAGATTGCTAATATTTCCTGAAGATGATGAACTTTTACAAGGACATGCTGACTGGTAATCGCTTCAAGGAGACCTATTATCCTGATCCTTCTTTTAATACATATACGTAATGTTATAATGTTGGATGTCCATACTCAACCTCTGTAAATTTTCTATACATAAGATTCAGGGGTTTTGCCATAATCCAAGAACGTGATTTCCTGAACGTGATTTCCTCTCTGAAAAGCTCGTTCCAAGATCTGGGCGAAACCTGACATCAGGGTCAGGCCAATTAATACAGACCCAGCCAATCATGGCACTGGACCTGCCCATCCCAGAAACTGTTCCAGCAAGAACAAACAATCTTGGATCATATACTCAGCCAAAATAAAAACTTCACACTCGTTTGGAGGTCGATAAGTTGAACATACAAGAAATGAGGTTTTAAATAATGATTTTATTTAATTCTGTACTCATTAAAGATGGTGTATCATTAAAATAATGTCCATAATGTAACCAGGTCCACCGGAAATGCTACGGAAATGTCCAAGAGTAAAAATGGTAAGTTACAACTTGAATAAGAGCAGTGCACAGGCGATTACGTATGGTTTGGGCAGTCACACGACCTCTGAACAATTCATTTCTAGTGGACGTTGCAGTGCCAAATCGATTATGCAAATGACATAAGACAATTTGTCGGTCTTCTGCTTTTCACGTCACACGTGGGCTACCAGAACGAGGTCGGTCAGCTGTGGTGCCAGTTTGTTGGAGACGTGTCCGAAGATCATGGATAGTCCGTCGACTGCATCTCATAACCCTCGCAGCGTCAGTGGCGGACGTTCCCATATTCAGCATGCTAATGGCACGTTCACGCTGAATGTTTGACAGCCGTGGCATTGAAAAACAACGAATAATTAACTGTAAAAATGTGTCTTTCTGAGATCCCATTCTAACCTGCTAACGTGAGCTGAATTGCACGTTTCTCATAAGGTCACATGACTAGGAACACGAGAAAACAAGGTTTTAGCTTAAAGTACGCTTGCACGTGCTACGTACCTGTGCACGTCAGAGTTGATGTGTCATGATCTTTGTCTTTGACAACGCATTTACCCCTAATAATAATAAAAACTCTTTTATTAAAAGTTTCAAGAAAATATTTACAAATTTATGATTGTAAAGTTTCTTTTTTGACTCAATATATTTTGCCTGAAAATTCTCACAATATAGAAAAATAAGCACAAAGTATGCTCAAGGGTTTTTATTCTTCATGGCATGATGGATATGTCCATGAAAAAGTGGCTTAAGATAGTAAATAAATACTCTAAACATGGTATGCAGGTAATTAAGACGAATCAACAGCTTGTTAAAATACAGTTAGTGCCTGCCTGCTGGCATGCCACCTCAGAATAATCTCTTGGACAGTATTGGACAGTATAATTATTAATATAGAAAACATTCACTGGTTGTCTGCTATGTTATCAGTTACCTCTGTGCCCACATCTCAGCAAAACAATGGAATGGTATGCAGTTTTGGGCCTGAAAGTATTTGATGTTTAGGATTTGGATATAAATCACACCATCGCAAGTCAGTTAACCATAATCTATCATCCCTGCCGAAAAATCCAGCTTTGACCAGGCTAGGCTGGTTTAAGCTGTGTTTTGGACAATTTTAGTTGGTCAACCACCCCTTCACCAGCTGACTCCAGCCGAAAATACCAGCTTAACCAGCTTTGGCCACCTTCATCAAGCTATAGAGACCAGCTACACCAGCTATGACCAGCTGAGAACACAGCTCTGACCATCTGAAACCAGCTTAGAATTTTAGGAGCTAGAAATTGCTCTCACGTAGGGCGACCAGGATTTCAAACAAGTTTGATTTTCTCCCGATCGATCGGGAGGTGGTTGGGAGGCGTTAATTGCTTCTCTTTACCCCATATACACTACACGATTACTGACGCAAGATTGAGCCAAAATTCGGCCCGACTTCCAAAAAAGTCGTACGACGAAAAATCGTGGCAAAAAGGGCCAAAAATCGCACAGTGTATGCCTGGCTTAACTAACGTTACCGCGGGACACAGAGGAATGCAGCGTTTTGGCATAGGGATGCATGGAATTTAAGAGTGGTCCATAATCACCGCGTGTCTCTGCATGGTATCTATAAACTCAGTTCCATACTATATTTTGAAACATTGAAGAAGCGTCCCTTGAAAGTAAAATGCTACACGCAAATTATTGCTGATCGGTAGAACGCTGTGGTCAACTCAGCTGCGGCAAGTACTTAGCTCACCAAAAGCCACCGCAAATTTTTGGCGATACAAAGAAACTTTCCCAGTCTTTCTCTTACATAAGGAAGACGGTGTGTGTCTGTGTTCGCCATGCACGGCCATATTTGTGCATGGATTTTTTTTCTACTTTCACACAGTGATACCTGTGATTCCAAACTAACACCTAAGCCAGGTTTCAATGACATGCCCCCCCCCCCCATCGGAGAAGGTGCCATGTCGGCCAAACGGCTTCATCAATCAACTTGCTGGGCTTGGCGCTATGGCGTCGAATTCATCCAAGTACAAGTTACAAGTGACGGGCTTGGCCCAAACTAACACCTAAGCCAGGTTTCAATGGCGTACCCCACCCCCCTCCTCCCCCTCCCGATTGGAGAAGGTGCCATGCCGGCCAAACGGCTTGATCAATCAACTTGATGGCTTTGGTGCTACGGCGTCGAATTTATCCAAGTACAAGTTACAAGTGACGGGCTTGACTGCCAGTAAGCTATATTTACATGCTTGGTATCTACTTTCCCTAACTTGGAATTTCGCTATTATCTTGATGTAGTCATTCATGTTTGATTAAAGACTAAAATCACAATCAATTTCGGCAAGATAATGCGGTTAAATAAACACTGAAGTTTTAGGAGTCTGAGAATGTTGAGAATGTAGCGATCAGATGAACGTCATTGAAATTTTAAGATGTAGCACGGTGTATGCCGTTGCCATTAAATTTATTTCTCTCCCTTCTAAATTCCTTGGGCTGGCATGGGGAAATTGCCTGGGATGGATTGGGATATTGAAATTACTGCATTTAGAGACACACTCACAATGCAATGTGAAACAGCTGCTTAATTTTGTTATAAAATATGTACCATCGATATTTGTGTGTAATAGAAATTCCAAAATTCTGATACCAGGGAATGGTTTTTGAAACAAGTGGCACACAACAGAGAATGTGTATTGTATTTGGATACCCTTTATTGAAAATGAAAACAAGTAAAACTAATGAAAATTGTGTTTACTTTGGCAGAATTACACTGCGTTCTATAATATATTTCCTATCTGAGCAGATTTTCAAAGCTGTATTCTGATAAAAAATGCTCCCCCCCCCATATGTCCCCCTGACTGATTGTTTGTACCCCCTGTGCCACCCCACTTCAAAAATCCTGGAACCACCCCTGTTTGACGCACCTGCGCTGGAGCAGGCAGACCTCTAAAACATGCAGGAGGAGTGGCACTCCAAGAGAGGTCTTCATAGCGCTGAGGTTGATGATAGGATTGCTATCATTCAATGTTGTTGTGCGTATGCAGTAGACCCATGAACTAGCAAGCTGCACTCCGGAAGTGTGGTAATCTCGGAAGTGTAAGAAACTTCAGAAAAAATCCAGCTATTTTTTTCTTGTATTGATGATTGCTGAAAATACTGAAAGTCAGTGACCCGAGACAGTGTCTTGCAGTAGTCTCCCAATGGACCACACCAGTGTTGCAGTATGATAGAAGTGAACCAAGACAGTGGGTCAGTTCCCCGAGCCAATCCCCAAGAGGAGCGGGCCAGTGACTACACTGGCCTGCCACAGTAGTACAGCACAGAACACAAAATTCCTCAGTCCCAACTGCAACTGTCAGAACAGTGTTTTGTTTACAAAATTAGGCTAGGCTACTCCCACCTTCAACTCTGGACACAAACCTCAACTTCACATATCCCAGCCCCGCTGACACCTTTTAATTTAGAGGTATATGAAATGCATGAGGTAAAATATTCTATCAAAGTCTGTTGCAATATAATAATAATAATAAGGTTGTGTTAGGAGTGAGCGATAGTGTTGGGTGAAAAGATGCATCTTGAGTTCAGTCTAAAATGATGTTAGGCTGGTTGATTCACAGAGGTGCTGGGGTAAGGTGTTCCATAGTTTAGAACCAATAGCATTAATTGACCTGGCTCTGAAAGGGGGGCCGTTGTGTGCGAGGAATAGAGAGCAGACCAGTGTCAGAGGACCTGGGTGAGCGAACACGTGTATAAAAATGGAGAAGGCCAGTGATAGAGGGTGGAGCGAGGCCGTCGTTTAGAGCTTTGTATGTAATGGCAAGGAGTTTAAACTGAATTTGTGGTAGTTGCTATTGCAATATGCACAGTTTAGGATTATTTTTATGTTTAAGATTTTTCACTCCTCCGAAACTACTGCTAACAAATATTTAGCGCAAACTCAAAGTAAGTCCCTGTGAATTAATGGGGATTGAACTCTTGGGAAATGTATATTTGTTATGATATGGACTTATGATCATCATCTTCATCATCATCTTATTTCTGAAGAATTGCAAATAATGATGCTCAATATGCTCATTCTGAACAGAATAGCTCAGAAAATTATCTAAGGACACAAGACTTATTAGGATTTACATACTATATTGTCCCATTATATCAGAAATCTGCCCACTGACATCTCCAAATCAAGCAATATAAAATTAAAATTTAATTAAATACATTTTGTTGAAGGGATGAAATTTTTCATATGCTTCATGAAAAGAAAGAATTAATACTGGCTCTCAAACTGCCAGTCAATATTGCGATGACGTACTGATTATTTCTATGATTGTCATTTTGGAACAGACCTCATTTAGGAAGATCACATTTTTCATTAGAACTGTATCAGAATCCAGCCCCACAAGAAAATATGATAAGCTATAATGAGAGTTTCTGTTTGAAATGTGAGAAATGTTTGGGAGAAAATTCCAGGTCCTCTCTCGTATTTTGTTCCAATTACCTGAGTTTGTTACTGGGCACAATTCCTCGGTCAGGACATAATAGTGAAATCAGTTGGCTGATTTCATTGATGGAAGAAACACATGGCAGGGCTTTTATTATTTCTGGCCTGTGGACTTGGAACCTCTGTTTATGATGAGATCATGGAAAATAATGAACTGAGCCAGACAAATGGCAGAATTACCGTCCTCTACATTCTTACAGAAAATCCATTCTTTGAGAGGAAACACTTTTTCAAAAAATGCTTCACTATACAGATCTGGACTGTCATTCTCCCTGCCCACTGCTGAGCCACCCAAAGAAGTTCACTCATAATGTTTTCTTTTTTCAAACTTCTTTCATGCTTGAAGCTGTCTTTTATTTTGTTCAGCTTTTTGATTATTCTAAACAGCCCTTGTGAAAACCTTAAGGTCAAATCAGATAATAAATACAAATGTTCGGACAATTAAATGGATTAAATTGAGTTAGTATTTCTTTCAAAGCTAAGGTGCAATATGTTTATTCCATTAATCAGCACTACATTTTAATTTGTTGTGGAAATCAGTGTGTGCCCCTGGAGCAAGTGTTGTCAACTGGGGTCATACCAAGACAGCCTGCCATTGCTCAATCTGAGCAGTTGTTTGTACAAATATTGCAATTCCAGAGGCATTGTGAGGAAAATACCCACCAAGGACGAAAAGGTTATTTTATCTCTGATGTTTTTTTTTTCATCCACATAAGACAGACACCTTCTCCAGACAGCTCAGAAATCTTTTATCGCCTTTTCCCCCCCTTTTTTTTGTAAAAGACAGTTTCAGTGACAGTTTGATTTGGTGGTTTTATGGATTTGAAATGGTCATTCTGCCATGGCGGGTCTGTATATTCTTACACTCCATCTTAATCTTCCAGGCTACTTGATCTCTAATTGCACTGGTCCCATTTATTAGTCCTATTTTTAGAGCTGTGCATAACAGCAGAAAAAGCACTTTGTATCAATCATACAGATTTCCCTCACAGAAGGGGCTGAGCCGACACACGCTGTAAATGTGTTTCATAATAGAGCAGTGTCTCAGCCTCTGTCACCAGCACAGCAACAGGATTAAAAGCTCTGGACCATGTATCAAGAGCAGGGATTAGCTAACTTCCTTAAGGAAATGACAAAATCTAGAACCCCAAATCTGGAACATGGTCTGAAAAAAATTGCCACTCCTGGTTTTACTCAGAGCAGTAATTGAGCTACTGTAACTCAATAACGCTATACTGAGAGGCATTAAAAACGCAAAGTGGATTTTATTGTCTAATTTGAAAACTGATAATTTTTCCTTTTGCTGATTGACATGATGACCATAAGGTATGGTAAGCATTGCTAAATGTCAAGTGTCTAGGTTTGAATCTTGGTTTAACACCTCTGTATGATTATCTAAATGCAGCACAGTTCCCTGGATCATAGTCATGAATCACACTGGGAGAAATAATTTTGCACATGAAGAGTTGAAGATCAGGGCCAATAAAAAACACATAAAAAAGTCACATCATTCCCACTTCAAATGCCACAAACAAATGAATCTCAGAAGAATCAATTTTGAATGTTAAATGATGGCCAGTCTTAAAGGAAAGGTTCTGAATGCATTGATGTCCATTCACTGACTGTATCCAGACTGCAGGAATGACACAGAATGACCAGATGTGTCAGCTGTCATCCCCAACAAAGTGCGTCATCTGTGACGCCACAAAAACTTATTCCATACAACGTCTTTTGCCATGGCAGATAATGCATAAGAACTGCTGAATTGATTGCCAATGCAACGATAACAGTGAGGGCAAGTCTCACAACCAAAGGCACAGTTTCCCGAGACCGTGTTTTGCAACAACGAAAGAAACCATTTACCACTACTTAAAACTGTATATTTTATTATGAGTTTTTAACGCCTCTCAGTTTACTTTGTCAGACAGGTCCCAGAACACCTTCAATGGCGAATGTGATCAGTACTATTTCAAGAAACAGAGTGATTGTGTCAGGTGGGGGAATGGACTCAAGCGCAGTCTGTGGCAAAAGCAGATTTATTCAGGGCAAAAATTTTAGTTAGAGTCCAGGATAGTAACAAGCTGGCAACTTGAAGCACATGAAGGGTAGTCCAAATTGTGGTCATGAGGCAAGCCACGGGTCAAATCCCACTCGGTGAAAAATGCCAACGCAGGGATGAGACAGAATGATAAATTGAAATAACGAGCCAAAGTCAAAACTAGGAGATAATAATATACTCAGGACAAAGCAAACTCGAGAACCGCAGACAAAAACAGATCTGAAGCAAAATTATAAACACTGGTAAATGCAAGGCTTGTGAGTGTCTAGGAATGAAGCAATAAACTCAAAATGAACAAGGGCAAACTGAAGTTATATAAAGGGGAAAACAGAACAAACTAGAGAGGCACTCGTAGAGTGCAAACCTCCACCAAGGCAGCAAACAATCCAAATGTGCATGAGTAGGAGCAAAGTTGTCTGCCGTGGCAGCCATATGGTTTCAGTGATCATGGTCAAATTCAATAGGGTCCATCCTTGATGTAATAGCAATCCACCCACCAAATTTCAGATAATTTCCATGCAATACTTTCTGAGTTATGTTGTTCACAAACAGATAAACAAACAAACAGGGGTGAAAACATAACCTCCGCCCCAACTTCGTTGGCAGAGGTAATAAGGGAGTTATAACAGGCGTACATGAGCTGGTATGCATGATGGGGGTATGGCACATGAGGGCGAGGCTACAAATTAGGGAACTGATGGGAAGCAATTAACAAGACCGTGGAGAGCAAGTGCAGGGGTGAGGAGGAAAACAAAGGCATTCCTGATCGAGAGGGAAATGGGAATACCAACAAAAAAATAGATACAATAGCTGAAAAAAATGCAAAAAAAAAAGAATATATTGAAACTGATGGAATAAACAAAAAACAAACAAATAAATAAATAAAATAGTGCCACGGGCACTATAGCTCACCTGGATCATTTATACTTGTACAGGCTGTTAAATAACACTATGAACAAACTTTGGTGTCATCACGGATTGGAGCATATGTGCCAAGTTTCAGCTTTATAGGTCCATTGGCTTTGACAAAAGGATACTGAAAGTAAACACCTTCGAAAGTGGGCATGGCCAAAGTGCTGAGGTCAAATCAAAGTCAAATTTCAAAATTTCACAAAACCTGTCAAATATGTTTTGCTTGCTTCCATAAACCCATATACCAAATATCAGCTTAATCGTTTCAAAAACTTATTCACAATGGGTCCATATGGCATCTGGAAAAGGATCGGAGTGCCTTGAACAAACTTTGGTGTCCTCATTGGCAGGAACATATGTGCGAAGTTTCAGCTTCATCAATACAGTGGTTTTGGAGAAGATGTTTACGGGTGGAGGTAACCTGAACATAACCTCCATAACATGGAGCTTGTATATTATAGTACAAGCTTAGTATTTTACTGAGAAGTGCCCAGCTAGCAAACAGGAGGCCCTTGAGCGACATACATTGCTGTAATCCTATAATTTCAAACCCGCAGTCCTTCTCAGTTTATTTCCCTGCACTACAAAGCCTAAACAGGGTGAACCAACCCGGTCTTCAAAAAATAACATGCTTTGACGATATATACAATCTTTTTTTGACGACATAAATATAATCTTGAAATCTAATCTTGAAATGTAAAACAAAACCAAGAAATGAACAAATTATGACGGGCATACAATGGTCAATGCATTTGACTTTGCCGTGCGTTCCCATTTCCAATGAATGACATCATCAGTACGGGGCTATTTTCATTCGTTTTTTTTTTTTTTTTGGAGGATGTTTTCGAGTTGAATGGATGTTTAAAATGCGTCTTTATTCTCTTCCGATTTGAGCAAGTGTCCAGGAGGTGTTTTATTCATCATTTCCATGACATTAGCTTTCCACAGTTTGCCCATTTCTTGATTCTCAATACGTCTACTTTAAGGGCCATGATATACTTATAGGACACTATTTGAAACAGGGCAATCAGAGATGGCAGACTTCAGCCCATTCACGCAAATATTGGCAAGTGCGGAAACACAAACAGACAGACAGACAGACAAACAAACACACAGAGCCGCTAAAAACAGTACTTCACGCCCACTCCGTGGGGTGAAGTAAATATATATGATAACCCATTGGTCTGACCAAGGTACCTGCACATTTCCTGGGCCTTTTTTAATGCTCAAGCAAACTGCTTGGAAACTGACAGGCTTTGATCAACTTTTGATAAATTATTTTTATTTTTTCCTAATTTGAGTGCTTTCAATTGAATTGGTGAATTCTATAAGGGTCAAACTCCACACATTTTCAACATGGAGTTTGGCCCTTATTGGATTCACCGATTCCAATGTTATACCACCCATAAAATCTTCCTTTCTTATATTTCAGCTGTACATGCAGCAGCAATGAATTTAATTCTCAATGTTTCTGCACACTTATAGATGTTTACATATTCTAAGGTTATTTTAGTTGATTCCATACTGTTAGCTAAACATTGCAGTTTTGTATCATCTGAAAGCCTGAACACACTGTCTTCCAGTGATTGATTTTTATATTTCCCAGGTCATGTCAGTAAAAGTGACAGGCCTGGATGAGTAAGGTACCCTTTCTTGTGGTATAATATTACTTTGAGCCCCAGTATTCCAGTAGTCCTTTGTTTACTCAGGATGGGCCAAAAATACCTGATTATAGCATAAAAATGATCTCAAGTAACTCACTGTGTACCCTTTGGTCTGTTCCATCCGAGCCTGCAGTTTCTGTAAGAAATAAAGTTCGTCTATATCCCCTATTTTTAATAGAACTGAGCATTTCTGCACTGTCATGCCTATTAGAAACCTCCTCAGCAGCTTGTAGCAAAGTAACTGTTAAACTCACCAGGAATACCCTTACTCTCATGAAGCATTGATCCAAATGATTTATGTAATTCTTTATTCTTAACTTATTCCTAACACACTTTTCATCACTAATTTCCTGGCTGAAGTATTGAAAAAAATAAATTACTGTTTGCTTTTGGGCAATTTTCCCTTGAAAGCGGTACCCTTATTTATTTAATCCCCTCCATAGCATACATATTACAGTATCCATCCTTATCCTATGCACTTTTTTTGTATACCTTAAATTTTTTCATTGTTTTTCTAAAATTCTCAAGAGTTGTTTAGAATAATGAAACTCTTCAGAGATGTATAATGGCTTGGAAGAGTCTGTAAGGCAAATATTCTCAAAATTATTCTTCGTCTTCAATCAGACCTCCAATTTAATGCAATTTTTTGCAGATTACAGATTTCTTGCAATTTGGCTTTTTTTGTCATGCTTCCATATTTCAGATCATCCAACTAATTTATTACAAGACAAAAACAATGTGAGTAAACACACCATGCAGCTTATAGATAGTCATTTCATTCATTGAAGGTAAAGAGTGATTGAAAAGCTATATCGTCCGTGTGAAGAAATAATTGACCTCCAAAACCCAATTACCGGTTGTGCCACCCTTAAGAGTAACAGCTGCAGTCAAACATTTGTGATGACTAACAATGAGTCTTTTACATTGCTTTGGAGGAATTTCGGCCTGCTCTTCTTTGCAGACCTGTTTTGATTCAGCACCGTTGGAGGGTTTTTGAGCAAGAACTGCTTTCTTGCCACATTGGATAATTTTTCTGTTCCATAACCCAACAGTGCTTCAATTTTAGGTCACAAACTGATAGCCGAATATTCTCCTGCAGGTTTTTTGGAAGAGGGCAGAATACATGGTTCCATCAATTATGGAAAGTCACCCAGGTCCTTAAGCAGCCCCATACCATCACACTATCACCACATTGTGTGACCGTTGGTATGTGTCATGGTTATGGCCTGTCGGCAAAAGACACAAAGCCGGCGGGCACTGGAGCCATCTTCCCAAAAAGAGATTAAGGACCCAAACGCACAGGCTGAGTAAAAATCATCACTTAAAAACTGCATTTTGTGTTTACTCAGGTTAGCTTTGTCTAATATCAAATTGCTTGATGATCTGAAAGATTTTTTTGCCGTAAATGTGCAAAAATAGAAGGAATCAAGACGTAAGAAAATACTTTCTCACAGCACTGTACATATTTCTTAAAATACACCATCTGGCGTTGCCAAAGTGAGAGTCATTCCCCCTTTCTTTTCTGACAATGCAACACAAAGTTTCTAAGATTATGATCAAGGCTTTGAAAATGTACTCATTTCCCATTAAAAAAAAGAAAAAAATAATAATAATAGAAAAAATATACCCATGAATTGCATCATAGCATCAAGGAATAGCATTGACCAACAATCTTTTGCCATTCATGTGTGGACAGTCAATGAGAAAGTATTATGAGTCTAATGAACCCAAAAGATTCAGAGTGTGCTTGTAATATAAACTTCTCTGTGTCTGTCCTAAGGTCACAATAAACTGGTATAGATTAGTTGAAAGGCACTTTTTTAGGGCCCTCTTGTTGATTGATCCCATAACTGTGGTGCTGACATCCTGGTAAAATGATCCGCTTAATTCCATACAGCAGTTCTCCTAGATCAAAGCATCACCAGTTATTATTTGAAACATGCCAAGTACTGCACTGTCTTGGGATCTTATTCTCTTTCTACCAGTTTTTGTAATTGCATCTAGTCAGACAACTTCATCCTACCAATAAAAAAATGTATACCATAACATTTTATCGTATGTGTTGATGATTGTTCAAAACCATAACAATGTTATTTATTGATTTCTAATTTCTAATTGTGTAAATAACAATAATTCTATCTAGTCAATATACAAAAAAATGCATCCTCATGATCATAAATCAAACCGAATAATTTACTCAAATTTCCATAATATTTAAACAATTTGCTCCCTGTTTAACATTCATAATCTTAGAATTGTTTGCCCTTAAGCAGCACAGCTATCATCACGGTTTTCAATCATAGTAGCCTTATTGTCATTTTTTAAAATGTCAAACTCATTTTGATTGTGTGCGTATGTTATAACGAAATAATACTGTTAACTGGATAATACAGATGGTGACCATAAGGTTATAGCAAAACTCACATCTGCTGGAGTCCATGTATATTTTCCCATCAACATAATATTCTGTAGCCCTTCTGCATTTGCCGTACAGTGTGAAGAGGCCCTTGCCTTGATGTTGAGATTCCAGCACTGCATTCTCTCAACGACTTAATCCATGTTAAATGCAGTCAGGACCCCTGAAGCACGTTTTTGTTTTAATATCACAGTCAAGAGGTGAGTAATACATAAAATGAAACGTTGCCCAGGTTAATCAGAAGACCTCGGAGGAGGTCTTCTCGAAAATATCACAATATTTAATCATAATTTGTATATTTATTGAACAGCAAGATGAAGAATCTCAAAACATAAATAGAGGCAATGCAGTAATTGCAGTTCCACTATATTTTGACACATTAAAGCATAAGAACATGGTTGAATAGAGGACAGACAAGGAGATCCAGCCATTCTACAACCAGCATGTGAAACAAGTACATTACTCCATTCATGTTGAAAAATTATCAGAAAAAAAAAATCCTTCATTCAGCTGAGGTGCATTTTAATTTTTCATGAATTTTACAGGTGGACATGGAAAAATTTACTTAGTTTTATTTATTAAGTTAAAAGAAATGGAAGAAAAAAGTAATGAAACATTATAATTGGGTTTGTTTTTATTTTTTCATGAAGGAAATAAATGCACTATGGCTTTGTTTCACTGCAATGATTAAAAAAGAGATTTTTTAAAGAATTTAAACCACACAGGGTCAAAACTGGAACCCTTCATTTTGTTTCTATTTTTTTCTGAGGGGTGTGAAGCAGTATGAGTGCTGTACCCAAATGTAAGAAGGGGGCTAAAACCAAATAACAAGTGATAATAAAAGTAAGGCCACGCAATAGATTTTACACCGTAGAATTAACATCAACAAATTTACTCCCAGAAAACGAAATATTTTCTTAACTTGGGGGGGCATGGATTTCCTTTTTGCCATCGTAGAAAGGAGAACAGGTTACGCATGTTGAATTGTCTCAAAAAAGTTTACCGTCCTCAGAGTAGGCCTGTGCTCTCCCTCTGTGATTAGTTCTGTTTGGCTAAGTGCCTAACGGCTGTGCACACTCCACTCATTCATGTACTTTCAGCGCATAATCAGAGCGGGAATTCTCCAACACAAAAACAAAAGCTGCTAACGGTGGGCTCCACCTTCATCCTCACCTAAGGAAGAGGGGACACTTTTGCCCGTTTATAGTTTCAAACACATTCCCTTTTTTTCCTGACCATTTTTTTCTCTTTGTAATTAAATCAGTATCAAGAAGCATTCCCTTCAAATTGTTCAAATCAAACACAAGCCCGCCAGAAGTAAGATTGGCTCTAATTGTACAATACAAATGGCAGTATTTTTTGGGCAGGATTGAATGTATGGTACAAATCATCTTGAACACAAGCAGGTAAACCTCTTTGGGAGGCTGTCAAGTGATAGATTCCATGAAAAAAAGAGGCGCTCAGTGTGTCACTGTGTTTGTGTTGTTTTGTGTACATGCCATGTCTGGTAACTATGGGCCATTTCCTGTTCTCTGCTTCGTGAATCAGAGCGACCAAAGAGTTCTTCAACTCGGCATATAATGGGAAGTTGATAGTGACTATCAGACTCCTTATTGTCCAACTCTTGTAATCTGGGACCACCATGCTTCTGGCCATCTCTTTCTCTCTGTAATGCAAATAGAGGTTCTTGCTGCCATCTTGATATGTTCCTCCAAGCATTGTCTTTAAGATTCTCGCAGCGTTCCTCATCAGTGCTGAAGGGAGGGTTTGAAAACAATAGCCCAATGATATCCCAGCTTCAGGAGTTCACTGTGCCTTAAGTTTTTTTTTTTTTTCTTTAATTATTGTCATTTAATTTAAATGTTTTTTTTTTCTCCTCCTACCGACTTCCACAAGCCACTGGTCCAACATCTGGTTTCACAGTGCAAACCTAAACCAGAGGAAGGAGAGATGCACCAGGCCTGCTTGGATGCTACTCAGGCAAACTCCAGAGGACCGCACCCCTTCTTTATCCTTTATCTCAGAGGCGTCCTGGGACTCTGGGGGGCTCTCAATATGGTCTCCCAGGTCACCCTTCAGGAGTAAGAGAGAAACACCCATCACAAACCACCCACATTCTTCACAACAATAGCAGCTATAGTAGCACAGAGACTCTCCTAGTGGGAGAGTGAGCTATAGCACCAAAGTATTTGGCAAGTGACATGCCATAAAAGACCTGTATTTCTTACATTTTAAATAAGATGCGAATGCAGATAAAACCAGATGGATCTTGACAGTTTTTCCTAAATCATCATACCCCATAATTTTCAAATACAATATGCTGGGGCACAGAGCAAAAAAGTAAAAATGGTGTTTTTGTCAATATACTTACAAACTCGATTCTATTTGTAAACCAGTGAAGTAATCACAAGTTTGCTTGTGTTTTTGCGACTGGTGAGGGCCTAACTGCACAGTCACCTAGTCATTCTAAAACGAATATCGACAAAGAATTTAGACGGAAAAATATGTCTCCTGTCTGCACAGGAATAGGCACTGATGATAGTTTGTAGATGGAATTTAATCAAGTGAATCTACAGACTTTTGCTTTGAACTATTCTTTTGAGTATTGCCAATGTCTTTCCAACACCAATTCTAGGCTTATCAAAGGACACTATGATGAACATGAAACTAAAAGCAACTGAAGGTGGACTGCACACTGAAATTTAAATCATTCACATGCAGCAAGGGAGCGTTGCTCTCTGACAGTTAATTGTTCACACTGAGAATGCAGCTGCTGGGTAAGAACAGGCCATTCAGTGCTTACCTTATCGTTACACGCGTGCCCACTAGAGCGATCACACTTTTGGCTGCTCTCCTGCATAAATCACAAAGACAAAAAGGGCCCATTATCCATCCTTCACTTCCCATTCAGAGGCTACAATGTCCCTGGGCCTCGTTCAAGGGCAGCGCGATGCCTCAAAGAAGGAGGAGCCCCGGGAAAGTGCGTCTCCCTCTCTCAGCCTTACGTAGCAACTGCTCTGAGAGATAACACACGAGACGTGACCCGTGACTGCATTTAAAATTCGCCAAGCCGGCGGCGTTTATCTCTGTGTAGAATCGGCGTGTGGCGCACCCTAATGAAGCCCCCCTCAGTTTGAACCTTTCTAATGCCTGCTCGGGTGGGCAATCCTAGGGGACATGGCAATTGTTCTGCTATTAATGAATACAAATTAATGTTTATGTTCTGCGATGCGGTAAATGTAATATTGAATCCTTTTTCTTTGACTTTCGAGGGAATTACTCGTTTATTAAACACCTTTATTTCAGCCAAAAAAACCCCACAGAGGGACAGTTTTTTGTGAGAAAATGAAACTCAGACAAAGTCTTTGTTTAGCCACAGCAAAAGGTTAGAGGCTATTTACTTGTTTTTTTCCTAAAGCAAATTACACAGTCCTTTGGGCTTATTGAGATGCTTATTTAATCCTACACAACAGACGATTAACTCTTCAAGTTTCTAATATGAGTTACTTAAACACGTGACACAAAAAGACATTACTACCATGCAAAGAAAAAAATTAAAATACGAAGGCATACTCCAGGAAAAATCTTTTCTACTTTCCAACGCAACTTTGTGGCTCATACATAAAGGACAAAAAAGGGTAAATGCAGCCAACTCTTCTGGATAACAAAGTTCATTTGCAATAATAAAATGGGTGGGAGGGGGTACCTTCAGGTTGGCACATGTAGAGAGGCCACAAGGGTCACTGCTAAGGCTGACATCATTGGGGCTGCTAAGGGCTCTACCAGTGTTGGATGGGGTGAGGCCGGTTCTTGCCGTTGGCTGCACAGGGAGAGAGGAAGCTTTTGGCAGAACGTCAGGCCCATAACCAAAGGCCTGGATGGCATTTCCTATTGAGATAAAAAGAAATAAATTTAAGGACCAGTCTCCGAAGCAGCCTTACAACCTCTCAGCATCTGACTCACTAAACTAGCCTTAGTGAGTGGTTGTTCACACCAAATAAGCTTTAACAGCGTTGCTTGCCTTGTTATTCCCCACGACAATGTGGTTGTGGGGGGTATTAAAATTAGCCCTGCCCGTCCGTCCGTCTGTGTATGCATCCCCGCATCCGTCTGGAGCCATAACTCAAGAAACAATTGTTGGATTTCAAAAAAATTTCACAGGCAGATACATTATCATATCCCAATGTATCATGCAGAAAAGTAGGTCACTGGATCAAATGTCTCTCTGTATGTTGTCATTAGTCAAAATTTCCAGTGCTATTCTGTCATATGTTCCTGTCTGGGCTGTAACTCTCTCATTATTTGGCGAATCCTTTTCAAACTTGACAGGTGAACACATCATGACCTCATGGTGTGTCCTGAACCAAAACTAGGTCACTAGGTCAGATATTTGTCCGTTGGCACTTGTCGTATTTAGCCGTGTCACAATGCAATGTATTGCTGTCCGGGCTGTAACTCTCTTATTATTTTGCTGATTGCTTTCAAACGTGGCAAGTGAACACATCATGACCTAAACGTGTGTCATGACCCAAAACTAGGTCACTAGGTCAAATGTCAGTTTGTCCATCGGCACTTGTTGTCTTTACCTACGTTTTACCAGGTGTAAACCATGTTTACCATTTACCATGTTTACCAGGTGTAAGCATGATGACCCAAATGTGTGCCATGAACCAAAATAATAATAATTTGTGATTGCGGGAGAAATGGATGACTATGTCAGCTTGTTTGATTATTGTTTTGAATGCTGCTTTCTTCGCGTTAATGTGCCCTAGATGGCTCACTGTTTTAGGTGCGAGTTGAGCAGAACACATTCCTACTTTTAGACCAACCGATATAAAAAGTGTCCCAACTCACAAGGAGTCTTTTCTTGCTTGTCCAATTATGTAAAAGTAGAGGCAACATTTTCTTTTACATTAGGTTCCACTGGAGTAAACACAAAGATGACCAAAAAATCAGTTGTTGCTGTGAGCAATGTCTTATCCCCCAAAGCAACTACAACAAAGACATGTTCAGCACTTTTTACCATGTTGATGGGATGGACATGCCTCACATTTCTATGCCGGTGAAGGACGATAGGTGTGAGAAGTCCCTTTCTGACTACTTTGTTACTGGCAATTAATGGCTTGTATTGCTTGTACTGTGCCATCTTTAAGCACATCAGTTTTAAGGGCAATTTTAGAATCCCACATTCCATTCTCCAGTGTGCTCTTTATTTGTTGTAGTAGTATAGAAGTATCAATGTGATTATTCCACCTCTGTAATTATCCAAATTAAAACTATTTTCTTGACAGCCTGCAAATCACTACAGTTTTTCCTCTCCTACCTACAAAAATGCACTAGACAAAAAACAGCAAAAAAAAGAGAGAGAGAAAATAATGTGATGGGCTGCCATCTCTGAAATAAAATGTAACAAAAAAGGTCTTGGTATATACAAGACTTACGGGAACACATGTCTTTAGATGCACATTCTAATGCAAAGCTCTCAGACACTCCAACTGCCGCAGGGAAGAGGCAAGCTCAAAAATCCATATCTTTTTGTTGCAATGAAAAGAGGTGACAGCATAGATTAACTGGTTGTACAGCCAACGTTCTTCCACTTTATAATGGTAGGATCAAAATGAAAAAAAAAATAAAAATCTGAACCCCAATTATACATATGATAATCTTCAGGAATTTTCCACATACGTATAGCCAATGAGGAGGAAGGATTCATTCCAAGATTCACTTCATACACTCCCCGCACCAATTCTAGGTTTCATCTCCAGGTCACAGCAACAGGTGTGGTGAGTTTTGGCAGCCTGCAGGAGCCAGTGTTCACACTTACTCAGGCAGGCATTGTCTTGAAAATCTCGGAGGAAGGCCTCGCATTCTCCCTTATGGTTCCCGCTGCCCTGGCATGTGCACCACAAAGAGATTGTGATATTGGTGTAGCTGGCATCCACGTAGTTAGGGGTAAGTTCTGAGCCTGCACAATTAAAGGAAGGCGTAAGATTAGGCGGTATGTATGAGGAAAGGTCTGTCCTGTCCCACAGATTCTTGTGATTAGTTCTCTCTTATTAACTAAAGATTTTGTTCATCAGCCACCAAGAAAAAAGTTGTTGTTCTTGATGCCTCATTTATATTCTGTGAGGGAAACAGCAAAAGATAATATCTGTTGCTATTAAAGAGGTCTGTCTTTACCTGCTCAATTCATAATATTGGAAAACTGTAATTAGGGATGAATCTTCGCCATATTTTGTAGAGCTCAGCTTGACAGTTTGTGTGATTTTACATAATGTAATGATATTCATTCCAAGCTCTAAGGCACAATGCACTGGACTTACTAACAGGCTTTAAATTGAAATTTTAATGATCTAATGTCTGTCCATTCAGTTACCCTCCTTTGAACAAATGCCAGCCTGTCTGTTGGAGGGCATAAAGGCACAATTCCATGCAGCTCAGAAAGAACGAACCACATACCGATGAGTCCAACATAGGACATCAGGCAGGCCTGGTAGCTGTCATTAGGACAGCTGGTGAGGGAGTAGGGCGCAGACTGGCAGTTCATATGGAAATCGGCAAGCCTAGACCTGAACAAACACACAGAGAGAGTTTAATAAAATAACACCAAAGGCCATTTCTTATCCTACTTACTCATCTGGGCCTTGTCTGTCAAAGATGGATCACCCAGTTAGCTGGATACCTGCTCCATCCCAAGGTATGAAGTAAAGGTTGGCTTTGCCACAACTGTCGTGTCTCATTAATTGTCTCCTCCCCCTTTCATGCAACCTGCCTGCCTTTTGGAGGTGTTGTCTCCTTCATTGGTTAGGCATCTCGCCTGCCTCCCCTCTCCAAGTGTAAGCCACTTGTATGCCCCATTCCCTAATGTAGCTGTGGTATATATATGCCTGAGATCGGAAATCATCGTAACCTTTATGATAGCAAATATGCAACTAATCTTAGGAACTTTGCAAATAGGAACAAATTCCCAAGCTTCATTGTTGGTCTCCAGGGATGGGACCGTTTTCCTGTTAACCTGCCTCTTCAGTTTGTTCCTCTGCATTATTTATTGGGAACAGCTCCCAAACCCTCACCAGTCTCCAGGATTCAAATTGCATTCCTGTTAAAACTAGGGGTGTAACGAATCTGAATTGATGTTTTTTTAAAGTGTAGTAACACCACCTGCTATCATGGGGCGAACATCCGAGCTTTCCCTTCTGCTTTATTAACCCCCGTGCTGTCCTGAACGAAAGTGCCTAACATCAAAGGGCATGGGAAATGCTTCCGGTGTTCTGTGCCGAAAAACCTAGAGGTATATCGGCACGCACAATGTCCTGTGCCAAAAGCTTCGCGTGCCAAAAAGCTTTGTTTGCCCAGACGTCTCATAGTGGGACGAGGCTTTTCGGCACAGCGAGGTTTTTCGGCACTGAACACCGGAAAAGACTGACATCTGTATTTTTCGGCTATGTGCTGAGAGGAGCCAAGCAAATCACACCCGGCGGCAAGGGGGGAGGGGTCGTTGGGCGTTGGGGGTCCGGGCCCGCCCACTGAGTCACCTGTGCCCGCCCTGACGAGAGTCCCGTACATGGGATTAACAGTTATTAACAGTAAGGCCATCAGACTCCCTGAGAGAAAGAGAAAACGCGACAGAGGCATTGTCCGCCGACTGGACTTAAGTGCTCTTTGTCATTTTCGGTGATGAGACTGGTTAAAGTTGAGGTTATGGTCAGTCTTAAGTTTAGCCAATCAGAGGCAGAGAAGGACCGTGTCTTCCCCAAAACCCTGGAGGGAAAAAAAATATTGCGTTGCTAAGTTAGACATGTCACGTATGCTGAAGGATTAAACCCTTTCATTACCATTGTCACATTTCCGGAACAACGCTGATCTCACATCACTTACCATTGTCGCTATTTTGTACCTAGAGAAAGTCCCTCACAAAAACTGTCAAAGCTCCGCAACAAAGCACCCCCTTGGACGAGTCTAGTATCGCACAACACGTCAGTGAGGTCATCAGGCTTCCCGTAGGCTAGTTCCCAATCCTCCGTTTATGCAGTTTTATTTTATTTTATACAGGTTATTGCTGGCAGGGCAGGCTGCAGCACGTGCATCTCCGTTTGTGCATAAATTCCACAGAGGAGAAATCGTCTTGTCTTGACAAATCGAAATACGATTTATATCCTTATATTTTCTGTTTTGACTTTTGGAAAAACTAAGCGAAGATACGTGTCAGTGGAAAGGTAGGCCTAAATGTATTTTGTACGTGTTTTCTGAAAAAATTGTCTATTTCTGGCGTGTTTAGTTTGAAAAAGGGGGTGAAAATCCACATGTAATATCATGCTGTGATAGCACAAAAATTAATGGTAAGCAAGGGTTGTCTTATTCCCAGTAAGCGGTAGTGAAAGGGTTAACGAAAAAATTTCACTAGGTTGAAAAATGTCACCTACCGCTCTACTAGTGGCAAGTCGCCATTCGGCTGCTTTATTTATTTTTTAGAGTCCCGGCTAGGTTTTGTAAAACATCAGAAACTCAACCTCACTGTGCCCCCCATTCCTTTGCCTGTCTGTCTGTCTGCAGATGCGCACATTGAGTGAGCCGAGTCAAGAAAAGGAGTCCGGTAGCCTTACTGTTACCCTGTAGGCCTAGCTTGTAGTCTGTCATTTTGAATTTTACAGAGTTCTTATGAACTGAACTGTTTCATTTCAATGTTGCTTGTGGGTGCAAATCACGATCCGATAGGTTATAATATGGGCTTTTGTATTACTGCATATGTCAAAGCATGGCGTAGGCATAACCAAACTATTTTGAGTATATTTTTGCATTTGTTACAATTTTTGTGACAAGCTTCTAGCTCTATTGCGTGCTAAATGTGAATGAATCACATAGCTAGTGGTCAATTATGGTGTGCAGTAGGATGCTGCCATCGGCCGGCCCCTTGTTCCAATTTTAAGCGTTTTCTCTGCTGTGCGGATGTTGTTGCTGTGGCACTCAGATCGTTGCCTACGTTGTTCAGCAGAGTTTCATAAATGGAGAGAAACCCTCCGAAGATTTATTCATTTCAGTCAGTTTTATTTTGGCGAGTCAGTGTTTTTAAGGAGCGAGAGAAATCAGTCTTTTAGTTTCCTTTCCGCAAAGGATTTCGGCTGTCGTCCAGTTCAGCACCGCAGACAATGCCAAGAACGCTTATTAAAAAATAATTACGCGACTGACTGACAATGAATGAAATTTATTTGTTATTTTATTTGAAATTTTATTTGTTAGGCTAAATATCCTTAAAAAAGTAAAAAAAAAAAAAAAAAAAAAAAAAAAGGCTTCCCACTATGATTTTACTCAATGTTCAAAAATTTTAATGCCCCCCCGAGATTTAGTGCCCGAATTTGTTTCTGCCGCCGGGTCTGAAGCAAATAAAAACAAAATCGTCTCCTATTATCCAATTAGGCAATGCCAAGAAACGTATACCTGGTCCCGTTTACACTGCTTTATTAGCAATCAAATTGTGGATTCGTTTACTTTAAGTTGAATGAGTCGAGCTGTTTATTAAGCTAACATGTTTGATTTCTGCATTTTGAAATTTAAATGGCCATAGAACAGTAGATTTGCATGAGCACGATTGCCATTGCCACGCCATTTCGTGCGACTGTGATAATTTATTTCTCACATTCATGTTTCATCCGCTTTTCAGAATGTTTTCCACCTCATATATTTTTTAGACGCTTAAACTCCAGGGCAATCTCACAACAAATCTTTTTAAAGTTAATCTTGAATAATGTCCTAAAATGCTACAATGAGAGATGTAATTCAGAGGAAGATTTTTTCCAATTATTCAAATTGGCATTCTTTAAATCTAACACCGTAGCCCAGTTAGGTTTGTCTGCTTTTCATCATCACATCTTAATCGTTATAGGCTACTTGCTAAATTTCTTGATTGTTGTTTAGGTCAAGTACACGGGAGCAGATCTAAGGAAGGGTGGAGCACCTGCAATTGGCGAAATCTAAACTCAGGCTTCTTCCTGACGGCATTTTAAATAGTTCAAGCCAAGTTCAAGACTGCGGTCAAGCTATCACCAATTCGGAAAACAACGGTCAAACTATCACTGCTAAAAATTTGATGTGCAAATACAGCGGACAGTGCGGTGGTAAGGTCACGTGATACAATAGCTGTCAAAAATCGGCTTGTTGAGAGCAATACCAAGGCTTCATAAAGGAAAGAATCCGTTTATTTTGTTCATGAAAACGTGAAAAACTTCCATAGTTTGGTTTGAAACAGATTTTTATTTATTTATTTTTTCAATAAATAGTTGATATTTTGCGCAGATTGAAATGTGAGATTTTGGTCAACTGCTGTTACTCCAGATGATGAACAATTGCACATCACTGTAATAATGTTTTATTTTAAGCAAAAGAAAAGAAAAAGGAAAAAAGTAGATTTTACTCTGGCAATTATGAAGAGAATGCCATGAGAATTGGTCATTTTAGGTGGAGAAAAAATGATAAAATTCAAGTGGGGACCATAATATTGTGTAATTCAAAATGTTTGTGGAAATTAGTGGGCCCAAACCATACTGCACAAGCTGTAGTAAAAGCGTATTTAATAAAGAGAAAATGCATGGGTGAATCATCAAAAAAACAGCCATCAAAGTATGTGCGTTGCAATTGGACACAACTAAGGCTCGTATTCAGAAACGATACTCACACTCACCCTCGACTCACCATAAAGTGAGTACCATTGAAATGCAACTGGAGTGCGAGAGAGAGATTGACCTACCTCTAACCGAGGGAGCGGTCCCACTCCTCACCAGATGATATTCACAAATGCCACTCAAGCATAACTGACAGCAGTGGGCACTGGGTAAAACAAGCGGTGCGTCGGCTGCTGCAAAGGGACGCTAAATCCTCACCCATTAGTACTGAATGACCTAAACCTGTCGCGGTTTACTTTTCTTGATTATAAGGATTCTCAGACTAATTGGTAAAACGACAATGAAATGTATTTTAATAGCCTTGTTATACTTTGCTTCACAAAATTGAGGCGTTTCTTTCGCACATAAATGACGACATAAATATCAGCATGTCTTCATAAACTCTGTAGTCAAGTGGCTCGCGAAAGGCGCAGGACAGCCCGCGAGGCTCACTAAGCAACAAGCTGTGAAACGTGCCGGACATTTCCTTCTACATTCAGCAATTAAGAATGGAGAAAAGAATAGATTCTTGTGACTTACAGCTACATGAGCCTCGCAGACCAATCCACACGCGCCCCACGAGCCGCTGAGCGCAGAATTTTCCAACCCATCAGTAAAGAAAAGCACCAGAAATCCGAATATTTCGGCCAATCGATGCCTTATTCATGAACAGTCACATCATTAGACTAACGCGATGTTAATTAGCCAGCTAACTACTTTCCTGCAAGATGACGAACATTACGAACAGCTACTGGATAACACTTGCTTCCAGTCCTTTAAACTTGACCAGATTGCGATGAGTTTCGCACATCTGTTCTATTTGGCGACACTATGCTGCAGCAGGATGCGTCTCCTTCCCTGAGCTCAGTGCACCCCTGCGATTCATCCACAAAATTGCAGTGGAACTGCAACTGGAAGCCGATGTATTTGTTACCCGGCAATTATTATATGTAAGAGCTATTAAGGTAGAGGAAAAGTATGGGCACTGATGTAATAATATGAAAGCGGCCCTTTTAATCCAAAGTCGAGAAAAAGCCACGGAAGTAGCTAAATATGGAGCCCCGGTGGGCAGGACCGTATGAACCTGCTTGTTAAACAGATCGCGTGCCGATAATTAATGCAACCATTGATTGATCTGAGTGTGAGCACACGGTTTGAGTGGAAGCAGGTCTAATCCAAGCACACGCAGGGGCTAACTGAGTGCGAGAGGAGGATCTTTTGGGGGAAAACTTTAGCTATTCTCTCAATGAAAATCCCTAATGTCCGCCAGTGTGTCCGTGCACAGTCGGTGGCTCCAGCTATGTAAGGTAGCATTTGTGCATTGGCAAACAAGCTCGTACAGCAGGGATTTCCCTCTGATTGATAACCAATGAGATCCCAATTTGTTGATATCCAATCCCTAACAAATTGAGAAGGGAAGTCCCGCCTTCTCACACAGCCAACAACAGAATGCATTAACATTTGAATTATGTGTGAGGAAAAACGCATGGGACCTCAAAATCGAAAATGCAAAACCAGGCATGGCAGTCTATCATGAAAATGACAAAGAACAGAGGCGAACTGCGTTTGCAATTTAATTATGAGACAGATATTGCGTCTGCTTCTTGAAAAAGAAAAAGCATTTCTGAGAAAGTATTTGCTTTATGAGATTAACGTTTTTTTTTTGTTTTGTTAGCGATATTGCGGGGCACTCTTTGCAAATGAAAACAGTGCCTACATGGACTTGAAAATGCAAACGCAAAGTGGAGGATTACTTTAGCATTTTCGTGATGATACAAATAACGCGCCTGCTCCTTGAAAAGGAAAAAGCATTCCCGAGAATGTATATTCTTCATACAATTAGCGTTTTCGTTTGGTTAGTGATATTGCGGGGCACTTCTCTAAAATGCAAATGCAAATGAGGAATGTATTATTTTTCCACTTGTTATAAAAAATTGCATACGTGGACTTGAAAATGAAAATGCAAAGTGGAGGATTACATTTGTATTTTCATTATGATACCAATAATGCGCTTGTATCTTGAAAATGAAAATGCATTCCTGACATTGCATTTTCATTTTCATTTTGTTAACTATATGCTTCCATACCTCAGTGCTTCACTGGTGTATGTTTCAAGAAATTACACGCGACAGCCAACACACCCCATGACGGCAAGTTGTCCCATCACACTTAAAAAAAAATCTCCATTCAACATCGCCACATCCCAACGCAGCATTTCATCTTTCATTGTAGTATGTTTAGGAGACCTATAATGATAAAATTTGAAAAAAGGAGATTTATCTTCAGATCACCCTGGATTTCACGCGTCTAAAAAATACACAAAGTGGAAAACATTAAAGCGGATGAAACGTGAATATGAGCTATAAATTATCACAATCACACAAAATAGCCGAATACGCGTTCTTGCAAATCAATGCCCATTTAACTTTCAGAATGCGGCAATCAAACATGCTGTCTAAATAAACAGGGACAAGATTAGAGTAACCTAATTGCTTAAAAGGAGACGATTCTGTAGTCCTTCACTTGGCTCCGTGCAGCATGTCTCCAAAAAATACTAATGTCAGTAGTATTTTTTTTCCCGGAAGCATTACTCATGCCCTTTGATGTTTGACACTTTCACTAAAGACTGCGTCGGGTTTAATAAAGCAAAAGGGAAAGCTAGGATGTTCGCCCCATGGCGGTCCTATGCCTTAAAAAACATTGATTCAGAATCAATTCAGAATTGTTACAGCCTATTTAAAACCTTTGGACACACCATATGACAGTCCTGCTTTGGCGAGCATTAACATGACCAGGCTTCTGCCCCAACATGCCACTGGCCAGGCGTGGTTGCACCCATTACCCTCACCCCACAGTACGACCTGTGCTGGACTGTGCATTCCTGTTCCGGGCTTCAGCCCTTCCTCTCTCTGTATTCCTATCAGTAAATACTCTTACTGGATTGCACCCTGATTCTGCATCTGGTTCCTTGTCTCGATCATAAAAGGCTTTTACTCAGAGCAGTTCTGCAGCAAACTAAGTAATCCTGCTTTGTGTAGTAAGATCTCCCCACAAGAGAATGCGAAAGTCAGTAAAAACCTGTTGCAGATCAGAGGAAGCCTTGACAGTAAACACTCCAAAGGACTGCCCCTCTAAAGGTGAAACCTGCATCAGCAATAGCCCTTTGCATAGGCAGGCCACTGAAACTGTCAGAATGTACAAAGAAAGCACAAATGCACTATACATAAATACAACATGAAAATCACATATGAGAAGCTGGACTGCAATGAGCAGTGAAATATCCGCAGCATTGCTTGACTGGCCTCCCGCTGTTAATCCTCAGTGCTGCAACAAGTGATTACATATTCAGCGAGCACAGCTTACAAGCAAATACACTCTTCTGAACAGGGAATAACCAACCAACACTCGCCTCCGCGTTCAAGCGATTTCCTCAAGCCTGACACACATTTTGTTTCACCCAACTTTTGAGAAGTGATGTATGACTAAAATTATGCATTTTCAACTGAAAAAAACATTTGTGGAACAACCCTTTTCTTTTAGTTTCTTCAGCTCTACAATTTTCTGTCAAAAAAAAAAAAAAATCACACTTCGTTGCATAGTCCTGATAGGCCAGCCCAATATTATTAAAAAAAACTGATTGTCATGGATAGCTTTACGGTTTTTTTTTTTTTTCAAGAAACGATTTCATCGGTAACCCCCCAAGTTTTCCTAATTGTGAATAGTAGGAAGGATATCATGACCAGGGGGACAAAAAAAAAAAAAAACACTTAATGCTGACTTTTGCCAAGACATAATTGTCAAAAAGAGACTATCGATAGCACTCACGTTATCCTACCTTAAAATATGTATGAATCAAACATCAGAAAGCACCAGCAGTACCTGCAGAGGGGGTCAGATCGGCAAGACCGCCGGAGCTCCAGGCAGTTCGGCTGGGCTCGGTCCTCAAAGGAGCAGGATGGCACGATGGTTTGGCGCCTTCGCTCGGCACAGGCCTGGTCACGGCAGGAGCAAAAGAGCAGGCGGTAGCTGAACTCTGAGGGGACGCGATCAAAGAACTGCCGCAGGGCCTTGTGGCACCGCTTACGGCTGCAGGGCTCGGTGGACGGGGCCTGCATGGGCGTGGCCTGTACCAATGAGCCCCGGGTGCAGGTTGCAATGTAAGACGAGCGCTGCTTCTTGCAGGCGTCGTTCAGGTTGCAGGCTTTGGCAGCATCCAGGCATGGGTTACACGGACGGCCCGTGTCCAAGCACTGTCCCCCTTTCCCAGGGTCCATACCTGCCATACAGAAGGCGCCGATATGTGAAAATATTAGGAGACAATCACTGTGAAAAGCAATGCACTCCACGGCATACAGTATACAGTGCAATTAGTTCAAAATTATATAAAAATCCAAAAGAAAGGGTGGCACTCAGGTGGTAGCTCTTTTTCCCTATGGCGCCAACTCCTGTTGTGGTGTATACATTGGAAACCGTGATCACTCACACACTGACTCGGGGATGTTTAGCAAAGTGTAGGGATGTGTAGTGGGATGCATGCACATCTCCCACCGTGGTTCAGGGTGGTTTCACACTCGTTTAAACTTTTAAAGGTCAAGGCCCAGATTAATGGGCTCTAGGACTCTTCTTCCCCAGACTTTTCTTCCCCTAGAAATTTTCGTCCCTGGACTCTTCGTTCCTGGACTTTTCGTCCCATTGACTTTTCATCCTCAGATTCTTCCTCCCTGAATGGTTCATCCCCAACAATGCTTTGCCCTCCTCCTGTAATATAACACTATCCCTAACCCTAACCCAAACCTTTACACTAGTCCTCGGGGACTAAAAGTCCAGGGATAAAAAGTCCTCGGGGATGAAGACTCCGGGGATGAAAAGTCTAGTGACGAAAAATTCGGGGACAAAAAGTATGTAAACGAAAAATCTGGGGACGAAGAGTCCTGTAACCAGATAAATGAATCATGGAGTTACAAAAGGGTCCATCTCCACCAAGGTATTTTTTTCAGGGGAGCATTTTCTCTGTTTACTGTTAATGCTATAAAAGGAAATTTCAAACAGCCAAGTGTAATGTGTTAAGGCTAAACAGAGGTATATTTAGGCTGAACATGACGTTTACTGCTTGTCACGTAAAATAATGGTAGCGCTTGAAACATGGCGGAGTTAGGCCCTGTTGTAATTAAATGGACAAAATGAAAAGACTACAATGATATCTCCAATGAAATTTGAACTTTATTTCAAACTGCAACATTGCTTCTGCATAGGGTATGACAGTAGTTCTGCTTTACTTACAAAACTGCCAGTGGGTGCTTGTTCATTGGGTTGTTCACCTCAGAATCGGACATGTGTTGTTCTGTGGGCGCTTCCATGTTTGAACTGGTGCTGCTATCTAGCGGCCACTAATAAAATTCGTTGAAGAGAGGCCCAACTCCGTTCTTCAACTCAAAGCTAAAGAACTCACCTCAGTTAACAGCTTTATGCACTGGAGTTGGGCCTTTCTTCGATTCATTTTCATAGGTCTTAACCCAATATACAAGATAGGCAGACAACCTGGATTTCTCAAAATCATGGAGTTGGGCCCTTATGTAAATCTATGATTCAAATGTCATCAAGCTTTTTCTGTAATGTTAAATTTTCTACTTCCTCATTCCCAGAACATTTATCATTAATTGATGTCATCACACAGAGTGTAATTCCAAAAGTGACAAATCGGGTCAGTTAGGATCTGGAAACAAACAAAAATTTTCATTATTTCGGCTCTGAACGCCCTTACATTGGATTTGAAATGAAATAACCAAGATGTGCTTGATTTGAAGACCAATGATTCCCAATTTCGGTCCAGGGGACTATCCCGTGTATGCCCGTTTTTGTTCCAGCCACAGTCACAATCCTAGAATTTTAGCAAAGAATTGTTTTTTTAAATAATTGCCCTATTGATGTTTGTAAGGATTATTTACCCATTTAAACTACATTATACCAGAAATAGCTATGCATGCCCAGAAGAGTTCCGTACTCATACTACATGGTATTAAAAATGTTTTTATTGCATACAAACGGGGGAAATTGTAAATGCTGAAATTAAAAATCAATGGGCTTCTAACTAGTGAAAGCCTGAGTACATGGTCACTGAAGAACAGTTGTTAAACATTGAGTAAAACTCACATATACAGCAACGTAATTAGGGGCTTATTGATTTACCATCTCTTTTAATTCCATCAGTTAAATATGGGTGTCCTCTTTATAAATGTTTAAAAAACACATAATTTTAATCCTGCACAGCATCCAGCTATAAATATTTTGGACTATGTGGCTAAAGAGACTAATCACATAACATGTGTAAACAATCAGCTTCAGATAAAGTGTTTGATACACGTCCCCTCCCATTTCCCAATTTAAGAGGGTCAAAAGTAATTGTAATACAATTACAAAAAGTAAATTGTCTTTTTTAATGCCGAACAAATGCCTTTTCAAGGACTGTCTGAAGTCTGGAACCCATAGACATCACCAGACGCAAAATTACTTTCTTGGTGATTCACTGCGAAGTTTTCACTGCACTTGCTTTCAGTTCCCACCAGTTTTTGGCATTTTGCCTTCAGTTCTGCCACCAGCTAGTGAAATTCATACTCAATTGGATTCAAATCAGGTGATTGACCTGGCCATTGGAGAACATTCCATAACTTTGCGACAGAAAGTCATTGGTTGATTTCAGAGTATGTTTCAACTCATTGTTCTTTAACATAGTCATACACTGTCCAGAGACATATAGTGCTGTGAAGAAAGTATTTGTGCCCTTACCAATTGCTACAATTTTTACTTATCACATTCTAATGTATCTGATCATCTAAGTAATTTTAATATAAGACAAAGACAGTGGCCTTCATTTATCAAACTTGCATAGGATCTGCTGTAGATTCTGGTGTAAATATGAGTGTACACCAGGTGTCACGTCTGATATACAAAAAGTGTGTACGTCCCTGATTTCGGTGTAGAACTGGCTTCGTGTTGATAAATCTGGCGCCAAAAACTAACCTTAATTTACATGACACACCCCTATTCATTCATGCTCTGGGAGGCGTTGTCCTGCCCAGTTTACGACATGGACTCTCGAAAGACGCCTATTTCTTCCTTCAATGAGGAAGAAATAGAAATCATCATGTCAGAGGTGGAGAAAAACAAAATCATTTTATCTGGGAGCCTTAAGAGTGGCATCAAGGGAGCCCCGAAGGCTGCAGTTTGGAACTATTGCTGCTGTGGTGAACACCGTTGGGGTGAAAAACCGGAGAGCAGCAGAGGTTTGATTTAATTCATTAATAAATTAAATTTATAGATCCATGGTATTTCATGTTATATAGCCTACATCACTGACAATCCAAGTGCTTTACATCTTTTTTTATTTATTTTTTTTATTTATTAAACTTTGACAGCAGTCAGGATGCGATCGCACAGGTGACAAGGCACCTATAGTGAGAAATCCACCAATTAAAAAAAAGTGGTCCGATTTAAAGATCACCATCAAAAAATGGGTTTCTGCTCTCAGGCGCAGCAGCACATGAACCAGTGGAGGCCAACCAGGCTCAAACCTCCACCGTTAGAGGAGTGCATGGCAGCACTGATGACCTCCCCCTCCATCGTGGGAATACGAGGCCGGTGGGGACACGGATGAGTCCCCACCACCTCGATCGGAGCTACATGAGGGTAACAATTAGTGTTGCAGTCAAGATCACCTAATCCGAGACCAAGACATTACCAAGACCAGAGTGTATCCAGACTGAGTCAAGACCAAGACTTTTAGAGGCCGAGTCGAGGCCAAGACTAAGGCAGGCCGAGTCAAGACCAAGATCGGACCAATGCAAATCCCATGTGGCGTGACACGCTTATGATGAAAGGTACATGCAAACCATAGGCACTTCTTAAATTGATCTGAAATATCCACCCTCACCCACACCTACATCAAACAAATGAAGATTCCTCTTCTTTGACCTCTTTTATCGCCATTCACTGCATGTGCATGTGTAAGTGTACTAAAATAAATCTGTTGATAAAATAATTAACAGGCATTGCAGAGGTGAATTTTATGTGTGAGAATATTCCTTCATTTTCAATTAGCAAACAAATCCAAAAACTCACTAAGGAACTGAAAAAAAATCCTTTTCCATGCTTTACAAATCACTTAACAACACAATTTTTTGTGCAAGCATCAGATTTTCTGAGTGACTGCTTTCTTCACCTAGAAACCATCATACAGAAGGTATAACACAATTTAATACTTAAGTCTTCACTCTTCTCACTCCCTCTTTTTTTAAACATAGTAGGTTTTTTTAATTTTTTTGACTTACTGCAACGGTTTTTAAACCAACTACGACAGGGGTGGATCCAGGAATTTTGGGGGGGGGGGCGCAGCCCCGATACGAGCGCCGAAGGCTAAGGGGTATGAACTACAAGCTTTGTATAAATGTGCAGCTGTCAAGTTAACGTTATTGGTCGCATTTGAAGCAGATTGTTTTGCATCCAATCACAGCAATGATGTCAAAAATATATCAGACAATTCACTGGCAAATTAGTGATTAGTGCTCGCAGGTGTGGTCTTGACCGGTCTTGAAAAAAAAAATTTCGCTTTTTACGAGACCGAGACAAGACCGAGTAAAACTGCAGTCGATTCCGAGACGAGGCCGAGACATTCAAAAAATGGTCTCTAGACCAAGACCAGTCTTGAGTACTACAACACAAGTAACTATGTTAAAATACAGTCTGCAGAGATCACTGTTCATTGTACCTTTATTAGTAAGCGCATTGCGCTTAATCAAATTGATTGTAATTGTCAGCCGTCTGACCTAACAAGCAGGTTGTCTCAATTTAAATTTCAATCAATTAATCAATTTCTCAACGCAGGTATCTTATTTATTTATTTATTCATTCATTCATTCATGTATTTATTTATTTAGCCTATTTTTTCATTTTACTAATAAGAACAACAACAGCATGACGTCCGCATTGTTGCATATGGTTTATTAATCATTTTGACAGCAGGACTCGTTCCTGCATGTTGTACGCTGGTTTCAAATGTGCATAGGCCTGGTAAGACCTGGCGTGAGATTTTTGAATGCCGTACGATCATGTTAAGATTGATAAATGCCGATCCTTGTGGGAAATCCAGTCTGGAGTCTAATCCCTGTTATGGGGCTTTCACATACGTCGTAAGATTTTTTTTTAATTCCTTACAATTGAAGCACTGATTACTAAAACCCCACAAGTCAAGTCAAGTCAAGTCAAGTGTGACTTATGGGGTTTTAGTAATATGTGCTTCAATTCTAGTGGGCACACAACAGAAGGGACTGAGGTACTTGCATGAGAGGAGAATTTGAAAGTTGCGTAGTTGCGGTCACATAACAGTATGTGTCATATCACTGTTGTAGGAAAATATGTCACGAAACATTTAAAGACAGCCATGCGATTGATATAATATAGAATTATAACCATTCTATGAACTTGTGACAGTCACAGAATGGACATACAAAGCTGAAACATTCGTTGGACTGCCGTGGGTTTAACGTAAGACAACCGCAGTTCTGTCACAGGAAATTCCAAAGATAATGAGGACCTCAGATGACCCAAAAAAATCACATGAAATTCGTAGGTAACTCAGTTGAACAACCTCATAGGGCACTGCACGACAGATCTGTGAAATGGACCTGACATAGAGAATCACCTATGATGCCAAAAAATTTTTTAACATGGCCAACATTCTACAACCATAGTCTACGACAGCCTTTTCAGTCGTAGAACAAAAGAGCTCTGTAGGACATACTCATGAGCGTCTCCCAAGTTGCCCCACATTTCTGTTGTAGACTTATTGTATACCCATCGTACAACATTGTGAAAGCCCCTTTACCAACTGTGCTTCAGTTTTAGGTCACAAACTGATGGTTGGACATTGTCCTTCCAGATTTTTTGGTTAAGAGCAGAATTTATAGTCCCATTCATTTTGGCAATTCGCTCAGATCCTGAAGAAACAGAATACCCTTAGACCATAACATTACCACCACCTTGTCTGACTGTTGAAGTAAAGTCAAAATTTATACATGGGTCATTTCGTTCTAAACTGTACAATTCACCACGATTTCTGTGTTTGGATGCCCTGTGTATGACCCTTGGCTTTGTTCATCAACTATGACTTTTTGGCTACCATCTATGTACCATTGCTCATCTGTTTTTCAGGTTCTGATCCCTGTGTAGTCGACTCTGTTTTTGGAATTCGTACTGTGGGTTGGCAATTCTTGTGTTTTTTGGCATTGACCTGGCACTGATTAAAGGCATATGTTTTTTGGATTTCCCTCTCCTTGATTGCCGTTGGCACTCGGTGGGCTGTGAACCATGACATAAAGTGAATAATACAAACTGACATTTGTTTTGAACTTTTTTCTGAAGTTGTGACTCTTGCATATCTTATCAACCCAAAAACTAAGCCCCTCCTTTCTTTTGTTAACATTTATTCAGCAATGGTCTGGTAACATCAATGTATACAGTACCTAAAAGTAAGTAGAGGAAAATGGTGCATATCAATGAAATAAAAGTCTGATCCTGCAGCAAATACATCCCAAAGTCTAAATATTTCATACTGGTTTTTAAGAAAGGCATTGTGAACATTAACTTTAAGTTGGTTCAAAATTTTTGACCTGTATTGGCCTTGCTTCCAAAGCTATATATATATATATATATATATATATATATATATCTGCACATTTAAAACAACCACAGTTGACCAAAGTGCTAAACAAGCTTAGCATACCAAAATAAACAAGTATAAATGCAAACACAATGTTAAAATAGTCAAAGTCCCAAGCTTATCTACAACTAGAATTAACAGCTAACAAGGAGAGATCTTCAGCAATGACTTAAAGGATTCAAGCATCTGCTCAGATATATTATGAATAGGGAGACTGTTCCAAAGATAAGGTACTGCAACCACAAAGGCTCAGTCATTTCTGTAATTGAGTCTAGATCTCAGAATTTACAGGAGCATCCAGTTAGATGACTTCAGTGTTCTAACCATAGGATGATTTTAAAGTTCTAGTAAAAAAGATGGTCCCAGTGCACTTAAGATCTTAAAAACAAGCAATAAAATCTAAAAATCAAACCTGAATTTGACAGAAAGCCAATGGAGAGAGGCCAAAACTTGGTGTTATGTGGTCATGTTTTCTAGTCCCAGTGATAAGATGAGTGGCTACAGATTATACCAGTGGCGTGCCGTCAGATGTCGGGAAGGCCTTCAGTAACATCGCCCTTTCCTGTATAATTTCTCTTCAACGGTTTGCGATCAGGTTTACCTGATTAACAATCAGTTTATTATCTGAACAGCCACCGCCAATGCATGACACGTAATTATTAACGAATGACAAAGCGATTACCTGTTGACTATTTCGATATAATTCGAAATAATAATAATCCGCAAGGATGACAATCTGCAAAAAATCCGGAACTTTCGCTGACTTCGCGGCAATGACTTTCGTTATTATCACTCAGCTGTGCGTCTAACAACGCGCTTGAGCTGTCACTACATTCAGACGAGAGAACGGATTCTCTTGGCTTGTTGCTCAATTAACCTTGCTAACTAATTTACGCAAATCCAGAAATTATAAAGACGTAGGTGATTGATATTTTCCATCGTCATTGATGTGCGGAAGTAAACGCTGTATATATTCGTAGTGCAATGTATAACAAGGCTTTCAAAAATAAATTAGATTCTAGTCAGCTCCACCAATCAGTCTGAGCAACTGTTTCTAATCGGGGAGGTAAACTGCGAGAGGAGTCTGTCATTAACCCCTTTCTGCAGATGTAGACACCTGCGTCGATAGACCTGCAAATTTAAGCACGCTGTTACTGTACTCGATGACTAGATGGCACCCCCGGATCAGTTATTGAATATTCACAAGCAAGCAGACCTCGAACGCGGTTTTGAATATAGGGAAGTTCACTCCACTCCCTGTTTTTCAAGAGTTGCACGAATTAAACTCCTCAGCTAAGCCTGGTGTGCAAACTGGTCAATATCCTTGCCCATAGCATCGATCCAGCAGTTTTAAAAAATGATCTTTTGCGACAGAAAAAATCGTTTCCTATGTAGCAACCACTTTAGCAACAGTGAGCCAACGGCATTCCAATTAGTGGTTCAGAAAAATCTGTTTTCTGAAGCAAAAAATTCGACATGGTATTGATTCTCTCACATTCTACTGTCAATTTCAGTCATCAAATGCAAAAAATGCGTAGTTCCCTACCGTGTATTTTCGTGTAAATTCCTTCATTGACAAATCCAGCGCTTCCTTATATCCACCCGAGTACTGGCGTTGATAGCCAATCACTCAATCATACATTCAAGCTCTGCTGCCTAACTGCGCAGTTAGACTTCACAGCCTCGTGAAACTTCCGCGGTAACAATGTATTGATTGGCTCGTTTCTTATCCAATTCCCGAGTGCTTAAACGTTCTACAACAAGTGAAACATATTGATTGGACAAACACAGAGCATACAAGCCTATGCGTATCAGCAGGCTCGGTTGTATCCTGTTTACGTTGCGCGCATTACGCGGCTAAAACAGACGCGATATATCTATATATATAGAAAAAAGACGAGCGAAACTGGCCTTGAAGTATTCAGTTATATATAGAGGATTTAAATAAGGACATGGTCAATGGGAATTATTTCGAATGAAACAGGACCGGAGGATTCCTTTACTGGAAAAAAGGTAGGCTGCTAGTTTTGCTATCTGTTTTGGAATGTATACCGTACTCAACAAAGTCGAATGCCGACGTTTTTTCCTGTTTAAAAGTGAACTGCCCGTGCATTTAGGTGGACCCCCTGGTACGGTCATTGCACCGTTCTGTTGAATCTAGGGAGGAATTTATATTTCGTGATGTTCCCTGAAAGTGGAATGTCTGTTCTGTTAAAATAAGGTATATTTCAGAATTCAGATATTACTGAGTTAGTGAGTTGTACTTGTTCCTTTATAAGGGTTGAAATGAGGTCGTGAGTTTGGGAACTGGTAACTTCCATTACAGGGTGAATGTTCTGACTGTTTAATCAGCAGTTTATAAAATGCAATGCGTGTTTGTGCTGGCTTGGGAGACTTAGAAGAAAAATTGACAAAACTCTAAACCTTATTATGGAGAAAAGGCATGTTCTGTGTTTGGAGAGGTTACTGGTGACCACTGATATTCAACTGCACTGATACTGATAAATTCATACTAAACTCAACCAGAAAATCATTTGTTCATATTAAATTTTATGCCTTAAAACTTTATTTTTGTTAAATACATAATTTTTTAATGATTTGACAGGAAATAATTTTGAGACTTTGGGGAGACACTTGGGTAGCTGTATAATTTGGCTAATAGCATGTAGGTAATCTAGAATGTAATGTTGAAGATGAATTGTACTTGTGCTCAAGGAGTTTATGATACCAGAACAGTGTAATTCTAAATTCTATAAGTGTCTTTTCTGAATTGAGCCACATTTTTCCTCTTTTTTTAAATTTTTTTTTATAAATTTACATTTTTCCTCTTTATGAAGCTTAAATCTTGAATTATACAGCATTAAAGTGGGTAACCCATAAATAGCCAAATTTGGCTTCTGCACAAAGGGGTTAAGAAGTGAAAGGTGAGGTTATTGCAGGCCCTGTGTTTTCTGCCGACGGACCGTCACTGGTTATACTAACTGCAAACGACAAAGAGATGACAGTGCTACACCCACATACACAGAATTACAATGATCTAAATGAACTATAATAAAAGCGCAAATAATTCTCTCAAAGCCAATGTGAGAGAGCTAGGGTTTTACCCTAGATAAAAACCTGAACTGAAAAAAGCTAGTTTTGATAACTGGACTAATTAGACTTTCAAATTTGAAAGAGCTATCAAAAATCAAGCCAAGATTATCAGCAAAATATCAATTGTACACGAAGCCAAGGCGGGCCAAGAGCACCATCAAAGTCATCCAACAGGTCAGTTTGTCCAAACATAATGAAATTTAGACTGAGAGTTAAGATTTAGAAAGGTAAACTCCATCTGGGCTTTAATATCTTTTGAGCCTTTCAGCTAAGGCTGTATTGAATTTTCAAGTTTTGTTTTTATAGACAGATAAATTTGAATCTCATCAGCAAAAAAGAATATTATGTTTCTCAAAAGTGAACCCCAAATGTAGCATATTCAGTGAGAAGAGGATAGGCCCAAAATGGAGCCTTGTGGAACCCTACAAGTAAGTGGGGCCGTAGTTGAAAGACATTCCCATAGGTGTACTGAGAAGGGCCCATCAGTCAAGTGTGACTGAAAGCATTTGAAAAAGTACCTTTGATGCCTATGCACTGTTTACCCCATGATAAAACGATCCTCTGATCCACAGTGTCAAAGGCAGCAGTCAAGTCTTAAAGCACCAGAATACCCAAGTTCCCAGAATCGACAGTTGAGAGAAGATCATTAAGAACTCTTATAAGAGCTTTTTCAGTACTGAGGAGTGGTTTCAGTCCTGACTGAAACTTTTCATAAAGAACATGGTAATCTAAAAATGTTTGCAACTGAGTGAAAACTACTCTTTCCAAAACAACTTTTTTTATCCCCACGACATACAAATGGCGGGGGGATATAGTCATCAGTATGTCCGTCTGTAATCATTTTCTTGTCCGGAACATATCTTCATAGCTATGCATCTTAGGTTCACCAAACTTCACAGATATATCAACAAGTATGAGTACATGTGCCTTTTACTATTTTGGGGTTTTTTGATTTCTTAATTTTTGCAGTTTCCATGGAAACGTGCAACTTAGATTGACTTTGAAGGTGCCTACCTTGTCCAGAGCATATCTCATGAACCGTATGGCCTAGGTTCAACAAACGTCACAGATATATTAACCAATATGAGTAGATGTGCCTTTTGCTATTTTGAAGCTTCTACATTATCTAATATTTGAGGTTTCCATGGAAACAGTGAACGTAGATTGACTTTGAGGGTGGCTGTCTTGTCTGGAGAATATCTCCTAAACCGTATGTCCTAAGTTCACCAAATGTCACAGATATATTAACCACTATTAGTAGATGTGCCTTTTGCTATTTTGAAGCTTCTACATTATCTAATATTTGAGGTTTCCATGGAAACAGTGAACTTAGATTGACTTTGAGGGTGGCTGTCTTGTCCGGAGCATATCTCCTATACCGTATGTCCTAGGTTCACCAAACATCACAGATATATTAACCATTATGAGTAGATGTGCCTTTTGCTATTTGGAAGCTTCTACATTATCTAATATTTGAGGTTTCCATGGAATCAGTGAACCTAGATTGACTTTGAGGGTGGCTGTCTTGTCCGGAGCATATCTCCTAAACCGTATGTCCTAGGTTCACCACACTTCATGGATATATTAACCATTAGGAGATGTGCCTTTTGCTATTTTGAAGTTTCTTGTTCTTTTAATTTTTGAAATTTTCATGGAAACGTCGAACTTAGACTGACTTTGAAAGTGGCTACCTTGTCCGGAGCATATCTCCTAAACTGTATGGTCTAGGTTCACCACACTACACAGATATATTAACCAGTATGAGTAGATGTGCCTCTTGCTATTTCAAAGCTTCTAGATTATTTAATTTCTCAGGTTTCCATGGAAACATTGAACTTAGGTTGACTTTGAGGGTGGCTACCTTGTCCGGAGCATATCTCCTAAACTTTGTGTCTAAGGTTCATCTAACTTCACAGATATATTACCCACTACGAGTTTATTTTTCTTTCGAAGTTTCTATGGAGACAGGGAACTTAGATTGGCTTTGAGGGTGGCTATCTTGTCCAGAGCATATCTCCTAAACTGTGTGTCCTAGGTTCACCTAACTTCACAGATATATTACCCACTACGAGTTCATTTTTCTTTCAAAGTTTCTATGGAGACAGGGAACTTACATTGGCTTTGTGGGTGGCTGTCTTGCTTGGGGCATATCTCCCAAACCATATGATCTAGTTTCATTAAACTTAATTCACAGACACATTATCCACTATGTGAAGATGTTTTCATGAATACAGAATCCGTTTATGTGACCACTAGTGATCATGACATCTCTTCTCACACATGCAAACAAAGCTGAGTTACGATTTGTGGGGGTCGAGATATGTCATCTCCAGATGACTCTTGTTTATGCTCTTTTTCTGAGGTTTCCCATGGAAAGATGATGCATGTAGTGATCATGTCTGGACTGAATATTCATACTTCATAAAATATCATGTTTTCTGAGACATATTCTTCACAAATTACTGTTCTACAATTTTGCTGGGGGTCGGGGGGATATGCTATCTCCTGATGGCTCGTTTATTAGTGCAGGTGGAGTCAAAAAGAACAGTAATTTCCTCAGCAGTGAGAACCATCTAGAGTATAAAGTGTGATGTTGGTATGATGTTCTCATACTGTAACGTAATGCTAGCTTTATGCCCAATGCAATGGGACCTATGTCTTCCAAAAAGTTCCACTTTGACTCATTTGTCCACAGAATATCATTCTAAAAATCTTAGTGGTCATCAAGATGCTTTTTTTGGCAAATGTGAGATAAGCTTTTGTGTTCTGTGGTTTTTGTCCATCGATGCAAATTTTGCCCAATCTCTTTCTTATTGTGGAATTATGAACACTGACCTCAACATTTGAAGTGCAGTCCTTTTTTGAGCTGATTTACTCCCAAACTAAAATGCTTGCTGTTCTTAAAACACTTTGAATGCTGGCATAATCATGGTCTCATTTGAAAGGTGACACTCAGTAGATTACTCTCAGAAAGTCATAATTGCTGAGAACATTACCCAAATTTAGTAACAAAACTGAAAATAAAAAAACTGGGCTGAAAATATAAGCTTTTGTCCGTCATGAAAAAGATGTAATGTTTTCTTCTGCGCCTACAGCGCTCCTACAGCCTCATCAGCCCAGAAAAATAATACAGCCACAGTCCGAAGCCTAAACTACTCCAGGTTCAAATATTATGATTATGTAACCAAAACAGAATATTTAGCATTTTTTTCATGGGTATGTTCATGCGTGTTTCAAAAAACAATTTTGAGGCCCGTTTCCACTGAAGAAGTTCCTGGTAGTATGACAATATGACCTCTTTTGAACGCATCAACTCTACAAAGAATGTCAGGTCAGAGACTTTGTCCTACACCGACGAACAAGGTGCAAGCATTATTTTACCACACTCATTATTTGAAGATACTTTCAACTCTTAAGAGCCATGTTACCTTTCTCTCTCTAAGGAATTGGAGGCCAATAAAAAGGAGCAGAGGCTCCTTTGGCACTATATTACCTTGTCCGAATATTGGAGAGAGAAGCGAATCCCTCGCCGGCTTCGTGTGAATAAAGTCCCTTCTTTTGGACTAGATGTTAAAGAATTCATGACGAAATGGGAGCAGATCTTGAATAAGTGTTCGTGTGACTTAATGTTACTTATTATTGAGAAAACAAAAGCTGAAAAAGAGAAAAATAGCGCTGTATGTGGACGGCTTCAAAACAAACTTGAAACCAAATGTGACCAAGCCACTTTCGAGAGCATGTCTCTTAAGACTTGCCAGTCCCTAACAGCTTTTCAAAATGAACTGAAAGCGTATAAACTCAAGAAACATGAACGTGACACTAGGAATTAGGCGGAAGGGACCATCTATGACTGCCATGGCCCCAAATTGAAATTCTCAAGGAGACAGCGCCCTATTCTGCCCAGGTCTATGAAGGGCAACGGATTCTCCACGGCGAGCGAAGTGGACTCCTCTGACACGGGTAACATGGATACTTCACAGCAGCAACCCACCAGGCCTTTCATAACGCACCACCCCACCAGACCAAGAAGACGCAGGAGAGCCTCCTCCTGACCATCCGCTGCTCTCAACGCAACTGACTGAGAAGACTGTAGTCAATATCTCAGGAGTGAGGCTCACAGATAATGACAAATGTGTTTTGAGTAAAGGCCTCAATTTTTCCCCATCCTGTACTGTGAACCTATTTAAACTTATGGTTGATTCTTTCCAATTTTTCAGACATCTACATTTGAAACATTTTTTCTCTGCTAACACCTCTATGACTACTTATAGCAATATGGTGAGCAGCGATCCTGCTGTGTATGATGTTGATGCTCATGCCAGAGTCCACTCCCTTTAAATGAAAGTCTTTCTTTTCACCATCTACCAACCTTAATTCCACTATTGTCACATTTAGCCATCTAGTTGAAAACGATTTAATAAAATTGTGTCAAAACATGTTCCCTTCCAAATCAAATTTGTCCAAGGCTGAATTTAAAGCGTTAAACAATTTGGAAAAAAGGTCAGACCTCATTACCAAACCAGCCGACAAAGGTGGAGCGACAGTTGTTATGAGTTTTGAGAAATACGATGCTGCTATTAAGTGTCAATTGTCCGATACTAATTACTACTTACCTTTGAGCTCTGACGCCACCGTTGAAATTAAGAAAAAGATTGATGATTTCCTTGACACATATTTTAAGAGTAGTTGGATTACTCAAAACGAGAAAGACTTTCTAACAACAGAATTTCCTATTTGTCCGGTTTTTTACGGCCTACCGAAAATTCATAAATGTCTTGACAACCCTCCCCTGCGCCCCATTGTTGCGAGTATTGGTAGTCTCACGGAGCCACTGTCATTATTCGTCGACTTCTTTATTAAGAAATTTGTTGTTGACTTGCCCTCCTTTTTAGGAGATACCACTGATGTCCTCAATATTGTTAAGGATTTGAAATGTGGCAGTAACGACTTGTGAGTGTCTTTGGATGTTCAGAGCTTATATACCTGTATTCCTCATCATATCAGTATTGAAGCTCTTTCATGTTATATAGATAAAGTCCCAATGGTCTATTTCCACCGAAAGACTTTTTGTTGACGCTGTCTAAAATCATCTTGTCGAACAATTTTTTTAAACACTCCGGAAAATATTATCTTCAATCCCGTGGGACATCATTGGGTAGTTCCTTCGCCCCGTCCTATGCTTGTCTTGTTATGGGGCTGTGGGAGGAAGAAATCATATTTAATTCCTAAAACCCTTTTTTGTCTAAGATCGCTCTGTTTAGAGATATATTGATGACATTTTCGTTATTTGAAAGGGCAATAACAATGAACTTGATGATTTCTTTTGTTATCTAAATACTTCCACCAATTATTTGAGTTTCACTAAGGAATACAGTCTTACTGAGATCAATTTCTTAGATTTGACCATCTACAAAGAGGAAAACGGCACATTACAGACTACAATTTTTCGCAAACCTCTCCGAAAGAATACTCTCTTAAGAGTTGACAGTAATCACCCCAGTCGGCTGATTAAAAACATCCCCACCGGTCAGTTTCTTAGACTGCGCAGAAATTGCAGCTCCGAGACTGACTTTGATGTTAAAGCTTTTGACATGAAGGAGCGTTTCCAAGCCAGAGGTTATCCTGGCGAGTATACTGATTTGGCCTATAAAAGAGCAATGCGCTCGGAAAGACACGCCCTTTTGACAAAGAGGTCTCGGGATCAAGCCTCTCCTCGCCTCTGTTTCTCCACAGAATACACGGCCATGGCAGGCAGGATTAAACAAATTGTCCTTAAACATTGGAATATCCTCAAAAGCGATCCATCTCTTAAGGTTATTTCTGTTCAACCTCCTCGCATTACCTTTAGACGAGCACCCGATCTTAGAGATCGGCTGGTCCATTCGAACATTCGTACGCCACCCCTCTCTTCTTGGCTTTCTCAACCCATGGGTTTTTATCGCTGCGGACATTGCACCCACTGTTCAAACTCTTCAAATATTAAAGAATTCATGCACCCACGCACAGGCAAGAAATATAAAATCAATTTGTTTATTAATTGTAAAAGTACTCATGTTGTCTACATGTTGAAATGCCCATGCAGATTAGTGTATGTGGGACAAACCAAACGTCCTCTCAAAGTGAGAATAGCTGAACATTACACTGCTATCCGCACCAAAAACCTTGATTATGCCGTAGCGCGTCACCATCATCAGGCTAAACATGGGTCAGTGGCTTCCCGTAAATTTTGGGGGATAGAGAAAATCACTCCATCGCCAAGAGGCGGGGATATTGGGAATAAACTTCTACGCAGAGAAGCCTACTGGATTTTTACACTTAACATTGTGGAACCTTTTGGTTTAAATGAAGAAATGAATTTGTCTTGTTTTCTTTAATTGATTATCCCATTGTGCCATTGCTTTTCTTTTTATTCCTAATGATTTTTTTCTCCCACCAATGAGATGTTTTGTTTGACAATGGGAGGAGCTCTCTTATGTGTTCATTCATTCGTGAGTGTGTGTACTTGGGTCATTGGCTATTTTATTCAAATGTGTTCTCTCTATCCAATGGGAAATTACCACTCCATTGTGGAGGGAGATTTAAATGTTCATTCTAGTCTTAGCCCCCTGTTTGACTCTGAGGAAGACATTGTGTCGAAACGTTAGTCACCTGCACCTTAATAAATTGCTTTATAGAACAGTGTACTCCTGGACCTCTTCCTTTGATAAGTTCCTGGTCGTATTTGGGGGGCAGGAACTACTACAGGAACGTCCTCTCACTCGGCCCTCTTAACTGCCGTGTCTCCACCGAGAGGGCGATGTAGGAGGAACTTTTAAAAATGCGACCCCTTGTCGTCTGCTGAGTTTTAAAAATGCCAGCGATTTTGTTGCTTTCTGTTGATGTCACATCCCGCCCTGAGTAAATCCAATCAGCGCCAAGTAAACCCCAAGCCCCTACATAACTATCTACCTACCTTTCCTCTTCGTGCCATGTGGCACATAAGGCCTCAACACAATCCCGCCAACCAGCTCTGTCAGCCGTTGCGATTTGTACCTCACTCCAGCTCTTCCATCCAGCTTTTCACTTTCTCTCTCTACCGTCCTCCTCCATGTTGTCTTTGGTCTGCCCCTTTTTCGTCCCCCATCTGGAGTCCTGGTTAATGCAATCCTGCAGTCATTATTTGGTTCTTTCCTCATGATGAGGCCGATGAATTTCCATCTTCTCCTTCGCACGCCCTTGCTGAGGTTTTCTACCGCAGCCATCTGCATGACTTATTTGTTTGAAATTCTTTCCTGCCAGTGTATCTTAAATGTCCTTCTAAGACATCTGCTTTGGAAGACATCGATTTTGTTTTCATCACTTTTGTTCATCTTCCATGTCTCACAGCCATACATCAAGACTGGCTTTCCTCGCGTCTTATATAGCCTGACTTTGGTTCGTCGACTGATGTAATTGCTGCTCCAGATCTTTTTCAATCTCAAGAATACCCCTCTTGCTTTCACTACTCTGTTGTGTTCTTCAGTGCCTCCGCCCTCTTTGGACACTGCAGCTCCCAAGTACACAAATCAGACAACATCCTCTATTCCTTGCCCATTTACTTGCACCACATCTTTGTTCTGCGAATTTATTCGCAGCAGTTCACATTTGTTCACATTAACATTCAGTCCCACCCTTTCTGCTTCCTGAGCCAACTTATCTGTCTTGGTCTGAATGTGCTGCTTGGTTGATGAAAAAAGGGCTACATCATCCGCGAAGTCGAGATCCTCAAGCTTTGTGGTGAACTTCCACCTTATTCTGGTGTTCCCCTTTTGCAATGTATTCCTCACTACCCAGTCAATGACTTTTAGGGATAGTAAACCTGACATGTTGCAGCCCTGTTTCGCTCCAGTTTTGATCTTAAACCACTCCATTTTGTCCTGGCCATCTACTACAGCACATTCAACGTCATCATAGAGTGCTTTCACCATATTGATTATCTTGGATGGTATGCCGTAGCTTCTCAACCATAGACTATCCCTGTGGACTGATTCAAATGCTTTCTCGAAGTCTATGAAGTTAACGTAAAGTGATGACTGTCACTATTGACTGCTCAATCATATTTCTCAATATGAAAATTTGCTCAGTAGTTCCTCTGTCTGGTCGAAAACCTGCTTGTTCCTTTCTGAGTTTCGACTCTACACCGGTTCGTATCCTATCAATCAAAATTCTCCCCATAACCTTACTGACAGCTGCGTAATTCCATGCCAGTTTTTACACTCCTTCAGAATTCCTTTTTTCGGCAGTTTGGCAATCAGTCCTTTTCTCCATTTCCTTAGTGTCTTCTCGTCTCTCCACACTGGCTATGATTTCCTTGACTTTAGTGGTAGCATAGTCAATGTCAGCTTTAAGCAGCTCTGCTTGTAGGTTGTCGATTCCTGGCGCTTTTCCATTCTTCAGATGTCCTATTGCCTTCCTTATTTCAGCTCTGCTGGGTTCAGATGTATCAATTTCTACTATTTCATCTGCCAGTTCTATGTCCATTTCACTTACTGGATTGCTATGGTTCTCTTTATCTAGTACTTAGGAAAAAGTTCTACCTCGTCGGTAGTTGGGTCTTCTTCCACTAGTGTCTGGAATCTATTCTTTAGCTGTTTGTTGAACTTTCTGTTTATAACACTGTCTTGGAGTTTGTGTGTTTCAAACTTCTTCCTGGTGCTCTTTGTGACCAGTGCATTTTTGAGCATTAATCTGGCGGTTGATCGTACAGGGTAATGGTTGCTGGCCACATCTGCTGACCTCATGGCCCTGGTGTATAACACTGATGTTCTAAATTCTCTATTAACCAGGGTGGGATCTATTTGATTTTTTTTTTTTTTTTGCCGGCTATTTGTCACTTTCTGTTGAGGTCACATCCCACCTGAGTAAATCCAATCAGCGCCAAGTAAACTCCAAGCCCCACTCAGGAGTTTTTCGGAGTCGTTCAGAGTACCTACTCCAAGGCAGGGACTTTTTTAGCCCTCGTAAAAGTTCTGGGATTCTGTCCTTCGGGGGTGGTTCCGGCAGTGGAGACACGCAGCAATGGCCCTGGCCTCGTAAAATGAACCCGAAGTTCCTGCGATGGAAATGGGCCTTCGGAGAATCCAAATTTCCCTGTGTTCCTAGCTAGAGTCAGATTTTTTTTTACAACAGTGTTACAATTTCTTTAAATCATGTCTCTTTCCCCATATATATAACTCAATTTGCACTTAAATATACCTTTCCAATTCCCTGCACAGGTGTGCGATCATCTATCCGTAATTAAGTCGCTTCCAAAACTCCTTTGCCTCATTGAAAAAAATCCCCCCTTGTCAGAAACCATTGAAACAATTCTTCCTCTTGAAATCAATTCCTCAGCTTCCATATCAATATCGAATTCCTTGGCTATCGGATTCTTTACCCAGCTGGCTGATTGAGCTGGGGCAATGCCTTCCCGGACTCTATATAAGCAGGAAGTCTGGCATTCCCCCTTCGCTAGAATGTCTGTTTTTAGCTTCGCACTATAGTCGAAGATATCTGTAGTCAGGTTTTGTATGACTTTCTATCTTCTGATTATTGGAGTTTCTTCTCCCTTTTTTCTATCTCACTTTGCTTCCGTTTTTCAGACTATTATTCGTCCTTAGGAAGCACAAGTACTTTCATTTGGTCTGTATTTTTCTCTGTGTTTGTACAGTGTCCGTACTTCACACTTTCTCTCTGGTCGTTGCACTTTGCCTCCTAATTCTACCGGCCATTACACTGTGGGTGCAGGCTTTCATGCTTACCAATCGCTGGGGAATTAAGAAATTGTAGCTATCCGCTGACACAGTGGCTCTGTTTGCTGGCAAAATAGAACAATGCTCATTCTATAGAGGGCATACCCGTTCAGAACAGCTTGTTTTTCAAAAAGTTTGTTTGCTGAAAACCTTTTAAGCCTCCCTCTTGGACATCCAAGAATATTATAACTTGACAAATTGTAGCATAATAGGTTCCCTTTAACTGAGGCAAGTGTAGGTTTGCAGTTCTTTCTGTTTGTCTGTGTTCCTCTGTTACCTCCTGGATGTCTCGTGGATGCATTTATGGAGGAAATTTGGCTGGCTGACCACTCCTGGTAAGGTTTGCCACTGTTCCAAGTTTCCTCCATTTGTAGATAATAGCTCTCACCCTGGTTCTTTGGAATCCCAGAGCCTTAGGAATGACTTTGTAACCCTTTCCAGTCTGATAGATGTCAGCAGCTTTGTTTCTTTCCGATTCTTGAAGTTCTTTACATCGCGGTACCATGTGTTTCCTTTAACCAACTTTACACTGATGGACAGGTTCTATTTAGGTCATACTGTATTTAGTTTCAGCAAGGCTGTCAATAATCATGCCCTTGTTTGTCTAATATTAAATCTATGTCTAATATTAAAACTAGTTTGATGATCTGAAACATTTAAGTGTGACAAATATGCAAAAATAAAAGAAACTGGGAGGGGGGAACGTACTTTGTCACGGCACTGTAAAAAGCTTTTGGCCGAATCTGAGTAGATAATACAGACATTAACAACTCAGAATTCATCCGATTGCTTTTGTTTTCGGTCACATCAATAGAAACAAGGTATCTGACTTATTGGCTGCCATACATGCCCACACACAGCATGCTTCAGAACATGCAGTTCCTTTCCTTTTTCAAACTTACTTATTTTTTTCTGATCATCATTTCCTTGGTCGATATTTCACTCAACTGTTCACAAAATGTTGTTCTAGTACTAATTTATTTTTGTATTTATTTATTTGGCAAACTTACTTCTTTTTGAGGATTACAACTGGTTTATTTTGTGGTAAACCCCCTGTACTGCATTTGCCCTGGTGAAGTCCACTCCTGATTGCTGATTTTCATACAGGCATGCATTTGTCCTGGAGAGTGTTCTTCACTTGGTGAAGTGTTGTGAACGATTTTTTCTTTGGCTGGTAAATAATTCTTCTGCCATCCACCAGAGTTATCATCTGTGGTCTTCCAGGCATTTAGATGCTCTTAAGCTCACCAGTGCATTTGTCTGTTTTTAAGAGTGTACCAAATCGTTAATTTGGCCCCACCTGGTGTTTTATCTAGTCTAATGGATTTATTTAGTTACAGCTCTCTGGGATTCATATTGAGTTTAGACCTCTCAAGCCCTGAGCCTCTGGCTCGAAAATGACATGCCCAAAATGAAAGCTCTGCAACTACAAACCTCAATTCCAGTGAGGTTTGGACGTTCTATAAAATGCAAATAAAAACAGCATGCAACGATTTGTGAATCTCATAAACCCACATTTTATTCACAGTAGAACATAGACAAAATATCTGATGTTGAAAGTGAGATATTTCACCATTTCATGAAAAATAGCCCATTTTGATTTTACAGCATTGGATGCAATTGTTTTTTGTCTTATGTTTGTTCAATGTGGACCACCTTGAAAACGAGATGGTACACCTCTAGGGGTTATCGATTAATAAACTTCTATCTTAGTTGCACTAATGTTTTCATGCATTCTTTGTTGGAAAGTCAATATTTTACTGATAGTTACTATATGCAAGTGCTCATACTGTGTATACTCAGCTCATATCAAAAGATTACTGTGGTTAATGTAACAGGAGCTCCTAGTTCTTCCTTACCACAGCACTGTGGAAGTTTAAGTAGCCTGATAAAATATTCAGCAGAATGAGGGCTCAAGCTGAATGATTGATGTGATGTGTCTGTGCCTGCATGGAACTTGATGATAACTTGGGGTTTGTTGGGCAAGATGTGTCTTAAGACTGATGGTCATGGAAAAACTCCAAGGTATAGAAGCCCAGAGGGTTCAGAGACCTGCAATGGCCTACCATCCAGCCAACAGCAAACACAAGCTTTTTAATAGTTTGATTTTTAACCTTTATTGGCAACATCCTTATACACCAACAGTTCACTTATTTTCTTTAAATATTAAATATTTAAGAGTTCTTTATTATTAATCTGTTCAATTTCATTAAAACCACATTAAAAGCTGCAGTAGAGTGCTATCTAAAGCACTTTAAATCGGGAACCTGGCTCTTACTTTCGCACCAGACCTTTAGTCATACATGATAAAGATTAAGAAAAAATAATGAGAACGTATATCATAAATAAATATAACTTTTGAAGACAAGTAATTACAAACAGAATAAGACAACCATAAAAGAGACATAGTTCTAGGTTAAATTTGGAGACAACCAGTCCCACTGAAATAGCATTTTCTATTACTCAACTAGCGCCAAAAACCGTGTTGTGGAGGTGCGTGAGTGGGCAGGCTAGCGTTCCAACCTGCAACACCCACCAATGAGTTCCCCCCCTTTGGTGTTAATTTGTAAATTTTTTAAACTAATGCAAATGTGGGTGTGGATAATGTTGGGCTAGAGTCTATCCAGACAAGCACGTTGTGAAAGGCTGAAATATGACCCAGACGAGTTCCAAATTCGCCCCAGGATTGCTACGCTACTCACTCCTAAAACAATTTAGAGTCTGAATTCAGAGTCCCCGTTTTTGCATCACTAGTCAGTCCATGGATACCTGGAGGAAATGAAAATGAACGCAGCACAGAGAAAGGCCCAGGGAAGGACGAGGTGCTGTACTTCTTTGAGTTGACGCTGTGATTTTCTGCATCAACATTCCCTTTTTGGTCACACACAACTGGCAACAGACACATTACAGGCAGTTTCAGTAATTACTGTATACTTTAGTGCACACAAGAAATTTTTTTTATTTCATCCACTGTCTTCATGAGGGGGGTCATCACTAGCCTAAGACTATGTAACCTATGCTAGGGTTTTCAGAAGGGTTCACCTCACATTCTTATAGCAGAAGACATCCTTTTCTCAAGTTTCAATATCTTTTTACACCCTGTCCAGTTACTGTGTAAAAACACAAGCATAAGCATGTAGTCACTCAGGAGACATACTGACAACCTCGGGCCTCCTTTTGCTTGCCAGAGGCAGATTCCTGTCCAAGGTGGACAGAGCTGATCATGAGAGCTGACGTCTTGCATGTCTGACTCAGGATTTATGACCCCGCCATTTATACATGGCAGGGGAATATGGAGTTACCCTTGTCTATCATTACCTACGTTCATCCATCCGTACAGGATGCTGTTTGTCCACTTCTCCTCAAAATCTAATGGACAGAATTCAACAAGCTTTGGTAAATGTTTTCTAGAAAGGTCAAAGGTGCGCATCTTATTTTTTCTTTGACAAACTGTCCTTCCATATATCCGTCCGTCCCTATTGGATGTTGTCAATCCACTTCTCCTCAAAAACTACTGGACATAATTCCACAAGGTTTGGTAAGTGCTTTCTACCTAGGTCGAAGGAGTGCATCTCATATTTTGCCTGATTAAATAGCATAATTTCACAATTCTATCCGTCCGTCCATATGTACAGGATTTTGTCTATCTGTCTATTTTTGTTATCCGTCTGATATCTTGTTTGACAAAATGTCCTTCCATCTGTATGTATGGGATGTAGTCTATCTGCTTCTCCTCATAAACTAATGGACATAATTCAACAAGTTTTGGTAAACGCTTTCTAGATCGGTCGAAGGTGTGAATCTTAGATTGTGTTTTACAAAATGTCCGTCTGTACATAGAGATGTGGTCTATCCGCTTCTTCTCAAAAACTCCTAGACAGAATTCCACAAGCCTTGGTATGTGGTTTCTACATAGGATGAAGGTGTGCATCTCATATTTTGCTTTACAAAATGTCTGTCCATCCATCTGTACATATGGGATGTTGTCTATTTGCTTCTCCTGGACTACTAGACATAATTCAACAAGCTTTGCATTCTAGAATGCATTCTAACTCTAGAATGCATTAAATGCATTCTAGATCCGTCAAATGTGTGCATCTCATATTGTGTTTGACAAAATTGGATAATTTCACAATTTTAGGGGCCTCACAAACTCTCAGTGGCATCTGTGCTCAAGGACACAAATTTTGTAGTTACAGACTGTGTCTTAGATCTTTTGAACAGTGAGAAATATGTAACAGTAACACGTTAGGCTTATTCTGCTGGCCTTTTCGTATTGTGTTGTCCCTAACGATGCAAAGGCAGTTGCTTTCATTGCCACCTCTGATTCAGACTTTTCAAATAATTTCTGATCATTTTTTTCTGTCATTTCCATCCTCCATCCCACTCATCTCCCTTGCTACCTCTCTCTCTCTCTTTCTCTCTCTCCCCCTCGCACTCTCTCTCTCTCTCTCACTCTTTCTCTCTCTCAGGAAGGTGTTGTAGCTGTTTAGAGGCATAGATTACTATGGCATTATTCAATTTTAAGTTAAAGTAGCCAACAGAGGTGCAATAACGGTCAGCAGCACGCCTCCCACTACAATCACAACTAACCAGCCCCAACCCTTTGGACCTCACACTGGATTGTGGAATATTTTCATACAGAGACACTGGGCTGTCTGGGGCATTAGTACATTGGAAAATGTTGGATATTGAGTGCTTGAATTTCAGGGAGCCTGAGAGATTGAGAATGAGGACATTGGGTCACACGATTGGCTGAGTTTTGGGAATCGGAATATTGGACTTTGATATAAGGAAATTGTGTTGCATATAAAGAAACCTGGATGGCAGGGAGCAGGGATATTGGAGTGGTAACCCCAGGTAGCATTCTGTTGGATATAAAATGGCTCCTGTTGCTGTTATCCTTATATTTATACCCAGTGCTTTAGCAGGGCAACAACATTTCTAAAACCTGATACACTGTATAGGAATATCAGAGATAAGGCAATAATAATTCTACTTAAAATAGATCTTGAGTATAAAAAATTGTCTGTATACTCTGGTTTTATTTCATTGAATAAAGTAAAGCAATATATATTTCTTTTATTCAATAAAGTGGTCACCATAATCAAGAATCAATACACGGACAGAAGTTTACTCCTGCAAGAATTATTACTACCGTGTCTTCCGCATTAGTTTTACAGACATTATCTGTAACTCCCAGCGGGCTTTCGATCAGTAGCGCCATTGTAAGTGCCATTTTAGCATTTGGTGATTGATTGGCAAAGACTCTGTGCCTTTTTTCCGCAGAACTCTTTTCTTTTTTTTCCCATTTTGCCTACCAACAATGTCTTGAGTTCACTTTCTCAGAAGGAAAGGTATAAAAAATCATGAGCTATGGTGGGCCATGAGTATGATGGTTTTCCTTCTCACAAATTGTAACACCTCCTGATTTCACCAATTGGTTCCTTCCTCTCAGGATGAAGGCGAGTCAGTTCATGAATTCAGCAGGTGTAATGATTCTAATACAAATTACATTCAGTCCTCCAAGGCACATAATTAAGGACCACTAACATGGCTGTGAACTCTTGAACGTGAGACTCAGGCAAATGAACCTTTTTCATATGCTGCCAGATCAAGCATTTCTTACTCATAGGAAAAAATACAGAACACAAATTCTCATCTACTGGACATATAAAAGAATAACTTTCATTGTCTCACTTGGGCCATCTCTCTTCTGGCAATCATATGCACCACTGAAATATGACCTTCAAATATCTTGCAACAAATCCTGAGATTAATACAAGCAAAGCATCCCTAAAATTGATCGGCTTGTGCTGTAGAGCTGCATTTGGCCGGAGGTTACTTTTTGCCCAACAGTTTTTAGTGGTCTCACAAAATATAAAGGTTTGCTTACAAACAATACTATTGCATTGGACTATAGGACCACTGGATTGACAAACAGACAACTTTTTGACGCAGTTTTAACTGTAGCTAATTATGCAAGGTTATGGACATGGGCAACTCATTAAATTTAGGATTAAGTTTTGCGAACTGTTACCTGAGGGAAAGAGAGAGAAATAGGGAGCCCCTGTTCTCTATCATCATCTTGGCAGCCAAAAACAGCCACAGGGCAATAATGTTCGAACAAGCAGCACATAGGTAGCCTGTAATATTGAAGCAGTGTTTCTCCGTGATGCTTTCCAGATGGTTGGCAGTGTTCATGTGCTATAATAAGTCTGATTAGGTCCTTGTTAATGTTGACTGTTACAATGTATAAATCTAAGCAGTGAAAATGAGATTCAGCTGGCTTTAATTATTGGATGAATATGCTTAGATGCTTCCTGCAATGAAAATTTTTGGATTTCATATTTATATCAATCAAGATCATCTACAAAGTAATCTAGACCATCACATTCCAATCTTTCTTGGTGCTGTTAAACAGCTCTCTGCACTAAAATTATCATACTTGTTAAATATTGACAGAAAAGTTATGAAATAATGACTGTTTTTCATCCATTCAATATTTAAGTGAAATATTAACAAAAATAAAACCTTTTAACTGAAATATAATAGTCGCACAAAAATCTCACCAAGCATTTTAATCTTTTATTTAGACTTAAAACACTTATTTAATCACCTTTCTTCTTAGAAAAAGAAATTCTGCCACTGATTTGGAGTAATTGGACTCATTTCTAGATTTGTTCACAGAATAACATAATTTCGCAAGCGGTTCATGCTCAAAAACCTTCCAATGTGGTTAAACTAAAACAATTATGCAAATAAGAGCAGCTAAAATTCCTCCACAGTGATGTAAAAGACTTGTCGCCAGTTATGACACAGGCTTGAATGCAGCTGTTGCCGCCAAGAGAGGCACAACCCCTTCTTAGGTTTAGAGGAGCGATTATTTTTTTCAAATGGGTGATATACGACTTGAATGACTCTCTCTTCAATGAAGGAAATGATCATTTAAATGCTGCATTTTGTCTTTACTCACATTGTTTTTGCCTGATATTGAAATTAGTTGGGTACTAAGAAACATTCAAAAATAGTGCCATGGGCACTGTAGCTCACTTGATTTAATTCAAGCTTTAGTGTTATGTAAGCTCACATGTGGTTGTGTCTTTTGTGCTTGAGTATAACATTGGGACAATGAGGAAACCTTTTGTCATTTGTTTAGGAAAGAAACAAATATAACTGCAAGCGGTAATCACGGGGTCCAAGCAACAAGAGGTAATCATCAGTTTTAGAGCAATGTGTTGTGATCTTGATTCTGCTTTCATGTTTAAGTTCTGTGCCTGGCTTTGCCATGTTTGATTCTGTTTAGTGACCACTGCGTATGTCTGACCATTCTTAGGATCATGTATTGTGTTTTTTGGTAATTTATATTTCAGGTTTTATTATTATTTCATGCCATGTTTTCATTTCCATGCATTGCACTTCGTCTATCCTGTCTTGTCTTGTGTAGGTCTTTGCCCAGGTCCCTAGTCTTGCATACCACTCATTCGGGTGATTTATTGGTTTCTGGGTTTTCAATCTTCCTTCATTATCTCGTGTGCTTCCTTCCTCTCTCTTTTACTATCTACTAACCATACTAACAGTTTGTTGTTTTCGATAATTACTAACCCTCATTAACATTGTATATTTTTACTAACTTTCTAACATGCACTTGGGATTGTATAGCTGCACATACTAATTGACTAACAATCTCTCAGCAGTCGCTCAATTCTAATCTCCGCCTCCTTGCCTATCCCTAATTATCTCTGCTGCAAGTTTCTGTGGATTTCCACTTATACTTTGTGCTTTCCTTTTATCTTGGCACTTTAGTACTCCTTAACTGGAGCTGTTGTTTTGTACTTAGGTTTGTCTTGTGATCCCTGTCTGTGTTTTTGGCTACAGCCAAATTCATGTAATTAGTTTATTCCTCATGTGTCTCTCCTTGATCATTGTTACCATTGATTGCACCTGTTCTCCCTGGTCATGTGTTTACCCCGGGTGTGTATATAAGATTTCTGTTTGGTACACTTTCTTGTCAGATCGTTCTCCGTAGTTTTCTCGTGCCATGTTTCTCGCCTTGATTTCTCAGTGTTTATCTTTCTGACTGGACTGTCCTTGATATCGAGCTTTGCCTACTCCCTGTACTTTTGCCGCATTCTTGTTTTTTGACCTCTTTTGTCTGACTACGATTTTTTGCGATTGGTGCCCTGTGTATGACTCTGGATTTCGCCCTTTGGATTCTGATTTTGAATTGCGGACATTGTACTGTTGCCAGCTCTGTTGGGGGGTTTCCCCCTTCAGAAATAAAGCCTCCTTTTTGCATTTTACTGGTGTTTGCTCTTGGTTCATTTCGTAAATCCTCACACAATGAGGACAAAAATAGTGTAAGTTTTTCAGAAAATTTCCAGTTCATAGCACATAACTGTGCATGGCATCCTTTGCCCAGCAAATTAGTCATTGCCATGTCTGTGAAATGGCAGCTGTTACTTGATTGACAAAACTGCCGGATAATTAAAGATTTATTTTGCTCATAGGAAAAACAATTTAATCCTCACACTACAGAGAGGCAAAATGCTAAATTAGAACCACTGAGTCAATTGGGTGAAAACAAATATTCAATTTTACATAGTTTTTCTTATTACAGTGCCACATTAAAACCAACTGGAATCACATTTGTTGTAACTCTTTACAACCACCATCTGGCCAATCAAGGTCATTTACATTAAGTTTGCCCACTTACACATCCTAAACAATAGTATCAAATTTTATGCTTGATGACAGTTATGTAAGTACAGGGGCTAAAAGAATTGAATAGGCTGATATTCGCTATGTTTGAAATATTATTTTGTTCGTATTGGTTTTTATGGCAACCTTCACCATTATGAAGCAAGCACAATTTAAATTGGTTTAACCCATGATTGGTTTAAGAGTTATGCCCATTTGTTTGCTATAGTGCTACCTATGAACTAATAAAAAGCAAATTCAGTGTGGAGAAGTTGCATAGCCTGTAAATGTGTGATCTCCTTTGGTAATGATTGGACATCACATTAAGGAGACACAGCTCTTTATATCAATATAGGCCACGCCCCTACATTTTGTGCAAATTGATCTCACTGTCTGGGAAGCGATAAAAATGAAAGGTTTCACAAACAATTTAAAATGGCAGAAAGTTTGCAAATACGAAAATGGGTGTGGCTTACATGGATTGATTCATCATGACCCACAGAATGTAACAAAAAAGAATTCTATTTCTATAACCTATGGTTTAGAAGTTATTGCCCAATACATATTGTCTCTCCTTTTAGTGCCACCATATGGCCAATCAAATAATTTTAACAAGAATTCTTTTTCACAAGAATATCATTTCATGATGACAGGTGACAGTTAAATGATTGTTTAGACAACTGAAAAATTGATTGGCTAATGGTGGCTATGTTGTTGCATTTATCACTTTGTTATTATAGCAACCTTGACTAACATGAAGCATGTAAAATTTCAAGTTGATCAGACAAATTACTTTAGTAATATAGCCATTTGTTTCCTATAGCGCCACCTAATGATGGATTTACACCAATCAAACAAATTTAAATCTGTCCATCTACATGTACTGCCTCACAAAATTTCACATGGAACCCTTCGATGGTTTGGTAGAGGTAGATCAAGGTTAATGCAGATGCCGACGCTGAAGCTGCTGCATGACAGCATAAGCTCCCTTTGATCCGTTGGACCAAATGAGCTAAATAGAAAAAATAAAAAAACACGCAAAAATAGAATAAATCAGAAAGAGGGTAAATACTTTTTCGCAAAACTTTATTTCAAGCATTAGTGTTCCTTTTAAGCTGCTAATTAGTAGCAAATGATTTAAGGTCCCACCTAACAGGGATATAAAGCCCAGTTCTTTGCAGGAGTAACCAGCAGCACACAATAGCCATGAAGAAAAAAGAACAGAACACCTGCAACTGATTCATCACTGTTTTGCAGCTAGATCATTCTGAAGCACAGCAGCTTTCTCATAATTTCAGTTTTTTCGCTCTCAGTTTCAAAAACTAGTTTTGAAAAACAATGTAGCTGATGAATGTGCTGGTTATGTCTGCACAAGAGCTTATGCGGCAAAAGAAAAACACCACCAACTTATAATTCAAACTAAAACTTTGAGATAAAAATTATGCTGACATATTTATCCATCAGGATACCCATCTAGACTGTAAGTTGGGGGGGAAAAAAAGAGGAGCTTCCCATTTTTAGAATATTCTAGGTAACTCATAGTTCATTACCAAAATATCGTCACTTATCATATGATGACTAATCACGTGATGATTCTCGCACTATGGTTTGAAACAGCACTTTTTATGGCTGGTGAACATCAGTTGAGGCTACTGCAGTCCATCATACGCGGTAAGTTAATATTGATAAGACATCAAATGAAGAACATTAGACTGAAATGAAAGGAGAATGATAGCATTCAATGTTAAAATGCACAGAGACGACCACTGTTTAGTCTGCCGAATCTAAGGACGGTCTGGGCATAGCGAGTGAACGGCATGAGTTCATCATGAACTCAGGTGCCCCATTAATGCAGAGGCGTTCAAGAGACATCTGCACATTTTTATGGCACTCTGTTGATGCAGAAGTTGGTTCATGAGCTGTGACAGCAGCCTTTATCCTTGTTTTTGTTTATTTTTCCTCCTCATGGAAGCAACAGAAAAGTGGCAGCAAAGAAACCGAATCATCAGCCAAAAAAAAAATTTAAAAAAAAAACGGAAAAACAAACAAGTTTAAAATCATGGGCACCACTGCATGCAAGGATTTGAAACTTGATTATTGCATAGAATATCACGTCAGTCATCCTCAAAGTTGTATGGCAAACTTCCCGCGTTCTCATAATCGTCTAATTTTTGAAGTCTGCCCACATTCAGACACTTATAAGAAACTGTAAGCACAAATGAAGGTGCACCAGATTATGACAGTCTGTGACATACAGTATTACTGAAAAATCTTATCTGTCAACCTGTGGGTGGTGTTAAATCCTGACAAGTGGAAAATTGTACCAAAATAATATTTTTCTTTTCCACCTGCTATGCTGTCAAAGCACCCCCTCCCCACCCCGAACACTGCCTCTTTCTTCGATCCCTGACAACACTGAGCGTGACTCAGTGACTCATATTAACTCTGACCAGGAGCGTAGCCTCTCATTCTGGGCAGATATACAGCAATATACAGTATATTGCTCTTAGCTCTTTTTCAATCCAACCTGAATTTTTTCGTGAGCCCTCACCCTCTGTGGGTCCCTTGAAATGCCTTTACCATTCGCCCTTCAAGTGAACTTAGAACTTGAATTTGAGCCGACTCAAATATGTTTTGCAGCTGGTTGCCTTACTTTTTTTTGGTTGAGCCAACTTTTTCTTGCAGTGAATTTATTTTATGTATACACGAAGCTCTAGCGAAAATTCAATCAGGAAGACTCTTCTTGAGAATTTTTTAATTTAACCTTTGTTTAACCTGGGAAATCCCAATGAGAATGAAACTCTTTTTCAAGGGAGCCCAGGAGGGTTGAGGGGGAGAGGACAAATTGCAAAGCCACGGGAGGCAGGTTGAAAGAGCCAGGTTTGGAATTAAGCCTTAACACTGGGGAACCCCCTACTCTTGTCAAAGAGTGTCATAGGATCTTTAATGACCCCGGTTTAACGTCTCATCCAAAAGATACCTCCTCCTTCAGTACAGTGTCCCATTCATTGCAATGGGCATTATTCAACCAGAAGGAAGATCCCAACCTACTAGCCCATCAACATCAACTTGGTTTTCCCAGGTGGCCTCCCATCCAAGCACTAATCAAGCCCACACCTGCTTAGCTTCAGCCAAAGGGCTGAAGCAGCTTGAGTAGTGGCATACCTGCGGGCATGCTCCAGCCTGTAGTTTATTTCTCATTCAATCTGCCTTTCACTCCACTCAAGCGTGCACTCTCAAAATTCCTGCTGTCATTGTCTGGGGCGCAAAAATTCTGGGGTTATTATATAAGATTTGGAGGCAAAATTTATTACTGCTGACTAATTGGTATCCGTTTGTAGTTCACTGGCAAATTGGTTAAGTACTAAGATTTTCACTTGTCAAGGATATTTAGGTTCAGAAATTATGGAGCGCCTAACTACTCAGGGCAGCTCACCAGCCGTGGCTCGGGAGCCCTCTTAGTGCCGTCAGTGGCTATCAAAGCATTTTTTGCACTTCCGCCCTGCAGCAAGCCCTCAAGCCAAACGTGAATGAGCTGTCATCTCTGCTCTTCCTGTTCAGCATACACAAAGCATAGATAATAACCGGCCAATTAGTCATCACTGATCAGTGTAACTCAAGGCAAGATGAATGTTCTATCAATACCCAGATATGCATCCGTCAGCCTGGGCAGCAAAGAAGCATGGGGTAATTTTACAACCAGACCATATGAAGAAATTTGAAGTTAGCATGCACTAACCCCATCTGCCTTTTGCACATTCAGAGCAATGCAAAGTTGCGCATCCAAGCCTGTTGATTTGATTCCATTCTGGGTTGATTGCCCATCCTGTCCCAAGTAGCCTGGATGTTTCAGACTGAAATTTTTACGACCTGAATTTGACCAGGTTGAACTGAAAAAGAAACACTGAATTAAAACAATTCCTCTTTTGATTTCAAAGAAATCAATTCATTACAAATACATTCAGATATAGTTGATAGTTTTCTGAGTACAATATTTAAATGCTATGCATTCAGTGGTGTTTACATGTCAATATCAAGAATTCAATGGCTGTTCAAATTCAAATACTTATGTCACTTATTTGCTTCCATAGAATAAGTGGGGTTGGGAGCCCCGTCCGAATTCTGACTATAAAATAATCTATAAATCGCTCCTGAAAAACATAATATTTGGCGAGCGATACCTCTCCAATTTTTTTATGGCGAAGTGCAGATTTGCAAGCTTTGACGGGATAGGGGAAAGAGAGGACTTATAATTATGACTCATGTACCTCTTCGTACATTTTGTGATGTGGAGGCACGATTTACGGTTTCTTGATAGATCTCTGCACAAATACTCAACACTGTATGAAAAGACTGTTGTTTTCATGTACAACCATTTCCATTTCCAAAAAAATAAATAAATAATAAAACAGAATGCAGTGATTTGCAAATCAATTAAAACCCTATATTTCATTGAAATGAGGACAAAGGCAATGTATCAAATGATGAAACTGATAAATTTCATTGTTTTGTGAAAATATCTGCTCATTTTGAATTTGATGGCAGTAAGATGTTTTTAAAGTTGGGACGGGACAATAAAAGACTGGAAAAGTTGCATGATGCTAAAAAAAGACAACTGGCAGAACATCTCTCAACTAATTAGATTATTTAGCAACAGGTCTGTAACATGCTTGGGTATAAAAAGTCTTTCATAAGTAAATATGGTGAGGGCAGAACCACTCTATGAAACACTGCGTGGGGAAATAGTTCAACAATTTAAGAATAACATTATTGACTTTAAATTGTAAAGAATTTTATCCACTACTGTATGGTACATAATATCATTAAAAGATTCTGAGAATCTGAAACAATCTCTGTATGCATGTGACAAGGCCAGAGTCCAGTTTTAAGGTCCTCAGGCGCCATTAAAAACAGTGGAAATCTCTGCATGGACTCAGGAGCATTTCTGTAAACCTCTGTCAGTAAACACAGTTTCTCACTGCATTCACAAGTGTAGACATTAGACCATATATAAACAAAATCCAGAAACACTGCCTTCTTTGGGCCAAAGCTAATTTAAAATGTACTGCCCTGAGGTTTGACTAATCAAAATGTGAAGTTATTTTTTGAAATCATGGATGCCACGTCCTCCGAGCTAAAGAGAAGAACGCCCATCCGGCTTGTTATCAGCAAACAACTCGAAAGCCAGCATCCATGATAGTATGGGGGTGCATTAGTATATATGGCATAGGGGGACAACATGAGGACAACATTAATGATAGAACAATATAAACTGGTTTTGCTGCAACATTTACTGCCATCCAGATGCCTTTTTTAAGGAAAGGCCTTGCTCATATCCGCAACACCATGTCAAACACCATACTCTGCATGTATTACAACATGATGGCTCTGTAGTAAAAGAGTCTGGGTGCTATAGTGGTCTGCCTGCAGTCCACACTTGCCAATCACTGACAATATTTGGCACAAAATTAAATGAACAATATGAAAAAGGAGGCTGTGAAATATTGAACGGCAGAAGTCCTACATAAAGCAAGAATGGAAAACATTTTGGGTGACACTTTAGATGGTATTGCTCATTAAAGCTTGATACAGCATGTATACAGCTGTGCCAACGGGGTGTATCAAGCACAAGCACAAGCACTCCTCTGTCCCGCCTCTGCCCCTCCTGCCGGCGCAAGTGGCAAAGAGGGAGGAGAGTAGGCGTTGAGTGGGTTTAACACAGCCGAGTCAAATCTTCACCAATCAAATGAGCTCCTCTGCTCACCTTTTGGATGTTGGAATAAAGAAGCCTCTGTCCTATATCTGCATAAAGCGTTAATGTTGCATTTTACTTTGCGGCTTTAGGCATATTTTCTGCACTGCTTACGTTTATATTAAGCAGTACAAATATGAGTTAGCTGGCTAGCTAGGGCATTCACAAATTATTAACATTAGCGACCTTGAATGGATTTTCAAAAGCAAACTACGTCAGATCATTAAAACTTATGAAGTTGGAATGAAATACGATGGTTGCTCATTTATTTCTTCAGCCTGCATCATGAGTTATGAATGTGACACCTCCCCCTACTACGCCGACACACCCATCTCGGCGCACGTTCGTCTACCAAATTGCCAAAGTGGCTGCGCATGGTGTTGCACTGGACAAAATTACCACTGTGTGGGCTACGCCATGCTGCGCCTCAAAATTATAGCCCATGGTCTCTGTACTATTTTCAAATAAATCATTGCATTCTGTTTTTATTTACAAACCCTAATTCCAATGAAGTTGGGACATTGTGTAAAATGTGAACGAAAACAGAAAAATGATTTTCAAATCCTTTTCAACCTATATTCAATTGAGTGAAGTACAAAGACAAGATATTTAATGTTCAAACTGATAAACTTTTTCTTTGGGAAATATTCACTCATTTTGAATTTGATACCTGCAACACATTCCAAAAAAGCTGAGACAGGGGCAGGTTTACCACTGTGTTTCATCACCTTTCCTTTTATCAACACTTAGTAAGCTCTTGAAAACTGAGGATATTAATTGTAAAAGCTCTGTAGATGGAATTCCTTGCCATTCTTGCTTGATGTGTGAAGTAGCATTCAGGAACCAATAACGAGACCCAGAAGATCCCGCAAAATAGTATTTTATTAAAGCTGAGTGGTGAACCCCCACAGGGCAGAAGGGAACGGTACTGAGTTCAATCCAAAGTCAGAATCCCAGGGGCGTAATCCAAATCGTAAACAGGGCAGCAAACACAAACAAACAAAAACAAGCAAACAAAAACAGGGTCGGGCAAAGCATATTCGGTACACAGGCACTGGAATCCAAAGCCAAAATCCAGTGGACGTACTCTGGTTGGTAAGCAGGGCAGCAAAGACAGAACTCAGGGTCGGGCAAAACAGGTACGGTACACGGGCACAAGAATATCAAAGGTAAAGCCAAAATCAGAAACCGGGACATTCTAGTCAGAAGTATAACACTAACAGTACAATCGCAGCACAGGGAAAACGTTCTAACAAGAGCTGTGAGTGAAATGACTGCTTAAATACACGTAGGGGAAGTCAAATGCTATGATAGGGAACAGGTGAGCTGGATCAGACTAATTACAAAGGAATGAACAAGAGGAAGTTCCTGATTACAAGAAAGTGGCAAAAGGCAAAACGAGAACAGGGATCACAGAGACAGCCTACTGACAAACATACGGCTCCGGTTAGGGAGTTCAACCGTGCACAGAGTGAGAGGCAGAACAGTGATTAGCCAGGTGCAGAAAATCTGCTGAAACACAGCAAAGTAAATTGAGTGAAGGCGAGACTAGAGCAGAGCGAGTGTTGAGAGCTTGTTAGTCAATTAGTAATGTGCAGCTACACAATCCCTGCTTGTTAGTAAGTTAGTACTATAAACAATGTTAGTCTTGGTTAGTAAGTTTAACTAAAACAACAAACTGTTAGTATTGTTAGTAAAATAGAAAAGCAAGGTGAAGGAAGTAAACAAGATTGGAAGGAATGGTTGAAATCCCAGAAACCATGAAATCACCCAAAAGTGTGGCACACAATACAGGGGCAGTGAGCGATCACATGACAAAATACCAGACAGGGGGAGACAAAGTGCAATGCATGGTATGAGACAAAACATGGACCGGAAAAGAACTGCAAGACAAGGCAGTTCATAATTCATAATCCAGACATGGCAGAATCATAAATAAACATGGCAAACAAGGCAGAATCAGATGATGACATACGATTTCAGTTGCTCAGCAGTACGGGGTCTCCGTTGTCTTATTTTGCACTTCATAATGCACAACTCAATTTCAATGGGACGCAAGTCTGAACTGCAGGCAGGCCGGTCTATTGCCTGCACTCTTTTACTACGAAGCCACACTGTTGTAAAACTTGCAGAATGAGGCTTGGCATTGTCCTGCTGAAATAAGCAAGGATGTCCCGAAAAAGATGCCACTTGGATGGCAGCATTTGTTGTTCCAAAACCTGTATGTACCTTTCAGCATTAATGGTGCCTTCACATATGTATAAGTTGGCCATGCCATGGGCACTAACACATCCCTATACCATCACAGATGCTGGCTTTTGAACTTTGCGCTGATAATTATCTGGACGGTCCTTTTAGCCAAAAACCGAAACGGGACTGCATAATACCATGCCATTTCATGCAGCGCGTCCTATATTGTGAGCGTGATTTACATGAACGTTGATGTCAGCTCAGATGGGGTCCTCTCATTACTTTTTCAGTATTTTCAACTGCATAGACCGGGCTAACCACAGACTATATGAGCTCACACCTAAAACCAACCACTTTCTCTGTGGTGAAATTGTGTGTTTTCATGAGTCCCGTTGTAGTGCTGCTCTCAAAAATATTTGACTAGCAGTAATGTTACCGAATGGTATTTTAGCTAAAATAATACATTGTCGTTCTTTTTGATATTTTGTTACTCTTCATCTTACGTGACTAAATGAATACAACTGCGTGTGATAAGTAATATTCCTGAAAAGTCATGCAAAATCACTTTACCTTGTCGAAGGACATTATGTGCAAAGATGTGCACGAATCTGAGAAGTAGTGGAGGATGCGCGTCAAGTGTCTGAGGGGTATTTGCGACAGTGCAATTACACCCGGGAAATGTAGGGGCGCTGTTAAGTCGAAAGTTTAAGAAACTGTCATGTCTTGCTTAAAATGTCATTCCTGCCAACCTGGTAAGTAAGAATTTTTGGGGGAAATATTAATCTGTGTTTACTGGTTAGGGGCAAGAGGCTGTATTTTTTAAAGGGGATTTATCATGCTGCAACTCAGGGCAGATGCTCCGCCATTGCAAAATCTCCCTGATGAGTCCAAACGCCAAAGACTTCGTGTCAAAGCTCGCATCACTTCATCAGTTAATCTTAACATTCTGCAATCAGTAACAAAAATAATTATCTTTCCATCAATCACTGGTCTCCCCTGATTAAAATGAGACTTTAGCAAAAGTTCAGTCAGGAAGAGCTTATTTTACATGCTCTTCCTTGCCCTCCTCTCACACAGGCTCATTCATGATTCCTGCTGTCATTGTCTGGGGCAGTCAGTTGAGACATCTCCTGTCCTAGGGCTGATTACAGCTATCCAATAGCTCAGTGATACGCCTACATAATTAGCCCATAATCTTGCTGCTGTCTAAATATGATTTTTTTCTCTGCCATTGGAATGTACAAGCTGCTCTCATGCGCTCTCCACTTCCCCTTCATCGCACAGTCTTTGCAGATTCATCAGCTTCATCATTTATAAACCTCATCAGCCTATCAGGGAGCATTGTCATCAACCACTGTCACTAGTATCCAGACTCTGTGGAGGATTTGTCCTGCTTCAGCTCAGGGGAGTGGCTCCTCAATTTCAAAATCTCCCTGTTGAGTCCCAACACCAAAGACTTTCTGTCAAGGCTATCATTACATCATAATCTGCAATAAATAATTAACTTAACATTGCTCACTGGTCTCTCCTGATAGAAATAAAAACAGGCCTTTTTTTAAACTAGTGACAGATATTTGTGAGAGTGCAAATTAATTTTCATCAAAATGTAATTAGTGCACGTGTATGAGTGTACAGGGTTGGTATATATAAAATGTTTTAAAATGTTTGATCTGAGGTCAATTTTGCCATTTGGCCCTTACTGAAGCCCCATTCATACACAAACAATTTGTCACCCGCTAAAGCTGCAGCTAAGGCATTCCCAAAATGAGCTCTTTCTGGTTGCCCTGGTAACGTTTACACACTGTGGCCCCAAAACCATGCCCATTGGAGAAACAAACAAGTGGCATAATAACACACTCAACAAAATGGGATCAAATAAAAATGTATTTAATATTAATTTCTTTAAATGTGTTCACTCCAATTTGCAATAACCTTGTACTACAGCATGATACAGCTAACAGTGAGAATTATTTTAAAGACCATTGCAAGAATTAATGTACTGATAAAACTCACCAGGAATCCCTATAATTTCTAGCATCTGCACTGTTTTTTTGGAACACATCTCTGTATGTAGCCAAAGATCAGTTGCAGTGTTAAATATTATGATGACAATACTCTCCATTGGCTATTCACCGTCATTTTAGGAAGGTACAGGAATCAAAAAAACTTATCTTTTTTCCCCAGAATGAAACATTCCATCTTAAGCCCCTCTCCAGTTCACTCCAATGGTAGTCGCCCAAGCAAAACTCACTAGTCATTTACATAAAGTGAAGTTTTGCACTTCTTTTTTGCATTGCTGGTCCTGCCCACTATTATAAATTAAATGTTTATTCATTAACCGCTCCCATCTCTCCCATTTGGTCAACTCTAATGAATAACAGCATGTCACTTCCGTTGTTGGACATTGTTGCAATATAAATGCCCCTTGGGCCACAGGTAAGACTACATACCAGAGAAAGCTAATTTACAATCAGCTCTTCACTGAGAAATGTTATAAATAAGGCTCCAGGTAAATAGAAACACACAAATTCAGGGAACAGACTACACAGGCCTTACCTGAGGTGATGGAGGCCAGGCGGAATATGTCTGACTGCCGAGTGGTCACAGGTTCATAGGGCGAGGTTTCGTAAAATTCTTCTTCTGCACAGAGGAAGGAGAAATCAGAGAAAAGAATATGCAGTGTCTGCCAGCAACACCAACACATACAAATGAAATAATAATCTGTTCATTGCCGGCAGTTTGTCTCTGACAGAAGGCAGAGTCCGAACTCCTGCACAGGCAGTAACTCAGTTCACTGGTTTTATTACAGCTCTTGGTCAGATGTTCTGGGTCAAAATCAAATAGGCAGAGTGCAACACAGAAAGGAAAATCCAAAACGTAGTAATTAAACAGTCCAGAGGTCAAAAGTCAAACAAAAGCTTTGCCAAATTAGAGGTCATCCAAAATTGTAATTCAGAAAAGCCAGCAATAATTTTATTTAATTTTCATTTTTATGCAACATTCATTTAAGCAGGGGCTTGACTGAGACTAAGGTCTCCATTTCAGCTGGCCTTGAATTGCAAACAATTAAAATATCTCATTTTACAAGGAATTTAAAATGGTAATCCAGAAAAATAGAAATTGGCATCATAAAATTAAAATAACAACTTCATAAAACAACAGTGCTCTTGATGAAATTATTTGATCAATGTTTTAAAATGTCCAAAAGGAATTAATTCATTCAGTTTCAGTTCACTTTGCAGCTGATGGCAGGTGTGAGGAACATTATGATAAAAAGGCAGTCTGATCCAGCTCTGTTCTGACACGAGGAACATCTAGACATAAGTCCTGTGACCGTGTCCCATGGCAACCCACTCGCCATTTAAGAGTAGACTAGCTAGATAGGGTGAGATTTGAAATAAAGCACATTTAAAAACAAACTAGAGTGATGTGTATGTGATGCACTGTGATGTACCCTGCCCCCAGATAAAATGTGTTTCCATGGAAACTAAGAAAAATAAAAATCCCGGAATCACCAAAACGGCAAAAGGCAGCAGTTCACCAGTAGTTCTAAGCATTCACTAAGTTTCATTTAAAAATTTCAAATAGTTTATTAGATATGACTCACAAATGACACTGTTTTGGGCTTAAGGAGTCACAGAATCATGGAATCACGGAATCACAGAATAACGGACTGAGTGTAAAATAGTATATCTTCCGCTTCCACAAGGGACATAATAAAAACCAGTGCTGGTCTCATCAAGATCTCAATGACCCCCCCCTCCCCCCACCCTAATGATTGTTTAAGGCACAATGGTGGATAGCACAAACATGAAGATCATGGGGGTCCACTTTTCAAGATTTGGTAAATGCCATAAACTTGGTGTTGTCTTCATTTAGGAGAAGCTTTGACTCAATAAGGGATCTCTGAATAGAACTGAAATCATGATGAAGATTAGATATAGCCTGAACTGAAGAATCAGACAAATAAATGACAGTCTCTTCAATTTATAAAAGCAATTTGTTATGACCTTTATTATTGATAAAGATAGTAAATGACAAGGGCCAAGAATTGAATCTTGCAGAACTCCTCCGCTGATTTTAAAAGTCCTAGACTGAATGCCTTTAACTGAAATATATTGAGTCCTATCATCAAGTTACTTTTACAAACCAGTTACAAGCAGATTTCTCAAAGCCAATGTCTGATAATTTTTGAAAAGAAGGACATGAACAACAGCATCAAATGCCTCAGAAAGGTCAAAGAAGAGGGGTGCACAATGTTGTTTGTTATCTAATGCCCTTACAATGTCATTAATAACTAAACAAGAGGCAGTGACTGTGCTGTGAACAGACCTGAAACCAAATGCAGTTTTCTGTTGAAAAGGATCATAACAGAGAATAAACTAGGGACTCCAGATTCTTTGCCAGGCATGACAACCCGTATATTGGACAGTAATTATTTAAATTGCTGGTGTCTCCCCAAGGGAGGACATGAGCGGCCTTCTATACTTTTGGTGTTTACTGGTCATGATAGACATATTAAATATATTAGCCAGAGGTTTGGCAATGAAAGGGGCTGACAATTTCAAAAGATACAGATCTACTAAGTCCACAGTGGACTTTTGTACATTAATTATATTATGACCTTCAAGAACCTCCACAGAAGAAACACAACATAAAGAAAATACAACAATGAGAGGTTGTTGGACATGTAGATATATCAGAGGTACAGCATGTTTTATTGGTCTGCTCAGAGACACTTGGGTCTGCTATTATATTCATCTCAAAAAGATAACCTGCTGATACAAAATAATGATTAAAAGCATTACTTATTTCTATTCTACCAGTAATAACTTTTGAATTACAAACATCCTGTGGTGGGAGAGAGGGGGAGGAACCTTAATTTTATAGCAATTTTACAATTTTTCAGATTGAGTTGGATTTCTACCAGCTTCAGCAAGGGATTTTAAATAAAAGTCTGATTTTGCCTTTCTAACTGACACTGTGCATTTGTTTCTAAGCTGCCACTAATATAGCCAATCTTAAGGTAAGCAGGTAGATCCAGCGTTAGCCCATGCTTTGTCTCTCTCTCTGAACAGTTGTGAGAGCTCCATCAAATTCCAGGGAATTGTTCTGTCCTTGATTCGCAGAAATTATAAAGGAGCACGATTTTACGCCATAAGTTAAACACAGGGGAGAAAAATTCTAGTGCAAGCCCCGTTTCAGGAAGCAATACAATGAAAATCACACTTAGACAAATTATGGAGGAAGCCTTCAGCATCAAAGTTTTCACAATTCTTCTCCAACTATACAAGGCTTAATCCTTCAAAGTTTTGTATCTCTCTCTCTCACATGCAATAGGACAGTGATCACTGAGATCACATGTGAAAATTGGTACATAATTGTGATGATACAAAGGAAATCAATCAAACACAAGGGACTAGGCAGAATCGTTAACCATGGACAAAAACAAACCGTATCATAAGAGGAATATGGAATGCTCATATGTAGGACAGAGTACTGGCAGAGCGAGCTGGGAGAAAACCTGACGAGAGGTGTGGCTATAAATAAGGAATCTAGGTGCGCTGATAGAAAGACAGAAAGTTCATGAGTGTGGGGAAGAAAAAAAGCATGCCCAAGTGACAACCAATACAATAATCAATTATACAACATAAAATGAAATAAATACGTAAACAACAATGATAATAATAAAGACATAGACATATTAACCAAATACATGAAAAACAATAAACGCAATTATTTAAATCGTAATACTGACAGTCATTGGTCTTGCTGTTGCTATCTCCTTGTACTCCTGTAATCATCTCTGTGGCATGGAGTCTTTCTACAATGGAAATCGTGGTCCCTAACAGGTTTATGGCATAACAAAGTGTATTAATGCATTATGCTGCACTGAAATACAGTTGCATACAGAAAGACTGGGGAGAAAAGGCTCACTTACAGCTGAAGAAAAAATTTGAACAGTGTGCTGCCTTACAGCAAGACTATTACAGTTGTAAAGGCATTTACAAAATGACCTTCTGAGACCATATACCTTGCTCTGATGAACAACAGGAGCTCCAGACCTCTGGCTATCCTTCCTCATCTATACAGAATGGAATATTTACTTTACACTTCGTATACCAGATTCCCAATGAGCATGTCTCAATCCTCCTGTTATGTTTGGGGTTAGTTCAGCTTCTCTAAAAACATGGTTAACAAACTTTGTCAAATTATATTCTGCCATGCACACATGGTGTAAGCGTTGGTGTTGTTTGGATCATTTTGATTATATGACATATTTTGATCGATGGTTTTATGGAACCATAATTTTGACCTTGTTTTTGTAGTGTTGCCCAATAATGCGGACATGCTCAAATTTATTTCTCATTCATTTCAGATTTGGTCTCATTCATTTCACTAGAATCATGCAAAATCAATGTTTGATGTATAAGGGGACGGTGGAGGAATTGTATTTTATTTACGTGGCTATTAGAATGGTAGGTAGAAAGGCATAAATGAGCTAGGAGAAGGTTGGGTAACACTTTCAGTTAAAAACATCTTATGTAGTCTCACATTGCAGGGATCAAATTGACCTCAAACCAAAAAAGTTTCATTCATTTGAATGTAACATGAGGGTTAAACTATGAATCAGCCTCCTTCTCAGCACAAAGTACTCTCATACATGTCTGATACATGTCATAATTTTTGCCTTTGGTTTAAATTTTGGTAATAAACCAGCATAGTTTTTGCTGTATTCATCCATAAACTTGTCACATATACTGTACCTAGGTAAGAATGTGGGAAAGGGGATCATTAAGATTTTTTTTTTCCATTCTTTTCCAAATGTAATGCCTCTATGAAATCATAATTACATAGCACTGTTTTACTTGCAGGGACTGATACATTCTTATTGCAGATAGTTCGGAATTAATTTTGGACACATTTCTGAGGAGGGCGGTTCTAAGAGGGGGACAATACCCCTCCCCAAAGATAAAACTGAACCAAATCATCTTCTCAGATATTGTTTCCCTGATGTGCACTAAGGTGTACTCTGGAAGGAAGAAAAATGTTTTTTTTTAAATAGGTAATAAACATTTGTAAGTTCCTTTCTAGCTACAATATAAATCACATAATTCATTTACATTTATTAAGTAATTCAGTTTAGAATAAATTCTTTCACATTGGCAAAGCCTGAAATCACAAGTTATTATTTCATGCTTTATAAGAATGGATATGAGCATTATTAAAATTTGCAATAAACTATATTATGATCAAGACATAGCAAAGATGACTGCAGGCTCCTTGAATACCAGGTATTTCATTTAAAAAAAATGGACTGAGAAGAGTGATTGCCCTAATTTTCAGAGACCGCGATGATGGAGCCTTCATTGCTATTCAAGTTACATAACTAATAGAAATGAGCAGCATAATGATTCCTTTCTCTCATGAGCTGGCACAGAAAGCATTCTAGTGCTCTGCAAAGCCTCTTTTTCAACTGTCACGCTAAATGTGATTCAGTACCAAGATAAAGTTGAAAAATCTCTGACGTAATTCTCAGGTTTTTTAGAGGGGAATGTTATCTTAAAAAAAGACACAGAACTATCAGGTCCAGAATGTTTTGTTGACTGGTTTCCCTCTTAGACTAGCAGTCTGTGCCAGTTTCTGTCTTGTTTTGTTAACTGCTCCTAGCAAATAAATTATTTTCTCATTTGTTAATTGCTTATTGTGATAAAATTCTTTTCTCATTTTTTCCCATCTCCATGTGCTTCGTCCCTGTGCTTTGCACACCTATTTCCTCTTTATTATTTGCTTTCTTTGTGTATTGAAGCTCCTGATTTGCGTCTTCCTTCTGCTGGACTGTTATACCCTGTTTTTGGTGTTTAACTGTTGCTCTAAAAATATTTATTTTTCCACGTCAGAAGGCACAGAACAGCCGATTCTCCTCCCTCTTGCTCTCACCACCGAGCAAAACTTCAGCACCCTGGACAGGGGCGGGAGAGCCGATGCCCGATCAGCACTCCCTAGGCTCACATGTTGCTGGACAATTCCCCTCAGCAGCAAGTCTTAAAGCTAGGCGGGCCTGGGAAAAGAGGGCACGAGGTGACACAGCTGCGTCCTATAATAATCAGAGCTGACCACAGCCTAAAAGGGAGAACTGTGCAATTGTGACGAGGCCGGCCAGGTGATGTAAGGTGTGTGTCTAACCTCTGTTTTTTCTCCCCAAAGATTCCATTGGTGGAAAAAGCGGGGACTCAGACAGTGACCCGCAAAGCCTGCAAGCTGCAGGACCATCTTAAGAAAGCCCTTGAAACGTGTCATCAGGTTGGCGACTGAGACAAATGCCTCCATCCTGAAAAATCAATTTTTAAAAAAATCTTTCGGAAGTACACGCACAGTTATCTCTGTGTTTACTGTTAATAAAATCATCATCCAGTAGGCAAGCTTTGACCTAATCTCCCGCCTAGTCTGTGCTGTGTTTTCAGGTGTCTCGTAACACCATTTTTATGTTATATTTTAAAAAATATTTTTCTAATGTTTATTCAGAATCACTTAAAGAAGAAAAAAGGGAATATTTACATTTCATCTTGACTTCAAACATGGGTTGAAGAATCAGTTTTCTAGAATATTTTTCAATATCATAAAAGCAGCAGTAGTAATTGTTACATTAGTTTTAGACAATTCTTTAAAAAAAAAAAACTGATTAGCGATCGCACCATCATGGCTAATTTAGTGGCAGTATGGCATGCCTGGGCAGAGAGTTAGCTGCCTGCTGCACTCTCATTTAACATGCAGTCTTTATGTCATGCAGATGTTTAAAGGCCAAGTAAAGCTGAGTGAAGAGTGCATGGCATGATGATGAATTGTCTTTGAAATACGCCTATTGGGTGGTGCTGATGAGAACAGTGTTCAAGCCGGGCATACAGAAAAACTGATCTCCAGGAATGGGAACATTATTTATTTGGATTTACTGTCCGAGTTCAACAATTAAATATCTATAACAGGAACTCTGAGTGGCTCTAGAGATGAAGATTCTGAAGGAAGTGTCCGAAAATGAGCTTTGAAAGTAAAATTGCTGTTCATTATGGACATATTCTTTATTTAATTTCCCACTTGAGTTTATAAATAATAATGTTGCCACTATTATTCAGTTTGTGAATCATAAAGTCTCCTCAAATTGCCTAAATTTTACCGACATAATCACCAAGGTCTGAGAAGCTTTAATCTTCAAATCGCTGTGTTCTTGTCAGCAAGAACTTGTCTTCATGACTGCTCACAAACATTATAAATGGCACATCAGCTGTTTTCCCTGATACCTGATGCATAGTAAAACACTCAGTGGATTATCAACCATAAAAGTTTTTAACTTATAGTTTAATCAAGCATATTTTACCTTTCTGTGTAATAACACTTTGGTGTAGTTCACTTTGAACGACAGCAAGTGGGATTCCTTTAGGCTGCTGTAAAAGGCCCCTAGGTCACCTTTAAGTTCTGAGATCAGACAAATATGAATAGAATTTCCTTAACTGAAAATTATTGAAGACTGACGTAGAATTCTGAAAAAAAAATTGTAACAAACATCAAAGCTTTAAACCCTGGGAGACTCTCCAGGATTATGGGACGGTAGTAACAAATGTAGGCACGCACAGGTCAGTATAATTGCAATCAGCCCAGGTATCATCTGTTGCCCTTTCCAAATCTGTTATACAGTATGGGCCCACTCCTTTGCTGGGTGCTGTTCAGCCTCCATACTCAGCAGATTCTAGAAAGAGCAGGTTATTTTATTCATAAATTTTCTCTGAGTGCACACAGTAGTGTTCAGAGTCAGTGGTTTGCCCCACAGTGCAGCCAGATATCAAACTCACTCTCTATAAATGTATACAAGTGTGTATAGTTATTCCACTACACAAGTGTGAGCATTCCTCTGAGTGGGCATAATGTCACAGGGAAACAAATGGCATTTTCGCTCATGGAAAATAGCGGCAAGTTTCAGTTGCTTTTTTATTACATTTTAAATTGCCCCCATTCATATTACCTGACAGCGCATAATAAGCTTTCGTGAAACCTTCACATCCATCGCATATGACGTGCTCAAACCAGTCTGGATGGTGGCTCCTTACATGATTATTCCCTTAAAGCAACAGTAATTTGCACTTGGCGATTTGAGAGTGTACTGTAGGCAATTGCTGTGGAGAACACTCCTTTTAGTAATATCTTTTTGAGAAGAGAGAAGCCCAACAATGCATCACAGTGCAATTGTAGCAATGAGTTCTCTATGCAAACCCGATGCAGATGCCCACAGTACAGCTCTAAAGCACAGCTGGGTAGCTGGGCAATAGGGAAACAAGGTCCACAGGCTTGATTCGGAACTTCTACCCTGCTGCTGTATTGTGAATACTCTTAACCTCACCTGCTTCGGTAAGTATTCAGTGGATTACTGTTGCATGATAATGGGGGGGGAACAAAACTTATTTAAGGAAGACTAGTGAATTACCCGTGGCGAGAATAATTTTGACTGTGCGAGCATCGAGATGGAAATACAGCAGTAACATTTGTAAAGGGCTATGCCACACCCTTATCTCCAAGAGGAAGGGGAGTTTTGTCTGGCATGGGGGAGGTGGAGTGTCCAAAGTAGAAATTGACCTTTGACCCTAGTGACCTTGACCTTTCCAAAAACTAAACCCTCAAGGACAATTCCAGGGACAACCTACATAGACCCACCAAGTTTGGTGAAGATCCATCAGAGGACCTCGGAGGAGTAGGGGAACAAACAGACAGACAAACAGACAAACGTTCCTCAAATTATAGTATGATACACACGGCTGAGATAAATCAGTGTGAACGGTATTACGTACTAACTGAAACAGGTGAATGTAAGGTGTTTGTTTCCTTTATTGTTTAATTACGCTTTCAGCACTTCATCAGCTTTCTCGTGCCACACACTGTACTACTTCTAAATATGTAGGAAATCGAGCCTGATACCATTCATTCATACCTATGGGCATGAATGTCATGTAAATATCAATGGCATTTAATCCTGGACGCCAAGGGAAGCCTGACTTCCCCAGTTGTTTCAGGACCGGAGCGGTCACTTTTATAAATTCAGTTTGTTATACAATTCCGGTAACTTTGTGCGTAGTTGCTACCATTTCCTCTCCATTTCTTAAGGATTATTTGACAATTAGTGAAACAGGGCCCCTCTGGATTTTACATGGTAAATTTGTGAAACACTGTCTTGTCTCTGTGGAAGCCAAATAAACTTTGCAGTCGTAAGTGAAGAATTAACCAATCAGATGAGGCTATCGTCATGCCACTTCCAGGGCTCTGGCCACTGCCAGAGTGTCAGAACGAAACCAAGGGAAGCCAGCAGCCCTTTGGCTTCTCACCAATCAAATCATAGCGAGTTGTCAACGTCATTGAAATGAAATAACAGAGAAAATTTATGTCATAATCTCTGTTAGCAATTAGCACATATAGTCATGGAATTTAGGCCTTTTAAGATCTTTTTTATTATTTCACATTTACACAATTTTTGATAAAATTTCCTTCCCATTCTGGTGAGTTAACATTTATTCCATTTTTCTTTCAGAGATAGGAAAACTTGAATGCGATCAAAGGCAGGTTAACTGAATGGCCCAATCAATTATTGACTGGCGAGCCAATTGATTCATTTAAATTTTATAGAAGTAAGAACAGAATGGTGCATTTAGAATAGTTTGCTGTTAGCTGTGAAGAATTTAATTCAGACTGGCTAATGAAACCAACTGGGTTAGCCAGTAGCCTAAGTATACAGAGAATGTAACTTTTCCAACTGTAATATACCAGTCCAGAATTATCTATATTGGGTGAACACAGAAATCCGAAATGCCACAGAACACGTACTGGAGGCGCCTACTTATTCTTATACTGATTGGGTGATCACAGGAATCCGTAAATGGAACATAATATGTACAAATGAACAGATTCCAACCCACTGTGAGCAAGATCTTCTGTGTTTGTTTTTTTAAGAGTGGAAAATATAGATTCCCTGCACGGGGAAAAAAATAAAATAAAATGTTGACTCAAGAATGTGAGGCAACCAGCTGCAAAGCATTTTGAGTTGGCTCACCTTCAAATTCCAAGTTTTTTTCAAACATGAGTTTGAGCCACCAACTTGGACTTGAAGTTGAGCAAACTCATTTGGTTACTTTTCATTTTTTTTACAGTGTGCCAGGTGGTGTTGGTTTGACATGAAGTCTTTGGGTGAGTATCAAACCACCCAAAATTTGTGTTCACTTCTTTCAGTTATAATTAACACTTTCAGAGAGATGAGCACTGAGATTCCACCGTGCATCTGCTTTGATATTTGAGGACTCAGCTGAGCCAGAAGGGTCATTGCAGTTGCTGAACTCCATGTAATTTGATGTCGGGAAGCACTCACTGTGAGTGGAGATTGCGGTGATACATGCGGTTGCACACAGCAGTGCTCTAACAAGACCAGTACGAGAGTGCAGAATCACAAAGTTTGTGAATGCCGCCTCAGGGAGCCCACCCCACAGCCGCTAATGCAAAACGAAAGCTACCCTTGGAGCCAGACGTAAGCCACAGAGCAAACTTTCATTTCAAAGAAAAGAATCCGACCCCACCTGCGTGAGGAAACGTACCTCTCCCATACGCTCAAGGGATAGACTTGAGATCAAGCACAAAGCTCATTGACATCTGCAAATCACTCAGCTTAATGCTATTTCATAAATTAGCATTCATTTCTATCATTATACTTCCATGGCTCTCTCTTGAGTGCTTTTTTCTGCAGACACTCAATCAAAATGATGGAAAGGATTTATTCCATGTAGCTAAGATGGCACTGCCACCTAAGTGACCTTTCCTGTAGAATGCTTTTCTCCTGTGCCTTAAGGGCCAGTGGAGTAATAGGTGAGTCAGTGTGCAGGGGTCAATCACCAGCCTGCTCTTGCTGTGGGGCAATAGCAATAACAGCAGCAAGATTTTAACTCATGGAAATGGGAAAGACACTGCTCTTATAGGATTTGGGAAAGGGCAGTGTTGACTTGATTGGGGGCCAACAAGATCAGACAAAAGACAGCACAAACAGGCAAAACTTCTGAAATTTGGAAAAAATGCAGCCACGCATTAGATGAGGAAAAAGGCATGCCTCCCAAGACTGGGGAAATGCAACACTCACGATATGGGGGGAAAAAAGCATCGCTCTTCAAACCATTTGGAAATGGCAGCACTCCATAGATTCTGAAAAGGCGGCACAGACAGGATTGGGTGGGCTGTGGCTCAGACTGGCTGAGGCTCCTTGGCTTACTGCCCTTGAGCCGTGGGGGAAATGGGAATCTGCATGCTGAGAGTGAAATTTTTCCATTCCATTTGCTTTTAAAGGAAGCAGATGAACTGCATCTGTTTTACTTACAATGACATGCAAAGATGAGTATCTTAGGTAATTTATTTGTATATGTGTGTGTGTGTGTGTGGGTGTGTGTGTGTTTGAGCATTAATGTGTGTGTGTGTATGTGTGCCTGTGTGTATGATCACATTGCTTCATCACACATTTATAGCATGACTCTAACACTGAGTCTGCGAGGTTATGTCTGTTCAACCATGCCTTATGGAAGCTGAAATCCAGAGCAGTCAGTACATTGTGTGGCCTGCTGAACTGACGATGTTTTAAGTCCCACCCACGCTAATGTGCCTGGGAGCCGAAATGAATCTGGGCTAATGGACACTGGGAAACCGGCCGAGGTGTCCACTGCACAACAGGACCCTGCGCATCACTTCCTGCGCTAACATGTCTCTCCCACTGGGCCGCTATTCTTTTTTCTGCCGTAATTGTAATGTAATTCCTGGCCCTGAGTTGACAGCAAAAATATATTTTTATTGCATTCAAGGGAATCTACAGTTGAATAACATCTGCCTGAGGGGACTATTAGGATAGTAACATCTGTCTACAGACACTACTAGAGAGGTAATGCATGCAATGCAAGCCGATGTCAAAGGATTTACTGCTCTCTTTTGTGATGTAAAATATGTGTATAACGACATGTCTTCAAGTGCTGTGACACCCCAGAACACGGCAGGTTGGTTGGGATGCAGGTCTCTGGAGAGGGTGCTGAAGAATTTAAAGAAACAGCCTTGAGTCCCAGCATTCTCTTCATAGGCTTTACAACATCAACTTCAGAATTATCAGACAGGGCAGTATACCTGACCGCAGCATTTGGTAATTATGGGAAAAAAAATAAGTTAACTCCTCAAAGGCCAGCTGAGATCAAACTTCCCCTACTATTTCTCAATCCCGAAGACCTTTTTGGAAATGTCAAATTTCATTCCAGAAAATAACAGGATGATTATTTTACTTTCAATATGACGTTGTGTATGAACAGGAGTGGTGTTGTTTTGATCCATCTGTAAATTATCTGTTCATCTCCCACCATCATCCTTTTACATGTGTTCAAATCCATGTTTTAATCAACCCCCAAAGGAAATTCTACTTCAAGTTTCTTTTCACACTGACACTCATCTTATCTCAGAAATTTGTTTTGCTCTGGCATGCTTTGGTGTTTTCAAGGTGTGAGTTCGCAAATAAGTGATTCTTAACATTTTAATGCTGATGTAAAAAGCACGACTGTACATTGAAAGCAATCGGAATAAAGTACAAAGAGTTTTGAAAAACGTGTCAAAAGTGCTTGGAGTAAACCAGATCCCACCATTCTCTATTGCTTGAGTCATATTCTTGGTCTCACTCGTACATTAGCCCAGAGGGAATTTTTTTCCACAAATGCAGTTTATGTTATTCCATTGCTACATGCTATTTTTTTTCTAATTGTGGCAATAGTCACATTAATTGCTGTAAACACTCCCATTTGGTTTCACATAAAAACACAAACATCAATGCATTCAGTTTGGAATAGAAACGCTCATTTGTTTAACGTTTCACTTACGCTTCTGACAAAGACCACAAAAGAAAAATGTTTTAGTCATTTGAAGTGTTCATGTCAGCCAAGAAATTATTCATGTATAGCCCACTAGTGGCGCAAGATGGGTACCGTAATATTTGGTTATTATCGACATGCATTTTTGGTTTATGCAGCATTTAATCCATGTATGGTAGACAGTTCTATGGTCATCAAGTCAAATGTCATATATGTCTCATATATCTTTGAGGTGACAATGACCATGATGCGTATAAGTGGTGCTGTCAATTTGTGTCACAACATTCCATCATATCATGAGTCTGTTCATAAACAAAACAAAACAGTTGTAGCAATAAAATTGTATAAATCACTAATTTCCCATTTTAAATGAATTTTGGCCCATTATGACTCACATCATGTAAACAGGGTACACTTTTCAGCCATGCTTCCAAGGGTTAAAAATACGAGAAAATGATTAATTTCTATCCCAAAAATTCTTGCATAATCCCCTCCACAAATCTGCTGACCCTACCTGAGATCACAGCCCACAGCATGGGAGCCCGTGCATTAGACAGGCCAGAAAGGGATGCAAGTGCAGCACCAGAAAGCTCTCAGACATTAACCAAGTATAGTAGATTTAGGTATAGCAGTTTTTTTTTTTACATTTTTCCCTAATTTATATTATACTTTTCCCTGACATAAACCCACAGGCAACAAAAGTGCTGCCTGATTATGCACCTTCCAGCATTTATTAGAAATATTTCCACCTCACATCTGAGTTTACTGAACATATTTCACAGGAATTGTTTAAATATGGATACCTCCTGCTATGCAACTCTCTCAACTTCCCTTGATAATTTATGGAGATCACACATGGTGACGGTACAATTAGCTTCCTCAACTCTTTATCTATAAACACTAAAAAGCACTAAAAATGTTCTCCTGGCACCTAATGCTCATATGCTCATTCATTTTTCCACAAAGACAACATTAGCTGACATTTTTAGCATAACAAAGGCCCAGGAAATCATTTTAACCAGGCTGAAATCTGTCATTGTGCCTGGCCTGATCAGCACCAGAGAAAAAACATCAAAACTAATCACAATTTCACACAGAAACTAAATATTTTCTCATGTGAATTAAAATATTTGCACTGCTGATAAAGAATTCTGACATGGGAAAACAAAGAGCATGGAATGAAATCACAATTTCCACAATTCAACCTGTGACCATCTTTCATGAGTGAACAGCTTTAATTTGGGGTTATTTACATCATTATCATGTTAACCATCTAGGAATTATGCCCTTTTATGCCATGTTACAATCAAAATACACAGTGTGCTCCAATGAACTGAACCCTTAATGAGCATGTTCAGCCCTGGCACTTCCCCCCTACCTTCAGCCCTAAAACCACATCTCTTTTCTCACCTCTAACCCCAGATTAACGTTTTCTTCTGATTATCAAATAAAACCGAATCAATCAATCAATCACTCAATCAACCCCTATCTTCAGCCCTTGGTGAACAGCTTGACTTCTATATACAGCTCTTGGGTTGCATATAGCCTTGAAGTCAAGGTGACAAGAATGCTTGACTGGGATCTGATTATGTTAGGATCCTGTTTTCATGCCCTTGTTTAAGTTTTGTGACTGGCTTTGCCATGTTATTGATTTTTGTGTTTAGTGACCACTGCCTGTCTTTTGACCATTCTTGGATTGTGTATTGTGTTTAGGTATTTTAGATTATCCTGTTTTATTACTTTTCATATCCGGTTTATTCTTAGTCTTTGCCATAGTTATCATGCCATGCTTTCATTTCGCTTGTCTTGTTTATTTCTGCCATGCCATGCTTTGCACTACGTCTACCCTGTCTTGTCTTGTGTAGGTCTTTGCTCTTGGTTTAGTCTTACGTGCCACGCATTCGGGTGATTTACTGGTTTCTGGGATTTCAATCTTCCTTCATATCTCGTGTTCTTCCTTCCTCTCTCCTTTCGCTATCTACTAACAGTACGAACAGGATATTGTTTTCGATAATTACTTACACTAATTAACATAGTATATTTTTACTAACTTACTAACTTGCACTCTGGATTGTATAGCTGCACATACTAATTGACTAACGATCTCTCAGCAATCGCCCAATTCTTATCTCCGCCCTCCTTGTCTATCCCTAATTATCGCTACTGCAATTTTCCACTTATATCTCAGGCTTTCCCTTTTCTTTAGACTATACACTTTAGTACTCCTAAATCGGAGCTGTTGTTTGTTCATAGGATTGTCTCGTGATCCCTGTCTGCGTTTTGGCATTTGCCAAATTCATGTAATTAGATTATTCCTCATGTGTCAATCCTGATTATTGTTTCATTGATCGCACCCGTTCTCCCTTGTCATGTGTTCACCCCGGATGTGTATTTAGGGTGTCTTCACTTTCACTTCCATGTCAGATCGTAAACTTCCTTGTTTCTTGTGCCACGTTTCTCGCCTCGACTCATTGTGATTTATCTTTCTGACTGGATTGCCCGACTTCTGATTCTTGGTTTTCCCTTTTGGATATTGTTGCATCTGTGTGTTTTTGACCTTTTTCTGCCCGACTTTGATTTTGTGAATTGCTCCCCTGGTTTCGATTCGGACTGTCTTCTGGCTTATGAGTTCGCTTCTCCCTCAAACCTACGCCTGTGTACCGAATATGTTTTGCCAGACTACGATTTTTGTGATTGGTGCCCTGGTAACGAACTCTGCTCTGCCCCATTGGAATTCGAGCTTTGGATTACGGACTCTGTACTGTTGCCTTTCTCTCTGCGGGGGTTACCCCCCCTATTCAATAAAGCACCCATTTTTTGCAATCCCGCGTCCTCGCGTTTGGTTCCAGATCGCTTCCTCACAGATTAGTCCTTAACCCTCTATTAACCAGCGTAGCATATCTGCTACATGAAGTAAAAGGCTTAACAGCCTGGACACCCTGCTGGTTTTGTTTCTTATTGCCAAATAAACATTTGAGAATAACTTGAATGGTCTGTCACTTTCATTTTTCCATTAGCATTATTACCCAACGTAGCAGATCTGCTACATTTTGGAAAGGTGGGCCAAAGGGTCGATTTATTTTTTTTTTTAACTATTTTTCCCAAATATTGGCCCATAATCAATATATTTGCCCAGGGAAATGATTTTTACACAATTGGAAATGGGTTTGGTTAATAGAGGGTTAAAGTAAAAAAAAAAAAAGTCAGAGCAGCTGCCCATGAACAAGGCCTTTAATCCCATTTTTGTCCTTTGGCTAAACCCAGTCTAGTCCAGTATAATCAAGTCCATGTTGCTTTGGATAGCAGTGAAGGCTAAATATACCCCCAACAATTAAGTGTAATAAAATAACTTTATTAGCACCATTCCCTACCTTCTGCCAGGCCCATGCGAATACTCCAGTAGTTCTGCAGGCACTGAAGCTCCTTCTTCATGCCTCGTCGGCAGCGACAGTCATACAACGGGCTGTCCAACAGCACCTCCAGGGCTGCCTGGCAGTCCCGGTTAGCCAACATGGCTGCCCTCTCTTTTCCTACCAGGCACTGACGCATGATGCGGTACCGTGAACTGCACTGGGGGCTCTGGTTGCACATGTCACTGGCTTTCACACAGTCAACTGGCACTTTCCAACCTTGTGTCCCCATGAGTGGGAGGGATGGAGAGCCAGATAAGGATGGGACCACCTTCCCTGGTAATTATGGGAAACAAGAATTTGATTGATTTGATTCTTATGTGCATGCTACAGCCCAGAGGATAATATGCTGAAATGTAAAACACTTGTCCTCTGGTACCAACACCGTCCAAAATAGAATGTAAAAAAAAAAAAAAAAATCCTACACATCATTACGATAAACACTCGCAAATATTAGGCCTATTTTCTCGGCACAGTAGGCAACATAATCTGCAGACCCAATGCATAAATAGGCTATTAAGTCCATATCAAAGAGTTCAAACATAAAATCAATCGATATTTCATACTCAGCATATATGAATCATACGAGTTTTTCGTGAAATAATTTCTAGTTTTAATTGCGCGGGGAGAGGTGGATGGAAAGGCAATATAAATTCGTCATGCTATGTGTCAGTTAACCTACTTTGGCTGCAGCACTGTAACATGTTAGGCCTGTGTTAATCGACCTCTGACCGACTTGATAAGTCAATGAGGGATAAAATATATTATGCCAGAGCAAAATGAGCTTTATCAGTGTTTATATGACGAGGAAAGTCGCAAAGGCTTTCAACATTAACAATTCGCTCTCATGTTTCTGGTGTGAACGGAAGGAGGACCGAGCCCGCGTTGCAACTGCGGCTTGTAATGGGGCATGCTCAAATCAGGTAGGCTAATCAATCGTTTTCCATGTTAATAGAAATATGCGCGCCTCGTCGCAGAAATTATGTTCAAGTTTTATGAGCAAATGTTTTTATTCAAGATGATTCAAGTCTTCAAACCGATGTTCAATAAGGAACAAACCAGCGAGTAGACTCGGATCAAACATTCAGACGGGAGTAAAATTATATCTAATGTTATAGAGCGAGCAGAATATGAACAATTTTATCTAGCTGGATGTTTCTAGATCCACACAATAAACCACCTGTTCCCTCTGAAAGCAGGTAGTGAGCACGCTTACATTACGCATCAATTAGACGCTGCTCGAGAGATGTTCGCCTTGCGCGAAGGAAAAGATCACACTGTGGGTAATAATCAGCAGACTTCGTGTTAAATATCGAAGCCCTCATCATTTTAGCCAAATATAAGTTTTTTATTAATAGGCGAAATCACGACTGTCAATGACAGATATTCGAAAGCACCATCTAGGCTACAACAGAGTGCTGAATATGACAAAGCTGAGTGGTTTAAACTCGGGGAGGCTACAACATTTATTGACGCACATTAGGCAAATTAATGAAGTAGCCTAATTCCCCTCATCTGTTTCTGCTGTTGTTTTAGTTTGCTCAGAATGAATATAGGGACGAATAGTTTTCTGAATTTTCCTGAAACTAATTTAAAGTGGGTTGAAAATGTTTGTTGCGAAGCGCAGGGCATTTGCTTGCGCTGTTGAACTCGGGTAACTACAGATTGTTGTTGAGATCAATCAAACAGGCAATTGTCGAGGTGTGTGCGTGTGTGTGCGCGACACGCCGGCAGGGATTTATTCACTTCATGTCTACATCCCTCAAGGTTTGTCAAAAACAGTTGGCGTGTCCTCGTCGTTAGGTTGCACAATGTGAGGTTGATTTTCTAACTGTCGCTACACTCGCTACCTGGAAAATCTGAAAAATAGAGTATGTTTTTCCGATTAGCTCTAGTCAATAAATGTCGAGGCATTTTCGCCGACATTTAAGTCCCATTACCAAAGTTTCAGTGCTTCTCTTCAAAGAACATCTAGGAACATATAGTTCTGGCAAGAAACGAAACGGGCCGGTCTGTATCTTGAGCCAAAAGGAGTTCGGGTGAATTCGCGCACCTTACCGATGTAACCGATTTTTTAAGACTCGCTCTCTCGAAAATTGTCTCAGAACAATTAAATTGATCAAAATATGAGATTGACAGATGATAAACCATCAGCCTTGATGTAAGCTTTATATTTCACAAACAAGAAATAAATAGACTACATCTTAAATGTTGCCCTACTCACCTAATAAAATTAGGAAGCTGAAAATACCCATACAAATCATAGTATATCCAACAGGAAATCCCGGTGATGGAACACAATGCATCTACGCCCTTCTTTTCCGAACTCTTAATTGTTCATATTTTCCCTCACTGTTCGGCTAGAAATCAAGAGATGATCCAACAGCGGAAAAGCCAGAATAACCTTCCATTTTGTTCATATAGTTTGTCAAAGGCTACAGGAGCGGTATAATCCTCAATTCGTAAAAACTTCGCCTTCGAATGCAATAGGTGGAAAAATCCAAGATAAGCGTCACACAACGCAAGACACGCGGAGCATCTTCTTAGCAAGGGTTAGTGCTCGTCTCCAAATGGTACAAAACCCACCGTCTTCTGATACGGATCCCGTCAGTCAACAACCCCGTATGTCCCAGACCTACACTAAGTTTTAAGTGGAGCAAGCGTCGAACACGAAAAAGGAAAGCTCATATATTCCGTTTCTCGGCTGAGCCAGGGCTGAGATTTCGCACTGGACCAGAAAAAAATCTCAGTGGCCTGGGGTCGAAAACTATTGTATTGTTAATTATCCAATTCGACTGGAAGTTGTATAAAACGACACACGTATTTCAGCAGGAAACCTAAAAAATCCGCGAGGAAAAAATGTTGCAAAATTAGGCTAAATTAATTCGTAGTCAAGTCGCTGTCAGTCGTTGCGCTTTTCTCGGAACGCTTCGGTAGAATGTCTCCGACGAATAGTTCACGTTCAAACCATTCAGCGACTTGTAATAGCGATGATCATATTGGAGGGGATGAAAATCAATTCGGCTTCCCTTGTTTCTCCAGCAATGTAGAGCAATTGCTGAATCCCCTTCGTGGCTCTGATGCCCACGTCAGAGTGCGCACTACAAAACGATATTCATCTTCACGTGAATAATCATTCATCACTCAGTGACCCAAAGCTAAAGCATCGTGAACAATAAATGTCTTGTTTTATATTAGTGCACCATTTCTGCGCTTTGACGTCAACGAATAACTTCATTAATGATGGGCTCCGAAAAGGGAGCAGGCACAACCGAGCGCCGAGAACAAGGCTTGAATGAGAGTTGTTTTCGAAGTGCCAGAAGTGAAATACCTCCACCAAAGATCCTTAGCTGCGCTTTCTGGGTGGAATCTGTTGATAATAAATGTGTGCCCTTTGGCGAGTTCGCGCTTACTCCTGGATTGAACAAATTATTGGATTTCAGATGAGTTTAGAAATTCGCGCGACGTCTCTTATCACTTTGTCATAATTTTGGACACCATCGGACTATCTAATCCACTTTAAAGCGTGTTGCGCACACTTCCGATTAACGAGGTAATTTACTTGGCAGTCTGGAGCCATAAGCAGGGATCATAGAACTTTTCCTGTTAAATTTGGAAACAGCATTCAGCCTGAACCTGTACGATAAGCGCCAAACATAAGTGAATATACAGGGTAAACATTACTCTACCCTGCTAGAATACAAGTCCCTGGTCGCCCAGGGGCTTGATTTGTTATGACTCGTTGGCACAGGAATCCTGGCGTTGACGTCACATGTAACTTAAGGCTGTACGCTCTTTTCATAAGTGAAATGATTTTATTATCATTATTTTTAGGAGCGGCCAACCTGATTTGTTTATATCTGTCAAGGAATATGAAGTTAGTTTGCAGGCTACCCTGTAAAGATAAACATTTCTGCTCCCTAGCATTCTGGGTTTAATTTGAAATTAGCTTGAAGACGAGAGGCTTCTTGGTTAATGAGTTTTATTTTCATATTCCTTTAAGCACATTACCTGTATTACATTTTGCACTGAAGAATACCATTTTTTTTCAATTTGATAGTAAAGTTGCCTATGAAAATGTTTGAATTATATATATCTATATATAGTGCATTTGAAGGGTGGTATGGTAGAGCAGTAGTTTTACTGTCACCCTACAGCAAAAAAGTTGTGGGTTTCAATTTGACCCATGGCCTCTTTCCGCGGAAATAGGCTCCATCCCCCCAGAATAAATGTTTTAGATCATGAATGGATTGACGATGCATTTTATAGCTAGAGATTTTCAAATGGAAGTAGACATTTATTTAACTTTATTATATTGCAGCATTATCAAATATATAAATAAATGTGCGAGCAACTGCTGGCTCAATTTAAAAGAACCCATGTTTGGTATGGCAGCATCAAACTTCTCCAGTTGTTGTGTATCATCTTAATCCACTTTGCCAAAGATATCGCTGATATTTCTCTAAATCCATCCAAAATATCTTTTGACATTGTCCTCATGATTCGCAAAGTGTCCCCCCCACACACACGCACACACACACAAACAGACACACCCAGACACTAGCATGGCCACAGTTGTCGGTGCAGTTAAGCGTATAACCCAAAGTCATATCATTAAAGACTTTACAAGGTATCTAGCTAGATTAGCTTTATTTTTTTTTTTTAGCTGTGCCCAAGTTTATTGATTCTTCTCCCCTAGCTAAGCTTTACACTGTAGTCTGTGCACATTTTCTTATGGTTATCATTATCACTGTGTGTCAGAGCATGAAAACATTCAGAAATTGTTCAGCTGTTGACGAATTTGCCTATTTTTCAGACTTGAAACACAGCGCCCCTAGTGGTCTGGTGCCATTGCCTAGGGCACTCACTAGATATGGTGCAGTTTGAACCCAAATTTGTCTGTGTAATCATGCAAGTCTTTCATTATGCAGAGCTTCTCTTTTGCCTGTTATCCGAGTGGTTCTGACAGTAAAAGATTAATTGGCTCAGGGATATTCACTTCTCTGGACAATTAAGAAGCACAATCGACCTTTGTGTAATCTGCTTCGTCTGAGCAGATAGAAAGCAACAGGGAGAGTTGCTCATTTTTTGCAGATTTTGAAAAAAGTAAATTGTAGGCTGAACAAGGATAAACTCAACATTTACATACAACAGGGAAATTATGCATTTGGATGCAGCTGTGCGGAATCGTTTGGCAACGGGAGCGATAGGAGACACTGCATGACTGGTGATATGGAACAATCTAAACACCAGTGAAGCTCTAGTTCGCTGGGGTGTGAAATCCGTGCTTTCATATTTTCTCATAATAACATGTTTCAGAGTCTGTTTTTCTCAATGCAACCTTTTTCACTTTAGGGCGTGTTTTTTTTTTTATGTATCCTCATTTTAATGCGGCCACCAAGGAATGATGCACTTCTGTAATTTAAAGTTTGCAGCACACATATTATTCTCAAACTTAATCCAAATGCAAATGTCGGTGAACATACAGTGTAATATCCATTCATAATGCAACTGAAACTGTAATGAAAATGAAGCCGGTTATATATGAGTACAGAGAGAAATGTTAAATCAGTACAGGATATAAAATGTTATGTATTGCCCAGCTCTTTGGTACTTTATGTGGCAGAAACTTTTTCTAGACCCAAACAAGTTCTCTGCTCCTCATGCTTGTCTTCAGAACACCGACACTTGCAGTGAGATCAAAAATACTCTTAAGTCTCCTTAGGGGATGTTAGAAATGTGTGGCTTTACGTGTAAGAATTATTAACAGACCAGAAGTATGAATATGTATGAAGAGGCAGAATCAAAATAGCTGTGCTCTTATATGGAAAAATATCTGCTTGATTTTCACTGCACAATGGAAACTCATTTATTGCTGACATGACTGCAGATAAAGTTTGATTTTAATCATTTGGACAAAACTCATCTAATTTGGATGGGTAAAGATTTTTCTAATTTTTCATCTGGATTATAATTTCTATAATGCTGTAATATGGGGGTGTATCAGATGTTTTTCTTAAAAAAAAAGGCAAAACGCCCATACAAACACAAATAAACACACACACGCTGACACCTACGACAAGATGGCATTATCACACTGATCATTTTCTATTTGAAATGTAATATACCTTTGAATATGAAGTAACTTTTGCGTTTGTTTCATATGATATTATGGTTGTGTGTGCCAGAGGTGAAAACATTTCTGAACATTTCTTTTTCGATATTTCATGTTCATGTTTGCTTTCAGCCATAAAAGCAATTAATTTCAGTTATGTGCTTGAAGTTTCACAAAGCTATTTTCCCCAAATCTGTTCTTCATGTTAAAAAGCATCCTGCTCTTGAGGTCTATACCGAAATCCACTGACACGGATGCAAAACGGTCTCACCGTTGCACCCCATTGCCTAGTAGGGCATGTTGCACTCTTTTCAACATAAAAATATGAAACAATTAAATCAACGTTGTTATCACATAAATGATAATCAAATTTAAGTGTTTTTTTTTTCTTTTGTTATTGGCCAAGTACCCTCTGTGCAGCAGCTGTTTTCAAAACAATCAGCATGGCTGCAGTCATCATTTTAGAAACCTTTTCTGCAGTGTCTCCCCCAAAATCCAGTTTTGGCGCACACAGACACATCCCTTTAAAACAATTTTTAGTCCTGATTGTTCTCTATTATTTTCAAACTTAACAATACATTCACTCCGAAAACATTCCATGCTAGCAGGCATTCCGAGTTCTCCCCGTTAAAGTATGGTGACTATTATACATTCGGCCGTGTACTTTGGTGCATTTAAATCAGTGTTATTGAAAATTGCAGAAAGGAATTTCAAATAGTCTTCTATTTCATTTAAACAATTTAAACAATCATGAAACGCAGGTTAGATCGCCTGATGTGCCGATAAAGTAGTGCAGAAGTCCCAGAGCAGTTTGTCTTTCATAAAGCATTGGCCTGTTTATAAGTAAATTATTTTTCTGTACTGAATTTAGTTTTGTTGCTGTTAGATCGCATGGGGAGAGAAGCCGTGTGTTCAATTGCCAATGGATTAGTACTGTGATCGAAAAACGTGTCAATAAAATAAAATGGTTGAAAACTAGCCAGGACTAATTGCTGTCAAATAGGGATGTGTCTGTGCAACCCCCCCCCAAACGCAGTTCTGGTGCCGACACTGCTTTTCTGACTCCTCATTTTTTCCTTGATTACATTTTTCAGCATATACTTTGTAACGTTATTATTCAAAGCGAACCCATGTCCAATATTTCTCCTCAACCCTCTCCAGTACACGTGCCCAGACCGATTAATCTGTATACCTGGGGATCATAGGGACCCCAGCAATATTTCATGTACAAACCCCATTTCGAACATTGTGTAAAATGTGAATAAAAAGAGAATGCAATGATATGCAAATCTCATAAACCCACATATTATTCACAATAGAAAATAGACAACATATCAGACGTTGAAAGTGAGACATTTTACAATTTCTTTTTTTTTGTGATCAACATTTTATTGACTTTTTAAGGGGGGGAATTTTACAATTTCTTGAAAAATATTAGCCCATTTTGAATTTAGTCTCAAAAAAGTTGGGACAGGGTCATGTTTACCATTGCGTGGCATCCCCTCTTCTTTTAACAACAGTATGTAAACGTCTGGGAAGTGAGGAGACCAATTGCTGGAGTTTTGGAAGAAGGAGGTTGTCCCACTCTTGTCTGAAGTATGATTCTAACTGCTCAACAATCCTGGGTCTCCTTAGCCAGATTTTTAATCATGTTTTTGGGAAAAAAAAAAAAAAACCTGGTTATCAAAATACCGAAGGCGGGCGTCGGGGCGGCGGTCGGTTAGACGTTTTCCGATTGACAACTTGACAACGACTTGAGAGTAATTTTGCTAATTTGGATGTATATTGTATGTGAGTAGACAATATCTCATCTTACATAACTCATAAACCATTTCTTCAAGACACATGAGGGAGGTATTATTGGTCAATCAAGAGAGTTCCAGTTTCAATAGTCAGAGGCCAAGCCACTCCCCTTAATTCAGCCATGCACTTTTTCCTATCTCTTTAACCTTTTTAGCTCTCTTGGTCAAATGGACCAAAGGGAGCTTATGGGACCATGCAAAACTTGACGTCGAACATGGCCGCCAGTTGGCCATATTTAAAATTGCACTATATCATGTTGGAGAGCTTATGAAAGCAGCTAGAATGCTGAAACTTTGCACACGCATACTTTTGAGAACATAAAAATAAAAAGCTTAGCTCTTATTTTGCTAAAATGCTATTCCCTTGACCAACACACATAAGGCCAATGGCCAACTGGTTAACTCTATAATGCCGGGTACAATGATCAGGTGTCTGGGGCTTGATATTTCAATGGAGCTGATCCATGAAAAGTGCACTGAGCTGCAAAAAAAATTACACAATGAAGCATAAAATCATGATGCTGAATTTTGCTTGAAATTTTTTTACCTACACAAATTACAAATAATGTCTGCATTTTCCCAGTGTTGGACCCAAGCATAAAAAAGTACTACCACTTATAAGCTTACATAACACTACAGCCTGAAGTAAACCGAGTGAGCTACAGTGCCCATGGCACAGTTTTGTTTTTTAAATATTACTTGTTATCATTGAACTATAAGCAAAATTCCCTGGTGACAGTTTGCCCTGTCCCCTTCACTTTAGCCATGCCCTTTTTCATATCTTAATAACCGTTTGTCCTACACTCTCATGGGAAACATAATTGCATACATGCAAATTCTACCGCTTTTGGGGCGTTTTTTCAGAATTAAACGCCCCGAAAGCGGTAGAGTTGGCATGCATGTAATTGGACTTAGAGGTTCCTTCTTCAATGGTGTGGGCTTGCCTTGCCACCAGCTTTGCCATGGGGGCAAGTGTTTCTGAATTTGTGTGTTTGTAAATGCATGCACACATGAATGCAAACACGGATGTCATCTATGCTATTGCAAATTCATGCTTGTCCTTTTCCCAGATCTGTAACTACTGCAGTAATCTATTGCTTTAATGGATTATCGTTATGTGATTGGGTGAGCAAACTTTGGCACTTTCCTTTTCCAACTATTTCTGGAATAACTACGGAAATGGCTAGAATTTATTTTGTTCAAAGAAGGGGGGTGGGGGGCTTTGTGGAAATTCTAGTTTCTTTGTATCATATCAGAAAGAAGCACATCTTCAGCATGAGTGGTGTAAGGACAAGTCCTTCCCAAGCTCTCTATTTGGAACGGAAATATGTAAATGCATAGAAGTTAATCACTCTCTACCAACTCTTTCATGGGGTGTTAATATAAGCCCAACTGCTCAGAACCACATGTTTTCAATGGCCGTGAGCAGCCATTACAGATTGAGCAATGTTGCCACCTCAGCTGCAAGCTGTGTTTTAAAATCATCCAACAGCATGTAATTCCAGAGCAAGCACATTGCCTTTCTCACCATATGCCAATCAGAAACAGAACTACTTTGCACATGTCAAAAAAAAAATTCTATTGTTATGAAGTTATTTCAGTAAAAGCATGTCCCGTTGACTTGCTTTAAATGGTAGAGGTACCGAGGCGTGCTTGTGCACATACATGTTGCCATTTAGAGTGCCTAACAAACCATTAACTGTGTTATAAGGCAGCCCAGTCAGTTTTTATTTATTTTTCTTTTGTAGACTCTTTTTCCATGAAACATGGAAAAATCACATGCAGGCTCATGAGAATTATTAGTCCCTCATCTGAATATCCCCACCCAAGGCTTATTTTTATTTTTTCATGACAACTTTCCGGCTTCAATTGGCAAAAAAAATATGTGTGTGTGCAATCCACTTTTTGTCTGACTGCTTTATACTTCTCCCCCGGGTTAATACAACACATTACTGGCTACAAGGTTATCAAAGGGGACCTATTATGCTTTTTGGAAGATAACAAAGTTGCAATGGATCATTCTTAACATTTGAGACTGAATTCCCATTGAAGTTAAACTTTTATGATGACTCCATCTTGCACATCTTTGTGAATGTAACATCCATGTAACGTCCTAGCTTGGCCCGCAGACATTGCCTTTCTGAACTTATTGTGTAGTTCAACTGCTAGCTACCACTACTAAGTTATTCCATCATCTGTTTTTTGTGACTTGCCACTAGACAGGGGATTTTGACATGGTCCCTGTCTGTTGACAAGGTGACCCTGTTCGCTGGCCAATTATAACAGAGCTGTAGTGGTTTTCCCGGGCACGCTGGTCTGTGCACTGAAAACAGGGGAAAGGGTAGGGAGGATCTAAACGCAAATAAGAATAGCTGTTTATTACCTTTGCAGCAAGGGTACAAAGGTCACTTGAAAAGTATTACAAATAGGGAATTGCAGTTCCCAATTGCAATACAAAAATAGTGTAAGAAGACGTCAGAGGAACACCAGTTGCAGGATCAGAAGTGTTTATTAAACACAAGACACTAAGGGAAAATTGGCAGACACGCCAGAAACAAAACACAGTTCACAAGCACTGAACAAATGGGAAAACTAAGATACGCTGCCAAAGATAGGGGGAAAATAGAAATACTCACTCCAATAGTGGCTACTCTAGAAAAACAAAAACTGAACCTAACTAAACTGACGGACACACTGGGAGACAAACACGGGGCAGACAAGACAAGGGCGCAGCAAACAAGACTCGGGAATCATGCAAGGAGAAACTCGGAAGGCACAAGGAGCTGAGATATCACCAAGTAGAACAGAGTCAGTACGAGGATCCGTCTGATGACCGCTCTACCAACTCTGCCACATATAATCACGAGAGGAGGCGGGGACTCGGAATGCAATCTTGGAAGGAAACAGAAACACAAGGGATCAATAGACAATTACACGAGAACCGGGTTAGCAAGAATGACTCGAGACAAGACGCTGAGACCATCAAGCAAGACGGTTTAGATTGAGGTAATCTAAACGTGAGGAGGAAAAAGCACCACAAGTAAAGCGAAGGAAAGCACAGCTTTTAAAATCAGTTAGTCAGAGATAGCTCAGGCGGAATATACTGAAGCCAGAAACGCATGCACTCGCTAAATGAGTTAATTAAGGATAATACTACATGATGAAATATTTACAATCACCCTCAAATAAGTGCTGGTTAGTACGGGTTAGTAATATCCTATCAGAGAACGCATTCACTTAGAGTTTCGCGAGACCCAGAATTAAACACAGCTGGAAGTAATGAATGAAATACCAGAGCCAAAACCGAAAGAGTAAACGTGATTGGACAATGAGACGCAGGCATGCTGAGGGCAGTCACGCGACATCACTGGAGAATGCAGATTGGGAGTGGATCGTCATACGGCCGAAATGAAAGCTGAAATATAAAACGAAAGTAAGGCACAAGCACAAATAAGCACGAGACAACAAACAAAAGGCAGAATCATAACAAATAGAGAGTGAGACTAACAAAGCCAGCTAAAAGTATGTTATTATAATACACGCAAAAACGCTGAGGTCTGTGCATAACAAGAGCTTTACGAGACTCCGCATCAGAATGGTGCAAAGTTCTGGCTTTTATACTGCTCATTGGATAAAGTTAAATGAGGAACAGATGAACGTAGTTGCCTAGATGGGCAGAGAACAGCGGTGAAATGTAACACAAACACAAATACTTTTTTTTTACTGTACTTAAGTACATTTTTTTACATATCTGTACTTATAAGTAAAAATTATAGAGCATACTTTTGACTTTTACTCCGTTTCAATTTGCAGCTATTATCTGTAGGCTACTTTCTACCGCCTTACATTTTAAGATCACTCGCCAAAATGTTCCCTTCACAAAAGAAATTGGTTGTGTTGCTGCCTCGGAAGTTTAAACCAATCAGGCTGTGCTATCACAGCTTCCAATGACGGCAGAACGCACCTTTTGAAGCGGCAGTCGCATTTGAACTAAACTAGATTCACCAAACATGGATCTAGAGACTTAGCTCCCTGAATAGAGTATTTGCGACAGCCGCGTTGCCCCTGACAACCTCGGTACCTCTGCCAAACATTCAATGGCGTGGGTCCACACATATAACGGGAAACAGTGAGAACGCACGGTAGAGTTAAAATACTAGACTTCACCCAAATATTATCAGACCAGGAGTGTAAGAAACAACTATGATGTCAGGATTGAACACAGTGATCTTCTGCTTTCTGTGTGAATACAGAGCCAGATTTTTTTTTTTTTCATTTAAATTGTGCTTTGGACAGACATTTGAGCGATAATTAGAGAAAATGCCCAGCTGTTGATACTTTCTTTTCAATGCTTTTTCTCTGACTCACATTTTATCGGAGTAGAATTAAGCATAAGATACCAAATGAAACTGAATGAGTCCCTGCATCACCCATTCATGTGTCATGTTATTTGTGTTTAGGGTGAAACTCCCATTTTTTATGGCTGATTTATAGCAAGCCCAAAATTATTTTAAAAAAAAAAATATTCCGAATTATTCCGATCACCCTTTCATTGGACGCATTCTCAGTCTACTGCCGCCATAAAACGGACAGAATGGACAAAAAGGGAAGATCACAGTTATGTGTTACACATCTCTTCTTATAACAAATTCAGCGGCAAAAAATTCTCTCCATTCAAACAAAGTAATTCAATGCTTGCTCGAAATGTAGGCGGACAAAAACATACAATCACAGCTGGATACTACACACAAAAACTCGGAGATTTATGGAATGATCTGTGAGTAGTTACATTCAGTGGTTATAGCAGAATAAGAGACTCGTGCCGTGACAAACTAAAGAAAATGTGGCGGCGATATTTAACAGTGTGGGACGCCATGCGAAAGGGCAGCTCAAGTTATGAGATAGATACATTAAAGGCGAAAAAATTCCAAATTCAACATCCACCAGTGTCGAATGTAATCAGTACTTTTACTGATGTAATCAGTAATTTTCTGCTTACCTTGATGTTTGGGTATCCAGACAAAAATTTAGATGTGTAAAAAAAAAAAAGAAAAGAAAATAGCCTTCAAATCTGAAAAAACACATCGAGGTAAGCGGAGCGCTTGCTATGGTAAGTTAATTTCCCTGACTTTTGCATGTTAGCCAAGGCTTAGGCTAGAATTATATTAATTTCGGTCACTGACATGGTATGAATGCTCTAATTTAGCGAAGTGCACGTTGACATGGCTATGGCTTGCTCGCTTAATTGGTATGCCACAAAGCAGGTCCCTTGTTGGACTTCAATTAAATATTATTACATTATATTTATTGTAAAATATTGATTATATTAAATATTACTGTATTTATTGGTCAATTACAATTCCTTATTAATGTCATTTAAATATGAAAGGATAAAGACACACCAAAAACAAGCCCCCCCTCAAAAAATGAATAAATTGTCGACACCCATGTTTACTGTTTACATAGGGTTTACATTTCCCTCATTGGACATTTATACATACACAAGTTTTTGCCTGGACTGAATATACTATAACCAGTGTTCTTTATTGGTTTTGCTTAATGATATTAAATAATGCAGATATTGCTACTAGCAATACTTATGCCTAGATGCCATTATTCGTAATTTTACTAGCAACAACTTTTGTTTTTTGCAAAGGTTTGTATACTTATTAGACTTACCCTCCGTGATACTTTTCACACTTAGATTCTGCAGATTATATGTTACCTAACAGGGATGATCTGAAGAATTAAAAAGGCACAGTCCCATACAATTTTTTTAGTTGAAATATATGCCTAGAAATCAAGAGACAACCTATCATGTGAGTACTTTTACTTTTAATACTTTAAGTACATTTGAAAGCAAGTACTTTCTGACTTTTACTTAAGTAGGATTGTTAAAGCAGTTCTTCTACGTTCACTTGAGTATATATTTTGCTGGTAATCTGTACTTTTACTTAAGTACTGAACTTCAGTATTTCCTCCACCACTGGCGGAGAAGCAGGCCTGTCCTCATAACTCTGGTGATTGGGAGCACTGGGGGCATAGCATGACAAGAGCTCATTTCAGGGAGGGCATGCCAACTCAAAACAAAGCCTGTTTTTCAAATTGTTAGGAATGACAGGAATCAAATTGCCTTGAAATCATGGAATTTCTGTTTTTTGTTAAACAACAAGTTCATAAACCTCCCTTTTGGATATCTAAGAATATTACAACTTCAAAAAAATAAATAAATAAATAAAAAATAAAACAACTGCATAATAGGTCTGCTTAAATACCTTTTTGAACAGAAATGGAGTTCTGAGACTTCCAGAACAATGCTAGTACTGACTAGAGGAAAAATACTTGTTTGCATAAAACATTTATCGAAAAATTAACAAAAGTACTTTTGATAAGTTTTTGTCTTTTCAAAGGATACTGAACAAAAGAAAATCACGGGGTTTATTCTGTGGGATAACTCACCCATATCCATTTGCAAATGAAGTGGTGATATGTCTAGTCTCCTGCACTTCTTCATAACATGTTGCTTATCTGCAAATGGTGTTAACTAAGTTTACTAGGATTAGGCATTAAGGATGTGGTAGATTAAATTCATATTAATAAAGAGGAAAAGGAGCTTGGTGGGAAGTTGCGAGGGAGAACAGCTGGGTATATTTTGAAATGTATAGAATGTGCTCCTGAAACTGAGCCTGGGGCTCTCTTAGCCCGTAAAAACGACACTCACTCACCCACTCACACACACACAGACACACAAACTGAGGAAGTTCTCGTCTCTACCAGCCGGATTTTCGACAGGGCCGAGAGAAACTATTGAGCCACTGAAAAAGAGTGTCTCGCAATGATTCTGGCGATTGGAAAAATGGCAACATTATCTTGAGGACAAATTATTCAAAGTTGTCACCATTCGTTCTAATTTATAATGGGTCTCAATTATGTATATACAGAGCTGCAAATTTCGTGGAGAAGTTGAAAGCCATTGCACTCAGAATTCACCTCTCAGATTGTTATGCAACCAAAGATGGTGGCCATAGATTTGTGTGGAACACCATCATTGAAACCAGCTGACATTCTCTGATTTCAAGGCATTTGAGCAGATGCTATTCCATTTTCGACAATAGATATGAATAGTGGCTAATGGCAAATGGCCACAGTTTATTTGTTTGTTTATTTATTTATTTATATGCATATAATAAGGGAACATTTATATTTCTGATAATACACATGCATTTTTGTTGTACTTTATGCAAATTCTAAGATATATTTCCATCGGCAACAAATTATTTTAGCATAAAATTATCTTCTTCAGTGTATTATACCTCAGGTCTATCCTAAGTCTTGTTTCGGCTGATTATTCATGAATTACTGAAATACATTACCTTGACTCTCCTTACCATAATTTGGCTTGAGCATTTTAACCTCTGTCATCTGTCATCTGTCTTTTCTTTTCTTCAAGGTTTTCCATGACTGCTTTACAACTTAGGCTGATACTGCATTTTCCTCGACAAACAGCCATACGAGGGTATGCGGTTTTCAGTAAAAGACAAGCGAGCAAGCCCAGCTGAGATTACACAATGTAACACAATGTTGCGCAAACGTGAACTTGCACTATCAGCAGCCCGAAGCATTTGGCTGCAATTAGCAGGAGACTAAAACATTATTATTTGTCATTCATTTCAATCATCTCCATTGTGATTCAAATCCCAGAGCCATTTTATGCCAGCTATTCAATGAGACTTAACATGAATTTTTGCAAACTTGCTGGCCATGAAATCCTCTGAGATTACATACAAACTCCAATTCCATTGAAATTAGGACATTGTGTAAGACGTGACTAAAAAAAGAATTCAATGATTTCCAAATCCTTTTCCACCAATATTCAATTGAATACACTACAAAGACAAGATATTTAATGTTCTAACTGATAAACTTTCTTGTTTTTTTTTTTTAAAGGGGACCTAAGATGCTATTTTTCCAAGTTAATATTTTGGTCTTTGACTTTGGACTTTGACTCCCCTAGAGTACTCCTGATCGCACAAAGTAAAAAAAGGGTACTTATTTCGCTCATACCTCTCGTACTAATAAATGCAACGGCGAAAGTGGAGGACGCAGTGCTAAAGCCGGGCAGCTCAAGCACAAATTTGTTATCGGCTACAGTTTGCTACGGCAAGAGTTGGTGAGTACAGCGGTTTTACTGCTCCTAGCTAGGATGCAGGGGAAGCTAGAATCCACCTCATACAGACACATTTGTAGAACGGGTCGACATGCCCAAGTGTAGGCCAGAGGTCGTACAAATCCGGTGGGTCTGAGTTTAAAGGGAAACTTGGCTCCAAGTACTTGATTGATGAAACTGCTTCAGGTTTGAGAAGCAGCTGAAACGCTTATCCTGTGTCAAATTTTCGTCTTTATTGACAAAGCTGTCTTTGGTGAAATGCTGAGCACAAACAGCTAATGTTCCATTTGGAAACAAAAAAAGCTACCCACTGATTTCTGGTGGCATCGTCTTTTGGAAGAGAAATAAGTTCTTTTTTTTTTTGCGTCCAAAAGTAAATGGAGTAAAAGTAGCTTTGGGAGAGATACTAAAAAAATTGCACCTCAAATGATCTGGGGTTCTTCTTTTGCATTTCCAAAATTGTAGACACTACTAAGACATAGTATGATCAGCTGTTGTTAGTGCCTGCTAGAATAGTTTCCGGTGTGGGCAGGTCCAGCGCAGTGATTGGCTCTAGCTATGTCTGTACTAATTGGACGGCACAACCTGACGTCAGGTTTTACCCAGATCTTTTGAAGATCTCGGGAGGAGCTGTTCAGAGAGGAAATCACGCTCACAAAATCACATTCTTGGATTACAGCAAAATCCCTGTATCTAATGTTTAGAAATTTTCCAGAGGTTGAGCATGGACAACCAAAATTATAACATTACTAATATGTATTAAAAGAAGGATCAGCATGTTAGGTCCCCTTTAAATATTCACTCATTTTGAATTTGATGCTTGCAACACATTCCAATAAAGCTGGGAAAGGGGTAACAAAAGACTGAAAAGTTCAGGAACGCTCAAAAACACCGTTTTGGAACATTCCACAGGTGAGCAGGTTAATCGGAAACAAGTGAGTGTCATGATTAGGTCTTAAAGGAGCATCGCCAACAGGCTCAGTTGTTCACAAGCAAGGATGGGGCGAGGTTCATCACTTTGTGGAAAACTGCATGAGCAAACAGTCCAACAGTTTAAGAACAATGTTTCTCAACATGCAATTGCAAGGAATTCAGGGATTTCATCTACACGTCATAGTATCATCAAAAAATTCATAGAATCCGTAGAAATCTCTACAAGGCTGAAAACCAACATTGAATGCCCATGACCGTTGGTCCCTCAGGCGGCACTGCATTAAAAACCGACATCATTCCGTAAGGCCTTTGTAGTAAAAGACTGCGGGTAATAGACTGACCTGCCTGCAGTCCAGACCTGTCTCCCATTGAAAATGCGTGGTGCATTATGAAGTGCAAAATACCACAAAGGAGACCCCGAACTGTTGAGCAACTGAAGTCATACATCAAGTAAGAATGGGAAAGAATTCCACCTATAAAGCTTCTACAATTAGTGTCCTCAGTTCCCAAACACTTATTGAGTGTTGTTAGAAGGAAAGCTGATGTAACACAATGGTACATATGCCCCTGTTCCAGCTTTTGCAAGCATCAAATTTAAAATGAGTGAATATTTCCAAAAAAAACAAAAAAATGTATCAGTTTAAACACTGAATATATTCTTTTTGTAGTGTACTCAATTGAATATAGGTCAAAAAAGATTTGCAAATCATTGTATTCTGTTTTACACAATGTCCCAACTTCTTTGGAATTGGGGTTTGCACTTAGAGTTGAAGCTCTAACTAGCAAGATAAAATGAACTTTTCATAGCCACAGGTGTGAACCTCTGGCTACGGTTAGCAGGAGGCTAAACTACAGTATGTGCAACTGCAAGGTCATGACCTCACAACGTGTCACATGACACACCATTTTGGCCATATCTTCAGAACCATTTGACCGATTGACCTGAAATTAAGTTCAAATGAAAGTCTATTCAAGGTCTGTTCAAGGATTGGGGAATTGGAGGATTGGGGGCGTTCGGGGATATACCCCCAGCCGTTGCCTCCGACAGCATAAGCCTAGTTTGTCTGTGAAATCACTTCTTTGAGAAACAAATGGATATTTGAATGTACAAAAGTACTTTTTAACTTCCTCAGTCCCAAACCTTATAAATTGCTCACCACAAATGTGAGTTTTGTGATTTCATTTGTCATCTCAGGAATGTAGTTTTACAGGTTCAAAGTCAGCACATGGAAGCAGTGCATCTAGATATAGATTTAATTCTATTTTGTAGAACATAAAAGACAGCCATTTCATGCTTACTTGCTGCATAGATTATGACCTGAAATTATCATCTCATTTCTGCATTCAATACGCATTTGTTTTACATTACTGGGCAGTAAGAGGCAGCTAGTGTGCCTAATAGTCTCCATGTAATAGCTGATGTTGATGCAACTATGCAAGTCAAAATATACACCATCGCATTCCAGTCAGCAAGAATAGACAATGTCAAATCTCAAGAATGTAACCTTGTAAATCTATGCAAGCTGCAGCTCACTATACCGCAGACTCGGCCATGGTCATACGAATACTGTACACCAGTGACGAATGGTGAAATAAAAATTGGAGAAGCGCTGAACATCCCTTGAAAATAATTATTGGTCTTAAACTGTTCTCAATCATTAATTTATTTTTACATTGCATAAAATCCAAAAACATTCAAAATTATCAGACTCAACAAGTTTTCCTCTGTAATTTAACACAAAGAAAAAACTTCATTTCGACATGAAATTCTATTTCAAAAAACGTGAATTCAAGGAACTGTACCAGACTGTTTTGATAACTCAAACGATCATTCAGCTCATCTTCAATGCCTGTATTCTTCGCAGAAAAGAAGGCTGGACAGTTGACGTCATTTCTTCCCATACACAGATGCTGGTTTTGCCAGTCTGCAGGTTTATTCTGCCACACTTGTTCCTTTATTTTCTTCGATATTAATGTCCCTCATTTGCTTACATTCCGCTTGTATTGCCGTAATCGCAAGCTGTACACCATGCCCTGGGTGAGTATTTAATTTTCTTTAGTTCACTTTGTGTGCTTGCAACATATCTCCACCTGAGTTTCAGTAATGTCTGTTCTGAAACACCCCACGGCAAAATATTCATTAATCCTGAAACAAGCCTGAGCACCTTTGCTCTTTGAAACATTAAAAGGAATAAACCTACTTTCCTTTCAAAATGCATTTTAAATGTGGTTAACCCTTGGGACTTCAAATAGGAATGCAAGCACAAAGTCATTGGCAGAAGGTAACTTGAAAAAATTGCCCATTGGCTTTATTATTAAAAGAGTTGGAATGGCTTTCTTCCCAAGGGTCTAGACCGTAATTTTCACTTCTGCATTAAGCAATATTCATTGGTGAAGTACGAATACCGTCCAAGGAGAGTTGTAATACCCCTGGTCACTTCATGCTACAGATACCGTAGTTCAGCACTGGCCGAATGAGCCACTTGGCTTGGGACAGAATTTGCTGTAGGTGGACTGAAAAAATAGAAAATAAAATGGCACATCTCTGAATTGGACTTTTATAGAATTGTAATTTAGGTTTTTCCATGCCAATGAAAATATCCACATGTATAAAGACAGTAGGTCACACTGAGTCATTTATAGCTTTAAATTCTTAAAACACTGATAACTGATGTTTGCGAAATGTGATAGTGATACTTTGTGTACTCAAGTGTTAGGGAAAATGGGTCGACACCAATTGCGGGAACAGAAAATTTAATTAGACATCCAAAACTCTGGGAAAAAAATGAGGCACACAGGCCGAAACGAAACACCGTGCCACGCACTGGACAGGGAAAAACTAAGGTAACTCGAGACTCGGGAAACAAAAGGCCTGGGGTACTCAGGAACAACACTAGGAAGGGAGCATTGAAAGCAATGCTGGCTCAGATGGCACAGCTGGCTCGCATGGCACGGATGACAGATGGCTCGGAAGACGCAGCTGGCACAGATGGCTCGGAAGACAGATGCCTCAGATGGCACAGCGGGCTCAGAAGGCTCGGATGGCTCGGAAGCCACAGATGGCACGGATGACACAGATGGCTTGGAAGACACAGCTGGCACAGATGGCTTGGAAGACACAGCTGGCTCAGATGGCTCGGAAGACACAGCTGGCACAGATGGCTTGGAAGACACAGCTGGCTCAGATGGCTCGGAAGACAAAGCTGGCACAGATGGCTCGGAAGACACAGCTGGCTCTGATGGCTCGGAAGGCACCACTGGCTCAGACGGCTCGGAAGGCACAGCGGGCACCCAGCTGCTGCAGGACGTCGCCCACATGACAACCAAGCAGCAGCAAAAACGCGTCCGCCAGGAGACCATGCACCGGCAAGAAGTCCCCTCGCGAAGTCCCGTCTGCCATCTGAACCTTCTTCCCAAAATAAATACACAAGGGAGGAAGAACACATGCTACACAGACACAGGTGCTGGATATGAAACTGAGTACAGAGGGTAGAACACGATGGAGAACCTAATTACATGAAATAGGCAAAAGCTAAAACACGGACAGGGAGCACAAGACGTTCCTATAAACAGAACAACGTATCCGGTTAGGGATTTCTAAGTGCACAGAGTGAGAGGCAGAACAGAAATAAGACAGGTGCAGAGAATCTGCAAGAAACACAGCAGAGCAGATTGAACGAAAGCAAGAGGCGGAGACTAGAACAGGGCGAGTGCTGAGAGGTTGTTAGTCAATTATTAAGTGCAGCTATACAATACAGAGTGCTCGTTAGTAAGTTAGTCATATAAACAATGTTTGTTTTGGTTTGTAAATTAGCGAAAATAACAAACTGTTAGTAGGTGTTAGTAATATAGCAAAAGCAAGAGAAGGAAGAACACGAGATCAAGAAGGAAGATTGAAACCCAGGAACCATTAAATCACCTGAAGTAGTTAGACAATTTACTAGGGCTGTGAGCAAAGGCAAGACTAATGACAAGACAGGGGGAGACAAAGTGCAATACATGGAGAATCAAAACATGGACTGGAATAGAACTATGGTAAAATGCTAAATGTTGAGAAGTAAAACTAAGACAATAAATAAACAAATCTAAGTCACCAAATCACAAAACCTATATCAAAGAATGGTCAGACATCGCAAGGATTCAAAATACACATATGAGACAGTCAAAACAAGAAGTAGGCAAAGCAGAACCAGAATCACGACACTCAAGGGCAGAATTACTGATAAAAAAAATAAATAATTAAAAAATAATAATTTATTGAAAAATAAAAATACTGCTTTGTTAGAACAGCCAGGAAAAGCACAAGCACATACCATTTTTACCCTCCAAAGTGAAAATGTGGTCTGACTTCCCAATCAAAACAGCTTCTCTCTGACCCAAACAGCTGATTTGCGGTGTAAACCCTGTGCACAGTAGCGCTGCACGGAATGCATAGGAATACAAAAAGTGCCGCGGTAAGGGAAATATAGTGCAAAAAAGGAGGCTGTCTGACAGCAAAGAAAAGCAGTGGAAAAAAACTAGACATAGCGTACACTTGAACTGATTTTGAGTTTTTTTAAGTCTACTTTTAGGTGGTTATAATACACTCTGTTTCTGGCTCCATCCACAGCTAGTGTCCATGTTTTTTCTCCTGCTGGATTTTCCTAAGTGGTGGCCTGTCAACCACCATCTACTGTAGGTAATACATTGACTATGAATAAGTACCTCATACAACTGCACTTCAAAAATACAAGCTATCTCTTTAAGATTAAAAATTAATAGCTTATTAAAATCCTACTATTGCAACTAAGGTTGGAACGAATACCTGCATGCCCAATGGGCCCCCAGGACCAATGTTGGGGACCATTACACCAAAGAATTTCTGCATCCATTTGGATCTACGTTTGCTGTAGTGTTGCACAGAAACTCATGTAGAACCAAGTCTCTTCCTACTTGCAAACAAAATCAGATTTTCCACCAAAACTTTCCAGTGCTTGGTCGAAGTCATTCTGCCATTGATTTAAACTAGTGTCCCTAAACTACTGTCTGCTAAACAAGCCCAACACAAAACCCAACGTCTTTGTTTGTCTATAGATATAAGCCAGAGGTACTTGTTCTTTATCTGACAAACATGCCGACAGGGTGTATAGCCAAAAATGTTGTTCTCATCTGACTGCAGACCTGGCTTTCATAATTCCAGTAACGTTACGCAGACTCCAGAATGAAGCATTGTTTTGTTTCTTTTGCTTAGTAATGGCTTCCTTCATGAAACCCTTCCAAAAAGTTAATCACTATGGAGGTAGCATGTCATGACAGATTTTCTCAATTGAAGACCATAATATGCAACAAACTGCTTCAATTTTTGAATCATAATCCTTGGACTTTTTACAGCCTCACCAGCTTCACTGCCTCAGGGTGAGGGAACAGCATGCACTTGCATCCTTTTCATCCTGTTTCAGGCCAGTTTTTTCCATTCCAGAAGTTCTATTTCATTATTTAATTTCACTTTTCCCCCTGGGCATCTCCTGGAGTCGCATGCAAAATAATGAATATATGACCTCCATACTTTCACCTCTCGTTATCCATTTACAACTTTCTGTCTCACTAATTTAAGTGTAACTGGAGAGCCAGAGGCTCCAGCCTTTCCATGAGGGCAAAGCAAGAACGCCTCATGAAATGACAGCCAAAACCACTAGAAAGGATGACTGAAGTTGATATGTCTCTTGCACTGGAAATGACCTGGCATTCCCAGCTGTCAAAACAGTGGAAAAGGAGGAAAATTTAGAGGTGTCTATTTAATAAATGAAGTTCTCATTTACATATATATGATCCAGTAAATTCCATATCAGCTGCCAATCACTGGCAGGATCATAAAATAATTATGAAGGGATCAAAAATAGTTCGCCTCGCACATTCCTATTAATATTTCAATCTTGTCTGAAGCTGTTGACTTCAATCATGTTGTTGAATGCAGTGCTACCAAAGAAATGTCAAATTAAAGAGCCCTACTGCTAAAAATATTTAAAGTGCAAATTCATTGAATTTTCATTCGAATTCATCCTGCTAACCTTTGTCCAAACAGTTCATGAACAGTATCCTGGTCATTAAATGGCCAGAATTTGCTTCTTTTTCTAAAAAAATAAAACTTCTGTTGAGTTCCAAACGGAGATTTCCGAAAACAAAATAAAGATTGACCCAAATTTGAAAATTAGCAGATGTGGCATAGGAATTCCAAACGTGGATGTCCAGCTGAAAGCACTGGGAAAACAAGTATTTTTCAGAGACAATGTCCCCCACCGCCACATTTTACTAAATAAGAGAGAGTATCTGAGAACAAGCCCAAAATGACAGATGCCTCAAGGACTCCTGAATACATCTAGGTACAAAATATGATCAGGATTGGTGCTCTGCTTCTTGACTTATCACATATGATAAACAATGATATCAAAGCCACATTAATATTTTTAAGAGTTTGAATCTTAAAATGGAGACAGGGTAACAACAATCAACTTTTGTCTGGGGACCCCTCATAAATATCTTGGTACCAATCATAATGAACATCAGGAACCTGGTTCTCGAGATAAGAAATAAGTCTTTCAGAGTCAAAATCTTAAAATCTTTGCTGTGACCTTGAAATGAGGTCAAGGTCACCCAACAACTCTCAGAGGGACCCCAAGATACACCTTAACCACAAGTTTATCAAGATTGAATACCTAGAGATATCACATCAACAAGAACTTCAATGTCAAAATTTTTGAAGGTTCGCCATAACCTTGAAAATTAGGTCAAGATCACCAAAATCGACTGGTATCTGCAGACCCTTATACTAGACCTTGGTATTAACAATTCGAAGTAAAACTTTGTTAGGTTCAAAATGAGATCTTTCATTTACACTGTGTTCCATCTCCATTTACTTTGACTCAGTGACATATATAGTGATTATTACACTAGGTATGAAATCCCAAATGGTTTTATCTTTATTATGATACCAAGATTATTCAAATGGACCAAGCAGTCGCAGATATATACTCATTTCATTTTGGGCTTGCCATTTACAAAAAAGAGGCTCAGGGCTTAAGGGGTAAAATTTGATTAGGATCCAATCCCTACTTCTTGAGATATTACGCCAAGGAGACCTTCAATGTCAAAATCTTTGAAGGCATGCTGTCACCTTGAAAACAAGCTCAAGGTCACCAGTAAGTTTCTAAACATGGTCATACTTCTCACAATAAGTGTTGCATGTGTATTTTTGTCCAGTGTATATTCAGACCTTTTTTCTCAAAATAGGCATTTTACAACTTAAGCACTTATAGTGCTCGGGTCATCAATTTCAAAGACATTTATGGTTGTAGCAATTTTGATGTTGCAAAGCTCAGGATTATCATCACCAATTCCTGTCATTCAAATCCACTCTGGCTCAGTCGGTGATGTTAATATAACGATTTCTTCATTTGCCTCAACCAAATCAGCATATATCTTATTAGCACAGTCTTCCTCTTCTCTCTCTTTCACCATGTTTCACTTCATAGATGCGATAATTCAGAGCCACCAACACATCAGAGGAACATCAGAGTTAGCTACAGGAATGTAAACAATACAGTAATCACCAAGAAGGTACAGAGGGACCATTTACAATCACTGAACTGAATATGCTGGTGATCAGAGATGATCAATACCTGATCCAACAAATGTTTGCGTGTGCATGTGTTTGTGCGTGGATCTCACTGTGCCCGTTGTATGTGTGTGTGTGTCCCTTCACATGTTGGAGCAGTTGGTCTGTGCATGCATGTGTGTTTATTTGTGAATGAGTGTATTGTTTTGTGTGCACATGCCATACACATTACCGAGCATAGAGATAGTTGATATTCTCTGTGTTCAGCATGTCCAGAGGGTGAAATAAATTCCATCGGAAGTTTGATCTGTCCCCGTAAACTGTGTTACCCATGGTCCCCAGCGGTTTGCGCCCTCAGGCAGAGGTCATGGGGAAATTCCACTGGAGCACCGTCTCCTTGCTGTAGGGCATCAGCAGCTTCAGCACTTTGCGAAAACCAGCTTTTGACATTCACCAGATGTCAATAAGCCCACCCCCCCCGCTTACCCCTCTATCCCTCTCTCCCCACTTGCCTATAAAGCCTCCGCATTCATAGAGCACTGCTCACTGCAATAAGCTCAATCTGTAGATGGCTAAGGGTCAAAATACCACAGACAGACTGCCATAAAAATATTCTTGAACTTTTGTCCAATCCAGGACCCTTCAATTGTACAACTTTTAATAAAACTTGTCTCCATTTGAAACCACTGAAGTACAGTGCTGTTCCAAAGTTTTAAATCACTGTCACCTGATCCTGAAATTATAACGATAATGGAGAAGCGAAGCTTTATGTTTTCTGCCTCTTGCAGCACTAACTACAAGTACACTGACCTTTTCATTTTCACAAGATAATTTTCTGTTAATTTTTTTTTTTGAGAGACATTATTGGCTTATTTTACTCCGCTCTTCTTCACAGCCACTTATGGCAGTGCGTTTTCTTCCGGACTCCCAGAGTCATGCCTGCATTACTGAGTGAAATTTTTTCTGTCGCTGGAGCTGATCCTTAGTGGGTGCTATTCAATGACGTGTAAGGCCTCTATATTTCTCAGTCTAAACAGTTTTCTGTTCGTACTTTTGAGGTTTATACATCCATTTTTGAGCTGGTTAGACCCAGTTAGTGTTCTTCTTTAAAGAGAGTATAGCAGGCAAGTAATTTATCAAGCCATTTGAAGTGGTTTCTCCTGCAACATAATAGCAGACAAGCTCAGCTATGTAAGTATAGGGTGACCCATGATGTTTTAGTATGTTTGGTATTTGATTGGCTAGTGAAAAGTGGGCTTTTCAATCATATGCGAAGGCTGAATTATAAAACTAAATAGATAAATAAATAAATAAATAACTAAACTAAACTTAAAATAGACATTTAAAGGGTTTTGGGGCAAGACGAGACATATCCTGATAACTACTTTTGAGAAAATTAACAATGTACCATCTTCAATCACATGTTGTCTTACTGTGTTAAACACAGACCTTTGGGGTTCAAAGCTCAAGAGAACTGTGATTAAGAGCCAGTTTTTCTAAGATTCACCCAGTAATGCATTAGGGGGTGATACATCATGGTCATGGATTTTCCTAATTCTCTGATATGTTGAAGGCACATGTCTCAAATGGCAAAATCCTAATTTTGAGGTCTCTGGACCCATTACTTTTTTCCCCCCCATGAACCCCCATAAACTTTGGGGCTTAATAAGCCTGTAAAAGAAAACTGACTTAGGAGCCTATGTCTCACTGGAAAAGAAAACTGACTTTGGAGCCTATATCTCAGTGCACCTGCGACAGCCCAGACTCATTTTCATGGATGTGTATCTACAATTAAAGGTCTTTCAGAAAATGCTAAGATTTCCATGAGGAGTGAAGGGCGCAGCTGATAGGGGGCACTTTAATCAGCTATCCAAGCCAACACAATCCATTTATCAGGGATTTACAGGCTGCCCCTCAGCAGCCCATGGTTTTTACATTATATGACATTTTAGTTACCCCTCTACCTAATTAATATAAATTTTTAGTTGGACTGTTTGGGGCACATATAGAGGGTGCTCTTTATGGTCACACTTCAATCTTTGCTTAACTTTGAGGTGAAATATCTCCATGCGCCCTCGGCAGACTTTCATGCAGTTTTCTTTATTACGTTGTTTATAAGGTCAAATGAACATGCTAATATCACTTTGGACTTTAGTCATTTTCAGCCTTTTACAATCTCATTCTGTAATGAGGTTGAGAGAAGTTATAAAATTATGATTTGAAGTTTTTCAGGCCCGTTTCATTTTTGTCTGTAGTTAAATGACTTGTCTCCAAATTTTCACTCTTAAATTCACCTAGTGACCAAATTTGTATGTGTCAATGTCAGGTGATTCTAACCTCAGGGATGGTCAATGATTGGCAGTATCATAAACATAGGGATAGGACCAGCCGAAAGGAGCGAAAGTATATCAGAGCTTGAAATATCACAAAATGTCAAGTTTGATATATCAATATCACATGATCCTGACCCCTGGGATAGTCGATGATAGGCTCATCAGATTGGTAGTATTCATAAACATAGGGTTAAGATCAGTTAAAATTAAACCGTTATGTACCCTGGAAACTGTAAAATGGCATAATTTGAGACAAGGGTGTAGGTTTAATGTGAGAATTGGAAGGGACAAGTCTGTGATGTGAGCGCGTTAAGTGTGTGAGCTGGAATTTTTTTGTAAATCTGAGTGCGGATACTGCCTTTACTGTATCCAGAGACTATCTGAATGAGTGTTTCTCCGTTTTTTTAATTAGGATATGCAAGGTGCCGCCCAAATTTTCATACAAAGATGGCACATACATAAACTTGCCACAACCTTAACTGACAGCTGCAGACCATCTCAGCACACTCATGAAACCTGCTCAGATCTAGTAACGCGGACATTGATACCAAGTGATTGAATATATAACTACATTAACAAGCCAGCTTTCAATCCTCTCTATTACGCATCTTAATATTCAGTAACTCAATTGCAGCTGCAATGCACACCTCAAAATGGACCACCGACTATGAATTGGACAAGCCGCACACAAAGCGTTAATCGCACTGGATCATGTTAGATTTATGATTACGTGTTTCTTTCATTTCCCCCACTGAGCCAGAGTTAGTTGGGACATTTTGACTATTAAAGGTTATATTTGCTGAACATCATGAGACCTAACTTTAATGCTTTCCTTATAATTCCACAAAACAAGTCATAATTATGACCTTACCTGAAGCCCTGATACACCTGTATCCCCAACAGCTTGCTCTGTTTCTCTAGCTTGCTGCTGTGGTTCCTGCATATAAAATAAATTAATAATGGCACCTTCGCGGGATTTCTCCACTGAAATTCACCTCAGAATTTGACATGTCCACCTGGCTTATATTTAGCTACTACTGCTAGCAACCCGATTACTCACCAACATGTCACAGAAACCAGGTTTAGTTCAATAGATGAAATTTTTAATTAACACTCGTTGACATAATTTTCCTGTAAAAACTAATCTAATGTTGCTAGCATGTTTTGACTTTAATTAACTATCCGTTTCTGACTAGTTAGATCACTTATTCAACCAAAAATACACTTGGCATTCAGTTTGGAAAAATATTAGCAGCATGACTTAACATGGAGCAACTTTCTTTCCCTAACGCTCTCAGACAATGAAATTTCCACAATAATGATACGTACCTAAAGCAAAATCAATGTATGTCATGAGTTGGACCATGGGAAAAGTGCTATAGTTATGCGATTAAGAAAACTCTGGAACAAATGCCAAATTACGGTTCTCTTTTACGGGTGAGCCATTGCAAACACATGTAATCATCAAAGCTTGCGATCCAGGTGCGCGTCTCATGCCCCGCTTTGGACAAAAATGAATGTTCATGACCTGAAAAGCGTTGTCAGTTTACTCTTGACTTTTAGCCTTCAGATGGCCCTGCCCATTCAACCAATCAAATGCTAGAATGCCTAAATAGGTTGTCTCGGAGACATAGCCTCCACAATTGGGTCTTATACGGCTTGTCTGGAACGATGATAAGAACAAGTTTGCTGAAATGTTGGTAGGGACAATCTGGCTTCCCAAAATAAAAGGTAGGGACATGTCACAACCTTCCATATGCAAACCTACGCCCTTGATTTGATATATCAATATCACCATGACCCCGATATCAGAAAACTCAATCAATTATATCATCGTGTAGCTAGGGTCATAAAACCTAGGGGTGGGACCAACTTCCAGGACTCTAGCTGGTACGGGAGCCAAGTTATGGCCGAATAGACTCATAAGAAAACCCTGTCACACTCACAACAAAGATGGTGGAAAAGGATTAAAGGAGCGGAACCCCAAAGTGATCATGATGATACACACTATGAACAACATAATAAAGAAACCTACATAAAAATCTGCCGAGGGCGCATGGGAGATATTTCCCCCCTAAGTTAAGCAAAAACTGCAAAAAAACGACTCCAGGACGCAAGATTATCGGCCGCTAAGCACCGAAGAGTATTCTCTAGGGACTGATTAATGCGCTCAGTCTGCTCGTTAGTCTCAGGATGAAACCCTGATGACAGGCTTACCGTGGCCCCCAACTGTTTACAAAAAGCATGCCAAAATTTGGCCGCAAACTGAGGACCCTTGTCAGAAACTATATCAAAGGGGAGACCATGCAACCGGAACACATGGTTAACAACTAGGAGGGCTGTCTCCCGCGCAGAAGACAGTTTAGGCAATGCGATAAAATGAGCGGCCTTGGAAAAAGGGTCGACCACAACCAGGACGACAGTATTGCCATCAGAGACGGGCTGGCCCGTGATAAAATCGAGCGCAATATGGCTCCAAGGGCATTTGGGTACCGGCAATGGGCGCAACAGATCAGCGGGGGGGAGATGGGACACCTTATTCCTGGCACAAGTCCTGCATGCTGCCACAAATTCCTGAATGTCCTTTATCATGCTGGGCCACCAAAATCGTCAGGCTAAGAACTGCTTAGTACGATGGGCCCCAGGGTGACCTGCCAGACGGGAAGAGTGTCCCCACTGGAGAACCTGTGAACAAACTGCCATGGGAACAAATAGACAACCGGGCGGTTCCCCACAAGGACCGGGATCGGTTCTTAATGCCTCCTGTACCACAGGTTCCACGTCCCACTGGACAGGTGCCGAGATCTGATCAACTGGCATCGGATCACGATCACGATCATAAATCCTTGATAAGGCATCTGGCTCAATATTTTTTGAGCCAGGGCGGTAAGTTAACATGAAATTAAAACGGTTAAAAAACAACAACCACCGCGCCTGCTGGGAATTACGTCGCTTGGTCTGCTGAATATACTGGAGATTTTTATGATCAGTCCAGACCACAAATGGATGTTCAAACCCCTCCAGCCAATGGCACCACTCCTCTAATGCCAGCTTAACGGCTAACAACTCCCCGTCACCGATGCTGTAATTTCGCTCAGCAGCAGACAGTGACTTGGAGAAGTAGGTGCATGGGTGTAGCTTATTGTCCCAAAGGGGGCGCTGGGACAAGATAGCACCCACTCCGACCTCCGAGGCATCAACATCCACCACAAATCGGAGGGAGGGGTCGGGCAAAACCAGAATGGGTTCTGAGCTAAACAATTTCTTCAGCTCTTGAAAGGCAGCCTCGGCTGCTGGCGACCAGAGAAGACGGACAAAGAAACAAAGAAAATATACATAGATAGGCAATATACCATGCAGATGGTAATAGGTAATAGGTAATATTGGACCATGCAGATGAAAACAAGTAAACATAAAATATAGTACAAACAAAAAAAAGTAATGGCTTTTTGAAAGAAAAAGTCAATATCTAGTGTGGCCACCCTGCTTTGATGACTGCACAGGTTTCACTTTTTTATTTCCTCACTCGCTAAACCATTCCATATGGTCTTCAAGTCCATCTTAGAAAATTCTTGTACAACTTTAAAGTGTGTTTAAGGTTATTATCTGGCTGAAAATAAAATCCGCGACCAATCAGTCTCTTTCCAGATGGCAATGCGTACATCACAAGTATGCTGTAATACTTCTTTTGATCCATGATTCCAACGATTTTTTTTTATATTACTGGCTCCTTTCGAGCAGACTGAACCCCAAACCATAATATTTCCCCCTCCGTGTTTTACTGAAGTTTTATTTTGATTTTGCCACATCTTGGCAGCAACACCATCGATTTTCACACAGGCGCGTGGAAACAGTCAGTCTTGATTCTTTCATTTCTTCACTGCTGACGCTTTTAAGAGCTGTTGTGCCGTCAACCGCCAATTTTTTTCTTACTTGTCGTACACAGATGACAAACATCAAGGGCACTTCCATTTTGCCCCTCTATTGCCCCTAGTTTTCAGCGAACTGTTTCTCTGAAACGCTTGATGGTGTTTTTCACAGTGCCATGGCAGCATTTAACATTTTCAGCATCATGTAAGGCCACAATGTGGCTATGTACAATCTCAGAGGGCTCACTCCATGACGCTATCATGTTTAACACAGTGACACTGCTCAAAGTTCATGTAACCTTATATACTGTTAAATTGGCTGTTATTTTTAACGTTTGACGTTATTTATTAGGTCTTTTAACTTGTTATATTTATATTGTTTTTATATATTCTATGCCTCATGTGAGCTGTGTATTTCATGCCTTTTATTTATTTTCTCTTTACAGCACTTTGGTTCACTGTGGTTGTTTTAAAGTGCTTTATAAATAAAGTTGGATTGGATACTGAAACACCTGACCATCAGAGGTAATTCTGTGTAATAATGTTGCCTCAAACCAGTTTAAACTCATTTTTAGCATCAGTAATTGTGGGTTGAGCCTTCAAACATGCATTCAGGCTATGCAAATTATATAATGCTATAAAATTTTCGGCACCTCTCAATTGTTATAAAAAATTGGCGTTTCAGGGGTTTTGGGTCTTACCCATATTTTTACCTCAATATACGTCTGGGAATTTTTTTTTTTTTTTTGTCATTACTGACAATAGTATTTTTCAATACATTTTCACCCAAAAAAATTGTAAAGAAGTAATATATTTGGACCTCTTTTAGACGATGGTGGTGCCGTATAATCATCACACTACTGTACAGCGCACCCATTGCAAAGCAAAGCAGGTATTCAAAGTGATTTGTGTGACAGCATCATTTATGATTTTTAAAAAATGCTAAATGGAATTTTACAGATGACTCATACAAACATATGACTCATATTTTATGCTAATGCACTCTTCAGCCTTCAGGCTGGAAAAACACCATCTTTCAACGACACTTTCCCAGTATTGGTTATGCTGTTGTTTCAGCTTAATATTCATTCATTCATCCATCTACTATCGAACCTGCTTATCCCTGGTCAGGGCATTGCAGGAGTGGGAGCCTATTCCAGAATGCATTTGGGCAAGTAACAGGGAGCTGAATATTCATTGCATGTTAATATAGCATCAAGGGAGAATACCACACCTGAGAATCAACCTGCAACAGGTAGACAGATAAAATTGTTGTAGGGATGGCCAGTAAATGCAAATGATTGGAGGCTACAAGTGGGCAAGTGTGGCTTTGTTTCCTCTTGGGGATCTAAGCTGATTTTGGCACAGACGGCCAGTGTCCGCCTCGTCATTGAATTTTGCGGCAGGGGGACCTGAGCCCCTCTGACATCTTCGGATTCATCTGCGAGAACGCAGATGGAGATGCTTGGGGGAAGGGGACACTGGGGAGCAGAAGAAGCTGTGTAACCATGTGCCAAAGCCGTCTGCGCACACACAACCAGCTGCCAGCTGCTCAAGTCCTTCGGGGCAGTGCCATCTGTATGTGCGCCACGTCAGATTCAAACACTTTTCAGGAGAAGTGAAACATTTAGAACAAGAACACTGCTTCTCTGAATCATGAGGAGCTTTACCTCATCATGATCACCAACTTGTGATCCGAGACCCTAAAAATCATTCACAATGTAGTATTAATATTACTAGTGATGAACTATTTGAAACAAACTCTGGTCGTATCAGCAAGAAAGGGTCAGTCAAGGTTGTATCATAAAAGACAGCGCCAAGAAACCTTTTGCTTTTTGAAGGCCTATTATTATGCTTGAGTTATATAATTCTGTGGTGAGTAATGTATCCACAGCAGAGAAGAGGCATATATTAATGCACAATTCAGTTCAAGTACTGTTACACTCATTTCTGCCATTAAAACTTTGAATAACCATCAGTATCCTTGCTTCATTATATTACTTTTGTGATAAAAATGTTTGCGATACAAAGGGTGATGTTTAAACAGATTGCAACTGAAGTAACGCAATGTGACGGCGACTGATGTGTCTGTATGCAGCAGGACAGAGATTCAACCAATCAGTCCTCAGTCACCCTCTTAAGTTCTCTTGTGAGCCAGAACCACCCAAATGCTTCCCTGTATCTGTGTGTTTAGATGTTGCCATGATTACTATTTTCAAATAGAAGTTAATAATACAAAAACTATCATTACTTCTTAGTACAATAAGCTGAAAATCACATGGCATTTCTTTGTTAAATTGAGCCACAAATGTTTTTTTCTTTTTAATCAATCTGCAACATTTTGTATCATCAAGTGCTGGTCATCTTGATTGAGGGACTGGTGATGTCAAGAATAGAGGGAAGAATGAGAGTCACTTTATCCACCATCTCCATCCTGTTTGGTCGTAAATGTCCATTCTTAATGTGATATGAGTAACAATTTTCATTACACAGTCTCTTTTGCTTATGCATTAGACAACAGAGCTGTGTTCTTTCAATAAGTCCGGAACAGCTCCCAGTTGAATGATGAAATAGTCAAAAGGCCACTAAAACAGGGATATCGCTAACGCAATTGTATTTTTCTTCATTGCCCACTGAAGCCTTTGTGATGAATATTGCAGGTGAGTTGGACAAATCTCAGTCTTAGATTAGGTACTGTTCTAATTGCTTTGTACCATCAGGTGTCTGTGTCGATCTATCAGTTTCACCGAGAGTTAAAATTTGTCACCAGATAACACACATGCCTGTACAGTTCAGAAATTAAGAATTCATCTCCTGTAAGAGTCGGTTCTCTGGAGTGCTTTTAGAAATTCTGAGTCAGTGCTTTATAATTTCAGCGCATCACATTACCTGTAGTGATTTTTATTCCAACATGGGATCAGTCAGATAGTCGTGATCTCGCACCTCAAACTCTTTCTACTAATGCACTAAAGAAAAAAAATATCACAATACCGAGGAAAACATCTCACTGACTTTCCATAAAAAACTGCAATATCATTAAAAAATATGTTTTTTTTTAAATACAAAGCGTGAGTTTTATTCAAGCCCTTCTTCATATACCTTTTCATAAAAGGAATATTTGTCAAGGACTAAGTGTCAAGGGCAATCTATTTTATCACTCCTAAATTAAGAACAATTTAGTCAAGTCAAATTAAATACTGATCAGTTTTAAATTGATTATTTACATACTTGTTCATCTGTAATGTATGCAGTATCATGCTTATCATGACAAAAAGAGTGAGGATCATTTCTTCCCTGATGGGGCTCTGAGCAATGGAACAGGCAGCAGCACAGCACTGAGTCTGAATTTACTATTGATAAGAGATATACATTGTTTCCATGGCAAGGAGAAACGTGAGTGCAAATACTAATGCCCACCTGCACCTCTGCATCTCCATTGTACTGTATTGCCATCCAATCTTTGCAGTCCATGTAATTGTTCGTTTATTTGTGTCCTATACAGATGACATTTTTATCCAGTATACCAAGACTCTCTTATCATTTCAACTGTTGTTTTTGCTTTGAGAGTAATGTCAATAATGTACTGTAACAGCAAGCTAAAACAACTGCTTTCCATTGGACTGATAAGCTATGGATGCCGGGAACCATAGTCATAAAACAGTAATGAAATTCTCAAGGTCTTTCCCTCCAAGATCGGAGTGGGATGATCAGGGTGAATCACACCTTGTGTTCCAGGTAAAAAGCCTCAGAGACACAAAATTATAGCTGGAAAATGAGGCGGAGGGGAAAGATAGAGAAATAAAAGACTTTGTTCGGCGCTCATTTTGTGTGTTTATATTTTTAATGGCTCATAACAGCAGCAAAAAATGGGAGGAGTCATTTATCGTGAAAACTATGTTTTTGAATGTGTATTTATTTTATATCTATTTTCGCAAATAATCATGCCACAAAAAAAATTTATTTAAAGTTGCATGTATACATGGTACATAATATCCATAATTATGTGGACAGTGATGCAGTTTCTGTTGTTTTTCCTCCTTACCTCTCGCACAATGTATTTGAAATAAAGCAATGAATATTGAGTAAATTTTAGATTCTTTGTTTTCTCTAAATTATAATTTCTGGGTATTCAAATACACAAGTGGTGTTTCAATGAACAGTTGCTGCCTTTAATGTTTGCACAGTTTAAGACTGTAAAGTCTAACTAGCTCATCTTGTCCTTGAGGCTTACATCTTTCATCGGATTGCATATTTTGGAGAATCCTCTGGTTTTGGTGGCGGAATGTTCTCTGTATGCAAGTCTTTGATGGAACTTCCATCATGCTGGACCTGAGCTGTATTATTTGCACAAAATAGCTCAGCTTAACTTAGCCGTTGACCTCTGGAGAATAATTATAGACTGAAAATTAATTACCAAGAAAGGGAAAAGTGGCAGCTTCAGTGTGCATACCATGAATGCAAATGTATTCAAGACACCATGGCGTGAGACAAAAGAACGAGGCTAAGATGAGGTAGCAATAATAGCAAGTTATCATGGAGAAAAAAGTAATTACATATACTCTCAGTCCAAATGCAAGAGATGACCTTAAATGACACCAATAAATACACTAGCATATACTGATCAGCCACTATATTAATACCACCTCTCTAATATTGAAGAAGTCCTCCTCATGCTGTCTTAATAGCTTTGTTAAATTGAGGTCCACTTGAATTCTCGAACCCTGTGTTTCCCATCGGAACATCTCCTAAAACCTCTCCAACTTGTTTTCTTTCCACCCCCAGGCAAAATCTTAATGCCCATCTCTTCCCCAGGATAATGGTGCACACATATGAGAACAATGCACAAGAAAAGAAAAAAAAGGAGATACTCGACCATGCAACCTACTGCAGTTGCTCCAAGCTCAATTTGTCAATGTCAATGAAAGAATCATGCCGGTGAGTGATGCAGGAGCATCTAAGGGCCTGAAGATCACGGGCCTACGGTAAAGGTCTTTGGCTTTACTCACGGAGATTTTTCCAGTTTTCATCATCTTTTGATGATGATGTTATGCACTGTCCTGCTGTGTTGTGCAGTCCAAAACATTATCAGCAGGACGAAAACTATGTCCACTGATGGGAAACTCATTCTTGATCGATGAATTTGGGAATTTTTTTTTTCAGCAGAGCTTGCAACATAGCAATGTCATTCATAATTTTGTTTTGCCCAAAACAAGAGTCGCTAAACAAGTAGAGCCTGCTGGCAGTGCGGGATTCTCCATCGCTGATTTGCTGCATGGACATATCTCAGTTAGCAGGAAAGCTGGCTTGGCCTTTATTGTGCTTTGGGAAAGCTGAAAGCTGATGTTTAAACCTGATAAACATTACCAATAAGTACATAGTGTGTTGCCGCTGACTGAACTCGGCCTGACTACCAATGATGATCTTCTACAAAAAGTCGTGGTCGTTCAAAAATGTCAAAAAGTGGCGTTTATTGCAATGAAACTCTTCATTTCCTTAATAATATCCTCTTTTCCAATGTAAAATGAAAAAAAAAATGCAAATTCATCCTCACAGTCTCTTTGTTAGCAATACATTCCAATAAAATCATCTGTGCAAAGATCTGGGGAGCAGTAAATGGATGGTGACAGGGTTGATTTTTTGCACATCTTAAATGGGCCAATGAAACGGGGGGCCAACTTCCATGACTCCACTCTTAACGGAAGGTCCTGAGTGGAAAGCTAAACCCTCTGACCAACCCGATAAGCAGGTGCCAAACGGCGCCTCGTGTCGGCGGCAACCTTCTGTTTATGCACTGAGTGCAACAAAGATGACCGGACCTTGGCCCAGACTGACCGACACTGCTGAATAAAACGATTAACTGAGAGAACTGCGGAATCCCTCTCAGCCTCCGGAAAAAGTGGTGGTTGATAGCCCAGCTGGGCCTCAAATGGAGAAAGGCCTGTGGAGGAGATACACAGTGAGTGAATTATGAGCTTATTCAGCCCACGCCAAAAAACGGCTCCATAGTGCAGGGTTGTCAGCCGCTAAACACGGAAGTGTACTCTCAAGCGACTGGTTAATCCTTTCTGTCTGTCCATTGGTCTCAGGATGAAACCTGGACAAAAGGCTCACGAAGGCCCCCAGGTGACTACAGAAATCATGCCAGAATTTTGCCGTAAACTGCGGGCCACAGTCAGAAAGCACATCTTAAGGCAGGCCATGAAGCCGAAACACATAGTCTACGACAAGAAAGGCTGTCTCCTGAGCTGTCAGCAGCTGGGGAAGGGCGACAAAATGGGCGGCCTTGGAAAAGCGATCAAGCACTACCGCCCACCAAATAACGCCCACCATGCCTGCCAGGAATTGCGTCGCTTAGTCTGCTGGATGTATTGGAGGTTCTTGCGATCAGTCTAAACCACAAATAGGTGTTCAGCACCTTCCAACCAGTGGCGCCACTCTTGCAATGCCAACTTAACAGCCAACAACTCCCGGTCACCAATGCTGTAATTCCGTTCGGCTGCAAAGACAACAATCGGGAGAAGTAGGCGCAGGGGTGCAACTTATTGCCACGATGAGAATGCTGGGCCAAAATGGCACCCTGCCCGACCTCTGAAGCATCAACCTCCAATGCAAACCGGAGGGAAAGGTCGGGCATAACAAGGATGGGCTCCGAGCTAAAACGTTTCTTTCTGAAAAGCAGCTTCAGCTGCTGGGGTTTAAATGAACGATAAGGAGGCATTTTTCTTAGTAAGTGCAATAATCGGGGCAGCCACAGTGCTAAAATTGCAGATGAACCTCCTATAAAAATGAGCAAAACCCAAAAACAACTGAACCTCTTTAACATTCTGAGGAGCAGGCCAGTTCCTGATCGCTGCCACTTTGTCTGGGTCCATAAGGACCGACCCTGCTGACAAAGTAAAGCCAAGGAACTTGGCGTGAAAAATGCATTTCTCAGCCTTGACAAAAAGTTTGGCTTTCAGGAGGGCCTCAAGCACTTGTCTGAGGTGCTGTTTATGCTCCGAGAGAGTTGAAGAGAAAAAAAAATATCGTCAAAGTAGACAAAAGCTAATTTTTCCAACATCTCTCGAAGGACGTCATTAACGAGTGCCAGGAACACAGAGAGGGCATTAACCAATCCAAACGGCATGACCAAATATTTGTAGTGACCGTCATGCATATTAAACGCTGTTTTCTATTCGTCCCCCTCCAGAATCCGGACCAGATTGTATGCGTTGTGGAGATCTAGTTTGGTGAAAAACAATGCCTCCTGCAGGCGTTCAAATGCTTAGTACATTTAGGGAAGAAGGTATCAATTCTGAATAGTTATATTATTCAAGCCCCTGTAATCTATATACTCTCGCATGGCCTTGCGCTCTGGCCCAGATAGCGAGTATAGGGAACCCCTGGGGGGAGTAGTATCGGGAAAAAGCTTGATCTTGCAATCATAAGTACGATGCGGAGGCAAGGACGAAGCCAGTTGTTTGCTAAAAACCTCTGTGGGATCAAGATAGTCATTAGGAATGTTGGGAGGTAAACAAAAGTTCAGAGCTGCCCCCAAACTCCTATCCCGTTCCGGACCCGAAATATCAACAAATGAATCAGAAACAGAAAAGTGCTCTGACTCGGAATCCTCTACTGGCTGTCGCCAGTCAAATTGAGGATCCCACTCCAAACCCTCCTCCGTCCCTTCATCTAAATCGGGTGAATTAAGTGAGAAAACTTCCTCATCATCACTCCAGTCTTCGGCCTCCCCCACAGGTTGACGTTCGGAACGACACGCTAGAATCTCACCACAGTGAGACCCATAATTCGGGCCCCACCGGACTGCAGGATTACTTTGACTGCCCCAAGAGATGTGTAGCCTATGTTCAAGCAGCCAAGAATGTCCTAACACAACAGGGAAAACCGGGGAGTTAATCAGGAAAACCAAATTCTCTCAGAATGACCACCAAATGGGACGAACATAGTTGATAATTCAGACGCCTCGGTTATAAGCCCAGTTCCCAATGGACGACCATCCAAAGATCTGACCAAGCGTGAACGTGAGAGAGAGCGGATGGGAATGGTATGTTTCCTAGCCCACTCTGCATTCATTAAACAATCAACTGGCCCCGAGTCCAAAAAAGCCTTTAAAAATACTCTCTGTCTCCCCACAGTCAATTCTACAGCAATAAATGTCCGAAAAGGAGATTGGGTCTGTCCCTCTAGCGCCCTCCATGCCTCTGGAGGGAATTCCCATTTCCCTTTAAGTTCAGGGCAATGAGGTCTGATATGTCACAGTTTATTACAGTTATGACAAATTATTCGTCAGCGAACGGGCTTAACGAGCCCGGCTCTCATATCAACCTGCATAGCTTCAGTAGGAGTGGGAATATCAGTGGGCTGAGTTGTGTGTGTGTGAGCATGTTGTAAGGAGAATCTACCCCAGGAGCCAGAGTAGTTTGTTTCTCCTTGTATCATTCACAGATACAATTATCAATTCGCACAGCAGCACAAACAAAAGAATCTAAAGAAGCACAATGCTCCAGAGTGTCTTTTAACTCTTCCGCCAAAGCCTGAATAAAAACTGTCATAAGAGGTGCCTCTGGCCACCCTGTCTCTGTGGCCAGGAAGCGGAAAGAAATAGAAAACTCTGCAACGCTCTCAGAGCCCTGCCTAAAATGTATTAAACGTGTAGCTGCGTCCTGACCACACACATCCAAACACACACACACCAAACAATGAAATCATCTCCCTCACGAGGGTTTCTACGAATTAACAACCAGCAATCTGGAGCGAATTAGGGGCCCCACCCACGTGAGAGCTGTAGGCTACCAGCTAACAAGGATAAAATAAACGAAATCCGTGATTCTTCATTTGAGAACTGTGAGGGTTGCATTTTAAAAAATATTTCACATTTCACATTCACATAAGTTCTTGCATTTCCCTGCCTCGCACAGTACAAACAAAGAGAATAGTTTAGACGAAAACGAAAAGTACTCGCACTTCCAAAGGATGTGTAATGGTCCACAAAATGGAAGCAATGCGAGACAGAAAAAAGGGAGAAGGAACTCCACCAAGAGCAATCCGAGATTTCTGATCTCCGCCAAAGGATGAAATTGATACAAATGCAAATGCGGATCCGGATCATCACCAAAATTTAATGGAGTCGTCCCTGGACCAAGATCTATCTCTGGTAAAAATTTCATAAAGATCCATCTAGTATTTTCCGAGAAATCTTGTCCACAGACAGACAAACAAACAGACAAATAAATAAATAAAATAACGGACCCGATCGCATTATCTCCTTGGCGGAGATAATAATACGAAGATAGTAAGTCATAAAACCTGACTGCAGATATCTTCGGCTGAAGTGCATAGCTAAAAACAGACACTCCAGCAAAGGAGGCGCGATGGAAATCCGGCTTATATAACCTTAGGGAACAGCAGAACCATGACAGAAAGGTATATTTTGAAAGGGACCTCTCTACACATAACTGATGGTAATATTTTATACTGTATTTATATCAATACGATATAAGAGATTTTGATAATTGATTGACAGAAGACTTTAATATGTCATTCCCCAAGCAGCATTTTGCTTCTGTATTCACAATCATTTGTGCTATGTATGAGTTTTATGTTGTTGCCATCAGGTAATCCAAACTTTTCATGATCAATATATTGTATGCTATGAAATATTCCCTGGTAGATGCTGTCAATTGATATGCCAGGTTGGAGGCAGATCAGGTTTAACCCTTTAAATACTTAATACACTATTACTAATCAGTTACCCATTGGATACATTTGTCATTTTTGTGACTATAATATTGTATTGGTCCAAATGCAAAGGTTTCTGGGACTCTTCCTAACAGGATATTTGGAAATATTGTGGGACATACAGTATGTGTTCCATTTGTACTGAAAAGGTTAACAGAGAGTTTTGATCTATGAAATATCTTATACCACTGTTTCATACATAAGAACTCCCATCAGTTGAATAGTTCTTGGGCACCACCTTCCCATAAACATTCAATAATCAGTTATGTAATTTAGGGGCAGTTACAATTACTGCATTTTTTAGATGTCTGCTCATCTTTAGAAGGGGGTTATAAAAAAAAGGCTTGGGTATCTAATCACTTCAATTCAGCTCATTCCAGGGGCCTTGCCTCCAACTAGGTGCCTCCTTGTTTTTGATAATTGAATCCCCTCTGTAAATACTCAAACCCCGTCCATAGGAGATTAATGGAAAAAGGAAGTGGAGAAATCAATCAAAAAACAAGTCAGATTTTAATTAGAAGAGAACCCAAGAGCGCTGACACCACTGTGAAAGTAAGTAACCCTGTCTCTTTTACTTACCCCTGCAACAACACAATCCAATCTGGAACAAAGATCATTCCTGGCATTTTGCTCTGACTGGACCTGGGGTCAGGAATTGATAATCTACAGCCAGGCGTTCCCCGAAGTCCCGGCGCAGCTACAACAGCTCTCTTTTCCCCCCAGCTCTTTGAGGGCAATGACTAGTGGCTTGTCTAAATGCACTTAAGCACCACAAAGCTACAGGCAGTCTCATTAATGCTGAAGGAAGGCAGCGGACAATCAATTGTGATGAACAGGACATGGGGTGACCAGCGACAGCTGTTTGGCTGAAATTAGAGGCGGCACAAAAAATTTGTTTTCACTAATTAACAGTCTTGACCTGTTTTATGTTATTTTCCTTGATTGAGAAGTTTTCCAATAATTAGAAAAATCCATCAACAGTTTAATATAGCTTCCTTCTTAATGTAATTTTGTGGTGACTGAATTGTAAATTCAGCTCAGAGACCATGTTTTATTCGCCTAACAAAAAAAAAAACTACTCTCTTAAACTTCTGTTTGCTTTTAGAACAATCCAGGCTATCAAACCTATAACGTACATTTCATAATTGCTTAAATCACAACGCAGAAAATAAAGATAAGTTGGCAAGAGACCACAACTGGGTAACACATCAAATGATGCATTTGGCAACGTCTGGTGCCCTGGGGAAGACGCAGGGGCACCAGAAGAGTGAGAGATGTCGAGGACCCATGTGTGGAAGACATGGATTTTAATAATTTTACAAAGTGCTGAGAGAGATACAATAATGATGTTACAATGTAGGTGTTACAATGTAAGGCTACCTGCATGGAGGTGAGAAAAAGAGGTTAAAACAGACTGAAGCACAGGGGTGTGATAATTAATTAAAAAGAATCAAGTGCTAACACTTGACACGTGGCAGGAGGATAATTGCATAGGGCAGGAAAGTGAAGGGAAGAGGAGGGAGGAGTGACAGAACCTATACAGACATTTATTCATTTATTGCAAACTCTAATTTGGACGTCCTGTTTTAAAGGCTTGCCAGTGGTTTATATCTTGTGATAAACCCTCCGAACGTGCTCTCATAGTGTCTTCTTTTGATGATTAACTTTGACCAGGCAGACCTACCTACCCCCTGAAAGGCTTTCTTGACCTGGCCGCCTGTTTTTCTTTACCTGGGAAATAATTACTATGTCATCCACCACAACTGTTATCCGTTGTCCTCCTGGCTTTTTCGGCATTTCTGAGCTCACGATGTGTTGTGTCTTTTTAGAGAATTTGTGAAATCATCCATTTGGCCACCGCTGCTGTTTTTGATATTTAGAATTTTTCAGTCCAATTATTTTTTACTTCACTGGCAATGACTGCTCTTTGGACTTCATATTGAGAGTGAACAGCAACAGATTCCAAATGTAATGCTTCAGATGAAATCCAAAATTTTTATTTGGTTGCTTTTTCATGAACTTTCATGAACTCACACCTGACCATGGAATTACTAGGGTCAGTTTTCCAGTTATTTGTCGCTAAAGGGGGGACCATACTTAATGAGTGCTGTAATTCCTCCAACATTAATCTGATTCTGAATGCTGAAGTTTGTTCTTTGAGTTCTCATTCATTGCTAAATGTCAACTCCATTATGTTTCAGTTGACAGCTTGCAATAATTTTTTAAATGTCCAAATACTTATTCACTTGGCTGCATGCACTTACATTTGCAAATCTTCATCAATTTTCAGATTGAGATCAGGTTAGGATCATCATACTGTTCTCATGCAGTTCTGACTCTTAACTCATTCCCTACGGCAAGCTGCTGCCAACGGGGCGGCAAATTCTACCATTCTCTACGGTAAGCCGGTGCCAGCGTCGTGGATGACTATTAGCAGTCCGGTGAAAACACGAAATCAGTTGACAATCACGGTCATGGGCCACCTGTACTTCGATACTTTATATTGGGTGATTTTCAGGAAAAGTATTCCGTACTAATGCAACAATTTTACTTAAAAGTATTCTGTAGGGAATGAGTGAAGTCTCTTTTCAGCTTCGGTTATCAGCAACACAATCAAATCCATGCCTCAATGTTATTTCAATGGGAACATGGGAAGTAAAACTCAACCCTGCTAAAGCTGTGCTGATTTTCCTCCCTTTCTTCCCTGGTACACCCATGGTCTCTTTTACTGTTGATAGCATCCACATCTCAGCCAGACATAAGCCTTCGGGTTACATTCCATCATAAGCCATCCATCACTGGTAATGTAGCATCTAGAGCTGCTCATTTCAAACCGTCTGCTGCTCGCTCCCACATGCTAGCACTTTACCATCTGCTCTTGCTCCAAAATTATTTCATATTGACTTTATTTAATTTTTCTCCCTCAAAACAGATCTTTAAACAAATGGTATGCATTGACACACTTTTTAATAAGAAAATTTCTTTACCCAAATGCTGCACAGAGGTGCCTGTTAAGCACCCCTACCATACACACAAATCTATTGGCCTACTAAGATGAGCTAATTGCAGATGTGAACACATCTTGAAATGTCCTTGGAAACAATTTGAATGAGGAATTAATCTCTTAAATAGAAAATCAATGGAGTCAAATGATCCTTCTTAAGTAGGTCCAGCACTTCACTCATTCTGTAACGAAACACCAACAGAAGAATTACATTCATTACAAAATGAAATAATTATGAATTTTTAAAAAACTTTGCTCAGATTGCTTTGATTGTGGGATCCCTGCCTCCTATGGGATATTGTCAAATCATCCCAGCACACTTTCCTCATTGTATATTAATGATGGCACAGTACACAATGTACAAACAGAATTGATATTGAATTGTAAATTAAAAGCCGGCCCATTAATTTAATTTATTTTCTGTTAATTAGTGTCCCCCATTTTTACATTTACAAATGGAAAATGGTGTAACATTTTAAGATGTAACATTTCTTTTTCTTTCTTATCAAAGTATGATATGCTTTTGCTAAGATTCTTTCAGTTGAAAGAGCTGTTTCACTGTGCATGAGTGCACCTCTGGCAGAATGAGAATCAGTGAATGCAATTACACAGTAACATGCAAATTATTGATGGTAACCCGTCGAGAAATGTATCTATGTCTGTTATTTGCTGTTTTGTTGGTACCAGGTGTCCTTTAAAAGATGTGATACAAAGATGATCCAAAAGATGGTAACTTCCCTAGAATACTCATGCCAGCAGCCATACCACTATTCGATCAGCTTCAGCTGCGTGGCTGAAGCTAAGCAGGTGTGGGCTTGGCCAGTACTTGGATGGGAGACCACTGAGGAAAAGCAGGTTGCTGCTGGAAGAGGTGTTGGTGGGCCAGTAGGTTGCGATCTTCCCTCTGGCGGGATAATCCCCAATGCCCCAGTGCAGTGACGGGGACACTGTACTGAAGGAGACGCCGTCTTTCGGATGAGACGTTAAACCGAGGTCCTAACTTACAGTGGTCATTAAAGATCCTATGACACTCTTCGAAAAGAGTAGGGGGTTCCCCGGTGTCATGGTTAAAGTCCCAACCTGGCTCTTTCGATCTGCCGCCTAATCATCCCCTGATCTAATTGGCTGTGCAATTCCTCTGTCCCTCCCCACCTCTTCCCCCAGGGCTCCCTTGAAAAAGAGATTTCAATCTCAACGGGACTTCCCTGGTTAAATAAGGGTAAAATAAATAAAATAAAATAAATACCAAAATGCTATATTCATTCTGCACATATAGTGACCTTGTTTGAGAATTAAGCTCACCTCACCATTCAAGTTCAGTCCAAAAATTAGTTCTCATCAAAGGCTGATCCAGTTTTTTAATTGTTCTAGATCCACAACAGCAGATTCATTGTTTCTGTCCTAAATAAAATGTCAATAAAATAGTTGCTAGTCCAGTAGTATCCATTTAATGAGGAAAATTATGTTTCTGGACACTTCAAGGCTTGCTTGATGTAATTTCTTTGACTACTGAGCAGCATTCTGTGTTTTACAAGTGTTTGTGTAATCATAGAGTTAATCGGCTTTGCTTCAAATGCTTTACCGGAAACTTGAAAATTCTCATCACAGACAGTCTGACTCATTCAAACAGATGGATAAGTGGGAAAGTTGATGGCCAGCCCCACTCCAATAGGAAAGAAACGTTCACCAAATGAGACAAAAATGGTCAATTTGGTTTACATTTAATTCCATCAAGTGGAAACCTCGTCTAAAGTAACCACTGGCAGCCCCCATTTCACCAACCGTTCTACAGTGACTCACACCCGCTAAGCGGAAGTTGACATTGTTCAGACTAATAGAGGCCTCTCACCTCTCCAACTCGGTAATGCATTCAGTGTTTCCAACTCATAGCAGTGTCAGCTCAGCATTAATAAGTAAACAATCGGACTCCAGAGTGATTAAGTATTCATAACAATGGCTTCCATGAGAGCAGGGCTACAGAGAGTGTAGAATTCTAAAGAGGGATTAACAGCTGACTGCTTTAGTAGCACTCTGTTTCATTTTGTTATTTCATTTGCTTGCGAAGCTGGCATACATGGCTGCTGACGACAAAAGTGCGAGCATGAAAAAAGTGAATGTTCAGCAGTTCACAAACATTTCTGTTTCAAGTCATACAATTTCTCATGGTTTTGAAGTGGTGGAATCATTTGAAATGACAGAATCTGGTCACAAGGATATTTGTGAAAGCAAGCCTCATTGTGAGTTCAATGGAAAAGCAAGTAGTTTCATTACAAATGTTTGCTTTCCAGCACCACTGACAATGCTTCATCTCATCATTGCAATCATTGTTGGGCTGGGCCGAGCAGCGGCCGGGCCCCTTTAAACACAAATGTCGCTGAGTGAGTGAGTGAGTGAGTGCCTGAGTGATCAAGTTCAACGACTGGCTGGCCGGCAGGGAAGAAGTTCAGCGATTGGTCAGCCAGCGGGGAAGTACTTCAACGATTGGTTGGCCGAAGACTGGCTTCAGCGATTGATCGATTGGTGGGCAAGAACTCTCAACTGGCCGACGATTGGCTGTCTGGCTGGCCGGGCGTTTGTCACTCGTAGTACCAGGGGGTATACTACAAAGTAAGTTCAACATAGACAGGCTTATTTTGACTGAGCCGGCTCAACAAACCCTGAACTCGCAATCACAGATAATTGGTACCACAACAGTGGTTGTCATATTTCTTTATTAATCTTGTTTTTGTGCTTTCAACACTGGATGCGCTCTCTTAAAAATTGCGTTTCATACGTCAATTGACACTATTTTCGTTCAAAGATGACCAATCGCGTGCTGTATGTTTCTCCAAGGAAGCTATCCCTGCTCCAGAATCAGTAACGCTGCGGGATGTCTCCCCCCACACCACCAGGGGGTGCCGCCAGCAGCTTAAATATTAAATTATAAATAAATAAATAAATAAAATCTCCTAGGAGGAGTGGGTTGAGATTATGGACAGAAGAATGAAGACTGTAACTATATAAAATAACAGCAAAAAGCAACACTGTTGCTGCTAATAAGGCCTGAGAGGAATTCTGGCAGAAAATTGCTGACCGTAAGTCCTCTGATTTACCAGTGGATATCACTTCAGTTTCTAAGCCAAATCAAACAAAATGAAATGAAATTATAAAATGAACGTTCTTATTTCTTGGCCAATTCTAATGATCTTGCTGTTAACTACAAGGCCTTTTTGAGAGCTTTCAATAGGTCATAAATTCATTAAAATTAATTGCATTTCAATTTTTTCGTGACATAGTTAACCAAACTCATTCATCACCAATATCAAATAACGCTTTATATAAACTGTGACAGTGCATTCAGGAACCACATGCGAGAGAGGGAAATCCAAAAAACATATGCCTTTAATGAGAGCTGGGTCAGTACCAAAAGACACAAGAATTGCTAGACCACAAAATGAAATCCAAAAACACAGTCGACTAGACAGGCTGGGGTCAGAACCAGAAAAACAGTGGAGCAACAGTACATAGGAAGCAGGCAAAAAGCCGTAGTCGATATCCAAAGTAGAGGGTCAAACACAGGGCATCCAAACATAGAAAACGTGGTCATACAAAAATGGGTCAAAATCCAGACAGACCAAAAACAAAAAAAGGGCAATGGCAAGAATCTTGGTCAGACGAAATAGTTGAAGATAAACAATAATCAATGGCATACAAGAAGCTCTGCACAAAGAAATATTGATCATAGAGATGTACAGAATTTTCGGCCACCAAAAATTTTCAGCCGAAAAAGGCAAAAAAATGCATTTTCGGTTTTTGGCCGAAAGACTTTTAACACTGAAACAATACGGCCGAAACAGAATGTTGTGATGACACAAGCAAAAACTGCGGCCAGCACGCGCCTGCCTGTATGTCTTAAATCAGGGGATGCGCACCACCGTCACCACGCTCTTGCACTAAAGTCTGCGAGTGCTGAATTGCAATTTCTGTTTGACACTGTCCTGATGGATAGAATTGCAGCTGGCGTTGTGTCCGATTCGGTTGCACATTAAACACGCACCACATAAAAACGCAAAGCAATGATATCCGTAAAAGGCATAGAGTATTCATAGACAATGGCAATATATTCTCAAGGCATTTGTGTACCATCAGTATTCCATAATGTAACTACAACCCCTGGAATGGAATCACCACACACGGATGTTAATTTACCCTTTTTCATTCATAACAAAGAAGCAAATAACATGTGATAAAACAATCATTGTTGATTAGCTTGAGACGCAGGCATCATTTAACATTTCACTTCAAAAGTGAAGGCAAAACACTTGGCAAACGCGCAAATCGCGGGAGATGGCAGAGTATTACAATTTATTGCTTTACGATGCGTCATCTCATCTGTGATACCTTACCCTTTCCTGAGAACAAAATGCTTCATCAGCACCCGTAGTTATTCTTCGCGCAATTTTCGTAGAATAGGGGCAGCATAATAATTTTCTCAATTTGGGGAAACAGAATTGGACAGAGCGCCGTTGCTTCTAATTTCGCTATGAACAGGATCATGGACAAAGAAAAGCATTTCATAAATGCAGTAGCCTCGGTGAACATACGCAACCTTGTTTGAAAGGTAAGGCAACGCACAGTATATTTATCAAGTTGCCTAAAACAACACGTTTCAAAACCAAAATCTGAAGACTTGTATCAGTGATGGAAAGTGAAGCCTGTTTCCTAGAGATAATGCGGAAGCGAGTTGTCTATCGCAGCCAGTTCTCTCTAACCAATCAGTAGGCTGCTGTTGTCGTCACATAACATATTTTACAATTTTTCAGCAGCCAGTAATAGGCCAGTAAGTTATAAGCCTGTAGGTTATTCATGAGTGGGGCCAAGTTAAACATTTTATTTATAATTTTATTTTATATTGTGCTTTGTTGGAATGTCACTACTAAATAAATATTTTCATAATTTTGTAATAGATTTATTTTTTGAAGCTTGAATGTTAATCTATGCCATTGCTATGCCTTCACTTTAGTTAGCTAAGTACAAAGTCATAACCATAAATGCAATGGTACTAAAAATTGGCATAATTTCTTTCGGTGTTTCGGTTTTCGGCCAAGTGTTTCTCATTTTCGGTTTTCGGTTTCGGCCAAAAATTTTCATTTCGGTGCATCCCTAATTGATCAACGTTCTAACAAAGTCAGAGCTGCAGTGAGGACTCTAAATAGACAGAAGGGAAGTCACATGCTATGCAGGGAACAGGTGAATGGGATGAGCACTAATTACAATGGGAGGAACACATAAGGGAAATCCAAACCACGACAATTGGCGAAAATTATAAAGAAAAGACGAAATCATGAACACTAAACATGAACATAAAACCAGAACAATGACATAAACACATGGCGATTCCTTCACTCGAACATGTTTATTCAGTGGTCTTACTCAAAACTGTGGATTCTTTGTCCATAACATACCCAAAGACGAAACATGAAAAAAAAGTACTCTTTGAAGGTCGTTCTCACACCTTCCCGATATAGGAACTGCCATGTGTTTACAAAAGTGATGTCACGTCCCCGGTTAGCACAACTGTAACAATAAGTTTATTGTTTCATTATGATTCATGAACATACATTCATACTTTAACTGCCGTCTACATCTGCTGCTGCTGTCTCTCACAAATTTACATTCACAAAATCAATAACTGCAACCCTTACTCTCCACTTCCTCACACATTCTCACTCACTCCCACTCCCTCACTCACACTCACTCTTTCACACTCTCTCACACTCTCACTCTCCCACTCTCCACACCCACCTTGTAAATAATGTATCAGCTCCAGTTCATTATTAAACTTGCACTTCATATAATAGCGTGAGCTTTGCCTCATTTTGCACCCTTTTCTTGGGCCCACATTCTCATTCAGCCCTTGGCAGCCCAGCTATATACTAGGTTGCACCTAGTCTTGTTTATTGACATTTTTATATATTCTTTACCCAGAAATCACCAGGATTAAATCTCTGCTGCCCTCACAGCCACTGCTATTTATCTCTATTCATTTCCAGCTGCGATAGCGTGGGTTGATATTTTTTCACCTCTTGAGTCTGCATGTGTGTGTGTATATGTGTGCTTGTGTGCATGTGTGTGTGTGTGTGTGTGTGTGTGTGTGTGTGTCTGTGTGTGTGTGTGTGTGTGTGTGTGTGTGTGTGTATGTGTTTGTTACTATGGCAAAATTATGGCACCTATTCTCCTGGGAAGTTTGACAAAGTTTTGTGTTCTTTGCCAGATGTTTATGTCTGTTTGCCTGTTGACAGATAGGATAGCACGGTAGCATTACAGCAGCGCAAGATGCTATCACAAAACTTTACCGGTGCGTTGTTGAGATCACAGTGAAAGCTGAGCTGGCGAGTGCGTGTGGTCTGAGCTAGAGTACTGGAAGATGGGGCATAGGAAAGGTGGCCAGAGTGATCCCATTGTACAAAGTAGCTGGATATTGAGAAGAGTGTTATGTTCACATTCTGGGTCATGTCCCGCACTGCCAATGGAATCGTTTCATGTCTGCCTTCCAGTCCACGTCTTGTTTTCTCTGGTGCATGCGCTGCTTCTTCGCTATTGGTTGGCTGCGGTATTTCCTTATTGAATGAAGCATGTTTCATTTCCCTTGAAATTATGGTTCATTCCCTTTGGGAAACTCCTGAAAATTGGCCAGATTCCACTCTCCTCTCTATGCTAGATGGTATTATTACCCCAATGGTGGAAAACCAAAATTCGGCCCTCCCTTCCTCCACCTTGATCGGGGGTGTGGCTTTGGGCTTAAAATCAAGAGATTCTAGCCATTGGAGGGGAGTTCCGTATTTTGAGATCTTGTGTGCAGAAGGGTGAATAGTCTTTGAATTATGGAGAATCACATGCTGCCTCGCCTCACGTGCTTGGGTCAGTGCATAAGTAGCGGATTTAAGTAGGCGGGGAGGGATGGCATCTGAGTTCTCTCTGGGCACGCGGTGTGGCCTCCATTTTTCCAGCTACGAATTTATTCTGTCTTTCTAAATTGTGTGTAACTGATAATTAGCTGAACGTTGATTTGTTTGATCTAAGTTTGTGCCTACCTGGTGATTAATTTATTGTTATTCCTTTCAGCTTGCGTGGTCTCGGTGACTATTAACATTTATACATTCTTTATAGCCCCATCTCGGCGGATAGCTAGGGGTATTATCCCCACTGAGGAATGACTGGCCAGTGGCTCGTGTGGGAATTGGTTTTATTAAGTTGGAGAGACAACCATGATCTACTTACATAAAGGGTTTATATATTGCTTGTTCTGGGGTTTTAGCCTTAAGGAAACCCTTGGACGAAAAGTTGGTTATCCGTTAAAATTCTCTTTAGGAACCCATGGACATATTTAAATCTGAGTTCGCTGTAGATATATGCCAACAGAGGCTATTGCAGTGATGGCTGACCTTCAACCTCTAATCTAACCAACGAACCTAGGATCCGGACATGGTGTTAAAACCCGGTAACATTAATGTAGCGATGGTGGTTGTCTGTTAGGAATTCGAGGTATAAATAAATTCATGTTTTCTCTTGAGTCTGAGTCATGGTTTTCACAGACTTGTCTGATTGCGTAGCTGCCTCAAGATTCATGCATTGCTGTCCCGAAACTATCAATTCTAATTCTAATTTGGAGTCAGATATTTAACGAGGATGTAACTAAATTTGGTAGTCTAAATGTATTATGCAGTCAGATTAATCGTAACCGTTGTGTTTTTATGCCCCGTCTTTGGACAGAGAAAAATATAAATTTTATTGAGATTCACACTAGCCAGGAAGTTGCTTGAATTAACGCCAGCCACAAAGAACACGTGAGACCTTCAGCCCTCTGCAATGTCCATCCTTGGTGTTGTTTCGAGGGGTTTTACAATGTCTGTTATTTTCACCAAAAAAAGTCTATTTTGCAAGAGATGCAGGGTGATTTCGTTAGTTATTTCTAGCATTGGGGCTATTTTAGTCAAGTCAATTTCCACTTGGGTGAGGGATGGGGAGTGAAATATCCTGCAGCTGCTCACAAATGCTGAATTTCTAGTATTGATACTAAATTTTAAACCCCCTTCTCTCAAATAAAACCCCCCAAAATATATTGGCGCCTCCTTTTGAAATCGTTGTGGCAAATAAATAGCCGAAAAAAGTGGAGGTTGGATACAGAATTCTTTCCTCCTGATGATTCAGACAAAGCACAATCAATCAGTCTTCTCCTACAAACTAAAAACCATTAACTCCTTTGACGCAACATAGACTTGAAAGGCTATATTGGCAAGATATTGTCAAGGTCAATCCTCAATGTTATTGTTTTTGTTTTGGTATGTCTTGGCCTTGTGTTTTATGTGTATTGGGAGGAGTGGGGCCATGAGCCACTTCTCCATTGATGTACGCTGTGCAATTTAAATATTTCGTTGTTGATTCACATTGAATTGCAAACCATGCTACAGCATGTTCTTTATTTAATGATAAATAGTTGAGCCAGGGATCTTGCTCTAAATTGGTCTAATATAATTTGGAAAAAATGTGTCAGGTGGCTCATAGTGCCTCAACTTTAGGGTGCCTTGAGCCAGTACACTAACATCCTGTTTTCTCAAAAAGATCACTGTATTTGCTATTACTACAATGACAGTGCATCTCTACAATTTGCTTTTATGACTATGGAGTAAAATTACTGCCAAAACCTAATATACAAACTGATCATGCTTTACAAATGCATTACAACACAATGGCCCTCATTTATCAAACTTGTGCAAGATCTGGTGTAGATTCTGGTGTAAATATCAGCATTCGCCAGGTGTCATGTCTGATTTACTAAAAGTGTGTAAGTCGCTGATTTCGGTGTAGGACTGGCGTGGCGTTGATAAATCCGGCGGCTGAAACTATTGTAATTTACATGACACGCCCCTAAAAATACATGCTCTGGGAGGCATAGTCCTGCCCACTTTACGACATGGACTCTCGAAAGACAGCAAAGATGAAGAACTTCACTGAGGAAAAAATACAAATTATCATCCCCGCAATACCCCACCTTACAGTCTGTTCCAAACAACACAAAATAAATAAAGCTCAACTGATAATCCAGTTCCGAGCTTACCACAGTTCGGATTGACGGAGTGAAACCTGGCAGTGGACCAAACCGCGACGTCTTTGCTCACCGACAATAAAACAAATGTTGATGTCCACAAAAACAACACAAGTACTCACAACCCTCGGAGCGTCGGTCAAGTGAGTAAAAGTCAAGCCCAGTGGTGTTATCAATTACAGGTAAGAGGAACAAATCCCCCAACTTGTGTCGCAGAATGCGTTCCTCCTGGCAGATCACAGGGAGGCGAGGTTGAAAAAGTCAGTATCCACATGAACACTGGTCTCCGCCTTCACTCTATAGATTTTCCGAAAAGCTGGATTTGGATTTTGCGGGTTGCATGCAGTTTGTGATTGGGTTAAGGAAATTTGTGGGAGTAAACGGTAGGAGGCACAAATGGACTGTTTGACAGGTGGGCAGCGATGTAGTGCTTTCAAGAAGATCTGGACATGAAAATGAAATATTGAAAACATGTTTTGGTATGGGGACTGTAGGCAATGTTTTAGTCAATCAGTCCATGTTCTAGCCATGTCAGCTAGCGCGATGAGCAGATGAGAACAGCCTGGTGAAACTAAAGAAATAGCCTACTTACAGATGAGAATGCCATAAGCCTATGCAAACTTTCCGGTGAGCAAGAGCGGTATAGCAGTAGCATATGGGATTCGTTTAACTTTTTTCCTGAGGCGTGGCTATTGCTGAGAGCGAGAGCGCAAACCTTTTTTTCCTGAGGCGTGGCTATAGCTGGGAGCGAGAGCGCGACAGGCTAGATAGGTCACACAGGCGTATGGGATTATACCTTATTGAAAATTAAACGAAAAAGTTTCAAAATGTAGGATGCACACCATCGTGCCATATCCAAAAGCTTAGGCCGATCTGACGAACAGTCAGAGAGATATGCGAGCCGCAGACACACAAACAGATGCTTCTTGCTTTATCGATAGATATCTGACTGGATGAGCATCTGACATATCACACTGCATATCTGTCAAGCCATGCATTGCATTTAATCAAATTGATTGTAATTGTCAGCTGTCTGGCTTGACAAGCAGGTTGTCTCAAAATATAATTTTGATTAATTTCTCAACACAGGTTTCTTATTTTTTTATTAATTTAGCCTATTTATTCATTTTACCAATATGAGGTTAGCATGACGTCCGCATCGCTGCATTTGGTTTATTAATCATTTTGACTGCTGCACTCATTTCTGCAGGTTGTAAGCTGGTTTCAAATCTGCGAACACCTGGTCAGACCCAAAAGCTAGCTCATGCAACTGTTTGTCCACTGTTGTAGAGTGTAGCTTTTATATTGCTTTGATTTCTGGTCATATACGTTACAGCATCTCTACGTCATTAATGGAAAGCTTCCTGATGTTGGTGTTGGTGATCAGCATGTTGTATGAGGTGTTGGGAAACAGGATTTTTGGGTATTTGCAAATTGAGGTGAGCCAGACGGTTTGATCAATAGGTATTGCATGTGTATTAGGAGATAAAGAAAAGTCGTTTGGTCTGACAGGACATATCACCTATTTTTTACTTCCAGCTGGGATCTCCATTGTCTTCAGTTCCGACAGGACATGATATGCACTGGTGTCTTTTCACTGAAGGTTCTGTATGCCCACATATGGAGCTCACTTCCGACGGTTGGGAGTCCATTGAACCAATAAATTTGAGAGGCTCGGGAGAGGCCCAATTGTAGAATATTCCTTTTTATCAATGTGTAAACCCCAGGACCAATCAGCAACAACGTCTGATGACATTAAAGAAATCATATGCAAATATTTGTACTTTCAACATGTATAAAGTTTCTGACAAAATTAAGGAATTTTGAACTCTGCATCACGCTGTTGTTTCCACGGCCGGCTGTGTAATAAACTTTTTCCTGCTTTTGCTACAAACATCGGAGCCTGCTTCTTCATCGGGACAACGTTCTTGGTTTTTTATTAATTTACCAACAGAGGTTTAGGCAAATGCAAAAATTTCGCTAAAGAGATTTTGCGATAAATCAAAATGGGATCTGCATTTTTGGTTAACCTCTTTGTATCTCTCAAATCAATTCTAGTTTTGTTAAATTGGATATGTAAGACAACACCTGGGTCCATTTAGAGCAGTAGTCTCCAACCCTGTTCCTGGAGAGCTACCATCCTGAAGGTTTTCACTCCAAGCAAAGCAAACCACACCTGCTTTCCCAGTCAGAAATCTTGATGAGCTGCTAATGAGCTGAAACAGATGTGTTGAATTAGGGTTGGAGTAGAAACCTACAGGATGGTAGCTCTCCAGGAACAGGGTTGGAGACCCCTGATTTAGAGCAAACCAGTTAGGAACTGTTATAGGCATACTCAGAGGAAATCAAAGCAGAAGAAAGGTTAAATATCTCTCAACGTCCTGTAGCGAGGACGGGCACATTATGCATTTGCAAAAATCAAATATGGATGGCCAAAAGTTTGTTTATTTGACATTTGATTTGTAATCTCACTTTTAGATACACATTTATATTTTTGTATTTCTTGCCATTGGTGAGTGCATTTGACATTTTAATTGCCTTGTCTGTATCCTCATTCAAATTCAATCCACCACACTGAGGTATAAATTAGAGCGGGGCACTTAAATGTCAGGAGGTATTGACTGAAGCTGACTTGAGGGCCTTTTAGTCAGTAAAGTGCTCCAGAGCAACTGTGGGCTTGAGTTAATTTGCCGGCTGGTTACACGTGTGTCCTGGCCATATCACTGGAATCTGTCAGGCACGTTACACATTTAAATATTTCAATTATCTTCTGCATTGCAGGTTAAAACCCCTGACAGTTTTGTTGGACATGTGGACGCAGGGGAATGGTGACCTATTAAATGTTCTGCAACATGCTGAAAGCTGCTCACTCATGGTTCAGTTGCAAATCAAATAATCAGTTTGCTCCTTGCATATTTTGATTTATTTTCAACAGCTACAGTCTTGGTTTGCTCCAAAGGTTTCCCCACCCTGAGTATCCTTTGCCTGCAATTTCATGACCGCATTTCAATTTCTCATTTGTCACTCCTCTTTTCCCTTGTGCCAGATCTGGAAAATATTGGGGTTGTCTTCCATTAAGCAGATTCCAATTCAGTGACATTAGTGTGAAAAAGTATTTGCCATCCTCCTGACTTCTTCTATTCTTGCATACAGCATTTGCACATTTCAATGTTTCAGATCAGGCATGATTACTAGCAGCCCTGTTGAATCTAAACATCACTTAAATCGAATTTGAAGAAGGCAAAATGCAGCAAATGATTCCAAAATCTAGCAAATTCAAGACCAGATGGTAAGTCATTGACATCAGAAAAGGGGCACAAAGCCATTACTAAGGCTCTGGGACTCCAGCTAATCATGGTGAAAGCCATCATCTACAAATTGAGAAAACATTGAACATCACTGAACCTTCCCAGGAGTGGCTGGTCTTCCAAGATTCCTCCAAGAGCAAAAATGACTCATCCAGCAGGTCACAAAAGAACCCAGACTAATACCCCCATTCCACACAACCGTTCAAGCTACCGTTCCCATACCAATCAAGGAATGGTAGGCATATTGACATTTTAAGTCTTTTATGCGCAGAGGAAAACGTTGCAATTCAATGTGAAACAATATGCTATCAAAAACTAGGCTTATGCCGTCGGAGGCAACAGCTGGGAGTATATCCCCGAACGCCCCCAATCCTCCAATTCCCCAATCCTTGAGCAGACCTTGAATAGACTTTCATTTGAACTTAATTTCAGAGCAAATGGTTCTGAAGATATAGCCATAATGGTAATTTTCCATCAAAAAGTGCCACCTGGTGGCAAAATATTGAACCATACAGGTATGATGTCATCATGTGACATGTTATGAGGTCATGACCTTGCAGTTGCACATAGTTTCATGTCAATTGGAGAAATAGTTCCAAAGATATAGCAAAAATGGTGAATTTTATGTGACAAAGCTCCACCTTGTGTCAAAATTTTGAACCAAACAGTTATAATGTCATCGTGGGACACATCATCAGGTCAAGACCTTTCATTTGCACTTGATTTGAGGTCAATCGGACAAATATTTCCAGAGATATGATAAAAACAGTGATTTTTCCAGTTTTTGGCCCCTGGTGGCCAATCTAGATATTGTAATTTAATGCAATAAATGTAATAATATGCAAAACTTGGAATTTCTAATTGAAATATTACTGCAGTTATCGTATTAACAGTGAAATCAGTTTTTGGCCCCTGGTGGCCAATCTAGACATTGTAAATTGTCCAAAATCAAATCAGTTCTTCCTCTTTATGATACTTACTCATGTGCAAAATTTGGAATTTGTAATTGAAATATCACTGAAGTTATCGCGTAAACACGTAGTGCGGCGGCGGCGGCGGTCGGACCAAAAACATAATATGCCCCGGAACGCCATTCGGCGTTCGGGGATATAATAACTTTTAAGGTCACTGCCAATTTGTCTAAGCAACTGTTACTAAGTAGACAAAGTGTGTGAGAAGATTAGGCAATTAAACACTGAAAGGTGAGATTACCACCAATGGACTGCTACTGGATATGACATTTTATATAGAAATGCTGGGTTCTGCTGATGCTGGTTGGCGCCGTCAGCCCCGACCAGCATTCTGAATCCACCGACCACCACTGAGCCCAGAAAATGTTTTTCCTGTCCGGCACTGCTTTTTTTTTTTAAATCTGTTAAAATAAATGCATCCAGTGTCCAATAAAACTGCGAGAAACAAAACATAAATGATCCTAAATATGCTCCCCCCTTCTGTTATCGTCAGACTAGTGAACTTTCGTGTTGGACCCGCACCCCGGCATGGCCAATCATCTGCACCGGTCGTCATAACAATCATCGATGCCTCGACTAGTTCTGCGGTGTTACAATGTATACTGTACATGCATTATGCATTGTCCCACATGCGTGTGGCTCACTTGCAGACGGCTGGCGGAGAGATGGCCTAAGGATTAGGGCTCAATTGACAGATTTTTTGGGTGAGATTCAATGTTGCACTTCTAGACAAGATAATCATTAGATCATATTTTCCCAGTGTTTGGAAAAAGGCCAATAAATTCATAGCAAGGCAAGGCAGCAGCAGCACCCATGGAGTTTTAAGGGTGTGTCCAATTCTGTTAGCATAACAAAGCCGGCTGGCTGGCCTCGCATTGATGTGATGTGCATACAGAATTCATACAGATAGCCATAGACTTTCTTCTTGATTGCTTCCTGATGTTTTGTGCTGCTTATCATGTTAAGGTGCCATTGCTCAACCCAAGGAAATGTACACCTACTGGCTACAACATGGTAATTTCATTTCTATTTACAGGCCGAACAAGTCCTTCCGTACCATGAGTGATTATGAAGAAGCATCATTTTATATAGCAAAAGGCCCCTAAGTCCTGAGCCAGTGCAACCAAGTCCATCAGTTAGCTCTAGTCATGCTAGTGAGAGTGACTGCGATGAAGAGGGCTAAGACGTAGGCCTATCAGTTACTGCCATTGTTGAGCTGACTCTCACGAAAACAGCCTTGTCAACCAAATGTAGGGCTCATAAGAAAAAAACACAGAGAAAGCTCAATGTAAGGGCAAAAAGAAAAAGGCTCCACAGGCGTAGAGATTTAATCCCGACTGAATGAACGGTCGCCCATGGTTAAAAAATGAACTCGGGTTGGGATGTTTTGTTTAATATGTCAACGTTATAACAAGATGCCCTTTTACAGACCAACCTGGAATACCGCCCCCGGCTTAAAAATGAGGGAGTCGTCTGGAGCTGGGAGTGACCTAAAGCATGTAGGACAAGGGGTACGCCAGGAGAGGTTTGGGAAACACCGTCCTAGGCTATTAACCAAGAAAACAGATATTATTGTGCTCATGGACAGCAACCCATAAGGGTTCATCAGTGTGGAGCAGAGAAGTTCTGTGCATGACAGAGTATGACAGAACTGAACTCAACAGAACAGATAGTAACACTTAACATTAGTAAATGTAGTATGAGCCATGAACTATCCATCACTTGAAAGTAAACTAATGGGTCTACTTATAATTTACAAATGTACTAATGGTGTTCATGTCAACCAAGGTATTAATTAATACATTATTGAATAGTTTGATAGTTTCCGGTGTTATGTAAGGGGATGTTTTCAACTTCATAATAAGGATGTTATAGAGTATTAATAGATAGTAAGTTTGTGAGGAAGCTGCAGGCATCCCCTCACTAACAGGTGCACAGTTCCAGTGTTTATATTATATTCATGCACTTGGTTATGGTTTTAAGGTGTTGTCTGTTTTGTTTACTTTGTGTCAATTTACTGAATAAGGATCCTATTCAGTTAATGGACACAGTATGCATTGTGGGTCTGATCTCGCTTTCTTTTCTGAGGTATTTCCTGGAACCAACATTTTCATGGAGGCGCGCCCATGAGTGTGTTGCTGACGAGGGCCTGGTGTGTTCAATCAGCCTCAGAGGGGCAAACCAAATGGACTGCAGAGAGAGGGGGGGAGGTTGACTGTGGATTAGGTTGTGTTGCTATATTGTGTTATGGTTTAAGTTGAGATTAATGAGTTTGTAAAATATGTAAAGATCTTTATATTGTCTTGTCCAGGAGTGTAATGTTATTGGAATGTCACTGTAATTGTGCATGTGTTAACCCTCCTATTATCCTCAAATATTACTAACACATTTTACCCTTGGGGTCAATTTGACCTCAGGGATATTGGCCTCCAGGAAATGATTTACATAAAATTGTTGACCAAGTTTTTGCGTCAGCCATTTTATTTGCTGAATACATAAATATCCCCTTGATAATGAAATTTGTCAGTGAGATGACCTGTCCTCCAGCGCTACCATCAGGCCAAACCTTTAAATTAGAATTTATGTATCTTGAAAAGTTTTCATACAAATCTTCTCAAATTAACTGACAACATTATTGACCACAAGAGGATGAAGCCTATTGGTTTTGGTGATGATATGACCTTTCCTGTAGCGCCACCATCAGGTCAAACTTCAGTTTTAGAGTTAATGTATCTTAATTCTAACTTCCTAACTTAATTCTAACTTCCCACGCAAACACGGGGAGAACATGCAAACTCCACACAGAAAGGCCCCAGGCCGGATTCGAACCCACGACCCTCTTGCTGTGAGGTAGTAGTGCTAACCACTATTGATTTATGTTGGTGAACCCCCCCCCATTACTCTAATAAACATATCCATTTTTTTATCTATTTTCTTAAATAATCTTAGCAGCGCTGAGTCTACCCCGCTGTTGAAGTGGGGAAAGGGACTGTATTATCTTCCCATTTTTGGAAGGGAATGCGTCTGCTGGTGATTTAGACACAAAAGGAGGGTCAACAGTGTCATTCTCATCAGATGAGAGTGCCTCAAAATCAGGGTCCTCCGAAACACAATCCTCTTTCTCAGACACATTCTCCTCTATGTCACATTCACTGTCAAAGAGCTGTTCCAAACATCATGGACAGTAAGCGTTTTACCAGAGGACATTTTCAAGTGAGAGCACGTGCAGATTGCAATATGCACATAGCACAATGATGAATGATTTGGATAGAGGGCTGCCATGCAAGCTCTCAAATGTTTTCTCCTCCCTTATTTTGCATGAACTACCAATGTCCTTGTGAGAATACCCACCCTCCACAGTGCGGGAAATATCAGTTCTACTTCGGCAGGTGTGAGTACAGTAGGTTACACATACACACAGGTGCACACAGCTTCATGCCCATGGTGCGGGAAAGTTCTCGTTAGCAGCAAAGATAGACATGCTGCTAAGAGTGTCCCACCAAACATACAGTCAGCAATGTTGAAGACATAAAGTCATTATTTGAGCTCTTCATATAACCATCATTTGAAAATATTGTAGCTGAGATGATAGTTTTACAGGGGAGGCATGTGTAGTTAAAAAGACTTGGATGTGAGCAGCTTGCAAGCCTACAGTGGCTTCCTCATTTTGGCTGGGGTTCACAAGTGAAGTTGTTTCCCACATTCCCACACCAGGAGAAGTATCAAAGTTCTCGTGGGAAAAGTTGTTTTCCCCACCCCCCTGTCTCAAATGTATCAACTCTGCACCTGCAGGTGTGGAGATGTTAGGTCACACACACAGACAGACAAGTTTTATACAGCTAAAACAGCGTGGGGTCAAATTGGCCCCAGAGGAACACCAATGCCTGCAATATGTGCTCAGCACATTGAAAAAATACCATGATAATTTTATGCTTGATCAGTTGTCCCCATCAAATTAGGAAAAGTCATCAAATATGAAGCCAAATAATAAAAGTCAACTATTATTTTTTTGAACGATAAACATTGAATGGGGTCAAATTGACCCCAAGGATAATAGGAGGGTTAATTGGGGATACCACCCCTTCATGATTAGCAAATGGTAGGTGTAGGGGGGTTTATATATTGGGTAGTTGTCAGTGAGGTGGTTTTTTTTGGGGGGCTTGGTTGGCTGTAGAGGGGAATCCATGGCTCTCCCTCCTCTGTTTTCACATGTAACCAATGCCATGAAACTAGTAAAATGACAGAGCTCTGCCAAACCTTGGTGCTGTGTTCCTTCCTGTTTTGTATGTCTCAATTGCCGCGGCCGTCCCCAAGTTGAGTCAGGGAAAAATATTAACTAAACCTTACAAAGTTAAAGTTAACTTATGCATTAGTTAACTATCAAATAATTGACAGTTAATGCTTATTACTGCATTAACTAAGGTATCCTTATAGTAAAGTGTTACCATACAAGCAAAACAACAAAATAACAACAAAATAACTGATTCAAGGTCATGCAATGGGTTAGTGAACAATTGTTAGTAAGTTTCAATGCATAAACCAGCTGTAGCACGTACAAACAAACAAAACGAACATTCTCGCAGCCTCATCCTCTGTATTTTAAGCAGTACTTTAGCTGGAGGAAGCCAGCAAAATGAATTTAGGTAAAAGAATGATTGACAAGATAATTCATGAATGATGGGTATTTTACTTCGTAGCTCTCAGAAGGCAGATCGTCAGGTTAGGCCATATTACAAAAAGTTGATGATCATCCTTTTGGGCATTAAAAAGTGAGGCGGGGCTAAACTCATATGGAAACACCCATTACATTCTTTTCTGTACCTGTATCACTTTTGTTCAGCAAGCATTTTACTTTTGACTCAACTAACAAGGACAAAAGAAACATACATGTTCCGGTTAAGATAAAATTATAGCCCAGACATTTCACATTATTCTTCAAAAACATCCATAAAAGGCAGATATGGGATGTTAGAAACATAAAGTAAGTCTCGTGAACAATTTCTCTGTAAATGAAGTTTGACTGAAAATGTTACTTTTGTCCCGGCTCTCCACTTTGTGGCTTGAAAGTTTGCAGTGAACAGCCGGTTTTGATTTCCTGAACATACTCCAGAATGAGAGTTGATGAAACTTTAATAAAATGAAATAACTGAAGTGAAAGAACTGCATAATTCATCAGGGGAAAGTGGGAATATATTTCACAGGTCATATAAATCATTCAGATATGAACTGTGTCTCTCACCAGTCCCATCCATGGCCTCGCAGTCTGGCAACCTCTGTTGAACTCCCAGCCCAGTATGAGTACTGCTGATCTGCTAAATAAACCAAGGCTGACCACATGTAACACACTGGCAGAGTAGTAGAGGTCTAAACTCCATTCCATTGAATATAATGTTGTTTTATTTTAAGCCGTGACCAGGAATTCTATATCTCGCACTGTCACTGTTGGGATCATTGTCTAGCTGAAATCTCTACACTCGTTTCGTCTTCAGCATCCTAGTAGATGGCAGCAGATTCTTATCAAGAATGCCTCGGTACATTTCTCTATTCATCCTTACTTCAATTATATTAAATCTGCCAGCACCATACGCTGACAAACAGCCCCACACCAAGATGTGCCTACCTCCAAACTTCACTGTTGGTATGGTGTTTTGGAGTGATGTGCAGTGCTGTTTGTCCTCAAAACAAGTTGTGTGCTATGACATCCAGAGAGTTCAATTTTGGTCTCATCTGACCAGATTATATTCTCCTAGTATTTCATAGGCTTGTCCAAATGCTGTGCAGCCAACTTTAAAGAAGCTTCAACATGCTTTTTCTTCAGCAGTAGCGGTTTGCACGGTGAGCGTGCATAGATGCCATGGCAGTTGAGTGCAATTCTTATTGTTTTCTTTTAAACAACTCTACCTGATAATTCAAGGTCTTTCTGAAGCTGTCCATTAGTGGTCCTCAACTCCTCTGATTATTCCTTGGACTTCTCTGTCAGAAATCTTGCTAGGAGTACCTGGTCGTGGCCAGTTTATGGTGAAATGATGTTCTTTCCATTTTCGGATTATGGCCCCAACGATGCTCACTGGAACATTCAGAGGTTTAGAAATATGTCTGTAACCAATGCCACCAGTATGTTTGCCATCAGTATAAGGTTGCAAAGGTCTTGAGAGAGCTCTTTGGTTTTCCCCATCATGAGATGCTTCTTGTGTTACACCTTGATAATGAGAAACCTTTTTATACGCCATTAATTAGGAGTAAACCAGCTGCTAGGGGGCAGGATTGCTTCCTAAATACTGACAGATTTCAGCTGGTTTCTTGGCTTTCCATGCCTTTTTGCACTTCCTTTTCTTCATGTGTTCAATACATATTCCCCGTGTCATTCCACTTTATTACAATAACTTAATTCATGGACTTATTTGTTTTGATTTCTTTTTATGTATGGAGTATGTGGGTTGTTCCTGACATCTGGTGAAAATTTCATGTCAATAACCTCATATTAAATATATTTACTTAGAAAAATGTTGATGCGTTCAATTCTTATTTTCCCCGCTGTATAATGGGATGTAGTATATTTTGATTCCAATTGTTCTGGGATCATTCCATGCCAAGTGCTCACATTTCCTGAAGACTTCCCAGGTGACCATCTCAGATTTTGCTTAAAGTGTGAAAACAATTAAACCTTAGGGCGTATAATGTGGTCTCTGGGTCTCTCCAAACCCCCAGGGCCCGAACAGTCATCATGCAAAAGTTCCCTATTTGGGAACCCACAACTGCAAAATGGTGCAAAATAATGTAAATCTAAGCACAGATTCTGAAAGACTGGGCCAGAATTGGCTTGAATACCAATTTTCTGGGACTCTCCATTGAGGAGATGCCGACCTCCCAAAACCACTTTGGGCATTTACGTTTAAAAAAGCGGCCGTGGCACCCAAAATTTGAAGGGCCGTGACATTTTTCAGGTGTTCATCATACAGGCAACTGAAGTTTATAGTCTACCTACCTGTATTTTTAACACTACAGCCCTGACTATATTGAGTCATGTACTGAAGAGTTCATTGAAAATACATGAATGGTCAACTGTCTTAAGTTCCAAGAAGGCCAATTTTTATTCACTTAATGTATGGAGTACCTGTGGACAGTCTTTCATTGCATCTGTTGGAATGATTTACATCCTAAAATTTTCTGTCAAAAGCTTGATAAAATCTTAATGGTCTTTTGCCGCCGAAAATTTAAATTTGAAATATGTTCTAGGGAATGCTTTTTTATAAACATTTTAACATTAGCTCTGCAAACAGCGTTTCGACAATTAAAAAAAACATTTTCGGAGTTACTATTTTAGCCGCCACAGCCTCCAAAAATCGGGAAAAAAACGAGTATGCAAGATCACTTGCACCCGTGATGTACACTCAGGGACACACCTGACATTTTTTCAACTTGGCGGCGCGTATTCCTGCAATATTTATATCCCCAAACGCCGAATGGCGTTCCGGGAATATTATGTTTTTGGTCCGACCGCTGCCGTTGCCTCCACCGCCGCCCTACGTGTTAACGCGATAACTTCAGTATTATTTCAATTAGAAATTTCATGTTTTGCACGTAAGTAAGTATCATAAACAGGAGAATTGATTCGATTTTGGACAATTTACAATGAGTAGATTGGCCACCAGGGGCCAAAAACTGAAAAATCACAGTTTTTATCATATCTCTGGAAATATTTGTCCGATTGACCTCAAATCAAGTGCAAATGAAAGGTCATGACCTGAGGATGTGTCCCACGATGACATTTGATTCAAAATTTTGACACAAGGTGGGGCTTTGTCACACACAATTCACCATTTTTGCCATATCTTTTGAACCACTTGTCCCATTGACATGAAGCGATGTGCAACTGCAAGGTCATGGCCTCACAACGTGTCACATGATGACATCATACCTGTATGGTTCAATATTTTTCCACCAGGTGGCACTTTGTTGGCCATATCTTCAGAACCATTTGTCCAATTGACCTGAAATTAAGTTAACTTAAAGTCTATTCAAGGTCTATTCAAGAACTGGGATATTGGAGGATTGGGGGCGTTCGGGGATTTACCCGAAGCCGTCGCCTCCAACGTCATAAGCCTAGTTTTTGTCTAAAACTTGCTTCAATACTTGAAATGCCCGGTCGGTGCATCGTGGTATTGTAGAAAAACAACCAAAGACGTGGTTTCCATATGATATGTTTCCCTCAACCAGTTGAGAGCAAGTAAATAACTCTAAGTGGGCGGTGATGTGCGTGTGTACCTATGTCAGATAAATACATACCAACACATCTGAAATGCTTTTCCATTTCAGATTATGGGCATTAAGTCTGTTTCGCAAATGTGAGAATCCACCTCAAGCGAGCGTAAAAAAAGTTTTTTTTTTTTTTCTGCGAATCAGAGGATTTATTTTCAAATATTGTTGTTTCCATTAGGCAACCTTTTTTGATGCGTAATTTAAAATACCCATTAAAACAGGTAAATGGAAACTCAGCTACTGACAACGGCTAGGCTGAACTAGCAGCTAATATGAAAACCAGCGACATGCACACCTTCATATCTCACAACTGAGTGACTGCCTTGCAATACTGAATAGCTATGAAATCGCATAACTTCTCATAGGCATCTGAAATATTCTCTTCTTCTGATTGTTCGTATTTGTCATACATAATTGTAGACTGGCGTTCTTTTTGTGAACAATGTTGGTCAATTTGAAAGGAGGCGCGATGGTTGTAGGTCAGGATTGTATCCAGGATCTGTGAATGCCGAGTTGGGGGCAGGGCTGAGTGTTCCCGAGTATACATCGCACCCAAACTGCCAAACGGTTGTGAAAAAAAATACAAATTTTTAGGGGTGTTCCCAAACACAGTCGTTTTGTTTATATTCCTGCATTATAGATAGATTTTTGGCAGAAACATGGTCATATTCGAATTCAGAAAGAAAATTTACATAAAATAGGTTCAACTTGCAATTTCGTGACAGAAGACCTTTAAATAATAGACAGGGATGATAGTGGTGGATTCCCATGGCAATGTATTGTGTCATGCGTGAAGGTTTTTTCCAGTGGCATTGAACAGGTCTGATATGCTCACAGCCACAATGTTCCTTCGCTTTAACATGACCTCATCACGACTTTTCATATGGTTATGCTATTTGCCCTAACATCAAAATATGTCAAAAAATAGGGAGACCAGGCTCTAAACTCAGTAGCAATGCTCTGTTTATGAAGATTTCGTTGCTGGGGAAAACCTTGTTTATGGACAAGGCGAGTTTGTGTCCAATCAACGGAGCCTAATATGTTTTTACGGTTGCTGATGCAATCGTTATGGATTGTATAGGGAAGTACCAAAAGGCAGATCTTTCTCTGTAAAAGTTCTTTGACATCAAACAGTCTTATGGACCAAATACACTTGCCAGCAGAGAGCATATCAGCTGTGATTACATGACCCTTGGTTGGGTCCATTTCCACTCATCTGATTGACAGTTTTCTGTGGCAGTGTGTGAATATTTGTCTTCAATTACAACTTACCTGAAGAATGCAGCAGGGATCTATTTTATAGTAAATATTAATATGATACCCCTTGTACACATTATTTGCAAGCATGGCACCTCCTTTCACTGATGTTCAAATGATGAACAACAGTATTTGTGGGTAATACCCCTGAAGTGTGTACAAACTGTGATCTGGCGTAATACATGACACATTAAAGACAAATCAAAATAGAAGATTCTGCAACCAGTCTTAATGATATGTTCTCCTCTTTATTTCCTTTGCTTTTCCCATAACCCTTAGAGCCCCTCCATCTCCACAGCTGAGGCCCTTATTCCTGTCTTGAGTCTGTTGTTGCACAGATTCGTTGATGTGTCAAAATTTACCCAAAGCCAACTTGGAAACTGCTTCCATGGCCTCTAGTACTTCAGTCTATCTGGTGTCTTGGTGTTTCTAGAAAATTCCTAAACTGATACCCTGCAGCTCTTAATTCTGCAAGTCTTAACTTACCTGCCATCAACTGCCATCATCCAGTCCTGCATCTGTCACTCATCCACCCAAGCCAACTCCTCCCTGAACCTACTTCAAGTCGAAAGCCAGCTGAAATAACATCTCTATATATAATAAAGCTAATTATGCATTCCATCCAATGCTTTGCTAATAAACTACTCATAATAAATGAAAAGACCTCTTTATTGTCCAATACCTATGGCCCTGTTCAGCAGTTTGCCTTTGCCAGTTCAATATATTCATTTTCATCCATGTATTTGTATATCGGAGTAAGACAGAAGCCCTAGATTTTCAAACATACAACAATGTATATCTAGTAACAGTAAATATTCGGAATTCATTTTTACTTTTTTCTTTTACAGCAGTGGAATTTCTCACTGTGACAGCCTGCTTTTGCTTTTGTCTTGTTTCCCGAATTTGTCTGTGCTGAATGTTTTTTTTTATTCCTGAGGGGGGGAATCAGCAGGCAGAGTTCAGTAATTCATGGCTGTTTTTGGCCTGGTGGATCACCCAGTTCTACAAGCAGAAACAAATTAATTCTTACCATCCACTCTGACCCTTGCTCTCTTATACTTGGCATTAATTGCTCACTGTCTCTCCGGTCCTGAACAGGTCTCAGGGTTAATCACATCTCTGCTCTGCGCCAACATTTACAGTGCTAAGAAATTTCCCCTCACCTAAAACAATTTGCCCTCCACTTAACCCAAAAGCCAGCAACAGTAGTATCCACAGAGGCTAAATCATCCAACTCTATCATGTTAAGGGGAAATTTGCTCTAATCTACACACACACCATTAAAAACATAAATAAGGCAACAATTACGCTATGAAAGACTAGCTAATCAGAGGCTTGTAGGATAAAATCTATGGAAAGAAATTTTCACTCTCCATTAATAATTTTATGAATGAAAAAATTGTTATATTCAAGAAGGGATTGATGGATATTTACTAGAGGTAATACAGGTGGGAACTCAGAGAAAAAAGGAACATAAAAAATGCATTATAGCATACGTGTCAACGTGTATGCTATAATGCATTTTTTTATGTTCCTTTTTATGTTTCCGTGCATTGGGTTTCCAAGATGTGGGCTGAAAAAATGGGAAGTTTTTTTCTCTTATTTTGCTCTTGACCACTTGTAAGATTTTCTCCTACCTAAGTGAGGGGCAAAATAAGAAAATACCAGTGAATCCCAGTGATTAATGGGCACTAAAAATGAGAAAATAATGGATACAAACAAAAATAAGAGAAAATGTGTTTGTATTTCGCTTCTTGCATGAGGCCCAAAATCCTGTATAATCCTACTACTATAAATGGAAAGCAGTTTATGTGTGTTTGTATGTCATACATCAGTGCTATTTAACCATGTCCAGAAAGGGCCGGTGTGGGTGCAGGTTTTCATTCCAACCAAGCACTTACACATCTGACACCACTTATCAACCCCAGGAGTCTGTGCTATAGAGCTTGATTAGTATTTTCAGGTGTGTAAGTGCTTGGTTGGAATGACAGCCTGCACCCACACTGGCCCTTGCAGGATAATGTTGAATAGCCCTGTACTACACTCTCAGAAATAGAGGTACAGCAGGAGTCCATTTCTGTTCCCCAAGGAACATTCAGCACGTATGTACCCTTTAGGGCTAATTATAGGACCTCAAGGTACCTGTATGAACCTTTTTAGGGTCTAAAAGGTACTTTTATGTTTCAAAATAAATAAAAACCCACTTCTAAGGTACAACAACAGTACCTTTGAGGGTATTGCCCCCCAAGGTACTGTTGTTGTTTTGTTTGCACTATAGCCGGTAAGGTCCCTAGTAAGAGAGTTGTTGAGCAATTAGCTACAAAGAGGAAAGTGCTAGTTAGCAAGGGAATCTTTCTCTCTTTTTTCCTCTTTCTGGGCACCATCTGGTGCTAAATCTTTTTATCTCGGTTTCCGAGATTTTTCCCTTTTATTTCATTCTGTCGAGCTCGCATTGCTTCCTTATTGTTATTCGGACTGGATCTAGGTCCTTTGGAAGCGCGAGTCTCTCTCTCTGATTTCTGTCTGTGTTTGCCTCTAATTTTGCTATTCTTCCTTTCGTTCCAGCCACAGCATTTCGCGTCTCAAAAAACCGACCATCACAGTACACTCTAGCCAACATGGAGACATCAGCTGTGGCCAAGATTGAAAAGGTTGTTACCAGCCAACAAGCTTTGCTGTCTGGTTTCGGCAAAGGGCTTTCCAGCCTGGGTAACTAGCTGGCTGGTTTGGCTGACAGGAGAGTTTGTTGCAAAAACAGGAGAGTGTTCTGTTAAGCTTGACCGAGAGTATCAGATCCCTGTCTACACAAGTTTCACAAAATGTTGCACAAGCGTCACCCATACACCTTACCAGAGAACTGAAGTTACAATTGCCTCAAAGATATAATGGCCTAATGTGAGATATTTTTTAAGGCTCAACCGTCACGTTTTGTTAACGAGGATTCTCGGAAAGCATTTATATTATCCCTGTTGGCTTGCACAGCACTCACTCGGGTCAGCCCGCTTATCAGATCTAATTCACCAGCCGTAAATTCTGTGGTGGCTCTGTGTCTGACTATGCCATCGAATTCCAAACTCTGGCGACCAACAGCAGATGGCATGAGAGGGCTCTCTACGACGCGTTTGTTGCTGGTCTGTCCAAATGGATAAAGGACAAGCTTCTCCCTTCTGACCTGCCCAAAAGCCTGGAACGCGTCATAAGCATGGCCATTCGCGTCGACTCCCGATTGGAGGAAGGAAGACCACTGCCTTGAGACTCTGCTGCTGAAGAGAATTTCATTGACCTCGATCTAGCCCAGAAGTGGGGCATTCCGGTGGAATCGGTCTTTCCGGATCGAGCGGTCAGTTCCCTCAGTGGCCAGAAAATCGGTGACATCACTCAGATTACCAGCCCACTCAAACTAAGCATCTCTGGCAACCACCACGAGCAGGTTAAGCTCTTTTTAATTCGGTCACCCCATGCCCCAGTCGTTCTCGGCCATCCTTGGATGGCCAAACACCTACCTGTCATCGACTGGGGAAAACATGAAATCAAAGTATGGAGTCCCAACTGTGCCCAGACCTGCCTCAGTGACGCTCGGGATTATGTTCCCACTGCTTCCACAGAAGAAATCCCAAACCTGGAGAAGGTTCCCCCTGAATACCATGACCACAGGGAGGTGTTTTCTAAGTCTCGGGCCACCAGTCTACCCCCACATCGACCTTATGACTGCGCCATTGAGCTCAAGCCAGAAACTATGCCCCCTAGACGGCGCCTTTTTTCCCTTTCTCGTCCCGAAACTTAAGCCATGGAGAAATATCTCTCTGAATCCCTCGCCGCAGGGATTATACGCCCATCATCGTCACCAGCTGGAGGGGGGTTTTTCTTTGTGGGAAAGAAGGATGGCTCTCTTCGCCCCTGCATTGACTACCGAGGACTCAATGAAATCACTGTTAAGAATCGGTACCCTCTCCCCCTTATGAACACTGCCTTTGATCTCCTGCAAGGACCCAAAGTGTTTACTAAGTTGGACTTACGCAATGCTTTCCACCTAGTGCGTATATGTGAGGGGTATGAGTGTAAAACAGCATTTAATAAGCCTACAGGGCACTGGGAGTACCTGGTTCTTCTCTTCGGCCTTACCAACGCTCCAGCTGTGTTCCAAAGTTTAGTTAACAATGTATTACCTGATATGATCAACAAGTTTGTGTTTGTTTACCTTGATGATATCTTGATTTTTTCCAAATCTCAGGAGGAGCACTCTCATCACGTGTGACGAGTACTTGGGCGCCTACTGGAGAATCGACTGTTTGTCAAGGCGGAGAAATGTGAGTTCTCAGTGCAAACCACCTCCTTCCTGGGATACATTATCTCCCCTGATTCTATCCAGATGGACCCTGTCAAGGTTGAGGTAGTCACCAGTTGCCCACTCCTCACAATCGTAAGTCCCTCCAATGTTTCCTGGGATTTGCAAATTTCTATCGACGTTTCATTAGAAACTATAGTTCAGTTGCCGCACCCCTCACAGCCCTAACTTTGTCTAAACTCAAGTTTCAATGGTCCAAGAAAGCAGAGGAGGCTTTTTGCATGCTCAAGTCTCGTTTTACTTCTGCCCCCATACTAACCATTCCTGACCCCAAGCTCCAGTTCGTGGTGGAGGTGGACGCCTCCAATGTGGGAGTTGGAGCGGTACTCTCCCAGAGATTCCCTAAGGACAGCAAGATCCACCCCTGTGCTTACTTTTCCCGACGATTAAGCCCTGCTGAGCGAAATTATGACATAGGTAACCGGGAATTGTTAGCTCTCAAGTTGGCCCTGGAAGAGTGGAGGGTGCTGAACTACCATTTCTGGTCTGGACGGACCATAAAAACCTGGAGTATCTCCAAACGGCTAAGCGCTTAAACCCCAGACAAGCCAGGTGGGCATTATTTTTCTCTCGTTTTAACTTTCATCTTGCTTATCACCCAGGTAGCAAAAATGTGAAACCAGATGCACTCTCCCACTGCTTTGAGACTGAGAAAGACAGGCCCGACCCAGATACCATACTCCCAAAGGAAACATTTGTTAATGCTGTCACTTTGGATATTGAATCTGAGGTAAAGAGTGCTCTTGACAATGTAGCTGCTCCTAGTGCCTGCCCTGACCACTGCCTGTTCGTTCCTGCCCACCTGCGCTCCCGAGTCCTGGATTGGGGACACTCGTCCAGCCTCTCGTGCCATCCTGGTATCAAGCGCACTCTGGACTTTATCGCTCAACGGTTCTGGTGGCCTGAAATAAGAAACGATGTCCAGAGATATGTCTCCGCCTGCTCGGTCTGCACCCAAGCTAAGGTATCACACCAACCCCCTCACGGTCTATTGCAACCACTACCCACTCCACACCGCCCCTGGTCACACATAGCTCTAGACTTCATCACTGGTCTACCTCCTTCCAATCACTTCACCACCATCCTCACCATTGTTGATCGTTTTTCTAAGGCTGTTCAATTTGTCCCCCTCACTAAACTTCAATCCGCACAAGAAACCGCCAATCTCATCATCCAACACGTCATCAGATTACACGGCGGCCCACAATTCACAGCTAAATTCTGGAAATCCTTTTGTAATTCACTCGGCACTTCAGTCAGTCTCTCGTCCGGTTTTCACCCCCAGACTAATGGCCAGACCGAGCGGGCCAACCAAAGCATTGAATCAGTCCTCAGCTGCCTTTGTTTAAAAAAACCCTCCTCCTGGAGTCATCAACTCCCCTGGGCAGAATATGCTATTAACAGCCACACCTCATCAGCTGTCTCTCCCCTTTTAAAGTCTGCCTGGTACCAGCCTCCTCTGTTTCCATGCCAGGAGGAGGAGGTTGCTGTCCCATCCGCCCGCGAGTTTGTACGCCGCTGCAGACGCACTTGGAGGACCACCCGGGAAGTGCTGCTCAGGTCGGTAGCCTGCATGAAGGCCCAAGCAGACAAGAGACGTGTCGCCACTCCATCTTACCGACCTGGGCAGCGCGTATGGTTGTCCTCCAAGGACATTCCGTTAAGGGGAAGTGGGGGAAAGTTGTTTCCTAAATTTCTGGGACCTTTTACCATTGAGAAGGTCCTAAGCCCTTCTGCTGTCCGCCTCCGTCTGCCCCTGTCCATGCACAGAATTCACCCTACATTTCATGATTCTCAAATTAAACCAGCAGTTACCCACCCCCTGTCATCTGGACCTGATCCCCCACCTCCCGCCCGCATAATCGACGGAGGCGAGGTGTTTACTGTGCGGGCGTTGTTGGACTGTCATCGACGAGGTCGCGGACTCCAGTACCTCGTCGACTGGGAGGGCTACGGTCCTGAACACCGCAGTTGGGTGCCTTCCTGGCGCATCCTGGACAAACAACTTATCAAGGACTTTCATGCTTCGCACCCTCGTCCATCAGGTTAAACGCCAGGAGGCGTTTTTAGGGGGGGTACTGTTGTGATCTGTGATTCATGTTTTAGTTCTGTGCCTGGCCTTGCCATGTATGCTTTTTGTTTAGTGACCACTGCCTGCCTTTTGACCATTCTTAGGATTGTGTATTGTGTTTCCGTTATTAAGATTCCTGTTTATTATTTTTCATGTTCATAGTATTCTCTGCCATGCCATGTTTTCATTTCCATGCATTGCACTTCGTCTACCCTGTCTTGTCTTATGTAGGTCTTTGCCCACGGTCCCAAGTCTTGCGTGCCACTCATTCGGGTGATTTATTGGTTTCTGGGTTTTCAATCTTCCTTATCTCGTGTGCTTCCTTCCTCTCTCTTTTACTATCTACTAACCGTACTAACAGTTTATTGTTTTCGATAATTACCAACCCTTATTAACATTGTATATTTTTACTAACATGCACTCAAGATTGTATAGCTGCACATACTAATTGACTAACGATCTCTCAGCAGTCGCCCAATTCTAATCTCCGCCCTCCTTGCCTATCCATAATTATCTCGGCTGCAGTTTTCCACTTATATCTCTTGCTTTCCTTTTCTTTAGACTGTACACTTTAGTACTCCTTAATCGGAGCTGTTTGTTCATAGGACTGTCTTGTGATCCCTGCCTGCGTTTTGGCATTTGCCAAATTCATGTAATTAGATTATTCCTCATGTGTCACTCCTGATCATTGTTACCATTGATTGCACCTATTCTCCCTGGTCATGTGTTTACCCCGGGTGTGTATATAAGATGTTTGGTTCACTTTCTTGTCAGATCGTTCTCCCTAGTTTTCTTGTGCTACGTTTCTCGCCTCGATTTCTCAGTGTTTATTTTTCTGACTGGATTGCCCGACTTTTGATTTTTGCCTTTGTGATTTTGGATTACTGATGCATCTGTGTGTTTTGACCATTTTTCTGCCCGACTATGAGATCTCTGTTTGCTGCCCTGGAAACGATTCGGATTACGTCCTGTGGATTCTGGCTTGCTTCTCTGATAGAACTATTCCTGTGTACCAGATCCATTTCTGTCCGACTACGATTACTGTGATTGCTGCCCTGGTTTTTGATACTATTTTTGCCCAACTAGATTTTGACTTTTGGATTGTGGACTCTGTACTGTTGCTTTCTGCCCTGCGGGGGTTCTCCCCCTTTACCAATAAAACAAGCTCTACTGCATTGCCTGGTTCTCGCGACTGGTTCCTGATCGGTACATTACACATCAAAGGAATATTTACTCTAATTTGTGGATTATCGTGGAAACATTGCAGATGATGTGGCTGGCATGGATTTTATCAGTTTACAAGAAAAAGTGGGATGTGCATTTAATTGTTCATGGGCCAGATGATCAGCAGGCTAGCTGGCAGGGAGGTAGCCTATGTGAGTGAGACGTGGACGAGCCTGCACCAACGATCACTGACCGTAACTTCAGGGCTGGACAGCAACAAAACTTTGATGCATGGCTAAAGAAAGCCAGGGTACCTTAACTAAACGTCGCATTCCAGAAACAAAGGCTGAGCGCAGTAACTGCAGTTACGGTATTCTGTCATGGTTTCTGATGGGATTTTCGGTGGTACTGTTTTGTTTTTTTCCTTAAAAACAATCAAATTGACTCAAAATATTCATCCACATGATAAAGGAGGTCTTCAACACCCCCAAAATGAAAATAACTCATTTTCGACCAAATGTGATGTTACGGTGTTTTGCCTTTGCACGGCAGAGCTGCTGACTGACCGACTGGACTGTCTCCATTTCACGGGCGGATTTATAAATAAAAAAACTGCTCCCTGCACGCCTAACTCGCTATCAGCCCAAGCTATTGTCACCCAGCTACAGAAAACATTGATATAAAGTCCAGGAGAGGCCATAAAAACCCACCAAACAAACAGACAGGCGACGAGTATGATGTGTAGCTAATTGTGTGTAGAAATGTCCGTGTGTAAACTGCTGAATTTTCAGACGGTAAAAAGTTCGATTAAAAACACGACCAACTGACGCTGTCATTTAAAAATAACTCCACTCGGATATGAAATGGGGATTGCACTTCAATATCAACTCCAAACGCGATTGATTTTGCAAACTTTTTCGCCAAAAAACGTAGTTAATCTGCTAAAATGCTGATCGCTTTTTCCAGTCAAAGCAATTAACACCCAGTTACTTCTGCGGAGGTCAACACTCAGATCCTCATTTTGAAGCCGAATATGCGCGAAAGCGGCTAACTTTGTCAATAGGAATCACATTCGGTTTCAAAATGACAAAATGGCACTGTTCAAATAGCCAAAATCGAGGCTTCCTAATGGTATGCTGAAACCAACGGGTGACGTCAAAGTTGCTTCATCCATCTTTGTATGCTGTTTATACAGTTCTGTAGGGATTTAGAGCTGTAGCTCCGTAGTTACCGACAATATCCTTCCCTGTGTCTTTGAGTCCCTGTTGGAGAGCTTTGACCTACAGCCATAATTATATTTGCCCCTACTGGTTTTTGGGGTTCACGCATGTAATCATAATTTTTGACACTGTTGCCTTTGCCAACTTAAATAATTTAGCCCATTTTGTGACCAATGCTTCAGCAATTTGTGTACATCTGTTAGGAACACTGTTATTATCCAGCCCTGAAGATTTATCCAGCACACTGCTGCTTGTCAGTCCACTCTTAAGTGGACACATGTTGATAATTAACATTGAAATCAATAGGAATGGCCTGAGCAGGTATTTCTTTGACTGTAATACAGGACTTCAAAGTCAAGGCAATTTTTTCTGGAAACTTTGGGTAATTTTCCAACCCACTGTATTTTATGTAGTAGAATAAATACATAAAGTTTTTAAAAATCGAATAAATGCTTGCTTTATCATCTGGTAATGATATGCACTCATAAAATGCCAGGCTGGAAGGAACCTTCCCACAAGCAGGCTGCAATATAAAAAGAGTGGATAACCATTCCCTCAGGATCTTTGCAATGATGGTTAATATGGCTAATATACATCTCGAGGGGGCAGGCATTAATAAAATCTTCTGAACAGAAGACAGTTGCTTTGTTCATAAAACTGAATATCCGTTGAGGCAGTATGGTTATTGAGGAGCGATTCCGACCGACTTATTTAAAATATTCAATATATCATCAGGACTGGAAACATTGCAATGCTCCATAACAGTTTGAATATATATTTTTGCAAATAAAAATTGTGAAGAAAGTGATTCAGTGGGTGAGAAGTTTTCTTCTGAGGTTTGCGTCAGTAGGATTTTTAGGCCAGGTCACTGTAGGACACTATGTCCAGGAGCCAGTCTTGAGGAGCTCTGTAAATAACTCTCTTCTGACCATGCTCTGGATTTTATTTTAAACAAATATTTTTATAGCATCATCAAGGCCTGAGAGACACTCAGTGGAGAAAGAGTATAATCATATTTGTGTAATTCCAAGCCAGTTTACTGCTTAACCATACACATCCACCAAAACCATTCAAAACCAGATGTCTTTCATTGCTTCTCAGCAATAGGAGAGATCAAATCACGTCTGTGCATCCACCCGCTGCAGCAAGACGCAGTGAAATATTTACAGTAATAAAATGAATCACCTCGATTCCCAGGCTGTCTGTGACTATTGCTATGGGATGCAACTCAGATTTACTTTGCTTCTTTGTGCACTTTCACAAGAAGAGTCTTGAGTACATCCAGCCGTTTCAGTTCCGCTGTCAGCCTTGTTGTCCTGTTCATCACACATCTCTGAGCTGCAGGGCTTAAATCTAGTTCCCTACAGTACAGACATATACCATTTACTGTCTTAAGTGCCTCCTCCTCATCGGGGTCACTGGGGAGCAGGTGCTTATCCCATCCGTCAAAATCCCGAACAGCTCACTAATCCATTGCAGGGCTCGCCGGCTTGAGAAGATGTTTACTCCATGACATGGCGCATTACCTTGCTAAAAGTAGCTATTAAGATGGGTAGACTGTGACCATAAAGGGATACACATGATTAGCAACAATCATCAGGTTGGCTGTGGCATTTAAATGATGCTCATTTGGCATTCAGGAGCCTAACGTGAGCCAAGAGAATATTTCCGCTTTCCTGAACAGTTGAAACAAGAGAGGATGGATCCATGGATTCATTTTACTAATTCCAAATCCTACCCTTCCACCTGTATGTCACAGCAGGAATCTGGATTTTTAAGTGCAGGCAATGTTTCTCCGAATTTCAACCATCCAGTTTTGGTGCGTCTTTGCCCACTGTAGTCTCAAGTTGGAGAACCCCATGTGGTCCTCCGATTCTGAAGCTCATTCATTTCAAGGTTTGACATTGAAAATAAAATGCAAGAGGGGGCAACATTGATGCAATTTTACGAGAACCTGAGGCATTTTGGATTTATACCCAACAGAGTTATACAAGGGGGTGAAATAAAGAACTTCTCCTGAATGTAATGTTACAACTTTTGACATCTATCGAGTTCCATTCATCGTACTCACCTCCTTTTTTTATTTAGAACTTGAATTAACTTGAAAAAACTTTTTGGATTTTCAAGCATTCTCGCGTTTGGCACAGCCATGACTCATTTTATTCTGATGAGGCCTGGCCATGGGCAGACACCCACCTTAAAGTTATGCTTGAGCGGTAAAGGGAAGATTAAATTCTCACCCCTCCCTTTCTGGCCAAACCATCAGCTTCATGACTATATCAACCAGGGTGGATTTCATTCAAAACTCACCACACGGCAACATTCCTGTTACACAGATGTAATCCCATCGAATGTGTGCAGCTACTGAATGTCCAAACTCAGCACATGCCCAAAGTATTCTATTTTCTCCACTCAATGGCCATTTCTTCCCCGCCTTTCTTTTGTCCTCCTTGCTGACACCCCTTGGCAGACACATTGTTTCCATATCCATTCGTCAAATTATACCTCCCCATCTCTTTTTACCATGCTTATTACAACCTCTCATTTTCCTCACATGTGATATAACCATTAATATTAATTCCTTTGTCAATACTTACCTCCATCTAAAGTATTATCAGTGTTCACAAGTGAGATATCAGTTGTTGACTGACACTGCAGCATGTAAAGATGCGTGAAACACCTGCGAATACTCTCAAAAATGTGCCTGTTGTCGTTGCTGCATTAACTTATTATAAGCAGCAGTCTGGATAAGTAAGTTCCTGCAGTTTTCTCATTATCTCTCACCGTCAAGATGTGGCAGTGTTTAGCAGTCTTACGTCACCATGCTGTGAAAAAGAATATGCCCTCTCCTCATTTCTTCTCTTTGTCGTATGTAAATGTTTCAGGTCCTTCAGCTGACATTAGTATAAGACAAAGACAACTTGAGTAAATGCAAAATGCAACTTCTAAATGATCATTTCACTTATCGAAAGCAAAGAGTAATTCAAAACCTGCATCACTCGTGAAAAATAATTGCCCCTGTAAGCTGCGCTGGGAAGGCAGTCACAGACCATGGCTCTGGTAGCCTTATCTTAAGTGCACTGTTCCTGACAAAGACTCTTCTGTGTCGTTCTCACAGACACAGGACTGGTAGTTTTACTCCTTTAAAGCCATCTGCATCCTGCAGAGACCCTCCTGAGTCATGGGAGCAGGCTCAGTTAGGGTCTGTATGGCACCAACTTCATTCATGACAGCTAGAGCGGCCTCCAGCCTCGGAGTATCACGGACAATCTCTGGGGTAAAGGCCGGCGTTGAACGCCTTGCAAAACACCCGAAAACAGCTGAGACAACTTTGGCAGGAAGAATGCCGTCTTGCCATAAACTGGACTTTTCAGAGATTTCACGAGCAAAATGATGCAAATTACCTCTCGTAATGTTGCAAATCCAATGTGTATTTTTGTTATATGACATAAGCTGATTGTTAACATTAATACCAAGGCCGTAGGCTGCTATGAGGTCAATGAGGTCCGGACCTCGCTTATTTTTTCGAGTTTTTTTTTTTTTTTAAACGCCAAATATGCCTAACTCAATTAAATATAAAACTGAAAAAACTTTCTGTGAAACGTGCTTCTTTGTATCCTAAATTGTGGTAAACATCGAAGGGCTTTGTGCTCTGTTTGTGCCTGTCTGTGAGTGAACAATATTTATAACGCATGTGATGCGACTCTGGGGAAGCAAACGCAATTCAGCAGTCATCGTAGTGATTTTAAGCCTGCGCAGTGCATGAGCGCTACAGGTGTCTACAAAAATAAAGCCAACTGTTTTAAAATAGCATACCCTATTTCTTATTCATTCTATGTCTTTGTCAACATTGTGAAGCCATTTGATATGCTAAGTCACTATTTATATGAAGCCAAGCCGCGTCGCTTGGTTTTACTGTAGCCTATTTGAAAAAAAAAAAGGCCATCTGAAACATCAGCGGAATAGACATGAACATTTGAAACGTAGCCTATCCGTTAAAGGTGCTAGGATAAATGGGAAGGCCTATGATAATCGTTGAGAGACGTTTGTCTTCTGCCTGTGTCTGCGTGTGTAGAACTAAGAACAAAACAAATATTATAAAGCGCGCACATGATGCGACTGGAGGAAAAGAATGCAGGTCAGCCGTCAAACGTTTGCATTATATTCTAAAGCCGTTGCAAAATAAATTCAGCAGTTAAAAAACAGTACACCTACGGAGTAGACGGCCTACCTTCCATATCCACTTCAAGAAATCATTTGGTAAGTGAAAGTAGGCCCCTATTTTGTTCCCGTGCCCTTAAAATATTGTCCAAAGATTTCCACGGATATTTTGGCTTAGGCCTATTTGTACTTTGGCATTAGGCGTATCAGTGCTATCGGTGAAGAAATATATAGGTACTAGGTAGGCTCAGCCAAAGCTCACTTTGCTGGTAGATTAATAAACAGTCTTATTGAGTTTATTGGGTTAGATGGGTTAGAAAGTTAGAGGGAGCATTTTTAGGTATTTATGTTCAGTTCATCTAGTTTTCAGCTCATATTGATTTTAACATAAGTCAAAGAGAGGAGGGCAAACATGTCCAAGAGATTAAAACAGAATACATTGGATGCATTTCTGGCAAAGAAAAAGAAAGAAATGGACAAAGAGGAAGATGGTAAACAGGAAAGCGAGGAGGATGTAAGAGAGAATAGGGACAGTAAGGTGGAGCACAGAGAGCAGAGTCATATGGAGATGGAAGGGGAGCAGAGGCAGACAGAGGAGAGTGGAGCACAGAGCAGCACAGAGGAGAGTGGAGCTCAGAGCAGCACAGAGGAGAGTGGAGCACAGAGAAGCACAGAGGAGAGTGGAGCTCAGAGCAGCACAGAGGAGAGTGGAGCACAGAGCAGCACAGAGGAGAGTGGAGTGCAGAGCAGCACAGAGGAGCGTGGAGAGCAGAGGCAGACAGAGGAGAGTGGAGCACAGAGCAGCACAGAGGAGAGTGGAGCACAGAGCAGCACAGAGGAGAGTGGAGTGCAGAGCAGCACAGAGGAGCGTGGAGAGCAGAGGCAGACAGAGGAGAGTGGAGCACAGAGAAGCACAGAGGAGAGTGGAGCACAGAGAAGCACAGAGGAGAGTGGAGCACAGAGCAGCACAGAGGAGAGTGGAGCTCAGAGCAGCACAGAGGAGAGTGGATCGCAGAGCAGCACAGAGGAGGATGGAGAGCAGAGAAGGACAAAGGAGGGTGGACAGCAGAGGAGCACAGAGGAGGATGGAGAGCAGAGAAGCACAGGGGAGGATGGAGAGCAGGGAAGCACAGAGGAGGATGGAGAGCAGAGAAGCACAGAGGAGGATGGAGAGCAGAGAAGCACAGAGGAGGATGGAGAGCAGAGAAGCACAGAGGAGAGTGGAGAGCAGAGCAGCACAGAGGAGAGTGGAGAGCAGAGAAGCACAGAGGAGAGTGGAGCACAGAGCAGCACAGAGAAGAGTGGAGAGCAGAGCAGCACAGAGGAGAGTAGAGCACAGAGCAGCACAGAGGAGAGTGGAGAGCAGAGCAGCACAGAGGAGAGTGGAGCACAGAGCAGCACAGAGGAGAGTGGAGTGCAGAGCAGCACAGAGGAGAGTGGAGTGCAGAGCAGCACAGAGGAGAGTGGAGCGCAGAGCAGCACAGAGGAGAGTGGAGCACAGAGCAGCACAGAGGAGGATGGAGCACAGAGCAGCACAGAGGAGAGTGGAGCACAGAGTAGCACAGAGGAGGATGGAGAGCAGCGACACACAGAGACGGGATACAGCAGGGAGCAGGAAAACAGGGAAGTGGGGGGAGAAGAAAGGGGAAGTTCATGCCCTCAGAACTTTTTTTTTTTGAAAATGCTGAGTTAGCACCATTAAAAGATATTGAAACAACAAGCCTTCTGTGTGACCTGAAAATTTTTTACATTAAAAAAAAAATAATAATAAATAAATAAAAAACTTCGCCGCGTCCGACATGCGCGCAACATGGACCTCGCCTATTTCAAATTCCTGCCTACGGCCCTGATTAATACCAGTTATCTTTGTAATTATGGACTGTTGCTGACGTTTCATGGCAAACTGTAGTGCAAGCATATCGTGTTTCGTATCATTTTACTAAGATTCCGAAATCGCATGGTGCATATTTCAAAGGGATTAAAATTATACTAAACTCTCATTCAATAAGTATGAAAAGAAATATACTTCTACTTTGGTAATGTCCCCTCCCAGATTCCCTCTGAGGAGGGGTTGCTGTCCTGATTACCGAAACGATATATGACCCTGCTGTGGGAAGTGCTTCTGGAGTTAGGGCTTAAAAGGTAGGGAAACAGAGGATTTGGGGAAGACCGCAGCCGACTTCCCACATGTGTATCTCCATGCCGTGTAACAGTAGTTATGGAAGATCGCAGACCACTTCCCAAACATGCATCTGTATGTGTGTAGCTGTTATTACAATAGAAGACTGCATTCAACTTCCCACACGCGCATCTTTATGCCATGGTTAGCTTTAATCTAGTCATGGAAGATCTTAGGTGATTTCCCACACGTGATCTTGGAGCTGCGTGCAGACGTGATATTGCTATGGAGGCTGGTATTCATTCTTCCTGCATTGTACACTTTGTGTATATGTGTAGTTGTGAACTGTGCCAGGTATGATTTGACTTTTTTTCTATATTTTCTGTAATGGTATAATTTCGTTTCTAATTTAAGCTTGTACCTGCCTGGCGAAATATATTGATAATTGTGTTTTGTTGTGGGATTCTGATTTGGACTAACATATTCCTTTTCAGCTCGAAGCCCTGTCTTCTTCTTGGGTACCGTAGGACTGTAATTGCGATGTCTGATCAACATGCTTGGTCTGCGTTATTATATGGATTTTCCACGCTGCGATTGGTCTTATTATGATTAGGCTTCGAGGAGATTCCATTATACCGAGTTGGCTTGGTCCCTGAACGGAAATCTTTAAAACACGAAGTCCCTGAACTGATAATGTCACACTTCGGAGTTACTCGCTTTGGGCCCCGGTAATCCCTAGTCATAGCCATTTTCTCTGTCAAATTACTGTGCTCAAGAAGACCGCCAGCCTCTGAGTTAATTCACCAACTTGGGTTGTACGGAGGTTTCGGTCCGGCGGCATGAGGTATAGACCAGTTACGAATCCGATGCACAACATAGCTCTAAATTAATCAATTGGAGTCAGACCATCTGTATGGAAATGCATGGTAACCGTGAATGGTTACAACTAAATTTTATATCCTAAATTTCATTTGGAGTCAGATGAACTGCAACCGCTACGACATTAGGACGGCAGCAAGGCTTGTTTCAGGCCACGTAAAAGCAGAATGTGAAAGACGTCATCACATTTGGTCTGAGGCAGTGGTCTAGTGCTGACGCTGTATTCAGACCCCATTATTAGAATGGAGACCACTAAGACTCTCTTTTCCCTGGCTGTTGAGACAAACATGCTGAGACCTTCCGCCTCAGCTAGGACCCTCCTTGGCTGAGTTGCACGGTCTTTACACCCCCCTAAAACTAATAACTGGTTATGGCACCCTGAGAGCAAAAACTGCAATCAAAAGTTTGTGATAAAAGATGAGTGGTCTTTTACATTGCTGTGGAGGAAATTTCACCCTGTCCTCCCAATAGAATTATTTTAATTCAGCCATATTTGAAGGTTTTTCAGCATGTAATGCCGGTTTTAGTCATACCACAGTATTTCACTTGGATTTAAGTCAGGACTTGATTAGGCCACCCCAAACCCTTCATTTTGTTTATTTTGAGTCATGGAGAAGTGGAATTGCTCGTATGCTCTAGCTCACTGTCCTGCTGCATAACCGAACTGTGTTTGAGCTTTATTTATTTATTTATTTATTTAAGGACAGCATGTGCTTACATTAATCGTTTACAGGAAACGAAGAGATGGGCACACCAGATTTAGCAGTAAGCTAATTTCCATCTGCAGTCCAACATAAAACATAAAAACACACTATACAATAAGTAATTCAAAACATCCAGCATGACACCACATTCCTACAGTAGCCTAACGAGCTGCTCTTAATGTGTTGATCACATAATACATCGGAGGTCTCTTTTCTAATATTCAATAATTAAAACTGTAAGAATTATAGGATATACATATAATTAAAGAAATGAAACAATACAGAGAACATAATTATAAATTACTAAAGTACTTATAGAAGTGCAAATGAATTCCATAAAAGGAGCATAATGATACTGTTGAGTACCAACAAAGTTACAGAGATAAATACCAACAATGGTAATTCAAAATTACAGAAATATATACCAGCAATGGTAATATGGGGTTCTGCACGGAGCAATAAATTGGCAGTGCATGTTCGGCTGTAACAACCTTAAAGCTGCAGTATACGATTTGAGAGTTTGATCATTATTAATAACCTCACTTAGATGGTGGTTATGGTCCTATAGTTCAATCTACACAATGTGAAGAGCAAAAAAAACGAAAAAAATCCATTCACTCTACTGGCTGCTAGCCTGCAGAAACGTTGACCAATGTAAGCCATCCAGCCGGATGGTTTGCATTGGTCAACGTCTCTCTCCTACTCTCATCCAATCCCCTCACTCTATTTGACACTCCCCGAGAGCTTGCTCTGACTCCCCGTGCTCCGCGTTCCGCCTCGTCCCCGCCCCCTTCCGCGTTATAAACTTTTCTGCAACAAGAAAGTAGCTCGTGGCAGTAATGCACTAAGTGTTTTCAAACGGCCAACAAATATAAAAGAAGAAGTAGCTGAGTTGCAGCTTAGCAACAAGGGCTAGTAGAATGGAAAAGAAAGACCGTGACAGCAGCAAGAGGCCCCTGCTTGCCCCACCGGCAAAAGATGGGAGAAAGCGTATCTTTGCAGAGGAAAAGGCAGAGACAAAGAGGAAATGTGAGCAACGCACGACTCAAAACCGTGTAAACACCACTAGAGGAAGCTTCAGGAGGATTTGGACCTGAAAACTGATGCTGATACAGACTTTTGTTGAACAGGTAGGTAATTTTTGACTTGAATTGTGTGAGTTGTCACATAAATAACTTTTCACAAGTCTATGACAATGCTGGCTTGTAAATATGTATTTCCGATTGATGGATGTTATTGTGAACATGTTCATTATGGCTTTTTTGAATGGCGCGCTCTCTTACTGATGCAGAAACCTCCGCTCCGGATCTGCCCCGCTCCAGGTGATCCGGCTCAGAGCCGGGGCAGATCCGGAGCGGAGGTGCTTGCTATCTGGGGGGGGGTTTCTGAACAGCAAGAACATCTGGTCAAAGATAAAATATTTGCCTTTCTCAATCACGGGGATTTTTTGCTGTGTGTTTTTGCTGTTGTTCATTTATGTGGAATAAATATTGCACTATGCAGCTGTTGAGGTTTTATCATTAGCAAGACTATCATGACAGCCTTCACTAAATATCATGGGCTTGTTATTGAGTTTGGCCGATTGTAATATTGTGAGGAAGAATCAATAGCTGTTGACATTGTAATTTACGCTAGGTTTAACGTGCATTAATAACTATAAATGTTGTTTTACCTGCGAATCCGACACGGTAAATCTTTATTCAAGGCTGGCTCTGTGTCTATTTACTGGCGGTGTTCTGACAAATTTTGCTACCTATCAAAATATGCTACCTCGCGGTTCTGTGCTTGCGCTACCTGAAATCTCGGGCTGTTTCCTCGCTCATATCTGAAGTATCTTCAAAAATCATAAAATAGATATATTTTCAGTGCGCATTTCGACCTGTAAGTGTACATGTATTTGCATGTACACGCTGGGTTTTCCTGAAAATGCAGAAATTAGATGATAATGGTGTATATGGGCATATATCTTCAAACAAACTTATCCAACTCATTATGGCATCTGCTTTTGTTATAATAAGCTCACAAATAACAAAGTTACTATTGTAACCTGATTCATATTGCAATATCAAGGCGAAAACAAAGACTTTATGATCGCTTTGCATTACGGTAGCATTTTTTGACAAGGGAGCAAAATTTGACAGAACACTGGCTGGCTTGTTGCTCTGGTAGAGGGGGTGTGTCTGGGAGTCTCCGGGCGGAGGGCCGCACGTGATCGGTGGGAGGGATCAGGGAGCACAGAGGGGAGGGGTGTGTGTGTGTGTGGGCGGGATGCTTTTTTCAAATTTTTCTCAACGTCTCAATCTTTCTCAACTGATTCTCAAATCGTGGACTACAGCTTTAAGATATGGACTAAATACATGGAAAAAAATCAGTGCAACAACAGAAGTTTATTTAGGCCATCCCATATATACCCAGGACAGATATCCAAAACAGCACCTCTTAATAGTACTTCAGCGCTGGCAGCACTGATTACTCAGAAGCCATCTTGCTGTTGCAAAATGGAAATTATTATAGTTTGAGTTATTTTTTATGATGCCAGGGAGTCTGTTCCATTATTTGATGGCCTTATAGGAAAAGGCTGATTGAGCAAAGGCTGAACTTTGTAATGGGATTTTGAAGTCCCCTCTCGACACAGATCTTAAAGCCCTCGTTCTCACCTCAGAGCAAGGTTGTACATAATTCTTCAATGAGGGTGGAGCAGCATTGAAAATGTAATTAAATAATCAAAATGTAGTAGATTGTATTTAGAAAGGATATTACAATAGTGGGACTGTCTTGGTTTCCTGTCCAGTATTTTCAAGGCTTGTCTGTACAATGATCTAATTGGATTTAGAGTGGTTTGACTTGTCTGAGTCCAACATGGCATACAGTATCCCATATAGGAAAGAATCATGGCACTCAAATACACCTTAGCAGCCTCTGTTGTTAGCAACATCCTAATATGACGAAAGTTAAGTTGAACTTTAGTACACCGGACATTTAAAACTCAAGCTAGTATCTAAAATAACACCTAGGTATTTAATCTCTTCAACAATTTTTAAGCTTTACCCTTTGATAAGAATGTTGGGGTACACCCTTTTATTACTTTGCTTATTAAAATACATTGCTACCGTTTTATCCGTGTTCAGCGTAAGGCAAGCTTCAGTGAGCCACTCCGCAACTCTTTTCATTGCCACTGATAATTTGGCTGCAACCTCGTCGGGACTTTGGCCATGAGAGAATAAAACTATCGTCTGCATACATTATTATTTCCAAATCTTTGCATACCGTGGGAAGATCGTTAATGTAGTTGGAAAACAAAAGAGGGCCGAGGACCAATCCTTGGGGCACGCCCATACTACAGGTTTGGAAAGGAGATAACTTGTTCTTAATCCCAACGCACTGGGAGCGATCAACTTAATAGGAATGCAGCCATTTAAATATGTAGTCAGAGAGCTTGAAATTGGCTAATTTGGACAGGAGAACAGAGTGGTTCACAGTGTCAAATGCCTTACAAAGATCTAAAAACACAGCTCTTTTTCAAGCCTATCCTTTATGACCTCGAGGAAGTAACAGGCTGTTTCCGTTGAGTGATTTGAACTTTAGTGATTAGCTTTAGGTTGCGAACTGATTGCCTGACATTTTCAGTCAAGTTTTGTCATTCTGCCAGTTGTGTTCAGTTATGCTTGGTTTATATCATGTACTTATTTGAGTAGTTTTCATTTTCCTGTTTATTTCATTTAGTCTCCTTCATGTTTCTATATTCCCTCACCTTCCCTGATCTGTTTTCTTCATTTGTATTTGTAGCCATGCCCTCTCGTGCTGTTCCACTGAGTCTCACTTGTTTCCTTGATTAGCTCCCTGCCTGTCTCTTCACCTGCCTTTGTGTCAGTGTTCTGGGAATCTTTCCCTTCAATTTTTTTTAATTTCTTTGTTGTAATTATTTCAGTTCTGTTAGATTTCCACTTGTCTTTGTTCCCATTAACTCTCCCTGCTAGCTTTTCCCCACTCTGTTTCTTAATTACTTAGTTCATTGTCTAATTTCTTACCACAACTCTTACATGCTTCCTAGTTTTCCTGGATACCTGTATCACTCCCTCGTTTGTTCTCACCTTCTTATAGCCTCTGTATGCCCGTTTCCTTTGCAAGTTTGTTGCCTTTTCCATGGCACTTTCGAGCATGTGTATTTTCCAGTGTTGTTTCCTCATTCTGATCTGTTCCCATGTTTGCTTCAGTCCTTAGTGTATTGTTATCTCCTGGTTTTGACTTTGGCTTTTTTTGTGACCTCGATTTGGATTAACCTTCTGCGCTTCAAGTGTTGTATTGCGATCAGGAACCAGATGCGAGAACCAGGAAGTGCAGTAGAGCTTGTTTTTTTGGTAAAGGGGGGGGGTGACCCCCGCAGAGCAAAAGGCAACAGTACAAAGTCCACAATCCAAAAGTCGAAATCCAATTGAGCAAAAATAGTATCAAAAACCAGGGCAGCAATCACAGTAATCGTAGTTGGACAGAAATGGGTCTGGTACACAGGAATAGTACTATCAGAGAGACAAGCCAGAATCCACAGGACGTAATCCGAATCGTTACCAGGGCAGCAAACAGATCTCGTAGTCGGGCAGAAAAATGGTTAAAACACACAGATGCAACAGTAATCCAAAATTACAAAGGCAAAAATCAAAAGTCGGGCAATCCAGTCAGAAAGATAAACACTGAGAAATCAAGGCAAGAAACGTGGCATGAGAAAACTAGGGAGAACAATCTGACAAGAGAGTGAACCAAACAGACATCTTATATACACATCCGGGGTAAACACATGACCAGGGAGAACAGGTGCAATCAATGGTAACAATGATCAGGGAGAGACACATGAGGAATAAACTAATTAGATGAATTTGGCTGTAGCCAAAACGCTGAGAGGGATCACAAGACAAACCGAAGTACAAAACAACAGCTCCGGTTAAGGAGTACTAAAGTGCCAAGATAAAAGAAAAGGAAAGCACAAAGTATAAGTGGAAATCCACAGAAACTTGAAGCAGAGATAATTAGGGATAGGCAAGGAGGCGGAGATTAGAATTGAGCGACTGCTGAGAGATCGTTAGTCAATTAGTATGTGCAGCTATACAATCCCGAGTGCCTGTTAAAAAGTTAGTAAAAAATATACAAGATTAGTGTGGTTAGTAATTAGCAAAAACAATAAACTGTTAGTATGTGTAGTAAGACAGTAAAAGAGAGAGGAAGGAGGAACACGAGATAATGAAAGAAGATTGAAACCCAGAAACCAATAAATCACCTGAATGAGTGGCATGCAAGACAAGGGACCGTGAGCAAAGATACACACATGACAAGACAGGGGAGACAAAGTGCAAAGCATGGAAATGAAAACATGGCATGGAAAACTGAATTATCTAAACATGAAAAATAATAACAAGAAATCTAAATACCAGGAACACAATACACAATACTAAGAATGGTCATAAGGCAGGCAATGGTCACTAAACACAAAAAGCATACATGGCTAAGCCAGGCACAGAACTTAAACATGACATCAGAATGCACAGATCACAACATCAAGTTACCTGCCTGTTACTATCCTGGACTGCCTGACCCTGATTTTGATCAAAATAAATCTGTTTTCGCCATCTTGCTTCAGTCTAAGCTTGAATATGTCAGGCCAGGACAATCTCCCTCAGGATTTTCTGGTAGAAAACAGAATTCATGATTTCAGCCATTTTGGCAGGTCACCCTGGTCCTGAAGCAGCAAAGCAGCCCCAGACCATCAAACTGTCACCACCATCTTTGACTGTTGATATGATTTTCTTATTGTAAAATGCTGTGTTAGCTCTAAGCCAGATGTTACGGGACCCATGTCTTCCCAGAAGTTCCACTTTTGACTCATCGGTCCACAGAATATCATCCTAGACTAAAACTACGTCTTACAATGGTCGCCTATTTGTGTAACATAAGTCAGCTCCGCTGACCGTTTTACTGTTGTAGATAGCTGCAAGACTTCAATCGCGCTAACTAGCCTTAAATTTTGTCATTATGTAGTGAAAGGTGACTTGATGTAAACATAAGCTACAGATCCTTTATTAAAACTAGACAGTCAGGTTGGCTGCGACCGCATGGGTTTAGCCCCCGAAAGCCAGCTTCTCTCCTTTTTGCGCATTATCCACAAGAAAGTGTCTATGCAGATGGACGCGGATGCGGACGCGGCGGTGGCAACGGAGACGACACGTGAATCCATAGGAGCTGCCCGGCTTAGTCCGGGGGCTACAATTATCAGAGACCTATGTTTTAAGATCTGCTTCAACATTTTACAGTATATGTCTATATTCCTTGTTAGTCTGACGCTGTGAGCAGGAGGCAGAGGCAGTTGGTAACGCCCATACACTCTGGAATAGGTATGCTGGAGGAGATGTTTTTTTCTCCTGATCTCCCTCTCATCAGTGTTTATTGGGAGCTCATGTTCAACAATCCATATTTAAATGGAACATTTTAGTGAAAACGTATTGTCGCTTTAAAGGTCATCTGGATGTTACTACTTATCATACCATAAAGGAAAGCACATAGTCCTCTGGCTTCCACTATTCCTTCATTTCATGTCATTTATTTATTTATTTATTAATGAACCTCAATTAGGAGAAATACATAGATTAGTAGTAAAACAATCAGACAATACAATACAATACAAGTACACAAATACGATAACAGATTAATCTTAAAACACTTTAACAAGGGGACGAGCAGGCCAGGGTTCTGAAGAATTAAATTGATTAAAATTTTCAATTTGAGTTAAAAATTTTAATGTGTCAACCACACCATCTTCCTTATCCGCCTCCAACTTGGGGCAATGGCCACCAATACCAACCTTAACAGGATTAAATGAAAAACTGATAAAATGATCTAGGAGAGTTCCCGGCGCGATGTTATGACTTGAAAATAAAAAAAAAAGAAAACCAGCAATGACAACTTAAATTTATTCTTCACTGATTAAAAAAAAAAAAAAAAAAAAAAACACACAACTTCTACAAATAATCCACCGTTCAATCCTATAATAACACTAATGCCACTATGTAATTCTGTTGCCAAAACAAAACTCTGCTTCTGGTGACCAAAATCACAGCATTGATATAGACTAGCAACATTCTGGAAAGATCTACAGGATTCCTGGGTGATCCCGCCCCCTCAAGGCAAGAAGAAGCCAGAAACCTCAAGAAAGCTCTAGTCTATTTCCTCACAAAGAAGTGGTATTACACAGATCATGTTTTGCTACAAACAGACCACCAGAGGGTGCTAATGAACAAAATAAATAGCTGACGAGCAAGGCAGCAAAAACAGCATGTAACAAATCTCCATTTACAAATGATATACAGTGCTTTACATAAATACTCATACATAACAATTAGCTGATCATTTAAAAGATAGTTTGCAAGAAAAAATGAGTTCAGAGATCTGGCTGAAGTACCAGAGGCAAAAACACCTCTATATCGGGAGCAAACACGTTTCTCCAGGTTCTCCTCAACACGATCGATACCAAGAGCTTCAAGAAGTTTTGAGTGATGGGATCTCTTGTTGAAACCACAAACCCGCTTCATTATTTCGCCTTGGATACTATCCATATCTTCAGCTCTTCATGTCCAATATTCAGGCATTCAGTGCCAAACATAAGTGTCAGTTGAACAACAGAATTAAACAAAAATGTTTTGGCCTCAGTGGACAGACCAGGATAGGAGAAGACCTTTGGGGCCAGACCAAAAGTAGCCTTTATCGCTGGCTGTGTGCGCTTATTCACGTGAGCCATTACCTTACCATCCGCGTTAAAGGTTACACCCAGAATTTCAAAGGAATCAGGTTGAGTCATCGTGTTGTCTCCCTGACACCAAGTTGGGCTTGACTTAAAGCAATTTGCTCCAATAATAGACTTTCTTTTATGTTTGAAGGGAGTAGGACTCATTTGTTTCAGCCTTAGTGAAAAGCTAAATTGTTGAATTGTCCTCTCATACATACTACATGATGGTATCGCAAAGAGCGAAATATCCATTCTTCCATCCATTATCTGAACTGCCTCTTCCTCATTAATGTCACAGAGGAGCTGGAGCCTGCTGACCATGGTTGAAGGTCTAAGAATAGGCAATAATTTTAAGCATAATCATCACAAGGGTCATATTTGATAACTATATTACTGAATAACACTTAAACAAGAAGAATTAAGTGACAGCCATACTCACACATCCATTTTGTATCAGCACACCCCATTTTATGGTTTACAACAGTCGGTTGATGCAAGTGTTAAGATGAAGATGTTGCCGGTGTCGACACATCCTGGTTTTTCAATGAATGTTGGTCATACCCTTGGGCAAATTTCAGCAAATTCCATTGATGTGTTATGGCCAAGAACTTTGTCAAATGTACCGTCGTTTACACACGTGGCAGTTGTAAATCTCCATTTCAGAACATATTCTTTGAACAAACATCAGTAAGGTACAATTCAGGAACTACATGCGAGAGACACTAATCCAAAAAACGTATCCCTTTAATGGCTTTAATCCGAGTCAAAGCCAAAAAACACAAGAATTGCCAAGCCATAATACGAAATCCAAACACAGTGTCGACTACACAGGCAGGGGTCAGAACCAGTAAGACAGATGAGCAAAGGTGCAAATACGATAAGCAAAAAGTCGTAGTCGAACAAATCCAAGGGTCATACACAGGGCATCCAAACACAGAAATCGTAGTCATACAAAAAGGGTCAAAATCCAAAAAGACAAAACAGTACAAAAAGGGCAAGGCAAGAATCATAGTCGGACAAACCAGTAGAAGAAAAATATTACTCAGTGGCATTCAAGGTGCTCTGCACAATGAAATATTGATCAACGTTCTGACAAGGAGCTGATTGTGAAAAGACTGCTTAAATAGACGAGAGGGAAGTCACATGCTATGCAGAAAACAGGTTAACTGGATCAGACTATTTACAACGGGAGAATCACACGAGGGAAACCCTAACCACAAAAATTGGCGAAAGCCAAGACACGGACGGGAATCACACAGACAGCCTATGACATTTAAACAGCTGCGGTCAAGGAGTTCTAAGTGCACAGATAACGAGCGCAGGAAAGTAATTAAGCACGTGCGAGAGATCTTGCAGAAACGCAGGGGAAGACGGGTATAGCTGAGCAAGAGGCGGAGACGAGAACAGGGAGATTACTGAGAGGGAATTAGTATAAATTAGTAGCGGTGCAACTTTACAGATTTAACTAGAGTGCTCGTTAGTTAGTTAATAATCTATATACAAGGATTAGTTGTGTTTGTAGACTATGATACAAAATACAAATGTCAGTCTTGTTAGTAATCAGAACAGTAAGACGAAGGAAGTAAACGAGAATCGAAGGAATATATTAAACATCGGAATTCGTTTTAATCACCCGAAGTAAGTGAGCACGCAAACAGGGAAGACGGACTGAACCAACTAGACCACGAGACAAGTGCAATGGAACTGAGAAATGGAATGAACTAAAAAAGACAAAATCATGAACACAGAACATGAACATAAACATGACAACAAGGCAGAATCACAACAATATCTTCCTATCTTGGCAGTATGACATCACTTTCAACAAAAATTTTTTTTTTATTCATTTGGAAAATATTTAAGCTACAATGTGCATTGATAAGCACATGATTTAATCATTAGTGACACTTTGTGGGGCCCCAGAATGAATTGCCCCTCCCAAAAACCAAAAAATGTTAAAAATATCATTTTTGTCATAAAGAAAATTGATATCGGAGGTTTGTCTGGTGGATTCATGAACCACATGGGGTGGTTTATCAATGCTGAAAATTATTTTGAATTTGGTGGTTTGGGCCAGAAAACGCCCTCTATGGGACTTCAGAATTAGCTTAATTTTCTGTTGATTTCTTCAGCGACATGCAAGAAGGGAACATTTATTATCTCACCACCAGTTTGCATAACTTTTTCAGTGACAGTTTCTGGAAAGAATACCCAAAATAGGAAATGTTCCCAGCACTGAATTATTCCACTTTTGCTTCACTTTTAATATTAGAGCAAAAGCACATTAGGGCAGAGTGGAGCATGTCGTCACACATAAATTATTTGTAGAAGTTAGAGGGGATGAGACCCAGCGAATAGCTTGATTCAGAGATGCTGTTGAGAAGAGACAAACCACTTTAAGCATTTTGAAAAGAAAATTTTGTAACACCAAAGATGGCAGTTGTATGGCAAATCCCACCACAGCCAATCCTAGAAACATATCTAGCCAATCGTTTTTATATTGACTCAAGCACACAGTTCAGATTCACGATCGTTTCAACAACCATTGTTTTAATCAGTTTTATGGTTTTTTTGCTCAAGTACTCAGGTTGGAAAACTCCATTCACTGCATATCATTCAATTCAGAGGGAAAAGAAGATGATGTCGCAACATAGCAGGTGCTTGTGAAGTAGTGCTTGCATAGTGGAAGAATAACCACTGTAAAACTGTGAAGCATGTGACTTGTTCAAAATCTAAATACAAGTGTGTAACATGTAAATGCATGCATTTACATGGTGATTATTTTTGTAAATAGGTGTTCTAATTGACACAGATATCTATTGAATGTTGCGATCACGGTTTTTCAGATTGGTTGAATACACTTTAAAAATTAATCTAAACACTGCGACTTGTTTAAAAAAGTGTTACACCAAAGTGTTTTGCATATATTCAGAAGTTAAACTTTTGGTTTTACAGTACAGTTGGGGAAAATACATTCAAAACCTGATTTTAGAGCAACATCACCAAACGTTTAAAGTGGTTTTTATCAGCTTTGACTGTTAATTCTATACTTGCAGGGTTTGTGTCCCAGTGATAATTGAGAGCAAAGTTATATTACCATCCCCCCCCCCTTTATACATTTAGATAGGAGCCTGGTCTTGTTAGCCCAAAATAACTGCTGGGGGACATTGCCAAGATGGCAGCAGAGTGGCACAACTTGCCTATAAGGACTTTGCTTGATTTCAGTTAAGCTATAATTTTGTTGACGTGAAAGAAGGAGTAATGGTTGAGAACAACAGTAAGAGACTGGATGTAACTGCAGGATTCAGCTAGGTGAGGCAGTGCCAGGGGTGAAGGGATAGGAAAGGCCCCTGATCTCACCTCTATCGTTGGACCATGAGTTTCTCAGCCTGGAACAGAGGACTGCAGATTGGCATTTCCCTGGAACATCACAGACTCCAGTGGTTACCATAGGCATTGTAGTGTATCAAGCTCCTCGTTCAAAAAGACACATTTTCACCTTGAAACCCATTCAATCCAATCCCAGTTCACTAACATCTTCTGGCCAGCTGTCCTTTTTTCATGTAAATACAACAGAAGCAATCAGATCAGTCAGGAAAGAGAGCGTACCACACACCAAGACACAGTTGCTGCTTCAGTGTTTAAAGTTGTGGCTGTATGTTGGCTGATATCTGATATAGCTCTGTCCTACTTGCTTTCAAACTTAGAATAAGTGAATTTACACTGAAAAAAAGTTGTCACAAGAAAGTTGGTAAAACACATTGCGTTTAGCACCGTTTTAAAATGCTCTCAAAGTCAAATGACAACAACTTCGAATAAAATGCGATATCCCATAAAAAATCTGTTAAATCAGGTTAATGCAGAACTGTACCATGATATTGCTGACATTTTTATCAGGATTTTCTTTTTTCACTGTGCAGAGGAAGGGTGCGCCTGTCTGTGAAAGAGAAACATTTTATAAAGGTGTGGGTAGAGTAGACAAAACAGTCTGTGAGGATATACTGTTTTGTATTATGAGTTTCACAAGGTGCTGTTGTCAGACCGATGATGTTTTTAATGATAAACTGCCAATTGAGTCGTACCATGTGTTCCTGTGAACAGACATTGCTTTCATGATTTTTGTGAAACAGAATATTCATTTTGCTTTCATACAAGAAAAACAGATTACAGGCAGGCATCTAGCAAACAAATCCTTCAAGATTTTTGATTTAAAAGTATAAGTGGAGGTACCTGTCAAAATGACAGCCAGAAAGCTGGCAGGAAAGAAACATTTTTAGCTATTTTAAACAAAAGACAATTCAAGCTAAAAATGCTGAAAATTTACATACAAAAGTGAAGAATATAATGAGTTTGGAAGCAGCTGTGTTGGCTGTGGGAAAACAGCTTGCATGACTGATGATAAGGAACATCCAGCTCACTGGGTGCAAAAATCTGCTGTTGAATTTCCACTACTTATATCTCTAATTATATGCTTCGTACAATGAAAAGGTTGCTGATTAGGTTTAGTAAACACATCAATAGACCAATCCAGAGTACAGCCCACCCGGGCCTATCCAGCCAAAGAGATCCAGGGCTGCAGTCACGTGACTGCACCCAGCTCGCGCCCGCCATAACCTCGGACAAACAATTATTCGAACTGCTTTCTCTATTGGGAGAGTACATTCGCGCAATGTTTTCGCATTTTTGTCACTGTAAAATCTCACACAATGGTAAAGTATGGAGGGTGATTTGTGCCATAATTAAATACAATACACACATTGAAATACAATGCACTAATTGAAATACAATACACATATCGAAAATACAATACATGCCTCGAAATACAATACACACCTCAAAAATACAATACATGTGTAACAATCAATACAATACTAAAATGATTTCTTTTTCAATGTCTATCAGGAATATTCATGCCAAAATGAATGCATATCACGCCTCGAAATGCAATACATACCTTGAAAATACAATACAAATGTAACAATAAATACAATACAAAAATGCTTTGTTTTTCAATGTCGGTCAGGAATATTTGTGCCAAAATTAAAACAATACAACCGTATTGTTTTTCAAGTTGTGTATTGTATTTCAATGTGTGCATTGTATTTCCATGAGTGCATTGTATTTCCATGTGTGGTTTTGGCACTATGTAAATTTTAGTCAATGAGCTCCGACCAATTAATATGATTGGACGAGGCTTTCCATAGAGTGCCTAAGTCACGCCCGGTTGGTACTCTGATGTATACGATGGTCTGGGTGAATACACTTGTCTGATTGGCTGGCAGGTGTTAATTAATACCGTGAAACCGCACAGATAGTTCGGCTACGTTAGTTTGACCGTTCGAAGTGGGAAATTCATCCGCTATCAACTGATAGCAACGTAAGAGCACTGGCATTTGGCTATGTATAACAGAAACCTAGATACTCATTTATCTCCAGGGGACTGTTTCAATAAACTTTACTTGTCCGACCGAGTCAAACCATCAGTCGAGTGAAAAGTCGGTCCTTCGACAGACCGTGTCCGTCAGGTGTTTCAATAAAACAAAAGTAGGATGTCCGACCATGGTCCGACGGTTCATCACTGTTCGTTCGAAGTTGCGTGAGAGTTTACACCTCAGCGATGCACTGCTTCGCTATTTGACATTCAAATATTCGAAATAAGTTAACGTTAAATGAAATAAGAAAAAAAACCCGATTTTGATTAGGTAGATCATTAACTTCTATTCAGACATAAATTTACGGCGCACATCGCTGTACGATGTCACATAACGTTAAGTATCATTTTCAGTAGGCTGTTAACTGAATACAGCCCAGCTAATTAAAAGCAGTCTTTGCTCATTGTGCACTCTGTGCTAAAACTACGATTGGCAACAAAACAAAGCTCTTCAACACACACGAGACATTAAAACATTCCTATCGTCACAATCGCTCATTTTACAGAATCGAGTTAAGCTGCTTTCACACTGGACGAAAAACGAATGTTTCGCACGACAGATTATTCAAAGTCAATGCAAAGACACGAGATCGTCCTGTGGGGCAGTTAACGATAGGTGCTGCAGCGATAATGACCGTAAAAATTAAAGTAGTGAAGTAATCACCCTTTATTCATTGAACGACAGTAACTGTGTACAGTTACAAAGGAAGCTAACATGTCCACTTCATGTGTCAGCGACTGCTGACAGTTCGCTGACTACGTGCTCTGACGACAGACCGATTTCAGCTCGCTAGCTCTACGGAAACCATTATTTATATTTGTAGGCTTGTTGGTCCAAACAAATCCGCCGGCCAGCGTGGGCGCCTGGCCAATCCTGGCCACGCAGGGCGTATCTAGCCAAGAACCAGCCTACATCGTGCCAAAACTGCATATCGAAATACAATACTGCATATTGAAATACAATACAAGGTGTATTGTATTTCATTGCGAGGCTTTTGGCACAGAGCTCGAAATACAATACATGCCTCGAAAATACAATACATGAGTAACAATAAATACAATACGAACATAATTTGTTTTTCAATGTCGGTCAGGATTATTCATGACAAAATTAAATACAATGCACACATTGAAATACAATACACGTATTGAGAATACAATACACATTTTAAAATACAATACACATCTCGAAAATACAATGCAGTTGAATTGTTTTAATTTTGGCACAAATATTCCTGACTCACATTGAAAAACAAAGGATTTTTGTATTGTATTTACGGTTACACATGTATTGTATTTTCAAGATGTGTATTGTATTTAAGCATTTTTGTATTGTATTTATTGCTACACATGTATTGTATTTTCAAGATGTGTATTTTTTAATTATGGCACAAATCACCCTCCATAGTAAAGCAGTGTGGTTAGGGTGAGTGTAAATTGGACACGATATACCCAGACAGGGTCATAAACACTGCTTTCAGGAAGCTGGATATGGCAATTAATCTGCTAATAATTACTCGTTATTCTGAAAGCTCAACTCGCTTTGTTGACGAACAATAACGCCTCTTGATGGTTTTGCACTGGGCTGTAAAGGGGTCGAGAGGCTGCAGGCTTTCATTCAAACAGAGCAGAAACACACCTGATACAATTAATGCAGGCTTCACTCAGAGCACCGTTTCAATCAAAGACTTATTATCAATGAGTGTGGCTTCTGGGACTTCAACATTGAGCGATAGCATTTGCATCTCGCTTCAACTTCAGGGGTGTTAATAAGAGAAAATGACACTTTGTGAATATACCCAGATAAAAAATAATTATAACCCTTGTCTTTTGCTTTTTTTTGCGATGCGATCCGTTTTTAAAAACACGAGATTGATGTTTTCAGGAAGTGCTTCCAATGAGGTTATAAGGGACGTGGCGCCATCTTCAGCAAAGCTTGACCTAGGCCCGGCCGTTGCTATGCGTAGTTAGGGGGTGGGCGGAGCTATGGAATGGTCTATTGCAAATTAAGCAAAGTATGTTGTATATGGGAAAAGGTTGAGAGTAAGCATGTGTTAATAGGTCAGGATTCTGCCTGCCCAAGAACACAGTACTTCTAGGACATCATGAAGATATGATTTTGAGCCTCAAAAAAGGTATTGCACCATCACCTCAAGGTGTTGAATGGGACAAATATGTAGCAAGCGTGATGAACAACTCAGAGTATCCAAGTGCAGAGCACAATTTGTATTGGCACAGTAGTAACCACTTGTAATGCACCTCCCTTTTTGTATTCCTTTGCCTGCCTAACCCCTTTGTGCAGAAGCCAAATCTGGCTTTTTAGGTGTTACCTGATTTAAGGCTTTATAATTCAAGATTGCAGCTTCACAGACAGAAAAACTTTGGCTTTATTGAGTCTAGACACTTTAGACTCCCATCGTATTTCAGTTTATTTTTATGATTTTGGTGGAGAAAAGGGGCTGCAAACATAAAAAATCTTCATGAGAATTCACCATTGCAATAGCAAAAAAAAATAATAATACTGACAAATGAAAAGCTGCTCGGGCTTAAATCTATACATTTCTGAGATCATAAACTTCTTGACCAGAAGTACAATTCATCTTGAACATTACATTCTAGATTACCCGCTTGCTATGAGCCAAATTAGACAGCTATCCAGGTGTCTCCCCAAAGTCTTAGATCCATCAAAATGGTTCACTGTCAAATTATACATTAATCATATATTTAACACAAATTAACTTTTGGGGCAAGAAATTCAGCATGAACTAATGATTTTCTGGTTGAGTTTAGCATGAATTTATCAATATCAGTGCAGTTTAACATCACTGGTCACCAGTGACCTCTCCAAACACAAAACATGTCTTTCCTCCATAATAAAGTTAACGATATTGTCCATTTTTCTTCAAAGTCCCCCAAGCATTAAATAAAGTACTGATTAAACAGCTATAACATTCACGCTGCAATGAAAAGCTAACCGCTCTCATATCCAAGCTCAAACCTTACACCTTATAAGGGTAAAAACTCACTAACTCATTAATATCTGAATTCTGAAATACACCTTATTTTAACAGAACAGAAATTTCACTTTCAGGAAAAATCAAACGACATATACCTCCATATTCAACAGAATGGTGTAATGAACGTACCGAGGGATATACCGACGTGCGTGGGCTGCATGCATTTGGAGAAACGAAAACCTCGGCATTCGATGTCTTTGAACGCGGTATAAATTCTACAGCAAAAAGCTATAATGAGCAAAATACAAACATAGTAGAAGTTTAACCTGTTTTCTTCATTGATGCCCTCCTCCAGAGACAGATGTATCGGGTAGAAGGAACCCTCCAGTACTGTTTCATTCGGAATAATTCCCATTGACCGCGTCCATACAACATGAATCTCGTAAATGAAACTGAACACTTCAGGCCGGTTTTGAGTGTCTTTGTTTCTTTGATATCGCATCATTTTCAGCTGCGCAACCGTGGCCAACATTCGAAGAACACAACGGACCTTACTTTTACGCTTAGCTTTGTATAATATTCTTATTGTCCAGTCAATGTATTTCAGTTATTGAGGAAAGTTTAAACACTCGGGAATTGGATAAGAAACAAGTCTATCAATACATTGTTACTGGGGAAGCTTCACGAGGGCGTGACCTATAACTGTAGAGTTAGGCAGATGAATCTGAGAATATAATTGAGTGACTGGCTGTCGAAACCAGTACTTGGGAGGATAGAAGGGAGCGCTGAATTTGTCAATGGAGGAATATACGCGTTAATCCATGGGAGGGAACTACGCATATTTTGTGTGTGATGACTGTAATTGACAGTAGAATGTGAGAGAATCAATTCTATGTCAGATTTTTTGCTTCACAAAATGTATTTTTTTAACCACTAATTGGAATACTGTTGGCTCACTGTAGCTAAAATGGTTGCTACTGAGTACTAAGTTTTTTCCTGTCGCAAGTGATAATTTTTTAAAACTCCTGGATCGATACTATGGGCAAGGATATTGACCAGTTTGCACATCAGGCTTAGCTGAGGAGATTAATTCATGCAGCTCCTGAAAAACAGGGATTGGAGGGAACTTCTCCATACTCTAAATCGCGTTTCAGCTCTGCCTGCTTGTGAATATTCAATAGCTGATCCGGGGGTGCCATCTCCTGGTCGAGTACTGTAACTAAGTGCTTAAATTTGCATATCTATAGCCGCGAGCGTCTACATCTGCAGAGAGGGGTTAACTGCCCTTACTCAATTATCCGATTATTCTCAGTTCTCTTCAGTTAATGATTTTCTCCTGTTTCCTTTTAATTAATTAGATCCCTTTTTTCTATTTAAAGCTTAGTTTTTTTTTCCTTTCAAGGGCAGGTAGCCATAGTCGGTTCCCTCTTAGTCCCCTCCAAAGGGGATTGTGTGCACTGACTTTCAGTTCTCCTACAAGTTCTGTATTTGTTTTTGCTATAGGCCTACCACCACTCTATTTAATTAAATCCACGTCCCTGCACTTGGGTCCTCAGCTTCACTCCTTGACCTGGTGCCCTTTTAACATTTCTGGGGTCCGGGCCATGACACCATCCCAAAACACAATCCAAAAATCTCAGAGCAAAAAAAAAAATGTAAAAGGTGACAGCAACAAAAAATCCAACACAAAGAATGCCAGGAAATCAATCCAAATGGTCCTGCAGAGGAAGCTCACCAGCCATTCGGTCAGAGAACAGAAAGTAAACCGGCACTTAAATGGCAAACATAAAGAATTAACTGAGGTCAGGTCAACAAAAGCAAGCTCAGTACCTCACTGTATTTGAGTGACAAACACAGAGGGCTAATTACATAAGGCAAGATGATGATAGACTAGGGTCAGGTGATCTCAGCATTTGGGTGAGGCCATAAGTGGCTTAAAATTGTGTAGACTTGAGGTAGGTGTTACAATTATTGTTTCCATGCTGTTATCTCTCTGAAAAGTCATAATTTGTTTATCACTGAGTTGTTTGGCTACTGAGAAATTAGTAAATCAAAAATAAAAATGATTAAGGGTTGGACTCAATCAGCACTTTTATACCTGCTATGCTGTAAAACATCATGAGGCTATTTAACAGAAGCCTGTATCATTCTGGTGTTCACAAAGCAGGATTACTGATTTAGCCTGATCACAAAACTGAGCTCACCCTGACTGCACCCAGTTGTACAACGATTTGAGGATCAGCCCCTTGTTCAGGTATTCAAATGTGCAGCTTGGATACTCATCATAATGTGTTTGTGATATGCTAAAGCAAAAGATAGCAAATGCTTTAAAGCCACTGCTTTACTGTTCTACTGCAACTGAAAGCAAGAAAGTGTTTTTCATCATCATGAGTGTATAAAGTGACTGAGTTTTAAGTGCTCTTTAATGACTTAATGACTGATGTTGGATTGATAAACTGAGTGGGTTGCATTGGTTTCAAATCATTTGATGGGCCTGGTTTAAATAATGAATTTCAGATTTTTTTCTCTTTTTTTTTTTTTTTACTCGTCTAGGTGCGGGTGCAGTTCCGACTTTGGAACAATGACCCAAATCTGTCTGCGAGAAATATCAGGAAACATGCCTTGCATGGAGAAATATTGCCTCAACATTAACATTACTAAGGAAACATTGTCTGGGGAGATGTTTGGCTTAATTCTGTATAAATTTCCTCAAAAGACCTTTTAGAAAGTCCAAAACTTTGAAGTTTTGATAAAAGAAAATATATCCACTCCACTCAAATAATGTGTTTTAATGGTGAAAGCAATCACTTGTTCTCGCAATACCAATGTAACCATATATGTTTAGTAAAAGACTCATAATCATCTGTTGAAGTTCTTGAGAGAGCTCTTTGAAAAAAAATTATTTGGAATTGATTAGATTTTTTTTGTTCACCTTGCTGGAACATCAAATCTAAAAAAAAAACATTAAAAATGAAGACACTGTCAATCAGGAGTAGAAATGATGAATACCAAATGTGCTCACAGGCTCAATAAGATATAAAAGTACTTGTGAGAAACAGTCCAACATTGGATGGGATCTGGTTTCTTCAATTTTGTACATTGTGCAGTATCTAGGTTATTGTTGAAATGTCCTGGAAGTATCCACACATTTTATTTCCTCTTACAGGAGTTTTTTTTTTATCAAACAAAGTGATTCAATAATTAAAGGTGCCAAGTTATTATGAAGGAACTAGGGAAAAATGCTCTAAGTGATTCCAAATTACGTTTAATGGACCTTTCACATGGAAGAATTGCTACTTAGGTCTATGTTATTTTGTCATTCTTCAAAACTTGATTGGCGGAGACTCTAGCAGCGCTTGGGCCCTCATCTAGTCATGTTGCCTAATGTATTCTCATTAGAAAGTTTTTTCTGCGTCAAAACATGAAAAATTGTGTGGCAACACGTCAAATTAAGTATAGCTGCACTAATTCTTTATTAGGTGTGTCCAATGCCCTCATTACCAATGAACAGAGTTATTAGTAATGTTTTATGAGTTTGAATAAGAGAATCTGAGTCAAGGGGTTGAAAGTTTTTTTTTCTGCATAGAGCCATCAGAGGTTCCATACTTGGCTTGCCTGACCTGCTTTACTGATTTCTTCATCTGGCCCCTCAAACCATCGGTGACGCATCATGTCCTCTCTCTTGCTCTCCCTCTCTCCTTCTCTCCTCCCTTTCCTTTGCAGCTGTCACAGTAAAAGCCGGAGGCCCCACTCTAAGGGGCTGTGACTTACATGTAAAGTGGCATTAAAGCAAAGTGACCACCTCATGACTGTGTTATGGCCCCTAATTTGTCATTACATTTACAACAACAGCAACAGCAAGGGATGACAGACACAGTTATTAAAACTTAAACACATTTAATTAACAAAGACAATAACAACTCACTAATCTACTATCTACAACTAATAACCAAGATTGAATACAACAAAAAACAGAAATATTTACAGTCCCTTTTTGGTGGGGTGGCTTGGTGATTTCTTGGGTGAGGAAAATGCTCTAACACAGGCAAAAATCCACAAAAGAAACTTCACAGGTCTTGAACAGAATGACAGGTCTGGTCACATGTATCCTTCTTCTTGCAATTTCTCCTACCACTTTACTGTCTCAATTCTCCCCTTTATATACTCTTTTGCAGACCCCTCCCACCTTTTAGACTTTTTTTTCCTTTTCTCTGGGACTTGTTTCAGACATGCCCGAAACATGCCCAAACCTAGCTCCAGTCTGAGCTTAACAAAAAAAAAGGTAAATACTGCTATCCAGTGGCCTATATTCACATTACAACTGTTCCAACCACAGCAGTGTACACAGCTTCAACTTCACAACATTATCAGCATGTCCATGATGCAATATGCAAACAGGCACGTAGATTGGGGTTACACGGGTGGAACCCAATTTCCCTTTTAAAATTAAATTCTGTGAAGTTCAGGGTAATTCTCTGCTTTTGGCAACATGTAGAAACCCACACTTATATCCACACATATGGGATATGCTCAACCAGGCACAGCTCATGCAAGCTCAGAAAACACACGTGCACAAAAACAATTGCAAACATGCACACACACACACACTCACACACACGCACACACACACACACACACAGAGTGCATACAAAATCACACATATGAATGCATTCATGCACAGAAGCACACAAATACAAGTTATCCCCCTCTCCTCTCTTCCCTCCCACCTCTCATCCATTTCTCCCTCTTTGATGATGGGAGCATGTTGGTATCATATTACTGAGTTTGCCAGATCACTGCACAATGTGAAACCCAAAATAGATCTTTTTACTTTGGTCCAGATACGAGCTGCGTCAGGTTTGCACTCAGAGCATTTATCCGACAGACTCAGAAGACCTGCTATGGAGAAGAGGCCCCAAAGGTTGACATTCGCAATTCAGATGTCAGGGGGTAACTAATAGTATCTGAGGGAAATGGTAATTAGGACTTTTGAGATCACAAATGAACGCTTCTACGCTTGCAAGTGCATCTGCAAGAAAGGCCTTTCTTTTAACACCAGGAAATTAGTTTAGCTTGTTTCCATCCTCTGTGATGGTTTAGTTTACCTGAAAACACAGAGCAGTGATACTTTTGAAAATGACAGCTTTCCATTCCCATGACGAGGCCTGAGGACTGTTGAACTGTAGGATGTACCGTCAGTTCCCCTCCCGCAGTCTCAAATATAATGACTGCAGCCAGAGAGTGACATTGTACCATTGTGCCACTGTACCAATAATACAAAAAACTAAGCGTTTTCCACGAATCCCATAGTTATGCCTGAGAGTTCTGTGTTGCCCGTCTTATGATTTACAGTCCGCAGCCATGTGTGGAATTCTCATTATTAAAGGAAGCTAATGTTGGAATCGCACTGCGTAGAATTAGACCATTTACGTTACGGTCACCATTATGGCTTAGTCATTATTATGCCATTGTTATCACTTCTTTTCCATCTTCCTCGGGAACTGAGCATTTGGAGGGTGGGTATAAATTACCAAGCCATAAGTATTCCCATTGGAGGGTATTACAGAGACTTTAATATGATTTCCTGAGTGTTGTGGCAGTAACGCTGAATGGCGGACTTCTGCGCGAGTCGGTCCTCAGACGGGGTCCATTGGCTGTGCCTTAGCGCCTCTGGCGAAGATCCATTTCCCAAGTGCCTTAACACCCGCTGCGGGATAATTTCTCAGCAGTGACATTAGCCTTTATTGCCATTGTGAAATGGAGCTGGTTTCAATGCTGTAATATGGACGCTCTAATGCACAGAAATGGGATTGCATGTTGGTTTGTAGCACTCACCCTCGGGGATGCACCGTTGCCTTGAGGCACTCATCATTTAAAATGCACTATGACCATACCCTGGACACAAGTTATCTTAAGCTGATGCCAAGTGTCTGAAATATAATGGATTGGATGAATGTGACAGATCATCAGGCTATATGCACAGTGAGGTTCAAGGTTCTCTCTGGGAATCCAGTGTTTCAGCTCGACAGTTCTGCCGCAGTGACAGGAAGGCTCAGCAGGGGGATGTAGTTTTATGAGGTCATAGTTAATGATTTAATTTAATCATAAAACAGCAAAGATTTTGGCCCCATACAGAAAAATTAAATTAGCAAGCTCCGCTTAAAGACTTCACCTCTCTTTCCCTTTTCTTGGGCTGCTGACACATTCTCATCAGATTTCACGATATTACCCATTTCATCAAATCATGACTTGGAAGGGGCATGTATTCCTTCTTCTTTGAAGATGCTATGACAGTTTGCTATGATGGGTGGTCTTAATTTTATAAGCATGTTAATTCAGATCGTCAGTGCATTAGGGAAACTGCTCCATACATGTTTCAAAGTAGAGCTGTGCACTATAGTGATGACATCCAAATTCTTTATTTAGTTTGTATTTTATTTTATTTTTTTATATTTAACCTTTATTTAATCAGGTTGGTCCCATTGAGACTAAAATCTCTTTTACTCGAGAGAAGTGGAGGTGATACATTTTATGTACTTTCCTGCAGCGGCAGTGAAAGCCTAGTAGCAGAAAGCCTAATAAGAGTAACACAGCTGTTTGAATGTAGAGGAAACACAGGATGTCCACCTGTCCATCACATGACCTCCAAAAGGATCCAACTGAGAGAAACTTCACACATCATTAGCATAGCCATTCAAGAGAAGAAACCAGTCAAGCAGGAAGCAAAACTACATTTACTTTAGCTATTCATCAGATCTCTAAAAGTCTCAACATGCTTCTGATTGGTCTTCTCCTTCAGTGTGTGTGTGCGTGTGCGTGCGTGTGTGTTTGTGAGTGTGTGTGGCTTTGGGTGGGGGTGTTTGCATGCGTGCCCACATCCGTGCAGGTTCATATATACTATAGCTTATAAAGAGTTGCAAAAATAGGTTTTAGCCACATCAAATTTATCAACAAACATTTATACTGAATAAAAATAAATGCAACTCTTCTTATTGTGAGAAGTATGACCACGTTCAGAAACTCACTGTGCTTTCATTGATTCTTGACAGTTTGTATGACCTAATTGCAAGACATTTCAATCACTGGTCGAAACAAACAAACATGATTCTCATGGCAGCATAGATGATAAAGGAGATGGGGTCTATTTTCCAAATTGCAGAAATCAATATGCGAAATATCCACTGTTGGCCTGCTGCATTGCTGAACATCTCCACCATATAGACCAAACCACATGGTCATTGGTAACATGGAGGACGTGTTCCCACTCGTCATCAAGAGCTGCACGGGATTGGCAGATATTGGATGGCGCTGGGAACCTATCACAAACTTGTCAATCAAGTACATCCCAAAGATCCTTAATGGGCGACAAATCCAGGGAATAAGGTGGCCATTCAAGCACACAAATATTTCAGCCTCATGGAAGTCTGTGCATACATGGGTGACTTGGGGTCTGGCATTACCATGCTGTAATACAATGTTGTTTTGACGGATGAATGGTCGGACAATAGGCGGCAGTATCGCATGGCTATATTGCACTGCATTCAAGTTATCATCAATGAAATGCAGTTGGGTGCAATTTTCAGAGAATATTCCCACCCAAATCAGCATTCCTTCACCACAGTGTGCCACTGTATGCACTACGCTGACGTCTATGTAATGTTCCCCTGTCTGGCACCAGACACATTGCAGTCTGTCTGCTCTGTGAAGCTGGAAACGGGACTCGTCAGTAATGAGAGCAGCCCTCCATTGTGCCATCAGCTATCGAACATGTCTGTTCGCCTAGTCAAGTGGAGCTGAGGTGAGGTCCAGTCCACAAACAGGACAACGCACATGGAGATGGACTTCCCAGGGACAATTTCTCATGGTTTGTGCAGAAATTTGGAGGTTGTGAAGAACACCTCTTTCATCTATATTGGCTATCGCTGCTGTTAGATGGTCCCGGAGATGGACAGTCCGAATATAATGGTATTGGGGGAAGGTCATCACACACAGTCGTCACACAAGTGGGTGGTTTGCTGTTGGGCCTAATTCTTTAAAAAGGTGTCTTAGGCAACTTGTTGTTGAAACGTGGACATTAAGTGCCCTTGCGACAGCCCTGAAAGACTTCCCTGTATTGAATGTGCCAATGGCACGCTCCCTGAGGTTTTGAGTCATCGTCGGTATTTTGAAAAATTACTTAACTGGGATTTTGGGGTGACCTTTTATTGATCAGAGGACAGAGAGTGCCTGGGGTGACTATACCTGATATTCAATGACTCTGGATCAGGCCCCATCTTTCTGACGGGCCAATTTTGATGACGAGCACAAAGTCGACAATGATATGGTGAAGTTGACTGAAATGCATCCAGAACAGAAGCACACAACCTTGGTCACATAATTTAACCAAATCAACCACTGATATAATTTATAGGAATATTGAAAGGATTAAACTGTTGCATTTATAGTTTTGTTCAATATATCTTGGCTAAATGAAAAATGAAACCGATGAAGGAAATATTGATCATTGATACAACTTAGAACTCCAAGAACACAGGCATTACTTACTGCCAAGCATTCAATATTTCAGTTCAAGCCCAGTACATCACCTGACTGGCTGTCCTTTGCAGAAACTTTGCCCTGGACTTATGAGCGCAAAACATGAAACTTATGAATGTGTTATTCTTTTGCATAGCACTGGTTGTGTCCTCGTGAACTAGTCTTTTGCTGAATTAAAGTATTTCACCCTTAAAATGTGCAATTAATTTATGACGTTGATTTGAAATCAGAGACAAGCTTAGAAATAAAAGCACAAATACTGAGATAATTGCCTCTGGCCTCGGAATCAGCACTTTCACAGCCTCCACAGAATGGCAGTAATCGCAGAAAAAACAAATATATGGGGAATCTGACAAAGGAACAAAATGCTCTCTTGCTGCCTGGTTTTGGCACTAAATCTGTTGCATTTTATATCTGACCAATGTTCTGGATGATGTTGGTCACTCGTTAGTCTTGGTATTTCTTCCAGGTTTTACAAGTGATGTAAGGTGATTTTTACATTTGGAAACCTGTCAACTCACCCCTTGGTTTAAGGTCATGGTTTGAAAATCGGAATGAAGATTATTTGTGGCTGTCCACTATTCCTGTCAGGCTGGTTACTATGATCAACTATATAGCAAGTTAGGAAATTCAAAATGTAAAAACGGCTGAGAATTGACTGCTGCAGTACTGTCGTCAGTGAAGAGTACCTGAATGCCGTATATTTGTGGTAGTTGTTTAATTATGGCTGTGTGAGGTGTATGACATTTTATTTGGTTCGTCAAGATCTCTGTGTTTTGTTCTGCCACAATGGTGCATCACAACACAGGTTACACTTGATATCCGATAGGTTACCGGGGATTTTCAGAGTGTAATTCCACTGCAATAACCACCAACTAATGAAGCTGTCCCAACGTAATATTTCTACTTAATGGCCTTATTACATCAATGTATTCCGGGAGCCTTTCAAACACATATGATATTTTGTTCTCTCATAGCCACATAATGCATGCGTATACCCCCTCCAGCCTAACACACACATACACTCACAGCCATATTTCACAGTACAAGGATGTTAATAGCTTAACGGCTTGATGTTGAACAAAGTCTCTGAACACATTGAAACATCTTGGATAAGATTGATTTGGCCATGAACTTCAATTTTACCTGGTAAATTTGGCGGAAGTATGGTTATTTTATGAACTGTCATGTGAGGGAAAGCATGTCAAGCAGCAGTAGGCTTATGAGATATGGGGAAGACAGTGATTAAAGTGATGACAGTGATGAACACATCCACACACCACGAATAACAAAAGAGCCACTTGCAGATACACACTGAGCAAAGGCTGTTTTAAGTAGTATATCCAGTATGTCCTCAAATGGCTTGATGAGAAAGAGGTAGTTTGTTCACTTAACACTATCACTACCCACAAAAGATGGGTGGCATGATATATCCAATGATCTACCTCCCTGACTTGTGCAATCACATTTACTGAGATGTGACTAATGAGAATTGACCTACTCAAAAAAAATTAGGTAAATTATTCAATTTATTGACAATTCTGGGCATACCTCAGACTTGCAACAAAAAATGTGTGAAACGTTTGTGAAATGGAGTCAAAAACAGCACAAGGGAAAAAGCAGTAAGAAAAATATCCCGTTGCAGAGAAGCTAGGGTGAGGCGAAGTACTGAGATGTGATCCCAACTGGTGTAAAAACCTTGAGCTTGAACACGAGGCTGCTCCCAGAGCAAGTATTTTTAATATGTACTGCGCTCGTTGAGAGTTCGATATCGCTGAAAATCTATGTCTTAACACATCAGTGTTAATTCATTAAGGATGCATTTTTTATGATGGCTGAGAGTGCTGCTGCCAGCGTCATCAATAAAATATACAACATAAATAATGGATACCTGACGGAGGTGGAATCATTTCCCCAGGATCTGCTCACATGAAGGGTGTTCAGTATGACAAACAAAATTCCTTGGGATATGATTGAGGGCTCAAAAGGCCTTATATTAAAATTAGGGCATGAGTTTTTTTCTTCAGCTTGTGCCCTACTGTATTTAAACACTGCATGCTTGAACTGGGGTCTTATGAAAAGCAATGCGCTTGTATAGCCAACTTGTGCATACATCTACAACTCATAAAAGGCTGGGATGGTACGATAAATCAAAATTAAAACTGAGAGCATGTCATTATCCATATAAAGAACCAAACACCGATACAGTGCACAACTCAAAAAGGAGCATTTATTGATAGGACTACAGCCATAGAAGGGGTGGGGCTGAAGCCGAGAACTGTGAGTGGGTCAGTCCAGCTTTGTTGGTGTTAACTGGAGAGGATAGGCGGCATCTCTGTTGCCTGGCCAGTGCCCGTCCCGGAGCAGAAGCCAGATGGTGAATTCCCCTCAATGAGGCAGGACTGCTAGACAACTCTCCTGTGATCCGGAAAAACTTAGTACGTGTGTAACTTTTGGTAGAAACTGAGTTTAACCTTCATTTGCAGTAATTAAGAGCAGTGAAAATCTTAAAACACTAGCTATTAGTGTCATTTGAATTTTCAAAATCAAGTTTCTATCATATTTTTTCTGTTCGGAAAAGTCCAAAACCTAAAATATTTGTTCAATTGCCAGATATTTACCACTGATAAACTCACTAGGTTTTTCCAGATCACGTGACAACTGGATCAAAGAGTTTTGCGGGACCGCAGTCTCAATCCTGTGGACCCATAAAGGTTTCGGAGGTGTTCCTAATAAACAGGCTTAGAGGAACAGATTGATACAGATGATGAACAGGAAAATAATCGCAATCCAGGATACTGATATCAAGGCATGGGAATTTGTTCCATTAATAGACTCAGACGAGTGATTATGTTTTTCTCTAACATTTAAGTATTGATGAACACACAAGAGATGAGCTTCACTCAAAACTGGAAAATAAATTGACTGTTAGACTTAGTAGGACAAAGCATTTCAATCCAGCGACAATACTAGACGGAAAGTAAGCGTGTATACACAGACGACACACACAAAGAGCAGAGCACATAATGGATCACACCTGGGCACATGGAAAAAAATGAGACAATAAGTCACTTAAAGGAGACAAAACTACAGAACATGCACAGGTCACTGAAAAGGGAGAGGAGACCATCACGGGCTCACAAAGTTTGTCACAGATGCAAGGGTGGAGGTTAAATGTGAAAGCTGGCTGGGGCATGGTTGTATGTTGTATGACTAGCGAACTTTACAATCATTGTCAGTGACTAGCTACTGACAATTAACAGCTGGACAAATCTTTGTAGCCCAAGATCGGATAGGTAACAGTTTTAACCCTAAGAATTTTTTGAAGAAGAACAATTATTTGGAGTTTTCAGACCTATCCCAATTTAATAGCAAAGCATTCTTGTAGTGTAAATCTTAAATCTCAAATTCAGTGTCCACTTGAACTTCAAACAAAAACTGGGTGCCAGCTTGGTACTCACATTCAGTTGCTGTCTGTTTGCCTAGGCAAAAAAAAGTAAGACGCCACAGGATAAGAGCTGTGCTCAGTGGCCAAAATTACCCAGCGAGGTAGCACTGTGGCTAGCTGAAGTAATGCCGTTTGATTTTTTTTCAGGTGTTCAGCTGCTGCACTTCACACAAATAGACAAAATTAGGAATCTACTTTGGGCAGTATTACTCTCGCCTCATCTTTTTCTCTTCTTTTTTCTCCCAATTTGTGTTTGTTCTTTGATGACTACATTTTCAGGGATGTCGCTGAGAAAGGCTAGCTAGATAATCTAAAAAGCCTTCTCTAACACTTGATTGGTCATCACATTCCCCATAAATCTCCACAAAAAGAAAGCAAGTGGAAGGATATTTTCCATTATATAAACAGTAAATATGCGGCCTAACCCTTCTAAAAATGTTCTATAAGAATCAAATAGGACAATTCAAAAGAATTTCAATAGAACTTTAGTACCTCAAGTCCTATAGAAAAAAGCATTATAGAAAATTTCTGTAGGAAACAGTTCCATAGAAAATCTCCATAGAATTTTTTTCTTTTTTTCCCCAGCAGACCCTTACCAATTTGCAACCCTTGTGTGCTACTCTGAAAATCCACAGCCGGCTGGTGTGACCGGGGCTCAAACTTGCGCCATGATAGACATTGCTGATCCACAATACGACATCTTAACCGAGTGAGCTATCCTGCAGCGCGTACATTCATTGTTAGAAATAGCATTTAGATGTATAAAGATGGTAGGAATAAGTCTTAGCAGACCTCAAATTGTATTCAAATAAATTCTAAATCTGTATATAATCTGGAATCACATGCATGTGAATGGAGAGAAATAATTTGATCGAATTTTTAAAATTAAGGGAAGAGTTCAAAAGCTCAAACTTTCAACATAATTCTGTCTTTGTAAGCAAAAGAGGAACACGCATTTTCCATTATAGCATAATAAAGATGTAATGCCTTACATTTATATTTTTGAATTGCTGCCGAGGAAATGGAAAGAGGCTTTCATATACCATAACTGAAATACTGCTGAGTTGTGTGGTCAGTCAGTCAATAAATCGTCTGATCAGAGAATCAGTGAGTTGGTATGTGCCTGGTACGCCATGAGCTTAAGTTAAAAACCTGAAATTTAAAAGGTACAAGATCTCCTTCCTACTTCAGTATAATGGATATCACTGCATATTGCACACTTTCATAGCATTTGTCCGGTCTCTCACTTCTAGAACCCGCACACATAAGGTAAATTGACCCTTCAACAGAGTATTGCAAGGAGTTACAAGATGTCTTTTCCATTAAGCTTTTGTTCTATTAGAAGGTCCTAAAGACCATCAAAGTCCTATAGAACAGGTTTTTCAACTAGGGTGTTCTATAGGAAGGTCTTATTGAACAGCAATAATATCAAAGGACTTTATTTTCCATAGAGGTGTTCTATAGGTTTCTTTAGCAAATTCCAATAGAACACACAGAAAATTCTATAGAACATGCTGTTCTATTAAAATGTTCTATAGAGTTCCATTGATGATCCATAAAATTAATAATAATAATAATAATAATAATAATAATTATTATTATTATTATTATAAAATTCTATAGAATTCCATAGAAGTCCTATAGAACATTTTTTGCTGGGATGTACCATCAATTTCAATAAAAAATCAATTATCTATATATATATATATATATAATATTTATATTATTATTATTAATCATCACATTTGGACTCGGGTGCAATTGCACTTTTGGTGTTTCCACTGCTGGTTACATGAGCTTGAATATCAGCAAATGTTTGAATTTTCTTCACTTTCCACAACCTTCACTGACCACTATACATTATCCTCGCGCAATCCGGAAACTCAGTTCTGGTGGAATTGACAGTGAAAGCAATTGATTGGATATATAGCTATGTTAGTAGCCAGTTCACTATCATGTCTATTAAAGCTATTCTTACCTTTCTGGAATTTTTACACTTTTCTTTTGTCACCTTAAAATGCTCCTAATAAGCATATGGCACACTTAAATGTAAAAGAAATCCACCAGGTGTTGAAACTCATCGATATTCAATTCTCATATACCGTATTAATCCGAATATAAGACGACCCTGAATATAAGACGACCCCTCTTTTTCAAGACCCATATTTGGAAAAATACTTTTTATTTGGACAAAATTTCATTTGCATTAAAGAAAAATCATTGTTTGCCTTGAACATTTCAACATCTTTGATGTTTATGCGGGGGGGGGGGGGGGGAATCGTAAAATCTTTTAGCCAGGGCCGGCGCTAGACGGCTAAATTTGGGGTAAAATATCCTACCCTTTATTGACTACAATTAGTCCTGGCTAATTCTAGATGGTTTTCCTTATAAACACGTTTTCCAATTCAAGATTAACTCAGTGGCAATTGAAGACACGGCTTCTCTCCCCCATGCGATCTAACAGCGACAAAATAATGGGCTACAGTCAGTACAGAAAAATAATTAAATTATAAATAAGTCTATGCACTGGGACAGAGCAACGGTAATTTTTTCCCAGCGAGAGCAGCATTTCAGAACTCCCTTGCGAAAGAAGGTAATTTCGGCGACAAGTGCGCACACCTGTTTTTGCTGCACGGTCACGCAACTTGCTGTCAAAAATAGACAGCTGTCCGATTGGAAAATGTAAACGGACGGAACCACGGACTTGTCACCAGAATTACCAGAAGATTTCTGAAATGCCGCTCTCGCAGGAAAAAAAGTTACGTCGCTGAGTGCCAGTACATAGACCAAACGCTTTAACAGTGCAATTAAATGAGCATAGCCTACTGGCTAGACTTGTGCAATAAACTGCGCATATTTTCTTGACAAACATTGTCAGAACTGTCTGCAAAATGTGAGAACAATAACATCTAAAAACACCACGAACAGTTTTTTTTTTTTCCCCATTCACTCAGCTGCGTCCTCCGCATCACTGGGTTCCTCCTCCTCACTCGCACTCCCGTTGTCGCTCTCTGCCGCTGCTGCCGGCTCCTCCCACAAAACATCATCCTCACTTCCATCCATCAGATTGGAGATGCAACATTTCTTGAACCCGTTGATGATGCTCTCAGATGGCACATCTGCCCAAGCTTGCAGGATCCATTCGCAGAGAAGACTGGCAGAAGGTTTCTGAATTTTTCCAGTGGGTGTTAATGCATGGTTACCAGCCAAGAGCCATGCTGTGTAGCTCTTCCTTAGACTGTTTTTGAATGGCTTATTAACGACCACATCCAGTACCTGTAACAATTTTTTAAACCATTATAGGCCTACACTAGCATTGTATACAATATCATAAATTCTACTGTATCTTTTCAATCTCCCAATAAAATGACTCAAACTACTCTGACCTGCAGCTGACTTGTCATTCCACCCGGGATGATCACCAAGTCACCATTCAGCTCCTTTACTTGTTTCTTGACCTCGTCTGTCACATGTCCACGGAAAGCATCGAGCACGAGCATGTTTCGCCTCCGTCTAAGTCCCCCGGGACGTCTGGCCCACACAACTTTAAGCCAGTCCACCACAAGCCTGGACTCCATCCATCCTTTTTCTTGTGCACGCACAATTATGCCAGCCGGCATAGGATCTTTGGGGATAGTCTTACGTTTCAAAATCACATAGGGGGGGGAGTTTGGTCCCATCAGCGAGGCAGGTTAACATAACGGTAACGCGGCTCTTCTCGTTCCCTGTGGATTTAATAATCACTGATTTGTCTCCTCTTTTATGAACGGTGACGGATGTGGGCATGTCAAAAAAAACAGGTGTCTGGTCCGCGTTGCCCATCTGATCCAGGGGATATTCATGCTTCTTCCTCAATTTTCTTACAAAACGCTGGTAGTTTACCAGCTTCTCTCTAAAGTCTGTGGGCAGACGCTGAGCTAGGCTTGTTCTGCGTCTGAGTGACAGGCCATTACGACGCATCATTCTGCGGCACCAGCCCATGCTAGCTTTGAATTCAGCGCGGGGAATGTTAAGCTCTGTGGCTATTTCAAGTGCTTTTTGCTGTATCACTGCCCTCGTGATGGGCATCCCTTCATTGCGTTTTTCATTCACATATTCACACACTCTCCTGTCAATTTCTGTGAAGCGACCAGTTTGTGGACCACGATAGCCCCTTCTCTGGCTGTGAGCGTTTTTTAGCTCATCTTTCTGGGACCGCCAGCGTCGTACGTTGCACTCAGTCACATCATATTTTTTTCCTGCCCTCACGTTATTCGTTCTCTCAGCTTCATTTACTACCATTAGTTTAAAATTCGCATCATAACTTCTCCTCTGATTTTTATTCACCTGACTGACTTTTGAAGCACTTTTTTCAAGTTGATCTCTGTGTCCTGGTTGCATCTTTCTGTCGGTAGCCTATCTTACGCAAATGAAGGCTAACACACCCACTCCAGCCAACTTGTTTACATGCTTGATTACAGGATGACGTTAGGGTCACACTGCAGTAAACGCTAACGGAGAGAAAATCGCTCATATGGCGCTGCCTATTGTTTTACATGACTTACTCCTTAGACCCCGAATATAAGACGAGGCGTAATTTTAAGGCATTTTTCAAGGGAAAAAATGTCGTCTTATATTCGGATCAATACGGTATTTCTGATAAAAGTCTGACCAATCAATTTCTTTGGTCCGAAGAAAATGATTTGCTGAGCCTCCTGTCTGTCATCCGTTGCTGTGCCCCTTCCAGTTGCCTACCGCTGTCACTGCTTGCGAGTCGCGCGCCTCTCTGGCAGTGCAGCAGAGCGGTAGAGACAAAACAGGTACTCAACGAAGTTAACCTGCAAACAAAGCAGCTGCAACTGCTCCTAATTGAATGACTAACGTTACCTGGACAATTCTGGTGAGGTAAGACGTTATGACAGCAGTTTTGCAAGAAAGTGAGGGTGCATCCACGACGTCTTGTTGCAGGTCGGGAGACGGAACATAGTGTTGGTAATGGCCAGGCCATGTGTGGCACAGGTCCTGAGCGGAAGTTACTGTTGCATTTCCCTACTCCATGGTGTCCGATTATTCCTTCCCAAACCTGGTGGTCTTGACCTACGTGAGCGTTGAAGTCACCGAGGAGTATGAGCTTGTCCGACTGCGGGACAGCGGAGATGTGGCATTCCAGTTCTTCATAAAATTTGGGTTAGTCATGGTTGGAGCGTAGGTGCTGATTAGGGTAGCGGATATCTTCCTGCCAAGGGGGAACTTGAGTTTCATAAGGCGATCGTTTAGACCTTCTGGGATGCTGTCGAGCTTCTTGGCGAGATGGTCTTTGATGGCAAAGCCTACACCTGCCTCACATTGCTCGTCATTGCTGCGGCCACTCCAAAAGAAGGTGTACCCGCCGCCAATCTCGGTGAGCTGGCCTTTGTCGGAGAGGCGGGTCTCGCTGAGGGCTGCGATGTCGACTCTGTAGCGCGCAAGTTCTCTTGCTACTAGGGCTGTCCGTCGTTCAGGTCTTCCTGATGTTGAGGTGGTGGAATCGAGGAGAGTTCTAACATTACAGGATGCCAAAGTTAGTTTCATTACTTTCTTTGTATTTTGACCGCATGAATGGGAAACCCGCCAGCCGCGGTAAACTGGCCTGGTGATGGTGGAGCAGGCTATGTTTAGAGCACCTTTTCTAGCTCCGTCCTCATTCTACGGAGGCAAGCAGAGCGGTCCTAAAGAGGGCTGCTTGGTCGCTCAGGGGGCTGCCGAACTTTCCTGCTGCTCCAGTCCAAGAAAGGGATGACCACAGGCCCTGAGCCGCCTATGTGCGGGTTCGCGACTACAGCTTCCAGTGTGTCCACACCTGCTGCTTTGCCACTCCCCCATCGCCACAGGACTTGAGGGATGTCAATGATGGTAACTGACCTGACTTGCGCTGAATTTGGTTTATAGTGAGGGAGGCTTGCGCAGCACTAGCCTCACTCTCTCGTCCCAGGGAGCCGTGTCCAGCGGCAAGACAAAGTCGACACAGCTGGAGACCCGCGGGGATGCAGAAGCTGACAGATAGGGGCGAGTAGGCCGTCTAGCTACCTAACGGGGCTTCACTCCGGTTAGTTTATCGCGTATACTCCCTAGCCTTTGACCACCCAAGGCCAGCCTGCAAGGCAGCAGGAGACATGTTTGGTAGATGGCCGTTGGCTCATATGAGCTCATCCGCCCTTTGACAGCTCTTGTTTTTAATGCTGCTGGGTGTCCACCCTCCTCACCAGTGAAAATTCTAGTGGGGGAGCCGGTTTAGTCGCCGACAACCCGACCCATGCACAGGTAGTACTGGTTTACATGGTTTACCAGTAGCAGATCTATAGATCTATAGACCTGACCTGACCTGAAGATGAGTTATTATATAGTTTAATTTGGTTATAAGTATATAAGTGATTTCTTCACAGGACATTGCACATATAAAGATATTATGAAGTTCCCAGAGATTTAGATTATTTTAAACAGATTAATATAACTGGACTTTAACTTAAGAGTAAGGGCAGTAATATGACTCCAGGGCATTGTGACAGCCAGGGCTTTGCACCTACCCGCCCAGAGTAAAACCAGAGATACTACCTCCCACAGGCAGGCTGCAGGAACATCCTAGGGGGAAGGTCGTAAAAGTTTTACTGCTATTTGTCCAGGCTCTGGATCGAGCTTATCAGCCATTTGTTCATTTATATTTCCAGATTCTACACCATGGTGTAGCATCCCCTCTTCTTTTTAACACAGAGTGGAGGCGTCTGCGCATTGAGGAGACAAGTTTCTTGAGTTTAGCCATTGGAATTTGATCCCACTCTTGTATAACACAGGCTTCCAACTGCTGGAGAGTTTTGGGCCTCCTTTGATGGACTTTTTCGTTTAATTATGCACCAAATGTTCTCAATCGGTGAAAGATCAAGACTGTAGGCAGGCCAGTTCAGCACACACATTCTTCTACCACGAAGCCATGCTGTTGTAATTGCTGCAGTATTTGGTTTCGCATTGTACAGCGGAAATACACAAGGACTTCCCTGGAATAGATGTTGTCTGGAGGGGAGCATATGTTGCTCTAAAACCTTCATGTACCTTTCAGCATTCATGGTGCTTTGTAAAACACGCATGTGTCCCACACCATATGCACTAATGCATCCCTATCCAATCAGAGACTCTGGCTTTTGAACTGAATGCTGATAACAAGAGGGTGGTCTTTCTCCTTTTTAGCCTGGAGGACACAATGCCCATGATTTCCAACAAGAATGTCAAATTTGGCTCACAAAAAGCTAAAATGCCCAGTGTTAATTCATTCCAACAGAGTTTACATGACCTTCTCTGGCCACATGTAACTTGTATGAACTCTGAGAGTTTATTTAACACTTCACGATCTGCAGTAGGATGCACCATTGAAAAGTGTACTGCTAGTCTGACTTATAAATAGGTACTAGAAGTCCAGATACCAGCTCTGAGACAGTGAAGTTAACTCTTTCTAAACATTATTAAAGGAAAGTGAGTCTGATTAAGGTCATGCGTCGTGAAGTATTATCAGTTAATACCTCAACAGACTAAGCCAAGCCAAGCATAACTGTAAATGAAAGGTGATGGATGCTGGAGTTCTGAATACAATCAAGAGGGTGTCTGCAAATATATATTAAATTTGGTTGAGAAAGATGTGTCCACATTATGTAAGTAGGCATAGACAGTAGACAAAGTAGCAGTTGGAAAAGAGGGGCAAAAATTCAGATATTTATACATCAATGATTCCATTATGCCAGAGGTGGGCCGTCTCTGTTCCTGCTTTTCACAATAACTTCTGGCCTTTAATTAGTTGATTATCTAAATTAGCCAAACTATTTCCGAAATCTGACATTTCAGGCGTATTTCTTTAAATTATCATCAATGGCCAACAAAAACTGTTTTCATCTCCCAACATAAAATATTTTTCTTTGATATAATCTTTGCAAAAAAATCTATATTTGTGTATGCAATCAATTAACTCCATTAGTCAGGGTAATTGACAGAAATAAAAACCTGCATACACACTGGCCCTCAATTGCCCACCCCTGCATTATGCACTGGCTTTCACTAGAAACAAGGAAAGCATCAGTTGCCTGGTCCTCTGAAGTGGCTTGATTATTTAATCAATTAAACTCTGCTCCATTTCCTGATCAATAACTGCTCGCACCTGAGGCATGCTTCAAGCCCTTCAGATCTGTTATGATGCCATAATCAGTGCAAAATAATTTGCCTATTAAAGTGGCTCGTTATTTCCCAGGCTGCAGCCTTTAAAATCATGCGGCTAAGCCATGCCATTTGCCTGTCAGCTCTGATCACCTTCATCCAGTGCATGGTGTGCTGTGATATGATTTCACTGGCAAAATTATGGCCTATACCAGTCAAAAAAATCTGCTCAGATGTTTGCATGTTATTTTGATTGTTTAGAGCACTCGATAAAGGCCAATTAACTTGTGTCAGTTTGAATAAGCCCCGCCTGCCTTCAGCTTGCTTTCAGGCCCAAGTATAAAGTGGAAAATGGCGTGTAATGGGCATTGATTCTGTCTCTCGGATCCTGACTCTCCTTGAAAGGTGTTGAGCAGTCAAAGCACAGAGACAGTCTTGATATGGGGATGAATTAAGATGATTTGCCAGTCAAGAAAAGAGAACCAGGCTGGGGGAGAAATATGAATGCAATATTTGGGTTTTTGTTTGCTTAGCTGTATTTTTTTTTAATTATTTTGATATCAATGGAATGACCAGAAATGTCAGAATCCTGCATTATGAATATTATTAGTTATTTATTGTTATAAATTTAATGGTTTGTGGAATGAACAAATGCTAAACAGATATTTTAGGAATTCTGCACTTGTGTTTTCAGGAATGAAAGTAGCATTATAAGGATAGTAAATCTTGATGAGGTGGAGAATATAAGACAAGATGTTCTGTTCCAGACCAGGGATAAAGTGTTGGAGCAGAATGTAAACAAATCGGTAGTTTTATTGACAGCTCATACGGTAATTTGGGGACGGAGCCCCAGATAAGGGTAGCACAGTTCAGTACAGATGTTGTGGGTGAAGCTGAGCTGTCAATCGCCAGCCAGAAGCTTCCGGGATAACAGCCAGACGGAGTACACTCTACAGCACCGAACTCTCCCACAGGAGGACGAAGGAGCTTGAGAAGAACTAGGTTCCACTCCTGATGACTGCAGGAGAGTTGAGAGCCTGCTCCTAACAAGTTGGATTAAGGAACTTACTTGGAATGGTTAACAAAAGTGTGTTCCCATTCCTGGACCCTGGATTGGTCCTGGGGCATTGCTCTGTGGCTGCCCCCTACTCCTAACTATAGGATGGATTATATGTAGAGGACAAATTACCCCATGGGGTGCAATAAAGTATATTTCCATACATTCTTTTTTTAGGCTTGGGAGCTTGTTCTTATTAAACTGGGCAGGGGAACTGACTTGAGCTAGAACTTGAACACAATCCCAATCCTGGACCCTGCTTAGGCTTGAATATTTGTTCAAGTTCACTGAGTAAAGAGAAAAGCCTCTGCGAATAGCTGTCATGAAAGATTACATTACACGTAATGAAGATGGAGAGCTTTTTCCCTGGAATACTGACTAGGTCTAAGCACAAATAGTTAACTACAATCCAGCAACTTTCAAACCCAAGTAACAATTTTTAATAGATGTCACTTAGTCAGTAGGAACTAACCATGAAAAGAGACACAGCTGAGAAGGTGCAAATACTTATGCGAGACAGGAAAGTGAAATGACAAATTATTGAATAACTTTAGTGATGTAAAAACATTATTACATGGTGTCACAACATATTGGCATATTTCTGTATATAGGCATAGATAACTGACTGAATTTATTCAACATGCTACACCAATTTGATTGCAAAAAGTCACAGTGATGGTAAAATATGGTTAGATCTGCTGAAAAATGTGCAACATTGGAAAACATTCAAATCTCTGCTCTGTAAAGCCATCAATACTGTAATGACTTGCCGAATATAATATCTGCTGTCTCTGTTTATTTCATCATAAGAGCAATCGTGTATTTCTGCATGCAAATGTAAATGCTCCTGGCCAAGATATTGTTTTGTGGAAGTCAATAACAATTGTTTTGAGTCATTTCTTTCTTCCTAAGTGCACTCAGAACTCCATTATAAGAGTTGTATTATTACATATTTGACTGCTGTCATTTGTTTTTTCATAGTTTGCGAACCAATATTCTTTAGGCTGGGATACCAGCTCATTTGTAGCAAAGATTTAATTCTCAAATACATATTTTCTTTCATACATCACCTATTCAGCATGCTTAATGAGAATTGTTTTCATTTTGAATGCCTTTTTCCATTATGTATCATCCTATTATCCCATATTTTTTAAATGAAGCTTTTCAAAATGAATGCATTTGGGCTTTGCTATGTTCAGACATACTGTATTAAAATATACTTTATATATGAATATTTTCCAGTCAGATGCACAATGGCCCATTGCTGGAGAATGTATATGAATGTACTCTGGCCTAGAAAGAAAAGTAGGTACTTTAAGATATGCAGAAGAATATAGAAGACACACTTTATACTGTGTCTATGACAAACATGATTGCACAAAGAAATCATTTTTCCATGTCTTTAACATTTCACTTTTTCCCTGTCATCTGCAACCATGATGGATTTGCCAAGGATAGTTGCAGACTGGGGATCCTTCAAACACGTATGTGGACTGTTCTGAGTTTAATCCCGCTGCTGTTGCACCCTCATAGAAAGCTTTTTTACCTAACTAAATGATCACCCATGCATATGGCAGATAAGCACATTCGTACCCCGTATAATGTGAAGTGATATTACTCCCCGAGCGACAGGTTGTTTTGCTTTGGATTTCCACATGGTTGCTTTGCTTGTTTCTGGCTACTCTTTAAAATCCAAATTGCGCTTACAAAGTCATGTTGTGTCAGTGCTCTCTGGCAGCCGTGTGACGAAGGAAGCATGAATAACACACAGTGGGAAATGTGACGGCTTTAGTCAGCTTGCTCTATATGTCAACTGGTTGGCATATGGACTGTGCCAAAACTATGTTATCTGCTACTTGTTAATTGGAAACTAAAAATACACAGCATTACCATGTCCAATCTGTACTTCCTCTTGACGAAAATGTTGTGTTTTTACCCTACTAAAGGTAACAGCCAAAGCATTGTTGTTGTTTTTTTTTTTTTTTTTGACGTATAAACAGTCTGGTTGAGTGCATCTAAAAATTATCAGCTGGGCGCGTCCTCTTTTTCTCTGCACAGCACAGAATTTTGAAGATATTAGCTTAAGTCGCTGGACGTAGAGCAAACATCTATTGTGCATAACATACAAAGGGCCCAGTCATCAAGCTTTGTGGCTGAATGCGCATGACTTTATTTGCTTAGAATTACACTATGTTCATTTAATTTGATAATTCATTGGTTACATCTTTTTCATGATTTTGGTCCGCTTGCCTGTGATTGCGTATATTTTGCATTTTTTTCCAGCGTCAGAGTTTGTTTTTCACACTCTCAGTTAGAAACAGAGATAAGAGTTCCATTTCATTTAAAAAAAAGAAAAGATTGTGCTCCATCTTTGTTGTATTCTCACTTGTGTCTAGATTCAATCGATAGTTGTCCTCAAATAAAGGCCTGAAAACATACCCTTCACAGCTCGTAGCATCTGACTTTGACTGAGAGGAGCATACTTGACCTTGTCCTGCAAGGTTTTCTTGAGTCACTGTTACATTAATGAGTGCTCATGTTGCAGCAGGTGTCGACAGCCAACCGCCTCTCCTGCAATCAGCACTAACTCTGTTGTGTGAAGTTATCATGACTGTGGCTCACAGGTCAGTGCATCACAGAAAACCACGGGTTTCAGCTAATGTGTTTCTGAAGTACATTCTGGCGATACCAATGAGAAAGGCATTGACACGAAGATGAAGAATATTGGGCAAAATTATGTAGCTAATTTACGGTAGTCCTGCATATGCTAACCAACTGAAAGGTTACATTTTTACTAATAAATTATGATATTGCGTCCTACCCAGCACTCATGTTGAAATCCTCCTAATAATTTACCAATAAAAGCTTCATTTTTATTTTTTAGAATATTTTCCATCCTGCACTTAATTCACTCAACTCCACATAAAAGGACACTGCCTCTGCAATGTTTGGGAGAAAGACAAATCTTTCCTTGATTTGACTCTTTATGCCTCAGTTTTAGTTGTATAATCATATTATTCACTGGTAGTTGATGAGAAGATTTTCTGTTTATAATTGGGTATTTTTCATACATTGCACCCTATCCCCATCTTCAGTCTGTCATCTTTGCTTACTTCCAAGTCCCTCCCTCTGTCATTTCTCTTATCATCTTACCATACTTCATGGCTTTACCTGGATACTAGTTATGAATTTGAATTTATGGTATTATTCTATAGGTTTGCATATCTGGAATGCTCCTGAGTTATCATACATTCTGTTCATGTGTTTGAACATTACTCTGGCTTTGTGTGTATGTTTGTGTGTGCGTGCATGTGTGTGTGTGTGTGTGTGCGCGCGCGCGCGTGACGTATGTGTGTGAGGTGCCTGCAGCACCCTAGTCGTGATGGATAGCAGGGTTGAGGCTGTCGATCAAGGTATGATGCCCAGGTTTGAGAGATAACGTTTTCTAGTGAAGCTTGTGTAATGTAAGATCCTGTAATGTAATATACGATCATTGAATAGTGTCTTCTCTCCCACTACAATAGGAAAAGCAAGGAATGCCATGAGGATGACAGATGCGCCTGCACTCCCCTCTGAATGAGAAACAGCACTTATGCAAAGCAAAACTCTCAGGGTAGATGTCGCAATACAACTGGCTGAAGGTCTCAGTGTATCGCTGGTTTCATGAAAATTGTGCCAGGTAGTGAGTTGTATGTGGCAATGGCTAGATTAAGCTGAAGTGGACACTGTGTCACTGTAACATGCCAGCCAGGTGTGGCTCAGTCTATACTGTCAGAAGTAAAGGTACATTGGAGGTACATTAATGTTATGTAAGGGAAAATATTACCAGATGTGCCCTGCATTGTACAATAATCTTTAATTAGTTAATATGTACAGTAGCTTTTACGAAAAGAAGAAAAAAAAAGCATTATGAAACTCATGACTCTGGATCAATGCGATATCTCTCCAGGGACAAAAAGCAACATTTCTCACTTTTTTTAAAACCATTTCGGAGAGAGTGCATCAAGAGAATAGTATAACCATTTTTATTCATTTATAGGCAAAAGGTTTGTGCACATTTTCCCCCAATTTTTTCTCCTCTGTATTGTCACTGTAAAGGAGAATGGCTGGCGGTGATTCTGATGCGTGATCAGCCCTGCTTTGAAGCCACTAACAATGAAGAAGAGTATTTTCAGTATTTTTAATTTCATCTTTTATCTTTGGATTCTGTTGTTGGCCTTTGTCAACAACAAAACCTGAGTTTTGGCACTTAGCGTAGACACAGCCAATTTAATGCGGAGTAGTAAGAAAAATCTGCCAGATGTGCTATCTAAACCTGCCTTGTTGAAATCAACTGTTTGTACTATGATTAAGAGCACTTGGTTAAAATATTGCGAAGAGTCTGGCCAGCCACAGCAACCTCTACATTTGAATGCAAAACATTCTAACCATAATTATGAAACCGATCAAATACTGGGCATACTGATCAGAAATACACTCCAGTCGACAGGCATGAATGTACCAATGAGTGCTCTCTGCTAAAGGCGCTACAAACAAAACACAGAAGCAACACTAATGAGTCCAAAAACAGAATTACATTGTGCCACTTTGCTAGGAAGGACCACAAATGGTCTCAAGATCTCAGAAAAAAAGGTCTTCATGAAAATTCTTTGTCTCATTTATGCACCAGACTCCCTTCGAGACCCCAAAGCTATTTTATAGCGGGCTCTAATTCATAAACATGTAAAATTCCCATAACAGAAAGCCAAAAATCTGTGCTTTTAGCACATATGCACTGCTTGATTAGAAATATAAATCTGAGGATGGAGCTAAATGAACAAATATTTATCTAATTCCTAACATCATGTGGCTAAATATGTATCATATTTGAAGATATGCAGCATCATCACTTAAAATTCCACTGCATTCTCGAGCTGAGACAACTGTTTTTTTTTCCCCCGACTTAAATTCTGTCAGAACTGCAAAGTGCTGCTCATGAGTTGAAAAGTAACATACTGCCCCCTGATGTTTTTTAGAGCCCAGTGCCCCCAGTGGGTGAATAAATGATTGAAAATGTGAACACTGAAAGCAGTGTGCTCATACACAACTTCATTGCTCTCTGAAACAATGTTACTCAAGTGGCAGAGCTTATGAAATTTTAAATAGTTTTGCGGGGAGCGAGGACAAATTATTTTCGATAATTTCCTTATGGGGGTTATTATCATTTGACTCACGCGCACGCATGTATTTCTTGAAACCTTACAGGCATTCCTCTGACATATAATCCATGCTGTTGGAGTGTTTTTCAGTGAGTCCCAAGAACCTCGCTTTGTGAGAGAATGAACAGATCCGTGGTGTGAGCTCAAAGCTTCAACAAAATCCAAGCCTCCACAAAAAAGGAGCTGACCGAGCGCTGTACTTCTTCTCCTCTTTCTGGGGTTTGGAGTCTCCACCGGCATCTGAGTCATGAATTATAATACCCGTTAAGAGCATTTACCCTGAGGATGTCTGTGTGTGTGTGTGTGTGTGAGAGAGAGAGAATGTTATGAAATTCTCTGTCTCCTCCTGTACATTGGAAAATGGGGGAGTTCAATGCCAGTAAATTTCAGTTTTAAGTCCTTTTCAAATATGAGAAGATTTTGAGTACTATGATCCTGGCATAATGTATGCATGATCAGTGCTGATACCCGGTCACACTACTCACACCTCATCATCTGATTTGGCAGATTTCAGCAGATTTAATTTTGTTGTCAGATTACCCTAAAGCATCCTGGGCATAATACTCATTAGCTCTCATGCTCAGTTACACTTCTGCTGATGGTCTAGTTTTTTTTTTTTTTTTTTGATTGATGTGCAGTGCAAAACCTGAATTTGACAATCTGTGGAAAGTTTAAATTTTGTACATAATTAAAGATTTTCATATTTTTTAAGCAGACCTTCTGTCCAACGTACACTGTATGCAAATAAGCGGCATACATGAAATGCCAGCTGCGGTTCAGTTCATTCAGGGAACTCTTGCAGTGGCTGCAACGCTTCATTTAGAGAATACGTGTCTTTTCACCAACCAATCACACCTGCACACATCACTTCGCGAATAGAGCTCACTCTTAAAAAACTGCTAATCTAGCTAATGCTATGCAGCTGTTCACGCTTGTCGCTTTGCATGCATTTGCCATTTGGACCAAATTGCTGTCATTGCTTGTCATTGTTTTTTTGCCACCTATGCTCCTATGTTGTTTTGCTGCTCACCCACTGCAACCCCAGCTTCCACCTGCTTGTTTAGATCTGCTATGTGTACTCTGGGGATTTGGTGTCTTTTCTTCATGAGGTAGATATAACTTCCCCTTGTACTCAGTTTAGGACTGAGTACCCAGAGCAGATCTATTCAGCATAAAAATGATTTTCTACATCGCACTCAATAAATAGCTTTCATTTTAATATGTGAGTTGTGTCATGGTTATGGTTTTTTGTCATGTTTATGTTCAGGATCTGTGTTCATGATTTGGTCTTATTTATTCTTTTTTTTGGCTATCGTAATTCTCAGGTTTTGGTTCATTCCATTTCTCAGTTCCACAGCACTTGTCTCCCCTGTCTTGTGATCAAGTTGGTTCAGTCCGTCTTCCCGGTCTGTGTGCGCACGTAGTTCGGGTGATTTAAATGAATTCTGGTGTTTAATATATTCCTTCGATTCTCGTTTACTTCATTCATATTACTGTTCTGATTACTAACAAAACTAATATTTGTTCTTTGTATCATAGTCTACAAACACAACTAATCCATGTACATAGATTACTAACTTACTAACGAGCACTCTAGTTTAATCCGTAAAGTTGCACCGCTACTACAAAACCCAAAACCAGTGAAGTTGGCACGTTATGTAAATCGTAGATAAAAACAGAATACAATGATTTGCAAATCCTTTTCAACTTATATTCAATTGAATACACTGCAAAGACAAGATGTTTAATGTTCAAACTGAGAAACGTTTTTTTTTTGCAAATAATCATTAACTTAGAATTTAAAGGCAGCAACACATTGCAAAAAAGTTGGCACAGGGGCCTTTTTCCACTGTGTTAAATCGCCTTTCCTTTTAACATCACTCAGTAAACGTTTGGGAACTGAGGAAACCAATTTTTGAAGCTTTTCAGGTGGAACTCTTTCCCATTCTTGCTTGATGTACAGCTTAAGTTGTTCAACAGTCCGGGGTCTCCGTTGTCATATTTTATGCTTCATAATGCGCCACACATTTTCAATGGGAGACAGGTCTGGACTACAGGCAGGCCAGTCTAGTAGCCACACTCTTTTACTACGGAGCCATGCTGTTGTAACACGTGCAGAATGTGGCTTGCCATTGTCTTGCTGAAATAAGCAGGGGCGTCCATGAAAAAGACGTTGCTTGGATGGCAACATATGTCGCACGAAAACCTGTATGTACCTTTCAGCATTAATTGTGCCTTCACATATGTGAAAGTTGCCCATGCCTTGGGCACGAATACACCCCCATACCATCACAGATGCTGGCTTTTGAACTTTGCACCTATAACAGTCCGGATGGTTCTTTTCCTCTTTGGTCCGGAGGACACGACGTCCACAGTTTCCAAAAACAATTTGAAATATGGAGTCGTCAGACCACAGAACACTTTTCCACTTTGCATCAGTCGATCTTAGATGAGCTTGGGCCCAGCGAAGCCGGCGGCGTTTCTGGGTGCTGTTGATAAACGGCTTTCGCTTTGCATTGTAGAGTTTTAACTTGCACTTGCAGATGTAGCAACGAACTGTAGTTACTGACAGTGGTTTTCTGAGGTGTTCCTGAGCCCATGTGGTGATGTCCTTTACACACTGATGTCGGTTTTTGATGCAGTACCGCCTGAGGGATCGAAGGTCACGGACATTCAATGTTGGTTTTCGGCCTTGTCGCTAACGTGCAGATTCTCTGAACCTTTTGACGATATTACGGACCGTAGGTGATGAAATCCCTAAATTTCTTGCAATAGCTCATTGAGAAATGTTGTTTTTCAACTGTTTCACAATCAGCTCACGCATTTGTTCGCTAAGTGGTGACCCTCGCCCCATCCTTGTTTGTGAATGACTGAGCATTTCAGGGAAGCTGCTTTTATACCCAATCATGGCACCCACCTGTTCCCAATTTGCCCGTTCACCTGTGAGATTTTCCAAATAAGTGTTTGATGAGCATTCTTGAACTCTCTCAGTCTTTTTTGCCACTTGTGCCAGCTTTTTTGAAACATGTTGCAGGCATCAAATTCCAAATGAGCTAATATTTGCAAAAAATTACAAAGTTTACCTGTTTGAACATTAAGTAACTTGTCTTTGCAGTGTATTAAATTGAATATAGGTTGAAAAGGATTTACAAATCATTGTATTCTGTTTTTATTTACGATTTACACAATGTGTCAACTTCACTGGTTTTGGGTTTTGTAATTAATACTAATTCCTTCTCAGCAATCACCCTGTTCTAGTCTCCGCCTCTTGCTCAACTTTACCTGTCTTCCCCTGCGTTTCTATCATCTCTCGCCCATGCTTAATTACTTTCCTGCACTCGATATCTGTGCACTTAGAACTCCTTGACCGGAGCTGTTTAAATGTCATAGGCTGTCTGTGTGATTCCTGTCCATGTCTTGGCTTTCACCAATTTTCGTGGTTAGGTTTTCCCTCATGTGATTCTCCTGTTGTAATTAGTCTGATCCAGCTCACCTGTTCCCTGCGTAGCATGGGACTTCCCTCTCGTCTATTTAAGCAGTGTTTTCACAGCCAGCTCCTTGTCAGAACGTTGATCAATATTTCATTGTGCAGAGCGCCTTATATGCCATTGAGTATTGTTTTTCTTCACTGGTTTGTCCGACTATGATTCTTACCATTGCCCTTCTTGTATTGTTTTGTCTTTTTGGATTTTGGCCCATTTTTGTAAGACCACGATTTCGGTGTTTGGATTCCCTGTGTATGACCCTTGGCTTTGTTCATCGACTAAGACTTTTTGCCTATCGTTTTTGTACCTCTGCTCATCTGTCTTACTGGTTCTGACCCCTGCCCGTGTAATCAACACTGTTTTTGGATTTCATATTGTGGCTTGGCAATTCTTGTTTTTTGGCTTTGACTCGGACCTCATTAAAGGCATACATTTTTTTGGATTTCTATCTCTTGCATGTGTTTCCTGAATGCTACCTCACAGTTGTCCTGACTGAAAGAGTATTAACAACAAAAATCAATTAAAATATAAAAGGATGCAGTGTTAACGTAAGACTCTTGGCCTCAAGCCAGTAATAGCTAAAAGAAACATCATTGCTTATTGATTATAAAGATGATCTGTGTGTATTTATTATTGCTGAGGTTTTTTTTTTTTTTTTGTGTGTGTTTTTCCGTGAAAGAAGCAAGGAAAGGGAAACACTGCCCCTCTGTGGTCACACTGTGTGAGCACATCACATGCCCCATCAGCTCTGCGTGGCTGTCTGTTAACATCAGACATTAAGAATTTATTACAGAATGTTTTGTACGATGTGTTAAAAATGCTTTCATGGATGAATGAGCACATGTGTGTCAAGATAAATGTCTCAGCATGGGTGTGACGCTCGTGTGTGAGTATTTCCAAGTATTGTGAATGCGCTGAGTTTGTGTGAGAGGCAACACTATGGAATGCCTTTTTTTTTCCCCCAAAGTCAGACCTGTTAATGAAAGATCACCACCAAGCAAGTTTAAGAAAATGGCTCGACAAAATAGTTCTTACTCACATTGGTTTTCAACGACATTTATTTTTGGTTGAATGATGAAACATGCAATATGCAAAACTGGAAGATAATTGGAAGTTTGTACACAAAAATACAGGAACAAAAATAAACTTGATGGATAAATGATTTATACATTGATACTAGATTTTGAAATATCATGAATTCGGAGAACTGGATATTCAAAGCATTTTTTATTTTCTCAGAACAATCATTTAGCTCTAGGCCAGCAAGTCCCTTTAACTGTGACTTTTCCCACATCTGAACAATTAGCATTTGGACCCGCCAAATCCATCCTTTTTCTATATCTTCCTTATATTAAAGGTCACCCCACAAATAAGAGGTTTTTCTAATGGGTTTTATTGATCGAAAGGTCTAGTGCTCCTCAATGTTCCTTATCTTAATGGCGAAAAGGCGAAACAAGGCCATTTTTTTCGTGACAGGCTACCCATAGCCACCACACATGGAACTGACTTCAATTCTCCAAGGTTATCGCACAATTTCAAATAGTTTCCTAAAACACTGACAATTTTATCATTTTAGGTTAAATACTGAACAGCCAAGGTTATCTCTGTTACTTGTCCCATGATACTGAAGGGTTGCCTGTGACTCAGGCAATTGGTATCAGTCAAAGGCACACATCAATTCTTGTGGGGTCCTTCTGAAAAGCACTATGGCCTGTATTTGTAACACATCTCAGAATGGATGTGATAATCTTGGATCAGGTCTTCCCCAATTTATGCCATCTCCGTATTGTAAAGAACTGAAACTCATAGATTAACACTCATACTCTGAGATCAATAATGGGTACATTTGCTGTAATGGACTCAATGAAAAAGACAACTGTGATGGGCAAGGTTTCATCTCTGCAAGCTGCATTTCCTGGCTTCACATATGTTGATGGTAATGTGGGAGCTGAAATGCTGAACTAAGGGTTTTTTTTTCCTCCATACCCACCAAAAATTGTCCATCTGTAGATTTTCAGTTTTGGTAAATTTTTGACTCCAAATTCCAGTATTCAGTTTGAAAAGAAACTATATCACGTTAGCACATCAATGAGTTCATTTTCTTAGAAGATACACCAGGTAACATATTCAGAGAAGAAGGGCTGCCTCAGCATAACTAACAATGTCATCTGGCCTAGTAGTACTGAGTGACATAATTTGATAGATAACAAAAAGAAAAAAAACTTGTTTTTCTTATTTTAGAAGCTTGCTCTTGCCACATTCATACTGTGAGATTCAGTGTTTGCACTGGAATTCAAAGATTTGTTAATTGTCTTGCTGGATGCTCATCATCATTTTAACACTCATGGGAATTTATCACCCATCATCAGGTGTTTTATAACAGCATAGAAAAGGAAAATAATGCAAACACAGTGAACCAAAATCACAAAAAAAAAAATTCATTAGGAGTGTTTATCAAATCTGCAATTCTTTTATGGAAAAACATGGGAGGACACTTTAAAATGGGATTAAAAATGGCATTAGTCAATTCATGGCTTTATTCCTTTCAGCACATTTTCTCTGAACTCATACAAGAATGGTGAGCCATTCCATGCTACTTCAGTTCTCAAAGTCACTATTCCAAAAAAAGTACAACAGGTCAAAGCCCATGAGCAAGAATGGTCGAATTTATCGGCAGAAGACACAATTTGTCTATCACATATTTGTCATCTGGTCTGTGTCCCCCTCACTAAAATCAAAACAAGGGTTGGTGAGCATTCTTTTCAGTTGCCTGGGACTACTCTTTTTGTCTGGGTCCACTGCCCTGCCAGTGAAGCAGCCCTGACCATTGACCATATCAATGATATCATACGGAGACTGGGGAACTTGGGGCACCAATGTGGTCACAGGACCAGCGTCCACTTCTTCATAATCCGGCTCAGTCTCTGATTGACTTGGGCTATCCCACTGTGTGTCGCTGACCAATGAGGGCTCAAGAAGGGAGCTGGGAGTGGGGAGTGGGCGCCTGGACATCCTTCTTCCCCGGTCTCTGATTGACATATCGTCTAATGTCATTTCCTCTATCCCTGCTAGCAGGGCGTCTGCTCGAGCGCGGGGCTTTCTCACTTTGTTGACCTGACTGTACAGGCCGTCATCGGCGGGAATCTGGGATCTGGGAGTGGGGCTCTGAGATCCCTCTTCCTTACTCTGCAGTTCAATGGCAGAGTCAACAGCATTGAAGATTTCGTCTTTCCGCGCGGTTTGCAACTCAAAGACGCCCTCCCCAGAATCACTCTTACGGCCAGCTTCAAAGGTGAAGGATGACTGTCGGATGGAAGAGTGAACACAATATGCATTAATGCAATGGGGTCCCAAATCTTTACATGGGGATCCTACACTGAGCCATGTAAACGGTGTGTTCTGCCGCATGCACTCCTGAAGCACCGTCTCAAGCCCTTGTTTAGGGCTTTGTGGCTAATAGTTGTCATTTTTTTGTTTCAGATGTGTTTGGAATGTTACTTCCTGGAAAGCATAGTATTAATGCAAGTATAGTAATGAGCATGAGGGCTCTAGTTTCCCATGACTTTCTATTCTGTAGATTTATCCCAGGTATGTGTGACGCATAATGAAGACAGAAGCAACATTCTCTGCACTGAGGAAAAAGCTTTGACCATTGAAGGTGTGAGGTCACAAATATGTAATTGTAGTGTTCATAACCCTTTGAATCTCACCAGTTTTTATTTAATTTATTGATTTATTCACCTCCGCCGAGGAGGTATATGTTTTCGGTGCCGTTTGTTTGTTGGTTTGTTTGTGTACAACATAACTCAAAAACTTATATCCGGATTTTGACGAAATTTTCAGGGTAGGTGGGTTTTAACCAAAGGAAGAGGTGATTAAATTTTGGCATATCTAGGCCAAAGTACTGCTGAGATATACGCCAAAGTTCAAGATTTCAAGTTTTTCCAATGGACCGGAGTTCCAATCGCCGTGCTTTTGGCTTTGCTGCCCCCTGGCGGAGGTTCTGCGCTCTCTGAGTGCTTTTCTAGTTTATTTAGTCTTTCTGATGTTCCCAACAGACAAACTACATGGCCAAAGTGCATCTAAAAGGCTTAATTTGAAAGGCACCATCCTCTAGCTTGTATAGCCACATATGCTCAGGCTGCACGAAGGTAAAACACTAGCTACACTACATACAATACCTGTCAAAAATTTGGACACCCTTTGCAAATGTCACAGCACTCTGTTTTTGAAATTTAAACTGAAATTTAAACAGCTTAACTTTTCTATATAACCTCAAATGGAATCTTGTAAAAAGGTAAACAGTCAGAAGTGAAAAGAGAATAATTTACTAGTTTGAATAGTGACCAAAATTTTGGAATTCTGAAAGAAGCTATATTTTGCAAAGTCAACAGACAAATAAACTCCTATTTTCCAACAGCTGAATTAAAGTCAAGCGGTTTTGGACCTATTGGGCAAAAAGGTTGATGAAAAGCAACCTCAAGTGCAACATGTCTTTGGGAACTTAGACAGCCACGAAGCTGCAAATTCATGATAGTCATATGACTGCCCTCGTTAAAAAAAAAAAAAAATGTGAGAATGCGCTGCAAGTATGACAACAAATGGTGGTTAGTTTGATGGATTTAAGAATTAGATCTTTTTTCCCTCGCAAAATAAAGTCTGCTTATTTCTTTATTTAAAATATATTGTAAGAAAAATGTGGGTGTGTCCAAACTTTTGACAGGTATGGTAAACTCAAAATATGAAGGATAATTATTTTCTTTTTTTTTTCCTGGCTGGGCTGTGCCAGTGATCTGGTGGGTTCTATCAGGCTAAACAGGTATTCCAATCTTGGAGCAATCCCTAAAGTAAGTCATTGAAAATCACTCCAATTTTCAATTTATCAGATTTGTAGTCATTTATTTTGCCTTGCTACTTTAGAAGACAAGAGTTAAAATAACAAAAACTTACCGAGGTCAGGCCAAACTTCCGAATATATTGGTATGGCCAGGTGAATTGGGTAGCACCAGTCTTGGGGTCAAGGAGATGAATTGCATGCAAATCCACCCTGAGGACAAAGGCACCATACAACCGGCATTTTGCAGAAGCCGCAGTTTTCTTCACCTTGACATGGAAGTCTTTCAGCACTGTAAGTTGCACAGAAGCAAATGCACTCACAAACTGTAAGCACTATACACCACATACAACCACACGATGTCAAAATTAAAAACATACACAAAATCACATATTGTTGGCATTACCAACATGCACATAACCATGTGCTATCAGCACTGAGACATGCACACAACCATACCTGTGCGCATGCTGAGCCCTGAACCTCAGCCCATTCCTATTGCTAAATGATACAAAAGAGGAAACCCCAAGCTGCCCTAACGTTTGACAGTGTTATTCACATGAAAATTAGCACTGGCTCAAAATGTAAGAACGGAGAGAAATGCTTCTTAACCGTTTTAAAAATGTCATTTTCATCCACCCTTGTTTTCAGCGCTCACTGCGCAGAGTTGTAAAGTCAACTGGTCAGACAGTTAATGCCCATCCATGTGTTTTTCCCACTCATAGAGTTCATAGGTTTCACTAGTTTGTTTTATCTCCAGACTGAAGAATGGGGCATGGTAATAAATCCAGCTGACTGGAATAAAATGCTGGGGAGGACATATGAATCTGTATTTTTGACCTCTGTTATTGTCCTACAGTTTGATCTGCTTTAGGCCTTTTTCTGGAGAATATAACACAATGGGCTCTAATTTCGTAGACCAGGCGCAGGCGGCGAATGGGGGGTGCGCCGCGCCATCGGGGTGTGTCCAGGCGTATGTTGCAATTTCGTGCCCGGCGTAGCCTGGCGCAAGTACTCCTCTGTCCCGCCTCTGTCCCTCCTTCCAGCGCAAGGTGGCAAAGAAGGCGTGTTTGGGTATAACATAGCCGAGTCAAATATTGCTCATTGGCAAGAGAAACGATGGATAGCGTGTTCCTATTATTACAGCCTGTTGCTGCTTAAAAGTTTGGGATTAACATGCATGGACAACAATGCAAGATACGTTACACATTTATTTTCAATATGTGATCTTAACTTTGTATGAGATCATAGCAATCAGGCTGTATTCCTTTCCCCACTAAAAACGATAAAACCTAAGTGACAATAATAGTAGCCTAGTATTAAGCTGCTTGCACACTGGACGCGAAACGAATTTTTCGCTCGACAGATTGCGTTGAAAGCAGTGTTTTGTGTCCGAAAGTCTGGCAGGGTTTTAATTTATCTCCGTGTCCGACAGTCTATTATTGTTTTTAATTTCTTCAAATCAACTGACTCTTTTAGATATTAAACGTGAATGTTTTGATAAGAGGGCTCAGTTCTTCAAGATGAGTACCGAGAATTTCAATCAATGTTTCTGTTTAAGCTCTGCTCAATAAAGTGAGTCGACATTGGCTCGAGACAATGTACAATGCCTCTGTGTCTGACAGCCAAAAAAAAAAAAAAGAGGGCGATTAGAACAGATTGATAACGAAATAAAGAATAAAAAGAGACATTTTAACAACAGAACATCCAACGAACACTGCGATTAATTTATTTTTTTGGATGTTCTGTTGGTTGGTGATGTATACGTATTTTTATTCTTTATTCCGTTATAAATCTGTTCTCATATCAATACTTTTATTTTTTGCTGGGTGCCGGACATGGATTATTTGGCATTTCGCGTCGGACAGTCTTGATCTTGCATGCGATAATTTATTCACGCTGTCAATGGTCATGGAATTGATTTGCTCTCTGATTGCAAGCACTGTTTTTCAAATTCAAATTCAAAACAACTTCATTTGTCCCCAAGGGGCAATTCGGTTCAACGGTTCACCAAGGCAACACAATATCAACACACAATCATGCATCCATATCAGCATAGTTAGTTGTCAATGAGGCCTCACGGAGACAAAGGGAGTGCACAGCGATAATGTAGTCAAGGTGAGCACAAGTACCCAAAATACATACACACAACAATAAATAAATATATAAAAAAGAAATAAATAGAATAAATCAGCGATAACTCCATCCAAATAAAATCAGTTTCAAGTTAAGCCAAATTCCATAAACTAGAATCTAGATTTAAAAGACTGATAGCGGATGGGATAAAAGACCTGGAAAAGCGGTTAGTTTATCTCTGCTGTGGAAATAAAGCCTGAATCTGTTCGATCCATCTGACTAATTTTCAAAAGAAAGACCGAATGAAGACTTTTGTCTATCTTCAAAGGAAGAAAACAGACAAATAAAAAGACCAAGAAAAGTCGATAGCTCTTTGCATTGACTTTCACTGTAATCACTCGTGTGAAAAATTTGTTTCGCGTCCAGTGTGCAAGCGGCTTTACCGAGCATAGAGCGCAAGCATTATATACGCACTGCCTGATGCCGAGGCAGTTTGTGGTTGGTTGAGAAAGATGTGAAGTCGTTAATTTGCATCATTGATTCAGTTGCGTTGATTAAGTCAGGTCGAGTTTCCATCACGCGTGCCTTTGATCTGACATCAGGACAATCGATATAGATACTATAATTTATGTGCTGATTCAGATAGTAACATTAAACAGTGGTTGCTGTAATTATTTACTGTATTGAAATGTGCCTGACATTCTGGAAACCTGCCTGTGAGGTTTCGGTGACGTGTGCGCACTGTGTGCCGGTCAGCCAAATTACCACTGCGCAGAAATTGAACCAGGTTGGAGCTGGCGAGCTTTCTGCGCAACTGCAGCAAAGACTTTTTCTACGAAACTCTCACTGCGTCTTGATGAATAAGTGACACCTCCCCCTACTACACCGCCACACCCATCTCGGCGCACGTTCGTCTGCGCACAGTGTTGCACCTCACGAAATTACCACTGCGCGGGCTGCACCGGACGAAATTACCACTGCGTGGGCTGTGCCACGCTTCGCCACCTGCGCTGCAAAAGGAAATTAGAGCCCAATGTGTATTTAGACGAGGCAGATGAGACTGCTTGGGGAGAACTGCAGTAAGTCTCTGATAGTGGGTGCCCCAGTCTGTTCTTTTTATCACTTATTTTAATATCTGTCACAGCATCTTCTGCTTTAATGCAGCCCCAGGTGATTTCAGTGCTGCTCTGTGGTTTGGGACTCAGCCATCCGTGAAAGTAAAGAGTTTATCACATCTGGTGCACAACAACACATCCACAGTTAGCCCAGCCAAAGACAAACGGTGTAGAGACAGCCCTGTGAGAATAGATTCTGCCCCACAGTCCTGACCGGGGATTAGTTTATGCTTCTTATGGAGAGTACTGGAGATTGGAATATTGGGCTAGAGTACTGATCCTGGCTCACCAGCAGGGATGATTCTCATTTTAAGCTCATAATTGTTTCAGGAAGTGACATAAATTATGCAGAGACACTGAGATGTTGGATCTACATCTTAGATTTTCCCTCAAGATGCAGGTAGCAAGGGAAACACCTGCTTCCTCACTGAATAAATTAATTTCAGTGCAAGACTGATTTGCCTAGAGCACAGCATTAAAAATCTGGGTGACACCTCCTTAACACCAATAAACCTTAAACCTGAGCTTCATGTGATATCTCCTCAGGCACATGGCTTTATATACAGTGGCAAAGTGGCAAAGTGTATACACATGTGCTAATATGGACACACGCAGACATAAATTAATGTGAGCAGACTCACACACAGGGGCAAAGGAAGGTCCTGTGAATCATATTCTCATCCCTGCTACACTATGACGAGCCCTTTCTGTGGCAATCTCACAGTGTACTGATGAATAGCACTGCAATAAACAGGGGGACTGAATTTTTTTCTTCATTTTAATAAGTGTGACTAGTAGATTGTTTAACCGCATGTTCCTGTAATTTCTGCCCATTTTAAGGTGAACAGACATCCCCAATTTCCGGGGACAGCCCCCGATTTGGGTGACCTGTCCCCGGTTAAAGCTGTCCCCGAAAATGTCCGAAAATTTTGACACTGAATGGGGGAAAAAGTACTTGTCCCCATTTTTATTTCATATTGATAATATTTAATTATTTTTCACCGCCGCGCTGAAAATGTCCCAGATTCTCCTTATAGAAATCTGGTCACATTACTTTATGGAAGAAATGGTTATAAATTACTTCAAATAGATTCTGACAAGTATGTAGATTTTTCTATATCCTACAACCTTAGATCCAAGAGAACTGTAAAAATAGGGAAAATGAATTTTAAAATCTCTTTTAATGTATATTCAATTGAAAAATGTACGAAGATAAAATAAATTATATTTTAACTCATCAACTGTATTTTTTTTTTTTTTATTAATATCTATTTCGAAATATGATGCCAGCTACATGCTCAAATGAAACTGGAACAGGTGCATGTTCACCACTGTGTAATATCACCATTTGAAAACACCAGAAGAAGTTTTTTGGAACCGGGAACTCTTACGCCCGAATTCATAAAGGGTGATGATCACCCGATTATTTTAGTCAGGTACAACTACTCTACGGTGGCTAAAACAGAGAAGTACGCGTGTGTATAAACTCCTGTGGTTAGCGCAATTCAGGTAGAACATAATTGAGTGTTTACCCATCTGTGTACAAATCCCCGCTTAACCGATGTATAGTAGTGTCATGTGACACGCTGCATGGTATGAAGTGGTTTTTCCTGGCACATATTTCCTCGGTAACACGACAAACTACTCGACAGCAGGTAGCCTGTGATACACCACACGTGTCACCAACAACCATTTGGAATGCACCACATGCATAATAGCGCAGGGCAATACTTAGTTGGTGTACTGGAAGAAGGGCATGGTTTCTTCTTGAGAGATGGTCAATGTCTGCTTCGATTGGGTCTAGAATAAAACGGTATGATTCTTTGGAAATTCTGTATCGCTTGAAAAATTTTGTGTCGCTATACTCTTCTAAAGGATTCGTCCTGTCTTTGAAAACCCTCAATTCAGTACCTTGCCTCTGGTCAGCCATCTCTTCCTGTGAAATTTCAATTATGTGCAAGAGATCCATAGTCATACGTCCAGCCACACAAGCAAGCCAACACGGAATTGGTAGCTTGTACAGGAGATAAACAAGTCCCTTATTAGAATTTCTTCTGTTACTTAGACAGTTGTAACTAACCATGTATGTTGGATAAGCAGCGGCTGATCTGATCTCTCTTCATGAATTTGGGCCTAAATTTGTCCACTCGATCATCACCTGTTTATAAACTATTTAGCCAAGTTAACTGTGATCAAGGGAAAAACACCCTTTATGAATTCGGGGGTTTTTGTTTTGAGAGTAAAATTTGTTCCCAATCTTGCCTGATACACAGGAGGACTTCACTTGGTCAACATTCCGAGGTCTGCATTGTTGTCTTTTGAACCTCATAATCTGTCATGTTTTAAATGGGAGACAGGTCCGGGCTGCAGGCTGACCAGTGTAGTACCCACACTCTGTCTACAAGGCCATGCTGTAGTAATATCTGATGGCTTGGCAGAGGTGTCTTAGAAAAACACGACACCGGAAATGCAGCATAAGTTGTTCCAAAATGCCTGAGTACACACCCGTGTCAATTGTGCCTTCACAGATGAGCAAATTACCCATGATGAGTGAGCTAATGGGTAACACTTTACAATAAGGATACATTAGTTCATGCAGTAACAAGAATTAACAACCAACAGTTAAGTAATGCATCAGAGAGCTAAATAACCAGTCGGTAACCTTAACTTACTATTTCTTGATGCTCTTTGACATCCTTATTATGAAGTTGACAACATCCATTAAGTATCCCTTTAGTAACACCTCAAACTATCAAACTATTCAATAATGTATAAATTAATTCCTTAGTTAACATGAACATCATTAGTAAATGATTAGTCGGCCCATTAGTTTACTGTTGATGAACTGACAGTCAAAACTTCTTACTGCATTAGCTAATATTAATTAATGTAGCCTTATCGTAAAGTATTACCAGCCAATGCAACTGCAAACCACAGCAGACGCTGGCTTCTGAAGTTATTGATAACAGTCAATGGTCTTTCTCCTCTTTGGCCCCGTGTAGACAATATCCATCAATTCCAAAAACAATTTAACGATGGGCTCTTCAGACCATGGCATACCTTCCTATGTTGTGTTTGCTATTTCAGATTAGCTTGAGCCCAGAGAAATTGGCAGTGCACCTGGATGGCATTGATAGATGGCCTCTTCTTAGCACAGTTGAGCCTTAACTTGAATTACATGTTCCCACAGAAAGCTGCGTCATGGCCACAGGTCCTCTGAAGAATTCACAAGCCTATATGGTTAAGTCCTTTACAGAAGTATATCAGTCCTTAATTTAGTGCAGTCTGAGGACTTGAAGGTCATACGAATCCTGAATGGGATTATTGGCTTTGTTCCATATCTGCAGAGATTGCTCCGGTTTCTCCTGATCTTTCCTCTGCATTATGAAATGTTGATGGTGAAATCCCCAAATTCTGTGCAATCGCACAATGAGAAACATAGTTGATGAGCTGTTTGAATATTTGTTAAACTAGCTTTTATCATACGGACCCTCAAACTTCCTCATCAATAAATGGCTATGCTTTTTGTGACTGCTCATTTAAGACCCAATCATGACTGAATTACCTGATTCCTGTTCATTTGTTTTACTGAGAAATGTTCAAATCTAGTGTTTTAATAAATCTCCATGACTTTCTCAGTCTTCCCATTCCGTTGTCACAATTGAAGCATCTATTACTGAAACCCCATAAGTCACACTTGACTTGACTTGTGGGGTTTTAGTAATCAGTGCTTCAATTGTTTTGGAGCAGGTTACAGGCATCAAATACAAAATGTGAAAATAAGTACAAAAATCTATGCAGTTGATAAGGGGAGCCTTAATCATTTTTTTTTCTCAGTGCTGTTTTCAACTTATATGAGAACTTACAAACCACTTAATTCTGAATTTAATTCACATTTTACATACCGTCCTAATTCTTGTGGAACTGATGTTTTCTCTGGTAAAGAAGATCAAAACATACTTCTAGGCCACCATCAATTCATCTGGGCACTTTGAGCATGTCTGACAAGTTAAGGCAGGGAGGGTAAAATTTTTAAGTAGCATTTTTGTAATATTTGCTAAAATTCTCTTTACAGCCTGATAGCAATCAATAAATTAAATGATTAAAAACAAAAGCGAAGAAAACCCGGTATCTGTAGCGGTTTCAGAAGTGTAATAAGGCCATGCAATCATTTCATTCGGCCAGAATGCAAAGACTGGTTAGCCTATCCTGTCAATGTACCACTTGAACAACCTGCCTGTGCTGTCAATGCGTACGCATGGACAATGTTGCTAAAGCTAGGTAGCCTGTCATATGAAAATGGCAGTGAAAGTGAAGCCAAAATTTTCATTTCCTCCTAAACCTACAGTACAACAGCTTGCACTGCTAAACAAAGCAAGAAAAGCAAGAAAAAGAAGAGAATATGACAGCTAAGAAAAATTTGGGTGAATAGTCCTGCCTGTTGCATGCCCTCCTCCCTGTGCCTATCCTCTTTGACCAGACATGCTGGGTCCTGGAGTACTTACATTTGAAAGTATGTGAACCCTTTGGAATTACCTTGATTTCTGCATAAATTAGTCATGAAATGTGATCTGATCTTCATCTATGTCACAACAATAGATAAACAGTCTTCTTAAATTAATACGTCACAAACAATTATATGTTTTCATGTTTTTATTGAACACAACATGTAAACATTCACAGTGCAGGGTGGAAAAAGTATGTGAACCTTTGGATTTAATAACTGGTTGACCCTCCTTTGGCATCAATAACCTCAACCAAATGTTTCCTGTACTTACAGATCAGACCTGCACAATGGTCAGGAGGAATTTTACACCATTCCTCTTTACAAAACAGTTTCAGTTCAGCAATATTCTTGGGATGTCTGGTGTGATTCACTCTCTTGAGGTCATACCATAGCACCTCAATCGGGTTGATGTCAGGACTCTGACTGGGCCACTGCAGAAGGTGTATTTTCTGCTGTTGAAGCTATTCTGTTGTTGATCTACTTCTGTGCTTTTTGGTCCATGTCCTGTTGCATCACCTGTCCTCTGTTGAGCTCAGATTGGCAGACAGATGGTCTTAGGTTCTCCTGCAAAATGCCTTAATAATTCATTCATTTTTCCGTCAATGATAGCAATCCCTCCAGGCCCTGAGGCAGCAAAGCAGCCCCAAACCATGATGGCCCCTTCACCATACCTCACAGTTGGGATGATGTTTTGATGTTGATGTGCTGTTCCTTTTTTTCTCCACGCATAGCATTGTGTGTTCCTTCCAAACAACTCAACTTTGGTTTCATCTGTCAACAGAATATTTTGCCAGTAGTGCTGTGGAACATCCAGGTGCTCTTTTGCAAACTTCAAACGTGCAGCAATATTTTTTTGGACGGCAGTGGCTTCCTCTTTCGTGTCCTCCCATGAACTCCATTCTTGTTTAATGTTATACTTATCGTAGATTTGTCAACAGAGATGTTAGCATGTGCCAGAGATTTCTTTAAGTCTTTAGCTGACGCTCTAGGATTCTTCACCTCATAGAGCATTCTGCACTGTGCTCTTGCAGTCATCTTCACAAGAAGGCCACTCCGAGGGAGAGTAGCAACAGCGCTGAACTGTCTCCATTTATAGACAATCTGTCTAACCGTGGACAAATGAACATCAAGGCTTTTAGAGATACCTTTGTAACCCTTTCCAGCTTCATGCAAGTCAACAATTCTTAATCGTACATCTTCTGAGAGCTCTTTGACGTGAGGCATGATTCACATCAGGCAATGCTTCTTGAGAATAGCAAACTCAAAACTGGTGCGTATTTTTTATAGGGCAGGGCAGCTTTAACCAACACCTCCAATCTCTTCACATCGATTGGACTCCAGGTTGGCGCACTCCTTACTCCGATTAGCTCTTGGAGAAGTCATTAGCCAAGGGGTTCACATACTTTTTCCACCCTGCACAGTGAATGTTTACACGTTGTGTTCAATAAAAACATGAGAACTTACAATTGTTTGTGAAGTATTAGCTTAAGAAGAATGTGTTTGTCTATTGTTGTGACTTAGATTAAGATCAGATCACATTTTCTGACCAATTTCTGCAGAATTCCAGCTAATTTCAAAGGGTTCACGTACTTTTTCTTGCAACTGTATATTCAGAGCAAATTATTATCATGCTGGAAGCTATTAAATTTGAGTCATTGTACAATAGCAAAGAATTCTATGCAAAATTCCTGCTCGTCAATATGCCACAGATGAACTTACTTAAGACAAAATTGTCAGGTAGCAAGCAAGTTAGATGAGGTGGCAAAGAAACTACTTACAATTGATTAATGGGGGAAAATTATGCGTGAAATGCACTACAAATGCATACTGCACATTCAAAATATATTTGTGCGGTGTGGTATCCTAACTTTGATGATTTTAGCTTTGCTAGTTATATGTTAGCGCTACCAGGCACTGCTAGATGGCCAGTCTAGTATTGCTAGCTATAAATTTTCATTTTCTTTTTCCTATTTCACCCATGCTAGCTAGCGTGAAATCTACGATGATAAGGATAACTTCAAGCATGTTAATTGTTTATGTTCATCGTGTTCATATTGTTTACGCTTAGGTTGTTCGCAACTTTTTTTCTGGCATGTGAATGATACATCAAGTGGTCGGACAAGATTGACGATGGAAACAAACAATGAGCTGGGTTGCATTCCTCTCTCCATTTTTTTTCTTCTGCCAGCTATTATAGTATGGGGGTTTATGTCTTTCAGAGGAGTGGCTTGAGATGACTTAAAGATGGGGTATTTTTTCTTACTACTTTCAAAATCTGCCTAATGCCAGCTGCTTTATCCAATGTTGCCTACCCTACTTTGAATTTCCATAAACAGATGCCATATTAACTGAAGATTTTGTATCCAAATACTTTTGATTAGGCTTCTGAATACATCTTAGAAACTGTTGTTTATGTTTCAAACATTCCTTACAAAGCTTAACAGTACTGAACAAAAGATAAAACTTCACAATTAATAAGTAACTTAATTACATGTTATAATGTTGTATTATTAGCCACTGTTACAAACACTATAAGGTAATTTATTAGCTAGCAAGACAGCTTGCTAGCGAGTGAACTAGCAAACTTTACGATTCGGTGCCAGTTAAACAACCAATGGCTGTACAAATCAGACTTGGAAATGCCTTGCTCGGTGTCTATGAAGCCTAACATCCCGCCAAGTTCCCACATAAGTTAGACAAGAGTTAACACAAATTAAATTCAAATTTTTTGAAGAACTGTTCTCTGACCACCGCCAAATTCTTAGCACTGCAAAACTTGAAGTTCTTCACTATTAAACGCTTTCTTGTAAATGTAAAATCTCTAGGTCAATGTACACTCTGGGTGCTAGCTCGGCACCCACATCCAGTTGCCAACCATCTTGCATTACCAAAATGGTTGAGCTGGAAACAAAAAAGTCAGTGGCATGTAGCCCAAAAGAGTCCTCTGCTGCACATTGCACAATGAGACAAAAATAGTCCTCAATTCCTGGCAGTTTCATCTTCACCCCATCTTCCTCTCTACTTTTCTCCCGTGTGTGCTCTTTCTTTGACTGCATTGTAAGTCATGCTAAGATGCTGAGAAAGGCTGTAATAACTAATCAAAATAGCCCACTTAAACAATTTATAGGCCATATAAATCTCGACAAAAAGAAAGCAAGATACCTTCCATCACTTCAAGAGAAAGTATGCAGCCTAACCAATTACAAAAAGAAAAAATTTAGTTATCTCATGTAGGCCTAACGCAGGCCCGACACATTGATTATTAAATATTGATAGATTTACACATAAAGAGCGTTACTTCCCATAACTGAGATTTTTATTTTTTTTGGCTTTGTCGTTGGTTATATTACAAAAAGCCCCTCCACTAGCACTATACTATGCAAAGTGCAGTCAATTAATTCTTCCCAACATGATTATAATTATCTTCCTTTCTTTACACTTCAACAACCACACCAATCATTTTGCCACAGTCTCCGATGCAATTTGACCATATATTTCCAGCACACATGAGCTCGGGTGCAACATCTCCTTCTGTGTTTCCATCACATGTGGGCAAGTTATTCAATATCAGCTAATGTTTAAAATTCGTTCACTTTCCACAAGCTTCTCTGATCGTATCAAATCACCTCCGCGTGCTTACCAAACCAGCCCAGTTCTTGTTGAGTGGACAGTGTAACAAATTGCGTAGATATAGCTACATTAGTCAGCTAGCCAGTTTGCAATCTTGTCTATTCTGTGCACAGTGCTGATTTTTTGAACTAACGTTAGGTGACTACAGGCAAGATAAATGCTTTAGGTTAAACCATTGACTGTCAACGAATTGGGAAAAGCCACCAAAATTGGACTAGGCATTACATTTACAATGTCGTGTTCCTTCCATTTTCCCCAAAAGTTGGGCGGGATATTCACGGTATGTTCAAAAGTTAGTCAGGACATGTCCCGACTATTGACCACTCTGAAATTCGATGCATACCATGCATTCCAATGCCAAAACAAAGCTTGACAAGCAAAACTAAGAATGGCCGTGTCCTGATCAGCGTTTTACCGTTGTGTCCCGCAGTGTACTCCGGACACTAGATTGCACGCTGATCTTATTTTTCATCCTTTTCCAAAAGATTATCTTCGTTAGGAGAGATGAAGGGCCGGAACTTAATGGGTTTTATGATCACGATACACGTTTCGAGTGGTACTGTTCATCAAGGCTTCAGCGGTGGCCTTATCAGGTCATGACTGTTAGTATAAGATACTGTTTATCACATAACCGAACTGCGCGATTCAATAGAAAACCACTGCAATTTCCGTAAGCGCCAGAATAGTAATGCCGTCAGTCTGCCAACTTGCACTACGGTCAAGCTATCACTTTTGTGTTTGAACTAGCAACAGTTTCTATTGATCACTTTCACGTCATGATGGGCTATGGGAAACGTACTACAGTTAAGTGGCAGAGAAAAATATGGAACAAATGCAAAATTACAGTTTTCTCCCACTGTTAACTGAGTGGCCAGCTAATATTAGCTTGCTAGCTAACAAACTGATGTTACATAATGGATCAGGTAATTGGAATGTTGATAGCCAGAATCGGTGCAGCCAGAGTTGTGGCACACTTGCATTGTGCGATTGTTTTACTTCTGAAAATACGATATAGGCAGACAGCAAGCACCCGAGATCGACCGTGGCCTGGGCAGCCACGTGTGACCATGCGTGCAGGACCGTAAGATTTGCGTGATGTGACTCAGAAACTTCTTTTGTCCAGCAAAGTTGACCGCTGCCAAGGTTCCCGGAAGATGCGGTGATCATATCTGCTCTCATACGGTGCAAAGACGGCTCCAGGATGAAGGCATCTCTTCATTTAGAGCACATGTTGGGATGGTCCTGAGTGATCGCAGATGTGCGACTTATTCTCAGTGGGAACAGGCACATAGAGCAAGTAACTCAACCTGCCACTAAAAGAAATGAGACACCATTGACAATTTGGCAATTGTTGTTGGAATATGCCTACTGTCAACAAGTTGCACATCTTTGATTGTCAGGACTATCTCAAGATGCTCTAAATGAAGAGATGCCCTCATTTTGGGCAGGGATAAGGTCCTAAAAAGTGTTTCTGGGTCCATCTGCGTAACAGCTTGAACCCCTCGTTGATCCGTGACTTCCTAAGCCAGTACAGGTGGCACCTCAGGGGGTGGGGGGATGGGGTGCGGTCACGTTCTCTATGACTCCTTCCCTGTTCCAGAAGTCTGTGTGAGTTTTGTAGTTTGTCCTTTTAAATTGTTTAATTTGTCTTATGTGTTCCCATGCCCTTAATGCGCTCTGTCATTAACCTCGCCCCCTTTGAGAGATTGCCTCATCTATATTAGCTGTTTTGGCATTCCTGTTAGTGCTGGACTGTTAAATCGTTAGTGCAGATGTAGATATCCATGGACATGGAGCTCTTTGTGTGCTCTTTACTTGTACATAATTTTTTTTTGTAATTACAGCACAGTTTTGTAGATTACCTTTTGCGCTGCAAGTTTAGCACAGGCACGAATATGCACATTAGTGGATACGGGACTGTTAATGTTTTATTTTGTATTCATGATGAATAATGTAATGTTAAAATACATTCTGTTTATTGTTGGATCGATATCAAAGCTTATTGACCAATAATAGTTAATCGAATCAATATCGAATCAAAACGTGACCCAAAGAATCAAAATCGAATCAAATAATGAGGCTCTTGACTATACCCAGCCCCATTGGCCATTGTATCTTTCCAGCAGTAAATATGTTCACTCCATACGTTCACAAATAGTAAACAAAAGAATTATTTGTAACTCTTCTAAGTATATGTAACCTTTTAAACCTGAATGTCCCCTAGCGGTAGCACAGCGACCATGGCATTTACATAAGTCAGTCGAATCAATAATTTACCAATATATACTGAGCAAAACACATCAATATTACCACTTACAATCTGTTAGACACATCCATTCCTGATATCCAAGTTGTTTTTCCGGTAGCCTTTTTCAACAGAGGTGTTCCCTTCACCAACTTATTGCAGGTCACTGCCTCTCCTTAAGACATGCCCTGCTAAATGGCCCAGGAGTGTTTAGTTCAGTTTTTTAGTTTAAAAAAAGCTTTCAACTGTATGACATTTATAGTTTTAGAGATGCAGAACTTTTTTTTGCAGTAGTCAAAACAGGTGTCACACATTTTCCCCTTAGGAGGTAAGAGGTTAATTGGAACAACCTCCCAAGCATGCATCAGTCTATAAACCTTTATTCCTTTTCGCAAGCAGTCCTACACCTGCGAGTTGGATTTCCTAACTGGCTTCTGCTCTGGGACAGTTTGAAGCCTTGGCGCTGACACACCTCCTTTTACTTCGGTTAGACTATCGACTTTGTAGGACTGCTATTTTTCAGTCCTGGGCTCAAGCCTCTGGCTCATCTTCCCCGGTTATTGACTTCCTGTTAATAAGCATGCCCTTGCGGCTTGAACTCTGAATCTGCACTTGGTTCCTTGCCTGGATTTCTACAATTACAAGCATTTTGTATATTTAGACTATTTATTTGGTGTGAATAAGCTGTAAAATACACTGAATCACTGTGCCAAACTTGAAAGGATTTTTATAGTATGTTGATGCAACAAGTAGAAGAAAGCATTGCTCAAGTTTAAGCAAAACCCTCTCCTGCTCTCTCACAGAGAGAATTGGAGAAGTGAAACAGGAAACTGAAGCAGTATATTTTAAGTTACATGCCCTTAACTGGTTTTAGGGTGTACACTTCTGAGTCTGTCTTTTAAAATTGTTTGTTTGGCCTTCATAAAAGTAAACTGCAGGGAAGCCAAGTTGATATTTTTGCTAAGTTTTGCAGTATGTTTGTTTCATTTATTTACTTCCCCTTTTTCTTCCAAATTTTGCCTCTGTCATCAACTGTCAGAGCAAAGTTGCTGGCAGCAAGAGAGATATCTCTCTCCTACACACCCGTAGAATGTAATTGCTTGTTTCAACTGTAGGGTGTTTGCAGAAGTGTGCCCTTGTTAGTCCCCCTAGAGAAAACAAGACACTTTATTGAGCTGACAGGAAACAGTGATCAGAGTCACTGTTATGGTGAAGTTGCTCTAATTCCCTGCCTTTATGCAGCATATGCATCTTACCCACAAAAAATCTGACAGCCAGCATTGTTAAAATCATTGTTTAGTGTTTTGCAAAGATGTGTAAGGGTCATTTTTATTTGTATAACTGGAGTCAGGCAAGGGGAACTGATGTGTTAGACATGTAAGCATGATGCACTTATGATTACTGTAGCCCCCAGACGAAGTCAGGCCGCTACTACGGGTTCACCTGTGTCATCTCCGCCGCCACATCCATGTCCGCCACATCCAACTTCCTTGTGGATGCTGCTCTGCAGGCTGTAATTTTTGACCGATGGCGACAGTTACAGCCTGTACAGCATCCACAAGGAAGAGTGTATGTTTCAGCATAAATTTGCACATTATTCTGCCAATACTGTCACCATGGGAACAAAAATTGATAGAAGTCAAAAGTGAAGTGTAACACATTTGCACTCCAAATGTGAAAGTAAGCAGTCTAAAGTTGTAGCCTGCATTGCATCCACAATGAAATCTCTGTGTTTTGCCACTAATTTGCATATAATGCGGCCAATACAGTTGCCATGAAAACTAAAATCAATAGGTGTCAGAAGTGAAGTGTAACACATGTCCATACCAAATATGAAAGTAATCCGACTAAAATTGCAGCCTGAACTATGTCCACAATGAAATCTCTGTTTTGCCACTAATTTGCATATTATTTGGCCAAAACTGTCGCCATGGCAAGTAAAATCAATAGGTCTTATAAGTGAAGTCTAACACATGTCCATACCAAATATGCAAATAATCGGTCAAAAATTGCAGCCTGTACTGCATCCACAAGTAAATCTCCATGTTTTGTCACTAATTCGCATATTGTTCAGCCAATACTGTGGCCATGGCAACCAAAATCTATAGGTGTCATAAGTGAAGTACAACACACGTCCATACAAAATATGAAAGAAATCAGTCAAAAATTACAGCCTATAGAGCCTCCACAAGAAAGCGTCTACGGTCGCGGCGGCAGCGAAGATGATGCAAATGAATTCATAGTAGCCGCCCGATTTGGCTACAATTTCAGGCTGTACGAGCCGCAGGCACGTATCCATATACACAGTCATATACCAATGCTTACAGAGCCACACTATTGTCACATGCACACTTATACGGATCATTGTCACAGTAGAGGAAATTTAATTACATATAGTCAGATCATTTTAATCAGCTTTAAATTACTCTTGATCCAGTAAAGCAGTAAGACAATGTGTTCCTTCACCTCTCGGATACCTTTTCTGACTTTTGTTATAACTGAGGGGGAATTTTTCATTTGGTGATACCATAGTGAAAAGTTTTCATTCTTGCCAAGTGAGGTTTATTACCATCGGAGTCGCCACTTGTGGGATTTCTATGCTGATGACTTGAAAGCTCATCCACTGGCCTTTTTTCATGGTTTTGCCAATCATTACAACATGTCAACTACTGTATTACGATCCATCCATGTTGGAATAAAAATCTTTAATATACTTCACCATGCCTAACTATAAGTTTAGTCAAATATTAACAAGCAGTATAAATAAATACGTAGCGAGTAAATTTATGTATCTGTTGACTACAGTACTGTGTAGACTAACTACTTTTTCATGCTTAGTGTATTTGTATATCATTAATCCAAACTCATAGTTAGTGCCAATGCAAATAACCTAATTGAAAATTGATAGTTTGGCAATGACCTCAATTAGCCTGAGCCAGACTTCACATTCAGCGATTTTTGCTTTTCTGTGTACTTTTGTAATTTGAGAAGCTTGTGTTTGGCTCCTCCCACCTGATGAGGTGCAATAGATGGAATTCTCCACCATTCCAGAGTCCTGATCACTTTGGGTCATCCAAGATTCTTTGTGGCCTTTGTTCATCTGCAAAAAAAAAAAAAAAAGAATTAAGCAAATATTATATTAATTTAATAATCAAAGTAAGAAAACAATCCAAAGGTAGGGGCAGTTTGGAGGTTCATATTTAGCAATATGGCTGGTGCCAAGCTCAGAAGCGTCTGAATTTTTTCTTTTTATTTTTTTTTTTCTATAGCAATGAAATCGTCCAACACATACTCAAACAGAGCTCCTTAAGAATAAGGACATTCTTAAGGAGTGATTCCACTAAATTGCTAGTGGAAGCCGCGATTATGGCACGTATCGACTACTGCAATAGCCTTTTATAAGGGTTACCCGCTGTGTATCTCTCCAACTAACAACGTATCCAGAACGCTGCAGCACGACTTATAACCTACACACCTAGACATTGTCATATAACACCAGTATTGTATGCATTGCACTGGCTGCCTGTGAGGTTCCGAATTTGTAATAAGATTGCTCTGATCACCTTCAAGGCCATTCCCAGCTTAGCTTCTGAGTATTTAAGGGAACTTAAAACTGTTAAACAGTGTTCACGTCATAATCTGCGCCCTAGTAGTGGCATCCTTTTTGCAAGATCAGTCAGCCAAGTTCAAGCGCACACTTGGGGATAGATCATTTACTGCTGCTACTCCAAAGATTTTCAAAACACGTCAGGAATGAGGACAAATTTAGCAGGTTCAAAAGCATCCTCAAAATGCATTATTTTAAAAAGGCCTATAAGAAATTAATTGACTAGAGTACTGTGGCGGACCTCTGGCGTTACTTGCATTCTCCTAGGCCTAGGTCTTCTTACAGCTCTGTCCTGTTATACTCTGGGGCTGCGGAGGTCGCGGAAGCGCTACTTTTATTCGCCCTCATTGCTCAACCGTATTACCCTTTTGCCTGGCATTGGTGGCTTGCATCATTTTTCGCTGTCTTAAAAAATAAACTAAATTTGGTGGAAACTTACAAAAAATGAAACCCTATGAAATGTTAGATTTACTTAATAATGTTATGTCAACTGGTTCAACAAAACTAAGTTAAGTACATCCCACTCAATGCAATTACCGGTAATTAAACTGGCCAAAAATGTTGGAAGTCAAATAAAGTTTTCACAAAGCTATTGCGTCGAACCAGTTGACATAACATTATTAAGTAAATCTAACATTTCATAGGGTTTCATTTTTTTGAGTGTAACTCCGTTTCTCCCCATTGTTGTTTTGTTGCTCTCACTAAATATTTATACAATGCCATACTTAAAATATTGTTCCAATATTATGTGCATTGTTAATGTAGCCTATCGGTGATTTCTTTGCCAGTTCTTAATAATTTCTTTATCATTACAGGTATTCAGTATGTACAAGTCCTAATTAACAATCAAACAATTTATTTACTGAATAATCTTATATGGGAACAGGTTGAGAGTAATCATGCGCTGAAATGTGAGCGGCCTCTACCCCTCTGATTGTGCACAACTGAATATCCTGGAATGCATCTTGTGGGATTTGGGGTGACAAGGTTAAAACCTATACCCAACTGACTGTCCCTCTTGAATAATGGACCAATATCTGATTACAGTTCAGAAATTGAATGACAGCATTCCTTAAAGGATTAGAACCATTGTGATTGCAAAGCATGGCCCTACTCCTTATCAGGGACAGTTGATTTTTGTTGGTGTTTCTGATTTTGTCTACCCACCTATGCAAATCTACAAACCCCAATTCCAATGAAGTTGGGACATTGTGTAAAACAATGTCCCAACAAATACAATACTGTATACAAACAGAATACAATGATTTGCAAATCCTTTTCGACCTATATTCAATTGAGTACTCTACAAACACAAGATATTTAATGGTCAAACTGATCATTATTGCTTTTAATTAGGTATAAAAGGAGCATCCTCGAAAGGCTCAGTCGTTCACAAGCAAGGATGGGACGAGGTTCACCTCTATGTGAACAACTACTCGAGCAAATAGTCCAACATTTTAAGAACATTTCTCAAAGTGCAATTGCAAGGAATTTAGGGATTTCATCATCTACAGGTCCTAATATTATCAAAAGATTCAGAGAATCCGGAGAAATCTCTACACGTAAGCGGCCAGGCCGAAAACCAACATTGAATGCCCGTGACCGTTGCTCCCTCAGACGGCACTGCATTAAAAACCGACATCATTCTGTGAAGGATATTACCATGTTGGGCTCAGAAACACTTTAGAAAACCATTGTCAGTTAACACAGTTTGTCGCTACACCTACAAGTGTAAATTAAAACTCTACCATACAAAGTGAAAGCCATATATCATCAACAACACCCAGAAAAGCCGCCGGCTTCTCTGGGCCCAAGCTCATCTGAGATGGACTGACGCGAAGTGGAAAAGTGTGCTGTGATCCGATGAGTCCACATTTCAAATTGTTTTTGTAAATCATGGACATCATGTCCTCCAGGCTTAATAGGAAAAGGACCATCCAAATTATCAGCGCGAAGTTCAAAAGCCAACATGTGTGATGGTATGGGGATGTGTTAGTGTCCACGGCATGGGTAACTTGCGCATCTTTGAAAGCACCATTAATGCCGAAAGGTACATACAGGTTTTGGAGCAACATATGCTGCTATCCAAGCGATGTCTTTTTCAGGGACAGCCCTACTTATTTCAGTAGGACAATGCCAACCCACATTCTGCATGTGTCACAACAGTGTGGCTTCATTGTAAAAGAGAGCGGGTTATAGACTGGCCTGCCTGCAGCCCAGACCTGTCTCCCACTGAAAACGTGTGGTGCATTATGAAGCACAAAATACAACAGCAGAGACCGGACTGTTGAGCTACTGAAGTCATACATCACGCAAGAATGGGAAAAAAATTCCACCCACAAAGCTTCTACAATTAGTGTCCTCAGTTCCCAAACGCTTTTAGAGTGTTATCAAAGGGAAAGGTGATGTAACACAGTGGTAAACATCCCCCTGTCCCAGCTTTTTTGGAATGTGTTGTAGGCATCAAATTCAAAATGAGTGAATATTTCCAAAAGAAAAGAATAAAGTTGATCAGTTTGAAGATTAAATATCTTGTCTATATAGAGTACTCCATTTAATATATTTTTTGTATTTTCTGTTTTTATTCACGTTTTACACAACGTCTCAACTTCATTGGAATTGGGGTTTGTACAAGCTCAGAGGTTGTAAAAGAGGAAGCCTGAACATTTCTGCTTATGGTTGCACTAAGGGATCTTTGGTGGAAGTGAACATACTGGGAAGGCGGTCTCACAGAGCGTCTGGATCCAGTCTTCCAGTTCCGCCATCTCGGCAGCAAAGAGGAAGCTTTTTTCGGTAGTCTCGACAAGGAACGAGCCACAGCCTTGGGGACTCCCGGGCACCTTTTCCGTCACCACACGAACTAACTCACTGAGCCGGATCACCTTCTTGCTCTTGCTCTTGCGCTTGCTGCGTTTTCGTTCAGTTTGCTCAGCCGCCTCTTGGTGCTCAAACAGCTCCATCCGAGACACTGAGCAGCCACTGTCCCCGTAAACCAGCGACCAAACCTTTTTCCATTTCTGAATGAGGGAGACAACACACAACAAAATTAACCAGTGTTCAGCATATATATACTACATGCTGTTTTATCATAAATAAATTTTGAAAGAAATGCCAGCTATCTGCTGGCTTATCTCTACATATACCACATTCTTCACACACACATAACGTTTTTGACCCTGCCCAGAAATCACCACATGATTGCTACTCATATCGAAGGTTCAACCACAGATTACGTGGGCAGGAATTTACAGCCAGTAAGTAATAATTAGGTGTTTCAGAAAGCAGTACATGTTTTCTGTCAGCTTTACATCACCAGTTTATGAAAGCAGAATATCCATTGTCTTTCATGATTACTCTAGTTATATGTTAAAACAAATCCATTGCATCCAAATCCATTTACATTCCTTGACATTTTTTGATTCATTGCGCATGCTAAGGGAGAATGCCCGCCAAGGTGTTCATTATCTGGATATAATGGATAACTGCCAGATGTGCAGCAGAGGATGATTGCCTTTGTGGAGTCCAGTATTTGTCGATAATGGACACCTGGCTAAGCATTATCGTACTTACAACATGGTCACTTACCAAAGCAAAAAAAAAACCCATTAATTTACGTTTTCATGCGTTTTGAAATCAAAATCTTAGTTTTTCTCAAGCCACAACTCGATTTCTCTGGAAGCAAGAGATAAACCAGTCTGCACAGCTCAGTACCCTTTGCCTCACCGATGAGAAAGCATACACTAAGCAAGATTTAAAGTCAATAACATTGCTTATGGTTGACAAACAGTCAATTTTATTTCACTGACAAATAATTTGTGTTTTGCTTGCAAAGACACATGTCAACAATTAATTCTGCTCCATGGACCGGCAGAAATAGAAATCTGTAATCAGCTTTAGTAAACTGAAAAGCAAAACTGAATTAACTTTCATTTTGTTCCAGACAAAGCAAAGACCAACAGCAGGAAAACTAGCCCCATATGCTTCAGCTAGCAGTCTTATTTCAAATTAAATTCTATGTTTCAATTTAATTGGCCCGTTATGTTGTTGCAATAAATAACAAACGGCTTTGATTGCACCCTGATGCTATGTTTACTTGACATGCGCTGATACCAGAGATCCTCTAAATACAATGGGAAAACTTGAAACACCAGAGGTGGTGACCCGTCGATGTAAAACATTCTGACAGCCAATGAAACATTCAGATTTTAGCAAACACACAACTTTGATATTTATGACTGACTTTCTCAGTTTGGAAGCTTAACAATAGATTATCTGTTTGATGTACAACTGTCAGTACAAGGTGACATTTTCAGCAAATTGTTATTTTTAGTTATCCACTGAAGCTTTACTGCAAAGAACTATGGGGGAAATTATGAATCAAAATAAAAACATATTTTAATACAGTTGTCCGCTTTATATCTCTGGCAGTTGATCCCTATTGAGCAATTGATTGTGTGTGAATTAGCAGTAGATGCACAGATTCATGCTTGTTGCCATGTATCATCGCCATAGACAAATGCACAATGTTGTAGCATTTGCTGCTACTGAACCATTATAAAGAATGTTGTTTTATTTCAGATGTATTAGTTTAAAAAAATTGAGGTGGCTATTTGTGATGTTAATTCATACTTTACTGACAGTGATTGATAACATTTTGAATTGCTCAGGGTGATATGACAGCTTATGATCACTAATTCACTATGGCCACTATGGTTCAAAGTGGAATATTTCTGTTCCTTGGACCAGTGCCAGTGCATTCATACAAGCCTCCATGAGCAATAACAATTCTTTTTCCAATGGTGATAACAATTTTCCATTGTCCACGAAAATGGAGATAAAAATGAAAATACATTTGCCAGCATGCTAAAGATTCAGTAGTGTGCAGTGATAATTGTACACTTCAAAATAGATAAACCATGAAACCAAGTACAATTCAAGTATTTACATATTTCTTGTAATATTAGACCATATAGATGAAAATAAGTAAACAGATAACAATATATAGTAAAAACAAAAATAGTACTGTCTTATTGAGAGAAAAAGTAAATATCTAGTCTATCCACCCTTTGCATTGATTAAAGCATTTAATCTTTCAGGCATAGTTTTTCCATATTTTTTAATTTTGTCACTCACTAAACCATTTCTTATGGTTTGAGGTTCATTAAAAAGAGATTATTTCGATGTTACAACTGATGTTCTCAGTCAGATAAAGGTATTGACTTTGAACCGGCCAAGTGATAACTTTTATGTCACCAGATGTTTCTTTCTTACTGAGATAATTCTTGCACAACTTAGAAGTGTGTTAAGGGTCATTATCTCACTGAAATTAAGATTCCTGACTTATCAATTTCTTTCCAGATGGCAATGCGTACCTTAAAAGGATGCTGTGATACTTCTTTTGATCCATGATCCATGATTTTTATGAGACCACCGGCTCCTTTCAAATATTACCGCCTCCATGTTATCCTGAAGGGGTTAAACAGTTATTTTTGAAATGTTCTCCGACTTTGCGGCACACATAGGAGAAAATTTCAAATTTTGGTTCACCAGTCAAAAGAGCTTGTTCCCAGTCCACTGGTGTCCAATCTTTGAATTTCTTGGCAAACTCAAGTCCTCTTCTTTTGATGTTATCAGCTCTTGGGAGCAACACGACCAATTTTACCATTTTCACACAGCCGTCTGGAAATTGTAGACCTTTCATTTCTTTGCATCTGGCGTTATTAATATAATCACGGAGCTGTCGTGCCATGAATGACAATTGTTTTTTTACTTGACATACACAGATAACAAACATCAGAGGCAGTTAACTTCCGTTTTGTACTTCTATTGCCAACTAGTTTTCAGGGAACCAGTCTCTTTGAAATGCTTCATGGTGCTTCTTGCAGTGCCATGGTAGCATTTAACGTCTTCAGCATCACCTAAGGCCACAACGCAGCCAAGGCTGTAGCCAGGATTTTTCAAATAGCGAGGTCAAAAATGGTCAATGTGAGATGTCGTATTTATGCAATGAGAGTAGTAAGCGAGGAATAAATGAAAAAAAAATTACAGCTCGAGTTTCATAAATTTGATATCTCAGGCTCATTCATTTGAGATCCTGTTTATCCCATAAATGTAGGCATTTTATTATGTGGAAAATGGAAAAATAGCGCTGACATAAACTTGGCAGTTGGCAGTCTATTCAAGTCAATGACAGCAGGCATGCTAACACTTTTTGCCATTAAATTAATAAATTCCAGTGTCCTTCGACAGCAGTTAGATGTGTAGTTTATTACTTTACTGGCCAAAAGCGTTAGCACGCTAGCTAACAAATTATTCACCCTGCTGACTCGAATAAACTGTCAATTAGAAGCTCACGCACAGAGTCTGACTAATGCCATGCAAGAAAGCCGTATCTCACATATCTGTATGGGTTGTGTCACATTGAGTTTTAATCATTTAGAGAATAATAAATGAAACAAAGCCTTAACGAAAAAATACCGAGGACATGACCTCAGTGTCCTCAATGGTAGATACGGGCATGTCCACAGAGTTGATATCCAATGAATAAGTCATCCTAGCCCCCATGTGATGTGGACAAGCCTGGGTTACATGAGACTACTACGTTTTGAAGAAGTTGTGGTGATAGGCATGCTAACTCATGAATCCAAACACTCTTGCAACATCACCAAATGTACAATTTCCTTTTGAAATCTGCATTTGAATGCTTAACCCCTTTCTGCAGATGTAGAAGCTAGCGTCAGTAGACCTGCAAATTTAAGCACGCTGTTACTGAACTCGAACACTAGATGGTACCCCCGGATCAGTTATTGAATGTTCACAATCAAGCAGGCCTCGAACGCGGTTTTGAATATGGGGAAGTTCACTCCACGCCCTGTTTTTCGAGAGTTGCATGAATTAAACTCCTCGGCTAAGCCTGATGTGCAAACTGGTAAGTGTCCTTGCCCATAGTATGGATCCAGCAGTTTAAAAAAATGATCTTCTGCGACAGAAAAAAATCGTTGTCCAATGTTGCAACTACTTTAGCTACAGTGGCTAACGGTATTCCAATTAATGGTTCAGAAAAATCAGTTTTCTGAGGCAAAAAATTCGACATGGTATTGATTCTCTCACATTCTACTGTCAATTACAGTCATCACATGCAAAAATGCGAAGTTCCCTACAGTGGATTTTCGTGTAGATTCCTTCATTGACAAATCCAGCGCTTCCTTATATCCATCCGAGTACTGGCGTTGATAGCCAATCAGTCAATCATACATTCAGGCTCTTCTGCATAACTGCACGGTTAGACTTCACGCCCTTGTAAAACTCCCGCGGTAACAATGTATTGATTGGCTCGTTTCTTATCCAATTCCCGACAGTTTAAACGTTCTACGGTAAGCGAAACACATTGATTGGACAAACACAGAGCATACAATCCTATGCCTATCAGCAGGCTCGGTTGCATCCTGTTTACGTCGCGCGCATTTTGCGGCTGAAATAGAGGCTGTATAGAAAAAAAAAAAGACTCGCAAAACTGGCCTTGCAGTGTTTAGTTATATTTAGAGGATTTAAATAAGAAAAAGACATGGTCAATGGGAATTATTTCGAATGAAACAGGACCGGAGGGTTCATTCTGCTCGGTACATCGGTCTCTGGTGGAGGGATTCGTGAAAAAGGGTAGGCTGCTACTTTTGGTTTCTGTTTTGGAATGTATACCGTACTCAACAAAGTCGAATGCCGACGTTTTTTCCTGTTTAAAAGTGAACTGCCCATGCAGTTAGGTGGACCCCCTGGTACGATCATTGTACCGTTCTGTTGAATCGAGTGAGGAATATATATTGTGTGATGTTCCCTGAAAGTGCAATGTCTGTTCTGTTAAAATAAGGTGTATTTCAGAATTCAGATATTACTGAGTTAGTGAGTTGCACTTGTTCCTTATAAGGGTTGAAATGAGGTCGTGAGTTTGGGAACTGGTAACTTCCATTACAGGGTGAATGTTCTGACCGTTTAATCAGCAGTTTATATAATGCAATGCGTGTTTGTGCTGGCTTGGGGGACTTGGGGGGAAGAAAAATGGACAAAACTCGGAACCTTATTATGGAGAAAAGGCATGTTTTGTGTTTGGAGAGGTTACTGGTGACCACTGATGTTCAACTGCACTGAGATTGATAAATTCACACTAAACTCAACCAGAAAATCATTAGTTTAAATTTCATGCCTATAAACTTTATTTGTGTTAAATACATGATCATTTTTTGATTTGATGGATTTCTTTGTTGAGGGATCTCAGGCTTTGGGGAGACACTTGGATAGCTGTATAATTTGGCTAATAGCATTAAGGTAATCTAGAATGTAATGTTGAACCTGAATTCTACTTGAGGACAAGGAGTTTATGATCCCAGAAATGTATAGATTTAAGCCCCAGCAGTGTTTTAATTCTCAGTTTTTTTTTGTTTTTTTTTTGCTATTTCAATGGTGAATTCTTATGAAGATTTTTTATATTTGCAGCCAATTTTCTCTACCAAAATCATGAAAATAAACTTAAATACAATGTAATTCTAAATGCTGTAAGTGTCTTTTCTGAGTTGAGCCACATTTTTCCTCTTTATAAAGCTTAAATCTTGAATTATAAAGTATTAAATTGGGTAACCCATAAATAGCCAAATTTGGCTTCTGCGCAAAGGGGTTAAACAACCCGAAAATAGGCAGAACATCAACAAATTCTGCCAAAATAAGGAGTAAGCATTACAAAGAAACATTACAACTTTGTATTTTATTCAAAAGAACTAGATAGGTCCATAAGCATTTGGACATTAACAATGTTATTCTTTAGCTTTCAAATATAGGATATTCAAAATTAAATAAGTAACTTGAGCACAAAATTCTAAATTTCAGCTTTAAATTTAAGGTGTACACATCTAAATTGGGTAAACAGTGTAGGACTTGCTGGACTTATGGAGAAGGGAAATAATTTCTCATGTGCCAAAGCATGCCTCCAACATCTTGAGGAATGGTCATATGTGGGCATGTATGGCTACCATTTGAGCTGGTTATCTTGTATTTATTGGTGATGTGAATTTTTGCAGAAACTGGAGGTTGAATTCTCAATTGTGTGGGGTTATTTTATTTTCGCACATTCTTTGAAGTGCTTGAGAGCTGATAAAACACCGGTTAACTGTGCAGATGGATTATGACTTGGAAAAAAACTATAAAAGCAACCTAGGATTTTTTAAGAAAGAAGTAGAATGTTCTTATAGAAACAAGCCAATCATATGACTTGAATCAAATTGAGCAAGTATTTCACATGCCCAAGGCGAAACTGAAGGCAAAACAGCAGGAACTGAAGACTGGTGTAGTACAGGACTTGCAGCGGATCACTTGGGAAGAAATCTAGCATCTGGCGATGTCCATGGGATCCAGACATCTGGCAGTCATTGACTGGAAAGGGTTTTCCATCGAGTGTGAAAACACTCTTCAGTTGATGTTTGTGTTGGGTTTGTCCAATTACATTTAAACCCTGAAAATTGATGAGGCAGTGCCTAAAATATGTATAATTTCTAAATGGTTCATACAATATATTTATGAATAATAAGATATATGAATTACATTAAAGGTTCCCGGACATGAGGCACACCACCTGAAATTATTGGTTTATTTTGTTCTAAATGATTATTTATATCTCTCTTTCCACTCAAAAGTTCTGAAATGGCTGAAAAATCCATCAGTTTTAAGGAATAAAAGTGATTTTTTGCACTCTTACGCCCCGCCCCCCGAAGAAGTAGGAAGTTTCCAAGACGTAAGTCATATGTTCCTATGACGTCATCAAAGGAAAGCACCTCTGCCTTAGCAATCTCTGTGGTCCATTTACACACTTGTTTACACACGTTTTCTAGTGTGTTTGTTTAGTGTATGAGCCTGCTATCATGATATCTATCTATCCATCTATCTAATTGTTACACTCGACAAACCGTGTTACGTCGGCTAACGTAGCTAGATGGCTGGATACATAGTGGACATGAGGACAACTATCCAAACTCAGGTGTAAATCTAATGACGAGGGTGCAACAAGGCATCAAGATAACGCCAATTCATAAAAAATATTGTATGCATGTTGTGGCTGAAGTCACAAGCCTATAAGCCAGCATTAGTTCCACTGTGATCATGGATGCCCACCTCATATAGCACAGCCGGCGTCACAACACTGCCTTCTGAGTTCATCTGGCTCATAATGCAACGGCAGCTGTTACTCTCCAGCTGTGACAGTTACCCTCGCCTGCTAATTTATCAAAGTTAACCACCTATGGCGTTAAACTTCAGGATTGTTCGCCAGAACATTTGCCAAAATAGGTGGCGCCAAACCGCCTACACACCAGACGCGAAACGAATTTTTCACATGACAGCTTACATCCTAAGACAATGTAAAGACGAGCTCATAAAGCTCGCTAACATCCTGAACCAAGACCGGGGCGATTGGATCGAGGGAAATACATGCAACTGTCACTAACTAACGTTAGCTTGCTAAATAGGTAAATAGGTGGTTAGTTAAACTGGCAGGTAGATAGTGTGTAACTTGACAGTTATCTCATCACTGGACTGAACACTTGCCCCTTAATTTCTTAATCGAAATTCATGAAACTCTAACGTTATGTTGAACTTAAGTTAGCATCCAGATAGCAAGCACCTCCGCTCCAGGTCTGTCGTGGCTCTGCCGACTCCAGCTAATCCGGTTTAGAGCCGGTGCAGAGGTGCTTGCTATCTGTGTAAGTACTGCAGGAAATTAACGTCAGCTAGCCATCTAGCTTGCGTGCGTGTCTAAAGCTGCTTTCACACCGGACGCGAAATGAACCTTTCGCACAACAGATCACACCCTAAGTCAATGCGAAGCCGCGAATACACACGTCTTTGAATGTAATCTGTCGTGCAAAAAACCCGCCTCGCTTCCGGTGTGAAAACGGCTCAACGCCACCTATTCTGGCAAACGCCCTGGCGAATAATCCTCAAGTTTATAGTATTACAATAGCTTTTTTCAAGACTGTTATTTCATTAGCTATGGTAGCCCTACAATCGTACATTCCAAAAAACATACAATTACTACAGTAATACTATAGCTTTTTGGTGATAAATATTTTGGTATTCCAACAGTGTTTTTTGTAAGGGTCTGTCAGCTGGCTATGGTATATAAAGCCTAGTGTATGTACATTTCATTGTAGAGCGAGCGAGATCTGACCAGCTCGCTTCCTTGCGTGACATCAGTTGCCATAAGGCAGTTCCGGACATTTCGGGGGGCGTTCCTGATCAGTTTAATTTATCCGAAATAGTTTAAAAACAACAAATTTTCACGAAAAGTGTTTGCATCTTCATTTTCATTGCAAAAAAATACAATAGCAAGTTCTAAATGTCAATTTCGGCCTTTGTAATGTCAGGGAACCTTTAAATTGATGCTTAAAGCCTCCATTTCAAGTAAATTTTGATTGTTCATATTCAAATCCATTGTGGTGGCGTACAAAGCTAAAACAATGACAATTTCACTGTCCAAATATTTGTAGACCTAACTGTGCACATAGAAAGTGTAATGCATTTTCATTAGTAACATGATGTGAATTGAAATATTAATGAACAAACTGAAAAACAAAAAAAACTTGAAAATGAGAAAAACTTGATGTTAAGCAAATGTTAACGGTGTGAATATGTCAGATGTCATCAGTTTACTTTTCAGCTTCATCACATCATTGTGTGACAACAGCAAAAGAAACTGTTTTTGTTTTTTTACCACATTTCATTCAGACATAGCTCTAAGATATTTAAATGTACTTTTTCTTAAATTTTCTGGAAACTGTTTCTGAATATAAGATTGTTTGGCGTCTAAATGAACCGAAGGAGAATGCCTGCTGATTCGGGATGTATATAGCTATTTCCCATGACTTCAGCACTGATGAGAAGGATTACAAGTTTGAGTTTTTCAGCAGTGAGCTTAGTCAGTAGTGAGAAGCCAATCCTGACCTACCTTTCCAAACTTCTGCTGCTGGAGGTACAGTATCCCTCTCTTCCTGACGTCCTCCTCCATGGCAGCTTCTACTGGGCCTCTTTGACCCACTCACCAGCCTGTCTGTTCCTCCAATAGCTCCAAAACTACAGCAGAACTGTCTGTGGCTCACTGGTGCAACTAGTTCCCCAGATACTTCACTTCCTGTAATATCTAAATGTAGAAAGAGAGAAAGAGAGAGGGAGAGAGAGAGATTTGTTTCCTTTCTGAGTTAAAAATACACAACTTTTGAGAGTTTAGAAAAACCTACTAATTCTAATTTTGGTCAAAACTGAGTTAGGACCATATTTGTACTGACTAGGCTTTGCCTCATCAATGGTTTTAAGATAAATAAAAAATAATCCCTGGTTTGCTTTATTTTGCTGTGGCAAAACCTAGACAGTCACAGGTAATTGTTAGTTTGCTATGCAAAGACCTAACAAGTTCATCAAACTGGGCTTTTACCTTTGAAGTTGTCTATTTTTTTTTGATCATCACAAAGCCTTGCAAGTTCAATTAACCAGTTATGAAGCAGCATACATATGTCATGATCTTACCCAGGGGTGTCAAACTGACCCGTAAACGGGCCAAGAGGCTGCAGGTTTTCACTCCAACAATGCAGAAGCCCACCTGATACAACTAATCAGTTGTGCAGGCCTAGATTAGTTGATTAAATGAGTGCTTTCAGGTGAGCTTCTACTTGGTAGGATTGAAGACCTGCAGCCTCTTGGCCCATTTACGGGTCAGTTTGACACCCCTGATCTCACCGGTCAGTCCCCATGCAGAGCACACAGACAGAATATTCATACATGAGAAAGTGCCACCAAGAACTACTAAATTACCTCTTTTGTTTTGAACTTAATAGCTTTACACCATAACAGTGTGTGCTAGGCTGTGGTTTGAATAAAGAATAAAGAAATCATTGATTTTTATCATTTATTATTATTATTATTATTATTATTATTTATTTATTTATTTTTTATGACAATTGATATTTTACAATCTTGGACAAAACAAATGAGTATGTCATGTTGCCATGGATACTAACAAAAGGTATAACATATGACGATTTTGTTTCCAAAACCTAATATATTAATTTTACTCATTTTGAGTAAATCAACTTCTATGTTGATGTCAACTGCATTTCATAGAAGAACACAAACTTTCACCATGAAAAAATGCATCTTACAGGATAAATTTCTAAAAATGGATTTTTGCTCTGTGTAAGAAGCACAGAGCTATCGCTATTATCTTGATTTTTGTCATTTTGGCACTTATTGCATTTTGGAAACAAACTCTTCATACGTACCTCCCAAATATAGCTAATTATGTTATGAGTAAATAAGTCAATACCAAGCCAGTTCCTTCGTCAGATGAGAACTTAATTCCGGAGGGATATAGTTTTATGTTTTTTTCTCAAAATCTTCTTTTTTTTTGTCACCAGGTTTTTTCCACCAGGCACTCAAGAATTGCCTTATAAGTTCGTTCAGAGAGAATCTGAGTTATCCTTCATGGGCCAGCATAAGACTGTGTTTATGTTAGCATGTGTATGTGGCTACCTTTCTAATTTCTCTAACACAAATCTGGGTATACATTGATGAGCCACAACATTAAAATCAGTTGCAGATGAAACTAATAAATTTACTTATCTCCAATAAATTACACATATCTAGATCTGAAGACCTGCATGTGAGAAAAATGGGACCTGAGCAACTTTCATGAGGGCCAAATCGCTATGATCAGAGAAGTGGGTCACAGCACCTCCGGAGTGGTAAGGCTACTGAGGTGCTCAGCAGTGGTGACTTCCTGCAGATAGTGGTTCTAGGAGAAACAAACAGTGCCAGGATGTTGAGAGCCCAAGGCCCGTTAATGCACAAGGGCAAGAAAAACTGTTCGGTCTGATCCAAATCAACAAGAGGGCTAGCGTGGCACGAGTTGCAGAGAATTTTGATGATACGTTTGGAATGCGTCAGAGCATGCAGTGAATTGCACACTGTTGTGTATAGTGCTTTGTACCCGCAGATCAGTCGGGGTGCCCGTTTTATCCTTGGTCACAGTTGTCTGGCTCAGTGTACAATGGTATTCAAGCTACAGCCATCTCTATGTCTCACTGAATGTTCAAGAGTTGCATTTGTCATCACTCACCTCTCTGGATGTGCCAGGGACTGGGCTGCCACCTGTTGGGAGGCAGGGGATCCTGCAGTGTTATTGTTTGCTGCCTTCTCTGAAGAGAAGAGAAACATATTTGACTGGTCCAGGTCCAGCCATGCCGCTGCCTGGAAGTCACTCCAGTTTCACCGAGGCCACCCCTCAGCGTCTGAATATTCCATCCACTTCCATACCCTGGCTATACACATTGGCATGCCCGGGCATTGTATGACACCTACAGTACTTATTTAGCTTGTCAGAATGGGTCCAGGATAAGTTAGCCACTTGCATCCTTCCTCCAGATCTGGATCAGCTCATCGACTTGTTAAGAATTGACGTTTGGCTGCAACGGCAGCGGTTGGACAGGCAACCGAGGATACGGGCATCTTCCCTGCCTACATCCCAGAATTATAATTAATATTCCCATCTGGCTCTTCTGGGACCCATAACTGTTGACTAGGCTTTGCTTCACAAGCTGCCCCCTGAAGCACGACTATACTGGATAAGACTGAATCTATCCCTGTACTCCAAAAGTGCTATTTAGGCCATTGCTGAATGACCTAATTAGCGGACGTGAGTGACATCTGATGGAGATGTACTGTTGGATGCTGCTGTCTCATCCACTCGTCCACTGTCCTGTTTGCCTGACCTGGCAGGGTCGCCCAATTACCACATGGGCTTTAGTCGACTCACGCACTAATGGGAACTTTATACATCTTGATATTGTTCGTCGACTGAGGGTTTTGACCGCACAACTGTCAGTACCCGTCTGGTCCGAGGGTCTCCCCAGGATTGCCCTTCCTGACATCAATGAGGCCTTTGAGGAGTGGAGGCACTAGTTAGAGGGGTCCAGGCTCCCCTTCTTCATCTCGACAGGCCATCGCAACCTGGAGTAACTCTCTATTGCTAAGAGGCTTAATCCTAGCTCAGTGGTCCCTCTTCTTTGCAAGATTCAACTTTAATGTACCAACTCGGTACTAAAAATACTAAGCTGGACTTCCTGTCACATCTGTATCCTTCAGTGCTCGAAGATCCACCAAATACTATCCTTCTCGGTAGCTATCATCAGGGCAGGCTGCCACCAAGCTCCAAGTTGGGAGTTAGATTGAAGAGGCGTTGCGGTCCTCTTCCTCTCCACCCTGCACTCCACCTTGTCATCTCCTTGTCCCTGCGAGCGTGAGAAGCAATTTCTTAGTCTGGGGCCATGCCTCTCTGCTGGCATGCAATCCCGGACTCTCTCGCACTCTCCCCCTTGAGCATTAGTGCTTTTGAACGCTAACCATCTGCCGGGACACCCAGTCATTCATCGCAGCTAGTACTGTGCTCATCCACTCCAAATCAAGTAACCAGTGACCCTGTAGTCTGCTGCAGCTCTTGGAAGTTACCAACTGACTGTGGGCTTGTATAGCCATGGATTTCATCATGGCACTGCCCCCCTCTGCTGAGTTCATGGTCATTCCTACCATTGTTGCCCAATTCTAAAATTCTGCCCACTCTGCTCCATTGCTTAAGTTCCCCACTGCTAAGGAGGCTGCTGTACTCCTCTGTCAACACATGGTTTGCCTTCACAGTGGGCCTCAAGAGGTGGTCCCAGACCATGGTCCCCAATTTACTATTCGCTTCTGGGAGGTCTTCTGCACCCTCGTGGGAGCCACCCCATGCCTCTCCTGTGGGTTCCACCCCGAAACCAGCAGCCAGGTGGAGAGCCTGACCCACGAGCTGGGCAAGGTTCTTCGCTACCTGACAGAGAGTAATCCTGGAAGGTGGTCTTGTCTGTTTACTTTGGTGGAACTGCCCCACAATTAATTACCAGTTTAGGCTGGTTTGGGCATGTCTCCTTGCCAATATCTCCATTTATATTAATTTCTATAAAATCACATTTTCCCAGTTAAAGGCAATTTTTTAAAAAAATCTTTTTTTTACACAATTTTACGAACTTCCAACTAGCTTCTAGCAAAATTCACAAAGTTAGCTATCTGAGAGCAGGCCAAAAAAGAACTGGGGAATGTTCAAGATCGCAGGATCAAGTGAGAGCTCTTGAGTTCTTGCCCCTTGAACTATTAAACTATGTATGGTCTCGCTTAGACGAGAGACAACATCAGTGAACAGTCTTGCCTTGATTTTCAAGAAGGCGTCCAGTATTGTAAACATCAGTATCCACTCTTTCGCACTGTTTGTTACGTACAATTTGAAGCAAACCCTAGTGGGCAGCCATGTTGGAATATGGGCAAGAACTTGCATGTCATTCAAAACTTGGGAGACTTTGCCTTGTGATACCTAAGCGTGAGACCCTTTTGTAGTCTTAAACATGCCCCAGGGGCGTTTTCGCAACTACATCCAGAAACATGTTTATGGTTTGATTATTGGTTGAGTGTTTTGGCGACTTTGGTTCAGCGTGAATGACGTTATTGTTTCAACTAAATGAGAACAACAGGTTGAGGTGGCCTCAGTGCCAATTTAAGATGGCAGAAAGGAAATGCACCAAAATTTTGACACTTTCATGTTTGCTAACAAAACAACCACGTCCATGAATAATTTTTGGCTTGGTGTTTTTACACTCATGTGTAAATATGTTTCTGGCCATACATTTGATGTCAAAAGCATGTTTCTGGTTCTTGTCGCAAAAAGGCCCCAGGACATCTTTACCTTATCCAAGGTAATTAACACACGGGGTGGATGAGATGAAAATAAGTTTTGCCCAGCCCCTGGTTCAGCCTCTTTACCTGGGTGTTGGTCTCTGGGTAGAACCCCGTGGATAGAGATGGAGTGGTGTCACCAGGGTGTAGAAAGCCCTCTAGAAGCAGCTGGAAAATTGGGGACCATGGTCGGAGAACGCCTCCTGGGTTGCGCTGTGGAAATGGACCACTTGATGTAATAAGCACTCAGCAGTCTCCTTAGCTGTGGGTAGCTTAGCAGATGGTACGAAGTGGGCTGCCCAGGAGAGAAAGTGAACCAATCAGAGAGAGGAAATACCATGACAAAATCTATGGCTATGCTGGTCCACGGTTGGTTGGGAACCTCTAAGGGCTGTAATCGGCTGCAGAGCCATTGGTTACCTGATTTGGAGCAGGCTGTTATGACTTGAAAATCACCACAAAGAGAACCAGCAATGACAACTTAAAACAAATTTATTCTTCCCTGATTAGGTCCAAAAAATTCTATAAAGAATTCACTTTGTTATCTTATAATAACACTCTAATGCAACTATGTAACTCTGATGCAAAAACAAAAACTCTACCAACTGACCAGAATCACAGCATTTATAAAGACTAAGAACATTCTGGAAAGATCTACTGGATTCCTTGGTGATCTGGCATTTTCCAGGTAAGAAGATGCCAGAAACTTCTTGAAAGCACTAGTTTATTTCATCACAAACAGTTTGTATTGTATCAGATCATGTGTTGCTACAAATAGACTGTTATAGAGACATACCAACAGAGGGTGCTGAATGATGAACAAAATAAACAAATAACTGACCAGTAAGGCAGCACAAATGGAATCTAACAAATCGCCATTTACATACATAACATACATAACAAGGCACACGCAGTACAGGCTGTGACAAACTTCGGGGTATCCTGGGTGATGGTTGGCCACCAAAAGTACTGATTAAGGAGGGTCAGGGTGTAAGAGATGATGGGATGGCAAGGCAGCTGATAGGCATGAGACCAGGAAAGAACCTTGCCTCTTACTTTCTCAGGGACAAAGAGAAAGTTGGGTGGAGCGTCCAGTGGAGAAGGACAGGACCACACTGCCTCTTCAACCGCACTTTCCACTTGCAGTTTGGCAGTCACCGTAATACAACAACCAAATGGTACAGATGAGATAAGCAGTTAATCTTAGTATTTTCCTACGTTTTGATATTATTTTGTATGTGAAGTGAAAATAGTGGGAGTGAGAGCAAGATCAAGAGATAATTTAATGATTTTATAGCTGCTGTCCACTCTGGCAGTGACATCGATCACTCTAAGTCTGAACGTGCCCTCTCACAGACTTCCTATGTAAAAAGAAAAAAATGATAAATTGTAACTAAGGAATAAATGGTATAAATGGTAGAATAAAAGGTTAAAAAGTTTGAAAAAATTCACAAGGTAAAGTGAGCATCATGTCGTTGGAATGACATTTCTAGCTCAAAGTACGACAGAGTAAAAAATCGTTGAAATTTGCTGAATTTTCAATATGCCATCCCTTAGTTTCCTATGTGGAAAAATGTAAACTAAATTGAATAAATCAAAAAATATAAAAGATTTTGAAAGGTTTTATAGGAGCAACCCAATCCCAAACAAGCTGATTTTTTTTGAAAATTTCAATGACTTTTTTTGCTTGAAGTCTGAAGAGGTAGTTAGGTGTCACAAAATGTGAGAAAGAAAGAATGAAAGAAAGAACTTTAACAACTTTCTTACTGTTTATCTAATTGAAACCTGATGAAATGTCCTCAGCCACAACTTGGATGGATGGAGGCAATATTCATTTACAGTGTTGAGATGCAAAAATAGCCTATGTTATCCCATGTACAGAGTGAATTGTTGAGGTCCGCTTGGATAAGAGGACAGACAGATTGCGTTTCCATTAGATTTTTTGAGATCAGAAGAGCCTGGTGACATATACAGACAAGTGTAAATGCAATAGGCACAGGGAGCTGTTCCACAGGCACATTAAACTGCCAATTGAAAAATGCATTTCCATTTTACTAGTGATCGAAAACCACGGTAAGATGAGACACAGTTGATTCAGCTTTCATTCTAGTTTTTAATCAGAACAATCCAAACTGAACTGAGGATTTCATCGCCACTTATATTATACATATTAAATTGCAAAATGCATTTCCATATGAATAAAGACCAAATTAAAAAAAGGCAATACAAAATACAATTAATTGATGTTTCTGTCTATTTTTTCATCAAAGTAATCCTAACTGAATTGTGGATTGTATTGCCACGTTGCATGTTGAATTGCCAACTGGAAAATGCATTTTCAGTTTGAATGAACAAAAATTGCATATTGAACTGCAAGTGCAAGTGTCTTGCCTTTTGAATAAAGGGACCAAATTAAAAAAATGCAATAAAATAATAATAAAATAAAAACTCAGCAATATGAAATACAATTAATTGACCTGTCAGTCTAATTTTTCATCAAAGTAACCCAAACTGAATCGTGGATTGTATTTCTATGTTGCATATTGAACTAACGACTGGAAAACGCATTTTCAATTTGAATGAACAAAAATTGTATATTGAATTGCGATTGCAAAATGTCTTGCCATTTGAATAAATAAATAAATAAATAAATAACACAATCTGTAAATCACGAAATGCGAATTTAATCTCATAAAGCCAACTGACCAATTTATTGGTCCGTCAAAATCAGCTGCTATATTCAAACATGCAGAACTTTAATCCTATTTTAAAATCCCAAATATGTCCTGTTGAATAACAGGGAAATGGGTATTAAATTATGTACAAGATCGAGATGTTTACCATTTGAAGTAATCCTGTATAATATTCAATATGTGTGATGTAGCTTCCGTGAAGCTCTACAACCACAAAACACGTATGTGATATGCATGTTTTTATGTTGAATCTACATAAGGGTAAACTTAAAGCCTGTTAAGTCAAGATATATGATGCACGTAAAGCTTCCAATTTGACCACGAGATGGCGGCATCAATTCAGTAAAATCATTGCCTTTCCTCTATTGATAAACATCGGTGAGGCATGTTTTTAGAAGAAAACTCGTTAGTGTAATAACAGACGCTGCGTGATGTCGATATCATTCAACAATCTTTTTGCTACAATTTCAAAATCAGCATCATGTATCAAAGGGTTGATTGAAAACTGACACCATTCATGTATGTTAATACAGGATCGGTGACTAACAATTCACACAGTTAATTAAATAACTAAGCACGTCCGCAACAGAAAGTCCGTGTGACGTATAAAGTTATAAACTGAGCATCTTGGGGTTCATGTTCCGTTTGAAGAAAGCAATAACAGCGTGCAACACGAACTTCGAATCGTAATGCTGCATAGCTTGTTAACTTATGCTGGCTGGGTCATGTCATCTCGAAGTATGGCATATTTCTGAACCAGGGGTCATTCATGAGTGATATATTTTTTTAGGATCTATTATAGGGACTTGTATCCCCCAGAATCCAAACGGTCCACGTGAAGAAAATTTCAGCATGTTTCTACAATGGTCAACTTGAACCAAAAATTATTTATAGCTATTGCTGCATGTTACTGTTCTAGCCGATTTAATTAATGATTCGTTCCGACTCAGAGTTAAACACGAAAGGCGCCCCACCGAAAAGAATTCTGAGATTTCCCTTTAAGACCCATGTAAACAATACACCCGCGTCGAATGTTTCCGATGCAGTAACATTCAACGAACTTGCGTGTTTTCCTTAGTTCTGGTCCAAACCTGTAGTGCGTAAATTGCGTAAATGGCTGTTAGAATTTGGTGATTTGCGCGCATGCTCTTTGACTGGGGGGAGTGATCGGAGCATGAATGGAGCAAAATGGCGGATCATGTGCAGGTAACCTGACGTTTATGTTCAGCTAAGGTGAACATATATCGTGAATGGTGTGGTTTGCTTATGAGGGGATTTGAAATTCGCGGTTAGGATGAGGTAAAGCGAACTCATTTATGAGTTGAAAAATTGGGGTAAAGAACGCATGTTGCCGTGATCAGGTGGTCGCGATCATGCTGACTTGTGGCCTGTCATCATGTTCATTGCTTCAGATGCGTTATGAAGTGGGGAATGTAAATCGGTGGAGACATTTGTGTTATGGCGAACGGGTCCAAGTACTATCCAGTAAGCCAGAGTTTTCTCCTGCCATGGTCTCACTGTCCAACAGCATGCTAGATCGATGCCATCTCACGTGTAAACAAGACATCAGACAGATGGCTAGCTGTCCAATGCTATGGCCTGCCCTGCGTTTTGGGAATTAAAACTGAACTCAAGTTGCCACATGCACACCCCTCTGTCACAGTCTCGCTCGCAGCTCACTGCGGTGCACTAATGCTGGCTAGTTCTTCAAATCGGTTGGCTTGGAATGATCTTTTCGTATAGGGCAGCATTTGTTTTAGTCAGTGAACTTCGAACATTTTGTGAGGTATCGAAGCCGTTTTGTTAAGTTAGCATGCTTGGCTAATTCCCTGATTGGAGCGGAACACATCAACGTTAATTCTCCCGCGCAATGCTATGCTTTTCAAATAAGTTTAAGCGAACCAGGAATTTGATGCAATGTAGCCATCGGCTGATCTGATTTCGCATTATCGTTAACTAACTAGCTGAACATGTTTTTCATTCTGTTTATGACGGATAGCGGTCGTCTCTTTGCTAACACCGAATACGGCTGTCAGTGCTAATGTTAACTGTTTGACTGGGATGTCTCATTCAATTCGGCGCGTATTGGGACCAATCGCTCAAGGCGACTTTTCTAGGATGCTCGGTTGTAACAGTAACGCCTCATAATGAGCACAGTTGAAGCCATCAAACAAGCTACAAGCTTTTCTTCCTTGTTTTAGAGATGGCTTGCTGCTTGTTCATTGGTGGTTTTGTACGGAGTATTAACTTGCATTAGTTCATTTTAATAGACTGATTCGAACATCCTTCGAGCTTTGCACGGTTTTGAAATTGCCATTAGGCTACCGTTACTTGCTTATTTGTTTTTTTTTGTAAATTACATTCAGTCGGACCGAATTGAAAAGGAGATTCTCTCTGGGCGAGATCGCATCATGTGATTTCATAATGTATTTTCCAGAACTTTGATCCAAATAAGTCTGTAGATGTCCAAAAAATGTATATTGATTTTTCATTAGTGCCTTTTGCATGTTAAACCCCGTTTTGTTGCGGGTAATTTTTAAATGCAATAGAAATGAATTATTTTTGTCCCTGCCTGCCAATGATCAGCCGTTAGGGGGATGCATTTTTCATTGGTGAATTGTGTAGACATGGCTATTTTCTCCATCACATACATTTTGTTTTTGTTTTTGTTTGTTTGTTTGTTTATGACGCAGATTTCACTTTTCTCTGCACCATGATCTTTTCCATTTTCTCCTAAGCCCCCAATACAACTAATACTCCACCTCCTGTCAGTTTTGTTTCTCTCTCGGTCTGGTCACCTAAGAGGTACTAGGCTGCGCTCTTTTTGTGATTCTAGTTATTATTACTGGTCCCCTGGGGAGAATCAGTGATCTGCCTGGTGGCTGGCAAATGGTGGCAGGATTGAGTCCTTGCAAGGGGCAGAGCTATTTTATACCCTTGTATCTCCTTCCTAAACTGCTTCCCCGGCTTCTTTGGTTGATATTCTGTGCTTCCCAGTATTACTAGTGCCCATAAGTGAAAATGCGCTAAACGAGATGGGAAAAGACTTTTTTTTTCGTCTGTCCTCAAGATCTTTCATTCAGAATATTCGCAAAAATCTAACTTTTAACTGAAATGAAACAATTGAAGGGAACATGAAATTCTTGTCATGAAACAAATATTTTTTTTTCTAAAAAAAAAAAAAATTGTGTGCAACAATTATTGGTACCCTTTTCATTTTATGTTATGTGCAGCCTCCTTTTAGCAAGACTCTCAGTCTTCTACAATGAGTGATGAGGTTTGTGAACTCATGGCACAGGATCTGAGACCGTTCTTCTGTCTAGATCCTTCAGGTTCCAGGGTCAACACTTGTGGACTCTTCAGCTCATCGCATTAGTTTTCTATGGAATTTTGTTTGGGAACTGCGATAGCCATTGCAAAACCTTTATCATGTCATTAATGAACCATTTTTGTATAAATTGTTAGGACGTGCTTTGGATCATTGTCCTACTGGAATGTCTGACCTCAGCGCATTTTAACCTTCCTGGCAGAGGCTGTCAGGTTTTATTTAATATCTGCTACTAGTTGATGGAGTCCATGTGGTTTCCAAAATGCTCAGGGCCTTTGGACGAAAAACCACCCTGCAATGTCATAGGTCCTCCAACATGTTTCACAGTGGGTATGAGGTGCTTTTCTGTATGGCTATTTTTTAAGTCCATGCTAAACCCATCTATGATGTGTGTTGCTACAAAGCTCTGTTTTGGTCTCATCTGCCAGCAACCGTGCCTCTGCTCGATCTGTTCCCCCTGAGTTGCTGAAGCTATACAGTTGGTGAGTATTTGGATGGACCATCTAGGTAAACTAATTTGCTGCTGAAAGTGGTGTTAGTGGGCCAGTAGGTAGCAGTCTTCCATCTGGTGAAAGAATCCCCGATACCCCAATGCAGTAATTGGGACATGATACTGAAGGAGACTCCATCTTTTGGATGAGATATTGCACCAAGGCCCTGGCACACTTTGGTCATTAAAGATCCCTTGACACTCTTCAACAAGAGAAGGAGGGTTCCCTGACGTCCTGGCTAAATTTTCTACGGGCTCTTTCAACCTACCACCTAATCATTCACAATTTAATGACTATGAAAATTGTCTTCTCCCTCCTCACCACAGCTGATGTGTGTAGAGTGCGCTCGCTCGCGTTAGTGGCTGATGTTAAATTACCCACGTTGGTGTTTCACATTGGTGGTGGAGAGATGAAATTACCCCCATTTGACTTTTAGGCACATTGAGTATCAGTGAGATGACGCTGTATAAATGCAGTGATCATTCATTCATTCTTTCCATTTTAGTCTCATCTGATCACATACCTGATCCCATTGAAAGTCTGACTAATCTTTTGCAAGCTTTAGGCTCTTTAGTTTTTGACTGGAAGGGTTGCTAGAAAAAAGCAAACAACTTGTGTTGTAGATGGCATCTGATGGTCATGTTGGAAACTTTCTGATCTCAAAAATCAAATAACCACTAGTTTTCCTGCTGCTAGTCAAACCATCCTCTTCAAGGTGCGTGGGGTTTTAGTACATGCACGTCCTCTTCTAGGCTGATTAACTTCTCCTGACGCTTTAAGGGTGCCTCTCATTCCATCTTTTCCTTGCATCTTAGTCCCTGCCACTTTGGCATGGGAGGACACTAGAGCCATTCCATCTCAAAAGGACCATGAGGCGACACCACCTTGTCACAGATTTAGTTGCTATATGTACATGGACAAAAATCCCAAAATTTTGGCTGTCAACTCCCAACTGGTTACAAAATGGCAGCCATTTAAAAAATTGCCTTCTATGCGCGTCCCGACGTGCCCACCCGCTTTTTTCGCAATAAATCAAAAACCATAGCACCTATTGGCACCAAAATTAACACTCTCTAATGTTATTTTTTTCATGCTGATCCCGAATATGCAGTCAAATAAGTGATGGCACCTATGGTTTGGAAACTATTGGATGAAAACCCTTTTTGGGGGTACCGAAATGTGGCCCCCCTTATCTCAATGCTGCCACCTGATATCAAAATGGAACTTGTTTTATGCCAATCACCATCACTTTATCTCTATAATATCAAAAAATTAGAGAGGTGTTCTGCTTTTTTTTATGTAATCCTCCAAAATGTCAAATAGATATTTTGTGAAAACAATGTCGCCATGTATACACACATATAAAGAGTAAATAGTAGCATCTATAGGGATATTGCAAAACTATGGCAAAAGGTCAGTAGTTTGTAGCCTAGTTATCTAGCATGGATTTGATCTGCACAATCTGTACCCAGGTACCTTCTGACTCTGTAAGAGGTCACGTAAATAGTTGGGATGCACCGAAATGAAAATTTTTGGCCGAAGCCGAAAACCAAAACGCTGAAAGAAATTATTACATCAATTTTTAGTACCATTGCATTTATGGCTATGACTGTGTACTTATCTAACTAAAGTCAATGCATTGCAATGGCATAAATTCACATTCATGCTTCTAAGAATAAATCAATTTCAAATTATGAATATATTTATTTAGCACCGACATTCCAACAAAGCACAAAATAAAATAAAATAATGTTTTACTTGGCCCCACTCACGAATAACCTACAGGCCTATAACTGACTGGCCTATTACTGGCTGCTGAAAAATTGTAAAATTAAATGTTACGTGACAACACAGCAGCCCACTGATTGGTCAGAGAGAATCCTCTATGGGAAAGAGCTCGCTTCCCTATTATCGCTCGGAAACTGGCTTCACTTGCCATCATTGAAGCAGGTCTTCTAATTGTGTTTTTGAAACGTGTGTTGTTTTTAGGAAGCTTTATAAATATACCGTTTGTCGCCTTACCTTACCTAACGAGGTTGAGTTTGTTCACCGAAGTTGCTGCATTTATGAAATGCGTTTCTTTGCCTGTTACCGTTCGTAGAGAAATTGGAAGCAACGGTGTTCCCCTAATTCCCCTTGAGAAAGTTATTATTCCGCCCCTATTTTACGAAAATGCGCGAAAAGTAACTTAACGGCTGCTGATGAAGGAAAAGTTCTCAGGAAAAATTTAAAACGCTGCCACCTCCTGCGATTTGCTACATGTTTTGCCTTCAGTTTCAAAGTGAAATGTTTATGAAGCCAGAGAGTCAAGCTAATAAACAATAATTGTTTTTTCGTGTGTTATTTGCTTCTTTTTATGGAGGAAAAAGGGTAAATTAACATCCTCGGTTTGTGGTGATTCCATTTTTTTCAGGAGTTGTAGTTGCATTATGGAATACTGATGGTACACAAATGCCTTGAGAATATATTGCCTTTTTCTACGAATACTCTTTGCCTTTTACGGATATCATTGCTTGGCGATTTAGATTTATTTAATGTGCTACCGAATCAGGCACAACACAAGCTGCTATCCAACATATCAGGACGGTGTTAAACAGAAACTACAATTATGCACTCGCGGACTTTATTGCCATAACGTGGTGACGGTAGTGCGCTTCCCCCGATGACATTTAACAAAGTTTAGTGTTGTTACCTCCGACCCTCCTGCTTCGAAGCTCGTGTCAAAGTATGAACCAGTTTAAGGCGGAGCAAATGTATCAGCGCTTGCTTCGTTTGCTGCTGATCATGTGATCAGCTACATGCGAAGCTTCGTTCTAGCTCACATTCACGTGACCGCTTCGATTTGATTCAAAGGTGCGCAAAACGGGGCGCGCGCTTGTGGGTTTGAAGTAGTCGAGAGCGGTGTTGCGAGTCAGTCGTAACAAAGAGCAAATTTTAATGGAACGTGTAGCAAAGAGAGGTCGCTCAGAGATGTGGAAGCACTTTAATTTGATTTCCCTTTACAAGGTTGGCAATAGACAGGCTAAAATTTTTATTACGCAAATATGGACACAATTAAAACAGGAAAAAAACTGTTTTATTCATATAGGAATCTGTGTATTTACTAGATAACTTGAACCAATAAATTTTCATAACCATGTTCAACCAACAGTGACTGGGCCAAAATACACCGGTGGGCTACTCCAAACATACTGCACTACAGGTTTTGAACAGCAGAGGTCATGATAGAGTTTGATGCATTGAATGAATGAACCTTTTTCCGATACAATTGGCTGGAAAGCTTCACTTGTTCCAGAAGCTTCACTTTGCCATCACTAACAAAATCGACGGAATAAAATTCCAGACGGGCGCGTGCTGGCCGTGCCTTTGCTTGAGTCATTAATCATCCTGTTTCGGGCGTATTGTTTCGGCGTTAAAAGTGTTACTGCTGAAAACCGAAACTGCATTTTTTTGCCATTTTCGGTGGCCGAAAATTCGGTGCATCTCTAAGAAATATTCAAACTGAGGAACTTTATTTTTTTTTGCAAATAATCATTAACTTAGAATTTAAAGGCAGCAACACATTGCAAATAAGTTGGCACAGGGGCCTTTTTACCACTGAGTCACATCACCTTTCCTTTTAATGACACTCAGTAAACGTTTGGGAACTGAGGAGACCAATTTTTGAAGCTTTTCAGGTGGAACTCTTTCCCATTCTTGCTTGATGTACAGCTTAAGTTGTTCAACAGTCCGGGGTCTCCGTTGTCGTATTTTACGCTTCATAATGCGCCACACATTTTCAATGGGAGACAGGTCTGGACTACAGGCAGGCCAGTCTAGTACCCTCACTCTTTTACTATGGAGCCATACTGTTGTAACACGTGCAGAAAGTGGCTTGGCATTGTCTTGCTGAAATAAGCAGGGGCGTCCATGAAAAAGACGTTGCTTGGATGGCAACATATGTTGCTCCAAAACCTGTATGTACCTTTCAGCATTAATGGTGCCTTCACATATGTGTAAGTTGCCCATGCCTTGTGCACTAATACACCCACATACCATCACAGATGCTGGCTTTTGAACTTTGCGCCTATAACAGTCCGGATGGTTCTTTTCCTCTTTGGTCCGGAGGACACGACGTCCACAGTTTCCAAAAACAATTTGAAATGTGGACGCGTCAGACCACAGAACACTTTTCCACTTTGCATCAGTCCATCTTAGATGAGCTTGAGCTTAGCGAAGCCGGCGGCGTTTCTGGGTGCTGTTGATAAATGGCTTTCGCTTTGCATTGTAGAGTTTTAACTTGCACTTGCAGATGTAGCGACAAAATGTAGTTACTGACAGTGGTTTTCTGAAGTGTTCCTGAGCCCATGTGGTGATGTCCTTTACACACTGGTGTCGGTTTTTGATGCAGTACCCCTGAGGGATCGAAGGTCACGGGCATTCAATGTTGGTTTTCGGCCTTGTCGCTTACGTGCAGTGATTTCTCCAGATTCTCTGAACCTTTTGATGATATTACGGACCGTAGATGATGAAATCCCTAAATTTCTTGCAGTAGCTCGTTGAGGAATGTTGTTATTAAACTGTTCGACAATCAGCTCACGCATTTGTTCACTAAGTGATGACCCTCGCCCCATCCTTGTTTGTGAATGACTGAGCATTTCAGGGATGCTGCTTTTATACCCAATCATGGCACCCACCTGTTCCCAATTAGCCCGTTCACCTGTGGGATGTTCCAAATAAGTGTTTGATGAGCATTCTTGAACTCTCTGTCTTTTTTGCCACTTGTGCCAGCTTTTTTGAAACATGTTGCAGGCATCAAATTCCAAATGAGCTAATATTTGCAAAAAATTACAAAGTTTACCTGTTCAAACATTAAGTAACTTGTCTTTGCAGTGTATTCAATTGAATATAGGTTGAAAAGGATTTGCAAATCATTGTATTCTGTTTTTATTTACAATTTACACAACATGCCAACTTCACTGGTTTTGGGTTTTGTACTTGCTGCCTGACCGAACGGACGCGCACACAGTCTGCTTCGTGAGTGCACACTTGCTGCAGCACAATGCGCCCAAAAGGCATAGTATTGGAGGTCTCCACTAGAGGCAGACAGCAGCATATCGGACCCTGAAATTGCGAAAATGGCAGGCGGTATTGCCCGGATGCAATATTTTTTTCCGTACCGCGATGGATATCGCATACACTGTCACAATGGATTTGTTCACACAAGCGCCTCTAGCGGTCATGTCAATACTGCATCTTGCGCACGCGTCTTGTGACCTCGCGTCAAGATGAGCGACCTGTATGCTCACGAATGTAGAATACGCGTGGCAGCCATGATGCGTAAGCGCACGCGTTGTGAGCAGCAAGTATATTCCAGGCCTAAAGTGTTTGGACTCGGTAGATAACGCACTGTTACCTGCGAGATCCGGGCCATTATCTTTACAATGAACACGGTGCACTTCACCTTCTTATAACCTCAGCCATTCAAAATTTCGAAGCAACTCTTTGCGAAAATAAACTGATTTCTCCTCCGGTTCATCCGAATCACCGTCATGATTCTCAGTTTCATGAACTTTTGTTCACGACTCGACTTTTTGGAATGTTAACGGTTGCAAAGAAAAAGAAAACAAGTCTTCCATAGCTCTTCGTTTCATTTTCCCTGTAAATCTTGTGTATAGTTACAATAGCGAAATGGAGTGATTGACGGCTAATATTAACCATTCTAGAATCAGTACTGAGGTTAAGGGCCCAGTTGTTCAAAGCTCCGTTAATTTAACGGCTGGTTAGCGCTCAACACCTGACATTATGACCACTCTCTAAATAAGATTCTCGCGAATGCTCTTCACTACTACTAAAACTAATCAAGGGGAAACCTACAAAATGCATCAAAAACATACAAACATCTGCGCTTTCATTCATAAATATAGATGCTGTGGTTTAAACTTAATCACCGGTTAAAGTTAGCAAATCTTTGAACAACCGGTCCCGGGACGTCAAGCTCCCCTTTGATTGGTCAGAATGGTAATTGCCAGCTCAAAGGAACCCACTGGGTGCGTTCCTTTCTTATACCGGTGCGCCTGGCTGCGGTATGGCCAGTAGATTCATGCACTGACTGCTCCAAGACATACGCCCATCTCTATGTAAGCTGCAGCCGCGGTTTGCATGCCTTCTGAATACCAAATGTACCCGAAAAGAGGCGCTTAATTGGGGGAAAAAGCGGTCGCACAGGTGCAACTAATTAAATTTAAAGGTCGCGCAGTGTGAATGTTGGTCGCGTATGCGATCAAACCAATTTGCAATTTTGAGCCCTGGTAAGGCACTGGAAGTTTTGCTGTTTGTGACATCAACTAGGCCTGCCTTTATCATCCTCTCGCAGCACTGTCTACTGCCTCTTTTTTTTTTTATCTCTAACCCTTTCAGCCCCACACACACGCACACACAGCCCCCACCAACACATAGGAAGACGCTCTCTAGCACAGCACTACGGAATGCTATCTGAGCTGCAAATTGGATGTAAAATCTTCAAAGATGTTCTCTTTAAAGCTGGATCGCCATCCACCACTTTTTGCAATTGAACACTCCAAACTTTTTTGGCAGTTGGTTAACTCCGTACGTTTTTAGGATGTTGAAAAGTTTTCGTTTTTGGACTAATATCAGTTCTGTGGAGACCAGAATGTGACTCGTCGCCTATGCGCTGCTTTTGAGTTGACTGCTACAGTTGTTAAATTTTTGTTGAATTCTTTTTAATTGGTGATAATTGGAGATAGATAGTATTTGAACTTCAGGATTTGTGTAATAGGCCTGGGAATTACATCAGGACTGTGCAGATCAGAATATAACCTGCTGCTGATTGGATAGTTCTTTTGCCTTTTTGACCCTTTTATACATTGCGATTCTTGTGTATTAGATTTTCTTTTCTTTTTTCACGAAAATGTAAGACTGTTACCCTTCATTGTGGCAGGTTTTGAAGGTCCTTCTGTGTGTAACTGGGCTGGAACTGATGTCAATTCTTTGGAAGCCAGAATGCAACCAGTCATTGGAAAGATATTAGATACTGGTTCTTAGTTAATTCCTTAACTTCAGCCAGTCTGGTATGCGTGTTATAATGTCTCCTTTTTTTTTCTTTTTTTTTTTTTAAGATATCTGTTTTCCACTTGGGTGTTATTTTTTGTCGGTCCTGCTAAATGTGTAGCAGGATGGCATTGAAAGCAGGACTCTGGTAATCCACTTAGAAACATGCCGTCATGGTGCTCTCAGTCTCAGAGCCATAAAAGGGTTTTTAAACGATTGGGGCACTGTTTGTATTGGTGTGATTTGTGCGTTTCAGAGCCTAGCCCAGCTAGAGATCCTGTGCAAACAGCTTTACGAGAGTACAGACACCACCACCCGGCTCCAGGCAGAGAAGGCCCTCGTGGAGTTCACCAACAGCCCCGACTGTCTTAGCAAGTGCCAGCTGCTCCTGGAGAGAGGCAGCGTGAGTTTTTCTAGCCTCACTGCTCTGTGTCTAACAAACTCTATCAGCTGCATTTCATATTTCGTATGCATGAGGACTGTTGATGTTTTTCTGTGGTTAAAATGAACGCTCATTCTCTCTCTCTCTGTCTCTTTCTTTCTCTCTCTCCCTCTCTCTCTCTTTCTCTGTCCCCCTCTCTTTTTTTTTTTCTCTGACTCTCTTTTACAGTCTTCTTACTCTCAGCTGCTAGCCGCCACATGTCTTTCCAAATTGGTGTCACGTACCAGTAGCCCTCTACCCCTGGAGCAGCGCATTGACATCCGTGAGTCGGCTCCCTTGGTCTCCTGAGCATGTAGGGTTCAGCACCAGGGTGTGGGTGACATTTCTGTGTTACCTCAGTCGCCAGGGAATGGTAAATGGTGTAAGAGTGAGTAGGTTAACTCCAGAAAACGTACAGACCTACACACAAGTGCATGAAATTCAGTAGCTTTATTGAAACCTATGTAAATTTAAGCCAAATTTCAAATTGTAATTGAGATGTCAAGGTTTCCAAAGATCCAAAGTATGTCCTGCTGAATTACAGGGAAATGTGTATAAAATGGTACAAAAGATTTGTACATTCTGTCCTTGAATGAATGCTGCGGTGTTCTGGTTTTAAATGGTTTACTCCGTGTAAGTGTGATGTAGCTTCAGCGAAGCAGTGCAACCAGCAGATATTGAATGTGTGTGTGACATTGGTGTACAATATGGAGGAAAAAAATGCTTTTTCAATCTTTGAACTTATTCATGGAGTAATTCAAGAGGAAAATCTGAATTTAAGGGATTATAGTGTCAAGCAATGGGAGGACCATGTGTTTTATGAAATGCAATAACCATCTTCCCCGCCATATGCTGTATTCTTGGGGGATTGTCAGATCTAGTTTTAAATAACAAATCCATCCCTGAGTTCTCTCTATTTATAAATGAGCACTTATTGCTATTGATTGGCTCAGTACTCCTCACATCTGACTCCCACTCAAACTTAGGATGGAAAACCAGCCTTTCTCTCCCCTTGTGAATTGTGATATGGAACATACCTGGCTTGCAGTTTCTTTTTTTTTTTTCCTTCTCAAAATTGTATTTTCCACGGCTTTGTTTTGTTGCTGCTTTTGTTGTTTTCCTGTTGGGTTGACATGTTCCTGGGGGCATTTCATGCGGCTTCTGAGGGCTTGTTGTGTGCTACTATGTCCAGTATAATGAGCTGCATGATAAAATGCAAAAAAGGTAACAGCCTTGGTGGCACCATATTTTTACTTAATTGTAATACCTGTGGTAACCACTGGGCTTTTTGAACGTCTTGGGGAGTTTCAGTCCCTGGTCCCTGGGCCAAGCCCCATCTTGTCTGAAGTGCCCAATTCTTGCTGCCCTCCCCAGGAAACTATGTGCTAAATTACCTGGCAACCCGGCCAAAGCTGGTGGCCTTTGTGACGCAGGCACTGATCCAGCTCTACTCCCGCATCACCAAGCTGGGTTGGTTTGACTGCCAGAAGGAGGATTACGTCTTCCGCAATGTCATCGCTGATGTTACTCGGTTCTTACAGGTAAACCTATGCTATTGTAATGGTCTGGATGGTGACTGAGTATGGGTTACTGTGGTTTGGATAATGATGGCGGGATTGAGCTGGGTAATGATACGGTTGCAAATTAGGATCATGTTTTTTCACTAATAAATGGAAATCAATCGATTCTTCATCCAGTCAACATTGTAAATATTGCTTAGAATGCCTAATTAAATGCCCTGAGTCTTGAGACTTCAGTCCAAACTGTTTTCTTTCTTTCTTGGGGACATCGACCCTCCAAATTTTTATTTTTTTTTATTTGGTCCCATCTGCTGATGGCTGAATGGGTTCGAGGGGATGCATGAATATTGTTGTCGATTGGCTGAATGGTTGCAGTCATTGGCTTATGATATAATAATGCTAAATGTTGGCCTCAGCTAATCGAATAGCGGATCTATTGGTAGACCACTAGTCACTTACCATGTAAGTGGTTCAAAGTTGCTCAGAGGTCTCCACAGATGGCCATCTTGTTCTCAAAGTTTGAAGCCTAATGCTGAGGTAGGAATAGGCTTCCGAGTAGAGCTCAGCCTCAACAACAAGAATACATTTGGTGGGCCTTTTGCCTGAAACTATGGCTACATTCAGACAGCAAGTCTTGATGCACAATTTGGATTTTTTGGAGAAATCGTTTTTTTTGTGTATTCGTTCATATTACACATTATATGCGACTTCTATCAGTTTTGAGTATGAACTGAATGCGACCCTGAAGTGACCCGTATGCGCAAAAGAGGTCCTGAGGTAATACGTGACCATAGGCACACACTGCTGTCGGAAGTAAATATGGAGGCATCTCGTCTCGGCATTTCAATGACGTGAAGGTCGGATAAATGCGACCTGGCCGTTTAGACTGCAGTCGCATTGCAAAATATCAGATACTTATTGGATTTATGACCACATATGAAAGGGGCGTGGGTCGGATTTAAAAAAATTGGGTTTGTGCTGTTCAAACGGTCTTTAACAGATCGGTTAAAGGTCACATATGGGCAAAAAAATCGGATTTGGGCCACATTTGCCTGCTGTCTGAACATAGCCTAAGTGTCTGTCCTTGTGCACATACAGGACAGCGTTGAGCACTGCATCATAGGAGTAACCATCCTCTCCCAGCTGACCAATGAAATTAACCAAGTAAGTTCCTCGGCACTCCTGTCTGACGTAAGTTTCACCCTTTTTCTCATCATTCTCTGCTATGCAACTGCTTGGGACTCTGCTATACAGCTTTGCCAGTGAGGCTAATTTTTTTTGCACTTAAGTTTTTTTTTTTTTTTTTTTTTTAAATGTCAGCCACATACTACTTTTACACTAACGTTTCCTTTGAATGAGCATCGTTGTGCTTACCCATTGTTAAATGGTTTTGATGCTTGTAATTGTAGGAAGATAGGATGGTAGGAAGTAATTCTCATATATAATTCTATTACTACATCCAGTTTACAATTTGAATGTCTTCATCTGTAACTTGGTCAGTCATGCTATTTAAAGTTGCATAATCTTGGTAATACATTCATGAAATCGAAGTCAGGCAATGTCTTTTTGCAATTCTGTGTGAGCCGTCATCAAGAGGGAATTATTTATCAATGATGGATACTTCTTCCCTCAAGATGACTATCATCTCTTAACCCTTCGATAAGTGTGTTTTTTTTTTTATTACTTTTTTTTAGTTGATGTTACGAAGTCACGCTGCATTTTTTGGTTAAATTTGCATCCGCATCAGTTAATTACATTCAGATTATAATCACGTTTTTGTGACCTTGAAACTTGAAGGGTTAAAGTGGATGTCTGGTTGATTTTTGGCGGCTTCATGCAAAAAAGCTTAAAGCCTTTTTAGCTTCTACTCTTGGGGGTGGGTGGGGGCTTTGGGGTACAGGAGGGGGGCGGGGTTGGGGTGGAGGAGGAGCGTGGGATTGGGGTGGAGAAGGAGGGTGAGAGTGGGGTGGAAGAGGGGGGCGGGGTTGGGGTGGAGGAGGAGGGGGTTGGAGATGGCGTTGGAGGGTGGTGGTTGGCTCGTTAGGCATCAGCCTGACTGAACTATGTTCTGGTCTGTAGGAGGGCTGAGCGATATGATGAATGAAGTTGTATATTGTGAAGATGACACTGTGTTTTCTGCCATCACAATTTTTTTTTTTTATTTTGTGATATGCAAATTTGTTAGTTATACCTCATCTCATACTGGCTTAAACCTGAAAAAAGTTTTGCCATAGATAGTTTGTAGCACTGATAACATTTATGGACCCGAAAAGGACTTGAATATGAAATGGATAGACACACATACGAAAGAGGGTAAGGGAAATGAGGCCAGCTCCTGCAAAAATTAATGGGTGGGGAAAAAAATGAAAGAAAAACGGTGATGACATCACAGATTGGCAGTAGCTGTAGACTGAAATGCACTATGCAACTATGTTTTCTGGCATGCTTACAATTTTAAAATTCTATATTATAGAATATTATATATTTTTTTTATATAGTATTCACTAACCACCATTGTCTATGCACGAAGGCTAAACACTGCACTTGTTGGCAAGCTCAGAGTTTATCTAGATTAACCAAAATACTTTATCATGCTTTTCAGTTATCACAATTACACATTTATATGCTCTCACTGGTTACAAGTGTAGTCAACGATGATGATGCATAACTATGGATTCAAGTATGAATCAGAGCATTGAATTAATCCAAGAACTGTATAAATGTCCAAACTGCTGAATGTCCTTTATGATAAATACTGGCATGACTTGTTCTTGCATCAGTGCTTAAATTGAATGCATCAGTCGAAAGGAGGATGGTGCTGGTCTTATTTGCTGCTTCTTGTCCAGAATTCTTGGTCCGCCTAAACCCCCCCCAATTTTCCTGGCAAATTCAGAACAACATTAATAGGCTTAATTCACCCTGAGCATTAAGTTGGATAGTACAAACATTATATCAACAAAAACTGACAAGTACTTCGTAAATGAAGTGATTCATACCTCCTCAGAACACATACTATGCTGAGATTAAGCCAAGCTTATTTTCAAGCTTTGTCCTTGATTGAGAGAAATTTTACAAATTAATCTGCTTTGGGCCAGAGATGAGACAGCCCTCCATAACAGAAGGGGCCTTTCCTTTTTTGCCACTCATTTCTGATTAGCCCAAACATATTTTTGGGTGCCAAGTATTAAACTTTAAAAAAAAATGTTGTCTGTACTGAATGTCTAATGGTTCAAAATGTACCAAAATGTATTTGAATAAGGGAGAAGTAAAGGGCGTTTGAATGCATCATCTCAGGAGTGTGACTGATACTCTGCCCAAAACAAAATTTGGGCTCATTCGTGCTCATTTTTTGAGTAAATGAACTTCTCCAGACAAACTGTCCTTTTTATCTTGATACTTATAGAACTACATAACATCCAATAGCCATCCCTTAACTTTTGCCTTTACTTGCGTTTGCTGCAGCCTGAGCAGACCATTCATGCAAATGCTCATCTGGCTTTGCAGCTGTGGCTCGAACAATCAAGATTTGCTTTTTTTTTTTTTTTTAAGTGTTTTAATAGACATTAAGTCCATCTGATGGGTGTTTTCATGTGTGAATATGGTTTGTTTTATAATTTCTTTGGTTTGAATGCCAGAATCTGAACTGACAACATGGGTACTGGAGAACGACTGGTTACATGAAAGCTGCAAATGGGCTAGCAATTAGCAACTGACATTAACTCTTGGTCTGTTTCTCAAAGTGTGGGCTGTAGCCTCATCACAGGCTGTTCTGTTGTGCTGGCACTTTCAAATATAGTGGAGATATACAGCCTTTATCTTGCCTGATATCAAAGGGAATTACCAGCTCGTTTACACTTTGTTTCCATGTCCACAATTCCACCTGATATCAAGCAAGATGAAGGCTGAATTTCTGTCCTGCATTTGATAGAGCCTTCACTGAGGCACATCCTGTCATTATGTAGCAGCCTAAAAATGCAGCCTTCTTCAGCTGCCATCGACACTTTGAGAAACTGTTAAGATGGAAAGTTTTGCTAGTAAAACTGTCTGGAAGAGTTTATTTTCTCAAAAAATTAACAGGAATGAGCCCATATGGTATTTTGGGTGTTGCATCCTTAGAATCTAGACAGCCCACCACTAATACACCAGGCAAAGTGCAACTAAATTATCCTAAAGCCATGCAACCTGCTTAAATGCATTATCCCTGCTCTCTAGTGATATGAGACTTTGGCCATATCGCCTAGACCTAACCTGTAGGTATCTGAAGCAATATATATTATATATGGCTCACAATTTGCGAATGTGTTACAAAAATGTGTCAGGGGGTTAAAATATGAAGTCTGTAATTCAACATTTGTTTTTAGCTCTTCTAATTACCAAGAGCATCAGGTCTCACAAATGAAATGGTACAAATCAATACCAAGTGTCACAAGCTTCATATGTCAATTAAACTTCATGAAGGTGGGAGTCAACACACACAGACTTTTACGGAAAATAACACCAAAATGTCCCCAAAAAATATTTGTTTTATGGTGATTCAAGTTCAACAATTGAAGAATTAGAAAGTTAAACTTAGTTACACAAAATTTAACACCAAAAAACTCATCTGAGAACATCAAATGGCATTAATGGAGAAACAGGTCCCGCTTACGCTGTTATGCTTAATTTTGTTCTGAACACCAGTACAACCTGTAAATCTGCCTAAGTATGCTTATTCACCCTGCGCAACAGGCAAAACCCTGAGTATTCAGAGCACTTTGCAAAGGCTTACGTATGAGATCAACGTACGTAGTATTTGACGGAAAAGTTTTCAAATGGCAAGTTACGGCTCCTTTACCCTTTTATTTTGACAATATGGATCACTGCACGTGTCCGTGACCGCAGCCGAATTCGAAGGGGAAAGACTGATGCCATCTGAAAGCAAGCAAACACGTTTCTAAGTACGGTTTTTGGTGAAAGTGGTCTTTTAAAATGAGTCTAGTAGTCGACATCGCTGCAACAATATGCTGCAGTAAACTTCATTCATGAAATCAGCCAGAAATTCCGTAGAAATATTTAAAGCATGACCAAGGAAGTTACGTATGGGAAGATCTGGCATGAGTAACGAACTGACAGCTACATTGTCCCTCCAGATTCCAAGCCAATTACATCAACCAAGTTGTAAGGTTTCATTATTAAATGCACGTTAAAAAAATCAGTCAAATTTCCATGTGCATTGTGATATAGCCGTCAAATCGACGTACATTGCCACAAAGATCAGTATTGATGACAGACCAACTTTGTCTGCACCCAGCTGCGACCCGTAGACCAATGAAGATCACCGACCAAGTCATTTACTTTGCATACTATAACCAATAACGACAGCTGAAAAAATCTAATCACTTCCCATTCACATGATTAGACAATTTGCGCTGAAAAAAATCTGTCCCAGTTCAACGTATGTTAAAAAACTTCTGTCACATTCTAACGTGCGTTGGTCAAATTCTGTCCAATTCTGACATGCATTGCCATGATGGCAAACACGCCAACCCAAAACGATAACTGTGATCGCTCGCACTTCAGATTCAGGGTCCACAGATCAAGATATTAAGTATCCAAGGAAGGGTAACACACTTATTTGAGTAAATAAATCAGGGTTTATGTTAAAGGTATGTTGGAAAAAAATGCATGTTACAAACCTTGACAGATCCCTCTGCAGACGCTCAAACTCGCCATTCGCATCGATTTACTAGAAATGTTTGACGTCAGGGGTTTCTGTGTGAATGGATGCAGATATTGATTATTCGTGATTTCCTGGAATTCGCACAGCTTGGAAATGAAAGGTGTGAGCTACGTACGTCGAATCTTGACCGAAAAGGAGCAGGTATTTTCGGGAAGCACATACCTCGTGGCTCTCTCGTGGATTAGTAAAAAAATGGCATAATAATGTTATTTCATGGGTATATTGTGCTGAGCAAAACTAAGTCTTCGCTCCGTTCAGAACTCCAAATGTAGGTTCTGACTTGCCTCTCTAATATTGAAGGAATGGTCAATGTACGTAAACTCGGAACTTAAATTGCAGAAGAAAAATATTTAGCAACGATGGGGAGATGGGAATTGGTGAGTGAGTATTTCAAAACAATTTCTTATCAATGGATTCTATTTGTGTTTGATAGAGGAAGGAGAAAAAGGTGAAACCTGCGCTTGAACAAATCATGCCGAAATTTTCTCATTTTCCCTTCATTAAAAGTAAACAGTTCCTGAAGTCAAAGGGATGAAAATCAAGGGCTTGTTGGGTTTGTTCTGTTTAGAGTTTTTCAGAGTTAAAATGAACACAGAAAAGCAAGAAAGATGGGTATTTAATAATTCTGATACATTTTATCTCAGTATATAACATGGTACCATACGTATTGGCAAATTGTGAGGCTTTTGGCTTTGTTAATCAATGTATATTTGCATCCATATTGTGTGATTCATGTATGAATTTAGCCCTGTTCATGCTTTGTCATTGTCATAATGCCTTGGAACTGCACTGTATGTGCATATTCCTCTTATAAATAGTGTGATTATGGCCCTCTTGTGCTAATTTTATGTACAGATGGTCATGCACTCCAAAAAGCGGGGATGTTTTTCATTTTCAATGTCAGTGGACATGTCACCCTGTTCTTTTCGTGCGTTTAACGTGCATCTCGTATGCTAAAATAAGACACCATTTTTGTAATCTGTATGCAGCGGTATACTGTAAAGATGTCTCATGCTTGATGTTTAACTTGCAGGCGGACACAACGCATCCCCTGACAAAGCACAGGAAAATTGCATCGTCATTTAGAGACTCATCCCTCTTTGATATTTTCACCCTTTCCTGCAACTTACTCAAACAGGTGATGCAATCTTTTTAATTTACAACCTCCCCGAACCTCGCCTGAAGTTTGCCCAACCCTGTTCCAGGTGATCTGGGTTTTCATTACATTCATCACACGGCACATTTCCTTCAGTAGTTGGAGATCTCGCTGGGCTGCTAATTTGATGAGTCAGGTGTTCAGAAATAGAGTTGAAATTAAAATTTACCATCGATCTCCAGGAGCAGGGTTTGTCAACGTTTGGTCAGAACTGTTGTAGGTCTTTGTATTTGTGTGTGTGTGTGTGTGTGTGCGCATGTGTGCGCGCGTTTGTGTGTGCGCTCGCGTGTGTGTGTGTATGTGTGTGTATAAAATCGGTTTGTTTTTGTGTGTAGTGCGTGTAATTTGCTTGTGTTTGTGTGTGTATAGTGGGTGTAATCTGCATGTGTAATTTGTGAGTGTGTTTGTGTGTAGAGTGTGTGTAATCTGTATGCGTTTAGGTGTATAATATGTGTAATATGAAAATGTGTGCAATCATGTAATTTGCATGTTTGTGTGTATGCAAGGCTCCAGACCGCAAACAAAAGTTTTTTTTTATTTCTATTTTTTATAACTACTCGCTCCTGTGTGACCTGCAAATTTGATGACTTCCGTTTTTCGAAATGGGGAGAAAAAAAAAGACTGCGAGTCTGCCAGAGTAGGGAAGATTAGTGTGATGTCAAGGTCTGATGATCAAACTAACCATAACATCGCAACTTCTATCCATCATTTACTCATTGCTCTTGTGCTTTCAGTGCTGAGTTCCCAGTGTGGTGTATCTTCATCATTTTGCGCCTCCCATCTGTACTCCGATTTTTGAGTCTTCTGTAAGCTAGCTCAAATGCAGTGGCTGTTTCAGCTGGCTAGTGAAGTTAGGACATAAACCAAATGACATCCCTTAAATATGAGGACTTTTTACAAAGATTTTCTGTGACGAACATTGGCTAGCTAGCAAGATGGCTATATAATCTGAACAGTGTGTCCAGATCTGACTACGGCTCCTCTGAAAAGAATAACAATACCGTTAACGATAATAACAATAAGTTAACGAGCGCCCTTCTGCCTTTTTTTTTGTACCCATCTGAGGGCTGTTGCTACCACGTCACATTGCACTACAGCGGAAGTGATAAAAACCCTAATCGTCACCGTTGGCCAATGTGTGTGTGTGTGTAGGGGAGGGTCCGGGAGTGAGTGATTGGCTGTGATTGGTCAACTGTGGGGATAATGTGTATGATTAATTTTGGTTAGGTTTTTCTACTGTAATAACAGTAGATAGGTTAGGTACTGACCACATACTTTGTTTACATACTTTGTATACATTTATGAAAGTACATTTGTTGATTGAGACATTCTGAACTTAAAATAAAACGGCACTTTGTGATTTCTGTAAGTTGTCTGTTTGTTACCAAATCATTTATCAGTAATACACTTAAAGTGGGCAAAAATGTGACTAATTGAATTGCAGGTCGATTTAAGGTCCGCCCCTCAATTTTTTGCTTGTGCTCCTAAAATGTTCAGTTAAGGCTACTGTGCTCCTAGTAAAAAAAGTTAGTCTGGAGCCCTGGTTTGTGTGTAATATGTTTCTCGTGGATCTGTGTTCCTCTGTCCATCCACAGGCCTCGGGGAAAAACTTGAATTTAAACGATGAGAGTCAACACGGCCTCCTCATGCAGCTGCTCAAGCTGGCCCACAACTGCCTCAACTTTGACTTCATCGGCACCTCCACTGACGAGTCCTCTGACGACCTGTGCACCGTACAGATCCCCACCAGCTGGAGATCCGGTGAGAGGGGCCAGAGGGCGCTGTGGGATGAGGGGGTTGGGGAGTTTGTGGTGCAGGTATAAAGTGTTTGGTATGTGTGGACAGTGTCCAGGGTTTGTGTGTGCCAGGGAGCACTCGTTAAGCTACTTTTTGTGACTGCAATGTTTAATTTTGTTGAAATGGCTTTTTTTTTTTTTTTTTTTTTTTTTTTAAATAAGTGTCTGCATTTTTTGGAACTAAATGCCCTGTATATTTCAAGATAAACATTTTTGATGATAGTTAAAAGAACATTTGGGGAGATATGGTCTGTAATCCTTCGTTACCCGCGCCACAAAAACTAAGGGATACATATCTTGACTGAGGCCTCATCCACTGGGAGACAGATTTTCGCAAACGGTGTGTTTTTTTTTTTTTTTTTGTCCCCCGCCGCGCTGTATGCGTGAAGGGGCGGGACATAGTATTCATGACCGTCCGTCTGTCCGTACGTCCCGAATCCTTGTCAGCGAGATATCTCAAGAACGACTTGATTGATTCTCTTCAAATATGATGTCAGCATATATTAGGGTGATACCCCGGCGCCAGTCGATTTTGGTGACCTTCGCGTCACATCGAGACATTGCTCATTTTGACTCGATTTCACATTTTGTGGTGGGGGACAAAGACACGTTAGTGGCAAATACTTGTTATTTGTTGTTTCTAAAAAATCCCCCAGCCACACAGCATCATTTCTAAAAACATCTGCGTTCGCACGGAGACACTAAAAATGACCCAAAACGCTGTAGTAAATATTCCAGGCCTGTGTGTGGTGCTGTATGGCGCTGTCGCGTTTCTAAAAAAAAAAAAAAAAAGTGAAGGCTCGCCCCTGCCTTTTCCGTTTTTGGTCTATTTTTGTAGAAACGCTACAGCACCATACAGCGGCACACATATGGGGACAATCACGTCATCGTTTTCAAAAAAACCCTTTTGGTTGCGCACACGAAAACGATGGGGTGGCGTTTTCAGATTTTCTCACTCTGGAACCCATTTTCAAAAAATATTGTTTTCGGGCTGCACTTTCGTCTCCATGTGGATGCAAGGCCGAAACGACATGATATTTATGCGTTTTCAAAAAAATTGTTCTTGTGTGGACGGGCCCTGAGGAACTATTTTTTTAACAGCTCCTATAGCCAGTGGTACAGTGATGCACTGCATGAAATTGCAGGTAATTGGGTCGTAGCAACAAAAAGAAATGCTTTTCATATTTGGTCATAATCAGTTGAAAAGATTAGGATTAGTTTGCAGAAGTAGAATTCTTTAAAATAAGAAGTAACGTGCCTCTGCTCTTAAGGGCCCCTCAGTGCACGTTTGTTAGGACACTATTGCAGCACACGTGCCTTTTCTAACTTTATTACATTCACGCACGCGCACAAACAAACATGATGATGACAGTGCCCCTCAAGAATATTGTTTTCTGAGGGGTAAAAATGGAATTTTGAGAGTTGGAGGGGGGAAGGACTTAATTGAAGAAGTAAGCATATGCTGAAATGTGGTGTGCACATGGTTGTGTATTTGATTGTGCTAGTGTCTGTGTGTGTGTGTGCTCGTGTGTGTGTGTGTATTTGTGCACGCGGAAAGGTTGATTCACTCACTGTGCAACCCTACATCCCTTTTTGTGTATTACAGCATTCTTGGACTCCTCCACCCTGCAGCTGTTTTTTGACTTGTATCATTCCATCCCACCATCACTTTCTCCACTGGTGAGTCAGAGACCAGCCTGTGATGGTAAAGAAATGTTTTCCTTCCTGCGGGGGTTTTCTGCTCTTCTCCCTTTCATTTTTTTTCAAGTATGTATAAAGTGAAAATGTTTTAGTTTAATTATAAAATATACAGTTTGAAATGCACAACCTCAAAGTTTAAGGCATTTTGGGTTAGTATTGATGATTTTACTAGTCCTCAAAGTTGCAATATTTTGCAAAAAAATGCTCAAAAATGGCATTCGAATTGCACAGGCAAAATGCTACGTGACAACAACCGCTCACCTCATTTTGGTCCTAGAAGATCAAGTAAGTATTGCGGATAGTGAGCAAAATAAGCGGCAATGCAGGCGGTATTCTATTGCTTGTGCCCCTAACCAACAGAGTTGATAGAATACGCCAGGTATTAGAATCCAAATCCGGTCCTGGTTTTGTTTCCTCTGAGATAATTAACCAATTCACTGTACAATTAGCCCTTAGGATTGGCCTGACTGTCCTTACACTTGACTCTCAGTTAAAAGGAGGGCAGAGAACCAGCAATTCTTGGCCCTTAAGGCTGTGATTTTAGTGAAAATTGTACCTCGAACCATATTGAATAATGGTTAGATTTACACCTGTTTCATAATTAAGAATTATGAAACCAGTTTATTGCAGATTTCTCAGGCTAACAAAAATTGTGTCCAATGCCTACATCAATAAATCCACAAAGTGTTCATCTGTGGTGAGCATTGCGTAGTTGTTAGAATGGTAAAGTTCACATGTTATGTTGTCTTTAGGTTTTATCATGTTTAGTACAAATTGCATCCGTCCGAAGATCACTATTCAACAACGCAGAAAGGGCAAAGTTTCTGTCGCATCTCGTGGACGGGGTGAAGAGGATATTAGAGAACCCTCAGGTAGGTGGGTCCTCATCTGCTGTGCTGCAGTTTTTCCATGGAAACGGGGAGTGTATTTTGGGACTTCGTTTCTTCGTTTCGACATTCGTTTTTTTTTTTACCCCTCGACCGACTATGGCCGTAGGGGTGTTGTCATCACCTGCGTGTCTGTCTGTGGTTCGTCGTCTGTCATCCGTCCATGATATTGTCCGGGCCAGTACTCGGCAAGTAGTTATCGCAGCTTCACCAAATTTGGTATAGTAACTCACTATAACACATAAATGTACAACGATAGGTTTTTTGCTGGATTTGTCCTTTGACCTTAGCTCTGTGACCTTGACCATGGAAATCTTGTCCTGGTCAGTACTCTGTAACTAATTATCGCAGCTTCACCAAATTTTGTATGGTAGCTTACTGTGCCACATGGATGTGCAACGTCACGTTTTTTTGTTGGATTTCACCTTTGACCTTTGCGCTGTGACCTTCAGGCAGGAAATCTTGTACGGGTCAGTACTCCGCAACTACTGATCGCAGCTTCACCAAATTTAGTATGGTAACTCATTGTCACACATAGATGTGCAATGTCATGTTTTTTGATGGATTTGGCCTTTGACCTTAGCGCTCTTACCTTGAGGCAGGAAATCTTGTCCGGGTCAGTACTCACAACTACTGATCACTGCTTCACCAAATTTGGTATTGTAACTCACTGTGACACATGGATATGCAACTTCATGTTTTTTGCTGGATTTGGCCTTCGACCTTAGCGCTCTTACCTTGAGGCAGGAAATCTTGTCCGGGTCAGTACTCACAACTACTGATCACTGCTCCATCAAATTTAGTATGGTAACTCACTGTGACACACGGATGTGCAACGTCACGTTTTTAGCTGGATTTCACTTTTGACCTTAGTGCTGTGACCTTGAGGCAGGAAATCTTGTCTGGGCCGAGTTTTTTTATATACATTTATATATATATGGAACTATTCCTTCATGGAATTTTGATTTAGTTAAACTGTAGTTGAAACAGGAGCATCTTTTGATATTGCACATTTGCAAAGTGTGCTACTGAGATGGAGGACACAGTAGGTCTACTATCTGCCCTCTTTCGTTTTGTATTTTTGTCACAAAAGCTTGTGGGATTTTCTGAATTCGGGCCGAATTTCAAGCCTTTGTGCTGAGTCAGAGTTTTACAAAAAAATTGCTCAAATAACACTACTTTGCATACAGGCATTTTCACTTGTTCATTTTCCTGGTCCTCTTGCATGGGCGCATCTTATCTCTCATTTGAAAGAAACACTTCATCTTTGCTTTGGCCTTGTCATTGATTGTCTTGAGGTATTTGATTTGAATTTCTTGGATTTTTCAGAGCTTATCAGACCCAAACAATTACCATGAGTTTTGTCGACTTTTGGCAAGACTGAAGAGCAACTACCAGCTGGGAGAATTGGTCAAAGTGGAGAATTATCCAGAGGTCATACGGTTGATAGCCAACTTTACCGTGACCAGCCTGCAGGTGAGTTGGGTAGTGTTCAACCTTGTAATGCTCAGCCAATGAATGGATAAGTATTGAACACTTGATGTGAGGGGGGGGGGGTGTTTAATTTCTCAGTCCCTGTGTATGGATGTTGGGTCTTGTACCTCACTAAATTAGACAAAACTGTGGCCCATGAGGTTCAATTTATGTCAAGATTTGTCTACCTGGTTAAAAAATGTCACACGTGACGCATATATTCTTGATAGTCTGTTATATTTTCTTCTTCCAAAACCTAAAAGAATGCATGGGTCAATTCCATTGACGCAAAATTAAGCCTTGTCCCTGGCATAAATATTATCTCCATCTAGGCTTCCTCTGTTGGTAAAGCTGGACCCAGGTTGTGTTAAGACGCTTTTTAGGACGGGCTTGTTCATAGTGTTTGTTCTTGTTTCTTGGCCCCCTGTCCACCCAGCACTGGGAGTTTGCGCCTAACAGTGTGCACTACCTGCTGAGTCTGTGGCAGCGCCTGGCAGCCTCTGTGCCCTATGTGAAAGCCACTGAGCCCCACCTCCTGGAGACTTACACACCTGAGGTCACCAAGGCCTACGTCACCTCACGCCTCGAGTCCGTGCTCATCATCCTTCGGTCAGGGCGGACGGGGTCTCTTCCATGGCGTCTCTCTCTCTCTCTCTCTCTCTCTCTCTCTCTCTGATTGATTGCTTTTTATTTTTGTTCTTGCATGTCAGCAATTGGATGGTTTGCATTTTTTGTGATGTGATGTGAATGTAAGCCAGTATGTGATTACATATGTTTTTATTTATTTATTTTGTAAATTACTATTCTAATATTTGTTCTTGTTCGCTAGTGATTTGAAAATTTGTAATGCCAGTAAAGCATTTTGAAATTGAAAATTGATCATCATTGTCATTTCTTGCTGTAATTGACTCACTCGTGTCTCATGTGATTGGCAGAGATGGGCTGGAGGACCCGCTGGATGACACAGGATTGGTTCAGCAGCAGCTGGACCAGCTGTCCACTATTGGACGGTGCGAGTACGAGAAGACATGCGCCCTGTTGGTGCAGTTGTTTGACCAGTCGGCCCAGTCCTACCAGGAGCTGCTGCAGTCCACTAACTCCAGTGCCATGGACATGGCTGTGCAGGAGGGTAGGGGGTCTTGCCATGCTCCACCCTGAGCTCTGTACCCAAAACCACCTTATGCTGCCACATGTCAATCAAAACACTCCTCCCCCTTCTGCGCTAGTCAAAACGTTATTTCTAGTTACAATGTGGTGTCATGATAAATTATCATCACGTATGGGACTTGTTTCAGTCTGGATCCGGTTGGTGATTGTGCATCTAGAACAACAGACAAGTGTTTTTCAATCAGTTGCAGTCCATTGGTGGTATCAAAGGCCTTCCGCTAACCTCACCTTTGAATGCTTAGTTACCTAATCCTATCGCAGTTTACTTTACCTGATTAGAAGGAGTTTCTAGAAATAATCAGTAGATTGAACATCAAATTTATTTTCGGGTGCAATGTTGCATCTTGAAGTTATGTGGCATTTTCTTCTGCGCATAAATGACGACGTAAAATGTTGTTATGTCTTTAGAACTCGTGTCGCCTATGAAATGGCACAGATTTTCAGCAATTAATTTGTGTGACTTATTTAACATATAAGGTCGGCTTCTTGGGTCCCTGCTACATTGCGAATATAGACACCGCTCAAGAGCTGTTGATTATTGCAATAAACTGAAGAAATGCAAAAAACCAGAAAGAGACTTAAGTTTTTTACATTTATTCAGATTAATGCAATCCTAAGTATCTCATCAAGTATATAAATGCAGCCAATCTGCAATTCCTTTGTCATTTTCATTACTTAATCATTACAGCTTATGTATCAGCTTAGTTATTCAGTTACGAAATTATTTGACCGTTAACCAGGCTTACTGAAATACGAAGTTGAGAGAAAATCATTCGGTAAAGGCTCAGGGTATTGAAGGCCTATTAACATCTGATGGTCCTCTCCTTTTTCTCTTTTTTTATTTATTTTTTTTTTTTTTAACCTTGCTACCTCTGCTCCCTCGTTCCCCTTTTCTTTTTCTCTCCCTTCATCTCCTTTCCTGTCTCTTTCTTTATCAATCTCCTTCTTTTCTGTTTCCCACTTGCCCCCTCTCTCCCTTCCTCTTTTTCCTCTCAATAATTCATGGTGGTTGGTACACATTTGAGTTATATGGGATTTTGGCACAGTATGGTGAAGGATACCCCAGTCCATGTGAACTTTTCTGTGGATAGTCTGCCTTTGTACTTTGGGCAATGACCCCTCTTTCCCTCCCTCCCCAGGGCGCCTAACGTGGCTGGTGTACATAATTGGAGCGGTGATCGGAGGCCGGGTCTCCTTCGCCAGCACAGACGAGCAGGATGCCATGGATGGAGAACTTGTGTGTCGGCGAGTACCTCTACATCTCAACCGCGCCAGTTTAAGCTTTACATTTTCACCTTTTCCACGCACATACACTGTTACTGCCTACACGCTTTTCCACTGTACACTAACAGTCTTTTCTTACTTTACCTAAGGATTTAATCTTCTAGTACCAGTCAAAAATTTGGTCATGGTGACATTTTTGAAACAATTATAAAAAGAATGACATGAACACCTTAAAGGGGACATATGACAAATTGTCTTCTTCAGTTCTTGTGCTCTTGCATATCAGTATCAGGAGTGCTTACTAACCCTCTAACTGTGAAGTAAAACAACCTAGTCATTGTTTTTGTGGGTTGCCTTTATCATAAAACATGGAATTCAGACTTGGCTCCCCTTCCAATGCCTCGTGCAGCTCGAGAATTGTTCCTACCCTCGTCTAATATCTCCCCCCACGGTTTATTTATTATAGCTAAAGCTCATCTTAGCTATATGGGCGCTATCCAGTTTTTTTGTCTGACTGCTTTAAACTACTAATCTGGATCACTACGTACAAAGCAGAGCTGGCTATTCAAAATTTATATTAAAGGGGACATATCATGCTTTTGGGAAGATAGAAAGAAGAGGTTGTTTCAGTTCATCTTCAAGAGGAATCTGTAGTTGGCTAGCTAGCTGGCTAAGTAAGTGCATCTAATTTCTGTTGGTATTCAAATTGAATGCCGAGGGTAATGTACGTTAAATGGGTATGGCTTGGTTGTTAATGTAACTAGCTAGCCAAGTGCTACTTTCAAAACTAACTTGGGTAATGTGTGCATGCTAGCTATCTTTAGCCATTGAGTGGTTTATTACCTAGCTAGCTTCAAGAATGACTGAATTTAGAAGCCATTGCTATATCAGCCAGAAACAAGGTACAAGACTCTTTGATACAAAAAGAATGAGTGATAGTTTTTGATCAAATTCAGTACATTTATTAATGGAGTAGCTAGTGCAGTAAATGGAATGTTCGCTAACGGTTCCTACTATCCAGACACTAGCTACGCATCATTCTTAACGTTAGAGACTGAATCACAATTGTAGTAAAGCTATTAGCTGTGGTGACCACATGTTGCACTTGTGAATGTAACATCCATGCTTGCCTAGCCTGCAAATATTACCTTCCTGTATTCTTTGTGTAGTTAAATGGCTAGGTAGCCAGCTACTTATTCAGTCATCTGTATTCCGAGACTTACCAGTCGCTAGGAAATTATAATCTCGTTGCTTTCCATTGACTTTGTAACTCTGTTCATTGGCCAATAGGAACAAAGCTCATTCCATAGAGCGGATGCCCACGTAGAATATCCCATTTTTCAGAGGTTTAGGAATGACTGGAATCAAATTGCCTTGAAATCATGGAATTTAAATTTTTTTTTTTTTTACTTGAAGGTTACCTCCCTTTTGGGCATCAAAGAATATTATTACTTCAAAAAAATATAGCATTGTACATTCCTTTAAATTTAAAAAGCATGTTTCTCATTGACCTTTTTTCTTCCATTGGACGTTTTCTTAAATAAGTCCCAGACTGTCTTCATTTTAATTAACTTTTCGGAAAATGAAAATAATTATTAATGTCTATTTTTTGACAAATATGGCCTCTTTATGAATTCCAGAATTCATGTGAATTATTCCTTTTGAACTTCTGACTATTTTACCATGTGCTATTGAGGTTTTGTGCAGAACTGAAACCACTTCAATTTCTGTACAAGAAACCTAGCACTGTTACAACTGTAAAGTGTGTCCAAGTTATTGACTGGTAACATACACAGCAAAGTCACAAAATAATCTATTCCTCCACCCAACAATGTCAAAAAATTTGACAACATATTTATGATAAACGAAAATCGGTCAGGGTGATTGTGAAGATGTGGTTTCAGGAGGGAAGAGTTGGCATGTAATATCAGATGGATGGAACAGGAAGATTGATGCACTAGAAATATGAACCAGGTTTCTAATCAAATAAGTGTGATAGGCTGCACATATACTGTACTGCGTTTCTACGGTCTACTTTTGATTGGCTGCAGCCTGTGTCTGCATCTGTCTGATTGGTTGAAGCCTGTTGCATTGAGGCTGCACTGAACGTTTGCATGGCTCTGATTGGCTCTACAGGGTTCTGCAACTGATGAACCTGACAGACTCGCGACTGGCCCAGGCTGGGAATGAGAAACTGGAGCTGGCCATGCTCAGCTTCTTTGAGCAGTTCCGTAAGATCTACATTGGCGACCAGGTGCAGAAGTCCTCAAAGGTACCAATGAACTGCCTGGAACAAATAAGGTCAAGTCCATGTTGTATGCTAGTGTGAAATTGTGTTGCATACTAATTTTAAGCAGAGTAATGCGCAGCTTCCCGTTGTTTTCAAAGCTTGCAAGCTGAAATGTGGTCCATTGGCAAACTATACCGAAGAGATTGGCTTCGATGTTTTACTTGCCGTTTGACGTAATTTCTTAGAGAATTTGAAAAATGTTTATTTTTCTGATGAGTACATTTATACCTGTCTGAACTCGTTTTGTAAAACTCGATCCGAAGGCCGGGACTGGGGCTGTTCTCAGCCTTTTTGAGTTCTTTGCCATTGTTTAATTAATAATGTTAAGTGCTGATATTTTTGCGGTATCGGATATCCATTCCGTAGAAGTTCTTTTTTTCCTAACTTAAAGGCTGAAGTTAAAATACAGTCAGTTTTTGCTAAAAGCTGATTAATTCAATTCGTCATTTTGTGAAGAAGCGTTTGTGCCATGGCAGGGGTTACTTCTGGAAGGGTTTTGTTGTTTAAATGTGGATAATATATGGGAGGGAACAGAGTGGTGATGTTGCTCTGTCCATTGCCAGTAATAAAGCAGTTTTTCACTTTTGCTACCTAGAGACTGCAAAATGTGATGACCTGAGATAAGTAGCGCACTGTACAGTAGAGTAGACACCTCCAGTCTCTCTGTGGCCCTGTTTCCCTCGGCTGTAGGCTGTAGGCTGTGGTTCCTCCGGTTTATTGCTGGTTGTTATAAACCTTTCTTTGCTGATGGCATAGGGACTGGCAGAAGATAATCTGATGTTATACAGTACACACTGGGTTTAAAGTGATTGAAAGTCTGAAAAAAAGATACTGAAACAAGACCTGTTTCATTTTGTAGGTCTTAGTGAGCAGATAAAGAAAATGCAAAAATATAAAAAATCTGTTGGGAATTTTTGGAGAAAATAATTTTTTTTTGTGGCGGTCATCTTGAATTGCAAAATTCTAAGAAAGGGGTTAATAATTCCAAGCCATCATGTTTTTTTTGATAGTTTGACTTATTAGATAAGCATACCACAGGGTCAGATTGGTGAAAATACAAAATGGTTACCATGGTAACCAAATTTATTGTCAAAAATATGAAAGTATTAAATCCCTGAATATAACCCATCATGTTGATCAAAATGTTGGGCAGCTTTTGTCCAGTAGTCCAAAACTCTCCTTTAGTGTGGTAGGAACAATTGGCAGCTGATTGCATCATGTATAATAGGCCTTTTCATTCATTACCTCAGCTGGAGTGGAAGTAATGCCCATGTCGTTTTCATTGTTATTCCTACTTGGGAGTTAATGCAGCTTAAAGGTTGCATAACCTTACATTCATAAAAGCCAGAGCATGTGGAATATGGGCCTTTCCATGACTGACGTCCTACCATCATGGATCACAGCGAAGCTCGCTCAAGAGTCTGTTTGCTTTGCTTTTGTAAAGGGAGTTTCTCCATTGTGGGTGAAGTTCACCTCATCAAAACAATTCAGGATAACATAATATCTCAGTATGACATACATGACCGCCGTTGACCAACATCACTTTGTGACACTTGTAAAACAAAGGTTTATAAGATGAGGCAAGGTAATCTTGACCAAAAATTCAATTGTCTGTACCAACTGGAAAAGGTAATTGAAGGCCAGCATTGGATCAGCTCCAGAGTTCAGTCTTGTGACTGTTTGATTTGCCAAGTGACATAAGCCAATGGATTCAAGGTCAAGCAGATGCAAGGTAGCCTCTAAAGAGGGCGTCCAAAAGACTCCGAAGAGCACGACACCTCTTTTAGGCTGTGTGGACTCTGTTTTAACAGAATATACAGAGGCTGTGGACACAGTGGATGGGAAGACCATGTTGCTGACTCCTGCAAGGCCTATGCGAAACTTGGCATCTCGATCACACCCAAATTCCACATCATCAGAGACCATTTGCGTGAGTTCTGAAAGTGCCGTGGTTGCGGATTGGCTAGATATTCTGAGCAAGCTTTTGAAGCAGGATAAAGGATAGCAGCAACAAACTATTTGGATTGCACTCAAAGCAAGCGGTCAAGGAGTACAATAGCGCACGTCTAAGACTTACATTTAGCTAGATAGAATATTTTTGCCACCGGACGGTTAAAGAAAGGAGATGAACTACTATTACTATTTTTCACATTCTTTCACATTCGACAACCCTGCAGAGGAGATTTTCAGAAATAAATCACCAAAGCGCAGATGTTTTTTAACCCTTTAACGTTAATTTGAAAATTTCAAGTTTGGTACTGATGGAAAAAGTGGATTTTCTCCAAAAATTTCCAACAGATTTTTTACCCCTCAGCAGACTTGGGCCGGAGGGGTATTGTCGTCACCTGCGTGTCCGTCCGTCGTCTGTCGTCCGTCGTCAGCCATGATTTTGTCCGGGCCAGTACTCGGCAACTAATGATCGCACGTTCACCAAATTTGGTATCTTAACTCACTATGACCCATAAATGTGCAAAGGTCAGGTTTTTTGTTGGATTTGACCTTTGACCTTTGACCTTAGCTCTCTGACTTTGAGCCTGGAAATTGTCTGGGTCAGTACTTGGTAATTAATCCTCACAGCTTCACCAAATTTGGTATGGTAACTCACTGTGACCCATAGATGTGCAACGTCAGGTCTTTTGCTGGATTTGACCTTTGACCTTAGCTCTGTGACCTTGACTGTGGAAATATTGTACGGGTCAGTACTCGTCAGCTAGGTATCGCTGCCCCACCAAATTTGGTTTGGTATCTGCACTGTGACCCATAGATGTGCAACGTCAGGTTTTTTGCTGGATTTGACCTTTGACCTTTGACCTTAGCTCTGTGACCTTGACTGTGGAAATATTGTACGGGTCAGTACTCGTCAGCTAGATATCGCTGCTCCACCAAATTTGGTATGGTAACTCACTGTGACACATGGATGTGCAACGTCAGGTTTTTTGTTGGATTTCGCCTTTGACCTTAGCGCTTTGACTTTCATCTCAGAAATCTTGCCCGGGTCAGTACTCGGCAACTAATGATCGCAGCTGCACCAAATTTGGTATGGTAACTCGCTATAAACCATGCATGTGCAACGTCAGGGTTTTGCTGGATTTGACCTTTGACCTTAGCTCTCTGACCTTGACCCTGGAAATCATCACCGGGTCAGTACTCGGCAACTAATTCTCACAGCTTCACCAAATTTGGTATGGTAAGTCACTGTGAAACATAGATGTGCAATGTCATGTTTTTTTGCTGGATTTCACCATTTGACCTTTGTGCTGTGACCTTGAGGCAGGAAATCTTGTCCAGGTCAGTACTCAGCAACTACTGTTCGCTGCTTCACCAAATTTGGTATGGTAACTCACTGTGACTCATGGATGTGCAAGGTCATGTTTTTGCTGGATTTCACCTTTGACCTTAGCACTGTGACCCAGTGGCGGCCCGTGACAAAAATTACCGAGGAAGCCAGAATGAACAACAAATTTAATTCAGTGTTTACGTGTTATTTTCCTGCAAACAAATTAGCCTAGCATTACAGTACTTTTATTCTACCGACTTCTCATTCATTTTAATGAAAAAAAAAGTGCGTGTGTGAGAGACAGTGAAAGCGCGAGGGAGAGCTGTGGATGCGTGCTTCGGGCTGTGCGCGTACTGATGGCTCTGGCACACAGTAGTATGTGATCAGTCAGTGGAAGCCCATGCAAAGCTGGTAAATGCCTCGTAGCTTTATTACAGCAGAAAGCTAAACACAGTGATCAGACGGCAATTATGACGAGATCTAGATATAACAAAAACATTTTAGCCATTGCTTTCACAGACAGTATCAATGAAGTTCCGTTTTGTGGACAATGCTTCTCTTTGACTCATATTTAATTAATTGGCAACAAAAGCATTTGCAAGATAGCCGTGGACTATTGTACAAAAACACAGGCAAACCCCTTCCACCAACATTAGAAGTAACAATGTCATATGTGGCAGCCTCGCAACTGAAATTAACAAATCACAAGGATGCCCAATATTCATACATCCAAAAACACACTCAACATGAATGCATAACCCGAGCGCAACATCTGAATTACATAAAATAAATATAAAACGCATGGTTACAAAGGTTTATATAAAAACTGATATCAAACGTGCTGCAGCGCTATCAACTGTAAACCTTACAGCTGTCAGCTGATAGTGCAGCTGATGTCAGCGGACCTAAATGCAGTCTCGGTAAGGATTGAGAGTGTAAAAAAACAGTATAGCTTAGCCATAATGCTCTGAAATCTACTTGACACGACAAGAATAATAAAGAATAAAACGCCACATTTTACGCATCACGTAAGAAAAATGTGACAACAACCCGGTGATCAAATAGGCCACGGCCGGCCATAGGGCCAGCAGAAAAGCCGGTTAAGCTTGACACTCCCTGTTAGCCACTAGTTTCTAGCATAGTTAGCTTCATAAAAAGAGCAGACTTTTCCATCATCTCTCCCTTTAGTTAAATTGAGCTTTGGAGTCGGCCTACCGTCCCGCTTGACTTTTAGTTGAACCTCCAAAGCAAGTTTTGTGAAGTCATTTTTTTCCAAGAAACTCAGGGTCCCTGTCACCATCCATTCTCTGACTTAATGCCTATTCTTTCTGTGTGGGCTGGCTGGTGCCTGGCGGGACAGTTGAATCAATGTGTGTATTTTCCGTAACAGTTTGTGATTGGTTGGAAGCCAGATTTGATCTGGCCTCACTCATTTTTTTTTTTTAATGATGCATCGACCATTAAGCGATGAGCCTTGCTTCAATCTGATTGGATAATACGGGCTGTTTTTTTCCCTAAGGGAGGCCAAGTGAAGCCGGCCTCCTAACTGACAGACTGGGCGGAGGGCATGAGACAGGAAGTGTAAGACACAATGAGAGCTTGGCAGGAGGGGCGCTGTTTTGCTCCTCACGCTCAGCCTAAGCAGAAGTGCGCTGATGTAGTGTTTTGACAAGGAAATGACAACAATATAAAATACATTGTGGTGAAGCTTATTTATATTTTTTCTTTCTTGCAATAATTTTTGGGGAAGCCAGGCTTCCCTTGGCCTCCGCGAAAAACTGCCGCTGCTGTGACCTTGAGGCATGAAATCTTGTCCGGGCTGAGGGGTATTCAGCAACGCATTGTTTTTATTTTTACATTTTCTTCATCTGCTCACTAAGACCTCCAAAATAACACGGGTCTTGTTTCAGTATCTTTTTTTCAGACTTTCAAGCACTTAAAACCCAGTGTGAGTAATAATTGTGGATTGGTTACCTTTCCGCATAAGACGTTCTGGAACTCCAATAGCTGGTATTCTTGGCTTCCTGAGTTTGCATTGGCCAAAATTTCCTTTCATCATGAGAGAGCAGAACACTGTTGTTCATTCATGATGAACCAGGGTCTAAAAGGGAGGAATATACAGCCCTGTTTTTTTTTTTTTCTCACGCCATTTATTTAGTCAAAGTACACAACTTAAGAGAAGTGGTTTAGAGAGTGGTTTTGTAGCCAGAATGTGGGGTTTCAGATCTCTGTTTCCTAGAAGTAAGAGTTACTTTATGGGCTGAATTAGTGTGGTAGTTGTAAGACTACTCCAGAAGTAGGCGATAAACCTTTTTCTATATTGCCAAGGAATTGTGCTTTATTCAAATTAGAAGTACACATGCTCTTTTATGTGTTTGTGTTTCATATGACATTTAGTAGCCTCTTCAGCCCATAACCTTTGTCTGTAGTTCTGGTTTTCCGAGATGTTTTGTATTCTAAAATTTCCTTAAGTGTGCTTTGAAGTGTATCAGTGTTGTTTAAAAGTCACCAAATAGCTGACTGCTGTGGCGATAGTGTAACATTGATGTATAAAGTGTATGTCTGCTTATTCAAGGTCAGAATTCATTTAAGTGATGCTGCCTCACTGGAAGTTGTCATTTACACTAATCCATCTTTTAAACAACACTGGTTAGATCATAGATGACAACAGTGCCAATGGCTTTTGCCTTCACTTGTTGGTGTGTTTTTGGATAAGTCTGGCTTTAGAGTAATAAAACCCTGTTAAGGAAAATAAGCCATGTTGTGTGTCTATTTGATCAAGTTGTCATTTTATCTACTGTTTATTGCTTCTCTCCAGCTCTACCGCCGACTATCTGAGGTCCTGGGCTTAAACGACGAGACCATGGTGCTAAGTGTCTTCATTGGGAAGATGTATGTAACTCAGCCTGCTTTGCAAATGGGAGCGATGCAAATTGGATTCACCATGATGTGAACATTGGGCACTTTGTTTATTGCGACTCTGCTGGTTGTGCTTGTGTTGTAGAATTACCAATCTTAAGTACTGGGGTCAGTGTGAGCCCATCACCTCAAAGACTCTCCAGCTCCTCAACGACCTCTCCATCGGATATCCTTTTCTCTCTTCCACTGCATGGAGATTCATTGTGCCATGAGGAAGTAAAATGGTTAAATGGAGAAGCTGCTGATTTGCAGCCACGATGACTTAATTCTTTGGATGTCCTGTGGTATGGTGTAATTGGAGCATTGTTTTATTCAACAGTTTTATTTCATTCAGTCTTGTGTGTCATAGCCCTTCTCTATTTTCGTTGTATTCTTTGCGGCCATTTCACTGACTCATTAATGTTTGGTCCTTGACTGTCCATGCACATACAGTAGTGTGAGGAAGCTTGTTAAACTCAGTGCTGTCCAGTTCATGCTGAACAACCACACTGTAAGTGGGGCTTCTTTTTTAAACTTCATTTTATATCCTGTCTCTCTCATTAAATTTAATCTTACACTGACTTTTGTGCACGTACCTATCGTCTGGCATCTTATCTGTTTTTTTTTCAGCTTTTTGACCTTCTATTTGTGGCACTTCCTCTTTTGTAACCACATCTTATTTGTCTCTGTCAGAGTGAACATTTCTCCTTCTTGGGTGTGAATAACCAATCCAATCTGAGTGACATGAGGTGTCGCACCACGTTCTACACAGCTCTGGGGCGCCTCCTCATGGTGGACCTGGGTAAGAACAAGCAGCTTGAAGTTCTGTGTGGCCATTACCTGAATCTTGGGTATGGTTTTGACATAGTGAGAAAATTCAGGTCTAAGTGGTAAAAGTCCTCCCAGAATTTTGTTGAGATCACCAGGATAATTAGCAGGTTATAAGACAACAGTTAATTGATGAAAGGGACTAGTTGAGATCATTGTTGGATGAAACACATGTCAGGACTTTCTGACCCCTTTACACCTGTGGTTTTTGATTGGCTTACAGGGTTGTCCAAGTTGCAGGCTATTGACTGGGGTGTAAAATCCATTGGTCAGAAAGTAAAAGCCCTGCCATGTGTATCCTCAACCCATGGTCGTCTGAATTCACAAATTAGCTCTGCCTTCTGGTTGAAGACTTGTGTAAATCAGAAAATACAGGTAATGGGAACAAAATCCTGGGGGAAATTTTTGCTGTCTGAGCCTGTATTATTTATTGGCCCGAATATAAGACGACTCTGAATATAAGACGACCCCTCTTTTTCAAGACCCTTATTTAGAAAAATACTTTTTATTTGAACGAAATCTCATTTGCATAAAAAAACATTTCCTTGTACATATCAACATCTTTGGTGTTTATCATGGGGGAAAAAATCATAAAATCCTCTATAGCACCGCAAATAGGCAAAATGCAGAACGCACTTCACGGTTCTTTGCCATGAAAACAGTGCAACAAAACAGGCATAGACCTACTGGCCTAACTTGTGCAATAAATGGCACACATTTGCTTGACAGACAGTGTCAGAACAGTCTGCAAAATGTAAAAGCATTAACATCCAAAAAAACACCACGAACAGTTTTTGCCACATTCATTTTGAATGACGTTGATTTAAATACAGCAAATACGCGTCCAGATGAATGAATGTTGTCTGACCTAATCGGGGAGAACAAGCAACACGTGTTAACTGTGGAGTGCTCTCGGAATGAACCTTCTGTTAATTGTGAAAATTACTGAGAACAGGTCAGGACTAATAATTGCATTAAACGGAAGTTTTGCGCAACCCAACTCTGTTCTTGTTCCGCAACTGTACTGAATTTAGCCCATGATTTAATCGCCGTTAGATTGCACATGCAGAGAAACCGTGTCTTCAGTTGACAGTTACGCTAATTATGTTGTCACATCATATCTTTTTACTGCCTTCACGTTGTTCGTTCTCTCAGCTTTGTTTACAACCATAAGTTTAAAATTCGCATCATAACTTCTCCTCTGACTTTTATTCACCTGACCGACTTCGGAAGCACGTTTTTTAAGTGGATCTCTGTGCCCTGGCTGCATCTTTCTGTAATTCAGTAGCTTATGCCAATCTAGCCTAACACACCCACTTCGACTTTACTGGATCACGCTAGGGTCACATTGCTCAAAACACTGACAGAGAGAAAAGCTCTCATATGGCGGCACCTATTGTTTTACATGGGTAACTCCTTAGACCCCGAATATAAGACGAGACGTCATTTTCAGGCATTTTTCAGGGGAAAAAATATCGTCTTCTATTCGGATCAATACGGTAATAACATTTATTGATGATAATGACTGCTATGCAGCTTAAGTGCTTTGAACAGGTATTTGCCACTTCCTGATTTCTTGTATTTTTTTCATATTTATCAAACTTGAATGTTTCAGATCATCAAACTAATTTAAATTTTTGAGTAAGAACGCTCAAGTAAACACAGAATGCAGTTTTTAAAATGATTATTTCAATTTTTTGAAGTAAAAATGCTATCCTACCCAACTTGGCCATATGTGAAAAAGTAAGTGCCCCCTTTGTTACTAAGTCAGCCAATTAAACAAATTTAGTTGATAATTGGGTTCAATGCCACTAAACACACCCAGGCCTGATTACTGCCAGCCCTGTAGAAGTTAAACTTTGCTTAAATAGAGCCTGTTTCATAATGTGAAGTAGGCAAAAAAAAAGGCACATGATGCTGCTATCTTAAGAAATTCAAGACCAAATGAGAACTAAAGTTGTTTACATATGTCAGTCTGGAAAGGGTTACTAGCTATTCCTAAGGTTCCAGCACTTCAGCATACCATGGTTAGCACCATTAACTACAACTGGAGAAAAAAGTGAACAGTGATGAGCCTTTCCAGGAGTGGCCAGCACTCTAAAATTCCTCCTAGAGGACATTGACAACTCATCTAGGAAGTCATAAAACACCTAGACCCACGTCTGAAGAATTGCTGGCCTCACCTGCCTCAGTTAAGGTTCGTGTTCAGGATTCCACGATTAGGAGACTTAGCAAAAATGACAGTCATTAGCTGCTGAGCAGAAACTACTGTTGGCCAAAAAGAAGGCAAAGGTCGTCTCTCATTTGCAAAAAAAAAAAAAAACATTTTGATGCCCCACCCCCCTAGACTTTTGGGATAATATTTTATGGACTGATGAGTCAAAAGTGGAACTTATTGGAAGTCATGGGCTCCATTACATCAGTCATAAAGCTAACACAGCATCCCATAATAAGACCACCATACCGACTGTCAAACACAATGGTGTCAGTGTGATGGTCTGGGGCTGCTTTGCTGCTTCAGGTCCTGGGCAACTGGCCATTATTAATGCAACCATGAATTCTGCTCTCTACCAGAAAATCCTGAAGGAGAATGTCCGGCCATCAGTTTGTGACTTAAAGCTTGAGCACAATTGGGTTATGCGGCAGGGCAATGATTAAAAGCACACAAGCGACTTGAAAGAGACAAAATGAAGGTTTTGGAGTGGCTTAGTCAAAGTCCTGACTTGAATCCAATTGAGATGCTATGGTATGACTTTGGATAGATATTTCATGATAAAACCATCCAATGTGGCTGAATTAAAATAATTCTGCAAACAGTGGGCCAAAATTCCTCCACAGAGATGTAAATGACTTTGTGGAAGTTGTCATAAATTTTTGATTGTTGCTGTTGTCGCCAAGGGAGGCACAACCAATTATTCGGTTTTGGGGTGGGGCGGGGCAGGAGTAGCCTGGTAAAACCAGACTCCGCTACTTCACTTTGCTTCATACACAGTCTGGGTAGTCATCATTGACAAGTGTTTACTTCCTGGTGGGTGGGCGCTTGTCAGAAGTTTAAAATCATTGGTGTGCTCGTAAACTAATCACTAACGTTTGGCGATGACATATCTTATGCGCCGGTTCAGCTGCCTAGTACATCTGCTGTGAACACAGTCCTTCATACCAGGAATGCAGTGAAAACAAACTGATCAGTTTATTAAAGTTAATCATGTACCCATACACATGCCCATCTACCAATTTTTAGCCTTCACTCGTTAACTTAACTGAAGGTGCTCTTTCTGTTCTCCTTACAAGAAACAAACTGTTGAGCTATCGTTTTTCCTGCAGATACTGCTGCTGTTAAAAAAAAAAAAAAAAAAAAAAAAACCGTTAGAGACCGGAAACCAACAGCAGAATCGGCGAGAATAATGCATTATTTACATCATACCCAGCTTGCTATCTACCTTTATAGCGACACAGTTTGGCTCTAAGTGTTTGGCTCTCTGAGACAGCCATTTCATTCATGGATAATGACAACATAACACTGAGACAGCGAATTGGTCTTGTGACATGAACAAAAACACAGCTTTTAAAAAGTTCGCTGCTAGCTTGAATAGTGTGAAATTCAAGGGCAATGTAACACTAGAAGTTACAAGCTAGCTGAGTTGGTTCGGCTGTCTCTCATAGAGATGAGCAGGGTGCCCATTTCATGATTGGTATTAAGTCGATATGACAATCTTTAGGGAGTAGCGCTACAACATCATTTCCATTCAAAAAACTAACCGAGCATTCATCTTGTTGTGGCTATAAATCGCTGATACCCGGGATTTTCTCCATGATGGAGCGAATGGCCTCCAATGTATCTATGTCAATAGCCGTTGTTGATTTCGGAGACTACAATTTCAAACTCGGCGCAGTGGCTACATCAGGGGTGTCAAACTGACCCGTAAACGGGCCAAGAGGCTGCAGGTCTTCAATCCTACCAAGTAGAAACTCACCTGAAAGCACTGATTTAATCAACTGATATAGGCCTGCACAACTGATTAGTTGTATCAGGTACGCTTCTGCATTGTTGGAGTGAAAACCTGCAGCCTCTTGGCCCGTTTACGGGTCAGTTTGACACCCCTGGGCTACATCATGGCTCTCGGCCACGCCTGCTGTTTGTTGGTCAGTCTGATGTATTTTCTGCCGATGATAAACGAGGCAGAGCTCCGAGTGATCAGACTGAGCACTGAAGCGAAATGAAATTAAGCGGAAGTACGAAGGCTGGCTGAGACAGGTTCGGGCAGGAGGGGGAGTAGGGGCAGTTATTTTTTCACATGGGTTATAAAGGTTTTGAATAACTCTTTACCATCGATAAATGAAATGATCATTCAAATGCAGCATTTTGTGTTCACTTATGTTTCTTTATCTTGCATTAAAATTAGCCGGATGATCTGAAAAATATAATTATAACTAATAAGCTAAAATGGAAGACATCAGGAAGGAGGCGAATACTTTTTCACAGCACTGTATAATAAGACGATCATTTTTAATGGTATAATTTGTGTGCATCTGTGTTTATGGTCATGTGCACATGTATGTGCTCATAGGGGAAGACGAGGACCAATTTGAGCAGTTTATGCTGCCCCTCACTGCAGCATTTGAGGCTGTTGCTCAGATGTTCAGCACAAACACTTTCAACGAGCAGGAGGCGAAAGTAAGTGTTGAGTTCAGAGCAACAACGCAGGAAAGCCTAAAACCACAACAGCAGCACCTCACTCACCCAGACCACTGCACTGTATGTGACTTACTGTGCCTTGACTCAGTCTGCTTGTACAGCAGTCTTGCCTTTCAGTCTGAAGGGAGTTATTGTGCTCAGAACATTACACGCTGCTAGCCGCTGCTCCTCTTAACCTTAGTGATGGTCTTAAGGCAGCTTATCGTATAAATACTTCTATTTATAAAAAACAGACACAAACGGTCGCAGGTGTTTTTCTACCAATAAACTGTTCCTAAATTGGCATTGGAACTGCAAACTTGGCAGCTCTGTATATTGTGGCAAAGAAAAGTTAACTTTTCTTTTCCTTAGGCAATTTGTTGTTGCCATGAATGTACCATAAATGATACAAGTTGAGGACCAGCAGGCTTTATTTATTTTGGGTTGCATCCCTCTCTTGCCCAGAGGACTTTGGTGGGTTTGGTGAGAGATCTTCGGGGGATCGCCTTTGCCTTCAACGCAAAGACCAGCTTCATGATGCTCTTCGATTGGATGTATCCTTTTACTCTGTTGTCAAGGAGGTGGAGCTTCATACAAATTCAGACATTTTACATGGGCTTTATTTTCCTTTTTACCAAAGGAGTACAATAATTTTGGAGAGAATGAGAGCAGTTATGTGGTTTAGATTTTAAAGTCTCGTGCGGTCTTATCCTGAACTATCCTCACCCAGATACCCGTCCTACATGCCCATCCTACAGCGAGCCATCGAGCTATGGTACCACGTGCCCGCCTGCACCACACCTGTCCTCAAACTGATGGCTGAGCTCGTCCACAACAGGTGTAGTTATCCCTCTCTCTCATATTCCTACTCCTTTTCTCTCTTTCTTTCCAATTCTGTTTATTTCTTCTGTTTTATTACCTCCTCTCACCCTCCTCATCTTACTGCAGCTGCCATTTAATCATTTGTGCTGTATACCATTGTCAAGCCCTCCGATTCATGATTCAAATTTTTATCTAATTCAAATATCAAGCAATAAAATCTATGCACAACAGTTTACAATCTCAAGAGTTCCCAAAAAGTTAAACTGGCAACCCCTTTACGAGTACGACATGCAAAACTATAAAGTGCAAAATACAAGACATACAAAGCAAAGAGGAAACATTTAAGGGTGCTACATTAGTGAAACTGAGACATTTGAGTGCTTTACTGTTCTTGTGGAGAGCTACAATTCCTGTACTGTGTCTCTGTTACAGGTCGCAACGATTGCAGTTTGATGTCTCATCACCCAATGGAATCCTTCTTTTCAGGGAAACTAGCAAGATGATGACCACATATGGTAAATAAAACCACTCAATTGTTGTTTAAACTAAAGCTGTCCCTGTGACTGCCAGGCAGTGCTTGTGACTAATTGGCTCATTATGTTACTAACAGTATATAGGTCAGGGGTGGGCAATTCTGGTCTCGGCGGGCCAGTGTGTTAGCCTGACTCCACCAGCCTTCGTACTTCCGCTTAGTGTCATTTTGCTTCAGTGCACAGTCAGGTCACTCGGAGTTCTGCCTCATTTACCTCGGCAGAAAGTCCGCCGGACCAACCAACGAACAGAAGGCGTGGCCGAGAGCCGTGATGTAGCAGCTGAGCCGAGTTTGAAATTGTAGTCTCCGAAGTCAACAATGGCCATGGAAATAGATACATAGGAGGCCATTCGCCGTGTTGTGGAGAAAATCCCGGGTATCAGCGACTTATAGCCAGAACAAGATGAATGTTTGGTTAGTTTTTTAAATGGAAATGATGTTGTAGTGCTACTCCCTACAGATTGTCATATCGACTTAGCCATCATGAAATAGCTTGTAGCTTCTAGTGTTACATTGCCTGCGAATTTCACACTATAAGTTAGCAGCGAACATTTTAAAAGCCGTGTTTTTGTTCATGTCACAAGACCAATTCGCTGTCTCAGTATTATGTTGTCATTATCCATGAATGAAATGGCTGTCTAAGACAGCCAAACGCTTTGAGCCAAACTGTGTCGCTATAAAGTTAGATAGTGAGCTGGGTATGATGTTAGCGCTAGTATGGTTAACGGTTCAGTTTTCATGTCAACGCAGATTTCGTCCTGATGTAAATAATGCGTTATTCTCGCCAATTCTGCCGTTGGTTTCGGGTCTCTTACTTTTTTTTTTTTTTACGACCGCAGTATCTGCAGGAAAAACGATAGCTCAACAGTTTTTCTTGTAAGGAGAACATGGTGCCAAATGTTAATGATTCATTTACGGGTACACCAATGATTTTAAACTTCTGATAAGCGCCCACCCACCAGAAAGTAAACACGTCAATGACGACTAGCCAGACTGTGTATGAAGCACAGCGAAGTAGCAGAGTCTGGTTTTACCAGGCTTCCGGTGTGTATGCAGGGGTTTTTTTTTTCTTAGATTTTTTCCTTTATTTGACAGTTATGTAGTGGAGATAGACAGGAATGTTAGGGAGAAGAATGGGGAAGACATGTGGCAAATGACCCAGGCTGGAATTGAACCCGGGTCGCTGCGAGAAGGACACAGCCTTTATGATGCGCGCTCTTAGACTGATGAGCCACCGGGCGCATGTATGCAGGTTTTTATTTGTTCCATTTACACTGACTACTTAGCAAATTGGTTTTACCTATGCAGAAACATGGATTTGCTCATTCAGTAGATTAAAAAAAAAATGCTTCATTTAGGAAGACAAGTACAATTCAATTCAACCTTTGTTTCAGACTCAGATCGGTCCATATTCATCAGAGGTGGCTATGTATTCTTGTAGCCTATCAGTGTTCATTGGTCAGTCTTGAGAATTTAAAGAGATGCTGCAGAAATGTTAGATTTCATAAATGCTTTAGCTATTTATTGTCAGGCCCTCAGCAACTGACCGACTCTCTTCATGTCTGACAGGCTTTCTCCACGACTCGGGCTCTCTTTGCGGCTGACAGGCTCTCTGTGACTGTGACCGGCTCTCTGCGACTGACGGAGACTCGATGACTTAGTTTCTTTCTGTGAATAATGGGCTCTCTCTGCGACTTACACATCACGACCAATAGATTCTTTATGCGACTGACGGGCTCTCTCTGCAACTGAGCAATGGTCGTTTTTGTTTAGGAAAAAGTATTAACTCAGAGGTGACACTCCTGTATGGCTTGGTGTTGCGGAAAATGGTGAGAAAAAATTAATTTAACAAAAATAATTTTGTATGATGCTTTGCTTACTAAAAGGAGAAAGCGAATAAGGAGGGCATATGGATGTGAATACAGTTTGGAACTTGTTTGGAGAACAGGTTTGAATTTTCTCATTTGAAAGGGTATTAGTCTGATGCAGTACTTGATAGATACAATATGTTTAGAGATTATACATTATGATACATTATTCCAAAGGATTACTGCCTGTTTTAGAAACTGTAGCAAGTTTGCAATGCAGACCAGCACATTGTCACCCAGTGAAAGATGCATTTATTCGCGGGCATAACCTAAGCGGTAGTGACATTTCTGCTATTTACCCTACAGAGTATTATTCAAATTCAATTGGCTAACTTGTAACTGCCAATGCTGCCCCATGTAGTTCTGAAATTCATTTGTACAGCTTAAGCTGCAACAACAATAATCGCACTTCTCTATCAGCATGAAGGAACAATGAAACAAATGTGACAGTTGTTTAATTCATAGCATAGGATAATAAGAAAATTCAAGGAAAAATGAAGATATAGACCTGTAATTGTAAAAAATGCTAAAAAGGAGATGGAATTTAGGGAAAATTCTGGGTTAACTTTGTGCATAATTGTCATCCTTACATTATCGCGTGCATTGTATGTACATTTTCAATGTAGCCTATCCTTAGTCTCTTGCTCATTTCCTAATTAATCATTTCTTTATCATTATATCTATTGGTCTTGGTAAAACAGGAAATAAATTGTTAGATTGTTGATCAGGCGATCTCAGACTGAACGGGTTGAGATCCTTCATGTGTACGAAGCGAGAGGCTTCTATCTGACGACACTCAACAGAAAATCCCATAATATCAGCGTTACCAGGTGTTAAGGTTGAAGAGGTTGAAACACAAAGCAACAAGCATAATAGCTTTTTAGCTCGCCGGGACGAATGTCGTGCGTGCAGAAAAACTTTAACCTTGCCCCCAGGCGAGCTTTGTTGTCTTTCTGACAACTCTTGTTAAAAGATGCATGTAGGCCCTCATTACACTGGACCTTTGTTGGTCCCTGCTGTGAGAAGACCTTAAATGAGTGAGTGATTTTAAAAGGTTTATGGAAGTGCGAATGCCATTAAGATTTTGTTTATCTATTGTGTGCGTATTGGCAGGTAATCGCATCCTCACACTGGGGGAAGTGCCTAAGGACCAGATTTACCCGCTTAAGCTGAAGGGCGTGTCCATCTGCTTCTCCATGCTGAAAGCTGTACTCAGCGGGAACTACGTAAACTTTGGTGTTTTCCGTCTGTATGGAGATGATGCTCTGGACAATTCCCTGCAGACGTTCATCAAGCTGCTCCTGTCCATCCCCCACAGTGACCTGCTGGTAAGGAGCGAGGTCTCGGCGGGGGGGCAGGGCCAGGGTCAGGAGGAAGGCCTTAGTTTGCACAGTATAGAAAGATAGCTCATTATCCTGCATAGATCCAGGAATAATATAACATTGTTTGTTATTGGCTCATGGTTAACGATCCTACATGCTGTCCTCTGGCTGGATGGCCCCAAAAATAGCCAGTGTTCAGCTGAATGATGAATGAAGGTTGATTGCAGACGTATTAGAAGCGACCTGATAAATGTCTCAGAATAGTCACGATATACTGGCTGGTAATATCCCCTCAAGGTTACCATTCCTTTTACTGGAATGTTTCCATAAGGTTACCATTCACACTCACTGGTAGTAGCCCTTCAGGGTTCCCATTCATACTCAGTCTTAATATCCCCAAAAGGCTACCATTCTCTCTCACTGGTAATGTCCCCTCAAGATTACCATTCCCACTCGCTGGTAATGTCTCCACAAAGTTATCATTCACATTCAGTACTAGTTATGTTCTCATGAACATTGTATTCACTCTCACTGATCACGTTTCACGTTTTTTTTTCTGACAGGACTATCCCAAACTTAGCCAGTCCTACTACTCTCTACTGGAGGTCCTGACCCAGGATCACATGACTTTCATCGCCAGCCTGGAGCCGCATGTGATCATGTACATCCTGTCATCCATCTCGGAGGGGCTCACAGCACTGGGTAGGATCCAGTAACTTTGCACGTGTGTGCCTGCGAGCGTGCGCGAGATCGTTCGTTAGGGAAGCCTCATTTTGAGAAATGCATGCGTGTGCATGTTTGTCTGTGTGTGTGTGAGTGTGTATGCATGTATGCTGGAGTGTGTAATGGTGTGAGTTTAAGTCTTTTATTGTGTGTTTGCAGATACGATGGTGTGCACAGGCTGTTGCTCCAGCCTTGATCATATTGTGACGTACCTGTTCAAGCAGCTGTCCCGTAGCACCAAGAAACGGGCTGCGGCCATGGGTCAGGAGAGTGACCGTTTTCTGCACATCATGCAGCAGCACCCAGAAATGATTCAGCAGGTGAACAGAACCCCACCCTTCCTCTGCCACACGGTCATAGTGTAGAGGCCTTTGCCCTGTCCCTCCTGAGAAGCTTACTTTCAGGTTTTTTTTTTTTTTTTAACCAGCTAAACAAGTCTGGGTTAAGCTTACCCTAGCTTACACCCATAGGAATGCATGTGAGAGTGAATGTGTGTGCACCCTGCGATGGATTGGCGAGCTGTCTAGGGTGCGTTCCTGCCTTTCGCCCGTAGTCAGCTGGGATAGGCTATAGCTCCCCCCGTGACCCTAGTGAGGAATAAGCGGGTATGATGGATGGATGGATGGATGGATGGATGGACTCTTCTCCTGTTCTTTCTCTGTGTGTTTACATGGTGGTGCCTGGCCTTGTATTGGCAACATTGTTTGCCCTGTGGCTTGACAATCACGTGTAAGATTTAATACCCATCCTGATCTGATGTGTGACACGTCTATTCTTATGCATGTCTTCCAGATGCTGTCCACGGTCCTCAATATCATAATTTTTGAAGACTGCCGAAATCAATGGTCCATGTCTCGGCCCTTACTGGGACTCATTCTGTTGAATGAAAAGGTAAAAGAGGGACCTTATTTTTTTGATACTAAACATGTCACCCAACGAGCTGTACCGTGCTCTGTGATTTGTATTTGTACGCACTAGTAATTTTGAGATTTTTGAGACCGATATGGAGATGGAGATGGATAGTGAAATTTTTGAGCTGGAATGAAAATGGCCCTTTTCTTTATGGATTGTGCATGGATATGACTATGCAAAAGCACTGAGAAGTGATCAGCTGTCAACCAGTTTTGACCAGGACCGAAAACTGTGCAAAAAAAAAAAAAAAAAACCTACAATTAAATAAATTAGAACTGTATGTTGTACTGCAGTTAAGTGCTGAACATTTCCCCCCCAATACTGAGAAAAGCTTAATGAACATCAGTACTGTGTGATGAATGGTGGTTGAACGCTGAACATTGCAATACTGGCAGTCCATTCGGGACAGGTTGTAAAGCGAGAAGTCAAGCTCTCCTCATGTGCACCTGCCAGGGAGCTCCTTTCTTGATAATTGTCCGCTATTGTGCTAAAAACCCGACCATCTTATTGGTGATAGAGGAGGGTGGCTGAGTCAGGAAGAACATTTTATTTCAGTCTGGCATTTGTTAAATGCAGGGATTTTTTTTTAGTTGTTCTGTTCTACTCATTTGACTTGTAGTGATAAAAACATTGTTGCAAGACTAGCTATCTTCTGGCAGCCACTCCTCTTCCCTCTTTGAAGTGGTCATCGTCATCAGCTAGCGTGCCTTCAAAACAAGCACACTCGGCACTTCAAATGGCTGAGGTTAATTCCATGGCTTTATTTCATAGGAAATTAAGTGCTTCATTTAGCTAAAATATATTATTAAATGCACATTGTCTGAAATATACATATTACATCTGAACTGATAGTCAGGAATGATAATGAGCAATGGTGGGGTTGCTAAGTAGCTAGCCAGCTTGAAATGTTAGCACTGGTTATCATTCATTGGAATTTTGCAAACATGTATTAGGACAGCAATTAATGTAATGACCAACATTACTGTTAGTGCTTTATTATTGGCAATGATCAAATCACCAGCGAGAGAAACATCATTGCTAACATAGCCTTATTGTTCCTTGGCAGTATCATATTCGCAGATCAATCACTGCTCTTTGACCGAGAGAAAGTTATGCGATGTTTTGGGCTGCGCCATGAGAAAAAAAAAATGTAAGGTTATAGGATATATTGGTCCTGCCTATCGGCCACATTTTGTTGTTGGCTACCAGTACAGATATGGTCAAAAAATGCAAATATCCGCCCAGCATATCAGTCTACATGTATATCTCATCTGAGCTAGGTATGGTGGGGAGTGGACTGCCTCAGGGATTGGTGTTGGGGGCCCCTGCTCTTCCATCTTCCCCTGCGTCTACATTAATGCCCTTGATAACTTAGTTAAACTAATTTAACTTAGTTAAATTTGCAGATGATACTAAATTGGGAGGTTTGGAAAACAGTATAGAGTCCACTAAAGGGATTCAGGATTATTTAGATAGATTCCAGAATTGGACAGAAATGTGGCGAAATGTAACATTCTACATATAGGCAATACAAACATTACATGGTTACTTCATGGGAGGTTTAAAACTGGAATGAGCTCCACATGAAAAAGATTTGGGAGTGATTGTTGACCAAACCCTTACAGGTTCTAGCCAGTGTGCCATAGCTGTCAAGAACAGGATTCTGTGATGTATAGCCAAAAGTATTGAGTGTGAATCCAAGGAGGTCATACTTCTTTTGTACAATACATTCATCAGACCACATCTAAAGTATTGTGTACAGTTCTGAGGACCATACTTTAAGAAAGATATAGAGGCTGTAGAAAAAGTTCAGAGAAGAGCCACTAAGCTAATTCCAGGTATAAAAGATGAAAGCTATGCGAAGAGGCTGAAGATCCTTAATGTCTTTAGTCTTAGGAAAAGGACACTTGGGGGGCAATTCTGATTGAGGTCTTTAAATATGTTAAAGGAATTGGCAAAGTGAACTATGTTGGATTACTTAGGCCTTGTTTTGTTAGTAGAACTCGGGGGGTCACAAATGTAAGTTGGCCAAGGGTAAATTTAGCACTAAATTAGGAAATATTTTTTCACCCAGTGAGTAATCTGTGTGGAATAGCTTGCCTGACCATATTTTTGAGGGAGAAACCTTCGGAATTTTTAAGAACAGGCTTGATTTAGCGTGAGATACCATTCAGTCATTGAGTATTTGAAGTAATAGATTTACTGTATTAATGAGAAACTGGCAAGCCTAGTTGGGCTGAACGGCCTGTTCTCGTCAGCCATGTTACGTTACATTACGCTACGTCACCTCAGTTGGTGTAGTGAAACATAAGTCTAGTAGAGTGGAAGTCTTGGCTTGTTCTGAAGTATCCTGGCAAATTCATTACACTGAATGCTCAGCTGGTAAAACTGACTGTAGAAAAAAGAAACATTGTGGCTGAAAGTTGAGGACAAACTTGCTGCTGAAGAACCATGGGGACTCTACGGCCTGTATAATGAAGGATGACAATGGGTAAAGCCTGAAACCGCTCTTTTCACCTCCAAGTTTGCTTGGTCTTTCTACTATCTATGTTCCAGATTTGAGAGGTTCATTGCTTTTTTTCTGACTAGTTCTGCAGTCCTGCTTTATGGCACCAGACACGGAGGCTGTTACACTTGCCGTCTCATGTTTCGAAGCAGCGAGTTCTTTGTGAGTGACCCCCCCCCCCCCCACCTGTCTGCTCCCCCCCCCCAGTACTTTGCAGACCTGAGGAGCAGCATAGTGAACAGCCAACCCCCAGAGAAGCAGCAGGCTATGCACTTGTGCTTTGAGAACCTGATGGAAGGCATCGAGCGCAACCTGCTAACGAAAAACCGAGACAGGTGCGTACCTGTGCATTGCCTGTCCCCTTTTTTCATGGTCACGTTCGCTTTGATTTGCCTCCCTAAGTACAGAACCTTTCTTCTCAAGGCATTTTGTTCATTCAGGTGAGGCTGATGAATGCCCCCTCTAAAGCCCACCTTATCCTCTCTCTCCCCTCAGGTTTACACAGAACCTCTCAGTGTTCCGAAGGGAGGTGAACGACTCCATGAAGAATTCCACCTACGGAGTCAACAGCAACGAAATGATGAGCTGACATTCCAGACCCAGCCCCCTTCCGCTGCTCCGCTCGCCATAGGCCAGGACTCCTGGGGACCACCAACCACACGCCCCTGAGCCAGCCCTAAAAATCCTGTCCCCATTTGCCATACCTTCCAACATATGTTGTATCGTAAAGCAAGTTTCCAGGGGTCGCTGTTTTGACCAAACTCTGAGAATTGGAGTTCGAAGTCCAAAGAAAGAATTATAAACTTTCTGGAGGGCGGTGCTCGGGGGAAGGGGTCAAAATGAGGGGATGGGGGGGGTTTGTGGGGCTGTGGCAGGAGAATAGGATGTATTGGGAAGGGAGACACAAAACCCCCTGCCGCCCCATATGCCACAGCTGGAGGGTAACCGAAGGCGGAGGGTCAGGGGTAATGGTACTCCTCCTTTTCTGCCTGCCTTGTATAAAAATACAAAAAAGTGTACATTTTTTTTCATAACATTTTGAACGTTTATAATAATTGCATTTAAGAAGAAAAAAATGGACAAAAAAAGTGTGATTGGAATTTTTACAGTCCTCTGGAGTATGGAATCTGTCTGAGGAGGGAACAGTGTATCAGAGTGTGGAGAGATTAGAGTATCTGAGTGAGGGCTTGTGCTTGTTTTATGAATGTGTGGTAAAACGGGATTCACCTCAAAGAGGTGGGGGGGGAGGGGGGGTGGAGTTGGGTACTGACCTAAAGAATCTGTCGCTCTGAGCCGCTGTATAGCTTCCCGTAACTTTCTGAACACGTAGGAACTTTTGCTGGCTTGCGCGTGAGGAGCTACTGGGGGGGGAGGATGGCTTTTACAGCTTAATAGGTTGCCTTTGACCTCACTGAGTGCAGTGTTCTATCATACTGAGGGACTGCTTATGTTCCTGTTACTTCTCTCAGAAGGAGCACACCGGAATATGTGACTGCTAACGTTTCCTTCCTCACGCATTTGTGTGGAGACCCTAGGGGAGAGGATGACTTCGGTAGGTTGCGTGACCTTTGACCTTGCCCAGATGGGGCGCAGTGTCCTCCTTCCTGTCACTCAAACTGAGCCTTTATAGCCCAGTGCACCTTTGAGATATTGCCATCCCCATAGGCTGCTGGGTTATGATGTGCTGCTTTGTCACCGTTTCAATAACCAATCTGAAGGCTTAGTTCCCCCTGAACACATTACATCTCAACATGTTGATTTAACATTTGTCCCTTAAAGAAAAAGCACTTGGAGGCTCCACCCATTTTTTGGGGGTGGTGGGGGGACCTTAAACTTGTAGCACAGTTTTAAGGCCTTCTATAATACCATGCAGGAGGGCCGAGAGAAGGTGCTTCGAACCTCATAAACACAGGATAAAATCATCCCTGGGAAAGGACTGAATCTCACTTAAGGACAATCTGAGTGACCAGAAATGCTTTTTATAAAGCATTTAATCAGGGTTCTGAGACCCTATGGCAGGGTTATTCAACATTATCCTGTGGGGGCCGGTGTGGGTGCAGGCTTTCATTCCAACCAAGCACTTGAAACTACTAATCAAGCTCTTTGGCAAAGACATTTGGGGTTGATTAGTGGTGTCAGATGTGTAAGTGCTGGGTTGGAATGAAAGCCTGCATCACACTGGCCCTTGCAGGATAAGATAGAATAGCCCTGCCCTATGGAATGTGGATATAGTGGGTGCATGCCATCTAACCACAGAGCACCTCATACCAAAAGAAGTGTTAATTGAATGTTTGTTAATGGGATTTTTTTTGTTTGCAAATTATTTTTTTTTAATAGCATATTTTATGTAACAGTGACACTAAGTGAAATTTATGATTTGAGGTTGGAACAACAAAAAATGCACCAATTGACCGAGATGGCACAACTTCAATGAGCTGGAATGTTTTTTCTTTCCATAGATTTTTTTTTCCCCCATTTTATTGTGCGGTTCAGGGGGGAATATGGAGTCTTAAAGGCTCCAGTGATGTCACAGTCTGTACTCACAGGCCTTGGTGCTCTGGTCATGTTGAAATGGAGTAATTTTCTGAGAAGGGGCAAAAAAGCTGACTAACCATCCCCCCACTTTGCCTCATTTGCAGTCCGCACTGGCACCACCCCACATTTGTTCGTCTGAAAAGGCCCATCTTACTATTACCGAAGGAGATTATGCATAAATTGCACTAAATAAATAATATGGAATGGAGTACATCAGCAATTTGTGCTACTCTCAATGAGTGTTGCTGCTAATCGTTTGTGAAGACCTAGCTCATCTCTAACTATGTTTAACAATCAACCATACTAAATTTTTTTTATACATATATATATCTAATTCCTTTGTTTCCTGATGTGATTGTGTCCATTTGGGAAGCTGTGTGTCGGGTCCACTGAGTGATGAGGTAGCTGGTTGACCAGTTTGGATGTCTGCTGCATATAGTGTAAGCATTGTGACTGCAAGAGAAAATAAATGTTATTGGTTTGTACTGAGCTAGTCTTGTCTTTGTAATGTGTCCCATGTCTGTCTGGTTACCCTTGTTACAAGGAGATACCGTTTTAAAATGATCAGCTTTAGAACGATACAGGGCAGCCATCCTCTGGAAATATAAAACATTATCTAAAATTGATCTAAACATTTCCATTTAGTCATTGATGAGACGCACTTGTCCTGATCGACTTGCACACAAGTGCGCCATATACCTCGGGCCAAGTTGAACTGGTGCCAAGTCATCAGTTTACTGCTGATTGTGTGTACAAAAATATGCTAAATTAAGTTAGCCAAAGGAGATGGGCTGTATGGGTTTGATTGTACCGAGATGCAGTATTTTCTTCTTTTACCCATGTCTGCTAAAGCGTCCTCCAGGTGCTCTGGTTTTTTCCCACAGCTTGGGGACATGCTGTCAGGTAATTGCTCTGTTCTATCACATAACCTGGTTGGCCATAGGGCCCAACATGATGCTTTATGGGTGAGCTCTCTCCATCTCTCTCGTCTCCCTTGTTATCTTTTTCCATGCTACTGTGCCCTTGAGGATTACGTTGGCCATCTCCATTGATCTTGTTATATGGCCATACCACCGATACCACTAATGTTCATATGGACCTGCTTTTGTTGATGTGCAGCATTGTCTCTGTGGCATGGTCTGTGTAGCTGATGCTGAGAAGTTAAAGAAAACTTTGCATTTCTAGTACTTCAATGTTCCATTCAAGCTCTGTAGTTGGTGTCCATGTCATGAATGCATGCAGGTACACTACCTCTCAAAGGTTTGGGATCACTTGGATAGCTTCTTGATTTCCATGGAAACACACAGGAAATATAGCAAATGAACAGAACATGCTGACATTTTCTGAGTTAGAAATAATGATTTTAATGGAAAATGATGAATATGTACTTCAAACTTTGCCTTCATCAAAAAAACACCTTCACTGCTGATACTGAAACTGGTGTTTGACGTGAACTATTTAGCGCAGCTGCTAGTTGACAACCTGTGAGGCGTCTTTGTCTTAAACTACACACTCTCAGATATTTGTCTTCTTGCACAGTTGTGCATTGGGGCCTCCCGCTCCTTTTTTCTGTCCTTCTTAGTGCTAGTTTGTGCTGCTCTCTGAAGGGATTGGTTGACAGCATGGTAAGAGAGTTTAAGTTTTCAATTACTTGCATTGAATAGCCATCTTTTCTAAACACAACAATTGACTGACTGGTCTCTAAAGGAAGTTCTTTCTTTCAGGCCATTTTCAGCCTGTAAACAAACCGACAACTATTGATGCTTCAGGTACTAAACCAACCTGAAGAATGCCATGCTCCCTTTTGCGCTCCCTTATTAGTTCAACGGTTTTCAGCTGTGCAACACATTTGCCGAAGGGTTTTCTAATAATCAATTAGCCTTATAAAATGCTTAACTTAGATTAGCAGCCATAGCAGGAGATTGATGCAGAGGACTGACAGCTGCTGATAATAGGCCTCTACGCAAAAATGGTGATCATTCTTTGAAAATCATCAGATGAATTTTAATCGTTTGTGAAATGGATAAAAATGTTTGTGAAATGCATGAAAATGTATTTTTCTTTGGAAAACAAAGAAATTTGTAAGTGATCCCAAATTTTTGAGCGGTTGTGTAGATGGAAATGAGAAGTGCATGACACGTATTGGTTCAAGTATCACTTGTAGGCCAATATTTTTGTCTTACCAGACTGGTAGGAGCCATGCCACAGCAGCTGATTTTTTCTTGTGCTCTGGCATTTCTCTCTTGCTACAAACCCTAATCAGAATTTATGGCTCCCAGGTATTTACACATCTACCAAAATTGAAAAAGGTATTAAATTCCACTTATTGTAGCCCCCGGACGAAGTCTGGTGGCTACTATAGACTCACGTGTGTTGTCTCCTCCGCTGCCGTGTCCACATCCATAGACACTTCCTTATAGACTCTACAGGCTGTAAATTTTGATGGATTTCTTTCATATTTGGTATGGATGTGTGTTGTACTTCACTTATGACACCTATTGATTTCGGTTGCCATGGCAACAGTATTGGCAAAGTCATATTCAAATTGGTGACAAAACATACACTCTTCCTCGTAGATGCCATACATGCGGTGATTTTTGACTAATTTCATATTTGGTATTTACGTGTTATACTTAAGTTATGACACCAATTGATTTTGGTTATCATGGTGACAGCATTGGCCAAATTATACTAATGACGTCAGTGGCAAAACATAAGGATTTCCTTGTGGACGCAGTGCAGGCTGCAATTTTGTACCGATTACTTTCATATTTGGTATTGACTTGTGATACACTTCACCTATAACACCTATCAATTTCAGTTGCCATGGCTACAATATTGGCAAATGGTAAGAAAAAGAGGGGAGAAGCAGGCTTTCATCAAGCTGACAGTGCAATAATAATTTGCAATTCCTGCAGCTTTAACTGTTTTATGTGATCCTCCAGCTGCTTCCACCTATGAAAGTTAACATCTGCTGTCATACAGGTGTCCAAAATGAGTGTAAAATTTATGTGTTGGTAAAGCTTTAAAATTTAATGTATAAAAACACTCGTTTTGACTATGCACTCAAGGGCCTAACATGGTTGTGATTATTCAAATTTTTTAGAAACTTAGTGATGTGTTTTATATGCCATTCAGTGCCGACTTCACTTCTAATAACTAGCCAGTAGGGACCACTAGTGCTTAACAATGGTTTCAGTTTGTGATCTTGTTTCCGCTAAGTACAACAAGCGCAACTTGACAAGATCTGTACTCTGAGTGCACTGGGTTTTTTTGTGATACCTAACCCTGGTATACTGCTAGGCCTGTATACTTTTTGGAACCCACAAAGCCTCCAGCGCAAATGTCTGTCTGTAGCTGGTGTTAAAGAGACTTGACAACTGTCCAGGGTGAACATTTGATTCAAAACTGGCACAGAACAGCCTGAACAAAAATAAATAAATCTGGCTTCAATGGAGGGTTTATTCATTTCGAACAGAAAAGGCTGCTCATTCTTCTCATTTGACTCTCACCTCTGTTGCCATCAGCCAGTAGCAGCTGCTCAGCGACAAACTAAAGCAAAATGTTGACGGAGCTTTGAGGTAAACACTTTCAAAACTTGAGGATTTTACATTGCAAACCCAATGCAAGGGAGTGCTCCAGGGTTTACAATGGACTACAAAACCTTTGTGAAAATGATCAGTTAAATTAGTTGAATACTGGAGGGTAAACTTGGGGTATCTAGGGACAATTTTTATATGATCCTGCATCAATACATGCATGTTAGCTCATATATTAAGCATTTATTTCGGCCACAATCACACTGTGACCAAGCTTCATCGAAACCACCTTACAGCAGAAACAATGGCAACCAAAATGAGTTCATTTTCAAGGGAAAATACTTGTGTACCTGCAGAACAATGGTTGAAATTCCAGAATGAAAGGGACTAAGATTTAAAAGGTCCTTTCCATAATTTTGCTCCAGTAACCTTGATTTCAAATTAATGAGCAAAATCAGGAAGCTGAGCTCACGGGTGAAACTTGCGGAAGGACATTTACTTTCTGACTCCCAAATTTAATACCTCAGCTGCCGAGCAACAGATCTCAGGACTTTCCTGTTACTTTTGTTTGATGGACTAGAGTATTATTATTGCACAATATAAACATTTAAACTTCAGCACCCGCTGACTGCATATGATTTGAGTTGCCTCAGTCTCATTGCTGGTCCTTTGAAATGTCCAATCAAACAATAAAAACCAAAGTTCGACTTGATTATTTCCCAGCAGCCAGCAGAGGGCGATGTTCAGATGAAAAAGTCATTTCTGTAGGGGTGGAGGCTGGGAGAATGGTTGCCTTGGGAATGGTTAGCTTTGCTCTTCCTTTGTGCTCTGTTTCATGGAGTTGTAGACAACACTGTTGTAGCCTTCCCTGTTCCGCGCAATCTCCACGGCAAAGAACTGGATTCTGGTGGCTGAAAAGAAGCAGTGCAGCCAGTTATTACCTGTAACACATCTAAAGCATAAACGCAGGCAACTACCAAAGTTATTTTGCCTAATTGACCTTCCCTGTGCCTTTTTATTACTTAACCTTGTTATAGATGACTGTTGTGCCTCCCTTTCATTGCTCTGCCACCCACACGGGGTCACAAAGCAGGATTACCAAATTAGCTGGATAGCAGCAGAGATTCAACTAAAAAAGTATTTCCAGGTTTCATTCGTTAGCGATCCACCAAATTCAGTAATCCCACTAGGGGAAATACACCCCTGCAGCACTGCTGCCAAGCCAGATGCACTCCCCTGACGCACAACGCAAGGCAGTCACTAGTATCATACAGTCCTCAAAGAACTTGAGTATCATTGGGAGGAGCTAGCCTAGAAGTAACTCAGGCCAAGTGAGACCCACCCAACACCAGATGGACAAACCTTCTGGCTCCAGCTGCAATAGGCCTCTACATCTGGCTGCTGCAGTTACTGACGCAATTAAAGCTTGAATGTGATTGCAACAGTAAACCCAGACACTGCATAAGCTCCAAAACACAGGTTTCCATCACACCACTGAATTTCTAAAATTCATTTAACTGTATACAAACCAAAAATAGTGTTCTCCTCTGAGTAGTCCTTCTGGCAGTCCAACCGCAAAAGTGTGCCATAGTTGAAGTCCTCCACTATACCTTCAAACTGATTGCAAAATGGCCTCCATTTCTAATTGCCAAAAAAAAACAATCAATCAAAGTGGGTAAACTCAATTTCCTTTCCTCCTTCTGGACATTATAAGTGTGACAAATTGATTTTTTCATACTTCCTCACCTCTTTAGCATCCGCCGATTTGAGCAGTTCTGGGTCCAGAATTTGAATATTCAGGTCGGCGAATGCCTCCCTGAATCCGGAGTAAATCTTATCATCAACTTTTGTCAGCTTCAGAAATTTTGGATCCACAGAGGAAATTAGCTACAAAACACAAGATATACAAAGAGGGTTCATTAGAGACCAATAGCCACAACACTACCAAAATGTTGCATTATTATGGACCCAATGACTTACATTGAAGTAGATTTCAGCATGTTGGTAGGCTTTCATAGCCCAAATTACCTCCAGCTGAGGCTAAAAAAGAAGGGTATAAGAACATTTTAAAAAATCAGGCAAACAAAGAACATAGCAAATTATTGAATAAAAAAATGATCCATTAAAGTGTTTCTTTATCCAAAAATATGATTTGGACAATGGAATTTTTAATATTGATACATCCTTAGTGCACTGGTCATTTCAAATTATAATCAGCCATTAATAATTTATTCACATTTTAATCGCTGCAAATCGCGATCATCTTGGAAATACCATCTTTGGCAATGACACAAATCGTCTGCGTGCGATGGCGTTGAAAGTGACAAATCAGAGCTATAAAAACTTCTCCAACAGGCATCATAGATACCATAGGTTCACTAGCCAGCTATCTGTACCTAAAACATTGTTTTTGAACTCGCCAGCAAACTAGCTAACGTCCCAAAAATGTGAAAGTTCAGTTGTGTCGCACGAAACTGCCGCGACGCCTCGGATAAGTTCATGCCTATGACAACTGGGGAAAGAAACAAATCATATCGCCTTGATGTGATCATCATTTGCAAATTTACAAAGATTTCCCTTTGTTAACGTTAGTTGCATTACTAGCCGACAAGGTGGCTATGTCCAAAGAGCGACGTAATTTCATACGCGATGGCTCCGAATGGCTCACAAAGCAGAGTCCAGCCGTCACTACCAGAAATTATAGAGCGTATGGCTGCCCTAAAGCCGAATCCCAAGAGCATGTATGCGCTTCCCAGAGGCAGATTGGTTGGTATGCAAAAGAGGAACATCAGCCGTTCAAAGTCGTAAAAACTTCTCCATTACTATGTGGCTCGGAAATTCCGAAGTTCACAGGCCAGTGAGTCGGAAACCATGAAATCTCAAAGATTTTTTGAATCGCTTTTTTTTTTTGCAAAGGGATTGTTACGATGATTATCATTCCTTCAATACTGCTGAAAATTGGTTCACATTTTGCGATGCGAATCCGCCTAATCTGATCACTGGCGTGATGCCTTAAATTACACTTTAATTTGTTTTCATATAATTTAAAGTTTTCATTTTTTATTTATTGGGCAGATGCGTTTTACAAAATAAAATGGAGGACAAAGTTATATTTATCTTGTTGATCCGAAAAGTGATGCAATATGTGACTCAAATCCGTGATACGATTCAAACCATGAGTTTTTTGATCCGTTGCACCCCAAGCCAGCAGCAGAGAACGTATTGTCAATCGCATTTGACACCGTGATTCGTAATTGTGGATTATGCCCTTGGGAAAATTCTGAATATGTGCCTTGTTTGCGGCTGCAACAATAAGGTTGAAGCAAGCTCATCAAATCAATTTCCCCTTTAAGAACGTTTTGTGATGCCGTCACTGATTTAAGAAAATCATGACGGGCATTGATGAATCGGCTCGCTCTTCGGAAAGTTATCACAGATGAAGTCAAGAGGATGAATAATTTGCTAGCTAGAGTGCTAACTATTTTTGCCATTAAATTAATTAATTCAAGTTTCAACGACAACCATTACACTTGAAAATTAATACTTTAATCTTACACAAAAATTTTACGCATTTTACACTGGCTAAAAATTTTAGTCAGCCAGGGGTGCATTTCACAAAAGCATAGTTTTTTTTTTTTTTTTTTGGAATCTCCAATTCCACCAGAGTCTGGAATGCCCACTTCGAGAACTATGTACAAGCTTGTCTGTAGGCGACCCCATGTTGCCAACTCAGGGAGAGGGACGGTCAGTGGCTTTCTTCCAAAGCTTCCTATCACCTACTGCTTCTTTACACTCACTGGTCGGAACTTGCAAGTTCAGAACTTGGGCGGAGGATACCCGAACATGAGCAAGCTTAGAATCTTACTGACGAGCGCCCGGCTGGCCAACAGGAGGCGCTTGAGCAACAAACAAAGCATCTATGTTCAAAATCCCATCCCAGCAGTCCCTTCCCTGTTTGCATCCCTGCAGTGCGAAAGCCAATTGTGTGCTGCTTTAAAAAAGCAGCTGACTACTGCCGGCTGGTACGACTGGGGATCGAACCCGCGTGGTTGTCAATAATGCTCCGCAATGCGGCGCCTTAACAGAGTGAGCTAGCTAACGCTGCAGCTGGTCCCAAAAGCATAGTTTCTGACTATTTAGTCAATGATTGGAACTATGCAAGTTCGCATCTGCGATTCTGGGAGACGCAATCCAGCTGTGCAAACAGGACCTCATTTGACCAGCATGGGCCGTGTTGTTTGTCGAGTGTCCACTGCAGAATCTGATTTCATAGACTCTGAAGGTTTCGTGTTGTCATCCTTGTACATGATTTCCAGTTTTCAGACATCTTCCCTTGTCATGGCCAGATGAAACTCTCAGTAAGTAGTTTCAGTGCACCAGCCAAAAGGTTGGCAACAGGTCATGATTTTGAGACAAAGGCTGTTGAAGTTGAGCACTTTTTACTTTAACTGCAATAGTGGTTTACTTCTTTCATGATTCAACTGACACTACTTTGTGAATCAGTAAATTTTGACATCAAATTCTTTATAGGTACCCATGACAAAATATAACAAAAAGTTAAATAAATTAAAAAATAAAAAAAAAAGTCTAGGGGTCATTAAATGTTCACATGGGAACGAAATATCTTGGATAGGTATAAATTGAGGGGCTGATCGCAAAAGGCAGCAATCTGACATTTCTGGTAAAACGGAGTTAGCGGGCAGCATCAGATTCCTTTTGGTCCCAATTTTGTTTGCAAACCAGTCGGTAATAATTTTGTTTGCAAAACACACCTAACTGATATTAGTTACAAAAGAGGACTCTCACATTCTTGCACAACAGAATCCAGTGTTTGACCTTAACGCTGGTCCGTAGGCCATTGGCAAACGATTTTCATTTCGGGCCGACAATTTTCTGGGCGAGTTGGTCCGGTGGGCCGACAGAATTTTTCACCAGCGAAATCGGCTCCACTGAACTGGAACAACAATCTTCGAGTCAAGCTCACTCTGTCTGTCCATCATTATGGCCAATGACGCCACCTTGAGTAAAGCCAGGTATCGTATTTTGTATTTAAACTGGTAGACTATTTAAGTCTCAGGCCTGGCATGTTAAACTTTTAGCCTCTAACAATCACCACAGTGGAATTTTTTTTTTTCCTCCTTCTTCCTTATTGCTTTGACATTTATTTTCGTATTGGTCACATTGTGACCTTGATTTAAGTGGATATTCATCACACGAAAGGGTCTACTCCTTCCTAAACAAGTGAATTCTTACTTGTTCTAAATCCCTAATGTTCCCTAATGTTTCTGTTTGTTCCTTTAATGCAAGAGGGTTATGCAATGACACCAAGCGGAAGGCTATTTTTTTGTATGCTAAAGGGTTGAATTCGGATTTCTGTCTTGTACAAGAATCTAATGCTATTCCTGATGATGCAAAGTTTTGGAGATCTCAGTGGGGTGACGAAATATTTTTTTCCTATGCTTCCAACCAGTCAGCAGGGGTCATCATTTTGAAACATAAATTTCAAGGTAAAATTATTGAAACAATCTCAGACGACAGGGGTCATTATCTTTTTCTAGCGGTGTCATTAAATGATCATTCCTTCCACCTCTTCCTTCTAGGCAACATATATAGTTTCAACTATTCTAAAGACAGTCTTTCCCTATTCACTACAATAGAATTTGAAATTCAATCCACTTGTTTAAGTTTCCTGGTATAATTGTTTTGCTAGGAGGAGACTTTAATGAAACAATATGTGATGCACTAGACCATTTACCTTCCACACCCTCTCACAAAACCTCTCATTTGTCGGGTTTATTAACACATTTGGGGCTTTTGGATATTTGGAGAGAGGAATCCCTCTTCCTCTCAACTCACCTGGTCGAATAAATCTGGTTCCCTTAAATCCAGAATTAGTTCATTTCTGGCTCAATCTCACATTACGTCTCTAAGACTGATATTCTACGAACTCCTTTGTCTGATCATAACTGTATCTCACTGTCTAAATGATGCCAATTCTCACCCCTATAATTCAAACTCCAACTGGAAGCTTCATTCCTCTATTAATTAAATAGAATTCTACCCCAATTCTAATCCTCTAATTCTACTTGAGGATAAAGAGCTAGTTGATTCCATTATCAATAAAATAAGGTTATTTTATGATAAAGCTCAAAGGGAAAATTCAATTAGCAGTAACTGGGAACTTCTTAAATTTGAAATTTGTTCATGTTGTAAGAAAGTGGGTGCAAAAAAAGCAAAGTCACAAAATCACTGGAAACTGACCTCATCAACAAAATAATTGATTTGTCTAGTATTCCATACTAAATGTTAAATGATGCACAAAAATTTACTCTGGCTGATCTTCAACTTAACCTCGATAACATGTACTTACAGAAAGCAAAAGGTGCCTTTTTCCGCTCCAGACTAAGGTGGCTAGAGGATGGTGAGAAAAACACCAGCTATTTCTTTAGACTTGAGAAGCAACACTATCAGCACAATACCTTCAATAAACTAATTTCAAATGGGGTTCTCTTGACTAGCAACTCAGACATTTCTAACGCTTGTAGAGACTTTTATCAAAACTTGTATCAATCAAATCTCTGCATTCGTAGTCTGGATAACTTTTTTGACTCACTAGATACTAATAATATAAATGCTATCTCTATCCCCATCTATCCAGCATAAAGATAATACTGATGCAACTGACCATTTAAAACTGAACAAGTCTCCTGGTAACGACGGTTAAACATCTGAATTCTATAAAAAATTTGAAAAACTTGTTACTCCTTTCTTTCTGAATGTTTATTTGGAATGTCTTAGCAAAGGGGCTCTTCCCCCATCCATGACACAAAGGGTCATAATTTTAATCCCAAAACCCCACAAAGACCACTTGCATTTAGAGAACTGGTGACCAATAAGTTTATTAAACAATGACTATAAAATACTAGCCTCCATCCTTTCTAAAAGAATCTAAGTTGTCTTGGATGACATAATTGAGGAATGTCAATCTGGATTCATTCCAGGAAGACTTATATCTAACAACGTTAGACTGGTGCTTGACTTAATTGATTACTCAGAGTTAATAGTAAACAAAGGCTTTTTACTTTTTCTTAACTTTTTCAAAGCATTCGACACCATTGAACACCCATTTATTTTCAGGGCCTTAAGGGTTTTTGGCTTAAGACAGTACTTCATCACCGCAATTCAAGCCTTATTCAACCATAATAATGCCTCAATCAAACTGCAGCTCGGTACTACTCAGAGATTCAATATAGATAGAGGTATTCGTCAAGGCTGCCCCATATCCCCTTTTCTTTTTCTTTTGCCAATGCAGCTTCTTGCTTACCACCTCAAAAACAGGAACATAGAAGGTGTTTCTATTGCTGATAGATCTTCATTGATTAGTCAATTAGCAGATGACACTACCCTTTTCCTGAAAAAGAGAGATCAGATTCCTATAACTCTCAATTAGGGATGCATGATATATCGGCATTCATATCGCCATTGGCCGATGTTCATCATTTTTTAACATATCGGCATCGGTCCGATGAGTAAAACTGGGCCGATACAAACAACCGATGTTTATATCCGTCTAATTACCATTTGCGTATGTGTGTAGGGAGAGGGAGAGAGGGAGGGGTGGGGGAAGGATTTGGCCATGCAGTATTTGTTTGGGCATGTGACCGTGTCAGTGACACGTACGCAGCACAGGATTTTGGGGTGTTAAACTGAAGAGGGGGAAAAAATGAAAGCGGTGTGGACATTTTTCACAGTGTCAAAAGAAGATACTCGAAAAGCAGTATGCAACACCTGCAAAGTCGAGGTAATGCGAAGATGATGAATTGACGCCAATTGATGTTGTTTGGCGATATTGGTCACCATTTCACAAAATTTCAGCATTTTTTATTCCAATAAACAGCAAAAGGTGGATTAAATATTAATATAGTGGATGCATGTGCTGCATTTGCCCTAGCTAGCATCCAGGTCTTTTAAAAAGTTCCATTCGATTTTGTTGCATTTGGTCATCTTTTTTCATGCTAGATTCGTTCGGTTTGTTTCAGCTTCATGATTGGTTTCTCTGTTGCCGGTTGCGAGATTCCATATAGATAGAGGAATGTAACACATTGTACCAATCTATCGTGAAAGAATCATAACAATGGTCGGAATGCGGTTTTGATTTCCCTATCTAATCTTGCAAACGATATGACTGTTAACAAGCATGGAGGACAGTATCGGCAGCGAGATTGAATAGGGAAATTAAAAACACATTCTGACCATTGTTAAGATTCTTTCACGCTAGATTGGTACATTACATTCCTCAATCTCCCTTTTGAATTTCGCAGCCGGTCCCAGAATTACTTCCTTAATCTTCCAATTGAATCTTCCAACCGATACGAGAGAATGAATGAAGGGACTTGGAATACGTCATCATACAGAGGTGTACATGTGCTTCGTTGCAAACTTAAGTCTTTTTTTTTTTTTTTGAGGATTTGTAGTTTACTTGATTTTTTTTTTTGAACCGGGGCTTCTACTCTACTACATTAAAAAGATAAAGATAAAGTATACTTTCACTTCGTTACTTTGACTCAGACCACTTCGTTACATGTTACGCATTAAAATATGAATGTAATTCCTCATTTAAGCATTATCTGCATATGGCGCGTTCGAGTAGAGCAACGCTGTTCGCAGGGTATCAGCCGCTTTGTGCAGATGTTGATGCCAGCAGACATAGAACTGCAAATTTATACAAGCAGTGACAATATTGTATCACTAGACGGCACAGCCGGATCAGTTAATGTACTGTACTTTAATTTAGAAACACATTTGCTACTCTGTGCTTGCACTAGGGAAAAATGTGTAGCCACTGCGGCTAAAGTCAGAAAAAACTGTTTAGCCACAATGCTGGTCTGGATCCATAATGCAGCGCGCGAAGCAAAATAAAAAAAATGCGAGAGGGGCACCATCATATAGTTTAAAAGGCATTTTTTGCTTACCATTACCTTTGTAAAATACTTTTTAACATAAGTCAAGTCAAGTCAAGTTTATTTATAAAGCACATTTAAAACAACAGAAGTTGAACCAAAGTGCTGTACAGTGGCAATTGGCAAAAAAAAAAAAAAAAATGGGAAAACTAAAACAATTATAAAATCAATAAACAGTTAAACAAAGTCAACATAAAAGAATACACATATAAAACAGACAGAAGCAGATAAATTAATAAATAAAGATAAAAACAGTCAAAAGACAAGCATAGAACTGCAACAGGAAAATGGTACAAAAAAAAAAACTTGACATGACAAAGACCGATAAACAAGCGGATTAAAAAGAAAGAGAATAAAAATAAGTTTTCAGACGCGATTTAAAAATGGCAAGAGAAGGTGAGGACCTGATGTCTAGAGGTAGTTTATTCCACAGTTGAGGAGCCGCGACTGAAAAGGCACGGTTACCTTTGGTTTTCAGGTTTAACCGAGGAACCGACAAGAGCAGTTTATTGGATGATCTTAGGGACCGTGCAGTGGAGTAGGGCGAGACAAGATCTGATATATACCCTGGAGCCAAGCCATGGAGAGCTTTAAAACAAATAATAAAACTTTGAAATCAACACGAAATTTAACTGGTAGCCAATGCAGGGCTGCCAAGACAAGGGAGATGTGGTCCCTCTTTTTTGACCCAGTTAAGAGGCGAGCTGCAGCGTTCTGAACTAACTGAAGTCGGGAGAGGCAGGACTGTGAGATACCCAAGTATAGAGAATTACAATAATCCAACCGACATGTGATAAAAGCATGGATAACAGTCTCCAGGTCTGCTTGGGAGAGCAGAGGTTTTAATTTAGAAATAAATAAAATAAAAAAATAAAATTAAAATCATAAAGGAAGGAAGTGACTTGTCAATGACCGAACGTAATAATAATAAAAATGACTACTCACTCGTTGTATGAGTGTCAAGAATAGACACTCATTCATATTTACTAAGCTAACGCAATGCCATTGACAAATATTTAAACCTTATGTGGCCTTTAATGTGTGGTCAATATGCTCACGATAATATTTCCCTTCTTAAACACGTACTTTTTAATGCCATTTACAAAAAATAGGGAGTTTATTATTTATTGTCTTTTTTTCATAGTCCGATAAACAAAAGATCAAAACAATATACGAAACTACCAAGAGCTGAAATTTTTCCCTAATTAATTATTAAGATTTACTTCCTTGCAGTCTCGAATCAAAGAATAAAGGTAAATTAATCTTTTTGTCACCATCACCTCTTAATCATTACAAGCTTAATTAACCAGAAAAAAAGGTCAAATTGATTGTTTGACCATCATGCATCGTTAGTGGAAACGGGTTGACAAAATTTATCGATAAAAAAGAAGTCATTGCCTACCCTGACCACACGTACCTGATTTACAGGTCCCTGGCGATGTGGTAAATGGCTACCGCAAGCAAAGCTACTAGTGGTAAGAAAAGTAACACTGTTGGTAACTTGTGTTTTATGGTAGCCCTGTAACCTTGTAATTTGGAAGTAAAACACATCTTAAAAATAAAGACATTTAAAAATTCAGTTAGCATGATTTTCAGTCTGAACAAAATTTTATCATCTCAAACTTTTTAAAAAACATATTTATACCAGTAAATATCGACTATCGGCCATAACAGCGATATTAATATCAGATATCGTTATCGACCAAAATGTTCATATCGGCGCATCCCTACTCTCAGTAGTATCAAAAATTCTCAGAGGCTTCAGGCCAAACACTTATTATACACAAATGTGAACTTTTCCCTTTGAGCTCATCCTCGGATGCTTTCATTTGCAACATTCCAGTAAAAGCAGAGATGAAATACTTGGGTATCATTATCTGTAAAGATCAGAAAAGGAGGTCTTTAATTAACTTTGAGTCCCTCATTCTAAACATTCAAAGAAAACTGAATTCCTGGCTACAGAGAGACCTTTAGATCACTGGTAGAATTCTGCTATCCAAGACTGAGGCTTTATAGCCTGCTATGGTATTAGCCATTCCAGCAGATGTCTGTCGGAAATTAGACAAATTAATTATCAACTTTATCTGGAAATCCAAACCCCATCTAATTAAAAAAAGTGTGATGCTTTCAGATTACTCATCTGGTTGTTTCAACCTTATCGATTTTTCCCTCCTTAACAATTCTTTTAAGATCAAGTGGACCAAGCTGTTTTTGAAGAATCCTTCCAGTCTCTGGAACTGTATCCCTAACTTTCTGTTTAAGTCAGTGGGGGGACTTAGTTTCCTAGTACGCTGTAATTATAACATTTCAAAGCTTCCCTTCGCATTAGCCAACTTTCACAAACAAATGCTATCCTGTTGGTCTCTTATGTACAAGCATAATTTCTCCCCACGTACATATTTCATTTGGAATAATAAGGATATTACATTCAAGAACAAAACTCTATTTTATCATAAGTGGTTTGAAAAAAATATCCTTCTAGTTGTACAACTATTTAATAAAAATGGCGAACTATTATCATATGTAGACTTTATGGATAGATTCTCCTTCCCTATTCCCCAAAGAGAGTATGCTATCATTTTTGATGCAATACCAGCTGGTGTCAGAATGCTGCTTGGCTCCTGCCCCAATTTGCTCTCCTCCTTTAAGTGTAGCTAATCTCTTTATTGATAACTGCCTTTTTGTAAGTAGCATGTATAACAATAAGAAAATTAGATCTACTCTTATGAACTCTTACATTTCTGTTCCGTCTTGTATCAGCTTCTGGAACAATAAGTTCAATGATACTAACTGGGAAAGTTTTTGGTCTATGAAGAAAGATTACCTCATCACCAGCAAAGTAATTGAGATAGCCCTAAAGATTGATCATAACTGTTACCCAACCAATTATAGAATTTCCAAGTTTTACTCCAATGTTTCCCCAGACTGCTCCTTTTGTTCACTGTTTACAGAAACAGTGGATCATTTTTTCTGGGAATGCATATACGTGAAGATCGTTTGGATAGACTTTTCCCAATTTATTAGGAGGAAAATATATAAAGAATTTATTTTAAACACTGAAAAATATTTATTTTGGGCTTCCTAAGGACAAGGATGTCACCAAAAAGTACTTCATAATTAATTTACTTCTTCTGCTTGCCAATTTCCACAATCATAAATGTAAATTCTTGAAAAGAAAACCACAGTTTTTTTCATTTATTGGGGAATTTAATGTCTACCAGAGATCGATTGAGTTTTCTTCATCCTCTTTGGCCCTATACACTTGTGAGCAATGTGCTATTTATGGTCTTCTGTGAAGCTCCCTCTTGCTATGCATTTAGTATACAATGTATGCACTTGCTTCTTTGTATCTAGTATTGTATTTACAATTTCAATAATAATAAAAAATTGTATTTAAACCACAGCGAAGGGACTGTAACCTACTGAGCATGCGCAAAGGGTTACCTTGCGATTACGGCTTTAACATGGCAGGCATAGAAAGGCTCTAACTTCGCCATGTAATCGGCTTGCTAGCATTCATATGCACCAAATAAGTCGGCAAAAAAAGCTTTCCAGCAAACTTTAGTTTGCTTGCGTAGCTAGAAAGTTTGCTAGCTTCTCTAGCCAAGAGTTCTATTTGACACATGATGGTTAATAGGAAAAAGTGAATAGCCATTATTTTGCGAACTAACTTAACTTGAGTTGAATCGCAAGCATTTAGCTTGCTCGCTGGCATTAAAATGCACCAAATTTTAAAAAAAAATTGCCGACAGATGCTGACTAAAGAAACCTAGATTAAAGGTTAGAAACAAGTATTTGCCACTAACGTGTCTTTGTCCCCCGCCACAAATGTGAAATCGTGTCAAAATTATCAATCTCTCGGTGTGACCTTGAGAGTGACGCAAAAGTCACCAAAATCAACTGGCGCTGGGGTATCACCCAAATACATGTTGACATCAAATTTGAACAAAATCCGTCAATTTGTCCTTGAGATATCTCGCTGACAAGGATTTGGGACGGACAGTCATGAATACTATGTCCCGCCGCTTCCCGCGTTCACGCGGCAGGGGACAATTATGCCTTGCCGCAACTTACTTGATAGTTTAGCCAGGTGAGACTGCTAATTTGTCATCTACTGCAACGTCTAACATACTTAGTCCGGCTTACCTTCCTAGATATCAAGTTTTGCGACAAGTACCAATTTAAATGAATAGCCCATCTTTGGCAAACATTAGTTCGTGTAAAAACTGCAGCCAGCAAACGAGCTGATCAGTCTCCTCAATGTGTAACAGACCTAGCAACACAGCCAATTCATGACCACTTACTAACCTGACAAGAGGCTGAATTTGGCTCCTTATTCGCAATTCTCATCGTTAATCAGACTAATTAAGTAGCGGAATAAGTGCAATTCACAGTTTTTATTTATTTATATGCACCGCAAATAACTAGCTGAGCAGGCGAACTAGCTCGCTAGTCTTGCAAGCAAGTTTGTTGGTTTATTTCGTAAATGTTGGAAAGCTAGAAAGCTTTTTGCCGACTTTGCTTCGGTGCATGTAAATTCTGGGTAGCGAATTAAATGGAGAAGTAATTCGGCGCTAACCATTGATTTCTTTGCATCACATATATGGCCATAATCGTGAGAGAACCCTTCGCGGAGGTTCATAAGATAGCAATTCTGTGTGAGCCCGTAGCTGTGCTGCAAATACAAAATATGCTGCCAGCCATCTGTTCACACGATTTACCGAGTATTCAGACTTCGGATAAATGCATGCGACTAAATAGGATTCAATACATTTGCTAAATATTGGTCCGTGAAAATACACCTTACTTTGTTGACCGAAGGTTCAAGTTCGTCTTTTCGAGTATGAAAGTTAATACGGAGATATTTTTGCAATGTAGCTCCGTCTTAACCTAGAACAGCTGAGTTCAGCATGGCAAAGCGAGTGAAGGGTTAATGAATGATATATTGAAGGATACATTGATTGATTTATTAAAATATTTATTTATTAATATGGCACAAACCCTGATAGCAAAGAGTCATTGAAACAATGTTAAATCAACATTGTTTTGTCAACGTTAAGACATTGAAACAATGTTGAACGTGCACCCTCAATGAACATTGAATCAATTGTGATTTTCTAATTAAAGATAAATGGTATTTCAATGTCATTTATTGAAAAAGAACATTGAAACAATGTTGAGATTTCAACCTAACCATAGATCAATGTTCTTTCAATGACTTTTCCAAATTAGTATCATCACCCTGAGCATCGATTCCTGGTTGACAATCAATTACATTGATAACTTTAAATCAGTATTGTTTCAATGTAGCTGTATTAACGTTGGGTTTCATTGCTATTGTAACAGTGATTCAACATTGATATTTGAATGACAACCATTCTGATGATTCAGATAGAAAATCAACATTGTTTCTATGTAGTCATGCTATCTGGGAATCATCCTCCATAGGTTACTGTCGCGGCCGGGCAAAGAAAAACCGGCAAAAAAGAAAGATGGCGAAGGGTCTCAGATTTATGAAATGGAGAAAAGAAAAAGATTCCCCCAAAGGGAGATCGAGGGTATTGTAATCGGGTTCGTCTGTCTGTCTGGACGCATATCTTAAAAAGTATTGGCACGATTTACATAAAACTTTCACAGTAGAAAGGTCCTACCCGTGGCTCGGTCCTCCTCCACATAAGACTGCTAGGTCAAAAATCAAAGTCACAAACAAATGACAAAGGGTCGAGGGTTTGCAATCTCTGATTGTCTTGCTGACTGTTCAGAAGACAGCCGGCCAGCTGCCACAGCACTTGACTTTTAAAAATCCTGTCTTATGTATAAGATACCCAAGAGCTGTGTTTGAAATCGTCCACTCATTCACTCACTCCCTATCCCCTACATCGTGTACATGATATAGTGCACTACATAGGGAATGACCAAAGGAGATTTCGGACACTAACGATACAACTGAATTTTCTGAACATGGTTGGGTCAACACATGCGCTGGATATTCGTGATGTGAGCGGACACGCCGAGCATCAAGTAGTAGCTAAACAAACCGGTCACGAAACGAATCTTCCGCACAACAGATTACATTCAAAATCAATGCAAGGACGCGAATACTCGCGAAACGCGTTCGGTGCGAAAGCAGCTTTAATGTTGGACCGCGTGATGGTTTTCTGGAATGTGCTTTACACCTAGTTATAATAGTTACTCTAGCTCAATCCGCTAGCTTAGTTAGCTAGTTACCTAACAAGCTTGGTAACATATCAAGGACGATAATTAGCCGGTCAGCTAATTATTAGTCTTTGCATTGACTTTGAATGTAATCTGTCGTGCGAAAAATTCGTTTCGGTCTAGTATGAAAGCAGCTTAACGGGAACATATTGGAGAATATATTTCTGCCGGGCGAAGTCATCTCGCTTTTCATTTTCTTCTTCTGTGAGAAAATACGACCGCAGTGCATTGTGGTATACAGCACTATCATGTAGTGTACATCGCTTGTTCACTTGATTCCGCTGTGCATTATGGGTATTTTATAGTCCACTATATAGTGGATGAAAAGAATTCGAACAACACTACAAAATGGCAGACACACTATATAGTGCACTATATCCGTGATAGGGGGCGATTTCGAACACAGCCAAGATCTCTTTGTTGCGATCTTCTAAGAAATAAACGTTTAGTTCATAAAAAACGTGTCCTTTTTTGGGTTTTGCATTTGAAAAAAATCAGGTCTGACAAAACTCAGCCAGGCTGACAGATTTTGGGGTCTGTCAGCCCGGTAGGCTGACAGCTGAAAAAGTAAAGGTTGAACCCTCAAGTCCTCGGAAAACTTTAATGCATAACAGCTATTTGAAAATCTTAAGATGGCAGCCTCCAGGAGAAAGGTCTGGCTCAGGGACGATGAGGTTATGAGAAGATGACTTGGAGTGAGGATTATATATTCAGATAGCGTTGCTGATAATCCAGACAATGATCCCTGCTATGAACCTGACATCGAATGAGGCTGCCACACAGTGACTTGATTTTGATTATAAAATAGTGGATAAAGCTAGATCACCTGACCTGTTTCTGCCATAGGTACTTTTCAGTCACTCCAGGAAATTGCGACTTCGCGATCCACCTATTACGGCAAATTCAACCAATCAACGCGAATTTTGCGCGGCCCTGCAATTTTTTCCCCCAAAACATTGCGTCTTTCATTGCAACTTCTATATAAATAACTTCTATAAGCTGCCGCAAAATCAGGCATTTTAGGCCACAAAAATAACAAAAAAAGTCCGCGAAATCCTGGAGGGAGTGGTTTATAGCTTGTTATTGTTGAAACGAACTTTCATTCATTTGTCACCTTGGAAAAATCGTTTACTTGTTTAATTGGTAATAAACTGATTTTATTGTGGAATTCAAAAGTTGTTCCTTGATTTTCTCAAACATGCAAAATGCCAGATAGCTGCCTTCTGCGCTCAGCCCCACAATTACAATTCAATGCAAACAAGTATGTTCGATACTTACATCATTTCCATAGGCTTCAGCGGGAACGGAGAGCGCGTGCGCCGCGGCGGTGACACCTTCAAACCCCTAAAAACGAAAAGAACAGATTCTTACGCCAATATGGCAACGATTCCCATCATATGTTTCATATAATACCTGCCAATGTCACGATCATTGCGCCCGATACGAGATTAGCCAAGTTAGCTGGCGAAACAGTTCTCATGAAATCATTTTATAAGAATATTATCTGATGGAAATGACTTTGATCATTGGGTCAGATCATCCAAAACAACTTGGTCTAAATAACTCCCTTGAGAAGCGAGACCAGTTAACGCTAACGTCATATCAGGAGCGAAATTTGCCATACTCCATCGCGTGTTCAGTTACATGCTGCTTAACGTTACTAAGTGAGCCACATGTAAGCTAGCAAAAACGTAAGATCAATATACATCAGTCCACACACGGGCATAACCAAGTAGGAAAAGGATATATTCACTAATGGGACAGTCTGAAATCATACAGAGTTGAGAAAGGTTGTTGGATGACAACATAATTGATAATAAACGTTACATACCAAAGAAGCAAGTCCATTTTCAGTAGCCATGTCTGTACGTATGACTTACGTCCCTCGCTTTACGTAAAGTGACGCAAGCGCGCACTATGTACGACACCTTGGGTGCAGAGCCATGTAGAGAGAGAGTCCCGTCAACGGAGGTGCAAAATTCTCAATTGTCACGTGGTTTATAGAGACAGCTAATACTTCCCGGAAGTCACTGGCGGGCAATTTAAATGCCTCTGTCAAATAGACTGCAGAGATACACCTGCAATTCTCGGTAATTACTAGTCAATAAATAGCGTTATTTCTGCCTTGTTTACATACTTTAAGACGGTGAAATTCACTCAAGCCTACTTAAAATACCCCAACGTTAAACAACCGCGAAAACGCTACATTAAATGGCAAAATTTTGAACATTTGCACTCAATATAGGCAGTATTGGAGCAGTTTTCGTGCCTAAGAATTATTTCAATAATTAAGATGACTAAAACGAGATTTAGTCATTTTAAAGAGTGTGTTCCTGTAGTCGATTGCTTTGAATTCTTGATTTTTGGTTTTGATGCTTGTTTAATCCTATCCTAATGTTTGTTATGCAGAGGGAGGGGAAGGAATATTTCAAAATAGTTTAATTTTCTACCATTTCTAATGGAGGATCTAAGTTATCAATTCAGTAATTAATGTAATCCTCATGACTTTCAGAAAGGACAGAGGACTGACAGGTGTCTATCAATGAATATCAACTGACAGCACAGTTAGTCCCTGCATTATTAAAAGCAGCATAATGTTCAGTGTGGCATCTTAGAAAATCCACATGTAATAATTATAGTTTATCTGCTCATAATTTTTATGCACACCTGCACTTATCACTAAACACCAATACATAAGTTCAAAACAACTTTTTCATTGACTCTTTGCATGCAGAAGGTATACATTTTTCTCGGCTTGCATGTATAGTAATATTTTTAGGAAGAGCTCATTAAACACTATAAATCCAGACAGAACAAGCCACATTAACATACAAACTTATATTGTTATTCACATACAAACACACACATTTTCTGTATATCTTTTTATTTTGCTCTTATGTACAAAACCCAAAACCAGTGAAGTTGGCACGTTATGTAAATCGTTGATAAAAACACAATACAATGATTTGCAAATCCTTTTCAACTTATTTTCAATTGAATACACTGCAAAGACAATATGTTTAATGTTCAAACTGAGAATTTTTTTTTTTTTTGCAAATAATCATTATCTTAGAATTTAAAGGCAGCAACACATTGCAAAAAAGTTGGCACAGGGACCTTTTTACCACTGTGTTACATCGCCTTTCCTTTTAACGTCACTCAGTGAACGTTTGGGAACTGAGGAGACCAATATTTGAAGCTTTTCAGGTGGAACTCTTTCCCATTCTTGCTTGATGTACAGCTGAAGTTGTTCAACAGTCCGGGGTCTCCATTGTCGTATTTTACGCTTCATAATGCGCCACACATTTTCAATGGGAGACAGGTCTGGACTACAGGCAGGCCAGTCTAGTACCCGCACTCTTTTACTACGGAGCCATGCTGTTGTAACACGTGCAGAATGTGGCTTGACATTGTCTTGCTGAAATAAGCAGGGGCGTCCATGAAAAAGACCTTGCTTGGATAGCAACATATGTTGCTCCAAAACCTGTATGTACCTTTCAGCATTAATGGTGCCTTCACGTATGTGTAAGTTGCCGATGCCTTGTGCACTAATACACCCCCATACCATCACAGATGCTGGCTTTTGAACTTTGCACCTATAACAGTCCGAATGGTTCTTTTCCTCTTTGGTTCGGAGGACACAACGTCCACAGTTTCCAAAAACAATTTGAAATGTGGACTCGTCAGACCACAGAACACTTTTCCACTTTGCATCAGTCCATCTTAGATGAGCTTGGGCCCAGCGAAGCCGGCGGCGTTTCTGGGTGCTGTTGATAAATGGCTTTCGCTTATCATTGTAGAGTTTTAACTTGCACTTGCAGATGTAGCGATGAACTGTAGTTACTTACAGTGGTTTTCCGAAGTGTTCCAGAGCCCATTGGGTGATGTCCTATACACACTGTTGTCGGTTTTTGATGCAGTACCGCCTGAGGGATCGAAGGTCACGGGCATTCAATGTTGGTTTTCAGCCTTGTCGCTTACGTGCAGTGATTTCTCCAGATTCTCTGAACCTTTTGACGATATTACGGACCGTAGATGATGAAATCCCTAAATTTCTTGCAATAGCTCGTTGAGGAATGTTGTTTTTAAACTGTTCGACAATCAGCTCACGCATTTGTTCACTAAATGGTGACCCTCGCCCCATCCTTGTTTGTGAATGGCTGAGCATTTCAGGGAAGCTGCTTTTATACCCAATCATGGCACCCACCTGTTCCCAATTAGCCCGTTCACCTGTGGGATGTTCCAACTAAGTGTTCGATGAGCATTCCTCAACTCTCTCAGTCTTTTTTGCCACTTGTGCCAGCTTTTTTGAAACATGTTGCAGGCATCAAATTCCAAATGAGCTAATATTCGCAAAAAATTACAAAGTTTACGTGTTCGAACATTAAGTAACTTGTCTTTGCAGTGTATTCAATTGAATAAAGGTTGAAAAGGATTTCTTAATCATTGTATTCTGTTTTTATTTACGATTTACACAACGTGCCAACTTCACTGGTTTTGGGTTTGTACTACAATTACTTCATGAAAAAGAAATCTTGAATAAACTCAGAAACATGAATACCATGTGAGGCAGTTTGTCTGTGCCCTCTCCTCCATGTTGTCCTTGTACACAATCTCTACCATGGTTTGCTGTGCTGCATGGGGATGCTCCAATCGCTGGGGGGTTGAGTACAAATGTACAGTTTGTAGGCTCAATTCAGCAGGAGAAATCAAACTATCATTCAAAATTACAACAAATGTGAGGTGATCATATTCAAACACTGCACATGCATTTATTCACAACCAAAGACCACATGATTTGGAAGCTTATTGTCCAGTTTAATAAAATTAAGGAACGGGGAAAGGCTTGCACAGCTTAGGGAGTTAAGACTCAGGGTGCAGGGTGAGCGTCGTCTGTCTGCAGGGAGTTCTCTGGCTCTTATTGTGTCGCCTACAGTTCTTTTGCTGAAAGAGAGAGAGAGGGGGAGAAAAAGACAGGAGAAAGGGTTAGACACACCTATATGGGCTTGGGTGGGAAATGGTGCTGAGAGATGAGGCATGGTCTTTGTTTCCAACTTTGCTCATGGAACTGAAGTAGTTGTAATCAGCCTTTGCTGCTGATGTTTAACCCTCTATTAACCAGCGTAGCATATCTGCTACATGAAGTAAAAGGGTTAACAGCCTGGACACCCTGCTGGTTTTGTTTCTTATTGCCAAATAAACATTTGAGAATAACTTGAATGGTATGTCACTTAATTTTTTCATTAGCATTATTACCCACTGTAGCAGATTTGCTACAATTTGCAAAGGTGGGCCAAATGTGTCGAAAAATTTTTTGTCTAAAATTTTGTTTTTCAAATAATGACCCAAAAGTAAACGTATTTGCATAGGGAAATAATTTTAACACAACTGGAAATGGGTTTGGTTAATAGAGGGTTAAGAAAGTATGGTAAGTGGCATTAGTAACATGTAACGGGAATTAGCATAAAGATAGATCAGGTTCTTTGCAGTCTTTCAGACAAGCAATACAGTACAGCTCAATATTTATACCATTCAGTATGATTCCCCGCTTAGTCTTCTATGTCTAATTTTCCAAATTGTTCGGCCATTACTTTCTGTTTTCAATTTTCTATTTGGTCCCCCAGCTTCCCTCTCCCTTAATTGTTAACTATCAATCCAAAATTAGCAAAATGAGCAGCGACATAATATCAACAAGTAATGATCAATAGAATCTCAAATCCTAAAAACTCGAACTATAGATAATGCTTTAGTTCATCAAATAGCAGTTAAAAAATTAGCTCTAACAATTAATATTAATAACGATGTGTCAGCAACAGATGGCTTTCTGCTTTAACATTTAACATGTAACGTCAACTTTATTATAATCGCTAACGTTCGCTACCTTGTACTCAAATAGAATCTTACTTCACCTCCTCCACTATTATAGCCAGTCTGAGATTATATTTACGTTAATTCTCTAACATTTCACTCCTCTACCCCACTTCGCAAAAAAATCACTTTGAGAAGCCTTTTTCTCTAATATCGCGTCGTTAGGTGAAATGACACAGAGAGAACGGAGTTTTCCATTATGCTGCTGCTCATGGTTAGCCCTAGTAACTGTGTCACTAACTGTACCTAGCTAGTATCCTAGCCTAATTTTCTGCCCTTAAAGGTTCAATATACCTTGAATTGTACAGGGGATAATCCAGGAAAACGCTTTACTGTACGTGTTAATTTAATTAAGATGTGCTGACAATATACAGTCTAATTCTTTAATCTTCTTACCTTTGGAAAGATCACCACTAGTGGGCCATTCCGCTTCATCTCAGCTGCTGGACTAGCCTTCATCGCTAACTTCCGAGAACTATTGAGAGACTCCACGACCCGCCATTACTGTAAAAAATTGGTCCATTGGAGTGAACGAAGTTGACGCGACTCTTTCTCTACATGGCTCTGCCTGGGTGTATCTCAAAGCATAGGCTGCATCCTTTGAAGGGTGTATTTTTAGGGGTCATCACTTACTACCATTCACTAAACTGACATATCGGGTAAGATACAAGGTTAAATTTAGGGTTAGCTTTTGGGTTGAGGGACAGAGTTAAGGTTAAGGTTAGGGAAACCAGTGACAACTCACTAAAACCAAAGCCGTTTAAAGGAGATGAAATGACATTACGACAGTTCGGCAGATGGAATTACGTAACGACCCCTAAAAATGCAGCCTTCGAAGGATGCAGCCTACGCATTGGGCGCATCTCAAAGCGTACGCTGCATCCTTCTAGGGCTGCATTTTTAGGGATCATCACTTACTTCCATCTGCCAGACTGACAATTAGAGTAAGGGACAAGGTTAAATTTAGGGTTAGGTGTAGGGTTTGGGGTTAGAGTTAAGATTAAGGCTAGGGAAACCAGTGATGACTGTCTTAAACCAAAGCTGTTTAACGGAGATGAAATGACGCTACGTCAGTTCGGCAGATGGAATAAAGTGACGACCCCTAAAAATGCAGCCTTCAAAGGATGCAGCCTATGCTTTGAGATGCAACCCTCGAGATGCACCCCCTGGGTACATCTCAAAGTGTAAGCTGCATCCTTTGAAGGCTGCATTTATAGGGGTCGTCACTTACGTCCATTCACTACACTGACATTTATGGTAAGAGACAACGTTAAATTTACGGTTGGTTTAGGTTCAGGGGCTAGAATTATGGTTAAAGTTAAGGAAACCAGTGACAACTCGCTAAAACAAAGCTGTTTACCCGGAGATGACATGAGATTCCATTAGTTTGGCAGATGGAATTAAGCGGCGACCCCTGAAAATTCAGCCATCACAGGATACAGAGTGCATCTCAAAGCCTGGGCTGCATCCTTTGAGGGCTGCATTTTTAAGGGTCATCACTTACTTCTATCCGCTAAACCGACATTTACGATAAGGGACAAGGTTAAATTTAGGGTTAGGTTTTGGGTTAAGGGTTGGAGTTATGGTTAAGTTAGGGAAACCAGCGACAACTCACTAAAACCAAAGCCATTTAACAGGGATGAAATGACGTTACATCAGTTCTGTAGATGGAATTACGTGATGACCACTAAAAATGCAGCCTTCAAAGGATATAGCCTATGCTTGAGAAGCACCCACAGCCTAGGCTTTGAGATGCACCCACTGGTCGTTTCTTGCTATGGTTTCTTAAAGCGTAGGCAGTATGGTAGGTCCTACGTCATCGTAGGCGGTTCCATTGTTATAACATTTTAGGATACAACCAAAAAAATGCAGCCTTTATATCGCTTGATATTACACGGAATTGCCAAGATTGAAACTGACAATAAATGAACTGACGATTCCGTATGATATCAGGCAAAAAGAGGGCTGCATTTTTCCGCTGTATTCAAAAGCACCTTCGCAATGGAACTGCCTACAATGACGCTGCCGCCAAAAAAATGCAGCCCACAATGGCTGCAGCCTGCGCTTGAAGAAACGGCCAATGTAGAGTACAAGCAAGAACCATTAAGAAAAAAGCAGACTGCGTCTCAGATCTCTTAAAGGGCATCTAAAGTCAATTCTCAGACAGAACGTTGAACGTCCAATGTTTACAAACAAATCACTTGCATTTGTTGACATCTTGCATTGTCACATGACCAATTTCATTCATATAAAGCAATGTTTTGTGTACATACGTAGATAATCCTTCTATTTCGGTTTGTTTGCGCAGGTATGGCTCGCTGATAAACAAAATCAATGGGAATTGACTTTAGATGCCCTATAAATTGCATACTCTCGCCTCTTTGGTCATCAAAAAAGGCCCTTGCGTAAACCTCCAGGCCAACCGTTCCTCTCTGAGTAGTTCTGACACTAACACTTGGCATTTTCTGTCGGTAAAACATAACTCATATTTTTATTGAGCTTTTAAACACAAAATGCGGCCGCATTAGCAGAAAGGGGCGAACGTAACCATTGCTACTTCAGTCCCGACGGTGACTCCTGACATTTGAACGAGGATTGCTTCCTAAGTGGAAAAAGTCTGACATTTCAAACTTCAGGATATGTTACAAAACTAAATGACCTATCATTTCATCATAAATATGACACTTAGAGCGATAAAGACAATCTTTAAATCAAAAAAGTTTAGCATTTGTCTGAATTTACTCACTGCTTTGGAAATCAGTCTTACCAGTCTCGTGCCGTGAGGAAGCCTCGACGCCTCAAGAATTTTCGCGGGTCTGGAGAGGGGCGCGAGCCGCACGTGCTGACCTAGTATGACTCATCGAAGTGCGGATGGCTGTGAGTAAATCACCATATTACTTTTGTCCAAACTTACTTTCGCACCGGCGCTCCCCTATATATAAATAATAATTATTTTCGTGGGACTTCCGGGAATAATTAAGGTGAAATGAAATAGTATAATACTCACAATATTTTACTGCAATTGTTAGAACTTAAATGCCATTGCAAAACGAAACAGCATCAGCTAGTTAATTCAAACCCATGAAGCTGGAATGAAATATGACAGTTTATTTCCTTCTTGTCTTTATCCTAGGGAAAAGCAAAGATGGATAGTTTGTTCCTATCTTTACAACCGATTATGGCCCAAGGTTTTGGCATTTTTTCCACACGCTTGGACAGCAACGCAAGATTTCTGCATTGATTTCTGTCTGTGATGTCAGCAGCAGATCTGACAACAACAGCTAACTGAAAAGTGGTATCAATCTAAAAGACTGGTTTGAAAGTTTTCCTTCAAAGTTAAGATTTCTTTGAATATTATTATTAAATGAAATCTAAAAAACATTTAATGAACAAGCTTTTTTAAAAAAATGATTTATTTCACAGTGACCTCCACTTTACATCTGAAATTCCTGACACTGAGCTGGCTCTGGATCATTTCACTGCAACTTTCCTTGGTGTTGTAAACAAAAATGCTTCACTAAGAAAATACAGAGTAAAAAACAGATCAAACCTCTGGCTTACCAGTGATCTATCAGATTTATTGACAGAAAGAAATTAGGCGTGGTCCCTTGCCAGACAATCACAAGAAAACTCACACTGGTCCACATTCAGACAGATCAGAAACAGATGTGCAGCTATGGTGAGGAAAGCTAAATCAGATTATTTTCTTGACTTGGTTTCTAACTGTTATTCGGATCCTGCTAAATTCTGGAATGTGGTCAATGCTAACAAAATGAACTCATCTTCCATTCCCAGGCGGATATCTGCTAATGGTTGCATCCTCGAGGACCACAAAGAGATTAGTTTTGCCTTAAATAAACAATGTTCCATAATGACATATTAGACCCTCCCACTAGTGTTACTTACTCCTCGTGTGTTTCTCGTTCTACTCTGTTTAGTCTACATCCACTTTCTTCAAACATGGTCAGGGATGCCCTGCTTGCCATTGATCCTAAGAAATCTACCGGAGCTGATAATCTGGATCCCATCTTCTGAAAGCTTTCAGCTCCGATAATCTCAGAGCAAATTACTCGTTTTTCCAATAATTCAATCACTTCTAGCACAGTCCCAAAAGTTTGGAAAATGGCACATGTTGTACCCATTCATAAGGGAGGTGACAAGGACAATTTCAACAATTACAGGCCAATTTCAAAACTGCCTTGTCTGGCTAAGATTCTGGAGTCACTAATAAATCTTCAATTAACAGTTTCTCTCCAAAGCCAACATCCTCAGCCCATACTAGTCAGGGTTCAGGTCAGGGCATAGTACACTACGACTGCCGTCACCAAGGTTGTGAATGATATTACGTTAGCTTTGGACAAAAGACGACATGGTGTTGTACTTTTTATTGATTGATCCAAAGCATTCGACACAGGTGATCATTGCTTGCTCCTGCAGAGACTACATGATATTGGTTTCGATAGAGAAACATGTCTCTGGTTCAGGAGCTACTCATCAGATAGACAACAGTCCGACAAGCTGGGGAGCTACTTCTCGAAATTTTTAACTGTAACCAAAGGTGTTCCACATGGTTTATTTACTATTTATATCAATGATGTTGTCACTACTCTATCAAACTGTCATGCTCATTCGTATGCTGACGATACGGTGCTTTATTGTTTTACTGACTCTGCACACCTCCCAGTTAACTTGTTACAAAAGTCTTTTAGCAAACTGCAAGATGTTTTTTTATGGTCTTAAAATGGTACTAAATGCTGATAAAACAAAACTAATGTTCTTCTCTAGAACAAAAACAGCAGTCAATATGGATGTTAATATAGTGGCAAAAAATGTAGTCAAGATTGAGAGAGTAACAGAATACAAATACTTAGGTATTTGGATTAATGAGAAACTGACATTCAGAGAAACTGACATTCAAGACTACTTTTGCTTATTCTGCTCCAGGACTCCTGGAACAGGCTTCAAAAGCTGCTTGAACTTCCGCATCTTTTACCTTTAGGGCAGCTCAATGAGTTATTTTAAATCTTTTACCTAATTCGTGTAACTGTTTTGCATATGTATAAATCTTTATATGTGTGTATGTACACTGCCTGGCCAAAAAAAAAGTCGCCACCTGGATTTAACTAAGCAAATAGGTACGAGTCTCCTATTGGATAATTACTGCATGGGCGATTATCTTTCAGCTGGCAACAAGTTATTTAACCCCAACTGGTGCAATGAGTTGCTTCTCATTTCCTAAACAACCATGTCGAAAGACACATCCTGTGGTCGTGGAAAAGATGTTAGTCTGTTTGAGAAGGGTCAAATCATTGGTATGCATCAAGCAGAGAAAACATCTAAGGAGATTGCAGAAACTACTAAAATTGGGTTAAGAACTGTCCAAAGCATTATTAAGAACTGGAAGGATAGTGGGGACCCATCGTCTTCGAGGAAGAAATGTGGCCGGAAAAAAATCCTGTATGACTTGAACGTGTGGTGAGATCAAATCGAAGAAAAACAACAGTAGAACTCGGGGCTATGTTTAATAGTGAAAGTAAGAGCATTTCCACACGCACAATGCGAAGGGAACTCAAGGGATTGGGACTGAACAGCTGTGTAGCCTTAAGAAAACCACTAATCAGTGAGGCTAACCGGAAAAAAAGGCTTCAATTTGCTAGGGAGCATAAAGATTGGACTCTGGAGCAATGGAAGAAGGTCATGTGGTCTGATGAGTCCAGATTTACCCTGTTCCAGAGTGATGGGCGCATTAGGGTAAGAAGAGAGGCAGGTGAAGTGATGCAACCATCAAGCCTAGTGCCTACTGTACAAGCCTGTGGGGGCAGTGTTATGATCTGGGGTTGCTGCAGTTGGTCAGGTCTAGGTTCAGCAACAGTATGTGCTCAAAGAATGAGGTCAGCTGACTACCTGAATATACTGAATGACCAGGTTATTCCATCAATGGATTTTTTCTTCCCTGATGGCACGGGCATATTCCAAGATGACAATGCCAGGATTCATCGGGCTCAAATTGTGAAAGATTGGTTCAGGGAGCATGAGACATCATTTTCACACATGGATTGGCCACCACAGAGTTCAGACCTTAACCCCATTGAGAATCTTTGGGATGTGCTGGAGAAGGCTTTGCGCAGCGATCAGACTCTACCATCATCAATGCAAGATCTTGGTGAAAAATTAATGCAACACTGGATGGAAATAAATCTTGTGACATTGCAGAAGCTTATCAAAACAATGCCATAGCGAATGCGTGCTGTAATCAAAGCTAAAGGCGGTCCAATGAAATATTAGAGTGCATGACCCTTTTTTTTGGTGGCAACTTTTTTTTTGGCCAGGCAGTGTATGTGTATATGTTTCTATGTACAGTATATTTATGTATGTATGTAACTATTTATTTTTTTTATTGTTTTTTTTTTCTTTCCTTAATTTTTCTGCTCTTGACTCGACATCATTGTAAATGAGGGTTGGTCCCTCAATGATTTCTCGAGTATAAATAAAGGTTGATGATGATGATGATGATGAATATTCCTATCAATTAGAAACAACTGCAAAGTAATTTTGTGAAGTATATGGCTCCATAAAATATGGGAGCATTTATAGAACTGCTGCATTTCGGCAGGTTCAAACCAAAATGTAAGCCTTTAACAATACCCTAGAAATTAAAATTGAGAATCTGAATTTTTAAGGAAATACAATGTTTCCTCAAATTGTTTCATTACGAATTAAAACTTGTTGAGTACCGATCCAGTAAGGGAAAAATACGTCAGATGTCGTCTGGCCAACTTTACTGTATAACACTGTACATTGACACCGTAAAAAGGCATGCACTGGAATGATCAATCGCAAAAGCATTTTTCTTCTAGTTTAACTCTTCCGACAGCTTCAATTAGCGTTCAGTCTGCAAATGCAAATTACACACCCCACGACCCATTCATATCAGACATCAAAAACTAAGTGAAAATAGCCTACATTATCGTTTTTCTAAATTGTGACCTTTGAAACTGTAACTCTGTTAACACTGAATGCAAGCTTTACTGCCAGTAGAGATTTATGTCCAGCAATGTTGTGTATCGTTATGATCCACATGTGTTTACCAATAACTAGCTCAAACACGCGTTTGGCACTGCGGTCAAGCTATCATCATCAGTGAGAGAATTGCCGTGCATTTCAGGTAGGCTAAATACATTTATAACACTTTCCAACTGCCGCGGATCAGTTATGGAAAATAACATCAATTGAATCTCAGGTTAAAGCTGGAAGCTAGGGCTATATCCACAATCTTGCGCATGTGACTGAAAACGAAAACGACAGTAGGTATATTTCATTATTATTAATAGCCTACGAATTGTTATTAAAGAATGGCGCTTGCGTGATACGTATAGAAATCGACACTCTTTTGCAGTCTATGGCGTTAGCCTTAGAAAATGCACAGGATATACAAATACTGTATGCCATTTCAAAAGACGATGTAGGTGTCTAAAGAATTTAATATTTCTATTGGATAGCTAGATGTAAAGGCCGCTTGTCGGATGGCGAATAGTGCATTGTCATCGAACGTCCAGAATACTCCCACCCAGTTTGGCAAAAGCCAGATGCGCACGCAGCAGGAGGAACACAGACTCAATCTGAAACCTTGTGCTTTCTGAAGGCTGTATGAGCGAGCCACCTCTCATCCTTCATGTTTTACGGAGCATTGCCTGCGATTATTACTGACCAGCCAGCAGCCTGTTTTCTTGGGATTTTAAGACAAAAGGGATGGTGAGGCGTGAAAGACATCCTTGTTACTAACAACTCGGACAGTGTTTCCAGGTGTATAAGGTAAAAGTTTAATATTACGCCGTGCAAATATATGCAACGCACTCTTAACTCATCGTCTATTCGTTTCAACAAATGCAGCATGCCTTTTCGCTTGATAACCCAATAATGTCCTTGTCTCGATGCAGCCTTGAACTTGCGTAAACATAGGATACACCTAAACCTGCGCGCTTTCGATGCCTTTAAAGCTGATTTTCACCGATACCGTCACGCGCGAGACCTCTTTTGGGTTATGTAAACAGCCCGTTTATGAAGCCATTATTATGAAACGACTGTGCAACCTATTTTCCGTGTGAATAGCGGAAAATGATAGGAAACGGGATGGTCCCATGTTTAGCCTATATGGCATGCGCTGTTGCTAACGCCTCTCGACAAGGGCGATGGTGAACTACCACTGTAGTGATGCCGTTCTGTCCTGGTTGGTGGAAACCAGACTAGAAGCACAGCTAGAGTTGGTGATTCCCCCGTACTGCGGACCTTCGTGCCTCAGTCTGAAATGACAAATTAGCTGATGGGGTTGTGAATGATATAATGTGCAAGAGGGTGTTGTCGCTTGTACAACAGCTTGCTCTATAATTTTCAGCCACCAGACATTTTTTTTTTATTTGTTCATATTCAAAGACATCGATTATTGATGGAGCATTACGCCTTTTAGTTAACAGAACGTTACTTGAAAGGGGTTCTGAATGGCTATTTTCTCGACGCATGTAATTGCTGAAGACAAAAATATAATCGCTCTCCCCTATTTTCCGGAGTACTGCTGCAAAAGTTCTTGTTTGAACTGTTGCAAAATTGATTTAAAAACTATTTTTATTTATTTCGAATATTTTACTTGGGATGCGCAAGGGTTCGGAGGTGCGTGGGAGACCTCGAGCCCACGTTGAGCAGGTTTTAGTTGTGTTATGCAGCATATTCTTGCATAATCTACCCATTGACAGTTCGCATATCTACAGGGTTTAGTTCCCTTTCATCATTCGCTCGGATACTTTTATGCCACTATTGCAATTAGGCTATGACACGTGGGTGGGCGTGAAAACCAGCTGCAGGTTCTTGTGGAGATGCAGCAGTTATTTATCGGTTTACGTAATGCACAATTTTTCCACAGTTCTGCGTTTTAGAGCAATAAACTGAACTGTTGGAAGGGTATGCTTGGCGAAATAGTTGAAATTGATCGTGGGAGTTTAATTGTCTATGACTTTATCCTCCTGTTGGTCTATTTAATTTCTTTCATTTTTTCAACACGGGGATGCATTTAAAACACAACCTCTCGTACATTTCAATTTAAATAACCTTGGATCTGTGGAACCCCAAGCTGCCAGAACTGAGCTTGTTTATTGTGGACATGGGAATAACGTCGAGGAACAGAGCCTTATCCTGCAACGTCTCTGTGCTCTTTGGCCCTCTAGCGGTGGACATCTGGCACTAAAATTCACTGTCGTGCCAGACACTGGCTTTTCGTTAGTCAAAATTATGTTTTCGCTGATATACAATGCTCAAAAAATAAAGGGAACACTAAAATAACACATCTTAGATCTGAATGAATGAAATATCCTTATTAAATACTTTGTTCTTTACATAGTTGAATTTGCTGGCAACAAAATCACAGAAAAATTATGGAAATCAAATTTATTTACCCATGGAGGTCTGGATTTGGAGTTATACTCAAAATTAAAGTGGAAAAACGCACTACAGGCTGATCCAACTTTGATGTAATGTCTTTAAAACAAGAAAAAATGAGGCTCAGTAGTGTGTGTGGCCTCCACGTGCCTGTATGACCTCCCTACAATGCCTGGGCATGCTCTGATGAGGTGGCGGATAGTCTCCTGAGGGATCTCCTCCCAGACCTGGACTAAAGCATCCGACAACTCCTGGACAGTCTGTGGTGCAACGTGGCGTTGGTTGATGGAGCGAGACATGATGTCCCAGATGTGCTCAATTGGATTCAGATCTGGGGAACAGGCGGGCCAGTCCATAGCATCAATGCCTTCGTCTTACAGGAACTCCTGACACACTGCAGCCACATGAGGTCTAACATTTTCTTGCATTAGGAGGAACCAAGGGCCAACCGCACCAGCATATGATCTCACAAGGGGTCTGAGGATCTCATCTCGGTACCTAATGGTGGTCAGGCTACCTCAGGCGAGCACATGGAGGGCTGTGCAGCCCCCCAAAGAAATGCCACCCCACACCATTACTGACCCACTGCCAAACCGGTCATGCTGGAGGATGTTGCAGGCTGCAGAATGTTCTCCACGGCGTCTCCAGACTGTCACATGTGCTCAGTGTGAACCTGCTTTCATCTGTGAAGAGCACAGGGCGCCAGAGGCAAATTTGCCAAACCTCCTGCACGGTGTTGGGCTGTAAGCACAACCCCCACCTGTGGACGTTGGGCCCTCATACCATCCTCATGGAGTCGGTTTCTGACTGTTTGAGCAGACACATGCACATTTGTGGCCCACTGGAGGTCATTTTGCAGGGCTATGGCAGTGCTCCTCCTGTTCCTCCTTGGACAAAGGCCCTCCTTAGCGGTTCTGCGGCTTGGTTGTTGCCCTCCTACGGCCTCCTCCATGTCTCCTGATGTACTGGCCTGTCTCCTGGTAGCCCCTCCATGCTCTGGACACTACGCTGACAAACACAGCAAACCTTCTTGCCAGGGTTTGCATTGATGTGCTATCCTGGATGAGCTGCTCTACCTGAGCCACTTGTGTGGGTTGTAGAGTCCGTCTCATGCTACCACTAGAGTGAAAGCACCGCCAACATTCAAAAGTGACCTAAACATCAGACAGAAAGCATATGAACTGAGAAGAGGTCTGTGGTCACCACCTGCAGAACCACTCCTTTATTGGGGGTGTCTTGCTAATTGCCTATAATTTCCACCTGTTGTCTATTCCATTTGCACAACAGCATGTGAAATTGTTTGTCAATCAGTGTTGCTTCCTAAGTGGATGGTTTGATTTCACAGAAGTGTTGTTGACTTGGAGTTACATTGTATTGTTTAAGTGTTCCCTTTTTTTTTTGAGCAGTGCTGTAACTATCCGTGTTAAGCAGAGCCTCTGTCGCTCTCGTCCCGAAAGCAATAGGATATCGCCTTACATTAAGATGGACTCCAAGGTCTACTAGCCTCCGTTGCAGACGTCTTATGGTGTTCGGTTAACTTCCCTCCCCCAACAACGTCTGTGCACTCGAGCGAGGTTTTGTGTTCCACCAATCAGAAACTAGCTCTTGAGATCCAGGAGCTAATTATATATGCATCGACATATAAATCCAAAATGGCGGACGATGGCAACCATGTTTTCTCTCAAGCTTTGGATAAAATCTTCAAAACCTTCAATATTGAAAATATGAATAGCTTACAAGAACAAGCAATGAACAACTTAGTTATCCAGAGGAAAGATGTCTATGTTAATTTGCCTACAGGATTTGGCAAATCGCTCATAAGCATTCTGATTGGCTCATCAAGCACAATCACATTACGTCACGGAACACAAAACCTCTCTCGAGGGCGCAGACGTTGTTGGGGGAGGGAAGTTAACCGAACACCATAAGACGTCTGCAGCGGAGGCTAAAGGTCTACAGGTTGTAGACTATTCCAAAAAATATATCAGATAAGTGAAAACTAGATTATCATGGATCTATCCCTTGCATGAAAAGTTGTATTTTGTCAGTTTAGTGTAATTTGCATTCCATTTACACTGGCTATTTAAATAAGTATTTCAGCTTTTGGTCAGTGCTGTAAAAAAATTTTTCCCCTTTCCCGATTTGTTCAATTTTTTCTTATTGTTGTATTTAAATATTTCAGATCATCACACTAGTGTAAATTTGGATGAAGACAACATGAGCAAACACAAAATGCAGCCTTTAAGTGATTTTTTTGTTCACTGTTCACTGAATGTAGCCTATATCACCCATGTGAAAAAAAATAAATTTCCCCCTAAACCTGTTAACTGGTTGAGCGATCAATAGTGACAACTGCAATCATACATTGGCGATTTACATCATTATTGAGGAATATTGGCCCACTCTACTTTGCTGGATTGTTTCAGTGTAGCCATATTGGAGAGTTTATGAGCATGAACTGCTAATTTCAGGTCATGTCACTGCTTCTCAATCTGATTTAATTCGCGGATTTGGATAAGCCACTCCAGAACCGTGTTTTTTTTTTGGCCATTTAGAGGACTTACTTGTGCGCTTCAGATCATTGTCCTGCTGCATAATGCATCAGTGCTCAACCTTTTGGTCACAAACTGATGGTCAGGTATGTTCATATGGGATTTTCCCATAGAGAGCATAATTCATGGTTTCCTCAATTATGGTTAGTCGCCCAAGTCTTGAAACAGCAAAGCAGCCTCAGCCGATCACACTACCACCACATTTCTTGATTGTCTGTCATGATCCAGACCAGGGAATCAAGTGCGGAGGCAGAGTACAATCCAATAAGTTGGTTTATTGACTGTAGCATGGTATAACTGGATACAGAACCCCAGAGGAAGAGGTGAGGACAAAACCTTCTCGGTCGTGTTGACAGCTGTCAATGTTGATGCGGCTGACGCTTTCAGTGGGCGTTTAAAAGTACCAAGGCAACGTTCTGAGTTTGACATGACGCTTCGCTTGCGGCCAGTGGACGTTATACGGATCTGATCCTCACGGAATCTTGTAAAACTTGAGTCCACCAATGGAATATCAATTCTGACAGCCGCACATGCAACAACCAGACGTTTCGGTGCTGGTAAAATATCTAATTCAATGTTTGCAGATTCATAACTTGTCAGACTGAATTGGGGAGATTGCTACTTCCGTTGACAAGATGTGCACGCATCTTTTTGATGACGTCGGCTGTAAATAGGTCTATTTGCTGTGCAAGGGTGCGTTTGGCCAGAGCTGGGACAGATGAGAAATGTAATACAGCGGATCGGGTGTAGACACAATCATTGACTGAAGTGAATTCTACCAGCTGCACAACACACATCTGGTGTAAATTAGGGGTTAACTGGAGGTTAGAACTAGTTTGGCTCCCCTTTCCAGACTGGTTTATATCAATGTCTTTGTTTCTTATCTGTTGTTTCTTTAGATTGCAGCATTGTGTGCTATTTTTGCCTCCTTCACATTGCCAGACAGGTTCTGTTTATGTGATGTTTAGATTCTACAGGGCTGGCATTTATCATGTCTGGGTCTAGTGAATTTGAACTCAGATGTCAATTAAATTTGTGCAATTGGTTGATTTTGTAACTAAGGGGACAGACACTTCCTCTAATAGGGCCAGACAGGGTTTGATAATTTTTTTTCTTTTAATAAATGAAACCATAATTTTAAAACTGTATTTTGCTTTTACTCAGGATGACTAATATTAAAATTAGTCTGATGATCTGAAAAATTTAAGTGTAACAAATACAGTACAGGCCAAAAGTTTGGACACACCTTCTCATTCAATGCGTTTCCTTTATTTTCATGACTATTTACATTGTAGATTCTCACTGAAGGCATCAAAACTATGAATGAACACATGTGGAATTATGTACTTACAAAACCCAAAACCAGTGAAGTTGGCACGTTATGTAAATCATAGATAAAGACAGAATACAATGATTTGCAAATCCTTTTCAACTTATATTCAATTGAATACACTGCAAAGACAAGATGTTTAATGTTCAAATGTTTTGCAAATAATCATTAACTTATAATTTAAAGGCAGGAACACGTTGCAAAAAAGTTGGCACAGGGACCTTTTTACCACTGTGTTACATCCCCTTTCCTTTTAACGACACTTAGTAAACGTTTGGGAACTGAGGAGACCCATTTTTGAAGCTTTTTAGGTGGAACTCTTTCCCATTCTTGCTTGATGTACAGCTTAAGTTGTTCAACAGTCCGGGGTCTCTGTTGTCGTATTTTATGCTTCATAATGCGCCACATATTTTCAATGGGAGACAGGTCTACAGGTAGGCCAGTCTAGTACCCGCACTCTTTTACTACAGAGCCATGCTGTTGTAACACGTGCAGAATGTGGCTTGGCATTGTCTTGCTGAAATAAGCAGGGGCGTCCATGAAAAAGACGTTGCTTGGATGGCAACATATGTTGCTCCAAAACCTGTATGTACCTTTCAGCATTAATGTTGCCTTCACATATGTGCAAGTTGCCCGTGCCTTCGGCACTAATACACCCCCATACCATCACAGATGCTGGCTTTTGAACTTTGCGCCTATAACAGTCTGGATGGTTCTTTTCCTCTTTGGTCCGGAGGACACAACGTCCACAGTTTTCAAAAACAATTTGAAGTGCGGACTCGACAGACCACAGAACACTTTTCCACTTTGCATCAGTCCATCTTAGATGAGCTTGGGCCCAGCGAAGCCGGCGGCGTTTCTGGGTGCTGTTGATAAATGGCTGTTGCTTTGCATTGTAGAGTTTTAACTTGCACTCGCAGATGTAGCAACGAACTGTAGTTACTGACAGTGGTTTTCTGAAGTGTTCCTGAGGCCATGTGGTGATGTCCTTTACAAACTGATGTCGGTTTTTGATGCAGTACCGCCTGAGGGATCGAAGGTCACGGGCATTCAATGTTGGTTTTCGGCATTGTCGCTTACGTGCAGTGATTTCTCCAGATTCTCTGAACCTTTTGACGATATTACGGACCGTAGATGATGAAATGCCTAAATTTCTTGCAATAGCTCATTGAGGAATGTTGTTTTTAAACTGTTCGACAATCAGCTCACGCATTTGTTCACTAAGTGGTGACCCTTGTTTGTGAATGACTGAGCATTTCAGGGAAGCTGCTTTTATACCCAATCATGGCACCCACCTGTTCCCAATTAGCCCGTTCACCTGTGGGATGTTCCAAGTAAGTGTTTGATGAGCATTCCTCAACTCTCTCAGTCTTTTTTCCATTTGTGCCAGCTTTTTAGAAACATGTTGCAGGCATCAAATTCCAAATGAGCGAATATTTGCAAAAAATTACAAAGTTTACCTGTTCGAACATTAAGTAACTTGTCTTTGTAGTGTATTCAATTGAATATAGGTTGAAAAGAATTTGCAAATCATTGTATTCTGTTTTTATTTACGATTTACACAACGTGCCAACTTCACTGATTTTGGGTTTTGTAATTAAATAGTGTGAAATATCTGTAACTGAAAACATGTCTTATATTCTAGTTTCTTCAAAGTAGCCACCCTTTGCTCTGATTACTGCTTTGCACACTCTTGGCATTCTCTTGATGAGCTTCAAGAGGTAGTCACCTGAAATGGTTTTCACTTCACAGGTGTGCCTTGTCAGGGTTAATTAGTGGAATTTCTTGCCTTATCAATGGGGCTGGGACCATCAGTTGTGTTGTGCAGAAGTCAGGTTGATATACAGCCGACAGCCCAATTGGACAACTGTTAGATACATACATAATTACACGTGTTCATTCATAGTTTTGATGCCTTCAGTGAGAATCTACAATGTAAATAGTCATGAAAATAAATGATACGCATTGAATGAGAAGGTGTGTCCAAACTTTTGGCCTGTAGTGTATGTAAAAATGGAAGACATTGGGAAGTGGCCAAATATTTTTTAAACCCAGACATTGAAAGACAACTGTATAAATGCTATATGTGAATACAGTATTCCATTCCATTGGAAGCTGTCATTTTTAGAGCTTTTTAATCTCTAACCAAAGCTCAAGAGAATAATTCTTCATGCCACCACCCTATGGGGATACACTCTTTTTGGAGGTAGAAGTTGCAGGTGTGATTATTACAATATGACCAGATTGTTCCATTTCCAACTGGAAATTCGTTCAAACTGTCTGTTACATGCTATTGATCAATGTTGTCTCTGATGATTTTCCATGGATTTACTTCCATTTCTATGAAAATTTCTGTAGGACAATTCTGCTCCTGCTGTAATTACCCTGTTACTGTTCTACTGTAATTGCAATTACCCTGAACTTGGCTTATTCTTGTTTGGACCCCCCTGACATTGGAGTATTCCATTTACAGTGGCTGGCTGACAAAATTAAGTAGTGCTGTCCCTGCAGCTAGGCTTGTACTCAAATTAAATTACTGTGCTTTTTGTCTCCTGATTATTTCATTACATATCTTTTTCAAAAGGCCTATCCGCTGCTGTGTCCTAATCATTTCCTGAAGATTTTCAAAAGAAGAAGCAAACAAAAACAGTGATGTTTTCACATTGTTTGAGTGGATCACTGAAACCATTTTTGCTCTCTAGGACAAAAAGGGTGTAGTTTTGCTTTTTTCGCCGATGATAGAACAATTGGTGTGTTAAATGAAAACATACAGTAAGTCTGGAATGACTCGAGACTTAGTAGTGTGTACTTTATTAGAATTTAAAGGTGGTCTGGCCCTAACAAACCTTTTTGTCCTCTTGGTTCACAGGGAATCAAGGCCTATCCCCCTTAAATCTTGCTCCAGATGGTTATGCAAGAATCACATAGTTTGGGAAAACGCCTGTAAAACCATGACACACCCCTTTCATGATGTCACTGTAACATTAGGTCATCTGCCTGTTGCATGGTGAAAACAAAACTTCCATAACCCCAAAGACTTGGGTTTTCATATAGTTTTAAAAATTTATGTAATTTCATATGACTGCATATTTTTATGATGTTCATTATTTGTTCCTGTGAACAAATTTAAATGTGTGTTGACCAGTAAAGAATTTGAAAGAGAAGTCGGTCATACAGTGCAGAATAATGGCATTTGGACAATAATCCTGTATATGAGGGGCTGAAATTCCACAATGTTCGCACGAAATACAAATGTACTGTATATACCCTCAATGTCTCAACTTGGACTTCATTTTCATTGTTTGCAACTCCAAAGTGTTGGAGTTAGATGCTAAAAAGTTGTGGCATTACCTAAATACTTAATTGCCTCGTTAAAAGAAAGGACTTCTTTTAACATGGGCGTGCACATATATGGAAGAATATATACATTTTGTGAGTGTCTCTAAGCTTATGAAGGCTACGCTTTGAACAAAGGTTGAAAATCCTGGTTCAGAGAGTGTATGTCCTTCCCTGTGCTATATACCAACCATCTGGATTATCTTTAGCCAGGAGGCAGGACTAATTAGCGCGTTCAGCTGGTTTTGTGTGAGAAAGAAAAATATGACCAAATTTTTACTTTCTGACCTCCAGCTAGTATTTCATTTGCACTTTTACTTCCCACCTCTGGCTTTGGAGGAGCAGGGGAGTAGCATGTGTATGTTTGGACCATATTGTTACTGCCCCTCCGTCAGTGTTTTTGGACCTTTCCTGTTTCTGGAGCCGCCTGGACTGTCCCAGCACAGCCTCAGTGGTCTCTGTGTGCCTCCCTGTCTCAAACAGAATAAAGGTAGAGTGTTACTGTAAACAAAGTGTGAGTGAAAAGTGGTTATTTCACTAACACTGAAAACTTTAAACTTGGCTCTAATCTAACGTGGTGCTTGCCAGTTCTTTTTTTTTTTGTTATTGAAACTATTTTGTTGTTATTGAAAGAGGGCTGGGCTGCAGGAAGAAATAGTGAGCGCGTGCGCTTGTATGAGCATCTGTATTTGTGTGTGCGGATGGTTATATTAGCTAAGTCTTTGGTTATGTACATGTGTGCATGTGTATATGGATGTTGATGAGCATGTCAGTCATTGTATATGTTTTTATAGTTTTATTTGAGCGTATGTGCACATTAGCATATGTGTCCTGTGTGTGTGTCTGTGTGGATCCAATGTCTTTAATCACACTTGCAGGTTCACTCTCTCTGTTTGTATATTATTTCAGTGTGTGCTCGCTCCCCAGGGGAGGGGTGTGGCATCCCCACAGTGTTGAACTCGCCATCATCAGCCAGGGGATAAAGAGGGAGGGGAATATCGCCCTGCCAACGGCAGAGGCAATCTGATAGGGCGTTGTCTGGACATTTTTCACTTAGATAAGAGGGGTGGACTGGGAGGAGGAGAGAGAATGGGAGGGAAGAAGGCAGCCACAGAGAGAGAGGGAGAGTGAGAGAAAGGGAGGGAAGCATGTCGGATATCCTTTTAATCTCACTGAACACCGCTGCCATGGAAACTCAAAGTGTATTGTTACAGGCTATGACCTTTTCCCACTGAAATTTTTTATTTTTTTTTTACACTTTCTCCAACTCATCCTGCTGCGTCCTTTTGCTTGCTGTTTAGCCTGAGTTGGCAATGAATGTGTATGCACAGCCAGTTTAGAGAATGGAAAACTGGTGTGTTTTGATGTATGGGTGATGCCTGTGTTTATATGGTTAGCACCATGTATTTAGTACAGCCTTTAGCGGGTTGGTTGACAAATGCTGATCAATACTAGCTGATCACGCCCTTTTAGCCTTGGACACAAGTGCATCGGTTACTGGACTTAAATAATCCTCTGGTCATTCCAGATCAAATCACTTGCATACCCTGTGCATTTACTCCTGTTGCATCTCCCTCTCTTATACACATGCTCTGTCATGCACGCACACAGACACACAAACGCTCATACACAAAGACACATGCGCACACTTCCCTTTGAGCACACGTACACATGCTCACACATGCTCGTACACACATACACACACACACACGCACACACAGAATACACACATGCAAATATTTACTGAGGAACACATACAAACATCTTGAGGAAAAAACACATGCAAGCACAGTACATACAGTAAATCCCTTGTATGTTTTTGAGTCATGTGATGGTAATTATTGATCTCCTTAATTGCATGAGAGTGACAGATTGACGGTCATTGCGGAGGTCTTTATCTTGAGCCCTCCATTACCCTGCCGTGGGTCATACCTATACTAGCCTCAGAGTAAGTGCAGTTCCTCGACTCCCTGCCGAAATGTGGCTAATCTCTGCGAAGTACTCAGAGGAATAATTATTCACAAAGGATGCAAATGAGGTCTACTCCCTCGATAGCTCTTCCTTTAGCTTAACATTCTCAGATATTGTGGTGAATCTGGCGATGGAACTATGAAGTTTGGGAAATCATGGCTGTTACGGAGATGGCAGTGTCTGTGCAGGAGCTCTCGTGCTACGACAGCTAATTTAACGTGAGTGGTGACTCTGCCAGCTCAGTGTTGGAGTGTCAAAGCCAGTCACTGGAGAGGCACATTAGAGTAGGACCAGTCTGAACCTCAACTGTCTTATTGACTACAGTTTAATTTGTATAACAGCTATACGGTTCATTAGGGTTGGACACATTTTTTTGAACTTGAGCCGATAAGATGCTTCTGTCCATTTTGCTGTAGCTATCAGCTGTTAAATCATCATTGAATAAAAAGTCACTGGAAGCCTTAGGTGCCAAAATCGTGGCACCCCTGCCACCATGTTCTACAGCTGGGCTGCTTCAGGTCCTGAGCTATACCTTTTGGGTTCCGCTCCAATATTAGCAATGATAAATGAAAATAGACAATTCCCGCAGAAATTGTAAGAGTGGGCCTGGCCTCAGCAAGTCGGGACAAAGGGGTGCCCTGGGATGCTGCTGGGACTACTGAATTGTCTATTTTGTCTCTGTCTATATTTTGTCTGCATTTTTTAGATGTAAAAAAACACTAATGTTTAAAAAAAAATAAAATCTGTGTTTAGTTGCAGTTCAGAGGTGAGGAAGAAGGTGCATCAACTTAGTAAAGAGCCGTTTACATTACAGTACAAAATTGGTCCTTGACAGGTGGCTGGTTGTGAAGCTGTGGGGAGCGGGGGATGTCAGAGGTGGTGTTGGGCGGGAACTCAGTGCATTCGCAAGTCCATTTGCAGGATCTGCAATAGATGCTTCTGTACCTTTTTCTGGATGGCAGGAGGGAAAACAGGCCATGAGAATGGTGGTGAACGTCCTTGATGATGTAGGCAGCACTGTTGGTAGATCTCCATCAGGAAGGGGAGAGGGGCATCAATTATTCTGCTGGCTGTCTTTACAATTCTGTTAAGCTGCCTTTGTTCATATGCCTTGCAGCTCCCGAACCATACCACTAACATACACGAATAACACTTTCATCCTTGTCAGTGATTATATTTCAAGGTATGTAGGGATCGAGCCCTTTAGCCTGCAAGGCCGGGGCGCAGGCAGCTGATTCGCATTCTGTCTGAAATGGGTTAAACCGCCCCTACGGCCGTTACTTCTCGTATCGCAGTGATTCAAATCACAACAGGTCAGATATCACTGACTTTGCGCCGAAAATGTTGTTCACGCCAATTTTGCAGGTGCAGTGGCTTCTTGTTTTGTAAAGATAAATTCATTTTGCAACCTTTATTGTTAACTGTTCAGTTTTCACGTAAACACAGATTTCCTGCAAATGTAAATAGGGCATTATTTTCGCCGATTGTGGAGTTTGTTTTGGAGCAACAGTGTTGGAAATAGTACCATATTAAGCCTCCATCAATATTGAATAAAGTCAGAACCTTTTCCGTGTTTGGGTACCGAACCATTCGGGTGTGAAAAAACGTCAAGCTTACATCCAGTCAAGAATTTAGTTTAATTTGAAGTGCTAGTGTATGGGGTAATAGCTTACAACGGCGGCAGTTGGGATACTGATGACACTCCTGCTATTTTTTTCCACAACCAAGCTAAGAATATAAACCAGTTGAAAATCAAGTGGAACATTTAAGGGTTAGGGCCGGTTCATATTCCACGCAAGGTACGCGAGCGCGAATGCAAGGCAACGCATCAAGCAATGCAAGGTAGTCATCTTGCGTCCTTGCGTAGCAAAGTGTGTCGTCCAAATTTTTGTAACGCGACGCATCGACGCTTGTATTTCCGTGAGATTCCAATGGGGGAGATAAAGCAAATAATGCACCATATACTGTGTTCAACACACCAAAAAGAAAAAAGAAAGAGGAGGAGAAGGAGAAGACTTTGCTACCCCCCATTGCATGAGCAGTGTACTGCTTTTTAACGAGGCACAGCGCAGCAAGGGACGCGCGTACAGGCTTCTCTGTGAATGGAATGAAAGGGACCTGTGCTCGCGTATCTTGAACCGGTATGAACCGGCCCTAGGGTTAAGGTTACGGGTCAGGGGCCGATCACACCGAACGCGCTTCATCGGCGTGGGTTGCCCGTTTTGTTAATATTCTCAATGATTAGACAGGTACTGGACGCTGCTGTTGCGCACAGAGCACCTCCAGTTTTAACGCCTCAGGCGCTTCGCTGTTTTTTGATGGCTTCTTTGAGGCGCCTTGAAAAAAGGTGCTTCACGTCATTGTCAGTCTTTTCCCTGCTGTCCAATCATGTGAAAAAACCTGAAATAAGTTCGCTAACTAGTTCGTTGGAACATATATATATGCACAGACACACACACACACACACACACACACACACACACACATTTAGAACTCTAGATTGCTGATGATGTCATATTTACATTATCCAAAGTGAAGCACCCGGCCGCCATAATGATACACCCAACCTCTTCATATAAATGAATGGCCAATTTCAAATAAGTCGATTTAAGCGTTAAAACCCCGAGATGTGCGGCTGTCTTTTGCAGCAATATTCATTTGAAGGGCTATAATAAAACGTTTCATGGGTAAGCTGACGTGGAAACGCAAATTTGTCACTTTAACAGCAAAAATCGCGTTTGCTGCTAGCTAGCTAATTAGCCTTCCCATTGACTTGAATAGACCGCTGACTAAAACCAAACGCTAGCGATTGATAACGGTCACCAGCGAGCTACCTTGGTACCCTTAATGTTGCGGGGACTGCACGGACTTAGCAGTTAATAAAATTAACAAGGTGGCTAACAAGCTAGCTTCTTGTAATTCACATTCAACGACAATATTTCCTACCTGCATAATATTTAAAACAGTGGACAAGTGAAGTAGCAACACAAAAAAGACGCGTGCAGCGCCATATTACAATGTTGATTTAAAAAAAAACAGATAAGACGTGCCTCGCGTTTCCACGCCGATAAAGCGCGTCCTGTGTGATCGGCCCCTTACGAGGTCCTAACAGTAATACCCTCTGCACAGCGAGCCATTATCCTCACTCTAATCACGGAGCGCTACCAAACTGGTTGGCAGCCATCCAGTAGCGTCATGGCTGCCACTGTCCTATGCGATTTCCGTATAGCAGCAGGAGAAATTAACGTGTATTTTCTCTTTACTGGATGTTGTTAGATACCCCAGTAATTGACTTCTTATCAAGCATTAAGTTAAGCCGAAGATTTCTGAATTTCATTTCATTGTGCCCACGGATTCTGTGTGGTACTCTTACCGAGTTACTTGGCTTGACATTAACTCATGAGCTAAGTAGCTAGCAAGGAAGGGAGCAAGCTAATAAAACACAGAGAATGAATAATTCAATGGTTGGCGCAAACACAATCTCACTGAGTAAAATTACACTTTACAAAAAGTACAGTAGCAGCTGTGACAAAATGCAAACAAGCTAGTTTAAAAAGTTTGGTAAACACATAACTAGTAGACAAACTTCACCTACCTCAGACCCAGGTCAAAGGGGATCAAATCAAGCCAATATGAGTACTTTAATGACATCCAAAAGGCAACGGACTAATTAGGATCGCCGGCTTGTCTGATAGACTAACAGCAGCTCCTATTACAATCAGCTCATCACTGGTTGCCAGGCAGGTATTACCAGAGAGAAATGAATCACTTTCATCCAGTGCCATATATGGCGCTGAAATAAAACATATCTAGCCAATGGCATTGCTGCACTAGAATAAGCAAGGGCTATGTTCACACTGCAGGCAAATGAGGCCCAAATCTATTTTTTTTTACCCCCTTTGTGACTCAGGTCAGATTTTTTAATGACAGTGTGAACGGGACAAGTCACATGGAATCTGATCTTTTCAAGACCGATCTTGGCCATTTTCAAATGTGTTACTGCATCGGATTCATATTGGATTTTTTTGAAGGCGACCGCGGTCTGAACAGCCATGTTGCGTTGAATCAAAGAGTATTATGTGAACAGCCAAACAAAAAATCTGATTTGAGCAATAAATCAGAATTGAGCATTAAGGCCTGCAGTGAGAACATAGCCCTCAGTTGAGATTTGCGACAGTTTCAACTGATTTTTGACAGGTGGAATTGTCAGGACGCTCTGGATTGAGCCGTAAAGTAAGAGCTTGAAAGCCAATTTGGAGGGGAAAAGGCAATTTTATCCATTCTTTGGGGTAAAGTCATTGAACTGGTAGTTCAATGTTTTTAATCAGATTTGACTGCTGATTGGACATGTGTGGGTTTATGTCTCTGTGACCATTAATAGTGAAATTATGGATATTGCCCTATTCAAAACATAGGAAGCCTAGTTTGCTGCTAGGCGGTCACTAGGGCATTGCTAGGTGGTTTCTAAGGTGTTCCGGGTGGTTTCTAGGGCGTGCTAGGCAGTTGCTATGGTGTTTTAGGTGGTTGCTGTGGTGTTTTGGGTTGTTGCTAGGGCGTTGGTAAGTAGTTGCTATGGTGTTCTGAGTGGTTGCTAGGGCATTACCAGGTGGTTGCTATGGTGTTCTGGGTGGTTGTTAAGGCATTACTAGGTGGTTGCTATGGTGTTCTGGGTGGTTGCTTAAGTATTGCTAGGTGGTTGCTATGGTGTTCTGGGTGGTTGCTAGGCTGTTGCTTTGGTGTTCCAGGTGGTTGCTAGGCGGTTGCTATGGTGTTTTGGGTGGTTGCTAGGGCGTTGCTAGGCGGTTATGGTGTTCTGGGTGGTTGCTAAGGTGTTGCTGGGCAGTTGCTATGTTATTCCTGGTTGTTGACAAGGTATTACAAGACATATTTCATGGTGTTCTGGGCTTTTGCTCGAGCATTGCTAGGTTGTTGCTATGGTGCTCCTCGTGGTTGCTAGGGCATTGCCAGGCAGTAGCTATGGTATTCCTGATGGTTGCTAAGGTGTTGCATGGCAGTTGCTATGGTGGTGTGGGTGATTGCTTGTGCGTAACTAGGTGGTTGCTATTGAGTTCTACCTGGTTGCCAGGGAGGGAAGAAAATCCATGTTTTTCGGGAATTGTGGGAAACCCGTAAGTTGGATCACTTAGAAAAGACATACCACATCTTTCCCGACCAAGCCGCGCAATTTTGTATGGCTTTTCTCAAAGCTGTAAGACTAGTGCTGAACCGAAATTTTTACGGAAGAATAAATAATAAAAATATAGGCACAGAATAATATACTGGGGAGAGTAGTGGGCCTGCACTCAGCTCAGGCCCAATGATTATTAGATTTATGTCAGACTGACTCATCTGGAATGAAAAAGGATACCTGATACTATCCTCTGTCAAATGTTAGCCGGTAGAATGGTTCTCACTAGTTGAGATATGTTGGTATTATTGAGACATCTGTTACAGAAGAGTTAAGGTTAAAAATGTTGCTAGAGCATGTGGTTTAGTGTGACCAATCATAAATGCTGTCTGCCTATCTGAAGCAGTGTGACCAATCAAAAATGCTATTAGGGAAGACGTGGAGCTGTCTGGCTGATATCAGACTCTGCCCATGTGTCCTGTGTGACCAATCGCTCAAGATTGAATAAAGTTAAATAGTGATGATGGTTCAGGGAATAATTACAATGCCTCAAAATGTTATATGTGCTCTTGGCATAATATCCCTATCCATATAACTGCTGATAAGAGGCCTCTCTGAGCACATGAACACTCAGCTTAATACGCTGCCAGTAGTAACTTGGAATTTTTCATGGTCAGAACTGCTGTGCTAAATCCATTAGTAAATTCAGTCTGCTGGCCCAGCAGTAGAGGGAGAGTGAAATGGCTTGCACAGAAAACTAACTGATTCATGTTATTTCTGTCATTTTCTAATTTGTTCTCCATTACTTTCAAAAATGTATACCTTCTTGAAAAGATATGCTGTCAATTTTTATTCTCTTCTTTCCCATGAAAATTTGTTCAGATTCAGCTTTTAGATATGCTGTTGTAGGCAACTACTTGTCTTACCACTGCAGAATCTGCTAATGCTGCTATTATATTTAGACAAAGTCGAATAGGATATCACCTGCTTCAAAGCAAGAGAAAGCCCATTCCATTGCTGAGTATAGTGGCAAATATAAGACTTGGAATGTGCTTGGCTGGGCACAGTATGTTTTCTGCATTTGTTTCTTTACTCTCCCTTTATACACCACTGTCAATAATACTGTCATGTCTCATTTTTTTCTTGCGTGTGCATGGTGGCATGTGTATATGTGTGTTTGTGGTTTGGGCTTGGCTAAATTGCATTAGTTTTACTGCTGTGGAACATGCCCACAAGCACCCCTGAAGTATCTGAAGAACACTGCTTTGTGATTATTTGTTATCAAATTGTGGTGGATAAAGTCAGGTGGCTACTATGGATTTATGGTCATTATCTTCACCCCCGCTGCTGCAGCTGCCATGTCCTTAAAGATTTTTTTTTTTTTTTGGATGCACAATGTGTGGCAAATTTCAACCGTTTCCTTTGATATTTGAGGTTGGCTTAGGTTTGGTTTGGTTTGGTTGCCATTGCGATAAAATTGGCTAATTAAAGCACAATTTCATGTTAAAATGTGCCCATTTCAGAGTATGGCTTCTGAGATCTCTTGATGTCAGGTAAAGAACCTTTGCAGCAAGATATTTAAATTTGTGGTATTGGTAGTATATATGCATGTTTTAAAAACTGTATCTGCAACAAAATGTGAAAAGAGAACAAGCCGGCAGTCGGGGGACTACAAGTTTCTTTGGGAGCCCTGTAAGCAGGTATCCGAAAGTCTGTTTAGCCTTTCTGGGAACAATGGGGGTTAAGCTGGTTTTGATTTTTTTTGTCACATAGCTTTCTAGTGGCCAATTCAGGAAGAACAAGCACATGTAGTTGTGCAACCAAATCATCCTGTCGGAGTTATCCTCTGATGGCAGAGGCAGTGTATGAGTGTGAGTGAGACTATAGAGGAGAGATGCGAGAGCTAGTCAACTTGTTTGTCAGAGGAATCACATGCCACTGCAAGGGCATGGGTTTTATGTGAGAGTTGGTGAGTACATATACGTAATGTGAGCGCGCGGAGCACGCAAAATGGAGACATTCTACTATGATCTGAGTGCGAATACTGCCTTTTCCATGGGGGAGAGTACAAGAACGAGTGTTTCTGTTATGGTTCTGCCTCATGTGTGCTGTTTTGTCTTTGTGCTTATTACTTTTATATTTGCGCTTGTGCTTTTTCTCCCGTGCCACACTCTCTTTATTTATTTTTCAGCTTTCATTCTGTCGTCTGACGGTTGATTCTCTCTTGCCCAATCTCCTGTGATGTCATGTGACAGCTTTCCCCATGTCTGCGTCTTGTTGTCCAATCACGTTTCCTCTTTCGGTTTCGACTGTGGTATTTCATTCATTACCTGTGCTTAATTCTGGGTCTAGTGAAACTCTGAGTGAATGTGTTCTCTGATTGGATCATTACTAACCCGTACTAGCCAGCACTTATTTTTATGGTGATTGTATATATTTCGTCACACAGTATTAACCTAATTAACTCATTAACAAGTGTAAGTGTCTCTGCCTTTTGTAATTCCTTCCTAGGCTTTCCCTGATAAACTGCATTTAAAGCCTTGCTTTCCTTTGCTTCTCTCGTGGTGCTTTTTACTTGTCACGTTTAGATTACCTCAATCTAAACTGTCTAGTTTGATTGATTGTCTCAGCCTCTTGTCTCAAGTCATTATTGTTAACCCAGTTCTCGGGTAATTGTTGTATTAAGCCCATGTGTTTCTGTTTCCTTTCGAGATTGCGTTCTGAGTCCCCCTCCCGTGTGTATCTGTGGGCAGGAGAGAAGAGACCGTCAGGCGGAACTTTGTTAGATTCTGCTCTGCATGGTGAAATCTCAGCTCCTAGTGCCTTCCGGGTATTTCCTTTTTATGATTCCCGAATCTTGTATTTTGCTGCGCCCAAGTCTTGTCTGCCCCCAAGTCTCCCAGTGTGTCCGCAGTCTAGTTAGGTCCAGTTTTTGTTTTTCCATTCTTGGAGTGTGTATTTCTGTTTCCCCCTGCCTTGGGCAGTGTACCTTAGTTTCTCCCATTTGTTCAGTGCATGTGCTCGGAGTTTAGTTTATGGCCTGTCTGCCTATTTTCTCCTTTAGTGTTTGGTGTGCTAATAAACACTAGGGATCCTGCACCTGCTGTCCCCCTGACCTCTTCTTTAACAGTTTCTTTGTTTTTAATGATGCTAAGTGAGGTGCCTCTGTAATTTTCATAGAGGCCATATTTATTAGCTTATTTTTCTATTTTGTATCCAAGTACTTTTGAAACTGTTTTTTATGCTGTGAACATTTCTTATGAAGCTTTACAATATTGAACAATTGAAACGCTCTTCCCAATTTGTACGTCGCTCAATTACATGATGATTTGTTGTATTATGAGTGAATGTTACTATCATTATATGGCAATTTATTAGCTAGCTAGTAATCTAATGTCAGTCGCGTTTTGATGCCAGCTACACAAGTAACAACTGTGCAAATCAGATTTGGAAATGCATTGCTCAGTTTCTGTGTGGCCCAAAATCCTACATCGTTGCACATAAGTTACAACCCCAACTATTTTCATGATCTGCTCCTTGATAAATGTGCTGTCCTCTTCTCTGGTCTTTTTTTTTCAGAGCCATCTGACTGACATAAAGAAATTTCTCTGAAACCATGGAAAAGGTAAATAATGCAACTGGTATGGTGCTTGTGAGATTGTTTGTGAGTACATACTTCCTGCTGTTAGTTTTCATTTTAAAGATACGCATTTAACATGCACCATGCTCACAGAATGGGAGTACCATTGTACTTTTATTTGCTGACGAGGATGTGCTATGTCGTTGAGTCACTGTGCACTCACATTATGAGTGAAAGCTCCATGAGTGTCTGTAGCTCCCTTTAGTGGAGAATCTTGAGTCTGCTCTCTGTGAAGGAGGAAGAGAGTGAGGGAAGGAGTTAGTGAGTGAGTGAGTGAGTTAGTTGGTTAGTCAGGAGACAGGTCCATGAGGTGTTCTGTATCGAAACACAAAAGCAAAAAATATCTCCTTCCATCATGTGTTTCACATATTAAGTTTGTCTGTGTTCAGTGCTGTGCGTGTGCATTATAATGAGGAAATAATGCACTCACTGTCTGCTGAATGGTTTAAATGTTTTGGTTTGTGTGACCTCTGACCCCTGTGTTTATGGAACAGGAAACGGGGGCCGCCCAAGAAAGCAGACCATCCTCTCAGGGTCAGAGCACCCCTGGGTCCCCAGCTGTTACCATTGTGGTAAGAATGGCAGCCCCCAGAGGCAACATGGGAAACAGGAGATTTACACTTTAAAACTGCAGCATAGACAGGAGCAAACAGCTTTCTCTCTCTATGTTCATAATTAACAGGTTGGTCACTTTCTATGAGCTGTGCCAACTACTCCGTATCTTGTCCAGCAACACTGTGGATGTGCATCACCTTAAATCCTCCTTTCCTCTTTCTCTCTCTCGCTCTCTCTCTGAAACTCTTACTCTGTTGTTCCCTCTCTCAGACAAAATCAGACAAGAGGGTCATAGGATATAAGGATCTGGCAGCCATCCCCAAAGACAAAGCCATTCTGGAGGTGGAGAGACCAGACTGGATGATCTATGAGCCACACTTTAGTTTCTCCTCTCTGGACCGAACCGAGCTGTCACGCAGCCGAGAGGTTAGCTGCTTTAACTGTGCCAAATAATCTCCATGACGATTTCTACCCAGAGTAGGCGCTTTAAAGGCCTTTCCTTTGAAGGTCTTATTGTACTGCTTTGTCTTGGTTATAACCCTGCATGATTACGGTACTGATCCGTCCTGGTTATAACTCTACACAGTTACGGTACCGATTTATCCTGATTGTAACCCCATAGGGTTACAAGACTAATCCATTCTGATTATTACTCTGTGTGGTTAATGATACTGATTTGTCCAGGATATCACCCTGCATTGTTTGAAAATTCATCATGAGCTCGTTATAATTCTGGATGGATATTTTTGGACCTGGTCATTATGTTCAAGATGGGTTACAAGTGAATTGCATGAGTCGACTCATTTGAATAGTGTTTTATTGCTGAATTATCTATATTTAAATTATATGTATATTGAATTGTATATTTGTAATTGCATTGTATGAATAATATTTGCAATCATGGATTTCTCTGTTCGTAAGGATTGCTCAATGATTGCATGATCACTCTTTCTTCACTCTATTTCACTTTCTTTTCTGTTCTTTATAGAGGTCCATATCACCGCACTCCATCTCACCCCCGCCGTCCCCTGGGGTAAGGTTCTTTAGCTGGCCTAATCTTGTGTTCTTGTCTTTTTCACGTGACAATAAATTATGTCATGTCGCAATGACTATTTCAGAACAGATTCGCATGACAATGTCTCACAGTTGGAAGCTAGTTTTCCTGATCTGGCAAGTCAATTTGTCACTTTGTCACTTATGTTTGAACACATTTAATCGTTCACATAAATCAATGCTTTTAACCCTCCTGTCATCATCGAGATTAAATTGACCCCATAAAATGTTTGTGTTCCATGAAAACATGGTTAACTATATGAAGAGGTCAGAGGAACACCAGGTGCAGGATCCAGAAGTGTTTATTAAACACAAAACACTAAGGATAAAATGGCAGACACGCCAGAAATAAAACATCGTGCTCAAGCACTGAAGAAATGGGAGAACTGAGGTACACTGCCAAAGGCAGGGGGAAACATAAATACTCTCTCTAATCGAGGATAAACTAAGAAAACAAAAACTGAACCGAACTGTACTGACGGATACACTGGGAGACTTTAACACGGGGCAGACAAGACTAGGGCGCAGCCAACAGAAAGACTCGGGAACCATACACGGGAGCCACTCAGAAAGCACGAGGAGCTGAGACTCCACCATGAAACACAGAGACAATACGGAGGATCCGTCTGACAATCAGAAAGTATCTGAGAGACAAACTTGGGCAACACTTTTAGTTCCTATAATTTTACTATAATTTAAGAAAAAAAATGTAGTTAATTTGAAGATAGCTGGAGGTTATGAGAATCTGATGGAACAGAAAGATATCTGAAGCTGACACTGCACTGCAGCCTTTGCATTTTCACACCAGTGATCTGTGGTGACACCTTTACCATATTGTGCTGCCCCTATAACATGAAAGCAGTCAGTACATCTTGGTGTCCAAGGCCGTATTTACACTGAAAAGTCTTGATGCCCAGATCGCATTTGCTACCTGAATCCGATTTTTTTTCCCCGTGCGGTTACATGTATTTTATCAAGTGACTCATATCGCGATTACTCTCGTCTACAATCTGAAACATCGTGCATGTCTACTTTTAGTTTTTACTAAACTTTAGGCCATGCCTACTTCTGCACCAAGCGCGAACTGCTAAGCCAAAAAAATGAATGATGCTGACATATCGTCGGGCTGCTGATAAAATCTCGTATCTCCAAGAAACAAAAACTTGTATGTCCACTATTATTACATGCAAAATTAAACATTTTTTAATTTATTTATATTTTAACTTAAATTTATATCATTTTTAGAATTTTATATGTATTTTTTATTTTCCCGTAAAGTTGATCATTTTGAAGATAAGAGGTTTTATCAGCAGGCCGACGATATGTTTGATGAAAATGTTGCGGTGCATGAAAACTTCGTTAATTTCATTGCCAGAATTTTTAGGCAGAGATGAAGGAAAAGGGCCACAATTGCATTTTGTGCATGTGCTGCAATTATTGCCTCTTCAGGCGTTCATAGGAATGTCTGGGTGCGAGACAGCCTCCATGTTCAGTCTGCCAGCTTCTCAAATATAAAACCTCGTTCATTTACCGTGTTTATGCGAAAAAATAAGCTAAATGGTCGCAGATTTGATGACGTTTGAGACGCAATGTGTAAGAAAATCCAATCAGTCTGTTTACACGGCGGTCGCATTGGCACATATCCGATGCATATCTGATTTATTTCCACAAATGAATGAGGCCTGTATCCGATCTCAGAATATCAGAATGCATGTGTCTTTTTCCTGTTTACTCTGCCAATGAGCATATCCGATCTGTGCCACATAAGAGCAAAAAATCAGAATTGGGTCACATTACACTGACAATGTAAATACAGCCCAAGTTTGACCAGCGACTTTTTCCTCATTACTGGATTGCAGTAGCAGTCCGTCTGCAATAACAAAGGCCTGACGTAACCTCACCTTTCACTGCTTAATTACCTAATTCTTATGCAGTTTACTTTGCCTGATTAGCAACAGTTGCTAAGACTAAGTGTTTGAGTGACTTTCAAATTTATTTTTGGATGGTGTTGTTGTACATTGCACCACGACGTTATGAGGCATGTTCTTCTGCACATATAGTAAATGACAATGTTAAATGTCAATACGTCTTTATAAATTCTGAACTCATTTAGCTCATGAAATGGCACAGATTTGCAAGAATTAGTTTGCAAGGCTCATTAATAAGATGTCGCAACCCCATGTGACTGCTTAATGGAGGCGTTGCACTGGATACAGAAACCGTAGTGTAAGTCACGTGTTCCCTGAAGTAACTCAGGAAGATGGCTTTGATGGGATGGGAATGCATCGATTAATTATTATTTATTTATACAAAAAAATGTATTTCCTTGCTCTGAAATGTCGGGTGTTTAACCGGATATTGAACCTCAGGTCCAAATGCTCCACCTTGTCCGCAACACGAGCTCAACAGACTATATATTCACTAGTGGATTTAGCACTTGTATAGCTGTGCAGCGTTTGAACTTGAGCATACTGGTGCAAGGATTCTCAGTCATAAACTGGCTTTGAAAACAACAGTTGAATATTTAGCGGTTAATTATAGCGAAAAAACAAAACACAAACCATTTAAGTGATTATACTTCTGAGGTCTTCCAGTGCATAGCATAATGGCGAGAGGACTCTCAGATCAGACCAATAGCAAGCGCAGTTTTACATACAAACAGCTTTAATGACAAAATATCAAAGGTAAGAAAAATTTTTGCTCATCTCTGCAGCATTTAAAATGTTTGCCTGCTGTTCTTTGAGTGTGGTGTCAATTTAAGAACCAATTTTTCTCAGGTTCAGACAGCCCAGATTGTTGACCCCCCTGGATTGGGCTGAAATTTTTTTTGGTGAGATGGTTTTGGTACCCAAACTTCAAAACCTAAACTGTTCCATGGTTGACCTCTAATAACCAAAGTTACAACGCCCCCTATTTTGGACCCCCTGGGGCACTAACAAAAAAGTTACAAGTTCCCATCCCTCTAATTCATAACTTTGAGGGTGTCCCAGTTCTTAGTTTCTTGATATGGAGACTACATGGAGGGTACAATACAATAATACTGTTATTTTACTGGGACACCTTCAAAGTTGGCCAATAGGGGGCGCTCAAAACGCTCCGGGCTGAAAATGGCTTAAATTAGGCCTCCCATTATTTTGAAACTTTGTGGGTATCCCACAAATTTTATTGCGGGTATTGTTCATTTGGGAGGTGTCTGATAGGTTTGTACTGTTATTTCATTGGGACACCCTCAAAGTTTAGAGAAAAAGGGGTCCAAAAAGGGTCCCGACTCAAAAAAAGGGTAAAAAGAGGTCTTTTCAGGACCTGATTTCTCAGAAATCTTTGAGGGTGAATTCATAAACAAGTTACTGCATTTGAAAGGCATAGACCTAAATTTTAAAACAAAACAAGAAAATAACTGGGATTTCCTGTTATGAACTTTTAGTTGCAAAAAAACAAAATTGCACTTGGCGGGAGTCACTGTTCAAATGTACTACTCCAAATTTGAGAGGGATCATAGGAATTTTTTTGTGAAATGACATGGTAACTGCCACCTATGAACAATATTTTGGATAAATGACATGCAGTCAGACTCAAAATACATTTGCGAGTGCATTTAATGACATTAAATGAGCGTGCAGCCTCACACTTTTGGCTTTCGCGAACACTTCATGGTTTCACCTCTGACATGTAAAGTGAAAAAATACAGTGTTCGTTTGATGTTTCATTACGTTACATTACATTACAGGTTCTTAGCAGACGCTCTTATCCAGAGTGACGTACAAAAGTGCGCAAGATCAGTACAAAAGTGCAGAGCTCCTAGGAGACACGTACAAGTGCTAACAGTAAGTGACAGAAAACTTTCCATTGTTACAGATCTAAACCAATAAGCAATCGCCAAAAATACCAGTAAGATTGAGTGAAATGACAACAGAATCAAAGGGCAACCAATCAAGTAAACAAACTCAACTAAAATAGTATAAAAACCTTGAGTAGACCGGCAGCAAAGCCGAGAGGAGGACAACAGAATTAAGTGTAACAAAATGGAAAGGTCAAGTGCAACAAAGGGGCAGAGTCAAGTGCAAGAAAAGGGTAACTAAATCAAGCGTAACAAAAGTGTAGAGTCAACTGTAACAAAAAGGGTAACGAAATAAGTGCAAACAAAAGGGCAACAGGTCAAGTGCAACAAAGGGAAAACAAAATCAGGTGCAACAAGGGGCAGAGTCAAGTGTAATAAATGGGCAACAAAATCAAGTGCAACGAAGGGGCAAGAAAATCAAGTGCAAGAAAAGGGCAACAAAATAAGTGCAACCAAAGGGCAACAGGTTAAATGCAACAAGGGGGCAAGAAAATCAAGTAAACCGACAACAAAATCGGGTGCAACAAAACGAAGGGCAACCAAATAAAGCGGTGACAAAATCAGGAAAAAAGATAAACAATATTAAGTGCAACAAGGTCATGTAAAGGGCAACAAATCAAGGGATGTAGGGACAGGATTCAGGGCAGTGGAGTAGGGGAAAGGTGGAGCCTGAAGAGATGGGTTTTCAGGCAGCGCTTGAAGGTGCTCAAGGATTCTGCCATCCTGACCTTGATAGGTAGATCATTCTACCAACGAGGTGCCAGGACAGACAACAGCCTTGAGCGGGAAGGGGAGGAGTGGAGAGGGGGAGGAGCCAGGCGACCAGAAGTAGCAGAGCAGAGTACTCTGGCAGGGGGGTAAGGTCTGAACAGTCTCTGAATGTATGTTGGAGCTGTACTGGAGCTGTAATGTAGGCTAGCACCAAAGTCTTGAATTTGATGCGAGCGGCAACAGGGAGCCAGTGGAGCCTTGTGAGCAGGGGGGTGAAGTGGGAGTGTTACGAGAGGTTGTGGACCAGGCGAGCTGCAGCGTTCTGGATGAGCTGCAGGGGTCTGATGGCAGATGCCGGCGAGGAGGGAGTTGCAGTAGTCCAGGCGGGAGAGGATCAGCGCTTGAACTAGGAGCTGCATTCAGTAGCTGGTGAGGAAGGGGTTGATTCATTACCACAGTTAATGTCAATAATGGGTATGACCTCCCCTAGCTTGAATGACGGCTTGACAACGTCGGGTCAATACTGTCAATCGGATCCCGGATGCTTGCCATTGGAATATTGTTCCATTCTTCAACAAGTGCATTTCCGAGCTCTTCTAGAGTTGTGGGTTGTGCCCTAGGACCGAGAATGGCGACCTGCAGTATGTTCCACACATGCTCGATAGGGTTTAGGTCCGGTGAACGTGTGGGTCAGTCCATGCGGACAATTGTCTACTGCTCTAGGAATTAATTCACCACCCTAGCACGATGGGGACGGGCATTATCATCCATCAAGATGAAATCAGGGCCAACAGCACCAGCGTATGGTCTTACGTACACATTGAGGATCTCATCCCTGTACCGTACCCCTGTCATCGTCCCTCTCCCCAAGAGATGCAGTTCCGTTCTGCCGTTCCTGCTTATCCCTCCCCAGACCATAATTGATCTGCCACCATAACGGTCATGTTCATTGATGTAGGCATCATTAAATCGCTCGCGTTATCTTTGCCACACCCATTGCCTCCTGTCAGTAAAGTCCAAGCAATATCGGGACTCATCAGTAAAGAGAACTGGAGCCCAGTCGTTGTGTGTCCACGTGACATCTTAAATTTTGATTGTAAGGTATTATAAAACGGGTGTTTCCCATCCTTAAATGTGATTGGCTGAGCCACGTTCATGCCGGTATAAAATTACTGTAACCCACTGTGGCAGACCGCAGCACAAAATATTCCTGTGCGCAGCGAACTACTCTGCGCTCAACTGACTCGTTAGGTTACGTTTGTTTCAAGACTTTTAGCTCGCTATTTCAGCGTCAGCAAAGTTTAGCAGCGAGAGTAGGGAACGATTGACTTTTGTCCTCCACACTTGCCGGTGTCAAGGAAAATATGTTGAATTGTGCATTAGTTTGCTAGCCAGCTTGTCAATTAGCTAGCGTTCACTACAATGGATGTGGTTACCCTACACGTAGCCCATAAAATAAACACACAAGATAAAGTCAACAATGTATCGCCAATAGGCAACTGAAATAGTGAGCAAGTTAGCAACATAGTTTGCAACGCAAAAGTGATATCAAACTCTGTAATGCAATTGCTAGGTAGACAGCCAACTGGTTACCGGGTTAAAAGTAAAATTTCAAAAGTGAAATTGACCTCCAGAAAACATCTAGCTTCGATGTGAAGCCTCCTTTGTCACCTCCTTCGAGCAAATGAGCCAAAACATGCATGCAATGTTGACTTGGTTGTGCATTTGCACTCGGGTGACCTCAAAATGCACCCATGTGACTCCTGAATCTCAAACGGCATGGAAGCAAAATTTAAGATACAGCTACTCTAGAAAACCTCAGGAACTGTTTTTAAAAAAGGAGTTGATTTTGTTTGGGGCTCAACAGTAGGCTACTTGGCTATCGGTAGGCCTTATGGTGCCCTAGTATTTGAACAGTGACTGCCGCCAAGTGCAATTTTGTTTTTTGTTTCTAAAAGTTCATAACAGGAGATCCCAGTTATTTTCTTGTTTTGTTTTAACATTTAGGTCTATGCCTTTCAAATGCTATAACTTGTTTATGAATTCACCCTCAAAGTTTTGAGAAATCGTGTCCTGAAAAGACCTCTTTTTACCCTTTTTTTGAGTCGGGACCTTTTTTGGACCCCTTTTTCTCCCAACTTTGAGGGTGTCCCACTGAAATAACAGTACAAACCTATCAGACACCTCCCAAATGAACAATACCTGCAATAAAATTTGTGGGATACCCTCAAAGTTTCAAAATAATGGGAGGCCTAATTAACGCCTTTTTCAGCCAGGAGCGTTTTGAGCGCCCCCTATTGGCCAACATTGAAGGTGTCCCAGTAAAATAACAGTATTATTGTATTGTACCCTCCACGTAGACTCCATATCAAGAAACTAAGAACTGGGACACCCTCAAAGTTATGAATTAGAGGGGTGGGAACTTGTAACTTTTTTTTAGTGCCCAAGGGGGTCCAAAATAGGGGGCGTTGTAACTTTGGTTATAAGAGGTCAACCATGGAACGGTTAAGGTTTTGAAGTTTGGGTACCATAACCATATCACAAAAAAATTTCAGCCAAATCCAGGGGAGTCCACAATCCAATGTGTCTGATATTGTCCTATCCTTAGAAAAATTGGTTCTTAAAATGATAAGGCTTATATCGTTGGGATCTGTGGATGACTGTCCTTTCTCCTTTGTGATGTCGTTTGTATGCATTGCACAAATTCAGTAGAAATGCTTGCGATAGAGCACTGATCATACTTTATTTAAAGTTTTGCTAGATGCTTATTTACTTGCTTGGTACTTTAATTGTGTTCGGTTTGGGTAAAAATGGTCATCACAAACTTTTTGCCGAGTTTCTTAGCTTTAAGAGGATATGCCGCATGACGAGGTTGCTATTAGGAAACATGCTATATTTATCATGCAAATTCATTGACCCTGTTACGGGGGTGTTCAGGCTTACGGTTAATATTTGTATTGAATATATATTTTCAACTAATTTCTTTAAATTTTCACTTTAAAACCAGTTTTCATTGCAACAAAACTGTTGGCTTACTTATGAACTTAAGGTATGTGAAGCAGCTTTTTTCGAAGCGCTCTGAGCAAAGAACTGAATGTTTTGTTGGTTTGTAAGACTTTCCGCGGTCAAGTCTTCTTAATTTAACGAGCCAGTCTTTCAAATCAGCTTCTTTATTTTGTGGAAATTGACGGAAACTTATTTTGCCGTATTTTCCAGACGACTGAATGGCATTATTATTGGTGCAAGCAACAGCAGCACAAGATTTCCCCATTTTCACTATGCTGCGATCAACCTTTGTGTACATTTTGCTTTGGGGATCATGTGACCACCTACGTAACTTGCAACTACCTCATTGGTTCTTCCCCTGCTTCAGCAGTCTTTGCAGGTTGTTCATTCATGTTGATTGATTGTGACCAGCTGTAGCCACTCTGAATGTCCTTTGGGTATAGGTTGCAGATCTTGTCTCTGGCTGGATCATCTTACTAGAAGGCATTACTCTTACCTCTTACTCTAAATTCTAGTTTGCCTCCCTGGTGTCTCTTTCAGGAAGCAAAATTATTAGTGAGCAAATTATTAGGTACAGTGGGTATTCCAAGCCTCCTTCCATTTCTGCTCATCCTCCTCATTATTAACACATCCTAGTGGCTCATCGTCAATCCTGCAGTTGCCTGGCTATCTTATTTGTGTTATTAATATCTTTCTTGAGTCAATAGGGCTGAAATAATTTGTAAAAAAATTGCTAAAAGTTTTCCAATGAGTCAGTATGATCAAATATTTTTGAAAATGAATTTGTATGTGTTATGTAGAAATCAGTGGTTTTGAATACTAAATTAATTCTGTAAAATGTTATGAATATACTAGACTGATGCTTTATTCTCTTTTGGCCTCTTTGTGTAATCTCACTGTCCTGATTGTTATAAAGCACACTTGAACTTTGGAGAAATGTGATGATTCAATTTCCTTCAGCTGGTTCAGCTGATGAAAGCATGACGTTAAGACTGGTGTTCTGCATTGCCAAGAACCACTTAGCTTTCCGGACAGGAAGCTCTATTGATTCACCGTAAATCAGCCTCTTCAGACAAGCCTCCTTGAAAGCTGATCTAAAACAGTCTTACCATCCTGGTACTCATGCAGCTGTGCTGTGGTCCTCCAGTTTTTTAACCGTTTCATCCGCTTCGCCTCACATTCAATTTAAGATGCAGCGAGCACATACTGAGCACCATAATTAATTGAACAGTGACTAATTTTTTGTTATTTTAGTCCTTTGAGCTGAGTGAATCAATGGATTTGATTCAATCAGTGGACAAGCAGGAACGGAAGATGGCAGCTGTACATGCCTAGCAGAGCATCATGAGGGAAGATAGGCAGCACCTGGTGATATCTATGCAGCACAGGCTTCAAGCAGTCATTGCATGCAAAGGATATGTAACCAAATGTTAAAAATGAGTACTTCATTCTACATTATGTTGGAGCGTCTCATTTTTTTTTTATTTTTAAATGTGCCGAAAAATGAGTGTGGGGGCTATGTACAGAGGGTCTCATCGTTTCTTAAGGGTTCATCTGATATGAATGAAAAGACCCTCAGATTTAAGCAGGCAGACTGTACTTCAAGCTCTTTGTCATTGTATCCTTTCAAACCCAAAATGCTAGAGTACAGAACAAAAATGTGTCAATGTCAAATAAATTTATGGTGCTCACTACATCTAGGCAGTCTGAATTAATAAGGGCTTTGGTTATAGGCTAGTCACTTGAAACCTCTGTGTGATAATGACTGTCTGTTGCCTTGTTAACTGGTCTGGACATTAGCTAATGGGGTTTGGTTTAGATTGGGATTTGAATGGTTTGCCAAGCCACTTAGCAGCAAAGTGGTCTAGTAATGGCTAAGGCATTACCGAGCACCAGAGTTTCCTCAAATTATATTTTAGTTTCACTCTTGATTTGGGAAAGTAGACCAGCTCTTCAAATTCACCAGGATATCTTTCAGTTTCACACCATGTGTGTCGTGCCATTGCTTCAGGTTTGAAACCAAAGTCAGTCCTAGCACCAAGCTTCTGAAATCTGGGATAATCTCAACCAGGTATAAAAAGGTTATAATTATAATAACTTGGAACGTGCCCATAATCAGTCATCTGAGGATTTTCAATCTTTCGCATCCCCAAGTTGGAAAAAGTTGGGACAGTGCGGAAAATGCTCATTAAAGCAGAGAGCAGTCATTTATGACTTCCCTTACTTTCACTTGTATTTCATTGCAGACAGTATGAAGACAGGATATTTAATCTTTCGTCTGGTCAATTTAATTATATTTGTAAATATGAATGAATTCCTGCCATTCAGGCCTGAAACACATTCTTAAAATGTTGGGACACAGGCAATTTACATACCATCCTAATTTTTCTTACTTGGGGTTGTCCATAAACATATACAATATTTTAACCCTCTATTAACCAGCGTAGCATATCTGCTAAATAAAGTGAAAGGGTTAACAGCCTGGACACCCTGCTGGTTTTGTTTCTTATTGCCAAATAAACATTTGAGAATAACTTGAATGGTCCGTCACTTAAATTTTTCCATTCGCATTATTACCCAGTGTAGCAGATCTGCTACATTTTGGAAAGGTGGGCCAAAGGGTCGAATTTTTTTTTTTTTAAACTATTTTTCCAAATATTGGCCCATAATCAACATATATGCCAAGGGAAATTATTTTTACACAGTTGGAAAGGTACTTAGTTAACAGACGGTTGAATACATCTGGCTGTATTAGAACAATACAAGCGTTGATATTCAGAAATAATGAGTTTCATGTTAGGTACTATAGGTACCGTGCAGTTAGTTGTAGTGGTTGTCCGTAACCTTGCTCTTCCCTTTTCTGTTTATAGAGTCTTGCAAGGGAGCTTACGGATTTGCCAGAGGAGCCCTGTGATTCACTTCCTACTCGCAAAATCAGCGCCACTGTGGGCCCTGTGCATCACTTTCACCGGCCAGGTATTCCCCACTTTCCAAATCCTAAGACAGGATGATTTTCACACTCAGGCCCTTTTACACCCAAAAACTGGTCCACTTACCCACCCAAAGACAGCTGGACTTTCACGCCCAAAGACAGGGCCACTTACCCACCTCAAAACAGACCCTCTCACCCCTCCAAAGATAAGCCCCCTTTCCCACCCAAAGAAAGGCCATCTTTCCTGCTCGAAGACAGGCCAGCTTCCCTTCCAAAGGCAGGTCCAATGGTCCACCCAAAAACAGGCTTACTTACCTACAGAAAGAGAGACTCAATTACCCACCCAAAGACTGGTGGAGTTAAATGCCCAGAGACAAGCTCACCCTCCCATTCAGATTGTCTTACCCATCCAAAAAAAGGCCCACTTCCCCACCCAAAGAAAGGGCCACTTTCCCGCCTAAAGACAGAGGCCAACAGACATGCCCAAAGAATGGCCCGCTTTCCCACCCAAAGAGAGCTTGAATTGCAAACCCTAAAACAGGCTCACATTTACCCAAATGTGGGCCTACTTACCCACCCAAAGCCTGGACGATTTACACATCCAAAGTGAGGCTGCCTTGCCCACCCAAAACCAGCCCACTGACCCACCTAAAGACAGGTTGACTTACACCTAGAGACAGGCCCACTAAAGCCCGGTCCACACCAATGGATTTTAGGTGTTTGTATACTGCAATGAGAGATATCACATAACAGCATAAAATCATACCTGTCATAATTTTCAGTCCTCTACTGTGTGGAGACCAAATTCACTCAATGATTTGGCCACTGCAATACCCAATACCAGATCGTAATCATTGAACCTACCTGCCCTACATGAGGACAAAGTAGATGAGGAAAAACACTGCTGCACAAAAAATTCATAAAATTTTTCTTTTTTTTTTGGTCTTTTTTATGTCCGACATGTCTTCATGATACTTCATAAAAAAGCTTGGAACCTGGGCTTTCCTTTGGAGTATGATTATGAAAAAATTTGCCTATTATGTAACATTATGCTTATGTTACAGGATTAGACTCCAAATTACAGGAAAAGACTCCATGCTGTTATCTTTGTCAGAGGTGGCAACACCAAGTACTAAAGGAAGGGTGCCAACTATTATGAAACCTTGATTTTGTTGAAATGTATTTTTTTTTTTTTATTAAATGATTGTTATAATTTGGATTATTTTCATCAAAACATTAACAAAGGAAAGTATTTCTCACATGCTGGTATATTCTGTTTCTCAATAATTACATTGCTTATATTTTTTTGTATCATTTGTACGTTGCCAGTCAGGGGTGCCAGTAATTTTGGAGCCCACTGTATGATTGCAGAAAGTGATAACATTTCTCGCCGCTTGTATCTGATTGGGATTCGGCAGTGCCATCAGGAAAGAGTTGATATTTCCAATTTGGTGTGCATTTGTTTGCTTTTGCTCTGAATATTGGCAAACAATTCACACCCTCAGTCCTGATTCCTCTTTTTTAACTGCTCCAATTTGTTTCAGACAATGGCACTAACATCTACAGGAAACCACCAATCTACAAACATGGTAAGTGGGATGCATATTTCTCCAGATGGTTTGTATTGTAAAGCAGAGGATGGACTGTGAACAAAGATGGTCGAGCTGCCTGTGGCATCAACCATCACCTTACTATGGGTTTGCGGAAAGTATTTTAAATCAGTGGTCATACAGTTTTTGTATCTCTTCATTGTGCATGTTCAAATGTAAATTGTCACAAGGGGAGACACTAGGCATAGGGAAAAACACCTATTCTGTCTGTTTGTTTGTGTGGCAGGAAATAGATTCATATTTTGACAATATTGGTGATACTGATTTTCAGTGAAACAGGTGTCTTAGAGAAAGATACTAGAGACAACCTCAGTGATGCTTGTGAGCAAGAACTGGAATTAAGATTCAAAAACGAAGTCCCAGCAGTGTCTGAAACGGCATTCTAATAAACGGCTAGGTCCAGAAATATTTGGACACTGACTTTTTTTTTCATTTTGCCTACCTACCAAGAAATTTTGGATTTGAAGTTAAATAATAAGTATGAGCTTAAGGTTCACATTGTCAGCTTTAATTTGATTTGCCAGTGATCGCTTTGGCCTTTTATATTTATCTTGGTCTTCAATCAATCTTCTTCCTGGCCTTTTCTAGCATTTTTACGGGCCGAATCAGTCAAATGTTTCTTTGGCCGCGGCATTTTGCTGTAATCCAACTTCTCTTCATTTCTGCGTCCACCGCGCACATCCGCTTTCGCGTGACATCATTTTCGCGTACTCATGAATACTAATGAAGTATTTCAAATGGCGTGGGGAGTTTTTGTGGGTCGCAAAAACTATTTTCACATTCAATATTTGGGGGATTTCAAGCGTTCTCAGAGAAAACACTTATGTATTCCCATTTGTTTTGGTCGTATCTATTAAATTACTAGTATATCAAAAAAAAGGAACACATTGGTTACCTTTAAAAATGAGACTAAATTCATGCACAAGGAGAAGGTAGTTTAGTATGCAAAATTTTCCCAGGTTAGTTTAATTAAAGGATTTCATACCTATTTAATGGCTTTTAGTGTGTGTAGAACATTTTGGAAGAACGCATTTTAGGCAGCTAACTATAATTTTCATTAGCTCCACTAGGAGAATGAAGCGGACCCGTCTTTAGGTCCATTCACAGCCCAGTGGATCATGGAGGAAGATGCTATTCTTTTTCATTACCAGGGCGGGCATCTTATAACACTTGTATCCTGCTGTTGGAGGTTAATATCGACCATATGTCAGGCAGTCGGCAGTATGTCAGTAGGCAGTAGTCAGTACATACTTTCAGGTCGCAGTTGTTTTTGGACATGGCCACGCTGAGCAAAACCATGGAAATTTTTTTATTATTTATGGATTATAAGTAAATTTCATGTGGTGTTGGACATGACCCTAGTCTTGGCCCTGTGAATGCAGCATTGTTTGTTTGAAGTCACTGAGTATGTTTGTGACTGGGTTTACCCCTGTATCCCTGCAGATGCCTCTGGGTCTGCGGCCAAGCACAGAGGCGACCTCATCATCAAATCCTCGAAGTTTCCTGCTGCCCAGGCCCCAGACCCCAACCTGCCCTCCAAGATTGAGACGGAGTACTGGCCTTGTCCCCCCTCCCTGGCCACCATGGGTATGCCCTGCATCACAACAAGCGATACCGCTTTGCTCTTGTATGTGCTGCACTCCAGTATCCCTGAATGGTTGAACTGTGGTATCAGGGAAATGAAGTTCAATTGAAATAGATTAATTTTCCAAATGCAGCCATTTTGAGTTAATGCTCTTATTTACCATCCAGCCTTGAAACCTAATACAAGTGCATCAGTTGTTTAATTTAATATATTCATTAAAATTAAAAAAAAGTGAAAACGCCACATTTGACAAAAAAGAGTTTGGGGGGGAATGACTGGTTCCGCTGTTCCCCCTCTAACTACATTGCTGGATATTACGTTGCCCACTGATATGTGAGAAAATTATGCAAAGATTTAAAAAAAATTGTTTCTCAAAGAAGTATAGGCAGGAATTTGGGTATCACATCCTCGTTGGCGCATAACATTAGTAGAAGATTAAAGGAATCTGGAGCAATTTCTTGCACAAGGGAAAGGGTCTCAAGCCCAACTCAAAATGCAAGTTCATTGAATTTTCGCAAATAAAAACTAATCTGATGGACGTTTCACCAAACAGTTCATGAACAGTATCCTGCAAATTAAATGCCCCAAGTTTACTGCTTTTTCTCAAAAATCAGTGTTTTATTGAGGTCCAAGTGGAGATTCCCATAGACAAAAAGAAGATAGACCCAAATTTGTCAATTAATGGATGCGACGTAACGGGAGGTGTTCCAAACACCAAAGTCAAGATGTTGTCGAAGACTATTATTTTCATAAATTGATAAAAACAAATATTTTTCACATCACGGGGGGAAAAGGAACAACGTGACAATCAGCATGAAGGCACGGTGCACCGAAACCTGACACTACTTACTGAGAGTTTTATTTTGCCGTGACCAGGAAAGGTGTTCTAAAATACGTAGCCAACATACATGATGACAACATGCAAACTTCATTCCACAGTGCACACTTGACAAACAATGTGGCCCATGCAGGTCAAATGAGGCCCTGTTTGCACAGCTGGCTGGCTACCATCCTAAAGCTTTTTGGTATTAGAGTATGAAGTTACACATGTAACAGTTGTCATAGAAACTTGAATTTATTAATTTAATAGCGAAAAGCATTAGCATGCTAGCTAGCGACTTACTCATTAACTTGAACAGACTAGAAACTTACACGCTTTTCATTCTCCAGTTGCAGCTCCTGGTCTTGTTCTGGTTTCGCTATCATGGCCAATGTTTGGATTTTACTCAAAGTCTCAAGGTGGAAGATGGATTTAGTTTCGTTTTGAGTCTATTTTTGCTTAAAATAGTTTCTACTCTAATTTTAGAATGGGGTTATTAAGCAGCGCTCTGGGCTAATTAACCGGCTTTTCTGAGTACAGAACAGGTGGGGAAAATTCAAGACCGGAGCAGTTTGGGTTCGGCTCATTAACCTATGGCTCATAAAGTGGCGATTTCAGGTATTACTTACCCACAGTAACATCCAGACTTTTCCATTGACTTGGGATCTAGCTGATAAAAGCAGTCATCAGAGAGTGTTTAGAGCAGATCACCAATCCTGATCTGGGCTCTGTGAAATCCACTCATTTCCACTCATCCACTCATTTCTTTCCTCACTCAAATCCTTCCATGCCTTATGAATTATGGGGTTATTTGGAAATTTATGGTCCATGGTGCCTCTGCTTGCATCGACCTTATTGTTGCAGCCGAAAACAATGCAGTTAATTGGCATTTGCCCAGGGAATAATCCACAATTACTAGATATCTTCTGTGACGTCATCACCGTAGATAGCCGAGATAAATTCCCTCTGAGATGATCACGATTTGCCGTGATTAAAATGTGAACAAATTTGTAATGGCTGATTGAAATTTGAAATGATCAGTGCTCAAAGGATGTATTTCAATTAAGGATTCCATGGTCAAAATCTCATTTTCGAATGAATTCGTGCTTTTAAAAAATTCATAACTACCATTGGGGTCACCTCTGTATCCTTATCACCTTGTAGGAGGAATCTCAGAGTGATGACTAATAACAGGTTGTCCCTCTCTGAGAACATTGGAATGGTGACCAGAGTGTGCAGATTCCTCTTGCACAATATCTAGAGAATCTGCCACTTTCTTACCTCCTACTCAACCCAGCTTCTGGTGACCACTGATACTTGGACTGCTACTACCTTCTATGATTTTCAGTACTTTTGGTCTTTCTGAAATGCACTCTAGGTAAGAGTGCCAGCCAAATTCCTCAAATTTAGTTTAATGTAATGAAAACCAGTGATCTCTGATCACTCAGATGACATTACCTCACAAACTGTCATTTATTAATGATTGATATAATCACATGATCAGGATTATTTTGGCAAACCTTTGTGAGATAATACAATGCAAACTTACATCTACTAATGTCTCTTAAAATTGTACTATGCAACATGAAAGCCTTGTGTTAACAGTGTCCAGAAGTACCATCAACTTCTCTGGGCTTGGAGGCATCTTTGATAGACCATCAGACAGTGGAAATGCATACTGAGTTTGGACAAATCACTAATACTTTCTATGGTAGAAATGGATGCCGTGTGCTTCAGACCAAAGAAGAAATGACCCATCTAGACCCATCTAGTTTCCAGGAGCAAGTCCAAAAGCCATGCTCTGATGTTCTGCCAGGGTGTGGGGTCGTGTCAGTGCCCTTGGGAGGGTGACTTGCACTTCTGTAAAGGCACCTGAAAACACATGCTGAAAACACAGAGATTTTGCATCCATGAATGCAGCCTTCAAGAAGATATCTTTTGTAGGGATGCCCATGCATATTTAAAAAAGATAATGCAAAGCAGCATTCTGCATAAATTACAAAGGTATGGCTGCATAAGAAGAGGGTGCAGGAGCTGTCCTGGCCTGTCTGCTGTCCCGACTTGTCCTCAAATTAGATTGTGTGGCACATTTTGAAACGCAAAATACAAAAATGAAGACACTGCGCTGTTCCACACTTTAAATATTGTTTGCATGAAAAATTGGACAAAATCACTTGATGTCCACCTGAAATGTTTATTAAGTGTTGTTAAAAGGAATGCCATCATTACAAAGTGGTAATTTCTTTATTATCCCAATATTTTTTGAAAGATGTTGCAAGAATCAATCTAAAACGACTAAAGTGTGTTTTTTGAAAAATCAATAAAATTCATGTGGTGAAACATCTAATCATGCACTGTTATAGTGTTTCCATGATAGTACAGGTCAAATATTATTCACAAATCACTGCTTTTAGTTTTAATTTTAAATGAAAATACCATCTGAACTTCTTGTCATTTGGGGTTCTATCTTATCTTACTAAGAACCATCAGAACTAGCGATGAGAAAATGTGTTTCTCTTCTCTCAGAGATCGAACGGAAAAGGAGGCAGAGGAAGAGTGGCGATGGTGCTGAGGAAAATGAGCTGGGTGAAGATTTGACAGAGGAGGAAAAGAGGTCAAAAGAGCAGGAACTGAACAAAGTGAGGGTCAAATATGCTGACCTGTTCACCTGTATATTCCCATACCTCCTGTGGCTATAACTGCTGTCGAGACATCGCCAAAAGAGGGCAATTGCTTCAGCAGGTTTTAGTGTTTTGTGTGCCTTGACTGATTCTACTTATTAACATCTTGAATGAAGACAATGATTGGCTATTTAGTTGAATCAGGTGTCAACACTTCGCTAAATCGAAGATTTGACACATTTACATGAAAGTCATGCTGCTCTCCTGAAATCTGTTACCACCCATGAAAACTGCCACATTCTGTGATCAAACTGACATCTGTCTTGTCACATATTGGAGGAGCAGCTGGTAGCCTAGTGGCTTAGGTGATGGGAACTTCAGTCCAAATTGAGATACAGCATATGCAGCTCTTGGGCCCTTAACCGTGTCCATAACCTGATGTTGCTCCTGGGAGGGTGGACTTCTGATTTGTCTGATATACTGCAAGTTTCTTTTTACAATATTTATCATCTGAAATAACTCATCATTCTATGCATTTGATTTTCCAAGAAGGGAACTGTTATGACTTGCTGTTCATCTGACGAGGTGTACAGATGACCTTTACTTACATAATTGGGGCAGAGTAATGTAAAAGGATTTACTGATACAAATGTGATCAAAGAGTGTGGATGAGTATTTTAAGGTTGGGTAGATGCATTTCTTGAAACATTTCATATCTCTGAGTACCGAAACAAAGCGGTCAAGTCAAAGATTGTTGCAGCTCCCGCAATTCTGCCACTGTTGGGCGTAACAAATTTGTTAACCTGCATTTTGCATTATTTCACTTATATAAAATTACCTTCATGATCTTGCTATGTTAACACACAGCAATTGCGTAATTAACAAGGCAATCAGAGATAGCAGACCTGGCCCCAGCCACGGGCTGACAGACAGAGTGACAGAAACACACACACACACACACACACAGACATGATCATTGCTTAACCTGGCTCCCCCTAGAGGGGGGCCAGGTAATAGGAGATACACATTAAAAGCTCGTAAGCATGGCCATATTTATGGAACACGAGTCCTCTCACCAACCAATCACATCAATAATGGAGTGTGCCCTTCAAAAAGTGCTAATCAAGCCAGAACTGTTGTTTTTCATGGTCTGCTTGCTTGCTGCTCCTATGGAAACTCCTTGTTTTCCATGCATACGTCCTCTCTGCCATTGATGGTTTGTTGTTTTGCTTCTTTTTGCTACTTTACTTTGATGCTCACCCACCATCCCAACTTTTGCCGCCTGCTTAGCTCTGCTCTGTGTACTTCGGGGCTTCGGTGTCTGTCTTTCATGAGTGGATGTAACTTCCTCCTGTATTCAGGGTCGTGCAAGAGTACGGACACCGAGTACCTAGAGTAGGTCTATTCTATACCAGACCAAAAATTAATTATTGTGTAAAAGTATTTGCTCCCTTCCATATTTCTTCTCTTTTTGCTTATTTGTTATATCTTTAATGTTTCAAATCAAATCAAGTAATTTTAATATGACAAGATTAACATGAGTGAACACAAAATGCAGCTTTTGAATGATCATTTCATTATTTAAAGTAAATAATTCAAAACCTACTTGTGGGAATGATTTTTTTTTTTTTTTTTCACAATGGCTACAATAGTGTTTTTCAATTTGTTTTCACCAAAGAATTATGGAGAAACACTATATTAGGACCCCTTTTAGATGAAATTAGTGGTGTATAATCATCACTGCACGCCACTGTTTCTCTGTTTCCAGATCCAGTCCAACCTGGGGAAACTGATACTAAAAGAGGAGATGGAAAAAACTGTTCCATTCCGCCGGAAGACCCGCTCACTACCGGACAGGACACACGTGCACATGGGTGAGTGTGTGTGTGTGTGTGTGTGTGTGTGTGTGTTTATATGGTTCAGTGCCCGACAGCAACTATCTCTATGTCAAAAGTTATAGTGATGTTTGTCCGTGCTTACTCGATAAACGGATTAATGTTGATCGCTGGGCCACAACCATCATTATGCACGTATTTTAACGTATCTGAACAATGCTGTACCTTCAAACCTATTGGACTGCATCGTCAGGATGAGGGACATTATGACGCCATTTGAAATGGTGTTTTCACTGTAATATGTGCATCATGAAATGGGAGAGGGAGAGAAATCTCCCTTCTGGATGGAGATAAGTGAAAATACATGAACGTTGTGATTTTTCCAATACCAACAGTAGAATTGATAATGTCATAACGTTATTATTCAGTCTGCATATTAATACTGTGGTCTTTCATAATTTAGCCCATGGGCCCATTTAATATGGGGTTTTTGTACCCATCCTTAGTTTGCTTTGTTGAGGATGTTCAGGAGCCTGATTTTTTTTTTTTTATGCAGGGTCATCATCAAATGAATCCAAATCCAGCGTCCTGCCAGCCTGCAGCCGTTCAGGTTTGACCCGGGTAAGTGAAGACCTCCCAAAAAGCTAAGAGTGTTGTTTGTAGAGTGCAAGTTTTCCGTATTGCAGTGCATTGTTTGACCGATTACTTTTGGAATCCTGAAGGTTACGAAGGCTTTACTTTCAATTCATTATCACGCTGGTTATTTACCAAAGTCCCTTGTTTAAGGGCAGGTGCGCACTTCTGTGTTAAACCTGCTGATCTGTAGTGGTAAGACCAATTCCCCAACCATTATGCATGTCAGAGCAATGAATACACCCAGGTGTGGACAATAGTAAAAAAGCACAAGCAATTTTTTAGGCCAAAATCATGGTCAAACCATTTGAGTCCAAAGCTAGAGGTGGGATTAGCTGTAAAATCACAAGGCAGCGGCAAAGTCAAAAAGCAGGCAAAGATCTGAGTGCCAGACAAGCAGAATGCAGTCAAAAAAACAGTCCAAAATTCAAAAATCAGAAAGCCAAGCAAAATCGTCATCAGGAAGACGGTCAGACACAGAGGGCAAACCAATTCATAAACCAGAAACACAGAGGAGCTCAAACAGGGCTTGTGAGGTGCAGAGCTGAGACACGCACATGAGGACTGGAGGAAAACAGAGGGACTCTGTCTAAAGAGAGGTGATCAGGGTCACAACGGACAGATGGAATGGGAAGCAACAGAGACCTTAGAGGGACGTGTTCCAAACACGGTTATGATTCATTGAGGGAAACAAAATTTGGAAGACATGACACTGGAAGGTAAATTGAAAAGCATGAACAGTTGAAACTAGATTTAGTCAGTAAGCATGGCTTACAGGATACCCCCCACAACAACAAGTAGTCGGGCAGTACCACAATAGACCTTCCAGCAAGAAAAAAAAATTTAAAAATCGGATGAGTAGGTTATGAGATCTAGGTCCAGACGCACGCACACACGCACAGACACACGCACACACGGACGGACAAAGCAAATCCAGTATACCCCCCTAAACTTCGTTGCGGGGGGTATAAACACTGGGAGAAGACAAACAAGGAAGGAAAGAGGGAAACACAAATGTAAATATAAAATATGACGACAGCACATAACAATAAAACTAAAGACCTGGATAACTAGGAGGACAGCAGGGCAATACAGGGGAAGGTAAAAACTCAAGGAAAATAAATAATTTACTAAAACACAGGCAGGGATCACAGAAAGAAAAATGTAAAACACAAATGCAAATGTGAAGAAGAACAACAGAAGTGAGAAATCCTGACAATGCAAAACTGCTCAGAAATTTACAAATGTTGGGGATTATAACTGAAATGTTAATTTAGTGTTTATTTGTTTCCATAAAACTGTACCAAGGTTATGTGTGTATGGACTGTCTGGTCATTGAATAGTTTTATTTTATAGAACCAGGGAAAATTAGTGCTGACAATTAGGAGAAAAGCATGAATACTACTGTGCTACGAGTCCGCTGAGATCCAGAGTTGTTTCGCTGGCATCACACTGACACATAACCTCAGCAAGTGAAAACACACACACACACACACACACACACACACACTCAGATAGAAGTAAGTAAGGTTCATCTAGTGATGTCGCTAAGACAAGCAGGGCAAAAAATTTGTCTGTTGTTTGCCTGCTCTCTCCAGTGAACCTCCATATTTGATTTTGTAGCTGTAGCATTTGAGAGAGACATTCCATATATATCAGCTGTAGACTATGTGATTCTGTTTTGGTGGGACACATGCACATGTACTCATATACACACACATGCGCAGTCTGCAGTCTATCTCATTCTCTGTCCATGTTTCCAGCTTCAGTCAGCGGAGTTTCCCGCAGCTGGGAGTGAAGTCACTGGTCCTGGTGAGAGCCAACAAGCTTTATTGCTGGTTTTTCCTCTACATTTCTGAACTATGTAAAATGCCCTGGTACATGTTGAACCATTTAATTATTACATTTCGTTATTTCAAGCAGTATTCATTTTATTTTTGAAGCCTGATTTATGGTCTGTGCATCGGCAAAATTTGTCTGCCAGCAGACAAGTCTCCAATTTAACACCATTTTTTTGTGGACACATCTCTGCACACAAGCTTGGTCAACACATGTCAGCTTTGCTCATGCGCACCCGGTTTACAGCACCCTTAATTTTTCACTCTTATTAGCCTGTTAGCCTGTGGAAGGTGCGCATGATGCAGACCTCATCATCTGCATGGAGATGCACAGACAGTACGTGTGGCCAGTGCAGTTGATGAAGTTAGTGTTGTGCACCATCCCTAAGCTCGTACGTTTTGTGGATGTGCAAACCATGTATCAGCCTTAAAACTAGGAGCGGCACTTTGGGGTCAGTTTTATCTGGTCCTCACCCGAACTTTATCCATTATGATCTAAAATGCTGAACTGATTCCAGATCAAATGGTTTTTGAATGTAGGCCAGTGTGTTCGCTGTGAAGTGAATCAATGATGCATGGAAATTATTTCAGGAAGATTTTCCTACCTTAATGTTCAAATAGTGTTGACATTGTTCTCTCTTATTTTCTTGCAGGTGTGCAGGTAAGACGAGAATACTCATGTATTTTCATGTGCACATATTCATATGATTTTACTGCAGGTGCATCTGCAGCATGAAGAAAATTGTTCAAGAACTGACACAAAATGGTTGATTTCAAACATTATAATCGGCTCAGTGGTGGCTGGTGAACATAAAATAGAGGAGGCATCGAACATCCTTTGAAATGTATTACTTTCTTAGCTGTTTTCAAACATTTCTTATTAGTTAACATTAAGTGGACACCGAGAAAGCCCAGTACGCTGGTTTTGCCGGGTCTATTTATTAAAGCAAGAGTAGTCCTTTCTTGGCCTGTTTTTCATGATTAACCCTGTAACTCCATTTGTATAATATTTGATACACGACGTTCCGTGACCTCTATGTCATCCACACGATCAATACTTTCCTAAAAATGTGCATGAAATCTGACACTTCTCCTGCCCCCTGGTGGACTATCCATGCACTTACGGCAGTTGAGGTCGGTAGAATACAAAATCAAAGATGGCTTCTCCCATTCACCAACCAGCAGGTTTTTTTCATGGAAATCGCTGGTGAATTTGACTAAGTTACAGTAAAAAATAACTTCTATATTTTTACCAGTACTTCAAAATAAATTTACTGGATTGAATCAACTTGCTTATTTGCTTCTTGCTTATTGCTTATTTTATTGTAAAATGGAGTTGAAAATGTATGTATTGAATGTGATACTACGGCTAATTAACCCTAAGAGATCCGCAGCAGTGCTGGTGATCTCCGCCAGTGTTTCCCAACCTTGTTCCTGGAGCACCCCTGCCCTGCACATTTCAGATGTCTCCTTGATTTAACACACCTGATTCAGCTGATCAGATCATTAGTGGAGTACTCACCTGATCTACGTGTGTTAAATCTGGGAGACATCTGAAATACAGGGCAGGGGTACTCCAGGAACAGGGTGCGGATACACTGATCTCCGATGACATTACTGTATTTATGAGGCTCATTTTTAAGCTACCGCAAAGATCTGGTCCTATGAAACTAGAGGTTGGCATCCATGGGTGACACCAAAGTCATGCTTGTAGAGAAGGGGGCCAAGTAACGCTCCAAAGTCAGGGAAATTTTGACAAAGGAAAAACTGTCACAGCCATTTTCACAGGGGTCCTTTACCTCTGACCTCAAGATATCTAGCTGAAAATAGGTTAGGGATACCACTGAGACCCCCCCTTACAGTCATGCTCTTTTTATGATGGTCCAATTCAGTTTTGTGCAAAAAAAAAACAAAAAAACAGGTTTTCTGTATGCAGTATGTTGTTTTCTTAAATTGTATTTGAATATTTATGCATACTGGGGTCCTTTAAACACTCTCGTCATTCCATAAGAGACTCTGCAGACTCAATGAGCTCAATCTTATCCTCGTTGTGATGATGTTACTGTAGTCGCCAAAGAGAGAGACCGGTTATAAAAACAAACAGTTTTTGACGTCACTTCATAAAAATACCAAAAATTATGCAAAATGAAATCTGTGTATGCAAATTATTTTTTCAAAATGTTTTTTTACGTGTTTTCTTAAGATCCAATGTATACTTCCATTTCAAAAATTCAGTTTTTTCTGGCTATCATTTCATGGTTTAGGCTTTGCATCGTTAACATTTTTTTCCAAGAATCAGAGCTAGCCATTGGCAGTTAAACACGCAAGTTTCTTCTGAATGCAATGTCTCAGCAATTCAATGGAAAATTCAATTCAGAAAAAATGTTCTATCCAATTTAAAAAAAAGGAACTACTATGATTCTGTAACTTCCATGTTTGCTTTTAGCTGATCCTGGACTATCTAATCTTCACTTCATGATTGTCTAATTGTGACGAAGTACACAAAGAATTGCAACAGATATCCACATCTGAATACTGTTGATTGAAATGCAATTTTGTATCGAACTGACACATTTTTTTCTCACATTGCATTAACAAGGAAAATTGGCCACACCTGACAATGTGGCGTGTATTTGGAGTCTACGTAATGTTATTTTATATCAATGACTGTAAACAGGTCAGGTCCAATCATTACGTAGTTTCAAGGGATTTTCCGTACCCTCTCAATTTTTTGCTCACCAACTGCCACTGAATCTGAGCTCTACGGACAAATCTACTGAAGTGCACATATGAATTAAATAATCTTTAATGAATTACGGGGGTATGCATTTTTAATTTATCTAAAAATTATTTTCTGGGCTTGGTGTGAAGGTTCTCTGTACATTTGCACCTACTAATGCATCAGGATAAGAGAGTCTGGTAAATACCTGTAATGTAATTTGTAGCTATTCTTCAGCTTTGCTATTGATGGTTCTCTTGCGTGTTTGTCCTATGTTTGTGCTTTTTGGTGTTCGGGGATATTCACCAGAATGGAGAGATGCAGGCGGGGCGGATGGACAGAGGCAGTTCCCTCCCGAGCATCTTGGAGCAGAAGGTGTGTGCTTTGGGGTGGGGATATGATCAGCCTGCATATTAACACTTTCTGTTCATAATACCTGGATCTTGACTGTATCTTTAATTTGTTGGAACGTAGATACTTTGTTCTCTAATGTTGTAATGGAATCCAACATTGTCCGGTGATGTCATAGTTAAATCCAAAACCAGGTTTTTTGTCATGCGTTAACATCGTCATACTTATGAACATTTCTACGTATCTGCAAACAATTAGGCTAATTATGGAACAGTTAGCTGACATGTAAGGTTTCTAGCCCGCTTGGCAGACGGGCCCAAGGGGCTTATGCTGTGCTTTGGGTCATCAGTGGTGGTCTGTTGTGTGTGCGTGCTTGCGTGTCGTTTCAGTGCGATACAGCTTTCAGTTTTCCATGGATCCTTCTCATATTTTATATGCATGTATATGGGCCCAGGATCTAGCCTGAGTTTGATTTTGGACTTGCTGCCATTCTTGGTTTGGCCACTAGGGGGCTTTTTCTGCAAAGCTTCAAACAGCTCTTGCACCCTTATTCTACGAGCTAAGATGCTCAAATTTTTACTGTAGGGAGTTCTGCCCAGGGTTCATCATATATAATGTGTTTTTGATTTGATATAATTTTTTTAAGTTATATTGGTCAAAGGTCCTAAATTCTGCCGATTTCATTTCAGTGCCATAGCACCCTTCGTTCTCAACAGATCCTTTTCTTATTTTATATGCATGCATATGGGCCCAAGATCTAGCCCAAGTTCGATTTTGATCATGCTGCGATTCTTGGTTTGGCCACCATGCGGCTTTTTCTGCAAAACTTCAAACAGCTCTAGCTCACTTATTCTTCGAGCTAAGATGCTCATTATTACTGTAGGGTGTTTGCTAAGGGTTCATCATATATGTAATGGGTTTTTGATTTGACCTAAATTTAAAGTTTATATAGTCAAAGGTCATTGAATGTGCCAGTTTCGTTTCAGCACCATAGCGCCCTCAGTTCTTAACAGATCCTTTTCCTATATTATATGCCATTATATGGGCCCAAGATGTAGCCGGAGTTTGATTTTGGTCTTGCTGCAATTCTTGGTTTAGCCACCAAGCGGCTTTTTCTGCAAAAATTCAAACAGCTCTTGCTCCCTTATTCTACGAGCTAAGATGCTCAAATTTTTACTGTAGGGAGTTCTGCCCAGGGTTCATCATATATAATGGGTTTTTGATTTGATATAATTTTTAAGTTATATAGGTCAAAGGTCATAAAATGTGCCGGTTTAGTTTCAGTGCCACATCGCCCTCAGTTCTCTACGGATCCTTTTTTTTAAATTTTATATGCATGAGTATGGGCCCAAGATCTAGCAAGTTTGATGTTGGTCATGCTGCAATTCTTGGTTTGGGCACTAGTCAGCTTTTTCTGCTAAACTTCAAACAGCTATAGCTCCCTTAGTTTTCGAGCTAAGATGCTCAAATTTTTTACTGTAGGTTGTTCTGCCAAGGGTTCATCGTATATTTTATGGGTTTTTGATTTGACCTAATTTTAAAAGTTATATAGGTCAAAGGTCATAAAATATGCCAGTTTTGTTTCAGCACCATAGCGCCATCAGTTTTTAACAGATCCTTTTCCTATATTATATGCCTTTATATGGGCCCAAGATGTAGCCGGAGTTTGATTTTGGTCTTGCTGCAATTCATGGTTTAGCCACCAGGTGGCTTTTTCTGCAAAAATTCAAACAGCTCTTGCTCCCTTATTCTACAAGCTAAGATGCTCAAATTTTTACTGTAGGGTGTCCTGCCCAGGGTTCATCTTATACGTAATGGATTTTTGATTTGACTTAACTTAACAAGTTATATAGGTCAAAGGTCATAAAATGTGCCGGTTTAGTTTCAGTGCCATATCGCCCTCAGTTCTCAACAGATCCTTTTTTTTTTATTTTATATGCATGTATATGGGCCCAAGATCTAGCCCCAGTTCAATGTCGGTCATGCTGCAATTCTTGGTTTGGCCACTAGTCAGCTTTTTCTGCTAAACTTCAAACAGCTCTAAGCCCCTTATTCTATGAGTTAAGATGCTTTTTACTGTAGGTTGTTCTGCCAAGGGTTCATCATGTGTGTAATGGGCTTTTGATTTGACCTAATTTTAAAGGTTATATAGGTCAAAGGTCATAAAATGTGCCAGTTTCATTTCAGCACCATAGCGCCCTCAGTTCGAAACAGATCCTTTTCCTATATTATATGCCTTTGTATGGGCCCAAGATGTAGCCTGAGTTTGATTTTGGTCTTGCTGCAATTCTTGGTTGGGTAGTTCTGCCAAGGGTTCATCATACATGTCATGGGTTTATGATTTGACCTAAATTTCAAGGTTATGTAGGTCAAAGGTCTTAAAATGCACGGATTTTCTTTCAGTGCAATAGTGCCTTCAGTTTTCAGTGGGTCCATTTCATATTTTATATTCATGTACATGGGCCCAAGAACTAGCCCGAGTTCCATTTTGGGCATGCTGCGATTCAGCATATCTGTATACAAATTCCTGTAATAATTGTGGCTTCCAGAGCCCAGAACAGAAAATCTCTAAGACGGTGGCGTCGGCAGCCCCGGAACTAAACCATAGTATCTCCTGACTATCATGGTTGGGGAGATACAATGATGCACCTCTAAAAATAGCAGTTAAAAACACAGTATTGACTCTAGACCAGGTTTTTGTTTGTCAGTGGTGCAAGAGCAGACTCAGCAACACGCCAGCAATGCACCTGATCACACCTCATTTTAAAAGCAACATGCCCATGGGTGCTTAATTTGGTGCAAATACATGACTTGCTATATATGCAACATGGACGCTGGATGGAAAAATAGTATCTACGTGAGTCGTAAAGTTGCAAACACATTTGCTTCACGCTTAGCGCTGCTCTGTGCTGGGTGTAAAATGGAGCTCTATGTTTTGTTTGCAATTTGAGACACAAGCTGCATTGAGTTTGCTTTGGGTGTGTTTTTCGTCACAGATCTACCCATATGAGGCCCTCATAGTGACTCACAGGGGGCGCAGCAAACTACCACCAGGAGTGGACAGAACCAGGCTGGAGGTACGAGGCTTGGGCGCAGGCTGGGCTCTCGCAGTGTTGCTGAAATAGTGCAGCAGGATTCAAAAGCACTCATGCAGTGGCAGCGGGGTCGGGGAATGCCACTGCATTTTCTTGAATGAGCTGTGCCTTGCAGGTTCCTGCTCCATTTGGTATCTTACCGCTGGATTTTACAGTCGGCTCCATTGCTTTCAGGAAAAATGAAACTCCATAATCCATATCTAAAAGAAGTCATTTGAAAGTTCATTCACCCCCCTACTTTATTGAAAACATTCCAACGAGCCATTATTTGACACTATAGCTTGTTGTCTATTGAAAATGCACTGCCTGGCCAAAATAAAAGTCACCACCTGGATTTAACTAAGCAAATTGGTAGAAGCCTTCTGTTGTACAGTTACTACAGTGATTTATATGTTTCACCTGGCAAGAAGTTATTTAACTCTATCTGATGCAGTGTGTGGCTTCTCTTGTCTTGAACAACCATGTCCGTAGACATGCAGTATCCTGTGGTCGTTGTAAAGATGTTACTCTGTTTCACAAGGGTAAAATTATTGGCCTGCATCAAGCCAAGAAAAAGGACAAAACAACCAAAGAGATTGCTAAAAGTACTAAAATTGTATTAAGAAGCATCCAACACATTATTAAAACCTGAAAGGATAGTGGTGAACCATCATTTTTGAGGAAGAAATGAGGTTGGAATGATAGTGATTGGAGATCAAAATCAAAATCAAAAATTAAAGTGATTATTTTGAAGTCACTGAAATTACTGTGGTGATGTCCTCTAATAGTTGTCAACATAATACTGGTTGAGCATAATTTGCAAATCACTGCTTTCAGTTTTAGTTTTAATTTATCATACCATCTCAATGTTTTCTTTGATCCTGGATAGTTAAGCTTTCAAAATATTGGTCACTTGCCTAACCTGTCTGAAACCATGGAAGCATAATGTCCTGTCAATCAAAAAAATATTTTTGTTCCTGCTCATGAGGGTCTTGATAGGGAAAGGGTCGAGTATTTTTCTTAACTGATTTAATTTTTTAAAAATTATTGTGCTTTTTATTTATAGCATCCTTGTTTCGAATCAAGGAGGGAGAATGTCTTTTTCCCAAATATTATGGACCTTTCAATAACTCTTAATAGTGTTTGTTCTGAATCAGTCCTCTTCTTACTTTTCTCTATTCAGAGGCACCTGGATCCAGAGGTGTTTCAGCAACTGTTTGGGATGTCAAATGTGGAGTTCGACAAGCTCTCTTTATGGAAACGAAACGACTTGAAGAAGAAGGTTTCACTCTTCTGAGGAAATCAGCAGGGCATTTCCAAAAACCATCAACCCAACACAGACACACTCCATGGGGGAAAGACCCATTATTTTGAAAACAAGGAAAAAATAACATATATTTATGCTGGATGATGAATCTCTTTGAGATTATGCAAGTCCCTAAATATATTGTATTGAATTTCAATTGATGTCCCACACTTGATTCTTTTTGACATACAAAGTAACTGCAGCTTACAGTCTAAAGGTCTGAGCCACTGTATCCTGTCTCAATTTTTGTCTGTTTGCATCAGCAAAATGTATAAAATATTACAAAGGGCTGCACATTATAAATAGCATACTTACCCTGCGTGACACTGTCCTCATACAGAGCTACTGTACCACTGTATGTCCATTCCTTTCCAATGTGAGCCTGTCTTGTGAAATGCACGGTCATCACAGAAACTGTCTACGCGATACTAACATGTTGTTTAGTCTGCCATTAACATGCTGCAACGTAAGCGCCGCTACAAAAATATTTCCACCTCCTGTGGGAAATACCTATATGAACCTCTTATCTTAGTCACAGCTAAATCATTCACATTGTGTAAGTGTGTTTTGGAAAAATAAAGGAACCAAGAACTGTATTTTAAACATAATCACAGTTGAAGCAGAATATGTTTTGTCCACATAAATGCTCCACGTTTTTGAGCATTTTATCGTTTATTTTTTTCATGTTTACTTATTTAGAGCTCCATCACATATGCTGTCCTCTACGCAAACTAATTACACAAGGAGAATAGAGAGTATTTGACCTTTCTCTGTTCTTCAGCTGAGAATGTAACATCCCTCTAAATAGTTACCATACCTCCACCTCACTCGGTGGATGGGAGGTGTACTGTTTTCTGGTTAACTATCTGTGTGTGCGTCCATCACACTGCCCGTTGCAAATATTTCATCTGTACTAGATCTATCAAAGGAGGGAAGGGATTTTCATCAAATCAGGTGTGGTGACTCCCCACAGAGGGTAGCTGAACCAATTAGGTTTTGCAGGTCATAGGGTGAATGGTCAAGGTCACTTAAGGTGAGTTGTATGTGGATCCGATTATCAACTTTTAGGGCTTATGAAGCTATGGGAAGTGGAGGCTTGGCAATCAACACTTTTCATTGAGTTGTACCCAGTTGGCTTTCATGAGCAGCTCTATTCACGATAATCTACTGTTTTCAGTTGAGCTCTGCCTCAGAAGCCCATTACTTAATTTTTATTTTACCTCTGATCTAGCCTTTCAGAGAGAGCGAGAGAGCACTTGTTCAATTTCCCCCCAAGTTGGAGCATTATTATACCAGTGAACCAAGTAATATGAAATGCCTTAAAGTTAATGTATGAACTCCATTTATACGGGTCGGGCTGTAGACCTGACCACAACAGAAAAAAGGTAACTGGAATGGGTGCCTAATTACCTAATTACTGGAATCCAGTACCTAATTACCGAAAAACACTGAATTGGAAAGTAAATTTGAGTTGAAGAAGCTCAGTCTATTGACCATAAATAATACATCACAATTCTACCTGTGAAAAAAAAAATGAGTAGACAAGGAGAGCATTTGAATATAATTATGTAACATTGGAAGCCATTAAATTGAATATAGTTAGACTGTACCACATCCACTATGTATGCAAAATACTAAAGGAAAACTGGTGAAATGTCAAAGAAAGGCACAATCATGGCATGCACATTAGTAACACATACAAACAAGGAACTGCTAAATTTTCTGTGTTAACGTACAATATCGCGCAGTTGGCAGTCCAGCTGAGTATTTTTTCACTTACTTATTTGCTTCCTGCTGGCTCCATGCTGATTTCAGGTATTTAAAATTCCTGTATTCTTTCTGGGGCTTAATAGGCATTGCCCTGAGAACCACTCTCCATGGGAAAGGATGGCAAGCCAGTTAACAGCACCACAGCTCTGGGCAAGAGGGCGGAGATACCTGACGTGTGTGCATGTGTGCGCTTGTGCCTGTCTGTGACACCACAAAATGCTAAGGTTGTTCTGCTTCTCTCAATCCTAAATAAATACTTCTGCTTTTTTCTCCAATATCAGAATGTCCCCCATGGAAAGGAAAATTAAACCAAGGAAGACAAAGTGACTGGTTTGTTTCTTTATGTGCGGGTGTGATTTTTTTCAAAACTGTCTGATCGTCCATGTAAAATTTCTTTCCAGGTGCTTTTTACAACAAAGTAATATTTTTCTCCAATTTTTTTTCCAAAACTTGTCATTTCACAGTGTCCAGTTGTAGAATTCTCGCATATGGTACCACAGACTGCAATAATCTTTACCAGACATTGGGGAAAACCTGTCATGTCAGGGCCACCAACTGGATGAATCTCCCCCTCACATGCTGAATTTAAAGATGGGTGACGGAATGAGTGCTGTCCTACCTTATGCTGGTTGAATGAGATTAATTTGAATTTTACATTGATTTTATGACTCCAAAAATTATTGTTTAACCTCTCTTCTGTACTGACAGTTGTGTGTAGGAAGCTGAAATTGTCAGCCAGTTGAGGGGCTCTATCAAGATTTCTATCTCTGTTGGTGCCCTTGGCCTATATGGCCTACCACATAAAGAAATAAATAAATAAATAGTGTATTTTTTGAGGCAGTAGATTAATTCCTACGTGATACAAGGATTTTATGTCAGGATCTTAAATCACCTAGATTTAAGGTTGAGAGTCAAAGAAGAATGTCCTTTTAAAATTGATACCATTTTTATGGAATGAGTATACAACAGTTGCAGAAAATGTGGATGCTTGTAATAGCTATATACCAAACAAGAGGCCATATTGACATGTCTCCTGGACCAATGCCATTTCTATGCATTTATACCCAAAGATCAAAGGAGAAAAAAAATCATCAAAGACACAATCATGACAAAAGCAGCTGTTTAAATTCTCTGTAAGATTTACCTTAGACTTGCACTTTCAATGACACCATGCTACTCTCAGTAATTTTATTTTGCCAACAAGACAAGACAAAATATGATGCTCGGTGTGGAAAAACAGCAGATTTGGGCTGCTTTCTCACTGCTATATTTGTGGAAGTAATCAAGCAATGTCCCTTAAACAAATCTTTATCAGCATTGTTAATTCATTTTAGGGTCAATTAGGGGTGGAGATCCCTAAAATTTACTTAGTGTAATGATATCAATGCAATCCTTTTCTTTTGCTTGTAGTTATTGTACCAGCAGTGGACACAGTCCTAGTAGTTGCACTCAACATATTGAATGAGGAACAAGCAAGTTCCTCAAACAAGTTTGTTTACTCTGCTAGAAGACTCACCAAACATACGCATGTTTTAAGCAGAGTTCCCATTCCACTGGTGAAAGCGAGCATATCTTTCACAACAGCCTGAAAAGCTGGTACATGTCATATGACCCTGCTTCAGTTTCTCCATTGTGTATCCAATACATAAAGTCATCGGCAATTGATCTGTATGGCATAACAGTATACAACAAACCACAGTGGTTAAGATTCAATTTTATGAGCATGACATGAGAAATGGTCGTGATTCCTCATCTGAGGAATGCATGGAAAGTACAAACCTGTGGGTGAGCACCAGCTCACCCACAGAATTGACATCTATGCTTATTAGGGATTTCAACTCATTCTAGCAATCATCAAATTGATGCAGCAAAATGTATCTCAACCTGATAGGCTTCAACTGGAATAACAATTACACTTATGGTGAAACAACTATTCAGACCTTCAGCGGACCCTTTATAGCAATTTTCAATATTCTTGTTAGGCACGGTCAACCAATTTAATTCATTTAATCCAGGAATTGTTTACCCACCTCACTGTGTAATATTATCTAGTCAAAAATTATCAACAGGTTGAGCAGGATTTCTATTCCCTACCACATCTTCTATCTTTACTTTACCCCACAACTGTTCAGGCATACCAACTCTGTTACAAACGGCAGGTCGGAGGGAATCAATCACTGCCTCTGAGCATTTGGCAACCCAGTTGCGGGCTAGACCCATCAGATGGGTGATGGTGAATGCAATTCTGGAACAGTCAGCAGGAAAGGAAGACAACTGGAAGCAGAACATCACAGAACACTGCAACAGGAAGCTGCGGCAGGTGGACGGGTTGTGGTCATAATGGTCCAACAGAGCAGGATGGGGCTCTCAAGGTCTAGAAGACTGGGCTTGACTTTGCTGGAGAAAAGTAGCAACAGCTGAGTCCTGGGGAATCTGAGATGGCAGCAAACTGACTGGATATGGGCCTGATGGACTGGTGGAGTTGACGTAGCTCTACCTGTTGTTGCCTCTGGCGGATCCCTTGGAAGTGAATGGCTTCAGCAGGATGAAGATGATCTACTTGATCTGTTAGATTACTGTGGTAAATGGAAAAAGTGCAGGCCCTGGGAAGAGTTTCTAAAACCAAGAGAGACTAAATGGATGTGTAGCCTTCTCTTTTGCTGGAGAAGACTTTAAGCAGTGGTCCAGCTCTCCCAGCATTAATACAAGATCTTGGCGAAGAATTGATGCAACTCTTGACAGAGATAAATGTTGTGACATTGCATAAGTGTATCAAAACGATGCCCCAGCGTATGCATGCTGTAATCAAAGCTAAAGGCCGTCCAACTAAATTCTAGAGTGCGTGACTTTTTTGGGTGGGCAGTGTAATTGGAAATTTTTTTTTAAAGTTAAAATGGCATCCTGTCTATCTGTCAACAGATATCCACTATAGATTTGTGGATAATAGATCTTTGTGGACACTGGCAATTGCATTGTTTCTTGTCATAATTCTAATTGTAGATATCCGAGACTGAAATTGTTTTACTGCATGGTCATAACACAAGTTGTGGACATCCTTAAGGACATTTTAACGAGCTGTGATGTATACTGAAGTATTTTAGTTTTGTATATATTATTTATCGTATGATTTCTTACCCAATGATAGTGCACTTCAGCACTTCGATAATGATGGAATGATTGACCTGGTTAACTAATTGTTACTGTAAGTGCAATAGAACAAAATTTTCTCAAATCAATTAATTTTGTTCTTAAACTATTGTTGGATAAGAAGTCACACTGTAAATAATATATACAGAACTAAAGTCCTTCGGTACATTTTTAATATTCAAAATTACATCGTGACTATTTGGAATGGTCTTTCATGTTGGATATCTGAAATTAACATTATGACTTGGCGACAACTGGATTGTAGACATTTGAACATTTTTCCTGATAAGAATTCCATTAGATATCTATAATGCTCATTCTGCATATCAAATATGCAGTTGATGTTATCTAGCCTAGTGGTTCGAAAAAGTGATGTCATTTGTCCGAGGAAAAATAACATTGTGGATATTGGAAATGACAGCTGCGGACAGGAAGAATATCATTGCGGTTAACTGAAACAGAAGGCGGAGGTTGGTTGTCACGCGGGTTGCCTGTCACAGTGCGTATTACAGCCACACTAGAGGGCGCTGTGAAATAATAATGATATCAAACAGTTTTTATATATATACATTTTATTTACAGCAAAGAGGCATTATAACAAATCATACAATTGTTGCACAGAACATACATTGAACAGTCCAGGGGAATTCAGGGTCCATTGGTTAAGTCCTTTCCAAGTTCAAATAAGATGTACATTTTTTTCAAATACTGAGGCTGCACCAGAATAGCCAAAAAATTATGGCCTATCCACTAATCCCTGACCACGTTTCTTTAACCCTAGTGGAAAAAAGGTAAAGGAAAGGTGTAAAATGGAACTCCTAATGGCTTAAGAAGATAACCGCACTAATTATAAGGCTTTTCCGCCAGCACCTACTCTGCTCTACTCGACTCGATTCCACTCGGTTTTTAGGGTTGTCCATTTTAGTATAGGCCGGCAGCCCAGGGGGATTACAATGCACTCGGTTTTTTTTTTATAGCTTTGGGATGTACTCAAACCCATATTGAGTGGCGACAGTTAAATAATTCATGACCATTATGCTTTTTCAGCCATTTTCCAAGATAACCGTACAAAATCAAGTGCAAAGCACACGTAAATGAACATGTGACCAGGATTCAGGGTAACTTGGTGCATTGATGTGATCAGTCCTGTTTTGGAAAACTATATAGTTTGCCATTTCATTATATTCTCTTTTTGAAACAAAGTTTAAAATTTTGGTATTGCTAAATCTTCATTGCTGTGTACATTTACATACTGACCAGCATTGAAAATGCACCACTGTAATTACAAGGCCAAAATACAAAGTATGCATGTTTGTGATGCATATATTTTAACAAAAGTGTATTATACTTCCTGACAAGATGGCTATTCGCAAAATCAGGTCTTTGGCACGTTTTAACGCCATTTCTGGCCAAAAAAGCTAAAATCAAGATTTTTGTCAGCAGGGCAAAATGCAATAACGCCTTTCTGGGTCTGTTCAGGAAACCTGGTCTTTCAGAAGGTGGCAAGGTAAAAGCCACTCTGAGTGAGTTGATAAACATCACGATTTGATGGCTAATGAGGTGAGAATTTAAAATGAGTTGAAACACGCCCTTAGAATGTTGCGAGCGAGCATTCACATCTGTGTTGTTGCTGCATGGCAGCACTGTCAGTCTTCCATCACTCAAAAGATTGACCAAAAGTTTGGGCGTATGTCAGGTGCCTGACTGTCCACTGTTTGCCAGCCACAGTGTAAATTAAAGAATCTAGATCATTCAAATTTACTTGAAAGGCTCACTGAGGTGATGTCAAAAGGATCAAGTGTCCAAATCCACAATCACAAGTCGCCTCACAGCTGCAAAAGTGGTGTGTGTATATATATATGAGAGAGAGAGAGAGAGAGAGAGCTCTTTATTAATAGCCATTATATCCATTGCTGTCCTGATTTTCCCCCAATCACTATGACATTTGAAAAATGAATGTCTCTTGGGGCTCCATTTCCAGTATCTTCCCTCGTGTGGGGGGGCCCTGCTGATGGATGGTACCCCTAGCATTTGCCTTTACTACCAATGCCACGGGCCAGTTCACATAATGTGTGAGGCAGGAGGCTGAAAAACATGCACTGAGGGCCTGTGATCTTCAGATTGCATTGCAATGAAAACTGGACTACTTCTGCAATGGATACAACCAGATGGGCTTGGGAATACTTTGGACAATTTTTGCGAATAAACACCGTTCCCCCATGCATCCACAAATGCAAATTAATACTCTACTATTCACCGTGCCAGCCATCTGTGAATAATGTCTGGAAATGGTTGCACCTCCTTTGGACTTGACTTTGCCTGAAATTGAATTGATGGACAGTGGAAACATGTCTGACGAGTCAATCTTTAAAATTTGTGATAAATGTGTAGGTTGTGTTGTTCTTGCCAATGAAGAAAAGGACCATCTCAATGAAAGCATCTGCCATGGTATAGGGGTGTGTTTAAAGCCATCAGTTCACATCTCCTGTGATCTGGAAAAACACAGTAAGTTTGTCGCTGGCAAAGATCTTGCGACTTTTCCTAACAGAAAAAAATGATAGAAACTTTATTTTGAAAGTTCAAATGACACTTATAGCTAGTGTTTTAATATTTTTACCACTTAATTACTGCAAATGAAGGTTAAACTCAGTTTCTACCAAAATTGACACGCGTACTTGGTTTTTCCAGATCACAGAAGATATGCGTTTGTACACTGAACAAGAAACCGTAAATGCAGTTTGGCGCAACATGTATGCCATCCTCTTGGTGACATTTCAGATTTGCATGGGTTTCTTCTGAGTACTCCAGTCTTCTTTCACAGGCCAAAGACAAAGGCTTCATTCCAGAAAATATTGCAATGCGACTTAAGTTATATCACTGTTTCATAGGTCACTGAAACTTCAGTTACTGAACAATATGCTCAGTGTAAATTAAGCAACTGTGATCTGATTTATTGATTGACTAATATAACCTAGCTTTTATTGTACTTATCTTTTTGGAAAGTGTTTCTGCTTTTATTGTTTTAATGTTTGGAATGCTAATTGAGTCTTTACTCACAATTTATTCATAATACATATCCTGTTTCTGTCATTCTTGGCTTATAAACTCCTAACTGCAGGCTTGATTGGAAACATTTTCCTTTCATTCGGAGTGTACCGCAGCCACGTGACAAAACCTCATTGCACTTGCAGTCTTTATGCCTATTCATACACTTTGGCTAGACCACCCCCCCAAAAAAAATCACTCAAGTCGTCACTCGACTAAGAACAAAGACTGCAAATGTGGTTATTGCAGCAAAACCACACAATCCAGCCTAACAGGAGATGGCAAATTGAAAAAAATGAAAGGTGTTTGAGCCCTGAAACAGATTGATGAGCTGTCTAGTGTATTCCTGCCTCTTGCTCATCATTGGCTGGGATAAGCCCCAGGTACCGGCTGCAACCCTGATGAAGTGGTTTTCATAATGATTGGATTAAAACCTGAAGGTAAAATATGAAATGTCATTTTCCAATTTAATACTGGTATCAGTATGAAGCATTTGTTTTTATTAGCATTTTTCATCCCTTCCCTACTTTTTTGGGTAAATGGGGCTGTACAACCTAATGTGCTGTTTAAAAGGTGCACCATGCAAGTTTGACATCTCTTCTGTTGATATTCGAAGTCAAACAAAACAGAGGCAGCCCGCCCCACCCTCCCTTGCCTCCAAAATTGTCGACTCTTGTCGGTGATTGGTCGGGACAGTTTGTATTTATTTGAAGTTTGTGACGGCTGTGCGGTCTCTAAAGCCAGAGCTAGCGAATCGTGGGGAGATGTCAGCGAATTGAGACAAAAATATAATAGCGCAGAACAACTTGCATAGTGCACCTTTAACATATTGAGGAATGAAATTGCTTTTAAAGATGCCGTGTCTTTGTGCGTCTCTCGATTATCATATTTTAGACAAATTTATGATCAAGAATCGCAAACAAGCTTCAGAGATAAAGTTTCGCTGATTTTTAGATTTAAAACGATAAAAATAAAGAAATTGTAAAAAAAAAAAACTGCATTCTTACATGCATTGTAAAATATTGTAGCGGGCACCATTTTCAGTTGATGTACTTTAGTCAGACAGCAAAATAAAATTCGATGTGAAATAGATTTCCATTAAACTCGGATGTTCGTCTTTTTCGTGCGAAAAAGACTTGAGGGAAGAGGATTCTCAAACTCTTTCACAGCAAGTGACTGACGTCAGTAGTCTCACATTAAACTCAACTACCCACAATCCAGTGGGTTTTTTTGCCTCGCCATGTTGTAGGAAATCCGTTCGAGGTGGATTGGAGTATAATCCGAGAGAAGAGGGGTTGGACGATTGAGTACTTCGCAGTAAAATCCATTCCAGATAGGCCTGGAGACAATGATAATTCAAAACGCTTGACTTTGTTTTTAAACTAAGTGGTTGAAATTAGTCAATTGGTTTAAATGCTCAGGGAGACTCCGTTACATTTTTTGTAATTTTTGCATCCAGTCTGCCTTTGCTGGTTTAGGTTAGCCAGTTCTGTCAGAAATTGACAGCCACTGAGAAGCTACCAAAGGACATAGAAGGCATTCGTTCAAGGAAAGCCTCCCCCTTACCCCTTCCCCTCTTTGCTTGTACCTGGCAACCTGCCTCTGCAAATAAGCCCGTCTTGCGGTGCCACAGTCTTTAAGGTGAAAGAATTTAGACGCTTGCTCGCTGGCAAATATTTCTTGCACGGAGGATTTGGTAGCTAACAATAAGTAGCTGACCAGTTAGCTGCATTTTCGCACATTTCCTGCCGTGAGACGAAGTGAACAATGTCCGTGAAGGAGCAGAACAAGCAGTCCACCACCGAGCGGCTAATCAAAGGTAAGATTAATTAATACCAAATTAAGGGATCCGTCCATGTTGCAAGCCAGAAATGAATGTACTTCAGGATGGATGGGATGATGGCCTTAATAAACGGGGTGGGTTTTCTCAGGTCTGCGTTTGCGAACTGTGCTGCCAGCCTAAGTTTGCCTGCCGGTGCCAGATGTGTTAACGTTAGCAAAGCCATCGTTCTATTAGTTGGGCGAATAATAAAGTAGCGGAACCTTTCAAGCTGGGTATTTAACTCCGCTCATTTCTAGGTCGTGATCGTGTTATCAACCTATATTTAAATAATGGTCACACTGAATTACCGCAGATTACTCCCAATTATGCTAATTTTGCTGCTGCAAGCGTAAGATCATGAAGTTCTCAAATTTGACAGCTGACGCAAACGCAAGTCTGATCACACCGTGACCCTTCGGCTTTCTCTGGTTATACTGGGCTGATTCATGCAAGGCTGACAGTTGATGAAAGTTTGCGGTCATTTAATCATGCTCGTTACATTTTGCGATGTTAATCGTGGTAAATGTTATTTTTCACCGCTGATTTTCAACCAGTGTTGGATAGGTTGTAAAACATTACAAATTTAGCTAACTGAGAGGCCCTATGCACGTGGAATGTCGATCGTGCAACAAATGAGCCGGTTAGTATGTGGCTAGCTTGCTAATTATCGTTAATTAGCAAATGACAGATTGACGACTGGAGGCTTACTTCTCTTCTCATGCGATTGAATTTACTAGTATTTTGCCTAAATGAACGGAGTACTGTTTTAAAATGTATTAAAATTCATAAGGCGGATGTTCTTGCAATAGTGCTTATGAGTCCATCTTTCGATGCACTGTGCGGAAATGGATAAAACACCCCACCGTGCGTGCAGCTCACTTTCTGTTGCGAAATTCTTTTGGGCTGCGCCAAGTGGCTTAAAAAGTTAAGCAAAGTCGGACACAAATACAAACGCCTGCATTTCGTGTATTCTCCTCTGGTTATCTCGGACTGCAAAAGGCCATATGAAATGTAACGAGTTGCTGCGCTATATCATGAAATTTGATATCTCATTTCCATTGATTATAACCGGAAGCATTTTCATTCACTGCTGACCGAACACTTAATTCACGCTTATCTGTTGGGGATGTAGTCGGTGCACTTCTCTCATTGCTTGGGACTAGGGTGGGGTTGTTCTGCGAATCTCTGCATTTCGAATGAGACATTGAAGTGAGATCTCACTGGCCCCTTAATGAGTAATTGGAAGGATTGTGTTGTTTATTTTAATCGACTTTTTTAGGCTTATTGCCGTATGTAAAGGATGTGCCTGCATTGTCTCTCTATTTGGATTTCTGCAATGTTTTTTCGTGCTGTTTGGTTTTTCGCGGGATGCACAGTATTCAGTGCTGAGGAATGTCGTGAGCATAAACTCCACCCCACTCGAAGTGAACCACTGAAGCCAGTTACAGCACGAGTCTTTCTGAGCGCTTGGTGGAAGTGCCGTGCGATACGAAATGTTTATTCCATAATTTATGTTGTCTCTGTGTTCTGTGTGTGCGTGTGTACTACTATGGTGTGCCAAAACATCACGACCCGTCTAAAGCAGGGGTAGGGAACCTTCTCCAGAAAGAGCCTCTGTGAATGCAGGCCTTCATACCAACCAAGCTGCTACACGCCTGATTCTACTAATCAAGGCCCTTAAAATGGTAATCCGTAGGATTTGAATTGGCTTGTTTATATTGACATCTTTGGCAGTAAGCTGTAATTGCAGGTGCGCTTCTGGACCTCATTTCCCCTAACTCTTGTCGAGACCCAACAGTATCGCCTGTATGACGTCGGTAAATTGGCGGCTTTTGCCAGTTCCACGCCTCTTCAACTCTCATGCAGACGGGAAAGATGCTCTTTGACACGGCAATTGAACTCAATAAAAGTAAAAAATTATGTGACGTTTGTCATCCATTGGCGTCATCTCATTCCAGTAACATGTTAGGCTATTATGATAAATCGATTAATTAAAAGGGCTGCCAACTCTCACGCATTCGCCGTGAGAATATGTGATTCTTTAGGTTTCCACTGTAGTCAGTAATTATTCAATCAACGAAATGCGTGTTTCACGATCGCCAAATGAATGAACGAATATGTGAAAGTTGAGAGCCCTGTGCAAATAATGAAAGCGGTAGATGGTTAACGGGTAACGTTATAACTTTTTCTGTCGCCTGCAAAGCATAGCGACACATAGGGATCACTTTGTCCGGCGTCTGTCTGTCCGTCTGTCTGTACAGTAGTCACACTTTCAACTAAAGCTTCGCTGGCGACACACATGTTCACCTGAACACTCTAGTTTTATATAAAAATAATTTGTTGAAGCGGTTAATGTAGCTTTTTTCCCGTCGGCTTCCTGAAATTACGTTATAATTTTAGTTTAAGTAGTAGCCTCAACAGAGACTCAACGTTAGAGGCTAACGTTAATTTCTACTGTGCACAGCATGGCTACACAGTATGGTATTTGCCATTGCCATTGGGTTGACGTCAGAAGGGATCCAGTAGCGGTACTTTCTGCTTCTTGAAAGGCTGCATTTTCAACAGTCTACCCTTAATTCCATCCGTAAAACTGACATGTTGTGTAAGGGACAAGTTAGATTGAGGGTTAGGGTACAGAGCAAAGGTTCAGTATAGGGAAAGTACCGCTACAAGATCCCTTCTGACGTCTATCTTGTCATTGCTTCTCCCTGGGTTCCTTACTTCCTTCAAACTAGCTTGCCGCACCTCTTACCTTCTGGACGGACGAAACACTGCTTACTGATGTTAAAAGCGTCCCTATATGTGCGCCTGTATTTGAATATACCGCGGGAATGTCGCCACAGATAGACTGATCGCTTTACTTGGAAAAGAATGAAATACAAGTGCTTTCATCAGTGAGTCATTGGCCCAATCATTGCTGTTTTATCCCCTCTCTCTGATAGACACTGACTTAACAGACCGTGAGGAGACGGAAATATTATGCATTACCGCTTTAAAAAACATTCCAGAGGTTGATTAGTGGAATCAGGTGTGTAGCAGCTTGGTTGGTATGAAAGCCTGCACCCACAGTGGCTCTTTATGGAGAAGGTTCCCTACCCTTGGTCTAAGGCAAACTTATCAAAGTAATCTGTATAAACTTTAAAAGGACTTTTAAAAGACTGGCATCTGACACCCTCTCGCACCTAAAAACAAATCATACAGGCTGAATCATACAGGCATACAGGTGAAGCGCGTTGCGGGTATGTTTGCTCCTACCATCAGGGACTACTTTTCCTTAATTCCACGTTATACAATATTACACACTTTATTTAAAATAGAAGGTTCTGGGGAGGAAGAACTCGGTCCGTCATCGAAGAAACTGAGGTCTTCCTTGAAGACTGCATTCCTGCTCGAGACAGAAGTAGCAGTGTCCTGCCGGCGATGTGCATCATTTGCAAGAAAGCAGACAAACTCAGCATAGTCAAACACAAGAGGCAAAAAGGAAAGGAAGTGTCTAGAGACACGGCAGTTTTTATTGGTACGGCAGTCGATTTCAAGGGATTAGGATGAGGATTTGGGATTATGGTTAGGGGAAGGTTTAGGGGTTGGGTTTTGGGTTAGGTTAGGGCAGGGGTCTATATGGGGACTGCCGTACCTCCACCTTGAAAGGCATTGAAAAGCTGCCGTACCCGTAGCAACTGCCAAAAGAAAAGCTGACCCTGACAGAAACGGAATCAGCAGGTAAATAATGTTACTCAGAGCCTGATCTTGCCCTTGTGCCATTTGATCCACTCAAAATTAAAGGTCCGTTTTTTTTTTTCGAACTGAGCAGTATGGTGCTAATTATTTTTTTAATAGGGCTTGCGGGCTATGAAATGGTATTCCATTGCCTTTTAGGGCCACCTTTTCCTTGAAGTCTTTTAAAATTCAGATATTTGAAACGTATAAATTAAGAGTTTATTCTATTGATCCGTCCTATTCTTGTAACTTGGTTACTTATTATTGCTGCTCAAGATGTAGGCCTGTCTAAATGTGACTTTTATAGGATTTTATGCATTATGATTTCATGATTTTAGGAGCCGCTGATACAGGTTTTATCCTTTATGGTTACCCATTGGATACAACTTTCTGTATTGAACTTGAACTTATTTCATATTCTGTCTATTTTTGTTTCCATGTTTTTAATTTGTATAATTTTTGTTATTTTTAAATTCATTGTTTTATCCATAAAGCTTAACAAATAAATAAATATTTTTAGCCTAGGCCATGTTGTGACAGTTGTGACTGGACTTCAAAACATGCAAGCAGTGTTTTACTGAGGGTAGTAGGCCTACAGTGTTTGGAGGCCGGGAGCAAGGGAATGGTCTCTTAAGTCTAACCATTTTTGTGCGTATTTGCCTGAAATCAACTTATGGAGAAGGAAAGAAGAAAGCTCTTTCCCCAGTGAAGCAAGATGAACATTTCAGAGATGCCTTTGTTGAGCTTGGTGATGGCCTTGATTTGAAGGAGTCCACTTTGACTATGTTGGAAAGGTTTGTGTGTAAACTGTTTGGGCAAAAGACTGGAAGTGTAAATGAAGCTAGGTACAAGCTATTTAACACATTGACAGTCTCTGAACAGTCCTAGCCACCAACAAAGGATGCCCTGGCAATGCATTCCAAGCGAGCCAATCATCAAGCGGCAATTCACAGGAGGGCCCTTCATCAGTTCATTCTTCCACCAGACCCTGGCAATCATGGTTGGGTCATGAGCGAAGATGAACTAATAGTGAAGTGGATGACCCAACCGTCTGCACCTGAAGCCATACTAGAGCTTGCTTCTTGCAGTTGCAAAGCTTGGAGATGTTAGAAGGGTCAATGTTCTTGTCAGAAGGCTGAACTGAAATGCACTAATTGTGAGAACAGGGTTACAACTGCTGATGAGGATGATGTTGGTGATGACAGTGAGGATGATGGTGATGAATGAGTTTCCTGTTGAATGGAATTCTAGGTAACTCTTTGGCTTTGAAGTTAGGGTATTCCATCTTTCACATTGAAATACGAAGTTAGTCTTTTAGCACTTCTACGTCCACAATTTCAGTAAATGTTATTCTGCTTGTATCCTTGAAGTTCCAAATGTTGGTTTATTTAAAATGATAGTTTTTTCTCTGCAGTACTAGTCAGGTGCCTAAGATCACCATTAGTATTGTGTTGTTTCAAATGTTGAGGATTATATACATTTTAAATATAGTCTACGTAGTGCCTGAAACAATAATTTGCAATTTGTTCATTTTTTGGATTGGTAAGATTCAACAATACCTCTACTTAAGCAGCCAATTTCCTGCTCAAATCCAGAGTCACATCCAGGGCTCAAATTAGGATTTTATGACTGGGTGCACATTTTGACTGGGTGCACATTTAAAAGCAGAAAGTAAACTCAACTAGTCTGAAAACTTCTAGATCGGGCTATCATTTCAATTTGTATAGGACAAAAGTGGGGCTTGTAGCAAAATTGTACACATAGAAAAAAAAGAAACGTTTAAATTCGCTCGACAGTTAACGTGTACATATGTCTGTCTGGCAGCAACAGCTTATCTCGTTCACGGTAACCCCTAAGTGCATCAGCTACTCCTTTATGACAGTGTTGAAACGCCTCCCGAGTTTACTTTGACTTTAGTTTAGGTCACTTTAATACTCCTCTCCAACATCTTGCACCATTCAGGCAGAAACTGAGGGAGTAACAAGAAGAGGGATTTCACAGATGCCGTCGTCCCTCTGTCTGACCGTGGTCTTTGAGTGTTGCTGGCGCATGCGTCTGTTGCATCTATTTAGTGTCCATGGTGATGATCAGCAATTCTGTGATCAATCTCAGGGTCTATGTGAGGTAGCCGGGTGCGCCCCAGGAGGATCAGCAGTGGCGGGCTTCACTTGGCAGAGCCTTCTCCACCCTTGTTGACTTCATGCAATCAATTAAGCCAGCGACGCGCTGTTTGGGATATGGCAATCCTCGCTTTGGCGTTGACCCAAGATCTCTGGATACGACTTTTGCGCAATAGGCCCCAGGGATAATATTAAACATGTTTGGTATTGTCGTAATGCCAAGATGGAGAAAGAGGCTGCCTTAAAACACCTTGGATTGAGTTTTATGACCACCTTACATCTAAAGACCGAGATCACAGGAACTCGCTACAACTTTTGCAAAACTCTCATGATTTTATCCGATTTTGGAAATTTGTCTGCGACTCCAAAAGTAATTTGGCGTGAGCCCGGCCTAATATGCTGTTTGTCCTCCGCGTGCTGCCAAACTGCTCCGGCCTGCTATGGAACAGGTGGTATCAGGCACTAAGACTACTTTCAGACAAGCAGGTCTTGATGCAAAATTTGGATTTTTTGCAGAAATCCAATTTTTTTGTGTGCTCGTTCATATTACACATTATATGCGACTTCTATCACTGAACTGAATGCGACCCTGAAGTGACCCGCATGCGCAAAAGAGGTCCTGAGGTAATACGTGACCACTAGTGATGCGCGGGGCGAGGTTTTTTATCACCCGCACCAACCCGACCCAATGTGACAGCTAACCCAACCCGCCCCGCCCGCCCTGCTAAAACGCGCACTGATTTTCAACCCGAACCCAACCCGACCTGATACAAAAAAGGAGGCAAGAGAAGAAGAATACAGTGGGTCTGTGTGACATGATTTGCAATGGAAAAAAAACGATTCCTCTGTTACGCTATGGATTTGAGTGGAGCGCAACACACATTTGGCTTTTGGCTGTAATTCTTGATCCAATGTTTGGGCTCTGTCTATTAATTGGACCTTACCGTGATTTCTGATCTTTGCAACCAAACGAAATACCATCTGGCAAAATATTGCAAACAGGCTGTTTTATTGGAACAAAATTAACATGACAGTGGCGCACTGGCGCTATCGCCTACTCTTCCATACAGTGTTGTGATATCCGGTCTACGAGGATTTTTTTTCCCCCTCATATATTTATTTGAAGATTTTTTTTTTTGGGGGGGGGCTTTTAGGCAAAAAAAAAAAAAATGCAACTGCATTGCATTTTTAAGTCTGCACTTCTCAAGTCCCCACTCAGTCGCTGTACTGTCATATACAAACACAAATCTGCATGTAGCAGACATGAATACAGACTCTATTTGTAGGTATGAACTGTGAGGATGGTTTCCAATCTAGTAACTCCTACCAGTCTTCTTTATTTTATGTGCATGTGGGTAAATTACGCTGAGCACCATTTTTGTTGGCTAGCTTATTAAGACAGTGAGAACTCCATCGTCTGTCCTTTGTCCACTGTCGTCCATAAGCAATGCGACCCATAAGCGCTATTTCAGTGGTTCTCGGCTTAGTTCCTGGGGTCCCCACTGTGTTTTTTGGTTTTCGATCCAACCACACTTACACTCTTTTGGATTTGAACAAGCTGTTAATTTTTATAATCAGGTGGATTTAAAACAAACTACTTTGGGACTGCTTTTTTACCCCCCCCAACCCCCAAAACTGGGTGTGTTGGTGTGGGCGTATTGAAAAACCGAAGTTGTCCATTTTTCAGCTTTCTAATTCATATAAAGAGCTGAAACGTGTTATGAAAGTAGTTTCCAGCATTTCTCAACTTGTAAATGGCATGTTATCACAATTTTTGAAAAAATGTCCATGGTCTGATCTTTGACATGAGGTGAGGTGAGTTGAGGGTGGCAGACCAGTTAAGTTTCAGGACTTCAGCAGCAGAGTTCTGTGATTACCAAGCGTTTTCCCTCTCACAGCGTCTACTTTATATGCTACTAGTTACATTGGATTGTCTCCAAAGTAAGGGGAATTTAAATATTATCTGTCATCAAGTGTGGTAGAACATGCAAATATCAGTGGAGTTTGCAGCCTTTGACAAACAGAAAAGCAGTTAAAAGCAGTGGCGTACACTGCTGTGATGAACTGGCAGTATGTGGCTTAAAATTGATTACATTTGAGTGTTGCGTTCAGATGGATTATCTCTTGCTAAGAAAAAACAAATTGGTAATCTTCAAAAATATTAGATTAATTTTCTTGATAAATATGTGAAAATAAAAAATGAAGACCTCTAACATGCAAGGTTATTGAGTCATGATACAATTTGTCGTGATGCAGTTTGATTGTGGAACCCAAGAATACTTTATGCATTCTGTCTGCAATTTTATTATGTTATGTTATTATGTTCAATTAATTGCCTCCTACCTTACTTTCCATATTACATGCCTAATGGAGAATGTTATTTTTTCCTGCCTTAACAGTTGTAAAGATACTGTTGTCATTTATACTGATAATGTGCCTGATGATGGTTGTATTTCGAGTTTTTAAAGCTCTTGTCTCTCTTTGTGTAGCTGTAAATTGCTTGGGATTCAGCCAAGGCTGCCTGGCAAATTTTGCTGTTTGTTCTGTGCAGATCTGGGTTTTGATTCCGTAGATGTGTCATTTTGAACGTTTCTTTGATTCTGTCCCTTTCAATGAAAAGATATTCCTGTTATTGTACTGCCGCTACACTTATATTGTAAAATGATAAATGATAAATTCACAGGGTTTCATGTGCTCTCATGTCATAAAATATTTTTTGGAGTCTTGCTAAGCCCTATTTGTAAATTAATTGCAAAAAAAAGCCAACAATAACTACAAACTTATATCATGCAGCATTAAGGAATGGAAGAAGGGTTTTTTTTGGTTGAACAGAAGCTTTGTTACACACAGAATGTGTTCTGTAAAGACATGAAGCAAAAAGCAACTTTTCATCATTCGTGTACCTGCGTGCGTGTGTCTGATTAAGGGCCATTTCGTTAGTGCTTTTGTTCGAACTTTGTATGTGGGTTCCTTGTGGAAGATCAAATGTCGTGAAATACAGTGCTTTTCCTCTGGATTTGTCTGCTGTGCAGTATTGCCCTTGCCGTCTCTGCAGGTAGTGTGTGTAAACAAGATTAGAGTGAACCAATGTCAACATTTGGACGTAGACTGAACTTTTTTTTCAAAGACTGCTTCTGTGCTCTGTGGGCTTTGGTTGATTCTACTTGAGGTTCGGCTCTTTATGAATTATGAAATGCAGCTCGATCCTTCAGCAAGCCATAAACAACACGCACACATGCACACACCACTGTTGGATCTGTCTGTAACCTTCAAATTACATGTCCAATTACAGGTCAAGAAAATGTAGACCGCGTGAAGGACTGGCTGGCATCCACTACACAGTATGTTTGTTTTTGCGCATACGCGTAGATTACTGAGCAACTAAAGAAACTCAAGTTGATTCACTCAGTTTTTGGTCATTCTTATAACATTGAGTGCATTTACATGCATACTAATAAAATGATAATTATCGGATTACTGGAGTAATCGGATTATTCAAGTGGTCTTGTAAACGGCAAAGTCCAATAATCATTATCAGATAAAAGCCGTTTTCGGTTTTTGAGAAATCTGGTAAACCTAGCTTTTTGCCAAATAATCTGTTTATTCTGCGCATGTATACAGCAAAAGCTGATTTTTTTCGTGTTTTTTTTAAATCTGCGCATTTGCGACCTGTGGAGGGCAGAAATTAATCCAGGCTATTTCTCAAGAATTTTCCTTTATTGACACATTTTCCAGTCATAGAAATAATCCATTGGCAATTGAGGACACGGCTTCTCTCCCCATGCGACCTAACGGCAATGAAATAATGGGCTAAATTCACTAAACAGAAAAAAAAACTTGCTTATAAATAGGCCCATGTTTTATCAAAGACCAACTGCTCTGAAACTTCTGCACTACCTTTTCCGCACATCTGGTGATTTAACTTGCGCTCCATTATTATTATACCCCCCGCAACGAAGTTTAGGGGGGTATACTGGATTTGCTTTGTCCGTCTGTGTGTGTGTGCGTGCGTCTGTGCGTCCGGACCTAGATCTCATAACCTACTCATCCGATTTCGAAAATTTTTTTTCTTGGTGGAAGTTCTATTGACTGTGGTACTGCCCGATTACTTGTTGTAGGTCTGATGTTTTCAGTATGAATGTACTGATATACATGCGGGGGGTATCCTGTAAGCCATGCTTACTGACTAAATCTAGTTTAAATTGTTTAAATGAAATACATTGTAAAAAAAACATTTGTAAGGTCTTTATGCAATTTCTTAGCTTCCAACCCCCGAGGAAAGAAAAGCAAGAGAAGTCTTAATTTCTGCATGATAATTTTTCAAATATGCGCTGATTGAATAAAAATAAAAATAATATTGTTTGCCGAATTAAAATTGTTATCAACAAAGTATAAGATTGCAGACTACGGCAAGAGTACACAAAATGCCACTTGAAGGCATTAAACTCCTTATGCGTGAGAGTTGACAGATATGCAGTTTGGAATAACGCTGATTTAAATGCACCAAATTGTCGACGTAGTACCAAAAGGGGGAGAATTAGCAGCACCTAATAGTGTGCAGTGCTCTCTGAGCGAATCTATTGTTAATTACGAAAATGATTGAGAACTATCCAGGACTAAGAAAGGGATGTTCTGTAGCCCCCAAATTTTCAGTTCTGGTGTTTCCACTGCTTTGAGAGAAATCGGACTACTTGAATGAATCATGTAAACCAGGTATTTCCAGATCTCAGTTTATTAAAATGCATGTAAACGCCTCAAATCATATTATTGCCATTATCAGATTATTCCCAGTCATTGGATTATGCTGTGCATGTAAACATACTCAATATCATAAAAATTACATTTATTATTAGCACTCATTTCTTCAAAGATGTCTTTGTTGTGTGGTCACATCGACTGGGTAACCATGCAAATACATTAACGAACTGGCTAACTTGCATTTTATTTAGTTGCTCAGTGTGGATGCACCCATCAGCCAGAAAATAATAATCACCTGCCTAATATTGTGTGGGTCCTTCTTTTGCTGCCAAAACAGCCCTGATTCATCGAGGGGTGGACTGCACTAGCTCTCTGAAGGTGTGCTGTGGTATTTGGCTACAAAGGATGAGCAGCGGGTCCTTTAAGTTGCGAGAGAGGGCCTCAATGGATCAGACTTTCTTATCCAGCACATCACACAGATGCTCAGTTGCATGACAATTTGAGAAATCTGGAGGCCTAGTCAACTCCTTGAACTGATTGTTATCCAAACCATTCCTCAACCATTTTTGCAACGTGGCAGGAAGCAGCATCCTGCTGGGAGAGGCAATTGCTATTAGGGAATACCGTTTCCATGAAGGGATGTACTTGGTCTGCTACTTTTTGTTGAGGTAGGTGGTACATATCAAAGTAACATCTATGTGAATGGCTGGACCCCAGGTTTCCCAGCAGAGCACTGCCCAGAGCATCACAATGCCTTCGTCGGCTGGCCTCCCCATAGTGCATTCTGGTGCAGTGCTTCCTCAGGTGAGGGATGTACATGCACCCAGCCCTTTCACATGATGCAAAAGAAAACATGATCCATCAGACTAAGCCACCTTCTTGTATATGTTACAGTCAGATTGTGAAACCAGTCCTTTCATGAAATGACTACAAATTTCAGTTGTTTCATGAAATGGCCTGTGCTAAACTTCTGTCATTCCATGAAATGACTAAAAATATTTATTAATTTTCTGATATGACTGGTTTGACAATCTAAATTTTGCATATATACTCAGTGCAGACACACGCGCCCGCACACACGAACGCTCACGCACCGATGAGCTTAAAAAAAAAAAAAAAACCTATCGCAGTTGCCACAAATAATGTTATTTCATAACAATGCCACATATTCAGTAGGGGTGTAAGGATTCTAAATCAATGTTTTTTTTGTTTTTTTTTTTTTTTAACGCCACCTTCTACCATGGGGCGAACATCCAAGCTTTCCCTTTTCCTTTATTAACCCCCGTGCTGTCCTGAATGAAAGTGCCTAACATCATAGGGCATGGGTAATGCTTCAGGTAAAAACTTGACTGACATCAGTATTTTTGGGCTACGTGCTGAGAGGAGCACGCATTTGAAAACAAAATCGCCTCCTATTAACCAAGTAGGCAACGCTATAAAAAGTATACCTGTTCCCGTTTACCTCCGAGGAAGATTTTTTCTAATTATTCAAATTGGCATTCTTTCAATCTAACACTGTAGTCCAGTTAGGTTTGTCTGCTTTTCACCATCACATCTTGATCGTTATAGGCTACTGGCTAAATTTCTTGATTATTATTTAGGCCAAGTGCACGGGAGCAGATTTAAGGAAGGGCGGAGCACCTGCAATTGGCAAAATCTAAACTCAGGCTTCTTCCCGACGGCATTATAAATCGTTTTAAGCCGCTTCAGGTCTATGTTTCAAGAAATTACACGCGACTGCTTACACACCCCATGACGACAAGTTGCCTCTTCAGACTTAAAAAAAAAAAATAAATAAAAAAATAAAAAATCCTCGTTCAACATCGCCACATCCCAACTCGGCATTTCATCTCTCATTATAGAATTTTTTGGAGATCTATAGTAATAAAATAAAAATAAAGAGATTTTTTTTCAGATCACCCAGGATTTCAAGCATCTAAAAAATACACAAGGTGGAAAACGTTTAACTTTCAGAATGTGGCAAACAAACATGCTGTCTTAATAAACAGCTCAACTCATTCAGCAAAGTAAAAATGCAAGTCGCCCGTTTGATTGCTAATTGAGCAAAGTAAACAGGGACAAGATTAGCGTAACCTAATTGCTTAAATGGAGATGATTCTGTAGTCCTTTACTTGGCTCCATGCAGCATGCCGCTGAAAAATACTATGTCACTCAAGTTTTTTTTTTTCCGGAAGCATTTCTCATTCCCTTTGATGTTTGACATTTTCGTTCAAGACTGCATCGGGTTTAATAAAGGAAAAGGGAAAGCTCGGATGTTCGTCCCATGGTAGCCCTATGCCTTTAAAAAAACGTTGATTCAGAATTGATTCCGAATCGTTACACCCTTAACATTTAGGTCGGCAGACAGATCCCAGACAGTATGCAAGCAATCGGTTCTCATATTCAGTGTGTTGGATGTGGGAGAGATGGGGACTGAACGACTTTGACAAGGGCCAAATTGTTATGGCCTGATGAGTGGCTTTGAGGGTCTCTTAAGTCATCGGACATCCAGGGTGCTCCCTGTCAGCTGATGTGAGTACCTACTGACAGTGGGCCAAGTAGGGACAAACCGTGGGCTTTGGATGCCCAAGGCTCATCGATGCACAAGGGCTATTCAGGCTATCCTGTCTGGTCCAAACCGACAGAAGGGCGACTATGGTACAAGTCGCTGAGAATTTCAGTATCATGTAAATAAGGACTGTGCCACAACGCACAGCGCGTCATGCCCTGCACTGTCTTGCACGTTTGAGCTTGCAGACCAGTCAGGGTGTCCACTTTAATCTACCTCTAATAGCACCGGCCAACAGGCACTTGTGCTTCAGAACTTGACCTTGGAGCAGTTGAAGGAGGGTTCTTGTTCTTGTGAGTCCCATTTTCTTTTGCATCGTATGCTTTGGCTGGGTATGTATGCACCACTTCCCTGGGAATAGATGGCATCAGGATGCAATGTGGGATGAAAACAAACTGGTGGAGGGAGTGTGATATTCTCTGAGAAATGTTCTACTGGTAAACCCTGACTGGGAATTCAAACAACGTCAGTTTGATGGAGTCGTTTTTGAAAGCACAAGGGAGACCTTCATTATATTAGGCAGGTGGTTTTAATCTCATATCTCTTGTGCAAATTAATTGGATGAAGAAGGCTGGAGTGGGGAAAACCTTGTTTGGTTTTCAGGCTTTTTATTAATTCAGTAGTATCTAGCACATTTAGCACTCAATAGGAGATGTGTCCTCCATGGTTCTTGATAAGCTGTTCCACCCATTTTGGCAAGGAACTGACCAGGTTTTTACAGGTTGCTGTGATTTCTACGTTATCATGCCACATCTGAACAACTGCATCGATGACTTTGGCTCTTGTGGTTGTCCTCTTGCTGCAGCCTTGACTTGATCATGGACCAGAGATTCTCAGTGGGATTGAGGTCAGGTGAATTACCAAACCAGTTCAGCACAGTTACAGTATTGTGTTGATGATGCAATCACATTAGTTGCATCATAAAAGTCAAGGGAATTCATGAAACATGGCTAAAAGGCACTATGCAGTGATCTTTGAGGTGGTCATGTAAAACGTCCATCACTTAGCAGGTTTATTTGCACTCCATTCCGCTCATTCGATTGACAAGCACCTTTATCCAATTAATTTGCACAAGACTGTAAATACTTTGAATTTGTTCATTACTGAGAGTCTACATCCTTGATAATGTTGCTCATTTTGAAATGAAATTGTCCGACTTTCATAGTTGTACATCGGATTCATGAGTATCTGCATGATTAAAAGAGTCCAAGAAAGGTGAATTGGAAAACAAGATTATGAATTGTTATTTGATATGTTAATCTTTGTTAAGCTGATTCAGTTTCATGAGTCTTCTACTGTTACTTTTTTTTTTTTGGAAAGTGCTTTGAAGATTAAGGGCTGTATGAATTAACTTGATGTTTATTATTATTAGGTTGTATCACGAACTGAGATCACTCAGAGAGCTAGAACAAGGGGTCCTTTCAACCAAAGCACAGACTAAAGGCCATAACATTACTTTCAAAGCCGACAGTAACTTCAAGGTATGTTGTCACAAAGTTGCAGCTTTAAATGTCTTACTTCTATTTTTGGGGTCCATGGCTTTTGGGGTTTGGGTTTCATGTTGGCCTTTATCTCCAAGGTGAATCCCTAAACCGGGGAACTCCCCACCCTTGTCGACTTCCCTCCGCTTTCCAAACTGGTTCTACCACATACCAACGACCGCTTTAGCAGACTGATATGGCAGGCTTCTGCATGCAGCAGGCTGCCTTTCCTCATTAACAAAATTTGCCTCATTCTTTCAGTGAACGTGCTAAATTGTTTGTTTGTAAATGTAGTGGTAAAATGTATACATGTTTTATTTATTTGGGCAGTGGAACTTCTCTGACTTGCATGGTTGATGAGAGAGACCAGGTCTTGCGCAGACCTTAGTGCAGGTCTAAGGAATTGCGTGAGGTGTAGGTTAGTCGGGCTATTGTGAAGATTAAGGGAAAATATGAGAAGGAGGTGTAAAGATGAAGGGCAGAATTTGAATAGTTGTTAAAATATTGTTAAAATGTTTGTCATGAGAGCATGTTATGCTCTCAATACAGTGCAGCAGGCCCAATAACCAGATTCTTCGATTTTGACCGGTGGGACTTATAAATGAAATTTATAATAAAATAATAATAAAATTCTAATGAGTGCATGCAATATTGTATACTTTTTCCTTTGATTTGTCCTAGACTTTTATATAAACCCATGGAAACATGAGACACTCCTCTAGGTTCGTTTCATTAACCCCTTTGCGCGGAATACAAAATTTTGCCAATTTTTCCTGTTGTGCATGAGCCTATTTAAGCTTTAGAACTCAGGATTTGTGACACAGAGATTTTTGAAAATTATTCAAGTGAAGCTAGACATTTGGAAATTCAATTACAGAATTGTTTAGGAATTAAATTTTGGAATTTACGGACGCCGGCGTCTACATCTGCAGAAAGGGGTTAAGCCACACTATCATGGACAAGGCACTTGATGCTCTAATATATCAATTTGCATGTTTGTTCTTTTAATCAAAAAAGAACTATTGAGATTCATTATTTCTCATTAATATTCATCAAGTGTGGCTCTTACAGCCCTGTAATATATGATGGTTTATTAATGCTATAAATTTATGTACCTGAAAGAGCTTGTTGGGACTGAAGTGCTCCATTAATTCAAGTTGGAATATTGAGAGCCAATGGGGCAAACAACTGTGGAATATTAATAACCAAATTCTATTAAAGGCAGACTCATCAGTGTGTATTCTTTTGATGGTGTGGCCACATGACGTGTATGTGTGTGGGAGAGGGAGTGTGGCTCATTGTGGGGGGTGGGCACTGCCAGCCAAATTCTCTGCCCTTCACACCCAGAGTCAGCTGGGTAGAGACATCTCAAAGCTAGTATCGTTTTCACCCTCAAGTGCATGTGTGGAACACAGCCCAGCGACTGTGCAACATGTGTTTGTGTCTAGCGTCTGAGTGTGTGTGAGAGTTTGTGCGCCCGTGTGTGTGTGAGCACATGTTGGCGTGAAGGAGACTGATGACTCTGGTTTGGCAGTGCTTATGAGCTATGAGGGTGGTAGTTGCTATAAGGGGGATGGGTGAGGTCTTCTGAAACACCAGGAATACCAAATACATTTACAAAAACTTTGCTGGAGACATACAAAGTATGCTAGTTTTGCTCCGACCATACAATCCAAGAAATGACAACCTTTTCATTTTTTAAATTTGATTCATTTCAGGCAGTAGAGGGCTAGAGAGACATTTATCCCTCTTAAAGGAGCTATATGTAAGTTTGTGGCCAAAACTGGGAGTGCAGTCACATTCAAAATGGTGCAGAGCGCAGTATCCCCTCCCCCTCTGTCCCAGAGGAGAGGTTGCCAATCTAGGTTGTTGGATCCAGCAAGAATGTCTACTACACGGAGCTACCATGGCTACGTTTCAATATCATCAATGATTTGCTCTGACAGGGTTGTGTTCAGTTCATTTGAGAAAAGATTGAGACTAATGACTGACTAACTTTAGCAATGGCCGTAATGATCAATTTGCTCGTCACTCTTCTGTGTGGATAGCCCACAAGTCCATACTGTAATATGCGTAAAGAATGAATGAGGACTCATTTGACTGATGTACTGCCTCAATTACAGTTCATATTTCCATAATGGCTGTGCTAATGTGGGAACGGTTTCCACAGCGTCTCAGCATAATGCCAGAGAAACGGACTAATAATGCATTGCTAATGTCAGCAATGAAGAGCCACAGTTTTTATTTCTCAAACTATTTTTTACCTAGTCAGTTCGATGACCCATGGCCACCTGCATACGCAATAATATGCCATGAACGAACATGCATAACGCTATTCGACTGTAGAGAATATTTGAAATATCCATGCCTACATTAAATAGAATTAAGTTGGCCAAACTGACTTTGTCGCGACGTGTTTCGGAATCAGAACGAGGCCTTTTAAGGTTTAGTAACGTCAGACATTTGCGCTCCAAAACGCTGGTAGCTGCAGCTCGGCGGTAACTGGCAACCTGGATGCCGAAACGCTACTGGCTTCGTGATTGGGAGATGGTTGGAGGGTGGCGCAACCGGCCAAAACACAAAATGAAAACACAAACATTAGTTGTGGGCTGCAACTTCGATTTTGTAATGAGAGTATAAGTATTTGAAATTAGCATCATTCCTTATTGTCTTCTGATATATCAGAGCCATTTCATGATTAATCAACATACATTTCTTGCATATTGCTCCTTTAAACCATGTTGACAGAGATTGCTTCGCATTCTATGATTTTTAAAAGCCCATCTCTCTTAATGAGCTTATTTTTTGATATTCCAACTAAGCAAGCTAGCAAGCCAGGTGGCAGAATATTTAACTGATCAAATTCAAGACTTGTGAATCAATAAGCTACCTATTAGATTTCTGAATGCAGGTATCGAACTTCTTTTTACGTTTTTCCAGAAAAAAAAAGATGCAGAAATATCTCTGATGAGGTCTGACTCATAATTCGCTTTGGCTTTGTGTTCTTTATTATCTATGGTCAGTTTTAGTGACCGCAGGCCATAAATTTGACAACCTAAATGCAGTTGGGAACTGCGAGTGGTAATGGTATTGCTCATCAAAACTGGGAATATCTAGTTCTATTCTGGTAAATTAGTGACTTGAGGCAATTGGCGTGGCTGTGGTGCTTTTGTCAAAAGATTTGGTCCAACAAGATGAATTTCCTCTGGGTGTGGTTGGGGTTCGGTCCCATGAACACCAATCAGATCTGCTTCTGTGATGCCCTTTTAAACCAGTGAGTTAACTCCATAGCGAGCTGAGGATTTCATCATGTTGGGTGAAGAACAAGCTGTTTGCCTTGATGGGATCGGCCAGGAATACTTCTCTCGCACCTCCCAGAGACGTAGATCCGTTTCCGCAAGTTGCCTTGTGAGAATTTATGGCTCATTAAACAAGCCTGCCAGGACAAGGGATGTGAATACCGCTGAGGAGGAGGTAGCAGCTAATGTGTTTTGTATGAACAGTTGTGGGCCATTTAAACTGTATAAACAACAGGGCGCATCGTATTAAAAAGAGGGCGAGGCTGAAATTAATTATTTTTTCTTCCCCCGACACTAAGGAAATATTTACTTGTGTAAACATATGCCTTCAGTCTCCTTTTCCATTCAACCCCTCCACCATTTTGTAGGTATTATTGATAGGGTACTAAATAAATGAAAATTAAGAAGGGAAAGAAAATAGGAAAAATTTGCATTTATTCATTCCAATGAAACCCCTATACAGCGACAGCAGGTGTGTTAAAGGAGGACTATACTGACCTATACGTTTTGACTTAATCTTATAGTAATTAACTCCAACACAATATCCACGGTTGATTTTTTTGGTCCATACATACCCACTGTTATTTTAAATGACCATTTATTACTTGGAATTGCTGTGTCCAGGAGGCCGCCATTACCGCCACAAGTGATTCATGCGATGTCGAAATGTCTGAATTCATGGATATCTAAATAAATTAGACTACCAACCAATATAAAATTGTTCATTTAGCAAATCAATTGTTTCATTGCAAATTGAGCCAAGTAAATGGGAAGGGGGTGAAAGCAGTTGTCGAGTAGAGGAGGATGATTTTGAAGACCTTAACTTTGCTTTGTTCAGCACGCAGTTTGCCTGAATGTGTTTGCTTCATTATTTCATTTGGCCAGTGTGCGCAAATTTTGTTCAATTATTAGTCCCCTACCGGAAATGGAGGGGTCTATAGGATTTCAGTCCGTCCGTCCGTCCGTCCACATTCGTGTCCGCTCCATAACTTCAATACCGTATGACCTAGATACATCAAAGTTGGTGTGTGGATGCATCTTGGGGAGAGGGTGTGTCATGTACCCTATTCAGGTCACTTTGACCTACGTTTTAGGAAATACAATATGCATACACTGGTAGGGGACTAGTATTGCGCAGCAATATGACATTCGCCGATAGGCGGTGCACTTGTTAAATAAAAAATGTTTAAAATTTGCGGCACAGATTTGCCTGAACATGCTTGCCTGGTCTTCGGTGCATTTGTCCATTGCTTGCAATGCAAAAATAATTTCTCTCTCACATCCACGTTTGATGCGCTTCACTCAATGTTTTCTACTTTGCGTATATTTTTAGACGCTTAAAAACCAGAGCCATCTTAACATGATTTTATTTTTAGAAATCTTTTTTAATAATACGTGAAAGTTTTCCAATGGGAGGTGGAATTCAGAGGTCTGCTATTTATTCAGATTACTGACATTATTTCAATCTAGCACGGCAGCCTGGTTCGGTTTTGTCTGCTTCTCATTATCTCTTCTAAATCATTATTGGCTTGATTTTGGTTTTGATTGGTCATTTGGCTGAATAAATGGCCTGATTACAAGTCAGGCAAAGTACACAGGAATTGATTTTAGGTGAGCTAATTATGCCAAGGTGACTGCAGCTGTCCAGCCTCGCTGGTAATTAGCAGACTTCAAATCGCACTTTTCTTTCCGGAAGCATGTCAAATGGCCTCTGATGTTAGTTCACCTCTAAATTAAAGTTGTGTCAGATAGAAAAAGGTAATAATCAAGCTCGTCTGTCTGCCCTATAGAGGAAGTGGGAATATCTCAGTCATTCAACGATCTCCATGCAGGACTGCAGGACAATGGAAATTCATGGCGCTGACAGTCGCACTGACGTCACGATTAGGGGCGCAGCGAACGGATCGAGGGTGAATTTTTGTCTGCTGTGGTGAAAAAGGCACGGTCCAATAGTTTTGTAAAATCGCTCAAAAAAATGAAAGAAATCGCAAAATAAAGAAAACAAAGTCTTCGGAGCTTTTTTCATGATACGTTGAAATAATAACACCAAACTTTCCCAGCCATGATAGTCCTCCTTGAAAAGGTGGTCTGGGTTAGACAAAATAAGCGAGTTCTTTGACATGAAGCTTGCACAGTGTCAGCTTTTTTCGCTGACGCACATCCCAATGCGCCGTCGAACCCACTGTGACCACGGACCATGGAATGTCCATGTTGAGCTGTGACAATTAAGATGCCATTTCCAGTGGCCAATGTTTTAAATAATGTTACCGCAACATGCATTTTAGTATGGAAAGGTATGAGAGGCTCTGGGCCTTACGTAAGTGAAGCTATAAAAATTTGGGATAAATTTGCAATATTGTACCATTTGAATTTGGTGCTTTTTTGGGCCTGCATGGGTATTTTTGACACATTTTTGGCTTAAAAGGGGTAAAAAGGGTCAATAATCCCCGAATGCAAGAGTTGCTCAGTTAAAATAAATTAGCAGCTCATTAAAATTCTGGGATTGTAATTGGAACGAAAACCAGCAGAAACAATGAGTACTCAGGACGAAGTTGGAGAACTATTGCACTTGAGATCACATCGTCTGAATGTGCAGAACCTTGATACTAGTCGCCTGTTCTGAGTTTTGCAAAGAACAATATCCGACAATGCGAGTAAGGGCTGTAAATTCAGCTCATTTGAAGTTTATTATGCTTAATTCATTTCCTGTGTTCAGAGAATTCAGGTTTTGAAGCTCTTTTTTGTGGAAAAATTTTAAATCAGCAATTAACCCCTTAAGCCCTGAGCCTCTTTTTTTTGAAAATGGCAAGCCCAAAATGAAATGAGTATAAATGAGTACATCTCTGCGACTGCTTGGTCCATTTGAATAATCTTGGTGTAAAAATCACTATATATGTCACTGAGTCAGAGTAAATGGAGATGGAACACAGTGTAAATGAAAGATCTCATTTTGCACCTAACAAATTTTTACTTCGATCCCTTGTAAATTTGATGAGTTGCAGCCTGAAACCTCTAAAAATTACAGCACAGAATGTCATTATTATCTGTGCCAAAGTTTATTCTGATCAGGTCAATCAGAACAAAATTAGAGAGGAATGTCTAGGTGGCCTCTCCATTCTGGCAATTTAGGTACCTTGTGTTCCATTTCAGATTTCTTGCATACCAAGCTGAAAAAACCCCATAAAATTTCACTTGTATATCACTTCAGGGATCCATTCCAACCAAATACTATATTTATTAATTTTTAGAATAAAAAAAATTATTATTATTTCTGCCAGTTTTTTGCCTATACAGTTTCCCATTCAAAGATAATACATACAATGAAAATTAAGTTTGACTCCACTGGAGCATATTTATTAAAAAACAAAACAAATAAGTAAAATGATAAATACAAAGGCAATGTGAAAATATGTTAAAGAAAAGTAAGAATGACAAAAACCCCAGCAATTATTTGTAGAAGGCAACTGCGATTATTTCCAAAAAAATAAAAATAAATAAATGACTAACGGTACCCCGATCAGGAATCGTACCATCGCAATTTCCTTTCAGCAGCGCAGCATTTTATCCATTAGGCCGCACCAATCGACAACAGTCTATGGTGAAATTGCCCATTCAACGAATGGGTAAGGAAAATGCGTAGGCTACTGTACCGTTGTAGGCTCAGTATTTGTGCTGAACAGTGCAAAGATTCTGTCAGAAAACGACTGTGAAAATGAATGTTGAATATTTAGCGGATAATTATTCGGACAATACCTCGAACAAACTAGTAATGCGTTGATATTGTCACGCTATTCAAGAACATTCATTATGTCCCATGGACTCAGTTTGACGCACTCGGAACGCAAGGCTGTAGCTCAGGCTCTGTTTCTGCCATAAAGGTGGTTTAGAGTTCGTTAGAATCATCAGGACTCATACAATCAAATTCCTACCGGCATAGTCTTCCTGAAAGCATCACAAGCCGATCTCAGAAAGAATAATACATTGCAAGGAGGCAGAATGCTACGGAGCTGAGATATTTGAAGCAACGCCCCGGGAAAGAACATGCTAGGATCCCGGCAGATCTAGTTTCGTTATAACGCGAACACATTGGGCTAACAATAGCAAGCACAGATTTACCCTCGAGCAGTATTTTTATTGCAAAATATCAAAGGTAAGAATTTTTTTCTGCTCATCTTTGTAGACTGCAAAGTGTATGCCTGCTGTTCTTTCAATGTGGTGTCGGTTTAAAATGACAGGGCTCATATCGTTGCATTCTGCGGACTTTCCTCTTTTATTTGAGGTATCGTTTTTATGCATAGCACGAATTCAGCAGAAATCCTGGCGATTCTGCACTGATATGACTTTATCCTATGTTCTGCTGCATGCTTATTTACTTGCTTGGTGCTTGAATTGTGTTCGGTTGAGGTAAAAATGGTTTACATGAGCTTTTGGCCGAGTTTCTTCGCGAAATGTGTATATGCCGCTTGACAATGTTGCGATTTGGAAAAAATGCTGTATTTATAATGCGTAATAACCGTCCCCGGTACCAGGGTTCTTAAGGATCTCAGTTCTTAAGGGGTTAATATCTCAAGAAAAAATTCAAATAATTAGTACTTTAATTTTTCATTAATTCATGAACCACTGAAATTTTACAGAAGTATAATGAAATTGCAGACTGAAACAACTGATTAAGTAATCTATCAAGTTAATATTAATATTCATTTATAATGGAATATTTGTTATAACCCAAGCTTTTTTCTCCTTTTCAATTACGACCATATGGTGCAACTAAGGGTCCAGTCTTGAATTAAAATGTAATTTTCCTTTCTGCTATTTGGTGGGCATGAAAATTGCTATAACGTTAGGGGTCAGAAGTGAACTGGTGAATTGTAGTCCCATCATCATGCAAACCCTGCTATATACTCTGTGGCAGGCTAATTTCGCACTTTCCAGATTGAGGCAGAGGTGAATGGTCCATTGGTTAGAAGAATTTTGGCAAGCCTTGGTGGTTGGAAATACTGGACAGGATTTTTATTATCTGAACCAGGCTGTTCTGTCTCCGGGGTGGCTGTGAGTCTGAGTTTCTGTTGGGGTGTCGTCCTCACAAAAGGTTGCATTGTGTCTCCTTTGGTCTCTCTGGTGTTTTCTGTCAATCTGTCTGCACTCCTCAGTGCAGTGCCTATACTGTTCAGCTGGTGGTTTGCAGACTGAGAGTAGGTGACCTCTTAAGGCAGTTTAATGCTCGATGCATCTATGCTGGCACGCACAGCCAGGCAGATAGATTGTTGTGGCATGGAAAGACGCGCCCCACTGCATTGTTTGTCCGTGCTCATTGCCCCAGATTTTGTATCTATGTCAAACCATGGAAACGGGTAACTACCTTTGAAGCATAATACGAACCTGCTCCTTACAATATTGGATAATATTGGTTTTCCGTGAGGAGAAAACCGTTGGGAGTATAAATGCTCCATGTGGCTGCTTGTGCCTCCCTGTTGGCTTGTGGCTGTGCAACCATCCGTGCCGAAAGCATAATTTAGCCTTCAGGAGACTGCAGTCTTCTCTTGATGAAATCTGTCCTCAGTAAATAGGCATTGTACGTTGATGGAGTGGTTTTAGCATTGGGCCTCTGCATTGAATGAGCAGTTCTTGCACAAGGCCCCAGTGTTGCTAGTGTAGTTTTTGGAAAGAGCAGCAGTGCCAGTAGAGCAATATTTGGACAAGGCCTCGGTGTTTCTGTAACAGTTTTTCGACAAAACCTCAGCTCTGCTCGAGTGGTTTTTGGACAGGGCCTCAGGGCTGGTAAAGTGGTTCTTGGGTAGGCTCTCTGGGTCATTCCATATGAACTCAGCCAGAGGTCCCATAATGACCGACTCGGATTTGGCTTAAAAAAATTTTTACTGGTACCTTAACCTTATGATGAACCTACCTTATGATGAACGTGCAAAATATTTTGTCAAAATTCTGAAGGGTTTTTGTGCTGTGGCTCTTCAAAATAGGGTGGTAAACCCCATTTTTTACCCTTGCCAATCTCGCATGTTTAAGAACAGCCATATTTGGATGCCAATATCTTGGGATTGAAATAAGTTGTGAGCTTGAAAAGTTGAATATTATGTAATTAGCACCCAGGCTTTCAGTATCTGTCATCAAAAAAGTCCTATCTCCTCTAGTTTTTGAGGTATTGGCCTCCAAATTAGTGGTTTTGTTATGTGCGAAAATGAACTGTCATGCTACAATAAATCACAACTGTTTATTGGGGCTACATTCCTTCTATTTAGGCACATGACTATCTGTAGAAAGTTTTTGGACAGTATTGAAATATTTAGGAGTAAGGGAGCTCCAAAAATGGCTCCAACTGAAAAAATGCAATTTAAGACTAATTTTTAACAGTCAAAATCATAGCGTAGTCATTTACCCAGGACAACAATTTTTTTCCCATATAATTGTACATATATGTCAATCATCTGGTCAAAAAATCAGATTGTTTTCTCAACGCCTTCATATGTAAAGAATTATATCAATTATAGACACTTTTCGCCCTTAGACGACTGAACTACAACAAACTATTGAGACTTCCTGTTTCTTATTAATAGTACTAGGCTACATTGAAGGTGTGCGAATGAGTGATGACTGACTGCTTTTGCTTGTATTACATCAGCTTATCAGGTATTTCATCAGCTAACCATGTATGGCATCATCTTTATTTCAGCATTGCATCAGCCAAACATTGAAAACAAAAGAAGCTTCATTCAGTTCATTGGCATTCAGCATGGCAACTGAGATGTGCAAAATTGGTGTTTCTCTGGGTGAGGAATGTCACAAGAGAACACACTGCAGAAAGACTGGTTTCATTAAAATAAGTGAACTTGAACCTGATGACAGAAGGATTCTATCTTGGCGGTGTGGCATGTCCCTTGATGAAGCTGACCAAATCTGTCTCCATCACGAAAGGGTTTATATGACATGCTTTGAACGTATGTTGCATGCATTTATGACAAGGATTGTTTTGTGGGCTGCATTGTTGAGCGGTCAGATGAAAACTGTGATGTCTTTGTCAACTTCATGAAACATTCTCAACTTCTCTCATGGCCTCCTTCTGTTCGTCAGAATACCTGTTGGGTTCCATCCCAGAACATCATATGCATTGTGTCTGCACCAGAGCTCCAGGGGCAGAGCGCAAGGTTTTATAAGCTTGCTGACCAAGACACTGAATCAGTTCAGAAGAAGCTGCCTTCATTTGGGCTAGGAACTCAATTTTATCTACATTTTTGGATAAACTGACTTACTAAATTGTGGATGCCATCAAATCTATGTGTTCAGAGTAGAAATACCTCACATTTTCAGCATTTCTGACGAAAAAGTAGTTCAAACGCAAGTCACGGGGATAAAAAACGCCTACATTTCATAAAATTATTTTCATACGAGGTCGTATGTCACAAATAGGTGCTAATTTGCGTTACATGGTCAAAAATGACAAATTTTTGATTTTTTGATATTTTATTAGAATGCAAAAGTACTTTCAGGAGATACAATCAAAACACCAATAAGCAGTTTAGAACCAGAGTTATGAGGGACCAAACACTTCAGCTTAATAGGAAAATGCATTAGAATTTGAAAACGTTTTGTTCGTTTTCTCAAAATGGGGTGTAAGATAAGAGGTCATAGCTCACTTAATACTGAACATAACTCGGTCTGGTTTTTTGCGAAAGGAAGAAGAAAGATTCCTCGTCAACATAAATCCATCAAATTTCCAAATTGCTTACTTGAAGGTCCATGCCCCAAGCATTGAAAATCAACAAAAATTTCAACCCTTTTCACAGGTGGAAATTGCTAAATCAATCAATGGGCCATTTAAGGTCTCTAATAACCCTCAGTAGACTCAGTTTAGTATGTTGCCAGGTCAGTTCAGTGTCCCTGAGATATCATTAATAATAATAAAGATAATAATAAAGCTCCTCCCATGCTTCTTTGCTGCCACCCAGTGAGATCAGGACTGCAAACTTTTGCTGCTAGAGATAATCTTTTTTTTTTTTTTTTTTTAAAGCTCCCCCGGACTGAAGGTCTGGTGGGCTTATGTCATAGCTTGTTTGTCTGTCTTCATTAGTTGTTGGGTGTTGGAAACAAAACATCTCCTCCTCTGAAACCACTGGGCCAATGAAGCTGAAACTGGCCATGAATGTTCCTAACCATGAGGACACCAAAGTTTGCTTGAGGTGCTCCAATCCATTCCCAAAGTGCCATGGCAGCCATCAAGTACCATTTTCTCTCATTTGCTAATCTTTTCTGCAGCAGTTCAGCTGAAATGTGACATGTGCACACCAAGCACTAAGACTCAACACACATGGCTGCCGGATAGCTCACTCGGTAAAGTATCGCGTTGCGAAGCAGAAGTGACTATCAGGTCGCGGATTTGATCCCCACTTCGTACCAGTTGGCAGTGGTCGGCAGCTTTTTCAGAGTAGCGCGCATTGGCTATTGCGCTACAGGGTTGCAAATTTGGAAGGGACTGCCAGGAAGGGAAAATAATAGTTGCCTTATTCGTTACTCAAGCGCCCCCTGTTGGCCAGACAGGCACTCGTCAGGAAAATTCTAAGCCTGGTCATGTCCGGGTATCCTCCGCCCTCATTCTGAACTTGCGAAGATTCAACCAATGAGTGTATAAGAATTGGTGGCTGACAGTGTGTGCTTCAGAGGAGAGCTGCAAACTCTCTACACTCTCCTGACTTGGCAGCAAGGGGTCGCATACGAGCAAGCCTCGTACATAGTTCACCAATTAGGCATTCTAGATTCAGGTGAGATTGGAGATGCCAAATAAAAAAGACTCAATGCATATAATCCAGGCTTTGATGTATGTTCCATTTTGACCTTCATTTGACCTCTCTCATACGGCTACACCCCTATTTTTCATGAATAGCTTTAAAAGTCTTCATCTCCTAAACTAATTGAACAAGGCTGAAACTTGGCATGCATGTTCCTACTCATGATAACATCAAAGTTTGTCCAAGACATCCTGATTAAATCTCAAACATGGTTGCTATGGTAGCCATCTCAAACATGCCATTTTGACTCATTTGTCTATCATTTCTGCAACAATTTGGTTGAAATGTGATATTTATGTTCCAAGTATGAAGACCAATTACAAATATTCCAGGTTTCGCTATATGTTGCATTTTGACCCTCATTTGACCTCTGTCATAAGGCATCACCCCTAAAATTCATGAATATCTTTGAAAATCTTAAAAATAGTTCACTTATTCAAGGCATTTAAAACTTGGCATGCATGTTTCAACCCATGAGTACATAAAAGTTTGTTTGAGGCATTCTAATCAGATTTTAAATGTGGATGCCATGGCAGCTTTCTTGAAAATTCCCACTTCCCCCAAAAATCAACTATTTTTGCACTGATCAGCAGAAGTTCAGTATGTTGGGTTACTGCACAGCAAGGCTCTATGTTCCAGGTGTGGCTGTGCAGTGTATTTTTGACCTGTGTCATTTGGATATGCCTCTACATTTTATGAATATTTAAAAATCTTCTAAAACCTGATCAATTTAGACATCCTCTTCAGTACACCGAAGGTCACACCACCGAAGGTACACCAATCAGTACACCGGGATTTTTTCATAAGGTCCAAAATGGTGTTCCAAGATTGCTGTGAAGGTATATTTGCACCATTCCAAATCTGATCTAATACATGCTCCTAATTAAAGTGAAGAATGAAGATGTGGCTATTTTTTGTTATGGAAACCTAATTATATCTATGGATACTATGGATACTATGTTTTTGGTCTGGCCGCCGCCGTCGCACTACGTGTTAACGCGATAACTTCAATAATATTTCAAGAAGTAGCTTATGATGTTAAGAAGCACTCTTTACAGTACTGTAAAGTGGGAAATATTCATGGCTATCGTTGCAACTTTCACATGGTTTCAACGTAGCATTTTAGTGACCCTGTAGTTGGTCTTTCCTTTAATAAATTTACTTTTTCGTGGCATTTTAATTTTAATTTTGTGACAAATGGGTCATCGTGAAAAATGCCAAATTAAAATGCATTAATTAAATTAAATATAATTTTAAATATAAATTTAGTGTAAATTAATATTTAAATTTAATATGAATTAAAATATAATTTAATTTAAATAATTAAAATATTTCCCGGTTTACAGTACAATTACTCATGTTAGAACCCTTCATGATCCATCTTTTGTTCATTTGACATGTCTGACATGTCTTAAAGCTATCATATCGCCTTACAAATTTGTAATTTTAAAATGGGATGTTTTAGATTTAAATTTGAATTCAGTTCATGGATAAATGTATTTTCTACTACTTGCTGTGCTGTTTTAAGGTATAAAGACGGTTTGTAAGGTGATATGAACACTTTAAAGACATTTTTGTTGAAAATAAAAAGTGAAATATGACGAAAATGGCTAATTTCGACTGTTGTACCTGCACACATTTGCTCATAGCTCAAAGACCATTTGAGTGCCTGTCAGAAAAACTTACAGGAGAGCTTCTTAACATCAGCTACTTCTCACTCATATATTTTTTGCAATACACCTTTGAAGTATTTGAGTTGCTATTACTTTTTTCCATTTGAATCTATGAAGAAAAGTTTGGAAATACCTTGTAGGGCTTGAAAAGCGCTTTCCAATGAGACCAGAACCAACTCTCTAGCTGTTATAATAGCGGAGATACATGCGTTTGAAGTCGTGAGGGTTCGCTAATTAGTCAAAACTTCGTTAACAAATTACTCACTAATTTAGAGGCGTTGAGCAAAAATATTTCAGATTTATTTGCTAGTCATAGGTCCCCACTCATCCACAAACTTTCACAAAATTCCGAGAGATGTCTGCAAATTCTTGGTTGATGTGACACGGAATAACCCCATATTTGTAGGTCCTGATATGACTATTAAGTGTCCAGGAAATGGGTTTTATCCAAGCCTTTAGAAGCCAGTAGACAACATTCTTGGGGCATGGAATTCTTGACAGGTTTATTAATAGAACTATGAACACATTTTAAAAGGTTTTGGGGACAAGTTGACAAAACCTGTGAAGTTGCTCCAGTCTCATGCTAATAGAATCCCTGCCTTTTGATATACAGACTCTTTCTGTGCCAATGAATGAACGGCTAGCAAGTGCTGTGATTCCTGAACCTTGTTTAGCCCATTTTTTTTTTTAAATTTTGTTAACCTTTATTTAGGTGAAAATCCCATTGGGACCCAGGGTCTCATTTACAAGAGTCCTGTTCAGGGTAAGCAGCAGCAAAACACGAAGTTACAGACTAACTGACCATACAAGAGACAAAACATTAAAATAATTGATGCAAAAGTGCAAAAAGAAAAATAAAACTAGTTTGTACATGTACAGATCCCTACAGACTCGCAGCCTGGGCAAATGGATGAAGTATATTTAATGTTTGTTGTAATGAAACTGCAGCGTGTCAACCTCCTTTGTGGCTGAAACCCATTGAAAAAAATATGCTTCACAGCATAAGGTTTGTATAGGGTTGTTTTGATAAAGCAGAAACATGCAGAATGGAGCAGGGCTGGCCAACCCAGTTCCTGGAGATCTTCCATCTTTTAATATTTCATTTCAACCCTAATTTATCATATCTGACTCGACTGGTGTGGTGCTCACTGAGATCTCTAGCGTTGGAGTGTTCAAACTGATCATTGGTGGTGGTTTCTGTTACAGCCCAACGCTAAACCACCTGATTCTTCTTATCTAGGTCTTTATTAAACACCCTGGTGAGTTAAGTTGTTGACTTGGGTGTTAAGGGGCTGGGCTGAAGTAAAAACTTGCGCCCACCCTGGCCCTTTGCAGATGCCCACTCCAGCTGCTGAATGATGTATGGTGTGATAGGGTTAGATTCAAAACCTGCCAGATGGTAGATCTCCAGCAACAGTTTTTCTCAGCCTTGGGATAAAGGGTCTGGTAGTCAAACAATCTTAAGTTTAGTCTCAGCTGGCATTTGTTAGCTCCCTGTGTAAAGAATGTACTCCAAAGACTGAAGCCATTCGTGCATGTTTGTGTGCATGCATGTGTGTTCGAGTTTGTTTACATTGTAGGTGTGCCTTAATAAAGGAATAAGTCCCGAGGAGCAGGGGGTTACATCATTTTATAATGGTGGAGTGGCGTTCTAAGGCATGATGCCCAGTGGAGTTCTTCCACTCTATCTTGCTTAGTGGCTTGGTAGTTCGGCTATGGTAGTTTCACCATTCGAAATTCATCCGTTAGCCAACTTGTAACTCTAGCAACGTTAGACCTGGTATTCGGCTGGGTACAACAGAAACCTAGCTGCTCATTTATCTCCAGTAAATTTGGCGGCGTTGTATAAGTTGCTTTCTGCGGGGCGGTTAACTATAGGTACTCTAGCAATAATGACCGGAAATACTAACCAGCGAAGTTATCAGGCTTTATTCATTACACGATTGTAATTGTGTACGGTTACAAAGGAAGCTAATGTGTCCACTTCATGTATCAGCAACTGTTGACAGTTCGCTAGCCACGTGCTGTGCCAGCAGACTGATTTCAGCTCGCTGACTGCGGAAATTGTGGGTAGAAAGTTAACTACAGTCTGCATAATCGTGGATAATGTTGTGTTATGCATAATATCCATTTCAGCTTTAATCCGTAATCAAATCATCAGCTGGTAAGCGTGTGCAAAAATTTCTTTCTCCATGAACGTAAGCTGAACTAAGATAGCTGGTTCAATTTAGCTTGGCTTATAGTATTGGGTATGAGAAGGCGCGGCGCCTGTTTAATGATAACCAGCTCGTTTTTTTTTTTTAGTGCAAAACTTTAACCAAAAAGTATGTCTCTCACCTCTTGGGGGGGGGGGGGGAGACATATTGTTTTTGCCTGAATTCCCGTTGGCGTCGGCGTTCCCATTTGTTTCCGGAGCATAACTCTGAAACTGTTCGACCGACTCTCACCAAATTTTATATAGTGTCTCTCCATAACATTATTTTTTCTGTTTCCATGGCAGCAATTTGGACTAAGGCATATTGAAGGGTGGGACTCGTTTCCGGACCATAACTCTAAAATGTGAAATGGGGAAAGGGGGAGACATCTGTTTTTACATGTAAAAACCATTTCTAGTTTCTGAATGCTGCGATTTGATATTGCTGGCAAGTGACCATGGTATAAGTGGGATAATCAACTCAAAGATGAGCATTCCACAGTTTTAAGGCACTTCGTTCTCGCTTTGCGTCAGGTGATTATTTGCCCCTGCGTCGTGCATTAAAACCGTGGAATGCACACCTTCTCGTTAATTATCCCTTACTTGTGCTGTTCTGTGTGTGTTCTGATGGAAGCCTTGTGTTCTGTCACTGATTAACAGCCATAATTACCCCCTCTCCTGTTAATGATGTAATAATGGGTAACTAGAGTCAGGTCTCCAGTCAGTGATTATGTCTGCTTCCTTGTATCTGTATCATGATGCTCTTAAAAGCCTGTGAGCAAGAAAGAGGGAGAGAATGGGAGATTTATCAGTGAGAGAGTGTTTGAAATGGGTTGTCTTGCATGTGTTTGTGTGGAGAGGCTGGTGAAAATTTGTAGTGTTTTCATGTAGTTGAAGTGTAGCTCATGTCAGCCTTGATTTGCCTGTCAAATCTGTACCCATCCATGCAGAGGCACTGCAGCCCTGATGCAAATTAGCATCCTGCGCAGGTGCTTCAGCTATGTCTCACCTCAGACCCTATGGCACAGGGGAGTGGCTTGCCACATTTTCTTCAATTTTACATTTTATCGTGCCATTACATGTGCTATGTTTACACATTGTGTCCCACAAAGAACAACAACAATAATTGCTCACATAATGCTTTCAACATAAACAACAAATTATTCATGCCATCTAGTCTCTGAGTGGTTAGCGTAGGCACTGGTCATTCCCACAGAGTCCATTTAGAGGATTTCGAAGTTCTTGTCTCACCCCTGTAAAATGCCATGGATCCTCCAAAATTCAGCCAATTAGAATTTCTGGTAATAAATTATTTTTTTCATAAAGGTACTGCTCTATTTTTATCTTATTGTAATCAGAAATGTGTAGCTGTCTTAGTTTTTTATTCCTTTTAAAAGGACACACACTTTCTATGTGGCAAAAGTCTTATTCTTTACTAGATGTGTTTTGTTTGTTATAACGCATTTGTTACCAATCAAAAAGTTGTTTTCCTTCCCTATAGGGTCACTGTAAAATAAAAATAATTTAATACCTTAATAAGTGTAATTTAATATCTCATGCCGTAATGCTGTAAAATAAAAAATAATGTAAGACCTTAATTAGTGTAATTTAATTACTTATGCCATAATACTGTAAAACTGTCATATAATATCTCATGCCATAATGCTGTAAAATAAAAAATAATGTAATACCTTAATTAGTGTAATTTAATTACTTATGCCATAATACTGTAAAACTGTCATATTTTCTGGGACTGTTGTCACACTGTGAAAATGTCATACCACCATACCCCTCACTCCCATGTATCTCTTCCCCTGTCCCTTCCTCACGTCGTGTGATGTTTGTGTGACATTAGCATGACAGGATTAGCATCAGCATCTCGTTGCTGTTTTTTAGAGATTCCAGTAAGTACTGCCCCTTAAGGGGTGAACAAGTCTCAACTCGCATTGCTATTAGTCTGCGGTGTGAAATCCTATGTCAAATCTCTTCAGAGTTGACCCTGTAGTTGAAGTGAATGTACTGTCTCAAACGGTACTGTCTCATTCTGTGGGATTTCAGCAACTGTCTGAATGGACCAGTACTACCCCAGATAAGTATAAAGGAGAACTATCCCTTTAAGGAAAATACCAAATGTACACCCATTCATACAAAAGAACAGAACAAATAAAGAATGTTTAAACGAAATCAGTTTTGAATGCTAGCACGGTAGCCTTACTGCATCAGTCCATAAGTCCACTAAGTGGTGGTTCTGTCTGTCCCACAGCGGTGCCGTTCCCCCCCACGACGCGCCTCTCCATGAAGGAGCTGTATGAGGATGGGAAGCCCAAGCTGGAGGTCTTGAAGAGCCACCTGGTGAAGGAGGGCCGACTGGAGGAGGAGGCGGCGCTGAGCATCATCAACGATGGAGCCAACATCCTCCGCCAGGAGAAGTGCATGCTGGAGGTGGAGGCACCAATCACAGGTACAGTACAGCGTCACATGACCTGCTTTGATCCAGTGGTTGCGCTGGTACCCTGTCATTTGACCGGCTCAGCACTAGTCACGTGTATAGTAGCACTCCTCCGTACCGTCGCAGCTCTCGTGCTTCGCCACTCGCATGAGCCCTTGTTTCGTGGCTCATTTCACATTCAAAGTACACTTAGCACTTCGATTGGAGATGAGTCAGGTTTTCGCATTAGCAGTAGTACTCAGAAAAATTAATTGTAGCTACACTCTTTCCTTCACTGTGAATGACCCATCTGTCTCATTTTAGGACATGGGCTGTAAAGGGGAACAGGCTTTGGAAGTTTCTGTGCAAGTGCGACTGAGTGGCGTCAGACTGTCTTCCACTGTATCTGCTTTTTTTTATGTATCTCTAATGAAAGTGCCTCTGAGCCAAAATGATTGGTTTGGTGGATTGTGTGAAGGTGAGGTGTAATGACGGGTATTAAAAACAAACAGGCAAGCCAGCTCTTTCCTGTGACACCCAGCCGTGTTTGGCTCTGATGAGTGCTCTTGTCTCTAGTGTGCGGTGATGTCCATGGGCAGTTTTTCGATCTGATGAAGCTGTTTGAGGTGGGCGGGTCCCCCAACAACACGCGCTATCTGTTCCTGGGAGATTACGTGGACCGGGGATACTTCAGCATTGAGGTGAGTGCAAGTTGTGTTTTTGTGCATGCAGAAGTATGTAAGTGTGTGTTCTCTGCGGCACTCAGTGGTGCTTGTATTTGTTTGTTATGAAATATGTACTCTGGAAATCATGGAAATTAGGCCAATGACCATTCAATTGTTGAAACGATCCATGTTCTACTTCTTGATCAAATAAAATTAACTTCAGGGAATTAGATTAATAAAAATTTCATGGATGGAAAGTGGTGAATACCCACTGTTGCAAGTAGTCTATCGTCCGTCTCTCAATACTGGGTGGGACTTGTCCGGAATGATCTTTTAGCTGAAACCACAGCTTTTTCAACTAGTTTTGGAGCCCCTCCATCCCATAGTGCCCATCTCTGTGAGCTCTGGCTGTGGTCCTTCCCAACTCCCCTGAAGTGGGAGGTGAGGAGCTCCTCTTAACTTCCACTGGCAGCAGCTGAAATGTAAGAGCCAAAACTAGAGTGCCCTCATACAGTCCCATGACTGGGGTGGGGCCATCACCCGCTGTCCAGCCTCTTCTGAGTCCCATCCGGAAGCTTCTGTCTCAGTGGTTCTATACTCCCTCCTTTCCACTCCTTCTCTCTCCTACAGTGCGTTCTGTACCTGTGGACACTGAAGATCAACCATCCCAACACACTCTTTCTGCTCAGAGGGAACCATGAATGTCGACACCTCACGGAGTACTTCACTTTTAAACAGGAGTGTGAGTACGCCTATGTGTTTGTTGGTACATATGCGCATATGTGTGCGAATGAGCGAATAAGTGCGTGTGTGAGTGCGCGCCAGTGGCGGCTGGTGAGCAGGAGATAGGGGAGGCTCAAACCCATCCCTTTAAAATAATGATTGGTCATGACCTGTTTTCAATCATTCATTTAAATTACCATGACAAAAGCTCTGAAAACTCTCAAGATTATCAGGTGTGGTCAGTTTTCATTAATAACACACACCTGTCAACTCTGACGCATTCGGTGTGTGTTTTAGTGTTACATTTACGGTTCCCTGCTGTAGTCAGCAATTATTCAATCAACACGTGTAAGAGATTCTCACACGAATTGAAGTCCTTGCGCATGGTGGTTTATCAGTTTCACCTGTGTTATGACTCCAGACTTCTCACGCTTTTCTTTACTCAAAGGTTGGAAGCAATGCATATGTTTTCACATGGGCGGCATGGTGGCATAGTGGTTAGCACTACTGCCTTACAGCAAGAAGGCCATGGGTTCGAATCCGGCCTGGGGCCTTTCTGTGTGGAGTTTGCATGTTCTCCCCGTGTTCGCGTGGGTTTCCTCCGGGTACTCCGGTTTCCCCCACCTATCCAAAACATGCAATATAGGAACCCTCCCTCCCTCCTGTATGGCTGTGTGTGAATGTTTGGTGGTGGTCGGAGGGGCCGTAGGCGCATACTGGCAGCCACGCTTCCGTCAGTCTGCCCCAGGGCAGCTGTGGCTACAAAAACGTAGTTTACCACCATCAGAGTGTGAATGAATAATGCCTCCATTGTAAAGCGTCTTTGAGTGTCCAAAAAAGCACTATATAAAATTGATGCATTATTATTATTATTATTATTATCGTTTAAATAGTTTAAATGAAATAAGATCATTTGAAACGTCTTTATGCAATTCCATTGCTTCCATTGATCTTATTTTATTTAGTTTAAACGATCATGAAATACAGGTATTTCTTCCAACCCCTGAGTCAAGAAAAGCGTGAGAAGTCCGGAGTCATAATCACTGTAACGCAGGTGAAACTAATAAACCTCCATGCTCAAGGACTTCAATTCCGCGCGAGAATCTCTTACACATGCTTTGATTGAATAATTGCTGACTACAGCAGGGGAACATAAGTATGCCACTAAAAGTCCCACGGAATGTGTGACTGTTGACGGGTGTGCGTTATTAATGAAAACTGACTACACTTGGTAATGTTGAGAGTTTTCAGAGCTTTTGTTCTGTAATTTAAATTAATAATTGAAAACGGGTCATGACCAATCATTTCCAAGGGATGGGTTTGAGCCTCCCCTATGGCCAGTTCACCAGCTGCCACTGGTGCGCGCATACTGGTGCAAACTGTGTGTGTGTTTGTGTTTGTGTTTGTGTTTGTGTTTGTGTTTGTGTTTGTGTTTGTGTGTGTGTGTGTGTGTGTGTGTGTGTGTGTGTGTGTGTTTGTGTGTGTGTGTGTGTTTGTGTGTGTGTGTGTGTGTGTGTGTTTGTAAACAAGCGTTCATATGTGAGCTCCTGTGTGTCTTAGCTGCGAGAGAAGTTCATCACCTTAAAGTATGAGTTTAAGTACAAAAATCTGCGAGGCCACACTGCATAGAGCCACAAGAGATGACAGTTAGACCCCCTCACACTGACAGCACTATGCAGCCTTCCTGCTATCGGTGTGAAGCTGTGGCTTCCTGTCTTCTAAACATGGGGTTGAGAATGAGAGATGGTGGGGTAGAAAGAGACCGAAAGAGAGTAGGAAGTGGATGAGAGCATGAGGGCGAGTGAGGACCTGGTCGTTGACCAGCTTAATTGTTAAGATGGTGTAAACAGCTGTCCGTCATCCTCTCTCATTGGCTGTAATCAGTAGTTTGTAAACTTTTCTGCCCCAGAGGTCTAGCGTCACATTTTGATCAAATTTGGCAGAACACCTGAAGCACAGAACATCTAAAGCACATAACCAACTTTGGATTGCATTTCAGCCCCCCATCCCCAAAAGTGAGCATGACAGGGTGGATATATTGAAGAACAGAGGTGGTCCATTTTATTTGCGTAGTGTGCAGCTTGTCTGAAGATATAAATGGCATGTTTTCATGATTTTTGAAAAATGGCCGTCTTGTGACCTTTTAATATTCTTTCGCCCGTAGTCATCTATTTGATGCATGTAACTTTGCGTACAACATCTTTAGTACATGAACTTCCTTGGTATTTCATTTCAGCCTTGTACCCCTCTCCCAAATGGGTGTGGCCGGGTGGCAGACCAATTGAGTATTGGGTTGAACCTCTAATTTACACATTTGAGGGCTGATGAGTTGGGTTGTGTTCTCTGCTCAGCTGCACTGAGAACTGAACAAAGGGAGCATTGATATAGTCATGGGTGCAGTTGTCCGTCCGTCTGTCTGTCTGCAAACATTTAGTCTCCGGACCATAACTTGAAAATCTGTTCAATATTTCTTAACAAAACCTGGTGTGCACATTAATCATGACCTGAAATGGTGGCTTTTGCTAATCCAAAGTTGATGAATTTTGTATTTTTTTCTGGTTTCCATGGAAACATTTTGAACATTTAGAATTTCAGGGGGTATGGTTTGTTTCCACAGCAGGTGGCATTTTCATTCTTTCAATATGTGGGGCTGGGGGGGGGATGTGCCATCTTCTGATGGCTCTTGTCCTTTTTTCTGCAGGCAAAATAAAGTATTCAGAGCGTGTTTACGATGCCTGTATGGACGCATTTGACTGCCTGCCCCTCGCTGCTCTCCTTAATCAGCAGTTCTTGTGTGTCCATGGTGGCTTGTCTCCAGAAATCAGCTGCTTGGATGACATCAGAAAAGTAAGTCTCTTGCTTAGGCGATCAGAAAATTAGAAGTCATTGTTTCTTGGATAGCGTCAGAAAAGTAAAAGACGCTTATTCTTGAATTAAATAAGACACAGCAGTTTTAGTTTTGTATATGTGTTTGGTATCAGTGCTAAGAGGGCTACATTGTGCCATTAGACAGGCATTTGCAGGTGTGTGGTTTCAATGCTGAGCAGGATGCATTGTGCAGTTTCATAGGCATGTGTATGTGTGTGGTTTCATTGCTGAGTGGGATGCATTGTGCAGTTAGTCAGACATGTGCATGTGTGTGGTTCCAGTGCTGAACAGGATGCATTGTGCAGTTAGATAGATGTATGTATGTGTGTGGTTTCAGTGCGGAGCAGGCTACGTTGTGCAGTTAGACAGGCATGTGCATGTGTGTGGTTTCAGTGCTGAGCAGGATACATTGTGCAGTTAGACAGGCATGTGTGTGTGGTTACAGTGCTGAGCAGGCTGGCTTTGTACTGTTAGACAGGCTTTTCCTTGTTGCTTCAGTCTGCTATATTTATAGGCGCAGGCCAAACAAACAGAGCGGAAAGGCAGACGAAACGCACATTGATTGGATTCAGTGGCAGAGAAAGTTAACATCAATACTTAGTTGTAAACATTAGCAGTAATGATAGTAATGGTGAGATAAATTAAATTGTGTGATAGAAGATTGAGTAAATGTAAAGGAGGATAAGATTAATACTCACAACCATTTAGAACTGTTCTATCTGTATGATATCTTCTTTATTATGTGTTTCAAGGGTTGTAGCATGCAGAAGCTTGCATGAGCTAACCGGCTGCTAGATGATGTCATGAAAGGATGAGAATGTTTTGTTAAATTGTTCCTTCAAGATTTTTTTGTGGGGTAGACTGGTGTTCCATTGGTAACAGTTTTGCTAATGTGTTGAATCATTGAGATGTTTTCAGCTGTTTTTCGTTTACGGGAGCATATAGTTTTTCACCTGTCCATCTGTCCGTCCGTCTGTTTGTCTGTCCGCACTTTGCCATGGCTATAACTTTTGCTCGGCTCATGATAGGACTTTGAAACTTGGCATATGCATTGCTTGTGAGAAGGCATTTCAGATGGGGTCATGACTTTTGACCTTCTGACCTTGACCTTGGAGCATGACGTTTGGTGACAAAAACTTTAACATGGGCCATAACTTTTCATTAGCTAGAAATAGGCATTTGATACCTGGCATATGTATTCCTTAGGATAAGGCCTTTCTGATGAGGTAATGAATGTTGACTTTGTGACCTTCACCTTTAACCTTTGATTGACTCATGATAGGCCTTTAATGGTTAGCATATGCATGTTATGTACGGGGGCAGTGTTTCACAAACACATCTTGTTTGCTTTTCCTGTTTAGGAGTATTGTTTTCTTCGCGATTGTGAGTGCTAACACTCGACTTGTGATCTACAGAGTTTTTGTGATTTGAGCTGGAAGTGAGTTTGCTTTGCCTTATATGCAGATAGAGGGATTAACGGGATACTGTAACGAACAAGTTTTCATGGTACTAGTGATGATTCTTACTTCCTAAAAGTCTTGTACAGGTGGGCTGAGCCAGTTTGCATGGAAGCAGTTATCTGTAGTGTTGAATGTGAATTGAGTGCATATGTTTCAATCTGCTAGTCCTGTTTTGTACATTGGTTTCATTAATGAGCAGCCTTACTTTTAGCAGTTAGCGGAACGTGTGTGTGTGTCTGTGTCTGCGTGCGTGCGTGTGTGTGTGCGTGCGTGCGTGCGTTAGACACAATAACTTGTGTCTGTGTGTCTGCGTGCGTGCGTGCGTGCTGGCTCGCTCGCTCTCAGTGCTGAGCAGGCTGGCTTTGTGCAGTTAGACAGGTTTAAGGAGCCACCAGCATTCGGGCCCATGTGTGACCTGCTCTGGTCGGATCCGGGGGAGGACTACGGCAGCGAGAAGACTGCAGATCACTTCTGCCACAACAGCGTGCGTGGCTGCTCCTACTTCTACAGGCAGGTCCCAGCCAGTCCCTCCTTACTTACCCTTTAACTGACTGTTCCCCCTCACTGCCTCACTGTTCCCCCTCACACTCACATACTACCTCTCTCTTCCTCTCTCTCTTTTTCTGCAGTTATCCAGCTGTTTGCGACTTCCTGCTGAGCAATAACTTATTGTCAGTAATAAGAGCACATGAAGCTCAGGATGCAGGGTGAGTGTGATTTCAGCTCTCAAACTCTGTGCTGTGGGTGAGCTTATAATCTAGCAGCTAAGCTGTTTGACTTGGATCTGGGTCAAGGTCCACTGCAGCCACTGTGAATTTAAGTACTGATGCTTTACAGGCCTGTACCCCTGAGCAATGTAGGGTTAAGGGTATTGCTCCCAGGTCTTTTTGTGGTTATTCAGGGGTTTTCAACCACAAGCATTCTGAGTCCTAGTCAATTTCTATGGCCACCAGGCTGTAGTCTGGCTCGTGATCACTGCAGCTGTTCGGCCCCGAAGGGGACACTGCAGATTTTCAACCTTATCACCCTCTGTCTGAGTTAGAGACACAGTGCAAAAAGAGCATAGTTTTTTTGCCTACTTTTTTTTTTTTTGCATATCTCTGGTAATTGCCTCCAATACCTCCCCCTCCAGCACCATCATTTGGCTGGTACAGTGATGTAGTTAGAGTTAAGGAAGTTAAATCAGCTTGGATTTTTAGTGCCTGCCTCTGGGAGGCCAAGGTGCATGCCCAAGATGCCACGCAGTGACAACTTTGTTGTTTTTGCTTGTATTGCAAACTAGCTATGTTTCCGACAGCGCAAATGGCACCCCAAACCACGAGTGCAGAGCATATTATGGAAGGATACGCATTTTACAGAAAACTAGCTGGATGACTCAACTTCTGCAATGTCACCTTTCGATCGATGAAGTAGATTCACACAGGGTTGGTGGCGTGTCTGGAGTTGTTGGCTCGCACAATTCATTGTGTTAGTTGTTGTCTTTACAGTGAGAACATACGGCAGCCAGGGGGGCAATAAACACAGAAATATTATGAGCTGCTTTGGGAAAATGTATGAAGTTTGTGTGCAACTTATTTACACAGAGCCTTCAATTAAAAATTTGTTTGGTCTAATTATTGGCGTAATGCCCCCTTAAGCATGATCTTTAACAGATTGTGTCTTGGGTCATTAACCTCTGCGTAATCTGATTAACCGTTAGCCCCATAAATAAGAGTGGAGGGCGATTGTGTCAGTTCTGGGGTACAGATTACCGTCTGCTCAGTGACTGGTCTCACCACCCCCTCTCTGTGTGCAGGTACCGCATGTACAGAAAGAGCCAGACCACTGGCTTCCCCTCCCTCATCACCATCTTCTCTGCACCAAACTATTTAGATGTGTACAACAACAAAGGTGGGTTCACATGCTATTGTTTGGGTTTTTATTAGTGTTTATGTCTATGCGTGGCTGAATGTTGTGTCTGCGTAGTTGTTTTGTGAGTCTGTTTGTTGTTGCGTTTGTATGTGCGTAGATCCTTGCCCGCACGTGTGCGTGCGTGCGTGCGGGTTGGCGTGCTTGCGTGCGTGTTCTCCTGTCAGACTTGCAATCTGCCCAATATTCACTGCTGTTTCTTAATCTCTCTCTCACAGCTGCTGTGTTGAAGTATGAAAATAATGTGATGAACATCAGGCAGTTCAACTGCTCCCCCCACCCATACTGGCTCCCCAACTTCATGGACGTCTTCACCTGGTCCCTGCCCTTCGTTGGGGAGAAAGGTGAGGGAGTGAGGGGGTAGTGGAGAGATTGAGATGCTGTGTAGTCCATAAATCCAGTCTTTTTTTTTCATTGGCTCTGTACTTCAGCTGATTATATTTACTCAATTAAGATGAGGATTAAAGTAGAGACTTTCCTCTTTGTTGGAGAGCCAGCTGACAGGAGGAAATGTAACCCTAAGGGGCTGTCGTGGGCTTATCTATACATAACGTCAAGCTCTGTGACATAACTAGGGCACCTGAACCAACCTTACTTGGCCACATAAAGTTCAAAGGGGAGAATACCCCGAGAGTATACCCCGAGACTGGGGGTATCTGATTGACCTCCCGGAAACGAACCAAGGTATGAATGTGACATTGAGTCTTAAAAAGTGGCAGTTCTCTTGAGAACCCAGCTGCTTAATGTGTTCTTCAGACCTGTAGGTGTGGCTGGACTAAATTAACAGCAACCTGTAGTCTAAGAATTAATCGAGGTTGGAAGAAATGCTTGAAAGTCTCCAACCCAGGGCCCTCCATTGACTAGGTTCTGTCAAAAGGAAGGTAATATCAGGCAGACGGTAGCAGGAAGAAATACACAATTATGACCCGATTTTGCTTATAGGAGGCGTAGGTATTGGTCATGGTAAGGTCACAATGCCTATTAATTTTGGTTTCTATTGCACAGTAATTGATAGAATAATTAATGAATTATGGATCCAAATGACACAAGCACACACAAAATTGCTCATTTAACCAGTACGATCACATTTACCACCTAGGTTTCTACTGAGGAATAATAGGAACCTTTTGTAGTGTATCACTTTATGAAGTTGGGCTTGGGCCTTTGACCTTTGGATCAAGGCCAGATGAAAATGTTTCCGTGTTGCTTGGGTTACAGAGCAATACATTCTTTCTGGGAGTAATGGGGTGGGTGACCGTACTGTTTGGTTAACATCCATATTAGCTGGTGAAGTTCAGAATTGCAGCCATCAGTGTAGCAAAGTTCCGGAAGCATCTGTCCTGCAGGGTTGTGGCCACAGAATAGGTTGGAGGTCAGAAGGTTGGGGACATTAGGAGCACAGGCCATTGACCGCAAAGGCCTTGACCTGCGTCTGTCTCTCTGGCAGTGACTGAAATGCTGGTGAACGTTTTGAACATCTGCTCGGACGATGAGCTCATGTCGGAGGGAGACGACACCTGCGAAGGTAAGGGCGGGCGCTGGCCTAGAATTTGATAGTTCTAAATTGGCTGTCCAGCTGTCTTTGCTGAATCCACTGCAGGCTTTTCAGTTGAGAGGATGCAATCTCATACTTCTGGTGTTGCATCTTCATTGATTAGATGGCTTAACAGTCGTCTGGGTTGCTCACAGCAACATTAAACTTAAGTCATCACATGGCGTGTACAGATGGAAACCCACTACTGCTCACGGTGCTCTTGTAGAATATGTAAAAATTTTGGCCTGTATGTTTTCAAATTTGTGAAACATCTGCTTGGTTCATGCTTCGATAAGCATGCGTTTAATTCCTCCATGCTTGACAGCCTCTAGCAAAAGGTTAGAAGCAAAAGAAGCTGGCATATTTTATTAATTTTTTTCTGATGAATTCAGGGACTCTGTGCCAGTGGTATCTCGCCATGCTGTATACACACACAAACACACACACACACACATGCACTCACAAACACGAACACACTCACTCAGTAACCAAGGGTATGATGCCATGCTTCACTCATCCCCCCCCTACACGCATGCACACGCGCACACACACACACACACACACTCTCGTTCACACTAACATTGTGCTCCTGGTCTCTGTGCGACAGGTGGTGCCCCAGCGGTGAGGAAGGAGGTGATCCGCAACAAGATCCGCGCCATCGGCAAGATGGCCCGAGTGTTCTCTGTGCTGAGGTGAGCGTGGCCCGAGTGTTCTCTGTGCTGAGGTGAGCGTGGCCCGAGTGTTCTCTGTGCTGAGGTGAGCGTGGCCCGAGTGTTCTCTGTGCTGAGGTGAGCGTGGCCCGAGTGTTCTCTGTGCTGAGGTGAGCGTGGCCCGAGTGTTCTCTGTGCTGAGGTGAGCGTGGCCCGAGTGTTCTCTGTGCTGAGGTGAGCGTGGCCCGAGTGTTCTCTGTGCTGAGGTGAGTGTGGCCCGAGTGTTCTCTGTGCTGAGGTGAGCGTGGCCCGAGTGTTCTCTGTGCTGAGGTGAGCGTGGCCCGAGTGTTCTCTGTGCTGAGGTGAGAGTGTAAGCCTGATAACACACACTATAATTGATAAATGCTTTTGAATATGAAGACCACAAAGAAAAAACGATCAGTGTCCAAATGTAGCATTTTTGTATATTTTATATATTGTATATTATTATAATAATTATATTGATATGTAATAATATTATTATGAGATTTTATATATTTTATATTTTTTGCATACTTTTTCTGTGCTTTGTTTCAAAGATCATTTTGAATTTTTAATTCACCATTTCTCCACAAGGTGAAAATGTGACTGATTGTTTTTCCATTGTGGTCTTCATATATTTATGCATGTTTCATGTGTGTGTGGTTGTATCTGTGTGGTCTGCAGGGAGGAGAATGAGAGTGTGCTGATGCTGAAGGGGCTCACCCCCACTGGGACGCTGCCCCTGGGCGTGCTGTCAGGGGGCCGGAAAACCCTGGAGAGCGGTGAGTACGCCTCCCTGTACACCCACTTATGCCAGGTGGGGAGCGAGTGTAAGGCGCTAGTGTATGGCGTACGGTGCTCAGATACAATGTTATGTTTAACTGCATAGGCTGTAGCATATTGCACTAGCATTCTACATAATATGTGCAACAATACCATGCAACATACGGTGTACGGTTAGGGTTTACTGTTTGTAGCCCTAGCAAACAAAATACTGAATTTAGCACTAACATACTGCGTACTGTGCATAGAATTTGCCTACTTGCTTAAACCATAGCATTACTGCGCTGGCGTGCATTATATAGTGATGGCATACTGCGTACTGGGCTAGTATACAGTATGCAGTATATCCTGCTGGCATACTGCATATAGTGCTTGCATATAACATACTGCATTCAGCTTTAGCACACAGCATGAAGTGCATAGCGCTAGCACACTGCCGTACTGCTGTGGTGGGGCACAACATACTGCCCACACCACCAGCATACTGTTTACAGAGGAGCGAGGATATTGTGTGTGGCTCTACCATGCAAAATACTGCATACATTTATGGCATGCAGTGCATAAGGATAGCATTCAGGGCTAAGGTACAGAGTACTGTGTACAGAGCTAGTATACTGCGAATAGAACAAGCGTACGACATACTCCATATAGCATGCAGTGTATAGCGCTGGGATCCTGCATATAGTGCTAGCATACTACTGGACTTGGCACTAGCATACAGCATACTGTGTACAGTGCTAGTATACTGCACATAGGATTTGCATACTACGTACAGCGTTAACACAACGTAAAGTGTGTGGCACTAGTCTACCACGTATAGCCCATGCACACAGTAGATAATACACAAAGATCAGGTTGCAGTCCAGCACATGCTGTGCACAGCACATTTGCTTCTCCTGCCCGCTCTGCCACTCCCTGCTCTCTGTTACCCCTGGCTGTCTGCTACCTCACAGCTGGCCTGTATTTGCTTCAGCAGCCAATTTAGCTGGCATTGGTTCTCCTGTCTTTTGATAATGAGGCTCAATTAAATAGCCTATTCATTTTATCATGACTGTAATACCAAGTATGCGCAGTACATGCAGATTTGTGAGTCATTGTGAAGCTTTGGTGTGAGGAATGCACAGCGTTGTGTTTGTATATCTATATGTTTACATTCGTGGGTACCTGTGAGTATCAGAGTGCCTGTGTGAATATGTGCTGTAGGGCACTGTCCTTTTTTAAGTAGGTATTCTTCTTCTGCTCTCTAACACCTCCCACAAGTTAAACCAATGACATGACATTGCCAGCCAAACATACCAATGGGCTCCGCCTCTCTCAGACCCTCATACAAACCAGCTTCCTCTTTCTGAGTTCATGGTTCTTCGGTCTAAAGCTGTGGCCCACAGAGCTGGTTAATTAGCCGGCTGAAGCTAAAGGGCCCAGGAAATATTTGGAGGGTACAGCATGCCAAGGTTCTATGGAGAAAATTAATGAACATAATCATTTAAGATGAGAAGTAGACCTTTTTAAGAGGATCTGTTTAACTGAAAGTAACGCACCCTCGTAACATCTATGATTATTTGTGGTTTTATCAAATTATGGGCGTATAGGGTGAGAATCACAGACATCTTTGCGGCACGATCACAATACTCTACCTACAATGACAACGATGTCGCTATAAAAGTGACTTATAATCCTAATACAGGTATAATGCATTATATCTGTGCAACTGATTTGAAACGAAATGAAAACAAATCAGCATTGCAGATGAGTATTTTATCTTTTAGAACTTAATTTTTATCCCCCGCCGCGCGATTAGCGCAAAGCGGGGGATGTAGCATTGGGCTGCGTCCGTCCGTACGGACACATTAAATTGAGGTGGCGAGGGATATTGGCATGTTGGTGGCAAACACTTGTTGCATTTTAACATGGAACTCTGAGGTAACAATAACAAGTGCATGTTGGCTTAGCCTGTTCACCAGTGCCGTGAGGTAGAACTGTTTAGTGCCTCGAAGTTTTAAAGAAAGCTGAAATAAAATAACGTAAAATGAAATGTAGTCTGCGTGTAAAACGATGTGGATACTATCTGCATTGATCTTATACTGCTGCTAAGACGGTTTTTGTTCGCTTTTGATTGGCGCCCTCCCAAGGAGACATTAAGTAATAACATTCTAAATGCTGGGAAATCTCCGGATACAGCGTTTGTAAATTTAAATTTTAAAAATTGATTTTAGACGTGAGTGTAATGATTATGCACCAAGTAAATAAATGACGGTATGTAATTTTTTCGATTATTTGTGCCACTCCAAATGTCCATGGTTATTTTTTAAAAGCTTTTGAATTAGTGAATTTTAAACATAGTTCTGGTCTCAGTGGGCATTTATTGATATATTCGGATTGATTTAGGACTTAGATCGCAGGATTATGAAGCAATTTTTTCACGGTTGGAATTCTCGTCTTCAATTGTTACGCCTTTTTTTTTGACCTTTCATTCTTTTCCCCTCCCAGTCTGAATTGTTTTCCAATTTACAGTGCGAGTATTTTATTACGTTTTTTTTACGTCTCTTGCATGCACACACACTAAGATTCTGACACTGACAGACAAACAGGAACACACATGATAAACACACTGATACCTTGCCTTGCCTTGCCTTGTCTCAGCATGGTATTGCTGGATGTGTCAGCTCGTGCCTTGATTAATCCACGGGCACTGTATTTTGGCCTCTGACCTAGATGGGCATGACTCTCTGTGTTTGTGTGTGGATTTGTTGGTTGCAGGGGTGGGATTTGGGTAGAATGAGGTGTGTGGGGTTTGGAAGGATGGATGGGTGGGTTTTGAGGGAGGAGTCAGGGCAGATATGTCTAACTGCATTGATAATGTGACTGGCTGTTTCTCTGTTGTTTTTGGGCATGGCTCTAACGGCTGTACTACTCACACTCACACAGCCACCGCAGAAGCAGCAGAGGCTAGAGGTATGCAACAATGCTCTGTGCATCCTGTGTCTGGTAACCCTTCTTACTGTGGCCCCTGACCTCAACTATACCTGAAGCTTCTAACCCCCATTAGGCCCGCAACACCTAACCCTGACTGCACCCTTGCCACCGAACCCCAACTACACCTTAACCGTCAAACCCGAACGACACCCTTGCCACCGAACTCCAACTACACCCCTAGCACCTCACTCCAACTGCATCCATACCGCATAACCTCAGCTCCACCCTTATCACCCCACTCCAAACTCCACCCTTATCGCCTAATCCCAACGACACCCTTACCACTGAAGCCCACTGCAACGACACCGCCCGACCCCAAATACAAGCACACCACCCTTATTACACCCACACCGCCTAACCCTTATCACACCCTTACCACCTAACCCAAACAATGACTGCACCAACGAACCCAACTGCATCCGCGCTACTTAACCCTAACTGCGCCCATATCACCTAACCCTTACTGCATCCACACCACCTAACCCTAACTTCGGCCACAGCTGAGCTCTAGCTACAAGCACTTTACAAAACCCCAGCTATACATATGCCACCAAACCCTAACTACACCCTTACCGCTTGACCCTAAACACACTCACACCACAGAACCCCAGCTACACCCACTCCTCACAGTCATAATAACTCCCCTGAAATTTCTTCTACCATGCTCACTCCTTCTCAACCTTTGTTTCCACATCTTGCCCACTATAAGTCCACGCCTTGCTAACACACCCCCCACTGTCATGGCTATAACAGCCCTCACTACATCTTCTTCCCTGCCACTGATATTCTTATGGTCATCCTTCTTTTAATTCTTTACCGCCCCACTAACCCCACCCACCTACTCTCATAATCACACCTCCACCCCATCCTGTATGTTAAAGCATAACCTGTCTGTTTTGTCCCATGACTTCTGCCACTGTCTCTCCCTCTTCCCTCTATTCTCTCTGTGCTCTGATATGTCTCTTATCTCTGTGTGTTTTGGGCTCCCTGTGTCCCTGTGAGGGATCAAAGCTGACCCCCTCTGGTCGAAACTGTCAGTCCTTAGCAGCAGGGACCTTAATGACATTGAGAGGTCTTGGGCTCACAGTGATGTGAAATCCTGTCATGTCTTTTCTACTTCTTCTTCTTCTTCTTCTTTTTTTTTTCTTCTTGTTTCCTTGTTTTCGTACTTCTTTTTCCGGTGACCTTTTTTGTGCATCGTGTTTCTTTTTGTTATACCCTTGTGTGTATTTTCGGGTTTCTTTTTCCCGTGCCTTTGTGTTAGTTTCATTTATTCTGTATCCTGGCATTTTTTTTTTGTTTGTTTCTCTTGCACTCTTGTGTGTGTTTCTGAGTCTTTAGTCCTGTGTTTTGTGTTTTATTCCTGTATCTTCGTGTGTATTTTTGTATTTCTCACCCATGCCTTTAGCTATTTTGGAATGTTTGAGACTTTTAATTTTTCAAGTTTCTCTGTTTGACTAAAGTAAGTTTGACAGTGTTATGTGGGCCAGTTGGATGAGCCATATCCTGATGACATAGTGTTTCGCTTTGACTCCTTTGTGCTTTTGAATCCCAGATTTAAAGTGGCGAAAACGTTAGGGGTTAGTGTTGGTTAATTGAGACTTACTGAAATTAATTACTAAATCTTTTTCCCTGAAAATTTACTTCCTTCCCACGCTTCCATGGCTACTCCCTTCATGTAAGTGACCCCAAAACTGGAAACGCATGGAATGTTCAGTGTAATCTTTAAGCACTTGAACAGTGACGCCGTAAATGAGGGGCTGACTGGAATATGAGATTCTCATGATATGAGTGTAACTACCCTCTAAATGAATGCCGACAGTCTCTCATGTTAATCTTTTATGTGTTTCTCTCAAATCTGTTAGAGTGTGGGGAAAAAAGAAAATATTGTGTCACTGAAAGATACTTTGGACAGAGCCAGTTAGTAGAAAGTAGCGTAAGAAGAGCAACACATTACTCACCTAGCAGAAACAGGAAGTGCTTAACATTGCCTGTCACTGACTTTCGTGATCAAATCAAAACATTTTCCATGTTGATAACGAGGTAGTGATGATGTCACGTAGCAGCCTTCCTTCTTCCTGTGAATATCTGGTCTGTTTTCATCTGGTCTCTCAAGCATTTTTCTCTTCTTTTTTCTTGCTGTCTCCCTCTTCTCTCATCATGCCCTTCCTCTCATTCTCTCTTGCTCCCTCTATCATCTTTACAGCTATTCAAGGATTCAATCCACAGCACAAAATCCAGAGTTTTGAGGAGGCACGAGGTCTGGACCTCATCAACGAGCGGATGCCCCCACGCAAAGACGCGATGCAGCCCGATGGCATCGCCGTCAATGCCGCCAACGCAGCCGACAAGAACGGGACCAACGCTCAGGCATAGACACTCCCCAGAGCACTGCCCCTTCCTCCCCAGCTTCATACTTGTCACCTCTCTCATTTGCTCCTATCTCCATACTGCCCCCTGCTGGAGAACTGTTGTACTGTAGTGGGAAAGTAAATGCACAAAAACCTCGTGCACCAGAAATGCCACTGGACAAGATGCCACAAATGCCCCAAAAAGTCATCATTTTTATTTATTTATTGAGGTATGATAACACTTTAAAATTTCTGTGTAATAACAAATGAATTAATGGCATATCTACTGATGTATGTAAATGTATACGTGCAAGTGAAAGGGTGCAAATGAAAGCCATGGCAGGAGTACCCAGTGACGATCCCGTTTGTAGAACTGAACTGAAGTACTAGAGTATCGTAGCGCACATTTTCCATCTGGGCCAGGTCACGCGGCAACGGAGTTACAAAATTGGTGTATTTTGTGTCATAGCTCCAAAACTAAGTAAGAGAGTCAACAATTTAAATTACTTTTTGTAGGTCCTCCCTGGTACTTCAAAAAACAAAATAGCCAGTTTTGTTCATTTGATTTATTTTGGGTGAAAACGGCAAAAAACTGGTCGGTAACGGAGTTACTTGTTTGCTTACTTACATCTATCAATAACTTGAGCTGAATGGTTGAGAAGGTGATTATCCAGGGTGTGGTCTTCAGGACAGCAAGGAAGGAAAACAACAGGAAGAGGAGGGGTCAAAATGAGGTCCGATCATTTATAAAAAAAAAAAGTGGGAGGGAATTTGCTAAATTGTATTAAACTATTCTGTATAGGTGATATTGGTGCTCATTGACAGTTTGGAGTCTAATTTACAGCAGATTTGTTTTCAGTGCAGGCGGATGCATTACTGATTGCTCCTTTGTCCCTAAATGCACTTTTTTTCTTTTTTTTTAACCCAATCTTAGCCTCTTATATGTGTGCCTGTGGGGCCTTTTAGGACCACATAGCTTATGCCGATTACGCTGTTCCTCTGGTGGCCGTGTCGTTGTCAAAGTTCAAATTTTGGGATTGGCAGTTTTGTTCCAGGTGGGCATTGTGGTTGCAGGTTTTTGTTTTGTTTAATGGTTAATTGAGCTAACTGGCTGTACCAACATGGATTCTCATATGATCTTTCATCAAACGTTTCATGTTGGAACGCAAGGGCATTCTTCAGTTGTCTTTCATGCGCTCATCAAAAAATGTTGCTTGAACTCTTCCTGACCTGGTAGGCTTCATTCGATAATTCAAGTCAGAAACTGCAAGGAGCCCTTGCTGCCCACTTCCGGCCTGACCTGTTACTTGTAGCAGGCTGCACAGAAGCAAGCTGACACCCTTAAGACCATTTCTTTTCTTTCAAGTCTGTACTGTTATCTCTTAGTTGAGTTCTTGAATTTTCGGGTAATTTTCTACTGCGCCATGCAATATTCTCAAAAGGAATGTGGCTGATGCGAACTCTTTCCTCATTGTTTTATGAGAATCTGGGCCCAGGTAGAAGTCTATCTCCCCAGGTCTCGGGGGTGAATGGGGAGGGCGGTGAGACAGATATTTTTTGAGGGATGGCACGGATCCACATCGGCAATGGCTCGTCTCAGCAGCCTGTTGGATGTTCGCTTCAGTGTATAAGCGGGAGACACAGAGGAGCCATTAGAGCTGTAGTACTCAGACCTGTCCCTCAAATCCAAATCTCACCCTGGTTATCTTTCCCTCCGGGTAATTACTTGAACCGTTAAGACTGGTTTCACAGCAGTCTCTGGGTAAAGGGAGGACAGGTAGGGCCAGGTCTCAGCCCTTGAGGACCATGATTTGAAGAGCAGGGAGTGGGGACCCCTGAGAATGGCAGATTAGTCTGGCAGCAAACGAGTGGGTTCTCTATAAAGAGGTCACTTAGGCATGACAACAGTAATTTATATGTCAATTAGCATTTTAAATTTCTGTGTCCTCTGAAATGCTGCCGCTCCAGAACACATTGATATTACTTGCGAAAGGTATGTGAAATCCAAACCTCTAAGGTGCCAAGTAGATGTGCGTCCATCTCATCACTGTGATGGAGTAAACTGAATAGCAGGCAGTATCTCAGTAGTGTTGATGTGGTTTGAGATGGGTGGAAATAGTACCGTAGGTATTCAAATTAGGGCACAGTCTCGAAGGGGTTCAGATCACGAGAGAGACCAGGTCAGTTACGTACCCTCCAAGGTCAGGGTGTGAATGTAGATGGGTAAAGAGCAGAATTTAAACCAAAGAACTGTCCCATCCATTTTGGCTGCACTGGTCTGTACTGGTTGACAGAGTTCTGCTGTCATCCCAACGATTGTTAGCTGTGGGTGTCGCTCACTGTAAAGTAGCCATCGTTACAGTGTGCATCATGGTTAAAGGGTAGCTGTGGTAGAATGGGGGGGTCACTCCAGTGGCACTCCTGAGAAATACCCCCCCGCCTCCAAATGTTTTTTTTTTTTTTTTTTTCATTTGATTAATTGCAGATTTTTGCTTTTGCTTGGTATGCACTCTCTGTACTGTAGACATAAGGCTTTATGGGGGGGATTTTTCCCTTCAGTTTGAATGAAAACAAAAATGCGCTTTACTGTGTGTGAGTTGGGGGAGGGGGGTTGAGTTGAGGCGGCTGGTGTTTGAACTGGTTTGAGAACTGGGGTGACGACTATCATTTTTGACTTCTGTTTCCAAACATATCTCACAGAATGTACAGGAAATGTCTATTCAGATTTTCTAAATTGCTGTAAAAAGTTTTTTTTTTGCTTTTTTTTGTCAAGTACATGTATTGCGAAGCCTTTGAGGCTTCAATAATTTAGATGCTTCACTCAAAACAGGTCAAAAAAGGAATACTAAAGAGAAAATGTCTTAATTTGTCTTTTTTTTAAATGCTACCTTCATGTCTTTTTTGTTAGCGCAAGAGATATTTTACTCATCAAGCTTTGAAGTGTCCACGTTGGTCAACATTGAAAGGACTGTCCTTTTATTGCTTGCAGCCGAGACCTCTCATTCTTGTATTACCGATGGAAATTCACAAAGTCATTCATTTGCTGACTAAAAGCTACTACAGTGACAATCCTTTCATATATTACCTGTTGCACAGTATGAACAAAACCAGCGGAAATACCTTCCGATAGCGGCAGCAGATGCTGACAGTCAGGTTAGTCTGGAGAATCCATGGCTTTGCTGACCAATGGTGTGCGGTGAACATTAAAGAGCCAGGACATGATACACTGTTACTGTTGTACTTTTACATCACAAATTTACGTAAACATTTGGAACATTTGCACATGTATTAAATGTTTTATTGCGAGTTACAACTATGGATTGTATGAAAATGATGCCGATTGGAATAAGAAGGAATGTGTTGTGAAATCCGAACAACGATCTTTATTCTGCTTGTTGTTTTCTTTACATTGCCTTCAATTAGCAATTTTCTTGAGGAATTGGGTTCGGAGTAAAGGCTCTGAAATATGAACATCAGTGTCATTCATGCACATTACACAAATTTTATTTAATTTTTTTCATGTGGTTGAATGAGGAAAGTTCAATAAATTTTGGTTTTAGGAATTTTGTGTTCTGAGATAAATTGCTTTTCAGTAACTGAAATGTCAATTATGTTGAATTTTTTATATCTCGCAATGCTTGACCCAAGCAACGGTATAATACTCAACCCTCCCGCTGGCCTCCTAAGGTAAAATTAATCAATTTTAATCCTCGTTGTATTAATTTATTAGCTGTACTGGCTGTTCAGCGTGTCCACTGCTGCACGGTCAGGAAAAAACTGAAAGCATAACGGAACCAGTATAGTTTAAGTGCCCTTTGCCAGGCAGAGTGGGTCCTTAATCTGGAAGCTCTCACACTTCACACCTATGGTAAAGCAGTGATTGCCAAACTCAGTCCTGGGCACCACGGTATCTGTTGGTTCTTGCTCCAAGCACTATTGCAATCTTAAAATTTTAAAAATTTGTATATTTTTCTTAATTGATCTACTCATGATCATATTTACCCTTTTAAGCCACGTTATGTCAGAAGTAGCTTAGCAGTGCATGCAGTGATGAGCTCCATAGTCAGATTGCTCTTTATTGCAAATTAACTTTTATTGCATACTATGAGGGAAAAATTGTGGCCATCGAAATTGCAGAATTAATTGCTGTATAAAACTGAAATTCTGGGCACATGGTCACAATAACTTGTCCATTTGGTAATTAAAAATTCAAAGATAAAGCAAATTATAATTGGTCAGACCTGTTTGATGTAATTTTTCTGTTTTGCTTTAGGATAAATATTCAGAACGAATTTGAGCACTTGTGTTCAGAAACCTAAGCTGCTTATTGATTCATCTCAGTCTAGAATTTGATCAGTTAAAACACATTGACATGTTGATTTGGCTTGTTTACTTTGAATATTTTACTGTTAACACACTTAATATTTGGGTTTCAAACATAATGGAATGCGTAGCCATTTCTGTCAGCGTGGTTTAAGGGGATGAAACGTCTCTCTGGCCCAGTAGTAAATAATTTAAACATGCCATCAGGAGATGGCATATCACCCTGGCTCCAAGTCATCGAGTTTGGATTTGCTAAAAGAACCACTTCAGGTCATGATTAATGTGCACACCAAGTTTTGTGAAGACCTATTGAATGGTTTTCAAGTTATGCTCCAGAAACAAAATGTTCACAGACCGACTGAAGGACAGACGACCACACCCATGATTATACCCCCTGCCCGCATTATATGCCAGGGGGATAAAAAGTAGCCACTTGTTAATTCTCGGATTGAAATGGTGGTTCGAATAGAAACCAGCATATGCAGTGGGTCCTCAGGACTGAGTTTGGAAACTATTGCCTGTGAGAAGTTAAGAATATGAACACCACTGAGAACCATTTTTTTGCTACTTGGGAATGTAGACATAACTGATTTGTGCGTTTTATTTCAACTAAAGAACCTGGACTCATTCAACAGCCTGCCTAAACTGTGAAAATCCCTCCTGAGTCTGATGTTTATTTGACTCTTGTCCCTGGAATATAGCAGGCAGTGGAGTTCTGTATAGTTTTCTTTATGTATTTAAAAGAAAAAAAACAAAGTTGCTCAATAGCTAACATTAAGTCATTATGTTAAATGTCTAGAGTGATAGTGATTGGCCAGACATTTTTTTTCCTGGGAGGGTCCGTTTTCTTCTATTCCAAGACGTGAGCCTTTGACGCAGAGTCCCAAATGTAGGTGCCAGTTGGGGTTTGACGTTGACGAATTGAGGCCTTTATTATACAGTGAGGTGGATTTTTTTGACTTTTTTTTTATTTTTGGAAATGTGGAAGAAGCCATTTTGCATAAATAACCCAACCTTGATCAAATGACGGTTTTAAACCAATCAGGTAAAGATCTGCATTACGGGATTTGAATATTACTTTGTTAAATCCATGCTGACATTGATACGCTCTTAGGAATGGACGCCCTCTCCCATTTCATTTTCCAGCAGAGCGCTACTGTCACTATGCTGAACGCAGTTCTGTCCTCGGAGCAGCTGTTTGTCGACTTGACTTGTCTCTTGTCTCTTGGGTCAACATCTGACCATTTGGATTTCAGTGTGCCTATTGTCTCAGGTGGGGGGAGAGGAGGGTCTCGTGTGACTGTACCCATGGCTTTGTAGGGGGAAACTACTAGCTGGCACCTGATGGGTCAGAATTCATTCTTGAAGGACATCTGCTGGAATATAATTTGCTTTCAGTCGAGGTTGGGGGAGGTTGATGGAGAGGCCTTCTTTGAAGTTTGTGAGGCAGCGTTCTTGGATAGCTGAATGATGGAGCTGCACGACTGCGTAACCCACATTTATTATGTTCCATACTGGTCTGCATCTGGAGAGAACTGTGACTCAGGTGTGTTTCACTGATGGATAGTTTGGGTAGTTGATGTCTTTCAGGTTGTTGTTTTGATTCACTGTGTAGATCTCTGTTGGAAAGGTGGGGTTATTCAGGCCATAGTCTTTCTGTGGAGGGAGTCTGGAAGAGAGGAGAAGTGCTCTGTTGCTGAATATTTGCATCAACCTTATGAGGCTGAAGAGCACTACTAATGTGACAATCTATGCTCGTAATTGAAAACTGTTTATTTAAAATATGTGTTACTAGATCACTGATGTCTTCAATTTTAGAACTTTTGAAATTGTAGAATTTTGAGAGAGAAATGCCCCAGAAAAAAAAAGGATTATTATTTTGTGTTCTTCATATAGATTCAAAGGAAAAAATTTCGCAAAAATGGAATTTACTGTACACCTTGATTTACAGGATATACTGCTTAAATTCATACTAGTCTACATCCCTGAAGTAGCTGCATCATTGTGAAACGTGGCTTGTCAATTTGAATGCGGAACGTACCTGGGAGAATTGGAGAAATTCTTCCTGTGTTTCAGGATGAAAATTATTGCAGTTGAGACCAGGATGAATCCTAGTATAGCGATTATATTCCAGAAGGCTATGAATGCGTCTGGGGATAAAAAGATATGTTAAAGTCAACAAAGTGCTCTCTGTGTTGGGTTTTCATTCCATTGCGTAAGAGAGAGCCCAGATATTTTTTCCCTGCAAAAAAAGAAAAAAAAATCCATTGCTTTTGCTAACTTTGAACTAGCAGATGAAATTCTGACTAACCTGAGGTCACTATTTGGGGGATGGGGACTGAAAATTCACAGTCCGGGGGCAACCAGCCAGGCTGACACTGACACTGAGCTTGGTGATTGCACACCTATGTGACACAACATGGAGGCATGAAAATTAAGAAGCAGTGGGACATTGTGATATGATTGTGAGCTCAGTATGTTTCTGTGGTGTGGTGTAGTGAGGTTTCTGGTGTAGGATGGGTCTGTGTCTGTCCGTCTCCCACAGGGTGTCTGCATACGTGTGTCTATTATCCTTGGTGGTTCTCGAAGCTTACCGCATGACCTTGACATTTTGCCGAGCAGTTAGTTGGGCCATAGATTGTTTCCAGGTCAATACACTGGTTGTTGCTGCAGACCTGAAGGTAGAAATAAGTAAAGGTTGCTGTAAACTTTTTTTTTTCAATCTGGACTAGATTTTTAGTTTACATGGATGAAGGTCATGTAAGAGGGGAGATCCAGGCGCAACTACTGAAAGATTGTCGAGGTTCTGGAAGGTGAGGAGAAAGGGAGACCAACAGAATTCGTCTCCAGGTTGATGTCCAGGCTGGTGGGGGAAGACAACTTTACTTAGCCCAATGTAATCAATAGGGCAGGTCGTCTTGAACAGCCGAAACCACCAGATGGCACCGGATCTCCCACGATAATGGCACGAGTGCATCTTGCACTGGAAAAATAAAAATCTGCGGCTAGAAAGGCTGCGCTCGCTGGATTACGGAGGTAACCGCATCCTAATCTTCCCTGACTACACCGCGGAGGTGATGCAGCTGTGGGGGAATTTCTGCAACGTGCTACAGCGCTTGCGGGAGAGGGAGGTTCGGCACTCGCTGCGCTTCCCGGCTTGGCTCCATGTGCACTATCGAGGGCAAGTAAAACTAAAGGGGCAATTCCTGAAGAAATTGCGAGTGTGAATGCTGCACGCTGAACCCAAACTGCAGTGTTATCTTGAATACAATAAATTTTGAATGTTTGCTGACGCCACTGTGAATAGCTGCCATGAAAATAATATTTGAATTATGTTGAATACTTGAATGGTTATATATTTAAAAAAAAAACAGAAAGCTGAGCAAAGAAAGAATGGAAACAGTTGCTGGTAGCTGTATGCTGGAATAGGATCTCGAGCTATTGTTTTTTCTGTCTTGCCATTTTTACTGTAATGTGCTGTCTTGGATGCACTCAGCAAAAAGTGCCTCCTTTCCTGCCCTCAATCTGCTTTCGCAGGAGGCAAAATGTTTTTTTCTCCACTAGAGTTCCTACATCAACAGAAACTAATTTGCGTACTGGCAACCGGCGCCCTTCTGCCGGGGCTTAAATCTATACATTTCTGGGATCATGAATTCTACTTGTGGTCATGGAGTTTATCTTCAACATTCAGATAATCATGTATTTAACACAGTTTTGAGGCATGAAATTTAATATTATCTCATGATTTTCTGGTTGAGTTTAGGATGAATTTATCAATATCAGTGCAGCTGAACATAAGTGGTCACCAGTAACCTCTCCAAACACAAAAATGCCTTTCCTCCATAATGAAGTTTAGAGTTTTGTCCATTTTTCTTTAAAGTCCCCCAAGCCAGCGCACATAATCATAAAATAGACTGCTGATTAAACAGTCAGAACATTCACCCTGCAATGATTTTAGCTACCGGTTTCCGCTTCTGAGCTCACAAACTCATTTCAACACTTATAAGGAACAAGAACAACTCGCTAACTCAGTAATATCTGAATTCTGAAATGCACCTTATTTTAACAGAACAGACATTCCACTTTCAGGGTAGATCAAATATTACATGCCTCCCTAGATTCAACAGAACGGTGCAATGAACATACCAGGGCGTCCACCCAAATGCATGGGCAGTTCACGTGTTATATAGGAAAAAAAACCTCGGCATTTGACTTTGTTTTGGAATGTATACCATATTCAACAAACAGCAAAAGTAGCAGCCTAACCTATTTCATTGAATCCCTCCTCCAGAGACCGATGTGTCCAGTACAAGGAACCCTCCGGTCCTGTTTCATTCAAAATGATTCCTATTGACCATGGCCTTATCTCATTTAAATCCTGTAAATGTAACTGAACACTTCAAGGCCAGTTTTGCGAGTCTTTTTTCTATAAATCGCGTCTATTTCAGCCACGTTATTCCGCAACATAGAGAGGATACAACCGAGCCTGCTGATACGCATAGGCTTGTATGCTCTGTTTTTGTCCAGTCAATGTGTTTCACGTACACTGGAACGTTTAAACACTCGGGAATTGGAAATGAGCCAATCACTACATTATTACCGGGGGAGTTTCACGAGGGCGTGAAGTATAACTGTGAAGAGCCTGAGCGTATGATTGAGTGATTGGCTATCAACACCAGTACTTGGGTGGATATAAGGAAGCGCTGAATTTGTCAATGAAGGAATCTACATGTAAATCCACGGTAAGGAACTATGTATTTTGGGTATCTGATGACTGTAATTGACTGTAGAATGTGAGAGAATCAATACCATGTCGAATTTTTTGCTCCAGAAAACTGATTTTTCTGAACCACTAATTGGAATACCGTTGGCTTACTGTAGCTAAATTGGTTGCTGCACAGGACAACGATTTTCTCTGTGGCAAGAGAGAATTTTTTTTGAAACTGCTGGATTGATACTATGGGCAAGGATATTGACCAGTTTGCACATCAGGCTTAGCTGAGGCTTTTTATTCATACAACTCTTGAAAAACCAGGAGTGGAGAGAACTACCCCATATTATAAACTGCGTTCTAACTCTGCTTTTCTGAGAATTTTCAATAACTGATCCGGGGGTGCCATCTAGTGGTCAAGTTCAGTAACTGTGTGCTTAAATTTGCAGTTCTATAGATGCGTGTGTCTACATCTGCAGAAAGGGGTTAACGCCCCGGTCAAAACACTTGTTGTTTCTGCCAGTCTTATCCACAGTGTGATCATACATATGAAGACATTTTATTGGGGGATATTAAATCAGTGGTCAAGTCAGCAATCCATCCGACCTCCTCGAAGGCTGTGGCACCGCTTATAGTCTCAGTTGTGGGGCCTGTATTTCTTGCGTGAGGCTCTGTTCGTCAACAATCATCAGTTCAGTCTTTTTTCATTCCCATGTGGTTTATGTTCAAATCCTTGCACATCTGACATAATTCTTGCACTTAAACCCGTGAAATTGCTTATCGCTCACTAACATAGGCTTTGACAGACCCTGTGACACTTCTTGCTATACAAACTTCATCTTACACATACGCATAAAAAATCTCATGCTTACTCCGAAACGGTCTATTAACCTATTGATTAAAACAAGTGAATTTTGTGTGGAATCTTTTGATTTTGATTATCTTTTGCGGTGTTGTGGTGTATAATAGACCCTTTTGCCTCACCAGGCTTCAGCTGTGAGCATTTTGGGCCAACTTAGATTTGACTCCACTTTCACAATTTTTCCATATTGGTTAACTTATAGGGTATTCTGGCCAAAGTATCGCCATTTTGGGTCGCCAATGATCATTTGGCACCATTTTCAACTTCAACCAGACTCAACTGTCATGCTTTTTTTTTTTTCATTTTGGTCAACTTTTTGGGTGTTTGGGGCCAAAATGTGAACCCTTGGACCAGGGGTCATCTGGCACCATTTTGGGCCGACTTGAATCCAGCTCAACATTCACAATTTTTTTTTTCTTTGAGTCAACCTTCGGAGTGTTTTGTGCCAAAATATGAACATTTTGGAATACCAGGGATGATGTGAGAGCATTTCCGGGCAACTTTGAACCGGGTCCACTTTCCCAAATTTTCAGTTTTGATCAATATTTTGAGTGTTTTGGGTCAAACTACAACCCATTTGCATCACCAGGGTTGATTTCAGGCCACCTTCGATCCAGTTCCACTTTCACAATTTTTTTTTTTAGATATTTGAGGCCAAAATACAATCCTTTTCGGTTACCAGGGGTTATTTGGGACCTGTGACCATTTCGTGCCAACTTTGATATGCCTGGAAACATTTTGGCTATTTTCTGCCAAAGACCATTTTGGATCACTAGGAGGAATATTTTTACCAATATATTTCACATTTGCTTACCAATGAGTTTGAATATTTTGAATATTCTTTGCGGTCTGAATAGCCACATAAGCTACAAACTCTGTAGACTTCTATATTCCAGTTAAGTTGGCACACAGTGACCGTAGTGTGTAGCCCCTATGGATTGTTGGCCATAACTGCCTATGACTCCGTCAGGTTACAATCCCTGACCCTGAAGCTAATGGCACAATGAGTAAATTACTGACACAGGTGAGCCACCTGATGGCCTGTCAGTTACTGCTGTTTGTAGTGACATGGTCTTTCCAACCATGTTTCTGGATAAGATCTGTCCTTAACTGTGTCTAAAGTTTAAAGAGTTCAAGTGCCTTGCGCTAGGGTTGTGTTTCCATCAGTGTTGGATTCAAACTGCACCACAGGATGCTGGGTCTCACTGAGGATTGCCAGTTCAGCAAGACAGAGAATTGACTGTTTTTTTTTTTTTTGTTCAATTGTTTTTTTACATCCACTCAAAAGAAAGTGAACATGAATGCGCACTGGTGATTTGCAGTGGTCAGTGACTGGGAACATCTCGAACATGAGCTCACGTTAAAGTACATCATCACTATAACTTTTGGATTTTCAAATATTTTCATGGTAGTTATAACTGTCTGGCCTACTCATGTGACATGTTGCCTTATATTACATGAACTGGCCACACCCAAGATCATTAGCTTTGCTGCGATCTTTTCACTCTATTATGATCCGAATAACCTACCTCTTACCTTTGCAAGTCAATTCATCAGTTGACTGGTTTTTGTTGGATTTTCAAACTCTTTGCGGGTTTTATGCCTTCAATTTGGGTTTTGACAACCTAAATGTGGTTAATATGCATGAAAGGAAAACTCTTATTTTTTTTCTTTCCATCTTTTGAACCAAAATGTTCACTTAAACTACGACCCGTATTAACTGCGATATTACAACTCAACTGACTCACACTGAAAGTGGCCATTGTCTTTTTTGGAAAACCTGCAGGAGTGCAAATCTCTTGGGAGAGGTTTATTCTCCAGTAAGTGGTTCATTAAAGTTTCCAAACAGCACATACTCACCAGTCCTTCCCCACAGCGGGTCCCTGTTTCCACCAGACCCTGGTCCTGGCTCTGGTCCTCATTAAACATGGTTCTGCAGTCAGAAAACTCTGCTGCCACTCCAGAGCTGGGCTCAGTGCTGCCACTACTGCAGAACAGTTTCCCACACATCACATCCCTTTGATGAAAAAAGATAAAAAGTGGAATTTATCAACAGTTCCAGCTCAGATTCATAATGTCTGCACTGCACTGAAGTTTATGGGACTATAGTAGGGTTACAGTCTCATTAATTATGGATAGAATGAACATACTTTTTAATACATGGAATGTAGTCCTCAGGACCTGGTCTTCTGCAGAACCCATAATAGGTGCCCTGCCTGTTTTGTTGGTAACAGAATTTCCGGGCCACACGAGCAGCTAAAAAAAATAAATAAATAAGCGGGTCCTTAAATAAAGTTACAGAATAAGAGGACTGAGGATACTGAGATATTATACCTCGCCATTTACTGACCGTCTCCCCACGTCCTGGTGCACTGCTCGGACAGCAGGGGACAGCGTCCGTTGCGGCAGTAGCCCCGGCCGCCTTTACAGGGTATGCCGTTTTGGGAGTAGACGTCCTGTGGGCACTGGACAGACTTCCCTGTGCAGAATTCCGCCAGGTCGCAGTCATCCTTCTGCCTCCGGCACACTGTTGAGGCTGAAGCAAACTACGAAAAGATCCAGAAGGCAGCAGTGAGAGCTACGCACAGACACTGAGGCCCTCAGAACTGCACAACGATATGGAGGCTGGCTGCAAGAACTGCGGACCAACAGAAAGACCAGCACAGAAAAACAGGTTGAGAGAACTGCGCAAAGACGCAGAGGTCGACAGTAAGTACTGCAGATTGACACAGAGGCAAACTTGCATAGAGATACAGATGCAGAGTTCGAGAACTGAGCACAGATGCAGGGGCAAAGCGTGAGAGATGCTCACAGGTACAGAGGTAAGGCAGCAGTCAGTGTCTGTTTATGGATACAGACACTGACTGTGAGAACAGCACACACCGAGGGTAATAGATGGTCATCACGTGGTGGTTATTGGATGGTGAGTCTTATAAATGCATCAAGATTAAATAGCAGAGTTTACATTGGGTGTGATAAAGCGGTTTGTATATGCGTGTGTGCTTGTATCACACATACCATACAGTTTTTGCAGCATTCCCCTGTCGCGCACTCAGAGCCTTTGGTCAGCGTGCATGTAGAGACGTGACAGCACGGGTTCTCGCATTTCTGTAGGCACATCGGTAAAATCCCCCACCAAGAAATAAAACACTCATTACAGATGAAGCATTTTATACGGTTTTGCACATCACATCCCCCATTTTCTCCCAAATGCCATTTCTCCTCTGTAACACTTATTAAATACTTGATTTGGGACTGTGCACACTAAACATGCCTCTTCCAAGTTCATTGACACTTCAGAAGTAGATGCCTTCATGGTGAAATGATAAAACCAACAGCAAAACAAAGGCACAGAGCCAGGATGCCGTCACTATTTACAGCGCCCCTATAGGTATTTCCTCAAAAATACCGTCCGCTACAAGTGTCGAGGCTTATTCCATAAACTTATCAATAACATCTAAACCATTCGAAAAGATCACCCCACATGACTGATTTTGTATATTTATGCAGCTATTGAGTGTGACTTGCTGTACCATGATAATGTCCCTTTTAAAACTTTTTTCCTGGAGCAAAGGAGCCAGGAGTTAGGACAATCTATTTTAAAAGAGAGTGCATGTGCTTTATTCATGTTTTCTCAATATTGTTCTCAATAAAATCTTATTGCTTATAATTGGATGAGCCAGCAGACGGTTCCTATGTGTATGTGTATCTGTGCATGTATGCGCACCTCTTCAGTGCCGCAGTCACACTCCTCCCCTCTCTCCAAAATTCCATTCCCGCACACCGGGTTGAAGGCCAGCTCTATATCCGGCGTATCGAAGAGACACAGCGGAATGGGGCTCTGAAGGAACATCCCGTACTCCTGTTTGCTGCACCCGCTGAAGACCCGCGGCACCCGGCCCCTAAAAAAATGTACCCAGTTTACTATGTCCACAAAACTCAGCCAAAGAGAACTTTAGCTATAATGCTAATGCAGGGTAAAATGATCTAGTCGAATCAACTCTTAACTCCTCCCCTATGGAATACTTTTACATAAAATTGTCGCCTTTGTACGGAATACCTTTCTCGAAAATTACAAAATATAAAAAAAATTGAAGTACAGGTGGCCCATCACCGCGTTCGTCAACTGATTTCGTGTTTTCAACGGATTGCGAATGGTCATCCACGCCGCTGGCACCAGATTACCGTAGGGAATGATAGAATTCGCCACGCTGTTGACAGCGGCTTGCCGTAGGGAAAGAGTTAAAGAGTTTATATGGTCCATATCAAATTCATGCACTGTTCAAGATCAATGAACAATTGAGAATTGATACAGGTTCAGCAGCAGTGAACATTTAATGCATTTTATCAGTTTAAATCCTACCAGACGTGAGAACATACATCCACCGGACACTTTATTAAGGGCAAATATCAGGAATATAGCTGGGGAGCCATGTGAAATATATTCTGTTCGTTATTAAGTGTCCTTTTGTCAAATAAGTGATAATGGGGCATATAGGGTGGTTATAACAGTCAAAGCATGGAGTTAACTTTTGTAATTGGATCGCAACTTACACATTTTTTGAGTGGATCCGAGGTTAATATGCACTCAAATCTGGTGTGACATCATAATGCATTTGTAAACCTCTCTGTTTACGAACCAATGTGTGAAAATTTCCCATACAAAAAAAAAATTCATGCACACAGCCATCACCTTGAAGGCTGCTTGAATGGTTGGTAGATGGAATAGAACCCCTGGGCCATAATGCATTTTCACAACGAAACAGCAACGTTTCCAAGTTTTTTGCTGGTTTGTGCTATAAAATAGTACAACTCCAATTCAAAAATAGTTGGGACAAAGTGTAAATTGTGAATAAAATCAAAACCCAGTGACTTTCAAATCGCACCAGCCAGTATTTTATTCATAAATAGAACAGACATAACTTGGCAAATGTTGAAACTGAGAAATTTTACAATTTTATCCAAAATGAGCTCATTTCAAATTTGATGGCTGCTACAGGTCTCAAAAAAGCTGGGACAGGGGCCTGTTTACCATGGAGTAGCATCCCCTCTTTAGAAGAGTGGAGGCGTTTGGACATTGAGGAGACAAGTTTCTTGAGTTTAGCCATTGGAGTTTGATCCCACTCATGTTTAATACAGGCTTCCAGCTGCTGGAGAGTTTTGGGTCTCCTTTGAAGGACTTTTCGTTTAATTATGCGCCAAATGTTCTCAAATCGGTGAAAGATCAGGACTGCAGGCAGGCCAGTTCAGCACATGGACTTTTCAACTACGAAGCCATGCTGTTGTAATAGCAGCAGTATGTGGTTTTGCATTGTACAGCGGAAATACACAAGGCCGTCCCTGGAATAGATTTTGTCTGGAGGGGAGCATATGTGGCTCTAAAACCTTTATATACCTTTCAGCATTCATGGTGCTTTTTAAAACATGCAAGTGTCCCACACCATATGTTCCAATGCATCCCCATACCATCACAGATGCTGGCTTCTGAGTGGAACGCTGATAACAGAAGGGGTGGTCTTTCTCCTCTTAAGCCTGGAGGATGATGCCATGCTTTCCAACTAGAATGTCAAATTTGGACTTTGACCACATGACACTTTGTCACTTTGCTACAGTCCATTTTAAATGAGCCTTGGCCCACAGAACACGGCGGTGCTTCTGGATCGTGCTCAACAATGGCTTCCTTTTTGCATGATAGAGTTTTAGGTGGCATCTGTGGATGGCATGGCAGACTGTGTTTACAGACAGTGGTTTCTTGAAATATCCCTGGGCCCATTTAGTAATGTCAATGACAGAATCATGTCAGTGAGTGATGCAGTGGCGTCTGAGGGCCCGAAGATCACGGGCATCCAGTAAAGGTCTTCGGCCTTGTCCCTTACGTACAGAGATTTTTCCAGTTCCTCTGCATCTTTTGATGATGTCATGCACTGTTGATGATGAGACCTTCAAAGCCATTGCAATTTGACGTTGAGGACAGTGGCGGAAGAATAGGGAGTGAAATTGCACTGGGGCCCGGTGTCAGGGGGGGTCTGTTGATGAGCAATCCCGGGCTCCAAAAGATGTCAAAAGAATTATCTGTTATTACCCTAACTCTACTATTAATGCAAACCTACAAATGACATTATATTTATGTATGCTACTAGATATTAATACCACTGTAACTGCATTTATTTCTCAGTCATGGTGCTGGCAAGTCGATGTCATCATGGTACATTATTCATCATTTTAACTGAACAAAAGTTGTTATAACATGAATTAATTTAGATTTCTTTTTGGAAAATGCTTAATAAAACAAACAATGATAAGTTGATTTTGCTATTGATATCGTCACTGAGACGGCAAGTGTTTCTGGGTAACGTACAACATTCCACAGACCATCCACGTGACGATGTCACGGTCCGATCGTTTAATCCAAGGACAGTCTATGGTTTAATCTTGCCTGCAAGATACAAATTAAGTATTTATGCAGGAAGTGGCAATAGTGTAAGGAGCTGTAGGAAAGGTTGGCCAAGGCGCTGAAATTAAGCACATTTGGTTTCATAGCTATAAGAGTCTTAAAAGCCGCTCTCCCTTTTTCTGCATTAACATGACCACAGATCAACTGTTTTTACGATGTCCACTCGCTCGCTGATTATTGTTCCCACAAATTCCTGGCTGTTCACAAAATTTCAGATCATCCCAAAAAAGTCATGTTAATGTGTCATTCATTTGCTCATTATGCCTTGTTGTACTTGATGATGACCATTATAAAGATAATAATGGTAAGATAATAATGTTAAGAAATAAATAGGAAACTTTATATTATAGAATGAAATAGTGTAGTAACCCTTTAGTGTGTTGTACATAGGCCCTATAAAACTTAGTAATGCACCTTCGCACGTGTGATGGGCGTTGGTAGTTGGACACCAAGAGCAGTGGCCAGGAATAAAAGGAAAAACCAGCAGAGCGCTGAGAGACTAAAAAAGATAGAAATCACGAGACTCACACTACCAACGGACCTGACTCTGTCCTTGGTAGAAAACAGGCGAGCTCGAAAAAAAAAACAAAAGAAAAGGGAAATAAACCAAAGATTCCCTTACTCACTAACACTAGTCCTGTAATGCAGCTAAGATCCTGACAATACTCACTCTCTCAAGACCTTACCGCCTAAAGCGCCAAGGGAACAATGACACTATAGCAACACGAGCGAGGAAGAACAGGAGCTTAAATAGAGTCCGGGTAACGCCCCCAATTAATGCCAGCTGACCCAGGAATCCGATAGCGAGAATAACGATATCGTCCTGGACGGGAGTAACAAAAGGTGCTCTCAAAGCTCCAGAACCATGACAGGACGCCCCTCTATGACATTAAACGCCATTATCCATGTAGAAGAAACTTAATATGCAGCTGCGTATTTATTGGGGGGCCCGTGCCGTCAGGTTTGTACTCGGGCCTATGGGATTACGTTCCGCCACTGGTTGAGGAACATTGTTTTTAAAGTATTACACATATTTTTATGCAAGCCTTCACAGATTGGAGAGCCTCTGGCTATCTTTACTTCTGTGAGACTCCGCCTCTCTAAAACATCCCTTTTATAGCCAAGCATGTTACACACTTGATGCCAGTTAACTTAATTACTTGCTAAATGTTCTGATTCTCTCATATATTAATTGCTTTTCCAGCCCTTTTTTGCCTGTGTCCCAACTTTTGTAAGACCTGTTGCAGCCAGAAAATTTGAAATAAGCTCATTTTTTGGATAAAAATGTAAAATGTCTCAGTTTCAACATTTGAAATGTTATATTTGTTTAATTGTAAATAACATATTGGCTCATGTGATCTAAAAGTCATTGCATTTTGATTTTATTCGCAATTGACACTACATCCCAACTATTTCAGATAGGGATTGGGGTTGTACTAATGTTCCATGATAAACACTTTTTTTCTTATTTGCTCATTGTTGTACTCCATTTTGGCAATTTTTCTAGCCAAATCGGATAGGAAAGTTTTTTTTTTTTGTTTGGTCACTACGATTCTTACTGGGTTAATTCACATGACCACAATTTCTGAAGATCACAGCACAGATATTTGTGTACTAGTCTCCATGAACATCAAAGCTGGTACCCCTTGGCATGTTTATAAATCATATAATCCTCCCACAGTCCAAAGACATGCATATCAGGCAAATTGGAGACTAAATTGCCCATTGGTATAAATTAATTCTATACTCAGCAACAAAAGTTTCTGTGACACCAATATTGTTAATTATTTTTCATAACGCAATTATGAAATTGTCATACATGGTGATATCAGACTGAAACAGTACACGTAAACACAACATTGAAATGGAAATCATGAAAATGCGAGAAAATGACTTTGCACGTGAAAATGTGCGTAAATCATGCTTGTGGATGGCAATAAAAGAGGAGAATTTTTGGAATGTTCACATTGTGCCTGATGAACGACGGAAGCATCACTTATCGAAAACACAGCCATTTCGGATCAGGAACTCTACCCTCTAAATGCCAAGACTGTCTGAAAATGATCGATGGAGGGCCATTGGGATGATTGAATCCGGAACCTCGCAGAGGGAAGTTGCTCATCGCCTGAATGTCCACCAAAACACCATTTGGAACTTATGGCAGCGTCATCAGCAGACAAGACATGTCAGAGACCATCCTCGCAGCGGCCGTCCACGAGTAACCACTCCCAGACAGGACAACTGGATTCGAACAACCCATCTCCGAAATCGATTCCAACCTGCAACCATAACTGCAAGAACGATACCTGGTTTGAGGCGACTGTCTGCACTGACAATCCGTCGCCGTCTCCGTCATTTTGGCATTGTCCCACGTCGGCCAGCAAGACGTCCAATACTCACAGTACAACACCGACGACTGCGTCTACAGTGGGCACAACAACATCGACGGTGGATCCAACGTCAGTGGGATCTTGTACTCTTCATTGATGAATCAAGATTCATGCTTAACCGATGTGATGGTCGTTTACGTGTATACCGTCGACGTGGAGAACGTTATGCCAACAACTGTGTTCAGGAATTTGATCGTTTTGGAGGTGGTAGTGTCATGATTTGGGGAGGGATCACGGCTAGAAACAGAACAGATTTGCTTGTTATTGATGGAAATCTGACAGGTCAAAGATATCGCGATGAAGTGCTACGGCCATGGTGGTACCGTTTTTGATGCAACATGGTCCCGGAATAACGCTGCAACATGATAACGCCAGACCACACGTTGCAAGTATTGTACAGCAGTATCTGATGCAACAACATGTCAATGTCCTGCCATGGCCAGCCAGATCCCCAGACATGTCCCCAATCGAGCATCTTTGGGACGAGATGGATCGACGTTTGCGGCGGTTGGATAACCCGCCAGCTACACTCCAGGAATTGCGACAACGTCTACGTCAGATTTGGAATGACATCCCACAGCAATTTCTGGCACATCTGATTCGGTCCATGCGCCGGAGATGCGTTGCTTGCATCATGGCACGAGGAAGTCACACCCGGTATTGAAGTGTGAAGGTCACAATTGGTTAGACGTCAGACAAGTGCTTCATGACGCATGAAAATGACATTTTTCGTTTTGAGTGACGTTGGCACTGAAAAGTCAGTGTTTCTCCTGTTAAATAAACATATTGATTGCATTGAGATCTTTGCGTGTCATTTATAACATACACATAAATGGTGTCACAGAAACTTTTGTTGCTGAGTATATGTTGACATGAGATGGCTGAAAAATTGCTGAAAGTGTTGTTAAACAATAAAGAATCAATCAATCAATCTGATAGAAAGCCAAGTAAGATTGGCTTGTTATTATAAGCCTAATCTTTTCATTTGTCATGATTATCAAATGGCTTTTTTTTCTCGTGACCATATGACAACTCTGTTACTAGTTAGAATGTAATTGCTTGTTTATTTCATGTGCTGCAATTTTCCCCTGAAATAATAAAAAACCTTTGTAATATGCTAGAATATAAATATGGAATTCATCAGGAAGTTCATTGTTACTTTTTGATATAATGTGGCTTTGAAGGAGAAACCTTTCTTCTAAGTATCACTAATGCTTTAAGAATTAACATTTTGTTCAAATTCTGGGATTGCAGTTGTGGTTGGAACAAAAACCAAGATATACAAGGGGTTCCCTGGGCCAACGTTGAGACCCACTGATTTACGCCATGGGTGTTCCAGTATTCCATTCAACTCATTTGCACTCACCCCAAAACTGCAGACATAATGCAATGCTTATGTCCTCTGCACAAACAGCCTGCACAATCATGCTCCATGCCAAGATTATGCCCAATCTCATGAGCCAATATCACAGCCACAGCAATTGCTTCAAAGTTGTGGTCCTGAGAGATGAGATATTCATGTAAGGAGTAATGTCATGAATACCTGCTGCTTGAAAGCAGAAAAGTTGTTAAACCAAACCACAAAAAATCTACTCTTTGGAGAGTTAATGCTTTCAGCGTTCACACTCAATAATCTGTGTTGTTTTTACATCAATAATGTGGCAAGACATGCAGTAGGTTATTATTGGTCAATTGATTGGAAATTGCGGTCTATAAGTATTAGGACAGTGACACAAATTTTTGGTTTGTGACTCTGTACAATCGCACAATAAATCAGAAAATGATGAATATTAGCTTAAAGAAGAGACTTGCCTTTCATTTGTGGGCATTTGCATCCATATAATGCAAACTGTGTATAAATGGCTGCACTTTTATTGTGTCACAATACTGTAAATACTTACAGGCTGCACAATATTCCATTGAGTATCATCATTTTTAAGTTTGATGTCCATATGTTTTTTCATTGCCATTATGCTGCCCATATATACATTCTACATACCTGCACAACTCCAGTTGAGTAAGCAGAGCACATGGACTTCAGATGGGCCAATCCCACAGTAGAGCCCTCAAAGTGAATGCCACTGAAAGACAGGAAGAGGAAGGAACTATACAGGGAGGTCTGTATGCATTTAGATTGCAATGCAATTATGTTTGCATTGGTTCAGCACTCTAGAAAGCTGAGATTACACCTTGAGGTTAAAGTGGAAACTATCAGTTACAACTTGAGGCAATCAGGCAACCTTCTTGGGTATTACAGCCAATTTATATACAAATTCTAAGGGATCTCAGTGTGTACCCATGGCGGTTATATACACGTGACAGATACATATGTGCTATCTCACTTGTCGCGAAGGAGGTGTATCTCAGATTCAGACGTACGTTATCAGCTGTGCATTGTCATGTGGGCTGGTCTGCAGTAACTCCTTGTTTCTCCAAGTAGTGAAGCGATCCAAAGTTACACTGGGAGAAGCCGTCACATTAATCCTGTCCCGGTCTGTCCAGACCTCCAGTCCTGCCAGGATGACGGATGTGTTGAGCGGCTGGTACACCTGCAATTGAGATCAGGGGTCAGGGGTCAGACATCATAAAGAAACAGTCAGGGCTGCATGAGGGGAAGAGTTTGAGCTTGTGCGCACGCTACAGGTGTGACATCCCAAAAACAACACATTGCCATTCTGTAACCCCTGCCACCATAGAATCCCATTTTCAAATCCAATAAAGGTCATGACTAGTAACATACACGTATAAAATTTCAGTCATAAACCTTTTTTTAAGCATATGCAGAGGTGCAAATAAAAGTGAATGAAAGGAAGATTTTGCTAGAAAGGCCTTGGTTTGAACTCTGTCAAATTCTGATGAAACCACATTGTGTAATGGAAACAGGGTATTTCTTTTTGAATGTGCCTTTTTTAAAAGAAAAATGTATATTTCTCTCATTTATGCTGTATACGGTATGAACAGATTTTTGTAGCATGACTTTTGTACACGTTACAGTCAGATTGTGAAACAAAATGACTGGTTTCACAGCCTGACTGTAACAAATATAATTTTACCATGACTCTTTTCATGAAAGAACAGCGGGATAAAAATGGCTCTAAATCGCAACAAAACTCACCGCGTTTACAAAGTTCACCATTTGAAATACCCTCCTCCTCAGCGCTGTGAAGTTACGCTTCATTCGCTGGTACTGAAAATAAAAGAATCACCGCAACATTTGTGAATCACTGAATCACACAAGATTCAGCCAATTTCTCAGGGATAACCACATCACATTTAAATCACTGATTGACATTCAAATAACTTGATGTGAAATATATTGCTTGGTTTTAAATCTGCAATAAAAATCTTTAATTTTGAAAATCCATATACATGAAAAGTGGTCCACAGGCACATGCATGATATCTGTGAGGGTTCAAACTAGGAAGGAAGCTGTTCTTACCAGTGTGTTGTCAACAACTAGGAACAGCTCAACGTATTTCTTCAGTACAGTATCAGACTGGAAGAGTAGAAAGATTTGCCTTGGAGCAACATGACAATCATTCAACTTAATGCTAAAATATCAAGCAGGGCACTTTGTGTCTAGGATTTAATGTCTTACCGGTGGCCTAGAGCGCCCCGTTGTGTTGACCGTGGGATATTCCCAACTGGCATTAGTGACCCCACAGGTGGATTCAGGGTCCAGGTACGGGAGTAACTTGTGTTCACCACTGTCATTGCCTGACAATGGCTCAATCAGGTATTGTTGCAATTCTGTCTTGAAGTAACCCCTGGTAACGGAGTGTCAGGATGGTGGTTGGAAAATCATCTACTGGTTCACAATTGGTACTCACAGGCCAGCATTGCAGAAGACAGATATATTTACATCCATATCCAAGTGAAATGCGGACATTGTATGCACATGTGCTTGCCTGCAAATAGATGTGTGTACGCGCATGTGCGTGCGTGTGTGTGTGTGCCTGCTTGCCTGCCAGCGGATGTGCGTGTGCATGCATATTTGACAATATGGGTGCATTCTTATGTCTGTGTGCATGATATGTTTGCGTGTGTACGTGTGTGTCCGCGCAAGCATTTATGTGTGTGTATGCGCATACACTCACACACTTCCGAAATAACCGCTCCACCTACCTCAGCCCATCACATATGGTGACGCTAACAACAGATTCGCTGTCATTCAAAATCCTGCCATGGTAGAAGCAATGGTCCTGTATGGAGAGGGCAGAAGCTGGTGAGAATGGGAGGAAAAACAACAATGTGCCTCAACACTGATGTATCATGATAGTATTGTGACAGTGATCGCAGTGTGTCATTGCAGTATTGCAGCATGATAATATTCTGACAGTTAACACAGTGCTAATACGGTATTGTGATGACTGATACAACAAGATAGCATTGTGATAGTGATCACAGTGTGTAATTATAGTATTGAGATGAGACTGTTACAGTATGATAGTGTTTAACAATACACTGAGATAACTGTTACAAGTACTGTGATGACACTTTTACAGTGTGGTAGAATTGTGACAGTTATCACAGTGTGTTATTACAATATTATGACGACATTGTTACAGCATAATAGTTCTGTGACAGCTATCACAGTGTTAAGATGACACTGTCACTGCACGATAAAAATGTGACACACAGCGTGCTATTATAGAATTGTGACGACACACAGCTTGATTGCATTGTGAAAGTCATAAAGTGTGTTATTCCAGTATTGTGTTCACACTGTTACAACAGCATAGGGTGTGCCAGTCATCACAGTATGTACAGTATCTCACAAAAGCGAGTACACCCTTCACATTTCGACTATTAATTTAGTATATCTTTTTAAGGGACAACGTTACCGAAATGAAAACTGAATATATTCTAGAGTAGTCATTGCACAATAGGTGTAGCAGTGTAGATTTACTGCACTGTCCAAATAACTGAACAAACAGTCACTATTTCCAAAATGGGTGGCAACAAAAGTGAGTACACCTCACCGTCAACATGCCAAATTGTGGCCATAGTGTCAATTTTTAGTGTGACCGCCATTGTTGTCCAGCACTGCCTTGATTCTTCGAGGCATGAAATTCACCAGAGCTGCACAGGTTGTTGCTGGGATCCTCCACTCCTCCATGACAACAGCACGGAGCTGGTGGATGTTGGACACCTGCTACTCCTCTACCTTCCTCTTGAGGATGCCCCACCGGTGCTCAATGGGATTCAGGTCTGGAGACATACTTGGCCATACCATCACCTTCAGCTTCTTCAGGAAGGCAGTTGTCATCTTGGAGGTGTGTTTCGGGTCATTATCATGTTGGAAAACAGCCGTGCGGCCCAGTTTCTGAAGGGAAGGCGTCATGTTTTGCTTCAGAATCTCACAGTACATGTTGGATCCATTATTCCATTAATGAAGTGCAGCTCCCCAGGACCAGAAGCACTTATGCAGCCCCAGACCATGATGCTGTCAGCACCATGTTTGACTGTAGGCAGTACACACTTGTTTTGATACTTCTCACCAGGGCGCCTCCACACATGCTGGACACCATCTGAGCCGAACAAGTTTATCTTGGTCTCGTCAGACCACAGAACATGGTTCTAGTAGTTCATGTTCTTGGACTGGTTGTCTTCAACAAACTGTTTTCGGGCTTTCTTGTGGGCTAGCTTTAGAAGAGGCTTCCATCTTTGCTGAGGGCCATGCAGACCAACTTTGCGCAGAGCATGGCATATGGTCTGAGCACTGACAGGCTGTTATCCCACTGCTACAACCTTGTTAGCAATGCTGCCAGCACTCCTGCGTCTGTTTTCTGAAGCCAACTTGTGCACCTGGCACAGAGCACGAGGACTCAACCTCTTCGGTCGACCCTGACGAGGCCTGTTCCAAGCAGAACTCGTCTTGGAAAACCGCTGGATAACCTTGGCCACCGTGCTGTAGCTCAGTTTCATGGTTTCACAGATCTTCTTGTAGCTTAGACCATCTTTGTGGAGAGCAACAATTCTCTTTTTCAGATTCTCAGAGAGTTCTTTCCCATGAGGTGCCAAGTTGACCATCCAGTGACTAGAATGAGAGCATTGCACCCAAAGCACCATAATTTAACCCTTCAACATGTTACACAACATCATATGGCCCAGTCGAACAGACAAAAGCATGAACATGAACAAGTCGCGTTTAATTGCTTGGTTGACCATTATCAATTGGGGTGTGTACTCACTTTTGTTGCCATCCATTTTGGAAATAGTGACTGTTTGTTCAGGTATTTGTGCAGTAAATTAACACTGCTACACATATTGTACCATGACTATAGAATATATAGAAGTTTCACTTCTGTAGCATTGTCCCTTGAAAAGATATAATAAATTAATTGTCAAAATGTGAGGGGTGTACTCACTTTTGTGAGATACTGTAGATGATTTCATTGCACAATTGTAGTGCTAGAACAATAATACAGGGCTCCCAACTCTCCCGCATTCTGTGTGAGCATATTCATGTTCCAGTGCCATAGTCAGCAATTATTCAATCAACGCAATGCAAGTGTTTCACAATCATTCAAATTGTTTAAATGAAATAAGACCATTTAAAATGTTTATGCAATGCCATTGCTCTCAACCCCTGAGTAAAGAAAAGCGTGTGAAGTCTGGAGTCATTGTTGATTTCCATGTTACTAGTGGTGAAATCCACCGTGATGCGTGTGAAACTGATAAACCTCCATGCACACAGACTTCAATTCAACCTGAGAATCTCTTACAAACACGCTGATTGAATAATTGCTGACATACAGCATGGGAACGTGAATATGCCAGTAAATCTCACGCTGAATGCAGGAGAGTTGGGATCCCTGATATTATGTAGTTATTGTGCCAGTACGGTTCAGCATTACAGCGTGCAACAATATTATCACATTGTTGATTTACAGAAATTTCACAGCAGTATAATGCAGCAATGTTATCACAGCATTCTAATCATATTTTTACAACATTATACACTTGTGACAGTTAACACAGCAACTAGTAACAGTTACCTGTCATAGCATTCACAAATTCTCACAGTATTGCCATAAAGCAGCTACATATTACATAGTGTCATGACAGTATCATCACAGTATTAAAATAGTATTTCCAGATGGAATGGCGTAGAGAGGGATATATACTCACGCACCAGATCCTGTCCAGCAGAGGTGACCCGGGTACCATTCTGGCTGTAGTGTGTCTCTGTGTACCCTCTGCTCACTAAGGCACTGAGAATAAAAGCAAACTCTTAGAGTTCACGATCCCAAAGTCACTTAAAATCTACTTCCCCTCAAACCTGAAGCTTACAGCCTGCAGTGATCAAGGATATGTTAATCATTCTACTCATACCAGTCAGATATGGGAGTTGTTTGGAGTGTGGAGAAGCAGTCAAACAGTTAATCCGGCATTTCAATGTATTTTGGTCCTGAAGAACACTTAATTTTGTACAATGTAGATCACTTCTTAGCTCTCAGAAACCAGTTGCCAATTATCACACATAGCTAACTCTCCATACTGACTTGCACAGTGGTTCTGCAAGTTCAACAAAGACTGACATTCTAAAAAATAAAAAGCTGACCGAACTAAAAAAAAGTAAGCGGACAGCTACAAAGCATGTTTGAGTTTTCTCAACTTAAAATCCCAGAGTTTGCATAACTATCTTTTGAAAAAACTTAGAACATGAAGTTGAGCCAACATGTTTTCAGGAAATCCCATTTTTGGCCAATTTTATGCCCCCCAGGAAATACAACCAGATTTTCATCAAAATTTCCCAGGAATAAGTGTAAACTCAAATACTTATTGATGCAAATTAGTGCCAAATGGACTACAGGCAAATCAAGCCCACTACATCAATGACCATCTTCAAATCAGACAGTAAGTATGAGGACCTTCTCTTTGTTTGCGATCCTTATTTACTGTAAAATATGCTGACTGCTGGTGTTCGGGGCCAAAAATGTCAGGCCGGGTCCCATTAGATGACAGCGCTCTCTTTGGGTTATGGTTCCATTCGGCTGACTGCAGATGCCTGGTTTACTTTCTTAAGCTAGGTAATTTTTATTTCAAATTTACATTTTTTATGAGTTTTTTTACAGCAATGGGAGCCAATAATTTTGACGCCAAGAGTTTTTTTTTTCCAAATGTAAGATTGCTTGTAAAGAAATTGTGAGAAAATGAGAAGAAATAAGAGAAAAGGTGCGCTAAATTGAAAGTTACTCATATGATTAAACATAAGCACATGGACTAATAATCTTGAGGTTTTTTTATATGCAGCCTTTCTTGATCATTTTTATCAAAGGTTTAGGATCTGACTGCCATTTGCATTACTGAGTTCTTTTGAGGACAGTCTCCCGAATACTGGCTGGTGGAAGGCAGTGTGGGTGTGGCCCTGATGGAGTAATATTTAATGTTGAGCTGCGTCCGATTAGTCTTTTTACCTAGGAAAGTTTGTAACTCCTAAAAAACGATCCGGAAGTATTTTCGTGGCAGCCATGATAAGTGTGTTTAGATTCTTTAAATGTAAAGGAAAGGTCCTGCAATGCTTCCTAACTTATCACCTTTAGCATTGGGTATACTGAACCTTCCTTTTTCGAAAAGAAACGAGGAAGTGTCATATCCCGCAATTCCGCGATGATCGTCTGTCTGGCCAATCATGAAAACAAACAAACAAACAAACCAACAAACATAACGGGCAGGAGGCGGTGACCACTGAGCCTAGTGTAAGTGCATTCGGATTCACTTATTTGCAGGCGGTTCTCTTCCCAAGCTGTAAAAGAGTCCTCTTTACACCTTTCCTTTACCTCATGATGTTTCACACAGAGGTTGAAGAAAAGTGGTTAGGAATTAGACGATAGGACATATTTTTTTTACTATCCGGCAGAGCCAAATAGTCTTTTTTGCTTAGGAAAGTTCCTAACTCCTAAAAAATAATCCAGAAATAATTACCTGGCAGCCTTGATAAGTGGATTTGAATTCTTCAAATGTTAAGGAAAGGTGTCTCAGTGCTTCCTAATTTACCACCTTTAGTATAGGGTACACAGAACCATCCTTTTCATAAACAAAGCAGATAAATCTATCCCACAATTCTGCACAGCTGCAATATTTAAAGCGGCGACCAATCATCCGACCAATCACGTAAAGAATCGTATATGATGGGCAGAGGACTCATGATCATGTTGATTAGTATAAGTGCATTCAGATTCTCTAATTAGCACGGTTGTCTTCCTAAGCTGTTAGGAAATCCCTTAAACGACTTTCCTTTCCCTTATGACATTTTCCACAAAGGTTAAAGAAAAGTGGTTAGGGATTAGTGGATAGGCCATTGTTTTTTTACTATTCGGACGCAGCCCTGGTCTCCACTTGGTTGAATTGGATAAAGCAACTTACAGGTTCCTGGGAGGCCGAAGAGGATGGCAGCAGGTGCAGACGCTTAATCTTACAGCTCTCTTTTACCGCCAACTTTACCACTCTCAGTTAATATAGTAAGGCTTAAAACATGGCTCATAGTGGCTTTAAAAAGATATAAAGGTCTTTGTAGAAGTATTTTATGGCAACAATTAAAATAAGGTTACATTATAAAACTTGAGGAAAAAATGGCTAAAGTGGCTAGCAAGAAGGAAGATGTGAGAATCGGGAAAACCCTCAATGACCATGGATATACAAAACCCAAAACCAGCCACACCGTTGACCTGCATCACTCCTGTTGATCTCAGATGCTGCTCACAAACAGATGCTCGGATTTCACATACTCTTACGTTTCTACCTACCCAAAACTTCAATCTAATAAAGGCTGTACCACAAATAATGTGTATGTGTGTTCAGTGCTTTACACAGAAGTGCGGATCATGCACAAACAATACTTATTATTTTGGATGGTTTGCTAAGCAGTGTTCAAACTGAATTTATGTAGTGCTATAAATGCACTCATACGGACATTACGTTAGATGCTACCGAGCTGACTCATTATGCATAACGGATAAATTTTTAAAAAATTCATCAGACAGTTTTTGAGAAAATTGCACCCAAGTGCCAAAAATGGCCATTTTCGACATAAAAATGGCCGCCAAGTCTAAACGAACGATTCAACCAAAAAAATTTTTGCTTGGGCATTAACTCAATGACCGATTTGATCATATCCCCAAATATTTAAAAAAAATCATCAGACAGTTTTTTGAGATACGGCTTTAAACTGATGACGCCGACGCCAACAACGCCACCGGACGCAAAGTGACGACAATAGGGTACTGGCCTATGGCCGGCAACCTGGACAGGAATGTGGTTTTTGTGAAGTGGGAACAGAATCTGCAGAACATCTATTCATAGACATAATCTGATAAATTCTGGAAAGTGAGAACATTTTTTATCCAACAAATATAATATCACTATTCACATTAAGAACATAGATATTCTTTTCTACTTAACACATGCGAATTATGTCTTTCAGTATATTACAAATCTATTCATTACCTTCGGAAAAATTTTTATACATAAATCTAGATATTTAAAGAAAAAGCTTTTCTTAAAAGTCTTTATTTTAGAAATGGAAACATATTTTATGTCCCTCAAAGGTTCAAGTAATAAAATGGCATTGACATGTGCAAGATACCTATCAGATTGAAACCTAATACAATAGTCTGTTTCCTCAATTGGATATTTTAAACATATATTTCCATGAACTTTTATTTATTATTATCTTATCTTTTATTATTTGCTTTCATTTTATTTGTATTTGATCAGTTTTTTGTATATTTTGATGTACACTTTGTAATACTTTACTATATTTTGTAACTCCGTTCATAAACTGTGATGATTTTGAATCTTGTTCAATTAAAAAATAAATAAATAATAAATAAAACTTACGGGTTCCTCCTCAGCTGCATCACAATGTCCCTCCCACTCAATGTCATGGCATACGTTGCCTCATCAGGCTGCGAGGACTAGGGATGGAGGAAGAGCTGGTTATTGAAGGGGAACATGGGTCAAACCTCAAGTAATTTGCCCGAAAAGAGCGCACTTTGAACATTAATTTGATACATTTTTTCACCCATGAAACCCTCCCCAGTTTCCCGAAAGAGATGTGGAATTCCACAAGCAGAAGCATCGCCTTCTCCATATCAGAGCTGACACGTTTCCCTTCAAACACCGATCCCCTGCGACGTTTCTGTGAACAACTTGTGTGATGTCTCCAGACTCATCCCCTACAAATACCTGTAGTGTGCAGCGAAATTGTGCTATCCAGGCTTACAGTTGCCTGAAAGGGAGTGAAAAGTGCACTGGGAAGGTATGTCATCCCCCACTGAACCTGGAAAAAATCCTGAACTTTCTTAGAAATGTTCAGTGCTCAGGAAGTGCAATAACGTGAAAATCTATTTTGTGGCCATGACAAGTACATTCGATTTGGTTAAAGAACTTGTTCCTCAACTTGAATTTGCGAAATCATGAGAACAAATTAAATAAGAGAACGAGTAACGTCTCGTGGCAGCGAGAGAACTAAATCGTGGGAACGACTTCTATCTCGAGACCACCCCTTAAGACAGGGGTGTCCAAGCTAATCCAAAAAGAGCCGGTGTAGGTGCTGGATTTTTTTTTCTACTCAAAAAGGTCCTGATTGAACCCCTTGATCACTTAATTAGTTGAATCAGGTGTTATAGCACTGGGTTAAAATGTAAACCACCCAAACTGGCGCTGCATGGATTGGACAGCCCTGCCTTAAGCAATCGCTCCCAAATTGATGAGCTTCATGACTTTACCACACAAAAGGCCACGCCAAATATGAAACAAATTGGTAGAATTTTGTGGCCTGTCGCTCACACGATCTGAACGAACACAGCGGACGCAGCTTGACGATCGCTGATAGAATGATGGTGAGAGAAGAGCTAATTAGGAAAACTCAGAGCATGTTATTTAGTTCCAGCTGAAATACAGAACTGTGCAGTTTTAAGCACAATCAAAACAATTCTGTGAGGCAAAGTTGCTTCCAAATATTCATGACATCATTTCAATATTTTCTCAATATTGAAAACTGTACTATAATGGGCTGTGAACTGATAAAAACTAACTTAAATCAATATCTGTAGTTTCATTGCAAATGCAATAATAACCACAATTGAAATTTTTTGGACCGCCACTGCAAGAAGATCATCGTTGGCAGCCAAGTTCAGCTTTTAACCACATGGTATATATCCTAGTGTTTAGCATGTATGAAAAGGATTCATTCCAAAGCAGGGGTCACCAACCCTCTTCCTGGTAGGCAACCATCCTTTGGTTTCTGCTTTATCCCAATTCGGCACACCTGATTCAACTCATTTGCTACATAATTGCCCAGCTCGTGATCTTTTTAAGTAGCTAATTAGTTGAATCAGGTCTGCTGAATAGGAGGTAGAGCAGAAACCTACAGGATGGTAGCCCTCCAGGAATAGGGTTTGTGACCCCTGTTCCAAAGCAATGCCAAGCCAGTTTTTCCAATAACTGTGACGCATCCACACCACCAATCTGTGATGGAAAATTCTGCACTGCTAAATTCCACACTGCTCCGATTGTAAAGCGATTGTTTTGGGAAAAAACAATCATTTCTACTGTGTGCTGCCAGCTCTGCTGAAAAAAAGATTCCCTAATTTATCAGTCAAACATACGTTTCCCATCATAGTGGACACAGTTTTCTCCCCACTGACCGTTTCCAGCTGCATTTGTTGAGGATTATATTTCAATATTTCTCATCATATTCATCAGTAGATCACTTGCCATGTTGAATAACCATAATCAATAATGATAATCAGTATCCATATTATGTATGCAGCAGTAACACAGACACACACATATACAAGCAGTGCGCGCGCACACACACACACACACACACACAGACACATGCACACACATACACATGCAGCACACGTAGACCCACACACACACACACACACACACACACACATATACACACACATATATAAGCAGTTCACACAAAGACACTCACACATTCAAGCAATTTAATTTACACATGCATGAGCAGCTCACACACACATAAGCAGCAGGCTTCTATTTAGTTGATTTGAAAACATAATCAGGTGATGCCTTTGATTTCTGTAGCTTTGATCAATGTTTGTTCAGTAAAATCATTAGTTGTTACTGAAAAAAAAAATCATCAATTAAATCATTTATGTACTTGTATCCTTTTCCTTTGGCTGTATTTTTCTTCTCTTGACTGTGATTTTCCACACCATGTTTAGTATATACAATGAAAAAACGTTAAAGATAAGATTGTTACAACCCATGAATTGTGATTGGAGCAAAGTTTGTTAAAAAAAAAAAAAAAACGTTAGAGATAAGATGGTTACAACCCATGTATTTTGATTAGAGCAAAGTTGGTTGAGTTTTTCCAATAAATATAGCTCTGTAAAGAATGCCGAGTAAGCACTTCCTGGCCAGGGACTGCTCACCGGATTTGGATTATTGCATGATTCAAGGCTGGGAATAAAGATGGCTTCTGAGGATTCTGTCTCTCTTCGATTATTCAAGAACAAGGCAACCTCAAAAATATATAAACATCTAGTTGGGAAACCACAACACATTGAGCAGCAGATTTGCAAGAAGGACAGTGTACTACACCCAGGGGAGTATTAAGAATTATTGCGGAAAGTTTGAAATGTTTACATCCATGATATTGACAAGCAGGCATTTAACTTCAAATCGCACTTCTGCGGATATATTGTGTTTTGCCAAATAATCACAACAAAGTTCACTTTTTCACAAAACTCATTATTCATAGATTTAATTGCTTCATGATATCATGTTTTAACTTTTTTGGGATGACAGTAACAAGTGAGAAAGCTCTTCTGTGCTTACTTTTCCCATGACAAAAATTTGCATTTTTCTTAAAATGCTTCAGATAGATATATTACATTTTTTGATCAAACTCTTCATTTGGTGAGGCAACCCTTTGCCAAAAAATTAGGGACTCTGTCCTACAGTTTTTTAGTTTCATAAGATAATTGGCTGATTAGTTGCTCCATGGATATTGGAGAACTTGCCTCAGTTCCTCGGCAGGCTCACAGTCTCACTTGTGTCTGTTTCTCCAGGTAATCCCAGACAGACTTGATGATGTTGAGATCAAGGCTCTCGCAAGAAAATAATTCCTCTGTAATTGTCTTTCATGAAATTCAAACTTTTTGTGTAATAATATATTTTAACAAAATGAAGGAACCCCTTTCGCTTTGACCCCTCTATTAATGGAGGTCGGTGCTCAAGACTCAGAGGGAGAAACAGTTGGTCGAAACGCTAGTTATGGCACCTCAATAAATTCAAGTGCTCCAGTCTCGTTTTCCATCGAATACAACATATATATTTTACATTAACATTTGTTGATTAAAATGTGCTTTTTATTCATAGCAGCACCAATGTGGAAAACAAAACATCTAAGACAATATTTAATTGAAAGAAATCTAGGGTGCCGAAGACAGCGCAGTACTGTATCGTTTTCCCAGTAGGGCTTTGTTAAAATCTTTTGAGGGCAAGGTGCTCGACGCAAGAAAAAGGAGAATATTCCGCCAATATGAATGAATAGAAATGTCGTTAATAATGAAATTTAAAGAAATCAAGTCAAAATCAGATGGCGCACTTGAGGCGCAAGGGGCAAGCAGTCAAACAACCAATCTGTCATTGAGCAGGCCTGATTTTAAGCATGAATAAGCTGTTGATTGAGCTGTAGCCTGTAGAGGGGGTTGTATTACAACTAGCTCATTTTATGATTTCAACTAAGAATTGAAAAAGATTTTGTCCTCTGATGGTGATAAGGAGCACTGTTTTAGGTTTACCTGTGTGTCTCTCCTGTGCAAGGTGTGGAGTCTGAGTGGTCGGACCACTTGGTAACCTCTCCCATTCTCTGTAGGGTGTAGTGTGACTGTGGATACAGGGACGAATGATGTAACACATTAATGGTAGCCAGGTTAGTCCCCATTTGGTCAAGAGTTTTCAACACTCTCAATGCTTTATCATTACTGTAGATCAGGGCTATTCAACATGCTCAGAAAGGGTGGATGTGGATGCAGGCTTTCACTGCAACCAAGCACTTACACACCTGATGCTATTAATCAAGCTCTTTAGCAAAGACCTTTGGGGTTGATGAGTGGTCTCAGGTGTGTAAGTGCTTGGTTGGAATGAAAGCCTGCTCCCACAACAGCCCTTTGTGGACATGTTGAATAGCCCTGCTGTAGGTCCACAGGTTAATTCTCAGTCTGCTTGCACATAGTCATCATTTGTATGGTAAACTAGTGCATGATTCCTGGTGCAATGTAAATTCAGAATGAACTGAATTGATGAATTCAATTAATCAATAGAATTAAATGAATTTAAGTCAATGCTTTGACTTGAGAATTAATTACGTGCAGCAGTGATTACCAACCTTTTTTCCAAACATCTAACCGAAAAACTTTTCATTTCAACCTCAATTTTGCACATTCATTATCAGTGATTAGAAGCTCAACAAGGTCGCTAGCTGTTGAATTAGGCGTTCCATGGATTGGAGAGATAACCTGTTATTTAGTTAATTTCCCACGGCAGGATTTGTAACCACTGATGCACAGAAGAATCTAAAAGAGTTCTCTCCAATCAAAACATTACTACGAGACCTAGCACTACTCTGCATAAGTATGAACATGAGTTCTGTGATTTGATAGCAGAAAGATTGAAATGGAAATTAAAAGGAAAGTTTGCCCAAAAATGAAAATGCACTCATTCTATACTCACCCCAAGGCTAATTGAAGGGTCAGTTAATTAATTTAGTCCTTGAAACAGTTTTGGAGTTTCAAGGAAAAACAACATTGAAGAGAAATCCAAATAAATGGAATTCAATGGTGGCCATTGTTTCATGCTTAAAAAAGCAACTTTAAAAAAAATGCCCCGTAATGCCTCATGCTGCTTGTGTGACAAGTGTCTGTAAGCCCCAACAATATGATTTGACACGAAAAGACATCATTTTCACAGTATTTTTTGCCTAAATGTCTGATGTAGCAATGCTTGCACACGACTGTATCCAGGTTGTAGCTTTGGAAGGAGCACCAAGGGCAGGAGGTAGGCTTAGGCAGAGCCCTGAGGTAATGCTATTTTCAAATTCTGTTAGCCTTATAATCTTCCCTGCTCTGCCTTTAAGAGAGATGATGTCAGCTTGTTAACTGGCAGCAGGTATTCCACACTGCCTGAAACAATGGTATTTCGTTTGCTAGCTTAAATGTTAACTGTCTAGCGGTCACCTCAGTGTTACCATAACCTGAGATATCAAGACGTGCTTATGGAGAGTTTTGTAAGTGACTTTCATATTACTGGAGCAAATGAGGGTAGATACGTTACAGATCTGTATGAAAACCACAGCAGCCCATTTTCCATGTAGCCCTGTAGCTAGCTAGTTGGCTACAGTAGATGTGAAATGAAGGTATAAGAGAGCAACGTTAGTGCAGTACACTTCAACTGCGGCAAAAACACAAAATAAACATCAGCAACATAACTACTGGTGAAATTGAACCTTTATCAGGCTTTGATTGTATCGCTAATGATTTTAATAAGGCGATAGCTGGCTTGATCCAATCGAATCAAAGTGCAATCCTATTGGATTGTACAGGACTGTGCGATGTAGTGCATTAATGCATATTAATTTTGCATGATGCAACTTCACAGATGCGACCAGATTTTAATCAGCTCATCTGCCTCACCAAATAGTCTGTAAATGAGCAAAGTTATAAAAAAGTTGGGTAATACCATTCCTGAGATATTGAGTATGAAAGGATTGTGACTCACTCACTCCTTGACTCACTTCCATAATGGCCATATTAGCCTGTTATTGCAGGAGAAATTCTAAGAGCTCAATAACAGCACAATCTATTGTGGTGTGTTTTGTTAGGGTTCATGAGAACTTGCTGGAAGGTCTCTGGGTACAAGATTATACTTCCCCGGGCTAACATCAATCAAAGAGTGAGACAGTCTAACACAAATTTAGTGTCAGCAGCCACATCCAAACTCACAGAATTATCAAAAAGTTTTACACTAATTTTACCCACTCTTCTATTCCCAAAAATGTGAAAGGTGTCCCAATCACAAATGGCTATCCATAGTAAAGCAAAATCACTCATTACTTATTGGGTACGTTTGTACCCTCATACAAAGTAGCCTCTCATGTCTCATTTTTACAAGCTACACATGCAGTACATACAATAGTACAGTTCTGCTGCTTCATCCTCTGCCACTCTAAGATACTACCTGCAAAGTTTTCCAAATATTTGCAGTGCCAAGACCAGTGTAATAATGTTTAGCCAGTGTCTTACCTTGGTGATGAGAGGTTGATAGAACTGATAGCCACAGAAAAAGATATCTGCTGTCCATCACCATCATACAATATCAAAACCTATATGACTGAAAGAGAGCGACTGGTGTTAGTGATTTATAGATTCCTGCCTCCATTTATCCAGTTTTTTTTATCTCTGCCTCAATTTATTTCTCCCTTCCAAAGGCAGTCCTACCCTTTCCCGTGTTACTCATTGTAATTGTTTTACTTACACACAGTGCTCCACAGCTTCCTTACCGTCAATAACTTATCACTCTCTCTCAAATGCTTTATCTCCAAATATTTGTTGACAAATCAAATACCAGAGGCAGAGGGAAATAAAAAAAGTGCTGATAAGTAATAGGCTTTTCATAAGGAATTTTCCATTTTGGCTATTGCATAGCAACGTATTGCACAACATTAGCAGCAGTGATCATAGTGTGACGTATTTTTTAAATCTAAAAATTACTCCCAGAAATTGTGTGAGGTTCCTTGCCTATGCAGATCACCTCTGAAATACAATGCCTTTAAAAAGTATTTGGGTCCCTCCTGATTTGCATATTTTTCTCATTTACAAGACCAAGGGAACTTAAGTAAAAAAAAAATAGTTTTAGATTACAATTTCTTGAATTGATTGAAGAAATGTATTCAACACTAACTGGCCCTGTGTGAAAAAGTCACTGCACCCTTATTGACTTATTTCCCCGTTATGCAGCCAGTTTACCAAATTTGATTATGAATGGATGAAATTAGATGAGACTCACTCAGACATGCTTACAAACTGCCCCAGTAAAATCTCAACATCACATACAGTGCTGTGAAGAAGTATTTGCCCCCTTCCTGATTTCTTACTTTTTTGTACAAAATAAAATGTCTCACTTTTAACATCTGATATGTTTTCTATGTTCTGTTGTGAATAAAATGTCAGTTTATGAGATTTGCAAATCATTGCATTCTGTTTTATTCACATTTTACACAATGTCCCCACTTCATTGGATTTGGGGTTTGAAAATAAGTAAAGCAAAACTGCAAAAGAAATGTCACTCTTTTGAAGTTTGCATAACGCACTTCTGAGAATGAAAATGCATGGATTTTTTTCAACATTCCGGATTCAGTTAAAGTCAACATGATACTCATGCCCCCCAAAAAATCTGTAAACAAATGTAAAAGCACTTGGCCATGTGTTTCAAGCTGACTCTTTAATGAACATGGTAATGCTTCCAAATGCATCCTCATGAAAATCAGGATGCACCTACTTCTGGTTGGGTCCATGGGTATAAAATGCATCCTTAGGTACCAGTCTGTCATTCTTTTCCTGAATACAGCAGTCATGCCGAGATTTACCATAAATCAATGCGAGCAAGCAATTAGACATCTACATGCTGATCAATGGTCAAGGGTCATTGCTAATGACTTCAACTGCAGTATTCAAATTATCGAACATCTAAGGCAACGATACAACATAACCCACAGTACCAGTGACCATCCATGCAGTGGTTACCCCAGGGTCACAACGCCTCTACAGATTCACCATATACAGCGGCAATATCTCCAGAACTGATTCACTAGGGCGACTGAAATGGCTCGGCAGACCATAGGGACCTGCCAAAGACCCATTAGTATTGACATGGTTCGTCACCGCTTGCAGTCTAACAACTTGTCCTGCCTACGTCTACCTACAGGTCCCATCCTGACAGATCGTCATTAACGGGAATGTCTGCATTAGGCTCAGCAATGACAAAACTGGCACTTTCGGCAGTGGAGGACTGTAGTTTTTTTCAGATGAAAGTTATTAATGCATTTCTGCGGCAGATGAGTTTGGCGTAGAAGGAGAGAGCGTTACATCAATGGTTGCATGGTAGAGGGAGATGCATGGGATGGACAAGGCATTATGATATGGGGAAAAATTGCACTAAACCAAAAAATTGAACCCGTGGTATTTCAAAATGTTGGACCAGGTCAAGGCCATGGATTAACTGCTGCAAGGTACATCAATCAAGTTTCACAGGTCAGTTGTACAGGTTCCCAACTTCACAAAGATTATGCCTCCAGGCGAAAGCATAGACATCTTTCAAGCTGCCAAAAAGTTACTAAAGAAAACAAGTTAAAAAAGTAACCAATTCGCAAGCTTTTCCAATCTCGGCCTGATTTTGGGTTTGGCTTCATTTCAGATGTCATGAGTGTCAAATATTTGCCACCTGCTCCTCTAAAAAGAAATCTTTCCTATACCATGAGATTGAAATCACCCAGTTATCTCTATATCGCCGTAGGGTGGACCCGTTGTAGGCAGAAATCAGGATGAGGTGCATGTATGAATACATAAATCCACCTGACACATTACTCATATTCTTCCGAAACTTATTATATTGCATTGGCTGCCTGTCAAGTAATGCTTGGATTTCAAGATAAGTCTGAGCCTGTTTACTTTTAAAGCCTTGCATGACCTTGCATCTGCTTATCTGAGTAATTTAATTTCAGTTAAGGTAAATACTTTCAATCTCAGGTCATTCAACCAACCAGTGGCATAGTGAGAACTGAAAATTTGGTGGGGCACAGAACATCCTTTTAAAACTATTGTTTGTCCTGGCTTTTTCTCAATCATTTTTATAATAGATTCACAATAGATTCACTCTGAGAACACTCCACACTATCAGATGTTCCTAGTTCTCCCCATGTAGGCAAGATGACAGTCATTCATTTCGGTGCGAAATTTAATGCATTTAAATCAACGTTATTTAAAATTGCATATCTGTAAACTCTCAAGTGTATTATGTGAGTCTCAAGCTATTTTAGTAGCATATCACAATCTCACGCCATAGTTAGCAATCTTACACTTAGAAAGAGAAGTGAAGTTTGGAAAATTTAATTTGGCAAACAAAATTATATTTAACTGCCAAGTCCCACTTTTTAACCGACTCATGCTGTACCTAAAGTCTTTATTCAAACCCGTATTTCAGAGATTCTCATGTGGAATTGAAGTCCTTGTTCGTGGAAGATTTTTAGTTTCTTGTGCGTTGCAGTAGGTTTCACCTCTAGTAACATGGAAACCAATTATGACTCTGGACTTCTCATGCTTTTCTCTCTTCAGGGGTTGTAAGTTATGAAATTGCATAAAGACTTTTCAAATGGTCTTATTTCACTCAAACAATTTAAACCATCACGAAGCACAAGTTAAATCACCTGATGTGCAGAAAAGGTAGCACAGAAGTTTTAGAGCAGTTTGTCTTTCCTAAAGCATTGGTTTATTTTTGAGTAAATGATTTTTGTGGTCTGAATTCAGCCAATTATTTAGTTGCCGATAAATTGCATGGAGAGTGAAGCCGTGACTATAATTTCCAATGAATTATTATCATCATTGAAAAATGTGTTGACAAAGGAAAATGATAGAGAACAAGCCAGGACTAATAATTCTTGTAAAGGGATGTTCTGGGCACCAATAATTTTCAGTTCTGGCTATGGCACTGAAGGTCTATGCACTCAAAGTTAACCAAATTACAGATTTCACCACACCACTGATTAGCTTGCATTGATTGGCTGTGGCTTGCATTGCGTTCAACAGATATTTGAGAAAAAAAATGAAGGCAGGAGATGGAATTCATTAATAATGCAGATAAAAACCATTGCTTTTTTGTGTTATCGAAGTTTGACACAAGACTGAGAGTAAGAAGCTTTGTTCACTCTGTTCAGTCTGGTCAATCGTCAAGTCTCAGTTTGACTCGTGATGTCTGGCAGCAATGGTTTCCGAGTGGGTACAGGAAAAGGGTTGAACTTTCGGACCTGTGAAAAATACACAAAACACATCAAATTATTTCTTTACCAGAACATAACAGAGCAAATTTCATGCTTTAAATTCAGTTTGCACCACCCTGCTCAAATTTTCGATGAGGTTAAAACCTGTACATTTGACCTTTGAGACCTTATGTTGCACCGTGCTACGTAGGTTAGCCAGAAACTTCGCACAACAGCACAACATCTGTACACTGCCTTGGCCTGTCCTAAATCCGGATCTGAATCCAATAGTGTACTAGTGGGACGAGATCTAAAGGCATCTTAATGAGGTACGACCAAGGCTGATAGTCAGAAAGTATGGGTTCAAATCCCTATCGCCAGCAGCAATTTCCTTGTGCATTCCATGTACAGAAGATCATGACCAACACTTATGGTGGGCATACAAGGTACTGATTTAACCTCACTGGATTTTAGAATAAATCTGATCACATGATCACAAACATCATGTCAAACATGCTCCAGGCATTAGGGAGTCATCACATAAAAGAGATGTTCCAAATGATGTCCCAAACAACTTAATGAATATTTGTCAAGAAAACAATTAATATACTAAATGTCTGTGACATTTCTTATGTTGTCCAGTATATAATAAAATCAAAAATAACATCTTTTTGAGAGAAAAAGTCAATGCCTAGTGTGACCTCCCTTTGCTTTGATTATGACATTTAATCCATGATTTCGTCAATTTTTTTGAAATCACAGACTACTCTCGAGTAGACTGAAACCCAAACCATAATTTTACCAGCACCATATTTTACTGAAGGGATTAAATAGTCATTCTTAAAACATCTTCCAACTCTACTGCGCAAAAAGAGTTCTGCGTTTGAAAGAGAAAATTTTGAATTTTGATTCATGGGTCCAAGGGACTTGTACCCAGTCTGTTGGTGTCCAGTCATTGAATTTCTTGGCAAAGTCAAGTCTTTTTTTAATGTTGCCAGCTCTTAGCAGCAATATGACCACTCAGACAATTTTCATTCAAGGCATCTGAAAATACTTGATCTTGATTCTTTGATCTCTTCACTTCTGGTGCAATTAATATCATCCCACAGTTGTTTTGCTGTCAACCCCCAATTTTTTACTTGTCATACACGGATAACGAATATCAGAGGGACTTTGTACCTCTATAGCCACAAGTTTTCAGTGCGCTACTCTCTTTGAAATGCTTGTTGGTATTTCTTACAGTGCTGTGGCAGCATTTAACATCTTCAGAAATTTTTCTAAGTGACCAACCAGCATCATGTAAGGCAACAATGCAGCTACAAACAATCTCAGAGAGCTCCTTCCATTGTGTTATTGTGTTTCACACGGTGACACTGCTCAAAGTTCATGTCACCTTATAAACAGTTGCAACTGACCATCAAAGTTAACTCTGCTGATCAATGTTGCCTCAAACCAGCTTAAACAATTCTTTTAGCATCAATAATCATGGACTGGGCCTTTAAACATGCATTTGTGCAATGCAAGAGTCAACAAAATACAATTTGCAACGCTTTTCAAATTGTTATAAAAAATTGTTTTCAGGTAAAGTATATTTACATCAATATACTTCATTGCCTATAACAGTATTTTTAAATACATTTTCACCAAAAATTATGGAGAAGTAATATATTAGGACCCCCTTTAGAGGAAAATGGTGGTGCTTAATCATCACTGTGCACTATTGTCTGTGATGGTATAGTTTTACTTTTAGCATTACAGGAAGGATCCAAAATGGTCAAGTGAACCACAGGTGCTTAACAGCATAACACAACGTGACTTGCCCTGCATTACTTGCAAAAATTGTATATCTGGGAGATGACAGGTTTTTCCACACCTCACATTACGTTTATTTCCAAAGTGCATTAAGACAAAAAACAGCAAAAATTGTGATAATAGGGGGGAGTGGGGTAAGATGAGCCTTTTTTTTTTTTTTTACATTTTTGACCCTTGCCAGTTTTGTGGTTATCATTCTGACTTTTTCAAGAAGCCAATCATGGAAAATAATCTAATAAATAATCTAAATCATAACAATCCAGAGGAGTAATTAAAACTGGTGAAATCTGATGTTAAAAAAATCCTTGTCAATTGGCTCAAGGTACCCCAAGTGCAGAGTGCTTTGATCCAGGGTGTGGGATACCTTGAGCCTTTATTGAAAACACAAAACTGGAATAAAATTTATTTCCTAAAATCCTATAACTCATTAGGTTTTTGGTTAACATCAAGGTTAGTCACCAACAAATACTCTGAAGTCCCGTGGACAATGTCAGCTAGGTGTTTAGGCCCTCAGTTTGTTTTGTTTTGTCCTGCAATCAGAATGTCTGTGAGGCCTGTTCATCGGAAGGAAGACACATTTATTGCGGTATGATGACACCCTGTGTTGGCAGGCCTTGCGAGAATATTTCCTGAGGTCAATTGGGAATGACAGCATTGATTCAGTTCTCCCTGCAACATGTCCTATCTGTCCTTAATATTCATTGCATTACTCTTGTCTTTTTACAGAGATATCACGACAAATATTTGGCTTAGATCCTAATAAATAAATAATAAGTTATAATAAAGCTTTTCACATGGCTAGTTTGTTTAGTATGGTGGGGTATGATGAGCCATAGCTCAACGTGCCCCACATGGGCCGGCTTATTGTACCCCACTTGGAACAATTCTATTCAAGCGCATATACCAAAATCTAGGTCAGTCACTCGCCCTTACTTTCACTTTGATTACAAAGAATACATGTCTCTGAACATATACAAATATCCTATGAATGCTACACATATGTAGCATGAGAGAAGAAAAACAATCTTACCTCAAAATATTACTTTAGTGGCTAAGAATGGAAATTCGTGCATAGAATTTGTTAGTGATGAAACAAAGGACGGATAATTATTGGTTTTGTCCTTCACCAATAGTGGGACATACACACTGCCATCTTCAGTCAGAAGCTGGATCCAGATGGTCTGAGGAGGGCATGGATCAAGGTGCCTGCAGGCCCATGGTACCCCACTCACCCCTACTAAAGAGCGATAGCCCTGCGCTTCTTTCTCATGGTGCAAAGATCTTTTTAGAAATTCATAACATAAGGTGTGCTTTTTTTTTTTGGTCAAAGTTTGCGTTTTTCCATAAAATGCAATAGCCACTAACTCAAAATGAGTAAAATGGATATATTGCGTTTTTGGAAACAATCGCTTCATATGCTTTAGGGACTCCTCTAATTGATGGGGTAAATCTGATTTGATTGTGATTCCCACGGCTCAGTTATGGACGATGTTTCTGCTGGCAGCACTTCCAGGAACAAGCACAGTTTGTAATCCATTATGACGGGAAAGAGAATGTCAGAAACAACTTATCCTTACTGGTACACATGCAATGCTATGACTCAATACCACACTGCTTTCATCTTGTTTCCTTTCATAAAACCTGTCATATCCTTGATGAAAGGTAAATAAGGGAGGCCTATTTATTTTCCGTCCCTTTTGTGAAACAGTTTAAATTGAAGCCTGGTTCACTCTGGCGCACATTCCCCTCTCTGTGTTGTTGACTGACGTGCTGTCAGAAAGTACTTGATGCATTCAAACGTCTGTAACTGGGCTTTCAAATGAATCCCATGGGGTTAAATACCTTTCCAGACCTTCCGTTATTCCAGACCTTTCCAGACCTTCCAGACCTTCCGTTCTGTTAAGCCAGTCAAGTATTAGTTAACGTTAAATCAGCTGTTAATTTGATTATATTGAAAACAAAAGCAGTCAGAAAGTGCATGCCTCCGCCAAGGCCCAGCAGTCCCCCACGTTTCTCAGACACATAGGAGCAAAGTTATTAAGTACCTCCACACACGTAAATAAGTTCTAGTATCTGGCAACCCTCATCAAGGAGGGTTCCCCTGAATTTCAGCATCTTAGAATTTTATGTATTTCTCAAGTTTGAAGCAAAAATATTGAAAATCTCCCACTGGTGAAGAATCCTGAAAAGAAGTTCCTGCATCAAGAATTTGCATCGGATCACTTCTGAAATTAAATCTTTTCTCCACTGGTCCAAACCTCACCACAGGCGGAAATTTCATAAAAATCTGTCGATAATAATTTCCATAATGTTGCAAACAAACAAACAAACAAACAAAAAAAAAACAGACAAACAAACTTACCCAAAAACCAAGGGTAAAGCATAACCTCTGTGGCAGAGGTAATGACAAAAGGCCTGCAGAGGACTATGCAGAAAAGACCATGCAAACCCTTTGACATTGATTGGTCTGTGCCAATGTATGGCCATGAAGTTCAGTAGGAATAGCACCCTGGTCAGCGGTGGTGGTGCCTGCACTTTGTATTATTGTTATATTAACTACAGTTTAATCTCTGGGAGAGTGCATTGCCTTTGTGTGCATTACTGTGTGTGTGTCTGTGCGCGCGCGCGCGTGTGTGTGTGCGTGTGCGCTCATGAGCGCGCAGGCGGCTCTAACGCATGCACATGTGTATACATGTAGCCGTTACTGTTTTCCACCCCATGCATTGATCACCCGAATCATTGCACTAATTCTGTCATCACACTTACTTTCACACCTCCAATCAGAGAGCTGGAATAAATCGGCTGCATATTCTCAGTGCAGAACCCTGAAGGATCTCTTCATTGGGGATGAGCAAACCTGTCATTGGGATAAGGATCTTTATTCTTGATTCTGCTCGGCAGCAAGGTTTGCAGTTCTTTCATTTCACCATTATTGGCAGCCCGCTCAGACCCAAGAAACCCAGCTGAAATGTTTTAACTTTGCTTGACTGATCAATTAAGAGCCGCAACAAAAACCAAGCAGTTAACCCCGCAGCCTGAGAGGACCTGGGGCCTGTTCCGTAAAGTGAGTCAACCAGATCAACCAATTTCAGTTGATTTGGTTTCATACGCAAATTCAACATAGTTCAAGCTCTATGACTACAGTAGTTTATGCCAGGAAGCTGGTCCGCAGCAGGCTAATGGACAGGCTAAGCCTGTGTTTTTGAAGAGGTGCTGGAAAATTTTGTGTACTGTACTGTCCTGTTGCACGAGTCATTTGCAGTAACTGTCCTGCTCCACTAGGGGACTGGTCTGGGCCACTGTCCTGCGGCACAAACCACTTGCAATAACTGTTTTGCTCCACTAGGACAGGGTGACATTTAAAAAAGTGTTGGCCAGATGATAGGTAAAGCTTTAGTCAAGCAAATATATGTGCTGGACTTGGAAAAGGGGTCACTTGGGTCATTTTATAAAAATTGAGATTTTCCAACAAAATCAAAGAGTGATCCAAGTTTTTCATTTAGAGAAAAAAAACTGGGTGAATTTGTGCACAGAAAAGTGTTGTAAATTAACAGTACAGTAGTGCTGGGATAAATCACTATCACTGGGATATCACTGAGATACCCCGATAATCTCAGAATGGAAAAAAATCCCAAGTGACTCCTTTTCCTAGTCCTGCCCACATATTGCAAAAGTATTATTATGTGAGCACTCCTCCGGCAGATGGCGCAGACTACCCATGGTGCCCACTGTTTACTGTTTTTTCTCTCTCTCTCTGCGTGTGACAGAATCTGCATGCTGACGTCATGGTGGAGAGCAGTACATTGCGTGCTGTATTCTGGGGCAATGTGAGCACACTAACAGGCATATCTGCAATCTTTGAACAGGAAACTTTTTCCTGTAAAAAGAAAAGATGGCTTACTCCAGACGGGGATTTTTTTGTCAGAATTAACACAATCTTTCCTTGCCCTTGTAAGTGATGCCCATGTAATTTCATACAGTTCATTCATGTTGTCTTTCCTTGGAACCTTGTGGCATTGTGTTTGTTAGGAAAATTCTGTCGGTAACATACATTGCCTGGCTAAAAAAAAAAGGTTCCACGCTATAGTATTTTGTTGGGCCACCTTTAACTTTGATCACAGTGCACACTCATTGTGGTGTTATTTCGACAATATTATATAGTGTTACAACATTAATTTCATGACCAGATTTGCATTCATTTTTGGCCAAGATATTGTACTGAAGATGGGTGAGTCAAACCACTCTATTAAGCCTTTGCCAGTACATTCCAAGGACTTTTAATTAGTTTAGGTCTAGATTGTGAGGTGGCCTATTCATGTGTTCAAATGAATCCTCACGCTCGATGAACTTTTCTTTCTCAATTTGAGCCCAGTGAATCTTGCATTGTCATCCTGGAGTCTGCCTGTGCCATCTTCAAAGGTCCATCGATGCGTTACCGGTCATGCAGTATATTCAGGTCGTCTGCTGAATTTGTTTAATTGCTGTAGAACAGTGCTGAGCCGAGACTATACCAACTTAAGCAACCCCAGATCACAACACTTCCTCCAGAGGCTTGTACAGTGAGCACTATATGTCATGATCTTGCAACTGCCTGTTTTCTGTTTTTACCCCTCGGCCGACTCCGGCCCGGAGGAGTATTGTCATCACCTGCGTGTCTGTCTGTTGTCCGTCGTCCGTCCATGATGTTGTCCGGGCCAGTACTCGGCAACTAATGATCGCAGCTTCACCAAATTTGGTATGGTAACTCACTATGACCCAAAGATGAGCAATGTCAGGGTTTTTGCTGGATTTGACCTTTACCTTAGCGCTGTGACCATGACCCTGGAAATCTTGTTCGGGTCATCTAATTATCGCAGCTTCACCAAATTTGGTATGGTAACTCACTGTCACACACACAAGTGGAATGTCATGTTTTTTGCTGGATTTGACCTTTGACCTTAACGCTGTAACGTTGAGGCAGGGAATCGTGTCCGGGCCGAGGGTATTCAGCAACGCGTTATGTTTGTCACTTTCAATATCATGCATCATTGTCATTCATCATCCTGGTTTTTGTCATTGCCATTGTTCATTTACTGTTCCATTGCACCAGTGTTTACCCCTGTCTTGTGGTGATTGTGATATGTTCATTCTCCCCAGTTCGCGTGCCAACACACTTCAGGTGGTTTCAGGTGTTTCGCATACAGTGGCGTAGCCAGCGGGTGGGCCAAGACACGTCCCTTTATGACTGCAATTAGTAGTTCTCAATCATTTCCATTTATTTTTTTTAGTTTTCCAATGATCGTAACTGGCAACCGAAGATCTAACAGCGATTAAATCATGGGCTAAATTCAGTACTGTTGCAGAACAAGAACAGAGAATTGGCCTGAGAGCACTCCACAATTAATAGGTGCTGCGTGTTCTCCCAGTTAGGTAACACGACAATGACAAATCGTTGAGAACAGCAGCACCTGTTAAGTGTGGAGCGCTCTCGGAATGAACCTTTTGTTAATTATGAAAATGACTGAGAACAGGTCAGGACTAATAATAGTTTTAAACAGAAGTTTTGTGCAACCCAATTCTCTGTTTTTGTTCAGCAACTGTAATGAATTTAGCCCACAATTTAATCGCTGTTAGATCACACGTGGAGAGAAACCGTGTCTTCGGTTGCCAGTTACGATCATTGGAAAACGTGTCAATAAAGGAAAATGATTGAGAACTACTAATTGAAATCATAAAGGGACGTGTTTTGGCCCCCCCACTGGCTACGCCACTGTTCGTATTTACTTCAATTCTCGTTTACTTCCTTTGCTCTGTTAACTCTGTTACTGATAGTACTAACGTTTATGTTTTTTCTATTGGTTTCTAACATAACTAAACCGTGTACATATAACTAATGGACTAACGAGCACTTTTAATAATAATTTATAAATTGCACCACTACTAATAATTATTAACGTAATTTCAGCACTCGCTCTGCTCTAGTCTCCACCCCTTGCTTTGCTGTCCCTGTGTCATTCTGTGTTTCTGTGAAACTTTTCGCACGAGCTTAATTACTATCCTGCACTCTCCTATCTGCGCTCATAGACCTCCTTAACCGGAGCCGTTTGTTTGTCATAGGTTGTCTATATGTACGCAGTCTGCGTCTTGGCTTTTGCCAATCATGGTATTAGGGCTGCGTCGTGCTCACCTTCATTGTCCATTATCTGGTTACTCCCTTCACCTGTTCCTTGTAGCATGTGACTTCCCTTCAGTTTATTCAAGCCCTGCATTTCTGTTTATACTTTTTCTGAATGATCATTTCTTCTTTGCTGTGAGACCTGTATGCCAGTTGATCTGTGAGAATTGAGGCACCCTTTGCCCGTCTTCCAATTTTCTGTCTGTCCTCATTTTTGGTTTTGTTATTGTGTTTTTCTGGTTTTGACCCTGCCTGTCTGACTACGATTCCTTATTTTGCTGCCCTGGTTTTTGGACTTTTGCTTACGGAATATCGACCCTGCTTTTGCCTTACGGTTTTGTACTTTTGTCCATCTGATTCACTATTGTCGAACTCTGCCTGTTTTACAACCCTGATTTCTGGATTTCGTTTTGGCACTGTGTTTCTGTGATCTCTGGCTTGAACTTGGACTGAATAAAGGACTTCAATTTTTTTTTCAACACTCGCTTGCTACTGGTTCCTGTATTGAATCATTACACTACGCTTGACAGATGCATCGCTTCATGGGCTTGCTTTCTTACCCTTTTGTGCCCATCACTCTGGAATAGGGTAAATCTGGACTCACTAGATCACCTGACCTTTTTCCAGTGCTCCTCAGTCCAATCTTTATGCTCCCTTGCAAATCAAGGTCATTTTTTCCTCACTAACAAATGACTTTCTTGTGACCATGCAGCTAATTTGTCCCAATCCTTCCAGTTTTCACATCGTGCATGTGTAAATGCTCTTACCTTCATGATTAAACATAGCCATAAGTTCTACAGTTGTTTTTTTTTTAAGATCAGACTTTAAGCATTGTAGTTTTCTACAATTTCTGTCACGATTTTTCTCCTACACATTTCTTCTGCAAAGTTGACAGTTCACCACTATTCTACCAGGTTTTAATAAATTCTTGGACAGTATCTGACCCAATCCTAGTGATTTCAGCAATATCCATAGCTGTTTTCATTGCTTGATGTCGGCCAATAATTGTCCCCTCATGAAGTACTGTAGTCTTTTCAATGAGGATGAGATACATCTTCTGACATGGTTTTTAAAGAAATGAGAAGATACGCACTGAATCAGTCAGGATTTAAAGAATTACTGCCAGCTGAAATATAGTCACTACAGTTATGATTCAATCATCAACTCTTGAGCATTTGCAAATCCAAACAGGGACTTTTTTAGACCGCAAATGTATATGGCCCAGTGGGTGACACATTAATAGAATATTATGGGGGCCCTTTCTAACTGCTATAGTGTACAGTGCTGTGAAAAGGTATTTGCCCCTCTACCAACTGCTTCTGCTTTTGATCTTTTGTCACACTTAAATGTTTCAGACAGCGACTGAGAGTAGAAGGCATCAGCTGCTCCCCGGGAATGGACCACTTTAGCAACCAAATCAGAGACGCTGAGGGTCAGGAAGCCTGCGGATGAGATTGGTGGTGAATAACTCTTAAGCTGGAGAACGGCAGAAGCGGCCTAAGGGGGTCAGGCTGAAGGGAGCTTTGGTGGACTCTTAAGGGAGCTGCCACTATGGCATATCCCCAGATGAACCACCAATGGAAATGAGCAAACCCAAGGAACCTGGGTAGCTGTTTTCGGTCCTTGGGTTCCAGCTAATCCAGCACACTCTGTGCCTTTTGAGAATCCAACCCCATGGTGAATTGCAATACCGTGAAGCCCAAGAATGAGACAGTGGATTTCGGACTTCTCGGATTTCAAATAAAGTTGATTCTTTGATAACCTCTGAATCACCGGGCAGGCATGGTGGTGTGTTCCTCCTAGTTTGCAAAGTAAGTTTTTTCTGGTAAACGGGCAAACTGGGAGACCATGTCTCGGAGGGCATATTTAATGAGATTCTGGAACACAGTGGGGGTGTCAGTGAGCTTGAATGTTATCAGCAGATATTTGTAATACCGGAGGGAGTTTTAGACACTGTCTTCCACTCATCTCGTGCCCATATGGGCACTAAGTGATGAGTATTGCACAGATCCAGCTTTGTAAAGAAGTGCCTTTTCATACTTCATTTTGTCCTCTTGTCCATCTGTCCATCCCTCCACCGTGTTTTGTTTCCAGGCCAGATGTCAGCCATCCCATTCTTTTCCAGGCCAGAACTCCTAAACCGCATTTCGGATAAGACGTTCAACCAAGGGTCTGACTCACTGTGGTCATTCAAAGGTCCTATGACACTCTTCGATAAAAGTAAGGGGTTTCCCTGTGTCATGGCTAAATTCCCAACCTGGCCTTTTCAATCTGCCACCTAATCATCCCCTGATCTAATTAGCTATGTAACTTGTCGTCTCCCTCTCCACCTCAACCCCCGCAGCCTCCCTTGAAAAAGACATTTCAATTTCAGCGGGACTTCCCTGGTTAAATAAAGGGTAAAAAAATATTTCCACAAAAATGTTATCTTATTGTGCAGATGTGCCTATTCATACTTCCGCTTGTCTGCCTGTCTGCCCCTCTGCTGCATTTTATTTCATGGTCAGAGGTCACACATCCTATTCTTTTATGAGCCAAAACTCCTAAACTGTGCAATATTTCCATTTCCATGCTCCATGTTATTGTGTAGAGGTGCCTTTGAATACTTCCGTCCTCATGTCTGTCTGTCAGTCCCTCCACTGCGTTTTGTTTCCAGGCCAGATATCAAACATCTGAGTATTTGTTTAAATTAATTTTATGAATGATCATGGCAGTCGTGGGATATTCTCTGCAAACAGCAGAGAATGGCACGATGGCAGGCCAAAGTGGATAATAGTTTCAAACACACTAGGCATCGCAAAGTATTAAAAATCACTGAATGTCATAAGACTTAAATGCTGCTTTAAATATTTTTCCCAAATTTCTCATCTTTTAGGGAGTTCCCGATAACGTTGGTTAATGAACTGGGCCACTCCCAATGTGCCTTCCCATTCGTCCTTACGGCTATATATATACCTCCTACATTCCCACAATCCCCGCTCATCTGGTTTCTACGTCCCTCCCACCCTTCCCTTCTCCAAGAAGGAAGCAAGAAACAGCCACCACCTGATACCCCGGGGGGCTTAGGAGCCACACGGACTCCGACAAGAGACACGAGCCCCACCCTGAGTCTCGCCACCCAGGGGGCGCCCAACGTCCGCACAATCACAGACCAAGTCCAACATCACTCTCCGCCTGATCTCCTATCTGCAATCCCACCCAGTACTTTCCTTTACTTGGTCCAGAATTCATTAACAAACCTTAATTTCAGTCATTCTCAGTGTAGATCCCTGGATATAATGACATTTTTTTGACATCTTCTGGGACTTTTATTGATAAAAAGTAGGGGTGGAAAATCCAGGGGTCGGAAAATAACAACGCTGCCGTGTTTTTCTCCTGTAAACTCATCCAGCTGCTTTAAACCTACTTCCTGCAGAGGAATTGAGCAAACTGGCAAATCCAGGAGTTTGGAACAAGAGAGTGCAGAGGACTGAACCAGTAATTTCCACTACTGACAAATAGTTGATTTTTATGGATTTGTATGCTTCAGACCTTACGCAGAAAGGCCGAAAATTGGGATACCTGTTTGTCCTAAATGAGCAATTGTGTCGTATATGGGTAAAGTGGTACAGAGGCAGAAGTAACTTGAGTCATCAGAGGATGACATATCCCCCTGGTCCCCGCAATCTAAGAAATCCCAAAATATGAAAAGACACCAATCTAGGACCTGATTAATACACACGGTAAGTTCTGTGAAAAATTCTTGAACAGCATTTGAATTTTGCAATGGAAAAAAAATGATTACAGACGGGCGGACAGACATACCTAATCTCAGAAATCCCAAAATATGAAAAAGCACCAGTCTAAGGCCTGATTAAAGGAGGAGACCGCACTTCGGCAAAGTATATTTCAGCGGAAAGTAGAATTCTTTAAGTGTCTAAAATGCATATTTTAATTTGATAATAATCTAGTGCGATGCATTTTTAAATTGGCTTCAATATCAGGGGGCAGACATTTTTACTTGGGGAATCTTCTGATTTTGAATATGATCTCCAGAAACCTCACCTTTAAATGCTTAATAACCGAAACCTCTTGCAGTTTTCATCTCCCTATTAGCCACAGTTGCTCAGACTAATTGGTAAAAACCGACCACCGTCAAATTCATTTTCAATGGCATTGTTATGCATTGCACTACAAAATTAAGAGGCGTGTTCTTCTGCGTATAAATTATGAAATTAAATATCAATATGTCTTTATCATATCTGCGCTCGTGTAGCAGCCCAGATATGCGTACATTAGTTAGCGTGGCTCATTAAGCAATTAGCCACAAGAATCCGCTCTATATTCTGAATGTAGTCGCAGCTAAAGGGCGTTGAAGGCACGTTGCACAGCTGAGTGATAATCGTAAGGATTGGCAGTCAAGCCGTAAAGGGTGAGCTTACTGAAGGCCCTCTGAGCAACTACATGGCCCAGATGAAAGGAAAGAGAACAACTGACATCACGAAAGAGAATAACTGACATCTCAAGCACCGTGGCGCTGGCGCTTGATTGGATGAAATTTTTTGGCTGCATTCGAAATGTACTCTTACCCACTATATAAGGCATTATATAATGAATGTTCAACATTGAAAACAATTTAAAGAGAGTGGACAAGTGTGCATTCCGAACGCAGCCTTAGATTCCCCAAGTAAAAATGTCTGCCCCATGATATTGACGCCAATTTGAAGACGGCGTCGCACGGGATCATTACCAAATTAAAACTGATAAAACTTTGCGTTTAGACACTTCAAGAATTCTACTTTTCACAGAAATATACTTTGCCGAGGTGCGGTCTCCTCCTTTAATATGCGCCGCAAATTTGTTAAAAAATATTGAATGATATTCCAGCTCTTCTCTGGAAATGAAAGGATTACAAATAGACGGACAAACAGTCGTACCTAATCTCAGAAATCCCAAAACATCAAAAGGCACCAGTCTAGGACCTCATTAATAAGCATAGCAAGTTAAGAAATATTGAACGGTATTCGAGTTCTGCTCCAGAAACGAAATGATTACAAAAGGGCACTTATACTTATGACTATATCCCCTCACATTATATGCCCGGAGGATAATAACGAGAGAACGTTTCAAACAATTCTCAGTTTTTCAGTGACCTTGACTTTAGCCAAATTAGGTTCATATTTTTTCAAGTAATCCTTGGACCATTGCACTCATTTCCTGAAACTTTTCTGTAAGTTCCACAAACTGTATGCTAAACTGCCGACAGACACGCAAACAAATTCCACTGAACCCAACACCCTACCCCTTTGGGTGGGCAAACTACTGATTTACAATTGCTGCAGCTGAAGCCCTTTGCTGTAATAATTTCATTGCCAAATTAACTTTCCACAACCATCCTTCTCGGGTATGGATCCTATTTCACAAAGCATGATTACTGAGCAAGCTAAATAACTACATATAATAAACGTCTCCATGTCAGGGTTTTACTCTTCACATCCAGCTGACTCATTAATCCTGTTCTCGCCTCCAGGGGAGCCCATCTGGAGAAAAGAAAAGGCTGTCCTCCATCAAAGGAAACTCAAGGGATAAGGTAGAAAGAGTGAAAGACAGCCTCCATTTTGTGTGGGAAGGATCTGTTTCAAATGCTAAGTGTAATAACCCTGACACAATGGTGGACACTCCTCCGTCACTATTAAATAAAATGTCCGCTGCACCATGTGCTTAAGTGTGATCAGAAAAACTGAAAAACTTCAGCCTCTCCACTTGCAAGGGTGCACTCTAAAAACTGATAGTGCGATTCAGTATTGCACAAAGTTTTTAGATGTTCATTCAAATAGTCATAGTTATTTTATTTACAAATTATAGGACTGCACCCCTGGAGAATATGTATGTTCCTGCACAACCAGTCCTGTTCAGTATATATGTGATCATTTGATTTTGGCTTGAAGGGGTGTGAGTACCAGTCTTATCATAACTGAACGTTCTCACTCGGACTGTTCTCCCCTGATAGGCCGGTAAATAAACTTTTCCTTGTTGGGTGGGGCTGACCTCCAGTCACCACGAATTGCAGAGCAGTTTTAGGAAAATATTTGCATTGCTGTGAACATGTAATTCACTTTATGGAAAGTCAGTCTTTTTTTATCTGGTATGACTGTAGAGCAGTTGGAGTATCTCTGAGAAAGTGCTCTATAATTGCAATGCTCATTCATTCAAGAATATAAAAACTCACAATTCTGTGCGCATCTATTATTGTTGATGTTCATTCATTCTTATATGGTAGCATTTTAACAAAAAAATATTAAACAAAGCTTGAGCTCTTGACAGATTTATAATGATGACAAAACTAGTATTACTCCATCCCTAAAACATAAAAGTTCGCATTCTATAGTAATTTAAAGCTACTGTAAAACTAAAAGCAATCATTTATTAATTATCTTTGACTTGTATGACATTGAAAAAAACATAATGGCACATTATTTGATATTTGAACAGATGAATTTCATTGATTTTTCACAATAAACATTCTTCAATAAACATTCTTGATTCTTGCGTATTTGACTTTGTACTTGATTAATTGTGGTAAATTATTAGATGGAATAATAAATAAAAAATAATTGCTTTGCAAAATTATGGACACGGTACACTGGTTGAAATCCCGCAGGCTGTAAGCAATCACTTTCCATAATTTTTAAATAAATTCAGTGATTCAGCTAAATCTGAAGAGAAAAAACAATACATAGCCAAGGATATTTGGTTTTCCCCTTCGATGATACCTCCCCAAAAAATGTCCAAACCTTGCTTTACAGCAGCTGAAGGAAATATAGAGCTGTACTGATGTTGAACTTGACTGTAGGGCCAAAACCATAGTTCCATGTTCTTCCACATTTAATGATCGGGTATGGAACTGATGTCAGATCCATCAGAGGGCTTCAGGTAAAGTCCATTGTGCTGTTTGCTTTGTAAATACGCCATATTACCAGGCTCTCATCATAACAGCTGTATCACCCCCATGCAGTCATAGCCATCACAAGGAGTGATTGAAGAATTAACACTGACAATGTTTGCATGCATGAAAAATTCTGGTTTCTGCCCCTATTCTTACTAATCTGTTGCCCATATCCAAAACCAGATGATATCAAGGTCCTTCATAATGTTTAAAAGGTCACCTTCTGACCAGAATGTGGGCTTTGCTCCCAGTAAACAGACAGGTCAGGCTTGCGTTGCAAACAGCGTTAAAAACCACAAGAGCAAAGTATATTCCAAATGTGCTGTGTCCATGGCCAAAGAATGCCACTAAAATCCAGAAAATACTGGTATATCCCTAATATCTGAGTATCACTGCTTTTGGTTAGTGGGTTAGAACTGACCTATCCCGCAAAGTCCATTGTCTTCTGAGACCGACAGAGACGACAAAGTATGTTTGTTAGTTAGCAACATTATGGAAAAAGATTTATTTTTATTAAATATTTTACCAGAGGTGTGTCTTGACCCAGCTCAAAGGTGATTTCATTTTGGAAGTGATCTGCATCAAATACTGGATCCAGTACTTTATTTACTTGTGTGGTGGTACACATAGACTGCAAATTAAGATGGACAATTCATCTCCACTTCTTAATGCGGTGCAAAACTGAAGCCAAAACATCCATCATATGCACGCTGCCATCTTTGACATTTGGAGCCAGAATCAGTGCCATAGAGATCAGAGGGTTCAGCTGCGATATTTGAAGTTCTGCCCAAGCACCTACCCTACTCAGTTGCAGACGTACGCCTGAACTTTTCATATAGCCTGGCTGGCTGCTTCAGTGTCAGACAAGAGACTGAGAGCATTTTCAATTACATCTATCGTTACTGTTTGCCTAATATACTCTATGGGCTCTATCTTTCATACTGCCCTACCCGTTGCCACTACCCACTACCCGTGAATTATGCATTCAGCAGGTTCCAATATCTCTAAACGGTATCTTGCAGCCACACTACCCGCTATACATTATGCAAATTCCCTTATTTGCACCTGAAGGTGTGCCCGTGGGAGTGTTTATGCACTTTCCCAACAATTGCTATCTTGACCACACACATTCGGGAAAGCGTATAGCGGGTTCTCAAACCATCCACTACCCATTTGGGCTTTTACAGGAGCGCGCCCAGGCGGCTTCAATGCGGGTCCACATGGACACATGTGGACGTGCACATGCGGCTCCACTTCCCGAATTAACTCACCTATAAAAAGTCACCTTGCTTTAGCCTAAGTTGAACCCGTGAGAAAATGGCAGAGATAGTGCTAAATCGCCTTGATCGCCAGTTAAACTAGATGATGAGCACTCAATAGAGATGCTAACCCACGCCTCTTGTTGACCTTGACCTTTGACCTTTCGACTTCAAAATGCAAATTTGGGCAGGGTACCCAAGGATTATCTACCCCACAAAGTTTGGTCACCCTAGCTTCAGTGGTGGCCGAGCTGTCGCGCTGACAGTCAGACAGACAGACACACACACACACACACACACACAGAAGGTGCTAAACTGTATACCCACGCCGCCTCTCGGGCGTGGGTAGTAATAGAAGATGCCCAGAACATGTGTACCGCCAGCGCACCAGCTACCAGGGCTGTTCAGGTAAGTTTATATTGTTTGGATTTTATATCAATCATTTTTTCCACTTTCATAATAATATTTAATTATTATATATGATATTTATTAATGATATATGGGTCATTCTCATGAAAAGGTAACATTTTGAGACATAAAAAAGTGAAAAATCTGAAATTGATTTCAACCATTTTTATTCAACAATTAAATTATGCAATGAATACAGAAAACACACGCAAACTTGTGGAGCTTAACTAGCCTTAGTTTTCTCGCTAAGATTATTTGAAATCATATTAGCAAGAAGTAAATGTCTGTGCTGTTACCAAGATAAAATTATATCTTATGCCAATCAAACATCCTAGATTGATATGAAATTACACATGGATCATTGCAAAAAGACTAGGTACATTAAGGAGATGTGAAGAGGAGCTTGTTTTGCACCTAACAAATTATTTACCTATGAAAGAGACTCGTTCGACACAAATTTTTACTTTGTGAAATGTGATTAATACTCCTGTTGTTACACTACCACTGTGATAGCATCACTTTATATGTTAATGATAATTAAGTGACATGTTTTTATTGCCTGTCTGTTTTTATGCAGGTTCAATGTGAAAAAATATATATTTTTAGCTGTTTTAGTCCTGGTAACAGGAGACACAGTCAAAGTAACAGAACAGACAAGCAAGTGACAGCATAGACAGATTCTAACAATTCTCAGAAACTGATCTATTTAAAATACTTGGAAACACAAAATATGAATGAATTTGGTCAAGCTGTTTGACTGAATCTTTTTCACAAGAATTTTGAAAAATATTAAATTTGATGAATTTTGAAAAAGAAGAAATGACCGTTTGCGACCCATTTTATTTTATCATCTTGTAGACAGACACTAATGTAGACTTACTGTAGTAAAAAAATCAAGAATTTCTATGTCCAAGTTTTTGAGTTATCTGCCCTTGAACATGAGATCATCTTCAATTTGATACAAGTTTAAGGGCTCATTGTAAAAAAAGTAAAGCGAAATTGCAAAATCGGCGACAAAGGCTCTCTTAAGCTATGTTTCAAAAATACTCAGAGCAGTTTTCAGTTACCTCGTGCAAGAATTGAAAGAGAAGATTGAAAGAGAAGTTTTCAAAGATGCACGGGGTCCAAAAAGTTGAATAAGTCACTAAAATCAAAATGGCGGCCAAATCATGTGACCTACAAAGTTGCGGTGATTTAGTTTTTTGTTCAGAATGATATTGCGCATCTTTTAAAAAAATTGCAAGTCTCCTGGTGCATTTTGAAAAATTTTCCCACGTTAAAATTTTGAAATTTGGGCCCTTCTGGGCCCTTAACGAATGGGCTGAATGAGCCCAGTTTTCTCTGCACAGATCTCATAGAGGGCTATCAGCATGCAGAGTTTAGTTGAATTCAGTTCAGCCATTTAGGTTGTAGAGGTCACAAAATGCATGGAATAATAATAATAAAAAAAACCACACTAATCTCAATAAGGATTCAGCCCCGTTGGCCGGAATCCTTAATTATTTGCAATAAGTTGAGTCCAATTCCCCCAAATAATCTCAAATGATCTCTAAGAAAGTTACTAAACTTCATTGAATAATAAAAATTAAATGTCTTGACATTTAAATACAACTTACGTGTTTAAAACAAGCTTCAATTTCCCTTTCAAAAATTACTTGAATTGGCATTTGTCTACACTGTTACTATATGTGTCTGTGCTGTTACTTTTTGTAAGGTAACAGCACAGAAATTAACAGCATAGACATAAAATGATATAATTCCATTTATTAGCAATGTGTGATCAGTCTCACATGGCATTTTGAAACCATGTGGCAATCTTCCAGTCTACTATTCAGGCATTCTCACAAATCTGCATGTTATTTTATAGATTTCTTTTTTGATAAATGAGCAGTAACATCACAGACACTTCAAACTTGTAGGCATGAAATGAAACAACTTACCAGTCAGTTTGAACACTTTCTTCAATCAGCAAGTGTGTGATCTCATGGTGTAATGATGGGCCTTGGCATGAAGTGACCTAATGACAACGATGTCTTCCGGGATACTCTAGGGAGCATTATGTTTTTTCATCTTCTCTATTTGGCAACAAGGCAAACAGTGATATTATGGACAAGATTACTGTTACCAAATATTTGCATGAAAATGCATAAATGATTGGATTCATTAATTGTGTTACATTGCTTAATTGATTTTATTAAAAAATTGTCAAAAAAATTTTCTAAACAATTACAACAAAATTGTTCTTGCAATCGCTGAAGGTTGGTATCTGGTTTGTGGACAGCAGATTGTTGCCATTTTAGGTAACATAATTGATCAGTGTGAAATAAAATGAAGTAAGGGATTCTGTTTGAGTATAAAATAACATAACACTAGGAAATATCTCTTGGAAAAAGCAATCTGGAAATAAAAAAAATTTAAAGTATTTAAAAAGATTCTTATGGACAGGAATTGTTACCATTTAGTGAGAATGACCCATTTATATTATATATAATATTCTAAAATTATAATAATACAATACAAGTATTATGTCCCACAGAACGAGAATGTGTGACAAAACTGCGCCTCTCCCTTCAGGCAGTGACAGAATTATGTCACCTGGTTGCAGATGATGTAGACACTGCTGCCAGCTGTCCGTATGCCTTGCCCGTTGCTGTTAGGGTTACTATGGCACTATTTTTCTATGCTAGTTTGTCATTCTAACACCACTCAGCTCGATTGGAGACATGACCCAATCGCCCGTAAGCTCGGCTATAACTGCAGTCACTCCCAGCATAGTCCGACATGCCTGTAGGTACAAAACCCAAAATCAGTGAAGTTGGCACGCTATGTAAATTGTGGATAAAAACAGAATACAATGATTTGCAAATCCTTTTCAACTTATATTCAACACTGCAAAGACAAGATGTTTAATGTTCAAACTGAGAAACTTCATTTTTTTTTGCAAATAATCATTAACTTAGAATTTAAAGGCAGCAACACATTGCAAAAAAGTTGGCACAGGGGCCTTTTTACCACTGTGTTACATCATCTTTCCTTTTAACGACACTCAGTAAACGTTTGGGAACTGAGGAGACCAATTTTTGAAGCTTTTCAGGTGGAACTCTTTCCCATTCTTGCTTGATGTACAGCTTAAGTTGTTCAACAGTCCGGGGTCTCCGTCGTCGTATTTTACGCTTCATAATGTGCCACACATTTTCAATGGGAGACATGTCTGGACTGCAGGCAGGCCAGTCTAGTACCCGCACTCTTTTACTACGGAGCCATGCTGTTGTAACACGTGCAGAATGTGGCTTGGCATTGTCTTGCTGAAATAAGCAGGGGCGTCCATGAAAAAGATGTTGCTTGGATGGCAACATATGTTGCTCCAAAACCTGTATGTACCTTTCAGCATTAATGGTGCCTTCACATATGTGTAAGTTGCCCATGCCTTGGGCACTAATACACCCCAATACCATCACAGATGCAGGCTTTTGAACTTTGCGCCTATAACAGTCAGGATGGTTCTTTTCATCTTTGGTCCGGAGGACACAACGTCCACAGTTTCCAAAAACAATTTGAAATGTGGACTCGTCAGACCACAGAACACTTTTCCACTTTGCATCAGTCCATCTTAGATGAGCTTGGGCCCAGTGAAGCCGGCAGCGTTTCTGGGTGCTGTTGATAAATGGTTTTCGCTTTGCATTGTAGAGTTTTAACTTGCACTTGCAGATGTAGCGACGAACTGTAGTTACTGACAGTGGTTTTCTGAAGTGTTCCTGAGCCCATGTGGTGATGTCCTTTACACACTGATGTCGGTTTTTAATGCAGTACCACCTGAGGGATCGAAGGTCACGGGCATTCAATGTCGGTTTTTTTTTTTAAACATGTTGCAGGCATCAAATTCCAAATGAGCTAATATTTGCAAAAAATTACAAAGTTTACCTGTTCGAACATTAAGTAACTTGTCTTTGCAGTGTATTCAATTGAATATAGGTTGAAAAGGATTTGCAAATCATTGTATTCTGTTTTTATTTACGATTTACACAACCTGCCAACTTCACTGGTTTTGGGTTTTTGTACATCACTGGCATCCCTGTGACACCCGAGAGACAACGCAGGGTAAAGCAGGATTTTTTTGGCAAGATATGGCTTCCCTATGGTTCTGGGTGCCGTTGACTGCATTGACGTTCTGATTCGGGCTCCGGCTCTGAACAGTGGTGCCTATGTGAATTGTAAGGGAATCCATTCCATCAGCCTCCAGGTGATTTGCGATGGATGGGGTTACATCTTGAGTGTATGCGCAAATCATCCAGGAGGTAGCCATGACGCTTTTATAATAGACCAGTCAGTCATTCCTGCAGTCTTCCAGAGGAACCCCCCCTCTGGATGGGTGGCTGTTGGGTGACAATGGCTATCCATTAAAGACATGGTGCATGGTGCCATACATTAAGCCAACAACAACATTAAGCCTCGTGTGCGTGAGTTTGCTTTCAATAGAAAACACTCACGTTCAAGAGTTGTCATTGAGCGAATATTTCGCGTGCTCAAAATGCGGTTCCGCTGCTTAGACAGGACAGGTGGGGTCTTACAGTATGGTCCACAACATTGCCCTATGCCATGGGATGATGCTGGAGTTTGAGGATAGATTATTACCGGACTATAGAAGGCGGCAGCTGAAGTGCAGTTGCTGACTCCAAATGCTGATATAGTGCCAGCAGTAGCAGGGGGAATGAGGAACCAGCTGGCAGCGGAGCTGCGACACCGTTAGTCATGTCATCTGCAGCCTGCCTGGTAAGTAATTTGTGCCATCAGTAGGCTACTAATAATATAATAATACATGTAATTCATATAGCGTTTTTATTAAATACTCAAAGTCCCTTTATTAAGAAAAAAGTGTAAATGGTTGCAGTCAATGTAGGCATTTATTTGGCTGTGGGTATTTTCTAAAATGGGATTTTGATCCTCCCCTGACTGGATTTTGACCTCATGAACGAGCAATTTAACTTCGTCTTCAGAGAAATGTGGTGACCTTCCTCTCTCCATCACGGGTTTCGGTTTGAGGATTTGGGATAGCGCAGCCTGCTCTTAAAGGCAATGGTACACGGCACACTGATTGGTCTAACTGGCGTAATACCCAAATCATGCCTATGCATAATATAACAGGTAGTGAAGGTGTTTTAGGGATAAAGGCAGGTGTGCAAAATGGCAACTTTTGCGGGGGAACGCCTCTTACACAATGCTAAATCCCCAAATAACTCCTGCCAGCCTCTACAAACTCGGGTAACACTTTATAATGAGTACACATTACTAAGTGTTAGTTAAGCATTGATAAAAACTGAATTCATCATGTATAAAGCATTGTTGTCATCTTAATACTCATTAGTATGTAGTTTATAAACAGTTGTAAATGTCTTACTCAACTCATCATTAATTAGAATGTTAGTTATGGATTGGTAAATACTGAATTCATAATTTATAAATCATGTTTTTAACATGAATACTCGTTGGTAAGTAGCTTATAATCAGTTATTTTTTTCTCTTCATTAGTAAGCTCATCAATAACATGCTTAATTATCGCATTTTTAAACTTTAAATGTATTAATGCTTAACTAATGCTTAATAATGTGTACTCAATATAAAGTGTTACCCAAACTCCTACCAACTGCTTGTGTGGCATAACAAACTAGTATGGTGTATACTGTACATCTCTCTCTCTCGCTCTCTCTCTCTCTATATATATATATATATATATATATATATATATATATATATATATATTCGTTTAAGCAACCTGCAACTGCTATATCCTTATTATGTTTAACGGGTTCTCATATTTTTGAATGCTCATGTGATAGCTAGCTGCTTCATTTGAGCGAAGTTTTATGATTAGTCACTGTTAAAACATAGGACAACTCTAGCCAGCAGGTGGCACAGTATCTCTGCGCTGTTCGCGTCTTAAGTTAGAGGGGATTTCGCTCAAGAGTTTCTTCGGGGGCAAGATTTTTGTTTGTTAGTCGAGACTGTGTAGTGATTTGAATAGGCAGTGGCTACATTTACGGCGCCGTAATTGGTGATTCGGGGCTATATTTATGGCAAGTTGGAGTGGGCATGCGCGGGGGCATATCTGGGCAAATCCAAGATGCAGGACTCACGTTTGACAGGTGTCTCCGGGCAAATCCAAGATGATGAATTCGCTTTTGACACCTGAAAGGAGCAATTTTGATGATTTAGCCACTGAAATTGTTGGGTTTTACGAAATGAACCAATCGCTAAAACCAGTAGAATGCAAAAAGGAGGCTTTATTTCTGAAGGGGGAAACCCCCTCACAGAGCTGGCAACAGTACAATGTTCGCAATCCAAAATCAAATTCCAATGGGCGTAATCCAGAGTCAAAACCAGGGCACCAATCACAAAATCGTAGTCGCGCAAAAAAGATCAAAAAACAAGAATGCGGTACAATACAGGGAATTGGCAAAACTCGAAGTCAAGGCGGTCCAGTCAGAAAGATAAATCACAATGAATCAAGGCGAAAACAAATGTGGCACAGGAAACAAGGAAGAATGATCTGACAAAGGAAGTGCAACAAACAGACCTCTTAAATAAATTTCCGGGTAACACATGATCAAGGAGGGCAGGTGCAAGCAATGGAATCACAATCAAGGAGTGACACATGTGGAATTACTAATGACATGAATTTGGCAATCGCCAAAACGCAGACAGGGTTTACAAAGACAATCTGTGAGCAAACAAACAGCTCCGGCCACAGAGTACTAAAGTGCATGATAAAAAGAAAGGAAAGCGCAACGTAAATGTAAAGATCCACAGAAAATCGCAGCAGAGATAATTAGGGATAGGCAAGGAGGCGGAGACTAGAATTGGGCGACTGCTGAGAGATCGTTAGTCAATTAGTATATGTGCAGCTATACAATCCTGAGTACATGTTAGTAAGTTAGTAAAAATATACAAGGTTAGTGTGGTTAGTAATTAGCGAAAATAACAAACTGTTAGTATGTGTTAGTAGATAGCAAAAGAGAGAGGAAGGAAGAACACGAGATAATGAAAGAAGGTTGAAACCCAGAAACCAATAAATCACCCGAATGAGTGGCACGCAAGACAAGGGACCATGAGCAAAGATCTACATGAGACAAGACTGGAGAGACGAAGTGCAAAGCATGGGACTGAAACATGGCAGGGCAATAATAAACATGGCAAGACTAGAAAACATGGCAAGGCTCAGAAATATGGCAAGGAACTAGGGACATGGCTAGGGATCTAAGAATAAAACTGGACAAGAAAAATAATAAAACAAGAATATCTAAAATTACCAAAAACACAATACATAATCAAAAGAGTGGTCAGAAACAGGCAGTGGTCACAAAACACAAGAATCAATAAACATGGCAAGGCCAGGTACAGAACAAGGGCTAGGGCAAAAACATGGACAGGCAGACAAGTAGAATCACAACAGAAATTCAGTCAAGAAAATTTTGAGTTTAATTTCTTGCGCTGCTATACTTGGGAATCCATGTTACTGAGTGATGACACACTGGGTTTCTAGGGCACCCGGAGCATGCACTCACAATATTAATATTCTAAAGTCCCTTCTCAATAATAAAATCCCCCAAAACATCTTGGCGCCTGCTTTTAAAATCGTACCGAGCCAGAAAAAAGCTGACATTGGATACAGAATTCTTTCTGCGCAAGAGTTAACTACTCCTTTCTGTATATTTCCCCATTTAAAACTACCTAGGTGCATTCTACAACGCGCTGTAGTGGAATGTTGGCTTATGTGTACTTGGGTATGACCTGCGGTGACCTGTGATAGAATCTTGCTAAAAAAGCTTTTATGCTTACTAGTGAACTGGCTTTTCGTGAAAGTGCTTTATTTGTCGCTAAAAATGCTAATTATGAAAAAAAAAGTCTTCTGCTATTGTTAATGATAAACAATATTTTTAAACGCATATCTAAACTGAAAATTTAAGAACAATTTAAGAACATTTGTGACTGAAATTTTTATATATACTCAGCAACAAAAGTTTCTGTGACACCATTTATGTGTATGTTATAAATGACACGCAAAGATCTCAATGCAATCAATATGTTTATTTAACAGGAGAAACACTGACTTTTCAGTGCCAACGTCACTCAAAACGAAAAATGTCATTTTCATGCGTCATGAAGCACTTGTCTGACATCTAACCAATTGTGACCTTCACACTTCAATACCGGGTGTGACTTCCTCGTGCCATGATGCAAGCAACGCATCTCCGGCGCATGGACCGAATCAGATGTGCCAGAAATTGCTGTGGGATGTCATTCCAAATCTGACGTGGACGTTGTCGCCATTCCTGGAGTGTAGCTGGCGGGTTATCCAACCGCCGCAAACGTCGATCCATCTCGTCCCAAAGATGCTCGATTGGGGACATGTCTGGGGATCTGGCTGGCCATGGCAGGACATTGACATGTTGTTGCATCAGATACTGCTGTACAATCCTTGCAACGTGTGGTCTGGCGTTATCATGTTGCAGCGTTATTCCGGGACCATGTTGCATCAAAAACGGTACCACCAATGGCCGTAGCACTTCATCGCGATATCTTTGACCTGTCAGATTTCCATCAATAACAAGCAAATCTGTTCTGTTTCTAGCCGTGATCCCTCCCCAAATCATGACACTACCACCTCCAAAACGATCAAATTCCTGAACACAGTTGTTGGCATGACGTTCTCCACGTCGACGGTATACACGTAAACGACCATCACATCGGTTAAGCATGAATCTTGATTCATCAGTGAAGAGTACAAGATCCCACTTACGTTGGATCCACCGTCGATGTTGTTGTGCCCACTGTAGACGTAGTCGTCGGTGTTGTACTGTGAGTATTGGACGTCTTGCTGGCCGACGTGGGACAATGCCAAAATGACGGAGACAGCGACGGATTGTCTGTGCAGACAGTCGCCTCAAACCAGGTATCGTTCTTGCAGTTATGGTTGCAGGTTGGAATCGATTTCGGAGATGGGTTGTTCGAATCCAGTTGTCCTGTCTGGGAGTGGTTACTCGTGGACGGCCGCTGCGAGGACGGTCTCTGACATGTCTTGTCTGCTGATGACGCTGCCATAAGTTCCAAATGGTGTTTCGGTGGACATTCAGGCGATGAGCAACTTCCCTCTGCGAGGTTCCGGATTCAATCATCCCAATGGCCCTCCACCGATCATTTTCAGACAGTCTTGGCATTTAGAGGGTAGAGTTCCTGATCCGAAATGGCTGTGTTTTCGATAAGTGATGCTTCCGTCGATCATCAGGCACAATGTGAACATTCCAAAAATTCTCCTCTTTAATGGCCATCCGCAAGCATGATTTACGCACATTTTCACGTGCAAAGTCATTTTCTCGCATTTTCATGATTTCCATTTCAATGTTGTGTTTACGTGTACTGTTTCAGTCTGATATCACCATGTATGACAATTTCATAATTGCGTTATGAAAAATAATTAACAATATTGGTGTCACAGAAACTTTTGTTGCTGAGTATATATATTTCTTAACTGTCACTTGCATTTTCTTACATTTGGCCCGGATTGGTATACCACATTTCAAATGTTCACTGCTCCCACATACAGTGGTTCTATTACACAAAATACTGCACGTCTGTTGATGCTGTTTTGAGTATTTACATAAAATATATGGCTTAATCTTCAATTTTTGGGACAAACAATGTGGCTATCTTGATTACACAGGTTCTTAGCTTTCGAACATGATCAAATGGAACAGATAACATATAGTTTGACCGTCACACATAAATTTGATGATGAGGACTGACAAGTTTCATTGCACTCAAGTATGTGGTGTGGTGTCTATGTTGAGAAATTGATTTATTGCATTTGTTATGACTGACATAGGGCAAAAAGGAGGGTAGAATTGAAATGTCTAAGCTTTCAAATGGTATATCATTTTATCGTTTGCCTGGATTGGTTGAGGATTTAAGTCATAATTCACAAATGAAGGATTCAAGAATTACAGTTAACAATTTTTTGAGAAATACAAAACTTTTTGGTATTTTATTAGACAGATTTACAAAAAAATGCCAAGTCCAGAATTATTCATACCCTTTTCTCAGTAATTGATGGCAAAGCCTTTATTCACAATTTCAGCCTCCAAACGCTTCCTGTGGTTGATCGCAAGGTTTGAGTATTTAAGTCAGATTCTCAGTGCTCTCCCGAAGTGCTGAAGGGTGTTATCTCAATCCGTTACAGCGCAATACTTCGGAGAAATCCACATTTAGCTATACGGGTTCATAGGATGAGCACGGTTTTATATTTATTGCATCACTTTTGCAGTGGCTCTGAAAAAACGTTACATTTATTTTCAAAGGCAATGCAACAGGCGCGCAGAATTCTCAGTTCGCTCTGAGGCTGACCGGATTAAACCGGTAGAAAAAAGGAGTGCCGCTGAAGTACTGATATCATTCAGGAAGTGTCATTGGCAACTGCCGCGTTACGGACCTCCCTTTAAATAGTGCACCCTATGATGAAAGCATACAGTACCCCGTTGGCGCACTGGGACGACGAGAGCTCGACCCTGCTCGTGCGAGTTAGACGAGAAGCATTGCAGGCTGTCCGGAGTCAGCTCAGCTCGACCGGCGCTCAGAAAGACCAGCCGCGAAGATGACCACATACGCATCTTCAGATTCGCACTGCGTCAGCCCCACGGTCCACGGCATCAAATTCGACACGGCTCACCGGAAGAAAGCCGTGCCTTACATTTTTGAGAATGTTAACCAGGACGTGCTCGTGAAGCTGTTCAGAAAATCCGGGGACTTAAAGGCCGAGGAAAGGGTCAAAAGCATCTACATTTATGGCCAAGACCAAGAGGAGACGTCCAAGGCACTTATGGCATTGCAGCAACGGAAGAAGGACAAGTTTGTGCAAATTGCTGGATTTGCCAGACAAACGCTGAAACTCCAGTGACTCTCTGCCTCTGGCAATGGTGATGAGACGGCCAGATCTGACGGTGCTTTGCCAGCCCCGGCGAGCCCGAGTGGGGAATAGGCGGGGAGATGCTGCGCTGCGAGACAAAGCCGAACTGAGACGGACTAATAAGCGAATTGTTGCTGTCTCCGTTGTGGTCGCCGGTGCTTCGCCGTGGAACTGTGTTGATGTCACTCAAGTTGAGAAGGTTGAACTGTTGGCGACATATACGAATGATACCGAGACTGACGAGAGTGAACTGGTCAACCCCACGGTTCGGCCGTGACATCTGTGCTAAGCATTTGTTTAAATGCGTTGTAACTGCACCTCATAGGTGTATCGACGAGCTGCACTTCTGTTCTAAAGCAGATACTTGAAACAGGTTTCGAGCGTCACTGCCTGGCTCCGTTGGAGCGGTGGGGACAATTATCCTGTGCCTGTGCCAGTTCATAACCTCTTTTGATTTGTGTTTTTACGCCGTGATCATCTGACCAAAGACCACGGTTTTATTAAGAACTGAATGATATTAAGATGTCATGATTCCACTTCTGTGATTAGCCTAATAAATTATTTTTTATACTTAAGTTTCATCTGGCGTTTCAATGGGTTCCTTAACATTTCTCCTGTAATCTGGAAAAACCTATTATGCAGGCTAAGTCACTTTTGGTGGAAACTGAGTTTGACCCTTATTTGCTGTAATCTAGAGCAGGGAAAATCTTAAAACACTTGCTATTTGTGTTATTTGAACGGGCAAAATCAAGTTTCTATAATTTTATTTATTTTAGGAAAAGTCCAAAATCTAAAGGTTTTGTTCAATTATGAGACCCTTGCCACTGATAAACTCAGTAGGTTTTTCCAGATCACAGGAGATTTTAAAATGCTCCTGTCAATAACTGTTCCGTGAACCAGAGGCCTGTATGATGAAATTTATCCCAGTTATTCTAAAGAAGATGTTTTAGTAATTTATTTTTAAATTACTTCATAAATTTAAATTATGTGGTCAGTTATGGAATCATTGCATCTCCATAATGCTACTAGAAACACAATCTCATTCAGTTCCAAGAGTGAAATGAACACTTGACTCAAAAAAGCACATCTTCACTTATGCCCATCACACATAGCATGCCCAGCTATGCAAGTAGAGCCAAGCCTTAGCTCATAGCATTGGTGTTATCACTGAGATAAGGTGTTCCTTGGGCTCCTTAGCCGATACTGAAATTCCAAGTAGTTTACCCGGAATATCAATTTCAGAGAGCCATTTTTTGCTTCAGCTTTCAATTTGTGTGAACACTGCAACCTCAGGTCTGGGCCATGTCATAAAATTTATCTCGCATTGGCACAGACACTGGCTTCGTAAGTTTATTACATCATTGTGAATCTGGCAATGACAGACACACTGATTCAATTAACATTTTATATTAGCAAATTAGTTTATCAGATTAGCTGTACTAAAAGCTCTGACGTCTCCTGGATGCTGAGGTTGGCTACTGTGGTTTCGCAAATGTTGACGAGATGAAGTCACTCTAATGCCCATATCCTCTTTTTTGGCTCTCACGGGACTTGCACAAACTAGTTTGAACTGGCATGCTTACATAAACTAGTTTTTACTGGTCTGTAGGATTCAGTCTGAGTAAGCACTGTGTTATTGCAACATGTCTCATTTGAGAGCCAGTCTGACTCAGCTGACATCTCCCTCTGTGCTCGTGCTTTGAAAATTTAATTAAGCTCAGAAATTTAGAGTTTCTCTTGGTGGTTGGCAACAAGGGAATCACTTTGGCATCCGTAATTCAACTTGATATGAAATTCTTTTCATTTTATAATTTGTTTGATAGTGTGCGTTTTCATGATATTATTTTACCGCTGTCAAGCTTTGTGCTGTTTGCTAGAAATCTGCTTTCGAAATTCAGTTTTTAATTTTGTTTGTGATTGAATAGTCATTTTCAATCACATCCATTTGGGAACACGCAAAACTTAAACATTTGACACAGATATTTCTACAGTAATTTGAACATTATTTTTTAAATTCAAGCTGTATAATGAGAGCTTGAGCTGTTCAGAAGCCATTGTGAGTAGAACACAGGGGCAATAGCCAGTTCATCTCATGCCTCATACGCTGGCTTTTCGTATTGCTGTTTGCTTAGGTTGCTACTCAGCCGTTGGCATGTTTACATGTTTTATACACGCGGGAAGGTTGGTGAACTCTGAGTCCTTCAACTGGCTCAAACCAGTTCTGTGGGAGGCCAGCAATGACACGTGGAGGTTTTCTGTAATGGGAATCCCCCACATTGCAATCCGAGATAACAGTCGCTTGTGTTCGGGAATCCCTCCTGCTCTCTCATTTTCTCCCACTTTCTCTGTCTGCCTCTCTCGCTCTTACACACGCATATGAGCATTCCAAAACTGACTGTTGAATTCAAATGAGATGTATTGGCATAGCAAGGGTATGCCTTCATTTAAAAACCATACACAGGCTACACACAGATACCAGGCAATAACACTTTGATCAACAATAAAGACACTACACAAAGAAAGAAAAGTTTACATTTGAAAGTAAACATGTAAAATTGCTCACAGCCCTCTCACTGAGTACTTTTCTCACTATCTTCATATTGTAGATAGGCTAACTCCATGGCCCCGAATTCCACTTAAATCCTACTTATTTAATTTTCATTGACAAATAAAATTGAAAGAAAGATCGGTTAACTCTTCATAACGTTGTTGATTTATACCCCTGCCTCGGTCATTAATTATGCCTCAGATGTGGAACACAGGACACAGTCTAGGAAAGCAGCGTAGTGGCTGTTTCAAAAGTATAGCAGGCTCCGCCACAGGGGACTATAGCCTTAGGATTTGGCTCAAACCAGTTTTTGATGGGAAGTTGAAAGCAGAAGTTAAAAAGGTTAAAAATTTCCTCAGTGCTGACAAGCAGCTCCACAGCAGTTAGACCCTCTCCATTCAATTCATCCCACAACCACCTGTGACTCATCATTTCCCAAAAACCAGGCAGTGAAAGACAAGCACTCGGTTCAGTGTGTCTGGGAAATTTAGTGAACATACATTCATTAAAAACACATATGGTTTCAAACAGTGTTTTATGCTCATTTAGTGCATGCAGTACATTAATTTAATAAGATCATTTCTTGTTTTGTTCTGCTGTTTATACCCTTCAAGAATTTAAAATCAAATGGTGTAAGCAGTTTTTCTCCAGCCTGAGCAATTAGCTATGAAGGCTTCCTTTGCCTCTTGAACTTGTTTTGAATGCCCAAAATGTGAGCTGGCCATTATTCATATACTAATTTTATCTTGTGTTAAATGCCGATGATATGAGGAGGCCATTATTAATTCTTCCCTCTTCCCTCCCACAGACTTATCTGAATCATCATTTCATAGCAAAATTACACACATGCAAACACTACCCTGTAAATGAAGGATTTGTTGGGAATCTACGGTTCCTGTGCCAAACTGGTGACTGAACATCGAACATGAAAACAATATTTCTGCTACAGAAATTGAATCAATGAAAGCAATAAGGAGCTTATGAAACAAATCTTTATCGGCAATCTTTTTTTTTTTATTACTATCCTTTTGGGAAAAATCTTAGTAATATACTTTTGACACATCTAGCCCCCCACCAGAGGTAACTAATAAAACATAGAAGCAAATTGTATTTTGGTTTAAGCTGGGTGACCAAATCAAGAAAGCGGAGTTTAGACCTTCTCAATTTAAAGCATTGATTCTTCTATATGAAAGGGATGAAACATCCTTTTTTCTCCAGAATTTTTAGACATCAAAATGTCACATGAAATGAATACCAAATTAGCTATTTTTTTATTCTTTACAATGGAATACTTGTGCTTGTACCTCAACATGGGGATGGTGGGGTTTCTGGGGGTGTAGAGGTTTTTGTCTTTTAAGGTCTGGCGTTAACATCGCTACTGCCAGAAATTGGCCGCAGCCAAATTTTCTGCCGTAGAGTTGGGCCTGTTTTGAACTCACAAGTAAAAAATATTACAAAACCCAAAACCAGTGAAGTTGGCACGTTGTGTAAATCTTAAATAAAAACAGAATACAATGATTTGCAAATCCTTTTCAACCTATATTCAATTGAATACACTGCAAAGACAAGTTACTTAATGTTCGAACAGGTAAACTTTGTAATTTTTTGCAAATATTTGCTCATTTGGAATTTTATGCCTGCAACATGTTTCAAAAAAGCTGGCACAAGTGGCAAAAAAGACTGAGAGAGTTGAGGAATGCTCATCAAACACTTATTTGGAACATCCCACAGGTGAATGGGCTAATTGGGAACAGGTAGGTGTCATGATTGGGTATACAAGCAGCTTCCCTGAAATGCTCAGTCATTCACAAACAAGGATGGGGCGAGGGTCACAACTTAGTGAACAAATGTGTGAGCTGATTGTCGAACAGTTTAAAAACAACATTCCTCAATGAGCTATTGCAAGAAATTTAGGGATTCCATCATCTACGGTCCGTAATATTGTCAAAAGGTTCAGAGAATCTGGAGAAATCACTGCACGTAAGCGACAAGGCCGAAATCCAACATTGACTTCCCGTGACCTTCGATCCCTCAGGTGGTACTGCATTAAAAACCGACATCAGTGTGTAAAGGACATCACCACATGGGCTCAGGAACACTTCAGAAAACCATCGTAAGTAACTACAGTTCGTCGCTACATCTGCAAGTGCAAGTTAAAACTCTACAATGCAAAGCGAAAGCCATTTATCAACAGCACCCAGAAACGCCGCGATGCAAAGTGGAAAAGTGTTCTGTGGTCTGACGAGTCCACATTTCAAATAGTTTTTGGAAAATGTGGACGTTGTGTCCTCCGGGTCAAAGAGGAAAACAACCTTCCGGACTGTTATAGGCGCAAAGTTCAAAAGCCAGCATCTGTGATGGTATGGGGGTGTATTAGTGCCCAAGGCATGGGCAACTTACACATATGTGAAGGCACCATTAATGCTGAAAGGTACATACAGGTTTTGGAGCAACATATGTTGCCATCCAAGCAACATCTTTTTCATGGACGCCCCTGCTTATTTCAGCAAGACAATGCCAAGCCACATTCTGCACGTGTTACAACAGCATGGCTCCGCAGTAAAAGAGTTTGGGTACTAGACTGGCTTGCCTGTAGTCAAGACCTGTCTCCGATTTAAAATGTGTGGCGCATTATGAAGCGTAAAATACGACAATGGAGACCCCGGACTGTTGAGCAACTTAAGCTGTACATCAAGCAAGAATGGGAAAGAGTTCCACCTGAAAAGCTTCAAAAATTGGTATCCTCAGTTCCCACATGTTTACTGAGTGTCGTTAAAAGGAAAGGCGATGTAACACAGTGGTAAAAAGGCCCCTGTGTAAACTTTTTTGCAGTGTTGCTGCCTTTAAATTCTAAGTTAATGATTATTTGCAAAAAAAATAAAATAAAGTTTCTCAGTTTGAACATTAAACATCTTATCTTTGCAGTGTATTCAATTAAATATAAGTTGAAAAGGATTTCCAAATTATTGTATTCTGTTTTTATCTACGATTTACATAACGTGCCAACTTCACTGGTTTTGGGTTTTGTAAGAATAAACACATTTATTCTTGATAGTTGGGGATGACTTGCAGATACTCATGAACCTTGTTAATGAAGGAGTACAAAGCATACAACAGTTGTATTTTGAAAATGCTTGGAGTTTGGTCCTAAGACAGGCTTGGCATCGTAGTAAAACTTTGTCAGTATTAACTTACTGTTGTAGCCCACATTGTCCGTTTTTTTGACACACTCTTGTTTTTAGCAGTCAGCTGTCATTTTATGACATCCCTGATGCCTGGATGGTATTTTCTGGTGGATGTTTTGTGCTGGGCCTTCATGACATTCTAAGTGTACTTTGAACTAAAAAGTACCCAATGCCAGAAATGGACATTTCCTTTTTAAATCAAAATGATAACTGAAATCACTCAAACGGCCCTGACCATAAGTTAAGAGATAGATAAGATACACTTTATTGAACCCCGTGGGGTAATTTGTCCTCTGCATTTGACCCATCCTATAGTTAGGAGCAGTGGGCAGCCACAGAGCTGCGTCTGGGGTCCAACCCCAGTTCTATAGCCAGTTCCTTAGTCAGGGGTACTGGTTGGAGTGAAACCCACGCAAACACGGGGAGAACATGCAAACTCCACACAGAAAGGTCCCAGACTGGAATCAAATCCAAGACCTTCTTGCTGTGAGGCAACAGTGCTAAACACTATGCCACCATGCCGCCCATACATGCATACTGTTGAATATTTGACCTTGTTATACAGACAAAAGGTGAAACTCAGGTTTAAATGGCTATTAAGGATTAATCTTCCACACCTTTTTAGATTGTAATTAGTGTCTGCATATAGTCATTGAGTTTGTTAGCTCCCAAGTGGATGCACTGATCTGGCGATACACTGAGCCATGGGGAGCAGAAAAGAACTGTCTAAGGACCTTTATAACAAGGTACTTAAACTTTTTAAAGATGGGAAAGGATATCAAAAGTTCTCCAAAGACTTGAAAATGCCAGTCAGTACTGTTTCATCCGTGATGAAGAGGTGGAAAATTAGGGGATATGTTGATACCAAGCCAAGGTCAGGTAGGCCAACTAAGATTTCAGCCCAGACTGCCAGATTTGAGACGCAAAGAAAAACCTTGAGAAATTCAGGATGCTCTGGAAAAGGATGATGCGGTCATTTCAAGGAGCGCAATAAGGAGGTACTTTTCAACAATGGTCAAGTTGCTGGAAGGAAGCCATTATTGCGCCAATCCCACAAAAAAGCCCACCTAAAATATACCAGACAACACTTTTATACACCTCTCAACTTCTGGAATACTGTCATTTGGAGTGATGAGACCAAAATAGAACTTTTTGGTCACAAGCATGAGCACTACGTTTGGAGAGGCCCATGGTGAAAAATATATTATTCCCACTGTAAAGCATGGTGGTGGCTCTCTGATGTTTTGGGGATGAGTGAGATCCAAAGGCACAGGGAATCTTGTGAAAATTGATGGCAAGATGAATGCAGGATGCCATCAGAAAATACTGATTTGCATTCTTCAGCAAGAAAGCTCTGCATGGGACGCACTTGCACCTTCCAGCATGACAGTGATCCAAAGCACAAGGCCAAGTTGACCCTCCAGTGGTTACAGAAGAGAAAGGTGAAGGTTCTGGAGTAGCCATCGCAGTCTCCAGACCTCAATATCATCGGGCCACTTTGAGATCTTAAACGTGCAGTTCATGCAAGACAACCCAAGAATTTGCAGGAGCTTGGAGGCATTTTGCAAGGAAGAATGGGCAGGTATACCACCTGAGGGTCTCTTTCACAACTATCACAAAAGAATGCACACTGTGATTTATGATAAAGGGGGCAATACACAGTATTAAGAACTAAGGGAATGCACACTTTTGAAAAGGGTTCATTTCATTTTTCCCCCTCCTTATTGCCATGTTTTATTTGATGCTTGTGCCATTCAACATGGCCGACAGTTGGATATGAATGCAATAAGAAATAAAAGAAACATTTTGCCTGGCCATTCATGTTTTCTTGAAAAAATTTTTACCTATTTAACAAATTGTTGGGAGACAACTGTATACGAGAAATGGACATTTTATTCAGTATGTTGTGCTAGAGATTCAACTACCTCTTTTCATTATGCAAACCTGTCTTGTCATCGTTAAGCTCAACTTTGATACGGAATCAGTTAGACACCAGAAGCGGGGTGAAGGGAAATGAGGATTTATTGAAAACAAAATAAAACAGGCACGAGGGCCAACAAAAAACTTGGCCCAAAGGGTTGCAAAAGACAAACTAAGGTAAGCTACACAGAGCTGGGAAACTAAATAGCAAAAACGGCAAGAACAAAAAACCACTGGAAACTCCAGGCAGAAATCCAAGAACAAAAATAAACAACAAGGCTATGTACAAAAATGACTAAGAAAACAAGACTTTGGAACATGAGCTAGTGGACAAGGACTTGGAAACATGAGCGAGAACTTGACTTGGAAACAAAACTTGGCAACAAAACTTGAGACACTGTCTGCCAGCCAACTTCCACCGCATCCAGATAAAGGGTGAGAAATCAAGACATGAGGGGCAACACCTGGAGAAGGAGAACAAGAGGCATGGCAAGATCATGAGACATGGACCAAGATTGGATGACAAGACTTGCTCATTAAGAGAATGAGCGTGCTCAGCTTAAGTACCAATTAAGTATGCAGCTTGGAAGCAAGCATGAATGTTAAGAACAGAAAAGCACAGCAAGATCTTGAAATAGCAAAGCAGGAATCATGACAATAAACTCCCTGTCTAAATTAGTAATATTAGTAATGTGCCTATCTAAGAAAAACACCACCCAGTGAATGTTAGCAAATGTTAGTAACTTAAAAACAGTTCATTGTCAATTAAGCTTAGACAGCCCCGAATCAGCACAGCACAGAAGGAATGGTGAAATACCAAAGCCAACCCAGAGCTCTGAAATGTGCAACAACGAAGGCACGGGGCGGAACGCAGACAAGCGGTGGAGTGGCTTGGCAGACCTAGCGAAAACAAAAACATGGAAAAGTAAAAACATGGACAATAAACATGAATAATGAAATACTATGACTTGATACAAGAAACTGTTAAAACTGTGACTATGAACATGAACTATGAACTATGAAATCTTGAACATGAAACTGTTAAAACCATAAATGCTGTCCTGGCCAAAGGCCAGGACCCCAGAACACAACAAACTTTACCTTGATCTACAGCTGTATTTTTGAAGTACTTACATTTGATTGAAAATTTCTTATACTATTTAACCTCTTCTGTACCAGAGCTTTCCTTGAGATTTTGTTGGTTTTGAGAAAAATTTGTAATAAACTATACATTTTTGGAAAATGTATAACCTATACATTTTTGGAAAGGGTAGCCTATTGTCTGGGCTGTCGATCAGTATTGTTTTCAGATGTATATCTGTAAATTGGTGATCAATTACTAATATTGATTGATTGATTGATTTTCTGATTTATTTTTGTAATTTTCACCCCATAATTCAACAAATAAAGATATTATTCGTCAAGTATTACTTTTATTTGTTTATTATAAATCAGTAATCAATCACGAATCACGAATCCTACTTCATATTCCTGTCATTCAGGATCTGCGCAAGGGCCTTATCGACCCCAAACCTCGCCCCCGTGCTCATTTCCAACAAAAGCAACGAACTTCAACCCAATTCAGCACTATTGTGTTCTCAGAATAGGCCACGTTACCGTTTTCACTTCATGGTTCAGTGCCAAAGTTGCGCCAATGTCGCCATCTATACACTAAATGAGGAACTGAACGTAAGCAGAACATAGTCCGGCACCAATATACGAGTATACCCAACGAGCCCCATATTACCGGTGTCTAATGGAAACTAATATACGTTGCGATCGATTTTTCTGCCCTAGGGTATATAGATGTTTTTTTCTCCACCCAACCGATTTTGACGGTCAGCGATAGGTAAGAGGTTAATTCATCATTTAAGACTTCTTCTTCTTATTTTTTAAAAATATTTCCAGCGTTGTCCATGTTCCATATAGTAATCATACAAAAACAAGTTTTGGATATATTGCCAGAATTTATGATGATAATTACATTGAGCTTTGTCAGCTTTAATCAACAACATAAAACATTGCCAACCTTCAACATTGACAGTGAAGGATCAAAAGATGGATATTAGAGTTTGTGTTTTCTTTGTCTCTCATATGTACTTTTCAATTTTAATGATAATGAAGGCTCTAATTCACCAAAGTGGCATTTGGTAAATTTGGGGAAACCAGGCAAATGTGGTTGGTTTATTTACAATTCAACAGAACAATTATCACAAATCACAGAAATGCACATTTTCCATCTATAGAACTAATTTACATGAGCCTTACTAAACTGACATTTTAGAAGTCTCCGTCGAATGAAAAACCATACAAGGGCAAGAGATAGCAATTACTTTTCTGTGACGCCAGAAAAATATGTGTGGCGTCCAAGTCATCCAATATCACCACCTGTGAACAAGGCATAGCTACAGTTAAACTTCTCCAAAATATTTTTCCAAATGAAGCCTATATATCTGATGACTGCCTCCTGAAACGTACATAATTCAAGTGAACTAATGTAATCGAGATACTAATTCTGGCTAGCGAAAACATGCTTAAAGCAAAATACAGCTACTTACCAGAAAAATTTAATGGCTGAATCTTTAAAGAGTCTCGCAGTACAACCGATGGCAGAACAGGACATTCTTATATGGGAAAGTTTTAGATGACCACAGTGTCAAGTGGTTAAAGTTCCCAGAAGGGGAAAAAGAAAAAGAAAAGAAAAAAAAAAAAAACATGGACAATGCCTAATAGAAGTCCATGGCTACAAAATGTACACAGTGCCATGGATGCACATTACTATATCTCTATCCCATGATGATTGACCATAGAGTTTATATGTGATTGACAGGATTTACAGGCCCTGTCAATCACAGGATAGCCACACCCCGATGTATACCTTTCTTTTTTTCATGATTTTACTCTACATGGTGCTATAATTTACCCAAAAAAGAATGAACATTGTTCTGTATTTCACAAGTATGAAAACCAGTGCTTGAGATCATAAAGTAATGAGAAAACTGTTTGCTGAGGTAAAAAAATCAGGTGAGAAGTGGGGCCATTTCCTCATAGACTTCTATAGAATTGGACTTCTTTTGCAACCACTGGCATCCCCCTCTACTGGCTATTTGAAAGAATGAAAGTTCAAGGCACTCCCACATTAGCTTCACTTTCAGACGTGGGGACTCCGTCCATCTTTTCATATAATCAATGCATATATCAGAGCCCCAACAGAGGGTACCAGTATTGGTAATTGCTCTGCTCACTGCCCTTCATGTCTCGTAACCTTGTCGCTATTGCAAAGCATGCACATATTTTTGAATATTGTCTGAAGGACCACTCCCACTGACAGACTATGGAAGAGGTTGCGATCGCCCTTGCGTATATCGCATATGATTGGGAAAATCGGGCCCAGTGTATCATTGACTGATTGCTGTGTTTCATTTTAATGATTGAATCACCCAAAACCATATTTTTATCGTAAGGAAGACCTTGCGCAGGCAAATAATATTAATCGCCAAATTCAGATTCTGCATTATTCTTGCATCTTCATTATATTACATATTAAAAAAGAGCAAAAATCTTTGGTCTTGCCTTCCCTCCCTTGACCTTCAACATAACACATAGAAATACTTGGTTAAGCAAAAGCACATAATAAACATAAAACACACACTATAAACACAATTTAGGATCACAAAATACATATAGAATTATAAATACTTAAAATTGAGAATAATAAAATGCTTAAATATGTGTGTTCTTAATGAAGTGCAACAGATGGCGCGCCCTGGTGGCTCATCAGTCTAAGTGCGTGCACCATAAAGGCGGTGTCCTTCTTGCGGTGACCCGGGTTCGACTCCGGCTCGGGTCATTTGCCACATGTTCTCCCCAACTTTCCTGTCTGTCTCCACTGTATAACTGTCAAATAAAGGAAAAAATCTTTAAAAAAAAAACTGAAGTGCAGCCTAAGAACAAATTAATAATAATATGTCGCGTAGAATTCATAAACCTGATGGCCTGGTGGAAAAATGAATTCTTAAGTGAGCTGGTCCTGACTCTGAGACTGCGGTAACGGCTGCCAGAAGGCAGCAAATGGAAATGGCCACTGTTGGGGTGACTGTGATCCTTGGGAATTTTCCAGGCCTTGCTAATGCACCTGCTGTTGTAAATGTCCTGTATTCAGGGGAGCTCACAGCCACTGATCTTCTGAGCTGTCTTTACGGCTCTTTGAATCGCTCTGCGGCTGTGAGCACTGCAGTTCCCATACCAAGCAGTGGTGCACCCAGTCAGGTTGTCTCTGGGGTAACATGTACTGGAATTAGTGCTCTCCCAAAGAGCAGTATGTGTACTTTGTCTCCCTGAAGTGGCCAACTGGTGCAGCACAAGGCAGAAAATCAGTCCATTTCCATTTTTGAGTTGCTTTGCTTGGTGGCTTATGTGCCTTTCTCCTTAATGTCACAAGCAGCCTGAAGTTTTCTCTATCTGTTTATATTTCTGAAAAGTATGGAGGAGGGACACTCATGACAGGAAATTGGAGGAAGTAGCACTTAAAGGGATGCATGGTGAGAACAGATTTTAAATGTTGTATTGGATTTTTATATTTGCGTTTCTCCCATAGCACGGCAGTAGAAATGGCAGATTTGCATCCAGAAATGGGAGGTGAGCCGTTTGAATTTATCCTGAGGTGATAAAGCAAATCAAATGCCTAATACACTATGTATTAATTTGTTTTATAGGAGGTGAGCCATCAAGAATAAATTAGAAACCAAACTTGGCTCACACCCCGAGGCTGTGCAGCAGCACACGTGCTATTGCTCAGAAGCTTGACAATGGAGGGTGTGTGCTTTATTTAGCATATTCTGCACTGGTGCTCATGGAGCTCAGCATTACCATGAAGCTGCTTTGAAACAGCTTACATCATTTCATAGGGTCCACTGTACACTAATGAGCAAAAACATTATGACCCATCTAATGTGCTGTTAGTCCTACGTGTTCCATCAAAACAGCGCCATTTAATCAACATCCACATGAATGCCTGGGCCCAAGGTTTCCCAGCAAAACATTTTCTAGACCATCACTCTTCCTCTTGCAGCAATTCTTCTCTCTAGAATGGATTCAGATCTCTTCCCAAAGTAAATGGCGCAAACTTATCCAGCCCTTATTCATGATATAAAATATCATTGTTTTTGGATAAGAAAACTTCGTTCCACTGCACCAAGTGCCAGTTTCAATGCTTGGATGCCCTGCGTAGGAGCTTTTGCTGGTGGACAAAGGTAGGAATGGACACTCTGACCAGTTTGTGTGCTGTGTCATATCCTTTCCGTAACCATCATTTAAATTTTCTGTGATTCTGCCCTAGTAGCTGCTCTTTCGGTTCAGAACAGGCTAATCAGAAGCACTGATTGTTTGGTTAATTTGTCAGTTATCACGCAGAAAAAACCAGGGCTGGATTTGGAATTGTGGACCAGAGTTTGTAATCCTTGCAACATGATAGGTCATGTGACTTCAAATCCCCCCTAGCCTGTTACTGCTGATCCTTGTCTTTCATCTCCCAGACTGCTAACAAATGCAGATCAGGCGAAGAAACGCAAAATGGGCAGATCAGTCCACATGGATGTTTCCAACAAGCTCTAAACCACCTTAAACGCACAAACCTAGCCTGATCGAGAGCCTTGCGTTCCCAGTGCGTCAAGCTGAGTCCATGGGTCATTTGCATGTACTTGAATAGCGTGACAATATAAACGCATGACTAGTTTGTTTGTGGCATTTTCCGAATACTTATTCGCTAAATATTAAACAGTCATTTTCAAAGTCGTTTTCTGACAGAATCTTTGTGCCATTCTGCACAATTACTGAGACTACAACAGTACAGTTCACTTTTCTTGACCCATTCCTTTCATGGCAAATGTAACCTATGATTTTCAGTCAGCTGATGTAGCCTTGTGGTAAAGATGAAGTGCTGGTGTTCAGACTGCCAGTATTCAAAACCCATAATGTTTACCAGGGCAATCTTTGCATTTTTTTTCTATAAATAATTGCTGGGGTTTTTGTTCTTTTTACTTATCTTTACCATTTTTTTTTTACAAACCTTTATATTTAAAATTTCATTTATTTATTTTTTAATAAATCTGCTCCAGTGGAGTTGAACTTCTCTTATTTTGTATGTATTATCTTTGAATGGGAAGTTGTATAGGCTACAGGACTGGCAGAAATAATAATAAAAATATATATTTTAAAATTCTAAAAATTAAAAAGTGGTTGTATTTGGATGGAATGTATGCCTGTACTGACAGACATATAATTGAAATTAAATGAGTTTTACTGTTTCATATCCAAGAAATCTGAAATGGCACACAAGGTACCTGAATTGCCCATTTGGAGAACTCACCTAGACATTCCTCTCTAATTCTGCTCTGATTTACTTGATCAGAATAAACTTTGGCACTGATAATAATGAGATTCTGTGCAGTAATTTTTAAGAGGTTTCAGCCTGCGACTAAACAAGTTCACAAGGAATAGAAGTAAAATGAGATCTTTCATTTAAACTGTGTTCCATCTTCATTTACTCTGACTCAGTGATATATATACTGATTTTTACACCAAGGCAGAAATTCCAAATGGTTTTACCTTTATTATGATACCAAGATCATTCAAATGGACCGAGTAGTTGCAGAGATATACTCATTTAATTTTGGGCATGCCATTTTCGAACTAGAGGCTCAAGGCTTTAGAGGTAAATGCACTGCCATCACCAGTATGTAATCAGTGGAGTTAAAGGCTTCTTAAAATTTGTGTTTTGTTGGAATTAGCTTTAAAAGGTTAGAGTTGCATTTATATATTTATTTTTTTGCATAGCACTTGTGAAACACATTTGCTCTCATTTGCCCTCGAAACGCCTATGAACTACCAACTAATTAAATAATGTCAAGCATGCATTTGAGCTCTTAAAGAGGCACTGCCTGCTAGACACCAAAAAGAGCAGCAGTTACCACAATCCAAGTCTGAATCTGTCTTTAAGCATAAATATAATGGTAAAGGATGAGATGGGAAAGACTGACACAACTCAGAGCTTTGTTACTTTGGCTACGTTTTGTACAAAAAGGGAATTTATATCTGCATATATCTGAAAATTCCCTCCAGATCATATTATATGTGCTGCAGAATACATTAATTGCATGGGTTATCAAGATCACAAGGATTCAGCTTTTGCCAGTAATGTGGAAACATGTGCAACCAACGATAAATAGTCAATTTGCTGTTGCATGACAAGCCTTTTCTTTTCCACCCAAAGTCCCTTAAGAATATTCCCTGTGGCAACAAATTAGAAATTCATATGAATGAGTTTAGTAGTTTGTCAATGACACAAACAGAAGGTCTGCAAGACCCACGCGACTTCACAGGAAATGAGCTCACGGCACTGCATGTTTATCATTGCGAAAGTCATTTCTTTGCCTGCTTCTGTGTCAAAATTAAAAACCGCTGTCCTTCATCTATCCAATTACCTCTATTGTAATGAGTGAATCTATTATCAGTTTACATTGTGAAATATGGAATTCTAAGAATTAATGAATTAGTTATAGAGAAATTTATATCTTCAGGTTTTATGGGCTGTCACATTTCAATTTCAATATATGGCACATTTTTCTGGCACACCGTAATATATTTCAAAGCCTAAGGTTATATTTACCATTTGCAACAGCCGACATTTGTCATACTTTTTAAAGTTCAGATTGTTGTTATACCTGTACCTTTCAATCATAAATTTTATTGTTCTTTTAGTGTTCTATATCAGAGCAAGACATTTTCCTCTAAAGGTTTGAAATGACAAATGTGCGATCCTTAACTTGGCATCCCAATGCTAGTGTTATAATTACAATAGATAACTGAAAGCAGCAGAGTCTGTGAACAGTGATTGATTAAAACAAGTAGGAAAATTACCAACTGGCTAAACTATAAAAGAGAGCATGCACAGAGGGTCGAAAATACCCATTGATTAACCCCTTTGTACAGAAGCAAATTTGTCTATTTATGGGTTACCCACTTTAATGCTGTATAATTCAAGATTTAAGCTTCATAAAGAGGAAAAATGTGGCTCAATTCAGAAAAGACACTTACAGCATTTAGAATTACATAGTATTCCAGTTTATTTTCATGATTTTGGTATAGAAAATGAGCTGCAAACATAAAAAATCTTCATGAGAATTCACCATTGAAATTGTAAAAAAAATAATTCTGAGGATTGGAAAAACTGCTGGGGCTTAAAACTATACATTTCTGGTAACATAAACTCCTTGACCACAAGTAGAATGCATCATCAACATTACATTCTAGATTACCTACATGCTATTAGCCAAATTATACAGCTATCAAAGTGTCTCCCCGAAGTCTCAAAATGATGTCCTGTCAATCATAAAAAAAATCTTGTATATCTTGTATATAACACAAATAAAGTTTTAAGGCATGAAATTTAATATGAACAAATGATTTTCTGGTTGAGTTTAGTATGAATTTATCAATCTCAGTGCAGTTGAATATCAGTGGTCACCAGTAACCTCTCCGAACACAAAACATGCCTTTTCTCCATAATAAAGTTTAGAGTTTTGGCCATATTTCTTCAAAGTCCCCCAAGCCAGCACAAACACGCATTAAATAAACTGCTTATTATACGGTCAGAACATGCAATGGAAGATACCAGTCTCCTCTTCTAAGCTCATGAACCCATTTTTATAAGGAACAAGTACAACTCACTAACTCTGTAATATCTGAATTCTGAACCTTATTTTAACAGAACAGACACTCCACTTTCAGGGAACAATCCATTGCCTCCCTGGATTCAAAAGAAACGTGCAATGAACGTACCAGGGGGTCCACCCAAATGCACGGACAGTTCGCGTTTTAAACAGGAAAAAAACCTTGACATCCGACTTTCTTGAGTACGTATACATTCCAAAAAAAAAAAAAAAAGTAGCAGCCTCACTTTTTTCATGAATCCCTCCTCCAGAGGCCGATGTATCCAGTAGCAGGAACCCTCCGGTCCTGTTTCATTCGAAATAATTCCAATTAACCATATCCTTATCTCATTTAAATCCTGTAAATGTAACTGTACACTTAAAGGCCAGTTTTGCGAACGTGTTTTCTATAAATCGCGTCTATTTCAGCCGCATAATGTGCACAACGTAGACAGGATACAACAGAGCCTGCTGATATGCATTGGTTTGTATGCTCTGTGTTTGTCCAATCAATGTGTTTCACTTACTCTACAATGTTTAAACACTCGGGAATTGGATAAGAAACAAGCCAATCAATACATTGTTACCAGGGTAGCTTCACAAAGGCATGAAGTGTAACTCAACAATTATGCAAAAGAGCCTGAGTGTATGATTGAGTGATTGGCTATCAACGCCAGTACTCGGGTGGATATAAGGAAGCGCTGAATTTTTCAATGCAGGAATCTACGCGTAAATCCACGGTAGGGAACAACGAATTTTTTTGTATGTGACGACTGTAATTAACAGTAGAATGTGAGAGAATCAATACCATATCGATTTTTTTGCCTCAGAAAACTGATTTTTCTGAACCACTAATTGGAATACTGTTGGCTCACTGTGGCTAAACTGGTTGCTACAGAGGATAACGATTTTTGCTGTGTCAAGATATCGTTTTTTAAACTGCTGGATCAATACTATGGGCAAGGATACTGACCATTTTGCACACCAGGCTTAGCTGAGGAGTTTAATTCATGCAGCTCTTGAAAAACAGGGCGTTGAGTGAACTTCCCCATATTCAGAACCGCGTTTGAGGTCTGCTTGCTTGTGAACATTCAATAACTGATCCGGGGGTGCCATCTAGTGATCGAGTACAGTAACAGCGTGCTTAAATTTGCAGGTCTTTAGACGCCGGCATCTACATCTGCAGAAAGGGGTTAATAATAAAAACATGTCACGGTGGACTCAAAAACAGAGAACAGAGCTGATGAGGGAATATAACTGAGTGTTTAATTAACAGGACTGGAAATAATAATACAATTAAGAATAAATATTAGAAAGCATCACTCAGAAGAATACAGGCTGGGAAACAGGGGCTGGAAAGACAAAGGAATAATCCTGATACAGAATTAGGACATAGGGAAGCACAGTTGGAAAAAGGCTGACTAAACAAAGCCAGACATGGCATGAGAGAAGTGTGGCTGCTTAAATGGAGGGGGTGCAGGTGCAGGGGATCAATAATCAGGTGAGTTGGATGGAAAATGTGGAGTAGAGATCTGAGTCTGCAGGGGGCAGGTCAGCTGGATAACCCGGCAAAAAGCCATTTCTCTCTCTTACAGTGATGTCACTGTTTTATACTTCTGGTAAGAAAATAAGTCACATCAATAATGCCAGGCCAACCTATTTGGAGCAAAAAATAAAAAAAATGCTTACCCAATGGCATCACCAGGTCTACTTTTACCTCCTTAAACATTCTTCAGCACCCTCTAAACACTGAATATTATTGGTTTAAATCATGAGTAGCAGGGGACAGCATCCAGACAACAGCCTCTGACTGTAAACATGTAGCCCCTTTATCCATAAAGATTTAGTAACACTTGTGTTTGCACTATAGGAACAATTCATTTAAAGGCTTAATTTCAAGTTCACTGAGCCTTAATACCTTTGATGATTTGAACTCCTTCACAAACTAGCACACAGTTTATTTGGCTCGGTACAGAATTGGGAGAGCAGGAATTTCTCCCTTGGTGAGAGAGGCTGTGCAATATTGAAAATTTGCTAATTACCCTTTCCGTCTCTTTAACGCTCGAATGATTCAGTTAAATTGCTTTTTTTTTTTTGCTGCGGTGAGGAGACCCGATGGGGGTGCGTAAATTTTCGCCTCTAATGACCTCTGTGGAGAGTTTGCTGCACCTTCTTAAACAGATGCGTAATAGCTGATTGTCTCTGTCTTTGTTATTAATTTTTAAACACACTCATTGTATCCCTGCTCTCTCCTTCAAAGCCCCACATAGCTTACACAGTTAATAATTATCAGATGCTTTATTCAAAGTGCTATTCAGTAAACAGACCAGTCCTCATAAATAATACACATTCAATACTTATGGCCCCTGGGTTGCCTGCCTAGCTAAAATTGTATTCTGACATGGTCAAAGCAATTCCCTGGGTTTTGATATTGGCTTTAGTTAATGATACTGTTGTAATTTTAATTTAGACATAGATTGGCCTAAGCCCTCTCACTAACCCCGTTATCCATGGCAGCTTATGTAAAGCACACAGGCAAGAGAAGATTATTTACATTTATAAAGAAATGCATTAGAGTGGCTTCTCTTGAGCTGCCAACTGAAAAATTGTCATTGATTAGAATTATTACTAAGCATGGGCTGGATGTTATACAAGTCATGGGCAACATTGAGGCAATGACCTGCAAAAGAGCATCATTTTGCCTTCTCTAATTTTTTTTGGCACTAAACAATGTCAAATTTATAGCTACAATTAAAAACAATGAATTACACATAGGAACCACACTCATTTATCTATTGCAGCAATAGCATCAAGGATCCAGAAAAGTGTAATGAACATTGATGCAGATTCCATGCTATACCCTAACTCAACATGTCAGTTTCTTCCCAACGGATTAGACAGCATCTGAGTAGTAGCTTTGTTGATCACAAATTTAACACCTTTCTGCAGACGTTTATGCCTGCGGACATAGAGCAGCTGTTTTTATGGAAGCAGTTGCACTACTCTATCACTAAATGGCACCCCGGGATCAGTTATTGAATATTCACAAGCCAGCAGGGCTGGAACACAGTCTAGAACAGGGCTATTCAATAGTAACCTGCAAGGGCCGGGGTGGGTGCAGGCTTTCATTCCAACCAAGCACTTACACACCTGATACTACTAATCAAGCTCTTTAGCAAAGACTCTTGGGGTTTATTAGTAGTATACGGTGTGTAACTGCTTGGTTGGAATGAAAGCCTGCACCCACACTGGCCCTTTCTGGATAAGCTTGAATAGCCCTGGTCTAGAATATTGACGAGTTCACTCCTATCCCTGTTTTTCAGGAGTTGCATGAATTAAACTCCTCAGCTAAACCTGGTGTGCAAACTGCTCAATATCCTTGCCCATAGTATCTATCCAGCAGTTTAAAAAAATGACCTCTTGCGACTGAAAAAATCATTGTCCTCTGTACCAACCACTTCAGTTACAGTGACTCAGTGGTATTCCAAGTAGTTAAAAAAATAAAAATCTGTTTCCTGAGGCAAAAATTCACCATGATATTGACACTATGTCATTCTACAGTCATCACACATTAAAAATGCGCAATTTCCTATTGTGGATTAATGCGTAGATATGTCGGTTGAAGAATTTAGCTGTCTTTTAGAGCCTCATACAAGCTCTCACAGAAATCCAATCAGTTTAATGGTAATTCAATGGTATCTGCGTGAAAGCCCAGCTGTCGTTCACGCCCACGTGAAACTCTCCTGCTAATTGCCAGTTGGTTGACATGATTTTTATCCAGTTGCAGACAATAGAAGCTTTCCTCAGTAAGTGAAAGTCATTAATTGGACCTTAAAAAAAATATTAAAATACTTGCATAATAGGGTCATGTGGAATTCAATGCACTTCATGTAGCTCAGACAGACGGTAACTGATGGGAATAAAAAATCTCCAGAACTGAGCCTGGAGAGCTGCGCTTATTTGCGGAATGGAAATGTGATTCTGTGATAGAAAATAGCAGTTATTCTGAATGGAACAGACAGGAGGGCTGACAGCATTGATACTTTTGAGGAGCAGCTCAATAAATCTATTGAAAAGTGAGTAAAGCTGTCTTTGTATTGTGCAGCTCTACCTTGCTTTTAGCCTGCTAGCTAACTAACTAGCTATTTCTTATTTTTGGATTACCACCGCGATCACAGAGCTTGTTTGTCACGTTGGGTAACAAAAGATTAGTCCATACTGCAATGTGCTGGCATTTTTCCTAGCTAGGTGATCAGTTTTAGAGTCTATACCACATTGAATGAAACGGAATGCCTTGCATTTTCACTCTTTTAAAGTACGAAAAGCTATTACTGTGACCTGACTTGTACTTGTTCCATAGTGGGTGTGAACATTGTTACAAGCTTGCGTTTCGCTGGGATGATCGGAATTGTAAACCATAAGCTTTTCACCTGCGTGAAAATTCTGACCGTAAAATATGCAGTTCCTCTAATGAGTATGTGTGCTTGCTGACGTGGCTTTGTAGATAAATGGACGAGACTCTGAACTTTATCTTGGAGGAAAGGCATGTTCTTGGTTTGGAGTGGTGAGTGGTGACCACTGATGTCCAGCTGCGCCTATATTGATAAACTCATGCCAAATTCAACCAGAAAATCATCCATTCATATTGAACTTCATGAGTACAAAGTTGATTTGCTTTAAAAATATGATTATTTTATTAATTAAAAGTGCGCCATTTTCAAGGCTCTGGGAGTTCGGGGAACCTCCTGGATAGCCATTTTATTTGGCTTATAAAAAGTGGATGATTTAATATTTCATGTTCAGATGAGGAGTACTTGTGGTCTAGGAGTTTTTTATCCCAGAAATGTATTGTTTTAACCCCCAGCCATTTTTCAATCCTCAGAATTATTTTTTTACGGTTTCAATGGTGAATTCTCATGAAGATTTTTTATGTTTGCAGCCCATTTTCTCTACCAAAATCATGAAAATAAAATGAAATATGATGTAATTCTAAATGCTGTATGTGTCTTTTCTGAGTTGAGCCACATTCGTCCTCTTTATGAAGCTTAAAACTTGAATTATAAAGTATCAAATTGGGTAACCCATAAATAGCCAAATTTGGCTTCTGCGCAAAGGGGTTAAATAGAATTCCAATTCTTGCGCTGACCACCTGATATGAATCATTATTGAGCCCTCCACGAATATCAGGACGCTGGGTAAATATTAAATCAAGAGGCCATGAAAAACTGTGGTTGCTCTCACTCCTACCAATCTTTTATTCAAAATATTAACTTAAATCTAACCTTGAATTTCAATGAAATGAATGAGGAAAAATATAATATTTTCTAAAAAATGTTTTTTTCCCTCCATAAATGTGTGCCATACTCCAACAAGCTATATAAACTAGAGGCACTAAGCTATTAGTTCAAGATCGGCTAATGTATTTTGATCTGGCCTCCATCTTAGGACGGGCATACCTATCGCTGGAACCGCTGTTAACTACTGCGCTTTGGTTAATATTTTGGAAAATAATGATAATCATTCAGCTGCGCTTTTGATATCCTTTTTCTGACTGATAATGAGAGAACAGTTGGTTTGAGGAGGCATTTCTGTCTGTTATTGCCCATATAGATCAGTGATCACTAGAGTGCTTCAGTCATCATAGAGGTTTATGAGCTGGTGAGTGAGCTGGCATGCGTTTCAGATGATTGGCAGTCTAAACAGGGAATTAAACAGTAAATCGCGATAAGAGGTCTGTCTCTTCCCACAACTCTCATTGTCCTCCTATGATGACATCACAGGCAACCAATCAGTGAGTGCGGTGATGTTTTTTTCCTGAGTTTTGAATGCATTGCAGGTCAGCTGAAGGTATAACTGATGGGGAGAGAATGGCGGATTATATTCGCAGTAATCTATTTGTAGCGAGCCACCTTAAATGTAGCTTATGAATGTCTGGGAGGGAGAGAGCCGAGGAGCTGCGCGGCATGCTAAATCGAGCAGTAGCTTTACTCAATCCCTCTGTCATACACAGTATCTTTCAGACATGCTCGGGAGCACCCCTTTTCACTTCAAACATACTGTCTGTCGCAGAGCCACAGACTAACCCTCCTTAACACATTCATATGCACTATATAGGCCTTTATGAATGCCTTATCAAAATACGAGTGCCTGTGGACTAATCAGCTGACGACCTAAGCAAGAACTAGGGTCAAGACTGGCTTCACACTGTATCACTTTGATGATTTAAAGGCACTAATCTCCATTGTTCAAGCTAAATATAACTTATTTGTGAAAAGTTTGTTGTCCACTTTCTCTCTCCTGTAACTGCAATTGAGAGCGAAAGAATGGTCAGGCATTTCCAGAAAAAATTGAGGATAGAGACATACACCTTGCTGTCAAGGACATCTGTCCTAAGGTGGCGACAAGACTTGCACATTGACATCATAGTTAGGGCCTGTAGTTAATATAGCTTGTTGCCATACTCATAAGAGAAATGTAATTGAAGTATATTCCCATTCATACTTTACTTTTTTAAGCTGATTATAATGATCAGGAAAACTTAAACCATGATCAGCCATGCCCTCCTGTTTCCCTGAGGCATAAATATGTGATGACAGGCAATTTTCCCTTAGTCATCCATCACAATGGTTCTAATTAAAAGAAGGCTGTAATGATGTGTGACTTTGCTGATCTTCACAAGTTGGTGAGTGTCACACAAGTAGGAATGGCAAGAAGAAATTTCAAGAAAGTTTAAAATACCCATTTTCATCATTAGGACAAAAATGATGACATGTAGGGCAAGTGACAATGTTAAAAAAAAACTGCCTTGGAGATCATTTGTGTCACAATCCTCGCATCTGCGTAATTTTCTCCCATCACTTTCCAGCAACCTGCATGTCTTTCAGAGGTACTGTCTCCTTAACTGGTTTACCGTCTTGCGTGCCTCTTATCATCCAGGTGTAATCCATTTGCATGCCTTGTTTTTGTGTGTTCCTACAGTGTATTTAAGCCTTATTTCTGTCCAGCTGAGTAGCTGGATTGTCATGCTATTTGCCATTAAGCAACCAGTCAGTTCATGTCTTTTATTTTAGGAGTTCTTTCCTGTCTTCGGATATTGTAAACTTTATTAAAGAGTAATACATAATCACTTCTTAGAGCTTTATAACTGGAAAAAACTCCCAAGCCTTAATGTCAGTCTCCAGGTTTGGGACTCTGTAGAATTCCCACAAATGGTGAGTCCAACAGTGATACAACTCACCTGGTGTGAGTGAGAGCTTATCACTACAGTGTCACCAGTTGGAGAATTCCCTCTCAGATATACCACAAGTCTGAAATCTCTGATTGCTGAAGGAATGAGTGTCGTCTTACCGTGTTACTAATTTAAGGCTTATAACAATGATCTGACTGCATATGGATTTGTCCTCAACCTTCCTCCGCACCAACGCAGACACACAGGAGGCTGCACATGACCGTAGTGTGGCTCTGTAAAGAGGGCCATCTAGCAGTGTAGATGTGGACTTGCCTCTGGCCGGTACAGGCAGCAGCAATACAATTAATTGAATGTGCGACGGCACTAAGTGTACAGGCAAGTGTCTATGGGGTGCAGATACCATAACACCTGTGTGTTAGGACTGAAAATCCATATTTGTGCAGAGGATATTTAACAGTCAGATGTATGTCAGGCTAAGATTAATGTAATTTATTGTACAATGTATGAATCACAAAATGTGCAATAGAATGTGGTAAGAAAAATGACTATATGCAAATGCTGTGCAGGAGCCCATATTACAGAGTCTCCTGGAACCATTCCACATTTCCACATAAATACCCAAAGATGAAAGGAAACATCAAGTCATCAAAACAGTCCCAATGAGGAAGATACAGAAACATAAATAACCATATGTGCAGCGCACCTGCATATCAGTTACCCCTTGCCTGACAACAGTTGACAAACAAAGATGTACCCTTACATATCATTACAAAACACTGCACAATGGCGTGACTAATGCTCTCCATTCTGAGGCGTTAGTTGGGGTTTTGCATATAAACAAGACAAAAGGGCAAAATGACCACAGAAGAGTCATTTATCACCCCTGCATGTCAGTCTTGTAAACAGTCTTGTTTCTTTTTGGGCACACGTCTTTAAACACCCTACAACTGTGTTCCTGCTGAACTGTCTTTCCAGTCAGATCAGTTTATTAGGACCACCTCACAAGCCTCCATTGGTCTCCAGATTGAGACTGTGTTCCTGCAAAACCTCTCGGACTTGCTGTCTGACAGTCCTGCCTTGGCGGGGGTGAACACCACCATTACCCCTCTCCACTCTATGCCACCTAAGATGGACTGTGTTCCTCCTGCTCTGGGCTTCAGTACCTCTGTAGTTATTACTGTATTCCTATAAATAAATTCCCTCATTGGTTGGTACCCTGAATGTGCATATCGTTCCTTGTTTAAATCATAGCAGTGTGCCTATTTTGAATGGCTACACATGTGAGGAGGATAGTTCAAGTGGTATACTATAACTAGACACCATCTATTCAAACACAAGAAGTTTGGAAGAGTTACTAGAGGGGAAAAAAAACACTGTTGTCCTCAAAAACAAACTCCTAATGTAACTTCCAATTATCATGATTTCTATAGTCAGATGAGACTAAAATAGCGGTCTTTGGTGTAAAAACAAAAATAGACGTTTAGTTAAAAAAAAAACCCACCTCCACTGCAAAATATGGTGGTGGATCTTTGATTTTGTGGGGCTGCTTTTCCTCAGAGACCCAATAAAACTTGTCAGGATTCAAGGTATTATGGAAGACATTAATTACCTGCAGTTATTGAATGAAAACCTGACTGCCTCTGGCAGAAAACTTAACACCCTAACACTCAGCGTCCCCCTTGCAGTAACGCCAGCGTTTCAGGATCTTCCATGGCATGCCGTGAGCCTCTGACCCTTAAACGCATAATTGCTTTCAAACTATTCTTGTTAAAGATCACTTGGTTGAATAATTTAGTAAATTGGTTTCATGGTAGCAAAATCATTGATAAAGTGTCTATTGTCGAGCCTCTAGGAAAGTTGTAGGAAGGCAAAAATATTATATTGTACCAGAAGCAATTATCTATTTCATTTATTAGAAACAAAATCTGAATCTTATCTAAATACCATCTTCAGCTGCATTTTCTGCAGAATTCTACCTCAAGATGGAATTTACACTGAAAAAAATATACCGTTTTGTGAGCAACTGAAATTCAAAAGCTTCTAAAGACAGTGACGTTTTATGTCACAATTAATGTGATAGGAAAATGCTTGATAACTAATGCACTATAATGCAAGCTAGGGAAAATGGACAGTAGTTCTATTGATTGATCCTCGCAACTGAACGAATTAACATTTAGTAGCTAATTAGGAAACGTAAATGGGTACAGGTTTGAAAAAGTGTTGTGCTTCAAGGTGAGGTGAGAACAGGGCTATAATCCCTCTGATGGCAAGTCCAGACACATGCATTAAAATCCATTCAAAACTAGTTAACCAACCTCAGAATCAAGGATTTACGCCACGGCCATCCCAGTTACCTGACTTTACCCCAAAAGAAAACCTGTGGATCTGTGACGGTAGCTGAAGAAGGGTGTCCAAAAATGAAGACCTAGGAGTTTGAAGAATCTGAAAGATCTTTCAATCACTGTATTATAATTAAATGTTACATTTTTGTCAATATTTTGATTTACATGTAAGGAGAATAAAGAATAATGCCATCAATTCATAACTACTTTTGTTTGTATTTATCAAGGGTGCCAAAATAGCAGAGGGCATTTAATACTGCTGTCCCAATAATTTCACATTTAACTGAATAAATATATTTTTTTTTAAAAACACTATAGCCAGCTCCACCAGCATTCAGATCAGAAGACTCAATTTGCAATGCAATACAAGGAATATGGTCCTCTTTTCAGAGTGAAGCAAGCTGCTTTATGCGGACTGAAATACTGCAGAATATAAAACAAACCATTAAGTAACAATGCTTGAAATCTTTCTTACAAGCCCCAACTCCCGAATAACTGTTACTTTCTATACAGGCCTACTGTCTATCTCAAAAGTATAACAAATATAGAAATCAAAATATTATCTACTCTACAGACACATACCAGAAGATCACTATTCAGTAGAACCATGGAGGTAGTACAGTTCAAAGCAGTGCTGATGTATGTTCTGTTGGCACAGCCAATTGTTGTGTAAGTAGTATTACGATGCATACACAAAAATTAATACACAATAGCATAGAACTTTATCAGTAAAAATATGTCTAAACACAATAATTAACAGAGATTGATGAACAAAGAATAAGCTCAAGGAGACTAAATTATTAAGAGATGATGACAGAAGAGAGGCAGAGATATACAGAAACTATTGGAAAGAGACTTGGTGAGAGACAATTATCAATTATCTATTATCAATTATCAATTATTTTCACAAAAAAGTCTCTAACATCGAAAATATAAACTTTGAGTCTGGTCAAACATTACATGAAGGTTTCCGATAGATTAAGCAGGGCAGGATGTCTACCCTCAGAATCAATGCAGAGGCTGAGATGGGCGTGAAAGGGGCCACTGTGAGAGAGAGAGAGAGAGAGAGAGAGGCAGACAGAGTTAGAGAGAGTAAAAGAGAGGAATAGATTGAGTCACAGAGAGAGAGAGACAAAAGGAAAGAGAAAGAGAGAGAGAGAGAGAAAGAGAGACTGAAAAGTGGGACAATGTGACAGCAACTCCCTTGACATCAGTTGACTTGGTGAGCTTCATGACAGAGTTCATTTTGATCCTATCTGGTTCTTTAGGCTGTGGAGGCAAACACAGGAGAGAAAATCACTCAAGCATGACACCCCGAGAATCTGCATAACCACATAGTGTCCTTGCTTGCTCACAATCACCTTCAGAAATTGAACACACAAGATGCAACAAGGACGTCATGAAGGGAATATCCTTACTCAGACTATAGCTATACTGTGATGTCAAAATGTCTTGGTATTATATTATTTTCACAAAATCATAAAGCAAAAATCATTATATTCACAGCTCCATCTACAAAGTATTCAGCTCACAAGCACACACACTCACCACCACCATTATCACTACGCTCTGGAAGTCTGTTATTAGCCAAATATTACTATGTTATTCAAGTAACGCAGATGAGAATATGAGGCACATAAGACATAATTCATGTAAGAGCACTTGATGCTGTTAATTTAATGCGAAGCGGGAAATCCCAGTGGCAGCATGAGCGGGGTCCCCAAACAGGTCCAGCCACAAGGACCCGTGCACTGCAGCTGCCACCGGGCACATTCTGCCAAAACATGACTCCCTTGCACACTGGTGCTTTAGGCGAGTTCTGTGTAGAGTCCCTTGATGGAAAGAGGTGTGACAACTCAAGATTTGATGCCATTTTGTTTCCAAGTGGGACACCGAGACTCTTTCAACTGAATTAATTCAATTTTAATCAATTTCTCTATAGACTCACACCCACGCATTTACTCCCATGACTTCACCCTACACCCATATACACACATGCTGAAGTGAAAAGACAATGACATAAATAAGAATATAAATATATACATACACAATTCAATTTAAATGAGAATTCTAAGCATACATGCACCATTACACACATAGATCACAATTATATACATATATACTCGTGCTTTAACATATATACATGCATACAACTCCTGACGCTTGCTCCAGTATTCAAAACTGATGGAAAAGGTGTCCTATCCCGTAACTATACTGCCGCCCAGGATATCTGCCCAAATCTATGACACAGAGCGCATGGAATCAACCCCCTCTCCACTTATTAGCACAGCCAGAGACACAGCAATCCCTCGAACAGATGCATTTTTAAGATGCGTCTCCAGAATTATGAACTCATTTACATATGAACTTGTTAACTGTGCGGCATGATAATGCAATGGAAACAAAATGGCACCGTTGTCTCCTGTCCAACAATCTCTATATCAAGGGACTTAAGTTCTTCGGCAATCTTAGTGCCCCCTGCGGGCTAATCTGATCACTTTGATGGGAATTATTGTTAGGGGAGGGCAGGCATAGGTGTCACGGTTGTAGGGCTGTAGGATTATAACGGGGGACAGGTTGGACTGGTAATGAAAGAGTACACCATTGGGTACAGAGTGCTATGCAAAACCACACGCTGTCTCATTAGCCTCCGTTGCAGACGTCTTAGGGTGTTCGGTTAATTTCCTTCACCCTACAACATCTGCGCACTCGAGCGAGATTTTGTGTTCCACCAATCAGAAACTAGCTCCTAAAATCCAGGAGCTAATTCTATATGCAGAAACAGAAAAAGCCAAAATGGCAGACGGTGGCGAACATGTTTTCTCTCGAGCTTTGGAGAAAATCTGCAAAACCTTCAATATTGAAAATATGAACAGCTTACAAGAGCAAGCAATGAGCAACTTAGTTATCCAGAGGAAAGATGTCTACGTAGCAGCCCGTTTGACAGACGAATAACTCGTTTGTGTATACCGCTGTGTTAACAGAGATGGCAGAGCTTATTACTGCAGCGATATCAAGCTTGCCTTTTCCATGCACACGTATCTTGTCGTTTTTTTAGAGGATTTTTGTTTTACACACAAAATAAATGTTGTTTTCGACAAGTTTTTTAGGAGTTTCTTTACCCGCCATTTCACTATTTTTGACAAGCTGCAGGGAAAAGCCATAGTAATGACAGAGATCATAACATATAACAAGCATTCTGATTGGCCCATCAAGCACAATCACATTACGTCACAGAACACAAAACCTCGCTCGAGTGCGCGGACGTCGTGGGGTGAAGGTAATTAACCGAACACCATAAGACGTCTGCAACGGAGGCTACTGTCTCATTAAGTGAGAATAAATTACTGACATGAGTGAAGGATCGTAGCGCAGGACTGTTGAGAGGCAGTCCAGCTAAACTGGTGATGACTGAAGAGGACAGGGGCATTTTTGAGATAATCATTTTCCACAAGACATTTGAGTTCACCCCTATATGTGGGTTTACAGAGTAACCAAAAGTAATGGGGATCTAGAACACAGAGCAACAATTTTGAAGAAAAAACAAAACATTAAAAAAAGCACTTTTCACAGGGTTAGAAAACCAGGGACAGGAGTAACCTCACTCTGGTTCTCATTCACCCCTGTAAACACAACATGAAGTGAATTGAGGTCATGGTTTTGCTTCATAAAACCCAAGTTTCTTATGTAAGTGTGTGATCCCAAGCCAACAATAGTAAGGATAATGGAGAGGAGAGGCTCCCCCACTCACTTGTTCTGGTGTTTGGAGCCCTGCAAGTGGGCGTGATACTGCGCCACGGAGTTGAGCGTCACACTGCACACCTCACAGGTGTGACTGTGCTTCAGACCTGAGGAGAAAGCACATGCACATCAGTATTTCTCTGTTTGGTTGTTTAGTAATATGCGTTTTACTCTGCCTGTCTGTGATCTGTGCTCCTCTGTTTCGGTTACTTGTCCAGGTGCTTTTGTTTTCATTCCCTTGAGTATGCTCCGCCTTTGCCCTCTCTGTCTTAAGCTTTTCGACTGCGTTTGTCTTTCAGTTTTTTTTTGCATTGCTTCTATTCAGTTGTTACCCCCTTGGCAATTTTTGCCGATGGGGTATTGTTGTCCCCTCCGCAATCTGTCTGCCCGTCCATCTGTCCGTCTTCACATTGCTTATTACCGATCTAGCTGCTGACCCGCTGTAGGTACAGCCCTTACGTTTAAACAGGTTCTGCATATTAGGCATCTCCAGAAGCCTATTTGATGTCAAGGTCATGCTCCAACTTTCACCTAATTTTTTGAAGGTCAAAGGTCAGGCACACTCACCTGTAGGGCATGCCGAGGCTGTAAATCTATTTCTTGTCTGTCATTCTAACAATTGCATTATCGCCTAAATATCTCACCCCTCCCTCCTTGCAGTCCTATTGCCCCATTCCTTACCTGTGTCTAGTTGCTCGTTTTAGTCTTTTGCATTTAATGCCATCCTGTTTTCTGTCTCGTCACGTTTGTGTCAATTGATTTTGGTCCTGTGTCATGTGAGCCTTTTCTGTCTGATTGCCTGTTCCGTGTTGTAACCCTTTTTGTTTCTGTTTTTAATTTTTGGATCCTACTCTCTTTAATCTTCTGCGCCTGTTTGACTATGAGTCATTGCCATCTTCTTGTCTTTGAGTCTACGGATTGTGTTTTAGGTACCGCCTTCTACCCTCTTGTTTTTTTAACTTTGTCTGCTACCAGTCGACACAACTGCCCTGTGATCAAGTAGAAGACTCCTGACCTCCAATTTTTGACCCTGCCTGTTGGACTTTTCGATCTGCCTGCCTAAATAAACTCCAGTTCATTTCATTAATTGTCTGTGCTTGATTCCTGGCTGGCTTTAACTCGCATAGAAATGCGGTAGTTAGCCAGCACATCTTACAGGAACATACCCACACCACCATGGAGACATACGCACACATACGCACACACTCAAACACACAAATGGACACACAGGCATACACACACGCACACTCGCGCACAAACACACAAATATACACACACACACTAAACCACAAACGTGTATACAGAAGTGCGCTCATGCACACACACACATAGTGCACACATAGGTACCCACACATGCAAAAAAATGTATATGCGCGCACACACGCACACTCACACCCTTACACACATGCATAAACATAGACACTCACACATGCATGCTGTCAAACACATGCACACATAAGCACACATACTCACATGCACAAGTACACCTACACATGCACATGAGTAAACACACATGCTTGCCCACACACACACACACACACACACACACACACACACAATTAAGTAGACACACACACATACACACTGCCACATGCTCCCTGGTCCTTGCATGATAAGGATGACAGTGATGCAGCATGACCTATGTAGACGGAGCGTATGATGTCATGGTGTGCCTCGTACCCTTTGTTTTCTCGATCCCCAGGGTTTGGCTCAGGTGTTCCAGCAGATGGGCACGTCCGGCGTTCCTGCTGTGCTTTTTACCATGGTAGTGCTGCCGGGCCATGCCCGAGTTATTGAACCAGGCACCACACAGCTGGCAATAGCGATCTGAGTCCTGCTGCTGCTTAAGTGAGGCCGCTGTGGTTACCTCTGCTGGGAGAGAGGCCAAATTGGATGGCCTTTCTGTGGGGGACATGTTGGAAATATAAAACATTACCTTCACCAAGCACACTTACTTATGTAAGACCAGGGGAAAACTTCACAGAATCTCTGTATAAGTTACAATTCTCAGTGTCAAAAAATTTCATTCACCGTGGGAGTATGTGTTTTAGAACGTTTTAAATTTGAAGTCCCTGTTACAGAGCTCCATTGGTTAAGGCACCAGGAGTGTTTTCCACATTAGCACCAGAAATTCCCGATTACTTGAAACAAACAGCTGTGATCTCATAACTAAGAGGGTTAAAACAAACTGCTTGACCTCAGAATATGAATTATCCATCGTAGCAATAATCACGGGTTTTACTTTGAAATGAATCATTAAAACAGTTAATCGTTTCAACAAATGCAAAACTGATTTTTCTCAGCAACCTGCCGAGCATTGCAGAATCACACTGCTAAATATGATGCCATAAAGACGCTTTACATCGCAAAATGTTCTGGGTCAATTTGTATTTGTGAGTTTAATATGAATTAAATGTACTCTGTCCTTGAAAATAAAGCACTCAGAGTTAAATTAATATGTAACATTCAACAGTGTATAATGACTTGAGATCCTCAGAGTACCAGTGAGAAGGCCTTCCATCAATCCGAAAGCTAATAAGATGCGCGTTAGCATGTGAATCACTAACGCGATGTTTAAATGTCTAAAACATGCCATAGTTATTTTTATACCAGCACCATCTCGTGTCACATGTATCATGAATGCTACATTTGCTGTGCTGCTTGAGGAATGCAAATCATGCCCTAATGAAAGGAATATATTATCATATGAAAAAGATGTATTGGTGAAACCCCCCTCCAAACACTACATCTTTTAATCAAAGAGCTGGAGGGCTAGATTAGAAGCAGATTGTTTATCATGAGGATTTTCTGTTTACATTTTCTGCTGGAGGATGGGGTTTTTTACACAAACCCAAGGTCCAGGGGCCAAGATTTACGACTCTTTAAATCTCGAGCTGCCACTATCTATAGAGCAATAAGGGAATCAAAAAGCACTGCAACAGCCTACAACAGCGCACACACGTGCGCAGGTCCCCATAGACATCAAAGCGCACGCTCATATACACTCAAGCACACACTTGTGCTCCGACACACATGCACATGCTCAGTCACGCACAGGCATGAGCCCATATCGTCTCTGGGAGGCACGAAAGTCAGTGCGCTCAGATGTTCAGAAGCACATGCTGTCATTCGCTCCATCACCAGGATATGACCATCTCAAAACTGCCTTCAAGACACAATGCAGCATGTTTCCCAGGCAGTGAGAGCTGGTGGGTAATAAGGGGGTCAGGGCTCACCTGCTCCAGGACTGGGGACTGCAGTGTCACCCAGCAGTAACTTTAGTCTTTTAGCGTGGATCTTGCCTTGGTAGTGAGACTCAGCCACAACGGCAGAGGTGAAGGACATGTTGCAGAGAGCACAACACTTGTTCCTGTCCACAGTGGCGTCATCATTGGCCTGCAACACACACACACACACTCATACATATACACAAATGTAAACATAAAACACCCTCAAACACACACAAAACAAACACAAATGTAGACATATATATCATGCACACACACAAACAAACATACACACGGGCACAAGCAAAACATACACACAAAACACTTGCACACACACATACACACAAACATACATACACAAAACATGGACACGCATTCACAACACACAAAAACACGCATACACACACAGCAATGCACACACACAACAAATGCAAACACACCAAAGCACACACAGACCCAACACACATGCATACACATATGCATATACCTACACTCAAGCAAACTAAATATAACTTCATATTGCTCATATTAAACAATAAACAGGCAGGAATGCTTACAAGTAGGAAACAACTGATACGTTTAATTAGCACAGTTCTGTTACTGGTGATATTTGACCCCTCCCCTGAAAAAAGCTTTAAATTAAGCATTTAGTCCATGCCTTTCATCCAAAGGCCAGACATCAATAATGAAGAAAAATCTAGTCTGAAAGCACAAAGGTGTGACCACCTAAGCGAGGCTTCCAAACAGTCTCATGAGTCTTAAATCTAAAACAGGAAACAAGCCACAAACCTGCTGCTTCCACACCTCACCTGCTAGCTTACGCACCTTTCAGATCCGATGAATATTTCATGAGAGCCTGTCAGAATGATCACAGTAATTCTTTCCCACAAAGTAAGTCACTCCATGCTGAAACTGTACTTATTTCCACCCAGCAGCGGTGACTCTGGAGCCAAGATTAGCGCAGATCTGCCCCGAAGTTGGACTTTCATATCTGGCAATTTTGAAATTTCGGGGCAGGGGGTCAGGATGGCCGGTAAACATGTACAGCTGTTGTCCCTTACATAGTTGTTATGGAATAGTTTTTTTTTTCTTTTTTGCAGTGTTTATGGTCTCTGTCAGATACTCACTCCTCACCAGTCATCCCAAACTGACGAATCAGTAATCGTGTGAAGGGAGTCTGATAATCAGGATAATACAAAAATGAATCCCATTACAGTCACATTTGGGAACACACTTCCCCTCAGCACTCAGATGAGTCCGTAGCTTGCTGTGACACAGGAAATACTTACCAGCAGTGCGTGGAGCAGCCTTTGGGACTACATGCATGTTTAATGAGTTAATTCCAAGTCATTTATACAGTTATCAAAAGATGAAGATGAGTTTTACATACGCTGTCTGTACGTAGTTTTTTCGCAGGGCACCCTCCATCTGTGGGATGCAGCATGTAGTATAGCCTCACTTTGTTAGCATGTTTTCGGCTCTGATGGGGTGGAAAGAACATTAAGTATCAAACTTGTACAGACATGTCCCACTGGATTCATAAAACCGAAATTTCAAAAGTTTCTTTGAAGGTTAAAAAATGGTTGAAGGAAAAGAGCATGTAGGCCTAAAAATATAATCCAGGCATCCCACTGTGGGAGCAGGAATAGGAGAGGGACAGAGGGGTATGACCTTGCAGAGCAATTTTAACCAACTGCTGGATATTATATAAAATTATATATTTATTACCATGTGTCTGTCATGTGCTACCCTTCGATGAATTAAACATGAATTAATTATTTACACAGCCAATGTCCAGGTTTTGCAGGTGACAGATTCTATAAATTACAGTGAACACGGCTTGTGGATGAGACCTGCGTAATGCATTAACTTTAAGTATTCAGTTATAAATCATGGGACAATAAATCTCAAAGCACACATATGCATATCCTGCATCCTAAAACATATGTCCACGTAAAAATAAAAATATGAGCAAAGAAGATGTCGTTTTACAGTTACAGCTCGTCAATCTTTTATGGTAAACTTAAATATCTTTAGAAAGTTTTGTAAAAAATTATTCACCATTTAAAATAAATGCTAACAAAATTAATCAGTATTTCACATGCCACTTGTATACATGTATGTCAACCTTTGCTTTTGGCCAGGGGTTCCTGGTTCAGAGGTGTATTAATATAAATTCACTAGCTGTCCTTCACTGTAAAGAAAGAACTGCGGCATTTAGAAATAAAAACTACCCCTAATACCTTCAACTGACCTTCAAAGTTGTTCATGTTCAAATTTGGTATTTTTGGGCAAGGCTGTCCTGGTGTCAGGTCTAAATGAGAAAAATGGCTCATTTATAAACTTGTGTATATACATGTAGGTATTTTATATATGAGTGTATGAAGCATTTTGATGCCAAATTTGGCATTTCGTATATACACTTAATTTTTCTAATTTTAATTTTTCATGCTATTGATTCTGGTCAGAGGGCAATGCTGTCCGGTGTCACAGGTTCAAAAGAGAAGATGGCTCATTCATCGATCTGTTAATTTGATGCAATACTTTTATCAATGAGTGTATGAAGAATTTTCCATACTCATTAATCCTCAGTCTTATAAACGTCGCTCGTGGTGTCTCAGTACATTTTTTGTGAAATAATTCTAAAATACAGGTAACCATTTATTGATTAAAATGTTCTAAGTTTGTTCATAACTTTATTAAAACAACTCTGATGGACAGAACTTCCTGATTTTGATCATACGTAAAACCAGTAAAGGCACCAGTTCCTATGTTGGACATAGAGCTTGTTGACCAAGGGCAACTTAGGTTCCTCGGAATCAGAAGGTTCTATGTCAATTTTTGACTGCTTATATCTCTAAGCCTGTGGAGATTTTGAACATGTTTGCAATATGTTTAGGGTACCTTTCACACAGTCAACAATATTCCACACAAAATACATTTTGATAACTCTCTAAACATCAGAAATAAGACAGTTGAAATATTCAAACTCCATTTTCTCAAAATCAAGAAAAGTGGACATAGAACCAGCTGATTCTCAAGGGACGAATTTCTCTCACCCTCTTCCTATTAACTTTGCTCAATTTGCAATCAAACAGTTGATTCGCTGAATTAACTATTTCAATTGGTAGACAGTCTAATTTATTTAGATATCATTTTTGTTTGTCACATTTTGAAATTTAACTGACGATGAAACATGACAGATTTGCCAGAACGTATTTGCTAGATTATTTCTAGTTTTACATTTAGCCGCACTGTGTGCAAATGCGTTAACAATTTACATGTCACATTTGATACGCGTAAAAAAAAATGTTTTCCACCTTCACTGTAAGCTGTTTAGATGCTCAAAAGTAACCAAATCAAGAGCTATAAATCACTTAAATTTAAATTAATCTTGTTCAATTATCAAATAAAAAATGCTACGAATTTGCAGTATAGATTTGCCTGAAAGTGTTTGCCAAATCTTCAGTGCATTTGACTTTTGCGTGCAACGCAAAAATAATCTCTCGCTTACAATCACATTCAATATGCTTCACAAAATGTTTTCCACTTTGCATTCAATTTTAAATCCTCAAAAACCAGGGTCACCGTAAAATGATTTTATTTTGAAGAAATCTTTTTAATAATACGTAAAAATTCTAAGATGAGAGGTGGAATTCAGAGGTTATCTATTTGTTCAGATCATTGACATTCTTTCAATCTAACACTGTAGCCTGCTTCTCGTCATCTCTTCCTATTCATTATAGGCCACATTTTGGTTTTGATTAGTCAGTTGGCTGAATAAATGGCTTGACTGCAAGCTAGACAAAGTACACAGGAATTGATTTAAGATAGGCTAATTATGCCAAGGCAATGGAGGCTGTCCAACCTCCCTCGTAATTAGCGGACTTCAAATCACAGTATTCCTCCTGGAAGCATTTCAAATGGTGTTTTTCGTTCAACACCGCATTAGGTATGTGTCATAGAAAAGGAATTAAGCAAGCTCGTCTGTCTGCCCCACTGTGGCAGTTACTTTTATTGCGCTTATCACAATTCGGTTAATTGCTCAGCCCTATGTCAAGCAACTTACAATTGGCTCATATAGGAGTAATCTTGTTAAAGAATGATGAATCAACCAATCAGAATGCATGTCACAAGGACTATCAAACACAGAACTTGGCCAATATAAAGACTAACACCTATAACAGCCCAAGTCCCCTGAGCAGCCTGAAAATGCTCTGGTATGCAGCCTACAAACTATCTGCAGTATGAGGCTGGGGCTATCTCTGTGGTAGGCTGTCCAAATTAAGGTGTATGGAGGTCTGTTTTTTAAGCAAGTGAACAACTTTGCAACCATCTGTAAGGGAGTTTAATTAACAGCTGATGATCCAGTTGCACAGGAGGTGGGAGTATGTCTAAGGAAAAACAGTGTTTTGCAGCAGGCTTGGAGACCATACCATGGCCAAACTTAACATCTCTTTTTTGCATGTTTACCCTAAACAATTCAATCCTCAACACGGGCCTTTACCTGTTTTTTTGGGCACTCCGAAAAATCCTAACTTAGCTGCAATTTCATTACAATAATGCATTGCGTATGTGCCAATATATTCAGTATATTGATAACCCTTCATTATGCAGGATTTTATTAAACAGCCAAAAACACATAGTAAACATAACGTAACCAGGTCATAAAATTTCAAGGATCGTACTGTGTTTGGAATACAAGGAAGCTGATTAAAATGGGTCAGACAGGGTGATGTCATAAATTGCTCGATGCATTGTTACTGCTGAAGAATTTTATATTATTTCTGCATGGTAGGGGCGAAAAAAGAGAAAACTCCTAAACGGAACTCTTGCTCATAAATAAACCCTGAAATTAGACAGCGCTCTTTAATGGAGACACAAAGGAGCCTTTTGAAACTTCTTCTTCAGAGAGCGTGAACAGGAAGTGAGCACAACCTGTGGTTATCAGTCTGTTGATCACTTTTTCAAAAAGGGAGAAAAAGCTCATCACTGAGTTGAAGGTAATGTTTAAGGAACAGTAGAACTATGATCAGCCAGAGTGCCTTAATACAGATTGGGAGCAGCTGGCTGCATTAAGGGCCTGCTACTGTTTGGACCATGGAAGAGAAGGCAAAGGGCAAACAGGATTTGATTGGTCAATTAGAATGAAAAACAGTCATTGGAATAATATCTGACCTGGTAGTGGGCGAGCCTCTGGGACTGTGAGATGAGCTGGGCACTGCATACTCTACAGTAATCGTCGGTGAAAAGTCCCGGCTGAACATCGGTGGTCTTCATCTGCAGTAGACACACAGTAAAATCACCTGAGTAAGAGGCGGTAGAGAACAGTAGAAATGATACAGAAGAAGTTTGAAGGAAAGAGGTAGGGTACAAACAAAGGGGTAAAGACCAGGGGCCAGATGGTGAACAGTCGTAAATGTGTTTGTTCTCCGCATGAATTCACTTATGAGTTCTACCTCCAGGATGAAGAATTGTGCTTACCAGCAAATCTTGATGAATGGAACAAGACTATAGGGAGGACTTTTACCTTCTGAACGTGGATTTTACACCTCTGGGGACAAAGGATACTCCCAGGGGAAACAGTTCCAGAAGGCTCCACAGAGCCTCCCTAATTGGAAAACGATCTAGTCCATGGGTTCATTGTCAGGAGGCAAAATAGTACAAACCAAAAGATTTGACACATTATTTGTTACTACTAAACTCAAAAAAAAGAAAAGAAAATGTCAGATTTACTCAAAAATTCCATGTCGACGGGCTTTGAATAAATTTGATTAATTGCATCTACCTGTAATCATAGAAATAAATAGAATTTAGTAATCAGTTGAAACAGTTATGTTGGACTAATGGGCATAGCCATCTAAAATAAATCTAGCGCTTTTTTCTGAGTGTACAATGGGTTACCAAAGGGTTCCCATACAGAGGGTCTTTCAGCCAGTGCACTCTTGATTCTGAGAGTGTAGGAGGAGAAAGCAGGAAGCAGAGAGACGGAGAAAAGGCCACTGAGGGACAGGGACAGATGTGTACTGAGAATAGGGAAGAGAAAAAAAGAATCCTCAATAATTGATCAGAAAACACTCATCCATTTCCAGACATAAAATAATCATCCAGAGGACAGGAAGACCTTAGGTCCTGAGTGCTAATGGCCATACCAGAGGCTATGTAGGCTATGTGTGAAGAAAGCAAGCCCAGGAACTCCTGCTAAGCGGCAGTGTAATACCATCACTATCACCGTCACCAGTTCAGAGCCCAGCGATTCTGGGATTCAGACAGTAAACCTCAACTGAGGATGCCAGGCCAACAAATGACAAACTGCACATTATGCCTTGCAAATACTCCAAATACATGGACTACTGGTGATAAAAGGGGTGAATCTGTATCTGCACGCATATAAGTGCATGTGCCCACAAGAGCACACGTGTGAGTCAGTGTGAAGGTAGTTGTGCATATTATAAATTTCATAATAAACATTAAAATAAATCAGACTACTCACTGTAGATACTCTTTCCAAAATACCTCTGAAAATCATTTATAAGTATTTGGAATGACACAGCTACGACACTGTTTACTTGGAATAATAAGTTTTTGACATTAGCACCTTAGCATAGCAGGGACTTGATCACAAGCAAATCACTTGTAGCTCTTTGAATTGCACAGATGGTACTTTTCAATTACACAGATGTCAAGATGCTTGATAGCCTTACATGAGTTGCCTTTTGAGAACTAAACAAATTACACAAAAAACAAAGAGCACAATGAAGCAAATATCAGTGCATCCTCATAACTGCCTCTCTGTGTCCCTCCTTACCTATCTCCAGAAATGTCTAAAATCCCAGGGTGAGCCATTTCAAATGGTTTAGATTTATTGCATTCACCAGACTGCCTTCCCTAGAGCAGAATCCTCTTTACAAGATTATATTATTACAAGCAGTCCATCTTCTCTATATTGCACCGGCACCCAATAATGTACCGTTTTTATTCTATTAGTTCTCACTTCAGCATTAAATCATTGGTCAATCCTGCCAGATGTGTCAAATCAAAACTAGGTAAAAATAACATTGAAAAAAAACTTTTTTTCTTTTCTTTAGAACTTTACAAATGAATTATTAACGCATTTTTGATGCCTGTACGTGTTCAATATGACTGAAGAGCAGGAACAATATTATACTGGCATATAAAAACATAAACACAAAATATGTGTGCAGAAAACTCCATAATCCTCATAATTGTTCACTGCTTTATTAAATTTAGCATATTTGACCCGCTCAGGAGATGCACATTTCTATTCATATTCTACATTTCTGCCTGGCTCCCAAGGGTTGTAATTTGAAAAAGACAGACTTCCTCAGGCACATTATGAGCTCCATTACTTTATCAGGTCTGAATTCCCAAACACAGAACATGTCGTGCTATTAATAAAGTTAATGAGCTATCTGCTATTTCACACAGGCCTCTCTCTCCTCCTACCATAAACACTCATGATACATCGGAATATCTGAATATTAAGCTACGTAATGAATCTTGATGCTGCAGTCCAGATCCTGATTCTCTGTCAAACATTCTGAGACAATTATTGGCGTTAATTCATTTCTGACATCATCATCTACATACTCCAACAATGGGACTTCCTAAAGCATTTCTGAGAAAACTAGTAAATACACTACCATTCAAAAGTTTTAGAACACCCCAATTTTTCCAGTTTTTTATTGAAAATTATGCACTTCCAGTCCAATGAATAGCTTGAAAGGGTACAAAGGTAAGTGGTGAACTGTCAGAAGTTTTAAACAAACCGCAAGGTTACCCAGGTTTTTTGTACACCGTTGAGTAGGTGAAAGGATGGTTCCTCAGTGTGTGACATCAACTGTCAAACATAGAGGAGGAAGCGTGACGGTCTGGGGCTGTTATGTTGGATCCAGGGTCAGTGACTTAAAGGGTGAAAGGCGACCAAAACGGCTACCACAGCATTCTGCAGCCCCATGCGGTACACTCTAGTATGCGCCTAGTTGGTCAGGGGTTCATCCTACAGCAAGATAATAACCCACAACATAAATCCAAGCTCTGCCATAACTATGTCCATAACTGGACAGAAGAGTGAAAGCAAAGGAAGCTACAAGTGCCACACATTTATGGGAACTTCTGCAACAGAGTTGGGAAGAACTTTCTGAAGAATATTTGATTTCCATTGTAGAAAGAATGCCACGAGTGTGTTCAGCTGTTATATCTGCCAAAGGTGGCTACTTTGAGTCAAAAGTTTAAAATACATTTTGGTTTGTAAATTGATTCCATGATTTCTTTTTTAACTTCAATTGCAAATTTGTTCAATCACATCTATGTTTTCATTCCAGAGCACAATAAGACATTAAACTGCATAATTTTCTAATATGAAACTGGAAAAAATTGAGGCGTTCTAAAACTTCTGACCTACAGTGTAAGTAGGCTGTAACAGGATTCTCTGAATTCAGGCTGGGCCATGATGGCAGAAATCTTTCTTTAGTAATATTTTGGATGTTATTTCCAGATTTCAGGGCTCTAAAACTCAGTTCTCTAATACTACCAGCATTACCTGTTACATAAGCATTAGACTGCTCAGTTTAGAACATTCTAATTACAAATTTGTGATCTTGCACACTTCAAGGGTAAAAATTGTCAGCATTCTACAACAAGGAGCTGCCAGCAACTGCTGTTCCCATGCTTCATGCGTTCCCCCTTGCAACAGTGCCAACATCCTACTGAAAGAGTCAGTGAAGCACCCTTGTCCCCCTGGGACCCCATTAAAATCAGGCTGATCTGATCGCAATCACTAGGGAGAGTGTATGGAACAAGCAGTGGGAGGAAGGGAGTTGATACTTTGAGACTGGATCGAAAGCTCACAATACTCAGCCCATAGTCTATTCTTTTTCAAGTTAACATATCAAAGTGATAAAAAAACATTCAAGATCATAGTTTCACTCCACTCATCCCCATGCTTTTCCCTCCCTGCTTCGCCCACACAGGCATAGACACTTGCATGCACACACACATGTACACGGTTACACGCTTACATCCTAAGAATCTTTGTAACAATCTTTGGTGGTGTTATTCCAGGGTTCTCAGCTGCGTGCCGTAGGCAATCCATGACTTGACTCCAAACAGCAGGGTGGGAAGGACAATGGCTCTGCAGATGAGGAGAATTTTTTGGGCCTTTAGGTCTTGGTTTTCAAAAACTCTTTTCCTGAGTTAGTGATGCCTCCAATCTCACAACTCAGGTGGCGGTTAACGAGAAAGTTGATGTCAGCTATAGTAGAAAGAAGGCTGCTGAGATTTGGGGAAGTGATCAACATTTGGTGTATTTGGAAGTGAGGTGGTGTATTGCAGCTGGAAAGATGGAAAACAAGGTTGTTGTGGTGATGCATCCCTATTTTGTAGTCATTTCCAGAATGAGCACGATGTAAAATTGGTCATCTTTGGGGCATTGCAAAGCTATGTTTGGCATTCTGTAGATTAAGATGGTAAAATACCTCTTTTAAGATCAACAGCCTCCTCATTTAGAAAATCTAATAGCTTGTTAAAATCCTGGAATAGCAATTGTGGTTAGAATGAAAACCAGCATACAAACGGGTCCCCCAGGACTGAGTGTGAGAACCACTGCAGCAGTGTAACCAATCTGCTGTTGCTGAACACTGTAGATGACATGCCGTCATATAGAAGCCTCAAAATTCTGATGTAGTTATCATGGCAGCCATACCTTGACAGTAAGCGCCACAGAGCCAAGCAGTCTACTGTGTCAAAGGCTTTTGCCAGTTAGATGAAGTCCACGTACAAAGGCTGCTTTTGTTTAAGGCATTTTTGCCTAGACTTGCATCCAGAGGATATCACGTCTACATTACCTCTGGATGGGCAGATGATCCTTAAGGATTTTCCAAGGGTCCACAAGGATCCTGTCACCAGATTCTCTGGGATCCTTAAGGATCTTGAAGGATCCTGTGACAGGACCCTTCAGGGTCCTTAGGGATCTTTGCAAGGACCCTGTCAGAATCCCTCACAGGATCCTGCCAGGATTCTCACCAGGGAAAGAGTCTTAGATGACTGCGGGGTCTATTTCTGCTTGCACCCTTCACCTTCACCCTTCATCACAGCTGTTGTGAGGCTCCCCTAAAGTCAGTCATCATCCACATCCTGTTCCACCATTGAGGTCTTAGTTGAATTGTTCTTTGTCAGGGAATACCCCCCGACCTCACCACTGCGGGTATGAGTAACTTGACGACCCCGTGGCTGAAAGACTCCATCCGTGCTCTGAGACAGGGTTGCAAAAGGGTAGAGCAAAAATGGGAAAAAAAAGACAATCTCCAGATCTCATGTGACATTTTAAAATACATGGTAAAGACTTAATAGCATGCAATTAAGATGGCTATGGCTGAATGTCAGGTAAATTTAATGAAAATGAATGCTCGGAACCCCAAACCTCTGTTACAATCAATTAACTCTATTGTACATCTTCCTGCTGCTTTTTTTGACCACAGCCTCCTCAATAGAAGCCTGTGAGAAATTTCTGAAATTCTTTGCAAAAAACGATCGGTAACATTAGGTCCCAAATTTCACGCCCAGATTCTGATTCCGCAGCAACACCTCATGGAGTTAGTCATCTCCAGCAGTTTGATTTAGTATCTTCCTCCCGGCCATTTAGGGTGGTCTCTCACATGTATCCTACTGATTGCCCACTTGATGTTTTACCCTCACATCTCCTTAAGAATTTTTACTATAATTTGCCCCATTATTTTAGCTATAATGAATTGCTCCCTAAAATTTGAAGTTGTCCCAACCTGTTTGAAACAAGCCATTGTTCAACCCCTGCTTAAGAAGCCCAGCCTAGACCCTGAAGATCTAAATAACTATAGGCCAATCTCCAAGTTACCTTTTCCTTCTGAGATTTTTGAAAAGGTTGTTTTTTCTCAGGTCTCTTCGTATCTACAAAGATTCAACATTTTTGACAAATTTCAATCCAGATTTCAAACTCAGTACAGAGTCTGCGTTGGCGAAGGCACACAATGACATTCTCCTCAGTGTAGACTCTGGTTATGTGCTATACTAGTCTTGCTAGATCTCAGTGCTGCCTTTGATACTATAGATCACAACATTCTCTTGAAACACTTAAAGGCTGAGGCTGGTTTGCAGGTTTCTGTGCTTGAATGGTTTACATTCTTGAGGCAGAACATTCTCTAACAAAACAGAAAATAGCTCCTCAACCCCTTCTCCCATTACATATGGTATTCCTCGAGGTTCAATCTTAGGGTCTCTTCCATTCTCTTACACCCTGCTATTTAGGTCTATCTTCAAAAACTATTTGGTATTTTATATCATTGCTATGCAGATGACATAGTTTTACATACCAGTCACTAATGATAATGTTTGCTCCTTGAAGGTACTTTTTCATTGTCTGGATAATGTTAAATGCTGGATGTCAAGAAACATCGTTCAACTCAATGATAATAAGACTGACGTCATTTATTTGGCCCTGCTACCTCTGTCACCTGCTTGTGTCAGCTCTTTGTCCTCCGTCTGTAAATTTACATAGCCATGGTAAAAAAATCTTGGTGTTTTCCTGAACACTTCCTTGAATTTTAAACAAGAGCCATCTGGCAATGGCGGGTCCCCCCAGCCGTAGGTTGTGTAACCTACAGGTTGTGTGGACAGACGTACGGAACGAAACCCCCAAAAGGCACAACTAGACCATAAGGAGAAGCTCCATACCAAATTTGGTGTTTGTAAGTGGTATAGTTTTCGAGTTCTGGTCCGGAAACAATTTTATTACAGACGGACGGACAGACGGACGGACGGACGGACACACTGATCGCTATATCCCCCCGCATTATATGCCAGGGGGATAAAAACAAGTCAATAATGATGTAAAGGGCAGCAACTCTCAGCTCAGAACCACTGCCAAATCAAAACATGTTTTATCTCAGAAAGACCTGGAAAAAGTTATCCACACCCTCATCATAAGTCGCTTGAATTACAGCAACGCTCTGTTAATACAGTACTAGTAAAACGTCTGGACACACTTTGCTTATGTCACAGTGCTCTGTTTTCAGAGAAAATTAAATGGCTTAACTTCTGTCTGTAAACCCAAATTGAATCTGGTAAGAGGTAAACAGAAGTTAAAAGAGAATAATTTACCTTTTTGAATAGTGTCCAAAATGTTTGAATTCTCAAAAGAAGCCATATTCTGCAAAGTAAGCAGACAAACAAGCTCTTTCCATTTTCCAACAGCCAAATTAAAGAAAAGCTGTTCTGGAACTTGTTGGGCAAAAAAGTCGATAAAAAGCAAACCACAAGTGCAGCATATCTTTGGGAACTTAGACGGCCGCTCAGCAGCAAACTCATTATAGCCATATAACTGCTCTTTTTTTTTTTAAAAATGTGAGAATGCTCTGTAAATATGACAGAAAATGCAGGTAAGTTGGATGGATTTAAGAATTAGATCTCTTTTTTGCAAAATAAAAGGTACCTATTTCTTTATTTAACATGTCTTGTAAGAAAAATGTGGCTGTGTCCAAACTTTTGACTGGTACTGTAAGTTTGACGAACTCCAACCTGGCAGGATTATAATTGGTTCAGAATGCAGCAGTCAAATTTTAATGGGCACACAGAAAAAAAGCACATATTACATTAGTTCTGGCCAAACTGCACCAGCTACCGGTAAAACGTAGAATTGATTTTGAGAATTTACTATTTGTTTTTAAAGCCCTCAGTGGCTTTACCCCAACATTATACCACCAACCTGTTAACTCCTTATTCTGACTGCCGGTCACTCAGGTCATCCACTCAGAAACTACTGTCAGTCCCTCATACACAATTCAGAAACAAGAGGTGGTCATGCATTTTCAGTCGTTGCTCCCAGACTTTGGAATAATCACAAATTACCCATCAGAACCTGCTCTTCAAAGGATCATTTTAAATCAGAAATTAAGACCCATCTTGTTAATCTTTCTTTTAGCTCAGCCTGAGGCTGCCCCGTGGTCTTTTGATCAAGTTCACTTGTACTCTTAAGTGTCTATTGTCCTTATATTCTGTCTTGCTTTGATTATTACATTTTATATATTTACTTCTTTATTTATTTCTGCTATATTTATTCATTTACTTTTAACAAATTCACTCATGAGGTAGTTTTACTCATTTATGTTTCATGATTTGAGCCTTCCTATTTTTTTTTTCTTCTTATTTTGTTTTTACACTCCTGCTAGATGTGTTGCTCATGTACTTGCCTCTACTCTAAAGGACTTTAGGTCAACTTCTGTGCTGTATAGATAAATCTGACATGACTTGACATGACTTGACTTGAGTATAGGTGACCCAGCAGAAGCATAGCTCCATATGGAGTCGCTCTCGAGATCTCAGGACTACACAAGCTTCTCCACCACAGCAATTCAGGAAAAGAACAACCAAACACACAAACTCTCATGAAAACACAATCACAATTTTTATTCAAGGATACAAAGCATGCATGATATCATTTTAGCTTGGATAAATAAAAACTGAGGCTTTTGCTGCATCCTGGCCATGTATAAAAATTTCAAACCAGAGAGAGATGGAGTGATTAATAATGAAACAGCCGAAGTGGACCCAGCATCTTCACATCTCCGGTGTGTAAGATGACCTTCAGCCACTGTACCTTTTCGGCATTCAAAGCTCTATCAAGACAATCCCTTTATGCCTGTGCGTGATGGGCTAAAAATGCTCCATTTTCAAAAACATCTCCTATTCCTAAACATTGAGTAGCTTTTTACTACATGTCAAGGCAAGATACTGTAGTATACTTCAAGATAACAACGGTAATTTCCCTCTCCATCGATAACAAATTTGTCAATATTGCACACAAAAAGGACTGACAAATGAATGCTCTTAGACATTCTGCAAAAAATTATGGAAATTGTAAGAACAAATTGCTTATCAGAAAACCTAAGTAGGAACTGCTGTACATAAACTGTGATTAATGTACAACCCCAATTCCAAAATAGTTGGGACAAAGTTTAAATTTGGAATAAAATCAACTGACTTTCAAATAACACCAGCCAGTATTTTATTCACAAAAGAACAGAGATAACAAATGTTGAAACTGAGAAATTTTTTCAATTGTATCTACACAATGAGATCATTTCAAATTTGATGGCTCCTACAGTTCTCAAAAAAGTTGGGACAGGGGTCTGTTTACCATGGTGTAGCATCCCCTCTTCTTTTTAACACAGATTGGAGGTATTTGGGCATTGAGGAGACAAGTTTCTTGAGTTTAGCCATTGAAATTTGATCCCACTCTTGATTAATACAGGCTTCCAGCTGCTGGAGAGTTTTAGGTCTCGTTTGACGGACTTTCGTTTAATTATGCACCAAATGTTCTCAATCGGAGAAAGATCAGGACAGCAGCCAGTCCAGTTCAGCACACGGACTCTTCTACTACCAAGCCATGCTGTTGTAATAGCAACAGTATGTGGTTTTGCATTGTCCTGCTCAAATACACAAGGCCTTCCCTGGAATGTCATCTGGAGGGGAGCATATGTTACTCTAAAACCTTTATATACCTTTCAGCATTCATGGTGCTTTTTAAAACATGCAAGTGCCCCACACCATATGCATTAATACATCCCCTTACCGTCAGAGATGCTGGCTTTTGAACTGAACGCTGATAACAAGAGAGGTGGTCTTTCTCCTCTTTAGCCCGGAGGACACAAAGCCCAAAATTTACAACAAGAATGTCAAGTTTGGACTCATATGACCGCAGGACACTTTGCCACTTTGCTACAGTCCATTTTAAATGAGTGGTGGCCCACAGAACATGCCGGCACTTCTGGATCATGCTCAACAATGGCTTCCTTTTTACATGATGGAGTTTTAAATGGCATCTGTGGATGACGCGGCAGACTGTGTTTGCAGACAGTGGTTTCTTGAAGTATTCCTGGGCCCATTTAGTAATGTCAATGACAGAATCATGCTGGTGAGTGATGCAGTGGAGTCTGAGGGCCCGAAGATCACGGGCATCCAGTAAAGGTCTTTGACCTTGTCCGTTATGCACAGAGATTTTTCCTGTTTCTCTGAATCCTTTAATGTTTAATGATGTTATGCATTGCCGATGATGAGACCTTCAAAGCCTTTGAAGTTTGACATTGAGGAACATTTTTTGTAAAGTATCCCACAATTTTTTACGCAAGTCTTCACAGGTTGGAGAGCCTCTGGCCATCTTTACTTCTGAGAGGCTCAGCCTCTCTAAAACATCCCTTTTATAGCCAATCATGTTACACACCTGATGCCTATTAACTTAATTACTTGCTAAATGTACTTTCAGCTGATTCTCTTGTATATCAACTGCTTTCTCAGCCCTTTTTTGCCTGTGTCCCAACTTTTTTGAGACCTGTTGCTGCCAGAAAATTTGAAATAAGCTCATTTTATGGATAAAAATGTAAAATGTCTCAGTTTCGTTATTTGAAATGTTATTAAGCATTATTACACTCGAGGTGTGCTTGACCGTCTTTATTGTCATGACAGTGATGCGGCCAGGAAAGAGGCGCTTGCATCGAGTACCGTTAGCATCGCTGAAGTGACAATAATGACGGTCAAGTACAGCCTCGCATGTAATAATGCGATTATACAACAAGAGCAAACCGAGATTTCTGACCTCTGCCAAGGGATAACGTTGATACAAATGCAAGATCTTTCTCTCAGGGAAAATTCCAGGACGATCAGTCAAGTTGCTCGGATGGGAATATTTTTTGTCATTTCCACAAATGAGGTTGAATAGTTAAAGTTGTGCCAGATCTGGTAAGCATTCATCAAGAGGTATTACCTCTGGAGTCCAAATTGTTGATCCTCATCTGGATCTGGACCCATGAGAATGGAAGTCATTACTGATCTTTTAAGAATCTTTCATTACCATGTCAATATCTCTGGTCAATATTTGGTAGAAATGCTGCAGTTGTAATGGAGAATTGCCTAATTGAAAATCATAAAATATTGACCCGGATCTGGATCCAGATTCAAAATCTTGAGCCACATGATCTTCATACTTATATAAACAATTGCCCAAGATCTACATTCAGAGTAGATTTAATCAAAATCCATTCATTAGGTTTGGAGAAATGTCACTTAGTTTGTAAAAAAATGATCCGGATCCAAAATCCGGATCCAGATCCGGATCATCATAAAAATGGAGTCGTCCATGGACCAAGCCCTACCTCTGGTGAAAATTTCATGAAGATCCGTCCAGTAGTTTCCGAGAAATCCTGTCCACAGACAAACAAACAAACAAACAGACGGACAAATAAATAAACCGACTCGATCGCATAACCTCCTTGGCGGAGGTAACTATTACCAACAAAATAATATGTAAAATCAAAATGTATTCATACTGTGGGCATTTCGCTCTCAAATTATGAAAGTTTTTTTGCTTGTATTCTCTCCTTTTCAGTGGAAATACATGAGATCTGATGTTAACTAGTCCCAGTCATTTCAATTGACAAGCTTTTTTTTGCCATTTTTGCATGATTGTATTCATTTGGTGAATAGTAATTGAATGTATAAGCAAAACTAGTTCAGGCAATAAACTCAAGTCAGAGCTGAGCACATCAGATGATCAGAGCAGAGTCTACTTGCAGCGAGATCTGTGTGAATACCCCTATCAGAGAGCGAGAACAACACATACAGCAATTTAGTTCTCTATTTTAGGACAGTCAAGCTCACTCACTTCTGCTGCTTAATTTGCTACCTTCTGTGCAGAACCTTCTGCGAATGTTATGACACCTTTGTGTCAATAAATATTTAATAAAAATACATGAGTTTATCTGACTGAACATACATTAGTCCACACCAAGTGGAGAAACCCAGAATAACCTGCCCCGCATCACTATATAAAACCTTTCACCTACTAATGCATCCCAACCCCCCCCCCCCCCCCGCCCCACTCCACCCCCACCCATCCCACAGGGCTGAGTGGGTGGAGCCAGAGGAGCAGAAACACCAATCAATAATCAATTACAACTGACCCAGCAACTCCCACAAACATGTCCTGCATTAATCATTGGGGTTAAACAAACATGACCGGAGAGGGAGCGAAGCTATGCCCAGTCATTAAACTACCTTCATCGCCCAGACAATGCAAAACCTCAGCAAAAACCACAGCAACAAGAAATAATGACATAATTATTGCTGCCTATATAACCCCAACAACCCCTGTCCTGAAGTGAACAAACACTGCTGAATTCAAGATGATATGAGAGAACAGCCAGAAATTGTGTGCAAGCATAACAAAAAGTCTGCCTTAGCAAGTATTTCAGACTTTACATGGGACTTAATATCATAAATGAAAGCAAATATTTGTGTTTTCAAGTAACTGCTTGAGTCAGTCAATTTTACTACCATCCATCCTAAAATGAGTCACACTGGTGTCACCTGATTGGCAACATCTTTGCCTTATTCAGAAAAAAAGTGATTAAAATAAGATTTTAAGTCCAAAGTACAAAGATGAAATACATGACTCATTTTTTGGCTTTTGCTTATTAATTAGTTGTACAGCCATTCCCTGCAATTCACTGGAGGCTGTAGTTCAGAGACTCAGAGACAAATGGCATTCACTAAAGCATGATGACACATCACTACAGATAGCACAAGTTTTGGCCTCTTCTACTCTACCACTTTCATCAGACGCTCCCGCGGGACACAGCATCCATGAAACTTCCCTGAAACAAGGCGCCAGAGGACTCAGTGACCTCTGCAGGTCTGTGATCTCTGACCTTTGACCGTAGAAAGGTCAGCATACACTTAAACAAACAAACAAAAAAAAACATTTTATTTAACTCTTGTTGAAGCATATTTAACACCATGGATCCTGTTTAACGAAACTGTGTTACCCAGTGACAGCAGTGAGCAAAACCTGGAACAAAATATTTATATTAGACTGGAGTAAAAAAAAAAAAAAACACAGTTATCCCCCAAATTCAGTAATCCAGCTTCATGAAACATATCACCTAACAAGAGCCTGCTTTGATATACCAACATCCGTGTCCACATTCAGTGACATATTAGTATATAATTTCTGATGTGTCAATGCATAAACAGGTTCAAAAATAGGTTTACAATTTGAGTGGCACAAACAACCGGCACCTTCATTGTGCATTCTCTGTAACAAATTAGCACTACCCTCCATTAATGCTCTGGTGGCCTATAAAGATGTTTCCATGCGGTCAATACGAACAGGATTATATGTGGAATCATTTGAAGGCAATTCATGGTGGGGAATAGGTGTTGTGGGAGTGGCTATTTTTCAGGCAGTCTACTGCCTATAAAAGATAATTGAACTGTAAGAAGATAAGCACATGCTACCAGCTGCCTCCCAGCTTCTCCTCTGTACCTTTATCAAATCAGGCACTCCACAGGCCATCACTGACTATCTCAGGGAAGCAAGGTCATTGTGCACTGAAAGCAAATCTCTCCGACAGGAGTGTGCCATCATCTCTTTATGATGGAACGTTTTTATTCATTCCAGATTATTTCATTTTAAATTTGGGCCCAATAGAACAGGAAACACAAAACACTCCCACAATGCTGTGTAATGGTTGTTAGAACTCTGAAAAAATGTAAAGGTAACATTTCAGGAATGTTTCTTGTGTGCTTGTCTCATGGTTCATGGGTCGTCCTCAAATAATATCAATTTAAAAAATTATTATCGTCACCATCATCAAAACAGCTATGTATTTATCCACCTTCAATAAACCTTCGTTAGTTCTTAAGAAAGTAAAGACAATGAAGTTTTAAGACATTTAATACAACAAGGGTACATGTTATGAATCTATGAAATGGTCATGAATATCATTGACCACAGAACCATTGTAACATGTTGAATTTACATAGTAGCTGTATGCAAGAAAATAACCTATGGAAAATCAGAGAAGGTACAGCAATACAATGTATTATATATTACATGAACCTATTGCTATGTATCTCTATGTACATTTGTAATGGAATCTGCATACATCAAGGGTAAGCACCACACAGGACACTGACTGAAGAAGACGATAACAAAAGCCAGACGATGAGAGGCCAGAGGCCATTTTATTATCCTCTTACTGACAGCAGAAAAGTGAATTAAACCTATAATCAATAAAGTGGTAGCAGTTGCAGTCCATTAGTGGTTCTGCCGAGATGGATCATGCAAATGGTCTCACCACTGGACAATAGGGACTGCCTATATAACAACTAAAAAAGTATTGTTAAAGTCCATCGTGCGAACCATGAAGAAATTACAGTTTTCCTTCTTAAAAGTGTTACAGGGACCAATTTGAGATTAATGTCCGTTCTTTTGGAGCAAGATGTTTTTTCTCATGTTTCTTTCAAGTTTTTACATACTTTTGGCTATGCAGTGTTTTCATAACTACTGTGCAAAGTTTTAACATGTCAAAATTGACATTTGGTAAAACCAAGGGGCCAATATAACATAGGCACAAATGCTCTCTGAAAAGAAAGAACTGTACAAGGCGCATTTAACAGTCAGCTCATACATTTTGTTCGGTGCCATAATGAGATTAATGATTAAAAGTAACTAGATACTGTAGAAAGATTTGCATCAGTTAATGCACATTTTGTCATGTTTCACACCAAAATCCCTATTGTAAAAAATGAAAAATATCATGCAAATGATTACAAATATTTGTAATCCAAAGACAACAACACGAAGAGGACAAAGCCATAGTATTTGTGTGTGACCACTGTCTACTCAGAAGACCAATATCTTATACAACAGCACAACATTAAATGTATGGCTCTGATGCACAGCTATATAGTCCAATAAATTGGGAGACAAAATCAATTAAAATCTGTAGAGAACACTGAAAGATGTATAATTTAACACAAAGTGAAAGTTATCTCGTCATAATAACGCACTGATTTTGAATGCAACACCGAAAGCACAGCCAGCAAGCAACAAAAGCGATCAACTCAATTTTAATAGCCTGTGCTATTTTCAGCTCAATGAAATGTCTTGTCCAGAAGTCAGATCTTTGTGATGCTTCTCACAGCTTATAGATGTGTCTTCCCGTATTCGATCGATGATGGTTCCCTTTGCCAAAGAGAAACATGAAGGTGCCTGAGAAACTCCAAACTACCCATTAAACCAAAACGCTCGCAGCTGCTAAGCACAACCACCTGCCGCACTGTAAATGTCCACTGTATCAAACGTGCCAGCGCACGAGGGTTATAAAGTCACAAAGAAATCAACCACCGGTCGTGACAAATAGCCCACCTTCGTTAGTCAAGGTTGGACGCAGAATTGTACTGGCCCGACACAACGACAGTTTTAAAAGCGAGCTTTACAGTTGAAAGTTCGGTTCAAGTTTATAGAATTAAATTAAATCATATTTTGAATGATGGCCGCAGGTGAGCCCGTGCCTCTGAGATTACGTGACTTTGGCAGACACAGGTGCTCCAAAGCTGTAGCAAAAAATCCCTGAACAGTTCCAAAGTAAAGCTACAACAATTAACGTACCTGAGATTCGTCCAGGTGCACGGGTAATACCGTTAGCTGTTGCTGAACTTGGAAAGAAACGGCGTATTCCATTGATGTGCCGGGCGTAAAAAAATGTGAACCGCTGTTACATGTTCCTGCAGTACTTCAGCAGCGCTGCTCCCCGCCCCTCCTCTAGCGCATTGACAGCCTCTTTGTAGTAGCCATAGTAGTAGGCGAGAGTCCCAGCTATTAGCCTATACATCCCCATTCAAGCCACAGAAGTTGAGTCAAACACCGATGCGTTGCGGACAAAAACAAGAGCTGATAAATGCCAATCTGGTTCCGTCGCATACCCGAATGCAGAAGCCTATAATCCATGATAAAATGCACTATAATTGTACATTGAAAAGGAGAAAGATGGCCAATCATCGGGGCATATGACAACACAAAGGGTGAAATATTCTGATCATATTAGCAGCATAAGCAATGTAACCACGCGAGTGTCATCACCTCTAAGTTGTTGATTACTCTCGGCACATCGACGTGCAGGTTCAGCAAAAGAGCCGCAAAGACGATAAATTTGCAATTAGACGGTTAAATTTGGGAAAATTTGAAGAAAAAAAAACCCAGCCTCATCAATCCTTGCCTATACCGAAGCGCAATGTTCGTGCGAAGTTTCCGATTGATTGGCCGACCGACTGAGGAGAAAAATTGATTCAAGAAGGCGAAGTATTCAACATTTTATGGTAGAATTCATCATTATTTGTCAATTATTGGTCATAATATATAAATAACATTCATAGCCATTATGGGGTGTAGGCATCTAATTAACTAGAGTTAAATCTTTGGGGTAGTTTGAAAGTGTTGAAAATAATGGTTATTTCCATTAAAATTAACACTCCCATCGTTAAAATGGAAATTGAGTTCGTGTTATACGAGGGAGAAACGCATTTTCGTCAAATCTGTAAAGCGTTACATGATCGGCCCGGCTCTAAAAGTGTCGATATATGGTCAATTTTCCCCGAGATTTCAACATAAAACTAGTACATTATGCATGACTGACCCAAACGGATGCCATTTTCTCTTGGGAGTAGAGAATAAGCGCAAAAAGTTGATTTATCAAAGTAGTCTAGCGTCTCACTCGTATTGTCGTGCATAATTATAAAGGACTAGCCCAGCATATGCGAAATACGATTCTATATCATTGTATGAGCCTTCATTTAAATGTAAAATGTTTACACCAATTTGTCAAGGTTCCGCAGGTTGAAACAGCGATATGGTTAAATCAGTCTTACATCTTGTGTACAACTTAAATTAATGCGCATTTTCATTGAACTTATCGTTTTGACGTTTTGTAAACTTAAATCCTCCATCAGTTTATCAGGAGCACGTGCCCAGTTTATCAGCTATTTTTTTTTTTGTGACGTCATATGGTGGGGTGTGTCAGTTTTTCAGTCTGTTCAGTTTGGATTATGAGCTTTTTGAATTTGTATTTATTGTTTTTCACATTCATTTTTTAGTTTTTGTAGTTTACTGCATTCGTCTAGTCATTTCCTTTCAACTGTCATTTACTATGTGCTTTCTGTTTTCACTCCCTCGCGTGCACTGCCCCTTCCTCATTGTTAAAGGGAACCTATTATGCTACATTTCCAAGTTTATATTTTGATCTTTAGAGTACTCCTGATCATTCAAAGTCCAAAAAGGTTCTTATTTAGCTCATACTGCCATCCTCAAAAAACCCTATTTGTAGTGCATTGTAGTCTGTGCCTGAAATGCCTCAGTTGGGCGGCTCTCCTGCTATGGCCCCCCTCCCACTTTGTGCCCACTTTCTTCTGATTGGCCAGCTCTGTGGAGGGCGGAGCTGGGCGGGACTCAGCAGAATGCAGTTTCCGGGTCCGCCTATCCAGTGTGAAACGTGTGACGTGTCTGCCTTCTGAGCTAAGCAATCGGCGGGAAAATTCTGCAATCAAACTCAGTACATGTGTATAGATCTAATTAAATGAGCTTGTTCTTATAAATGCAGCGGCGAAAGTGGAGGATGCAGTGGGAAAGTCTGGCAGCTCAAACTCTAATTTGTTATCTACCTTCGGCTACTATGGTGAGTACACCAGTGTTTCTACTCTATCGCAAGGATTGAGGGAAAGCTAGAATCCACCCCATGCAGACACATTTGTAGAACGGTCGACATACCCAAGTGTAGACCGGAGACCGTAGAAATCTGGTGGATCTGAGTTTCGTGGGAAACATGGACAGTGAGGAGCAGCTTCTGCGCTGGCATATGACGGAGGGGCGAAAGCTCCAGGTTAAACGGCCTTTTCAGAAATTGCCCATGGTAATGGTTTACTTATTGCATCAGAATGACTAGCGTTTGCTCGCGGAATATGGGCGTGATAAGCCGCTTTCACACTGGACGCAAAACAAATTTTTCGCGCGTTGCATTTTTTTTTTGCATTGACTTTGAATGTAATCTGTTCCGCGAGAAATTCGTTTCACGTCCGGTGACAAAGCAGCTTAACGCGCCCATAATGCGTGTATTCGTGTCTTTGCATTGACTTTGAATGTAATCTGTCGCATGAAAAATCTGTTTTGCTTCCGATGTGAAAGCAGCTTTTTGGATAGTGCGACAGCTTGAGAGAGCTCTGGTTATGTTATGAACGTAATACAGGTTTTACGGGCCATAAGTTCCGTTAGCGTGGACAGTTGCGCATGTGGAGCTAGCGAATCGATCACTTCTACAGGAAAGAGTTTCCTATTCAATCTCTGCCTTTTTCGGCTTTTAATTAGCCAGAACAATTTCTAAAAGGGGATGAAATAACACCAGAGAAATAATTTTTTATACCAGACACGTTAGAGCTTGTGCATTTCGCGATTGCTTTCACAGTGGCATCAGAGAGCTAGCCCAGATATCGGTGAATAATCCAGCTGATCCCTGTCATGGATAAGTGAAGCGATCAGAAGCAGCCATAAACAACCCGAAACACGTATCTCAAGCTCTGCAAAAGATTCGTCTGGTCTAACTGCAGCCTTTTCAGCCCAACTTTGCAGGCACAGACAGCACCTGTCCAGTTAGCTACAACTATAGTGGCTACAATCCGGCAACGTTATGATGAAACTGCCATATTAATGCTTTCCTGAAGTAACACATGCATTCCGATTAGAATTACTGCAAGTTAACCAGGAGCATTTTTAATTGGCACGGCAGTACGCAAACTAACATGCAGTAGCTGGTAACCGAGCGGTCATAACAACCACAGAGACAAAGCCTTGCAAAACAGGTTTTACAGACAGCAAGTTCCATTACCATGGACAATACCAAGCATCCAAATTACAAACAAGTATAAAGAGTTAGCTTCAAATGAGGTTTATGTTCACACACCTTCTGTTGAATTTCCCCTGACATTACTCTTGCATATTTGAGACACAAACATTAGTGACAGTAACTTGGCTACATTAGCCACTATGCTACAGCCACAATCAACAGGCCATCACGTTAGGTAGGCTTATGCCGTGAAAGCTACTCACAGCTTCCACATCGTTGAGTCATGGACAGTCGTGACCAATACAGGCTTTATCTTCAGATATTTTACAAAGCCTGAGTTTGAGGCCAGTTGTTAGTGCTAACTATCGTTAGCGGTCCTGCTAGCCACCCGTAACATGTTAGCTTCACTTACATTATTTGCTGTTATATCGTTGCTTACAGCTTGTGGCTCTGAGCGCTTGATCGATGCTGCTGCTTCAGGTTTGAGAAGCAGCTGAGACACATATCCAGTGTCGAATTATCCTCAATTGACAAAGCTGTCTTTGGGGAAATGCTGAGCACAAACAGTTAACGTTCCCTTTGGCCATAGCTGTTTGCTGCCAGCAAACAAAAAAGCTACCCACTGATTTCTGGAGGTATCGTCTTTTGGAAGAGAAATAGATGCTTCTCTGCGCATCCAAAAGTAAACGGACAAGCAGTTTTGGGAGAGACACTGTCAAAACTGCACCTCAAATGATCTGCGGTTCTTCTTTCGTATTTCCAAGAGTGTAGACAGTACTAAGGCATACTATGATCTGCGATTGTTTGTGCCTGCTAGAATAGTTTCCGGTGTGGGCAGGTCCAGCGTCGTGATTGGCTCTGGCGAGGTCTGTATTAATTGGATGGCACAACCTGACGTCAGGTTTTGCCCAGATTTTGTGAAGATCTCAGGACGAGCTGTTCAGAGAGGAAATCTCGTTCACGAAATCACGTTCTTGGATTAGGGCAAAACTTCTGTATCTTATTTTTAGAAACTTTTCAGAGATTGAGTATGGACATCCAACATTATAACATTACTTATTATGTACTAAAAAAGGATCAGCATAATAGGTCTCCTTTAAAGGAAAAATTCATCAAAGTTTCTCAAATCAAATCTTTTCTGGTTCATGTTTGACTAAACCATGCATAAACAGGATCCGGCAAATTAAATGCCCCAACTTTGCTGCTTTTTCTCGAAAATGAGCCTTTTATTGAGATCGGAGTGGAGATTTCGGAAAACGAATTGAAGCTTGACCCAATTTTGCCAATTAGCGGATGTGGCGTAACGGGAGGTGTTCCAAACATGGAAGTCAAGCTGAAAAAATAGGAGGACAAAATGTCAAAGAATATTATCTCCATAAATTGATGGAAACAATTTTTTTTTCACATCAGAGGGGGAAAAGGGACAATATGACAATCAGCCTGCTGGCATGGTGAAATGAAACTATTTACTGACAGTTTTATTAGACCATGGCGAGGAAAGGTGTCCAAAAATAGTTTGTTAGCCTACGTACATGATGACAATACGACACCTTCAGAGTGTATTACTCTGATTCCACAGTGCACTCTCGACAAACAACACAGCCCTTGCAGGTCAAATGAGGCACAGTTTGCACGGCTGGGGTGCGTTCCCCGAAATCACAGATGCTAACGGATGTAGTTGGTACCATTGACTGAATGGAAGAACTATGTACTTTTGTAAGTTGCTAACTTAGCAATTTTGCTTTTGGGAAACAAAACTCTGGCTGGCTAGCATGTTTAAGCTTTCTGCTATTAAAGTATTGAGATGCACCTGTACCAGTTGCTGTAGAAACTTAAATTTATTAATTTAAAGGAAAAAAGCATTAGCATGCTAGTTAGCAAATTATTCATCCCATTGACTTGAACAAACTAGAAGCTTATGCTTTGCTTTTTGAGGGGTATTTTCTTCCTTCACTCGACAGCCACACAGTAGAGAGAGACAGGAAAGCCGGGGAGAAGAATGCAGAAGACACGACAAACGACCCGAGCCAAAACCGAACCCAGGTTGTCGTGGGACGGACACAACCCCATGGTGCGCACGCCCAGACCAATGCACCACCAGGGTGCCCCACACTTTTTTCATTCTCTAACTGTAGCTCCTGTTCTTGTTCTTGCTTCTCTATTGTGGCCAAAGTTTCGATTTTACTTAAGATCTTGTGGCGGAAGATGGATTTTGTTTCCTATTGAGTTATTTTTTGCATGAAATAGTTTCTATGCTCATTTTAAGATGGGCTTAATAAGTGGTGCTCTGGGCTTATTAAACCGCTTTTCTGAGTACAGTATAAATATGGAAAATTGGGGACCAAGGCAATTTGGGCTCATCTCATTAGTGGATGACTTATTAGGCAGCGTTTTCAGTAATTACTAACCCACAGTGATATCCAGACTATTCCTGTGACTCATGATCAGGCTGATAAAAGCAGTCAGTTAAGTGTTTGGAGCAGATCTAGGATCCTGATCTGAGCTCCATGAAATCTGATGCCTCTGCAGCGGCCTTATAGTTGCAGCCGTAAACAAGGCAGATATTTGGCATTTTCCCAAGGGAATAATTCACAATTATGAATCACACAGTCCAGTGACAATGACAATGTGTTCTCTGCCGCTGGCTAGGTTCCTCCCATGATCTCACCAAAGATGGCTAAAGATGAAGTCATTCTGAGATGATCGCGATTTGAAGTGATTAAAATGCAAATTAATTTGTAACAGCTGACTACAGTTTGAAATGACCAGTGCACAAAGGATGTATTTCTATTAAAAATTCTGTGGTCCAAATCTTATTTTTGGATGGACAAGCGCTTTAATTGTTTGATTGTTCCCTCATTTGTTGCCAAAGCTCTCTGCATGCTTTTCAGCTCTTGCAGACTTGTGACACTTTTGATTAGGTCCTCATTTCTCCCTTTATATACAGTAGGGGTAATAAGTATTGAACAGGAGCCTAGGACCACTCACAGAGAGCTTCAGAAAAACCTGAAATTAGCTGGTATAGTTGTTGCAAAGAAAACAAAAAATAATGCACTCAACCGCCATGGCCTCTATGCACGCTCACTACATAAGACTCCATTGCTGAAGAAAAAGCATGTTGAAGCTTGTTTAAAGTTTGCTGCACAACATTTGGACAAGCCTGTGAAATACTGGGAGAATGTAGTCGGGTCAGATGAGATCAAAATTGAACTCTTTGAATGTCAAAGCACATAGAATGTTCGGAGGACAAACGGCACTGTACATTACCCCTAAAACACCATACCAACGGAGAAGTTTGGAGGTGGGAACATCATTGTGTGGGGCTTTTTTTCAGCATATTATGGTACTGGCAGACATCATGTAATTGGAGGAGAGAAGAATGGAGAAATGTACCGAGACATTCTGGATAAGAAGCTGCTTCCATCTACAAGGATGCTGAGGATGAAACGAGGGTGAACGTTTCAGCAAGACAATGATCCCAAACGCACACCCACGGAAACTCTCAATTGGTTTCAGAGAAAGAAAATAATGCTGCTAGAATGGCCCAGTCAGTCACCCGACTTGAATCCAATTGAAAATCTATGGAAAGAATCGAAGATCAGAGTTCATGTAGGAGGCCCCCAGATCCCTTAAGATTTGAAGACAGTTTGTGTGGAAGAATGGGCCAAAATCACACCTGAGCAATGCATGCGACTAGTTTCTCCATTCAGGAGGCGTCTTGAAGCTGTCATTACTAAAAGGGCTTTTCTACGAAGTATTAAATAAATTTCAGTAAGCATGTTCAATACTTTTTCCTGATGTCATTCTACTTTATGACACATAATTTATGGACTTATTTAGTTTGATTTCTTTGTATGTGTGGATTATTTGGGTTGTTACCAACATCTGGTGAAAATTTCATGTCAATTGCCCCATTAAAAATCTATTTACTGAAAAATGTTGATGCGTTTAATACTGATTTCCCCCACTGTATCACTCTGTGTCATTTGTATTTTGTGAGTTTGTTTGCCAGTATTTCCCTATGTTACTTATGAGTGAGTTCTGGATTAAGAAGTCTCCTGGTTATAATTCTGGTTTGTCTTTTCATTTATGATTTCTGTGCAGTCTCAGTGTATGATTTGCATACCCATGTTTGAATTCTATTTATCTTTCTGATATGTCTACTGTTTTGGCTTTTGCACTGACTTTGTGGTTATCTGATAATTGGACTGTTTATTGATTACGATTACGATTTATCCTTTTGTGCTGAATTACCAAAAGTTGTGTTCGCCCCTGCCAGTACAAATACATATTCTAATAGTTTCTGAACTGGATTCCCCTCTTAGCTCTCTGATAGACTGACCGCCCAAAGGGAAGAATAATTAATTAACTAGTTAATCAGTTCCTTCATTATTTTGGGTGACTCTCCTTGTGAGGTCACAAAGAACGGACAGTGAAATGTCTTGTGATGGCTAATTGGCTGAGCTTGTGGCAACATGATGGAGCACCTCTGAAGTCCTGGGCCTCTGGTTCGAAAATGATTTGCCCAAAATGAATATATCATTTTATATTTTATATATATCATAATGAATATATATATAAACGAATAATGAGTATATCTTTGCAACTACTTGGTCCATTTGAATAATCTTGGTATCATAATAAAAGTAGCGCCTTGGGGATTTTTGTCATGGTGTGAAAATCAGTATATATATCACTATTTAAGAGTGTTATGGCATGTGCCTGCAGGCCCTTCCCCCTGCTGCATTCTTCGCCTCCACCTTAACGAACCACACCTATTGCTCGTTAAGGTGGAGGTGAGGTGTTAGTATTTAAGGGTTGGCTGCACCTTTTTTCGGTGCAGCAGTATTCTGATTGTGTTCCTGAAGTCCAGCTATGTTTTCCAGCAATTTTATTAGTATTGGCGTATTTCTATGGTGTGGACAAGATTTTTTTACAGCCTGAACATGGATTACTGAGGTTCAAGCAAGAGATTTGCTCCAAATATACTGGAAACCAAATGTTGGTGTCTGTAAGCAAATAAAAAGAGAAGCGGGGCATTAAAAAGACTATTTGGAAAACTAGGTTTTCTAGTTTGTTTTGGGTGATTAATCATGATGGCTAATAGAGAGCTGTTTGTGCGAGCTGACGTTGATTGGGTTTGAAAATGGGTTTCCGTGGAAGCGGGTTATTGACGATAATGTCTTAAATTACGCATTCATAGATACCGGTACTCAAAGTGCTCCACAGTCATATGGGAGAATCTCAACTCACCACCATCAATGTTCAGCACCCACCCTGGTGATGCACAGTACATTCATATCACATCAGCTAAGGCGGAGAGGGAGTGGACAATTTTCATAGCCAATTAAATAAGAGTATGATTAGCTTGCAGGTTGAAAGAGCCAGGTTGACAAAGAGGGTCATGGGATTTTTAGTGACCACAGTGAATCAGGACCTCTGTTTACCGACTTATCTGAAAGACGGTGTGAGGAATTGTGAATCATTTTTCTGGAGAGCGGGAGACTCATAATTTAGTTAGCCCCTGCAATCAACAAGCTTGGAACTGCCACATGCTCTGAAATGGTAATCTTGTCAATATTACAAAGGGAAGGCCCACAACCTGGCCTCATGGTAACACCTGGAGACACGAAAGGCTAACGACGGCCATCATCTGTCGGAGGAGACATACTGTGAGTATCCTGAATCAGTCAATCAGAGACCATCCAAACGCAATTAGCGCCCACACGACCATACTGCTGAGTAAACAATGGTCTTCTGACCATTTAACTTAATCATGATACACCTCACCATTATACATTGAAGGCCAGAAAAATCCCCTTTACTTGATATTCATATGCATTTTGTATGGTATAAATGAAAAGCCTTTCGACTGTTCGGGATTCACTTTGACTCCGCTGAACCCAGAGTACGTTGCCCGTAGTTCTGTTCACTGCCGTTTTCTGTTAATAAACATCATTTTTCATTCGAAGATTGGAATTGTCCCTTCCTTTTTTTCTTACGGCGGCGTCTTCTACAGCACAGTGTCCCCTTCATTGCATTGGGGCTTTGAGGATTATTTGACCAGTTATTATTAGCGGCTAATCTGGAGGATCTGGACAATTCCAGATGGGCCGGTTGGGTTTGGGGCCACGAAGGCCAGTGTCCAGTCATATCCACTGGCACAAAAATTGGGTATGCAGTATATGCAGTGCCCTGCTGAGCGAAATGAACTTTGTCTCCACCCACCCTGCTGAACAAAAAAAATGTTCAGCACCTGCACGCACTAGACCGCCAGTCTGAGGCATGAAACTCCAGGGCTGAAAATGAGTCCCACTCCGGCCCTGATTTGACCTGAGGGAAGACCTCCACCTATTGTCTCTTCAGTACTGCTTCCTGCTGCAACTTTTCTTAGGTGATCTCCCATCTGAACACTAACCTAGCCCATAAGCTTCCGACGCTTTATAAGAACAGTTCAAATGGTGGTATGGCTACTGGCAACTTCTGGATAATTATTTCAAAATTTTAACAAAGACGAAAATTACTTTTTGCAATGAAATGATTGAAAGAAAAAATTCTGAAACAATTTTTTTTCACAAGCCACGCCGTAGTTATTGGATCTCCTTCATTTAATATTTGAACAGCCTCCATTTGTGAGTATTACAGCTCTGAGTCTTCTATTGGGTATAGCTAATGAGGTTGGATAAGACATTGCAAGGGATCTGAGGTCTTCCATGTAGATTGTTTTCAGATCCTTCACATTCTAGGTCTGCTTTCATGGTCTGTCCTCATAGCATGTCTAACAGAATGTAGGTCAAGGGATTGGGATGGTCATGGCAGAACTTTGATTAATGGTCACTAGATCATTTTTGCATTGATAAGGTTGCATGCTTTGCTGTATTTTCCTGTTGAAAGACCCAGCCTGGCCCAGTTTAAGCTTTCTGGTGAAGGCAATCAGGTTTTCATTTAATATCTATTGAAAATTAATGGAATGCATACCACCATCTATCCGAACAAATTGTCTAGGGCTTTTGAAAAAAAAAACAACCCCACAATATCAGTGCCCTGCCAGCATTCTTTGGAGTGGGTATTGGGGTTCTTAATAGAATGGGTATCTTTACTTTTCTGCTAAACCTAACTCTGGTATTTATTGCCAAATACCTCTATTTTGATGTCATCTGATCACTTCCAAGAGGAAGTTTCAGTAAAGATTGGGTCTTTACGCAACTTTCCCTACTCTTTTCTCAATTAGATGCCTGATTGCTGAAGAACCTCATTTCAGTAAAATCTTTTGTTAAATAAAGGTGAAATAAACAGTCTTGTGGATGACTCTCATTCTTCAACTGATCTAGCAAGTGTGGTGTCAGAATTTGGTTTTTGTGAGTGAGTAATGATCTTTCCTTGCACAGAAAATCTTGTTGCTCACCCCCGGAGAATGATCATGGATGTAAACTGACAATAGGAAAGAAGTTGTGTTTTAGTACATAACTGGAATGCCTTACATGGCTCATATCTCTGCTGCTGGTAATTCATACCCTCTAGTGGAAGTTTTGTACAAATACAGCAAAACAGTTAATACTACTGTGGTAAACCTGATGAAATACTGGCTACTCTTGGTAATCAGTAGTTAGAAAATTGAGCGCAAAGAAATATAGCCATGATGTCTTGTTTCTTTACACTGCTCTTTCCTTGTGAGAAACATGTTCAGTATAATATGCATAGTGTGGGTTCTAGAATTATTGTCATAACTGACAGGAAATGCTGTAAAAATGTAGTGAAAATTTAAGAATTTAAGGATATAAATTGTGCTAAATATTGCATGTTTTCAGTCATACCTCAGGAATGAATGTAAAGCTCAGGCAGAGTGAAGACTGCTTTTGAGCCAATGAACCAAGTACCATAAAAATATTACAGGAAAAGATGAAACATTGGGGAAAACCCCACTGTGGTGAAGCCATGGTGTTCCATGTGAGCTCGTGCCCACTCACCTGGACATTTGGATATCACTGAAGCGCTTCTTTCTAGAGCATTCTTCAAAGATCTTGAAAGCTACTGTATGAGGGTGGGTGTTGGACAACAGCTTTATAAAGACCATGCACTTGCTAAGCTGTACTTTATACAACCAGTCACAGTGTGTGTGTGTGTGTGTGTGTGTGTGTGTGTATTTGCATTTTGAGGGGTTGCTAAAAAAACAGAGGTAAGGCATAGGAATCTCTTGAATGTTGATTTAATGGTTTTCAGTGCTTCATTGAGGCAATATTAGTCAAACACACAGTTAAAACAGTCAAGCTGAAACATGAATGCCAGAGAAAACTGAAATCAAGAACGTTTGCTGCTTCTGCCAAATCAAAAGACTTTGATTCAGTTGTTCAATGCTGAAATCAGATTAAAATTGATAACATGTGATGCCTTGTCATTTACATGGCACATGCTGTATCAATGTATCAATGGAAATTCATTGACAGTCTGAATGGATAGTTGCTAATTGCTTAGTGAAGATGCTATTTTGCAGTATACGAGTGATGCAGTGCTGTTTATTTTGTAATATGAGAGTAGCTCCTAACCATGGAAGCCACCAGTATGTTATGACACAGCATAAATCAGGGAAAACAAAAATGAAAGCTAAATTAAAAAAAAAACATGTTAGACACAATAATGTAATAAGGTGTCACAGACCAATTGGAAATCTACATTTTAATATAATAATCTAGCAGACTTAAATTTCCCAAAAATGTAATACCAGTCACCAACCACAAATATAATACTCAGAGTTCCATAAATGTTCTAATTCTTGTTTACAGGGATTTATTATACAAAAGTATTTGTGGTATGCAACTGGTATTGTATTTGTGGAGGGTGCCACAACCCTCGTGTGAATGCCTTTCGCGTCTCTTCCTATTCAGCAACTTGCATGTCGATTAGATGTATATCCCTTCTGATTGGTTTATGTCTTGCGTGTTTGACACTCCCCGGCCGCGTCTCATTTCGTGGTTTTTCTCTTATGACCATGGGATGGGTATTTAAGTCCTCTGCTTCGTGTTGCAAGTTGCTGGATTGTATTTTGTCTTTTGCGCTTAGAACTAGTCAGTATTCCAGGTAGGAACGTTGTGTCATTATTAAGTGTAATGTGTACTTTAAGCTCTTCCTCTCAGGATCAGCCATCGGAGGGACAACAGCCTTGTGCTCACCACGCCTTAAAGTGCATTACTTCTCCAAACTCGCTCCATTTACATTTCCTAATTAGAGTGTTAATTCATTCAGTTCTGAGAATGATTCAGTAGATTTGCTGTCAATTTCCCCTTAACTTGAATTATTGTTAATTGAGGCATTTTCCTATCCACATTAACGATGACATAAAACATCAATGTCTTCAAAGCTTCTCAATTCCTGCAGCTCACAAAACGGTATGTTATTTTTTTCTGCATTAGTGTCCAGTCGACTTGATAGGCCAAGGAAAACATTTTTAATGATGTGGTTTTCAAAAATGGTGCTGGCATAGCGTGCACTCCACCTGGCTGCTATGCTGGAGGGCGATTAGCAGCCCAGTTTGGCCCATAACATCGGTACTGAACTGAGCTATCCTAATCCGGGGTTCTATCCTCACTTCTTCTTCGAGAGTTTCGTCCCCAAAATTTCAGTATAAGTTGTCAACAAACTACCTATTGAATTGTTCCCTGATTGATTCCTGGTCTGGAATGTAACAGAGTGGTGATTATATTTGCAAGATTTATCTTAAAAGCGATCGCCTACTATTGAATACCCTAGTGCTAAAAGTACTGAAAAAATCATTAAAATTTTTTTTTTTTTTCACATTTCACAGTGTGTGAAAATGTGACTTAAGTACTTTTAGCACTAGGCTCTTCAGTTACACTCATGGTTTTTATGTTTGCAGATGTTACACAGGTTCTCCCAGCTTTCCTGCAGGATACTGCTTCCCCCACAGCACACAGAAAACTGGCTACACATTGTGTGATGGATGATTAATGATCAGTGAAGAATGAAAAGAAGGCTAAATCTGAACTGATTGGTCGTTGCTGTCTACCCTTCTCTTACCTCAAGAGATACTGGTCTTGATCTCGATCAGCTACAGCTGATTTTGTTCTAAATCTTTCAAAGAAGAGCAAACAACATTACTGAAATCTATGTGCCTTGTGAAGTCATGAGCACAAGTTTTCAGTCGTTTTTGGATTGAATGTTAGCCACTGAGTCCTAAACCCATCATTTTAGTACAATGTAGTTTTAATCAAGCAAAAAGCTAATCGCGGAACGCAGTAGGTTCAATAATAGTTATCACCTAATTTTCCTTCATAACAATTCATATTCACCGAGAATCAATATCAATTCCACTGGATTTTCACGCAATTTACATTTTGTCTCATGGCCTGTTTAAACCGAACCGCGACCCTGATACGACCAGCGCAATTGTGAACTTTTGGTCACACGCACAAGTTGCAGCCATTCCCTACTTTGATCGCTTATTTGAGGTTACACCAAACCTCAATTGCAACCAAATCATGACTTTCTTTACACCTTGAACCATGATGCGACCGCAATACACGTACTTGTCATGTGTACTCGTAGAAAGCCTGTCGGCAAGTGATGGAGAGAGATCGGTGGCTCATAAGTGTTGTCATAAGTTGGGTAGCCACCGGTCGCGGGAAGCCTTGCCATTGATCGGATTTCTATCCCTTTAATCGCACATGCGGTCTCAGCGTGGTCACAAATTCAGTCGCATTTAAAACGTATACATTTGTCAGTTGTTATGGGGTTGCAATAGGCTGGCATTAAGCTCGCCATAATGCTCACAATAGTTTGCGAGTGAAAAATTGCGATCATTGATGCAACTGCATGCCTTGCGAGTCTATTAGAACTTGCCATACTGAGTTGAGAGTGAGCTGAGACTTGTGCGAGCTTATTACAACCAATTATGATACCCTCTTGTGTTTTTCACTGGTCGCATAAACTTTGAGAGTGTTTTGAGCAGTTCCATACACTCACAAACCTCTATGAGACCAATGGAGAGTGATGGAGACCAAGAGAGATGGTTTTGGAGACCATGGAAACTGCATAGAGACCAGCTTGCAACCCCAGTGCGAGTGAGGGAGAGCAGAGGCCATTTTTCAGTCGCAACTTGGTCGTAAGCTTGGTGTAAACAGGGTGTTAGTGTAAATTCAGATTTTTTAAAAAAATGCAACTTTGCTCTGTATTTTCTGTGAGTGACACATTTTTTTAAATTGAATGTTTTTTTTCCTTGTGGGTAGGAACATGCAAGCAGACTGATGCATCCATCAAACCTGGTTACACCACCTGTGCTGACCACTAACATGCAAGTACCCTTTCATTCCAATAAGACCAGAGGCACATATTCTGTTTACACTGATCACAGGTTTGTTCAAAGATTGATCTGGCATGATAGAAACTGAATCTTTTGGTGGGATCAGCCCAGGGATCAAATCATTCTGCATTCCAACACCTCTGAAGGGAATCCATCAAAAAATGTGCAATGTAAAATCGACACCTTCATGGCCGATCAAACGAAGAGGGAGAAATAGAGGACAAATATTCACAACCACCGTGCAATCTGCAGTTCATTATTATTTTAACAGTGAAACCATTCTTACTTTTTGGTGCCTTACTCTGGCACATTGAATTTAGAAAAAATTAACATGAATTCAAAGTTCCTGCTCAGCTTTGATTTGTGGGCCTTTATGACAATATCATATCAACCATTTAGGAATTGCAGCCATGTTTACACAGTGCCACTGTTTGAATACTTACAGACAGCACCGTACATGCATATTTGTTTAGAGGTTTTCTCAATGATGGTACAAAGAAAGACGATTTCGTGAAAGTTCGAAAGATGAAACCGCTCAGCAATTATTTGAAGGTTGCACTGGATGCAGGGCACTTGTGGCTCTGATATGCCCTAAGGGCCTTCCTGAACTGTGGGCTACTCCGGTCCCATTTGTGGATGCCTGTGAGCAGGTACTGGCCGGTGGCCTTGCGGCCCGTGATCAGGTAGGTCTGCCCCATTCGCTCCAGCTGAGGGCAGGGACACTCGGCTCCATTCTTCAGGAACAGAACCAGCTTTTTCAGCTCCTGCTTCTGCAGGGTTCCCTTTTTCAGCAGCCTCCTCCTCTTCTCCAGAACAACTCGGCGGTCTGAGCGCGCTCGTGTCGCCTGCTTGAACTTTCCTTTGATGGCTGCAGAGACAGGGAGAGTGAAAGGGATACTGTTAATCATATTAACAGTCAAACACGGTGGTTGTAGTGTGATGGTCTGGCTCTGCTTTGTTGCTTCAGGACTTGTTGACTTGCCATAATTGATGGAGCCGTGAATTCTGCTTTTTACTAGTAGATCTTCAAGGAAAATGACTGACCATCAGTTCATCACAGAAAGATCAAGAGCAGTTGGGTTATGCCAAGGGCGTAGGTTTGTATATGGAAGGTTGGGACATGTCCCTACCAATAGTTTGGGAAGCCAGATTGTACCTACCAATATTTCAGCGAACTTGTTCTTATCTTCTTTCCAGACAAGCCATATAAGACCCAATTGTTGAGGCTACGTCTCCAAGACAACTTATTTACGCATTCTACCATTTGATTGGTTGAAAAGGCGGGGCTATCTGAGGGCTAAAAGACATGAGTAAACTGACTATGCTATTCAGGTCATGAATATTAATTTTTGTCCACTGTGGTGCTTGAGGCATGTAACTGGATGGCCAGCTTTGATTACATGTGTTTGCAATGGCTTACCCATAGAAGAGAACCGTCATTTGGTAATTTGTTCAAGATTTTTCTTCATCGCATTACTATAGCACTTTTCCAATGGCCAATCTCATGACATAACATTGATATTACCTTAGGTATGTATCAGTTTTGTGGAAATTTCATTAAGAGCGTGAGGAAAAAAAGTTCCTCCATGTTAAGTCATGCTGCTAATATTTCGCCAAATTTAATGCCAAGTGTAAGGTTGATTGAATAACCGAGTCAGAAACAGAAAACTTGCTAGCTACCTTAAATTAGTTTTTACTGGAATATAATGTCAACGAATGTTAATTAAACATGTTTGCTAGTTTCAACTAGCAAATTAAACCTGGTTTCTGTCACATGTTGGTTAGTAATCAGGCTGCTAGCAGTAGTAAATATAAGCCAGTTGGTTATGACAAATTATGAGGTGAATTTGTGGAGAAATCCCGCGAAGGTGCCATTATGAATTAATTATTTTATATGCAGGAACCGCAGCAGCAAGCTAGAGAAACAGAACAAGCTGTTGAGGATACAGGTGTATCAGGGCTTCAGTGTAGGTCATAATTACCTCCGCCAACAAAGTTGGGGCAGAGGTTATGTTTTCACCCCTGTTTGTCTGTTTGTGAATAACATAACTCAAAACGTCATGCACGGATTTGTCTGAAATTTTGTTGGTGGATTGCTATTACATCAAGGATGGACCCTATTGATTTTTACCGCGATCAGTGAAGCAATATGGCCGCCACGGCAGCCATCTTGAAATCCTATCACACGCAATAACTGGAGTTTGCTCCCACTCGTGTACATTTGGATTGTGCAGCCTTGGCGGAGGTTTGCACTCTACGAGTGCCTGTCTAGTTATGACTTGTTCCTTGGAATTAGCATTAAAGTCAGTCTCATGATGTTCAGCAAATGTAACCTTAAAGTCAAAATGTCCCATCCAAATTTGGCTCAGTGGGGGAAATGAAAGAAACACATACAAAGTAATTGTAAATCTAACATGATCCAGTCTGATCAACGCTGCGTTTGCAGCTTGTCCAATTCATAGTCGGTGGTCCATTTTAAGGTGTTTATGGAGGCTGCAATTGCATTACCGCATATTAAGATGCTTAATACAGAGAATTGCGAGCTGGCTTGGTAACAAAGTTATATATCCACTCACTTGGTATCAATCTGAAGGTTACAAGATCTGAGGGGGTTGCGAATTTGCGATTCCCAAACCATTCAGCTATGTGAGACCTTTTGAGCGACGTGATTGGTCAAAAAATTTATAATTAGTTCGTAACTGCAGGCTACATGGAAATTTGGTCAATATGACCCCTTTCCTCGTACAAGCGCTAACTACATGAACTCGTATAGACCCATTTACAGCCCACGCCATCAATAAGATGCGTGCGCATCTTGGAAACGGAAGTAGCGGTCTCCCCAATTCAGTTTGACGAGTCATGAATCTGCAAACATTGAATTAGATATTTTACCAGCACCGAAATGTCTGGTTGTTGTGTGTACGGCTGTCATAATTCCGTTGGTGGACTAAATTTTACTGGATTCCGAGAGGATCACATCCGTATAACGCCCACCGGCCGTGAAGCGAAGCGTAAAGGAGGCTATATGCCCCACCGTCGGGTGTGTATGTTGCTACTGTCTATTCGCCCGACCGTCATGTGTGTATGTTGCTACTGTCTATTCGCCCGACCGTCGGGTATATAAGCTGTTTATAGGCTATTTGCCCGACCGTCGGGTGTGTATGTAGCTACTGTCTATTCGCCCGACCATCGGGTGTGTATGTTGCTACTGTCTATTCGCCCGACCGTCGGGTATATAAGCTGTTTATTTGCCCGACGATTTTAGAACAACAGACTGAGTACATATATATTATCAATAGATTTTTTTTCATTTGACTTGCGATCACGTTTTTGGTTCGAGATCATGTTAGTTTGACTGGTTCCCTACTGTACCACCAGTTCGCAAACGGCCCGTTGCATCGACTCTGATCGAGCTTGTGAGATACCGGACAGGGCACCAGTCTAGTTTAATAGTGTTTTTGGGGTGTGGGTAAAACACAGATTGAGGATCTGGTAAAACGCGGATAACTTGAAATGTAATGTTGAACATACCGCTATTTTTAATATTTTAATAAAACTACCGTTTTCAAGGTCAATGTTATAAAGTGTTAAATTCCCTGCAAATTGAAAATGACCTAATTTTAGGGCATTTTAACCCAGTGATTGTAGGTGGTACAGTGGGCTGTATGTGTTGATTGATGGGCTTCCAGATATAAAATTTGCTCATTAAAAATCATTGCAGCTGACAAGGATGATATTTTGTTTATTGTTTTGAGTTCCTAGCGATTTGATAGTAATGACAATGATAATCTTCACTCAGGTAAATTGGACAAAAGAACCAATACTAGTACAGTACATATAAGGCTGTTACATGTACTAGAGCCGGCACCACGAACATCATACATACTCACATAAATAAATAAATAGATAAAAATAAATAAATAAATAAAATGAATGAATGAATGAATAAATGAATAAATAAATAAATGAGAAAAAAATAACACTTTTATTTTAGTGCTCGAATAATATTTGCACCTAAATAAATTTAATGGATATATTCTATTTATTTGTTTAATCATCTGTTGGTTTATTTATTTACAAAAAAAATGAATGAAGAATTGCATAAATTAAAAAAATGAAAAAAAAAAATACACTTACACTTATATTTGCACACGGATAACATTTGCACTTGGATAAATAAATGAATACATCTTCTCTTCATTTATTTAATCATTATTTGTTTATTAAATAAATAAATAAATACATTTTATATTATTTTCTTCATTTATAGTAAGCCTGCAAATATTATACAAAATTACAAATTCCAAGTCCAAGTAAACACTACGCATGCACAAACTGCTTTCTGAAACTTTGTTTTTACATCACACGCCACGTTCTTCAGTGAAGCCATTTTACAGTGGCATGATCTCAATTAAGTGAGTTTCTTTTGAAACAACATGCCATGTGTGAGACCATTCACTCATGCTTAAAATCACTATATATCAATATAAAGGATTAAATGTTGATGTTTTTTTTTGCGTGTCGCGTGCCGCTTCTTTCAATAATTTTCAATAGATTTAAGCTAATAACGCTGAGCATACAAAATGAACAATGTCCCTATAGACGCCCCATATTCAGTAGCAGTTGACCAGTCTATCCTGTCGGGCGAATAGCAATCTACAATTTATTCACCCGACCGTCGGGCCAATAGAGAACGGTTTCTCATTCATCCGACCGTCGGGCGAATAGCAAGCTACGATTTATTCACCCGACGGTCGGGCCAATAGAGAACGGTTTCTTATTCACCCGACCGTCGGGCGAATAGCAAGCTACGATTTATTCACCCGACCGTCGGGCCAATAGAGAACGGTTTCTTATTCACCCGACCGTCGGGTCAATAGTCACTCCCTAAAGTCAAACTCCAAACGCTGCCTTGATGTTTTTAAACGCCCACTGAAAGTATCAGCCGCATCAACACTGACAGCTGTCAACACGACCAAGAAGCCATGGGTGTCACTCTCCAAATATTCAACAACATAGCGTTTAATTTTGTAAACGCCTACCGATAAGCCTTATTTTAAGTGATGAAAAAGTGCAACGTTCGGGTTACTGCGCACTACATGGTATATACAGGCAAAATTTCCCTCCTAAATTTAGCTGTCTAGTAAATTAATACTGTATTATGATTCATTTTACTTCACCCAGCAGCGAATTAGCTAGCTTACTTAGCAGTGTTAAATGCTTACCAGTGTACCTTGAGTTAGGTTCTGTCTAACTGTAGATCGCTTGATAACTTAAATGCGCACAAAAGAATGGATTTCCTCTCAAAACTGCGACTTGGTTAAAAAGCAGGTATGTCGGTTTCGACAACTGCATGTGAGGTTTCCGCTAAATGTGTGTCAGCAACCATGACAAGGCGAAATAGTTAAATAACCTAAAAGACAAATTTGTTTCTATTGAGTTGACGCTCAAGAAATTAAGCAATGGCGAAAAGAAAAATCTGCCGCGTGTCACATGCTGCCAGTGGGCTTTGCTCCATTAAAATTGATGCAACCAATTTTTCGACGCACGTCTCACGGTTACAGGCATTAAATTAAATATGTGAGAATAATGGTAAACTGAAGCAGATTTCATGTTTGCATGTGAACTACGCAGTCGAACTCGCTAGCTAGCAACCCAACAATACAAAATAATACTTAGCCTGCGATGCAGGTACAATTAGCTGTCAGGACGTAGTTTACTGTTTTTTTTTTAATATATATAACTTAGGCGTCATACTTAACTTAGGCAGTTTTATGCCCTTGTGTTTGACTAGAAAGGACCTCTGATTTTAAGACACAAAACTCTGAGTCTGTCGTGGTATTTAACATTCTGCTAATGTCCGCAGATAACGTAGTTATAAGCATCCAGTGACTTGTATGCTCGTAGTTCCTCCCTAATGTACACGGTAGGTTTCTCGATCAAATGGGTATATATATATATCAGGCCACAGAATACTGGGCCACTAACGAATGTCATCTAACCACTCACTGATACCATACGGATCTGGAAATTGGTTGCCATTTGTCAAAATAAGAATTCGCGATCTTTGATGGATAATGCCCTCGCATAGCTTGACAAGCTATTATGGTCCGCCATACTTCGTTCCCAAGCTGCGCACGCAACCTGTCTTGTTTGCATACAGTAAATGGGTCTATAGCCACAGCTGTGGTGTAACGACACTGTAGCTGATGCGCAAAGTCATGAACACGACCATGCTGTGAACGATGCGATGAGGTGTGTTGCACTTGAGTGAGTGAGTGAGTGAGTCACTCTCACTCTTTCACTCACTCTCACTCACTCTCTCACACGCTCACCCACCCACACACTCACTCACTCACTCACTCACTCACGTGCAACACACCACATTGCATCGTTCACAGCATGGTTGTGTTCATGACAAACTGTCCCGGCCAATCACTGACAAGAGTTTACAGTTATGGAAGCATGGGAAGGAGGGATTGCATTGGGTTATGCAGCAGGACAATGATCGGAAGCACACAAGCAAGTCCACCTCTGAATCACTCAAAAACAAAGTTAAAATTTTGGAGTGGCCTAGTCTAATTCCTGAATTGAATCCAATTTAGATGCCCTGGCATGGCCTTAAGTAGACAGTTCATCCTTAAAAATCCTTCAATGTGGCTGAATTAAAACAATTCTGCAAAAAAAAAGGCGGGCAAAAAGTCCTCCAATGCAAAGTAAAAGAATTATTGCCACTTATCGAGAAAGGTTCATTGCAGTTGTTGCCAACACTGGGTGGCACAATTATTTGGTTTGCTTTTTCACATGCATGACATAGGTTTTGAATGGGTTTTGAATGACACTTCACCTTCAATAAATGAAATGGTTATATAAATGCTGCATTTTGTGTTTATTTGCATTCTCTTTGTCTTATATGAAAATTTGTTGGATGATCTGAAACATGTATATAACAAAAATAAACAAAAATAAAAGAAATCCGGAGTGAGGCAAAAACTTTCACAGTACTGCATATTCCCCCCCAAAAAAAAAAACATGCTCACATGTTGGAGATGAATAATGTGTTTGAAAATGGCAAAATCTATGACCTATAATATCCACTGTACCAATGTACTATACAGAGCTCCTATGATGAATTAGGCTCTCTGAGTAAAGATTTAACCCAAAAATTTCCCCAGCGGTGAGCATACATTGTTTGAAGTACTGTGGACACACACTGTCATGTAGCAGTTGTCAAATCCCTTTTTACAATATGCCATGATGGACAGCAGGCCTACGTTAGCATTAGGGCAGATCAATTTAATTTCCTGTTGTTTGTGGCTTTAAGCAAAAGTAAAACTTTTGATGATTATTTCCTCTAAACCAAGCCAACATTTCCTCCAAGAAAATTAGAAACTCCCAGCAAATTACAAATAATCAATCAACAGTCATGATGGATAATGTGATGATAGCAGTAAGGGCCCCACTCTCCTCTGCTGCATTTCATTGAATCCAAGTTATGCTTTTTTATCTACATCCAAGGAACACATCAATAAACACAGCTGAACCTGGAGCGGAAAATATTATAAGGTTTTCTCGACTTAAGCCCAGTACATTCTTATGTAATTAAAGCCAGATAACTTCTGTCCAACAACCACATTCTAGAGAGCAAACAGAATTTTCCCTAAAAAATAACACTTGATCTTTCCTTGGTGGATAATGTTAAAGTCTGTGTTCTTCTGTGGAGATCATGATGTTATTGTGTGACCTAGTTTTTTGTTATACACAGGGATATCCCTAATCCTAACATAGTGGATTCTGAAATCAAAACTCACCTTCCAGTTCAAACAGAACTTTTCCCTTGTATGTGATGTCTGTTTGATGTAATTTGAAGTTTTTCTGAGATATCAGAATGAGGATTGTTTCTGAAATAGTGCAATAACCCTGATCTATCCCCATGTCATAAGGGCAGTTAAGGTAAATAAACAGGGATGATTTTTTTTTTACCCCAAGAATACTATCTAATCACAAAACGAATACAGTGTCTTCCACTAATACTGGCACACGTGATAAATATTAACTAAAAAACAATGAAAAATTGTGGTTGTCATTCATTTTCCAATACTTTCATTAAAATATTAACAAAAGTCTTTACTTCACTTGAAAGATAACAACTGGAGGAAAAAGGATAATATTAAAATAATTATTTCCTCCGAAACATGCGCTATAATCATTCGGGCCCCCAAGAAAATCTCACTAAGACAATCTAATTGAGATGTATGTATGTATATATGTATGTATATATATATATATATATATATATATATATATATATATATATATATATATATATATATACACACACACACACACACACACACACACACACTCCATAATTATTGGCACCCCTGGTAAAGATATGTTCTTTAGCTTTTAATAAATTCAGTTTTTTTCTAAATAATATTAGGACCACAATGAAAAAAGAGGAAAATCCAACCTTTAATTCAAGTGCATTTATTCAGTGGGAAAAAAATCCCACATTAAGAAATAATTCTTTTGCATCAAATCATGTGTGCCACAAATATTAGCACCCCTGGTGTTAATACTTTGCACAACCCCCTTTTGCCAACAAAACAGCACCCAATATTCTCCTATAATGTTTCACCCGATTGGAGAATAAAGAAAGAGGGATCTTCGACCATTCCTCTTTGCATAATCTCTCTAAATCATCCAGTGACCTGGGTCCTCTCCTCTGCATTCTCCTCTTCAGCTCACTCCACAGGTTTTCAATGGGTTTGAGGTCTGGAAACTGAGATGGCCATGGGAGGAGCTTGATTCTGTGTCTGGTGGACCATTTCTGTGTAGATTTGGCCACATGTTTAGGGTCATTATCTTGCTGAAAGATCCATTGACGACCCATCTTCAGCTCTCAGATAGAGGCCACCAGATTTTGAATTAAAATGTCTTGGTATTTCAAAGACTTTGTGACCCCAAGATGCTACCATTTGTTGCAATTCTTTAACAGTGAATTTATTTTAAGGCTTTTAACACATCTTAACCAGGGGTGCCTATAATTTTGGTGGGCGCTGTGTATATATATATATATATATAAAAATAGTTGGGACAAAGTGTAAATTGTTAATAAAACCAAAACTCAATAACTTTCAAATCACACCGCCAGTATTTTATTCACAATAGAACAGACATAACATAGCAAATGTTGAAGCAGAAAAATTTTACCATTTTATCCACAAAATAAGCTCATTTCAAATTTGATGGCTGCTACAGGTCTCAAAAAAGTTGGGACAGGGGCCTGTTTACCATGCTGTAGCATCCCCTTTTCTTTTTCACACGGAGAGGATGCGTCCGGGCATTGAGGAGACAAGTTTCTTGAGTTTAGCAATTGGAATTTGATCCCACTCTTGTTTAATACAGGCTTCCAGCTGCTGGAGAGTTCTGGGTATCCTTTGATGGACTTTTCATTTAATTTCATTTCATTTAAATATTCTCAATTGGCGAAAGATCAGGACTGCAGGCAGGCCAGTTCACACACAGACTCTTCTACTATGAAGCCATGCTGTTGCAATAGCTGCAGTATGTGGTTTTGCATTGTCCTGCTGAAATACACAGAATAGAGGGGAGCATATGTCGCTCTAAAATCTTTATACACCTTTCAGCATTCATGGTGCTTTTTAAATCAAGTGTCCCACACCATATGCACTAGTGCATCCCCATACCATCAGAGATGCTGGCTTTTGAACAGAACGCTGATAACAGGAGGGTCGGTCTTTCTCCTTTTTAGCCCGGAGGACACGACGCCCATTATTTCCAACAATGTAAAATTTGGACTCGTTTGACCACAGGACACTTTGCCACTTTGCTACAGTCCATTTTAAATGAGCCTTGGCCCACAGAACACGGCGGCGCTTCTGGATCAAGCTCAACAATGGCTTCCTTTTTGCATGATAGAGTTTTAGGTGGCATCTGCGGATGGCACAGCGGACTGTGTTTACAGACAGTGGTTTCTTGAAGTATTCCTGGGCCCATTTAATAATGTCAATGACAAAATCATCCCGGTGAGTGATGCAGTGGTGTCTGAGGGCCCGCAGATCACGGGCATCCAGTAAAGGTCTTCCGCCCTGTCCGTTACGCACAGAGATTTTTCCACTTTCTCTGAATCTTTTGATGATGTTATGCACTGTCAATGATGAGACCTTCAAAGCCTTTGCAATCTGACGTTGAGGAACATTGTTTTTACGCAAGCCTTCACAGGTTGGAGAGCCACTGGCCATCATTACTTCTGAGAGACTCAGCCTCTCTAAGACATCTCTTTTATAACCAATCATGTTGCACACCTGAGGCCAGTTAACTGAATTACTTGCTAAATGTTCTTTCAGCTGATTCCCTTATATATGAATTGCTTTTTCAGCTCTGTTTAGCCTGTGTCCCAACTTTTGAGACACGTTACAGCCAGAACATTTGTAATAAGCTCATTTTGTGGATACAAATGTAAAATGTCTCAGTTTCAACATTCAAAATGTTATCTATGTTCTATTGTAAATAACATTGGCTCATGTGATCTGAAAGTCATTGCATTTAGATTTTATTCACAATGTACACTTTGCCCCAACTATTTTGGAATTTGGATTGTATCTAAAATATGGTTATGGGGGCAATGGGGGGGGGGGATTGTGCATGGAGGAATGGTCTTAGATCCCTTGCCACATCTTTTCCAAACTTATTACATGCTATTAAAAAGACTCAAATCTGTTATTTTAGCAAAGAAAGCAGCACAATGTATTCAATGAAGGAAACCCAATGATTTTGGAACATTTGCTTTTGTTTCAAGATAGAAGAACAATCAGACGTTATAATTCTTTTTTTATATTTTGAATTGAATGTTGAGAGGATGAACAAAAAGCCATTAATCCATTAACTGTGCCAATATTAGTGGAGAGCACAGTTGATTCCAGAATGCACTCAAATCCCTCAGTCATTTTCCTCACTCACTTAAAATTACACATTGGATTAGCTAAAAATGTAAGTTAAGCTAGTACCATTCTATGATTCTGAGCTCAGTTGTTCAAGGAAGGCAGAATTTACTTGTCACAGTAACAAATGACTGGTTAAAATTACGTTATCAAGCACGTCAAACATTTTATGACCAAAAGTGCAGTTCTAAAACTTAAAGCAAAGACCCTCATGAGTAAGATGGTCATAAGCATACTTACCAAAGTCGCTGGCACAGAGGTGTTCCAGAATCACCTCCATTTTATTCTCAGTGTCACAAGGGGGACAGACAGGGGAGGGACCTGTGGGAAGAATAATCAAGATCTGAGTGGCTCCATTTCAAGCGAAGCTCCATTAATTTCCACATGACAATAAACTTTACATAACATGTATTAACACATCAATTTCCATTTTTTTTTTTCAACCTCAATGTTCTAGGCAAGCAAAGAACTGTGAACACAATGTAAACAATGCAATGCAGTAGGATGATCCTGGGTAAATATGGAGATCATTTAAATATTTATAACCCCATTTCCAAAAAAGTTGGGACGCTGTGTGTGACACAAGTGAATGCAATGATTTGAAAATCACTTAAACCCTACATAGTTTTTTTTTTTTTTCCTGAAAATACCACCAAGACAACACCTCAAATCTTGAAAGTGAGAAATTTTATGGTTTTTTGAAACATTTCTGCTTATTTTGAATTTGAAGCCAGCAACAAAATAAAAAAAAAGTTGGGGCATTTGCAACAAAAGATTGTAAAAGTTGTATGATGCTAAAAAATGCACTAGGTGGAACATCTCACAACCAATTAGGTTAATTGGCAACATGCCTGTAACATGATTGTGAATAAAAAAGAATCCCAGAGAGGCTTAATCTTTCACAAGTAATGATGGCGCACAGGCTTCTTCACTCTGTGAAAGATGACGAACCTGGGACCCTGAACTCTAGAGCAGACGGAAAATCAGTTCCCCAGGTTATATTATAAACAAGCTCAAAGTCAGACAGTCCTGTTCCTTGCCAATCAGTAGGAGTGCAGTACAGAAACAAAAAGCAGAATGAGTGTCAATTAACAGCAATGGGTTGAATACCAGGTAGGCTGAATGCAGTTGCAGGGAGCAGGCAGAATCATAAATCAGGACAGGCAAAGAATCATAACCAATGAACAAACTGACTCTGAGGGCGAACTAAATTAAGAAAAATCAAAAGGAAATCACACTTGGAATACAAGGCTCGTAATTAAGTGGTAGCTGGACAGAGACGGACTTGCTCTGGACACAGAAAACCTGGGAACATTAATATCAAAACAATCACTGGGGAAAACTCTGAACAGGTGCATGGTGAACAGGGAAGTGTAACTAGGGGAGTGGTTACAAATGAGCAGACTAATAAATAAGTTAAGTTACGAAATGGGGAGGGTGAGCAGGAAGCAATATTGAAAACAAAGACACATGGAATTGATCATTTACAAAGGAAAATGACAACGAAAGGGGAGGAAACATAAAAAACTAGAAATATAATCAAAAAATAGCTGCTGGGTTGGCTCTCTTGGTTAAGGCACCACATTGCAGAGCATTAGTGATCACCACGACGTGGGTCTGATCCCCGGTCGTACCAGTCGGCAGTGGTCAGTTGCCTTTTCAGAGCAGCACACAATTGGTTTTGCGCCGCAGGGAAATAAATTGGGAGGGGACTGCTGCATTGGGATATCTAAAATGTAGCTTTGTTTGTTGCTCCAGCGCCTCCTGTTGGCCAGCCGTGTGCTCGTCAGTAAGATTCTAAGTTTGCTTACGTTCAGGTATCTTCCACCCACATTCTGAACTCGGGAAGTTTCCACCTATGAGTGTAAAGAAGTAGTAGTTGACAGGAGTGTGCTTTGGAGTAGAGCTACGAAATGTCCCTCTCGAGTTGGTAACATGTGGTGGCATCCGAATAAGCTTGGACATAGTTCTCGAAATGCGCATTCCAGATTTGGGTGGGATTGGAGATTATTAATCATAAAATAAAACAAGTATTTGCCACTAACGTGTCTTTGTCCCCTGCCACAAGACGTGAAATAGTGCCAAAATGAGCAATCTCTCAGTGTGACCTTGAGAGTGACGCGAAGGTCACCAAAATCGACTGGCGCCGGGGTATCACCCTAATACATGTTGACATGAAATTTGAAGGAAATCCGTCAATTCGTTCTTGAGATATCTCGCTGACAAGGATTTGGGACGTACAGATAGACGTACGGACGGTCGTGAATACTATGTTACGCGCGGCGGGGGACAATGAACAAATTACATAACACTGACAAAAGACAGCATGGGCAAATAGTTAAACAATTAAGAGTAACGTTTCCCAAAGTAAAATTGCAAAGCATCTGGGGATTTCATTATCAATGGTACATAATATAATAAAAGATTCAAAGAATCTGGAGAAATCTCCATGAGCAAGGGACAAGGCCAAAAACCAGTACTGAATGACCATGACCTTCAGGCCCTCAGGCATCACTGCATACAAAAAACGAGCATCCATGATAGTATTCACTGGGGTTCGTTAGTGCACATGGCATGGGTAACTTGCACATCAGTGAGGACATTATTCTTGCTGAATGACATACACAGGTTTTGGAGCAACATACAGTCATCTAGATGTCTTTTTCAGGGAGGACCTTGCTCAGCAAGGGAATGCCAAACACTACATTCTGCATGCATTACAACACTCTGGTTCCAAACTCAAAGTCTGTTGCAAAAATGGCCTGTCTGCAGTCCAGACCTGTCACCCACTGAAAATATTTGGCACTATATGACATGAAAAATATGACAAAGGAGGCTCAGAAAAGTTGAGCAGCTGAAATCCTATCAAGCAAGAATCGGAAAAAAATAGCTTTCAAAACCACAGCAATTGGTCTCTTCAGGTTCAGAAGGCTTACAGTGTTGCTAAAAAGGAAGGGAATGCAGCACAGTGGTAAACCTGCCCCTATTCCAATTTTTTGAAACCGGCTGCTGACATCAAAATTAAATATAAAGTTCAACTGACTGGCAATCATTGCATTCTGCTTATGTACATTTTACACAGAGTCTTAACTTTTTTTGAAATGGGGTTGTAAAATATTAAAAGATTAATTATTATTATTATTATTATTATTATTATTATTATTATTATATTATTATTACATTCTGAAAATACAAAAAAAAAAAAGTCTAATTCATCTTGACATGCATCCATTTGACCACCAACATGGAATAATTTCTGGCTTTTCAGTTTCTGCCCTAATATCAGTGCCATTTTTCATCAGTCAAGTCAGTCTGTATTGAGGCTGAAATGGTCCTGTGCTGGGAGCAGAAAATGAAATGACAAATTAACACTCGGCTTGGGGAAAGTAAAGAAAACATACTGGGCTAAGCTTTCGAAGGCTGTGGTTTTGTAACTCACATATTTTCAGACTTAAAAAAAGAAACTCTCCCATTTTCAACAGTTATTTACTTCAAGCATAGACATTGTAACGGTGCAATGGCCTGTTACCACTAAAGTGCTTAAATTCATGGACTATAATGCTAAGGACTATGCATTGTGCACCTCCTGCTCACAGATTTACCAGTCCCAAGCCTGATCTGTTGCTTCATAACCTTACTGCATGTACTTGCACTTAGCTTTGGATAAAAGTGTCTGCCCAATACATAAAATATGATTTATCATGCACTTTTATTTATGTTTATTTTTCCTGAAAACTTGAACTGTAAATGACAAAAAAAAATTCTGGCTAAAAAAATATTTCGACATTTTTGTCACTGTGGCATTTGGGCCAAATTATTATGATAATTATTCTTGGACTTGATGGACAGCTGATATTGAGAGAGATTTATCTACATCTGTGTGATCGAGACCTGAGGAGGAGAAAAAAATAAAAAAAGACCTCACCTGTGAATATGGCGTGAGTGGAGTTGCCAGTGGTGTTGACAATACAGAGATCATCCTGGGGGAACTTTTCACAGGCAAGCATTTCAGGCCAGGGATAGCCGAAGTCCTCCAGGATGGGCAAACAGCCATCCCGTACGGCCTCGCACAGCCAGCGACAGGGGGGCACAGCCCGCTCCAGGCATACAGGGGCAAAAAGGGAACACAGCAGCACCTGAGTTCCTGGGTGGCATCCGTTCAGCACAAGAGGCACCCAACTGCTCGCGTGCAGCCGCACCTCCGTCATGCTTTCATGGTCCAGCAAGTTGGGCAGCAGCATCTGGCTGTATCCCACATTGTGGCACAGTCTCAAGTCCTCAGGGATGTCCACACACTCAAGGGATTTGGCATAGCTACGTCTGCTGTTGTACCCATCAATTCTCCAGCCCAAGTTCCCATGCTCAGATGCCTGACTGAGCAAAGAGATAAAGCCCAAAATGAGAGCCTGGGAGCCGCGGCTCCAGAGGGACTCCATTTCTGCCAAGGAAGAGCTCACAGGACAAAGGAAAAGCCCTATAAACGTGGAATGGTCGGCAGTGAACAAGTAGGAATGATGGTTCAGTCGCTAGAATAGCCCTAGGCTGAGCTTGCAGTTGTCCGGGGGAGAGTGCACGTTTCTCTTGAGTATGTCAGAGAGCGACCATCACTGTGAGCTGATGCGTGCCTTCTCCGCTAGTTTCAACAAACTTGCAACATCGCTTAGACGAGAAGAACCCCACTGAGGACATTAAGCTGCAACCAATCACGGTGCGTTTGCGCATATTAGACCTAAGCCTACGCCAATGAATTTGGTGAGCAAAATGCTGTCCTCTTTACTTCTCGTATACATTTGTACAATTTTGATGAAGTTTATTTTAAGAATTAATATTATTGAGATTCTTTAACTTCTTTTTTTCTGTGTGTAGTATTGCCGTATAAGTGTGGCAGAATTATCATCAATTTAAAGAATTTGAGTCAGTTGATCGAAACCCGAGTCTGTAGTATATTCCGAGATGACGGGCTCTTCGCCGTTTGGCATTCCAGAACATCGAAATCGGGAGTTAATGAAAAAGGGACCAAGCAAAAATGTGTTCAGAAACTTTTTCTTACTGCAAGGACAGATCGATCTTTTTCTATTATTGATATAACCTACGTCGATCTTAGAAAAAAAAAACTTTCAGCGAACGAGAAAATTGAGGCGATTCCTTTCTGTCTGCTTGTTCATGTATACTTACAGGCTGCTGTGGTTTCAATACGTGCAGAAATAAGAATGGGGACGGATGTTTTACGGTGGTAACACAGTAACGGGTTACCCAGGCTGATTTAGAAGTGGTAAAAAAGATGACACGTGTGCGTCTGTAGAAATTCGGCTACAAAAAACATAATGCATTTCCTCTCGGGAAAGCAGAAAAATTACAGCCAACTGAAAGGAAAGCGTTGGACAAATGTCCACATTCATGGGTTATTCCATTTTGTTGACTTTTTTCTTAATATTGGTATGTGTCTCCCAGCCTTAGTGATAAGCTCTTCGACCAGAAAGTTATCAAGCTCAATTAATTTATCACCGTGCCACAAACTTGTAGATTTCAGCAAATCACACGGCCAGCGAGAGAAATATCTGACAGAAGACACACAATCGAATCGTCCGTATTGCGGTCTGTCCCTGCATACCAAAAGCCCAAACCCAGATCAAAACACTTCCTGAGAACAATCGGTAGCTTCGCTAATCTATCCCTGGTCAGTGCTGTCGGTTTGATTTACTCGAGGAGAAAAAATGCATTTAAAAAAGCTTACGCAACACGCTAAAAATCAACATTCACAGTGAGATAAAGCCTTCCAATGCAATTTCATGTCATGTCATCGCAGGTGCATCCCGAGGAATTGATGTAATGTGTATTGAGGCCTCCTGTGTATGCTGACTTTCATTCCAGCCACAATTGCAATTAAATTATTTTTACAAGCTATTCATCTATTAATTTTTCAAAACTAGGTGCTTTTACATGCGAAGTTAGCTTACTTAAGATCCGAATCACGTTATATTATAAAATGATATGTTCAAAAACATTTGGGCACGTAGTGCTCATTGGGCTATATTGCAATAAAAGGCGGCAAACTATTTCTAAATGTTCAAATTTAGACTGATTTGAATGACTGGGCTTCTGATAGGTGAAAGTTCAGACATTTGGGCATTTGTTGTCTTATTTGCTGAGCATATGACAATAATGAGTATGCAGCTGCGCGGCTGTCTAACTTCACAAAGATGTACTGCACTTGTAATGTGCTTTTCATAAAACGTTTTTCCCTAGTAAGTCCCAAAACAGATTTTAATTCAGCCGTTGGAAAAATGGAAGGAGCTTGGTAGTCTGTTTATTTTTCAAAATATGTCTTTGAGAATTCCATAATTTTGGACACTATTCAAACAAGTAAATTATTTGCTTTTAACTTCTGACTGTTTAACTCTTAGAAGATTCCATTTGAGATTATGTAGAGAAGTTAAGCCATTTAAATTTCTTTTAAAACCTAAAAGCAGTGCTTTGACTTGAGCCAAGTGTGTCCCAATTTTTTGACTGGTACTGTGTATGTATGTGAGAGAAGTAATCCCCCTAAAAACCAAAAGCGCCAACTTTTTACCTGCTTGCTAATATGATTAAATTGCCATTTTAGTTTGAACAAAATCCACACAGGGGGCCTCCAGGACCAAGTTTGGGAACCTGTGCTCTATCGTGTCAAGCCAATTAGCCATTAAATCCCATTTCAAAATCTGGTCCTTCTTAACATCTCACAGGGATGTGACTGCTTAGAGGCAAAATGATGTGATAAACTTCAGCTAAACAGTAAATCATTTTGTTAATTATTCTTGGGGGGTTACTTTCACTTGTGATGTCAGGAAGGGCTGGTGACAGGATAAGGGACCTTTATGGTAAGGATACATGCAAAAAGCTGCACTTCCTGAGTCCAACCACACACCCACACACTTCTCCCCTCACATTTGAAGGCACACAGAGTCCAGTGCATTCCACAAGTACTTGGAAGGTGCATATAGCCAGTAGAGATGTTTTGAATTTTGTTGGGTTTGGAGGAGAATAAATATATTTTTTCTCTGTGTGGTTTGCTCAAGACTTAGAAATTAGTGCCAAACTAGGGTGTTTCTACAGAAGTATGACATTAGGACTCCAAAACAGAGTGAAATGTGAGTGTATGCTTGAGTGTGTACGCACAGACGTTGATGGTGAAATGCAAATTACGGATTGCAATGTGAGAGAAAATACAGGGGCAGCAGGAATGCAAACCCATCCACAGATGAGAAAAGAAAATTAAATTAAAGTCATTGTACAATATGTTCAATTGTCAAGGAAACAGAAAATTTGCCCTGTTACTGCCAAGGAAATTCCATGAAAGCTCCCCTAACATTGAAGGCAACATTTTAATGAAAACAGCACTCTGTTGTAGCCTATGCATGAAAAAAAAACATCAAATTAAATATTGTGAACTATGGCATGGATTGCAAGGGTACCTTTCTGCCAGTCGAGGAATCAGTTCCCTTTAGGCCCTGGTCACAGAAGATGTGCCAGCGCTTCATCTTTTGCCCTACAGAACGATGACTCACAATAAATTCCCAATTTACTGAGTCATATCTGGCAAGCACATCACAAATTGAGCCCATTCAATGAAGAACCATACAGTATATGTACAGTTTCTTATTGTGGGATGATCTGTTCTTTGTTTTTTGTTTTTTTTTTTGTGCGTGTGTACGACATCTTGAGTTTTACAGCTGAAATATTCATGACTCATACTTAAGCAATCATATTAGTGCTAGTCTTTTTTTAGTTTTTACTTCTCAAAAACTGTCTTAGTGCTGCCTTTATCTTTTAAAAACAGAAATTGGTGCTTACTTGGTTTGTTGTTGCTCATGGCTCAGTTCATACTTAGACCCTACAGTAGGATCAAATGTCAAGTCCACACGTCAAACTTTGATGGTAGCAAACTCATTAAGGAGGTCTTTATTGTCCACCTTCTGGGAAAGTTGTAGGAAGGCTACGATATTTCCCAATTAATTAGAGATGAACTCTAAATCCTATCAAAATAACATCTTCAGGAGCATTTACTACTACCCCAATTCCGAAATAGTTGGGACAAAGTGTAAATTTTGAATAAAATCAAAATGCAATGACTTTCAGATCACATGAGCCAATATATTATTTACAATAGAACATAGATAACATTTCAAATGTTGAAACTGAGACATTTTACATTTTTATCCGGAAAATGAGCTTATTTCAAATTTTCTGGCAGCAACAGGTCTCAAAAAAGTTGGACACAGGCAAATGGGGCTGAAAAAGCAATTAATATATAAGAGAATCAGCTGAAAGAACATTTAGCAAGTAATTAAGTTAACTGGCATCAGGTGTGTAGCATGATTGGCTATAAAAGGAATCTCTTAGAGGGGCTGAGTCTCTCAGAAGTAAAGATGGCCAGAGGCTCTCCAACCTGTGAAGGCTTGCGTAAAAAAAAAATTTTTGGAATACTTTAAAAACAATGTTCCTCAACATCAAATTGCAAAGGTTTTGAAGGTCTCATCATTGACAGTGCATAACATCATCAAAAGATTCAGACAAACTGGAAAAATCTCTGCGCTTATGAGACGAGGCCTAAGACCTTTACTGGATGCCCGTGATCTTCGGGCCCTCAGACGCCACTGCTTCACTCACCGGCATGATTCTGTCATTGGCATTACTAAATGGGCCAAGGAATGCATCAAGAAACCACTCTCTGTTAACACAGTCTACCGTGCCATTCAAAGATACCACTTAAAACTCAATCATGCAAAAACGAAGCCATTGGGTGCAAATTTGACATTCCTGTTGGAAATCATGGGTATTGTGTCCTCTGGGCTTAAGAGGGGAAAGACCGCCCCTCCTGTTATCAGTATTCAGTTCAAAAGCCAGCATCTCTGATGGTATGGGGATGCATTAGCGCATATAGTGTGGGACACCTGCATGTTTTAAAAAGCACCATGAATGCTGAAAGGTATATAAAGGTTTTGGAGCAACATATGCTCCCCTCCAGATATCTATTCCAGAGAAGGCTTTGTGTATTTCAGCAGGACAATGCAAAACCACATACTTCAGCTATTGCAACAGCATGGTTTCGTAGTAGAGGAGTCCATGTGCTGAACTGGCCTGCTTGCAGTCCTGGTCTTTCACCAATTGAGAACATTTGGCGAATAATTAAATGAAAAGTCCGTCAAAGGAGACCCAAAACTCTCCAGCAGGTGGAAGTCTGTATTAAACAAGAGTGGGATCAAATTCCAAAGGCTAAAGTCAAGAAACTTGTCTCCTTAATGCCCAGACACCTCCACTCTGTGTTAAAAAGAAGAGGGGATGCTACACCATGGTAAACAGGCCCAATTTCTTTGAGACCTGCAGCAGCCATCAGATTTGAAATGAGCTCATTTTCTTGATAAAATTGTAAAATTTCTCAGTTTCAACATATGCTTTGTTATCTCTGTTCTTTTGTGAATAAAATACTGGCTGGTGTGATTTGAAAGTCATTGCGTTTTGATTTTATTCACAATTTACACTTTGTCCCAACTATTTTAAAATTGTGGTTGTGCGTAGCATTCTACTTCAAGACAGAAAATGAGAAATTTTGGTTAATTGCCATACGTGCAATCTCATATTGTTGCCTTCTTTTAATGCAAAGGTATATGTCTTAATCATTAGTGGTGATGCAGCTTATCGGTTGCCTATTTGCTCAGTTAATTGAAAAAAATAATTGTCCAGTTGTTAATCAAAAACTGGTTGAGAGTTACCGTGCATTATGGCAATGTCCCTAGTTGTAAACAGAGTTTTATCATCACATAAGCAAACTTAACATGTAGGCCTGAGTTGGCAAAACCGCATTTTTGAAAATGTTTTCTTAGGCATAAAAAGCAGATTGGGCACTGACACACAAACAAAAAAATGTTTTATGAGCTAAAGGCATTCAGAGGCTTTGAAAGGCATTGACATTTTACATCACTATTAATATGGATAGGAAAATGCTTGATAATCATTGCAATGAACGGTAATGCAAGCTGAGGGGAAATAGACAGTCATTATTGCAATTGATCCTTGCAAATGAACAAATAAACACTTCGTTGCTAATTAGGAGATGTAAATGAGAACGGGTTTGGAGAAGTAATGCGCTTTCAGGCGAGGTAAGGATATAATCACTGTGATGCCAAGTCATAGGTGGAAGAGGTTAATTGGCAAATATTTGCCAGGACCTGCTGTTTAAAGACTTTGGTTGTTTGTGCTTTTGAAGTGGTTTTCCATGAAGATATGCTGTGACCATGTTTTCTTATGTATTTATATACAAATAGGAATGAAATGATTCAATCTGCAGTTTGTCATAGCTTAAGAGATGTGATTCCTGGGCATTCAGACACGTTAGCCCAAACCACAGAAGCTTTGGCGAAAGCTGGTGCTGATGATTCCAAGAGGAATAATTCCAGTCAGTTTTCTTGCATTATTTTATTGATCTCTTTCTTCCTGCTGCCCATTCTCAGCAGTGATCTGGGAGCCCTTGAAACGATGGTTAGCGGGAGGGGAGAGAGAAACCATTCGACCGCATTGTTTGGCCTTGTTGGAAACACAGAACACATAGTGAATGCCAGAAATATTGGGTTTGGCCAGACTGAGCGTGATTGAACTCAAAAATATGTGTCAATCAACCAATTTACTGTGGTGCCTCTGTTATAGAAAAACAACATTAGGGTTCATGCTAAATGTTGGGTTTTGTGCCTGAAGAGTAATGAGCCTAACAGTTTCTGCCCCTGTTGATGTCTCTGCCTGACCCATTTGTTATGTGAGTTCAGCATGTGATTCAAGCTCTTCAGGATTAAGTTCTCACATGGACAAGTGTAGTAGGAGGGTGGGAAAAGGTGTTCGAAATGTAAAATTCTGTGGAATCCGTACTTGGCAGATGACTCTACAAGTACTCTTATAAGAAGCATGTGCCATAGAAGTAAAGGACGGCAAATGCTGAAGTATGGTTGTTTTACAATTGCAGTAGGGCAGTGGGTGCATTCAGTAAGCTTCAGTTGATGGGTTATTGCGCTGACAGAAGAACAAACTGACAAGTTTGAATTGTTCTGCCTAATGTACCCCTGACAACAGCAGTTTTATGTACCCATTTGTGTGCAACTGGTATTGTCCAGATGGATCCCACATGTTGCTGTTCTGGACATCATCCTCTCCCCTGCCAATGCACTTCTCCTTCAGATGAAACAGCAATAGGAAAGTCAAAGAACAGCGTGTCTCAATTTGTACCATCCCTGCTCACCATGCTAGCTGCTGAGTTATTCACCTATTGAACGCCAGCTGTTATTCTTAGATATGTATGCACTTTGAATTTCATGATAAACAAAAAGTTGAATATAGTCCATTTTCAGTATTTGCATATTATACTGCTGTTTCTGAAACAATTCAGTCAGTGCAGGAAGAGTATCACGGCCCTCCACCTGGCAACTGAACCTTAGATTGTGTAGTAACAATCACAAAACAAATTTGGCACAGCAATTTTACCCAAGGTATGACACTTGCAATGACCCAATGTGAAGTAAATAAATAAAATACATTTTAAAAATAACATGGTGAGAAAAATGAGACATAATCAATTGGATATCAATCTAAAGGACATGTGAATGAAGCAGAAAAACAGCTGTTTTTAAGACTTGCATTAAATTTAGGTGCATAAAACTCCATGTTGCATGCAGGTTTTTGGTTAGGTAAAGAGATTAAGAACTCTGACAAGCCCCAGAGTATGATTGAAGGAGCAGATCTGAGTGAAACGTGCCTTTCAGACAAATCTAATTTGACCAGACATGTAAGTCACTGGCAGGAATGGTCATGGCTACATTAATGTATTATTTATTTTCACTGGTATCTGCATTTTAGACGCTGATCCCCAGGGGGGTAGTAAAAACCACCATTTGGATTTCTCATTCGCATACAATGCTGGTCAGCTAAGGCCTAAATCTTTTCATAAGCTGAATGTACTCCCTAATAGATCTATGAAAGATTTTTTGCGAATATATACACTAAGAAAAAAGCTGCTCTGCACGTGTATTTTATTTTTGTTCATTTATTTAGCATGAATTCACTCTACTCGCAGACATTAAGACATTAAATTATCAACAAAATTCGGGGAAAAACATTTTCATGTTTTATTATAGGCTGTCTTCTCGATTTGTTCAGTGTCAATGCTACTCATTTTCCCAGTATAACAATTCAACAGTTAAGTGTGTCTGCTCCGTTTTTGTCTCCCGTCGCCTCTGGCGAAAGGGAGACATAGGAATGCACCCTTTCCGGGTGTGTGTGCTTGTGTTCGTCCATCTGTAAAGTGGCATTAAAGCAATAACTCAAGATCAAAATGGATTACAAACCCCATGTTCTGCATATAACAAGATTAGATTATGAACCTATTTCCTATTTAATATCAGTAACTCTGACCTTTTATTTGACCTTACAATTAGCAGGTCAAATATTGGTACTTCACCTATGTTTTTCAAACTTGATTTACAAGCTCAAAATTGTTCACTGTGGTGTTTTGCAGCATTCTCTTTAACCTGCTGGTCAAATTTTATGGATCCAGTTCCTTGCCATCTTTTACAAAATATCCACTTTCACGCTGAACAGAATTGACCTCCTTTAAGGTGACAGGGTACATATTTATTTTGGCGACGGGAGACCGTGGGCCTTGCGGCCAGCTGGTTAGTTTTGGAAGAGTTCTGTGCTCTCCGCATATTTCATTCTGTCGACGTGGATCGAGTTCATGATAACCGTAGTTTCTCAGAGACTCGATTTGCCCGGTGCACAGTCCGAAACGGAAGCAGGAAGCGGCTGCAACATGGCCGAGGTAATGAAATCTGAATCGTAAACAATCTAGCTTGTGAACTTATCTAACAATCCATTTACTTAAATAAGGGTTACAGCTTTTAGATCTGAAGCAGCTTTTTCAGACGTTTTTAGATTTAACGTTACCAGAATAAATAGTCTTATTGTACAAATATCTGTTCACTTTAGCGTTCGCGGAAACGTTGTCCATCAACCAATCTTTCTTTGTGGTTGGTGTATTTATTTAGCACTAATAAGCTAATTGTATTAGCTTGCTACAGTTTATCATCTCACGAACGTATTTTTCATTTACAAATTCTGAAAATAAAAGGGCGTATATCTAAGTGGTTAGAGTTATCAAGAAATGATTTCGCATATCGCACAAATTCGTCTACAATTGGTTAATCGGGACGGGTGAAGACGCCAATAATTGATGTATTTTCTTTTGGATCCCATGTCGATTTTTTTATTACAGTTTGAGATTGGTGTGGGTTCTCGCTTAGATGATTAGTTATATTGTTTGCTTTCTTGGCGAAAACAGTGCGAGTCCGTTAACTTGGCCACCTCTGAAACTTGCACTGTATGCTGAATTTCGTTGCAATCCTAAATTAACTTTAAAAGTATTAAGATGATGTTAAATGTACATGTTTTTCCTATGTAAATATTATTTTTTTATCTTATGGATAGGATTAAGATGGTTAGTATCATGAGATTATTAACCATTTTGAGATCATCTGTTCGTCATGGCTGTGCACTCAGTAAACATATTTAGTTTGAATTGTATGTTGTCTCTGAAGAGATCTTAAAAAAGTGCCGCTTTTCAAAATGCGGTCAGGTGTGGATCTGTAATAAATGGGTATTTTTAAATTCAAATCGCTGGAATAAGCAATACATTTTTTAACAAATGCACGTTAGTTGTTCAGTCTAAAATGCGGTTCAAATACTAGTGCTGACTGAGATCGTATTCTTCTCTCTCTCTCTCTCTCTCTCTCTCCCTCTCCCTCAGACTGTGGGTCTTCAGGACATGCGGCAGCAGGCAGCCATTGCTGCCAAAGTCTTCATACAGAGGGACTACTCCAGCGGCACCATCTGCCAATTCCAGACCAAGTTCCCTACCGAGCTGGAGAACAGGGTACTCTAATGCATTTCCAGGCAAAGTCACGTGGGATATGTATATCGTAGTGGCTCCCCGGCCCTGGGCTCTTTGCAGTCACTGATTGCATCTATCCTTATCTCTTTGGTCCTCCCCTGACCTGTAAATGGTATCGGGGACCATTTTTAATGGCACTCTAGCCCTTTAAATCTGTGTTTACCCTGGAGAATATCTGCATTGTACTTTTTATATGTCTCCCTAAGTTAAAGGTGCTCTATGCAAGTTTATTTACTTTCACTTGCAGACATTCGAACTCAAACAAAACAGACGTAGCCCTCCCATAGATACAGTCGGCAACAACGGGAACGCCCACAAACGTCACACCTGGTTAGAGCCAAGGGTAACCCCCCCCCCCGGTCCGTTATAATGTAAAAACATGGAATTTAAACTTGTCTTGCTAACGCCAGGAAGTTGTCATGCGTTCTAAACCCGCGGAATTTAAACTTGTCTTGCTAGCGCTAAGAAGTTGTCATGACATGCTTTGAGTCGCTGTTGCCTGCTGACAAGGATCAATATATTAAAAAAATTAATATACTGGGATTGGATTGTCGTCCATATGCTTTAAAAGACTGGGCGAATGATCCGGCTCAGGGGCCTGCAGACATTCACGTTCTGTTGTGGGGTCCCGCCATAATCTGCCAAACTCGTCCTCTCTTCTGACAGCTTGAAGCCATTTTGTCCTCCTTTGTAGTTCCATTTTATTATTTGGTAAAATGTAAAACTTTAATTGGTGATTTTTTTTGTTTATTTGAGGTGCGAAAGGGCTCACAGCAACTCTTTGGCATTATGGCTAATTTGTTTTCCCCCTCGGCTCCACTTTTGTGGGCGTTCCCTTTGTTGGGAAATGTATCTATAGTTCCCTCCTTCTCATGTTTCCATAAAGGTCAACTCTTGTCGGTGATTGGCGGGGACGGTTTGTTATGTTATACAGCCTGTGCACCTTTTGTTTATTTGCAGTTTGACGCCTGTGCGGTCTCCAGAGCCCGGGTTTTTTTTTTTTTTTTTTCTTCTTCAATGAATTTAGGGGCAGGCAGCTAGCAGATCATGGAGAGATGTCGGCAAATTGAGACAAATGTATAATTGCGTAGAAAGTAAACAAACTTGCATAGTGCACCTTTAACATGTCTGATTCAGCTAATCAGTTCATTAGTGGAGTCCTTGATGAGCTGAACAGAGTGTGTCAGCTGGGAAATGTAAGTGCATCCTTTGCAAAAGTATTTTTTTCTTGAAGTAGTCTTTAACTGATCAACCTGTGACTCCACCTCTCCTCTTCTGCCTCACATGTAATTGTTGAGAATGTATGTTTTCTTGCTTCCTCTATCCCCTCATCCTTTCCTTGCCTCCGTTCTTTCCGTACTCCACTGGGGTGAGCCAGGAGAGGGGAAGGGAAGCAGGGAGGGAAAAATAAGTTATTGCAAGGAGCCCATGGTGTTGATGTTATTCATAAACTCACTTTACCCCACAACTTACCTGGAAGCATATGGACTTGTGTAGCTTGTGTCTAAACCTCTGGTGGTGGTCTGTCAAATCTGTCAAGGGCATGTAATTGTATCTCCCCGACGACGATAGTCGGGAGATACTATGGTTTAGTTCTAGAGCCACTGCTGCCACTGCCGCAGATTTTCTGTTCCAGGCTCTGGAGGCTTCAAAGTTTGCAGGATTTTTCTCTAAATTTGCACAGTCAAAGATGTTTATTTGGCAATGCTCAAGATCAATTCTCGGCAATATCCGACATCCAATATGGCCGCCTGTGGCCATTTTGTTTGTGTGTTTTCTGCTCATTTTGAGCCGCAGTTACATATATATACATGCACAATGCATATTAATGTCATAGCAAGAGTAAAAACAGTAATATTGCGGCTGTAAAAATTTGCAAGTGATCTCTCATGGGGATCGGGGAGATATACGACTCGGTCCCTGTGGCGACCGAGTTATCTAGTTCCTTCAGTTCCATTGTCCAGCTTATTTTTGTTATAGACCTGAGATTTCATGGCTGATTGGGAGCCCTACTTGCTTGATTTTCCTGCGCTTTTAAATTCAGCCCTGCTTTTCCAGGTTCCCCTGGCTGCGCAGTGCTAGCCCTCTGTTTTTTTGATTTATTTGTTGAGGAATGCATGACTCTGGGAATGTTGGTGTGGTTTCAGAAGGTCCAGCTGCATCTGTGTGTGGCTGGGCTCAGCCTGAGGCTCCATCCCTGCAATTTGTTTTCTGTGGGGAAGGGTGTAAATCGAACCTGGAGCCAGGGTGGTGGATTCTTCAGTTTTAAAGTGTGTGGTGTGGAGCTCAGCCAGATCGGGGCTTCAGCTCATCTCCACATGCATTCCCAGAATCCTCGACGCCCACAGCTCCACTGTGGGCCTGCAGGCGGATCTGTTTGGCTTACGTTTTCAACCTCTGCCTTCCACACTCTGTCCCAGCTTTCAACAGGATAGCTTTGTGCAGATTTTCCTTCCACATCCGGCCATGTTGATTCTGCAGCTTTCAAAAAATATTGTTTGGCTTGACAGCATTTTATGGAATTTATAAAAAATATGCGTCCCTCCCATATCCCTGAGCAGAGCAAAGCTAATTGTGCACCACTCTCCTGAGGCTGCTGGCTGTATTCGGCATGGCCGGATACAATCCGAGACTGTGGCAGTCACGCTTGCACCGCAAACGACACCTCTACCAAGTGAGCCAAACCAGCACCCGAAATTATTCAGTTTTTTAATTACTGGTCCCAGTCAGGTATAAATTTTAATGCTGATTTTGCAGTCGTAACTGGTAACCAAATAGACTTCTTGAACACTGGGGAGGTGCGGTGGAATAAACGTTTCAAAATGACCTATTATTTAAAAGGTCACTAACTAATATAGGTGTACTGTGTACATGGAATCATGTCAATCAGTGATATTTATGGCGGAACAGTGGTTAGCACTGCCACTTCACAAAACGGTCATGGGTTTGAATCTGGCCTTGGGCATCTCTTAGTGGAGTTTGCATGTTCTCCCTGTGTTCGTGCGGGTTTCGTCTGTGTACTCTGGTTTTCCCCACACAGAAAAACGTGCATTATAGGAACACTCCTACCAGTACCCCTGATCAGGGAACTGGCTTTAGAACTGGAGTTGGTCCCCGGGCGCTGCCCTGTGCCTGCCCACTGCTCCTAACTATAGGATGGGTTAAATGCAGAGCACAAGTAACCCCATGGAGTTCAATAAAGTCTATCCTATCTATCTTATCTCATAACAAAACACTGTTTCAGATCGACAGGCAGCAGTTTGAAGAGACGATCCGGGCGCTGAACTCGCTGTATGCCGAGGCTGAGAAGCTCGGTGGGAAGTCGTACCTGGAGGGCTGTCTGGCCTGTCTCACGGCCTACACAGTGTTCCTCTGCATGGAGACACACTACGAGAAGGTAGGGCTTTGCGCTCACTTGTTACTCCATCTGCCTGAGCACGTGTAATGTGCCTCTATGCACTGCAAACTATATTAAACTGTAGGATGCTCTCGCCCTGTGCTTGTTATAAACTCCACCATTCTGTCCTGCCAGGTTCTGAAGAGGATTGCTCGGTACATCCAGGAGCAGAATGACAAAGTATACGCTCCTCGTGGCCTGCTGCTCACTGACCCCATCGAAAGAGGCCTGAGAGTCGTATCCTTTTCCCCTGACCTGACACTATCTCACCTTGCTTCACCCCACTCTCTCAGTTGATGCTGAGCTCATAACTCAAAATGTTCTTCCATTAGGTGTTCATTTCTGTGACCCAGAAGCCTTCCCTAACTCCTGCCCTTTCAGGTGGAAATTACCATCTTTGAGGACAGGAGCTCCTGAGCTGGAAGACTAGGGCCTGAGCCCAAGGTGAACTTAAATAAAGCTCACGCACACACGTCCTAATTCCCACACAGTTTTGCACAGGCATGCATCCTGCCATTAAGATTGAGTGTATTTCACAATGCCGGATGGCTTGAGACGGACTGTGGCTTTTATAAACACTCCATGTTCCAGATTTGGGAGAGTATTGGGTGTTACTCAGTGCAGCTACCAAGCTGATTCAGTCATCATGCTTTTTGAAACGGCGCCCAGGTAAGTGTTCTCCTGTGGTGAAGAGAGCACTTGGCTGTCTAGTTCTGGCCCTCTGAGCAGAAGCAGATGTGCTCTTGTGTGGTTTGGGAGTTTCCTAGACCTAGCCTCAGTTCCGGGCGATTGACTCGCTTATTCTGCTGTGGAAAGGGCTCAATGGATGGCTTGGTTCGGCGTCCCATCAGGCACCGTGGCAACAAATTCAGCCATTCTGATGTGGGCAGCGAGTGGAGGGGGGTTAGGGCAGTGGTCATGTATGCCTTGAGTGGAAATATGGATGATTACAAAAAAATAAGTCCTCCTTCAGCAGTGTTATAGTCTTATATTTTGACTTCAAATCTTATTGTTGTTCTCGGACGAAGTAGGGCAGCTACAGTGGATTCATGATCGTCGTTTCTGTAACTGCTGCCAATATGTTCGTACAGTCATAGCCCGTCCTGGTGGAGGTTCTACAGGCCACAAATATCAAACCTTTCCTCTGATGCTGAGTGTGGGCTGAGATTATGGTTAGGTCTCAACACCTATCGATTTTGGTTGCCATGGCCACAAAATTGTTCTAATTTATTTTTATTTAACCAGGGAAGTCCCGTTGAGATTAAAATCTCTTTCAACGGAGCCGTGGGGGTAGAGGGCAATTTACACAGCCAATTAGATCAGAGGATAATTAGGTGGCAGGTCGAAAGAGCCAGGGTGGGACATGACACTGGGGAACCCTCTGCTCTTATCGAAGAGTGGCATAGGATCTTTAATGACCACATTGAGTCCGGACCTCGGTTTAACGTCTCATCCGAAAGACGGCTTCTCCTTCAGTACAGTGTCCCCGTCACTGCAGTGGATTATTCCACCAGAGGGAAGAGTGCAACCTCCTGGCCCACCAACACCTCTTCCAGCAACAACTTGGTTTTCCCAGGTGGTCTCCCATCCAAATACTAACCAAGCCCACACCTGCTTAGCTTCAGCCACGCGGCTAGAGCAGATTGAATAGTGGTATGGCTGCTAAAGCATGATTTCATGCTGAAAACCTGCCCCTTTTGGCGTATGGATTGTAAACGCTCTAGAGGTCAGTTTTTATAGGCTATTGTAAGTGGGCTCTTTGTTTGAGGTAGAGGGGGGATTGGGCGATGGGGATTAGATTCATGCGGTCGGGGGCATCTAGTAGTAGATGAAATCGGGCGGCTGCTGTAGATTCGTCTGCGTCTGTAGACACTTTCTTGTGGATGGTCTACGGGCTGTAATTTTTGACCAGTTGCTTTCATATTTGATATGACCATGTGCTATACTTATGACACCTATCGATTTTGGTTGCCGTGACAATGGTATTGGCAGAATAATATGCGAATTGGGGGCACAACACAGAGATTTCCTTGTGGACGCAGCACAGGCTGCAATTTTTGACCGATTATATTTGGTATGGATATTTGTTGCCTATCAATTTTTGTTGCCATTGCGACAACATTGGTTGAATAATGTGCAAATTTGTGCTGAAACTTACTCTTCCTTGTGGACTTTGTACAGGCTGTAATTTGTGACCGATTACTTTCATATTTGATATGTACATGTCTTATCCTTCACTCATGACACCTATTGATTTTGTTTGCCATGGCGACAGTATTGGCTGCATATAATACGTACGTTAGTGGAGAAAAATGGAGATTTCCTAGTGGACACAGTACAGGCTGCAGTTTTCGACTGATTACTTTCATATTTGGTATGGACCAGAGGTCGCGTTAACCGAATATTTTCTGTCATTGACGGATTTTTTTTAACAATGACGGAACATTTTGAAGGCTGTCCGTCATTTTGACCGAATTTAATTCACACCCCCGTCCAATTGGTGGTGGGTGTCATTGTCTTGAGCATTGTCTTTGATCTGTATGATCCTGTATTCTTCATTTTTGTAATATGATCATTTGCTCTTCATTTATAAAATATACTGTCCTGTATTCTTCATTTTTGTAATATGATCATTTGCTCTTCATTTATAAAATATACTGTTCTGTTGCCAGTAGACGATTGGTCATATGCTACAAACGCCGTCTCTGTTATGTGAACAGACAGATATCTGGGTCGGGAAAGCCTCAATTGACATGACGAGTTGATAAGCAGCTTCGTAGGACCGCTTAATGAGACTGCGATTGTTTAGGCTTATTGAAGCCCAGCAATAACTGAATGCATTGCACACTTACTGTGTGGGGAGAGGAATCATTTGTGATGTTTTATAAAGGTCATACTGCAGTAAGTTCGAAAATCTTCGGAGTGCTGTATTTAACACAGTGCGCAATGTGTGTCTACATGAATCACTGTCGGCATCAGCTAATGCGTAATCTAGAAATTATTCTGTTTATTTTATTTAAAAATAAATGATTATCATTTTAATAAAATGACAATGACTGATAATTTATTATGATGAAATTTTTATGCCCCTGTCTGTCACAATGACGGACAATCAGAAAGTGTAAAGCGACCTCTGGTATGGACATGTGATATATTTCACTTATAACACCTATTGATTACAGTTACCATGGCTACAGTATTGGCTGAATAATGCGCAAAAAAGGGGAGAAGCAGGCTTTCGGGAGCTACACCCATGACGTCGTGCCGACTGGACCATCTCGTTTTTTGACCAATTTCTTTCATATTTGGTGTGAACATATGATGTACTTCACTTTGGACACCTATCGATTTTGGTTGCCATTGTGACATTATTTGCTGAATAATATGCAAATTCGCGGCAAAACCTTGAGATTTCTTTGTGGACGTAGTACAGGCTACAGTTTTTGACTGATTACTTTCATATTTGGTATGGACATGTAACACTTATGACATCTATCGATTTTGGTTGCCATGGCGACAGTATTGGCCGCATAATATGCAAATTAGTGGCAAAACAGATTTCCTAGTGGACACCGTACAGGATGCTATTTTTGACTGATTACTTTCACAGTTGATATGGACATGTGTTACACTTATGACACCTTTTTGTTGCCATGGCGACAGTATTGGCCGAATAATAAGCAAAAAAGGGGAGAAGCGGGCTTTTAGGGGCGACACCCACGCTGTCGCAGTCGACTGGTCTGTCTAGTTTCTATTTATTTTATTTATTTATCCTGTATTTAACCAGGTAAAGACTCGTTGAGATTAAAATCTGTTTTCCAAGAGTGACCTGGCCGAGACGGCAGCATGAAGCAAATTCAACAGTAACAAAAATCAACATTACAGCCAGACAAGTACAATCACACAGTATAAATGAGCAACAAAAATATGCAGTATAAAACATGAAATCATGAATAAACAAGGCAATCAGAGATGGCAGACCTGGCGTCAGCCACAGGCTGACAGACAGAGTGAGTGACAGACACACACACAGACAGACACGATCATGCATACAGCACAAACGTTCACAGAAATTTTACGTAATGTTCATTTCACAAAAAATAATACAAAGACAACCTAAGCAGACATAGAAAACAATTTAATACACGACAATCCAGGCTCCTCAGGCATCAAGCAAATAGGCCTACGAGCCGCAGCGGCCTCCATTTTAATACGATGAGCAGTGAATTGCGCTGGTCCCCGAGGCATGGTGTAGTTTATCCCGGGCAGCTAGCTAGCTAACTCTCCTTGTAATATAAGTCAAATTCATTCATACTGCCCACATATTCATTCATTCATTCATACTGCCCACATACTGCCCATGACCACAAAAATGCTTAGCTGTGTCCAGCTAGGTGAAACAAAATGCTAACTAGACACAAAAGACGATAGAACACGTTATACCATCTTTAAAAAAAAAAAAAAAAAAAATCGGTGATTTCAGCAAGCCCAGCTGGCTGGAAAGCGGACCCCGTGTGCTATCTGCAATTCCATGCAAGATCCGTGTCAACGCGATCACTTTGTCCGCCAATGAAAAACGGGCAGTATGTAGCGAAAGTATGCGGAATAATGCAACGCAAATAGAAATAAAAGCACAAATTCAATCGTAACATCACAACCGACAAATGTCATACAATTAGGAAACATAATTATTTAATGCAAGCTAGCATACTGTTTTATGTAAATGCATCGCGATTATGGTTCGCAGGGGTCCGTGTCACAACACGGAGCTCCATGTAGCCTAGCTAGCATGCTAGCTACACACTTATAACGAAATAATTCCATACAGCACAAACGTTCACAGAAATTCTACGTAATATTCATTTGGCAAAAATAATACAAAAATTACCTAAGCAGACATAGAAAACAATATAATACACGACAATCCAGGCTCCTCAGGCATCAAGCAAATAGGCCTACGAGCCGCAGCGGCCTCCATTTTAATACGAGGACAGACGAACAATGCGCTGGTCCCCGTGGCATGGCGTACTTTATCCCGGGCAGCTAGCTAGCTAGCTAACTCTCCTTGTAACATGATCATTGCTTAACCTGGCTCCCCCTAGGGGGGGGGGGGGGCAGGTAATGGCCACAGGCTGACAGACAGAGTGACAGAAACACAAACACACAGACACACACAGACATGATCATTGCTTAACCTGGCTCCCCCCCCCCCCCTAGGGGGGGCCAGGTAATAATTATTATAATAGGCTTAAATTCAATAGAAAACTATTGGCTTTAAAGAAAAAGATTAGACACAATCACATTTCCCAAGACTGTCCGATTCCCGTTCCTTTATGATTGACTTAAATCTTGCTCAGGTAACCAGCTCTGACAATTTAAGTTCCTTCTGTATATCATTCCAGGTCCAGGGGTATATATATATATATATATAACTTCTATAGAGTTCTGAGGTGACAACATCAAGCTGGTATTGGAGGTGGAGATGCCCATTTATTTTATGCATGGGCTTTATTTCTTAAATTTACTCCCCACTATTTTTAAGCCTTCATGGATTCAGAGATTTTGCGGCATATTTCCTAGTGACAACACATGCCGTTTTTCTGGACAGTAGTCACCTGTAATTTACTTCTTAATTTTACCGCAATATGCCAATCCCCTTATCAGTCTGAAAACTACACTGCCCGGCCAAAAAAAAAAGTCGCTCACTCAAATATTTAGTTGGAACCCCTGTGGCTTTGATTACAGTGCATATTCGTCTCGTCATTGTTTTGACAACTATATGCAATGCCAGAACATTTATCTTCTGTCAGAAATGCCATAATTCTTGGCCGAGATCTTGTCCTCTCGACATAATGGTTGAACCACTCGGTGGTCTTTCTTGAGCACATCCCAGTAACTTTTAATGTGTTTAAGGTCTGGACTTTGTGGTGGCAAATTTGTTTGTGAAAATGATTCCTCATACTTGTTTTTGTCATTCATGGTTTTCTTTGCTAAATACAAGCCAATAACTTGCCCGTTCTGAAATACTGTAACATCGTTTCCACCATCAAGGGATGTGTCTTCCGACATGATTTTTTAAGAAATGAGTAGCAACACGCTTCATCAGTCAGGGTTAAAATGATTATTTCCAGCTGAAACATATTAATAACCGCAATAATGATCCCATTTGTTCATTAGTTTCCAAACGGTGACTTTTTTTTTGGCCGGGCAGTGTACTTGTCCCATGAGCCACTGGGTTAGCAAGGCAAAACGTGAAGCAGCAAGGAAGCCTGGTGAAGTTGGTTGGTACTTTGCTTATTTACTATATGTGCTACTTGGTTAACCTAACCCTGCTAATTATTGAGTTATGTAGCTAGTTTGCACCAATTTAAACATTTGGCCACTGTTAGTCAGCATAAAATCCAGTAGCCAGCGGACTAGCGGGCTCGCGAACATCTTGTAACTGCGTCACTGACCTGGCTTGCTGGCTTTCAAGTTTCCTCAGTATATAATCAGTACTTGCTGATATAATTCTCGTTAAGCTGCAAATAATTGCTGTTAACTGTTCTTTAATTATTTCTATGCACCAAGTGGAATTGGCTTATAGTAGCCCATGAACCAGCTACCCAGTTAATCCATTTAATCGACATACCACTGACTTGGCTAGCCAGCTTCATAATCACCAGTCACTGTCTTGCTTTTCTCTGTTGACATCTATGCATCACATATTCTCTGACTAATAGCAGCCTGCTGTGAAGGAAGTTTGCTCAGTATTAAGTTCCACAGGTCTCTGGAGGTAGCCAATGGCTCTCAAATGAAGCATCAACTTAGTTTTCTCTAATTTATGTCTCTGATCGGCCTTCGTCAAGTTACGGTTGTTAACTTTTACTGAAACTGAGGTACCAACCACGATCGAATCATGGGCTATTCACGCGTATGTGTTGTGAATATGTTATTTGAGAAGGTGGACGATAATCTGGACTGCAAGTGTAATGGCATCATCTTTTTTACTGTAAACTACAAATTTGATTATCTCACTTGATCCGTGTTCTTCATAAGTTGACCTTGGAGCTTGCCGGCTGATAAATTAATTAAAATTCAAGTAGTGTTGGAACGTGTCTGAAACCCAATTTTCCATTGGGATTTTACTTCTGATTCCAGAAGTGAGGTGACTGTGTTGTAGTAACCCCAGCGCTGTATTTCATATTCAAAGTTTTTATGAGTTGCTAGCCTGGCATTGCCAGACTAATTAAAATTTGCGAAGAGTCTAGAATCACTTGGTTAATTTTTCATTTCCAAGAGGCGTTTTCAATGGGCTCAGACCAAAATTACTCTGAAAGCAGCTTAATAGACCTGCCACCAATCAGAGCAATGAAAGGTGAATCACTCTGCACAAGTGAAATGCAAGCTTTTTAGCTCCCCCTGAATTGTAATTTAGGGATGTTTGCTAGCTGTAACTGACGTTAAAACAAAGAGCAGCATTAATTGCAACCTGCTGCTTTGTGTTGGCATCCGTATTGTCGACTCAACACCTCTGCTAACGTTGGCAAGCTTGCTTCTTTAACTACTGGTAGGCTACTTGGCTTGCTAGCTAGTTCCAACATCCAATTAATTTAGCTTCTGTTTCATGATAGTACTCTTGCATGTGGCATGACATTATTTAGTTCCCAAAACTTAATGTTACCATTTGTACTTAACATCAACAATAACCACTCGCTTTTAACTGTGGCTGATGACCAGGGCCCGTTGGTAAATTAAACTTTCACCAAATTTTTGAAGAAGTATTGCAAACACATCTGTCTTCCCACCTAAAGCTTAAACTGCAGGCATTTGTCCTTTTAGAGAAAATATCCTGTCTAGTTTGTTCGATACTGTCATGATTGCAGATTCAATTGACTTTTCAACATCAGCGTCAGCCTTGATTAGTTTATGTCAATGTTATCATATCAAACCTGGCCCATATTAGATGAATGGTTCTGATTGGTCTGAGGGAAATCTCTGTGAATAGGAGGGGGGTCTGACTCACCTGATGGAGCAAATGTAATATGAGTACGTGGCTTTGTTTGGCTATCAGGCTACTGAGGAGCAGGAGAAACATAATTTCTTACTTGATAAGACCTGTTGATTCATTCCAGCATTGGGCAATGAAGCAACAAATGTCATTTGTCAACCTAACGCTCACCTTATCAAAGCACAAACACTGAAAGGTACACTGAGTAGAGTTTGTCAGTTGTGGTTTGTGAATGCAACATGAAAAGTTGACCCCTCTTCCTAGCTCAACGGCAGTAGTTTTAATGATGTTGATTCTGAATATTGTGTGCTAGGCAGGACTATATGGGGCTGCTAGTGTGCACTTCACACAGTTGATGAGGGGACAGCCACACCATTTCCTCAATTTTGGGTGTTTGTGTGGCAAACTATAATAATGTGCGTTCTTCTTTTTCTTTTCTTTCCTTTTTCAGTTTGTTTCTCTCAGTGAAGGTATCTACAGGGGACCCAACTTCCTGTGCCCTGACAGTGTGATAGCCAGCTGACCCTTCCCCTACTCTCTGATCCAGTCGTCCATCAGTGCCCCACCCCATTCTGTCGAGACTGTGAATAATGTATATGCATTTCTTTTCTCCTCCTCTTCCATGTGGTCTTTGATATTTTTAATTTGTCATTGAACCATTACTATGGGTTGGGGAAATGTGGTCTGTCACAAAAGCCCAATTGATCATTTCCATGTGTGTTTAACATTACAATATATAATTTATCTTTTCACTTTAATCAAGATGATCTTTCTTTCTGTAAACCTAAATTGTGCCATATTATTTTTTAAACAATTGTCATTGTATTTAATCTTTTTTTTTTTAATATTCATGTTTCTGTATATAAATGCTTCTTTGGAACTATGTGGTTAGATGTGAGGCACTGGCTGTGTATGCTCAAGGTTCACAGTCAGTTCAGTGGAATATTGTACACTTCTGTGGACAGTGACTGAAGTGGAAGACTGATGATGAGAATTTTCTGCATTCTGTCAATCGAGGCTCTTTTAATGATACTCCTTCAAGCTCAGGTGACACAGGCTAAGGTTTTCACTTATGGCAGGCTAAATGCCTTGCTGGATCCATGTTTTTTATAACGATTCCATATTGCTTGTAAAGCATATCAGGTATTTTATGGCAGCAGCTGCATGTTTCAATGGTTAAAAATAAGGAAATTCTATGTTTGGGGTTGTAAATATGAAGAATTTTCATCCAGGGGTTCTTGAGCAAAACTAATGCGATTATTGGAAGACTGGGAGTAAATATGGCACTGAGGATGTCCTCCACCACGTGGGCTAGGAGCTTTTGTTCTCATCGAAAGTCGTCGCCACTTGTCCAAAGAAATCTGAAAGTACCCCTGGATTTGATTATCAATAAAGTGAGGGACAATGTTATTTTCAGTTTTTTTTTCCAAATATAATCTGTTTGAACTTGTTAATTGTACTAAAATTAAATGTCTTTTATTGGAAAAGTCTGCCCTCATTTTCTTCACCATTTATATCTATTTTATTTGTGCAGTCGGGAACTATATTGCATGTGTGGAAACAAGTTGAACAATGCTTCACTATACTCATGATGCCATGATTTTGAAGAAAAATAGTTAATCAGCCCGTACACTAGTCGGCGTTACGACGATAGGACGATACCTAGTCGAACTGCACTTGTTGGCGTTGCCCTGATGGTTGATTTTGAACGCTCCGTGCTCCTCCGAACTTCAATTGAAGGTTGGTAACTTATCATGTTAATGATTAAATTTCAACGCGGACGTGCTCTTGCTTGTAAAACCAAAACCTGTTTCAGTCAGCATGAATAGCCTATAAAGAAAACTCGCTGCAAATGCATCAAATTCCCACTAACGGCTTGTTGGCTCGCATTCATGCATCTCCACACCAGTGCAGATGTATGATAACGTTCCCGGGAAAAGCGGCGTTCGTGTCCTCTGCTGCATTTGAATGCAGCACATCAAGATGGTGCAATGGTTGCATGCAGAGCTATAGTCACGTTTTTTTAACATTTCCCGAACAGCGCCGACCGAACAACTCGCTGACAACCTGCGGAATTGGTGTCGTGTGAGGTTGACAGTTGTGATTGTCAATCGCCAGGCAGTGCGGTCCTCCTCATGATTGAAAACTAACGAGATTCTATTGCGCTGTCGTTTTTACTGGCACCTCATCATGTAACCGTGGAAATAACACTATTCAGTCTGTCGTGTTTATAGGTGCCATCCGCTAAACAGTAGTGACGTTGCAGCAAACATTTTGCGACATTTGTAAGTTGATCTAGCGTCAATGACTCCACGATAGGAGTAATGGTTTTTACACAGAGCACGTCTAGTTTGTTGGCATAATTACAAGTTTAAAGACATTTAGGCCGTGTTTATCACAATATTTCTAAGCAAAAGTAATCAATCGCATCAGCTTGTCATTACATGCTGCGGATTGAAAATAATTTCAGAAGGGTATACGTTCTCATGTGGCTGATATGCTCGTTACACCCTCAATTCCTAAAAAAAAATGGCACATCGTAGAAAAACCAGATCAAATGAAAGCGGTTAATTTGCAAACTACAGTCCCCTCTACGATAGTGAAAACAGTTTAACTATACATTATTTGATTTAACGTGAAGATGTAATGACTGCAACTACCCCTTGAAAGTATTGGCACTGCCAATTGTTAATCACTTTGTTTCGTCACCATGTTTTTAATCATACTCATTCAGCGTATGAGCACTGAAAATACTAGTTGGTCAAGTAACTGGCAGAATTTCCCTCATTATTCTGTTATGCGGGTCTTCAGATGCGCAATTGTTTGAGACCTTCAATTGCCGTGCATTGATAACACATAAAACCACTTGCCTAATGTTTTGTTGTCCCCTCATGCTGCCAAAGTGGCTTTGTTAGTGTCCGCACCATTACAACTGCTGCGCGCGCCTCCGGTGCAATGATTAGGCGGGGTTTGAACATCCTTCAAAGCACATCTTGACCGACGCCGCTCTAAACAAGTGGCAGGAGGAGCTTGTACACCTCTGACCGCCAGCATTAAGACGTGCTCCTCTCTCCGCGCTAGTCTTCACGCCTGGTCCTGCCACGGCTACGTAAATAGGAGCGCCTCCAGACTGACATCGTCTAGAATTGGTGATGATAAATTCAGTAAGGTTGACAGCAGCATGGAGATGTAGCTTGGCAAGTGCTGTGGGTCTATATTCCTTATTACGTCAAGATTGCTGCTCATCTTGACAAAACATCTGAGGTTACTTTGAACTTTAACCGTTCATTAAAACGCCACAATTATGACAAACTCTGACAAAATTAATGCTGATCGCCTGTGCCATGGAAATTGATGTGATCACCACACAATAAAAAAGGGTAAAAGCTGTCCCTATGCCTGTAAATATTTGCTATATACACATGCCAAAAACTTCCACAACAAATCTGCTTGGAAATTATACCTTGTAGGCTTACTCCTCTGTTTGGCATCACAAACGACCTGCGACGTGGAAACAGATCACTGGGCACTGGCAGTCGGCCACCCCATTTCAAAAGTTTCCTGCTCATGACGCTCCTTTGGATGTTCATTTAAATCCTGGTCTGGGAGCATGGCATGACTTCTGTGCTGAGCTCCAACTTAGTAAGTCTCCTGGCAACTTTTCTTTCCGGCTCTTCCATCAATGAACTGAGCTTGATAAACGGCGAGTCTGATTTTTGAGTTTATAATATTCTGCTGCTACTCCCTGGGCATCTAAATTGGCCCGCTGACTGTCTTATAAAATCTTTTACATGCTCATTTGAAGGGTTCAGTGGAATAGCTTGATCAATGTCATGTTCTCTATGGTATCACACAGAATATACTTTTACCATGTACCAGTGCTGTGTACTGGTCATGATGACATTGTGAAGCATGTGTTGTTGCATAAATAAAGTAAAGCAATATATCAAACCATCCAAAGCTTGAGTTCTGTGAAATTTGCACATATAATGTTATTGCACTTATGTGCACTTATTGCATTTCTGTCAGAACTCTGCAGCGAGGATGCAGAGGATAACTAAAACTTTCCAAACTGTTGACCATCCGAAGGTCCCCTGCGACCTGAAGTTGAAACCAAAAGGACTTTTTGGTGGACATTTGATCATAAGATATATTGGTAAAAGAGTGATCATTTAATTAATTTATTGTGGGGCTCAAATCTGGATTCCTCTGTTTCTGAAATGTGGTTACAACCATCCACTTCTGTTATGTTCTGTCATTCCATGCCGAGTGATCACATTTTCTGAAAACATCCCAGATGACTGTCTCAGATTTTGCTGAAGTCTGTGAAAATGAACCCAAGGGTGTATAATGAACACCTGAAACAAACTCATTGTCCAACTCCCACCGGTTTGGATTTTATGGCCCTTCAAATGTAGGGTGCCACAACCATTTTTTAGAACGCGAATGCCAGAAGTGGTTTTTGGAGGTCAATATCTCCACAATGGAGAATCCCAGAAGGCTGAAAATTGGTAGTCTAGCCAATTCTGGCCCAATCTTTCAGAAAATTTGTTTAGATGTACATTATCTTGCACCTTTTAACAGTTGTGGGTTCTCAGAGAGGGAACTTTTGCGAGCCAGACCTTAGGGCCCTGGGGTTTGGAGGGACCCCAAGACCACTTATTGTGAAATAACATCAATTTCTTTCCAGGGATATCAAATATGGCTACAGATCTATGTGTCAAAGGCTTATCAGCCACCTCTGATAGTGTTTTCATAGATTGTTTGGGGTCTAAAAAGGGTCCGCAATTGAAATCTGCCAAAAATGGCCCATCTCTGAGGACTGAAAACCCAGGTGGGACAGTACCCAGCCTACCCAAATTTTTACCCCCGTTTCAGCTGTCTATATACTACATTATTGCAAGTTTTCAGCTTTGGTTCTCTCCTCCTTCCCCTGTTTTTTCTGGGTCAAAGTTTGATTTTCTGGGGGGTAAACTGTATAGTCCAATGTACATGTAATATACATACAATGTACACAGAACATATATGAAGCATACAAAGTCGTACTTTGAAATGAAGGAACCCCATTGTAATAGCTTGGACCTGACCCTTCTGCTCTTGTAAAAACTCTTACTCAGATCAGCTGCCTGGACAAAAAGGCATACTGAGATTAAGGTCTGTGGAGAAGGCTGACTTCTTTTGGCTAAAATGTCTTTCATTTTGCCATGACCATGATAACATTTTATGTCTTCATTTTCTGCCTGCACTAGAAGTACAAAGAAACAGTGGCTGAGATTTATTTTCATTGAGAATTTATGGCTAGCTAGCAAATCATTTCTGATCTATGCTGATATTTGAACTGAATACCCAGAGTAAGGTAATCGCCACCCTCAAATTGGCTCAGCTTGCATGGATTACCTCTCCATAATCATTGTGTAATTTCGCTACTTTTAATTTAAATAAAAACTATAGCTAATTTTAGCTTCTAGCTACTAAATCAAATGCCTATTTGGAAATTGTTGCCAATGTCACCAGAGGCAACATAAAAGTCACATTGATAGGAACAAATGGAGCAGGTGACCTTTTAATGGCATTCAGTCGCGGAAGAATAGGGCAGCCATTCTCCATAAATGGAATTTTGGCTAACGGTTGCAGCTGTGTGACTAGCAATGGACCATTCTTGATGATAGCGGCTGAATTTTAAGTGCAGTTAAACATTTATGGCAACTGCATGTCCTGCTAGTTTGTGAATGAAACACCCATCCTCATAGTTGCTTAGCCTGCAGACAGTACCTTTCCATACTCTGTGTTATTATTTGCTGGCTACTAAATCAGTCGTGTTTTCAGAGACTGGTGCAAGTAGCCTGTTTACTATCTGCTGACACATGGGCAAATGGCTCTGTTTGTTGGCCAGTCAAAGCAGAGCTGATTTCATAGAGGGGATACCCACTCAAAACAGACTGTTTTTCAGAGGTTAAGGAATTACTGGAATCAAATGGCCTAGAAATCACACTGCTAGGAAACTTAAAACTTTAACACTGACTTTTTAATTCTCACAGGGTAAACTGCAGCTTGCACAGCCACCCTGGCGTTTTCCTGCATTGATGGCTGTTACCTCCCAAAGCAAGAGAATGATTTTGTTCACGCAGTCATTGAAGAGCTGGAAACTTTCCTACAGAGAGACCAACAGAAAAGGTATAACCTCCGGTGTCCAGCTGTCCTCAGGACTGGAAATGACACCTGAAGCAAACAGCTAGCAGAGGTGGAAAATCCAGGTTCTGAAAGCAAAATTCCTCTGCAGTATTTTGTTCCTACATCCTGGATTTGCTAATTAGAGCAGCCCTTCAGCCAGAAGCCTGAACCGGCTTGTTACAATCTGTAAGCTGCACTGATGGGTAGAATTAAAATATGGCTGGACTTTTGTCTTCTGATCCCTGGAATGTTTACTTCTGGCAGTGTGACACATGGAGTGGCTGTATTTTCTTAGAGACTGTTACGTGTCATTTTTAAAGAACGCAGCAAACAGTTTGTCAATGCTATTTTTTCATGTAGAGGTTTTGTTTTTTTCCTGAAAAGAAGGTCTGTGGTGAACATAAGATTAAGAGGATTTTCTGCTTTGGTCTTCAGATTAAATTATGTTCCTTAATATTGCAATATTTAGCAGAAAATGAATTCCCTTTGAGACAAAATAATTGTAAATCTGCCAAAGGCACCTATTCATGAAAAATTCTTGCTTGCTTGCTTGCTTGCTGGTTTTAAGACTAAAAACTATGTTCAGATGAAAATAGAGGAGGATCAAACATGTTTACCTGTTCTTGGTCATTTTCTGAAATAAACTGAAAACATTCTATACTATCAGATGTTGCCACTTCTCATCATAAATAAATCTTAAATTTCATGTGAAAATTGACTCAAAGGAGCTATGTCGCGATTACTGTGTGTGCTCTGAACGTATATCCCAAGAAAGTTAATCTGCTTGACTCAAGTCATAATCTGATTCATCCTTGCCAAATCCTCTCAGTTTTGCATTGTATACTAAGCAACTTTAAACATGTATATTTTGAATCTTGCAGCTGAGTGTGTCTGTTTTCACCTGTTTTGGTGTTTTGAGGCAAAATGAGTTATTTCATGCAAACTGCATTTATCTGAGAAAGGAAAGTTCATTGCTCTTTTTCATGCAGAAGATTTTCGTTATGGGCAAACAAGTCGTTCCTCATGAGCGGTCTTGTGAGTCAGGATTGATGCAGGACCGATCCCTTGGTTTATTGCTATAAATTTATGGGGAAAATGATTGTTCTGTGAGGGTTAGCAATGATGCCATAACTCACTCAAAATCTCTGTGACAGAGCCATAGGAATGCTGATGGCTGGAATACGACAGAGAAGGGTTGCTGAACTCTTAAGAACAAACTAGTCAACAATTTCTTGTCTGTGGGCTCGATTTCATGGAACAGGAACAGGTTCATCCTGTGACCGTCAAAGAACTGGCCAGCCTCAGGTGACCACTGCAATCCAGGATCATCATGTTCGGGTACTGCACCTGCGGGATCGTTTCTGGATAGGGGCGCAGACAGCAAGTGAAATTCCTGGGTGCCACAATCCCAGAATCAGTGCCCAAACTGTCCTTTGTCGCCTGAGAGAAGAGGGCATGCAGCCATACTAAGTCCATCCTGGAATGGTACTGACACAGCCAGGCGTGCTGGCAGACGCGACTGGACACGACAGCACAGTGGTCCTAACTGGAGGAAGTCCTCTTCAGCGATGAGTCTCCGTTCAACCTGTACTGAGCCGATGGTTGTCAACATGTGTACCGCCATTGTTGTGAGGGTACACAGACGCTTGTGGGCAACAAGTAAATTGTTTTGGAGGGGGTGGTGTCATGATGTTGGGAGCTATTGGACATGGCTGGCGATCTCCACTTGTACACATACGGGGCACACACGCAGCCCAAATCTACAGGGACACCATTCTGGAACCTCACTTCCTGCCGCGGGTGCAGCAGTCTGGGGACAACTTCATACACAACAACGCAAGGCCGCATGTTGCCAGAGTCTGTCGTGAGCTCTTGGATTAGCACAATATCGATATTCTCCCATGTTCTGCATATTCACTGGACCTGAACCCCGTAGAACATTTGTGGTATGTGTTGGACCGATGTGTTCGGGTCAGGGATCCACCTCCACTCGCGCAGGCACAGCTGGTTGCAGCACCTCAGGAAGAATGGCTAGCTATCCCTCAGGCTCTGATCAATGGTTTGATCGCATCAGTGCCCAAGGAGATATGATGCTGTACTTAGAAGCAATGGATGACATGTGCAATACTGAAAGTGTGACTGTCATTTATGACGTCAAAATGACTGCGCAAATTTTGTGATGAAAATGCACTATGTTCTTATTCCTAAGTAATAAAAGTGCTTGTTATACACCCGCTTCATCCACCAATAAAATACCAGTAGTTACAAATAACTATGTGTTTTTAAAGTTACTCAGTATATTTATATCTTCTAGTCACTCTGGCATTATGCTTTTTATATTAAAAAGTTTTCTATGGGAATTCGAGGATTCAAAGCGCTATTTTAAGCAAGTGCAAGCTGGTTTGTCACCACCAGTAATCACGGAAGAAGAATAATGGCTTCTAGATTTTGACTTGCAGTTCAGCAGATGTGAGTGTGCCAAGTGCCAAGTTGTGAGTATGCACAGTGATGGTGACACAGCTCCTTTAACTCAACATTGTTCAAACACTGTGGATGCATGCTGCAAATAGTTAAGTTGTTTCAAATGCCAGCTTGGTAGCCTGTGTTGCAGGATTTGCCACAAGCTACAGTGGTGTGAAAAAGTATTTGCCCCCTTATTGATTTCTTGTATTTTTGTTTACTTTGTTTTATGATCTGGCTAATTTTAATATGAGACATAGACAGTGTAAGTTTCATCATTTAACATCTGTTTATAGGGTGAAGTTTACCGGTTTAGTGTAGATATATTATAGGTTTTTGATAGTGGGATACATTAAAGTAAATACATTTATTTATGTGGTACCATTAACTGACTCATCAATTGCTTCACAGACAAATAAAGAAATCACTGAGGACAGTAAACTGCAAGAGCAGATAAAACAGATAATACAGTAAAGTCTTGAAAAATATAGAGACCTAAAACATACATTGACCAACAAAAAAAAAAGTAGAACAGCATGATGTCATAACGCCTGTCTGAACAGATGGGTGATTATATTTGTACAGCAGTTATAAATGGGGCTTATGTAGGTTGTTAGGTTGCAGTGCGGGATAGTGAGATCGTATTGGGGCTGATGTAACGATGACTTGCTCTCTGTTTTTCTCAGCATTTTACTCTTCCCCACTCTGCCAAGCCGACTTCGCTACCTGACTCACAAAACAGCGGAGAACTACCCCAACCTCAGCACTTTCTCTGTGGGGAGTCCAGGGTGGAACCGCAGGGTGGTGGTGTGCTTCTCCCACCTCAGGTACAGAATCACCGCCCACCACCCGCTGGACAATGGAAAATCTGTTTTATGGATTTTTTTTTTTATAGCGAATTGATTTTTAGCTTACTGGCACCATGGGCCGATAAGCTATTGTCGTGGTGTGAAGTCCGTCGTCCGGAACATTTTTTATCTTTTTTTTTTTTGGCCTGATGAACTTTCTTGTAAATTTGCCATAACATACTACTAAACCATATCTCCAGACTTTTCGATTGTCGTTTAAATCAATTTTGGCCGTTTTATGGGCCCTTGAAACTTTGGCCCCAATTTTAAAGATAGGGCTGAGAAATTTTTAAAAATTATTTCTCAAAAACTGCGCAATAAATTTTTATCTAAATCAGGCAATTAACTTTCCTTGGTACCGTCGATGTACAGTGTGAGCCCCATTTTGATTGAATTGACAGAAGTGGGTCTGGTGGGGGTGCTGTAATTTATGAATATACAAGATGGCCTGTAGAGGCCAAATGGTTGCAGACAGAGATTATTTTGTATTATCAACATATAAGAAGTCATATATGACCTATAATTTGGCGATGTTAAAGTTGAATTCAGATGACTTTGGTCGAACTCGAGGTCAAGGAAAATATTAACAATGTAAAAAGATAGGGCTTGAAATTTCAAAAATACAATTTCTCAAAAACTGTCTTATAACTTATAACTTTTCTGAATCTGGCAATCAAGTCACATTGATACACTTTATGTGCGAGGTGACCGTCATTTTGATTGAATTGACAGAAGTGGGTCTAGTGGGTGTGCTGTGCTTTAACATTGGGTGTCATGGAGAATGGGCAAAATCGCCTGTGGAACGTAAATGGTTGCAGATAAAGATTAAGTTTGTATTATTTACATGTAGGAATTCATATATGACCTATATTTTGTATGTGTTTAAGTTGACCTCAGATGACATTGAAAGGTCAAACTTGAGGTCAAGAAAAATGTTATAATTTTCAGAGGCTTCTAGGCTTGAAAGTGTTGAAAATGGTAACATATTGGTAACATATGTGTATTAAACACTTATAGAAAGTCATATATGAACTTTTGTTTGGTGGGTTTGGTGGCCTTGAACTTGACCTTCGGTGACTTTCGAAGGTCAGACTTCACATAGTGAAATTTCAATGACTTCTATCACCAAAACTACAACCTCAATTCCTAAATAGTTGGGACAAAGTGTTGATTGTGAATAAAATCAAAATGCAGTGACTTTCAAATCACACCAGCCAGTATTTTATTCACAGTAGAACAGGTATAACATAGCAAATGTTGAAACTGAGAAATTTTACAATTTCATCCACAAAATGAGCTCATTTCAAATTTGATGGCTGCTACATGACTCAAAAAAATGGGGACAGGGGCCTGTTTACCATGCTGTAGCACCCCCTCTTCTTTTTAACATGGAGTGGAAGCATCTGGTCATTGAGGAGATAAGTTTCTTGAGTTTAGCCATTGGAATTTGATCCCACTCTTGTTTAATACAGGCTTCCAGCTGCTGGAGAGTTTTGTGTCTCCTTTCACGGACTTTTCGCTTATTTATGCGCCAAATGCTCTCAGTTGGTGAAACATCAGGACTGCAGGCAGGCCAATTCAGCACACAGACTCTTCTACCAAGCCATGCTGTTGTAATAGCTGCAGTGTGTGGTTTTGCATTGTCCTACTGAAAAACGCAAGGCCTTCCCTGGAATAGATGTCATCTGGAGGGGAGCATATGTTGCTCTAAAACCTTTATATACCTTTCAGCATTCATGGTGCTTTTTTAAAGCATGTAAGTGTCCCACACCAAATACACTAATGCATCCCCATACCATCAGAGATGTTGGCTTTTGAACAGATAATAGGAGGCGTGGTCTTTCTCCTCTTGGAGGAGCCTCTGGCCATCTTTATTTCTGAGAGACTCAGCCTCTCTAAGACATCCCTTTTATAGCCAATAATTTTACATACCTGATGCCAGTTAACTTAATAACTTGCTAAATGTTCTTTGAGCTGATTCTCTTATACATTGATTGCTTTTTCAGCCCTTTTTTTTGCCTGTGTCCCAACTTTTTTGAGACCTGTTGCCGCCAAAAAATTTGAAATAAGCTCATTTTGTGGATAAAAATATAAAATATCTCAGTTTCAACTTTTGAAATGTCATCTATGTTCTATTGTAAATAGCATATTGGCTCGTATGATCTCAAAGTCTTTGCATTTTGATTTTATTCACAGTTTACACTTTGTCCCAACTATTGTGGAATTGGGGTTGTATTACAGATAGAGCTTAGGTTTGTATTGTTAGTATATAGGCAGTCATAAATGAAGTTTCACTTGGTGACTTTGAACTTGATCCTCAGTAACCTTCAGAGGCCAAATTTTACAGTGAAATTTGAATGACTTATATCAGCAAAATTGTTACAGATAGAGTGTAGGTTTGTAGTGGAGACGTATAGGAAGGCATATATGAACTTTCATTTGGTGACCTTCATATTGACCTTCGGAGGTCAAACTTGATCTAGTGAAAATTGAATGACTTATATTACTAAAAAAGTCACAGATGGAGCCTAAGTTTGTACCACAGACTTAAAGGAAGTCACGCATGATCTTTCATTTGGTGATATTCAAAGTGACTATTGGTGACCTGTGAAGTTCAGACATGACATGCAATGCAATTACAATGACTAGTATTACCAAAACGGTCACAGATGGAGCCTAGGTTTGTCTTAGAGACATATAGTAAGTCAGATACGAACTTTCATTTGATGACCTTCGTATTGACCTTTGAAGGTCAAATCTGACCGAGTGAAAATTCGATTACTTGTATCGCTAAAATGGTCACAGATGCAGCCTAGGTTTGTGTTATAGACATCTAGGAAGTCACATATGAACTTTCATTTCATGACATTCAATTTGATTGTCAGTGACTGTTGAGGGTCAAACTCGACAGTGAAATTATAATGACTTGTATCACCAAAATGGTCACAGATTGAGCCAGGTTTGTATGAAGACATTTAGGAAGTTATACATGTAGTCCATTCGCTGACCTCAACTTATTCTGTGACCTTTAAAGTTTACAATGTACATATTGAATTTTCAATGACTTGTATCACTAAAACTGCTTCAGAGCTTAGGATTGTATTACAGGGGGTCTTATAAATGTATGTTAACTTTTATTTAGTGACATTGACATTCAATGATTTTCATAACTTGTATAATCACTATAAGATTGCTTCCCGGTAAGCTAGAGAACCCTTGGTCCTATTTTTCTTTACTAGAACTCAGTTGCCATTAATTTTATTCCTTTGTGATTCCTTTGTTTATTCCTTTGGTATATCAGCATGAGAATGTTCAGAACATTCTTCTCACTTATTTTTGATGTTTTACTGTTTTGGGTTAAACTTCCCTTCCAGGTTCATTTGAATGGGTTAAGTCTTTCATTTTTTTTTTTTAGGAATTTCGTTTTGATCGTGATCCTGTCTCAAAAAAGCAAAGAAAATTCTTCTGGTGTGATTATACAGTGAATTTAAGTGACAGTGCTTCTGGCCAGAAAAACAAGTTAAAATCTGTAAAATCTTCACCAGATTACCCCCTGAGGACAGCAGCGACATGGAGGGCAGGGTCTGCGAGCGGCTCCAGGATCCAGGCAAAGGGATGGAGAGCGCAAAGGGTAAAGGAACGTCTGAGACACGACAGAAACGCAGCCGGAGCCACCGACGCCCTGACCAGGCCATCTACGTTCCCCGGGCCTTGAGAGAGAGGGCGGGGCAGGAGTCTCCAGCCCTGCTGACCTTTGACCGACCCAATCCGCCAGCGTCACCCACCCTTGGGTCCGCCGACTGCAGCCTGAACCTCAGCGCCTTAGAGACGTCCCATGCTGACGCCCCCGAAGACTGCACCCCAATCTCCTGTCCCAATCAGGAGCCAGCAACTGACAAGCTGCTAGAAACCTCTGTGGACCTGCCTGGCCCATCTGATTGGGAGCAGACAGTGTCCTACTTTGTTGCCATGTCCCTGGATGACCAACTGGACGAGGACGGTGGGAGCCTCTGTTCCACCCACCCTGATGCTCAGCAGCAGACAGAAGGAGCAAAAGACTCTGAGGATTATCTTGAAGAGGTATGTGGTAGTGTGTGACTCGGGGATGGGCAAGTTAGGTCAAACCCCTCCAAAACAATTTGTCAACTTCCATTTGCTTAATGGCTGATAGGTGTTGATCAGACATCTATCCAGCTTCAAAGTGTTGGGCTGGGAGGAAGACTTGCCGGTCTTATTTCTTTACGGTATTAAGTGTCTTACATGTGAATTTACTCTGTTAAATGATACCAGTAAACAGAATGATATCACAGTAAAGTGAAATGAGCTGCTTTGATTTTGTGTATTTCAGGCATAGACATACCTATACTTCAGTCACTTTACCTGCCTCCATGGCACTTGATTGGGCAGCAGTGGTCTAGTACAACTGTGCCTTTCAACTCTAGTCAGACTGTTCTCGTTCCCTCGAGGTAGATCTCTGGGCAGCTGAAGGAGACTGACATCACAATAGAGAGCGTCCATGGCGATTACTCCGGCTATGAAAACCTGTGGATCGCGCCCGGGGAGTTTCCCCATGTTATTGAGATCTACGACTTCCCCGCCATTTTTAAAACTGAGGACCTGCTGGACGCCTTTGCTGAATTCAGGTGAGGATCTGACAGCATACTGCCCTGGGTCACGACTGCTGAACTAAAAATAGAAGCTCAAAAAAGCCTGCATTTGTTTACGGACTCTAACGTTCTCCCTCCTTACCTTGCAGTGAGGGTGGGCTGAAGATCAAATGGGTGGATAACACTCATGCCCTGGGTGTGTTCTCCAGTGAGTCTGCAGGTATGACCTTACGCATGGCGGTAAAATGTCAGGTATTGTCCTTTGCTCTCATTTAATCACTTCCGAACTTACTGGACACCCAGTGAGTCAAAAAGCGTTGAGCATTGAATAAGACGCTGATGTCCAGAATTAGCTGTCTTGCTATCCAAGTCTATTGTTTATCCCAATAATTGTTCATTTGCAGGGACAAATGGGTTATTTAATCATAATGGTAACTTTTGTAATAAATTTGAACCTTGTATCAGCAAATAAACATCAATATTTTGGCCACCTTGGCAAGGGGCCTGTTTCAGCATTTTATTTTGAACCTCTGCTTTAAATTAGTTAAGTAGACTGTGCATATCTTGATCTGACATATGTTAATGTAGTTGCTACGGCCTACTTTACCCTGAATATTTTACAGTGTGCTACCGAAGTGATGCAGCACAGATTATCGGGCTGTTGGAAAATGAAAACTAAGATATTTCTTGTCTTTCGTAGAAATTACTGGCATCACTTTTTGCTTAGCGTGAGAAAAATGGCAATATTGTCGCGAAGTTAGGTAAAAAAAGCCATCATTTCATCACAGAACCAGAACACCACTTCCTCTGCATAGTCTTTGGATTTGAATTGACAGAAAGCACACGCACATTGTCGCACTTATTTGGACACCATTGGGGTGTGGTTCATTTGGGTGCCAAGGGTGTTATGCCGCTGGGATTCTCAGAGCTCTTGTGATTGTTCTTTTTCTGCAGCGCTTCAGGCTCTGTGTCTACAGCATCCCCTGGTTAAAGTGCGCACTCTGTGTGAGGGAAGTAAGAAGTCCATAGGGAAAGCACTGCGCCGGGCAGGTATGCACTGACAGGGTGTGTTCATACAATTATGGCTTTTGTTTGATACCCTGATTGAACTGCTGTATTCACATCGAGCTAAATACTTTTGTCACTCTCCCTCAGAATGCTTAACACCAAAGCGTTCACTCGCAGTTTCATTGTGAAGGAGAGTGACAACTGCACCCTGCCGTTGAAGTCAGGACCTGTGAAAATCAGGAAAGACTATCAGCACAAAGCACTGCTGGTGAACATTACCCATGTTCAAATGGAGCTGTCTCCATTCAGAACATCAGTTAAAATTAGGAAATCCATGAGAATTAACCATTTTGATCAATAGATTGATATTTTTAAAAAGTAAAATGAAAACATTTTGATTATGTTTTTATAAATAATTTTTTTTTGCAAATAAAATGAGCAATAGACAGTGTGCTTTTATTTTAATTTGAGAGTGGGCGCTGTATGTATGTGACAACATGTATTGACAAATGTAAGTCCATGTGAATGACAGAGCTTGTATGAACGTATGAGTGGTCATGAAAATATGTGCGGAGCACTGGAACATCTGTTATTCGACACAGAGCTGTACACAGGCTGTGATGGGTGTATTTTAGAGTTTATCCAACCAGTGAAGGAGCGGCCACGTACGAATACGGCAGTGGCTCGGCGGATGGTTTCTCGGGCGCTGGGCTTGCCGAAGCCTGTTCCGCGCGGCAAACGCTGCTGACCACTACTTTCCGCCTACTGCTCTGCAACAGGTGAATTAGATGTTCTTCAAAAGCTGGTTCTTTCACCAACATCAATTGCCGGACCTTGTGTAACAACTGGGTGCCCTGTAGGTGAAGCCCGGGCATTGCTGACATTGCTTTGAGGAAATGATAAAAAAGGGAATGTTTGCATTGAGCTGCTCTTCCTTGTAAATAAAGCAATATTTGAACTTCCATGTTGCCTCAGTTTCCATGCTAATCCATGTGCCATTTTCTAGATGGACTACACTTGCTGTATACTGTTTTGTGTAAAGCTAGGTTACACCATGACTTCATTGATGGCAACCCTTACTGCACTAAAGTACCTCAGTCTCAATCCATGGCATCCCAGCACAGGACATCTCATTCTCTCAGCCATTTACAGATGTGTCAGTTTTGTGCTTTCAAGGCTGTATGCTTAAAGGTTCCATATTATGTTGCTTGGCATGCCAGTATTTTCTTGGATGTCTTAATGGGAGGTTTTAAACTTCTTAACAAAAAACAAACTCATGAAACCATGATGGGCCATTCACTGCCTCTCATTTGCATCGCTGTGAAGCACAGGTAGCTTTGAGTGGGCTTTCCCATTATTATAATAAGCACCTCTCTGATTGGCCAGCAAACAGAGCTAGTAGCCTCTTACACTGCGTGTCAACAAATAGTGACTAGTGTGAATATAGAAGAGATAGGACTTTTCAAAAAATGTTTTATCGCAATATTGGTATGCTCAATCGCAATTCAGTTATTTTCCTAATTATCACGTGCCTGACACTGCTGTGTATCTTTGGTTGTAATCGGCCTGGCAGCATTGCAGTGGAGAAGGCGCAGGTGTTTGCACTGTAAGGGTCTGGGTTGGTTAGTCCATATTTATTTTCCAAAGTTCCACCAATCAGGTTACAGAGCTGCCAACCAATGATGTTGTGAGCTTATGAGCATAACAGTGCTGCTGAAACATTGGTCTCTGTAAATGGTGCGAGTTTTGAAATAATGTACGAAACTGTATTTTAATTACAGCACAACATAGAACAATGCAAGTCTTGTGTGTGACTATTAATCAGTATGCATTTAAGACTTAATTGAAAACAATGTCATTGAAAGATGCTCATGATTTCCTTTGATGCTCGCTGTGATGAATTTGGCTTGATGGACTGCAATGAAAAAAATCCAGGGGTCTGCTTGATTCCATACTTTAATTACAGCTAACAGGTTTCCAAGCATAATGTGGATATTAAATCTCACCAGTCAGGTACGGGCATTCCAAACAGCCGATTGGCTTGCAGAGTGCACCCTCAAATAAACAGAGAGTAGCAGCATGGTAGCACCATTACAAAAATACAGAAGTACAATGCGCAGAAGAGCCTGATGTCACTCATTTACAAATGAGAGCTTTGGTTACTCCGCACAAGAAAAAAAATAAAAACCCAGCTGCGATCCCTGACATTCACAGCAATAAGTTACATATGCAAAAATGCTAAGCTGGAGAAAAAACATTTACAAAAGATACTTAAAAAAATAAACAGAATAAACAGTCACACATTTCTACTCAGTCTTCCCCGTGTCACAGTCTCACAGTAAGTCTTTGTGGATTTTAGCATTTATAGGTTGACGTGCATCTTATTTTTGTGTATTTTCTTACTGCAAGTCTGACACATTTGAAGCTGATTTGATTGTTATGCATAATAAACTACACTACAGGATGTAATGGCAATTTTTCTAATGACTATCCAGTGGAGGAATAGGCACATGAAATTACTTGTTGGGTTCAGTATTTTTCTTTTCATGTATTAGCTAAACAAGTGATGCAGTTAGCAAAAAATGCGGTGTGGGGGGAAAAAAATGAAAGGTGTTCCGCAATTTGCGCTGCGCAAATGGTTGTTATAGTAAGATGATTATAACCCTATATAACTCAGAAAAAAATCTCTGTGAGGTATGTTCACTTGTCTCTTTATACCCAAAGAATTTACATACTGTAGTATGCAAATAAATGTAAGCCATCTCAACGATCATCTCTCCAAAAGGAAGTCAGTGTTTGGGACGGAAGGCCTCGGGGAAAGCCTGACTTCCCGATGCAAGAAAATGAACGTAATCCTCTGAAGATTTAGACAGTATTAAGATGAATGTACCGCTCTGAAAAATTTGTGTCAACACTGATTTTGTAAAAGTGCATTCAGTTCCCTGTCACGTGAAGATACCAATGGCTTTCTCCTCAATCGTCTCCACTACCCTGCTCAGCCACTGTGGGGCACTTATCAGAAGCATCAGTCTTTCACCCTATAGCAACAGCATTGGCTGCAGCGATCGGTGGGGACAGGGGACGGCAGTGGGCGTGGCTTCATGGAGCAGGTGGATGGTCCTGAGACTGAGTGCAGGAAGAAGCACTCTAAAGATAAAGTGGGGGAAGGAAAGTTAAAAACTAGATTCAGTCCACTCGCTTATTTTATCCCTCCTTGTCTCCTCGCTCCTCTCGCCAAACCTGTAAATCATGGCCCACTATCTTTAAGGACATTCAAACCTCTTAAATATTTTTTTTTTGCAGGAGCTGGAAGGATTCCAAAGGATTCTTGAACAAGTGACCGCAAATACACAGTATTTTAGAATCTGTGATGGAATAATGATTGATTCATGGGTCCTTCCCTCTCTGTCGGCCACTTCTGTAACTGAAGGGACTGCATATTGACAACTGAAAGGGAAATGCTACTCCATTTTCTTCATACTTGCTTCCTTGATTCCTCCATGAGAATTTTCTTTCCTCTGTTCGTTTCCTTGTGGACTGCATTGGCAGGGAGGAAAGGATGTGAAGGAAGCAAGGAGGAAAAATAAGCGACTGGAAAGAGCCAAGAGTAAGAGAGAATGTGAAAGAGAGTATCTTTAGTGGTCGGTGGTTCTGGGGAGTCCCAGGTGGTTCGTTGAGTTCAGCCCTCCAGAACCTTCTCCCTATTCATCCTTCCGTCAGCCTCGGGTGATTTTACCTGAAGGTCACCTGGTTGGTCGTGAGGCCAGGAAAGGTGTCCTCGACCTCTGTGCTTAGTGACCCACCTACGCAGGAGGATAAAAATTAGTTGGAAGGATGAAATAAACATTCTGGGCTTCTGTTCCCCATAGACTCCCCCTTCCATTTCCCCATACTGACTACAAATGACGACCTTGGCCATATCACTGCAGACGACATTTGATGCCTTGGGGATAGCCCCATTTTCAGTCAATGGGGAACCTAGGGAAAAAGGTCCATTGATATACATAGAGGTGTCAAAAGTAGCCATTATGGGGAAAATAGTTATGGCGTCATATGTAATCATTATGGGGAAAAAGTTAAAATGAGTTGTCTGAAATTCCTGCTGGTTTTTACCTCCTGAACAGACCCGCATTGCGAGTTCACATGTCCCAATCTGTCTGTGGGCCTTGCTTCCTGCCTAGCCTTGTTCCACCACCCTACCTTTCTCTCCTTCATGGGACTGTTTTAACATTTTCATGTTTAGCTTCATCGCTGGGCAGTCAGAACAGAAGTCATTATTAAGGGGGCACTCAAAACAGCCTGGTATTCAGAGGCGAAAGGATGATTGGCAATTGCCAAGATATGATCTGTTTTTAAGGGTTCTTTTTTTGCTCAAAAGTTTACAAACCCCGCTGGACAGACAAGAATATCATAACATGGTAAAAACAGCACAATATGAGTGGGACCTTCAAGAAAACAAAAGAAACGGCAAAGTGTTTTTAGTGCTTGCTTCTACAGCGAAGTATTGTATGATAATATACAACTCAAAAAAATAGCAGCATGTTAAAAAATGTGCATAAAGGCCAAATATGTTTTTCATAGCCTTCAATTCCTTATTTCAAATGTCGTGGAAACATTACACATTCAATTCCAAATCAAAGCATTAACAAAGTCATTCTTGTACAGGAAGCAAAGAAAAGGAATATTAATCTGTTCAAAAAAATTGCGGTGTCAACTATTTTCTCTTCAAGCTGAAGTACTAAATTAAACTCAAAATTTAACTTCACTTTAAATTACTGAACTAATATTTAGTTGCATTAGCCGTTGTTTTTGATAACTGCTGCGCATCTACATTGCATCGAGTCAACCAACTTATGATGAACAAACTGCATTCCACAGTTCTGGTGAATTACAGGCTTTTGCTTCGGAAACTGCATTTTCAGTGTCACCCCACAAGTTTTCAATGAGGTTGAGGTCAGGGGATTGAGCTGGCCACTGCATTACCTCAATCCTGTTTGTTCGGAACCAAGATTAATCAAATTACGTCCAAACAATGTCTGGAACAGCCTACTTTACTTTGCAATTCAAAAGGAAATAAATTTTATAACAATGTCTGAAACATTTGCTTCCCACTTCCTTAATAAAGGACAATTAATGAAACCTGTTTCTTCAAAGAATGAATGAATTTGATTAAACTCCACACTGCTAATATTTTGAACACGCCCCTTTCAATGAATGAGTCAATTTCTCAGAACAAGCGATGTGCATGTCATAACACTGTTGGGTCTGCTGTTTTTCTATTACCCTACTGCATTTACAAGTAAATTATTTGCCATGCAACAATATCACTACTACCGCTAACAGTTGTAAATCAGGTTATTGATGTTGCATTGCTATTTTTTGAAGGCAACTCTACAGATACTGATGAAGAATTGCAAAGATCTGGATAAACAAAAGATAAAGATGATATATGTACCCAGTTTACACTTAGCCACTTCACATGTCTTTAGCTGATCAGATAGCTATAAGTCAAGTGTAAATGGGTCTAAGATGCATTGGGCTAGATTTCAATCAGATTTCTGAAACCACCTCGGCAGGAGTATTGATCAAGTGGCAATGAATCCATCTACAGAAGCCAAGTAGCTCAGTATTGTGCTCAACCAAATATAGTACATAACGTGCAGATGGCAGAGAAAGCCTCTACTTGAATTGCATCTCAGCAGGCACAGGGTCAAGTACAAAGATGCTGGTTCAAAAACGTGCTTGGTCAATTATAATGGTTTGCATTCAGGTGAGGAAAATCCTGCGCTAGCTCAAGATGATGGGCGGGTACAGTAAACTTTTGATCAACACCAGTTCTTTATGTTTTTCTTTCCTCATTTGTAGAGGGAGATCAAGCAAGACGTGGGACAAACTTCTGTAACAGATGCCAGGCGCCAGCCCAATGCAGTCGGCTATGCAAGCTGTCACACAAGCCCCCCTCTCCAAACTTCACCATCCCCACTCATTTCTGTTATAAAACGGCAAATAAGAAAATAAGAAAAGCAATGTTTGCAGAGATGGGGCTCTGAACGGGGTGGAGGAGTGCGTGTGGTTAACTGACAGAATGAAAGTGGATTGTCTTCTGTCTTCACCTCACCCACTTTCTGAAGTTTTGGGGAGGGGTGCCCATGCTGAATAGTAAGGTGTACCATGAGAGGGATGAGCTGTGAATGGTGTTGGCCTTTGTGGGCGTGGGGTGTTAAAGGCTATTTCCAATTCTTTGCTCATAAGGCATTCTAAAGGTTGTGTAATAATTTACACATCAATGCAGATTGCTGTGTACATAGTTTTAAATGTAAAAACTTGCTGCAGTTTAATCCCAGTTTTATCTCTTACTTTGAAAGTGAGATTGTTCCTTGGGGATAAGTCATTTTTTATGTCTAAAACCTTTACAGTGCCCAGTCCACAAGAAATGGCAGACTTTATTTAACAGCACCTTTAGAGGTGCAGTTTGTATGCCACAAGATTCTTTTATTTCCTACAAGTTAGTTATACTGAGAGACCAGCAGGCAGTATGTCTTAGAGTGAAAATCAGTATAATATTGTACTGACTAGGAAGAACTGTGCTGTCCGTTTAAACCTCTATTAACCAGTGTAGCATATCTGCTACATAAAGTGAAAGGGTTAACAGCCTGGACACCCTGCTGGTTTTGTTTCTTATTGCCAAATAAACATTTGAGAATAACTTGAATGGTCATTTTAATTTTTCCATTCGCATTATTACCCAATGTAGCAGATCTGCTGCATTTTTGGAGAGGTGGGCCAAAGGGACAATTTTTTTTTTTTAACTATTTTTCCAAATATTGGCCCATAATCAACATATTTGCTCAGCGAAATGATTTTTACACAGTTGGAAAGGTACTTGGTTAACAGAGGGTTAATGGGGTTTAAAATCATGTTTTTTTTTTACATTTAGTTTAATGCAGAGTGTGGATAATGGATCAAATGTATTGTTTCACCTAAATGCAATTTCAGAAGGTCAGATATTTTACTTCTGAAGCCTTTATAATTCTCTTTATAACCACTACAGACCCAGTATGTACAGGATCTGCTGTCAGATGTTTGACAGTGCAGAGTGATACTGTGTGAAGTACTTTTTGAGATGAGTTTTAAAAGGCAGTGGCTATTTTTATGGTGCCGTAAACGGTGATTCGGGGTTATATTTACAGCGTGCATGTGCACTGACGTGTCTTCACTTGAGTTGGCGGCTTTCGAGCTCAGCATGTTGAGCTGCGGTCTACGGCGGACTGCTTTTGATACAAACTCTCAGACCGCTTTCGCACAAGGTCTGTTTCGGGGATTTATGTTTGGGGGATTTTATTATTGAGACGGGGCTTTAGAATATTGATATCGCGAATGCGTGCTGCGCATGCCCTAGCAACCTGGTGTGTCATCAGTAACATGGATTACCACGTACAGCAGCACAAGAAATTAAACTCAATTTTCTTTACAGAATTTCAGTGGCTAAATCATCAAATTGCTCCCAACAACTGTCAAACGCGAGTCCATCATCTTGGATTTGCCCGGAGACGCCTCCGCGCATGCGCACTCCGACTTGCCTTAAATATAGCCCCGAATCACCGTTTACAGCGCCGTAACTATAGCCACTGCCTATTACGAATGTACCAAGTGTGGGATGTTGGTAACACGGATGCTAGAACATTCTGCTTTCTCCATGAACATATACTGCTCAAAAAAATAAATGCTGTTGATGTCCACTTAAAAGTCATGCGTAGATAGTGTGCTCAAAAATACTGGCACCCCTGACTGGCAAGGCACAAACATTATAAGCAATATAATTATAAGAAAACAGAATGTAACAGCACATGAAATACTTTACTGTATTAATGTTTCCATGGAAACAACAAAAATCATAATATTTAATAGAAAACAAATTTCAGCAAATCAAGGTTTCATAATTATTGGCACCCTTCATTTAGTACTTCGTGCAACCATCTCTGGACTGAGATGGCCATTGCAGAAAATTGATTTTGTTGTCACAGAACAATTTCTGCACAGATATTGAGGTATACCTTGGGTTTTTGTCATGTTGCAACGTCCACCTACGGCTAAGTCCCAGCTTTCTGGCGGAGGCAACCAGATTGTCAGCCAAAATATCCTGATACCTGGTGGAATTCCTCATGGCATTAATCCTAACCAGAGCCACTGAACCTCTTGAATTAAACCAGCCCCAAAACTTGACTGACTCACTTTTATATTCCACTGTGGGTGTGAGGTGCTTCTCCTTGAATGCATCTCTTTTTCGACACCAAACATACCAATGCCGTATCTAACTGAAATTAGGCCTGTAACAATTATGAAATAATTTACTAATTGTCAATTATGTGAAATAATCGTGGTTTCATGGTTAAACCGCAATTTTTCAAATTGCTCAATCACTGCCTGTTGATTTACAACCCCAATTCCGAAATAGACACTTTGTCCCAACTATTTCGGGATTGGGGTTGTACTTTGTGCACGTTAAAGAAGAAAAAAATGGAAAAAAGAGAGAACTGGAAGACACTGAGTTTATTATCGCATTCTTCCCCCCCAGCTCAAGAAAATGAAATGCATACCTCACTCTGCTTGAGAAAATGAGAAGCATATACCACCGACCCCCCCGGTCAACAAACTCAACATCATCTTTAGACTTTCTCAACAAATACATTTTTTTCAAATTTTTTAAAGTATTGTTTTTGCATTGCTAGTGCTAGTAATTTTGGAGCCCATTGTATTTTCTAACCATTCTGAGATTTATAAGCCCGTTGGAGATCAGTCAATAACTTGAATTCAATAACTAATTTGGTAAACTCATGAAATAGTTTTTTTGCAAAACAAAACTCATATAAACAAGTGGTGCCAGGCACAACAAACCCTGCCCCTCACACATACTTTGACCTACTTTTCCTCAATTCAATGGGCATCTATTCTGGGTCAGTGGCAATCCCTAAACCCAATTTTAGGTGAATCTGGCCATTAGTTTTGCTGCTGAAGTGTAAACAAAGAAACAAACACACAAACAAACAAACCCAAAACCCCTTGCCCTCCCCCTTCGGATGGGGCGAGGTAACAAATATCTATTACTACCCCATTTACAAAAAAAATTGGCACACTGTGTGAAATGTACATAAAAACAAAATCCAATGATTTGCACATCAGTGAAACTATATTGAAAACAGCTTATGTTGAAACTGAGAAATTGTACTCTTTTTTTGAAAACTACCAGCTCATTTTGAATTCAATACCACAAACAAATTAAAAAAGAAGCTTGAACAGGGGCATGTTTACCACTGCGTTGCATCACCTCTTCTTTAAAAAACACTCTGTAAGTGTTAGGGGACTAAGGAGACCTGAACATTTTCCATTCTGGTTTGATGTAGGATTTCAGTTGCTCAACACTTTGCAGTCTCCTTAAGGCCCATTCACACCAGGGCGTTGCGGACAAGCAGTGTGGATTTGCGGAATATTCGCAGCACAAAAATTCCGCATTAAACCATTCACACCGAACTCGGTGCGAGATTTTGCGTTCTTGTGTTCCAATTCTACACAGCAAAAAAACAAATTTGCAAGCTGTAATTTAACCCAAACGAACCATGATAGCAGCAGCAACGATGATATTGTTTGTATGTATCCGGACAATAATGTTAGCCTCGCAGTCTACTTTTGCACTGATGTAGCCAACGAACGTTTTCCTTACTGATGTCTGGACCTGGGGCTGTTTCAATAAAATAAACTTGTCCAACCCAGACAAAGCTTTATATTTGCAGCTCAGGGACAAACAGCTTTGTGATTTGGTGCACAAAATATTCAACATATGAACGTTAATAAAAAAAAAAACTATGATTAGCTAGATCTCCAACTAACCTACTATGAAAAAGTAAACAAAGTGCGCACATAGCTATAAGATGTCACGTTAAATTTCCGTGTTAACTGAATACAAGCTATCAAGCTAATCAAAAGTTTCGAATGCTGTGACATCAATAAAAACAAATCATTTCATTGGCTAAAAGTACAATTACGCAGGCAGATTTTCGCAGAAGCTTAAGTCCGTGCAGATGTTTTTTCTGCCGCACGGAAATTCCGCCTCGGTGTGCAGCTTACATTACAGCCCATGGAATTAGCTCCTATAAAAATCCGCGTGAATAATCTGCACGGAAATCTGAGTTTGGTGTGAATGGACCTTTAGACATATTTTTCTTCTCAAATGCGCAAAGTATTTTCAATGGTTTACAGGTCTGGACTGCAGGCAGGCCAATTTCGCACCCAGACTCCTGTACAACTGAGCCATGTTGTCGTGATGCATGCAGAATGTAGAATTTAGCATTTTCTTGCTGAAAGTAAGTTACCCATGCCAACGATGCTCAGAGGATGCAGCGTTCAGGATTTCCATCAAGAATTTCACATTTTGATTAGTCAGACTGCAGGACAGTTTTTCACTTTGCCTCAGTCCATCTTGAATGAGTTTGGGCCCAGAGAAGACAGCATCCTTTCTGGATCTTATTTATTTATGTTTTAATCATAAGATGGTAGAGTTTTAATTTGCGTTTGTGAAAGCAGTGACACCCTGTGTTCACTGACCTTGGTTTACAGAATTATTCCTGAGCCCATGCAGTGACTTCCACTTCAGAATCTTGTCAGTTTTTTATGCAATGCTGCCAGAAGGTCTGAAGATCATGGTCATTTAATATTAGTTTTCAGCCTTGTCCTTTGCATACCGAGATTTCTCCAGATTTTCTGAATCTTTTAATGATATTATAATCAATAGAAGATGAAATCCAAAAATTATTTGCAATTTTACGTTGAGAAACGTTGATCTTAAATTGTTGAACGACTTGTCCGTGCAGCCTTCAATACGGTGGCCCTGAAGTGCAAACCACATTAAATAACTAAACACAACCGCAAATTAAAAAACACAACTGTCACTTCGTACCAGCCAGCAGTGGTCAGCAACATTTTTAGAGTAGCACACAATTGGCTATAGCGCTACAGGGTTGCAAATTGGGAAAGGACTGCTAGGAAGGGAATATAATAATTGCCTTGTTCGTTGCTGAACCGCCTCCTGTTGGCCAGACAGGTACTCGTCAGGAAGATTCTAAGTCTGTTCATGTCCAGGTATCCTCTGTCCTCGTTCTGAACTTGTGAAGATTCAACCAATGAGTGTATAAGAAGCGGTGGCTGACAGGCGTGTGCTTCGGAGGAGAGCCGCGAACTGTCCACACTCTCCTGAGTTGGCAGCAAGGGGTCGCATACGAGCAAGACTTGTACATAGTTCACCAATTGGGCATTCCAGATTCGGGTGGGATTGGAGATTCCAATTAAAAAAAAAACGCAAATAACTAAAACACAACAGTAAATAACTAAACACAACCGCAAATAACTATAAACAGCAGCAAATTAAAAAACACACCCGCAAATAACTAAACACAATGACATTAACCTACTGGAAGAGGTCGGTACTGGTGGGCGATATAAGTCATCACTGATTGGACGAGTGTGCTCCCTTGTGTGTGAAGAGAGAGAGAGAGAAATCCTTGCAGCTCGGTCAAAATGGCATGCATCACCTCAGGTGGTGAAAAATACTTACGCTGTCTGTGCAGCCCAGTCTCTTGTAAATGCGTCTTCAGCGTGCGCAAAGTCATTGAAATTTTGTGATTAGTCCTGAGCATATCCAGTATCACCTCATATGTCCAGAGGCGGATTTTTCGGACTCATTTTTCGAAGACATCCTTTTTTGCACATTACACACACAGCTTGAAGCTTGAAAATTCCCATGCCGGAAAAATGAAATCACGTGATGGGGTCGTCCAAAAACAAATGAGTTACGTCCTAATGTACTTTGTGATGGTCAGAGGTGTATTTTTCAAAAAACAGTAACATTTCTCAGTTTCAGCATTTAATGTGTTATCTTTGTACTATTTTCAATTAAATGTGGGGTTCAAGTGATTTTCAAAATATTGCATTTATGTTTTGTTTCTCAACTTTGTTGGAAATGGAGATTCAGAATCATATTGTTACAAGCAAGTCTGTGCCTGCACATAAGTTCACTGTGACCGTTGGAGGTTTATTGATCTATGGGCGTGACTCACCTATATGGCAGTTATAGGCCCACACACGATGGCCATCTAATCGACATCTGCACTTCATGACATTGTTGGAGTAATCCGACTCTGCCACTTCATAATTTGGATTGATGACGACCTTTGAGGGGGAGAGGGAACATGATTATTAACTCAAACACCTGTGAACTGTTTAGAACTCGTAGCAATCCCAAAATTAAGCTTTATTTAGCCAATGTGCTTAAAAATTTGAAGTTGGAAGTTTGCATACTTAGATAAACACATTTAAACTCGGTTTTTAGCCATTTCTGGCATTTAATCTGGGTAAAACTCCCTGTCTTATGTGAGTTACAATCACAACTTTATTGTAAGAATATAATATGCCTGAATAACAGTAGAGAAAATTATTAATCTCAGCTATTATGTCTTTCATCACATTCACAGTGGGTCAGAGGTTTGCAAACACAGTATTTGGTGTTATTTAAATTGTTTACCTTGGGTCTAACATTTCGGATAGGGTCCAACAGGCTTTTCATAATAATTTTTTGGAATTTTGTCCTATTTCTCCAGTCAGAACTGGTGTAACTGAGTCAGGCTTGTAAACCTTTTTGCTCGCGCGTGCTTTTTCTGTTCAGCCCGCAAATTTTATATTGGATTGAGGTCAGGGCTTTGTGATGCTCACTTCAATACCCCGACTTTGTCGTCCTTAAGTCATTCTCTTACATCTTTGGAAGTAACCCCTTGCTTTACCGTTGAGATGGTGTTCTTCAGCTTGCATGCCTCCCCTTTTTTCACTAAAAAATAATGATAAACATTACGGCTAAATTATGGTTCAATATTTGCTTCGAGAGCCTAGTGGACATTTCTCCGGAAATTAAGATCTTTGTCCCCATGCGCAGTTGCAAATCATAGTTGAATTATCATGGCAGTTTTGGAGCAGTCACGTCTTCTTTGCGGAGCACTCTTTCTAGTGATGTTGACATGAGACTTTTTTATTGTACACATTGAAACTTTTGCACCTGTGTCCTCTAGCGTCTTGACTGATTGTCTCGGGGTTGATTTGCACTCATGAGAAAGTATGGTCATCTCTAGGAGACAAAGCACATGTGCTTCTTGAAGGTTATGCAAGATTTCTCTGGTGTTTGTACTTGAGAACTGTTGTTTGTAGAGATGAACAGGGTGCCTTCGGGTGTATCTAAATTATTCCAAAGGAATTTCCAGACTTGTAGGGGTCCAAAATGTTTTTGCCTGAAGTCTTGGCTGATTTCTTTTGATTCCCTCTTTATGTCAAACAAAGAGGCAATGAGTTTGAAGGCAACGCCTTCAAATTCGCTCAAGTGATGTTAATTAGTTGGGTTCGTCATGGTGAAGAAAGAGCTGAGTTTGAAGGCGAAGCTACTGGTCGAAATACATTGCCAACCTTCACCAGTGGTCACAAGGTCTGGGTAACGACAAAAAGAACAAGATTGCGAATACAAGCAGCCAGATCTGCAAGATGGCTGGGCTTTTTCAAGCTGTTTAAATGCACAGTCAACTAAGAGTAAGTAAACTTCTGACCCACTGGAATTGTGATATAATGACTTACAAGTGAAATAATCCCTCTCTAAACAACTGTTTGAAAAATTACTTCTGTCCCGCACGCATTAGATCTTCTAACCAGCTTGCTAAAACTTTGGTTTCTTAACATGAAATCTGTGGAGTGCTTAAAATATTTGTTTTAATTATTTCAACCTTAGCGTGCATACTTTTCTGACTTCTGACAAATGCAGGAAATTTGTTATTCATATAAACAATATATTTTAACATCGAAGTAACACAAGGTAGATAACACATGCTCATGTAGTCTTGCAAAACTACTACAACATTGAACTATTACTGAAAATTCACTTCTGAAGTTCCACCAAGAATCACAGAGATGACCACAAATTACACATGAATCTAAAATGTAAAAAGAGACCTGAAGGATGTAGTCTCCAGGTTTGACGTCCGTGACATCGATCCACTGACAGTCAATGTCATGTCTGTACGTATCCCAGCATCCCACAGTGATCCCTTGTTGGCCGAAGTTAGCGCAGGCATACCTCTTCTCAATGCCTGTTAAGCACAGGGTAACAAAGCGCAGGTTGAGCCTGGGTACACGTTTCAGGAACAAAACATACTTTTTCACTGGGTAAGCATAAGTTTCAGCTGAGATGTTCTATGTTAGGAGACCGCACATCTTTGAAACACTCTTGGGCAGCAGAATTGCTGTCAACAAGACCAGAGTTTTATTTTGCGGAATGGGGAGACGCCTGTATCGAGCGTTGTGTCGTATGCAATGACATTAGATTTCCATATTTGTGGACACTTCCAAACTGTTAACACCATTAAACCATGGTATATATTTTCAAGGACATTATTGCTGGAGAAAAACAACATTTTTTTCCACTCACTGAGGCTTGTACGTATACTCTATCCACAGCTCACATCACAACATTTCACTTTCAGACTTAAACCCGTATCCTAGCCATAGTGATTGTAGTAATATCAGACAGAGGATCCGTTAATATTATCTGCCATCATCTGCTAAGTATGAGTGAACACAACACGTCTTACCTAGCTCAGTTAAAAAACTGAAGTCTTTTGCCATGTTTTTAGCCATGATATTTATGTTTATCAGTAGCAGCGAGCTATGCTGATTATGTATAGCTACGGAAGAAAATCTATCTACTGCCAATTCACCCATGACCAGCTGTACAATGGGGAACAATGTCATTGGTCTTAAAACGGATAATGACATTAAAATCGATGGGTAAATTCCTCCTTAGTCTTTGGCGTTGAGCCAAAATACTCCAATTATAGAGATGTGATGCAGAATTGTTGGGCTCCCAACTCGTATAATCACTCATATCAAAATTTGTGCAGTTGAGCAAAATCTGATGGCGAGATTGGCCGACCGCATGTTTTACGTTGATGTTCCCCTTTAGTGTTTAGTGTTCTTTGGCGTTTCAAATTTTCCCATTTTAAAACAATGCTGTGCACCATCTCCTTATATTTTGAACATCTGGTTATCAACATATGGTACTGGATCACCATTAGGTTAGTGATATTTTAGAATTGATTGGTTAAATCAGAATCAACATCCATCCTTGCAAATCCAACATCGTTTTATATTGTATTTGTATATTTTAGTTACTCAGGTACTTTGTATCATGCTTTTTATATGAAGGAGTTTTCTATGGAAATTAAAGGATTCAAAATGCTATTTTCTCGCTTAAACTCAAGGATACAAATAATGTAAGCTGGCTTGCCATCCACCAGTAATCACAGAAGAGGAAGGTATTGTTTTTCTTCTTCTATGATTATTGGCGATGGAAAACCAGCTTACATTTTTTTGTATCCTTCAGCTAAAGCAAGAAAATAGAAGTTTAAACCTAAATATGAAAAGCATAATGCCGAGTAACTAAATAAATAAAAAAAATGGAAAAAGAAGACAAATTGGCAAGAATTGAATCAGATTCTGACTTGCAGTCACACAGATTCACTTTCTTGGGATGTTAAGTTCTGAGCATGCTCAGTAATTGTGACACAGCTCCTTTAACTGGACAAACAACGCTCAAGATTGACCAGACTGTTGCCAGGTCAGACTCACTGGCATAAGCTCAGACTGTCTGGAAGACATGTATTATCCACTTTCCCAGAAAACTTAAAATGACCCTCCCCTCCACATTCTCGATACGCCTTCATTAATCTGGTTAAGAGAGGACAGAAACCAGCAGATTTCAGCCCCTTGGGGACTGATTTCAGGACCAGGTGTTTAGAGTCTATTTTAGCAACATCTATGGTCCATCTCCGCACCTTCATCACATTCAGTGTCCTCCAGACAGAAGCTGGCCTTGTGCCCCTCTGCTACCTTCGAGCCGTTGAGGCTGAGCAGGTCGTAGTGAGTGAACACCTCCATGCTGTGGAAGTGCCTGGGGAGGGGAAATAACAGTTAATGCAGTGAAGTCAGCAGCAGTGGAAAATTCAGGTTGAGAAAGTTCAAGTCCTCTGCACAAATCTTGAGCTGGAAAGTGAAGCTAATTGGTTGTGTCAGAATGTTGAGTCTGTGGGTAGAGGAAACACACCAGGACTTCGGTATTCTGAGCATCAATGTGCTCTACTCAAACTACATCCCCAATTCCAAAATAGTTGGGACAAAGTGTAAATTGTGAATAAAATCAAAACACAATGATGTTCAAATCACACCAGCCAGTATTTTATTCACAATAGGACAAAGATCACAGAGCAAATGTTTACACTCAGAAATATTGCAATTTTATCCACAAAATGAGCTCGCTTCAAATTTGATGGCTGCTACAGGTCTCAAAAAAGTTGGGACAGGGGCCTGTTTACCATGGTGTAGCATCCCCTCTTCTTTTTAACACAGAGTGAAGGCGTCTGGGCATTGAGGAGACAAGTTTCTTGAGTTTAGCCATTGGAATTTGATCCCACTCTTGTTTAATACAGGCCTCCAGCTGCTGGAGAGTTTTGGCTCTCCTTTGATGGACTTTTCGTTTACTTATGCGCCAGATGGTTCTCAATTGGTGAATCAGGACTGTAGGCAGGCCAGTTCAGCACACAGACTCTTCTACTACGAAGCCATACTGTTGTAATAGCTGCTGTATGTGGTTTTGCTTTGTCCTGCTGAAATACACACAGCCTTCCCCGGAATAGATGTCGTCTGGAGGGGAGCATATGTTGCTCGAAGACCTTTCAGCATTCATAGTGCTTTTTAAAACATGCAAGCGTCCCACACCCTATGCACTAATGCAGGGGAGGCCAACCCTGGTCCTGGAGAGCCGCAGTGTCTGCTGATTTTTGGCGTTACTTTGCACTCGACTGATGGATTAAATTAGTTGATTACTCACTTAACTGATCTCACCTGGTGTCTCAGGCTTAATTTGGCAATCAAGCAATTAATTTGGTTCTTGAGCCAATCAAGCAATTAGCAGGAATAACCCACAAGACTCTTAGAGCCAATTAAGCAGACTTGCAGGTTGTGAAAGATTTTTCAATGTGGTTTGATATGTAGTGTAGTTGTAATGCAGGCAAAGTAGAAACACAGAGTACAGATAAAGGTGTATAGAGCAGGGGTGGATAACGCTGGCCCTGTAGAGCGAGAGGCGTGCTGAGTTAGGTTTTAATCGGGTGGAGAAAACCAAAGACACCAGGTGATATAAGTGAAGGGTGTAATCAACTGCTTTAATTTATCAATCAAGTAACACTAAAAACCAGCAGACACTGCGGCTCTCCAGGACCAGGGTTGGCCACCCCTGCACTAATGCAACCCCATACCATCAGAGATGCTGGTTTTTGAACTGAACGCTGATAACAGGAGGGGTGGTCTATCTCCTCTTTAGCCTGGTGGAAACAACGCCCATGATTTCCAACAAGAGTGTCAAATTTGGACTTGTCTGGTCACAGTACACTTTGCCACTTTGCTACAGTTCATTTTAAATGAGACTTGGCCCACAGAACATGTCGGGGCTTCTGAATCATGCTCAACAATGGCTTCCTTTTCGGATGATAGAGTTTTTGGTGGCATCTGTGGATGGTACTGCAAACTGTGTTTACAGACAGTGGTTCCTTGAAGTATTCCTGGGCCCATTTAGTAATGTCAATGACAGAATCATGCCGGTGAGTGATGCAGTGGCGTCTGAGGGCCCGAAGATCATGGGCATCCTGTAAAGGTCTTTGGCCTTGTCTCTTACGCAAAGAGATTTTTCAAGTTTCTCTGAATCTTTTGATGATATTAGGCGCTGTCGATGTCGAGACCTTCAAAGCCTTTGCAATTTGACATTGAGGAACATTGTTTTTAAAGTATTCCACAATTTTTTTTTTTATGCAGGCCTTCACAGGTTGGAGAGCCTCTGGCCATTTTTACTTCTGAGAGACTCAGCCTCTCTAAGACATCCCTTTTATAGCCAATCATGTTAAACACCTCATGCCAGTTAACATAATTGCTTGCTAAATGTTCTTTCAGCTGATTGTCTTATAAATTTCTTTTTCTGCCCTTTTTTTGCCTTTGTACCAACTTTTTTGAGACCTGTTGCAGCCAGAAAATTTTAAATAAACTTTCTGGATAAAAATGTAAAATGTCTCAGTTTCAACATTTGAAATGTTATACCTGTTCTATTGTAAATAACATATTGGCTCATGTGATCTGAAAGTCATTGCATTTTGATATTATTCACAATTTAACTATGTCCCAACTATTTTGGAATTGGAGTTGTATTATTATATTTTCAACAAGACTAGTTCTGCCTGAGTAAAATGCATTTGCTCGTTTCAGTTTGTTGAATTTGAAAGGTCTGGTGAAATTGTTTGGAGGAAATGCTGCATCTCAATATGTCTGATGATACACATTTAGTGACATCATATTTTAGGGTCAGTGCTTGAGGCCCTCTGTGACATCAACATTAAAGGACACTGACGGGGGCTCGCAGTGATATAATTAAGGGTTACTGCTTGAGGCCCTTTGAGACATTTAATTGAAAGGCACTGCCTGTGGCCCTCGGCGACTTCATATTTAGGCGTCTGCTGGGAGGGACACTTGCCTGTGGCACTCATGCCAGATCCAGGCATCATTGCCAGCCTTCGGACGGAAGTCGGCCTTGCCGTAGTTGTGAATCCGGGAGGAGAAGCGGAGCAGGCGGCGATAGGAGTCGCCGCGGGTGGGGTCGGCTGTGCTGGACAGGCAGTCCTCCTCGTGGGCACACCGGAGCATGAACATGGGCCGGTCCTCCAGGTAGGAGGTGTGTTCCACAACCTGAGGGTCCAGGAGCAGGTCTGGAGCAGCTGCAAGGGAGAGGAGAGAAGGCCAAGTTCACTCACAGCCTCCTTCATCCCTACCATTACCCACTTCAGGGGTGAGATCACAAATTATGTGTTGTTGGAATACCTTAGTTAAAATTCAAAAGCTGATGCCATGATCAAACTGCTAGTTGAAAGCAGTGTTCTAGAACACCATCTTAGCTTCCGGGAAAGAAACAATGCATTCCAAAAAAAACACGAAACAATGTAACTTTTAAAAAGTCAATGGAATTCTCTCTCCTTTTCATTTCCATATTAAAGTGTCCCTATTATTTCCGCAAGCTTTCTCTGATCTGTTTGCCTCCCACCATGTGGTTATTGTGCTTCATGCCGCAAAGACAGGCGAGCAGTGGAAAGTTATGAGCTGAGAGGACGCCTCACAGACTTTAAGAGCCGTGCTTCCACACTCGAGCCTGGATAACAGATGTAGCTGCTGCAATCAAACCGTCCCTTAAGTGCATTCAAAGCATCCTTTGTAGAATAAGCAGAACAACCTAGACCAGAGGTGGGCAAGGAGGGCCGTATCTGTCCCTGGTTTTCACACCAATTTCTGGCCCTTTAATTAGTTAATTAGCTTTAATAAGCTAATACATTTTTGAAATCTGAAGCTTCTGCTTCATCTCTTTGAATTCTCCAAATTGGTGTACAAACACTGTACTGGTCTCCCTAAATGAAACATTTTTTTTGATCTACTGTATGAGCAAATCACTGTTTTTGTATAAAACCAATTTGCTCAATTCGCTAGTGTAACTGGAAGAAATAAAAACCTGCACACACACCAGGACCGGAATTGCCAACCCCTGACCATAGACTGTATAAAAAGATGGACAAAGCTACAGTGACGTCAACCATTGATTTCATCATACCATAAAGGAAGCCTCGATTTTGGCATTTTGAATTGCGCTATGTTGTCATTTTTAATCTGGATGTGATTTCTATTGGACGAGAGCGTGTACTGAAGATCCGGGGAGGACCAGGGCTCTGGATCTGACCGTATTGGACGAGGTCCAGAGGATAGCCACGCCCCTAAAGCATATTCTGGCTGTATCCTTTATTCTAGTCTATATGGGACCATAATTTACAAAAATGAACATCATGACATATCGAAGGAGACTTGAAACCTGCTATAGTTACCATAAAATAATGTGAAAAATCATTATTTAAATAAAAAATCAGGTGGGAAAGTAGGGTCATTTTCTCATAGACTTCTATAGCATTGAACTTCTTTCTGCAACCACCGACGTCGCCATCTGCTGGCCATTAAATAGAATGCCATTTTACTTTACTTCCGCATGGACTTCATTTTTCAGACTAGGATGCTGCGTCCATCTTTTTCTACAGTCTATGTCCCTGACTTAGACAGATATTTGCATCTCAAAAGAATGTATTCAAGAATCTCAGTTAAAGATAGCAATAATCTTAATGAAGAAAATTCTACCTCAAATTTGTTTTCTTCACACCACAAAAGGTTAATTACTTAAATTTAATGGTAAAGCCTGTTTTGTAGACAGTGCAAAGGGGGATTTAAATTGTGATATTTTGGAGAACTACACTAATTATTCTTATCTAGTATGACAAACAGCTGTTCCAGCAAATGCTTTTGCAATGTTAAAGTAGACTTAGTTCTGATAAAACATTTTTGAGAAGTGGCTTTGCATTCAGGATACTGGCAGGTTTAAAGATTGTTTGGTGTACTGGGGGCAAAGTCTTACTCTGGGTGCAGGACACTCCCGCGGCGTAGCGGCCGCCCCCTCGGGGACAGTCGAGATGCTGGCCGTGGTGCAGACAGTGAGACAGTGACATTTCCGTCCCCGAACAGCGCACCCCACTCATGACCACAGCGTCTGCAGACTTGTCCCCAGGCCAGTACCAAGAGTCCTAGATGTGAAGCCAGGGTGAGAAAAACTCCACTGCATCACTACATCCTCACTTCCAGCCAGTATCCATTCCAGAGAGGCAACCCGAGAGAAAATCTCAGTTACATCACCACATACTCTAAGGGGGAGGCAGGCAGAAAACATTCATATGAGGGTCATTTTTTCCCGTTAGTTGTTTTTAATGTTGTACTCTGATGAAATGCACTAATCTGTTTATTTACGTTTACTGCATCAAAATGTACCAAAGAATTCTCAATTGGGTAACAGTCTGCCGAGCATGAATCAATCATCCCCAATGAATGAACTAAGCGCTCCGACCGTTTACAAATTCTAGTGCTGGAATTTCCATAATTCTACCACAAGATGGTGCAATGCAAAAGCATGTTCAGAACAATGGCCATTTGTCAGAAGCTGCCTATGGGTTATCCCGCTCCCTTCATGCTTAGTTCTACTCTGTTGCAATTGCATAACATAAAATGTGCTTGTATATAACCTGACATAACATAACATGTGCTTGATGTCATCATCACTCAGCTCACAGCAGCTGAATTCACCCATTCTCACATGGGCAATATGTGTGTATATTGTTCTTCTTTCACTCAACATCAATGGAATAAATTTCCTTTGCTGCAATATACCAGTCAGTCAAAGAGAAAGCAGGAATTATTCCCACAACATGGTCATTTTCCATTGCAAGTCAGAAAGTTTGATATATTTTGTTATTTAAAAAAAAATTTTTGGAATTTCCAATCCCGCACAGATCTGGAATGCATCAGTGAACTATTTGCTAACATGCTCATCCGTGACTAAAGCTACCATCTCGGGATAGAACAGTTCATGGTTCAACTTCGAAACAGGTGCCTCTCACCTGTCACTTCCTTTCACACTATGGTCACGGTGCTGGCGTACACAGAATGAGGGGGGGAAACTCAAACATGCGCTTGTTCAGAAAGCAACTGACAGGCTCTCAAATGACCAGTGAAAGGCACTTAAGCAACAAACACTGCTACACTGCAAAAAATGATTAGATAAAAATACTAGGTAAGATGAATTTACTTATTTAAGACTGTCCATCACCATTTTTCTTAGTAAGACAAAAAAAAAAATTCTTGTTTTGAGGTAATTTTTACTAGCTTGCCAGTGCGGTAAGTAAATTTCACTTGTCAAGTCAAACAGTAACTTGTTTTAAGTTTTTTTTTTTTTTTTCCTTAATACAAGTAACTATTTGACTTGACAAGTGAAATTTACTTACCCCACTGGCAAGCTAGTAAAAATTACCTCAGAACAAGACTTTTTTTTTTTGTCTTACTAAGAAAAATAGTGATGGAAATAAATGTTTTAAGTTTTAAAATAAGTAAATTCATCTTACCTCGTATTTTTATCTTACCATTTTTTGCAGTGCAACCTCAGCCAAATTTGTCCCTCCCAATTCCCTGAGCGGCACGATGCCAATCATTCGCTGCTCCCATGAGGCTTCAGGCCAAAGTCAGCACTGGACTTTCCTGATTCAATCCAAAAGCATGGTGGTCACTCTTGAACTGAATACAGTGCCTTTATTGAGTGAGCCAACTAAGCAGCCCGTCCGATTGAGTCTAAGAGTTTAAGCTCATTCCAATAGCTGATTTTATCCATCCTTGGGCTCCTTCCAGTGTCTTGGCTTTGCTCGCACACAACCTTTCTGCATGTCCTGTCTTTTGGCGGGTCAGCTGGTGTTTCTGTCCCAGCTGGAACCCAGGTGCCTCATCGCTCAAGAGAACAACTCCAGTAAAAAAGGCTCAGTGTCAGAGGCTGCCCATGGAACTCGATAGAAAAGCAGGAATAACAACATAATTTGCATGGTTTCAACAGGGCTCAGTGTGAACTCGGGGGTGCTGTGTGCGACTGCAGGTAATCACTTTTAATGAGCCAATTATCCTACTACCTTACCAAAATGGCCCATTACTGTCCCTGTTCCACTGTTATAAAACTCTCTCGATGCCCAAAAATTGCTTAAATCGCTCCTTCCATTAAGTTGTCCATGAGGACTTTACAGCCTTGTGAGGCTAAAGGCAGTTCAGTTTAGTGCATCCAGCCAAAATCCCTAAAACATTTTTTTCAACAGTTAAAATGCTGTAAACAGTGATGCCTAAAAATGATGAACAGGGTATCAAGCATGTAAATACAAGCACGCATAAACCTCAAACAGGTACTCACCTGCACAAACACAAGCATAAACATTTACATGGTAGCATTTATACCTGTCTATAGAAGCCTCAGGAATGGAAAGATTAAGGCCTAATCCATTTACCCCTTTCACCAAAACACTTCGCCCAATGTCTGTTCTGTGCGTTCCTGGGGAGGCTAGAGCATCCTGTGTCTCTTTGGGATCAAGGGGTAGCGGTCATCTAGCCCAACAGACTGCCCTTCAAATGGAGCATCTTCAGATGAAAAACAAATAAAGGGGCAGAAAAATTTCCCAGAACTCCTGGCTAAATTAGGGACTTCCCAAAAAAGAAGCTCATGTGCACCAATGTATGCTATTAGTCCAAAATTTTGTTTATTGTTGCATTCTTAATACCTCAGTATATTTTCAAAGGCTATGAAGTTGATGAGTTGAAACATTCATCGTTTTCTATTTTTTTTTTGAAAATTGCTTATTTTGTCTCAGTGTTTTTTTCAAATGAATACAAGGGATTTGCTGATTACTGCTCACTTTCTTTATTTACATTTTACACATTGTCGCAATTCTTCAGTCCAACTTTTGTTGTAGCTACTCGGCAGAATTTAGAGACCATGTGTCCTCGCACCATCCAATGACATCTGCGCACATCACATTAGTAATGGAGCACTCTTTACAAAAGCTGCAAATCAGACAAATGATGTGCATCTGTTCATGCTGCGCTTGCTTTGCACGCTTGCTGCCGCTAATCGCCTGCTGCTCCGTGTCTGCCATGTGCACTTGGTTGCTCCCATTGCTGGTTGGTTGTTTTTCCTCCTCTTGCTACTATTTTGCGACACTGCTCACCCATCACCCACCTTCCACCCGTCGTTTAGATCTGCTTTGTGTGCTCTGGAGATTTGGCGTCATTTGTTCTTGAGGTAGATTTAATTCAGGTGGTGCTGAAGTACATTCCCTAAGTACCCAAATCACATCTATTCAGCGCCAAACCACAATTGCACTCCCACATACTCAATAAATTTGGAATTGAGGTTGTAAGTGGTTCTTTTTGATAAGCATTTCATAAAAATTGCAATTAACAAAGTCTTCATAACGAGGTAGAAATGGCAATTTGTGCATGACAGTGCTATTTATTTCCACGTCCAGCTTTGGAAGTGTGAGAACTGATATTCAGGGATGCATTTTGTGCACTGGCCCGGTCCTCTGAGTTCAGTGCAGGACAGGACTATGACTGTGAACGGCTCGAATAACTAGTGCCGTCCCATTTCCTAGGTAGAGATTTCAACCCCTAACCTTTGTAGCTCTGTTTTGAGTGGCTTATATGTTTTCAAAGACACTCCAAAACTAGGCGTACAGCCAAGGCATGGGCATTAGGACTGGACTGGGCCTTAAATAATGAAAATGTGCAAACGGGCCATTCTTTGAGGAGTGAACCAAAACGTCACACACGTGACCAGATGTCATCAAATAAAGGAATACTTTGAAAATGAATGGCTCACCTGGAAGGCGTGGTTGGCGTAACCCAGCCCAAGCTGTCTGCACACCACCATGGCCTCTGTGGTTCCCCAACTGTCGCTACAGACCGTTCCCCACACCAGCGTCCCGTTCTTCTCAGCCAGCACCTCCACCCGCCCCTCGGACGGATACCGACCTCCGCTGAGCCGCAGCTGTGGACCCGCAATGACACACGCCAGCTCAGATCGAGCCCGCACCCAACGGCAGAAGCGTAACCCCAATCCTAGAGGGTTTAAATCTCGTCGAGTGAAACGGCTTGTTCTAATTTCTCTTCATCAAATCTAGTTTAACAACAAAGAAGCCTTTTATTTACTGGGACTCGAGAGAGGACTTCCACAAAATCAAAGGCATAAATAATCTTTCTGATGAGACTGGATTCAATCCATTATCCATAAACTAGTTTGTGAGGCAATGCACTAATATGGCAGAAGGCCAGCGTCACACACAAGCAACAAATGGGTGTAAACACAGTTGCGCGCACACATACAGTACAACCACGATCATACAGAAGGATCCACCATTCCATGTGTGTTCATGGGTGTGTGTGTGTGTTTGATTGATAGATTTTCAAACCAGAAAATCAACACACCCTGTTCTGCTCTGCCTCATGACCCATACACAGATCCCCCTTTACTGCGGTGCCAACAGAAAAGCACATTTATCTTCAGTATATGATGTAGTTAGTCTGTTGCTTGTACATCAGTGGTAACCAAACTTGTTGCCATAGACCAAAAATTCAGTGCTTTATCATTTCAATCCTACGAGTCCACACCCAGGACTGCGCACGCTACGAAGACGTGCAGACGTCTGAGGATGCGCAAGCCATAACTGCGCAGACTTCTGGAAAATTTGCTCCAAAACAGCTTAAGTATTTGACAATGGAGAATTCAGCTTGGTCAGTCGCTGTATATGCCAATGCTCAATATCCATGTGTCGTTACAGACTGATTGGCCAACCCATTGATGAAAAATGGACTCAGACCGAGGGACAGATGGATGGACAGAATTTTCCTCATCACATAGAAAGATTGGCACGCCTGACTCAACTAATTGGAAGCTCAACAAACTCCTTCACAATTGAATATGTTGTACTTTGCAAGGATTTGATTGAATACCCATAATTCATCCTCAAAAATGAGGTGGTATACCACTTCTGGGATTATAATGGCGGCAGCTATAGGGTGAAAGCATCATTACATAGCATACAGCTGTTGCATATCGGGCACTGCAGGGTATAGTGCTATTTTTCTGCTATAATGCTCAGAGGTTTCAGAAATCTACAGAGGGCTGAGCAGCCTGTAGGGTGTTAGTAGTGTTGGGTTGATGTAGTCATTGCGGATAGCGTAGCAGCCCTCACCCGCTCGTGGAAACCCATGGCAGGGACGTTGCACATCACACCCGCGTCCTCTTCGTGACTGCAGCTCAGAGAGTCTGGGTTGAAGTAGCATTCAGTGATGGACTTCTCAAACCCGGAGCACTCCACCTCATTCATATGGACTGGGCCCATTCCTGCAAAAAAACAAGTAAATCAGGAACATTACTCTTTATATATTTGGAGAGTCACTGTGTGAAACAATGTCTCATACTGAGAAATAGCACTTTATACAGAGGTCATTAGCCTAAAATTAACACTGGCAGGTTGCACTTCAACCGCATATTCATTTCATTTAAATTTGCCCAAGCACGCAGCCAACACAAAACATTACTACACAACTATGCATTCAGATTGTAGACTGTGCTGCATGAACCTTGCAGAGTGAAGTTGCTCATCATTGCACGACTTTGTCAAGTCAAGACTTTGGCTGTAGAAACACACCTGGTTATGTGAGTTTCTTGCATAAGCTCATATAAATATTGTACCATTGCACCTGTTTGCTCTTCCATGCACATAGAGGATTAATCTGGGACAGATTCTGGGAAGAAGGGCTGAGGAGTCTATCAGGATAGAGTTTTGGGAGGGAATGACAATGGCTTTCGTCAGTGTTGGAGGCAGTGCAGGGACGTGTCTCTCCTTCCTGGCACTGACCCAAAGACATTAATGCAGAACAGCTCTGCAGGCCTCACAGGAAGAGCACTAACTGCATGTTCTCCCAATAAGTGTCCCCCAGGAAGCACTGTTATACGACTCAGATGCGTTCCAAGGTCATTTGAGGTTTTCTTCCAACTAGCTCTCGCTTGAGAATAAACATGTTGTTTTTCCACACTTTTTGCATTGAAATTCTATGTCTGGAATCTCTGACCGAATTTTACTCTCTGAAAGCCTTAAGCCAAAGCCTAAAAGATAAAATAAAAAATAAGTGATTGACAAGTTGATAGGGTCGTGCTGCTGAAGATCTAAATGTAAAAACCCCGTGCAGTCATGTTTTCAAAGGGCATAATGATTTTAAATCTATAATAGATGATAAGTATTCAATGACTTGGGCAGGGAGACGATGGGCGTGTCTGACTCTGAAGGCTGAAAAGATTTCCCCAAAGGCATGAGGCAGTAAAATTTGAGCATGCTGCAAGAAAAAGGCGGAAGCTGGACAGAGTTGGGCCTAAGTACTTTCAAGTGCTTTTGAGAATTGTATGCAAGCATTTTTTTTACATACCACAGTGCTTGTATTTGTGTCTGAATACTATCTAATAATGCCTAATAATACCTAATGATAAGTACATGTACTTGTATCCAAGTACTTTTTAAGTACTTGACAAACCTCTGTTAGCACTTAGGAGACGGATTGGTCAAGAACTTTGAAAAGTACTTGAATACAAGTACAAGTCCTTAGGCATTGATAGGAAGTACACCGATACAAGTGCAAGCACTTTGGCATTTAAAAAAATACTTACATCCAATTCTTGAAAGTACCTGAAAGTACTTGAACCCAACTCTGGAGCTGTAGGAGATCACCCCAAGCAAACATACACACAAACACACCCACACACGTCCTTGTATTTCTAATCTGAACAATAAGCAGTGTATGGCTAACCCAAACCCTAACCCTAACCTTAAGCTATCCCTAATTCTAACCTTATTCCCAACCTTAACTAATAGGACACAATTTGCCTTTGTAGTTGTGTAGACAGTTGAAAAGGTCCTCACTTCCCAATAATGTCCTCACTCTGTAGGAGAAAAAAACTTAATAAACATTTTCTGGTTCTCACTTTGTAGCATGTACAAGAACACGCACACACGCACCCGCACACACACACACCAACACACAAACACACGCTCACTTGTTCTGCTTCCCAAAAGATAGCCCACACACCACAGTCAGACCCACACTTTCACACTCAGAAACCTGTAGCTAAGGCTAGTGCATGCTGGCTTACAGGTGGCAGCTCTCGGCCATATGGCTAACAGGTGCTGAACTCTGTGTTCTCTCTCGCCTGGCAACCGCTGCCTCACTAACGCCAGGACACATTCTCTAATGCAAGCAGACTGTCTGGCTGGCTGACCGACTGACTAACAGCCAGAAGGACAGGAACAGGATGCACAATCCTACGGGATGCACAATAACTCAGGAGGCCAGCCATCCTGACCACATGACCTTGTATCCATTGTATACCATTCATATATGCCATGGCATGGGCTCTCCCTCCACAGTTACCCAGTTCATGGTTTTTACGTCACTGAAAAGATAATAAAGTAAACTGTACAAATGGGTTAATTTACTAAAGCCATTAGCACATGAAAAATCCAGTTGCTCATTTAATAAACATAAAACTACAGAGCCTAGTGCTAAAAGTACTTAAGTCACATTTACCACACCATGCCATAAAGATGCAGTAACATCTTTTATAGAAAAGAAAGTTGATTTTCTCAAAATAGATATTTTGTGACTAAAGTAATTTTAGCACCAGGGTCTTCAATTACACAACTAATAGCTGAAACAAAAACATAACATGACCAATCACAGGTCAACTAATCAGTTTAATAAACTTTAATGGTCTTATGCCGCGCTTACATCAAACGACTTTTCAATTGATTTCACTGATGCAGGCAAATTTCCGATGTTGGAATAAAACCAAATGATTTTTCCTAGAGTTGTGGCGCACTCCCGTCATCCTGATCGTTTGAAGGTAGTCAGAAAACTCAGTCCGAGTCGATTTAAGTCAGTCTTTTTCTCGTCTTGATGTCCCTAAAAATCGAGCAAGCTTAATATCATTGGAGGTTCTCAAAAAATCATATGGTCTGTGACTAAAAACTCAGTGACCAATGACTCATTGTCTTTAGATGGGAGAAAGAGTCACACTTATGGCTTCTATAAGTTTTCTAGTGCATAGTAGATAGTAATAAATCAGGCTTTGAGATATTAAAAAAGCATTGGCATTTGAAATGCAATTTAAAATTACTCAATCGTTGTTAAATAGATAGGCAATAGCCATTACTTCAATTTTCTCACCAGCAGAAAGAGCACCTGGAATTAGTTCTTATGATGGCTAAGAGTTAAAATGCGTTCCCAGCCTGTGTCTTGAAGTGTGATTTTTGAGTTGGGAAGATAAGTTCTCTCAGTAAAACATGTATACAGAACAAGGACCGCCATTAGCAAAGGTGTTTACTCAGTGCAGTTAACCAGATAACTCAGTTACCCTGCTTTGTGATTGGCTCCCGGTCACCTGATGCAGGAAGTGAGTGAGGGGAGATTGACACAAGGGGTGGAGTTACCTTGCCCCAGCCGGCCCCCAGCCAGGGCCTCCTTGGCCGTGCCAAACCCCAGCTCCCGGCACACCACGGTCGCTGCCTGGATGCCCCAGTTGTCATCACAGACAGTGCCCCACACGCCGTTCTTTAGCACCTCCACTCGCCCCTCCCCCACCAGGGCTCCACCCTTCAGACGCACCAGTGGTTGCTGTGGGAACCAGAGTCGTGTGGTTATTATGGGAGAAATGTCTGTAGAGAGCAAGTTACACCAACCCAATAAATAAAGAAGCACAGTCAGAAATAGCAGAAATCAAAACAGTTTCACTCACTCGCAATAATGCTCCAAAAACTCTCATCTGAGAGATGAATTAATACATTTTTTGGGAGAACTGCATTGTGTCAGTCTTATTTTTTACAGCAAGACAGCTGTCCCAGTGCAAGACTGAGATTGGATATCATAAACTTAAATGGAGCAAATGTGTTTAGAGTTTATAGACGTTTTGAAAGTAGACAAGGGGTAAGAAGGCATTTTTGAAGCCACTGAAAATTGAAGATGAGAATGTAGAAGATGAGAAGAGTGTGGGTAGGCAGGAATGAGGAGCGCTCCTTTTCTGTTGGTTGTCAATGAACCATGATGTGGACAGGGTCTGCAATCAGACCACTTCCTTGCGCTATTCATCGTCTCAAATATTTAGTAAACACTCACACAAACATTTAGTCATTTGGCAGACACTCTATCAAGAGGAGCTTACATAAGCACATACATAATCCTTTGACAAAAGTGCAGAACTGAAACCAAACCATCAGGATTACAAATGAAAGCAATAATCTCACAATATGAAGTGCCACAGACATCATTTAGTGCTTTAGGTAAAAAAGGGTTCCTAATGGGTTCACATGGGAACGGTGCTAGCACAGGCAGGGCTTCCCTAAAGAAAACTCATTTTACCGCAACAAGTCATTTGACCAATCACATAGCAGGAATGTGACCTCATGGTGAGCACGGGACGAGGAAGGTGAAAAGAAAACAGGGTTTTTCCTGGGTTTTCCTGGGAAAACAGGGTTTTCTCAGAGGTCAGACCTCTGACCTCTGAGACCCACTAAGCTCACAGCAGGTGCAGCCTTGGCATTTGCCAAAAAAAAAATTGCGTGAATGCTTTTAGAAAACAGTTAGAGGGACAGCTAAGAGCCACATTTTATTGATTTATGATTAAATGCCGGTGGCTGGTTGATTTTATGCTAAATATGTTTTACGGGCCAGGTTTTCAGTAAGTAAACCCCAAACAGATCCTTCAAAATCCCGAGTGACATGCTGTTAATATACTGTAGGCTCAAAATTCAACGTATGCTCTGCTTATATACTGTAGTCAACACATGCAAGACGTGTGTCTGAGCTGTCATCACATGATACATCAATGGCAAGTACCAACTGTGACTGAACCTAAAATAAAAATTCAAAGTTTCAGGCAGCCCCATTTCTAAAAGCCATTGAATGTGAATACAACACTGAATGATCTCTTTTCTAAATACAGTATCTATATTTAGTCTAATCTTCGCTTCTGCCAGCCAGCTTTCAGGCCGGGGGAAATATATATATATGGAAGGCTCCAAGGGCTGACCCTAACACATTTTACAATATATCCGTAGCTCCCTCCAGTCTGGGCCTAGAGCAAGTCCACTGTCCCCATTTTGTCTGCATCCCAGGCTGCATAAAGCATGCGCAAATTGGTGAACTCAATCCACACAGGGAACAGGTCTGGGAAAACACACCATCACATGCAGTATATAACAGACCAACACCGTCTATCACAGCAATGTGTTAAAATTTATTTGTCACATAAATCCCAAGTACAGCGCTCATTTATTTGGGACATGAAATAAGAATAAATAAACAGGGGATGGATTCAGTCTTTACCATCTTAACTTTTTCTTTGAAACATTTATTTATGGTTTTCAGGAAATTCAAAATGTCACTTATTGAAAGGCACCTGTTGGGAGAGCTCTGTAACTGAACAGGACTGCGTAGGACCCCAATTTTGTGAAGCCTTGCTCCTGAAAATTGATGTCTGCTAACAGGGGAAATGATTTTGGAGCACGTCAACCAATTTCTCTCAGCTTTGCAGCACATGTGCTCCACAGAGGAAAGGGGATAAAATACTGCATAGTTAAAGTTGTTTTGATCTTATCATTCTTTCAAAATAGAATTTTAAGCCAACCAAAGTTGGCTTTGGAAGAAGATTATAGCATTATAGGGAAAACTACTTGGCTGGATGCCTCATAAATATAAATCTGTCTCGGTTCTAAGAGCCACTGACTTGGCATATGCTGCCCAGGCATTGCGAAAGAAGAATTTCACCGCTCCAAAAAAACTTGAAATTCTGGAACTGCAGTTGGAGGAAAGCAGTGAGGTCACCCAAGGAAGTCATTAAAATGATGTTAGCACTAGGTGTGCTCACTTGCGAAGTGAGTTTTTCAGATTGGTGAAACAGAGGAGCTCCTGTTTACAGCTTTTGCAGAGATTACATGCCCAGGGTGAACTCAATGGAAGTCCTGTTCCTCTCAGGAACCGAGAGTTACTCAGGACAGCCTGTCACTCACAGCGCATTCTTATCAAGCTTCCAAAAAATGCATTGGATGATTTTAAATTTTCAGAATAGTTCTGAAAACAGAACTGAATCGATGAATTCAACAAGGGCCCAACCCCATGAAACAAAATTTTCCAAACATTTTTTCCCTCTCTAAGTATGAGTTTGATCTTCGTATCACATTTTTGACAAAAGTATTATCCCACCAGATGCAACAAATGCCAAAATATGGAGGCAAGTGCTAATTTGGTTCCAGCTCAGTGGCCAAATAAAGACAGTGGATGTGGGCCCTTTTTGAATTAACAAATGATTCTTCTATATGACAAGGATTATACATGCCTTGTTTCTATAGAATGATTTATTTTGATACGTATTATGACGTGAATAGTCCAAAGGACCAATTTTGTAACATCCTTACATCATCAGGATACAAATGCTGTGATATAATATCTCATTGTGGGGGTGTGGGGGGGTCGTCCTCTAAGGTCTGGTGGTAACAGCCTCTACTTTCCAAGAGAAACCTTTTTTTTTACATTCTTCCACTTTGACCTTTGCATGAAATGCTCAGCAAGCAATTGATATACTTCTTTGCATTAAAAGTGATTAAATGCATCCACGTTGAACCAACAAATCAACACATCTCAAAATCTAACATCCTCTAAATCGAACTTATCGTTCCCACCTCTATTAACCATTGCCATAAACTTATCAAGGAAAGTCTTTGCCTTAGGTGAAAGATATTTGGCAATTTTCTGGCAGCCTTGAAACCCAACTGCCCAGTGTAGAGTGGCTTGCTGTAGATCTGTTACTCCCCTGACATCAGGCTTTATAAGGCAGAACCTGGTTTTGACTAGTGATGACATTGTTTCAAAAACCTCAAAGTCATTGCTGAAATCTGCTGAAAACCTGAACACTTTGTATTCACTAACAGAGTGCTTGGATCACCGATGCCGCCACCTATCGGCTGAGGCAGAATATCTTGCAGCAAGCGCCCAACTCCCAGAATTCTGCCTGTCTTAAACTCACCATTTAGAATACATTAATTATTTATTTATTTGGTACCAAGGTCAGCCGGTATAAAATACCCAATAACAGACCTGGGGACATTACATACAAATATCAGAAGTACTAAACAACATCCAAAATACAGTCTATTAAAAAACCTACATGAACACAATGTGACACAATGCACAGGTAAAATGCGTGCCAGATAAACAATGAACAACACGAGAGGACAAATATAATATTAACAATAATCACATTTACTCATAGGAGTTGGGATATTCTTGCACGCAATCAATACCCTGAAACATAAAGAACACAAAGCAGGCTAAACATGAATTTTGACAATGTGTGGAGTTGGGCCCTTGTTTAATATTGGCTGGTGTAGAATTATAGTGCCGCCCATAGGTATTTGAAGGGTGACATGATTTCTTGTTGTTTTGGTTCTGTGCTCTAATACATTAGTACTGGAATTTAAACCAGTGAAGGTGAGGTTATAGTACAGACAGTCAGCTTTAATTTCAGGGCATTTAGCACGCAAAGCTAGCCAAGAAACAACTGAGTAGGCAGCTGCCCAACTAACTTTTGACCCCTCAAAAAGGGGAAATATATTATTTATACTGAATCCTACACATTGAATGCAAATTAAAAATGGCAGTATGTATTTTTGCCTCTATTTATGGTTTTGTTTCAAGTCTTTTGAGTTGGAATACAGAGCAAAAAAACGGCTAAAATTAAGTAAGAATTAGAGTATTCACTGACTGCACCATGTAAGGAGTGCTGTACCCAGATTCAGATTGTCAGATGCATGTTTGCTGTCGCAGTGCATGTAAGTGCATGTATTACATAAGCGGTCAGGAAGGAAGGCTTCCTCCACTGTAGGCCCAGTAGTCAGACACCCGGCACTGCTGCTCATTTAAACTGTTCTGGTGGAAATGATGTCAATGGAGAATTCCTTGGCTGCGTGTCTTAGTAAAATGTTTACATAAACAGACTAAAGGATGTGGCTCGAGAGGCGATTCGTCATCCTACTGTAAACGGGGCACTTCAGCAGCTGGGCTGGAGAAGGGAGCAAAAATGGCAACAATGTCATCAAAACTACATCAAAACCGGCACACAGGGCATTCACCATGGATAGCAGTTCCAACCAGCAAAATCCCCGAAATTGAGCAATTTATGAGTGAAACTGCTGAGAAAATCTTATGAAATACACAAGGCAAAAAATATTTGGGGTTTTCTTGATAGCATACACGGATCTCTAAAAGTCTCTGCTCATCTTCATGAAAAGTTTTCTAGTATTAGACAACTAACACGCATTTGTAGGCTCAGCATTGAGATATCAGAACTGCTATTCATTGGACTATAATGTTGCTCTTGTAATCGCTATTTGGCAAAATCTAATTATGCATGACGCGACATCAACTAAATCTGACTGAGCAGCCATGCTCCACCACCCCCCCCACCGCCCAGCAGAGCCAGATACTAAGGAAGTTTAAATTATTAAACACAGTTTGAACAGACACTGCTTCCAGTTAAAAATCCTATTTATGATGGAGGAGGCTGAGGACGTGGGGTGGATGAACTGCAGATCTTCAGTAGACCAGAGTAGGAGCGCTGTAGAGGGCACGGAGCAGGAGAGGTGAATGAACTGTGCCTTGGTTATAAAAGCTTGCCAACTGGGTGGTAGATGCTGTAGTCAAGAATGATTGGGCAGAAAGGGGTTTGTGAGTAGGCCTGATTCGGTGCCTGCCAGAAAAAAGTGTATCTCGTTCCGGCAGGAAACTCGAGCAGAGATACATCAGCTGACAGCAGCCTTTTAAGCTACCAGCACGTCAGCATCAGCAGGCAAACGATTGGAGGATACACATCACGAGGTCATACAGCAGTTTATTTTAAAGACGTCAAGCTCACTCACTTCTGCTGCTGTTTGCAATGATTTTTCTTGCTATGCAACACACTCTTTGGTTTTTTTTTTTTTTTTTTGCTTGCCTCCTCCACCCCTGCCTCCACCTGTTTGGTTCTGCTCACAGCGGGGGGGATTTTGATTTCTGTTCATGACATATTTGTATGTCTGCTGCGCCTAGGTAGAACATTCCTCCAGAGCAGAACCGCCGCCAATGTACAATGTAATGCTTATACCCACGAATAAATTGTTCTATTTCATTGAAACGTGAGTTTACCTGCTTGAACTAGCGCTAAAGCTCCATTTCACATAGAGAGAAGAATCCTCTAAAGTCTGGGTGTTTAAATAATCAATGCAGACAAAAAATCTGGAGTCAAAATGTTCAAATAATCCAAATGTTCTTTTCTCCTCAGTGCTCCTGCATGCTAGAGCCACGCAACTTGTGTGTGTTTTATGAATTCCCTTTTGGGTGTGTGTTAGGGGATTCTCGCATGAATTGCGTGACTGTTTTGAGTCCCATGTTCGAGTATGTACAATAAGCGTGAACTTAAGTTTAAACGTATATTGAGAGTGTATACCTGTGCTTCAGTATGTACAGTGAGCATAAGCTTATTTTAGTTGGAATGTACATTGCGAGTGTATACCCATGTTTGAGCCCGTACCCTGAGTGTATGGCTGTTCTGGGTTTGAGAGAGCGTTGCATGCCATAACCATCGTGAGTATGTTTGGTGTATGGCTGTGCATCTATGTGGTATATGGTCAATCTTTTATTGTGATTGACTTCCTTCATAAAGTCAGCTGAGTTAAGTCCCTAAGAATCTCTTCCTCTCCTCTCAGATCTTTGTAGGAAGAGGCAAAAGAGATAGAGAGTAAAGGCTGCTCGCCCAGTGTGTCTCCTGATTAACTGATGTATGTATGAATGTGCATCAGTGTATCTGTGCACACGAATGCTAATGCATTCATGTGTTAGTGTGCACGTGCCTGCGCGCGCATGTGTCTCTCTCTCACACCGCTCTCTGTGTCTTCGGAATGTTTGTGTGCTTGTCGGTGTGTGTGTGTGTGTGTGTGTGTGTGTGTGTGTGTGTGTGTGTGTGTGCCTGCTTGCGTGAGACAGAGAGAGTAAGGGAGAGAGAGAGAGAGAGAGAGTGCTACCTCAGGCCTGTAGGCCTTCCTGAAGCCAGTCATGGGTGTGGGGGCGAAGGCTCGGCCGGGGACACAACTGGCCACCACAGGCGTCCCAGCGCAGGTGCTGTTCCCCTTCAGTGTAAGGGGTGGCCCCAGCCTGCACACTGACAAATGCGCTTCATTCCCCGTGCAGTTCACTGAGTGACCCCAGTATGTGATCTTCCGCTTGCGGTTATACACCCTGAAAACACACACATACACACACACACAAACACATACACTCTATTATGTCTATTTTAGTTTCTGTTTTTTAATGTCTCTGCACTGCCAACTGCCGAGGTCGGCGGCATTATGTTTTCGGGTCGTCAGTACAGCCTGTCTGCCCCAAACTTGTGAAACCAATATCTCTGGAACACATGGAGGGAATTTCTTCAAATTTTAAGCAAATGTCTCCATGTGCTCATTGATTAACTGACTAGACTTTTGCGGTCAAAGGTCAAAGTGACCTCAAGTCCCCCTCATTCTCGTTTCCCATGGACTTAAAAAGGACCAGTTATTAAAACTGCTCATATTCATTCATTTTCACAGGAAGAAACATCAAACTTCACGCTGGGTCAGATCTGCAATTTTTCAAGTTTTATTGATGATCCCCTGACTTTACTCCCTCCTTATTCACCTCCTCTTCTGCAGCTCAGTAGACTTCCACTCATTTTCCAAAGCCCTTATACTCCCACAATTTGATGGCTAGAGCCTTCAAATTTTTCCTGCAGATTCAGACTGGCCAACAGATGGATGTTGATGTTTCTGTAGCCCGGCCCACCCTCTTCCTTTTCTTTTCGCCATTCAACTCCTTTTATTGACCAAGCCTTTTATTGACCAAGTCTTGCAACTTTCCATCTAAAGTGTTTACAGTTCCTTCACACTTAAGAATTCCCAAAAATATAAAATTCTTTTTCTTTTTTCATCACTCCATCCGACATATTACCCAAATAACAGATCTTTAATCTTTTAGAACTTTAAAACCGTTTGTCTTAGTAGGAGATTGGGTTGTATGCACTCAGGGCAGAGTCACATGTTTAATTGTGATTCCTTGCTCCATTTCCTGATTGGTTGACATTTGATTCTTCATAACTAATGAACCGTTTGTCGCGGAGTGCTGGGAGCTAGGTTGTTGGATTCCGGAAAGGGTAATATGTTTATTGTCGAAGCACCTCCGGTGGTCTGGTTGTTTATGTCGGGAAAGGGTCACGCATTAATTGAAAAAGCCCCACCCCCTTTCCTGATTAGTTGATATTTGATCCTTCATAACTGTTAACCATTGAGTGTGGGAGCTGAGTCGTTGGATTTGAGAAAGGATCACATGTTAATCTTTGAAGGGGTTTGGTTGTTGGACACAAGCAAGGGTCACTTGTTTAAGATTCATTTTTTGGGGAATTTCTCCTTTATTTGATAGTCACACAGGAGAGAGGGACAGGAAAGTTGGGGAGAAGAATGGGGAATGCATGCGGCAAATGACCCGAGCCGGAATCGAACCGGGTCGCCGCAGGAAGGCCACAGCCTTTATGGTGCGCGTTCTTAGACCACGCTCCATGAAGCCCCACCCCCAACCCTCAGTGGCTTAACTTTTGTCCTTCATAACCACTGAACCATTTGTCAAAGAGAGATGAGGATTGGGTAATTGGACTCAGGAAAAGATTCATGTTAATTAACAAAGCCCCTCCCCCTTTCTTGATAGGCTGATATTTCATCCTTCATAACAACTACACTGTTCGTAATAGAGAGATTGAGGTTAGGTTTTTGAAAAAAGGAAGAAGTTACATGTTACTGATGAAGCCCCGCCCCCTTTGTTGATTGGCTTAACTTTTAACCTTCATAATTATTGAACTGTTTGTTGTTGAGAGTAAGGGATTTGGTTGTTTGAAATACTAGCATCATTCTGATGATAACAGTTTGCCTTTGTCAAGCCAAATTTAAGTTTGCTCACAAACATTACATTCTAGTTGGTCTTGCTCAGATTCAGCTTCTGGTGATTGTTGTTGCACCGTGTGATAAAGCTGTCAATCAGTCTTAAGCTGTGAATAGTCTCGTGAAAGTGGTACGTGTCTCACTGGAATTATTCCCTGGAATCACATGTCAATATTGTTATAACTTCCATTTTGCCACAAAATACACTTAGCATCTTCTATAACATTGCATCAAAGTTTTATTTTATGAGTTGGACGAACATCGATGCAAATTACAACCTGACTGATTGGCAGAGACAAAGTCCCTGGAGGTGGTCATTCTAGTTTTTGGATTGGATGCAATTGGATGCAACTCTCTACAGAGAAAAGTTAGTTAATCCACTGAATATTGTCATTATCTTTGTGCAGGGTGAAAAATTTTTTTTCTTTGTAGATGTAGCTTGATGAAGAATTTTCATTTGAAATGTACTTTCACTACCCTGGTGAAATAAAGGTGAAGTAAAAAATGAATGAAAAATTCTTTGATCCTCTTGAAGATTATCCCCTTTACCAAGCTTTTCTCACCTCTGTTTAATTTTTCATCTTCTCATCGTTTTCCTTTCCCCCAGCGAGTCAAATTTTGGGGATTGGTCCGTTTTTTTTCCGCCCAGTTTCAATTCAATTATGTTTTTCAAAAGTAAACTGTATGTGTCTGGATCATTGTATAAAGCACGACATAACTGTAATCTGGCCGCCCTAAAACAATCACTCAATGTAGAAGCACTAATAGCTTAAGTTCAGCACTGTAGCCACACAACTTGGAGTTTCTAACAGTGCAGGCCTTCAGTGTCTCATGATGAACATTATTTCATGAGAAAAGCAGGTATCCTTACGAACAAGAAGAATGGCTCTAATTGGCACAAAACCAAGTTTCCAGAATTTGCTCTCTGTTGATTTCAAATTTTAGATAAAGGTGTTGCTGCAGGAAGTGAGGGCTGAGTTGGACAGCAGTACTTGCATGGCTGATGAGGATAAAAAAGAGCACAAAGAGCTCGACATCCAGTTCTAATTTAGACAACAGCTGCTTCACCAAGAAGCGCTTTGATGGGAAACAGGCGTCAGTGGAAACTCAGTTTGGAAATACTGTGAACTCACTGCAACAGAACAGGAAAATGCTGGGAAACTCCTCAATTTTCAGAGATATGATTTTCTGTCATGGGAGTGAAGAATACTCCTTCTTCTGGACTGTAATAAAGCAACGTGACATGCATGCATTTATACTGTGTCCTTCTTTTTGAGTTTTGAAACTCAGTAGGCATTTCTTCTCATGAAAGCTGTTTGCTCACAGATTTGTGCCAATTATTTGTTTGGTAGACATTTTTAAAAGTAACGTGGAGGAATAAAAAAGTGTTTTTTTTGGAGAATGGAAAATCAGTAAAGCTGACTGAAAGTATGCAAGAGACATAATAGCTGCAGCTCTGACTGAACAGAAGAACGTGTGTTTTCCTGGACCAGGAGTGACAGCTTCTTGTGCGTATCAAAATATAAAAAGCCCCATGTTTGACCCCATGACCTCACTGAAAAGCCAGCCCAAATAGCAGGCAGTCATTTTTTTCACTGGTTTGCAAGGTGTTCAAAAAACCACCCAATTTTATGACTGTACCGGTATAGTTAGAATTGTCCTGAACCATATGGTCTCTGCGACCATACCAGCTGTCTTTGAAGTGCATTTGCCCATATCCTTCACCTAAAATTGAAACAAAATTGTATTTACCTATCAAGGACTTGCCAGTCAGAGAAAACCTTCAAAAAAGCAAGAACAGATCAAAAGATAAACAAAAAACAGAAAAGGGGAACTAGCCCTCATACATGTCAAGCCCCTTCAAAGCCAGACTCAGAGCACAGAACATACACTTCTATTCAGTACACCTAATGGGTTTGCAGGTCCGCCATTTTCATTTTTTTTAGAATCTCTCCAGAATCTGAAGCTATGCGGCCTCTCTTGGGTGGGAAAATGACATAAGCTCTGTTCAGGTGGATGGTTTCCTTTAAAGAGCCACTGGAGTAGAACGGTAAGGGATGACGACTACCTCATGGAATGTAGGAGGTTTGGGGCCCGAAAACACAAGCGCAGGAGACCCAGGCTTTCAATAAGTCCAGGTAGAGATATAATAGATACAATAGACGATAGCTCATTAGACAGAGACTTTCTAGGCGAGGCTATCGGAGCAGCTTGGAGCCATGCTCTGGGAACATTATCTAACACCTTTCATCTCCTTTGCCACATTTTGAAGAGACAGTAAATATGGATAAAGACAGCATTCCGGACCACTGTATTTAAAAAAAAAAAAATTCTGATATGAATTCATTCATGTGCTGTGCCCATGCATATTGGTTTGGATGTACCAGTGTGGTATTCCAGTGACCTAAAATAGTCACCAACAGGGAATCACAGGGGTCAAAGGCTGTTGGCAAGGAAACAGCAATAAAGCTAATCCTCCTCAGAAAGAGTGCTGTTTATGGGACGTAAATTAATTAATTTTGGGTGGAGACTTGGAAATAGCAGCTGTTCGGAACAGAACCTCCAAAGAAACTCCCCCACCCCCAACCCCCCAAACTTGCTACAGCTAAAGGATGTTGACCAGTACTGGAATGCTTTTCTGTTGAACACACCAAGCCTTCATTGTGAGAGAAGTCTATCTGGACCTGATGTTTTGCCCACTTTCTAGAACTCTCCCTGGCCAGGAAACACCATAACAGCTCTTTTTATTACATCCCACGCACAGGATTTGGAACTTATCTGATTTTTAATCATTGCCCTGACCAATTAATCTTGTTTTGTGAAACTTTGCAATGGTCTATAATATTCTATGTACCCCATGCGTCTACTGAATGACCAGATAAGCCTGTATACATTATGTCACAGTCAGATTGTGAAACCATCATTTTGTGATTTTGTGAAAAGACTGAAGTCTAGCGCTAGCCATTTCATGAAATGACCAGTTTCACAACCTGACTGAAACTAATAAAAGAGCAATTTATGACCGTTTGTATTTGAAGAGTGACACTGCATAAAAAGCGCTGAAATTCCGGTATCCCTCACCGTCTAAGCAGGCCCAATTTCAGCTGGAAGTCCTTTCTTTCACCTCACCTTCACTATCCTTATATCAAACATGCATGAATGCAGGGCCAAAAAGCAAAAATAATTTCCCCACCCAAATACTTACGAACAGCGCCGTAGGCACGTACATGAAATAACAGAAGCACAGCGTGCCCTCACCACGAAGCACAGGCCATCACACTCACTTGTAGGCGCGAGGATTGTGCTTCTTCTCGCTGGGGAAGCCAAACATGCCACAGATGACCCGGCTGTTCATCAGGGTCCAATTCTCGTCACAGATCTGTCTCCACTTCCCCTTGAGCTTCACTTCCACGTACCCCTCCGTCACTGGGATACGCCTCTTGTGCATCCCCAGAATGGCTCGGATGCGCACATCCTCCACCTGCACGTTTGCGGTCTGCAGATGGAAACACCACAGCAATTCTTTTTCGAGGAGACACAGCTAAGGGCTCTGACAGAAATTTTGTGTTGTTAAAACACAGCTATATCCTCTGCTTTTATGTGTTTATTTAAGCACAGAATAATAAACATATTTTAAAAACAACATGTACGCAGCACCACAGATATTGCATAAGATTTGCACCATCTCGGTCCCTTTTTCCCCAGAGGCGTAGGATTCCAACAGTGGAATGTTTAGGTTTGGGGATGTTGGCGGGACATGGTTGGGGAGGAGGAGTATAGAGAATACAGTTTGTCCCAAACATTTCTGTTCGGTAGAAAAAAAATGGGAGTGCATGTTCACAGCAAATAAATTTGTGTGCTGTATTGCTAGGACATCACGTTTTCCCGTCAAAACACTTCTAAATAATGCCACTGTTTATCAATTTACAGCAAAAAAAATTTCAATTGAAGGCGATGATGCTCAGCACAGAACAAAACATTTAAGCAGTACATCCAACCTGAATAAGAGGAGTTCACTTCCCAGTCTTACAGTGATGTTTTCATTTATACATTAGCATTAGCCATGGTCCCCAAGAGTAAAATCAGTTTGGACAATGTACATAAAGCACAGAGGCGTGACCCATGAGAGAAGTGTAATGCGGCCCCTGACACTTCATATTAAATTTCATGCATTAACGGAATTTGGACGTAACCAGGTTTTGAACCAACAGGCTCATTCCAGTCAGTTTACAGCCATCTGTCCTTTCCTTCCTATCTTTTCTTAGTTCCTCCCAACAGGAGGACAAGAAAAAAGTTAAAAAAGAATTGAAGAGAGGGAATCAAACAAACAAGAATAATTGAAATGGAACATCCTTTCTTCTCACCTTTGGTCCAAAGTATTGCTTATTACAGACAATTAGAAGCATGTTGGATGCATAGCAGATTAAGAAGGATAGATTTACAGGAAATCATTCATGCAAGCATTCAGAAAACTGAAAAAATATCCGCAAAGGATGGTGTTGTTATTAATGGCTCAAGATATCCTCAGGGATGAGAATAGGAAGTTTAAATTTCAGCTGAAAATGTAGTCGGGAGGTTCGGGGTTCTGCAGGCCCTCAGCGAGGCCAAGGCAGAGCCCGATGGGGGCCCAGTGGGGCAAAGCCCCATAGAAGCTCCTGTGTTTTACACAGTTTGAGTAGTTCAAATTTCACAAGAAATTAAAGAATACTCAGCAAACTGTGTTAGTTAAATCAGAGCATTTATCTGTATCTACATGCCTCATATTCCTAATTCAGCTCACCTGTAACAAATGGAAGATCTTTGTAAATAATCGGCAGATTTAAACAATATAATTTGATTTTTGCCCTAACTTCACTGCTCTTGAACTAGCTAGAAAGCTATCTAATGTCCTGAAAATCTAAAAGTACAGTTGGGACATACTAAAGCACCCCATAACATATCAGGGAAGTTCATACCTATTACTACTAGCAAGTAAAGTTAGGGTAAAAAGTTAAAATCAAAATCATATTGCTTACATATGACAATTATTTTTTAAAGATTTTCCTTTGCTGATATTAACTAGCCAGCTACATGGCCATATAATCTAAACAGTAATGAAATACACATTCACATACACAGCAGTATAATGCAGTCTAGCCACCATGACATTATCAATTAATAAGCCGTTAAGTTAGTTCACCTTTATTAAGAGTTTTCGTATAACCTCATTCATTCTTCAACTCCAAATTTGTAGCCCAGACTAGTTAGTTGTAACTAACTGGCTAGCTATGAAACAACATGGCGTGGGCGTGATCATGTTAAGAGTGACCAATCATAAGAGGGCCAATGCCTCCCTAAAGTGTGCATGCCCTCCCGAGAAGCTGATTGGCTGGTATGCTAATGGGGAAACCTTTCTATCTGCCATTCCGCTGCAAAAAAACTGCTGATTGGCAATGTCTCGCAAAACCTGACCGGCTGGGCTTTTGTGATACAACCAATCAAGATGGCATCTTCCTCTGTAAACAACTTAATAAATGATGAATGCTATTAACAAAGTCTGAAACTTTTTAATTATGACGAATTTTGTGAGATTTCAGCATTGCGATTATTAAATGAGTAAGCAAGGTCCCTACGCCTCAAATTTCTCTTCGGATTCAAACAAATTACAAAAATGCGATATCTGCGGAATTCCACAGATCTGTGGAAAATTATCATCCTTGTATCCTTCACTGATTTCTCAAAAACCAATTCAATGGATTGCAATCTCCTTAACAATTATTCCTTGGGCATCCACAAAGAAGAAAAGACATTTGAGAAAGAACAATTAGCAATTAGAGTGAGCATTATGTGGCATCTGAACTGGTGAGTCTTCCGCCATTGAGTCAAGATGGCCGAAGAACTCTAACTTTAGGACAGGCTGTAGTTCGGTGCAATTAAATTTTTTTTCCAAAAGATGTTATCTTTTTGCAAAACTAAACTGTTTATTCAATTTTCAAACTCGCGCAAACAGAATAAGCTATTGAATGGTTTTGGCAAAAGTTACAAAACCAATGCACCAGTCTCCCACTCGTCTTCCCAGACCAGAAAACCACAGATTCTGTATTTAGGTAATTAATCCATTTTTAGAATCACTCAAACCATAAACACCACCTTTATTCCTAAACTGATGGTTTAGGAGTAAAGATGCAACAGAAATGCACTTTCTACAGAGACCCCTTATGCATAACCTCTGCACCGCTTCATGTCAGCCCACTGCGCTTCATCGAAGTGAATTCCTTAGATCTCAGGCAAGGTCTTGTGAAATCCTGCTTTTAAAGGGTCTGACCCAGTGGGATCAGGCTCTGTCAGGAGAGAGAGGGAGGCTGAGGGACTACACATTAATCACACTCTTACGTAAGGAACCAGAAGGGTGCAGTCAAATAATACAATGCACAAATGCCTGTTCCCAGTCTGCAGTATCCTGCCGACAACACTAGTTCTCGAAAACATGATTGGTGCACGTTTCAGACAAATTTTGCTGTTTCTTTCCAGGGCTTAAAGAAGCGTATCTCGGTTTCCAGTCATACACAAACAGATTGGCAGAAGTTACAATGGTATCCATGCTCTTTTAATAAAGTCTAATTGACTATGGAGCAGCCATTTCATGTGGGCCACGCACCATATCTAATAACAACATTAACATTTAATATGAAGATCTAGGGGGTATTTAAAACTCAGAACAGCTCTTTGTAGATCATAACCATGTGCATGGGAGGATTCTGGATTTTACGACAACCCCATTTCCAGAAAAGTTTTGACACTATGGAAAACGTAAATAAAAACAATGCAATGAATCGTTTAAACCCTTCATTTAAATGAAAATGGTATAAAGACAACATATCGAATATTGAAATGAAGAAATGTTATTGGTTTTTGAAAAATATCTGCTATTTCCAATTTTATGCCAGCAACACATTTCAGAAAAGTTGGGACAGGGACATGTTTACCACTGTGTTGCATCATCTCTTCTTTTAACAACATGATGATAGAATGATTTACAAATCATTGCATTCTGTTTTCATATACGTATATTTTGCAGTGTCTGAACTGTCCTGGAAATGAGGTTGAAAGTGCATTGCTCCGTTAAACGCATCTCACATCATACTGCGAGCATTCTTGCGGGTCCATGGCTCTATAAAAAAATGAAGTAAACGCATGTGACATCAGTGTCTTCAACCATGCCCCACAGCTGGGAACAATTGCTGCGGTTAAATAAGGTGCTGACCCAGTCATCCCAAGGTCACAGAACAGAGCTCTTCCGCTAGATTAAAACCATAAGTGTCCCTGGGGACATACTGGAGTCTGTAGCTCTCCGTAAAGAGTCTCCAACCACTGCCCAGCCCTGCCCGCATGGAAAGGAGCTCTCTTCCCCCATTAAGCAATGACTTCCCTGCTATGCTTCCAGCTTGAATGGAAACCACCCGTCCTTGGACAGCCAGCCACAAGGGAAAAATTGGTACTGATGGGATCAACCATGAAAACATGAGATGACTAAAGGAGCAGCACCACTGACCTCAACATTTCTCCACTTTGATTTGTAAAATGTGAGGACATTTTACAGTGATTACAGCCTTCATTCTGATTTAACAGCACGCAGGAAGACTCCCCTCGACCCTTTACTTCCAAAACCTCAATCCACCTCATTGTCCCTAATGTCGGTAAGCTGGTTCCTCACATAACTGAGTCCTGCATTTATGATTTAAGACTTTCCATTAAAATAAATTTAAATCAGAGGCAGGGGTGGAAACTTTTTGGTTAAGAAATTAAAATTCCTTCCCAATATTTTGTTCCTAATACCTGGTTTGGCCAATTAGCATAATCCATCAGCCGGGAGGGAGAATTAATGAATTTAGTCAACTGAGTTCATGAAAGGAAGAAAAACATGTCAGAACACCAACTTTCTGACCCAGGGACTTTCCACCTTATCCCTTTCCAGACAGATGTAGTGAATGATGGGAGGGAAGTTCCATGTCCAAGGCTAAATATTACGAGTAGCACTTTCTACAAGGAGCACTGACACAAAGCAGCCATAGTGACATCTGAGCTTAAACATACAAGAGCAAGTCTGGGGCATGTGCAGCGAGGAAGGACTCAGGAAGATACCGTGAGCAGAACCTGGCGCGGGGGGTGGGGTAGGTTGGGTTGGGGGAAGACGGAATGTCGGTGTGTGGGCCATGAGCCCAAAGACGCAGCGCAAGATGCACTCTCCTCAATATATACAAGAGAAGGATGGAGAGAGGGAGTGGGGGGGAGTGGTCACTCGTTGTTTAGATTGGCTGTGGATTCTGTGGCAAACTGCCCAATTCTCAGAATCACAGGGACTGTGAGGGCGTTGCAAAGGTCTCAGCTATTCTAAAACATGTTTGTATCCTTGACTGCAGAACTACATAAACCCACACACACATACACAAACTTATTGGTTACTTCACACTGACCAATCTTTGAAAAGGGGTGCTTTGGCTGGTCTCTAAAGGAGTAGCCCCTGTGAAATCCCTTCTGTAAGTCAAAAAAAGTGTTGAAGTATCCAAAAGGAACAATTTTGCCAGGCAAAGAACCCATGAATGAGTTAGGGTTACCTCCATGTAATCACAGTTTCCTTTGGAACCAGTTTTTCAGAGAAGTATCCAATATCAAGTGGTATGCATTATCTTGGTCTCACATAATTAAATTCTAAATGATCTACTAATAATTAACCATGATTTCCACTAAGGTAATGGCTCCTACTGCAAAACATTTCCAAAGCCTCAGATTGAAAATGTGATGGTTTCCATCAAAACCCTTTTTTATGAGTGTTAAATCTGTGCATGAGAACAGCAGAATGGAAATGTCTGAATTTAGAAAAAAGGGTAAAAGTTCAAGAAAAAACACTTTAAAACCTTCTGTTTAGGAAGCACATTAGGAAAAGTTATTGATGAATGTAAAGAGAAAAAATATTTCTTAAAGAATGATGGTGGGAAATGTATCTAATTTACATACTCCCACAAAATGATTCACATTTTTAGTTTCTAACTTCTCAGAAATTTTCAGAACAGTTGCGCAAAATTTGGGCAGAACCTTAAGCCCATGCCTCTCCTCAGGCAGGAAACACTGTAAACACATGAATATACAGAGCTTAACAAATTTATTAGATCAACAATCATAAAAAACGAGAAAACACAAGTAATCAAGAAATTTGTCATAAACTTGTTTAGAACTAAAAATTATTTTGTTATTTCAAATAACAAACTGCTCCAGCTCACCCCGCGACCCTAGTGAGTCCTTATTCACACATAAAAACAAACAAAAAAGAACTACATTATGTATGGCCTCCTTTGCCCTTGATAATAGCTTGCATTCTTGCATTCTTGCATTCAACCACTAAAACCACTAAAAATAATGTGCTTAACTTTTTTTTTCTGCTTTTTTGTAAAACAGTAAATTTGAAAATTCATGGATAACAACAATAATTATATTTTAGCCTTAAAAATACAATTTCAGTTAAAGAGTTTGCGCATACTGGTGGATGAACCATTACAGAAATTATTTTGATAATTACCAACACTGTCAATTAAGGGCAGCTGTGGCATAAACCTTACATTGGGTGGTGGTCTAATAAATTTGTGAAGCTCTTTAAATGAACCCTCAAATTTGAACTCAACTGCAGAGATGTGGTGTTGAGCCCTCTATAAACCCCAGATAGGAAAGCATCATACCTAAACTCACATAAACCAGGAAAATAAGATGTTAAATTTCAGGTTTGCCCGTGCCAGTAAAGCCACAGCTTTCTACATCTCTCACTGGCCCAACCGCAGCATAGTGTTCAGCCCTATACCTCTTTGGCTCTGCACTGAAATGCATAGAAGATGTTTTACTGAGCTAATTTTCTGAATGGGCCAGAGTATCTGCCAGGCTACTCAACCCCACAAGCCCACAGTACCAGCAGGGCCACCCAAAAATACAGGCTTCACTTCCATGCTACAAATACAACCATCTGATCCATAACTTTTATCGGCCGGGCTTAAGGGGCACTGGCACGTCATGCGTATAAGCAAGTCTTGGCTCAAGTCTTGAAATCATTCACCTTCCATTTTCAAAGGATGCAAAGAATTTTGAGGATATTTTAGTATGGAGTGTAATCTTTTCCATTTTTGCACGCTAGAATATTTCAGTTGTTCTGTCATTTATATTGATTATTGTATTGTATTTCTATTTCAGAGTCGTAACATGTTTGTGAACATGTTTTACAATTTTATGTTCTTGTGAGTTAATTCATTGGATTAATTTCAAACTCAGACTCAGCTGGTATGACTTTTCATTTTTGCACAGTTTTGATCTTGTACCACTACGGCAAAGAGAATAACGCTTGAGATTTTTTCCTTTACATGGGCATCTCCGATTGCTTTGTTCTTTTCTCCTTGAAGAGCAAGTGCTCTCATATTTGCTCGAAATGCAAGTTCCCTAAAGTAAAAATATCTTCCGTAGTTTTAGTTTTTCAGGGAAGTACGCTAAAACAGCTAGTTTTTCCAGCAATGAGAAAAACTTAACCTGAGTTGTCTCCTACAGAGTCGTCTCCTCATTTGTAGCTATTAGTTCAAGGTAAATCTCTATAGTTGTGTTATTGTTACTGAGCAAAGAACGGCAAAAAAAAACTTTCAAAATCATTTATAATGCGAAGTTCAAAATATCCATGAGATTATACCGGTACATCTTTCATTTTGACCTTTGGCAAAATTTATCCATATTATTAAAGTTCATGCATGCGCGTGCTCTGGCGATGCCCTTTAGTTAACTTCACAATGCTACAGGACAAGTTTTTAATAATGGAAAAGGAAAAGATTTTGGACTGTGGCCCTGTTGAATGGAGCTCCTTATCAGTAAGGAAGTTATGTAAATGTTATGGACAAGACCGGGAATCAAGTGTAGAGCCAGAGTACAATCCAATAGGTAGTTTTCTTGACAGCGTATACAGTAAATTGAGGGTTTAACCATAGAAGAGGTGGGGATAGAACACTGCAATAGGTTGGTACAGCTCAGCACAGAAGTTGTGGGTGAAGCTGAGCTGTCAATCGCTGACCAGTAGCTTAGGAGATGACAACCAGGCAAAGTGCATATTTCGCCAGCACTGAACTGTCCCACAGTTGGAGTAACTTGAGGGGAATTAGATTCCAATCCTAATGACCATAGAAGGATTGGGAGCTTATTCCTGACAAACTGGACAGAGGAGCAGACTTGGAAGGGTTAACAAGAACGTGGTCCCAATCCTGGACCCTGATTAGGCTTGTGAGAGTGTTCTTGTTAAACTGGACAGATGAACTGACTTGAGCTGGGGTAACCTGAACATAATCCCAATTCTGGACCTTGAGTAGGCTTGGAAGCTTGCTCAAGTTAACTAAGAGGAAAGCTTCTGGAAATAGCTGTCATTTCAGCATATCTTACTTTTAATAGAGATGAGGAGTTTCTACTCAGACAGTGACGGTCCGTCTGCAGAAACACAGGGCCAGCAATAACCTCACCTTTCACTTCTTAATGACAGACACCTCTCGCGGTTTACCTCCCCGATTAGAAACCGTTGCTCAGACTGATTGGAGGAACCGACGAGAACCTAATTTGTTTTTGAAAGCCTTGTTATACACTTCACTAAGAAATTATACGGCGTTTATTTCCGCACACCAATGGCTATGGAAAAAATATCAACAGCCTACGTCTTTATAATTTCTGAATTTGCTTAAATTAATTCACGAGGTTCATTGAGCAATCAGCCATGAGAATCCGTTCTATATGCTCTGAATGTGACAGCTGTTCGGTACAATGCAAAGCTGAGTGATGCCGAAATTAATTGCCGGGAAGTCCGCGAAAGTTTCAGACTTTTTTGCAGATTGTCATCCTTGCAGAGTCACATCATGTATATCAACATAGCCAATCGCTTAGTCATTAGCATTTCTTAATCATTACGTGTCACGCATTGGTGGTGGCTATTCTGTTAACTGTTTGATTATTAATCAGGCAAACCTGATTGCAAACAGTTAAAGAGCAATTATGCGGGAAAGGGTGATGTTACTGAAGGCCTTCCTGGCATCTGACGGTACGCCACTGCACTCAGAATACTGACTGCTTCTAAGCACAAAGGCAAATTACAATCCGGCAACTTGCCACACTAAGTAGGGGCCTTAAATACATGTCACATGGTCATTAGGTAATAAACGTGAAATGAGACACAGCCGGGGAGAGGCAAACAAGCAAGACGTAAACCAATCAAAGGAGAAATACTTCTAATGGACAAGTAAGTTGCTGAATAGAAAGAGACACCAAAAGCATTAACATATGGCTTGTGACAGTAGAATTGTCCAAATTTTTAGAAGCTTAACAAGTCACTGGCAGTCAGAGGCTCAAATTTCTGAGAAATAGCACAGACATTGCTGAAGTCTGGGAAATATTAGGAAACCCAGCCATTATTTTTGTAAAAGCAAAATCCTCTCAATTTCACTTGTATGCAAACAGAATACACACAGACAGTAATTTTACTTGCTATAGACTAAATAAACCCAGTTGACTCCTTCACCCATGTTTAAAGTAAACCCAGAGAACTCTTTCACTTACGTACACAATTTTTTTTTTCTTAGAACAGGTGGCGGTTAGTTACACCTCAGCCTATTCCCACCTTCCACCAGGAATGCTTTAATAAGGGGGCAGAACTGCTAGATTGCACTCCGAGGAGTGTTGATTTTTCGAAAATAAAATCCTACCAAAGCTAAAACAGGAAGTGTGGGAAAAACCAGATTTACCCAGGGGAAATCACGAACAGGAAAGGAGTGAGGGATGGAGGGGGATGAAGGGTAAGTGAGTCTCACTTTCATGTTGTAAAGTGACCTCTTCACCTAGCTGTGCAATACATTTAAAATAAAGCACCAAATGTACATTTTAAAACTCTTAATATCTCAAGTACTATTACAATCTGAAAAACGCGCTACTTTGTTCCATAATTTTTTGCTCCATAAAGTTTGGATAAAATCCTCAACACTAGCTTTAATCTCACGCCATTTTTGAGGACATTGAAAACATATGCTAGCTCTGCGCAGGTCCTACACTATATCCAGCTCACAAACATTCTAAAACTTTAAAATTTATTAATTCATGAGATTTCAAATCCTGCAACCAAGTATCATTTTGATGATAATAAAAAATGACTATTAACAAAATCTGGTCAAAAAGATCCATTGAGATACAAAACTTTTTCAAGAATACAAACCCATTTGCTTTCGAAAACAGCAGAATGCTGATCGGAAGTCAATTGCTCAGGTAAACAGCAGAGGGTTTGATCAAAGGGAAGACAAGGCATCGCCCGTTTGCCCACAGTCTCCCCAGAGCCTGGCTCTCTGACTTTGATACCAGAAAAAAAAAATCACATTTTGATTCTGGCCTTTACATTGGACATGAGTCAGCAACAAAGAAATATTGATGCTTAAGTTTTCAAATCTTAAATGAGCTATGTGTGTACGTGAGAGAAAGACAGAGTTTGAGGGAGCCAGTGACTCATGCATTTCCAGCATGTTTTCCTTTTTTTCCTCACAAGCCAGTACTTTCCTAGCCTTCATTTTCCTTTTTAGCTGAGGAAGGGCAGGGGAGGGGTGGATGGGGCGGGGGGGGGCCTCACGTTTGGCTAACACGTGCCTGTTTGGAAACCAGTGGGAAAGAGTAGATGGCCCTTTGGTGGGGAGGCAGACAGCTGGGAGGCTCCTCTAACATCTGTACCCCCACCCCCCCCCCTCTCCTTACAGACTCTTACAGTCATGGATTGGGGGGTGCGGAGCGGGTAGTTTCGGGACACTCTGCCTTATGGAAAAGCTCTTTGAGGGGGTAGGGGAAACTTCGAAATCCCGTCTCTCTGAAACGACATCTGGTAAACTGCTAGATGCCCGTGATGGATACCATAACCCAACCTCTCCACTGCTCACTCAGTCCCCTGCTACGAATCCCCAGAGTTTGGCTGGAATGTCAGCGGAAAAGCCATAGAGCCAAAAAAAGGGTCATAATTAAAATGATGGTCATGAACTCAAGTTATCAGCTGTTGTGCCGTCTTCCGGCTCAGAGATAAGCAAGCCGAACCACGAACCAGAATTTCAAAATCCTCAGCATGCAGAGACTACCATTACCATTAAGCACTTGGACAGTGACACTTCATAAACAGAGATACCCTGGCTCACATAATAATAATAAAAATAATAATAATAATAATAAAATCCACAAATTAAAGCAGTCTCTTCATCACATAAACTCCACAGCTGCGGCACCACCATGACAGATTTTTCTTTCTCTGGAGCCTGGAAAATACAAAAGAAAATGAAACACCATTTTTGCTAGTATCTCCGAGCAAGTAGTCTCTTGTTGTTGCAGTTTTAGATAGATACTGTTTCTTGAACCCCCCTATTTGTTCTTTGCATTTAACCCATCCTATAGTTAGGAGCAGTGGGCAGCCATGGGGCAGGGCCCGGGGACCAAGTCCTGTTCTAAAGCCAGTTCCTTGGTCAGGGGTACCGACAGGAATGTTCCTCTAATGCATGTTTCTCTCGGTTGGGGAGACTGGAGTACCTGGAGGAAACCCATACGAACACAGGGAAAACATGCAAACTCCACACAGACAGGCCCCAGGCTGGATTCAGACCCACAACCTTCTTGCTATGAGACCGCAGTGCTAGGTGAAATCCGCCTCCAGAACAACTAAACTCTGCAAAGCCCAAATAAACAGCAGTCACATAAAACAGTCCAAACAGCTAATAACACGCAGAGGCTGCAGTAGTATCACACAATAAATTCTGTGCAGTTTGCGAGGCCTGCTAGTGTCTAAGCCCTGATTCTCATTAACATGTGTACATGTGTTCTGGATCACGATCTTAGGGTTTAATAGCAATGAGTGTTGACACATGTTTGTGTGAATGCACGTTTCCTGTCCTCATATGATCACTGTCCTAACAACTTTGAGACAATAATGCAATGGAATTGTGGGAAAAGTAGTTTCCAAAACAAGATGTTTGTGCCATCATTCCACCAGGCCTGGCTGGCATGCAGTACACTTTACTGCCATTCTTAACCCTGCTTAAACCGGCCTAAACAGGATACAAAGACAGACAAGTAAACATTTATCTTTTCCTCCCAAACATCCTTATTTGGCTTCAACGCAAAAGTTAATTTACAGAACCTGACTCACGAAGTGAAAGTTCATATCACTCAAATCCTTCCATTCTTTTTGTTAATCAGTGACAACATCCTGTCTCCACCACTCCAGGCTTAATTTTCATCCTTATTCAGATTTGTAGAATACCCTGCCCCTTGTTCTGTTTGCAAAACTTTTTGTAGTGAGATTATCTGAAGCTGGTTTGTGTAACAAAGGTGAAGTCTTCCACTTCCATTTTTGTACTCTGGGGTATTTAAAGAATCTGCAGAGGAAATATGAATCTCTCAGTCGGGGAAAATATTCTACCTTTGACCCCGTGCTGGAGAATACAGAGATAGGCCAAGCATTCTATGGTCATCAAACCCGCCTGAACTTGACAGACTCAGTCTTGACTTTGGTTCTTCAAGGCCTTTTTTAGCTAGAGGGAAAAAAATAGCTACTCCAAGGTCACCATCAACAGCAGCTGCTTCAGAAGAAATAAAGAGTCTGTTCAATCCTCTCTACAGTCAGAGTGCCTTCTTTTCACTGCATTCCCATGTCCATTTCCAAATTGTCAGTATTCATCTGGATAATGTGTTACATAGCCACAATTTGGCCATATATGTTTGAATAACTGTGATGCAACATACGGTATAAGAGATTTTGAAATTGTGATGCGGTTTGGCATGGTGTGATAAAAGGAGTGTGATGCTTGTTTACTGTGATGTAATGCATGTGATGGTCCAGCATTGTTATTCATGAAGAGTTGTGTTTGACTGTTTTCATGAATTGTTTGAGTCATTTGAGCATTGTAACGTTAAGTCTGTGCGGTCTGTGAAACGGTATTGAAATATTTTTTTCAACATTCCACAGAGCCTGCAGAGTGATATTAGTCCCATGTGTTGAACGTGCACGTGTAGTACTTTGTTATGAGGTTTTACAGTGAATCATTCATCATCGTTGCATGCCGAAAACGGGAAAAAAATTCCGACCTCACTGTTTACCTTAGCAGAGAAACGTGCCATGTATTTGATTTCAGTCCTTAAAGATAATTCCAGAGGTCGTCCACATTCTCAGCCGTCAATTCTCAATTAAAACAGAAACAAAGTTGCTAATGCAGTCTGAAGAGGTTCAATCAATACAATTTCACAACTTCAATTTACAGTCTGAGACTTCACACTCTCTTTGTAGAAAAATGGCCATAATTCCTAAGAAAATCTCCAGGGCTTGATCAGACTGCAAAGCAGTTTAAGAATTAACCACTGATCAAATGCCCCCTCCTGCCTCTCTTAGGCGCTCCATATTCCACGAACCCCTACAAAAAGTCAATGCATTGACTGCAGCTGAGTAAAGACCTAAGACATAATGCCAGGTGTGAGTGGCATGTGGCACAAATTACGGGCGACTGGCTGGCAGGGCGACGGAGTGACACGCGCAGTCATTTGTCAGCATCAATCAACAGGGCCGCAATGGCACCAATAAATATCAATGCTACTCCCCAAACATCATTAAAGCAAGTCAGAGGGTAAGGAGGTAATAAAGGGTTTTTTTAAGGGCGCAGTTAAAAAGTCTTTCCCTCAGGACAAAAGCAGTAAATATGAATGAGTGGGAGTGCTTCACATGAAAGGCAGAAACAGGTCTTTGGAGTGGTTGGGGGCAGGGGGTAGACACATCACACCTGATTGCAGGTAGACCCAGGAGGAGCAGGTACACAGGAGCACACCGAAATTAAGATGCACCACCCCCAATGTGTTCCGCACTTCGCTCATTTTAGGCCCCCTGCTGACGATAGCTACGGCTACAGTTGGATCGAGGCGCAAGCACTGACTGCTAAATTAGGGGGGAGGAGTCTCACTACTATGTCACATTTGAGTTATCTCCACCCTAAGGAAAATTGCCAGTCCATCATGCTGAAAGCTGATTGCGCCACTGAACTGTGAACGACTACGCAACTGTGTGGTCCAATATATGGCACAGCTTCAGCAGTTGCATAAAAACAAGCCTGCCAAACTGAGTGTTACACAAAGTTCCAAGTGCGGTTCTGATGCTGAACTTTTATAGTGATCTGGTTTTTAAGGAATCATTTAACTGAGTATCACATGCAGTTCCAAGTGAAGTTCCAATTCTAAACTTTAATTTCAATTGGCTTGCTACAGGCGAATGAGATCAGAATATATTCTTGGTTTGGCATACTAGTGATGTTTTTGGCATTGGATAAACGAGGCTTACAGGATGTAATTTGTGCGATGATATATAGAGGAGGGTCTTTGATGTTTGGAGGTTGGTTTTTCTTTACTTTACCTGGGGCTCTTTTTAGGGTCATGGTGAACATGAACTCGAGCAAGTACCAGACATTCTGCCCAAAACCCCCCTCACTGGAGTGAATTTACACTAGGGCACTGGATGTTTCCACAAGAATTCAACCATTAAACGGTTAACTGACCATGAAACGACCTATTTTGCAATGCCCACCTCAGCCTCCAGACTTAAATAATCAGAATGTTGCTGCCTGAACTGAACAAGGTAAACAAAACTGTTGGATATTCAGTAATATCTTGTTTCTGTAAGGAGAATTGTGAAAAATCCTCCCTCAATCCTTTCCCCAATCTCTAAAACCTCTAATGAAGGTGAAACTGTATGATTATTATTCAGCCAAAGGGATAGTTAAAAATACCGAAAACAGAGAATGCCAATAATTATTTAAAACCTAATTTTCTGGGAAATAAAAGTATTAACAGTTAAAACGTTTTCTTCAAAGTAATTGAATTAGCATTCGACTCAGAAGTTTTCATAATATCAGTCATTGTCTGTGTTACTCATTTCACAGTTCTTTCGCTGATCTTTAAGCAGCATTCTGATCATTTTAAAGAGAATGACACATGATTATATAATATATTTATAACCTGCCTCAGTAGCTCTAAGCTGTTTTTGACTGAAAGGTTTACCTTGCAGGTCTACAGGGGTCTACAGACCAGGGGGTAAAAAATCCATAGGGAATCTTTAGAAACCTGACACTCAAGGGTAACAGTCTGTGTGCTGCAAGATGGGGCCTGCTTTGCTATTCTAGAGATAGCAAAGGTCAAGCTGTCACTGACCTCAACTGTAACTACCAAAATCAAGCCTGAGACCTGTGGGCGGAGACTGAAACTAACCCTCACAGGAGAGAGATGCACACACACATACACACACAGTGCACACACAAGTGTCCATGCATGACGACACACAAATCCGCGCATACATGTATGCAGGCACGCATGCATGCATACGCACATATACACACATACATGCGTACAAACACATACATGCACAGACAAATGTCTACATGCACAGAAACACACTCACATATGCGCAAACACATACATACAGTCACACATGCGCAGGCACACATATGTAAAGCACACACATACACACAAACATACACACACACACACACACACACACACACACGCAGTGTCTCAGCAACACTGCAGTGATGTAATGGCAGACCAACATATAGCGGCCCCAAAAATCCGAGGCCTTAAACTCATACAATATAAACCCAGCAGAAAGCACGTCTAGACAGAAACAGGCTGTTCCTGATTCGGGTCTCCATGTACTGAAAAAACCCCATTTTAAAAACCGCACATTTAATGATTTCAAGTTCACGCCCTCTACCTGCCCGATCCCAGTGAAATATATGGAATGTTCTTTCAAGTTGATAACCACAAAGCAAATATGGGCTATTTCCATTTTAGACTATTTTGACCCCACCAAATACAAACTTACATTTGGGGGTGGGTGGGGGTTCTTCAAATGAAAAGAAATGTCTGAGAAGCATAGGGCAAATCGAGTCACTATGACCTGCCCTCAGTGATCCGCACCCTTACACAGCTGGGTGTTACCTGGCCACTGGAATGCTGTGGTTATTCTACCAATTACGAGAAAAAAAGTCCATCAGTCTGTCTGTTACATTTCCCTTGCGCTGGAGCATCAAGTTTACTCCATCCTTCCAATGCTTTTGCTCACAGCCATACAGCCGTTTTGCTGTTAACTTTATTCCTAACAAAATTGCTTGGTTAACCAGGTGAAATACACCAAACCAGTCTCAAAAATCATGAATGCAGACACAATTCTAGCTACCAAAAAACTGCATACAAAAGGTTCTCAAGTTATAGCTGCTATGTTGTGGCACAGTTAGAACACTGATAAAACATTCCGGGATCATTGTGAGAACACTTTTTGTCAGCTCGCTTAACAGGGAGACAGAGGTCCAAGACTGTGCAGCGCAGAAAAGAATAATCCACAATGACAGACTATTTACTCAGTGTTCGCACATAAATTTTGTTGAAACACTGGAGGGGAGTCACTGAGAAAACACAGGTTGGTAAAGGTTTAAAATCTCATTCCACAAGTTTCTTTTAATTCTCCAATAATAAATACACCATATATTAATGATCAAAGCCATCAATACGGAAAAATGATTTTTCCTGATTAGGCAGGAGACTACTTTTCCATACAGGACATTGGCCTCTTAAACCCTGAGGGTCCTTGGAATGTCAGAGCAATCAAAGCAGTTAAAAATTGAAAAGTTACCAAGGAAAAATCGGTTAACTGGGCTGACAGTCGCAGACTCCCTACCCGCAGCGCTATCTACAGTACATTAATTCATAAACCCCATGAGTTAAAATTTCCACAAATGCTCTGGGGCAGATCTGAGCTCACGGTGGTTTTGAGTTGCAGATCCTTATGACTTCATTCCTCTGCCCACCCCCCAGCCCACCCCTTTCCCAGATTTACAGAGGATGACGGACTGGTGGACGGAGTGTTCCACTCGCCCCAAAACCCATGTGTACACGCTCAGCTGCACGCGCTCAGCTGCGCTCAACAAAAAAAAAAAATAAAAATTAATTCACCCTCAAAAGCATTTTTGCCATAAACTTAGAACTAAAAATCTTAATAATTCCATCACTTCTTTTCCTCAATAACAAAAAACAATAATCTGCCAATGGCATCAAGTAATTTGACTCAATTCAAAACTTTCCAAAGGCATACAAACGTTTAACTTGTTGAGCACAGACTAACTTTACACAAGCCAATACTTTCAACTTGGAAACAAAAAATAAGATTTTACATGTCTTACTAAGCCTAAAATAAGACATCCCTTGCCCCCTGCCCCCCATATGCAGAATGACATCACCTCCTCCACGCAGGGGCTGCAGATATGACTCACTGCAGCAGAATTCCCAAATGAGACGGGGGAGGGGGGTGGTAAGGTGGGGTTCCGGTGTAGTCTAGTCAGGCATGATAAAACACTCTCTGTTGAGCTCTAAATGCAAAGTCATGGGCGCTGTGAGCGATGGGAAAAGCAAACCTGTGCTGGGTGGGCGCTGTAACCGCTGCCCCCAGAGCCCGAGCGCGTCTGACCCCTGACGACCGCCCCCGCGCCATCTGTGTACCGCATTACCATAAATCCCCATAGTGTTCTTCCAGCGTGCGCTCTCTCCACCTCTAACCTCCTCTCTCCCTGTTAGCGCCATTGTGTAAGATTACTGGTTAGCACTATCGACTGCAAAAACCAAAAAAAGTCATAAACGTCAAAAATTACTTAAGTACTGTATGTCGATTTAAAATCCAACTTCTGTCAGCTTTTTGCCATGTACGAAAAACTAATTGACAGTGAAATGGTGTGATCAGGGATAAGACAATTTCACTTGCCAAGAAAACAGGGACTTGAGCTTTTTCCTGAGAAAAGGAATGATTTTTAGTCACATGAATACAATATGCTTGATTAAGAATTACTGGTTTTGCAGTGGAGAAGGAATGTTTCCATATCAGGCGTGGCAGTAATGGTTTTACTGAGGTCTGGCCAACCATGCCCATAGGGCACACAGGCCCTAGGGGGGGATGATGTTAATATGACGGATCTGCCTCAGCTGACTCCGACAGCCAGACGTGGAGGCAGTGGGGGAATGCGTTTTGGTGCCACACCCGTCTGTCATTAGTCATTGGACATTGCTGGAGATTCGCCAAATACCTAAGACAGGAGGTAGTCTCAAGCACTGATCACCCTCTTTACTCACGCTGCAGTTCCCCTCCAGACCATGAGGGGTCCTCAGGACGCTGTTCTCAAGTGTTCACCCATCACATCTAATGTGTATCTAAAGCACAGACTTTATATATAGTCAACGATCTCTAGTGCTTTGCTAACAATTCAGTCCTTACCCAAACTATTCCCTCACCAACAGCACTTCACTACTGAGCGTCATTCAGTGCGACGTTTCCTTGACCAGAATGGAGGACACCCCTCATTAAGGGGAGGCGATGCATAAATATGCTTGTGATTTTCGGAACACCCTTGCCTCTATCCACCTGGAAATGGAAGCAGTCTTCACTATGGCTACCAATGTAAGAGTAGCATTGTATAGCTCATCTCGCAAATCATTCTGCCTCCGGTAAGTGACAGTGAGATCTAAAACTCAAAATCAATCAGACACTCTCAGAGGGGCTTCCAGTCCAGTCCCACTCAGCTGTCATTGGATTGGGACAGACTTCAACATTGCAGTCTCTCCACATAAACACACAAATAGAAGGACAGTAGGTAATATGAGGGTGTAATGGATGATTTGGGATTGAGCCTGAGTATTGTCACCTGTGTCTTATTTTATGGTGTATTTAAAGAGCCGATTTCTCTCAGTTCCTTGCCCAGTCTTGAGGAGCTTCCCCATAAGCTGTTCCAAGCCAAGCCTGTTTTTGTGTTGTCACTGAGTAAAAAAATATTTTGCTCCTAACCCTGTTGTGTATTTTTGACTGTTTTTTGCCAACAGGATTTTAGACTTGTTGCACTGATCATCTCTTGACTCCTGGTTCCCGATCTTATGCCTTAACTTGGATGCCGAAATTCGTTGGAAAACATGGGCGCCAATATATAGGTCCTCTGAAGTTTTGTACATTGTGGAGGGCCAATACACAACCTTGTCTGGCCCCATTGGTTCTTGTATATAATTCCTTGATCATTTCCTTTGTGTATTAACCTCATCAACCCTCAGCCCACACCCCAATTTCCCCTCACCTTGATTGTCCCCACCCCCCTCCTCCTATCATTCTAAGCAAATTACTCTTTTGTTCCGAAGCATCCTTTGAAATTCAAGCTATAAGTGTTCACATTTTCCCTAAGTTGTTGGTTCTTGTTCAACTATACTTGGGGAACAGACCCACTAGTTCCTCTACTCTATTAAACTATCCATTTTGCAACTAAGACGTGGCTGCATTTATTTTTCTACTTACAAAAGTACGGAGGAATACAGCGAACTCTTTAAAAAGCCCACAAAATTGCCTGCCATTTTGGAAATTGCTCACTTGGATTGAACACCTGAGTCTTTACTTCAGGAAACTCTTTAAATTGGACTTTCTCCTTGACTTGTAGTCCCTGGAGTTGGAGTCCCGTTCCTGCCACGGTTTTGGGGTGATCACCTGACTCCTGCACAAGAGCTCACGGGTCCTATTCCTCACCCTGGTGACACACTGAAATCATACTTTCTCAGCCAGTGGTTTTGCCAGACCATGACAGCTCCAAACCAGAGATCAAACTCAAGTACAGAGCACCCAGCCAATGGTTACCCAGCGAAACAGCAGTTCTCTGCTAATGGCTAAACTGAAATGTAGCCATACTAGCAAATAAAATCTGTATTTCCCACCCAACGGTAATACATTAACTCTTACCTATTGGTTGCATTGTAACATCAAATTAGCAGCGTTCTGCAAACCACAGAGATCATTGCAATTTAGCTCCAATAAGCCACATCCAAAAATCACAGGCAGCCCAGACTTTGGTCGCCGACTACTTCAACTTCGAAGTCCAACTCAAACCACAAATTTGTGATTAAAATGTTAGCTGACAGTCTTACATGATAATACAACTACTTCTGATAACTTATTTCTCAAATTACAGTGGATTGCAGTTTGAAAATGATAACCCAAAAAACCTGCTATTCAATAGATTAAAATCCAGTCTGACAACAGGGTTGACGCAATCGGTGATTGCCATGGCACAGATTGAATCCAGCTGTGCCAGTGCAATTTGCGGCCAGCAGTCTTTTGAAAGCTAAGCATAACTGGCTTCGCGCTGCCCGGGGATATTGCTAATTGCAGGGGAAACAGTCAATTTGGTCAGCAATATTCTTTGCTCAAGCACCTCCTGCTGGCCATCCATGTGCTCATCATTAACGTTTTAAACAAGTACTTGCGATTTCCTCAGTCCTCGTTCTGAGGTTGTGAGGTTTGAAGCTGCATACGAGGAGAAACACAAGTCTGCGCTCTGTTGCATTAAATGCTTGTACAAGGTTTGCTGATGTGACATTGTGCATTTAAGTTGGACTGAAGTTGCCTAATTCATAAAAGCTTAAAACTAAGGACAGTGTGCCTTTCAAGAGGGCTGCATTCTCGCATACTCTTTTTTTGACTGAGCCTTTCACCTTCCAGCGTGGCAGTTACTGAAGTGAATACACGCAGGAGGACATACATACATCAGACATAAGAGCTAACCCTGCACTTAGTAGACGTTCAAGAGCACACACACTGCTATTTCTGAAAAAGAAGTCTATTTGAGTTCTGTAAATGGAACTGGCAGACAAAGCATGGAAGCAAAGCTAAGGCTATAAAAAAAAGCTATAAAAAGGAAAAAAAATTTCTGTGAGATCTTTTCCATAATCTATAGTGGATATAAATTTCCCGAGCCAAAAAACACAGGGGTCAAAACACAGCGGCTGTCCTAGAAACAACTTTCAGGAAAACACACTTTAGAAGGGATGTTGAAGGCCTCCTATTATGAAAATCGTGTTTTCCTTTCATGAGACATATAATTAGATCCTCCCACTACCAAAGAACAATCAAAACATGAAACCAAATAATCTCAGTTGTTGCTGTAGCGCCCTTCCTAAGAGGTCATGTTCTTGTACAACCCGTTTTGAGTCTGCGCCAATTTTTATGCCACGAGGGGAGTCATCTTTCTTGTCGGTTTCAACAACCATTTTTCGTTTTGCGCTGCAGTGAGACAGCCAATCAGAGCAGAGCCTCATTTTCACTGACTCATGCTCTCGAAGTGTCAGAGGAGAGAAAACGAGGGACTGAAGACTGGCTGTAAATGCTGAATCTGTTTTTCTTTTTTTCAAAACCTTGTCTGAGGAATACCAGAGTAATATTTTAAATTGTTAAAAAAAAACATCATGTAGGACTTTCAAGAATGCTAAAACAGATCAATTCTAGCTTAAATACAAATTACATCCAAGAAAATTAATGTCCCAAGTATGTGCTTCACACATACTTATTTATGAAAGTTTGATATTGAATAGTGCTTTAAATCTCTGAACAACATAAAAAACATAAATTGCACTGCAAGTGCAGTTTGGCTGTAACTTTAAACTGAGTTTATGCTTTGCTCCACAGTTAGTTCCTTATCATCACACAAAAGGGGAAATGCAGAGATCTGGTAGAGTCATCGGTGCCATGATCAACACCACAGATGATTGGTAAAGAAACTGTGGGTCTTGGATTAACACAAAATCATATATTAACTTCAGTGTTTTGCTGCAGGTAAAGCAGTTATGGCTCATACAGGATGGCCAAGCGTGATTGGATACGCAGGACTGACAGCACAGGGTTGGCCGGAGTGAGTACCTCCACATTGTTGCTCACTGAGCCGAGGAAGGTGAACCCTGGGATCCTCTTTTCACTGCAGACCACGCTCACATCCTCCGAATGCTTGCAGTCTGAGACCCCAAACCCATTATGGGGACAGAGATCGAGGGACGACTCTTGTCCACTGCAGTGGACATTGTCCAACCAGATTCGGCCTGCAAATGAAAAATAAACAATTATAAACCAAGGAGTTGCTGAACCTGTAAGACAACAGTCCAGAGAACAGTGGCATTGGGCACAGCCAATCAGGAGAGGAAATAGCTCCAGGTGGAGGGAGGAATTCTTTTGCCGTTGAGTTTGTGTTTTGCCTCATGATTCCTTAGCTCTGGTATCTCTTTTCTAATAGTAGTGTCCAAGTATCAGCTCAAGTAAAATTAAAGACCTGTCTGCAAGAGGTATTTAAGTCAAAATGAGCAGGCACCAGTATTAAAAGCTACAATGGCCAGAGCATTACCTGATACCAAAGATTTATGCAAAGAAGCCTTCCACTCTAGTCTGTGTACTGGTGCGTTTCCATTGTGCATTGTCATGATCTGCAACATGTTTTGAAAACTCTGACCCCCAAAATCTTAAAAGTGTCATTTTGTGACATAGGTACTTCTTGCACACAGGTCTTCAATTGTTAACTGGGTTGAATACATGAAAGACTAGGATTAATGGGTATTAAAAGCAATAAAGGAACAAAATAATTTTTAAAAAATCATCAATATATGCAGTATTTTATTGGATATGATCCCGAACAAATATCACTAAAAACCTTGGTGAAGTCTCATCATAAAAAAATCTAATTCACGGCTTTGTCTAATTGTGAAAGTATCAGCGTATCCACACAAACAATGCAACATTAATTCACAGGACTGGGACCAAACAGGACTAAATAGCCGTGTGGCCACAGGAGAACCACTTGTGTATGAGGCTAATTGGAAAAAATGATTTCATTTTGCAAGGGAGCTTGCAAGATTGGACTGTGGAGAAATGGAATAAGGTCATGTGGTCTGATGAGTCCAGATTTACCCTGTTCCAGAGCATGTCAGGGTAAGAAAGGAAGCCCATGAAATGATGCTCTCATCATGCATAATGCCCACTGTACAAGCCGCTGGACGCAGTGTTATGTTCTGTTTATTGATCAGGTCAAGGCTCAGCAACATTAATGAAGTCAATGAAATGACAGCAATGAAATGACGTCAGCAGACAACCTGAATGTACTGAATGACCAGGTCATCCCATCAATGGACTGTTTTATCCCTGACAGCACAGACCTATTAAAGGATCACCCAGCCAAGATTCATCAAGCTAAAATTGTGGAAAAAGTAGTTCAGATAGCATTAAAGACAGAGATGCAAAGTAGAGTGATACACTCACATAGCAGTCTTGCCAATGATGTATTCTATCACAAAAAGTTTTCCATTCATCACCGAAATCAATAGGGATCCTCTTCATATCACCATTGACCCCGCAAAACAAAAATGAAAAGAATCCAACAAAAATTGTCGTCTGTAGAGTGCAAACAATAAACTGCAGACAGACCGACAGACAGGCAGAGACAGATTGCATCACAAAACGCAATCATTTTCAAACATTAACAAGTGTTGCCACTAAACGTGGCCATGTCTCCCGCCAGGTCACGGAAATCGACTGGGGTCGGCGTATCACACTAATACACATTAAATCAAACACTAATACACATCAGTCAAACCATTCTTGAGATATCGCGTTCACAACAAGCAGGACATGACAGACGGTCGGACGAACGGAGCTGAATACTATGTCCCCCGCTCCGGTCACTACCGTGGTAGCAGGGGACAATTAGCCACCACAGAGTCCTGACCCTAACCAACTGAAAGTCTTTAGGATGTGCTGGAGAAGGCTGAACAGAGTTGTTTGACCTTCCTTTTGTCAATACAGCCAAATTATACGGAAACTCGGGAGGGAAATAAATGTTGAAACATTGCATAATATTGTTGAAAGAATAGCACAGTGAATGTGCTCCATGATCAAAACTAAAAGCGGTCCAACAAAATATAAGAGTGTGTGGCTTCTTTTTTTGGCTAGGCAGCGTACCTTTCTTTACAGGCCATTCTAACAAACAAGAGCGACACAGAGCGTGGCAGATGCCCCCGCCTGTATGTTGATCAAGGGCATATTGAGATGGCTGCTGTGGCGGCCATATTAGATATCGCACAACGCTGGTTTTTGAAAGGAACCTTCCTCTAGCACTCCCAATATGCCATTAAGAAATGGCATCAATCTGATGAGGGGTTCTATAGTTATCCCACGGAAACAAAAAGTTAAAGGACGACGGACGGACAACGGACGGACGACGGACGGACATGGTGTCGACATAATGCCGCCTTATCTCTTTGGAGGGCGGGGGCATAATATAAAACCAAGACTTGCCGCCGAGAAAAATCGGTTGACGCCCAATACTTTTTACAACTCGACAAACTTTAAAACTTTTGCCTTAAAACTTTTTTCAAAACTGCTTTCAGCAGGATATATCTCCAAAACTGCAGCATTCTCCCCAACGCCCAAGTGGTGGTGCTACAGGAGAGGTTAGAGGGTCCAAAAAATCAACAGGGGAACTATTCTAAGCTCCAGATATATTCAGGGCAAATGTTACCTGATTCCCATAGTAACTGTTTTTGATTTATTGCATTTTTGAGAAAATAATGTTTGGGCTAGGATGGGACAACAGGCAAGGTCATTGTGTCTCAACACATTCACCGCAGAGTTGATCTGATTCCCAGGTGGACAGTTGGAGTTACTGCATTTGGAAATGCAGGCTCACCTAATGTTGGTGCTACAATAAAAGTAATAGAGCCATCAAAATCAAAATGTTTCTTCCTCTATGCACCAGGAACGCTGACAGCAGATTTGACAGAATTCCCATTAAATCCATTATTGTATTTTTAAAAATCAAACGTTTGGCCTGGTAGTGGTGCTACAGAGGTGGTCATAGGGTCACCAACATCACCTCTATAGACCAAAAACAATCACCATAAGAATGCCGTAAATTCCCATCAAAACTATTGGAGTTATTGCATTTTGAAATCTAAAATTAGACATGGTGTTTATGCTACAGTAAACATTACAGATTCAGCACTGTCATTAAATTCCTCCTCCATGTACCAGGGATGTAAAGCGCAGATCTGAGCTGATTCTCATTTAAAGCTGTTCAAGTTTAAGTCATTTTTAACAAGACAGTGTCATCACAATCCCCCTCCACAATCAAGGGCCATAATTCAGTAAAAAAGAAATGCTTCGACATCCATTTTCGATCTCAACTTAGATCATGAGTGGCTTATTATCCCCTTTGTGCAGATATAGATGCCGGCATCTATAAATTCAGAAATTTAATTCCTAAATAATGCTGTATTTGCATTTCTAAATGTCTTGCTTCACTGGAATAATTTTCCACAGTCTCTGTGACACAAATACTGAGATATAAAGCCTAAATGGGCTCATGTACAACAGGAAAATATTGGAATTATTTGTATTCTGAGCAAAGGCGATAAGCACACTAAATTTCCTGCATCTAGATATAGTTTCAGAGAAATCTTGTCCCTGTTGTGGCCGGAACGGATGGATGGACGGACCCCAATCCAATATCCCCCATCACATTTTGCGGCGGGGTATAAAAAGTAAAAGTTTGGTCATGCAGTTGTACTACAGCAAATCTTTATAGAGTGACCAACATCAATAACAGCCTTTCCCTATGCACCAGGAATGATCATAAGGGGCAAGTTTCACAGGCGTGGCTAAGCCTAGTCCTGGACTAAGCAGAGTTTTGTATGGAGATTTTCAATTGAAAATTGAATTTAGTCTAGGATTTAGCTTAATCTGTGTCTGTGAAACCGGCCTAAGAAGTGTGAAATGATTCCCAACAAAACTGAGTTATTCCATTTGGAAATTTAAAGTTTGACCAGATAGTGGCATGGCAGGAAGCACTTCAGAGCTACCACAAACTTTCTCCTCTATGCACTAGGAATGCTGATAGCAGATTTAACATGATTCCCAATAGAGTAGTTTGAGTTAATGCGGTTTTGAATAGTTTTGCCGAGTGGTGGCACTACAACAGCGGTCATAGGGTCACCAACATCAAAACCAGCCCTTCTTTATGCACCAGAAATGATTACAAGAACTGTGATATGATTCCCATCAAAACTAAGTTATTGCCTGTGGATGTTTGAATTGGTGGTGGCACTACAGAAAAGGTTGTAGGCTCACACGAAACAACAGTGTCTATCATCTATGCACCAAGATTGAGGACAAGAAGTGCCCATCTGTGTGCTTCTCCCTTTAAGATCGGATGAGACGTGAGCAAATTTTCAATCATGCCATCGTTTTCGAGACGTGACCAATGAGGTGCATCTTCATTCCCGAAAATATAAGTAGGGAAGCCAAAATGCATTGTGGGATTTGTAGTTTTACTTTTTTTTTTTTGCCTCTGTGTGGACCTCAAAAAAAGAACCCTATGCTGCTCTTCGGACAGTGACAACGGCAGATAACCTGACCGAGGGAAGCAACATTGACTTTTTGTTACAGGGCCAGTTTGTTTTATATACTGCAGTTTCAATGAAAGCCAAAGGTGTAAGCTTTCAAATCTTATTTTGTGTTTCTATCTGCTATTGAGGCTGAGAAATAAAGTTTTTGTTGAATGTTAAATATCCCATCAAGTTTTCAAGAGAACCCTCAGGCGTAAGCTGGTCATATTTAAACAACACCTTAGGTTTTAGAATGCTTTCCTAGAGGGCACCTTAGGTCTTAATGGGTTAACAAGTCAGTGGGTCAATGACCATTTAAGTTAATTATCCAGAGCCATTCATTACATTACTTCATGCACAAACTATTGTTTTATATAGCAGCTCCTTTTACTAAAAGAACTGAAAGTGCTTATCTACTTTGAGTTTTGAGTATTCCTGACCTCACTACAGGTCAGGAGTATTCACTCTTATCCAGTGTGGGCGCAGACTTTCATTCCAAGCATGCAGTTACACACCTGATTCCACCTAATCAAGGTCTTTAGCAAAAACTCTGATGGGTTGATCAGTAGAATCAAGCTTGTAACTGCATGGTTGGAATGAAAGCCTGCACCCACACTGGCTCACTCCGAAAAAAAACAGAGAGTACCTCTGCTCTAGGTATGGCAAGGCCCTCCAGCAGGGAATAAAACCCACATAAAACAACACAGCTGACTGAGTCACAAACAGCTCCCATGAAATTATACAAAACAACCACCACAAACAAAATGGAAACGAGGGGACACAGACTTAGAAACTTCAGATCGAATCTGGCTGGTACAAAATTGTTAGTTTGACAGGGTCCCAAGTATATTCAAACAAAGCAAAGCCTATGTAGAGGTCCACCAAATCTCTACTAATTCCAGGCGGAGCTGAACTAAGTATGTTTCTGTGGAAGAGTGGTGAACAGATTGTTCCTGCGCCTTGAGACACATGGGTTAGATTAGGAGCCCTCTCAGCCTAAATGCAGCTGCAAACAGATCTCTGCGCAGGATTAACCAAACCTGCCGACTCATCATTACTACATTTATCTTATATTCATAATACTCCCGCCATATTTGCACAAGCCTTCAAACAGCCCGCACTGGGACCATGTGCAGATTCCCAGTCTCTCATTACATTCAAATTTCCATTCCGTTTTCGATGTGGCTGGTTGATGGTTGAGCGAATGGCATTAGTCCATTCATCCTGAAATGTGCTAATTTCCCAGATGGAGACGGAAACTGGTGGAACACGTGTACTTTGTGGTTGTTGACCCTTGATCAACTGAAGCATTTAACATGAAGAAGAAGTGTTACTTCATCCATAATAGTTTGAACTCTCATAGGATGTAGTGTGTTGCCAAGGGGTCCAAATGGAAAGTCCATGATAGCCAGGATGATGCAACGAGTTCAAATTTTTCAGCCGTGATGCATGCCAGACATTATAATAAAACATTTAGGAAGACTTTGATTTTCTTCTTACCTTGGATGTCTGTTTATAGGCTAACAACTGGGAGAAATCAAAGCTTGCTGGTTACAATCACATTTAATTAACATGTAAATAAAAATGGATTGAAATGATAAACTATGAAGTAAAAATAAACCACAAATAGTAAGACAAATAGTAAGACAAAATACCAGCGCACACCAGGGTGCTCTAGGCAGCACTTTTCCTCAAAATTACAGCAAAAAAGGGGAACGAATAACCCGTTTCGCGTCAGCTTCATCAGATTCGCTCTACTGAAGCGAAGAAGGAGCCGCGAAATGCGTTATTCGCTTCCCTTTTTTGATGTAATTATTTGAATAAAAGTGCTTCCAAGAGTATCCTGGGTGCAATGGTATTTTGCCTTACTGTTTATGAATTGGTCCTGCACCAGCCGGCACCCAGGACTCAGTGCTGTGCACGGGGTATCCACAGTTTGTAAAAATAGACCACATTTATTTATCAGTATTCTATGTTTTTCTGTTCAATTTGGTGCTCTACATTGGGCAGAGAATTTCCTTTCCCGGCCCACCAATCTGCAACCACAGGCACATTCACACGAGAATCGACCTGAAAGTAAGGGAGAGTGAATATCTGCAGTTCTCCTCGTAAATTCATGGCAGCACTAATCTACATCTTTAAGATAAAGACTACAGCTCAACTCATATGGAGTGGAGTCAGCAAAATTTTTCCTATGCGGTTCTGACACTGACGTACAGTCCGTGGGTACCAGGCAGCTAGCTACTGCCCTAGTTATTCATTGATTAATTCACTAATGGACTGATTAAATTTGTAACCAACTATGAGGACCTAGTGACTGACAGGCTGTGACTTCATGGTTGACAGACTGTAACAAACTGGCTGTTTAACGCAGTATACCAGAGTGGATGACGGACTTTTGACGACTGACAAATGAATGGTTTCTTGACTGCACTGCAGAGGGGTCTGGCTGTAAGGGCTCTACCTTTTCCTTGCCCGTACTTGGCGGAGGGCAACCAGGATACGGCCTCGAGGTACCCCAGCTGCCTGCACACCACTTGGGCAGCGTACATGGAGAAGTCGTCATCGCAGATCGTGCCCCACTCGCCTTCGTAGTACATCTCTACCCGGCCCTCATTGTGTTTGCGCTTACTGTTCCCAGCCAGTCGCAGCTGGATTTTAGGTGTTTCCTCAGCGATGGAGAAGCATAATGCCCATGCGCACATCAGGAGGTGCAGCAAAGAGAAGGGGCCCATCATCCAGCTCACCAAACAGTGATGATCTAATGGGGGAGACAAAACATTAAAAATCAACCTCAACAATCCCTGATGGCAGCACAGATACGGCTTCAACATCAGGCTGATGACCAAAATAGCTGGTTTGACATTTACCTGCAGGTGTCCACATTGTGGTCCTGACCAGAAATCTGATATTTGGCCCAATTAGTCAATGGAAGATATTTTGTATAAGCTAAAGGGCTGGCCTGTCAACAACTTCCCAGAACGATTGAATGGCCTCCTGGAACAACCTGCATAACAGCTTACCTTGTTCACAGTGCCCTCAGTGTGCATGTTACTATACATTACATGTACTTAGCTGACGCTCTTCTCCAGAGCGATGCATAAAGTGCAAAAGTTTGGTGCAAAAGTGCTGAGCTCCAAGGAGAATAGTTAATGTGCTAATAGATTTATTGACAAAAGAAACACTAAGAGAAAGTTGTAGAACTAGAGCGAACTGTAGCCAACCGAAAGAAACCAGCCATTTAAACAAAAACCAGCAGCACAGTTAACAAAGATGACCAGCACAGTTCACAAACGCTTGAGAAATTCGCCATCTGGTAACCCAAGCACAGTGTACGTGATAACCCACAACAGTAGGTTTCAATCTCAAATGGAGACACTGCAGATCACTCTGAGCAAGCTGCTTCATCAGAAACTCTTGAGCATAAATAAATGCAAATCAACACTGCCTAATAAATTACACAAGACGGTGTTTGCTGACAGGAACTGGCTTCTCAGCCCTACTCGATACATAAATTTCCTCTCCCACTGTGAAACTGGTTGTGGAAGAGTGACCCGAGATCTCTATTCTTACTCTCTGTCTGGAGTACATCCAACACCAGAGAGTTATGTGTGAAAATGTGAACTCTTAATCACAATGGGTAGTGATAAATTTGTCACAATGTCATGACGACGAAGTTATGGCTAAAGTTACAGATGTTCCAACAAAGTTTGTTCTGTCAATGTACAATCTTGTTACTACATGGCACGGGCATCATGGGAATGTTTTGCAACAATTACATAGCTATTGGGTCTCAGACACCTGGTATTCAGTTTATTTCCCCAGTTTTCAACCCTGCTTGTGCAGCAATAAAAGCCACAGTAGCATTGCCACTCCACAGCCTTGGGCAAGTTTATGGGTTTACACCCATTAATCTTTCCCCTAACACAGTGATGCTCAAGTACGATCTCAAATCAAAACCTTAACCCTTCCCTCCATCTAAGTAATGTACAACTAGAACAAGAGATTGGCTGAACTGGGTCTACACCTCACTCCACGGTAAAGGGAAGGTGCCAGAGAAACCAGCAGTTATTAGCCCTTGTAGTTTATGACAGAGATCTAAAAAGACACTGGAGCTATAATGAGATACCTATTCTTTGTATTTTCCCAAATAAAGTGTTCATTACAATACATTCTATACATTTCAGCTCCCGGTTAAGGACTGACTACGATAGTCAGATGGAAATGCCAAATGTGTCCTTCCTGCGGAGTTCTCAGGAAATAACGACAGAAGAGGGCTAAGGAATCTGGCTCACGCATCCCCTAACCAGGGACGGAGAGGAAAGACGCATGATATCCTCAGGACGTCAATGCCACAATACGATGAAATTACTGCTGTATGACGAAATTAATCTCAAAGACAGCAGATAGCTATAATACACAATAGCATCGTTAATAACTTGCCATTTTATTGTCAAAAATTTGGTAAGATGTTATTGAAACACCTTCAGTGAATTTATGTGAATGACTAGGATGAAGACTAGGAGTTGTCTACATGAAGATGTTATATTGGTATTTCCCTTGGACTTGTCCCTTGCCGCCTCATTGTCAACACATCTCACCTAAGACTTCTGCTCAGGATTCATACTTTTTTCTTACTTGAATTAAGAAATCATGTTAAAGATATTTAACTGCAGAATGCTCAGTATAATGTTTGAGATAATTAACTCTGAAATGGCCAGATTAACCTTAAACATAATCGACTTCAAATTGGTCCATACCATGTAATAGCTAGTGATAACAAACTGATCAAATGCTTCAAAAGTGGCATGACACAGGAGAAAGCTCTTGAAAGATTTTCATAATTGAAATTGGGGCTTGAGTTGCTTCTTGTAATGTGTTACAGCACATTGAACTGTGAACTGTGAGCTAATGGAAACCTGAGAGAGTCAGCTGTGAAAACTGTGGGGGAATAGCCTGAGGATAATAAAGCTTCCACAAACAGACTCAACGAGCTAAGCTATGCTCCTCAGCTGCCTCACTGTGAAAAACCACAGACAGGAAGTTACAAGCTCTTACGGCAGAGCACAAGGTACCACCAAGGCTGTCTTTGAGCATTTGTTTCAGCATCCAATCTGTATCTGTGTCCTCTTTTTACCTGATTTTTTCTCTGTCCCTCTCTCTCCCGCTCTCTCTCTCTTTCTCCCTCTCTCTCTCCCCTCTCTCTTTTTCTCTCTCTCTCTCTTTCCAGGCAGCTTCAGACCTAAAGCTGGGCCACATACTTCATTGGAAATTATACAACCAGAAAGAAAGTTCAGGCATGTCCGAACACACATGCGCACGGGCACACACACATATGTAAAATTACACTGCCACACATAACACACACACACACACACACACACACACAGAATCCACATACCTTTGAGATAAGCTCAATATGATTATTTAGCAGATGTTCCATCAAAACAAAGTCTACAATGGCAAGAAAAACAGGATTCGTTTGATGGATCACTCTATCAGCTTCAGAAGATTTAGGTAATGAATGTGTGATATAACCACTTTCAGCCATATGGTGGGGCTTAAATCTTTTCCAGGACTCTCGGCCGTTCTTTTTAACTTCAAATAAATACGGATACTGAGCACTTAACTGTTTCAGTGACAGAAGGGAACATGCAGATACGACTGACCAAACCAGGCATGAAAAAATTCAGCCACACATAACAAAAATGGGTGGAGCCATTAAAGGCTGAGACTAACTTTATTAACCAATAACTGCATTTTTTTTTTTTTTTGTGGAAGAGCAAAGTCCTGTGATTGGTCCCAACATGCCGAAGCCAGAGAACAAAGTTAACTTTACCATTACAAAGCCAACCTGTGCATCCAATCCATAACACAACATTCCATATCCCAAAATGCATTTTTGACAGAATAAATAGGGTGAGATTCCATCCCATCACAGGCTTTGATTATGGACACAAGAACCCTTGTTTTGTCCCTAAGCTGGCCTGAGTGGCAGTTGGTTAATCAGACTCAGCCGAGGCTGACTGCGCCGAGCATGTGCTTTCACGCTGAGCCCCCATTACCCGTCTCCCCGCTTCACACAGCCCTCCCGAGGGCCCGGATCTCTGCAGAGATTCGCTTGGCAGAAAGATGAGCGCTAATCAGTCATGCCGTGAGGCTTTCCACAGCTGAGAGATCAGGGATCTCTTACAACTGTGCAGAGCGTGCACCTCCGTTTAAAAAAAAAAAACATTCAGGGGGAGGTAGGGAAATCTTAAGACTGGGGAACATTTTTTCGTGTGATCCCATCTGAGGAACTGGGGGTGTTCACCCACATCAACAAAGGGGGCCAAGGGCAGTTCTTGGACAGAGTCCATTTCCACAAATCAGAAACATGAGAGAAAAAGGGGGGGAAATGCAAGTGGAAATGTACAGTGCCTCAACCACTGCAACAATTCTTTAATCCAAAAAGAAAAAAAGGGATGTTAGATTTTCTTAAAATGTTATGGCAAGTGGTTCCACACCACTGAGTTCAGTAACATCCACTTAATTTTATTAATCAAACTAGTCTGTAATCATAGAATGTAATTGGAAGTTACTTTAAACAATTGTGTGCAACCATTTGACGGAACGTTTTTAATAAATCGAACATTTCTTTTTTTTTTTTTTTGGAGTGAATGTTTCTGGAGGCTGAACAGGGCGGTACAGGCTGCCTCAAAATACAGAGAAATGGGATAGCAAACGTCACCGCTCCTGGTGTACCATGGACACCTCTGGCTTCTTTATCATAAGCAACGATTTCCAACCCAGAGAAGTATGCGAGAACATATCATCCGTAACATTCGGTGTAATGTTCACAGACTAAATCCACGCATACAAGCATATAAAAAAGTACATAAAAGTGCACTTTGTGCACATAAAAGTACTTAAAGAGCATACAGATATACTTTATCTGCAGACCAAAGATTTCCAACAGCGCGGGATTTGTCGAACTGGCAAAGGCCCAGTCAACAAGCATGATTTAACTGAAATCACGACGGAGAGCACTGGTCCAGGGACTCAAACAGCAACTGGATTAAATATAAGAAATAGTATTCCTTTATGCCATTTCTTGGACCATAAAAAAATGACTCAGCCAACACCTATATTGCAATTATGCACCCCATATCATTGCTATTATCCAGCGGAAAACGTGATATTCTGTATTCAGCCTGCTTAGCACATGTATTCGTGCAAGAGTGAACAGCAGTATCATCTTGAATAAATAGCTATGGCAGATAACTTTATTTTGACATATGAAAAATATTAAAGAAAAGCAGGTATATTGAGGGGAACACCGGAAGTTAGAAGGGGTCATAATATCAGAAAAAACGTGATGATATAAATCTTCAGACAGTCTCCTAGCAACAGCCAACCAAAGCGCACGCGGGCCCCCAGGGGTGGAGTGCGGCGGTATGCAATGTGCAAGATAAAAGTTATAGGTTATTGCTCGATTGATTTTGCGCGCGCGCGTGTGTGTGTGTGTGTGTGTGTGTGTGTGTGTGTGTGTGTGTGTGTGTGTGTGTGTGTGTGCGTGCGTGCGTAAAAACGAAAAGCCAAGACGGACGCACACAAACACCGATTCCAATGCAAACTCCATGACAATCCGTCCATGCAGTAACTTACACTGCATTTAAGATGGACATTACGGCTTCACATCATACTATACAGCAGAACCTAATTCAATTAGAGGCTAAAATGTTACATCGTTCATACACTTGCAGTTCAATCTACATCCAACACTGCACTTCACAATTAAGCAAATTAAACAATTAAGCAAAAAGCTCTGCATTTGTCGTCGTCGTCGTCCCCTAACTTGTAGGCATATAACAGGAATACAGGCGACATGTAGAATAAAAATCCGCATCTTGAACATCCCCATGCAGGATAAACACAAAAGGTCCGAGCCAATACCGGTCTAATGAAGATGCTTCATATCACTCCAGCAAACCGGATGAAATTGCATGAGCTTACCTTGAAAGCTGGTTCCAAAAATTAATTGCTGACGGAATACACCCGTTATCTAGCCAACTACTGGAGTGGAACGGCGCAACTGGATAACTTATGAAGAAGCTCGGCTCTTGTCTTCTCTCTAAACTTTCACCACTTCTAAAATTATGACGGGGGTCCAGACCAATCACATGCCGCTGAAATCATCCCTTCACGCCCACGCAGGGTCAGAGAAACCACTAGGCGAAACCCGCACTCAGTGCTAATAAAGTGTTCACTATGTGGACTTAAGCGTGACGGTATCGATATCTCTGAACGATGCTACTTTCCAGCAGACTGTTGCAGGTTTATTTAAAATGTGGAAGCGTCTCGAAAAGTCGGGTATTTCGACAACTAATCATCTGTAATATATCAGTTTCATCTCATCTGGAGGACGTTCTGGCTTCTTTTTTTTGACAAATAGTCTATGTCGCCACCATGTGTTGATTAAAAAAATGCACACTTCATTTGGCGCAGAAACAATGTAAAGCCTATTCCACAAGCACACTGCCGGTGAACCTCAGCGCAAAATCGAGGGACCTAAAAACGTTTAGGCTATACAGTTGTGGATGAGTCATCAGTAGGTTCAGGGAACACAACTGAAAATATGCAGAAAATATGAAGTTTTATAAATGAATATAAGATATTGCATATAAGAATAGCAATGTAGGGGTCTAGGTGTAACATGGAAATAAAAACACCGCTGCCTGCTAAGACGTGAAGGCAGTTTTCCGGGCGATGACTACTTCTATTTGACTACATGAAGTATTCATATGCATGGTCCACTCACTCTTAACAGGAAGTGATACGCAATTTATCATAAAAAACCGCTCTATGCTATAAAATATCGGGAACAAAAGTTAATCATATTTCTGACGTTGGTTTGTTATTTATTTAAAATAATAGGAACTTTATTCTGCATTGACACTGAATAATGAATGTTCAGAAACAAAGTACATTATGGAAGGCATAAGATCACAAATCTGCTGTGAGCTATCCCAGGTGGTTCTCCATCTGAAATCAGACGTGCAACTCTCCTAATTTACAAGGCCATTGATCATAAAATCATGGTCCTAGGGTTTGAGAAATGTTGGTCTTCCACTCTGCCTGTACCTGGAAGTTGGATGTGAACTCGGACTGGCCATTCAGAGACATAAATTGTTTAAAGAATTGTCTGGAAGAAAAGGAAATCAGGTCTGGATTTGTATTCAGCTCAATATGCTCAAAGTGGTTAGAAAACTGAATCTATTAATGAAACAATAGTCTGGATAAACAACAGGGATAGTACATCTCACAAAAAAAAATGGGAGAATCAGAGATATTACACTTCCAAAAAGCAAATAAACAAGTCATTTTGCTTGTTGAAATAGTTGTTTAAAAGAGGAAGAATGACAGCCAAAAAAAAGCTTTGGCGAAAAAGAACAATTATTTGACATTTGGTTTTCCACAAAGGAATACATTGAATTCACATGTAGAAGTGTGATTTTCACTTGAGATAAAGCGAATGCCATATTTCTTTTTAGAAGGTTGTCCGCATTCGGTTTGGAGTTACTCCTGTTGAGAGTGTAATGTGAATATAGGCCACTAGATGGCAGTATTTACCTTTTTTTTTGTTAAGCTCAGACTGGAGTCATGTTTAGACATGTCCTGGACATGTCTGGGGCAAGTCTCAGAAAATTTAAAAAAAGAGGTCTAAATGTGGGTGGGGTCTGCAAAAGAGTATATAAGGAAAAGAATTGAGACAGTAAAGGAGTAGGAGAAATTGCAAGAAGATGACCAGACCTACCATTCTGTTCAAGACCTGTGACGTTTCTTTTGTGGATTTCTTTGCCTGTGTTTGAGCATTTTCTTCATCCAGGACACCACCAAGCCACCCCACCAAAAAGGGACTGTAATTATTTCTGTTTTTTCTTATTTATCAATCTTGGTCTTTAGTTGTAGGTTGTTATTAGTCTTTGTCTTTGTTAAAAATTAAATGTGTTTTAGTTGTTAAAACTGTGTTTGTCATCCCTTGCTGTTGCTGTTGTGTTATAAATGTAATAACAAATTGGGGCCATAACAAATTGGGGGCTCAAGGTCCGGGATAGACCATTGTGTGAGTAATTTATTGAAAATCTAACATTCCAAATTGTGAAATTGTTTTTGTGAATTTTCCTAGATATATATTGACAACAGCAATGGATGATTTCTTGGCATCACCAACCGTAGGGGTTTTGAAGTCTTTTAAAAAGACAGAACTGCTAGAAATTTGCAGACAGTTGGAGCTGACAGAGGTAAAACCAGCCATGCGAAAAGCAAGACTGGCTAGAGAGATAGTTGAATATTACATTGATGGAAAATGTGTTTGCACCAGGAGATCTGGAACAGTTTCCAGTGGAAAATCCAAATATAAAAATGGAACTTAAATTAAAAATGCTAGAGATTGAAAGGGAGGAAAGAGAAAAAGAAAGGGAGGAAAAAGAAAAACAAAGAGAATTTGAGAGGGAAGAAAAAGAAAAACAAAGGCAGTTTGAGTTAGAAAAATTAGCAAGAGAAGAAAAACAAAGAGAATTTGAGAGAGAGAAAGAGGAAAGAGCAGAAAGAGAGAGACAGAGACAGAGAGATTTTGAATTAGAGAAATTCGATAGAGAAGAAAGACTCCAAATGGAGCAACTAAAAATTAAAATTGAAACTAAAAATAAATTTTGTGCCAGTCAGGAGGTAAAACTGGTGCCTCCATTTTCAAAAAAGGATGTTGACAACTATTTCCAGTGTTTTGAAAAGGTAGCAAAGAGTTGCCAGTGGCCAAAGGAACACTGGCCTCTGATGTTGCAAACTGTCCTCAAGGGTAAAGCTCAACAAGCCTATTCGGCTTTGTCTGCAGATGATTCCTCTGATTATGAGGTTGTCAAAAAGGTTATTTTGAGAGCTTATGAGTTGGTTCCAGAGGCTTACCGACAGAAATTCAGAGGTCTGAAGAAATCTGAAAATCAGACTTTTGTTGAATTTGCTAATGAGAAGCAGGTTTGCTTTGAGCGCTGGTGTACTTCTATGGAGGTCAAGGATGATTTCAACTCACTAAAAGAGATGGTGTTAGTTGAAGAATTCAAGAACTGTGTTAAGGATGATATTAAGACCTACCTTAATGAGAAGCAAGCACTGAACTTGCAATCAGCTGCCAAATTTGCAGATGAATATGTTCTCACTCATAAGTCAAATTTCAGTCTAGCAGTAACAATAAATGGTCCCAATTTCAGAAAAAGGGTTACGGTGATACCCAAGATTCCTCACCCAAAGACAAAGACAAATCTGGTGATGGTGCTCAGAAATCCAGTAACAGGTCTGATCAAAGTGTGAAAGCTGACAGTGACAAAAGTGGTGTAGTTTGCAGTTATTGCAAGAAATCTGGTCATGTTACAACTAACTGTTGGTTCCTTAAAGCTAAGAAAGAAAAAGAAAAGGATACCAAACCAAATGCCTTTGTGAAAACAAGGTTAGGAACCCCTGTAGTAGATAACCAATCTGCTAAATTGCCTGCTTCTTGTGGGGCTAAAAAGCCTAATACAGCTGACTTTGTGAGGGAGGAATTTCTTCCATTTGTGTCAGAGGGATTTGTGGCTCTGAATGAGCATACTACTCCTGTCCCCATATATATCCTAAGGGATACCGGAGCTTCTCAGTCACTTTTGGTGATGGACTCCTTGGAGTTACGTGATGAGACCGCTTCAGGGGATTTCATACTTGTACAAGGTATTGAAGGGAGGACTGTATCTGTACCCCTGCGCTCTATATTCTTGAAGTCAGATTTAGTTACAGGACAGGTAAAGGTGGGACTTATGTCAAGTCTACCTATAAAGGGTGTTTCTCTGTTGCTAGGCAATGACCTGGCTGGAGGCAAAGTAGTTCCCCCTGTACATCTTACTTCACAGCCGAGCACTGAAAATGGGGATGAGGACCCATCTCTGTATCCTTCTTGCGCAGTGACTCGTGCTATGGCCAAGAAGGCTAAAGAAGATGATGTTGTGGTGCCGTCCAGTACATTGAATAGTCAGGACTCAAGTGGTTCGCCTCATGACTCTGATTGGCCTACTATGGTTTCTCCGTTTGAGGACTTATCAGATACTTTTATCAGTTCTCTATTCAGCCAGCCGGATGGGTCTGGTGATTCTGATGTGTCTGGAGACTTGTCTCTGTCCAGAAAGCGGTTGATTGAGGAGCAAACTAATGATCCTGAAATTGGTGTACTAAAGAGGAGAGCCCTTCCTGAAAAAGAAATAGATGCAGTTCCAGTCGGGTATTATCTCAAGGATGGTGTGTTGATGCGGAAGTGGCGCCCTCCTGATATCCCTGCCAATGCAGATTGGGCAGTGGTCAGGCAAATTGTTGTTCCGAAGGTCTATAGGAATGAGATCTTAACAATGGCTCATAGTTTACCTTTAGGAGGTCATCTTGGTGTTAACAAGACTGTTGATAAGATCATGAAACACTTCTTTTGGCCTGGGCTTCGGAAAGACGTTTCCAACTTTTGCAAAACCTGTCACACTTGTCAGGTAGTTGGAAAACACCAGTTAGACCCACCTGTAGCTCCATTGCAGCCTATCCCAGCATTTGGGGAGCCATTCTCTAGGGTCATTGTTGATTGCGTTGGTCCATTACCCAAGACTAGATCTGGAAATCAGTACTTGTTGACAATCATGTGTGCATCTACCAGATTCCCCGAAGCCATACCTCTACGTAACATCAAGGCAACTGCAATCTCGAAGGCTTTGATAAAGTTCTTCACGTTGTTTGGTCTTCCCAGGGAAATTCAGTCAGACCAAGGTAGCAATTTCACTTCAGGATTGTTTCAGCAGGTTGTGTATGAACTAGGTGCAAAGCAGATTCTTTCTAGTGCCTATCATCCAGAAAGTCAGGGTGCCTTAGAGCGGTTTCATTCCACTCTCAAGACAATGATGAGGACTTATTGTTATGACCATGAGAAAGACTGGGATGAAGGGGTTCATTTGCTGTTGTTTGCAGCTAAAGAAGCAGTGCAGGAGTCTACTGGATTCAGTCCATTTGAGCTAGTGTTTGGTCATGAAGTGAGAGGACCTTTGCTATTATTGAGTGAACAATGGCAAGAGGAAGAGCCGCAAATCAGTCTGTTAGACTATGTTAGCAAGTTCAAGGAAAGATTGCGTGCAGCTTGTGACCTTGCCAAAGAGAACTTGAAATCAAGTCAGGGAAAAATGAAAACTTGGTATGATCATAAGGCTAGAAGCCGTGAGTTTAAACCAGGAGACAAGGTCCTTGTGTTGTTTCCCTTGCAGTCCAATCCATTGCAGGCTAGATTTCATGGTCCTTATGAAATTCTGACAAAACTCAATGATCTCAATTACATTGTGAAGACTCCAGATAGGAGAAAACCAAAACAATTGTGTCATATTAACATGCTAAAGCCTTATCATGACAGAAATGCTAGGGTTGCAGCTGTCACTTCAGATTCTCCAATGGTCGAAACGTGTGAAGATGAGGGGGAGTTTCAAGATGATGAACCAAGAATTAAAGCTGAAGTTCTTTCATGTAAATTGTCAAACACTGAAGTGTTGCAAAATCTTGATGTAAAACTCCAGCACTTAGAACCCTCACAGAGAGATCAGTTTGAAAGGTTGATCAAGAAATATGAGGATTTGTTTCCTGATGTTCCAAAGAGAGTTACTATAGCCTCTCATGATGTAGATGTTGGTGATGCCAAACCAATAAAACAGCATACATACCGGATGAATCCTGAAAAGAGAAAGATTGCTGAGAAAGAGGTTGAGTACATGTTAAAACATGATATTATCAGACCCTCCAACTCCGATTGGAGTTCACCCTGTGTGCTAGTTCCAAAACCTGATGGAAGTACTAGATTCTGTACAGATTATCGCAAAGTCAATGCTGTAACTAGAACTGATGTGTTTCCAATACCTAGGATTGATGATTGTATTGATAGTGTAGGGCAAGCAAAGTTTCTGACCAAGATTGATTTATTGAAGGGTTATTGGTGTGTGCCTTTAACTGAGAGGGCCAAGAGCATCTCTGCTTTTGCCACACCATCTGGATTGTACCAGTATGAAGTCCTACCCTTTGGCATGAAAAATGCCCCAGCCACGTTCCAAAGGATGATACAGTCTACAATCGCCGGATTGCCACACACGGGTGCATACATCGATGACCTGATCACATGGAGTGACTCCTGGGAAGAACATCTAAAAGATGTAGAGACGTTGTTCCAGCGCCTGACCCAGGCTAACCTGACTGTTAACCTGAACAAGAGTGACTTTGGTTGTGCTACTGTCACCTATCTTGGCTACGTCATAGGCCAGGGTAAGGTGGCACCCATAAATGCTAAAGTCCAAGCCATCATGGACTTTCCAGTTCCTGACAACAAAAAAGCTTTGCGCCGCTTCCTTGGAATGATCGGGTACTACCGCAAGTTCTGCAAGAACTTTGCTGAGATTGCTCTCAGTCTAACTAACCAACTGAAGAAAGGCGTAAAGTTCACCTGGGATGATGCATGCCAGAGAGCCTTCGATCGCCTGAAGTCTCTGCTGTGTCACTTCCCCGTGCTCAAATCTCCTGACTTCAACAAACCGTTCTCCATCGCGGTCGATGCTAGCGACCAAGCTTGTGGATCTGTGCTCCTACAGAGAAGTGACTCTGATGACATTGAGCATCCCGTGGCATACTTCTCCAGGAAGTTCAATCGCCACCAAAGGAACTATTCCACAATAGAGAAGGAACTGTTGGCTCTGGTCCTTTCTTTACAACACTTTGAGGTTTATGTTTGTACAGGACAAAAGCCAATGATTGTGTACACTGACCACAATCCGTTAATGTTTTTGAGTAAGATGAAAAACAAGAATCAGAGATTGTTGAATTGGAGTTTGATTTTACAGGAGTTTGACTTGGAAATTAAGCATGTGAAGGGTACAGACAATGTAATTGCTGATTGCTTATCCCGTGTTTGAATGTGTATGATATGTATATATAGACAAGTGTTCACTTTACCATTTTGTATTGAAAAGAAAAATTTTGCCTTTATGAGTCAAAATTTTTCCCTTTTGGAATGGAGGTGTAATGTGAATATAGGCCACTAGATGGCAGTATTTACCTTTTTTTTGTTAAGCTCAGACTGGAGTCATGTTTAGACATGTCCTGGACATGTCTGGGGCAAGTCTCAGAAAATTTAAAAAAAGAGGTCTAAATGTGGGTGGGGTCTGCAAAAGAGTATATAAGGAAAAGAATTGAGACAGTAAAGGAGTAGGAGAAATTGCAAGAAGATGACCAGACCTACCATTCTGTTCAAGACCTGTGACGTTTCTTTTGTGGATTTCTTTGCCTGTGTTTGAGCATTTTCTTCATCCAGGACATCACCAAGCCACCCCACCAAAAAGGGACTGTAATTATTTCTGTTTTTTCTTATTTATCAATCTTGGTCTTTAGTTGTAGGTTGTTATTAGTCTTTGTCTTTGTTAAAAATTAAATGTGTTTTAGTTGTTAAAACTGTGTTTGTCATCCCTTGCTGTTGCTGTTGTGTTATAAATGTAATAACAAATTGGGGCCATAACAAGAGTGTCCTGCTGGACAATAACTACTGAGGGGAAAGGATAGTTAATGCACAAATAAACTGGAAAAATGAGACATGTACGCAGAGAAAAATATATTGCTTTGTGAGCTGCAGGAATTCAGACATTTTGAGAGACATTGACATTTTAGGTCACCATTAATGTGAATAGGAAAATGCTTGATAATTATTAGAATGAACGATAATGCAAGGTGAGCGGAAAAGGACAGTCATTTATTATTTATTCACAACTGAACAACTTAATATGTAGTTGCTAATTAGGAAATGTAAATGGGAATGAGTTTGGAGAAGTAATGCGCTTTCAGGTGAGGTGAGAGCAGGAACATTACCCCTCCGCAGGCAAGTCCCGCGTGGGAAAGGTTAAAAATTCAATGCATCTGTAGCAATCTTTGCAAAAAAGATGAGGTTGAAAATCAATACTGAGAGCCCCTGACCTTTGACTTTTAAGACTGTACTGCATTAAGAACTAACTTGCTTTTGTGATGGATATAACCTCATGGGCTGGAATTATTTCAGAAAACCTTTGCCAAGAAACACGCTCAATTATTGCATCTACAAATGCAACTGAGAACTGCATTATGGGCCTGGGAAATGATATGTTAAAAACACCCAGAAATGCTGCTGTCTTCTCTGGGCTTGAGCTCATCTGAAATGGACTTGTGCAAAATGGGACCCTGCTGTTGTTGAACCAGTTAACCTTAAAATTGTTGATGTTCATAATAAAAGTTGTGTTCTCCAGACACAAGAAAAGGACTATCCTGGTTGTTACCAACCTAAGGTTCAAAAGCCAATGTCAGTCATGGTATTTGCCAACATTATCCCACATGGCATGGGTAACTTGAATATCTGCAGAGATATTAATATCCCTTAATGCTTAGCAACACATACTCATTTTGCAGCAACATATGGTGGCTCCTAGATTACATATTTTTAGTGATACCCACGATCATTTCAACAAGACAATGGCAAGCCATATTTTGCACGTTACAACACGTGGCTTCCTAACTGTAGAGTGCAGTTGCTAGATTGAACTACTTGTAGTCAAGATCTGTCTCCCATTGAAATTATGCAGCACTTTAAGAAGCACAAAATATGGCAATGAAGACAAGGATGCCTGTGTAGCTGAAGTAGTATTTCAAGGAAAAATCAGGAAAAATTCTTCCAAATTGGAACAATTGATGTCCTCTGCTCCTCAAAGGATTATTTGGACGGCAGTTGGAAAGAAAAACAATGTATCACAGTGTTAACCACACCCACGTGCCAACTTTTCTTTAATGTGTTCAGATAGGATGTGGAACAAGTGTTTATTTTGGGGAAAAAGAAGGAAAAACAAAATATATTGTCTTTTTTCTTAGTTTTCAGTTTAATACAGGTCAAGGAAGATTTTCAAATCAATTTTGACTTTCTTTGCAGTTTTCGTATTGTTCCAAACTTTTCAGAAGTGGGGTTGTGGTATTATTATTTGTATTTTTTTTCATCATTGTAATAATAATAATAATAATAACAATTATTATGTTTAAAAGCACAGTGCAAAGCACTGGAGGTCAACGACAACAATATCTGGCTTGTTATGGTCCAACCGGTGGTCTGTTTGAATGCTGAAGTCCCACAGCAGCTTCACCTTATGTGACTCTAGCCCCTGAGCAGGGTTGTGTTCATACTATTTCAGGCCTCTTTCAAACCCAAACCTCTCACATAACTTCCAGTGGATAATAGCAGTGACCTTGTCATGTCTCCATAGACGGTACTATTTTTGCGCGAGCATCTTACACTCTGCAGCAATGTGCCCTACGGTCTCGTCCCTCTCACCACATAACCTGCATGTAGGCAACACATCTTGCTTGTCTATTCTTGCCTTAATACTGATCGTTCTTAAGGCTTGCTCTTGGGCTGCCATAATCAGCCCCTCGGTTTCTCTCTTCAGTTATCCTCTCTTTAACCATCTCCATGACATTTGCTGGTCTCCCTGATCTTCAGTGGCCTTGAAAAACTGCCCATGGAGAGGTTTCTGCCCATGCAGAGGTCTCTGTCCATGGAGAGGTTTCTCTAGCAACCTGCTCTTCTTTTCCTTTCTTAAGGCCTTCATACCTTCAAAGTCGCTCCTCCTCTTCAGTATACCTTCTTGGTGTACTGCCTTCAGTGCCATTTCTCCACTTCCACTAACATACTGGTAAAGGTTCTCGATCTCTGCGTGCAAAGAGTCCTCCACACCTATTAGGCCTCTACCGCCTTCCTTCCTAGGGATGTAAAGTCTGTCCACATCAGATTGGGGGTGCAGCGATCTATATATGGTGAGCAGCTTACGTGTCTTTCTGTCCATTCCTTTGAGCTCACACTGGGTCCAGTTGATAATCCCTGCGCTGTACCTGATCACTGATACAGCTCTTGAGTTAATAGCTGAGATCGTATTCCCGCCATTTAACTTTGATTTTAAGATCTTCCTCGCTCTTCGGAAATATTCCTTCTGTGCCAGTTCTTTCACCTCTGAATGCTCGATATCATCCGCTTCTAGGATACCTAGATATTTATATCCCTCACCATCCTCACTGAGCGATCTGATGTTCCTTTTCTCTGGCAGCTCAGTGTCCTCCATGCTAACGACTTTGCCCCGTTTCATAACGAGGGAGGCGCATTTGGTGATCCCGAATTCCATACAGATGTCAGAGCTGAAAATCCGAACAGCCTGAACCAAACTGTCAACCTGGTCTTCATTCCTACCATATAACTTCAGGTAGTCCATATAGAGCAGATGATTGATAGATCCTTTCTCTTTTCCAAGATTGTATCCAGCCTTCATCTTCTTCAGGATTAACGTCAAAGGTATTAAAGCAATGGTGAAGAGGAGTGGCGATAAACTATCACCCTGGAATATACCCCTCTTGATGTTATCTTCACCCAGCACTTCGCCACTAGCCATCAATTCTGTCTTCCGCTCCTTCATACTACTCTCTATGAGTGCACTAAGGTTGTCAGCAGCTCCAAAAAGAGTCAGACATTTCAAGAGCCAAGAGTAAGGTATCATATCAAATGCTTTTCTGAAGTCAATCCAAGCCATCCCTAGTCCCGTTAGTCTTCTCTTGCAATTCCGTACAATCATTTTATCAATGAGCAACTGATCTTTTTACCCCTCGACTTTCGTTCGTCTGGCAGAAGGTGCTTCTTCTCTAGGTGTCCATAGAGTTCCTCACTGAGTACCGCTGTTAAAAGTTTCCACATCAGGGAGAGCATGTGATCGGCCTGTAGTTTGATACTGCTGGACCAACATTTGGATCTTTCATAATAAGAACCGTTCTTCCCTTTGTCATCCATGTAGGGACCTCATGCGCTTGCAAGCATCCGTCCAATTGGTCTGCTATTCGTTCTGACAATGCAGAGAAATTCTTCAACCAGATACCTTGAAGGCCGTCTGGGCCTGGTGCTTTCCAGTTAGCTGTTTTTCTGGTCTGTTTTTGCACCATATACTTTGTTATCTTGATGTTACCCTGTTTTCCCACATCGGCAAGATCATCTTCAAGTTCCTTCAACCAATCAGCCTTCTCATTATGCGGGACTTCCTTTCCCCATATATCATTCCAGAAATGGTTGCTCTCCTTCAGATCTGGCGACACGTCACTTGTTCTTTCTATGCCGTCAATTTCTTCAAACAGACGTTTCTGGTTCGACACAAACATCCTGTTCTGATGGTACTGCTTTGTTCTGTTCTCGTACCTTCTGAGCTTCGCGGCTTGCGCTGTCAGCCTTTGTTTCAACTCTTCTAGAGCAACTTTGGGTCCTTTTTGTTCAGTTGGTACTTTCTCTTTAGTTTGTGGGTAATATCCTGTGCGGTCGTACCCCCAGCTATCACCCTGTTTAGGCGACTGATATCCTTTCTGAGATCAGTGATCTTCTGCTTAATCCTCTTCTTCCACCACGGCTCAGTCCTTCTTCTAGGTTCTTTGCTGCGCACATCGAGTCTTATTCCAACAACATTTGCCCCTGCAATAAGCAGCCTTTTGGTTTCTGTTATTGACTTTGTGTCTATGAACCTCATGACTTTATTCACTTCCGATGTAACTTTCTTCGTTTTATTCCTCTCTATATTTCTCAAATTAGGGGGCGTTTTTATCTCATCTTCATCGAGCTGGGCAAGAATCATTTTTAAGATATTAAGCTGGTCTTCTTCACATCCTTCTTCCTTCATTTGCGCTGCGATATGCTCGTAACCATAGCTTGTTACCTCTACATTCTCATCGGGTGTACCCTGTACCATCCCTTCAGTTCCCGCTGTTTCTTCTCGGGCCTCTGATGTGGCATCTATCTCGTAGACACCTTTGTTTTCCGCTTCACACTCCTCATTCTCCTCCTCGCGCTTCGCGCTGCTATCCAAACTCCTCCACAGTTCTTCGATCTCTAAATCTGAGAGCCAGTGTTTAGTTCTTATGTGTCTAGCCTGATCTGCTAGCCTCTGTTTTGTGACCTCATACATTCCCTCCTCTCTCCAAAACCCCATCATCAGCTTCCTATAGCCTCTCTTGGAGGGATCACTCTTAATGTAACATTTCATTACGATCTTATTCACCTCTTTTGTTCAGTCCATTCGTCTAGATCTGTTGCCAGCAGTGTCACCGTTATCTATATTTTCATAGGAATACATTTTCATCAATTTATGAGATACCAACATTATGTTGGGTTTTGTTTTTTCTTAAAGGGGTTGTCTCCCCAAAGTCCACGCTTTTGTTTAGGGGACATCAGCTCTGCAAGGCTAGGGCGCTACTCCTCGAGGATGAGATGTAATTATCCCGCATACCCTTTTGAAGTCCTGTGAACAATAGAGTGAGTACGGACAAACAGAAAGGCTGACAGAGGACAGAAAAATGTTTCCACTGAAATCAAATTTCCAAACTCTGTAACACTAAATTCGACTATAATATTAACCCCATTCCTAACCTAAACCCCAATCGTAATTGTAAATCTGACTGTTCATTGAGCCACAGTTGCAAAAGCATGAAGTCATGAGACAAGAATTTTATATGACTTTAGAGCTTATCAAGATGGAGAACTGGATTGATTTTGGACTTTGTATTATTAGTAAGAATAAAATAATTGACTCATCTTTACATTATTATTATTATTATTATTATTATTATTATTATTATTATTATTATAAAACAATCAGAAACGGTCATGAGAGTATAAAAATGTGCATTAAAACTGAAAACAAATCTGACAAATTATGCATTCCTGTATTTAAGGCTTCACAATTCAAAATTTGAACATCACAGAGAGTGGAAAAATAACTTAAATAAAACAAGAAACCTGTAGCATTCAGAAAACTGTCTAAATATCTGATTTTAGCCCAGAATAATAATAAACAAATCATGAAAATTTAACAATCAAGCTATGAAAACAATATGCAACAATTTAAAAATGGCTCGGAGGTAAAACAATTCGTTTCCAGGATCACAAACTCCTTGACCTCAAGTGTGTAACATCTGAATCTGATATTCAAAATTACCAGCTGTCCATGAGCCAAATAACATTGCTATCCAAGTGTCCCTCCAAGCTGTCAAAATTGTGCGCAGCCAATTCATAAAACAATAATTTTTTTAAATACAAATCAACTTTTAACTCATGGCACTAAATAGAAATTAATAATTTTCAAATGGAAATTAGCACGAGTTCATCAATTTAGGGAAGGATGGACATTAGTGGTCACCTATAACCTCTCCACACCCAAAAAATGTTTTCTCTCCATTATGAAATATTGAAATTTGTCCATCATTCATCAAAGCCCCATCAACCAGCACGCATACTCATTAAAACAGCTTATTTTACTGTCAAAACATTTACCCTGCACCAAAACAGAGCACTATCACCACCCATAAGTACACAAGCGAAAAGCAAGCTTATATAAGCAGTTTCCACTCATCACAAGGAGCAAGTATAACTCGTATTGGCTAAAAGAAAGAATGAGCAAAACAACAGCAGCAGAAACAATTGAAGCACCTATTACTAAAACCCCATAAGTCACACTTGACTTGACCTGACTTGTGGGGTTTTAGTAACCAGTGCTTCAATTTGCTCATTCCTTCCTTTGGCCAATTTGTGTGAAAACCTGTTCATTTTAACATAGGGATTTTGCTAAAAACTACACAATACCTGGCGATACGTGACCTCCGATAACTCAACAAATAGACTTGCATCATGTCTTGAAAAGACGTTTTAAATAAATGAGTTATTCACCTTTTATTCAATCATTCCTGTGCTATAAGTGAAACTAAGTTGAGTATCAGCAGTCATTGCCCAGTTTGTTGATAGCCTACAAATTATTTCACGTTACAAACAGGGTGAACGGGAGACAGTCCATTGTGGTTGTAAACTATGCAAAATGATCAAATATATCAGATTGCTGTCTCCTCAAAACTGCGTGAGACATATCCCCCGCATTCCCTGTGCCTCCTGCGCCCTTGTATGTAGCCAGGCTTTTCATGGGCACACAGGTCCTCAATATGCAATGCATAATACCCTATTATATTGACGCAGGAGCTGGTATGCAGTCCTCTCTTGCCTGCTTTGCCTGCTTCCCGCTTTTAGTTTGAAATGTTCACCCTCAGACTTTCAGGAAATGGTTTCCTATTCGAGCCGAAGCAGGCGTGCTTCACGCTGGTCTCGTTTCCACGGTTTCATCAAATTGTTTATTCGCGTTGTTTGGCTCAAGCTAGCTAACATGAGCCAGAGCTAATAATTAGCAATTAATGTAGATGACAGGTTTCGTGGTTAGTTTATTTGTATAATTTTCTCCTCTTATCGTGCATAACCGCGCTTCAGGTCTTCGAGTTGTATACATTTAGCTTAGGAACTAACGTGTTAGTTTGCTCGTTTATTTCCCGTAAAATGTTATAGTTAGCTGGCTAACGTTAGCTAGCTTGCTTGCGATCTGAAGCTGGTCAGTCAGCTTGACAGCTAGCCAGGCTTGGCAACTGGTGTAATTTTGTAATGAAAGTGTGGAGCTCTCCAAGTTTCCGCAACGCTATTCATTAATCTCCGTGGACAGCGTAGCTGGATGGCGGGTTTTCTACGATTAGCGGTCCACCGGCTGTACCATGTCGGCATATTTTAGTGGCGACTTCAGTGGTGCATCCAGGCGATGCAGGTATAACGTTAGGTAAGGTTAGCGTTAGTTTGGAAAGTGATGCGAGGTTTCCAAGCATCACTTCATCTCATGGAAATTGGTAAACTATCGCTCATCAGCTGACATCAAACCATAATTAGTCATGTCGAGCAAGTCATTAGTCTCACATAGGCACGTTCACTCGTTCCGTGTGTCGGTTCATTTTAGGAATGACTGTTAGATTGCAATATGGAAAGCGTATTCTTGCGGGAACTTGGCAGCTTATTCTTCTTTTGACTAGTGGATGGTCAGTGAGTTAGGAGGCTACCACTTATGTGCTCTACTTGTACGTATGGAGTTGGTCTCACATCATGATGGAGTTGCATCTGGACGTAGTGTTGCTGACCACTATCAAGAGGAGGAAACCGTGGCCACGTTTTTGCTGGCTTGGATTGGTAAGGAAACCGACGGAAGCGAAATTATTTTGTTCTGTGCCACAATTTTCAATGATGTTCAGGTTCTGCAACCCTCGTGCTGCTGACTTTAGTTGCGATTCAGCACTGCTATCGATGAATGTACAGGGAACAACTTCCGGAAAATAATTGATGTCAGAATTCAGAAGGTGGTTGATTTAAGAACATCTTTATTTTTATCTTTCGGAATACTTTTCATTCGTTTGCTGTGAAAATTGAGTTCATTGTATCATCTTGGCCTACTGTCACTGAATATATGAGTTGAGGTATGCACTTCTGCAAAAACAAACATTCATAAATGTAATGACTGGATTACGATCTGACCCAGTTCGTGATGTTTAAACTGACTCTTTAGAATCATTGACACTATCTAAATCAGAAAATTATTGATGCTTTTGTCATAAAAAATGTAATAAAATTGCAGTTGACATGCATTGTTTTATTCTTGTAGGAAAAGGAGTCTGTGTTCTTACTGGATGACAATCGGATCAGTGAGATTAACATGGTGTCTGGGCGTACCAAGCGAAAGATCCCCAAACTACACCCCCTGCTACAGAGAGCGCTGACCACGGCTGTGTCCCAAAATGGTGCACTTTTGCAAACTGCATTGATTTATTGACAAACACTATTAAATTGAACCATATCAAACAAACAAAAAATAAGTCAATCTTAGCTACTTTTTCTGATGTCATTTGCCAAGACTTCAGTGAGGTATATTATGAGGGATTATTTGAGGGCAAAGAAAAACTTCAAATGCACTTGCTGGTCAGACTTTTTTCATATAATTGCTGCACAGTATATATATTTTTTGCCTAAACTGAATTCTCCAATTAGTTTAATACATTTTTTCTATGGCTGCTCTTTTTGCTCTTTATCCAGGTATGTGGCTTGCTGGGTTGCTGGTTTCAGGGGATGTTTTTCTTTGGAGCAAAGACGGTGGCTGCTTGAAAATGATCAACACTGTCCTGCCTGTGTCTCAGCTGGTCACTGCAGCTCATGGTGAGTGTATGTATGTGTGTGTTCATACTTATCTATACTTGTTAGGACTAAAAAAAAAACTCTTGTGGGGCCATAAAGACTATGAGTAAAGTAAATTCTGATAAAATAGCACTGCTGGTACATTTTTGGGTTTCAATAAAGAAACGGCTTAATTCTGGACTAAGTGGGTTGGGTTAAGGCCCAAGGTTATTATTGGGATTATATACTCAGCAACAAAAGTTTCTGTGACACCAATATTGTTAATTATTTTTCATAACGCAATTATGAAATTGTCATACATGGTGATATCAGACTGAAACAGTACATGTAAACACAACATTGAAATGGAAATCATGAAAATGCGAGAAAATGACTTTGCACGTGAAAATGTGCGTAAATCATGCTTGTGGATGGCAATAAAAGAGGAGAATTTTTGGAATGTTCACATTGTGCCTGTTGAACGACGGAAGCATCACTTATCGAAAACACAGCCATTTCGGATCAGGAACTCTACCCTCTAAATGCCAAGACTGTCTGAAAATGATCGGTGGAGGGCCATTGGGATGATTGAATCCGGAACCTCGCAGAGGGAAGTTGCTCATCGCCTGAATGTCCACCGAAACACCATTTGGAACTTATGGCAGCGTCATCAGCAGACAAGACATGTCAGAGACCGTCCTCGCAGCGGCCGTCCACGAGTAACCACTCCCAGACAGGACAACTGGATTCGAACAACCCATCTCCGAAATCGATTCCAACCTGCAACCATAACTGCAAGAACGATACCTGGTTTGAGGCGACTGTCTGCACAGACAATCCGTCGCCGTCTCCGTCATTTTGGCATTGTCCCACGTCGGCCAGCAAGACGTCCAATACTCACAGTACAACACCGACGACTGCGTCTACAGTGGGCACAACAACATCGACAGTGGATCCAACGTCAGTGGGATCTTGTACTCTTCACTGATGAATCAAGATTCATGCTTAACCGATGTGATGGTCGTTTACGTGTATGCCGTCGATGTGGAGAACGTTATGCCAACATCTGTGTTCAGGAATTTGATCGTTTTGGAGGTGGTAGTGTCATGATTTGGAAATGGATCACGGCTAGAAACAGAACAGATTTGCTTGTTGTTGATGGAAATCTGACAGGTCAAAGATATCGCGATGAAGTGCTACGGCCATTGGTGGTACCGTTTTTGATGCAACATGGTCCCGGAATAACGCTGTAACATGATAACGCCAGACCACTAGTTGCAAGGATTGTGCAGCAGTATCTGATGCAACAACATGTCAATGTCCTGCCATGGCCAGCCAGATCCCCAGACATGTCCCCAATTGAGCATCTTTGGGACGAGATGGATCGACGTTTGCGGCGGTTGGATAACCCGCCAGCTACACTCCAGGAATTGCGACAACGTCTACGTCAGATTTGGAATGACATCCCACAGCAATTTCTGTGGGCACATCTGATTCGGTCCATGCGCCGGAGATGCGTTGCTTGCATCGTGGCACGAGGAAGTCACACCCGGTATTGAAGTGTGAAGGTCACAATTGGTTAGACGTCAGACAAGTGCTTCATGACGCATGAAAATGACATTTTTCGTTTTGAGTGACGTTGGCACTGAAAAGTCAGTGTTTCTCCTGTTAAATAAACATATTGATTGCATTGAGATCTTTGTGTGTCATTTATAACATACACATAAATGGTGTCACAGAAACTTTTGTTGCTGAGTATAGTTCAGATCTGGTCAAGTTTTAAGGTTAGGTGTCAGAATTATGCTATTGGCTAAGGTGAGGTGTTAAATTAAGGTTAAAATTGGGGTTATTTTGGGGGCCTTTGCAATCCTCCTTTTGATGGAATAATCCCCAATACCTCAGTGCAGTGATGGGGACTGAATGAGACGCTGCCTTTCAGATGAGACATTAAACTGAGGTACTCCCTCTGTGGTCATTAAAGATCCTATGACACTCTTTAACAAGAGTAGGGGTTTACTCAGTGTCATGGCTAAATTCCCAACCTGGCTCTTACGACCTGCCAGCTAATCATCCCCTGATCTAATTGGCGATGCAACTTGTCCTCTCCCTCTCCACCTCAACCCCTAGGGCTCCCTTGAAAAAGAGATTTCAATCTCAATGGGACCTCCCTGGTTAAATGACGGTTAAATAAATTTGTAGGCTAGGGTGAAGAATAGATTTACAATTACGATTGGCGTTAGGGAATGGGTTAATATTATAGTCGAATTTCGTGTTAAGGAGTTCGGAAATTTGATTTCAGTGGAAACAATTTTTTGTCCCCAAGAAATGGAAAAAGAAACCTGTGTGTTAGTGTGCGCTAGTGCTTATCGGTCTGTAAGAATAAGGGCAGTATTAGGGTATTGCATGTGTGTTTCTTATTCAGTTGCAGTATCTGTTCTTTTCACTTAGTCCCTTCTGTCCCTCTTCAGAGAGCGCTGTTCGTTTGTCCCTGCTGGTCTCGTGCTGTGGCCAGCGCCTGCTTCTCACAGCGCTGACAGGGCAGGTTTTCCTGTGGGAGTGTGTGGATCGACAGGACCTGGCTGCGACGCGAGACGGTACGGTTAAGGGACGCTGGCAGCAGATTTTGCCCTTGGAAACGACAGCTCTGCCCTCTCCCCAGCACAAGGAGGCATCCCAGCACAGCGTTTTTTCTCAGGGAGAGGTGAGCTTTCAAAACAGTTGCAGAATGCAGGGTACCAAGCTCAACTTTGGTCTTCCTCATGTTACAGGACCGAATGGCCTTGTTCAACCCTTTAAACTGGAGTTTTCTTGGACTGTGTTTTCCCTAGAATTCTGAGTGTGTTCTAGGATCCATAGCAGATAACATATATTTGTGATCTCTCCCTTTTAAATTATTGCTTCCTTACCCCATAAACTCAGACCTTTCACTTAAATTTTCCCTTAATTTGGTTCAAAGTCAAAAGAAAGCTTTTTTTTTTTCATAATGTGGAGCAATATCGCACACACATTCTGCATCAGCTCTCCTATCTGATATGTACCTACATTTTCACTCTCACTCTCCTGATTCAGTGTATTGGTCTATGATTGTATATGCGTAACAAAGCCCCTTCCAAAACTACTTTGCTTCATTGACCAAATCCCCCTTTGTCAGAAACAATTGACACAATTCCTCCTTGCAAAAATTAATGCGCATTCGACGACTTTTGGACGTTTCAGACCACTGGACGTCTGGTGTGAGCTAAAAGAATTAAATTTCCCCGTTGTACTGGAGTGAAGGCTGATAGGCTAAAACACATATTGTTCTGTTAGATCAGCACATAATGGCCATTGGGTGCACCTATTTTGTCCCAAAAGGGCTACTGTACAATTTACTGCGCTGCATAATAAGTAAAAAAGATAATTACAGGGACATTTGCAGAGACGCGCAGCTACTGCCTCAATGTCAAAGTCAATTTGATGGCGTTTTGACAAATCTCAACAATGCTATACAACTGAACCTATGGGATGGCATAGTCAGGCTGAGGGTTATTACACAATTTTGAATACTACCTTCACTATAGTATTCGCATCTTAAAATGGCTTACATGGGTACAATGCTGAGTCCTCATATATACGAATGTGATGTAGTTCTATAATGTTGCGCAATATTTTACAGTGTAAAAACGCAATTATTCCTAGCTGCCGGCCTTCACGCCAGTGCTCGTGAGAGGCTAAACGGCTATGCTCTATTTTTGAAGGCCTGATATCTCAGAAACTAAAGTAAGCACAGTTGCGTAGAGTTTATTGGTGACATAGGAAAATTTTGAAAATATGCAGGAAGTTCGATATGGTCAGGTTTGGGGCCCCTCTGGTGATTTTTTTATTTATTTATTTTTTCTTGGATTAAGTTTATTTGACAGGTCACTGAAAGATGCCAAATATCTACTTTTGGTCCCATTGTATTTATAATTTGGGCCCCACCATTGCCCTGAGGTGCAAACTGTCACTGTTTGTCTGTGTCCGTCTCAGGCGGTGGGGGACTGCTGTCTGACTGTGTTCGTCTTTACTGAGGAGGCACAGCTGAAGCTCTCCTTCCTGAAGATTGAATGGGAGGAGAGCCTGAAGCTCAGGTGAGGTCTTTAACAGGTTGGCTGTGGTGTGCCTGTGCGGATTGTTGGCTCTGGCCTCTGACTGTAAATGTTTTTCCTGCAGCTCAGTGGGGTACACCGTGCGCTGGGTCACCCAGGCGCATCCCCTGCCTCAGCTGTCACCGCCATGTCGACCAGTCAGGTCCAGGGGTGCTCTGGTCCCTGTTTTTTCTCCAGATGGAAGGCTTCTGGCTGTGGCATTGAATCAGAGGGACCCCAAAGTGAGTTTAGAGAGAAATTTAACCCTTGTGTTCTGTTTGGGTCAAAAATGACTTTCAATGATTACTTTATTTATTAACAGAAAAATTATACAATGTGTGTGTCTGTTTTTTTGTTTTTTTTTTAAACTCGAGCTCCATGACTAAGGCTTATTTTTTGCAACGGATGAAGTATATTTTCTTTGTACTTTCTGCAGCCCCCTAAACATTTATTTCCTAAAAGTGAACAGAGCTGAAGAGTTAATTGCAGTAGTGAAAGCTCTTAGACGTGCACACACTTTGGGAATGGGGCAAGGACTGTTGATGTGAATGTGCTCCCGACAAAAGCATTGATAATGTTGCTTTTATTTGCTGCTATTCACAGAGGTCACACACTTCGATTGCAGCCTGTAGATATTTCCTGATAATTTTCAATTGGATACACAAGGATGAAATTCACTTCATTCTTTCTATGGACGAGAAACTTAATATGGGAAACATGCCACAAATGATTTTCTCAAAAAGTTCCCTTTCATTGCAATTTGAAGTCAAAAGAATGAATACTGTCCTCAACTAAAAAACATTACCTTGCGGTTTATTTCAAAACAAATTTTCTACTGCGTTAATGTTTTATTGCAGTACCAAATTTTCATTTACTTATAGGTGATTTGTTTAATTAAATGTTCACTGGCTTCATCAACAATATCTAGGATTATCTTTATGTGCCATAGGGGCCCTGAAAATACAAAGTTTGGTTCATAAGTTTGTTCGGCACTCAAGATTCTGTTGCTATGAGGTTCTGGTCTTCAAGACTCCGCTTGCTGTATTGCTCAATAAGACTCTTATTTCTGCAGATGTGGCTCATTAATTCAGCATCACTCCATTTCTCAGGCCACTCAGGTTTTGTTCATCAGCACCCAGAACTTTGTCACTGTGTCCAGCTGGCTGGGTGGCTGTGGCAGTCGGAACCTCTCCATCCCATCCAAGTATGTCCGGTATGTGCAGCACACTCGTGTGGGACTGCTCCGCCCATCACTCAGATCCTCAACCACACAAGTGTAAAATCCAGCTGCAGGAAGTTGAAGTCCTCCCTTGTGTGTTATTTCAACTACCAGTTTATGCTCGTTTTCTCAATTCTTCAGCCAGGAAGTGGAACTAGTAAGCGGGGTTTGCAGTATGGGTGCAGTACGTCATAACAAGACTTTGCTTACTCTACTGATATTACTGTACATGACTGTATGACCTGGGCACAGTACAGTCAGGTCATAAACATTTGGACATTGACAATGTTGTTATTGCAGCCTCTGGGAAAAGTCTGGCGGCTACTATGGATTCATGCTCGTCCTCTCCGCCGCTGCCTATGCGTCTGTGGACACTTCCTTGTGGACGCTGTACAGGCTGTAATTTTTGGCTGATTACTTTCATATTTGGTATGGTCTTGTGTTAAACTTCAATTATGACGCCTATCAGTTTTGGTTGCCATGGAGACAGTAGTAGTTACACGGATAACAAATCATAACCATTTAGAAAAATCAATAACCGTGCACATGTCATTTTATCCTCGTTCATTTCTCACCAATACATATAGTCGCCTATTTTTAGGGGTGATAATGTTGCCTGAAAGCTTCAGATAATAACATTGACCAACAATACACTTAAATGTTCCCACGAGTGCAGTTATCCGCATACAGATGCATGGGGCGCAATGTTACCTTGATATATATATATATATATAAAAAAAGCCACAGCCAGTGTCGCGCCACATCAAGAATAGGCTGCAGAGGACTTGAGAAGAGCGCTGTGCTCATCATCTTCTCCATGTGCAAATGTCGTGCAGCTGAAAACAAAAACTGTTAATGGCTTGTTATTTTAGCCTATATTGTTGGGTGTTGTATACTATATTGTTATATATAGTTGTATACTATATTGTTGGTTGGTGTTCTGTCGGCTCTTCACGACCTGATCACACATCCTCATGTCTAAAGAGGAGGAAGAAAACATTTTTTTTTTGCCAATTTTAGTGAATAATTGAGAGAGTCCCCCTCTACTTTTTTAACTTTGTGGATATAAAGGTGAAGTTTTTTCCTCTCACTTCAGCTTACTGTGGCTTCTTTTTGAGTTGCTTTCTCTCGCCAATTCCAGATTACTTCTACTATGAGACGCATATCAAAATTCACATGCAGCTCCCATTGCGAGAGAGGGATGCAGTTTGCACTTTTAAGTTAAAAAAAAAAATGTACAAAAGTGAGCAATAGTTAAAAAAGTGATTAAAAAAGAAGGTTAAACCTTTTTCACCTTTCACTCTTACATTTTCTTATCTGTCAAAATGATAGAGGATTTTATTTTCAACTCATTTTACTTTCTGTGGTTATACCGCGCAACTGCGATAGAACAAGCTCATAAATCTCCGAACGTGTAACCGGGTACACGTCGGTTAATAGTCCCGTGTACACGTGTAGAAAAAATTGTAAACGTTGACACCCGTACCGAATAATGCTCAAGAAAGGGGAGAAGTGTGCTTCTATCCTCTTGGGTGGGTCCGCTTTGTTATTTACATGGTGAGGTTAGGAATGATGCATATTGGTGCTGCCTCTGAGCAAGTAGGTCCTGGGTTCACATCCCTGCCAGATGTATTGATATGGTCATCACATACTTCCCATGTCCATGTGGATTTTTTTCTGGGTGCACCAGTTCTCTTCTACTACCCAAATGCTTTTACTTGGTTAAGCTGTTTGAGAGGGCATCACCAGGACATTACTGTGAAAAACTAAGCATGTGTGTTCTGTGAAGCCAACTCAGGGTTTCAAAATCCTGCTCCATCAGATCTGTCATCCCGTAGCTTTTAATTTCAAAGTATATTCTGCTAATTAGCTTCTCATTGATGTGTAGTTGTTGATTGAGGTGTTCTTTATGGGGGCTGGAGCGAAAAGCTTTAGGACAGTAAGTTTCTGAGAGCAGGGTGGAGCAGCTGTGACTCCACTGTGTAAGTGAAGGATGACGGTGACCCTGACATGGCGCTTGCTTTCCCTCACAGGTCATACTGGGTGGCCTGCATGAGCTGGGCTCCAGGGGGGCTGTACCTGGCGTGCGTGCTGAAGCGGGGCTCTCTGCTGCTCCTGGCCCGGCTGGGGGGGCTGGTCTCCCTCTCCACCTCCGGCTGCAGCGTGGAACTGGGCCCCGCCCACTTCCTCCCTCTCCACCCACTCGTCACCTGCAGGTTTGTGCTGTTTAATTAGTTTCAGATTACACCCCCAGTCAACATACCCTTCCGGCACTCTGAAGTTGGATTCAAATGACTCTTTCCCCCTAGTTTCAAAGTTCTCCCTTCCATTTACTTTAATAATCCAGCACAAATATAGTATAAAGTAAGTTTGGTGATACATGGATCCAGTTAACAAACTGGTGAGGGTGTATTGAAACTAGCTTCAGATTACCCCCCCGGGTACGTGGAAACCAGTTTCAACATACTGGCGGGGTATATTTAAGATTTTTTTGGCTTACTGGGGATATATTGGAATTGGGGCACATATCTAAATTGGTACACCGGGGGATCATGGCCTGGGAGTCAAACAAAAATCATGAAAATTGGCTCATCTCAACAACCCTTTTAGTCTCCTATTTAGGCTGTACGAAGGAAATCCTATTTCTGATAACCGATAACTTTAAGAATTTGAGGTAGAGTTGGTGGGTGGAATTAAAAAAAACTTATTTTTTAAGTTTTTTTTTTTTTGGTCTGTGGTCAGTTCTAATCCTGATCCTGTCCAAAATCTATCCTGTGTGATAAGCCACCCTAAACACAATTAAAATCATCATGTTGAATCGGTTTATTCTTCTGCTGTGTCATTGTGTCTTTTTTTTAAAGCTTAATTGTATGACAATGGGATTGTGTCTGTTAGGTATCTCACAGGTAGTGTGTAGGGTGTGAATTGAGAATAAACAAGAAAAAAAAAACGGGGAGTGGACATTTTCCCCATAGAATTTAAATTTATGCTTGAATAAAATATGATAGTGTAATTGGTATTGCCGAATGTAAAGCTTTAAAAAGTGTATGAAACAGTGTTATGGTAATGACTGATTCAACAATAATGATCAATTCAATAATTGAGCATGTCGCCTGGGCTGACGCAAGCCTCTGAAATAACGGATCTGATTTAACTTTGACATCTATTGTTACCCCTAAGAATGGGGTTTGCCTAATGTTGAAAGTAGACTAGAAACAAACTAGGAGCAGATGTGGAGTCACTTTGGTCCTTAGCTCACATGCAGCTTTCACCATGCAGCGGACTTAATGGCTGAAAAGAAAATCAGGAATCATATGATCCAGACAAGAAAACGGACGCAGATACTGGGTACAATCCGAAGAGGAGTATTTGGTGATAAGAATAAAGCAATTGAGATGGAGTAGGCAGAACCTCAGAACTGACAATGGCTTTGTTGGTATCAACTGGAAGGGGTTGGGGGCGTGTCCACACCCGGCTAGTGACGGTCCTGGGGCTGAAGCCAGGTGCTGAATTCCTCTCTCTGAAGCAAGACTGCTTGACAACAGGACCAAAGAGTTTAGCAGGAACACATTGCCAATCCTGTAGACTGATGAAGGCTTGGGAATTGCTCCTGATAAACTGGCTTAGAGAAACAGACTGGAACAGATGCTTAACGCAATCGCGGTCCCAATCCTGGAGTGTAATATTAAGGCTTGGGGGCTTGTCCCTATTAAAATGACTTTGATGAGTACTTACGATTTTCTCCATCACTTAAGTATTGATAAACACACGAAAGGAGAGCATTGCTCAAACTAGAAGATAAACTGACTGAGATAAACTGACTGGTAGACTTTTTAGGACAAAATGTCACAATCCAGCAAGATCAGCACACAAAAGGGAAGCTTTTGTACACGGACCGCACAGAGAAGGAGCAGGGTATATAAGACGTAACACCTGGGTGTGGGGAAAAAGACGAGACAATAAATCAATTAAAGGAGACAAAAACCACGCAACGCGTCAGTTGCTGGAAAGGGGGAGGGGACAATTACTAACACATGGGGGTGGTGACAGGATCACAAAAAAATAAAATAATGGTGTACGCTGCCTCCTGATTATCCCCCACCACGAAGACTGGAGGGTCCCTCGTACCGGAAAGCTCTGTTGCTCTGTTTATCTGGAGGAGGATTTCAATGATGGAGAGTTTTGCTTCATTTTTGAGTGAGTTCAATGGTGTAATATAGAAAGCTTATGGCTGGCTAGCTAGCCGGATAGCTGTATTTTTATTTTTGGTTTTCCATAGCCATGATGCTTGTTTGAATCATTGGTCAGTATAAATAACCGCTAGCCTTTGCCACTAATGCTGTATATGGCGGCATTTTGCTCAGTGTGGTGATATTTTGGAATTTATACTGCATTCAACGCAGTCGAATGCCTGGATTTTCGTTCGTTTAAAATGAGAAAAGTTCCAGGACTTCAGTAAAACTCCTTGTATGTTCATTGTTGCAATGCAGTTCAATCAAGAGTAGCATATTACCTACTTTTAGCCTGATTGTGGGAATATCTGTTTTGTTAAAATTAGGTATATTTCAGATATTACTGTGTTGGTGAGTTATACTTGCTCCTTATTGGATGTGAAAAGTGTTTTTCCAAGCTTGCGTTTCACTTGGATGATCGGAATTGTAAATAGCAAGCTTTCCGCCATGGGCTGAATGTTCTGACGGTAAAATAAGCAGTTCTTTTAATTAGTATGTATGCTTGCTAATGCAGCTTCGTAGAAAAATGGACAAAACTCTGAACTTCATCATGGAGATAACTAAGGCATGTTTTTAGTTTGGAGAGGTTACTAACTGGTGACTATTGATGTCCATAAACTCATGCTAACCCCTACAAAATCATTCATTCCTATTGAACTTTGTGAGTCAAAAGCTGATTTCTGTTAAACGTATGATTATTTTATGATTTGACAGTGCATAATTTTGAGGGCTCTGACAGCATGGGGAGCCACTAGGAGAGCTACCTTATTTGGCTCATAGATGGTAGTAAATAAAAAAAAAAAATCACTGTCAGATGAAGTATGCTGTGCTTAAGTTGTGGTTAAGGAATTTATGATCCCAGAAATATATTGTTTTAACTCACAGCCATTTTCAATTCTCAGTTTTTTTTTAAATAATTTCATTGCTAAATTTTCATGAAAATTTTTGTGTTTGTGGCTCTTTCTCCGAACAAAAATTATGAAAAGAAACGGAAATGCGATGGAATTCTAAATGCTGCAAGTATCTTGTCTCATTTCAGCTGTTGTCCGTCTCTCTGTGAAGCTCAAATCTTGAATTATAAAGCCTTAAATAAGTTAAGGCAAAATGAACATATTTGGCTTCTGCACAAAGGGGTTAAGAGCATTTTTCCAAAAACTGAAATATTATGAAGGCATGCCAGTGGGATGAGAGAATTTGAATTTTCAAGCAAATGCGTACTTAAAATAACCCCATGCTTTCTATTTTCCATCTCATTACAATATTAAAGCATTTGTTATGTCCATTTTTCCTTGTGTGTGCTGCTGTTCATATCATATCATTGTGCTATGCTAACGCTGCGCACTTCATCACCCCTCCACAGAAGTTCGTTTGGGGTTACAGAAATGTTTTTTCTGTCGCCGCATTCACATTCTCTTCTCACATTCTCATCTTCCCCATGTATCTGTTTCCTTAGATTACCTGCCCCTGCACTGGCCCGTGACGTTTCCCCCACCAGCTCGTGTGCCTCCAGTCTGGACATGCTGCGGCAGCGGTACTCAGTCACATGGCACCCGCGCCTGCCTTACTTGATCATGTCTGACGGGTATATGGCCACCGTACTGAGGGTGCCCACGCAGGCGACTGCGGCTGCGCTGGTGAACTCCCTGCTCCAGCGCTGTGCCGAGGGGCTGGAGAGGGTGCGCAACAACCTCGCACTCACACAGGTGGCTGGTCTCTATCGTGCTCATGCTTACTAACGCCTGGTGCAGAGAACTCTTAGTACATGTGTGTAGTGACACATTATGATGCAATAGCACTACAGATTAGAGTTGGAAACGATTAATCTGATGCTAAGTTGATGGTATTAACTGTAATTTTCCTGAATTTGCAACCATCAAAGAATTGCTTTTTTACTAGGTAACACTGTCAAATTATGTGTGGATTGCATGGCATGTGTGTTTACTCAATGTCAATTTGAGATGTGCAAAAGATCTACACATCATCCCGGATTCCTTTGAACCCCGTCCTTTTTATCCCCCGCCAACATGAAGTGGGAGGGGGATATAGGTTTGACCTCCGTCCATTCGTCCGTCCTTCCGTCCGCCCGTCCGAGATAAAGGGGACAGCTTTACTCAGAAACTGCTACAGATACAGTAACCAAATTTGGTGTGTAGCTTCAGACCATTAAGGCCTTGATCAAGTTCGAAAATAAGAAGCGCACGATTGGCGGGGGATGTTGTAGACCATGTCGACTTGTTGTAAATATTGCCAGTTCACAAGGTGGCAGCCTCATCTTATTTGGTTGGTGTGAGTAACCTTAAAGTAGAAATTAATTCTTCTTGGATGTTGCTTTGCAGTAATTATTACCTTTCAACCTTAAACGATGCCTAGGATTACTGAAAAAAGAACAAATTTGTCTTTGCAGGATTGCACATATGCAAATTCCTCCTGGATGTGTATCTGACCTGTGAATTTTTTCATCACCCGTAGAAATTTAGAAACGTCTGTACCACACTAATATAATTTTGCTCTTTACAGTGTTCACATTTAGCAAGTTGGTCTTGTCCAGAATGACTTGCATGTGTTCTTTCAACATGCATTTTTAGACTACACAGAGAATTTCGCAATATACATCCAGGTCATCAAGATTATGGCCCTGTAGCCGTAATTAATTTGTAAACCTACCTTAGGGAGTTGTCTTGCATGATTAGTGCACAAAAGAAATTCTGTATACTGTTTATTGTGCACAAGGTAGTAAATGGGATTTTGACATAATTGTCCCCTGCTGCCGCGGTAGCGGGTGGAGCGGGGAACATAGTATTCAGCTCCATCTGTCTGTCACATCCAGTTTGCTGTGAACGCGATATCTCAAGAACGGTTTGACCGATTTTGTTCATCTTTGGCTTCAATTTGTATTAGTGTGATACGCCGACCCCAGTCGATTTCCGTGACCTGGCGGGGAAATTGCCACGTTTAGTGGCAACTCTTGTTTTTAGATGATATGAGCCTGAGATGCGCTTGTGGGTTGCAGAGGCAAATACTCTAGCTGTTATTTGTGCTTGCGCAACTAACAGTAGTTCGGAGTACCCAGCTTTGGAGTCCCCGTGTGGGGTCCTGGAAATGGTTCCATCTGTGGATTCCATAGTTCTGCTGGGGGATGTTAATGCTCTACAGGCAATGACAGAAACACTTGGAGGGCATTAATTTGAAGTAATGGCCTCCCTGATCTGAACCCAAGAAGAGTTTTGTCGCTGGTTTTTTGTGCTTGTCCTTGATTAGCCATACCATTTTTGAGCATAAGGGCGTTGTTCAGGGTACTTTGTCCTAGAACACCCGTAGTCGATTTTGTAATCATGTCATCAGATCTGTTGCCATGTGATTTGCACACTTGGGTGAAGAGAGGGGCAGAGGTGTCAACTGAGCGCCACCTGGTGGTGAGCTGGATCAGATGGTGGCGAAGATGTTGTGATTAATGTTGTGAGGGTTGACAGGGAACGTTTGGTAGGGGGCCCAGTCTGGACAGTTTTCAACTCGCACATCTGGAAAAGCTTTTCTCATATCTCAGAGAGGGGGGAGGCTGAGAACATGCAGTCTGAGTGGACCCTGTTCAAAGTTTCCATCACAGAAGTGGCTGTGGGTTGTTTGTGCCAATCCTGGTGGGAACCCTCTGACCCATTGGTGGACACCAGTGGTAAGGGAAGTTGTCAAGCTGAAGAAAGTTGCCTTTTGGCCTTGTTTGGACCAGGGGACTTCTGACTCAGCAGACTGGTTCAGCAGGCTAGAGGGATGCTGCCACTGTACTGGCAGAAGCGAAAGCTATGATTCGGGAGGAGTTTGGGGAGGCTATGGAGAAGGACTTGCGGATGGCCTTGAAGAGATTCTGGCGAACTGTTGGACGACTTGGGCAGTGGAGGCAGGGCTTTGCCCTGGCTGTTTTCAGCAGAGGCAGGGAAGTGCTGACCTCAACTGGGGATATTGTTTGGCAGTGGAAGGAGCACTTTGAGGACCTTCTGAATCTGGCAGACAGGCCCTCCATTTAGAAGGCAGGGACAGATGACTCAGGAGAGTCTGTGCTCATCTCCCCGGTGGAAATCACCAAAGTTTTTTTTTTTACTGCTGTGGTTGGCACACCTGTTTAACATCGCTTGGATATCTGGCACGATACCCTTAGTCTGGTAGCCTGGAATGGTCGTTTCCATCCTAAGAAAGGGGTAATGAAAGGTGTGATCCATCGACAGCGGGGGATTACGCTGCTCAGCCTCCCAGGGTATGCTTACGCCAGGCTGCTAGGAAGGAGACTTCACCCAATTGTTGAACCTTGGATCCAGGAATACAGGATCCGTTCTAGCTATAGAATCGTGGACCAACTTTGTACCCTTACATGAATAAAGGAGGGCTTGTGGGATTTTGCCCATCCACTCTAAATGTGTTTTGTGGACTTGGGGAAGCATTATGACCGTGCCCTGCGAGGCATCTTGTGGGGGGTGCTGATGGAGTATGGGGCTTTTGGGCTGTTAGTTTGAGCCATCTGATCCCTGTACAACCAAAGTCTGAGTGGCTTCCATATTCTGAAGATTGTCTGATTCGTTTTCAGTTGGTGTTGGACTCCGCCAAAGGTGTGCTCAGTCACCATTTTGTTCATGATTTTCATGGACAAGGCATCAAGGCACAGCTGTGTATTGGAGTTTGTCCAGTTTTGTGGCGACAGTATTGTATCTCTGCTGTTTGCAGATGATGTGGTCCTGTTCGTTACATCACACTGTGACCTCCAACACGCACTGTATTGGTTTGCAGTGTGAATCTGTCAGAATGAGGATGAGCATCTCTCAATCGAAGGCCATGGTTCTCCACTGGAAAAAGGTGGACTTTGCTCTCTGAGTGAGGGGTGAGTTGTTCCCCCCAAGTGGAGGAGTTCATGCATCTCAAGGTCCTGTTCACAAATGACGGTAGGATGGATTGTGAGATTGAACGGTGAATCGGTGCGGTGTCTGCTGTGAAGTGAGTGTTGTACCGGTCCGTTGTGGTGAAGAACGAGCTGAGCTTAAAAGTGAAGCTCTCGATTTACTGGTTGATCAACTATGCCTTCCAACCTTCACCTATGGTCACAAGCTTTGGGCTGTTCTGAAAGAATAAGATTGTGCATACAAGCAGCCGAAACAAGCTTTCTCTAGGGGGTGTCTGGGCCGATTCTTGGGGATAGGGTGAGGAATTTGGATATCCGGAAGAGGCTTAGAGTAGAACCGCTGCTCATCTGCATGGAGAGGAGTCAGTTGAAATGGTTTTGGGATCTTTGGATGCTTCCTGGACGCCATCCTTTAGGGGTTTTCCAGGCATCTCCAACTAGGAGGAGGCCCTGAGTCAGACTGAGATCAAGCTCGAGGGATTGTATCTCCCGGCTGGCCTGGGAATGCCTTGGGGTTTCCCAGGAGGAGTCGGAGGAAGTAGTTGGGGTGGGGCATTGCTGGGCCTCTTTGCTTAGTCTGTTAACCTCGCAACCAAGCCACGGATAAGGAGCGTAAAATGGATGGATGGATGGACTGTTTTCTAACACTAAATTTGAGGATCTTCAGTGAAGTGCAGTTAAATATTTCCATTTTGGTGTGATCAGCGCTGGATTGTGGATGTAGTTGTGTGCGAGGAAGATATGTATTATCGAGGGTTTGGAGCACGATGGTTATATGTCCATTTTAGTGGTTTTGAGAAAAATTGATTTTTATGTTGGCAAATGTTCTATTAAATCAGGTTCATCATTTACATCATTTTTATGTCACTCACTCTTTTACTGCATGGTTCAGAAGTATGCTGAATGTGTAAGTTTTCATGAGTGTGGTACTGCAACTTCATGGCCAAAATTGCCAAAATGGATGTCACCTCCATGGTCAAACAGTTCTAGCACTTGATGTGACATAACAATGGTGTTAGATTGAAGTTGAGTTTGTTTGTAATGGAAGACAGATGATTCTGTTATACTATTCATGTTTTTCATCAAAATATCATTGTTTAATTCATGGAAGCAGATTTTGTTGGACATACCACAAAATGAAAATGTGAATTCTGTTTAAAACTGAGGCGCATGGACATATAATTATTGTGCTCCAATAATTAGCTGATAGAAATGTGTGACAGGAAATACAAATCTCAAAATTTGGACCTATAACCATTGTGCTCCAAACCCTCAATATGCTCACTCCGTGGCGGAGGTTCTTTTCTGAAGCCAACTTAACCCTTTTCCTGCGGAAGCCCCATGTGAGGACAGTACTGGATTCCTTGCCCACGCTGAAGCTGACGGCAGGTTTCCAGGAGCTGAGGAAACAGGATTCTGCTTCATCCACCCTGCCGCCCTTCCTGCGAGACGAGTCTGACACCATGGACATCACGCAGCGGCACATGGGCTCTCAGGTGGGAGAGGCAGTATCTGCTCTGGCGTTAAAATGTGCTTGAACGTGTATTAAGGCTGGACTAAATTGTGTTTTGCTCTGAGAATATTTTTGCTACTTTGCTTCCGAAAAACTGTCCGATTTGTCCATTTCATTTTTGTTTTTTCCCCATTCTCCTTGGATCTATGTGTTGCTGTATAGCATGATTTTGTGTAGTCTTTTGGGTGAACAGTTTTACAGTCACCAGTTAAGCCTAGTCCTTAACTAAATCCAGTTCTGAGTGTGAATTCTCCATGCAAAGCTCAGTTCAGTCCTGGACTAAATTTACACTTTGTTTGCAAAAATTGCAATTAATTCATCAATGGTTTAAAAGTTACCTTTCTGGCCTTTGTAACTGCCGCTAATCTATTGCTCTAAAGATAAGATTTTTTTCTTTTATTGTCATGGTAATTGTTTGATAAGAAATACGAGTCAGGTAATTGGTGAAAGATGAACCCTGATGTAAACCCTCTGTAGTGTGCAGGCGAGGAAGACTCTGATGATGAAGGCAGTCAGTTCCCAGGCACACGTGTTGGGGACAGAGGGAGGCTGGAGTTCGCCTCCATGTTCGACACTCTCCATGCCTATCCCGACTCCCACCACGACCTTAACGACCCCGTTGACTCTGAGGACGCAGAGGAGGGAATCCAGCCCCTCCTGACTGGGCTGGAGGACGTGCAGAAGAGCCTGCTGACGGCCTGGGCTCTTGGCCTTTCCATGGGGGGTGAGATGGTCGGCCGGGGGCGTCTGCTGAGGTCAGCCGTACGCTGTGCTCTCCGTCTGGCTCGCCTTCTCCAGGTCGCCCCATTGAGAGCGAAACAGAGGGGGGGGAAGCTCTGCTCCCCGCAGCAGTCCCAGGTCTGGCCGCTCATCAGAAATCTGTACTCTCTGCTTCCGTGGGACGCCCTGCGTGGAGAGCGGGGCAGCTGCCTGAGGGTGTCCGTCGACCTCACAGGACAGATACTGCAGCTGCTCCTCTCACGCCTGGCTGACTCACCCCAGCTTTGGCAGCCCAGTTTCCTCCCAAAAACCCTGTCATCTGCCCTTATTTTCCTCCGCATGGCCTCCCGGTGCCTCGACCTAACCTACTCCCTCCCCAAGGGGGCGCCATCGCATACCTCTGATGTCTTCTCTGTACCGTTTCTTAAAGAGGGACATGAGAACGGGGCCTCCCGGCGTGCGCTGCAGGCGAGACAGCGGCCTTCCAGCAGGTGAGTGTACTCGTGCTTCCCTACAGTTCTTAGGCCTATAGGGGTCTCTGCATAATGCCAGTGCCCCTAAGGTCAAAGAACAACAGCCAAACCTGGTCAAGGACATTGTCCAGAACCAAAAGTTGCTTTCTGCCACCCAGTAGTAGACAGTCAGTCATTAGAGAGTAGCAGTCCTGCCATGTGTTTCATCTATCTGTGAATTCAGTCTACTGATACAGCTTCATGGCCTTTCCTCTGGGCTGTTTAATTGTGCTGCTTGGTAAATCGTGTGATTGGAACTCAATAATTGGGCTGAAATTTGCTTTCTGAACCTGGATGTTCCATCTCTGCTTTAAATCTGCCGGATAACACATTACAAATGAAGAAGAACTAAACATTTGGTTTGCAAAAGTTTTTAATATGCTGGGGAACTGAATGGTCCCATTTTTAGCTGTGATCCAGGCTAAGGTTTTTGGGAAATGTAGTCTGTGGGATTGACCCCTGCTTGGATGACTATCTGTTAATCACTGCAAATTAAAGTATCGGAAAATAACTGTTATGAGGTGTAATTCCTTTCCCCTGCAGATTGCTGGAGTTGTGGCGCAAGTTATACGCTCAGACACTGCAGTACCAGACTGTCCCTCTAGTGGGCAGCCCTGAGCAGGGACAGATGTCAGCAATTCTGTACCAGATTCAGCAGGTGCTTCAGGACCATGGGGACCGGCTGGGAGGCGAGCCCGCGCTGCACAGGGTGAACGGTACGATTCTCCTGCTGTAGCTGACCACCAGTCCTCTCTGAGTTTTTTAATTCTTTTTTCCATTTACCAATTATTTTTCCCTAGAATGTTTGAGAGTGCGGCATCAAATACTCATTCAGTAATCAAGAATGAGTTCAGCCTTCCTGAATATTAGAATTTAACCTCCGCTTACAGCTGCCTATGAGAGACCAGTTGTCTTCTTCTAATGGGCTGCGTGCCCTGTAGGAGGGACATGGAGACCAATTCAGTTACAACAAGTGTTTGCCACTAATTTTATGTGTCCGTACGGACGGACTGATGTACGTACGGACGGACGGAGCCCAATGCTATATCCCCCGCTTCGCACTAATCGCGCAGTGGGGGATAATGAGGTTTAGGAGATGAGGAAGGATAAAGTGCAGAGGAACCCGCTCCTGTCACATGATGTTCAAGTGTGGGCCCTTCCATTATAAGTAAGTTCTCATTTTAAGATGATGTACTGAGATAATGATTATTACAGAATATATTTCATGCAGTCAAATGGCTGGACTACCCATTTTTTATTATACGCCCGTCTCAAGACGGGATGTATTATGTCATCACCCCCCCGTCCGCCCGTCTGTCCCCCCGTCCGTCCGTCCGTCTGTCTGTTGTCTGTTAGCAATTTCTTGTCCGGGACATAACTCCTGAGCCGCTTGAGCTATATTCGTGATACTTCACATACACGTGCACCATCACTAGGCGCTGTGTCGCGCACCATGATTTCGTTCACCCGGTCAAGGTCAAGGTCACTGGCAAAGGTCAAAGGTCAAAGGTCACATGGGGCCCAGATGGGGCTTGTCCGGAGCATAACTTCTCAACCGCTTCAGATACATCCATGATATTTCACACACACATGTACCATCACTGAGCGGAGTGTCGCGTACCATGTTTACGGCCCTCCCTCCAAGGACAAGGTCACGGACAAAGGTCAAAGCTCACATGGGGCTGTTGTCTGTTGGATATTGGTATCATGTTGTCTGTCCACTTCCTGGTCCATGTTCATGACGGGCGTATTATGCACCGTTGGCGGTGCTCTTCTTGTTAGTGGTCTTATGACGTAATTTTTTTCTTGTTCACTTTTTTGTAAGTTTTGTAGGGCATTTTTTACTTCCTAAACTCTTACAGTCATCAGGCCCAATCTGAGTGAATTTTTTTTCATTACAGGGGAAGAACATTTTCTGTCTGGTTCATATTCAGAAAGCGCGCAAGTCTGGAGAGAGGAGCTGTGTGCTGAGAGAGAGAGAGGTAATAAAAGCTCGGACCCTCATCGCCCCTCTGAAGGACTGCGAGCTGCTGCTTCTCCATCTTCCCTTTACCTGGGGCTCGAGCACCACAGTCTGTTCTGGGTGTTGTTTCGGAATGAGCTGTTCAATAAAGTCCATTGCTGTTCTGTCGTTTTTTAAATTTAATTTGACTGTTTGGTCAATCGTTGATCACCCCAGGAGGAGCGAGGACGTTTGTCCTGGAGACCCGGTTTTGCCTGGCACTCTTGTATGGACACCTGTTCCAGTACCAGCTGCGCCAGGCCCTGAGTCTGTGTGAACACCTGGCCCGCCGACTCGTCCCGCCGTCCTGCATGGAGGAGGGGAGCCAGGCAGAATCAGCCGGTACATGCGACTGCTTCCTCTAAAGTCTGTCCAGAGAGAGTTACAGACAAATGTAGCCCATTGAGGTTCAGAGGTATTAGGGCGAGGATCGAGTTCTGAATGGCTGGTACTCATACACCAAAATTTACTGCACCTTTATATTAATGAAAGTCATGTTCTTTAGTATATGATGTAAATGTGAAGGTTTTGTTGAGCAAAATATCAGTCTCTGCATATAAGATCATGCAGATAAAGCTATTTTTCTGTCCTCCAGTTTGCATATCTCCTCCTGCATTATGGAATCCCAAAGTACACAGATGATGGGTGCTAATGGCCAAAAGCTGATTTTCATTGTTGAGGCTAGACCTCCTCTACTGAAGGAATATCTTCACCATGCAGTAAATTATGACATTTTTAATGCGACTGTGCTTCCCACAGTTGGAGAAAAGCTCCGTTCACATTCAGGATGGCAGTGCTCCCACAGAGCGAGATCCATAACATTGTTGGTGGAGTTCACTGTGGAGGATCCTGAATGGCCCACTGACAGGCATGACATGGCCTCTCTCACAATGCTAGAATTGAAAGGAAATCCCACTTGACGCTGAGCATGATCACCCAAAATCACTGCCTGAACCCACTAATGCTTTTTCTGGCTGGAATTGGATGTAAAACCCAGCTCCTATATTCTAGTTGACAGGCTAGACATCAAATCCAATCTGTTATGGCAGCAGAAGGTGGAGGATCCACCTCCATGCTAATGTCTATGTTTATGAATGAGATTTTGAATGTGCAGGTCCGCATATACTCGTGTCCATGTATAATGTTATATTTGAATGCACTGAATCGTGTTGTGTCTCTGTGAGGGTTTAAGGTCGTATCTCCCTCCGTGCAGAACACACTGAGCAGGCCCCAGACCCCTGCCTCCCGGTGACTGTGGGTCTGGAGACGGCCTGTGCTGTGGTGCAGTCCTTTGGCAGGTTTATGGCAGCTTACTTCACCAACCAGCCCCTGACCATCCTGCCCCCGCACAATGTGGGGGTCCTGCCCCCCCTCCATTTCCCTGCAGGTGAGTGTGGGAGGGTTGCCTGAGGTGTAATGGCTGGCAATGAGTATGCTAGCTGAAATGTACATTGCTTTATTAAGTATTTGTACAGCTGGTTTTTTTTCGGTTCTGTGCCACATCGCTTTGGATTTGAAAAGAATGAATTTTAGTTTAAAGTAGAGACTGATTGGCTTCCATTTGCATGTAAGACTGTGTCTGATTTGTGCGAACCAAATCAAAAGTACTCCCCTTTCTTTTTAATCTCGCTGTCCAAACCCAGACTTCACTGTTCTGTCGTATCGGAGTAAAACATCTGCAAACTCTGCAACAAGGATTCCTTATAGGAGAAGTGAGAAAGACCTGTTCCCAGTGTTCAGGGTGGCAGGTTAAAGGTACCCCTGCTGGAATTAATTCTGAGATCGCAGGCTCTTTGGAAATATTTATAGCATGTCCTCTGGATATGCAAATTGACTCACTTGACACTAACCCTGAATTATTCTGCATTTTGAAGCAAGCTATTGATTCAGTCAGCATGAAGTTTGCAGATATTCTCTTACATTTCTGTTTTGGGAGTGGTCCCATTGTTTAGCAATTAATAGAAAGTAAATTGCCTTATAAGAGGAATTGGCTTTCTGGTGAGTATCAGGATGCTGTGGTGTGTGAGTTGTATTTAGTTTGTAGAGAGTGTGAGCATGAGTATATTGTGTGTTGAATATGAGTTCAATTTCATAACGTATCGAGTGTGGAGTAATAGTGAGAGTGCTGTGCACTGTGAGTGAATGTATTGAGTATTAGTGTGTGAAGGAAGTCTGTATTGATGTATAACAGAGGGAGCCCCGGGCCAGCGCTTGGTACCCGTCTCGCGGAGTGCGGTTCTGGGGGAGGTGCGGAGGCAGCAGCTGTCGGAGGTGTGGACGGTGGACTACGCTCTGGAGCTGCTCCTGCAGGGTGGTCTGCTCCCGGAGGCTGCTTGGTTGGCCCACAGCCTGGGAGACTGGAAGACCGCTGTGTCCCTGAGCCTGGCTTACACCTCCTACTGCCGAGAGCAGGCAGACTTCAGCAGGTGAGGCTCACGGCTCGTGTTTGGGCGAGATGAGTGTCTGACAGAGGAAAACTGGCACTTTGGTTTTATCCTGCATAATCAAAACTCTTGGTTTTACTTCTCAGCTCAGGAGTTATACTAATTTGTGAATCCAGGTCATTTGAACCAAAATGTGGGGAGGATTTTTTTCGTATGAGGACGTGAGGATTTCTCACTCTTGCTTAGTGAACTTGGTGGGCTCATTTGTCCTCTGTTTATAACCTGTATGAATTGCATAATTGCTGATAGTGGCTGCAGTGCAGTACCTGGAGATAAATTTCAGTTCTGAGGCCTGTGCCTTATGTTGTGGGCAGTGTCTTTAATACCCTCAACTGATATTTGTGTCATTTCATTTACTTTCTTTCTAATTTGCTCAACTGCCGCTGAGCAAAACTCAAATAAGTCAGCTTGATAAATTTAGATGCTTGATAACTTGGTTTATGACTGCCCCTTTGGGAGATACTGTTAGCCCTGACAAATCTGGAAGGTGGAGTGATGTGAAATGGAGTGACTGTTTTTTCTGGAAGCTGGGGGCGGGACTCTAATAAGCGATTTTGCTTCTCCCGCGACCCTTTCGGTCATGATACATGTTGTGTCGTGTTGAAATTGTCATGAAATGATTTACAATCATGCCAAAATAAAATAATAAAAAAAAAAATTAAAAAAAAAAGAGCTGTTACTCAGTGGTGTCGTCGAGCTAATGCTGGTAATCCTGCTTTGTGATGCGCACCCCTGTTTCACTGGGGGTTTTTGAGGACAGGGGTATTGACTGTTTCTTTTACTGACTGACTGACTGAATGGCTGCCTGCCTGACTGTGTTTCTGTTGTCCCCAGGCTGAAGTGGAGGGAATTGTGCCTCCCTGCAGAGCTCCTGCCAGGCAGCATTTTCCAGAACCAGCTGCAGCAGCTTCTGGGCCTGGAGGAGGGGGGAGAGGAGGGGACGGAGCTCCGTGGTGCAGGCAGCAGGTCTTTTGGGCACTTCGCAGGTTTGTGCTCCGTGTCGCTTCCCTGACAAGTACTTGACTTGAAAACTTTCGTGGGCGACAGTTCCTCTTGAACGAGGAGAAAAACTCTAATTACTGAAAGCATTTGATTTCTGGCTTTGCTGCTTAAAGGACACCTGTGGTGGTCCTGTATCTTCTGTATTTCGATTAAACTCCACTAATAAAAACTCTTTGCATCTTTAATTAGTTTCACTGAATGGCTTACTCATCCACAAAAAGATGTTGAAGTAGCCAGTAGTGGAGAATATGGACAGTGGCATTGTTCAATTTTTTGTCAACGAGCATCCCTTAACATACACAACAGGCCAAAAGTTTTGGGCCACCCTCAGATTTTTCATGGTGGACCAAGTGCAATGTGACCCCTTGGTTTTGGGGAAGGTATTTATACAGCATGCCTTCTTGTTACATAAAATTGTTCACATCCTAGTGACATAAAATCACATAAAAGGCATTGGAACTCAATTATTAAACATTGTGGTCAGTGATCAATCAGTCGAGACCACTTTAAAATGTGGTCCGAGTTCTTGAATTTACCCAAAACCTATTGGCTTCCTATATTTTATGCACTAAAGTCATTTCATGTGCAAAAATAAGGAAAGAACAGTTGATGTGTGATTTTGTTATTTATTTATTTATTTTTAAATCTGAGGGTAACCCCAAACCTTTGGCATGTAGTGTAACATGATATCATTGATAGGTTTTTCTGCTGTTTTTTTGGACGAGTATTTAGAAAAAAAGTGAGCGAAATAGATCGAGCTCCCTCATGCGCATATAAGTGTCTGTAGAATTGGGTTACAAGCATATCTGAATGTCATAATGCCATTCAGTTACTCTACGGATTAATCTTCACTATCGAGCAAATTCATTGTATGATTGCTACTCAAGCAATGTGAATTAGAAGTTGATAGTACTCTTGCGGCAGAAGGTAAGTCTTGTGCCTGTCATAACATATTCCCAACTGCACATCTCTGATTTGTAAACGTCCGATTCCCATTTCAATTTAATGCACCCCTGCAACAAGTCAGAGGGGGCGTACAAATGTGAAAATTGATGTAGGCTACATCATTTCCAGCATGGGAACATGTGTGAGGGGTTTTTGGTGAAACACTTTGCCCCCTTCAAAAGTACTGTGCAGGCGTTTGACTTCATGGCACAATTGCTCTTTTTGTCCATTTTTGCTGTGTGATGTCACATCTCCCACAGTGGCTCTGCGTATCCATCCCTGATATTTTATTCCTGCCTTCTCTCCATCCACTCGCCTGTCCTTTATGTTCTGAGGGCTCTGACGCTCTCATTCTGATCAGATGAACTTTCTGGTTTCACTGGGAATTCAGGCTCATTCATGTATCCTTCTGTGTCAGTGAGAGCTTAATCTTCACTCATATGTATGGGGTGCCTGTACGTGTTTTCCTCCGATAATACCCGCAGGAAATCACCAATATGACATCATGTGCAGGGTACAAGTTGGATCTTTGTGACAATTGGCTGAATCTATGAAGTTAATTACATTTTTTAATACTGGAAGGTGACATCATTTCTTTATTTCTTTAAGTGTAGTCTTCTCTATATCAGCCTCCTCCATTTCATTCATGTATTTTTTTTTTAGTCTAGTGCTTTATCAGTTGAATGTGCATAAAATCTATTTTTGATTAATATGTCACTGAGTAAATCATTTCTAAAAATGCTGTCTACTCAGTTCCTCTTCACTTATGCATTTTGGCAGAACGCAAGAAAACACTTTCTTTGACAACAATGCAAATGAGGAGGAAGAGCAGAAATGGGCAGATGTGTTGGTATTGTGCTGAAAGCTCCTGATGTGCCGTCGCTCTCTCAGATGGGGCTCTGGAGGAGGACTCTGAGCTGAAGGGGTCTGTGCAGGAGGTCCTGAGAGCCTCGGTCATGGCCCAGGTGGATGTCCTGTCCCAGCCTCTGCACGCTCTTGTAGAGGCAGCCAAAGACCTGGCGTCCCGTCTCACCGGCCTGGTGCCCCCAGCGGTGTATCTGCCTGCTCCGCCCCTTTACTGCCCCCAGCCCGCCTCTGACGCCCAGGTAGACCGCCATCTTGTACTCATCTGTGCTCTTTACCATACAAATGGCTGAAGTATTTTTCCAACTTGTTCTCCAACATTTTGGATTGGTAATCAATGAGCAAAGAGCTTAAAGTAAAGATTGTCTGCAGTAACTTTCAAGTATTCACTTCTTTTTTAACCTGTAAATGATGTTACAGCCCTTTATTGTGCTGTACAGGAAAGTCTATTTATTTTAGCTTCTCTGCAAATTGGGGCCTGCGTCTGAACAAGCATCCTAGTCCCATTCATGGACTATTTTTGTTTTGTTCTTGAGGTGTAAGATAAAGAGGCTGCCATTGAGGTGGGATATTGGACTCATTGAAACTTTTGTAATTGGGCCAGACCATACTTGAAAACATAACATGAAAGGAAGTGATATTTATGACTTGAGGGAGAGAGGTCTAACTACAATACTTTGTGTTGTTAACCCCTTTGCGCAGATATAGACGCCGGCGTTTGTAAATTCCAAAATTTGATTCCTGAATAATTCTGTAATAGAATTTCCAGATGTCTTGCTTCACTGGAATAATTTTCCAGAGTTTCTATAACATGAACACTGAGTTATAAAGCCTAAATAGGTCCACGCACAACAGGAAAAAATGACATTATTTGTATTCTGTGCAAAGGGGTTCAAACTAAAGGGTTTTTTTTTTTGCACTTCGTATAACTTCAGTTTTTCCTGTGATTTGTGGTCTTGCTGGCAGGTCTTGGTGGGGGATGTTGTTGTGGCCTCTGAAGGCCGATCCCAGCAGTGCATATCTGCGGCCCTGCAGAGGGCGCTGCTGCTGCTGAGTGCCGCTAACTGCTCTGTTCCCGCTGCGCGGTGGTACATTACCAACCTGCAGCAGCGGCAGCTCCTGCTGCACAAGGTTATTCTCACACTGCCCATATATCATGTCTGCTAAAAAAAAAAGCATGTTTGATGAAATTGGTGTATTATGTGTTATTATTAATATCTGGGCTGGATTACTCGGCAGAAACTCGGCCAATCCTTGATTCCGTTCCCTGAGGGACTGAAGGAGTTTATGCCTTCTGGAGCCTTCTTTAGTGCCGGAACAAATGGAGAAGCACACTTGGACAGTGTCACAGTGCAGGTCATTGGTAAGGGGTGATATTTGTCTGCATGACTGGCCTGAAATAACAATGTATTTTCTGATGGGAAGATGGGTAGGTGTAGCCCAAGGCATGTGCAAACCAGCATGCTGTGCTGTAAATTAGGCTGAGATGAGGGGTTCCGTGGTTGTTTGGCTCAACTCCGAAGAGGCAGATTGACTCGGTCAGCCTGCCATGTAATCATCCCCACAGTTAAATGGGCTGAAAATCGATCTCTTTTCCACCTCATTTGATTTGTTGTGAGCATTCTGGCACAAATTGGCTGCCATACATCACCCAGGCTTAATGCATCGGTGGTGCTTGAAGCTAGTCTCTCCCTCATCACTGTAAAGAGCTTTTGTTGCGGGGAAAGCACTGTATAAATTTATATTATTATTGATATTATAATGGCTGACATGGATGATTTATTTTGAGTGTTGGATTTTGAAGTATGAACTTGCTTTTAATCTTGACCTTATGCTGAGGACTGCCCAGCGGCCACGTGAGAACAGCATGTAACTGGTGTGGCCCTGCCTGTAAAATCTGAGCCCCGGCAGGTTTCTGTCTGAATGAGTGCATGTTAGGGTTTCTTCTGCTCTTGTTCTGGAGATGATCAGATGCTACCTGCAGTGTGAAAAGAACCCAGTGACTAACAGTCATGGGTTTTAGAGCAAAAAATATATCCGTTTGTGCTGTAATATGATGGCAGCATTAGTAGCATCAGAGCGTGATTGGCATCGCTCACAAATTGGACCAGATTCCAGATAATTATCCATATGGAGATGTCAACTTTATACACTGCCCCCCAAAAAAAGACGTTGCACACTCAAATATTTAGGGGGAACCCCTGTAGCTTTGATTACAGTGCATATTCGTCTTGTCATTGTTTTGACAACTATATGCAATGCCAGAACGTTTATTTTCGATCAGAAATGCCATAATTTTTGGCCGAGATCTTGTATTTTCCACATCATGGTTGAACCACTTGGTGGTCTTTCTTGAGCAAATCCCAATAAACACATTATAAGTTAAGGTCAGGACTTGGTGGTGGAAAATTTGTTTGGGAAAATGATTCCTCATACTTGTTTTTGTCATTCATGGTTTTCTTTGCTAAATACAGGCCAATAACTTGCCCGTTCTGAAATACTGTAACATCTTTTCCACCATCAAGGGATGTGTCTTCCAACATGATTTTTTAAGAAATGAGTAGCGACACGCTTCATCAGACAGGGTTGAAATGATTCTTGCCAGCTGAAACATTAATAACCGCAATAATGATCCAATTATAGAATTTGTTCATTAATTTACAAACGTTGACTTTTTTTTTGGCCGGGCAGTGTAATAAAAAAAGGTTCAGATGAAACAGCGCTTCAAAGAAAGGCAGCCCAAATGCCACATTGATCAGCTGTTATCAGTGTTGGGCTCCAGTAAAGTGCCATAGCACTTTACTTCTCAGAAAATCTGGTGAAGTCCATATGACAGTTAATCAAAGGATACAGCGGACTTACTGAGGATGGAATTGCTCCCCTCGGAAAAGCATGTTGTCAGGCCGCTCCTTCATTTCCCAGCATGCTTTAGGGAGGTGTGTGGACTGTGCTGGATGCTACATGTCCGGGACCAGCTGTCGATCTCTTGCAGGAAGTATCAAGCTGCGAGGACCCAAGTGGCACTGTCCCAGGTAAATGAGGAAGTCAAACGCGAGTGGGCTCATAAGCATGGACTTTTGATCTGAAATGCGTGCCTTTTATAAGAATGGCCTTCACATATTTGGGTTCGATAAGCGTGAACATCAAGGTTTCAGTTAGCATGAACATTTTGGCTTTGAGGAAAATGAGCATCATGGCTTTGATAATGAACTTCATATCATTAATGAGAGTAGAGTGCAGGTCTTTGGTCGGCATGGTCTTCAGGGGCTTTTGTGAGAGAGCAAGTGGAAGGCAGCTCTTTGCTCTCAGTGCGGTGTTTTTCCTCAGGCCTGTGATGTCTCCAGCAACGTGGTACAGTGCTGTATGGATGCGCTGCGTTGGGCCTGCAGACTCATTCCTTTCTCACGCTTCCTGAAGGCGGAGGAAGTTCTCCAGGATCTGGTGCTCAGTCTCATGTCTGAGTTACCTCCCAGCCCCATGGTAAACATAGCACTCCTGAACACCTGATACCACTTAACACAGGAGAGATTACTGGTTAGACATTTTGATATGTTGTTATTCCTTCAGGTGGTGGACATTTTGGCTCAGGTTTTCCCAGAGGAAGAGGAGTCTGTTCAGGTCTCACTTCGGGAGAAATATAATGCCCATCTGCAGAAACTGCGACATTGCCCTATCCCTGGTAAAACCATTGTTGCATGCTGTTAAGGCTGACTGGAGGCTGAACCTCTTTTCTAGTTGATTGCTGTGCAAATCAATTACTTTGAAACGGCTTGAGGGATAAGATATTTTCTTTCTGAAGAAAAGGACAAAGATAACCCAAGTAAGCACAAAATGCAGTTTTTAAGTGATATCATTTATTGAAGTGAAAAAGTTATCCAATGCTACCCGACCGTATGTGAAAGTCTGTGTTATTCAGCTTATGGGTATCAAGCACTACAAGCAGGACCTCTCAACTTTTAAAACTGAATTACTCCTAAAGTTATTATTACTCAGTAATCAATCAATTAAGTATTTAATGCACAAATTCTAAACTAAATGTATATATGTAAATATTTGAGCTATTTAAAGTAATTTTTTATATTTTAAGGAGTTTTTTTTCCCCTAAAAATTCTCCTCCCTATCATGGCTCTAAGGTGTCAGATACTAATTATCTTAACATTTTCTGACAGATAAGAAGGTAAGTAAAACAGCCATTTCAAATCTACCATCAGTTGGTGTGTATTTAGCAATTTATAGCAATTTGTAATCAGGATGTCTGTTTCTCCATTTCACATGAGGTCCATACCCCTTGGGTTTGTTGGCCATCACCCTGACAACCAGATTATAGACAAAGACGCATGGGAGTTGATAATCTGGAAGCACTTTGTCTAAACTAACTGTGTATTGAATTTCATTGATAAAGATGCATATTTTCCGGGTAAACCAGGCACCTTTAGGAATCTCACAGTGTGTAACTGCCAGTCAGTGATCCTGGGAGAAGGTCATTTTGCCCTACTGAGCTGCAGATGACTTTCTTCATATCTAAAAGTAGGTTTTCTTCTATGAAAGTTATATATTCTGAAAGCACTTTTTGAGAACTACACTATTATCAAAATTCCGACTTTGAAAAGTTAAATGCAGTATTTTTGTAGCCTTTTTCTTTGAATCTCCTTCTCTGTAATTATTAGGCAGACTGAGGCTTGAGGCAGGTTGCTAGCAGGATAGGTCAGCAGAAAAACAGGCCTCTATTCTGCTGAACTTTAATATTTTCTCATGAAAATTATATGGTTAGAAAGTACTTTTTGAGAACTACATTTTGATCAAAATTATAACTTTGAAATGCAAAAATAAGCAGATTTCTAACCTTTTTCTTGAATCTCCTTGTTTGTAATTGTTAGACCAGGGATACTCACTGTTTCCCAGAATGAACCGCAATGGGTGCAGGCTTTCATTCTAACCGCGCAGTTACACACCTGTTTCTACTTACCAAGGGTCTATGGCAGAAGCTTTAAGGGTTGATTTGTAGAATCAGGTGTAACAAAGCTGTTAGTGTAATAACAAGGTTAACAGTCTTTTAACTTTATTGATTGACACTCAGATGTAATAAAATGCACGTATTATGCTTTCAAGGAATTGAGATCAAAAATTGCAGTTTGAATGGGTTTCTGGGTTTCAATGGCGCATTTTTTGCGCTTAACAGTCTGAGTGTAACACTTGCTTGTACACAGTGTATTTTAGCCTTACTGTAAGAGCTTAGCTCGAAATAACAAGACCAAATAAAAACACAAAACCTTCCCAAAATTCATGCTACGTGCATTAACACAGCCAAAATTATCAAAAAAAGAAGAATGAAAAGAATGAAAATATCTAAAAACTACAGGCCTCACTTGTCTCAGTTAAGGTCTGTGCTCACAATTCCACCGTATGATGGAGATTAGAGCTTGGATGGGCTGGGGCTGCTTTGCTGTTTCAGGACCTGGGCAACTTGCCATAATTGATGGAACCATGAATTTTGCTTTCCATCAGAAAATCCTGGAGAAGATTGATCAGCCATCAGTTCCTGGCCTGCAGCTTAAGCGCAGTTGAATATTGCAGCATAACAGCGATCTGAAGCACACGAGCAAGCCCACCTATGAATGGCTCAAAAGAAACAAAATAAATGTTTTTGAGTGGCCTAGTCACAGTCCTGACTTGAATCCGATTGAGCTGCGGCATGACCATAAACAGGAAGTTCTTGCTTGAAATCCCTCCAATATGGCTTAATTAAAACTATTTTTCAAAGAAGAGTGGGCCAAAATGTCTCCTTAGTATTGTTAAAGACTCATTGCCTGTTATTGCAGATGTTTGATTGCAGTGGTTGTCGCTTAGGGTGGTGTTACCAGATAGAAGGTTTCGGGAGGCATTTATTTTTACACGTGGGCGGTGTAGGTTTGAATAACCCTTAACCTTCAGTAAGGGGAATGATCATTTAAAAGCTGCATTTTGTGTTCATTCATGTTTTCTGTATGTTGAAATGAGTTGCATAATGTGACACTTGTTTGACTAACAAGAAAAAATAGAGGAAATTGGGAAGGGCCAAATGCTTTTTTCACCGCACCGTACCGTGCAAGCAGTTAATTTGGAAGAACTGGTGTGAAATAACTTGCTTGTGAAAGTACTCTCATGAAAAGACCCAAGTACTTTATGAATGTAGCAAAATATGACTGGTGTGACAGGACTACAGGTTGTACAGACTGAAATGGACTATGACTATAGAAAGGCTCTTGTGGGAAATACAGGACTGTAGTGTGAAAAGGGTTGTTCGCATAAATTATCTCTCTCTTACTGTTTGGCTTGGTCAGTCTCGGAGCAGGACGGTGCCGAGCTCGAGGGAGATGCCACGGTAACCACCCTAATTCAGCAGCAGTTGGCCCTCAGGCGTCGTGTTCACCGTAAGATTGCCAAACTTCTCGCTCCGCCTGAAAGACACATCTGGGAGAGGATTGAAGACGAGGATGAGCGGTCATTTGATCGCTTTTCTCCGAGTCGCAGCACGCTCTCCGACTCGAGGTGCTCCCCGCAGAGTAATGACTACAGAGCAGTGACACCGGATGATGGCCCAGAAACGCCAGTATCCAGGTAAAGACTCAAGCTTTGGAGTCATTCCAGCACGCTTGGAAGCCATTTAGAAATGTGTTTAGAGTCATTATTTTGTGGAAAATAAAATCCCTGGCCAATCAGTCTCTTTCCAGATGGAAATGCATGCCTCAAAAAGATGCCGTGATGCTGCTTTTGATCCATGATTCCATCGATTTTTATGAGATCACCAGCTTCTTTCTAGCAGACTGATCCCCAAACCAAAATATTACAAGCTCCATGTTTTACTGAAGAGGTTAAACAGTTCTTACAGCTGAGTTTGTAAAAATGACATATAATTATGTTGGCCTATCCATTTTTGTATGTTTCACCGTGAATTGCTACTTGAGGTCATATGCACACAGGGGAAAAGGGAGAAAATGCTGCGGTACTAGACATTAGCTGTGAGTTGAGCGCATGTAGCGGTGAATTCTGATCGGCTGGATGAGAGTAGGATGAGTTTAGTAATGAATTGTAAAGGGGTGGATGTTCGACCTTTGAAAGTGGTTATGTATTCTGAAGAGTGGATCAGAGGTGGGTGTGTGTAGTGATGATTTCTGAAATGGAGGATGTGAGTGGAATGATGGTTGAATTCTGTGTGAATGTGGATGTGAGCTGATTCTATGATCTAAGGGTGGATGGGTCTCCACATGATCTCAGCCTCAGGAGGCAGAGTGGACAGATCGTTGGTGATGGATGCCGGCCGTTGGAGAGAGGGAGCAGAGGGAAGGGGGCTGTCCGTGGGCAAATGTCGAGCAGCGCCCTGCCTCCTGTGGGCTCCTGGGAGTTTGAGCTGTCTGATGAAGAATACCCTCGCTTCCTTGAGCTCTTCCTCAGCTACGTTCTGGAGAGGGACTGTGCTGAGAATAAAGACTCCGCCCTCCCGCTCCTCTGCAGCTCCGCTGCTCAGCTGCAGGAGGCGGAGTTGCACTCTCTGGCCTTTGATGTGCTGACCACCCTCAAACGCCGCCAGAGGGCTCAGTGGAGCTTTTCGGGGGAGAGGCGTGGTGGAAACCCCTCCTCGGCCCCCCAGGTCCACCTCCAAACCCCGTCCTCTGGTTCGAACCCCGCCCTTCAGAGCGAGGCCCTCTACAGGAGCAGTGCAGCCTGCATCGTCCCTCCCTCTAACTCCCGTACTGACAAACCCTTAGGCCTTTTTGGTCTCCGGCAGCAGCACCAGTCAATAAGGGTCACTCAAGCTGAAGGAGCCTGGTCTGGTTCTGAAACCGGCCAGAGCTCCACAGTATGGACTCCTCAGTCAGACCACAAGGCACATCCTCCTCCTCTACCCAAGCTGGAACTTGCCAAACCCGAGCCCCGGTTCCAGCGTTTGAGCCGCCTGTTGGAATGGATGATCCGGTGGGCAGACAAGAGAGTTAAGGTCAGCCACTCTGCCGTGAAGAGAAGCAGCGCGTCTGTGTCTGAGGGTGTGGTCATGCGGGCCAGAGCCTCAACCCCGGCTGTGCTTAACGCCCTGAGGGTGCTGGAACTCCGATATACTGCCGCCCTGCTGGCCAAGGACAAGCATTACTACAGGGTGAGTAACCAAAGCTGGTAGTCTGTGTGAAGATCTGCAGATCGGATTTGGTTTTGAAGTGAAAACTGCTTGCTACAATAATTTGAGGATTTTCACATCCATATTGGTGATTCATGAAGCAATAGCTTACTCATTTCCTGTAGCCCCCCTTTTTTTCAAGAGCTAGATGTTGCTGAAGTATAGTGTTGGAAAATCGAAAAACATTAAGGACGAAATGTTTGCGGTCCAACTATAAGGGTTCTAGCCTCTTATTTCATGAGGATGAACTCTGCTTGAATGCTAGGTCCCAGAGGGGGAGTTCACTGCAGCCCCCGTTCAGCCAGATATGGAGAGGACCGTGCAGCCGGAATGTTCTGCTTCCCCTGAGTCTGCCATTAACCTGCCTCCCGGGGAGAGCCTACATGGGGATGTTTCTGAGTGAGTGCTGCCCCTTAGAGCTCTGGAGGCTCACTGCACCCACATGTATGAGCTGTGAGCTCTGAGGCTCATTAAATATCATTCATATTCTGAGGGATGATGTACATGCATCCAAATTATCCACCGTCCCCTTCAAAGTAATCAGAAGGGAACAGTGTAAAATTTGGGAGTGCACATGTGCGCTATTAATGCCATTTAATGAGGCAGAGTTCTGTCTGCTCAGGGAGTATGGTATCTCAGCAATTTTTTTTGCCAAAAATTATTAAAGAAACAAGGCTGTGTGTGAGGGCACCTTGCCATGATGAGGAATCCAGAGAACATTCTCTCACTGATGGTGTTAGTTTGTATGAGTGTCTCCCTGACAGGGAGTAAGGGCAGGGGGCTCTTAATGCACACATCTGCCTCTTGTTTTCTTCTCCACTGTTCAGCCTTTATTGAGATAAAATGATTCCATCAATGACATGACCCATGTCTTTATTCTCATTCTGTATGTCCATAATGAATATGAGGTCAAAAGGCACAAATGCAATCATGAGCACAAGTGCTTACTTAGTTGGCTTTGATTTTTATGTATCAGTAGGTTTTAGTACTGTAATAACTATTTCAGTTTATATGAATCAAAGCGCATTGTATTTTTGTGTTACCTGACAAAAAGCAGCATTATGACTTTTAATTATGACTACAGAAATGCTACTCAAAAAATAATCATCAAAACCTGCAGAAACTGGAAAAAAGTAAATGCACACTGCAATACCTTAGCATTTTCACGTGGGTTTTTTGGGTTTAGATGCACATGGGGTCTGATTTACTAAGACCTTTAGCACGTGCAAAATCTTTTTGCCATTGCAAAATCAAAAACCTTGCCACTGATTGATGCAAGGCAAATGGCCCGGCCAATCATAGGCAATGTTATTGGTTTTTCACGGCCAAAAAGATTTTGCATGTACTAAAGGTCTTAATAAATCAGGCCCATGGTGTCCCTTTTGTTAATGGGTCAGTTTAAATGCTTGTGCACTTTATGGCCAAACTCATGCTGATTTTATGTGTTCTACAGAGTATCAGAACTGGAAGAGGTGGAACCACAGGTAGACTTGGGTGCAGCATTTGAGCAGGGTAGCTATGAAGAGGCCCTGGACCATGAGAATTGGCGGAGGGAAACTCATCCAGGCTCTGAAGATGAAACCCACAGCTCTGCTGCTGAGATTGAGGGTATGTTTCAGCACTTTGCATTTCTGGGTGGATGGGTGGTGTTTCTTGCCTAACTGCGCAAAGATATTAATCAGAAGAAATGCCAGACCGCATGCTAAAATTCCTCATTACTTCTTCTCCCCACAAGGAATGCTTTTTTCAAACTCAAGTTCACACAAGGCAATTATTGATCTATAAATTATTTAAACATAAGGTAAATTCAGTGACACTTTAACTGAATTCAATATTTTTTTATTAGTTCTGCATTTTATATTTGTAGAAATGCATATGGCATCTCTTCTGTCCTAAGTTTAGATGTGCTTTATTACCAAGGGTTTGTGGTAGCGCTCTGTTGGGGGTGGTTTATGTTTGTTTGGCTTTGTACAGCAGTGTTACTAACCCTGTGATCCTGTAGGTGAGAGCAGAGGAGAGGAACCCTTATATGATGGAGGTTCTGCCTCCTGCATCTCTGTCCAGATCAAGACCCTCGCTAGTGGGCATAAACTCCCCCATGAGCAGGTATGACATGGCAGTCTTAATCTCTAAACCAGTATGATTGAGCAGGCTTAATCTCTAAACTAGTATGATACAGCAGTCTTAGTCTCTAAACCAGAATGATACAGCAGTCTGAATAACTAAACCAATCGGGTACAGCAGTCCTAATCTCTTATCCAGTATTATACAGCAGTCTTAATCTTTAAACCAGTCTGATACAGCAGTTTTAATCTCTTAACCAATACAATAGAGCAGACTTAATCTCTACGCTTACATGTTCACCTCTAAACCCTGGCCAGGTGTTGTTATCTTTTGATATGATTTTGAATCCAGCATGGTTGTCCTGGTATCTGATTGGCTGACACAATTTTGACCATGTTGGCACGTTGTACAGTAGACTGATGGTTACTTTATAGAACTGCATGACAGAAAAGAATTGTTACTGTTCCAGACCAGATGAGGAATGCGGGCCCCATGGGCCTCTTGTAATTCATCTGAACTTTTCTAATTTTCTTGAAAGAATTTTGGACATGGCACCCCTAACTTCACCAGTCGGCATTGCTGACTGTTGCGGTATGAGCTTCTGTCGCAAACATCTTGTGTGGTTTGGTTCTCTCCCACAACAGCGTCTGTGCACTTGAGCCGGGTTTTGCGTTCTACCAATCAGAGAGAAACTCTGACATTTCTAAAGCTAATTGTATATTGGGTGTTTCAAGAAAACAAGCCATTTTGCAATAATGCCTGTAACAGGGGTCAATCTCCTACATGATGAAGTCTAATGACTTGATATTCCTCTGCCCTTTTATCCAAGGGTTTGCCTAGGTCTAGGATGTGCATCCATGAGAAACTCAAATTGGTTGGCTCAGTTTTTTTTCAAAATCACTAATTTTACGTCCCGTACATAACCATTCTTGACCAATTTTGCATCAACCTAGAGAGGAAGGAGAAACTAAATCCTTCGCTGTATCTTATTCATGGATTGTGAAATGCCTAATTTTGTATTTTATGGCTAAAGGGCTGTGTGCTGCACAGATCATTCACTCTTACATGGGTTTATATCATCACAGCATTGTTTTTTTAAAAGGGCGTTTTTCGTAACACCTAAACCAGGGGTGTCCAATCTTATCCATAAAGGGGCGGTGTGGGTGCAGATTTTGCTTTATCCCAGAGCCCCAACACCTGGTGCCACTAATTAACTGAACGGGGGGTCAATCAAGACCTCGATGAGTAGAATCTGCTGTGTTAGTTTTGGGGTGTAACAAAAACCAACACCCAGACCGGCCCTTTATGGATTGGATTGGACACCCCTGACCTAAACCATGATTACAGTGTTCTTTGATCTGGGCTGTGTGGCTTAGTAAATATGGAGGTCTTCCTGGGTCTTTCTTGCCTAAAATGTATTAATACCCATTCACAATTGAAAGAAATAAGTCCAGTTCTGATCTGGGGTCTGATGCCCGAATACCAAACATTTAGGTGGGGGCTTCTGCACTGTCCCGTACATAACCAATCATTTCTCCTGACTTCAGAGTCACATTTGCTAAGCAAAACAGATGAATATGGTGATAATAGACCTCATTAAACCCTCCATGTGATCTTGGAAACTGTGCTGCCAGAGGAAACATGCATAGGGGTTGAGATGTAGCACCATGAGAGCTACAGCCACATCAGAGAGTGAATGTCCTGTACGTAACCCATTTTTGAGAGGACATACATTCTTTGTAGCTCTGGTGCTAACTGCATGACCCAGTATTTTAGAAATGTGCTGTCTTCTCTCATGTAAGTACAGTTTATGTCAAGATCTGTTGCACTGTTTTGGATGGAGCACCGATTGTGAGTCTTTGGTGTGCCTTTGAAATCCTACTACTGGAAACTTAAGGCCATATTAGGATGTCCCTTACATAAACCATCAATATATTAGGATGTTGAGATAATTTTCTTTCACACTAAGAGTGCCAGAGACTGTGCTTTTATACATGTCTTTTACTTGACCCCCACATAATACTGAAAAATCATTACTCATCAGGAATCAGGAGAATCATTTTGTCCTGTATGTGACTAGCTGTCCCGTACATAACCTCATGGGTAATGGTTTAATCAGTCAAAAAGTGTTTTCTGCAACTGGCAGTGCCGGAGCAACACTTTTTCAAATTTGAATAGACACATATGTCTGAAGAAATCAATGTATTATTCAAAGCTAATTATTGGCTCTTTAAAAAATTAGGACAAATGATTATTGCCTGATCTCAAAGTTTGATATACCCAAAAATAATCCAGCCACTGCAGTCACACAAATTCTGAAAATTGCTGTTTAATAGTGAATAGACAGATTCTGGCAGGTCTGATGTACAGATTGTCGTTGGTTATGAGGACAGGTTTCACTAGTTTCATCGCCATCAGAGGGCTACCTTAGGGTTTGTCCCGTGCGTAACTGTGGCAAATTGAATTTTTTGAACTCCAACCATTTTTTAAATAAACAAAAGTATTCGAAAATCATTGTTTGTGAATTCCTTGGTACCAAGTTAAAAAATTTGTACAATTATTAGCATTTTCATGATGGTTGAAATTTCTTCCCTCTGGTTGACACTGATGGCGAGTTTTCTTGAAACACCCCACATACACGTACTGTTGTGGGAGCTTGGGAGGGTAGTGAACCATATCAGGCGTCTGCAACCGAGGCTAACCAACACCATCATGATGAAAATGCTCAAAAGGAGGCATTTCTCCAGATTTCTGTAGTTTTGGAAGTTTTCCCAAACACAAGTTCTTTAGCTGCAGTGCAGCACACTTCAGTCGGTACTTCAGTAGTTAGACGTTTGATGCCGGGCTGGTCACTCTCACAATAAAATTAATGGTCTCATCCTGTTAGCTTTTTATTCTTGAGAACTTTTCTTATTAACAGTAGCATCCCGTAGGGGACACAAACAGTTCACTTGAAGAATATACAGCAGTATTTACGGAAAGAACACCAGGCTACTACTAATTTAAGGAAAATGGAGTCGGCTTTTTCCATATTTCTTTGATTCGATTCTTGTTTTAGGCCTACATACAAAACAAATGTCATTATCAAAGAGTTTTGTGGGGATTTATGTACCCGCAGTTTTTGTTGTTAATATTTGCCAGGAGAAACCCTAAAGGACTATTCCATAACAAACGTTCAGATTGTCTTCTTCTTCAATGCCATTAATTATGTCACGGAACACAAAACCCAGCTCAAGTATGCAGACATTGTTTTGGGAGCGAAGCAAACCACAGAAGTCTGCAGAGGAGCGTACAGTTGCATGCTGTGTGAGAAATGCTGTAAACTAAGTATGATGAGTAGTAATGGACTTGACTGGCACTGCTCTTAAGATGGCATTTTTGCTTTTGTTGCAGCCCTTTTGCACATTAAATTTTGTTTCTCTTTCCTGCATCAATTTTCACAGACGCTGACCCTGGCTGATCTGGGTTCTGATCGAGTGGAGAAGGAAGTGATTGCATCTGAGTTCAGTGATCATTTTCTTGTTTTTGCTTCCATCCTCTTTGCTATGAATCTTTATAGTACGGCCTGCATGTCAAGAGTATTATTGGTCATACTTCCCACAGAGAAGAGGTAGAAAATACCACGAATGCTTATATACATGCACAGGCTTTGATGTGATGTGATACTAAGGAAACTTTCATATGGTGCTAAAGCCCAGTCCTGTGTTCCAGAGAGCTGTACATTATGCCTCTGTGAAGTCAACAGCTGTGGCTGGAGGCATCATGTATTCAGGTTTTCTGTTCATCTATCGTATGTGCATCAGCCCCATTCTCATGAACAGGATGTATCAGGAACACTTGGGGAGAATTTTATTACGTGTAGCCCAAACGGCTATTTGCACTCAAGGATGAGCTGATTAGAATTTGATGGTCGAAGGTCAAAGTCACTGTGACTCCACCAAACATGTTTTTTTTTTTTCCACAACTCAAGAAATTATGTGGTAATTGTGACAAAATTTCACACAAATGCCTGAAGGGATAAAACTAGAGTTCCTAGATAGAGGTACAGCATGATATTGAGCTTCAAATGATTGTCGTTGCACCATGTAACAAAGGTCTTGATCAAATCTTTGTACTGGCAGCACATTTCTTTCTGGAAATCATTCAGTGAGATCATAAATGCTACTGTCATCAATTTCATCAGAAAATACACTTAATACCTTTTATTAAATTCCAGAAAAGTCTTCATCGCATGTACTTTATGATTGTGAAGAGACATGCGTATAATATGTACTGTGTGTTTTTGTACCTCTGCAGCCCTGCTGTGGTTGAGACGTCAGATCCTGATGCTTCCCTGCAACAGGACTTCCAGGCACGGCCTGCGCTAAACCGCCATCCTAGACCTCAGTTACAGAATTTACCCAGTGACAGCACACCAGATGCAGGGAGGAGCCCTGACACACTACCTCCTACCACCTCAGCAGACGCCATCAGGCAGCTGGTCCACGATCAGATCTTCAGATTGGTGCAGGTGAAAATCATTTCTAACCACTAAAAATTTTCTAACCACTTTTGCAAATGGAAAATTCAATGTCCACTCTTCAGACCATTGAGTTAAACAAACTGGGGTAAATTCAGTTTTAGTTCTATCGCTTTATGAAATTGAATTTAGCTTACTCCCCATGATACTCTATTTAGGCCATTTTTTTCTTTTTTTTTAGGCTGCACGACAAAGGGCAAGCTAAGCATATGTAATTGTATCTACCTATTGGCATTTTTAGTGTGCTACAGTCAATAAATGTAATCTGTATTGCCGTAAGCTTAATGTAAATTCCAGCATTGCTACTTATAGCTATTCATAATTTTGTAACCAAACATACTTTTATACACAAAGGTTGTTAGACGCCGGTCTTGCAAGACAGCATTATATCTGCCGGTATTTTGCCTCATTTCCAATTGGCAGCTGATTGATCTGTGTGGGCTCTTTAATCAGTGAATGAATTTAATCAATCACTGATGCTGAAACCAAGAAAGCTCATTGGGTCATTCCATGTCAAATCAACCTAATTTTAGGAACTTCCCCACCAAAGTTTTTTTTATTATATTCCCTACAGTTTATATATTTGGTGTGAAATGGTAAAATAATTAAGCTCAATTATTGCCTGTTCCTGAGATTTAGCTTCTTTTAGGGAGGGGGGGGTCAGTAAAAAAAAAAAAAAAAAACGCCATAATTTTGGAGTAAGTTTGAGGGCCTTAGATATGCATTTGCACAGCAAACAGACCCATAAGTTTCATTTTCAATAGACTACATTTCAGGAACTACCAATAATTGAGCTGAAATATTTGACCTCAGTACTGCCAATGTATATCTCTTGAAATGTGCAAAGTTTTATCAAAATCAAAATTTTGATGTGGGGGGCTCTGGTTCAGTTGACATGGAATGAGCCCATAGTTCATGTTCCACTGTGTGATGTTTGTTGTTTCTCCTCCCTCTGTTTTCCTGCAGTTCCAGCAGATGAGCTTCATGAGCCTCCTGCAAACTGTGACTGCCTCCTTACCCAGTCTGCCACCAATGAACCAGACCCAGTATCCCATTCCCTCAGATAATGTACTAAATCAGAGACATTATCCCACTCCGTCTGCAAATTTGCCACCAATAAACCAGATCCAGAATACTGTTGCTACAGATAATTTGCCCCAATTAAACCAGACCCAGCATCCCCTTCCTACAAGTAATATGTCGCTATTAAATCCGAGACCGTATCCCACTCTATCTGCAAATTCGCCACCAATAGACCAGATCCAGTATCCTGTTCCTACAGATAATCTGCCCCTGTTAAACCAGACCCAGTATCCCATTCCCACTCATAATTTGCCCCCATTAAATCAGAACCAGCATCCCATTCAGACTGCTAATTCGCCCCTCTTGAACCAGAATGGGTATCCTGTTCCTGCCGCTAATCGGCCCCCATTAAACATTAGTTTGTATCCTGTTCCTACCGATAATGTGCCCAGATTAATCCAGAATGAGTATCCCATGCCCCCAAGAAAGCAGATCCAGTGTCCTGTTGCTACAGATAATCTTCCACAATTAAACCAGACCCAGAATCCCATTCTCTCAGATAATCAAGCCTTATTAAATCAGAATCATTGTCACATTCTGACTGCTGATTCACTCCCATTAAACCGAAATCCATATCCTGTTGCTACAGATAATCTGCCTCAATTAATTCAGGATCAGCATCCCATTTCAGCTGACAATTCACCTCCATTGAATCTGAATAATCATCCCATTCCTCCTGCTAATGTGACCCTATTAAACCAGAACCAGTATCCTGTTCCCAGAGGTAATCCTCCCCCATTAAATCAGAACCAGTATATTGTTCCTGCAGATGATCTGCCCTTATTAGATCAGGGCCAGGGTGCACATCAGTTTAGCGTAGAGAGAAAAGTCTCGGTCAGATTGCTGCTGCCCTCTGTAGAGACGCCTGATGAGCGCGACCTTATCCGCTCTGGGACCCCCAGCAGTGAGAGCGAATGCCAGAGTGACGTGGAGAGCATTATTGAGGTACCTTCTCTGTGTACTGAGCAAAGCGCCAGTGTTTTCAATCTAATATTGAAATTATTGAAGATGGATTATTTAAATCCAATAACTTCTTGTCTATTCCCTGACATTGTGTTAAAATTCACTGATCAACAAGGGACTCACTGCGCTCGCCCCACACATGCTCTTCATGCTACTAGTAACATAGATGGTAACTTTAACGATTAAATGATGGTCAACTTTAACAATGGTAAAATTGACAATCCCCATCCTTACTATTCAGTATCATTTGTGGGCAACTTGACCTAATTGATGAATTCTCGTTTCCGTGGCTCTCTGTAGGAAGTCGAGGATTTTCCTGTCCGTCTAGAGGAGCTGAGGGGAACGCAGGCTGAGAAGGAAAGTTTCCTCAGAAATTCCCCAAAAAGTGCCCGCAATCCTCGTTTTCACCACCAGGGGGTGCAACTGCTGCGTGCAGCTGGTTCCACACAAAGCAGCTCGAGTGTTATTCCCCCAGCACACTCAGGGATAAAACTACTGAAACTGGCCCTCCCTTCTCACTCCTCTGTGCCCCCACCTCCTCCCGTCCACTACAGCTGTGCTGCCCCACCCCCTCCAAGAGAGGCTTTTGTGCACCCTCGGACAGACGCCTCTCGGGATGCCTCGTTAACTGTGAGAGAGGCAGACAGGGATAGGGCGAGACCAGCCCAGGGGGTGCTAGGGATTCCCCGGGATCTGTCTATGCCCGACAACCTGGTAAAGGGAGCAGGACGAGGCGCGTCTCTCACCCTGATCCACATTCCGCTGTCCCACAGACAGGCCCTGCCCCAGGGGCTCCCGCTGCTGCGCCTCTCCCCGGAGCCGCGTCTCCCGGCCGCCCCGTCTCGCCCCCCTCTCTCCTCCCCCAGCCCCGTCCTGATCCCTGTGGCTGCCCACCCAGCACAGCCAGCCCACTCCAGCCGCCCGGGGCTCAGCTCCGGTATTCGGCTGCTCCAGAGAGACCCTGATCCGCCCAGCAAGGTCCTGCACTCGCAATCTACACATCACTGCACATTGAAGCATGGTCACTGTAGGCAGTATCATGCATACTACCACACAGTGTGTGCACAGTATCATGCATACTACCACACAATGTATGCACAGTATCACGCATACTACCACACTATGTGTTCACAGTATCACGCATACTACCACACTATGTGTGCACAGTATCATGCATACTACCACACAATGTATGCACAGTATCACGCATACTACCACACTATGTGTTCACAGTATCACGCATACTACCACACTATGTGTTTACAGTATCATGCATACTACAACACAATGTGTTCACAGTATCATGCATACTACCTCACTATGTGTGCACAGTATCATGCATACTACCACACAATGTGTGCACAGTATTATGCATACTACAACACAATGTGTTCACAGTATCATGCATACTACCACACAATGTGTGCACAGTTTGCGCAGTATCACGCATACTACAACACAATGTGTTCACAGTATCATGCATACTACCACACAATTTGTGCACAGTGTGCACAGTATCATGCATACTACAACACAATGTGTTCACAGTATCATGCATACTACCACACTATGTGTGCACAGTATCATGCATACTACCACACAATGTGTGCACAGTATTATGCATACTACCACACAATGTGTACACAGTATCATGCATACTACAACACAATGTGTTCACAGTATCATGCATACTACCACACAATGTGTGCACAGTGTGCGCAGTATCATGCATACTGCCACACTATGTGTGCACAGTGTCATGCATACTACCACATAATGTGTGCTCAGTATCATGCATACTACCACACAGTGTGCACAGTATCATGCATACTACAACACAATGTGTTCACAGTATCATGCATACTACCACACTATGTGTGCACAGTATCATGCATACTACCACACAATGTGTGCACAGTATTATGCATACTACCACACAATGTGTGCACAGTATCATGCATACTACAACACAATGTGTTCACAGTATCATGCATACTACCACACAATGTGTGCACAGTGTGCGCAGTATCATGCATACTACCACACTATGTGTGCTCAGTATCATGCATACTACCACACAATGTGTGCACAGTATCATGCATACTACCACACAATGTGTGCACAGTATCATGCATACTACAACACAATGTGTTCACAGTATCATGCTTACTACAACACAATGTGTGCACAGTATCATGCATACTACCACACAATGTGTGCACAGTGTGCACAGTATCATGCATACTACCACACAATGTGTGCACAGTATCATGCATACTACAACACAATGTGTTCACAGTATCATGCATACTACCACACTATGTGTGCACAGTATCATGCATACTACCACACAATGTGTGCACAGTATTATGCATACTACCACACAATGTGTGCACAGTATCATGCATACTACAACACAATGTGTTCACAGTATCATGCATACTACCACACAATGTGTGCACAGTGTGCGCAGTATCATGCATACTACCACACTATGTGTGCTCAGTATCATGCATACTACCACACAATGTGTGCACAGTATCATGCATACTACCACACAATGTGTGCACAGTATCATGCATACTACAACACAATGTGTTCACAGTATCATGCTTACTACAACACAATGTGTGCACAGTATCATGCATACTACCACACAATGTGTGCACAGTGTGCACAGTATCATGCATACTACAACACAATGTGTTCACAGTATCGTGCATACTACCACACAATGTGCACACATTATTCTGCACATTTCACACACTGCACACAGGAACATACGCATTGCACATAGTGTCCTACACGCTTCACACAATTGCACACTGCACACAGGAACATATATATTGGGCGTAGTGTCACACAAACTTCAGACAATGCACACAGGTGCATATACAAATACACAGTGTCATGAACTATTCACACAGTAACATGCATGCTGTATGATACAATATACCTGGAAACTTATATGTTTTAGAACTAAAGTAGTACTTCAATTCGCCATGGTAGTGTTATGTTGATCAAAAAAATTAAGCCAAGATGCCAACAGAATTTGGTGTTTGTGCAGAGGTTTCTGTAGTCTGACTAAGCCTTTGCTTTGTGCACCTGACAAGTGTGGGCCCTGGTCTAAGAGGGGCAGGTTACAGTAGGAACAGATTACTGGTGCTGACTTAGTTGGAGGAGATTTTTGGAGGTTCCAGGATACAGATTCTAAGTGAATGGGAGTAGATTAGCAAAGGGAATGGGACACTGGTTCTGATTCGTTGGCGGGAGATTAGCAGTTTATATCAAGCATTGCTATCAATAATAAATTTTAAAAAAGAACACTTTTTTTTTAATAAATCGAGTTTAAAAAACAATCAAGCAGTAAATTTGATAGCTACTGCTGTGAGTAAAAGCCGCAATTTTTAAGAACATCAAAATTTCAAAATTTGAGTGGCACTGCATGTGTGTTTCCACGATTTGTAACATCAGCTCATAGTTCTTGTTTGCATGGTCTTGAGTTGAGTCGGTCTCATAATCTTATGGAGCAAAAGCAGATAATTAAAGTACTGCAGAGTGAATGAACTTCAGATGACCTTGGATTTCATCACCGCAAATGGGGTTGTGAGCGTTTGCCTTTCATGTAGGCCAATACGTCTCTCAAAAAGAATTGCCGTTACAACTGGCCAAATGGCCTCTTTATTTAATTAGCTGATGAAACCACATTGACGAGACATTTCAATGACGAAAATAAACACAGGAATTTCTTTGAGAACCTTTTTTTAGTGGGGGGGGGGCTGCTGGTGATAAATTATGTCCTGAAGTTAGTGCATCCAAGGAGATGCTGTTTTATTTTAGGAGTAAAACAGCCACCAGCTGAGTGCTGTTTAAGTGCAAAGCCCAGAAAACTGTTTGAGGGTATATAAGGGCATCCCGCAGTATTCCTTTTCCTGAGACTTATAACTATGGATGCAGTGAGGAGCTGTGTTGTGTCAGGTAGAATGCTAACTGTGTCTCTGCAGACTCTGGTGTATAAATAGGTCAGCTCTGTTATGGAAGCTGAAATGCAGGATGCTTCAGTTACTGGTTTCTACCTGGTGTTTGTGCTCCACCTCCTGTCTCACTCGGCCTCCATTTGCCGCTCCCTTCTGACCTGTCTGCAGGGGCTGATGGGGAGGACGGCATGGGCACCAGAGCGTCGCGACGGAGCTGCGGGAGGAGCTGCACTTCATCTCCTCACTGGGGTCTCACAGGCCAGCCCTGCTCACGCAACAGTTTGCTCCAGCAAGAGGTGTGAAGGGTTTCAATCAGTCAAAGTGCACACTAAGCCTAATCTCGTCATTTCAACCAGTTTGGCTGATATTTACATTTTGAGACGATCTGCATCTGCAGCAATTTTTTGGAGTGTTATTCGACCGTATTTTGTCATAACCACCCAAGATGTACAGTATCTCCATCTTAAAAGTTATATGAGTTGTACAAAATCTTGTGTTTTGTCTTTTTGTTGAGAGGGAGAGGCATTTTAAGTGTTTTTTTTTTGTGTAAAATGGACATAAATCAACAATTTTGTCTTACAGTACTTTGAGGCTAAATTGCTTTCTGTTAAGGTGTTGTGGAGCTCTTATCAGGGCCATCTGTAATCTCCCTTTCCCTGGCTGACTCTAGCATCATCTCTACAGATCAGATTGATGACGAAGCCACGGGGCCCATTAACACACTAGCTACTACCTAAGCAGCCACATTACATCCCTAACAGCTACACTCCGTTACTAACAAGGCTGTAAGGAAACTTTTTGAATGGCGTCTTTGCAGTAGGTTCTGTTTGAGTCCTGTCTGTGGTCTGTAGGCAGAGAAGGAGGGATGAGAAGGAACAGGAGGGAGCAGTGAGAGGAGTGGCCAGACTGGAGCCTTCTTGCAGTTCTCCTACAGAGGTACTGTCAGTGGTCCCCAAACAGGCTTCCATCAGATAACATCGCTCTCTTATACCATGCCTGTAATTTAGATGTACTCTTAGGGTCCAATTTTGATAACCTAAATGCAGTCGGCAAATGCAAGCGCTAATGGAATCACTGGTTTGAACTGGGTTTGTCCAACCTTATTCTGGTAATTATGAGACCATATCGCTGCTGTAACGCTGTTTTAAAAAGGGTTGTACTGAGACAAAAAAATTTTTTTTTGTGGGTGTGTCCGGGCTTTGTTTTCAGTAAGGCCGGTAAGATTAGCTGCAGTCATTTCCTTTAACCCCAGGGCATCAATGCCAAGCACCAAACTAGCGTTACCGCCACCTCCTGCAGTCCTCTGAGAAATGCGCTCCTATGTAGTAATGCGTGGAGGCATTTAGGGGGGGCGATAGAAGTTGATCTACCAAGCAATGCATTTTGTATGAAAAATTGTGGGCAATTTAAACCAAACGATACAAAGGTACTGGAAAAAGAGCGAGATTGCTGTTAATTATTTGTATTTCTGTACACAACGAAAATATTCTCATTCATAAAAACACCCCTTCACCCTCACCCTTTCCGCTGCGTTCGTTTCAGTTTCCGAAGGCACGAAAATAGAACCCTTGAAGATCTAGATGAAACCTTATTGTATTGTAGTTGTTAAGATTTTCTGGTCTGCTGTGAATGTGAATGCTGAAAAATGATTTGTTGATGGACTTTTTGCTGTTTTTTGACATCAAAAAGTGTGAATAGAAAATATGATCCTGGAAGTCGATTCTGTTACATTTCTCTCTATTTTGTTACTTTAGCTGGATAAAGCTGAATCATCTGAGGCTGCACTGGAGGAGAACTTGGTCATATCAAAAGGTGAGCATCTTCATAAATGCAGCTTTCACCCGTGCATTCATCCATTCCTCTTGATTCATTCCTTCCTGATTGTGTGTGTGTGTGTGTGTGTGTGTGTGCGTGCACGTTCATGCAGTATGAAAATATTAGGGAAGTCTTGTCTCAGTCTCTTCTTTGGAATTATTTACGTGTTCTTTTGATGCATTTACAAACATGCCATGAAAATACAGTAAATCTTCGTGGTGGAGATGGCGCCTGCATCTTTATTTATCTAAAATGAAATTGTACGTCAGAGAATTCTCTGGGTGCGCCTCATTATGTGCATTCTGTCTAACGGTGGAATATGTTTGCTCCAGTGAGTTTGCTTCACTGAAACTAGCAGGCATCTTTACCTTTTTCCCTCACAGAGTCCATCAGTTCCATGCTAAGTGGGCAGGATGTGGTCTCCAGGGCCCTGTCCACCGCAGCTGAACTCCATGCATTTGCCAGCACACACAAGAGACCTCCAGTGCTTCATGATGCAAGCACAAATACAGACTCTGGTATTTCACCCACCGCCTCTATAAGCAGTACAAAAACACAATATCAAATAAAGTAAGACATGTATGTTGGTGATGTGTAAGCACATCGCACAAGGTATATTATCTACTTGACAGAGAGCCATCATAATGTATATATGCCCTAGATTATGCACTTTGAAATTTACTGTTATAAAAGATCCACAGTTTTAAAAACATATTATAAATAACGCTTTATGAAACAGTACTAAAGTCACTCTATCATAACGACACTACACAAACCACTCAATATAAAAGTTGCAGTTTGAAAGCAACTCCTCATAATGAAAGCAAGAAATGAAAGCTTTGTTGGACAGGGCCATATGTGTGTACATTTCTCCATTCTCATCCATCTTGTGACCTAATAAACAAACGACATCTTGGACAGATCGTAATTTATGACCCTGCCTGCTAAAGTAGAGCTAAAAGTACTAACCTATTTATTATATTGGATCACTCTTTTGGGAACCTGCTCCATTTACTGGATGTCAGTGCCTTGATCTGCAGGATTAGCTTCCCCTTGCAGTCACATTGAGTCAGATTCAGTTTCTGTTTGCTGCACTTATGGGTCAGTGGCCGCAGAGTAGCTAGATATTTGTGGGGGCTATTGCACCAGTTGTAAATTATGAAGTTGCATCCCCGAATGTGGACCCTGGAAGTAAACTTTTCTCATAAACTGGGATAACCCTGTAGAATTCCCGCGTATTCCTCGTTAACTTATTTTAACTTCGCCTAAAATGGGTGTAAAGCTATCCAGTTGAGATCGCCCACTGTTGCAATCCCTTATCAGATACGCCAAAATGTGAATCGGGGACAGTGGCGTCAGAATTGTGAAGCGACACGTGTTGCCACTCAAACTGGGTTAATTTAATGTTACCTTATTTATCTGAGTCCGCGTCAGCGTTTAAAACTTTCCTCTGGAATAGTGCTTATCCCACCTCAGACAAGAATACTTGCATGGCATTGGTCGAAAGCAGTCACGTGGAAACCCTGTATATTCTCCTGTATATATATTTATATGTACGTATATTTATATATACATATAGATATCTATATACAACATATATTTTCATGTGGAAAAAGCCTTCAGTGGGATAAATTTGTTGCACAGTTTGTTAGAGAACCAGTATGAAAATATATGGGGATCAGTAAATGGCAGGGCTCGGCTGAGGCCCCGCCCAATATGGCATTAACTGAGCCCTGTCTTATGATGTGCATGTGAGACTGCAGAAGTGTGCTGGTAGTGTGGGTCTGTATGCATCATTATTTATTGGCATGGGTCTGTGCATGACTCTAGCTGGTACTACAGCCTTCAGTAATATATCAGAGGACTTGTGACATGTATTGTAAAGTAGACATGTATTGATTTGAAACTTTTAAAAAAATTGTTGTATTTGGAATCATTTGGAAGGGCATGCAATACTCTCTCACACTATCAACATTTTCCACCTGGAGAAGATAGTGGCTTTAACTGGTTGTACAACTTTCTTTTGAACACAATTGCATTTACCAACAAGAGGATTTATGAATACATACATACAGGAAATATTGTGAAATGTACACAAAACACCAGTTACACTTGTTGTCATAACATTTTCAGGTGTACATCTTCCAAACAAAGTTTTTCAAATAACTGAGGTGAACATTTGATTCAGTCCATTCAGTGCCCCCCGCTGGTGATGTTCGGGCGGAGCCGGCCCCTGCAGTGTGTCCCTCTGTCTTACTGAACCTGCAGCTCCCCAGGGAGCAGGAGAGCACTAACGCTGTGGAGCAGGAGCCGAATGTGGTGAGATTCCACACGTTTAACTGCACATTTAGTGCTCGGATTAGCTCTGTTCTTCCAACTAATGATGAAATGAGCCGGCTGAGATTGATGGTGAAGACATGCATGAAAGGACTTCACAGTTCTGCACAATAACAATGCTAATGTGTGCCGTAACTTTTGTTGGTATATTGCATAAAGGAAGATTCTTTTCGCGATTATGAGATGAATGACATCGGGTCATTTACGTAGTACTGGCCAGTGCTTGTGCCATATGTTATGTTGGATCTGTCTGAGATCTTTTTTTTGCTTCAGCTGCAAGTTTTATGTTCACAAAAATATGAGGACGGTAATTTTATGCTAACTTGGTGAATGAAAGGACATTTTTTTTTTTCAAGATCAGACTTTCCATCACTCCTGAGTTATCCTGAAGCTTTGAACAGCTGTGTATCGAGAATGAGTGTACTCTGGATATGTGTTGGTATATTTCACACTGGATTTTTGAGCTTACACACTGAACAATTAGATATAATTGTGTAATTAGCGTACAGAGATTTACATTGCTAATACAGATTAGTCATCTGTGTTTGGTCCCATAATTATTTCAATACTGTCATTATCTTGATCAGCCCCCGTACCTGGTGCTCTGGGGTAGGCTCATCTAGCTGGAGTGTTGATGGATTTTAGCTACTGGCCCTTGATTGAAAACATTGCAACGATCTGTCCAATATCAGGTGACCAATAGCTTCCCTCAGCAGGCCACGGGGCGCCATTTCATCAACATGATCAATCTGGAGGATGAGGAGCTGCTGGAGCACCTGCCCTCCTGCCAGATTTCTGCCTCCCCCGACAGACCAATCACAGGAGCAGCAGTGCCCAGTCCCCCCCGCTTGGATCCTCCCATTGTCCTGCACAGGGCAGTGGGGACGGAGTCCGACAGTGAGCTGGGTAAGGCTAACGCTAATTCTGCCTTTGTATCGCAAGGAAGAAAGTGGGGTGATGGGGCCACGTTTTGATCACAAAGCAATCAGAAAGGACCCATATTCAGTACGCTGAATTACAGTTCAGAGCTTGGTGAGAATGGTTTCCTCAGTCTGAAGGTAGTAATTTGGTCCCTGTGACACACTGTGAACTCGACGTGTCCCAAACTTTTTCAATCACCGACCTAATGGCAGTGGAGAAGCTGCCAAATCAAGCAGCAAGAATTGAGCCTCATCTTTATGGCTCATCTCCTGCTCTTGTTGAGACACTTCGCTCACTAGTGCCACTGTGGTTCGCTCCCGTATAGGTAATGTTGACTCCGTTATGTGAGTTAATTATAACTTTTAACATAAAAACATAAAGTTAACTAGATGACGCTGCCATCACTGTCCTCCCGCCACGATCAAGGGCCATAACTTCATAAACAAATATGCTTCGACATCCATTTTCAAACTCAATGCAGATAATGCCAGGTTTATTAAGCACACAATATTTGACCCATGTAACTGTCATAGTTTTCGAGGTAACTTGTCTCGATTGAAAGTGTGACAGACGAAAGGACAGACAAAACTCGATCCTTTAGCCCTGGTTCTTTCCTCTACAAAATATGGGGAGACGTGATAGTGCAGTGGTCAAGTAGGCTTGACTTGAGATCATAAGGTCCGGATTTCAAGCCCCTTGCGGTGTGTTCTTGTGCAAAACTCTTCACTCCCACACTCCAAGCCTCACTCCATAAAGTGTATAAATGGGTACCAGCAAATAGTCAGGGATAACTGACTGAGAGCTGGGTGAGTATGGATGGACTGGCATCCCATCCAGGGGGAGTAGCAATACTCCTTGTCGCTTCATACCACGGAAACCAGGGTTTAGCACTAGGCTCAGAACAGGCTTACGCTCTCCCAACAAAATATGTGAAAAGGAAGGAATGTGATTTTTCTTTGCCTAATTTCTCCCTGTGAGATGATGCGTTAAGCTAGTGTGCTTTTAGGGACGATAGGAAAATATTTTGTGGATAAATTAGCTGCTGGTTGCATCACTGCACCTAATGCACTTGGTGGGCGACTCTGACTCACCAGCTGTGCTGTGCAGACTCCAATTATAAGACATAGCAGCAGCTGTTAACTGCACTTCCGAGTGCCATAATGTTTTTCACCAAGCCCAAGCTGACTTCAATATGATTTGATCCATATTTTTTAAGCGGTTAATTGCCAGAAGTGAAGATGGAAATGATTCTGGATGCACATGAGATTAAATCAATTTCCTTTGTCCCTGAATGGCCATTCATTATTTTACCTGTCACTGCCTGTTATACTGTGGATTACTGTGGATCATCTAAAAATATAAGCTGTTTTAAAAGGGACCAGTCATGAATTGCCCATTATTGCATTCACCAACGAGGTAGGATGACTGTAGCATTTTTCCCCATCTGTCTGTCTTTTAGCAGGATTAAGGAAAAGTTTTTTACTGATTTGCATAAAACTTTGTGGGAATTTTAAAATATATGACAACAGTAGCAGATGACTAGATTTTTACCATTCAAGGTCAAATGTCAAGGTCAATATTGTAAAAAAGGTCAAAATAAAAAATGACGGTGCAGGCGGGGGTGCACACTCTACTGAGTGGTCCTCTAGTTCAGGTTGTGATGAACAGTTGCTGAAAACTGCAAAATTTATGCATACATCTGTTTATCACCATGAATATTCATTCCATTGGGAAAATTTGTCACAGAAATACCTGGCACGGTGCTTGACTTGTCAGGTGAGTAGCTGCCATAAGCAGCTCCTGTGTGTTTATGTTCTGCTTGTGGTCTCACCCAGATGGCTCGTTCTGCTCCAAACTCCCCTCTCATCTTCAGCAGTGTGGTGACGAACAGCAGGCCCCCGCCTGGCTCCGCTCTGTAGTTTCACTCCTGAAACGTTGCTTTTTTTCTTATTGCAGAACCACATGAGAAGCCCAGCCCTGCTGCAGCACTGGCCGTACAGGCTGAGGAAGAGGAGCAGGAGGAGGAAGAGGAGGCAGGGGCGGAGCCGCACTTCTTGATCCCGGAGAGAGAGGTGTGTAGGCCCACCCCTGCTGCCCTGGCAACAGAGAGAGAGAGGGATTTCCATCATGTCCCATTATCTTTGAAAATGAGTGGACTGTGCTGGATACTCTGGTGCATCACTAAAAGTGTGGCAGAATGCTTGGATCGGGTTTATGTTCAGGGCTTTTAGGTGGAGACCATAGATGTGGAGCATGGGTAGGGCTTGTGGATGGAAGGCATGGAGAGGGAGTTTGGTTTGGGTACATGGATTGTGTCCATGGATGGATGTTGCAATTCACTCCGATTTGCCAGGCTCTAAACTGAATTTATCATGGCAAGCCAGTAGATTTATAGGCCTAGAACACACTGGATGCGTGAGCAGCGCCGCTGCGCGGCCTTACCTCTCGCTTTTCATTTTGGCGTCCATGTTTACAAGTTAAACCATCCACACTGGATGCATGAGACGCGTGCCTTATGCACGTCAAGCGAGGCCGTTGCATCACGTCTTCTAAACATTTGCAGTCTCGCCTAATTTGGCCGCGATGCGCAGTTCTTGGCAAAAGCAGACCTGAATACGACTGTCAAGTCGACAGAAATGCCAGCATTTCATCACATCGATGAGCGATCAGCAGCAACTCGGCACGCAGCTGCCATGCACTGCACACGCATCACGTGTGTCACAGGCCTCATGCTGCACATGTACTGTAATAGGCCTGGAATCATAAGCATTCGCCTGTAAATCATTGGAAGTAATAACTGCCAGAACCAGTTTCGGTGCTTTTATCTGGTCCGACCTTGTCCTGTATCTAATTTTGGTGCTTTTTTAGACATCTCTCCCCCCATCTGTGTCTAACCCAGTTTGTGCCTGAGGTATTTCTAGGTGTTTCTATCTGACATGATTTGTTGGCTTTCAGGGTGGGGGACTCTCCGACTCGTTTGGCTTTCGCCCGGGCCTCAGAGATGTGACAGAGGAGAGTTACAGCAGCGGGGCTGGCCTGGGAGGGGCTGCCGACGGTGAGGGGGCACTGCGCACCTCTGCTCCTCGCTGCGTTTCATGTGCCTCATTAAATTCCAATTACATTAGTTTTATTCGACAGCGTGCTGCGTGTTCTGGCCTGAGTCGCTTGATACATGCTTAAGCCAAAGAGTTGAAATCACTTTTATTTACAACCCAGCGTACATTTAATCTCTGCAATAAATGCCAAGACTATAAAATATCACTGTGTTTTCAGGGGAGTGAAAGTGGACGTTTCTCTTGCAGATTTTGATGCCACTGAGGAAAGATCTGCCATGTGAGTGCATACTTATTCCAGTCCTTGATGTCACGCACTGTGTGGTATTGTGGAGTAGACAAATGCAGCCTCAGTAATGCTCACAGTGCTCCTTGCCCTCGTCCCCCTCACACACTCTCCTTACCTCCGCCTTTCTTTCAGGTCAGCAGATGAGCCTCTAGTCCTGAGAGACATGACGAACACTCTCGCTGAGTTAGTGAGAGGAGCATGGACCTCTTTCCTTGGCCTATCGCATACATCGACCGAGAGTTTGACAAGGTAACTGCCCAGTCACAGACAATCAAATCTTCTGAATCCTTAGAATGTTATACTCAAGTAGAATGGCCTTATCAGGGGTTATTATGTCCAATTCCATGTTTAATATTTTCATTTTTGTGGTCTACAGTTGCAGGTGTTACAGGTAGTTTGGAAGCTGTGTTTACTGCTAAAGAGAATAAATCCCTTTAGGCGTGTACTTTGAGCTTTGCGACTTTGCAGATGTTTTACATGCGCAAGAAACTATATTGCCCTCAAGGAAAGGGAAAAAGCCCTCAAGCATAATGAACTCTTGAATACTTGGACTGTGAAACAATTTATTTTTGCCTTTCACTGCAGCAAGTTTTAATAAAACAAAGAATGTGCATGTTTGAGATGTAAGAAAATCCTATTCTTAGTTATATTCATTTTTCTACTCAAGATGTTCATGTGGCCTTGTCTAAGCTAGATGGATCAAAAGCATCTGGTCCAGATATCGTTTCTTCTCGCATTTTAGAAGTTTGTGCCAATGTATCTTGTTATTTCTTGTCGTTTGTCTTTAATGTGTCAATTGGAAAAGGTACTTTACCTTCTGATTGAAAAACTGCAAATGTATTTGTTAGGAGAATGATAGGGAGTCTGTTGTCAATTACCATAGTGTTTCACTCCTTTCATCAGTCTCTAAGGTAATAAAGAGGTGTCTGTTTGATAAAATGTATCCTTATCTTGAACCACTCTTCTACTGGCACTCAGTTGAAATTTATTGATTAAATGGTTGTGTTTTGGATTCTGGTGGGCCGGGAGATATGTTGTATTTTGATTTTTCAAAGGCCTTTGACTCTGTACCTCACAAGTTATTATGTCACAAATTATGTGCTTATAGCATACACAGCAATTTGTGAAAACTGTTTGATTCATATTTGTCAGATAGTCAGCAAAACGCTATAGAGGGGGAGGACTCCTTTCTCCTGCCAGGGATTTCTGGTGTACCCCAGGGTTCAATCCTGGGGCCGCCATTGTTTTCTCTATACATCAAGGACTTGCCATCCGTTTTGAGTGAGCAAACTGAGTCTGGTTTATATGCTGAGGATGCCAATTGTTTTAGACCTATCAAAGACTCATCTGACTGTTTATCCCTGCAATGTGATGTTGATAATATATCACAGTGAGTGTGAAATGGGGACTTGATTTTAGTATTCCAAAATTTAAAGTTATGTTGATTACTAGAAAGTTGAACCCAATTAAATGTTACTATAATCTAAGAGGTTCAGTTCATTAAAGGATTAATGAAGTGAATGATCTTGGGAGTTATATTTGAATCTGATCTTACATTTGCAAAGCATATAGATCACCTTATTAACAAAGCCAAAAGGGCATGGTATGTGGTCAGAAGAGTGGAAAGTGGTTGTAACAATGTAAATCTTTTGAACATGTGGTATTATTCTGTGACTAGAAGTATTATGGATTATTGTAGTGTTGAATGGGACACTTCGGCAAAACGCAATTTAACTTCTTTAGAATCAAGTCAGAGACGAGCCACATCCCTGGCATTGAGCTTATTAAGGGAGGCTTTGCGAATTAAATTTCACTCTCGGTTGATAATTGCATAGAATTTAACTCAGATTAATCCGCGTTGTCAAATTTGGAGCCAAAATCCTCTACATACGCGGAGTACTTCTAGACACCCTAGTTTTAAGCCGCAAATTTTGAGATTATTTGAGAACAAGTTTCAGTCATCTTTCAACTGGTTCAATACATGTTCGTGAGTAAGCTTTTGTCTGTGTTCCTCTTGTTGTGCAGTCTAGTTAGATATTTTAAGCCTGTTTTAGAGAAGATAATTACAGTATTTTTTTATTGGGATATGGATCAGTTGTTTTCAGAGGCCTGCCTAATAACTGACCCGTCTGTGCCATCTATTTATAATTTGTGTGTTTGTGTGATGTTTTAACTCGTGTTTTATTTGCAATACATTTTATAACTTTGTGTCTTGTCATTTTACGATCATGTGCTTACAGCTGTATAAAATTGTTACATGGCATGTTTAAATAAATAAGTAAATTAATGAAATATGAGATTGGAGTGCAAACTGTCTGCTGTTATTTCCAGGTTTCTGTGTTCATACCGTCCCCACCATGCAGGCCATTTCTTGCCATTTCATACAACATCCCTGTTCTTATTTCTTGCTCTGAATGATGTTTCTGTATGTGCGAGCTGGTGGCTGGCTGTGGAGTGTTTGATTGTTGTTTGAGGTGTTGTTTTGAGAGGCCGCACAGTTGATGTATTCTCTGTTGTAGACTGGGAGAAGGGAGGAGGAGCGCGGTGGAGCCAGAGCGACAGGAGCTGCAGGCGTGGATGAGGAAGAAGCAGAGGAAGATGCTGGCAGAATACCGCAGGCAGAGGGAGGAGAGGAGAGAGAGGGAGCACAGGCCCTACACTCCTTCATCTCCTCAGGTCTGATTGCACAGGGGCCTAAAAAAAACACCCTTTTTCCATTAGTGATTTACTTCTCTCTTCGCATTTACGACGTGTGGACTGTGGTTTGTGCCAATAACTGCTGAAAGTGTTTTAGATATGGATGGTAATTATGTTATAACTTATTGTTTTCTGTGCAGTGGATAAATATGTGGACAGTAAGTCATTTTTTTGTTTGTTGTGGCTCTGCACTTTGGCAAATTGACGTGCAGCAATGAGTTTGGGGCCAGTTTTGATTTCAGTTTATCCACATGCTTATCAGCTGACTTTTATAGGAATTCCATCAATTTTTGTACTGCCTGAATCCTTAAGAACTGCACTATAGGTCTGAATTAAAACTAGACCTTGATCCAACTTCATTGCCTCTGGTCCAAATGTGAGTTGACTTAAGGTTACTAGCCTGAGTAAGCAGACTAAATAACAAATGTTTTTAATGCTGTGTTCCCTAAATGAGTTACAAATATGCTTTAAGGGCACTCTAATATGATTATACCAAATATCTGGATATATGATAATCTGCTTTATTTACAGATGAAGTCCAAAAATGAATCAACCGACAAGAAAATGAGGGAAATAAAGGGAAAGTGAGTGATGGAACCTTTTTACTTCTAAGAGCAACTCCAGTACGTACACTGATCAGCCTTAACATTATGACCGCTTGCTTGATATTGTGTAGGTCCCCGTTTTGCTGCCAAAACAGCTCTAGTCCGTTCAGGCTTTGACTCCTCTAGACCTCTATGGGTGTGCTGTGGTATCAGGCACAAAGACATTGGCAGCAGATCCTTTAAAGGATCCTATTATGCCACCACATGCCCAGATAATTAGCCATTATGAGCCAGTTCAAAGTCTCCCGTACCTGACATCATAGGGAGGAGTGACCATCCAGAATAATGAAATCTGATTGACTGCTTGGCTAAAGGTGATCAGTTCTTCTTGCCTCTGGTTGGTTACTTCCCCATGTGATGTCAAGAGAGAACAGATTTTGACATGGCTTACAATTAGCTGTGCACCTGGCGACATAATAGGGGGCCTTTCAGTCCTGTAAGTTGCAAAGTGGGGCCTCCCTGGATCAGAATGGTCTGTCCAGCACATCCCACAGATGCTGGACTGCATTGAGATCTTGGGAATGTGGAAGCCAAGGCAACACCTTGAACTTGATGTTGTGTTTCTCAAACCATTCCTGAACCATTTTTGCAGTGCAGCAAGGCGCATTATCATGCTGAAAGTGGCCACTGCCATTAGGGAATACTGTCTTCATGGTGGGGTGTACTTGATCTATCCACAGCCATCCACATAATGTAAAAGAAAACGTTATTCATCAGACCAGGCCACATTATTCCGTGGTCCAGTTCTGATGTGCCCGTTGTTGGGGCTTTTGGTGGTGGACGGGTCGGCATGGGCACTCTGACCGGTCTGCTAGTCCGCAGCCCCATACAATGCACTATTGGTTCTGACATCTTTCTGTCAGGACCAGCATGAACTTTCTCAGTGATTTTAGTCTCATTAGTTCTTCTGTTGGATCGGACTACATGGGCCAGCCTTCGCTCCCCACGTGCATCAATGAGCCTTGACCCCCCATGAACCTGTCGCCGGTTCACTGGTTTGGCTTCCTTGGACCACTTTTAGTAGATACTGACCATTGCAGACCAGGAACACCCCAAAAGGGCTGCAGTTCTGGAGATGCTCTGACCCAGTCTTCTAGCCATCAGAATTTGGCCTTTGTCAAAGTCCAGGGCTCGATCTTCGCACTCGCCCAAGATCCATGGCAACCGAAAAATCGTTCAGGCGATCGGATAAGCTCCTCACCCACATGGCGAGAGAAAATTCCGTACGATCTTCATCATGCATTCGTACAATCCAACCGTAGAATTGATCTTTATACGTTCGTCAGAAGTTCAAATTGATTCTGCCTTCTTGTCTTCATTTATTACACACTGTTGCCAGATTGGTCGTATGGTTTCCTCCCCACAGGAGTGCGTTTCCCAGGTTGGAACCACTGACTGAACCACTGTATAGACGAACTATGCAAGCTGCTAATTTAGCAACTGCGCTTCCGGGAAGCACACCTCAGAACGAATTTTAAACCCACCCTACTAAATAAAAAATGCCTCCAAAACTTCGGCTATTTATCAGTTTATTTGTTTTAGCTCATCATGTTAATCTTCAACAGTTAACCCTGACTTAGCCCTAAATCATCAGTAAATCCACTCAATAATTTCTAGCGTTTCTTCGGTGTAGTAAATAATGCTAACGGTAGATACGATTGTGTCACTTTTTTTATTTAGTATTTTAAAGTTTATACCCTTGCCATTAAATTTCAAAGTCTTTTTCACTTGGGCTAGTAAAATCCTCTGCGGGCTTGTGACTTTTTTTTCTGTCACTCGCCCGACTGTCAAGTGGCAAAAAATGGGAGGATCAAGCCCTGAAGTCGTTCATATCCTTATGCTTGTTCATTTATTCTGCTTCCAACACATCAACCTGAGCAAAATTTTCTCTTGCTGCCTAATATATCGCACCCACTGGCACGTGTCATTGTAGCGAGATAATATTATTCACTTCACATGTCAGTGGTCATAATGTTATGGCTGATTGGTGTACTGTGCCCTTACAAAACCATTGTTGTGTACAATGTCACATATGGATGTCCTGTTTTACACACTGTGCACTTGCTCTAGTGCATACTGTACCCCAACAAGATGTAGTACATAATACAACCTTACAAACCCAATCAGGTAGACACTATGCCCTTTCAGACCCACTCCATTGTTCGCACTGTACTCTGACACACTCGCTCCTGCGGAAAATATGCCGCTTTGTAGGTTCCAGTGGAAATTGTATGGTTTTTAGCATGTGTAGTTGTTTTTGTATTTACATGTTCTATATTAACGATTAGGACAGTGCTGCTGGAGCACCACACACAGAGAGCCCGAGAGGCCTGCAACCTGATGACAGAACTACTCAAACCGACACCAGCCCTGCCCACTGTTGCCAAGGCCCCTCCGTCACCAAACACCAGTCAGAGCAGTCGAAGGTCCAAACCTGGCCAATCACTGAATGCCAGCAAAAGCAACCGCAGGTCAGCAACTCTCTGCATGTATATACCTGATTCTTGTTTGAGAAAGCCCTACTGACCCCCTGCACATATGCTCAAACAACTTTGTTATTTTATGTTTTTTTAATGCCCCTGCTATATATGGCGGGGGGCATATTGGGTTACCCTTGTCTGTCAATATGAGGTTGGTCATGTGGATAGGGGTATCGTTTATCCACTTCTTCTTCAAAACAGATCAACAGAATTTATACATGCGCTATTTAGGGACAGTACATGTGTGCATATCATACCTTGCTTCTGAATTTTTAAAATTTTGGTGACTTTTCTGGTGTTTGTAATTTTTGTCAAATTTCCCTCTCCCTTTGCTGTAATAGGGGGTGTGGTCTATCCACTCCTCAAAAACTGAGCGACAGAATTCATTCAGCTTACGCATGTGCTTTATAGGGGCCCAGAAGATGTGCATATCATACTTTGTCTCTGAATTTTTCCGTATTTTGGCAGTTTTTCGAGTGTTTAATCTTTGATAAATTTTGCCATGTTTCCCAGATGCGGGGACATCGTTTTCTCATAGACACAAACTTCCTAGTTCATTTTAACTAGTAGTTTGACAGTGAGCTTAAGTGTTTTTATATGTGTTAACTTTATTTTATCCTGAGGTACGCGGCACGTCATCCGTCTAGTGGTCTTGCGGGGAGATGTAGTTAAGCAAGTAACCGAAACAAGGATTTGAGTGGTTGTCTATCTGAGTGTGTGTGCATGACTGTGTGTGTTACTGTGTGTTTTTTTCTGCAGAGGGGTCCTGCATGGTTTGTCTGACGGGCGGAGGGGAAGGAGAACTCCGCTCCATGCGCTCACATCCTCCAGCAGGACAGTGGGGGAGCCCCACGGCCGCAATCTGCACCCACCTGGTGAGCTCATCTCCCACACGGGGTGACTGGCTCAAGTGGTCGGATGTTCGACTGGCAGCTGTAACTGATACTGCTTCTTGCCCCTTGCAGTGAATTTGGACATGGTGCCAAGGCCACACACCCAAACAAAGGGCTCGATAACTGCTCCCGAGGCTTTCGTCTAATTCTCTTTTGCCCTCTACCCTTACCGCAAATGTCCCTTGAATATCTCGGCGGGAGAATCTTTGTGCATATTTGTTGTGGTAATTAACTTCACATGTGGAGTTATGAAATAGGCATATTGCTAACCTCTTTGGAATAGATGCACTTTGGCATCTTGATTGTCAATGAAAAATATGTATCAAGTCCTTCTTGATTTGTAAAAATTTAAAAACAAAGTAATTCCAATTGAGCATTTCCACTAATCAGTTATTTTGCAAAAAAAAAACCTAGTTGTTTTCAGCAAATTTAAGAGGGACGTTAATTTCATCAATTAAGTCATATTTAGTGAACACTGATTTGACGTGCTTCATTCAAGGTGACATACAAGAAGTCTTTGTCTTGCCCTCTAACAGGTGTCCTGTCAGAAGCCCGTTCGATCCAATGGGGCATGCGAGATACGGGGAGCACGAGAGGGGGTAAAGGTTTGTCTCCCAAGTTTTTTAGTTTCAGTAATTGCTGGTAAAGTCCTTCATTCTTTATGAGATCAAGTTGCAGCAGTGTTGGAATGGAGTGGTACAGGATGGATTCGAAAATTCAACCTGAGGCTGCACCTTTATCTTCTGTTTCACTTTGGTGATTTGAGTATCTCAGAAACTGCTCATCTCCTTGCATTTTCACCCAAAGCAGTCTTGTATTTCCAGTGAATAGTGCGATTAATTAAAAAAACATCCCGTGTGCAGCAGTCCTGTGAGTAGAAGTGCCTTGATAATGAGGGATGGCAGAGTAGAATGGTCAAGTTGTTCCAAGCTGACTGGAAGGCTCAAATAACCGAGTTCACTGCAGCTAACCAAAGAATGGAAAACGTCGCCTGGTCTGTCAGATCTCGATGTCTTCTGTGACATGCAGATGGTTGGGTCTGACTGTGGTGTAAACAGCCTGAATTCTTGGAGCCATCCTGCCTTGTGTCAGTGGTTCGGTCTGACGGTGGTGGTGGAATAGGTGTTGAATATTCCCTCAACGCATATCAGGTCCCATTATATCAACTGAATGTCATTTAAATGTCCCAACCTGCATGAGTATTGGATCCCTTGTGCATCCCTTTATAGCCACAGTTTACCCATTCTCTGGTGACAACCTCCAGCAAGATAATACGCCTTTTCGTAAAGCAGAGGTCCTCTATAGCTGGTTCCACAACCATGACAATAACTTAAGTGACCTCCAGCAGCCAGCACAGATACGAATCCAATAGAGAATTTCTGGGATGTGGTACAACAGGGGATATATACTGCACCAATGTTCAGTGGGAAGTGAAGCAAACATGATCCCATCATATCAATATGGACTTGAATTTCAAAGGAATCTTGTTGAATCTAAGCCACAAATAATTCAGGCTGTTCTGGGGACAGAGAGGGTGTCCTACCCAGTATTAGAATAGTATATCCAAAGTAGTCACTGAGTGTATGATGGCTTATATTGAATATTATGGCGTGGTTTTCATACAGGCTGGACGAAGGGGTTGGGGCCGTCCCTGAGGGAAGGCAGGGGGAGGAGAGCGAGGGATCTGAGAGAAGAGGAGGAGGAGAGTGACGAAGAGCGGAGCCTCAGCCCCTGGAACCCTCCTCTGGAGATCCGGAAGATTCTCGGGCTGGAGCAGGAGGTCTGACTCAATCACTTGACATCAGCTCTATCCACTCTGTATTATTTACTACACTACAGGGAAGTCTTGAGTTAAGCGCAGGGATCATACAGAAACTACTAGTTCTTCACCCTCCCTTTGCCTGGGACTCAGGGCTAAGGTCACATCGGCCAGTCAGAAGTTTGAGTTGTTCAATTAGTGAGTTAATTACCTGGGACAAGAGAAACCCATATCCAGATTTGCTGATCCCTGGCCTTGTGGCTTAGGCACTTGAGTAAGGCCCAGATAGTTGGTTATTTAACCCCAAGGAGATCACTACTCAGTCCGTACAGCTGTGGGACCCTTCAGAAGAACACCTGCTCCACTGAGGATTGGCTCCAAAGTATTCTAATCGACTGCCAGTGGCGTCAGCTAAAAGCATCAAACAGATGACCGTAATGTCATCCCCAAGCTTTTGAATTAAGGGATAAATCTTTATAAATGATCGAATACCAATTACTTTTATGGCTGTTTGGCATACAATGTGACCCTGACGCGTGGTCTTGTTTTCGCAGGGCGATGTGGAAGCGGGTAATGACTCTACAGTGGGCGGAGCCAGACTCCGACCGCAGGGTCTGGACCGGGACTCGCTCTCTGAAAGCACAGGCAGTATCCTCAGCAAACTGGACTGGACCGCCATCGAGAGAATGGTGGCAGGGGAGGAGGATGTATGAGCCGAAGGTGATTTATATGGTGGGGAATCCTGCGTGTGGCTGATAAACTGTCGCACTTGGTTTACTCTTGTTGAAATTTAATTGCAATGTGAATTTTTTATTAGTTTTTCTCAAATTATAGAGTGATTTATAATGTGAGGAAAATGTGTGGCAATTAAACGGTCGCATTGCCAGGGTTTACACTTGATAAATTCAAGTATGAATTTTTGATTTTGTTTTGCTGCTTTATACTTTCAGAAAAATGTTAATATGATTTGAGAGTTATTTTAATGTTGCTGTTATTTTAATATGCATTTGTACCTTTCCATTGTGCTCTGTCAAGTAATTAATTTACATTCCAAAGTATCCAATACAAAGAAGGCCTTGCTGTGAAACACTTTTTAAATGATGTCAGGAGCTTTATAGAGTGCCAATGGTTTTTCTTTTTTTGTTTGTTTGTTTTTTCAATAAACTTCTTTAAAGCAACCAGTTGTGCATGACGTCTGATGTCGTGAGATTTTTTTTCTCTCATCAACAGCACTAATCTCCACGCCCTGTTGTACTGAATGCAGAATACAAGTTCTAGATGGTTTGTTGACAGAAATCCCACAATCTACATACAAAAATGCCCGTCACATTTCTTTGACACCACAATGAACTGTCTCAGTTGCTAAGAGAGTAAGATTCAGCACTCTCTCAGATCTGGAGCAATTACTGATATAAAAAGCTGTTGTGGGTTTTCAGTCCCATAACCCAGCTAATTTGGTGATCCTAACTTAATGTAATATCTCCTTGGTCTCAGCACACAGAGACTTCAATGAGTTATTTTCTCCTTAGCCCTGCTGGAAGTGCTATATGTAAAATGAGAAGTGAGAGGAACTAGCCTGGCTAACAGCTTATTTCAGTGGCTCATTTTTCATTTCCTTCCTTCGTTGTACCCATCCTGGAAATCTGTTGAGGTTACTGTCATTAAGATTCTAATCTGTTAAATGAGACAGGATTAAAAACTGTCTGTTATAATAATATCTTGAGCAAGGACCAAGCAAAGGCAAGACCATCTTGTGTGTAATTTGTCCAGAATGTCTCATGAAATATTAACCCAGGGATAACCTCTCCCTATGTGCTACGCATATTTGACTTTTGTGACTGATGTTGCATCAAACTTATGTTTCAAGGAGTAAGGAATTCAAATTTTGCCAGTGGATTCCCCAGTTATCTTTTTCATTATTTCCTTTCCTTCTCTCCCAATGGGAGGAGTTTACGGCAAGGAATGGATTTGAAAAATAAATACGTGCAAGAAAAAAAGGAAGAAAAAGGATTCTTCTGAGTTGTTGCAAAGTTTGTCTTTAATTTAGTTATTAGCAGTAACGAAACGTCCAAATGCTTCAGGGCCATCTGTGTCAGAATGAGCCCCGAACACTCGAAAGGCTTTACCCTTTATACTGTACAACATGCATATGTATATTACGTAAAGGGGATGGGTCTTTGCTTCAGTGTATATTAATGAGGTGTATCATGATTGGTAACACATGGTCAGAAGACCATTGTCTGTTCAGCAGCGTAGCAGTTTGGGTGCTAATTAAGTTTCAACCATTGATGGCGGGTGGCGGGTCTATGCTTGTTGATTGCTGGGGCTAACTAGATTATGAGTCTCCCGCTCTCCAGCAGAATGATTCAAAATTCCTTACATACGGAAGTACCTAAGTTATGCACCATACATGACTAGATTATTCTGTGGGATCTTGCCCTGCACTTGTTAATTCTGATAAATACTATTTTTCCTGAAATATCTTAACTCCTTGAATTTGGATTGCCACCCAAATCATCTGGATTTAGCTGATGAAAATACAATTTTTGGTCATCATTTTTTATAAAGCGGTTTAGTGTAATTTAGTGCCACGATGGCGCACTGAGTTGCACTGCCAACATGTAAACAAGGGTCTTTGCTTTTAATCAGACCTGGGGCCTTTTCTGTAGAGTTTGAACGTTATCCCCGTATTCAAGTTGGTTTCCTTCAGGTTCTCTTTTTTCCTCCTACAGTCTAAAGACATGAATGTCAGACTAATTGGAAACTCTAAATTGCCTGTGGGTATGAGTGTGTGCGTCAATCTACAAAACCCAAAACCAGTGAACTTGGCACGTTGTGTAAATCGTAGATAAAAACACAATAAAATGAAAATCCTTTTCAACTTATATTCAATTGAATACACAGCAAAGACAAGATGTTTAATGTTCAAACTGAGAAACTATTTTTTTTTTTGCAAATAATCATTAATTTAGAATTTAAAGGCAGCAACACATTGCTAAAAAGTTGGCACAGGGGCCTTCTTACCACTGTGTTACATGGCCTTTCCTTTTAACGACACTCCGTAAACGTTTGGGAACTGAGGAGACCAATTTTTGAAGCTTTCCAGGTGGAACTCTTTCCCATTCTTGCTTGATGTACAGCTTAAGTTGTTCAACAGTCTGGGGTCTCTGTTGTCGTATTTTACGCTTCATAATGCGCCACACATTTTCAATGGGAGTCAGGTCTGGACTACAGACAGGCCAGTCTAGTACCAGCACTGTTTTACTACGGAGCCATGCTGTTGTAACACGTACAGAATGTGGCTTGGCATTGTCTTGCTGAAATAAGCAGGGGCGTCCATGAAAAAGACATTGCTTGGATGGCAACATATGTTGCTCCAAAACCTGTATGTACCTTTCTGCATTAATGGTGCCTTCACATATGTGTAAGTTGCCCATGCCTTGAGCACTAATACACCCCCATACCATCACAGATGCCGGCTTTTGAACTTTGCGCCTATAACAGTCCGGATGGTTCTTTTCCTCTTTTGTCCGGAGGACACAACGTCCACAGTTTCCAAAAACAATTTCAAATGTGGACTCGTCAGACCACAGAACACATTTCCACTTAGCATCAGTCCATCTTAGATGAGCTTGGGCCCAGCGAAGCCGGCGGCGTTTCTGGGTGCTGTTGATAAATGGCTTTCACTTTCCATTGTAGAGTTTTAACTTGCACTTGCAGATGTAGCGACGAACTGTAGTTACTGACAGTGGTTTTCTGAAGTGTTCCTGAGCCCATGTGGTGATGTCCTTTACACACTGATGTCGGCTTTTGATGCAGCACTGCCTGAGGGATCGAAGGTCATGGTTTTTGGCCTTGTCGCTTACGTGCAGTGATTTCTCCAGATTCTCTGAACCTTTTGACGATATCACAGACCGTAGATGATGAAATCCCTAAATTTCTTGCAATAGCTCGTTGAGGAATGTTGTTTTTAAACTGTTCAACAATCAGCTCTCGCATTTGTTCACAAAGTGGTGACCTTCGACCCATGCTAAAAATAATATTTAAACTGGTTTGAGGCGACAATATTCTGCAAAATTACCTCTGATGGTTAGTTCTTCCAGTATATAAGGTGACATGAACTTTGAGCAGTGACACTGGGTTAAACATGATAGCCCGACGGAAGGAGCTCTCTGAGATTATTCGTAACCACACTCTGGCCTTACATGATGCCTACCACTTTAAATGCTGCCATAGCACTGTAAGAAACACCATCAAGCATTTCAAGGAGACCAGTTCACTGAAAACTAGAGGCAATAGAGGGGCAGAATGGCAGTTTAGTGCCTCTGATTAGTTATCTGAGTATGACAAGTAAAAAAAAAAAAAAAAATTGTCAGTTGACCACATAACTCCATGATGATATTAATAGCTCCAGGAGTGAAGAGATGAAAGTATAAAGATCTACCATTTCCAGATGCTTGTGTGAAAATGGTCTGATTGCTGTTGCTGCCAAGAGCTGGCAGCATCAAAAAAAGACTTGGGTTTGCCAAGAAATTCCAAGAATTTGACACCAATGGACTGGGAATCAAAATTTCTCACCCAAACCAGAATTTGTGTTCACCATGGAGTTGGAAAGCATTTCAAAAATGACTGTTAAACCCCTTAAGTAAAACATGGAGGTGGTAATATTATGGTTTGGGGTTTAGTATCCTCAAAGGAGTCGTGATCTCATAAAAATCAATTGAATCATGGATTAAAAGATATATCACAGCATCTTTGTAAGGCATGCACTGCAATCTGGAAAGACACTGATTGGTCGGGGATTTCATTTTCAACAAGATAGTGACCCTAAGCTGACTTATAAGTTGAGCAAAAATTATCTCATTTGAAAAGAAGCATCTGGTGAAATAAAAGTTATGACTTGGCCTGCTCAGTCTAGACCTCAATCAGATATGGCAAATATGTTGTAGCATCAAAATAATCTCTTTGGAATGAACTTCAAACCGTATGGAATGGTTTAGCAAATGAAGAAATTAAAAAAAAATGTGAAAACTATGCCTGAAAGATTAAATGCTGTCATCAAAGCAAAGGGGTGCCACACTATATACCAACCTTTTTCTCTCAAAAAGACATTATTTTTGTTTTTGCTATATATTGTTATCTGTTTGCTTATTTTCCAATATTACATGAAATAAATAGTTGAATAGTACTTGGTTTCTGGTTTATCGTCATTTTGTTAAATCTATAGCCATCACTGCACGCTATTGTAGATAATGGATGGATTTTAGTGTGATTACCATAGCTCCAGTATATTCTAATAACTGTATTTCTTGCTCACATACTGATCAAAATTTTTTGTTTCAGCCACAGAAGTATTTTCACTACCTGTCTTTATTGCCCAGTCATGCCTTTTTCATTAGTGTAGAAAATCATGATGACAAAATGAGAATGAAGACTATGTAAGAAATCCTGTTTGTCAAGGGCCTCAAAAAGCAAGAAGTGACATTTTATAGAATGGTGCTGCTCATAGAATTACATGAAACTACTGGGAGGTTTTGCATACGTTATTGAGATTTAAAATGGTGTTCAACATAATCCAATGTGCCAAAACATGATGATCACCTGCCTAATATGCTGTTGATCCTCCAATGCGCAAAAACAGAGCTGTAAAATTAATGTCCACCTGAATCTCCAGATCTAGGGTTTCCCCGCAGAAAATTTCCCAGAGCAGACCATGTCACTTATTGTCTTCTTCCAGCTGTACATCTTGGTGCCATCTCTTCTGCTGGTAAGTTATGCACATAGACACAGCAAATATGTGCTGTGACAGAAAGCTGGACTAATCGGGCCAGGCCACCTTCTTCCATTGCTCCAAGGTCCAGTTCTGACACTTGTGTGCCCACTGTAAGTGCTTTTCACACTGGGATTAGAGTAGCACTCTTACCTGTCAGCAGCTACAAAGCCCCACATTTTCAGTGACTTGTCCCACAGTAGCCCTCTGTCTGTTTGAGGGAGACTGGATTGCCTCGCATTTATATGAGCCTTGGGGGTCTAGCAGAATAATTTGTAGTTTGTCCCTCCTTAGACTATTGTTGGTAGATACTCAACACCACAGGCTATGGTCACCCATTAAGTCTTGCTGCTTAGGCATAACTCTGGCCCAGTCATCCAGCCATAATGATTTGTGCCATATCAATGTCACTCAGGTCCCATTACTCCTGCATACAGTAAGGTCATCTAGGTGAAGTAACTTTTTGCTGTTCTTTGATTTTGATATGCTCCAATGTAATGAAGCGGTCGAAGTTATTTTCTTTATATATGAGTGGTTATAATGTTTTGATTAATTAATGTAAGCTTAACTGAGCTGACCGTATCGTGTGGTTTTTCTATCTGTCCTCCAGAACAGCATGGGGCGCAATGCACCGGTAAGACATTAACTGACTAAACTACACGAAGAAGAAAAGCCAAACAATCATGGACGCCAAGAGTGGCGGGGAAGGTAATGTGAATATTTATTATAGATTTTTTTTTTTTGAAGTGAGTTGTTGTATTTAGGATGCCAGTTAACTAACTAATGGAGAATTACTTGTGAAGTACAAGTAACTGTTTAATCTTGACCTGAGCTTCTTTGCCAGACGGTCTGGAGATCGTTAGAATGGCACTTGCTTGCTAGCTGATTAACTAGAGCGAGGTAGAGTAACATCAGCTAACGGTAACTTAATATCTCGCCAACATTGCTCTATACGCGTATTTCGTGAAAGAGAGTTACTGTTTGTTGGGCTCCGTGACTCACTTTTCCCATGGCCGTCCTGGCTAAGTGAACAAACCTGGTATTTGCTGCATTGCTGATTGGTATGGGTTATATTCACCGAATTTTGTTAGCTTTAGTCCATCAGTGAGTTATTAACATTTAATTCAGTTCAATTTTAGCGTGCATTTTATGGATCTTTCCTGGCCTTCAGTGTTTGTGATTGTTTGTGAGTATATGGTGAGGTGCAAATAAGATGGAATAAAACTGTATATTGAGCTCAAACTTGATGTGTTGTGAGGAAAGGAATTGATGAATGAACAAATAAATAAATAATAAACACCTGTAAATGATTACAAAATTGAAGAGTTTTGTGCAAACCACAGGACGTATTAAAATTCCTATTATTACTTCCAGAGATCCAAAGTTCCAGTAATGATGGAGACATTGCCTCAGTGATGGGGTTCTCTGGTTTTGGTAAGTTATGTTATGGGGTCATAATCAATTGTAGCTGGAGTCATATTGCTTCTTCACAACAAGTTCTTGGGCTAAAATATGTAATGTGCATCTTGATTATTAAATATTTGCACTTGAGTGATAAGGGACAGTTTTCCACTGAAATCCATCCTGATTCTTAAATTTTTTAACCTGGACAGGGAAGAAAGCTCGGACCTTTGATTTGGAGGCTATATTTGAGCAGACCAGGAGAACAGCGATCGAAAGGAGCCACAGAACATTAGGTGGGCGCTGATCATATGGCTTACTTCATACTGTGTACTCAAACTTCCATTGGGACTTGTGTGCAATATACTTTGATATTTTGAATGTGGACCGCGCCAGCGCAGACCATGGCTAAGAGCTCTTCTGTGCTGGCCGACTCGGGTGCCAGTCACCCAACAGTTGTTTTTTTTTTTCTTTTGATTGATTTATTTTAATTTGATTTCTTTATGACTGCTCGAAGATCCAAAAGTTTTCTCTTATGTCAATTTCAAATTTGGTGTGGCCCTCACTTAGGATGGGAAGACAAAACCTAGCAGTTATGCCAAAAAAATTGTGTATTTATCAATATCAAGGCTTCATTCTTCTCAACGCTCTAAGATAACAAATGTTGAGTGATTTCAGTGAAACTTGGTTTGACCATTGCCTGTTGAGCATTAACTGTCAAGATGATCAAACCAAGTGATTTTGATGGGAATGGCGTATAACCGTATCGCATATTTGCATAAGGAGGATGTTTTTACCTGAGTGTGATTGCTGTATCAACATACATGTGCACAGCACCTTCACTGTGCTTTTTGTTAGTAACAAGACATTAGTTCTGGGTAGGGCCAACCTTGCCTCTCAAATGGCCTCAAGTGTTCAAGGTGTGGATTCATCAAGATGTTGGAAACATTCAAGAGCCTTTGAGATTTTGGTCCTTTTTAATATGACTGCATTAAATATTTTCTGCTGATTTTTTTTGAAACAGTGTTTGCTTTGTGACAAGGTCAACTATTGGGATTTGAGGTTTGAGGTTTTGACACCAAATTTTGGCCATTCTCATCTGACTTCTCTCATCAACAAGGCATTTCCGTCTGCAGAACTGCTTGTTGCTGGATGTTTCTCGTTTATGGCACCATTCCGTGTATGCCTTAGAGAGTTATGTGCGAAAATCTCAAGAAATCACTAGTTTCAGAAAATCAGAAACCTGCCCATCTGGCACCAACAACCATGCTGCACTCAAAGACAGTCACATTCTTTCCCCATCATGGTGTTTTGTGTGATACAGCCTCTGACTCCTGTCTGCATGATCTTATGTGCTGCTGCCTTATTATTGGCTGGATAGTAGCATAAATGAGCGGATCAGTGTTCCTAATAAAATTCCTATTGTGTGTGTATGTGTTCAACTTTCATAATTGGCACAGGTACATGTGTGTGTGCGTATGTCCCTGCACACATGCTATATTTTTAAGCAGAGATATGTGTGTTGCCCAGAGGAAAGACGTGAGGAGGAGGCCCGAGCGGAAGAAGCAGGGAGTTCTCTGAAGAGCGAAGTCAGACCTGGGGCTGATTCCACCTCCAGAAGCTCAAGGTGCAGCCTTTAACTGTGCATCAACAGTATTTGTCCCTAAAGTCAGACACTGGCTACTTGTACTGGTCTTGGAACCTTGAAGTGAAATGGTTGCAGATTTGTGCAAAAACGATCGAAGACATTCTCTGTGAGACTTTTTCGGTGACCGGCTGTTTGTTACATCACACGTCTGAATAAGCTGTTTTCGCCTTGAAGCAAGTCAAATTTAAATATGAAACCTTAAGTAGGTGTGCGTTTGCACTGCAGGTTTTTGACTCTACTAATTTGCTTAGGCCTCACACTGGGAGAAATGTTTGGGCACATGTTGTGAGGCCAGTAGTATGAGCCGAGATTGGTTGTGGTATTTTTTTGTACCAGTCATTTCCTACTCTGTATTAACGGGTTTGGCATGTACTAAAACCTCTCGTGATGTGTCTCTTCGCAAACTGTGGTGGTGTTGCGAGTGGAGAATAGCTGGAGATGTTTTGTCTGCCCGCAGGCCTCAGGAGAGTGAGGAGAGCAGCGACAGCGGCTCCGATTCGGACTCCAGCTCTGACCTCATCGGACCCCCCGCACCCTCCCAGAGTGCTGCCCGCAGACCCGGAGATGAAGAAGAGGACTTTGTGGGACCCCCACTTCCCCCGGGATACAGAGCCGATCACGGCGATGAAGAGGAGGAGGAGGACATGCAAGATGAAGATGATGACGTATGTGTATTTTTGTATGGTCCTGGTTCAACATTATTGAACAAGGTTATTCCATGATTGAAACTAGTTATCTCATGATTTTTTCTAAATTAGTCATTGAGACTTGAAATTCTCATGCAGGTCTATTAAATATTGCAATAAACCAGGTTTTGTGATTCTTGATAAAACATTATGTGAATCACATAATGCAGACTTAGTTGCGGATTTGTTCTAAAGTTTTAATGTAGTATACTTTGTTCTGCTCTTCTGTCAGTCTTTCAGTAGCCACTCATGATTCTTGTTTCTCATATTTTGCGACCTCACTGTACTCTGCTTTGGGTCATTGCTGCTTATCGCTCTGCACCATTTCTCTTATCCCTTTATATTCTGGGTGATTGAACCAATGCTTTTGCTTTCTCACAGAACCCAGTTAAAAAAATTCCAGATACACATGAAATCACGCTGCAACATGGCACCAAAACGGTAAGATGGTCATCTTTCTACTCTGTGAAAGCTGCTCTGGGGGAGGAACTTATGTGTGTAATTCATTTTGACCAAAATGAAGCAAGATTCAGTAATGTTTACATCGGTCATTTATTTTCCCCTTGTGACCTGTGGCAGTCGTTGCTTGATTGACTCCATGGATCATTGACTGAAAACTAAAACAGGTTTTCGGCTTCAAAAACTCTATTTGGCTTTTTCAGTGATCACTGAAATTAATCTGTTACCTGAATTTGCGAATAAATTGTTTTTCCCTTCATTTATTTCTTAAGTTCAAGCAGAGGACAAATGTTGTCGCTACACCAGCCTCATTCTCCATAATGCGAGCAAGGTTCAGGACATTTACGCAGTGTTATAATAATGGCTGTTTTGCTAATAGCCCTGTTTTCTACTGAACCGTGAATTTCAATTAAAGAAGCGCTATCAAGGCATGTAATGAGCTCCATTAAAACTTAAAAGGAAAATGACTGAAAACCTACCCTGTTTGTACTTTGAGAGAATATTTGCCTTGAGAGAGGATACTTACCTGTAGGACCTGATAGAGCATGTTTACACTCGGCTTTGGATTTCCAGGTGTCTGCTCTGGGCCTGGACCCCTCTGGTGCTCGGCTGGTTACTGGGGGATATGACTACGATGTGAAATTTTGGGATTTTGCTGGGATGGATGCTGCCCTCCAGGCATTTCGATCCCTTCAGCCTTGTGAATGGTAAATAGTTATTGGTCAGCATGGACCAATACAGCAAAAAATTAGATCATATTCATTGATATTGCAAAAAAAACATACAGTATGCGTCAATATTATGTGAATAATCATTTTGAATATGAATATTTTTAACCTAATTAGAATTTCAGTTTTGAGTTGATCATGTTCTGAAGAAGATGTCAGTCAACTTTTGACTTAAGTTAAAAGCTAGTTATTAACAAATAGCATGACAAATGGCATTTTTGAATACTAGCCTACTTTGCTGTAATTTTAGTTTTTGGATATGATGTCTCAAATGTGACCCTAAGTCATGTCTCGTCAGGTAGCTAGCCGGTGGACAAGTAGAACTTCTGAATTCTTACTTCAAATTAAGTTCACTTGCGATTTCTTTTTTATTTCAAATCTAGTTTGTTATCTGTATCTGCTTCTGATGAATCTTGTGGTAAAATGGTTGCACTGCCATAATTTGAAGTTTCATATCATATTGTACTTTTCTGTGTCCATCTAATAGAATCTTCCTAATGGCTGGATAAATAAAGCGGCAGATTAAAGATTAAAACTGACTTTCATATCATGTAGAAGTTGTGTTGAAACATATTTCATTATCATTTTATTGCCCAACCACTTTATTTGAATGTTTATTAAATTACATTTGCATTTTTGTTTATTATTAAGGCTCTACACATTTTGTTAGTTTGTTCATTTATTTGCTGGACTAAATTTACTTTGCAAAGTAAAGTCATTGCCATTTCTCTGTGCCAATTAGCACTGTAGTCCAACGCAATTACGTGGATTCTTTCTGAAATTGAAATCCTTCCCCACTTGAGTCTTTATTCTGTATTCTAGTAAATGATTGTGTGTATCTTTCTTTAGCCACCAGATAAAGTCCCTGCAGTACAGCATCACTGGTGATGTCATCCTAGTAGTGGCGGGAAATGCTCAGGCCAAAGTATTGGACAGAGATGGTTTCCAGGTTTTGGAGTGTGTGAAGGGGGATCAGTACATTGTTGACATGGCCAACACTAAGGTACGGTCATTGCCGAGAGAGCTTCCTTACATATGCTCTTACACTGCTGTGAAAAAGTACAACCATTTTCCGGCTTTGTTTCTCATCTGTTCTTGAATTTCTTTAGATTGTGGCATTGTGTGCTGCTTTATGTCTACCTCACATTGCCAAACAGATTGTATTTAAGTGATTTTTGGACTTATTAGGGCTGACAGTAATCATGCTTGGATTTGTCTAGTGAAATCAAACCCAATTATTAATCAAATTTGTTTATTTGTATTTTAACTAAGGGGACAATGACTTTTTTTACATAGGGCTAGGATTAGATGGCTTGTTTCTTTCAGTAAATTTATATGCAAAAACTGCTTTTTGGGATACCTTGGATTAGATCTGTCTGATATTAAAATTAGTTTGATTATCTGAAACATTTAAACATGACAAATATGCAGAAATAAAGGATATTGGGATGGGGCAAATCCTTTTCACAGCACTGTACCTTATGCCTCATTTTCATTATAGCACTGTAGAAGTTTTGGTCTGCTGTTGAAGTGGAACGTTTTATTTGATGCCTTGAACAGGGTCACACTGCAATGTTGAATTCTGGCTGTTGGCATCCAAAGATTAAGGAAGAGTTCATGACCTGTTCAAATGATGGGTGAGTGCAAAACCAAACACAGATTAGAGCCTGAAGTCACAGGACTGTGTTTAGATAAGGGGAGGTGTGCGCATTTATACCATGCATCAATATCATTACACAATGAGTACTAATGACATGCATGTTCTCAAACTGGCTAGGAGAGGTGGATGAGAAAAGCGAACCAGAATTGACATCACAGCTATTGTTTACTGCATAATGTTTGGGACAAAGACCCCCCCTTCCTTCGTTGATTTACTCTCTTAAATTGTCTTAATATATTGTCCTTACTGCTACATTTCAATGTAATTATGCTGTTTGTTTACATAAGGACATTTTTAATATGGGCCAACTTCTTTGCTGTTAGCCTACCTCGCCAGACAGATTCGCAAATTTGAATGACTAGTGCCTATAGACGCAATTGAATAGACCTAGAATCTGAGCAACGAAACATGACAGCAGAGCACACACGTGTCAAAGCACAGATGAAATGTAAGCTTGTTAACTCCCACTGAATTGTAGTTTATGGAAACTGGCTATCTACTACTAAACTTAATACAAAGAACATTGTGAATTTCACCCTGCTGCTTTTTTGTCCCCCGCCGTGCGGAACGCGCGAAGCGGCGGGACATAGTATTCACGACCTTGTCAGCGAGATATCTCAAGAACGAATAGACGGATTTTCTTCAAATTTCATGTCAACATGTATTAGGGTGATACCCCGGCGCCAGTCGATTTTGGTGACCTTCGCGTCACTCTCAAGGTCACACTGAGACATTGCTCATTTTGACACGATTTCACATCTTGTGGCGGGGGACAAAGACACGTTAGTGGCAGATACTTGTTTATATAGGTGTCACTATTATTTTGTCAACTTCGAATTAGCTTCCAAAGCTACTGGTACACCACTAGGATATATAACGTAGCCAGTACCAACATTGAATTCATTTGGCTTCTAGTTCAACATAATATGCAGACATTTGGCATGACAGGATTTAGTCGCCAACAATTGTCATTTATATGTAACTAGGGTTTCACTGGGCCTCATCTTTTTGGCGACCATTGGGTCTGTCAGTTAACTTTTACCAAATAATTTTGAAAATATGAAAAATATATATATTTTTTATCAGCAAAGGCTTTAAGTATAGTTGTTTTTTTTTCTTTTTATGAAAATATATAATTCAGTTAGTTTAATACTGTCGCAAAGGCAGATTTTACACACCGTTGGTTGTTTGTGAAAATATCTCAATGGTGCTGCTCTGCACAGTCATCATATTAAACTTACCCCTTATAAGAGAAGTGGTTATGATGGCCAGGTCGGCTGGAAATCTGTTTTAATGGAAGGAGGGCCAGACACATCTGAGAGAGAGAATAGAATACGAGCTTGCAGATTGATCTTACTTCTTTGTTTTTGCTTTGGTTGGAAAAAACCATCTCCTACCACTGAAAGTTATTTTCCCCGTTTACCCATATGGAGCTTCTTTTCTCTGTTCTCATCCCATAATTTTTTATTAATGCTTTAAAATCTTCCTGCCTTCAGTACGGTGCGTACATGGGACCTGAATACAGAGAAGAAGCACAAGGCTGTGTTCAAGCCTCGCTCCCTGCAGGGCAAAAGAGTCACCCCTACTTGCTGCACCTACAGTCGGGACGGCAAGCTGATTGCAGCCGGCTGCCAGGATGGCACCATTCAGATATGGGACCGCAACCTTAGTGTAAGGCTTTATTTTATTTTCACCCTATGAAGTGTGGGTTTCCTCAGTATGTTCATTCCAGATCCAAACCAGCCCTCTGGATCTGAACACCATTGCTTTCACTTACCAGCTGTGATTGTAACATCTGCAGTAGAACATTCATTTTAGAGGAGAAGTATTTCCATGATATGGGTTCTGAAGTATCAGCACAAATGATAAAGCTGTAATTCTCTCCGTTTCAGGTGCACACGAAGTTCCACTGTCGGAAGGCTCACGCTCCAGGCTCTGACATCTCCTGCCTCACGTTCTCTTACGATGGGACGACCTTGGCTTCGCGAGGAGGTGAGACTGACTGCTGTGGTGCAGTGTCTCTGCAGAGAATCGGCTGTGGCAGCACAGCTTTGCAGTTTACCTGTGATGACGCTGGTTCAACTCAAGCTGTCAGCAGCCCTATCTCCATCTGCTTGTTAAACGTTTGGTTTACTGTGAGCTCTTTGCCTTTCAGATGTACTGAGATGTACTGCATCAATTCTGCACAAAATTACCTGAAAAAGAAGCTGGAAAATGTTATTTCTAGTATGTAAACTAGACTCCTATCACTGGCGCATCATCAAAATGATTTAATGGATACCATTAGCAAACTGATATAATCATACTATTTGAGGCAGATCATTTAAAAACACTAGAATAGAACAAACGGTAGAAGATGTCTATGTAGAGTAACAAGAACGGGTTATTCAGCCCAAAAAAGCTGGCCATTTCCCTACCTCTGAAGTGCACCTGGCACTAAGGGTACTTAAAGACTAGATTATATGTACCACTGGATCATGCCTAGTCTCAAAATCCAAACATGTTGTTCCAACCTAGCAAGCTGTTTTGCACTGTGACTGCTGTCTGTTTGGAGAAAATACTTCCTGCAGTGTGTAATGTATTTGCATTTGTAATGTATTTATCCTTTTCTTATGACCCATTGAGCATCATGCTGTTGATAAAATCTTGTTCCGCTTTAATGAGTGTTGATCTCAATGTGACCCTCAAGTCTTGCTCCTTTAGTTTTACAGTATGAATATACCTGTCAATGGATTAATTGAGAATTGAATAAGTGGTTACTGATGGGTTCCTGTGGTGCTGTCGCTGTGTACAGCATACGTCACTCTGACTGTGATGTGATGATCATGCAGGAGATGACACCCTGAAAATCTGGGACATTCGGAATTTCACCAAACCCCTCAACGCTGCCTCTGGCCTGACCACCTTCTTCCCCATGTGAGTCGTCCTCCTTGAATGGTGATGATTCTGGGCATTCTCCGTTCCTCTGGGAAATTCCAAATATATGGAAATGTTTGTGCTTTATTTTAGGAAGATAAATGTCTGTGTTCAGTTTCATCTTGTGAAAGTCAGGCATTCTCACAGATGCTAGGCGTACATTCTCGAATGTGTCTTTTTTTCTGTTTTTCCCTTTGTCCAGTTTAGGGCCCTATTGTTTTACTTTACTGTGGATATTGCCTCTTTTTCACAGGACCTTGGTCAATAAAGCAGCCAATCAATAGGCAATCAATTGTTTAATCAATGAATTTTGACTGCAGTTGGAAAGTTTAACCTATTTATACTTACTCATAATGACCATACTTTTGCATATAATTTGGCAAGTGTTTCTTCTCTTTTTTTTTTTGTTTTGTTTTTGTGTTTTTTTTTCCTCCCCAACGGTGGTACTGCTTTTTTTTTTTTTTTTTTTTCCGAAAGCCGATTTCAGTTTTTATTGCGGTAAACACAAGGCTGCTTTGCCTGTGACAGGAAACGGTGTGTTTTCAGTGGAGATGGAATTCACTGCAAGAGAGAATGCAGGAGAAAATCAAGAGTAACTGAAACTTCTGAACTTCTCCAAGTTTAGATGCTATGAATGTGAAAACAAACATTTTTTGAAGAGCAGATAAATGTATGAGTGTTTTTAAGCTATAGTGACTTTTTCTGCTGTATCATCGAGAAACTTGCAGTGAAGGGACTTAACCCTGGCTCTTCTCCTAGGACTGATTGCTGTTTCAGCCCAGATGACAGGCTCCTAGTGACTGGCACTTCAGTCAAGAAAGGTGAAGGCAACGGCAAGCTGGTATTCTTCGACCGGGCTTCCTTCCAGAAAGTATATGAGATTGAGGTGTCAGATGCGGTGAGTAAGGTCCTTCCCGCGGTTGTCTGGGATTGACATGCCAGCCTTTGGAGACTGGATTTCTTTTGAGTCAATGATGACAGCCATCATGTCTATGCAGGGCAGGAATGCCTGGGGTTATATGATTCCTCCTTTGAGACCTATTGAAGGTTTTATGTTAAAACTTGAAACACTTTTATATGATGTTTACACAGAGGTGCTTTCCTCCAACATCACATCAGATTTCTCTTTCCCTTTTTGCCATTCAATGTGTTTGGGCCATTTGTCTTTTATATCAAAACTTATTCGTACACGCAAAGTCTTGGGCCTTAGCTGGGATAAAGTTCTTCCAAATGTTCACTCCATCTGAACGTGCTCACAAGGTAATCGTTTCATTTTGACATTTGGTGTTTGAATTAATGACTTTTTCTTTGCCTTAAAGACCAAAGTTCATTACAGGATCAATCTTTTAACACTGTTCATGTGTGGCTTCAATCCATATCAATAACTTTTCTGGGGATCTCTTCTCATTGAGGAGGTAGACTCCTCTGAGTTCCCAGTTGTTTGTTACTTTCATCAGAGCGCTTGCCTTAAAATTGAGAGAGGATGAGATGGGAAGGGCTGAAGAATTTCTTTGATGTTAGCAGCTCTCTAAACTTTACTTGCAGAAGACTCTTCACAATCACATTTTTAACATTCTGGGAAGTTGAAGGGCCAGTTCAGGTTAAAAACTAAACTTAAATTGAAATGAATACTCCTGTTTTTGGCTTACATCAGCAAGTCTAAAACGTCCGTTAGGGATTCTGCAAAATCCCTCATATGTTGGAATGACAGTTCCAGGATCAGTCTGTGATCTCTTGCAAGCCAATTTTGGTTCACTTTTTAACACCACACCAGCACCAAATCATTGCGGATATTGAGCTGCCAGTTATATTAAGCCGGAGTTGAGATGAGTTCTGATATGGATGTCAGTTCACAGATTGTAAATTGCTCAAGTATGTAAATTGTACTTCATACTTAACTTTAGTGCAGTTGTAGTGTTTTAGTCGCTCAGTTTTTAACTTTCTGGCTTGTACTCCCTTGTTCATTGCTTGTGCGTCAGAGTGTTGTGCGTTGTCTCTGGCACCCGAAGCTGAACCAGATCATGGTGGGAACTGGGAATGGTTTGGCCAAGGTCTACTATGATCCTTTTAGGAGTCAGAGGTAAGCACCTTCAACTCTGTATCATAAATTAGTTCCACTTGCTGTTTCTTTCGCATATTGTCCGTATTGACATACTTTGTATTTTCGCATACACATTCACATTTTTTATAAAGCAAATAAATGTGTAAAGAAGTGTTTATTTGTTTGATTTATTAATGATTTTTATGTTAATTACCTGTCGTGTAGTTATTTTCGACTCGATTGAATATGTCATTTGCATAACAAATCTAACAAATGGCAAGGTTTCCGACTGAATGTGGCAGTTATTTGGGGCCAGCATGTTCCCAGTTTATTTCATAATTACCATGCAAAAACCCAGTAGAGCCAGATTAAAAAGAAAATGGTAACTTGCCAAGCTCCTTAAAACTATGGATTGGCTGAGCTCCACTAAACAACCAACCTGTGATCAGTGTCCCCGAGTCCAATCTCTCAATTTCGCAGCCTTGAAACTGTCACTCTGCCTCTCCTTACTGACCCCTTGGTCAAGCAAACTATCCATATGTCTCAAAACAATAGTCATCAACTATCTTTCATTTCCCTCCATGAAACATTGTGATTTAGTTACTAACATGCCGAATTTCCTGATGGCGTAAAAGCAGGGATCCTAAAAATGGCCTTCCAGTCTCCACTCTAGGTATTTCACAAAATAATCAGTGCTACCAGCCAGCCATCACACTTGTCTCTCTGGTAGAAGGGAGGGTTGAAATCGTTGCGTTCCCTGGCTTCAAGCTCTGTGCTTCAGGGAAGCAGGCTGATGTGGATTTAACATGTTCATCCCTCGTTTTGTAGAGGAGCAAAGCTGTGCGTGGTGAAGAGCAAGAGGAAAGAGAAGCCGGCAGAGACCCTGACACAGGACTACATCATCACTCGTGAGTATCACCGTCGCATCCCTGGGCCCAACTGTGCTCCTGAAGGACTTGGCCTTTCAGGGATGCTCCTTTTGTACCAGATAATGATTGCAATCACCTGCTGACATCAACTCTTTCAGATCCCTTTATTACTTCATATTTTCCCTCTCTATTATGTTGTAAACATTGCCCTGTCCCCAGCTTTTCTTAGAATGTGCTGCAGGCCTGAAAAGCAAGGATTATGGTCGCAAAAATTCAACATTTTCTCTTACCGAATACTTATCTCATTACTTAAAAGCGTATGGGAGCTACCACTTTTTTTTTTTTTTTCATGCAATGCATTCTACTTTAGTTGTGCCCTGAAATCAATGCCAGTGGCATTAGGCAGCTGGTTATTGTGGTATTTATAAATGAACTCTGGAATTGGGGCCGTATTTCGAAACGTCTTTTATAAATGTGTTCTAAATTAACATTCGACCGCTGTATTTTTCTTTGTTGCATTTTTTCTTTATATTTAAACCCAGAATTTCTGCACAGTTGCAGACAAAGATTACACTATACTAATATTATTAGTAGTATTATAAAATTTCCGTCATGTTTTTCTATAATGAAATATTCTGCTTCATTCCATATTGTTTGCGATTAACCTCTCAAAAGCAAATTTTTCAATGTGGTCAAAAACTGTTCGCCTTCTCACCAGTCTCAGGGGATGCATTAACAGAGAGATCTGGCAGTGAACTCACAGCACCATAAATTACATTTAGGTAACCACAGTAACAAAAATTTCAGCTATTTCACTTTTTAGGCTTTAGCACATTATAGTAAATTACTTCATGCCTTTCTTTTTTTTACTTTTAATCCATTACAAGAAAGACATCTCGGTTGCTTTATCAACTGATTGCTGGAAGTTTAGTCTATTAAGCCTGCGACTTGTCAACACAGGGACAGAAATCAATGTTTCTGGTCATATGCAGGGCGGCACGGTGGCACAGTGGGTAGCAGAAGGGTTGTATCTTGAAGGAGGTCATGGGTTTGATTTCAGTCTGGAGCTTTTCTATGTTGAGATTGCATGTTTGCCCTGTGTTTGCTTGGGTTTCCTCCGGGTACTCCAGTTTTCTCCCACAGTCCAAAGACATGCATATCAGGCTAACTGGAGACTCTAAATTGCCGACAGGTATGATTATGTGAGTGAATGGTGTGTGTACCTTGTGATGGATTGGCAAGCTGTCCAGGCTGGGTTCTTGCCTTTTGCCCATAGTCAGCTGGGATAGGCTCCAGCTCCCCTGCGACCCTAGTGAGGAAGAAGTGGTATAGATGATGGATGGATGGGTGGTCGCATGCGCTTGATGTCAATAATGAAGGAGCCGGTCACGTCCCAGTTTTTTGAGGGAAAAGGCATTCCTGCTGCATACGAAGGGCAAAGCTACAAACACCATTGAGTGGCTGTTGACGAAGAACATACTGTACTGCTGTGGTGAGTTTGAAGGGCTGTCCTGAAGAATTTGAGTTCCTTCTGCGGTGCAGGTTTTTATCGTACTGATAAACAGACGGACGGACGACCTTCCACCTAGATCAAAGGTGGTCTGAGTGCACGTCTACTAAGTATATTCAAAATGGTCACCAGACCTCCATCTTCAATTTTTGACTCCTAAGTTTGTCATTGCTCTTGCTGTAAAATTGCTGCTAGGATCTTTTTCGAAGTTTGCGTAAAGGTTCTCTTTGCGTTGCAGTTGTGCACTATGGGGTTATTTACCTCATATGCATACTTAAAATGGCTGTCAGGTCACCATATTAAATTAATGTGTTATCGTATTCCAAGAACTACCCCATGGATCTTCACCAAATCCGTCACATCAGGTCCCCTTACTGTCTACTGCTTCGTGTAATTTTTTTGCCTCATTTGCTTATTGTCCCCCGCCGCCGCGGTAACAAGCGGAGCGGGACACATAGTATTCAGCTCCGTCCGTCCGTTTGACCGATTTCATTCATCTTTGGCTTCAATGTGTATTAGTGTGATACGCCGACCCTAGTCGATTTCCGTGACCTGGCGGGGGACATGGCCACGTTTAGTGGCAACAATTGTTAAAAATGGTCAGCAGGCCTCCATCTTGAGTTTTGATTCTGAGGTATATCACTATACCCATAAAACTGCTTAATATCTTTTTCAAATTATGAATACAGCTTCCCGCTTAGGTGTTACTATGCATCATGTAATTATGTCTCCCCCTTCCTGGGAATGTCTCCCCCTTCCTGGGGGGGGGCATATTGTTTTTGCCTAAATTCCAGTTGGCGTCGGCCTTCCCATTTGTTTCCGGAGCATAACTCGGAAACTGTTCGACCGATTCTCACCAAATTTGATATAGTGTCTCTCCATAACATGTAGATGTGCCTTTTCAGGGTTTGAACTGCTTTTGAATTTTATTTTTTCTGTTTCCATGGCAACAATTTGGACTTAGGCATATTGAAGGGTGGGACTCGTTTCTGGACCATAACTCTAAAATGCGAAATGGGGGAAGGGGGAGACATCTGTTTTTGCGTGTAAAAACCATTCTAGTTTTTAAGCTTGCATGCACACTCTTAATTGCTTCCAGGTTGCCTTGTTGAATTAATTTGTTTGGCCTATTCCTGGTAAACAGCTGCAGGTTCCGTCTAGGATTTAGTTGTGCTCCTATATTTTTCACTCGTTTTTGTATTCAGTATGACCACCCTGCTTCCTTCTTGAATTTTGGCTTCTAAGTTTTTTACTGCTACTCCAGTAAAACTTGTGCGGGGAAAGTTTCTCCTGCGTAGCACACACAGGTGCCCTCAAGAGTGCAGTTTTGCTCGGTGTGATTTTTGACCTCATTCCATCGTGAAAATGGCTGCTGAGCAAGTGGTTAGAATTCAACTTATCTCTCAATGCACAGTTTGTCTTTACTATTTCCTAGAACTTATTGTGTAACATGAAATGAAAAAACTGCGTCAGAGAAGTATGGGTGCATAAAGCAAGAAGAAAAATTGACATTGGAAATTGTTCAATTTACCAACTGTTCTGTGTAAACTGCACTAAAACCAACTAAAGCATGTATAGAACCCATTTTGTGAGGTGTTTGAATATTGTGTAAACCTGTTGAATCTGAGGCTGTTGCTGCCTTGCACTTTTTAGAGAAGATTCCCATCTGGTGGGTGCGAGGATCCATTCATAGATTTCATGTTTTTAAATCTGTTATTGTTTCCACCCACTTTTTACGCCGTTAGTTGGGAGTATTAGATGAGCTAAGTGTTTAGAGACTGACTTGTGAGTCTATGCAGCACTGTTCTGCCCTCAGACCCTGCACGCTGTTATTGGCTGGGGGCTACACACCCACTGCACAGGCTGACACCTAGAAAAGTACCATGAGAAGTAAAATAACACAATACAGGAAAACAACAGGGTCTGTGGAGATGCAGGTACCACCACACACTTCTAGTGGGACATAAGTGATTATTGAGAGGAATTATTTTTTCAGGATAAGTCTACTCACCTTGCCTTCATCATGTTTTACAACAATTAGAATAATACATTGATATTTAAAAACTTATGGTTATTGAATGGTAAATTCAGAAAAATGTTTTATTCACCTTGTACGCTTTACAAAAAAAGACACTCCTCTGTTGACCTCTGTTTGCTTTTAGCACATCCTGCAGTGTTGGCCATCTTCCATGCGCTTCAGGTTGAAATTACAAGACTTGCAACTTTTATCTGAAAATTTTGAATAACGTTGATTGAAATGCAACTTTTTATCCTTATGAAGCATTTTACTTCTCTTAGTTCTCACCTTATCTGGGAGAACTGATCACAACCAATGGTGTTGTGTTTTTGGAGTTTATGTAATTTTAATTTAAAAAAAAAAAACGTAATTGAAAATTGGTCCCAAGGAATTATTCTTTTAAACCAATTATTAGTTGTGACTTGTTTTTAATCATTTTATTTTTAACTTGATGTTAGGTGTAGGTGAGCTCTGAAAACACTGAACACTATCAGCTGTGGTCAGTTCTTCTTAAGGTGAGATGAGATAAAAAAAAACACTTCATATGTATACAAAATTGCATTTCAATCAACATTATTCAAAATCGTGTGTACATGTTGCTAATCATTTTTTTTTCTTCTTTGTTGTACTTAAATCAAAGCGTGGGCAAGATGGCCAGATTTAGATAAAACTTTCAATTTTGATTTCTTTCTATCTGTGCCAGTATGAATCCAATATAGTTGCCTGGAGAGATGTCAATCTACTTTTTTAGGGCCACGCTCATACTATCATACTGTAGTGTTCTGGATGTTGTAGTTTTGTTGTGATCTGGGTATTGTAGAGCTGTAGTGTTCTGGTGCTGGATGTTGTAGTTTTGTCGTGTTCTGGGTATTGTTGAGCTTTAGTGTTCTGATTGTTGTAGTTTTGTTGTTTTCTGGGTATTGTAGGGCTGCAGTATTCTGGATGTTGTAGTTTTGTTGTGTTCTGGGTATTGTAGGGCTGTAGTGTTCTGGATGTTGTAGAAAATAGTTTTATTGTGTTCTAGGTATTGTAGAGCTGTAGTGTTCTAGGTGTTGTAGTTTTTGTTGTGTTCTGGGTATTGCAGAGCTGTTTTGTTCTGGATGTTGTTTTGTTTTGTTCTGGGTATTGTAGAGCTGCAGTGTTCTGGATATTGTAGTTTTGTTGTGTTCTGGATATTGCAGAGCTGTAGTGTTCTGGATGTTGTAGTTTTGTTGCGTTCTGGATATTGCAGAGCTGTAGTGCTCTGATGTTGTAGTTTTGTTGTGTTTCGGGATTGTAGAGCTGCAGGGGGCCGCCAAGCTGTCACGGAATTACAGTCCCAATACATTTTGGGTTGTAACTCTACAACTAAATAAGATAAAATCAAGTATGATATGTCATATTGAAGGTATTAACTTGTTCTTTAATATTATTAAGTGAAACTATATTTTTTGAGAAATTTTCATGGAAGAAACGAGCAAAAACTACTTTGTCACGGAATTACACAAAATTGACGTGGTTTTTTTAATGTTGTGTTTAACTATTAAGAAAGTGATGTTCCTATCATAGTTAAGTTATGAAACTTCAATATATTCATATTTAAGGTGTTTTTTGTTAATACTGTAAGTTATAGAAATAAAAATTGACTTTAACCCTGCTTTATGGGCAAGAAATTTCAAAAAGTCAATGTCACGGAATTACAAGAGGCAAATTGTCACGGAATGACAACAATAGTATTAATTAGTTTCAATGTATTTATTTCAATATATTATACATATATACATAATTATTAAAATTTATACAGTTTAGCAATATATTACAATGAGTTTTCCACTTGTAATGACCAATCATAATGCATACTTCAAATTTGTTTTTCAATCTCCATGTCAACATTGGCTTGGCGGCCCCCTGCAGTGTTCTGGATGTTGTACAAAATAGTTTTATTGTGTTCTGGGTATTGTAGAGCTGCTGTGTTCAGGATGTTGTAGTTTTGTTGTGTTCTAGGTATTGTAGCACTGTTTTGTTCTGGATGTTGCAGTTTTGTTGTGTTCTGGGTATTGTAGAGCTGCAGTGTTCTGGATATTGTAGTTTTGTTGTGTTCTGGATATTGCAGAGCTGTAGTGTTCTGGATGTTGTAGTTTTGTTGCGTTCTCGATGTTGTAGAGCTGTAGTGTTCTGGATGTTGTAGTTTTGTTGCGTTCTGGGTATTGTAGAGCTGTAGTGTTCTGGATGTTGTTGTTTTGTTGTGTTCTGGGTTTAATGTGTTCTGATGTTTGATGCTGTGTCTTCCTTTCTCTCAGCCCATGCACTGCCCATGTTTAGGGAGGCAAGACAGCGCAGCACCAGGAAGCAGCTGGAGAAGGACCGACTGGATCCTCTTAAATCTCATAAACCTGAGCCCCCTGTCTCTGGACCAGGTATGAAAGAGACTCCGCCTATGACACACATCAGTATTATTCAGCATGTTACCATTCCATCAGTCCCTTCAGGTCTCCCGCTTCACTTCAATCCCCTGCATTCAGTTAGTTCCTCCCCCTTTGTGGAAGCTGTCTCCTCGAATGAACCCTTCCCTCTTTAATGAACTCCGCCTCCCTGCTGAGTCTTCCACTTGAACTGACCCCTTTTTCCTGGGGTAATGAAACGGGGATGAATCCTGCCCATGCCTGCACTAATGTTGCCCCGAAGGTTTATTGTGCAGCATGCAAATGGCACCCAGGTTGAATGCAGTTAGTGTTTTCCGCTTTGGATTAAAAGTGTGGCTATTTTTGCTGAGTTTGCTGAACTCCAGTTGTGCAGATGTGATAAACGCCTGGGATTGGTAACATGGGAAACAACTCAGAAGGTTTCTCATTTATGTAATTCAGATAAAGTTCACATAAAAGGAATGCAGTGTAATTTTGATAATGCCTGGCCACTAGGCAGTCCCTTGCCCTCTAATGCATGTTATATTATCCCTGGCCCTTGTTTTGGTTTTATTATCTCTGGTTCTGATGCTTGTTATTCTATCCCTGCACTATAATCCCTCTTTCAGGAAGCTTTGCTTTGAAAGTGCAACTTTGCATTCTACTTCCTCATAGCCAACTCAGCAGTCTGCTTTACAGGTTCACTTTTTTGAAATTATACATTGACAGTGAAGCTTTTATTTTTTTTTCATCGCTAAATAAATAAATAAAATTTAATAAAGGAATAACTTTTGTTTGTTAGTAAGAAATCATGAATATTTTATAGTGTCTGGTTGCTGTGCTTACACAAATTTTGCCACACTTTTCCAGATGTGCCCCCCAGGGTGTGCACCTGTGCCAGTGTGTGGATCTGTCCATGTTTTATATGCATTTTCTGTTCCCTTAAGTGTATGTTAGATTTGTGTGTGCACATGTGTGTGTTTGTGCGTGCGCGTGTGTGTGTGTTCGTGCGTGCGTGCGTGTCTGTGTCCGTGTCTGTGTGAGTGCGTGTGCACGCGTGAGTCTATGACAGTTTCTTTGACCTGTCCTGTGCTGCATGTGCAGGTAGAGGGGGTCGCGTCGCGGCGCATGGTGGTACTCTGTCGTCGTACATTGTGAAGAATATCGCTCTGGACAAGACTGATGATAGCAACCCTCGCGAGGCCATCCTGCGCCATGCTAAGGAGGCAACAGATAACCCATACTGGGTCGCCCCAGCCTACAAAGCGTGAGTCAACAGCTTGAATTTGAACACTTATTTGCATTTAAGCTTAGTTTTGATTTTCTTAGTTCAGATGTTATGGCTACGTTGTTATAACTTAGGTTTTTGAGCCACATTTTTATATTCCCGATGACGAAATGTCGGGGGTATATGGTTATACACCAAGAATTCCGTCCGTCCATCCGTCATTCCATCCGAAGACATTATTTGTCCGATCGATATCTCGAAAATTATTCATTGTATTCTTTTCAAATTTGGCACACACATTCTCTACCACAGGAGTGGTGCAGTGCAAAGTGTTGGCCGTCTGGGACCGTCCTTCCGTCACATTAATGGTCCGATCAATATCTCGAATATTACTCATTGGATTCTTTTCAAATTAGGCACGCATTCTCTACCACAGGGAGAAGTCCAGTGCAGAGTGTCGGCCATCTGGGACCGTCCGTCTGTCATTCCGTCCGAAGACATTATTTGTACGATCGATATCTCGAAATTGTTCATTCCATTCTTATCAAATTTGGCGCACATACACTCTACTACACTCTCTACTCTCTACACACTCAATTCCAATTCCTTTTGGTCAATTCCAATTCCCCAATTCCTAATTTAGCATTAGTATGTATTAATAAAATACAAAAGGCAAAGTGTTTGTTTCATTTTCTCACTTATTACACCACTCCATAGTCATACTGAAGTGCAATTGCAATTGCGAAAAGGATTTGGGGAATTGGAATTGGAATTGACCAAAAGGAATTGGAATCGAAGAATATTTTTTAAAAGGAATTGGAATTGATGAAAAGGAATTGGTCACTAGTCTGTTTGGCACACACACTCTCTACCACAGGGAGAGGTGTAGTGCAAAGTGTCGGCCATCTGGGATGATTTCTCACAAAAATATCACCGTTTTCCTGTTTTTGGACATTTTCAAGTGGGCTAAATGTCAATTTGTCCAATCGATATTGCAAATATTGTACATTGGATTCTTTCCAAATCTGCCACACATTGTTTCTAACATATGGAGTGGTGCAGTGCTTCGTGTCATAGATGTGTTGCTATTATTTTTGTCAAAATTGATTTTCGGAATGCGATTATTTCTATAATCACCAACAGAAAAAGCATGACTGGGGACGTCGGGGGTATTGGTAAGCTCTGCTTACTTTTTCACTTGTTTATACTGTTTTACATCATTCTGACCTGTTCTGCTTTGGAGACGTGCTCTATAAAAGTGGGTTTCCATATTATTAGGAATTTTGGGTCTGAATGTAGCTCTTGTCCAGTTGCTAAATTCAACACCCGGTAAAAGTAATCAATTTACCAGACAATTCTGCGCCATTTAGACCTGGCATTAACATAAAATCTCTGTATCCAGATGAATTGTTTGGATAGTGTTGTGATGTTTGCATCAGATTGCTTCTACCCCTCATTATTAAACATGTATTTGTGTTATCTGGGTATTACTAATTTGTGATCAGATCAGAGTTGGTGGTTTGTTAGGCTGGTTCTTTCAGATGATGACCAGTGAAGGCTGGTTGGCTGAAATTGGAGGAGGTACAAAAAATCTTTTACGTGAAATTTATTTAAAATCTAAAACAAATAAGTGGTCTTGAGTCAGTTTTCAAATATTTCCCTTGATTTATTAGTTTTCCCATGACGAAAAAATTTAATCAGAAGTTAAACATGCAGCTTCCTTCTTAATACAGTGTTGAAGCAATTAATTGAAAAAAAAAATCTCGCACTCATTTATTTTGTTGGAACCTATGTAGCTTTGATTACAGTGCAAATTAATTGTCATTGTTTTGAAAACCATATGCAATGCCAGAACATTTATTATCAATCAGAGTTGCATTTTTTTTTTTTGACAAAATCTTGTATTTATGATGGGATAGTTGAGCCGCTCTCAAGTTTTCTCAAGCACATCAATATGGTTAAGGTCAGGGCTTCGTGGTGGCCAGCTCTGCCTGAAGATGATTTCTCATTTCTTGTTTTATTTGCTTGAAGGAGGCCAATTATTTGCCTCATCTTACACACTGTAACATATTTTCTGCCACCAAGGGATATTTCCTCCGACATAATTTTTTAAGAAATGAGAAGCTACTCACTTCATCAGTTAGGGTTAAAATAATTATTGCCAGCTGAAACACATTAATCGCTGCAAAATCGTTCCAGTCATAGTATTTATTGGTTTAAATACAAACGACAAATTCTATATCGATTGTGGGGTTATTAAATAAATTTATTTGTCAATTTAGCAGACTGTTTTTTCCATTGGTTCCCTATAAAGAAATTTGATCTTTCCCCCCCGGCTTGACTGCTGAGCCCATGTTGGCGTGCGGCCCAGCCCCGTTTCTGTATGTATATCGGTTTCACGGGAATGAGTTATATGGTCTTCTTTCTCAAAATACATTGGGTTGTCTGTGCCTAATGGCAACATCAAACAATAACACAATGTTTTTTGTCTGATAGGGGCTCAAGAATAACTCTTGAGTGGTCTCAGAAGGTTGTACAGTCGGGCTGTTTATTGAAACACCCTGAAAAAAAATCGACCATCCAATCCGATTAGGGGGTCTCCGTGGCTGGGTTGGACGGTCCATCGTGTTTTTTGGAACAACCCCCTGGATTTTCCACACCAGATGTTTGGCCAATCACTGAGTTTTTGCACTGCTTTTATAAATCCTCACTACAAAAAGCATGAGCACACAGGTTGGCACTGGTGTATGGAAGTTAAAAATTTGTTTTGCAGTATCTTCTCCGAAACCTGGTTCAGATTCAGAACCTAAGCGGGCTCAACTGAAGCTTGGATAACTTGCCGGTCTTCTAGTTTGCCAGTTTTGTTTTTAAAAGATTATGTTTTTGGAGTATGTGTCTAAACGGTAGGGCAATGTGATCTCAAATTTGAGTGATTATTGCAAATTACTACTCTCTATCTCAGCCTGTTTTGTCTGCCTGTAACTTTCACTTCTTGCTGTGTTTCGTTACCTGCTCAGGACCCAGCCAGTGCCTGTGTTTGCTGAGGAGGAGTCAGAGGATGAAGAAGCTGACAAAGAACCTGAGTGGAAGAAACGCAAGATTTGAGCCGTACGCCAACCACTGTCATTCCTCCTTATTCCATCAAATTAAGCTTAGGAGGCACAGGCTACTATGGTTACTGCTAGCACAGCAAACGTGTCCAGCTTGGTCTTAACCCCTATGCGTTTTTATTGACTCTGAGTATATGTGAATAACTTCAGCTGGTATTTACCTCTAAAATTTTGTATATGTGTCTGAAGTAAATTAAATTTTTGTACGCATGCTTGTACGTTTTTTTGGTTAATGTCAATAAATGTGGCTGACTCTTCCCCCCCACAATTCATCCTCTGTGGGACCATAGATGGATTAAATGATCGTATTGGCCAAGGCTATAGTTTACTTAATTATATCCCCGAACACCGAATGGCGTTCCGGGGGATATTATGTTTTTGGTCCGGTCGCCGCGGCCGCCGCACTACGTGTTAACGCGATAACTTCAGTGATATTTCAATTACAAATTTCAAGTTTTGCACATAAGTAAGCATCATAAAGAGGAAGAACTGATTCGATTTTGGACAATTTACAATCTCTAGATTGGCCACCAGGGGCCAAAAACTGATTTACATGCTAATGTGATAACTGCTGTAATATTTCAATTAGAAATTCCAAGTTTTGCATATAAGTAAGTATCATAAAGAGGAAGAACTGATTCAATTTTGGACAACTTACAATTTCTAGATTGGCCACCAGGGGCCAAAAACTGGAACAATCACTGTTTTTATCATATCTCTGGAAATATTTGTCCGATTGACCTCAAATCAAGTGCAAATGAAAGGTCATGACCTGAGGATGTGTCCCACAATGACATTATACCTGTTTGGTTCATTATTTTGACTCAGGATGGAGCTTTGTCACATAAAATTCACCATTTTTGCTATATCTTTGAAACTATTTCTCCAATTGACATGAAACTATGGGCAACTGCAAGGTCATGACCTCACAATGTATCACATGATGACATCATTCCTGTATAGTTCAATATTTTGCCACCAGGTGGCGCTTTGTGATGGAAAATTACCATTTTGGCCATATCTTCAGAACAATTTGACCGATTGACCTGAAATTAAGTTCAAATGAAAGTCTATTCAAGGTCTATTCAAGGATTGGGGAATTGGAGGATTGGGGGCGTTCGGGGATAAATCCGACGGCATAAGCCTAGTTGTAATTGCAACTTGCAATTTGAGTTAAGTTTGAGGTACAGTTGGCTTATGTACCATTTTACAATACATTTTTCTTAATTTAGCTCTGTACTCCTCCATTGTTTTCCAGTCATACAATGCTCTTGTATTCAGTGTGCAGGTTCTTAGCGGTTTAAAGTTACAACCCCAATTCTGAAATAGTTGGGACAAAGTGTAAATTGTGACTAAAATCTAAACGCAATGACTTTCAAATCGCACCAGACTGTATTTTATTCACCGTAGAATAAAGATAACACAGCAAATCTTGAAACCGAGAAATTTTTATCCACAAAATGAGCTCATTTCAAATTTTATGGCTGCAACAGGTCTCAAAAAAGTTGGGACAGGGGCCTGTTTTCCATGGATCCCCTCTTCTTTTTAACACAGAGTGGAGGCGTCTGGGTATTGAGGAGACAAGTTTCTTGAGTTTAGCCATTGGAATTTGATCCCACTCTTGTTTAATACAGGCTTCCAGCTGCTGGAGAGTTTTGGGTCTCCTTTGACTGACTTTTCATTTAGTTATGCACCAGATGTTCTCAGTTCGTAAAAAAGATCAGGACTGCCAGCAGGCCAGTTCAGCACACAGACTCTACTACTTCGAAGCCATGCTGTTGTAATAGCTGCAGTATGTGGTTTTGCATTGTCCTGCTGAAATACACAAGGCCTTCCCTGGAACAGATGTCGTCTGGAGGGGAGCACATGTTACTCTAAAACCTTAACCTTTCAGCATTCATGGTGCTTTTTAAAACATGCAAGTGTCCCACACCATATGCACTAATGCATCCCATACCATCAGAGATACTGGCTTTTGAACTGAACGCTGATTAGAGGAGGGGTGGTCTATCTCCTCTTTAGCCTGGTGGACACAACCCCATGATTTCCAACAAGAGTGTCAAATTTGTACTTGTCTGGTCACAGGACACTTTGCCACTTTGCTACAGTTCATTTTAAATGAGCCTTGGCCCACAGAACACAGCAGTACTTCTGGATCATGCTCAACAATGGCTTCCTTTTTGCATTGTAGAGTTTTAGGTGGCATCTGTGGATGGCACAGCGGACTGCGTTTACAGACAGTGGTTTCTTGAAGTATTCCTGGGCCCATTTTGTAATGTCAATGACAGAATCATGCCGGTGAATGATGCAGCGGCGTCTGAGGGCCCGAAGATCACGGGCGTCCAGTAAAGGTCTTCGGCCTCATCCCTTACGCACAAAGATTTTTCCAGTTTCTCTGAATCTTTTGGTGATGTTATCGAGGGCTGACTGCAACAAACAGTTGTGTCCAGATGTTTTACATTGGACATAGCTGTTTTTTGCAGTCAGCTCTCGTTTTGCACAGTTGATGATGAGACCTTCAAAGCCTTTGCAATTTGACGCTGAGGAACATTGTTTGTAAAGTATTCCACAATTTTTTTACCCAAGCCTTCACAGGTTGGAGAGCCTTTGTCCATCTTTACTTCTGAGAGACTCAGCCTCTCTAAGACATCCCTTTTATACCCAATCATGTGACACACCTGATGCCAGTTAACTTAATTGCTTGCTAAATGTTCTTTCAGCTGATTCGCTCATATATTTATTGTGTTTTCAGCCCATTTCTGCCTGTGTCCCAACTTTTTTGAGACCTGCTGCGGCCAGAAAATTGGAAATAAGCTCATTTTGTGGATAAAAATGTAGAATTTTTCAGTTTCAACATTTGAAATCTTATCTATGTTCTGTTGTAAATAACATATTGGCTCATCTGATCTGAAAGTCATTGCATTTTGATTTTATTCACGATTTACATTATTTTCCAACTATTTTGGAATTGGGGTCGTATATTTCTACATTTTGGGCTCACAGGTTCAAAAATGAGTGCACTTAGTCAACATCGTCCCGCCATTTAAGGGGATTGTGCAGTTTTGGGCTAGTGGTTCTGCTAGTGGTTGAAAGGAAAAACACATCTGCTTATAAACATCATGAAAGACACTGAAATCAACAAGTTTTTGGATATTTGCAAATTATCACAATGCTTACCTTTTCAATAAGGTCGTTGAACAAATTCAATGAAGGCTTTGTTCTCACGGTCGAACTAGTCAGCCACAGGCGGAAAATTTTGAAAAATCCCTGTTTAATCGGAGTGTGCATGAATCCATGTAAACAGGGATATTTGTGAGATATTTGTTTTTATTAGCCATGTAAATTGGAACATTGTCCTTTTTGGAATAAGGTAACCGTTGGGATATTTTGTGCATGTATATGAAGTCATGGATTCTACTTAGCTAGCTATTATGTCCCCTATTATGCTGATCCTTCTTTTAATACATACAAGTAATGTTATACTGTTGGATGTCCGTACTCAACCTCTGTAAAGTTCTGAGAACATGATTTCCTGAACATGATTTCCTCTGAACAGCTCGTCCTGAGATCTTCACAAGATCTGCGCAAAACCTAACGTCCAGTTGTTGCGTCCCATCAGGACAGACCTGGCCGGAGCCAATCACACCTTATTATTAAACGTGCATTTGTGTTACCAATTTGTGATCAGATCTCAGTTGGTGGTTTGTTAGGCTTGTTGTTTCAGATGATGACCAGTAAAGGCTGGTTGGCTGAAATTGCAGGAGATAAAAAAAATCTTTTACTCAAAATTTACTTTAAATCTTCTAACAAATAAGTGGTCTTCAGTCGGTGTGCAAATAATTCCCTTGATTTATAAGTTTTCCCATTATAAAAAAATGACATCCTGCCAGATAGCTCATTCTGTTAAGGCACTGCGTTGCAGTGCAGTGCAGTGCAGAAGTGACTGCATTGCAGTGCAGAAGTGACTATCACGTTGCAGGTTCGAGCCTCGGAGCCTCAATTTCACCCCGGAATTCTCCTTTAAATCATGAATTAACTGTGATTAACCACATTTTTTTGTTCAATTTCACAAGCCATACCCAGGCCTGATTACTGCCAGACCTGTTCAATCGAGAAATCACTTAAATAGAACCTGTCTGACAAAGTGAACTAGGCTAAAAGATCTCAAAAAAGCAACACATGATGCCATGATTTAAAGAAATTCAAGAACAGATGAGAAAGTCATTGACATCTGTCAGTCTGGAAAAGGTTACAAAGCCATCTCTAAGGCTTTGAGACTCCAGCTAACCCCAGCCAATCTGAAGAAAACTTGGAACAGTGGTGATCCTTCCCAGGATTGGCCAGCCTACCAAAATTACTCCAAGTACACATCGACGACTCATCCAGGAGGTCACAAAAGAACTCAGCACAACGTGAAAAACTACAGGCCTCACTTGCCTCAGTTAAAGTCAGTGTTCATGATTCAACAAAAGAAAGAGACTGGGTAAAAATGGCATCCATGGGAGAGTTCCAAGGCGAAAACTACTGCTGACCAAAAAGAACACATAGACTTGTCTCCCATTTGCCAAAAAAACATCTTGATGATCCCCTAGACTTTTGGGAAAATATTCTGTGGACTGATGAGACAAAAGTTGAACTTTTTGGAAGGTTAGCATCACATTAAATCTGGCATAAAACTAACGCAGCATTCCATAAAAAGAACATCATACCAACAGTCAAACGTGGTGGTGGTAGTGTGATGGTTTTGGGCTGCTTTGCTGCTTCAGGACCTGGACGTCTTGCAGTAATTGATGGAACCATGAATTCTGTTCCCTACCAGAAAATCCTGAAGGAGTATATCTGCCCATCAGTTTGTGACCTCAAGCTCAAGCGCCCTTGGGTTATGCAGCAGGACAATGATCCAAAACACACCAGCAAGTCCCCCACTGAATGGCTTAAAAAAACAAAAGGAAGGCTTTGGAGTGGCCTAGTCCGGACTTAAATCTAATTGAGATACTGTAGCATGACCAAACAGGCCATTCATGCTCAAAAGCCCTCCAATGTGGCTGAATTAAAACATTCTGCGAAGAAGAGTGGGCCAAAATTCCTCCACAGCGATGTGAAATACTCATTGCTTTTTCACATAGGGCCAGGTTGGTGTGGATAGCTTTTTCCCACCATAAATGAAATCGTCATTTAAAAATTAAATGTTGTATTTACTTGAGTTATCTTTGTCTAATATTAAAATTTGTTTGATGATCTGAAACATTTAAGTGTGACAAATATGCAAAAAAAAAAAAAAGATCAGGAAGGGGCAAATACTTTCTCACAGGACTGTACGTCAAAAATTAATAGAAAACTCCACCAAATATTTAACGTTTACCACATGATATGAACCAGTGATTAGACTCAAAAGCAGGATGTTTGCTTAAAAAATTGTCTCCAAAAAGCCATTTGAGTTCTTGGTCATCATAATGCATTCTGGTGAGATAAAGGCCAACATATACCATATTGATGAGAATTGAGAAGTATGGAGAAGGCAGGGAATTGATGGTGCGAAGTATTCTACCTTATCTGTGAAACACGGGCATGTGTGGGCATGTATGGGAATGTACAGCAAGCATAGATACAACACAGAAATTCATGTTTCACATTAGATTTCACATCTCGCCTCATTTAAGGCCTGGCTTCCCCAAACTAAGTTGTAGCATCCAGTCAAACTGGTTTCTTTGTATTTATTTATGTGACTGCAGATGAAAGCAGCAGAATGAATTTCCTCATTGGACAGCACTTCCTTATGCAGTCAGACGATGACAGGAAGTGTACAGAGAAAGCACCCCAAGTCCTTTTTGAGCCCTTTTTTTTGTCTTATTCTACAGCCAAGTTCTGCCCTGAAACCATGTGCGCATGTATTTCACTGGTTGAAAGGAAAACACCCTAAGAACATGCAGAAACTGGAGTCTGCTGCTTTGAAGCACAGGCATGTACATCACTTAGAAAGAAACCAGGGGCACTGTGCTATATTACCGCTGTGTTTCCCTCACTTCGGTATTTTCCTTCCATGTTGGTCACTCCCCCTGGGAAATCATTTGAGGAAAAAGAAGGAAGTATGTTTCTCGAGAAATGAGACTTTTTTTTTTTCCCTGAAGCATCACGTGAGGCGATGTCCGTTTCTGGTGATGGCGTACAGCTGGACCTGCTGCCAGCATCTGTTGTTTCTGATTGACATCATGACTTTCAGCTGAAACTCTCATGTAGGCTGCCCTCATGTATCCGCGCTCATCGCTCCTCAGAGCTCCCGCCTCACCCCTCGCAGCAAAAATAAGAGCTTTGAGACAGCCTGCGGGGACGCAGTGGTTAAGTGTACTGTACTTGACATGGGATCGAAAGGTCTTGAGTTCAAGTCCTTGCCACAGTTTTCTCGATGTGTTCCTGGGCATAAACGCTGAACTGCCACAGCACCCCACTCCACCCAGGTGTACCATTGGGTGTCAACAAATGGTTGGGGAAACCTGACTAAAAGCTGGGGGATAGCCTGGAATGGACTAGCATCCCATCCAGGAGAAATTGCAATATTCCTAATTGCTTCATGCTACAGAAATCGGGGTTAAACACCAGCTTGATGAGCCTCTTGGCTCGGGACAAACTTTTCCTTTTTTTTGCATTGCCGGAGATGGCCCGCAAGATGGCGGATCTGGGACATTGTCCAGCTAAACCTAGGGTTAAGGAGCGAGGAACAAGGAAAAGAGAATTGAGATGTACCCCTAGTGTCTGGTCTATGGGTTCCAGACTTCCAGCATTCATTGGCTGCAAATGATTTGTAACCAAGTATTGAAAATGACAATTTTTGTTTATGTTAATTTGTCCAATTACTATTGAATGCCTAAAACTGTAATTCCTTCAATGCACATAATTTTTTAAAATAAAACTCATCATGCATATTTTCAATTTTTCATTTCAAATCCATTGCACGACATAATGGTCAAAATGATTAAAATTGTGTCTGACCAAATACGTATGACCTGACTGTAGATGCATAAACCAGGCATGTCATTTGTTTGACTACCTGTGTACTGCAATGTACTGACACAGGGAGCACAAACCTATGATGTACTAACCTGCACCACAGGTATGCTGGCGGCAAGGGAATTTCCATGCCAATGTTGTTTTGTTGTTGATGAGGCTCGTCTGACTCATGCACGTGTGCAGTATGTGTACGTGATAAAGGCATACAGCTTCTCAACAGTGACAAAAATATCTCCAGCACTGTGGAGAAATGCACCGTGCAACCCCAGCACGTTTGTTTTTGTGTCACAACTCATTTGAATATCAATGGAATTCAATCACCACCCAGTAAACCACACATGGAATTTTAATTCATGGGTTATTTTTGTTTTGATTTTGCTTGTGACAAAAGTGTGAGTCACAAAATTTCAAGTCCAGTTCCCTTTAGCTTCGATATATGAATGATACAGGTTTACTTAAGCACCTCATTTTGTGGATTTATCAACAATCTTTTTTTATTTTAATTATGTTTCAGAACTCAATGAAATTACAGTGTCAATGGCTACCGTCTCACCCACTTAAAGCAAAAGGTCTCTTTAATTACAGAAACACTACCGCCTGTGATTACTGAATATGTGGACTTAGGTTTGCTGTACAAAGGGAAGTGAGAGTTAGGATCTCCCATGTTTGTTCAGGTGTACAGCTCACACATACCTGAGGGCTAATAACCGGGTACTGAGAGGGTGGGGTCACTGAGCCGCCTCTTCCTGTTTTGCGGTTCTCACAGGGCCAAGCCCTGCTGGGGCTTCTTTTCAACTTTTTCTTTCTTTTTTTCCCCTCCCGATGGGGTTTGAGTTTTGTTTTTTTTTTTTTTTAATTTGATTAGGAGGGCATTAAAGTTTACAGCCCTGAAAACAGAAGAAACATATTGTATCCTACCCATTTCCGTATATTTTACCCAGGAGAGCCCACGTTCAGATTTCTGCGCTCCAAACAAAGGTAAGTCTAGTGGTAGATGTTTGAGCTGATTAGGTATTTACTTTTCAATGGAATTTTGCACTGTCACTCTGTTTATGCATTCTAAACCTTAGGCGTTTACTTCTAAAATATGGTTAGCTCTCTCATACTGTTAAAAAACCTGATTGACTGGATGCTGCGAAACTTTTAAGCCTCAAGGAGTTTGTCACGACGTGTGATATGTACTGGAATGTGAAATATTTTGGTGAAATGTCGATCGTGTGTGATTTGAAGACAAGCCGTTCTAAAACTTCCGCTTAAAAAAAAATCCTTCCCTCTTGTACCCATAACTCTAATTATAGAATATTAACAAATTTAAAAAAAAACTGTCTTTTTTATATCAGTTCTTCATGACAAAGATAAAGATTTGTGGAAGCTGTATGTAAAAATCTTACTTAATGTGATAAAATGTATCAAATAAAAGCAGTCCCTCCTTGAGAGACTGGAGTATGTAACTGCTGAGATGCACATAAAAATACAAATAATTTTGGCATGAATTTATTTTTCCTAAACCAGCTCTCATTTTAGACTTGCAACATATAAAAAAGTGTTGGAAGGTTTCGTCAAGTAAATTCTTAAGGTATAAAATCTAGAGAAATATTTTATCGGAATGGTCCGAACAGAACTTTCATAAACTGACACAATTGTAGTGACGAGAACACTGACACTGAATGGTGGGAGAACATTCCAGACACCTAACTTTTCGAAGAAAGCTGAGAGAGAAATGTACAAATTCATTTCCTGATGGCCTCAATATTTTGTGAAGTTTTCCTTCTCAGTTCTGTGTGACACAGGTCTGTCCCTCCTGGCTCAATAGTTCCAGACCAGTCAGCAGAAGACAAAATTTACCTAAATTATTTGCATTTTACTGTCAATTTTAACTGAAAATGGCTGCTGGGGGACACGCATTATGTAACTAAAGTGCTCTATTTGTCCATCCTTGTGATCTTGGGAGAAATTGGAACTAATCAAATGACCTCCCTCACTGCATATGATGATTTGTGCAGAGTGAGCTGTGAAAGGCAGAGAGGAATAGAAAGAAAACAGTTTGTTGAGTAGACTCATTTTTGCATTTGCACATTTTGAACCTTTGTCAGCTGACAGTTATTTGCATTTTTACCAGTTTATCCGACCTTTCATCTTTCTGCAGTGTCCTTCCGCTTCTTTTCCGTCCTTTACAGAGGTGGATTCTGTTACACAAACGAGATAAAAGAGGTCTTTTAAAAACAGTGCACTGTCTTTACTTGGTAGCTAACTTCATTTGGTTACCCATGTCAAACACTGGTCGTTGTCAAATGTGGGTGTTAAATTTGGAATGGTCACTTACAAAATTGAGCACACTTAGTGCCTGACAATCAGAATCTGAGATAGTTTCTGATCCATCCATAAATGGGCAGCTGTCTCCACTGACCTACTTCCCATCCTTTTGCACATTATCTGTGCTCTGCTGAATTGATAGTGTTACTGGCTGCTGCTGTGAGTTTGGGTGAATGGAATGAAGCATTACAAATGGTGGCTGCATTGGAACCCTTTAAAGAGTACTTTTAAAAATGTTTTTCCACAGTTCTACATCTGTTCTCTAGGATCATATTGCCTTCCAATAACAAGTTGTGATTCTTACACGAGCATTAGAGTGTTCAGTTATGATATTTGTGAACTCACGCCTGAAAGAAGCTTTAAAAATTCCACATCATCGCACCATGTTCACTGCCAAGAGTTAAATAAATTGAAAATAAACTTTACTCACATAACAAGGCACTTGATTTAAATGAATCTTAGCATAGAAAAATATTTAAATCAAATTTAAATGCATAAAATTCAATAGAAAACACATCTCTGATGAACCACAAGTCTAACTGTGGATCAAGTAAACAAGATAAAGTTCTTGAGTCATAAAGTGAGAACCTGCCTCAACTTCCTCCAAATCCTCCACTGCTCCCTCTAGAGCAAAACAGCAACAGAATGGACTCCTCCAGTGTGACCCCACAGGACTGTGACCAGCAGTTCTGTCAGTACCATGGGAAGTGTGTAACAGTAAATGGAGAGTCAACCTGCGAGTGCCTGCTGGGGTACAGAGGGACGTTTTGTGAGGACCGAGTCAGCGAGTCGATCCGGGTACCTCTGACTCTGGGGGTCCTGGGGGTGCTTGCGGCCCTCATACTCCTGGCCTTCACCTGCAGGTTCATATGGAAGAGGGTAAAGCTGCTTCAGAGGTAACCAGGCCTGCCAAAGGCGGAATGCCACCCCGCTGCTCCTTATTAACACAATAAATGTTTTCAGTAAAATACCAAGGCATTATGATCAATTTTTTATTATTTGTACTGGTAACATTTGGTTATGGACCAGAGATAATGATGCTTTATCAGCATTTCTACTCTGAGGGGTTTCATGCTTATGGCCTTGGATATTAACCCGTTAACTTCCTGCTCAACCATTTTCAAGAGCAAACCAATGCTGCTCCATAGCTTTTTTTCTTTTCAGGAAGTTAAAGGATTAATTTGCTTCAATCACAACATTCTTCATCAAAAACAACCATTCAAGGATATTAGTGGCATAGAAAATCTATTTATTGGCTCTAAATGAAAATTTGACACTAAATTGATGTCCACACTGAACAGACCAATGTTGAGCCAAAAATAAAAAGAGGCTGGGACAGATGGCACACTTTTTAAAACACGTATTTCAATTTAGTAATGATTATTTTGTTTAACTACTGTTGGTTATTCTCAGAAAATAATGACAAACCTTAGTCATGAAATATAAGCACTACATAACAGACATAATATTCCAAGAAAAGTGGTTTGGCTATTAATGTTTTAATTATTTCACATTTTTTGAAAAATGAGAATTGTTGGAAAAACATCTCATTTTGCAAGCCAAATGTCATGCTACAAAAGCATTTACAGACTTTACGGGCATTCCTGACTCAGTTTACTGTCACACGCTGAACATAGTGCAATTTGATGTCCATCAATTATTTACATGAAAAGAATGAAACAAACACAAAACAAAAATAATAAATAACAGAACATTTTTCTGTGCATTCCATATCATTAGTACTACCGATTTTTAAGTACTCTTTTCATATCATAAAAATGTATGGATGAATGCTTCCAAGGTCGACGTTCAAGCAAATTTGTGGCTATTTCAATCTGCACAGGATTACTGTCTGTCCGCACTTACTAAGTTAGAAACTTTTTTCGTAAATTTCTTGCATGGCACATTTTACATGGTACATTTTGATGAATTAGGGGTGTTTGATCTTTTAATGCTCATGTAAAACACTTTATTTATGTCGCTGTGACCAATGGTGTGCATTTTGAGGCATTGAAGAATTCATCTTCAAAAACAAATCTTTTTATAGAAATTTGCTACTGGTTTTATGGTCCATCACTAACACCAGTGAGTTAAAATAATGGTACTTCTGTGAAGATCGAGCGTATGGGTCATTAAAAAAGAATTTCATCACAATAACTATCTACAAATAGACACTGATGAATAATATACGACAGATATGTAAACTTTATGTCCAGCATAACTAAAACAGCCACATGAAACAGTTTCCATATCGAGTGAATCTCTGAACGCACAATCCAACAGCAAGATTCCAAGCTGGGTTCTGGTCATTTCAGCTGAGAGCATCAAGATGAGGCTGCAGTGGGAACATGTCCAACAAAACAGCGGCACTTCAGATTGAGCCAAAAAAAAAGGATGTATCAATAATGTAGCTGTCATACATAATTATTAGTAATTCCATTGTGTAACAATTTTAACATCAACCTGTCTGGATAAAAGATAAAATTTGAACATTTTTCTAAAGTCTCCATATTTTTAGAATTACCCTGATATTTTCAATATATCATTGGGCATATGTATATTACCAAAACTAACTATCATCCTTCTGCTTTTTCACCCACAGAAAAGTTAAGACAAAGCCCCAGAGGATCACCATGGTGGAAATTGAGAAATAACAGCAGTCATCATGCACTGTACAATATCCAAGCCATACCTTTCTCAACCTTTTATATCCTTCCGAAGAACTGTTGCCCCCACTTTGTGCAACCTAGAATGCATTGGAATTATACTTGTACAGGTGTAAAGAAGGCACCATGTCCATGTTTTTCTTACTTTGGCAGCTTAAAAAGTCATGCAATGCTTATTTGTCAACTCTGATTGAATTGCATCTTATGCAAAAATGACTGTTTTAGATTTTTGTGTGTTGCAGTGGATTTTTGACTACAAGCCCTACCCGGATTGAGCGAATTGATTAAAAGGAAGCAGAGCCCTGAAAATTGCTATAATCTAACTAGATTTGGACAAGCCTGGCCTATTTTGTATGAAAATGTAAAGTAGGCTACATCAAAACAAGAAAAGTGAGGGAGAAAATTGTGAATTTCCTTTGTTTTCAGCACAGGGTAATTTGACGCAGTTAAAGGAATTAGGAATTTGAAGGGATTGAATACCAAGAGAACAAAAAAAGTAAGAAAAAAGATTTTATTATCTAGATCAGAGGTCGGCAATGTGGGCTGTATCTGTCCCTGATTTTCGCACCAACTTCTGGCCTTTAATTAGTTAATTATCTAAATTAGCCAAACTTTTAATGAAATCTGACATTTCAGTCGCATTTCTTTAAATCATCATGAAAGACTAAAGACTGTTCTTGTCTCCCTACATAAAATATTTTTATTTGATCGAATCTTTGCACAAATCTACATTTGCGGTTGCAACCAATTAGCTCAGTTGGTTAGGGTGATTGATAGAAATAAAAACCCGCCTACACACTGATAGAAATAAAAACCTGCATACACACTGGCCCTCTAGGACCAGGATTGCCCACCCCTGATCATGATGGTGCTGGCTCCATATCAGTCAATTTAATTTGACACCAATCCCATATTTTTGCTGTCTTTTTATCTTTGTTATTCATCTGGGATACAGTAGGTCAGAGGAAATAGTTTCCTTAAAACTTCTACCTCCTCTTAGAGTAAAACTGCTAGAGAGGCTTTTCTTATACATAGGATCTCCTCAAGGGAGATACTGAGCAGTTTATATGCATAGGGACAGGCATTATGCATAAAAAATGCCTCTATTTCAAAAAAAGATCCTGAATATTGATTTAAACACCTACAAATTGAGGTTCACAGTTGAACCATAGAGTCACAATTTACAAAATTTGAGACACTGTCCAAAGACTTGTGGACCACACTGGATGTCCTATTCCCTTCGTTATAATGGCTGATTAGATACAACAGATACTATAATACTGTATGGTAAAGTTTACAGGCACGAAGTTTACTGTTACAGTGCAGTTTTTGTCATCCAAGACAATCAAATGCATATAAATGCATGATCGTTTCTGCCGCAATGTCTCATGAAATTAAAGTTTTATCAGGTCCTGGTTTTTCAAACTTTAACTGATTGCATTCAAGCTTAATAGCTGGAAAATTTTCAGTCTTGCAGTATTCATTTCTACATTGGTAACCTCATTCACGCTTATTCCGACTAACATTTCATTTAAAGCTTGCAATAGAGCAATTTTAAATCAAAATGATGTTGATCTTACAACAAATAACTAATTGAAACACACGTAACATGCGGGTATCAATGTAAATAATATAAGTATTAATTAAATGGCTGCCTAATTTTTATTATTATTACTACAATGAAATTATATAAAGCACATTTCATAAAAGTTTACTTGACTGTCTGTCTTTTTGTAAAAGCTTAATCTGATTTTGGTAGTGATGAATATTGGTCTGAATGAATCAATAATCAAATCAGCAGTATTCAGAGCTTTGACAGAACTTTTTTCTGACATGCCCCTGAGATAGGTCTGTTTTTGAGCTGCCTTGATATATTTTTACAGTTTTGTATCCCTTTTTGAAAGTAAAAATTATGGATACAATATATGCTTTAAAAATTGTGTTAAAAATGACAAATCTTTTGTTTAATTCTTGGTCCATGAATAAAAATGGTTGAAACTCCAACATGGTTTGTACAATATTTTCTGACAAAACCTTAAATTGATGCTGAAAGCCTACAGTTAAAACACATCATGATTATTTTATTTAAAGTCTGCAGTGTTGCTGTACTGAGCAAAATTATAAAGATTATTCCACTGCCAAAATAATTATCGACCAGACTGTACTTTTTCAAATGATTTACATCTATCCAGCACTCCATTACTATTCCCCACTGCTGTGCCTTTATAGCCCATGTTGTAGACCATGTGAGAAGTACAGAACAGCATGGAGCTTGGCCATGTGCTCTAGCTAACACAAAATATTCTATTTAGATTTTTTTTTTTGTCAACACTATAATGCTGTCTCTGTATTGCATCAACATAATGAGACTGTTAGATTTTAAGCATAGGAGATTTGGAAAATTTGGAGATTTTGGCCATGTAAGTAGGAATGGCTCTGGGCCAGAATTTGCTGTTGGTAAAATGGAACGCCCTGTAGCGTTATCATCTGTCAAATCACCGAATTAAAATGTTGGCAAGAATAATATAATATAATATAATATAATATGTTGTCTTTGTGTTCGCGTTGGTTTGCCCAGGTAGTCTGGTTTCCTCGCTCAGTCCAAAGACATGCACATCAGGCTAAATGGAGACATTAAGCTGCTCATAGGTATGACTGCGAGAGGGACTGGTGTGTGAACGGCGGGTGTGCCCTTCAATGGATTGCCACGCTGCCCATGGCGGGTCCCTGCTGTGTCCACAGTCAGCTGGGAAAGGCTGCAGCTCCCCCGCAACCCGAGTGAGGAAGAAGCAGTGTAGAGAATGGATGGATAATATGATATAATACATGTATATATAAGTGCTTCATAAATCAATGTGTTTTTCACAAAATAAAATAAGGCCTGTTAAATGAACGTCATGGTATCTTTAGGCTGTATTGTTTATTGTTTTTAAAATATTAAAATCCTGACTCTGTCATACGAGAATGCTGGGACAAACAGCAACAAAACACTCTGTCAACCTAAAACAGTCCAGAAATGTGCCATGCCAGTTTTAATGGTTTGGCCAGTAATAATCTAACAAGCCTTACCACATACTTATTTGCTGTTTCATACATGCATCAGGATATGGAATGAATTTTGTTGATAACAGGGCAAGCATGCTCAGCAGTCAAGAATAATTCAGCAAAATAAAACCCCAATTCATGAAGTTGGGACAGCATGCTAAATTAAAATCAAAACTGAATCCAGTGATTTGTAAATTATCTTTGATATTTGAAAACAACATGATAGCATTCCATTTGAAATTTCACCAAATGAATTTAATTGATTTCTCAAACTTATAACATTTCAATTTTGACTTTTATAAAAATTTCTTTCTTTTTTTAATTTTTTTTTTTACCATATTTCAAAAGAAATTGGGACAATAAAGAATGAACCATTTTATAACGTTGCCATTCATTTTCACAGCACTTAATAAATATTTAGAGATTGAGAACATCAAATGATTTAGAGTTTCAGGTGTAAATTTGTCCAGTTCGTCCTGTAAAGAAGTCTCGAGGTGTGCCACAGTATGGGGTCTTCGCTTTTGTATTTTGCTTCTAAAAATGCACCACACTGTCACAACCCTCATGTGAAGGCCTTTCACGTCTCCTCCCATTCAGTAGTATGTCCATTAGAAGTACTGTCTCCTTTGTGACTTAAAACTAGGCAAGCTATGTGAGCTATAACCATGGTAATGCCGTAACCACATATATCATGGCAAACTGCAATGACCAGCACTATCGCATGGTACACCATGATAAACTATGTCAACTATGGCGAATACATTGTATAATTTTGCACCATGATAGAAAAAAATGGTAACCAGGGCTACTATATAGCATGTCAAGATAAAACTGTCAAAACCGTAGCTACTACAACCCCATTTCTGAAAAAGTTGGGATACTGTGTGAAATATAAATAAAAACTGAATACAGAAATTTGCAAGTCACTTAAAGTAGAATTTCGGTGTGAAATTCACTTGGGGTGTATTGAAACATGATGATGAGTATAAACTTTTGTCGAATACCCCACTTCCGTACGCACGTAACATTTCGAAATAAATGGCTTTTTAGCCAAACCTCCCAACAGGCTTACAATGGTAGTGAATCAGGCGTAGCATTGCCATGCAAAGAAATCGCTATTTTTTTCATCATTAACAAGGCTCAAAGTAGCTCCACACTTCATCGCTAGAATTCCGAGGGCCCTGACATTTAAAACAAGGCACTGAGCACTTTGAAAATGCACAGGTAGTTTATTTATGAAATCATGGTTCCATCAATTACTGCAAGACGTCCAGGTCCTGAAGCAGCAAAGCAGCCCCAAACCATCACACTACCACCACCACGTTTGGCTATTGGTATGATGTTCTTTTTATGAAATGCTGCGTTAGTTTTATGCCAGATTTAATGTGATGCTTACCTTCAAAAAAGTTCAACTTTTGTCTCATCAATCCACAGAATATTTTCCAAAAAGTCTTGGGGATCATCAAGATGTTTTTTTTTTGGCAAATGGGAGACAAGTCTATGTGTTCTTTTTGGTCAGCAGCAGTTTTCCCCTTGGAACTGTCTCATGGATGCCATTTTTACCCAGTCTCTTTCTATTGTTGAATCATGAACACTGACTTTAACTGAGGCAAGTGAGGCCTGCAATTTTTCACGTTGTGCTGAATTCTTTTGTGACTTCCTGGATGAGTCGACGATGTGTACTTGAAGTAATTTTGGCAGGCTGGCCAGTCCTGGGAAGGATCACCACTGTTCCAAGTTTTCTTTATTTTTGGATTGGCTGGGGTTAGCTGGAGTCTCAAAGCCTTAGAGATGGCTTTGTAACCTTTTCCAGACTGACAGATGTCAATGACTTTCTCATCTGTTCTTGAATTCCTTTAGATCATGGCATCATATGTTGCTTTTTGAGATCTTTTAGCCTAGTTCACTTTGTCAGACAGGTTCTATTTAAGTGATTTCTCACGTCGGGCATTAATCAGGCCTGGGTACGGCTCGTGAAATTGAGCAAAAAAAATGTGGTTTAATCACAGTTAATTCATGATTTAAAGGAGAATTCCGGTGTGAAATTGACTTGGGGTGTATTGAAACATGATAATGAGTACTAACTTTTGTCGAATACCCAACCTCTATATGCACGCAACATTTCGAAAGAAATGGCTTTTTAGCCGTAGCTCCCAACAGGCTTACAATGGTAGCGAATCAGGCATAGCATTGCCATGCAAAGAAATGGCTATTTTTTTCATCATTAACAAGGCTCAAAGAAGCTCCACACCTCATCAGTAGAATTCCAAGGTCCCTGACATTTAAAACGAGGCAGTGAGAACTTTGAAAATACACAGGTAGTTTATTAAAAAAAGACTATTTATGCAAACAGTACCTTGAGGTAGTTTCCAGTTGCCTCCATCTTGAAAGTAACGATAAGTCGATTGACGAGCACGAACGAATAGGAAGGATAGGGGAACTGATTGCAGTAAGCCTACATGGGAAAATAGTTTTAAAAATTTAAGAAAAAAGTTTCCCAATGTAAAATTGCAAAGAATTTGGGGAGTTTTTACTTTATGATACAAAATATAATTTAAAGATTCAGAGAATCTGGAGAAATCTCTGTATGCAAGGGGCATGGCCGAGAACAAATATTGAATGGCCACGAGCTTCAGGGCGTCAGGTGGCACTGCATTAAAAAGTCAGGTTTCTGTCATGGAATTCACTGCACGGGCTCAGGAACACATCTGTCAACTATTGTTTGTGAATGGAGCGAGTCACTGCATCCACAAATACAAGTTAAAACCTTGCCATGTAACCATGTGTAACATAAATCCGGAAATGCTGTCGCCTTTACTGGGCCCAAGCTCGATTAAGGTGGACAGAAGCAAAGTAGAAAACTACCTTGAGGTGTAACTGATCAAAATGTGAAATCCTTTTTTCATGGAATCGTGGAAGCTGCATCCTCTGGGCCAAAGAGCAGAGGGACTATCTGGCTCATAATCAGCACAGAGGTTCAAAAGCCAACATTCATGATAGTATGGGGGTGCATTAAAGCACATGGAATGGATAACTTGCACATGTGTGAAGACACCATTAAGGCTGATAAATATATATTAGTTTTAGACCAACATATACTGCCAACCAGTGTTTTTTGAGGAATGCCTTGCTTATTTCTGCAAAACAATGCCAACCACCTTTTTCTGCACATATTTCAATTACATGGCTCCGTGGTAAAAGAGTCTGAGTGCAGAACTGGCCTGCCTGTAGTCCAGACCTGTCATGCACTGAGAATGTTTGGTGCCTTATGAAACCAGAAATATGACACAGGGGGCCGCAAAGTGTTGACACTCAAAATCCTGCATTAAGAAAGAATAGGGAAATATTTCGCTTTCAGAACTACAGCAACTGGTCTCCTCAGTTCCCAAATACCAAGGCTTGTCACTGGGGCAGTACCCTGAAAGTACTGATGTTGTACCTTAGAAGTGGGTTTTCATTTGTTTTGGAACATAAAAGTACCTTTAAGACCCTAAAAAGGTTCACACAGGTTCCTTGAGATCCTAAAATTAGCCCTAGAGGGTACATAAGTGCTGAATGTACCTTGGGGAACAGAAATGGACTCCTGCTGAACCTCTATTTCTGAGAGTGTACCATAAAGTGCACCATAAAAAACAGTGGTAACAAATGGCTAACTAGCTGGAGTAAACCATGAGAGAAGTATTACAGTTATACTGTAACAAAATGCAGTACCGGTATTGTGAAAAGTATTTGCCCCCTCGCAATCTCTTCTATTCTAAAATATTCGTCACACTCTGTTTCAGACCCACAAACTAATTTGAATTTTAGACAAAGATAACCCAAGTAAACTCAAAATGCAGCTTTTAAATGATGATTTTATTTAATTTGGAAAAAAGCAATCCAAACCTACCTAGCGCTACGTGAATAAGTAATTGCCCTCTTAGTGACTAAATCCAGCAGTTAAACAACTTCAATTAATAATTGGTTTCAGTTTTACTAAACACACCCAGGCATGATTACTGCCAGCCCAGTTCAGTCTAAACATCATATTAATTGCCTGTCTAGCAATATGAAGTAGGCAAAGGTAGCAAATGATGCTGCAATTTTAATAAATTCAAGAGTAGAATGAGAAACAAAGCCGTTAACATCGATCGGTCTGGAAAAGGTTACAAAGCCATTTCTAAGACTCCAGGACTCCAGCAAACCTGAGTGAGAGACGTTATCTTCAAATGAAGAAAAAATGAAACAGTGATGAGCCTTCCCAGGATTGGCCGGCCTGCCAAAATTCCTCCAAGGCCGCATCAACGACTCATTCAGGAGCTCACAAAAGAACCCAGACTAAAAGAACTGTTGGCCTCACTTGCTTCAGTTAAGGTCGGTGTTTACTATTACACAGCAAGAAACTGTGCAAAGATTGCATCTTTGGGAGAGCTGCTAGGCAAAAACCACTGCTAACTACAAAGAACTTAAAGGCTTGCCTCATATTTGCCAAAAAACATTTTGATGATGTCATGGTTATGGTTTTTGGTCATGTTTATGTTCTAGTTCGGTGTTCATGATTTTGTCTTTCATTTATTCTTTTTGGTCATTGTAATTCTCAGGTTTTTAGTTCATTCCATCTCTCACTTCCATTGCACTTGTCTCCCCTGTCTTGTGATCTTGTTGGTTCAGTCCGTCTTCCCGGTTTGCGTGCTCACTTATTTCGGGTGATTTAAATGAATTCCAGTGTTTAATATATTCCTTCGATTCTCACTTACTTCCTTTTGTCTTACTGTTCTGATTACTAACATTACAAATCTAACATTTGTATTTTGTATCATAGTCTACTAACACAACTAATCCATGTATATAGATTACTAACTTACTAACGAGCACTCTACTTAAATCTGTAAAGTTGCACTGCTACTAATTTATTCTAATTCCCTCTCAGCAATCGCTCTGTTCTAGTCTCCACCTCTTGCTCAGCTGTACCTGTCTCCCCCTGTGTTTCTGTGAGATCTCTCGCACGTGCTTAATTACTTCCCTGCACTCGTTATCTGTGCACTTTAGAACTCCTTGACCGGAGCTGTTTAAATGTCATAGGCTGTCCGTGTCTTGACTTTCGCCAATTTTCGTGGTTAGGCTTTCCCTCATGTGATTCTCCCGCTGTAATCAGTCTAATCCAGTTCACCTGTTCCCTGCGTAGCATGTGACTTCTCTCTGGTCTATTTAAGCAGTCTTTTCACAGCCAGGACTTGGACCTCATTAAAGGCATACGTCTTTGGATTTGTCTCTCGCATGTGGTTCCTGAACTGTACCTCACAGATCCCCCCCCCCCCCCCCCAAGACTTGTCGGATGATATTCTTTGAGTTAAAAGTGGAACTTTTTGGAAGAAATGGGTCCCCTTACATCTAGTGTTAAGATGACACAGCATTCTAGAATAAGCAATCATGTCAACAGTCAAACACAGGTGGTAGTGTGGTCTGGGGTTAGGTAGCTGCTTAAGGATCTAGGTGACTTGCCAGAGTTGATGGAAACATGAATTTTGCTCACTAACAAAAAATCCTGAAGGAAACGGTCTGGTGCTCAGTTTGACCTAAAGCTCAACAGCAGTTGGGTTTCAGGACAATGATCCAAAGCACAGAAGCAATTCCTCCATTAAATGGCTCAAAAGAAACAAAATTAAGGTTCTGAAGTTGAGTCTTGTTTAAGTCCTGGCATAAAATTGAGATGCTGTGGCATGACCTTTTAAAAGGCACTTCATGAACTTAAGCCGTACAGTGTGGCTTCCTGAAAACAATTCTGCAAAGGAAAGTAGGCCAAATTCCTCCACAGCAATGTAAAAAAACTCATTGCCAGTTATTGGAAACATTTGAAGTTGTTTCAGTTGCTGCCACCAAGGGTGGCACAACCAGTTTAAGGTTGGGTTAGGTTGGGTTAGGTTGGGGGTTGGGGGTGGGGGGGGGGGGGGGGGGGTGCAATCATTTTTTGACATGGTGATGTAAGTTTTACATTTCTCTTTACCTTCAATATGCAAAATTATCATTTAAAAACTGAAGTTTATATTTACTCATGTCTTTGTCATGTTGAATGATCTGAAACATTTAAAGGCACACTTCTCTGATACATAGGTAAATGCAAATGAACAGTGTCAAATTTTGGTAAATCTTGCCTGGACTGAAAATTCTGTTCATTCATCAGAAATTATCCACTGGACAACACGTTTCGCGTCATCAGGTGGACAAATACAGTCTTGTGGGAGGTTGATCAAACCACAGATTGTCTTATTTTTAGAAACTTTAGAATCCTGAATAAAAACTAGAATAAATCACTAAAGCTAGCTGAGTGGGACTTACATCTCTGGTAGAATAAGTGCAGTAGCAACAGTGTTACTTCTTACATGGCTGTATTGAATAGCTTATGAAATTGTACGATACACATTTTCATTTGAGACCCAAACTATCTTAGCACTTAGCAACACTTGCATAGCCAGAACTGAGGATTGGGTCGGCACAAAACCTTCCATTAAAGTAATTATCAGTCCTGACTTGTTCTCAATCATTTTTCCTAATTAACCATATTCACTCTGAAAACACTTCACACTATCAGGTGCGGCAAGTTCCCCCCATTATGGTAAGATGACAATTATTCATTTGGAGACGCAGTTTGGCCATTTCAATTAGCCTTATTCAAATTACACAAAGGTGCTTTTTTTAAAGTAGTCCAGTATTCTATCTAATATATCTACTTTTTTCTTTGATTTAATTTTAACAATCATAAGGTGCAGGTTGGAATGGAATCGCCTGATTTACCAATAAGGTAGTGCGAAAGTTCCATAACAGTCAATTAAATTCAAAGTAGGCTACTTTATTTTTCCGTTAGGAACTTCACATGTGGAATAGAGTATCAGGATGCGTTCCCACACCATATACAGCATCGTCACACTCATTCACATATACAATCTCTTCATCACAACAGCATCATCACACGCGCAAACACACACACTTTCCCAGCCACTCCTGGAAAACATTACTAGAATAACAATCTGCATAGCCATTAAGAAAAAGGGCGGACACAATAAATAGTGCATTGAGACAAACGCATGGCAGGTTAAAAATTTAGATGAAAATCTAATTCCACAATTGTAGATCAATGAATAGTCCAAGAGGGAAAGGTGCCAGAGTGTAGGGGTGTAAACAGGGTTGCTCAGTCATTTAAGGGTCTGATGGATTTAGGAACGAAGCTTGTTAGGGCTCTGTTGGTCCTTAAAGAGAGAGAGAGAGAGAGAGATCTGAATCTGTGACATGATAACAAAAGGCAATAGAGGCTGTTAAGATTATGTGTGAGGTCCTGCACAATTTGTGTTGCTTGTTTCTTAGTCCTATTATAGTAGATGCTGGTAAGTGATTCCTGCTCCAGTCTTATTATTTTGCTGCTCAGGGTGATGATCTTGCGCAGTAGATTCCAGAGACAGTTGGGGAGTGGACCAAACCAGGCTGTGAGATTGAAGGAGATAATGGATTCAATGAAACATCTGTAGAAAGCTGTGAGGACTGTTTGATGGACCTGTAGTCTGCAGAGCTTGCATAGAAAAAAAGAGACGCTGCTATCACTTCGAGTAGATAATGTCAGTATTGCATTAAAAATTGAGTTTGTGGTCCAGTATTGGCCCCAGATAACTGTACTGGTTCACTCTCTCTATTGACTGGTTGTCAACAGAGAGGGTAAGGATAATAGATGGTGCCTTACTGAAGTCAATTAGCAGTCCACTGCTTACACCAGTCAGCAAACCAGACCAGTTCAGGCTGCAGCAGGTCCAGTGAGTTGGCTTACCTTTCAGAAAGCATAGGCCTATTTTTGAGTAAATTATCTTTCTGAACTTAAATTATGCTGTTAATTAATCACCCTTAGATTGCATTAAAAATAAAACTGTCTTTAATTGCCAATTAATTATTTTTATCATTGGACAACACATCAATAAAGGAAAATGACCCAGAATAAGTCAGCACTAGTAATTATTACAAAGGTATGTTCTGCGTCCATCCAATTTTCAGTACTGGGAAAGCAATGGACCCATTCTGGTTATTGTAGGTTTCCCACCTTTTATGCAAAACTTAATACCACAGCCCTTCACCTCCTATTTTCTCAGGTCATGAAGCACCAATTTCAGTTTTTTTTTTTTTTTGCCTTTCTACCACATATAAAAGCAAAGTTCAATGAAAGGACCATTTTTTCCAGTGATATAATACTTGGCTACTTTGAAAATGACAAATAAGCAAAAATATGAGCAATCTGTAATGCAGCGTATACTTTTTTCACAGCACTGTAGCTATTAAACCATAGAAAAACCATGGTCCAATATCCATTGCTCTATTTCTTCCAAAACAAAAACATTGTTACAAAAGTAGAATATAGATTGTTTACCATAGTAAAACCATGGGTATTTTTTTTTGCAAGGAATCACTGCTGTGCTACTAAATTTGATTTGAGGGACCTGTAACTTTTTGTTCTTGGTTTGGCATTTGTTTTAGTGTAACTGAAACAAGAAAAAAACTCTTACAGATGTGGAACTCAGACACTGAGTGAATGTCCAAAACAACATAGGTAATTACAGTGTGGGCACACTTGATTTATTGTTTGCACAAAGACATACTTAGCAATAATATTCAGGGAGAATACACCAGACAATTAAAAATTAATTCAGTACAAATCATAACACATGTATTAAAAGCCCTAGTCTCTTATTTACAGAGTATTACTTTTTGTGCAGTGAATATCAAAACATGGATTTTTCTTTTCTTTTGTTCAATTTTTGAAGTGAGAAGGCAATCCCTTTACAGCCAAACCTGAGGACAGAATTAAATCCCATTTGGCTAATGTAAGCATTGCTTCGTTACAATTAAAAAACCATAGGCCAATGCATGAAACACAGACATTCAGATATCCTGAGCACGGATTAGTGTTCCCGTTCCCACCTTCATTTCTCGGTAACATAGCTGCTGCACATAATCAATCCTTTATAGCATGAGCATTCGCCGTTTTAAAAAGTAGTGCTGCATCATATCGTGGCAATTCTTCTAAACCTGCTGACCGCAAGAGAGCCAAGCAATTTGATAGAACTTATCGATCTGCTAAAACATATACAACAGCTAGACAACTAATATATAATTGGTTTTACAGACGAAAAGTGCGTTTACAGGGAGCATTCTCCTCAAATTCCAAAGAACAATTGCAAAGGGCAGGCGTAACCAGAACACAGTAAATCTTGCTTAGTTACGTCAACATCACAAAGTCTCCAATACCTTAAAACTGGAAACGGGGGTCGCGACCAGCTAAGGCTCATAGACCAACTTCTATGTCCACTTTTAATCAAAATTCCAATGGTATTTTAGCACGTTTAGTCTCTTGATTTATTAGCAAACAAAACGTTAAAACTGTATCTGAGCCTGAGATATCAGTTTCTTCAAGCAATAGCAACAGTCTATAAAAGTTCACAATTTTGTTCGGATTTGATTTCACAAATCGGCATCGTAGGGTCTGCCGCCGAAGGATGAGTCGTTAGAACGATTTCCTGCGGTCTTGGCCCGGGGGAAGTCAGCGTCGTCCATCGAATCTCTGGAATAGGGGACGCTGCTGGCGGTACTCCTGCTCCGGCTGATGCTAGGCACCTCGACTCTTCTGGATAATGGGTATTTCGTGTGTTTGAACTCAGTCTTGGGTTCGGATGGGGTTTCACCCCTGTTCTTTCCGCCACAACACGAGCACATCACAATGACCATCGCGGCACCGGCGAGAACTTCCATGATGCCCCCGATGTAACCCAGCACAATGGAAAAGCCCACCTGCACATTACTGCCGGTGGCTGGGATGGTTTTGAAAATGTGGGTGTACCAAGCAATTGGAATTATGGTCATAACGCCCGAAAGGAAGATCAAGATTCCGCCTAACCCGGCAACAGTGAAGTTCGGTCGCTCTTTCCAGCATCTGACCCCAGGAGTGGCCACAGCCAGGCCAAGTAACGTGACCAGTAAAGATGCAACCATTAAACCCTGTGCTACAGGGATGATCTGGTGATTGAAGTATTCATCGTCTCGCTGATTACACTCTATTTCCCGCGACGTCTCAAAAGCTCTGCATATATCCCAGATTCCTTGTTGCAAAATGAGATCTTCAGGCTCGGTCAAGAAGCCTCTGACCTCTCTCCAGTTCGGGGCAACTGTGCTTGCAAGGTCCAAGACCCATCCGCACGGTGACAAGACCAGGCCAAATATCAGCATGCCCGGTGTGCGCATTTTGGCAACGTGCAACAACTTTCCTGTGGTGCCTTAGAAGTACAGTGTGTGTCTCTCTACTAAAACCTGAAAGCCGCGTGTTAAAACCTCAAGGGGTGGCAACTTGGTAGTGCGGTCAGAATAGTAAGTCGTCGAAAACTTGCAGAGGTATCAGTTTACCCTGGGACAGCACACACCCATACCTGTTTGACCGACGAAGTATCCAAATTATGTTGGCTGTTTGCGCGAGCGATTAAACCATACAGGTTTATATTTAGAACATATTATTTTCCAGAATACCTCGATATTTGTACGCTTAGACGGTCAATTTGCTTGAGCTGTATTTTCATCCCCCATATCATGTCAAACGTCCGCCTTTAGATTAATTCCGTAATGTTTTGATACCGATACCTATTTGACTGTTACGCACCAGTTCCGACACATTGATAAATGTTAAAATAGCCTAATCTGCATTTGTTACCTGAGTTTTGCGCACTGTAAAAAAGTGGTGGGAGTTGGGGGGGGGGGTTGCATGGGCAACAATGCGAGGGCCTGCTTAAAATGAAAAGTACCCTGCGTTACGTAGGTGCGACGTAATTAAAAGTGATTGTTATGCTCCAGTTGTCTTGAACTTGAAGTCACTCAATAGACTGTTTTCAGGAAATGCTGAAAGCTTACATTCCTCAAATATCAAAGATGATCATCTTCATTTCTCAGGGTAGCAGCTTTTGGAATGCGGCTCTCCGAGTGGTGTAGTGCCGCTGACATCACTGCGAGATAGTTTCAGTTGCCACCCTTTTAGCTATTGTGGTAGTTTCAGGCGCCACACCACCAGTACCTTTCACCGTGTGATCGCTTCACGGCGCTTACGTTTTTGTAGCTCTTAAGTCGTTTCTGGGTGTAAAGTATGGATCTGATGTGAAGTGTGACATGTTTTCTTCCTCCCGCATACAGAGAAATCTGATCCCACGAATTAGTTCCACTTCCCGAATAAATGTTTGTTGGTAAATCCAGGTGATTGTTACCATCAACTTCAATTTCAGAAGAATTGGAACAATGTGTAAAATATAAATACAAAGGAAAGCAGGAATTAGCTGATCCCGTTTGAATTGGATTTAAAATTACAAAAAAGGAAACCCAAAATCAGTAACGTTATAACTCATTGTCTCTGATGTTTTTGAAAATAATTGCTATTTCAAAATTTGATATCTTCAACAAGTTCCAATGAAGTTAGAACAAGAGCATGTTGACCGTTGTTTAACCCGTTAACTGTCACTGGGCCCTAATTAATTTTCAAACAAATTTTTAATCCTTCATTTGTAAACTATGACTTAAATCCTCAACCAATCCAGGCAAACGATATACCATTTGAAAGCTTAGATGCTCAGGATTTCATTTTTGCCCACCTATTTGCCCCATGTCAGTCATAACAAATGCAATAAATCAATTTCTGAACATAGACACCACTTGAATGCAATGAAACTTGTCAGTCCTCATCATCAAAGTTGTGTTGTGATGGTCACACCATGTGTTATTTGTTCCATTTGGTCTTGTTCGAAAGCTAAGAACCTGTGCAATCAAGGTATCCATGTTGTGTGTCCTAAAATTGAAGATTAAGCTGCATATTTTGTGTGAATACTCATAACAACAACAACAACAGACACGCAGTATTTTGTGTAATAGAACCATTGTATGTGGGAGCAGTGAACATTTGAAATGTGGTATACCAATCCGGGCCAAATGTAAGAAAATGCAGGTGACAGTTAAGAGGTTAACATCTCTTCTCCTTTCAATAATCCTAACTAGTTGTTTTGGAACTGAGAGCACTATTTGGTTTAGTTTCAAAAGCAGAATTTGTCCCCCTTCTTATCTGATATTACACTTTAGTTTGTCGACACTCTGGAAATCTACACGAAGGTCAGTCTTGTACGTGCACTCTTGGATTACGAAGCCACACCGTTGTAATACATGCAGATTGTGGCTTGGCATTATCTCGCTGGAACAAGCAGGAGCATCCCTGAAAAAGACAACATCTGGAAGGCAGCAGATGTTGTTCCAATATGTACTGTATATCTATTCCTCTGCATCAATTACGACCTCAAAGATGTCTAAGTTGCCCATGCTGAGAGCACTTATGCAGCCCCAGACCATGACAGATGCTTTTAAACAGGTTGCTAATTACTGCAGGGTTGGTCCTACTCATCTTTGGCCTGGAGAAAACAATTTCCATTATTTCCAAAAACAATTAAAAAAAAGGCTCTTCAGACCACAGCACTTCTTTTTACTTTGCGCCAGTCTATTTTAGATGAAATTAAGCCAGAGACAACGGTGGAGAGTGTTGGTATATAGGTTCCAGTTTGTGTAATAAAATGTTAACTTGCATTTGATGATGCCACAATGAATTGCGTTCTTTGGCACAGGTTTTTTGAAGTATCTGATAGCCCTTATAGTTATGTTCATCTCAGATGTATATCGATGCTGTCTGAGGGCTGAAAGGTCGCGAGCAGCCTTGTCATTTACGCATGAGATTTATCATATTTCTTTTGATTCTTCAAATCTTTTCACCGTATCCTGGACTTTGGATGGTGAAATCCTCAAATTTTATGCAATTGCACGTTGAGAAGCATTGATCTTAAACTGCTATTTGTTCCCACAGCTTTTGGAAAATAGCAAGCCTCTTTCCATCTTGTTGGTAAACGACCATGCCTTTTGTGACTGCTCATTTTATACCCAGTCATAATTCAATCACTTGTTGTCTATTTACCTGTTGAATGTCCCAATAAGATGTTTTTATGAAGATTCCAAAACTTTTCCTTTTGATTCCCCGGTCCCAATTATTTTGGAACATTTTGCTAGCATCAGATTCAGAATTCTCAAATATTTGCAAAAATGAATGCAGTTGACGAGGTGAAACCATGAAACTTAAAACAGTCTTTCTTTGTGCTGTTTTCAACCAAATGTAGGACAGAGAGAATTTACCGATTCCTTTATTCTGTTTGTATTTGCATTTTAAAAACTGTCCCAATTCTTCTGCACACCAGCTGTCACAGCCACATTGGTTGTCCTCTGGTACAGTGAGTACACATTTCTGCTGCTCAGGGAGTAGAGATACCTTTGGGGTAGGAGTGTTGTCAAAAATGATCTCGACACAAAATGAGAGAAAATGAGGGTAAATTAATAATTATTTATGGCTTTAAAACATATATTTTTTGATGGCTACATACAGGATGTAAACACAGCAGTAACTACAATTTTAATTTTTTCATTGCCTTAATTGGCTAAACCTGCAATGCTACTTCTCTACAAACCTCAATTCCAATGAAGTTGGGACGTTGTGTAAAACGTGAATAAAAACAGAACATAAAGATTTGCAAATCCTTTTCGACTTATATTCAATTGAGTGCACTTCAAAGACAAGATATTTAATGTTTAAACTGATAAATTTTATTGTTATTTTGGAAATACTCACTCATTTTGATGCCTTTTTGATGCCTGCAACACATTCCAAAAAAGCTGGGACAGGGGCAACGAAAGACCGGGAAAGTTGAGGAATGCTCAAAAAACACCTGTTCGGAACATTCCTCAGGTGAACAGGTCAAGTGGAAACAGGTGAGTGTCATGATTAGGCATTAAAGGAGCATTTCTGAGAGGCTCTGAGAGGCAAGGTTCACCACTTTGAGAATAACTGTGCAAGCAAATAGTCAAACAGTTTAAGAGCAATGTTTCTCAGTGTACAATTGCAAGGAATTCAGGGATTTCGTCATCTACAGTCCATTATATCATCGAAAGATTCAGATAATTTGGAGAAATCTCTACACGTAAGTGGCAAGGCCGAAAACCAACATTGAATGCCCGTGACTGCTGGTCCCTCAGGCGGCACTGCATTAAAAACTGACATCATTCTGTAAGGGATATTACCATGTGGGCTCAGGAAAACCTCAGAAAACCATCGTCAGTTAATACAGTTTGTCACTACATCTACAAGTGCAGGTTAAAACTCTACTATGCAAAGCGAAAGCCATATATCAACAATTCCCAGAAATGTCGCCGGCTTCTCTGGGCCTGAGCTTATTTGAGATGGACTGACGCAAGGTGGAAAAGTGTTCTGTGGTCTGACGAGTCCACATTTCATATTGTTTTTGGAAATGATGGATGTTGTGTCCTCTGGGCTAAAAAGGAAAAGGACCATCCAGATTGTTTTCAGCCCAAAGTTCAAAAGCCAGGATCTGTGATGGTATGGGGATGTGTTAGTGCCCATGGCATTTGTCGACTCAGAAACCATTCCACTTTCTCCTTTTACTGTTCTGTGGTTAATGTAAATAAAACAATAACTGCTGCTTCTGCCTGCGGCATATTTCACCAAAATGCAATTTCACAATGAGTCTGTTTTAACTTTTGCTATGTTGTGTTGGTATGGGAATCCTAGTGTCAAGGCCAGAACTGCTCTCTCTAAAATTGTGAAGGTCAGCAGTAAAATCCTGGGTCTCCAGCTAAGCAGCCTCACTGACCTGTAAAACAGGCAGGTGGTGAGAAAGGCAAAATCCAGCCTATCAGTCAGTGCCCATCCTCTCCACTGAGTTTCAGCTTTTACCTTCTGGTTCCAGCTTTAGATTTCTGGCAATTAAGTGCAACAGACACAAGTTCTCTTTTGTTCCCTCTGCCATTTCCCTTCTGAACTCAGAGTGGGAAGGAAGACAGAACTAGTGGTGATGTTGTATTTTTACAACCTCAAGCAATTCCAAAGAAGTTGGGGTGCTGTGTAAACTGTAAATAGAAACAGAATGCAATGATTTGCACATCTCATAAACCCACATTTTACTCACAATGGAACATAGACGACATATCAGATGTTGAAAGTGAGACATTGTACTATTTCATGAAAAATATTAGCTCATTTTGAATTTGATTGCAGTAACACATATCAAGAAAGTTGGGAGAGGGGCAACAAAAGACTGGTAAAGTAACTTGTTCTAATTTTAAAAAAAAACAGCCAGAGGAGCATTTTGCGACTAATTACGTTAATTGGCCACAGGTCAGTAACATGATTGGGTATAAGAAGAGCATTTTAGAGAGGCAGAGTCTCTCAGAAGTAAAGATGGATCGAGATTCACCAATCTGCAAAAAACTGCATCTAATAATTGTAGGACAATTTCAGAAAAATTTTCCTCAATTGTCATGGTTTGGGAGGTGTGTCTGTGTTTTGGACTTTTCTTTCAGGCTCTCGTCCCGGGACGATATCGAATTCCTTTTCAATTGGATTCTTTATCCAACTGGCTGATTGGGCGGCGCCTCCTCAGGCTCTATGTAAGCCGAAAGTCCACCACGCCTCCCTCATTAGAGAGTCTGTTTGTGGTTAAGCACTTTAGCCGAAGATATCTGTAGTAAGGATTTATGTGACTTTGTATCTTCTCATTATTATAGGAGTTTAGGAGTTTCTATCCCTCTAGGGATATTCCTTTTTCTTCTCTATTCTTTGTGTCGCACTATTTTAGGTGCCTTGTTTTTTCTCGGCTCCCGAGATACTTCTCCTTTTTTCTCTCTCGCTTTGCTTCCGTTTTGTCAGATATTTGGATGTCCTTTTTTTTTGGAAGTGCGAGGATATTCCCAGTCGAATGGTCTGTATTATTCTCTGTATTTGCATTGTGTTCGTGCTGCTCTATTTCCCTCTCGCTGCTGCAGTTGGCCTCTCAATTCTACCGGCCATTAAATCATTGTAAAATTGTGAAGACTTTGAATCTAAAGTACCTAATATTATCAAAAGATTCAGAGAATCTGGAGAAATCTCTGTGCGCAAGGGATAAGTACAAGGTTAGTGTTGGATGCTTGTGATCTTTGGGCCTCCAGATGGCACTGCATTAAAAACAGTCATGATTCTGAACTGGAATTCACTGCATTGGCTCAGACACTTCCAGAAATCATTGTCTGTGAACACAATTCACCCTGCAATCTACAAATTCAAACTAAAGCTGCATCATGCAAAGAAGAAGTCGTATGCGAACACAATCCAGAAATGTCGCAGTACTCTCTGGGCCAAAGTTCATTTTAAATGGACGGAGGCAGAATTGAAAACTGTTTTGTGGTCAGATTAATCAAAATTTGAAATACTTTTTGGAAACCGTGGATGCCATGTTGTGCGGTCTAAAGAGGAGAGGGACCGTCCAACTTGTTATCAGCACACAGTTCAAAAGCCTACATCTTTGATGGTATCAGGTTGCATTAGAGCCTATGGCATGGGAAGCTTACACATCTGGAAAGGCATTATCAATGCTGAAAAGTACATAGGGGTTTTACAACAATGTATGCTGCAAAACCAAAAAAGTAAGATCCGCACACCAGAAAATTGCTCCAATAAAAACTTTTATATATGTCACCACATAAGTGACGTTTCGTGACGTCACGTATGTGGTGACTTATATTCAGTTTTCTACTGGAGCAATTTTTTGGTGTGCAGATTTTCCTTTTTTGGTTTTCCAGTCATATTTTTGTCCAGCACCCAGACTTTTTCTTTTGTTTGGATGGGCATGTTTTTGTGAATTTCCAAAACAATATATGCTCCCATCCAGACATCATTTTCAGGGAAGTCCTTGCATATTTCAGAAAAACAATGCCAAACCACATACCGCATCCATTACAACAGCATGGCTTCGCAGTAGAAGAGTCTAAGTGCTGAACTGGCCTACCTGCATTCCAGACCAATCGCTAAAAGAAAACATTTGGCGCATCATAAAATGAAAAATCCAGCAAAGAAGACCCAAGACTGTTGAGCAGTATGAAACTTACATCTGACAAGAATAGGACGACATTCCTTCACCAAAACTTCAGCAATTGGTCTCCTCACTTCCCAGATGTTACAGATTGTTGTTAAAAGAAGGAGGGATACTGAACAATGGTAAACATGGCCCTATCCCCGCTTTTTTGAGATGTGTTGCTACCATCAAAGTCAAAATGAGGTTTTTTTTAATGAAAGTATAAAATGTCTCGCTTTGAACATCTGATATGCTGTGTATGTTCTATTGTGAATAAAATTTCAGTTTATGAGGTGTGTAAATCATCGTATTTATTTATATTTTACACAGCATCCCACTTTTTTGAATTGGAGTTGTATTTAATTATTATTATCTTTTTTTTTTTATCCAGTCACCCACCATTCTGCCCATCCCTTCTGTAATGTTCTGTATTGTCCTGTGTTGTTTCAGTACTGTATGCCTTGCTGCATAACAAATTTCCCTCTGGGGACATAAATAAAGTTGAGTTGAATGAAGTTGAGAGTGTTTGAGGGTCATCAAGGTGTTTTATTTTTAATTTTTGCCTGATGAGATGCAAGCTTTTATGTTTCTCTTGGTTATCGGTGGATTTCACCTTGCAGTTCTCCCTTGGATATCATTTTCCCAGTCTCTTCCTTGTGGCAGGATCATGAATGATGACCCCATCTGAGGCAAGGGTGGGCTGCAGTTTATTGTCTTTTCATCTGAGTCCCTTTTTGGCTTCAGAGGTAAGTTGTTAATTAGCTTTTTAAAAATTTTGGTTGGCTGGCGACCATTTTGAAAACTCACAACTGTTCCACATTTTTTCCATTTGGAGACAATGGCTTGTGGTGGCATTCCAGAGCCTTTGAGATTGCTTTACTAAACCCTTTTCAGGCTGATATATTCCAATAACTTTAATTTTCATGTCTTTGGGAATTTGTTTTGATCACTGCATTGTCTGGAACTTGCTGCCTAAAAGTATTGCACAGGGGTAATTTTCTACCTTTCAACCTCCGTCAGATCGCTAGAAAGATTCAGTGTAAGTTATAATTATATCAGTCATGGTTAGTAAATGAGCCTGAGTGTGTCTACTCCAATTAAGTCCAATTACTAATTTCACTGCTGGTTTAATTAAGGGAGCAATTACCTTTTCATACAGGGCTGGTTCATGTTGGATTTCCCTTCAAGAAATGATATTATCATTTAATATTTACTTATTTTGATTTAATCATTTAGTGTTTACTCAAGTTGCCTTTGTATCAATTTTAATTTTATCTGAGGATCTGAAACAGTTAAGGGTGCCAAATGAGCAAAAACTGTAGTAATAAGGAAGGGGGCAAATACTTTTTCAGGACTGTGAACCGACTGTTCACTTTACCACCTACTGAATTGGACCCCATTTTTCTTTCAAAACTGCATGTATTCCTCTTCTTTGTTCATTGCTTCATGTTTGAGGGATTACTTACATAAAGAGTGGTAATACACATTATCTAATCAAAGTGAAAACAAATTTAAAATCAGAATATGCTTTTTTTGGTGCGAGTGTGGACTCAAAGCCAGTAAAATGAATCAGTTCTTTGATAATGAAGAATTCAATACTGTATTAGCAGAAGCAAGCTGCTAATATATAGGGAAAAATATGAAATTACTTAAACAAAAGCATTCAACAACTTCAATTGATCAAGATGTAGACAGGCTGAAAGCATATGCACTGGGAAAAACAGTCTGAGGACCACTGATATCACTCCTGATGTATTACAGCGTAGAGAGTTATTACCACTTTGTAAGATGACTCATATGCAAAGGTTTAAATATGGAAGTAGTTTGGTCTTGAGGAATCTTACACATCAGCAATTGCTCTACATCTGGCGCCCCCTATTGGCCATGTGTAACTTAGGCCCTGTGATATCAAAATCTAAAAGTTCACAGACGTCATGCAATAGAAAGATTTTAAGAGCAGCCTGGTATTAGTTATATAGACCACCCTTTGCCCCATCAGTTTTAGTAGGCTGGGGCATGGCCAGATAGATTAATACTACAAACTCAGAATAATACTTTTGAATAGGGTATTGCCAGCTAGGAAGCTGTTCCTGAAGTGTTACCAAAAAGTAGTAGACCTGGGGTGAAAAATCCTGTCATTCTGCATTTTGGGCCATATTGGCAGATAAATGTACCTGGTCAAGTGATTAGGGTGCACCTGAAGTTCTGTTCATAGCAACTATTCAGAACTGTCTGATTATCTCCAATATTAGGAGTTATTTTCATGTTAATTGGTTTATAGTGTTGGGGGAGCTTTGTCCTTCAGTGTTGTGGGTAATATCTCAGCGGCCTGCAACAAAATGCGCTGTAATACTGAGGTCCAGAGCCAAAATCCAGATCATGGACAATGGACAGTTCTGCAGTGTGGAGTTTGCATGTTATCCTTGTGTCCTCATGGGTTTCTGCTGGGTAACTCAGATTGCTCCCGCAGTCCAAAGGCATGTAGTTGGCAAAGCCTGAAGTGACTTTGTATGAATGTGCGAGTGAGCAGTGAAGGACCCCTGTCATGGTTTGTTGGATTGTTTAGGCTATATTCCCACCTGTATTCCAGTGTATGCTGGGACATGTTTCAGCCCTGCAGCTCAGAATAAGTGCGATAGTTAATCATTGGATGGATTGGTTAGGTTAAAGCCACAGGTAAGCTGTCTGTCTGGTGCTAAAACTCAACTTAACCAGCATTTCTTAGTATCTCTGACTCTTCTACTTGCAGACGAGTTTGTTTTTAATGAAGTAATTGTCCATTACTTGAATCATGTCCATGAAGCTTTCTCTGTTAATAATACCCCATTTAATTTTCAAATGTATTTTCCCTCTATTTCTCCTGTGCAATGACACAGCTCCATGTTGAATGGCAGAGAGGGACTAATCATTTTTAAATATTGAAGCCGCATTCCACCTTAGAGATGGTGATAATCCCCCATGTGGTGCAGCAGTGGCAATCTACCCCCTGCCTGCACATGAAAAACAACTGCATGTGTCACCTTCCTATGTGGGAGGGACCACAGAGACCAAGGGATCAAGAGCAGACATGACCTGCACTCCCCATCGCCACTAATGCTTGGGCAACTCCACGAGCCACACTCCTTGAATCCAACAGTCAATAACCTCTGACCTAATGGAATGGTTGTTACTGGCTGTGGTTGTGTCTTCATAAAAAGGCCCTGCATAGTGCAGCATGTGATATTGTTTCTTTATTTTGTGCCATACTTGCACATGGTCCCTGGCACTCCCCTCTCTCCTTGCTTTTGGCAGAATAAGAAAATAAATAGGTTTTATATTTTTCAAAAAGAGGAAATCAAATGCATTTTAAAGTTTAATACACAGCTAACAACCCATACTACTATCAACTCAACAGCTATATATGTCAAATGAATGATAAAAGTGTAATCCTTATGACAAACCAAACTGTCCTGTCATTCCAAACTATGACGACAACTGGCCACACTAATTTCCACAAGCCGACTGAAACAGACAAGCCCTTCAAAGAAATGTCACAAAATGGCACAAGAGATGCAACAAAACTGGATGTCACCAGTATTCACTTGATGATTCTTCAGTCATCCTGACAACTTCAGAATCTGGATGGGTTTTATTAACTACAGCATGGTTGTTCCATGGGTGTTGCCATACTGGATAAGTAAGTTAGACCATTCTTCCACTGCCTTGCTCTGGCTTTCTGGATGTTTTGTTACCTTGGGGCCTACTTTTACACACACAGATCACAGGCTAGATCTGAATTAATTTAGTTTTGCACTCAACGGATCTGAACCTTATTTCCAATTTCCTGTGTCAAACTTAATAAACATAAAAGTTTAGTTAGACAACTTTTGCTCTGAGGAGCTCAATTATTTGACTTATTTCCATACACAACTTGTGAGCAAAGAGTTGACCTACGTGGCAACGCATGTTAATACTAAGCAGTTGCAGAAACATTGGAATTGACAACATGCTGTTATAACTTTATCTCCATCCAGCCACTGTGGTGAGCCAACCTATGCTAATGAATAGGATTTCTGCAGACATTCCCTCATGCACTGGCAGAAAAATTACCCAACTTGACCTGCAACCTTGAGCTTGAAGTAGCAGGGAAGATGAATGGATGGGAGTGATGACATTGAGATCCAGGTTTTAAAAGATACAAAAAAAAAAAACTTGCAAGACAAAAGGAGTTCCAAGGGTAGATTTTCTGTAATGCTTTTCCTCAAAAATTCTCAGTGTTCCAAAGCTAATGCATTCAAATACCAGGACTGATTGCTACAATAACATTGGGATGTTCAGTTAATTCCTTATTAATGGCATTCATGTTTGTGATCATACACATTACATTTTTTTGTGCTTGGATGCCCTTGTGCATGCATTCCAAAAATACTGCATCTTGGTGTACTGTCAGAGCCACAGGGCAAATAATGTGAAGTTAGGTCCATAAATATTTGGACAGAGACAGAATAGAATAGTGATGGTGCGATCAGGAACCAGTCGCGAGAACAAAGTAATGCAGTTGATCTGATTTTATTAATAAGGGGGCGGAAAACCCCGCAGGGCAGAAGGCAAAGGTACAAAGTCCACACTCCAAAAATCACAATCCAGTTGGGCAAAAATAGAGACAAAAACCAGGGCAGCAATCACAGTACTCGTGGTCGGACAAAAATGGGTTTGGTTCACTGCGCAGGTATATCAGAGAAGCCAAGCCAAAATCCAATGGGCGTAATCCAAACCGTAACTAGGGCAGCAATCATAGATCTCGTGGTCGGGCAGAAAAGGGTAAAAAAACACAGGTGCAACAATAAATCCAAAATCACAAAGCCAAAAATTGAAAAGTCGGACAGTCCAGTCAGAAGAGAATCACTTAGAGAACAAGGCGGAATGAAGGTGGCACAAGCAAACTGAGAGAAACAATCTGACAAGAAAGTGCTGTGAAAAGACTCCTAATGTACACTCCAGGGGAATCACATGCTACCAGAACACAGGTGCTGGAAATGAGACTAATTACAAAGGAGGGAACAGAAGGGAGAAGCTAATCACATAAAATAGGCAAAAGCCAAAACGCGGACAGGGATCACGAGACAATCCTATAGACAAACATACGGCTCCAGTCAAGGAGTTCTAACGTGCATACATAATGAGAGAAAGGACAGCGCAAGCAAGTGTGGAGAATCCACAGAAATGCAGCAGAGAAGATTAGGGAAAGACAAGGGGCAGAGACTAGAACAGGGCGAGTGCTGAGAGCTTGTTAATCAATTAGTAAGGGCAGCTATACAATCCCGAGTGCTCGTTAGTAAGTTAGTATTATATACAATGTTAGTTTGTGTTAGTAACTCTAGCAAAATAACAAACTGTTAGTCTGGGTTAGTAAAATAGAAAAGCAAGATGAAGAAAGCAAACGAGATTGGAAGGAAGGCTGAAATCCAGAAACCATTAAATCACCCGAAGACTGGCACGCAAAACCGGTGCTGTGAGCTGTGACAAGACGAGACCAGACAGGGGGAGACAAAGTGCAATGCATGGTGGAAAGCAAAACATGGACCAGAATAACTATGGTAAAAATTAAAACATGGAAAAAATAAACTGAGACGATACATAAATAAATCAAAGTAACCAAATCCCAATACACAATACAAAGAATAGTCAGACATTGCAAAAATCCAAATATACACATGGCAAACAGATCATGGGCATGGCAGAGCAGAACAAAGACATGGCAAGGCAGGGCAGAGACATGGCAAACAGGCAGAATCACAACAAGAATAGAAAAACTTTATTGTCTGTACCGAGTAAAAACAGAAATTTGTCTCTTGAGATGGCTCCAAAGGGCAAAAATCAATTAAACAATTAAAATCAACACCCAGACGTTAGAAACACTCTTAAAACACACACCACAATGGAGGAAATAAATAATATAAATGAAATCATAGTACAATCTATTTTGTATTATTTAGGACAGTTATTGCAGAGGGGATGAAAGATTTCTTGTAAATGTTTTTCCGGGCCAATGGGGTTCTGTAGTGCCTGCCTGATAAAACGATTTTCATTCTTTTAGTTTTTTTTTAAATCACCACAACGGATTTTGAAAAGAAACAATTCAGATGTGTGACAGCCCTGTACAGAGCAATCAGAACTGAAGTGCAGGCCAGAATCCAGTTCACAGGTTTTATTGAAACTCGTGGTCATACAATCTGTTTTTTTTTTTCTTGTGCAGTACATCATGGCAAACCTGGAATAGTACAAACCTCAATTCCAATGAATTTGGGACGTTGTGTAAAACGTGATTAAAAACAGCATACAATGATTTGCAAATCCTTTTTGACCTATATTCAATTGAGCATTCTACAAATGCAAGATATTTAATTTTCAAACTGATAAACTTAATTGTTTTTTTTTTTTTTTTTTGAAATATTCACTAATTTTGAATTTGATGCCTGCAATGTTCCTAAAAAAGCTGGGACAGAGGCACGTTTACCACTGTGTTACATCACCTTTCCTTTTAACAACACTCAATAAGCATTTGGGAACTGTAGACACTGATTGTAGAAGCTTTGTGGGTGGAATTCTTTCCCATTCTTGCTGGATATACAGCTTCAGTTGTTCAACAGTCTGGGATCTCCGTTGTTGTATTTTGCGCTTTATAATGCACCACATATTTTCAATGGGAGACAGGTCTAGACTGCAGGCAGGCCAGTCTATTACCCACACTCTCTTACAATGAAGCCACGCTGTTGTAACACGCGCAGAGAGTAGCTTGGCATTGTCTTGCTGAAATAAGTAGGGATGGCCCTGAAAAGGGTGTTGCTTTGATGGCAGCATATGTTGCTCCAAAACCTGTATGTACCTTTTAGTTTTATTTGTACTTTCACAGATGTGCAAGTTACCCATGTCATTGGCACAAACACATCCCTATACCATCACAGATGCAGGCTTTAGAACTTTGCACTAATAACAATCTGGATGGTCCTTTTCCTCTTTAGCCTGGAGGACACAACATCAATTATTTCCTAAAACAATTTAAACAGTTGACTCCTCAGACCACAGCACACTTTTCCACCTTGCGTCAGTCCATCTCAGATGAGCTTGGGCACAGAGAAGCCAGCAACATTTCTGGGAGTTGATATATGGCTTTCACTTTGCATGGTAGAGTTTTAACTTGCACTAGTAGATGTAGCGACGAACTGCGTTAACTGTCAATGGTTTTCCAAAGTGTCCTTGAGCCCACATGGTGATATTCTTTACAGAATGATGTCGGTTCTTAATGCAGTGCCACCTGAGGGACCGGCGGTCACAGGCATTCAATTTTGGTTTTCGGCTTTGCTGCTTACATGCAGAGATTTCTCCGGATTCTCTGAATCTTCTGATGATATTGATCAAATTCAAAATAAGTGAATATTTCCAAAAAAAAAAAACAATAGATTTTATCAGTTTGAACATTAAATATCTTGTCTTTGTAATGTACTCAATTGAATATAGGTTGAAAAGGATTTGCATATCATTGTATTCTGTTTTTATTCATGTTTTACACAACCTCCCAACTTCATTGGAATTGGGGTTTGTAAGAAAGTTCAGGCGATTAGTCAAAACCAGGAAATCTGCTCTATAATCACAAAAAGAAAATCCGAATCAAAAATGTCAAATCAGAAATTAGACATGTGTAATTAGAAAAACACTAGGATAAGGACTAGAAACGTGAACCAGGGACCAAAAGAAAAAAAGAAAAAAACCCGTAACCACAAGGAACTCAGAAAACAAGAAAACCGCTTGCAAGAAAGACACTCCGAAAAGGCTTAACAAACTTTCAATTTGGATAAGGCAAGAAGAGGAATATAAAGAGAAGCAGAGTGACCAATTGCATGGGGAACAGGTGTGGGGATCACAGAAGCATGCAGGGAAGTGTAGTTACAAATGGTGAGACAATCTAACAACACTGAATGTGGGTCAGTGCGTGTGAGTGAGTAAAAACAGAAAGCACGTGGCAGCAGGGGAAACACTAGACAAATACATGGATGCACTAGACTAAACATATTAACACGAGAAATGATAAATATGCATACAAAAGCACAATAACACAGAACTAATCAGATTCAGATCCTGTGCATGAAGTGAAGACATTCAACTTCAATTTGAGTTTTTTCTTCAAAAATATTCTCTGAATCATGTATGAATTACACCCATTACATGTGCAGCCTCTTCAGTTTTATGAGCTCAAAAATAATTGAACAAACTTACATAATCAATAATTACATTTTCATTTTTAATACTTGCTGGCAAAGCCTTTGCGTCAATGACTGTCCAAAGTCTGGAACCAATAGACATCACTACACACTGGATTTCTTCTCTGGTGATGCTCTGCCTGGCATTCACTGCATCTGGCTTCAGTTCCTGTCTTGTTGGGGTGTTTTGCCTTCACCAAATGAAATGCATGCTCAATTGGATTCAGGTCATATGATGGACTCGTCCATGGTAGAACATTCCACTTCTTTGCCCTAAAAAAGATGTTCCTGTTTTTTCTGCTTGCTCCCAAGTCACTTTCCATCTGCATCGTGCAGCATTTTTCAATTACTTCTGATGCATTTAGCTTAATCTAAGCATATGATTTAACCCTACATAATTTGGAATTCATCCTCCAGTTTTTTTTCTAGAGTTTCATCACAAGTAGATAAAAAGACCCAGCTCAATTAGCTGCCATGCATGCCCATATTTAACCATTCTTCACAGATGAGGTAATATGGTTCAGATAATGAGCAGTTTCTCCCCTTCTTGATATCCTTGACTTCTTACTTTCTGATCTCTGTGTCACTTGTCTATAGAATATTGTTCCAGAACTTTTTTTTTTTTTGGGGGGGGGAACATTACCAATATTTTGAATGTTAAACACAACCCTCTGTTTTTAATCTGGTGACGTGTTACTGTTGTATGTTAATCTGGCATTACTGGCACTGACAACTCTTTGGATTTCATATTTAGAGTTAACAGAGTTAACAAATTCCAAATGAAAATGTTACTCTTGAAATCAAGATGAGACCTTTCATGCGTCTGCTTTTCAATAAAATTAGTAGGGAATAAAAAAGAGCTAGTCATGGAACAGCAAAGCAACCCATTGCCCAAATACTTTTGGTCCCTAAAAAGGAGGAGTTGTTTAAATATTATGTAATTCCTACACTGTCCAGCCAATTTCTGATGTATTAAATCCTCAAACTAAAGCAGACATCCTCAATTTGAACTCAATCTATTATTTAATTTGAACTCCAATATTCGGTGGTTAACAGAAATAATGATACCGTTGGCAGGGTCAAAATATTTTTGGACCTTCTCATACTTAGGTAAAATAATAGTCCTAAAAAGGTACACAATAATCTGTTATTCTGGGCCTGCATCATGACACATTCACATTTTTGAGCCAATAAATCTTAAAAACTCCCATTCAAGATATGGACTGCTACTAGTTTCTACCCAAGCATAGCCTATTGCTGCTTGATTGATTCATTTTATGACACACTTTACTTCCTAAAATTCGCGATTCATTCACATTTCCCCGTAATCGATCGGACCTTCACTTACGTTTAAAGGGTTCAGGTGATTTAAATCATTATTTTAAAGACCGTAATCACCGCTTAAAATGCGACTGTGGGTACAAATATGGTCCTCAATGCGTTTCTTTAAAATGACAAGGGTTCTATCCTGCTTCAAATTGTCATTTTACTCATCTGACGGGTGTCCCTCGCGGTAGGAATGGACAGCTCTTCGATCTGCCCAAGAGGAGGGGATTAACATGAGTCAAAGCGGGCTGTGCGATAGCGCTGACATTGCGCGTTTCTCGTTTTCATCTCTTGAAGTGTTGCCTTGCGACTGCGGAACTCGCATTGCAGATCTCTGGTTGGTTCAATAATCACCGTATTAATATGAGCATACAACACTTAACGATACACAGAAAACTGTTTTCAAATGTTTTATTTAAATGCAAATAACCCAGTTCAGCCATGAATAATTTTGTGAGTATGGATGATAACGCTGCTATGAAACAGTCGAACGAAACGAATAATAAATGAAAATGGGGTTGATTCCATGGGGCAATAGATCGGCTATAGCCTAACGTTAGATGAAAGCATCTACGATTGCAAGTATTTCTTACAAAATCATGATTATCTGCCCTCTATTAGTGCGTGGAAACTGTTTTGCACGAGCAACTAACTATCGAAATTTCATGACCTGTTCAGTAGCTTAATTCATTGCGAGTAAAATGAAGCAGTAAAACGATGCACCTCATCGTTAGCAGAAAAAAATCACACAATAACAATAATAGTAACAATAATAATATTTTAACCAGTCTATAGCTAATTGATAGGGAGCCTTACGTTTTCGATAGATAGATAGATAGATAGATAGATAGATAGATAGATAGATAGATAGATAGATATTGACATTTTACTTATAATAGTCTTCATCCCACGTTAAAAACGATAACGAATATTACGGTTTGCTTCTTAGGACGCCTCCTCTGAATATTTCAAACAATGTCGCAATTTCTTATCTGAAATAGACGTCAAGCCATTTGTTTGGGTAGGTCAGACCAATGGGACGCATTGCTCGGATTCTATGGCAGCCGACAAGGGTCAACCTCACCTGAAGGCAATCTGATTACAGCGCAATTGGCTTTCTTCCTTAGACCACTGCAGCTTTAAAGCACCGACCGTGGTAGCATCATTGCAGTTGCGGTATGATGTCTGTGAGCGGCAGATTCAGCAGTGTACAGGCAGCAGCATTGCTGCGGGACTCTGAGGCAGTGTAATCAGAAGGCTACTGCATCTGCAATGACTGAAGCCCGTGCTATGCAACGAATAGACCTCCTTTATTTCAGACATCGTCTGTCTTAGCCGAAACTTCATGGATGTCGTCCAAACTGTAAATAAATTTAGGTTGCCTGCCCGGCATTGGCGAGGTTACGGCTTGTAGCCATGATCATTCAACGAGGCTGCATTTTCATTATTTTAAGCCGTGCCACTACTGTCGGCAGCAGGACGGTCCGACCAACAGCCGGAGTGGGATATTTAGTGAAATAGCCAAGCCATGGCCAGCTGCAGATTCAATGGAGGTGTAATGCGGCCGCTCAGTAACTTCAGCTCATCTCGCAGAAACCTACACGAGTTTGATTTAGAATCGCAGCCTTTACAACCGTTATCTGCCACAGATACATCCGAAATCGTGGTTTCTAAAGCGGATCATAACTCAAGTAACCTCATGCCTCACGCATCAGTCGAAGGAGGGGGAGGATGCAACAGTAGTGGAAACAAATCGGGTAAAAAGAAAAATCAGAACATTGGGCAAAAGCTTGGACACAGAAGAGCCTTATTTGAAAAAAGAAAACGCCTGAGTGATTATGCTCTAATCTTCGGAATGTTCGGAATCGTCGTTATGGTTATTGAAACAGAACTCTCTTGGGGAGCCTATGGGAAGGTGCGTGACCGAATTTAGGAATTTGAAGTTCTCTGCATTTTGGCGATAATTTTTAATTGGCTGATGTGGGGAAAAAGAAATAAAAAATCTTTGCCTGCAATAGCCACTCACATAATTGTGGCGAAAAGTAGGCCTATATGATCAAGTAGACTACAGAACAGTTATAGAAGTCATTGGAGTTGGAAAGTCTGTATAAATACTTAAAAAATATTTTTGTTTGACCTTATGTTACTATTACTCTTTAATGTGCTGCACTTAAATATTTCAATTATCAAGTAAAGTACCCGAAGTTATTTGCGCGTCTAAAAATATAGGCTATATGTAGTAGTATTCTTCTGGCTTTCCACTCGCTAGAAACATATTATGACAATGGAAAATTAAAATAAGAAATACTGTTATTACTTTTTATATTAGTTCAAACATATACAGGCCTGTCACCGTTCAAATGGAAGTTATTCAGTTTTACATGCGACAATGGATTGATTTCTTTAGAGCCATTTTGAAAATTAGGCCTACCGTGTTCATATCGGTCCTTTTGTCTCCTTTTCCTTCAGGAGTCTCTTTATTCACTAGCTCTTAAATGCCTGATAAGCCTTTCTACGCTCATCCTGCTCGGCTTGATTGTGATATACCATGCGAGGGAAATTCAGGTATGTGTCCTGCTACTCATTTTCATGTCAATGAACTGAACTGTCGATTTTTTATTATTATTATTATTTCTGTTTTTCGGACTGTTGGTCCACTAAGAGAAAAAGAGTTATGCTTTATGATTTGATATTATTTGATGTAGGCTACATCTGAGATCCTTAACAACCAGCATGACCACATGCATGACTTCAGGGCTTAGGAATATGTTTTCCAAAGGGGGTTGTGAAATGAGTTACGGAAAATGTTAGTGTTGAATTCTATTGGTAGAACAAGGGACATTATTGAAATAGGTATGACATATCGAAATTTAGCACTGGTATTAGCTGCTGGATTTTTGTCCTGATTCCGAATCGGTCATGCCTGCTTGGGCTTTTTGGGTCATGTTGAAGAAGCTGAGATTCCTGCAGTTCTCTTGACCTGACTTAACGTAGTGCTGGATGAATGACTATTTGTATATGAATTCATGTTGATAAAATTTTAAATTTTGGTTCCTGGACATACGAAGTGTATTCTGACGTTAGTTGCTCTGAAAAAGTTTTTTTCTGTGCAGAATGTGTCTTTGAAATGCATCATCTGACTGAAGTCAACACTTCTGAAATCTGATTTTGGAGTGTAATTTATTTATGAAAAAGTTTTACAAAAATGTTATTACACCAAAAACTGGATGTAGCATCCAGTGTTGTACGCATTTTCATCTTGAATTTAAAGCATATTTTCATCTGAGCCCCCAGGTGGCACATAGTGGAAGGTGGAATAAATGATGGGTAGCTGTGCTGTGGCATGCCCCTACTGGTTATGAATGGCAATAATCCTAGAACAAGGCCGAATGACACCAGTATTTTCTGTATTATAGTATGTTGAAAAAGAATTTGATGAACACATAATCTGATAATATGGAGTGTTCAGTTATCAAATTTATGTAAAGTACACTGTTATAAATTGACTGAATTTAACAGTTAAATTAACACATTGCATCCTTGTTGTTTTAACTGTAAGTAGAGTCCTGCACGCATTTAACTGTGTTTTACCATTAACATTCACAGAACCTCTGTAATAAACTGATTATAAAATTACATTTAAAATAACTGGCAAAAATGGTGCCAGTTTATAACAGTGTACAATTAATTGGGAATAAAATGCTAATGACAACAATGGCAAACAATAGTTATAATACTCATAGTAATAGTGATAATAATAATAGTATTCAATACAGAATGATGATGATTATTATTATTGCTACTGTTATTATTATTTTACCACATTGTTTTGACTTCTTTAACCCCTTTAAGAGTTTAGGTGTTTTACAACGTATATTTCAACTGTCTAAGTCTGTGTTTGAGAATTCTCGGCTTTTAGGGATGCAACACATATAATTAATGCCTTGGACTTTAAAAGATTAATAGATGTCACATCTACTAAATGTCACTCCACTCATTAGCACTGATAGATCTGTCCGCTGTGATTTTTCATGTAGCTAGGCTTCCACAATGAATGGTTCAGGACCCTATTGTGTTGCAATCCTCTTCTAGTGTACAGTTTTACGTAGACAGTCACACGCCTTTCAGCTCAGTGCTTTCTGGGCCCCTTTGCTGTCGTCATTGACTACAGATTTAATGAGCCTGGTATATTTTGGGGAAATAGCTATGAGTGAGTAATTTTTTGGGGGGAGTTTATTGCTCAGTGATTCTGCCGGCATTTAACACTCAGGATGTTTTTTGAATGAGCTTGCTGTGCCTGTCTGTGCTTTCAACCGAGACTAAGACAGTATTCTGAACTATATTGCTCCCAGTTTCCTGAAATGCTTGTAACATCAGCATTAGAAAACACTAGAAAAGAATTGTGCGTGTGTGATCACAAAATCCCAAATTACAGTAAGCCTGACATCTGCAGCATTGAGTAATGGATCTATAAAGGAGAAATATGACTGAGTGGGCACCTCAGGCGGGATATTTCATCTGTGGGTGTGTGTCAGCCCCAACTAATCTAATTTAGATCTGTGCAGCTCCAGATAGTGCAGTAAGGCTCGCCTTATATTTTCTTTAATCCAAGCTTTGTCTCTTCAGTGACTAAAATCTCATAGCAAAGTTAATTTGCTGATCTATGGAGAGCTCACCTCAGATTGCACTCTACTGAGAAACTGTCCATGCATTCACTGAACATAGTACACATAATTGTTCATTTAACTGTTTACATGAATGGAATATGTGTTGTGCTAGTTAATAAATGGAATTCTGGTTGGCAAAATACAATATTAATTCATGTATAAAGTGATGGAATCTGTTGCTAATAATGTATGTAAATATAATGGAGCATTTAAGCAATATCATGAGATTTCCTATTCTTTTGCTCTGTAATTTAGAATGCCTACTTTTATGTCTAATGGCTGAGATAAGACCGAGCATTCCAGTCTGATTCATAAAACCCCAATGCCAATCTGATCCCTAACTTTAAGAACCATTTAAGCCCACTGACTCCGAACCCAAACAGTAGAGACAATTTGCACCCCAACCAATCTAAGTCTTACAAGCCCAGGTAATTTTTTAAACTGAGTTTGATACCTTCAAAAAAATCCCCGTCACATTTTCTAAAGTGATAAGACTTGAAAGTTTCCACATTGAAAGGTCCCTAGGAACCTCCAGATTCATGAGCTATTCATGATCATCTGATTTATTGTCTACACACACAAAAGCTGACAGTCAACTCCAATTGAAGTGCTGCATAGTTATGGTTTTGAAGGCATAAATCCAGCTCACATAGAAAAATGAGAGCCTTAATTTGAAACAGGATTGATTATAAACTGCAATTTTGGACCAAGGAGGGAGCATCACATGAAATCTTGTGCAAGATTTCATGAGGGAGCATTATGGCATGATATTGAGGGTGAAAATTTGAGGGTTAGCAGCTGATTTGAGGGTTCATTTACTGGCTTGCTATGCTACAAGTGTTTCATAAACACCAGCACTTCAGCTAGATGTGCAGAGTTGCAGTTTTGTTTATAAGCAAGCGTCCCTGGTGATGCCCTGTCAGGCCTGTACTGCAGTCATCTTCAGTTCTAGCTTGTTTCAGGGACTTTTTGCCTTAAGTTGTCTCTTCAGCAAGGAAAATGAAAGTTCGAGTGGATTCAGATCCAGTATTGGTTTGGCCAACAGAAAAAAAAATTGCAAAAAGTATGTCACTGTCCAATGAATTATGGTGCTCACTGGAAATGCTAAAATGGGGCCAAATTAATATGAACTTGGGGCACAGATGCTAAAATAAGCCCAACCTAATCCTGCAGCTCTCAAAGCATCCCAAAGATCTCAATGGAGGCAAACCAAACATAAAGCACTAGGCCCATTTGAATTGAGTCGGGTCACCAACCCCACTGCTTGCTGGGAGAGCCGTGTCTTGGGTTCCTTTTGTCAAAATGTATTCACCTTTTTCAGGTCACAGTCTTCCTCAAAACCTATCTAGGCCACAGTGTCATTGAGCTTTTATCCAGGTTACAGTACATGTCAGTACTGATACAGGCCACAGTGTCTCTCAGCACTGAACCAGGTTACAATCTCTCTCAGCACTGATGCAGATCACATTGTCTCTTCGCACTGATCCGGTGTCTATAGCACTTACACAGTTGAGTATCTCTCAAATCACAGGTCACTGTGAGTTTCTGTATTGTCCAAGTCACTGTGTTCCTCCACATTAATGACGATCACAATCACTACATGAAGCTCGGCCTCATTGATTTTTCATGTTATGTTTGTTGCAAGAGCTTTCCCTTTCCCTCTGCAGTGAGGTAATGACCTTGGCTCAGCCCACATCTGTGGTGTTGAGGATGCCCACAGTAAGCGCTATTCTCACCTGCATTTGCATAAGCACGATCAGCTATGTTAGCAGATTCAGGCTCCCCTGGAGGGTCAGGTGTTCCTCAGGAGCATCAGGTGCTTCTCAGGAGGTTCAGGTGTTGGGTTCATTTATTCATTTGATACCCTTCTCTTTTTCCGGGTTCCTCTGTCACTTTGTTCCTCATTCTTCCCTTTACTTTACCTTCTCTGATTTTGACGGTTGGGTGTTAACACTGTTTCCTTCCTTTCATAATTAAAAATGGCAGTGTTGATTGGCGGCAATTTGTGTAACTGATCGAAGAGCTGCTTAAAAAGGATGGCTGGATATCTGACTGTAAACACCATGCTATAGTGGATTGATGATACTTTTGATCTCAGTTGAATCTAGACAATGTCAGTGGTGACTCAAGTTATGAGCTGCTTTCAATGCCCAATTGGTGATTGGGTTATCCTGACTGTGGTAGGATTCACGCGAGTTAGGGCGCTGTGGTCATCATTGCCTATATAGTGAGCCCTTCTTTCACTTTTGGGCCCATGGATTGCATGACACTACTGCATATGAAAGGTTGTCGTATGACTGTGTATGCTTGGCTGCAGTTTGTGGCATGAAAAGAAGCAGCTGGCAATGTTTGGATTAGAACTGTGGATGTCCACCCTCTTCTGAATCTAGAGTTAGATTTCCAAAGCTAGCAAATGTGCCTGCGGAAGATTGCCTCTATTGAAGAAGACTGAGTATATGTATCCCCAAATCCCCAGTTGCTGCTGGAGGAGGTGTTGGTGGGCCAGTAGGTGGCAATCTTCCCTTTGGTGGAATAATCCCCAATGCCCCAGTGCAGTGATGGGGACACTGTGCTGAAGGAGACACCGTCTTTTAAATGACACGTTAAACTGAGGTCCTGACTCGCTGTGGTCATTAAAAATCCTATGATGCTTATTGACAAGAGTAGGGGGTTCCCCGGTGTCATGCCTAAATTCCCAATCTGGCTCTTTTGACATGCCACCTAATCATCCCCTGATTTAATTGGCTGTGCAATTCGTCCTCTCACTCTCCACCTCTACCCCCTGGGCTCCTTTGAAAAAGAGATTTCAATCTCAATGGGACTTCACTGGTTAAATAAAGGTTAAAATAAATAAATAAAATTAAGTTCCAAATTCACTTAAAACATTTATAAAAATAAAATGTAAGCACTGCCTTTGCCCTTTGGAAAATTTTGGGAGTGAATTAATGTTGGTTTTTGCTTTGAACTGGCTTCATGATTCATCATGGCAGTTATGCAGACTGTCTCATGCAGAAATTTTATTTGTATCAATACATTAGATTTTAACAGGCCATTTTCATAAATTGGCTGAAAGACCAAAAACTTAACAATATCAAAATGGCATCAACAAATGGCAGTACAGTTACTGAGCAGTTACATACCATTGAGCACAAGGGCCACATATTGTTTAACCTCTTAACTGTCACCTGCATTTTCTCACATTTGGCCCGGATTGGTATAACACATTTCAAATGTTCACTGCTCCCACATACAATGGTTCTATTACCCATGCATGGTCTCATTGGAAAGATAAGACATAGAGGCATAAAATGTTGTGATGTACTGTCAGAGGGTAATTGAGACTAGAATAAAGAGATATATTTCCACTTGCATCATACACCTCTGAACAGGACTTTGGCCATTAATTTGGGTGTGTGGGGTGAATTTTCAGAGGCTACCAGGCCATGGCCACAGGCCTCATGCATCTGTGGTCAAAAGTTGATCCCAAAGGAATGAAAAATGAATATTTCACAGATTTATTTCTAAATGTATGTCCATGCCTTTGCCTGGATTGGTTGATGATTTAATTCATAGTTTACATTTGAAGGATTCAAAATTTGTTTGAAAATTCAGTTGACTGGTTAAAGCCTCTGATCTTACGTATTGTGTTTGACTGTTTCATTTTCAGAAAAAGAATGAAAATTAAATTTTGTAATTGCAAGCAAAGTTTACCTGAAACCTCAATACGCAGTTGCTTTTGTATGATCATCAATAATGATTTTGGTGTATGACTCATTTAACAGCAAAATATTTTTGCCTACGATTTGACTTTTATGAGAATGTATGTGAGGAGTTCAAAAAATCTAGAAAGCTCTAATGACATGTGGTCCATTCAAGGCTAATGTTTGAACCATTATCTTTGCTGGGTTATTTAGTTCCTGGTTTCAAATGGCTCAAGAGATTTGACTGACTTCAATTCAATATTTAATCTGTGTAACGTGGAGATGGGAATATCTTGCCACAGAGGCATTCAATCTCATTAGTAAATGAGGTAGGATGCTTTGGCACAATTAGAAATTAATGAAATTATTTATTTATGATATCAAAGCTGCCCAGTCTGAGGCTGCCTCATTGAATACATTTAATCTTATCTGATACATTGTTAATAAGCGACTTGCTCATATGTAGTGTTGTTTTCAGAATCCATTCTAGAAAGTTGTTGGGAAGTGTTCCTTGCTGTCATCTTATCTACTTAACAATGTCTGTAATATTTCATTGATTCAGACAATGACTATGTTTACATGGACTGCATTAATCTGACTACTGCCCTGATTCTCAATAAGACAATACTTAGATTAAGGTGTTTACATGAGTTGCTTATAGAATATTCAATTTATTTTCCTGTTTACAAATTACAAATGCAGGACACCCTCCTCCTTTATTAAAACCTTTTAAAAACGTTGCATTGCGATGTTTGCGCCCATCTAAAAACTTCATGGAATTAATATCCCTCAGAACATGGGGCATACAGATAGCTCCAGCCTCACTCCAAAAATGTTGGAGCTTCTTTTTAGGAGCAGCTGTCATGATTTAAACAAACCTGAAGCTAGGACCATGCCATTACGTTTGACTGCCATACGTGTCGCAAACTGTGAAAACTCTGAGTCAGACGATATAGAGCGATAAGGCTGTATACTTGTCAATATAGTGGAGCGGGGTAGTTGAAAAAAAGTGCAAATGGTGATACAAGCAACAGACTTTGCATGAGAACTCTTAATATCCCCATAAATCAAAATCAACCTCCGGCAACTTCAATTTATAGTTATATCCAAGATGGCCGACACGTTTTCAAAATGGTGGCAAATTTGCTCTATATTTTGAATATTTTTAGCCTATAAGCTACAAAAATAGCATATTTTCTACACAATCATTGTGAATTCATATATCTTGGCATTCTTACAGTCATAAAGAGTTAAACTAAACCAACCCTTCCAATCCTTAAAGGAACAGTCCACCGTACTTTCATAATGAAATATGTTTTTCTATGAAATGAGACGAGATGATGCGTACCTCTTCGAGCTTTGAGCGACCACCCAATCAGCCAGACGCGCTGCCACTCCTGTTAGCATTTGTAGCTAGACTCACTGTGGTCAACGGTAGTTTTCGGGGCTGTAGTTAGATGCGACTAAAGTCTTCCACGTTTTTCCTGTTTACATAGGTTTATATGACCAGTGACATGAGTTCGGGTTTGGGTACGCAAATCCAAACGTGGCTTTGTCTATGCTGTGGGAAATGCGTACTATAATGACAGGCGTAGTAACACCTTCTGCGCGCTTCGACAGCGAAGTGTTTTATTTTAGCAATATAAAAGTTTTCATGCAGATGACTCATTACCAAATCAGACGCTGAAAAAAGTTTAGAAATATCTTTGACGGTCTTCTCAAAATTTAGATTTTAATTTTGTAATTTTTTTTAGCCCCAGGACAATGATCAAATGTTATTTTTTCAAAGCTGACAACTCTTAAAAGATGTTTACGTATTTCCTGGTATTTACTGTATTTCCATGCATTGGTAGCCAAAGAACTTGAGACCGTAAGTCATTGCAGGAAATTGAAACACAATTCCAGTGGCTCATTTAGAAATTTGTCATTTTTCAATGTAATTCCGTTACCGAAATTGCAGTATAGTTCTCTTCATCATTTTATTTCTGCATTTATTTTATTGTTATTAAGAATTCTCTTACCCCTTATATACTGAATTTCAGACATTAACTTCACTAATACTTAGCTGTAATCCTGGAATATTTGTGGTAACGGAATTACACCAGTAACGGAATTACAGAATTATTCTGAGAGCCAGTGAAAGACAGAAGATGGCGCAAGGTGGCATAAGGACTTTATGGAGCATAGTGGTTCATTGTTTTGGATATCCATAGTTGAGTGTATTTTCCTGTGAATTAAGTTTCCATAACCAGTGCATGAATTATACCACGGCCTAGCGGCAATTGCCTTGGTTCCCCCCCCCGTGTGGCTGTCATGGCCGACTACCCAATTGGCAAGTTTGGCTTGCCCTTTTTTTGCAAGTGGTTGTGGTGCCCAAAAATGACCTAAAGTGGCGATTTTCGACACGGCGACTGAGCTCTGTGGTTCCCGTCGTCACACTACGCTGGACTTCTGAGCACAAAGAGCCATAGAAGGGACAGGGTTACATTTCTATAAATAGTATTTGTCTTCTGCCAACAATGGATTATACTTATGGTTCATTTGTACTAGTGTTTAATGTTAACATGTTTATTTTGAGCTTTGCGAGTTTCAGGAGTTGATATTTTATACATTTTCTTTTGTGCGAAGAGACTGCCACTCATGACTAAGAAAAGTTATAAAGAATATGGATATTGCAAGCAATGACACATTTGAGGTTTGCACAGTGCTTTTGACATTAGTTGCTGTAATTATATTCCCGAACGCTGAATGGCGTTCCGGGGGATATTGCGTTTTTGGTCCGGCCGCCGCCGCCGCATTATGTGTTAACACAAAAACTTTAGTAATATTTCAATTACAAATTCCAAATTTTGCACATAAGTAAGTATCATAAAGAGGAAGAACTGATTCGATTTTGGACAATTTACGATTTCTAGATTGGCCACCAGGGGCCAAAAACTGATTTCACTGTTAACGCGATAACTGCAGTAATATTTCAATTAGAAATTCCAAGTTTTGAAAATAAGTATCATAAAGAGGAAGAATTGATTCGATTTTGGAAAATTTACTATTTCTAGATTGGCCACCAGGGGCCAAAAACTGAAAAAATCACTGTTCCGTGATAACTTCAGTAATATTTGAATTACAAATTACAAGGTTTGCACATAAGTAAGTATCATAAAGAGGAAGAACTGATTCGATTTTGGACAATTTACGATGTCTAGATTGGCCACCAGGGGCCAAAAACTGATTTACATGTTTCCGCGATAACTGCAGTAATATTTCAATTAGAAATTACAAGTTTTGCATATAAGTAAGTATCATAAAGAGGAAGAACTGATTCGATTTTGGACAATTTACAATTTCTAGTTTGGCCACCAAGGGCCAAAAACGGAAAAAATCTCTGTTTTTATCATATCTCTGGAAATATCTGTCCAATTGACCTCAAATCAAGTGTAAATGTGTCCCACGATGACATTATACCTGTTTGATTCAAAATTTTGACACAAGGTGGAGCTTTGTCACATAAAATTCACCGTTTTTGCTATATCTTTGGAACTATTTCTCCAATTGACTTGAAACTATGTGCAACTGCAAGGTCATGACCTCACAATGTGTCGCATGAAGACATCATACCTGTATGGTTCAAAATTTTGCCACCAGGTGGCGTTTTGTGTTAAAAAATTACCATTTTGGCCATATCTTCAGAACCATTTGACCGATTGTTCAAATGAAAGTCTATTCAAGGTCTATTCAAGGATTGGGGAATTGGAGGATTTGGGGCGTTCGGGGATAGACCCCCAGCCGTCGCCTCCGACGGCATAAGCCTAGTTCTGTTACTGACTTCATTACTCACAATATTTTCCCACTGAATGATGCTGGAACACTGTCACAAAGTAAAAACAAATGTTTCAGGAGCCAGTCAGTGAAAGAACAACAATTTTCATGCATGTTACCTCTGATATTCATTATCAGCTCACATTTTGGTTCAGAAATTAGTTATTTTCATCAATATTATGTATTGCCTTCCTTTTGCCCTGACTTGTTGATCAAAATTTTGGTTCAACTGGAGGTCAGCAACATAAACATTGCTTATGATACCAATTTTCAATTGCGTTGTTCTTCTGAGTATAATAGATTTAGTAAATTATCAGAAAATGTAATTTCGTTACAGTTTTGTAATTCCGTTACCGCTGTTCTTTCTCATAAATGGCATCCTACAAAATATCTGTGAACACACCTGTCAATATTAACTTACCATGGCCTGGTCAACATCCTAGGCCACCAACTTAAGCTTAAACCTACTGCCTATCATTGCCAGATTTCAGAGAAATGCCTGTCAAAGTAAAGGCAAAAATAATGGGATTTTTTCTGCCGTAATTCCGTTACTGACACTTTCACCTTCATGTGGCCTTCTACAAAATAGATTATCTGTTACCGTGGAATTACCCAATATAATCTTGTCGTAAAAAAGATGTCAATACACTGCCTTGAAGCACCAGTTTAATTATATAATTATGCTGATGTGCAATTTGAATATGTTTATTGTTTATTGTTTATTATTTATATGGTCAACTGATTTGGGACTCTAAAGTAATACAATGGGCTCTAATTTCGTAGACCAGGCGCAGGCGCGGCGCAGGCGCGGCAAATGGGGGATGCGCCACGCAAACGGGGTGTGTCCAGGCTTATGTTGCAATTTCGTTGCCCGGCGTAGCCTGGCGCAAGTACTCCTCTGTCCTGCCTCTGTCCCTCCTTCCAGCGCAAGTTGGCAAAGAAGGCGTGTTTGGGTATAACACAGCCAAGTCAAATATTGCTCATTGGCAAGAGAAACGATGGATAGCGTGTTCCTATTAATACAGCCTGTTGTTGCTTAATTTTTTGGGATTAACATGCATGGACAACAATGCAAGATACATAACACATTTATTTTCAATACATGATCTTAACTCAGTACGAGATCATAGCAATCAGGCTGTATTCCTTTCCCCCACTAAAAACGATAAAACCTCAGTGACAATAATAGGAGCCTAGTATTAAGCCACTTGCACACTGGACACGAAACAAATTTTTCGCTCGACAGATTGCGTTGAAAGCAGTGTCTTTTGTCCGAAAGTCTGACAGGGTTTTAATATATCTCCGTGTCCGACAGTCTATTATTGTTTTTAATTTCTTCAAATCTACTGACTATTTTAGATATCAAACGTGAATGTTTTGATAATGGGGTTCAGTTCTTCAAGATGAGTACCGAGAATTTCAATCAATGTTTCTGTTTAAGCTCTGCTCAATAAAGTGAGCCGACATTGGCGCGAGACAATGTACAATGCCTCCGTGTCTGACAAAAGAAAAAAAAAAAGAGAGGACGATTAGAACAGATTGATAACGAAATAAAGAATAAAAAGAAACATTTTAACAACAGAACATCCAACGAACACTGCGATTAATTTATTTGCGGATCATCTTTTTTGGATTTTCTGTTGGTTGGTGATGTATATGTATTTTTATTCTTTATTCCATTATAAATCTGTTCTGATACTAATACTTTTATTTTTTACTGGGTGCCGGACATGGAGTACAAAAGTATTTTGCATTTCGCGTCGGACAGTCTTGATCATGCATGCGATAATTTATTCACACTGTCAATGGTCATAGAATTGATTTGCTCTCTGATTGCAAGCACTGTTTTATCTCTGCTGTGGAAATAAAGCGTGAATCTGTTCAGTCCATCTGACTATTTTTCAAAAGAAAGACCGAATAAAAACTATCGTCTATCTTCAAAGGAAGAAAACAGACAAATAAAAAGACCAAGAAAAGTCGATAGCTCTTTGCATTGACTTTGACTGTAATCAGTCGTGGGAAAAATTTGTTTCGCGTCCAGTGTGCAAGCGGCTTTACCGAGCATAGAGCGCAAGCATTATATACGCACTGCCTGATGCAGAGGCAGTTTGTGGTCGGCTGAGAAGGTTGTGAAGTCGTTAATTTGCATTGCATCATTGATTCAGTTCCGTTGATTAAGTCAGGTCGAGTTTCCATCACGCGTGCCAACCGCCTTTGATCTGACATCAGGACAATCGATATAGATACTATAATTTATGTGCTGATTCAGATAGTTTCATTAAACAGTGGTTGCTGTAATTATTTACTGTATTGAAATGTGCCTGACATTCTGGAAACCTGCCTGTGAGGTTTTGGTGACGTGTGCGCACTGCGCGCCGGTCAGCCAAATTACCATTGCACAGAAAATGAATCAGGTTGGAGCTGGTGAGCTTTCAGCGCAACTGCAGCGAAGACTTTTTCTATGGAATTGTCAGTGCATCTTGATTAAATAAGTGACACCTCCCCCTACTACGCCGCCACACCCATCTCGGCGCACGTTCGTCTGCGCACGGTGTTGCACCTCACGAAATTACCACTGCGCGGGCTGCGCCGGACGAAATTACCACTGCGTGGGCTGCGCCACGCTACGCCATTTGCGCTGCACCAAGAAATTAGAGCCCAATGACTGTGCTGAATCTGGGGTTGAAAGAGTTATGCTATTTGCCTGCATCAATAATTTATGTATTGCAAATAACAGTGGAATTGCCTGCCTTTGGTTGTTTGCAAAAAGCTGCATAGATAAAACTATGAATACTTGAATTAGTTTAGAACTCACAGTCTCAAAGTTACTGACCTGAACATGAGAAACATGAGAACCATATTAATTTCTAACACATCGGCGGAACCAGACATATTTTACTGGGGCACGTGCCCCAGTGTTGGTCTGCAGTGCCCCAGTATAATTTTCCCCCCGGGATAATAAAAAAAAAAATCACGTTTTAGGTCTACATGTCCACATAATCTACAGCAAGAGAATCTACAGTAACAGAAAGTGCATAGGCACACAACTACTTAATATGATAACTGTAACTCATTGCTACTTTATTCACTTCACTCCGTATAGTACACAATGGCATGTGGTTACTTAATATTCACGTGCACTGTGATTCGGCTAGTGCTCACTTCAGAACTTCGGAACACAAGGTCACACACACAACGGTGTCTGTCAGTGCTGACTGCTCTCGCCGTCATTCTTTCCACCTGTCTTCAGGTTAGTGCTGGGCAACTGCCTGTCCTTATTGTTTGTTTTCTCCTCTGTGTCGCCATTTCCATGGGAATTTAAATGTCACAACTTTGCTTAAACTTTCAGCTGCGTCTCGCCAGCTAGCTCTGGCTGTAAATTGAAGTAGCCTAGTGCAGAGGTACCTTATAGGTAACTGGCTCATCAAAGGCATATCGTTGATTCATAATGGTTAGCCTAGCACTGTCAACTCGATTTCTGGAGATTGCTATCGATGTTTTGATGAGCATATATGAGCTATTTCACGTGAAAACATGGGTTCTGTATGAACAGAGAATCGGGCTCATCGAGGACTTTGGTTATGAGACACTGAGAATAACAAAGGAGAGTATACAGTTTTGGTAAAGACTTAAAGATAGCCCACTGTTTTGCCGACACTAATGACTGCTTTTTAAAAATGAAAATGAGATGTTACAGCTTACTTCTCAAAAAATGATGCTCTGTTTATTGATTAATGCACAACTATATGGCTTTATTGTTTTGTGTATATATTTTTTTATAGTTTTGTGTACTGTATGTGCAATAGCACGGGCTACTTTACTGAAATAGAAATAATTTAAAGCCCAGTTACATGGGATGCTTTAGTTTTTTGTTTTACTGTACTGTTGCAAATGCTCAATTGACATATGTTTGCTACAATAAATATTTCATAAAGATTCATTGCGATTCCTTTTTTGCTTGTACCAGGTTTAGAGGTCTAGAGTAAAGTGCACAAGCAGGCCAAATGCATCAGTCCATTTCAGGTGATTAATCATAGATCCAGACAACAAGATAATCTGACACGAATGTATAATTTGAAGCACAATTTATGCTTTTTTATGATAAATTAAAGGCTAGGTAGGCAGAAACCTAGAAACAATGTTCGAATTGAGTCCACACGGTTCTCATCCCATCAGCTCTGACCCAAGCTCCTCCGACCAGACACACATCTGATGCCTGCACTTCTGATCCACCTGCATATACGTTACCTGACAACGCCAACTTGCCGAAGCTTCTTTTCTTTTCTTTTTTTCAACGTTATCCTCCATAATGTCCACTGTCAGCAGGCTGTTATACGGTTAGCAGGAGGCTAATATACAGAATAAAAAACCTCTGACAATGCCTTATCGGTGGCCGCCGTCAGCTGGCTCTTTACATGGTAAATCGCACACACGCAACCTAACCCCCATCACAGCAACTGTAGTTAGAGGAAAAAGAATTTAGCCGTTTACCTGTCCAACAGAAGTACAGCGAGCTCCGAGTCCAACTTGAAAACAATGCTATCCCGAACTTCTCTCCATCTTCGAAATGCAACGCCGATATTGACACACGTTTCATTGCATTTATTGTCAAACTCTTTTAGACGCCCTTTTTGCCGAATCCGTTTTCCTCTTCTTGGGTTGTTTTGCACTGAACGCGGGTGTTTCAAAACGTGGAATGGCAACTTTTCCTGTCCGGTCGTCCGCCATTGCTGCAGAGTGGTTTCCGCATCAGCTGGAGTAGAACAGCCAATAGCTGTTTGGCTCTCTCAAAGCTCTATAAGCTGCTCTGTGATTGGTCAAAATCTACCGTCACGGGTAGATTCTTTGCAGGCTGAAAACAGAGCCTAGGGGAGACGTAGAGGTCACCTCCTTTACATTATCCCCAAGGTTATTATGTAAATTTTTGCCTAAAACGGTCAAAAGAAAGCTGCCTACCTAGCCTTTAATGCAAAAAAATTTTGCTCGCACGCTTGCGTTGTTTGTGCCCCAGCTGTGCCCCAGTCCAGTATTAGGTCTAGTGACGCCCCTGGTCTAACAGCTCCATGATATCACGTGAATTAGTGTGCTGACTATATAAATCCTGCCAATGACTGATAAATTTATGATAATCACACATTACTTTGCTGATGGTATGTAAATCACATCATTTACTGTTCTGACAGTGTAAATCACATCAGTAGCTGATGAATTATGGGTACCTATCTGTTCATGACAGTGGTAAAATGAAAGTCTTGTGTAAATAAGCTACTTTCTGAGATTAAAGAAATGATGTGCAGGTTCTTGGCACTGTCTGAATCGATTGCTGTGACTGGCTATTTATTGTCAACTCTTGAGCTTGACTGTGGAATCTTCCTCCTTTACATTCACAGTTATTCATGGTGGACAATGCCGCTGACGACTGGAGAATAGCCATGACATATGAGAGAATCTTCTTCATCTGTTTGGAGATGTTAGTATGCGCTATTCATCCAATACCTGGGAACTACACTTTCACCTGGACTGCACGCTTGGCTTTCTCCTACACCCCATCCAAGACTGATGCAGATGTGGATATAATTCTCTCAATCCCAATGTTCCTCAGACTGTACCTCATCGCCAGAGTAATGCTCCTGCACAGCAAGCTCTTCACAGACGCCTCGTCCAGAAGCATTGGAGCGCTGAATAAAATCAACTTCAACACGCGGTTTGTTATGAAAACGTTGATGACTATTTGCCCTGGGACCGTACTGCTGGTTTTCACCATTTCTCTTTGGATAATCGCGGCATGGACCGTTCGAGCATGCGAAAGGTAAGTGAACCGGTCTTCCGCTCCTAAGTATCACCTCACATGTTCCCTGTTGCAGGAGAGGGTTGTTTTTTTTTTGTCTGCTAGGTACCATTATTTGGCTGAATCCAAAGTGTAGTGCGGACAGGCAAATAGCACAAGTACCTGTGAGGTAGCTGAAACGGAGCAGTTTTGGGTGCTGCCCACTACAGGGTGGTACCCAGCCCACATGCAGATGGGCAAGGCTACAGCTGTGGTGACTAATAGTCGGCTTAGCTGTGGCTCATTGCCTGAATCATGAGGACGAACATTAAGGGGCTTCCTCCCGGGCCTGCAGGGAGACCGGAGCAGTGAGGAAAGTCTGCATGGGACATTTGTTTCCTTTCATGCTTTGAATGACTTCCTGATTTACAGATTAGTTTTATAAATTTTTCTGTTTACTTTATATTTGGACAGCTTCATCATAAAGTCCTGAGGCCCCTCTTTTTGGGAAATTGTTTTGTCCTAGCTGTCTGTTCGCTGCAAAGTGCTGCGGCCGACCCCAGCTCACCACCAGCCTTGAAGGGCACATGAGCTCATCTGGGCTGTATCTCCAGTCTGCTGCTCCACTGCATTACCTGTGTCCCTGTTACTGATTGCTGACCACACTGGACCCATGTGTTTGCACCCTTTTTCCTCTGATGTAAATTATTGAAAATAGATACTTGGGTGATAATTCCAGCAAAGATTTGCTGCCATTCCAAGATCAGTTGAGCTGTGTTTTTAACATGTTCCACTGGACTAAGCAGGTGAAAGCCAGGGAAGCTGTGTTCTTATCAATTAAAGCTGGTGAAGCTGGGAGAGTAAGCTGGTAGATTAGTTGACTAGATTGGAAGGTCTGTAAAATAGTTGAAAAGGAAGCTCAAAGCAGCCTGATGGGTTATGGTGGCTAAAAAATAGAATTTTCAGCATTATATAATTGTTCTAATATTAAAATTGAATCATTCATATCTTACTCTAACTAATTATATCTATGATTATATGTAGATTGTTCTCAAATTTTAGTTGCTTAAGTACTTTTTGGACAATTGTAAGAGATTTAATTAAGTTCTGTATATTTTTAGGTACCATGACAGCACCGATATAACCAGCAACTTTCTCGGAGCCATGTGGTTGATCTCAATCACTTTTCTTACAATTGGGTATGGAGACATGGTGCCGAACACCTACTGTGGAAAAGGGGTCTGCCTTCTCACTGGCATTATGGTAAGTCTCACAGACTGGCACATATTTACATGGTTTTTCCTGATAGCGGGCTAATATGGCCATAATGGAAGTGAGTGAGTGAGTGAGTCAAGATCTTTTCATACTCAATATCTCAAGAATGATACAAACCATAACTTTTTAAATCTGCACAGTAACAGGTATAGTGTACCAGATGAGCTGATTAAAATTTGGTTGAATCTATTAAGTTGCATCATACTAAATTAATATGCAAAAACACACTGCATCACGTGGTCCTACACAATCCAGTCTGACTGCACGGTGCTTCTGTCAGTTAGCTTGCGAAATAAGATAGCTAGCACATTAATAAAATTATTTGCGATTCAGTCAAAGCCTGATAAATGCTCGCTTTCATAAATTGTCATGTTAGCAATGTTTGTTTTGTGTTTTTAGCTTGGTTGAAGAGTACTGCACTAACGTCGCGCTTAGTTTCATTTCACCTCTACAGAAGCCAGTTAGCAAGCTACCAAGCTCCATGAAAACTGTGGCATAGAGGAGCCCGTTTTTATGTTGCTTTATAGCTGGCTAGCTAGCTGGCTACTGTAGACGTCAAATTATGCTGGCTGGGTGGGAGTAATTTAGGTATTACCTAAATGCTAGCTAGCTACATTCTCTGAACAGATCACTTCAGCCGCGTTGAATCATAATTAATATACAAAAAGACATAGCATTGCAGGGTCCTGTGCAGTCCAGTAAGATTGTACAATGATGTTGATGTTGATGTTGATATTGCCCGTAGGATGCACACCATCGTGCCATGCGCAAGCGATATCCAAAAGCTTAGGCAGATCTGACAAACAGAGAGATATGCGAGCAACAGAAACACAGACATACGCTGCTTGCTTTATAGATAGATACGTTTACTGTTTAAACATAGTTATGATCTGTGCCAAAAGGGTGTCTGACCTTGTCTGACAAGTGCTGTAAAAATAACAAAAAATCACTGCTTATTGAGGTCTGGAAGACCAAGATTAGTTAATTTGTCGAGCTGAGTGTTGTGATGGTTGGCAAAAAGGAAAACTCACAAACACTCCTGGTTTTTGGGTAAGATGGAATGCCTCTAGTATGGAGGATATAGAAATATTACATGCCTGTTCTTGTGCAACATAATTATATTACTGTAGTGTTATCCCCTTTATTAAATGAGCTCTGTCTGTGCGTCCGTCTGGAGCCATAATTCAAGAACCAACTGTCGGATTTCAACAAAACTTCACATACAGATACATTATGGCATCACAATGTATCATGCTGAAAAGGACAAATGTCCATCTGTCTGTTGTCATTTGTCGAAATTTCCAGTGCTATTCTGTCACGTGTTCCAGTCCAGGCTGTAACTCTCTCATTATTTGGCCGATCCTTTTAAAATTTGACTAGTGAACACATCATGACCTAAAGGTGTGTCATGAACCGAAACTAGGTCACTAGATCAGATTTTCGTTTGTCTGTTTCCATTTGTCGTATTAAGCCGTGTCATATGCAATGCCCGGGGTGTAACTCTTTTATTGTTTGGCTGATTGCTTTCAAACCCGGCAGGTGAACATATCATGACCTAAATGTGTGTCATAAACCAAAACTAGGTCACCAGGTTAAATGTCCATTTGTCTGTTGGCACTTGTCGTCTTTAGCTGTGTCGCTATGCAAGGTATTTCTGTCCGGGCCGTAACTCTCTTATTATGTAGCTGATTATTTTCAAACTTGGAGGGTGAAAACATCATGACCTAAACATGTGTCATGAACCAAAATAATAATAATATGTGGTTGCGGGTATGTGGATGACTATGTCAGCTTGTAGTAGAGTATTTTAGACTAATGTCTTAAAATGGGTTGGCATTTCTGATGTATTGTAAATGTATTGTTATTAGATGCTTGTAGAATCTTTTGAATTCATTTTTGCAAGTTGTTGTGTATCCCAACATCAATATGCATGGAATGATGCTTGACACAGGATCATGATTAAAGCTATGTACAACCTTTACGGTGAATGTCTTTAAACAACCTAAGCAAAGATGCAACAGCTTACAGTTTTTAAACTTGCTTTAGAACCATTTTTGCCATTTACTTTGTTTGCTTGTAATGTTTTACATTGTACTTAACAGATTTATTTACTGTATTTGGTAATCAGACATATTGTGCTACTTGAAGCGGTCATTTAAAATAAAAAATTAGAAACTTGTGTCGTGCTGCGCAAACTTCTCTAAGTACAGGGTTTCATCGCCATTTGGGCACTTCAGCCTAGGTATGTATCTGAGAATTCTTTGTTGAACAGATCACTTTTCAAACACTGACCAAAACTACTCATTTAGCACATCTCAGGGACCTTCATATTGCCATAGACTTTCTCACATCTATGAAAGATCCATGTTGTTTGACAGTAAAGTATATTTGGTCGTGAATGATGGTTTTAAGATTATTCAGATTTGGTTTCATGGATTTTCCTGGTCTTACCCCTTAAAGGTTGATGCTGTTTTTAGGTTGCCAGCCTTAGGCCAGTAACCTATTGTCGTCACTTTGCATCCGGCGGCGTCGGTCGTAAAGCCGTATCTCAAAAACGGTTTGATGATTTTTTTTTTTATTTTTATTTGGGGATGTGATCAAATCGGTCATCAAGTTAATGCCTGAGCAAAATTGAATCATTCGTTTAGACTTGGCGGCCATTTTTATGTCGAAAATGGCCATTTTTGGCACTTAGGTGCAATTTTCTCAAAAACTTTCTGATTAATTTTTTTTTAATCGCAGCAATGGAATCAGTATCATGACCTGTTTCAACGGTGTAGACGGCATTTTGATTGAATAACTCCTTCATAGCGCCACCTAGGCAACGTGTCTGGACTTCGTCATTTTTTGAGGTGTTTTGTGCTATAACTCTCTTAAAGGGATACTTTGGGATTTTTCACATGAATCTGTATGGCATCACAGTCTTTAGTCTCGTGCACACACACTGACTTTCCCCCGACAGTGTCCTGTGAGCCGAGTTCTGTCCAGATTTGGTCAAAGCGAAAGTAGATCCGGCAGGTTTCCTGGGGTCTGCAAAGTAAAACGTTTTTCTTCTCAAAATAGTATGTGTTCGAACGAGTGATTTATTTGCAAAACAATACCCTGGTAATCCAAAAAGTCACATCTTGTAATTGCTTGGGGCTACTTTCTCTCAATAGCGATCACTGCGCGCTATCACTGCTAACAGCTGTGCGCACTAGCCAACTACTTTCATCAGTTGTTCGACAGTGTTTTTCTATTTTCTAAAGCATTCGTGCATAGCCTTCTGGTGAGGACTATGTAAGCGCAACATCGATTTATCTATCGGTGTCATATTACCAGTGAAGCTTATGAAACATAATATGTATTGTTATTGTTATTGTTGAACTGTTATTACAATCGTCAGAAACTACGTGGACGGGTGTGGATGGTTTCTAGGTTTGAATGAGAAGTCCATGACTCCAGTCACAGCGTTGGCTAGCATAATCAAGACAAACTTGGCTACCTTTCTCAGCTACTAGAGCGAGGGATGACCGCAGCACCCAGCATACATATTTATTTTGGTGTCGCACCAGCGTCTTCCCGAAATAATAATAAAATCCTTTCGAAAGTTTCTCCGAGTGCTCCGGTTATCCCTGGGTCAGTTCACTAAGAAGTAGTAGTTTCTCTCGAGTCTGCCGTCCTCGACCGTAAGGAGACATACTCCTCTGGCTGGAATATGTAAGCTGTATGGAAGTTTCTAAATGACGAGGATGGTCAGTGTCATTTGGAAATCAGTCAAAAAAGGACATGAAAAGTCGAAGCTTACGCTTTCTGCCTAGGTATTCTAGGTCGAGGAGAGAAACTACTACTATTGTTATGCAAATAAATCACTAGTTCGAACACAAACTGTTTTGAGAAGAAAAACTTTTTACTTTGCAGACCCCAGGAAACCTGCCGGAACTACTTTCGCTTTAAACAAAACTGGACAGAACTCGGCTCACAGGACACTGTCGGGGGAAAGTCAGTGTGTGTGCACGAGACTAAAGACTGTGATGCCATACTGATTCATGTGAAAAATTCCGAACTATCCCTTTGATATAGCATTTAGAGCTTAGGTATGTATGAGGGATATATAGGTAATCAGGTTGGCCGAACATTGTGAGTCAGTCACTTTTGACCTTGGGCCTCAATGTCAAGGTCCAATGGCAAAAATGTGCTATTACTCTCTTGATATAGCATTTAGAGCTTGGGTATGTATGAGGCACTTATAGGGAATCAGATATGCCGAACATTGTGAGTCAGTCACATTTTAGCTTGGGCCTCCAGGTCAAGGTCAAATGGCAAAAATGTGCATAACTCATTTGATATAGCATTTAGAGCCTGGGTATATATGAGGCACCAAAAGGGAATCAGATATGCCGCATGTTGTGAGTCAGTCCCATTTGACCGTGGGCCTCCAGGTCAAGGTCAAATGGAAAAAATGTTCCATAACACTCTTAATATAGCATTTAGAGCTTAGGTATGTATGAGGCACCTAGAGGGAATCAGGTATGCCGAACATTGTGAGTCAGTCACATTTGACCTTCGGCCTCAAGGTCAAGGCCAAATGGCAAAAATGTGCTATAACTTGCTTAATATGACATATAGAGCTTAGATATGTATGAGGCACCTAAAGGGAATCATGTATGCCAAACATTCTCAGTTGAGCCTCAGGGTGAAGATCAAATGGGAAAAATGTGTTATAACAGCTTAATGTAGCATTTAGAGCTCAGGTGTGTGTGAGGCACCTGTAGGGAATCATGTGAGCCAAACATTATTGGCAAGTTATATATGATATTGGGTTTCAAGATCAAATGTCAGAAATTGCTATAACTTGCTGAATATGGCAATTTGAGCTCAGCTATGTTTGGGGCATCTATAGGAAACCATGTATGATGGACATTCTTAGACATTCAGTCAAATTTGATGCTGGGCCTCAAGGTCAAGGTTATATGACAAAAATGGCCCATATTTGTTTAATATTGTTTGTAGAGCTTAGGCATGTATTGGGCACTAATAGCAAATCATGTATGCTGGTTGTTTTTGACATATTGGATTTGACCTTGGGCAACAAGGTCCAGGTAATGACAAAATGGCCTAAAAGTCCTTTAATGTTAGCTTTAGATCTTCGGTATATATTAGATACTAATGAAAAATCATGTATGCTGATCAAACACACCATATTGGATTTGACTTTGGTCTTTTAGGTCAAGGTCATATGACAAAATCTATTTCCTCGTTTAATAATGTCTTTAGAAATTAGTATGTATTAGGCACCAACCTATATATAATTAAAATTTTTACGGGCATTGTAAAATTTTACGGGCATTTACGGGCATATAATTAAAATTTTTACGGGCATGGTCTCCCTTTTTTCACGATCAATTGCGTTAATAACTGGTTTAAAGCCATTTTTGGATGTTTGTTCCTATTAGCATCATGGAATAGAAAGAATAATACTAATTAGACCCACTCGGTGGCAGTGTTGTGTAAAAAAAAATTGTTTGAAAGCAGAGCAAGAACCAGAAGTGAATCGAGAAGATGGCGCACTTCACAAATTGACAGCAGATGACAGTGAAAGTTCAGGTTAGAAAAAAATCTAATCGGATTTCATGATGTAGGCTTCTTAAAGATTATATTTTTGCTAAATGGCCGAAATGTCTGTCACTCATGAAAAAGTGTGACTGCTCAGTCCAGTAGCCCGATAAAGGTAACTTAAACCCCTTTCTCACTGAGCTGCGTTGGCCCAAGGAAGTGTGCGGATGAAACAGTTCTCTTCTTTCGCAGAGAAGAATTGATTCTAAGAATCGTGAATTGATTTGCAGTGGTACGGGACCATTCGCCATCATCGCCGAAATTCACAAAAAAATTAAACCGTTTAATTTTTTTGCGGATGTCCGAGCTGGAGCTTTTTAACCCTAATATCGTGTAGACAACGCGTTGCTTTCGCAAGAATTCGTTTTGGCTTGCTGTTGAATCCGTGGACTGATGCTAGTTACCTTTCTCCTGTTGGAGCTGTAACTGCAGGCAACCTTCAGGGCCCTTGGCTATCTAGTTTTTTTTTTTAGCTCACCTGACGACAAAGTCAGATGAGCTTATGTCATGGCCTGTTTGTCCGTCGTTCGTCGCCGTCGTCATCGTCGTCGTTCGTCGTTTGTCGTCCATAGACATCTTCTCCTCCGAAACCACTGGGCCTATGAAGCTGAAACTTTACAGGTACCTTCCTACCCATGAGGACACCAAAGTTTGTTCAAGGCGTTCTGATCCGATTTCAAACATGGCCGCCACGGCGGCCATATTGAAAAACACATAATTGGCCATCTGAAAGCTATTTATGCACATATTCAGCTGAAATTTTCTAAGTAGGTAGTAAGTAGCAAGATACATCACATATAATGCAAGTTTTTCTGCATTTTAAATTTTGACCTTGCTTTGACCTTCAACTTTGTACGACCCCTCTAAGTAACACTGAAACCATTAAAACTCTTCTTCTCTAAAATTACTTGAACCAATTACCAATGAAGCTGAAACTTGACAAGTATCTTCCCACCCATTAGGACACTAAATTTGTTCAAGGCATTTCCCTTGAGTGGTCAGGTGAGCTACAGGGCCCGTGGCACTATTTTTTCAAGATATTATATTCTTGAATGACTAAGAGCGCTGCTTTGATGGGCTGCCAAATTGTGTTGCTGGTCCCTTATACTGTGCATCAACAGATATGGACTAATACATCAAAATAAATGACTAGCTGCAACAGTCTAAATGCACATAAACTGATTTGGTTGTGAACAGCACTGAAAGTATTGAAAACTAATGTGTTTTAGCTAAGCTGGGCTTTGTCCAAAGAAGCAGCCTGTTGTTAAATCAGGAGCTCATGCAAGTTGACACAGATTAACTTCAGTCAGAATGCTCTTTTTAGAAATCACAAACATGGTAGTGTAAAGAGGGAGAGACAGAGGGTGAGGAGGTGATGCAAGGAGAGAGAGAGGATGAGGAGGTTAAGAAAGACTGTGGGAAAAAGCAGGGCACACATACTAGGCTGATAGGACTGAACTATGCAGTGTGCATCTGCTTGTGATGAAGAAAACAGCAGGAATTTCAAGATGCATGTTTTAAATGCTGAAGTGAAGAATGGGGGTCTAACGACTCTAACCAGAGGGTCCTCAAAGTCAAACTTCTCTTGGCTGTTAGCAACAGAGGAGATCACTATACAGGTCAACAAAACTGGGAGGAAAATTATCCATCTGATGCATACATTAAGGCAGGTTATACACAAACCACCAGGCTGATATTCTGCTGTCTATGGTGGACGTCAGGGTATCATGAGAACTGGCCATGAGCCAAGTTATACAGAATAGTCCTGAAAAAATGTCCCTTTTTGAGGATTCTGAGGTTGTTTTGGAAATTGGGGTAATTTCAATAAATATTTTCATTAACTACGATTTGATTTTTAATGCAACTTCTTGTGGGTTACCACACCTTGTTTATGTACTTCTCACAAATGTAGTGGGAAAATCATGAGTTTTGAAAAATGTCTTAACTCATTCCCTACGCCAAGCCACTGCCAACGGCGTGGCGAATTCTACCATTCCCCACGGTAAGCTGGTGCTATTGGCGTGGATGACCATTCGCAGTCTGATGAAAACAGGAAATCAGTTGACGATCGCAGTCATGGGCCACCTGTACTTTAATACTTCATATTGTGTAATTTTCAGAAAAAAGTATTCCGTACAAACGTGACAATGTTATATAAAAGTATTCCGTAGGGAGTGAGTTAAGCAACATGCTGGTCTTCAGTGAAGTGAACTCAGGTTTTTGTTTTATTTCTTCAAGTACAATTAAGCAAAGACATGGGCTCACTGAGAATAACTTCTTATTTTAACGATAATAAGATTAAACACAAAAGGTTGACATGGCTTGCTCGACCCAGGCTATTTATTAAAGTGCAAATTCATCAAATTTTCTTGAAGAAAAACTAATCTGGTACATGTTTGACTTAACAGTTCATAAACAGTATGTGGCTTATTAAATGCCCCAAATCTGCTGCTTTTTCTTGAAAATGAGCTTTTACTGAGGTCCAAGCGTAGATTTAAAAAAAAAAATGAAGGCTGATCCAAATTTGCCAGTTAGCGGATGTGGCGTAACAGGAGGTGTTCCAAACACTGAATTCAAGCTGAAAACAATAGGAAAACAAGATGCTGTCAAAGAATACCATTTCCATTTATTGATAAAAACAAATATTTTTCAAATCAGAGAGTGAGAAAGAACACCTTGACAATCAGCCTATAGGCATGTCACACCGAAACTACTTACTGAGAGTGTTTTATTAGGCCATGACGAAGAAAGGTGTCCAGAAATAGGTAGCATACATACATGATGACAACACAAGACCTTAAGGGTCTATTAACTTTGATTCCACAGTGCACACTGGACAAATAACATGGCCCATACATGTCAAATGAGGTCCTGTTTGCACAGCTGGGGTGTATTTCCCACAATCCCGGATGGTAACTTACATAGTTGCAGCCATTGGCTGAATGGCCCAACTATGCCAGTTGCTAACTTACAGCATCTGTGCTTTTGGGAAATGAACGCCTTGCTGGCTTGTATGCTTGACCTTTGCAATATTAAAGTGTTAAGTTACACATGTAACAGTTGAAACTTGAATTTATTAATTTAATGGCGAAAAGCTTTAGCATGTTAGCAACTTTTTAATCCCATTGACTTAGAATTCCAGCTGCTAGAATTCTAAGCTGGTTTAAGATGGTCTGAGCTGTGTTCTTAGCTGGTCATAGCTGGTGTAGCTGGTCTCTATAGCTTGATGAAGGTGGTCAATGCTGGTTAAGCTGGTATTTTCAGCTGGAGTCAGCTGGTGAAGGGCTGGTCGACCAGCTAAAACTGTCCAAAGCACAGCTTAAACCAGCCTGACCAGCCTAGGCTGGCTAATGGTGTGCGACCCTGTTATCGTGGTGTTACATTAATTCACGTGGGCAAAATTAACTGGCTAGCAAATTCTACTTTGTTACCTATTTATAACCAGTGCTGAAACAGCTGAAATGAAAACAATGTCAACCTAGTTTTCAGGTGTTTTAAGAGGCCCAATTATTGTGGTAGTTGAGGAGGAGTGGGCAGTGAATGGGGATGGTTAGTCTGTTGTGTGCAAATGTTTGTTTTGACGACAGACATTTTTCAATTATTGCTTCAATTAACTCTCCGTTTTTGAGCTTTGACTGTGGTATATCCAAATCTTTGCATATCTGTTTCAATTCACGAACCTTGAGTCGAGAGATTGCTTTCCTCTCACTGACCGCAGGTTTGTTAAGAACCTCCAGTTTTTATTCTGTCATACTCAATGTCCAGTGCTCATACATTCTCCAAATCTTGCTTTTTCCTTTCAATGCCTTTCAATTTTTTTTTTCAGGGTTTTTTGGAATTTTATGGACCATGATGCCTGTGCTTGCATAGGCTTTATTGTTGCAGCCGTAAACAAGACAGATATTTGGCATTTTCCCTAGAGAATAATGCCATTGACAATGTGTTCTCGGCCACTGGCTGGATATTTTCTGTGATGTTATCGCTGAAGGTGGCCAAAGATATATTCTGTCTGAGATGATCTCAATTTGCAGTGATTAAAAAGTGAATAAATTTGTGACGGCTAATTATAATTTGAAATGACCAGTGCACAAAGGATGTATTTATTTGAAAGCTTCCGCAGTCCAAATCTTATTTTTGGGGGAACAAGCACTTTAATCTCAAACACAGCTAGCTTCGTACTCTGAAAGAGATGGCAGGATCAGGTTGGTCATTCTCAGATTCACTTTGTTTGGAATTGATGACCTCAAATAGGTTAAAGATTGTCTTAAGTTTATCAATCTACTCATTCTCTTACCTTTTTTCTTCGGGAATAGGCTGGTTAAATGTATTAATTAACCTGCTACTTTTATATTTCCATTCAGTCCACTAATTAAAATCATGCGAGGACTTTCTGCTTTATTTGGTCTTTTGTGGTCCTTGTGAGCTGTCAGCTGTATCTAGAAATGTTTGCATTTTAGATGTCAGTAAAACCTTGAGAATGGATAGATGGTCCTTCAATTTCACAGAAAAAGTCTTTAGTTTTGTGATGAACTGCCATTTTTAAGCATCAGAAAGAAAATTCACTGAATTGTTGAAAGATTTCCAAATATTCTGAAAAACAGAAAAAAATTCTGAAAATTCCCTCCTCTTGCAAACCCTTGTCATGACAGAGATGTTTGAACTCACTGACTTGCGTTCATACGGCACCAACTGTTACTTCTATTTCAATTCTTTTTCACGCAATTTGAAATAGATAAAACCACAGATCATTAATGCAACATTTTTGTTATGACAAGAAAGTTGAGAGTTAATGCCATCAAATTGAAATGACTGTAACCGTGTGTATTGCAATGGTCTTCTCCCTTCATTGACTTCAAAAAATGTACAATTATGATGCTTGACATTAAAAAAGAATTGGAGGTTCTGTATTTTGTGTCAGTTTCATTACAAGAGCTCTGGCCAACTGAATGGCAGCAGGTCCTGGCAGCCAACTATGAATCTCTAAATGTCTTCTGCCAACAGGCTGTTGAAGGAGGTTGCTTTGATCTGAATTTCTCAATCAATCAAAGTACGCGCATAAATACACGCTATAATTCATTGCAGTCATGTGAATAACTTGGTCAGTAATGCAGTTTGTTCAAGAAATACAACCTCATTTCTAAAGACGATGGGACAGTTTGGAAAATGTGAATAAGAAAAGAAAACAGCTTCGGATTCATTAATAATTTTTTGCTGTACTTCAATGTATACTTTCCTTTAATTGTTAACCATGCAAAGCAAGAAACAAGCTTTACTTGTCAAGTTGAACGGTGGTGCTGTCATCCTTGGGTATAAAAGGAGCAGTCACAAAAATTGAAAAACTGTGCTGGAATTATCCAACAATTTAAGAATAACAATTCTTTAACTAAATTGACCCTATAGGCACAGAGCATTGGTGGTAAAAATGAGGATGTAGGTTGGTTGTTTTGTTTCATGCCCAAATTGCCTTCAATTATGGCAGATATGTAGTTGCTTAAGTCATCATTTCATCCAGGATAATTGACTAATTACCATTAAGCCTTCTCATTCTCTTGTTGCCTTGGCAGTAGGCAGGTCTGGGAAATAAAAAGAAATCATGTAATGCCTTCACACTAACCCTTAAGTTCTGTACTCTGAAACAATTTCTATTGAAAGCAAAAAATACCCTTTTAGAAATTCAAGTGCAGTAATGGACCCCTCAAATTCAATTTTATGTTTTGAAATGATGTGCCATAAAACAATAATGTGACAAGCTGCAACACTGTTTGAGAACCCTGTTCTGGACAAAAATTTTCGATCTACGCTAGGGTCATTCCATGCAATTTGAACAATAGGCTTACAGCACACCATCTCAGATTTACTTGAAATTTTATTGTGGTAATCAACATGGTATTAGATGAATAATCCCAAAATCTTAGCCTCCTACTTCAATAATTTCCCATGTTGATAGCAATTTTAGTGTTCAGAAATAAAAGTGAAATTGATAATTTTTTGAGTCCTGTTGAAATTTTCCAGAAATCAAATGTTAATAACTCAGCAATGAAACATGATAGAGACCTGAAATTTCACTTGCTGACTCAGACTCATCTGTTCTTTATTGTGCTTGCACATAGGTATATTTTCATAAAATATAACATAGATAACTAGAACGGGCACTCGGTAGAGCGCATACCTTCGCCGACGCCACTGAATCCCTCGCCACATAACTCTGAGGACCAATTTTTATTTTTTTAAATGATCGATGAATGAGAAGAGTACGATATTTTTTTTTTTACATCAATACGCCTTTAAGTTCGAAAGGTAATGACCCCCCTGACCTTTGACCCCCAACCGCTAAGAAGGGTATTGACCCCATTGTACCGTGTTTCACATCACAGGATCGGGTATATAATTCTGCACATTTTGGCGTTGGTTTCATGCCGATCGGATAAAAATTGACCGAGATATGGCCGAAAGTCGGTTTTGACCTTTTCGTGGCCTTGACCTTGACCTTTGACCCGATCACTCCCAAAATCTAATCGATTGATCCTCAGGTCATGCCAAATCAACCCACCAAATTTTATGAAATTCCGTTTGGTACTTTTTGAGTTATTCGATACACATACACACAGACAGACAGACAGACACACAAACAAATAAATACACGGGGATCAAAACATTACCTTCGTCAGCGAAGTCGCTGGCGAAGGTAACTAGAAAAGCACTCAGAGAGCGCAGACCTCTGCCAGGGGGCAGCAAAACCCAGAAGCACGGCGATTGGAACTCCGGCCCATTGGAAAGACTTGAAATCTTGAACTTTGGCGTATATCTCAGCAGTACTTTGGCCTAGATATGCCAAAATTTAATCACCTGTTCCTTGACTTAATACCCACCTTCTCTGAAAATTTCATCAAAATCTGTCCATTATTTTTTGAGTTATGTTGTACACAAACAAACGGCACCGAAAACATAACCTCCTTGGCGGAGGTAATTATAAACCCATTTATGCTGAACATATGGAAGTTCAAAAAGGAAAAAGTGTAAATCACGCACAATCAAATCAGGTGAATTTCAGCAGGTAGCAGAGGTGCTATGGCAATGATATTTGGTGTGTACATTACTAACATCATAAACAACAAATGTATGAAATTTCAGATTTGTGTTCCTCTTGTAACCATTTTTATAGCGTGTGACATTTCTACATATTTTCGAGTGCTCAAAAATCTAGCAAACTAGCTGTATGTACATAGTACGATTACTTTCATCCTAATTAACCTTAATAAGAAGTCATAATCACTTAAATATGTAAGCAAAATCATTATGAAATGATTATACAAATGATCACTATCAAAAATGTAAATAAAATGAGCAAGATATTTGCTTTCAATGCACATATTGGGATACTTCGGCCTATAAATCGAGTATTATTCTTCATGAATTCCTCACCAGAACTTTCGGTTACTTCATTCACATTTGAGGTGATCTTCTTCACACATGTTGGGCCCAATTTCTATCCCGGTTTAACTGACTTCCCAAAGCGGTCCTGTATCTGCATGGCATAATCAATTTGAATAGTTCTCCTTTTATGGGATTCTCCCATAAGATTCTTATGGGAAGATCCTTTTATGGGATTCTCATGGATAGCGAAAGTATCACAACAGTTAACTTGTAATGAAGTGTATTCAGCAAATAGTACTTCTCATGGTGAAAGCAAATAGATAGATTAGGTTTGTTCTTCAAACTTCTCAAATCAGATCTCCATAATATCAGTGACCTGTCCTCTTCAGATAAATCTAAGAATTTGTCTAATTTGTTGTTTGCCTTTGGTATATGATGTTTTGTGACATGCCCTATTCAATTCTAAACCAAACAAACAATTGGATAAAGAGTGACTAGTTGACGGCGTAGCCATATTTCAGTGCTATTCTTTAGCTTTGTCTCGATACAACTTTTTGCAAAATGAGATGAATATGAGTATTTATATCATCAAGGATCAAGGATTCCATAGATGCTGATTGTGCAAATGACTGGACTCCAGAATGACATCATCATTAATGTGTTTGGACATGCATGCATGTTGTGCCATGCATGTTACATCAGCACTGAAATGCATGGTGCTCCATATGTCCCAATGGATAGTTGGATACTCTGCTCATATTCAGTGAAAAAATATCATTCCCTGGAGAATTCTGAGAAAAATTTTCTGAATACATGTAAATCTAATATATTTGGATATTTCCAGTGGACGATTATAAGCTCAAGATCAACAGACCACAAAAGTGTTCACAGAATGAACACAAAATTGAAATTTCTCACAGTATATCTTTAGGAACAGAAGAATACACAAAAAAACTTTCATGAATGTCTCACCTCTGCTACCTTTTTCAAGTTTTTATCATGTACGATTGACACATTTTGCATTTCTGTCAGGCCATCATCCCCAGGAAAATAATTCTCCAGCTACTTCTGTTATATTTCTTAAAACTACATGTACTGAAGTACATAGAAAATAACGAGCAGATCTAAATGGGTGTGATATCATAATTTTTGGGGGCACAGAAAATGGACGAAACTCTAAATTATACTAACTTTGAGCCCTAATAAGACTGTCAATTATCAGGTTAGAAGCAAATGGTTTGTTTATTTGCAATCTACAGTAGTCTCTGAATAAGCATGAAAAATTTAAATTCTCTAGAATGATTATTGCCTGATTTATGAAGAATTGAAGTATGAAAATGTCTCACGGGCTCAAATTTAATGATACAATCCTCGTTATTTTTAAAGATATAATTATTTTTTGGATGGGTTGCAGTAGGGATAGGAAGCTGAAATTTTGGCATTTTACTAGTTATGACATACATTTAGAAATTTAAAACTATCAGCCATATCTGAGATGGTGTGGTGGAAGGATTTTCTCAGATTGGTTGATTTCACACGGAATGACCCACTACTGCAGTAAAGAACAACACAATGTTTGTCAGCAGATGTTGAATGAAGACTTTAAATAATACGACATTTTCACCAAAATAATTCATTATAATGTGTACTAGGTTTGCGCGGCTCCTGACATCCAGTGCATGCCACTGAATTACAGTTTGTCATTATACCTGGTAAAACGATATGCATGTTTGTCGGGGAGCTAAATCTGGTTTTTAAAGTTGCGTAATATTCTCCACATTGGTTAGCTTGCGAATATTATATTTTCCTATCGCTTAATTTTGCTCGCTATTTGATATCACTGTCTTGAGCAGCTTTTTCATTTTGTTGGTTTAGTGTTTTTCTTTAATTAGCTCAAACCACAGGGACATCCATTGCTGCTATTAATGGCATCTCTTTGATTTTGTATGTTTCCTTATTAAAAGACCTGTTGAAGTCAGCCTTGATCTTTGTTTTGTTTTATTTGTGGAGCGTCCTTTGTGATACATAATGTTCAACTTCCCTGCATGAGAGTTTTTGCCTGTTAAACCTGTTGCTCAGGGTTAGGGCAGTGAGGGAATGAGAACTGAGGATTATTTATAAGATGTTATATTATCACGTACAATATTGCAGTTTTTTTTTTTTGTTAAGAATAGACTAATTTCTTTCATTAAACTGCAATATTGTTATGTGGCCATACATTTTAATAGAATTCAAAGATGTAAACAAGCATTAATTCTCTCAGAGCGAGGATAAGAAAATTTTATGTTTCACCAGCATCTCCCCTCCCAATCATCGACTTTAAGAGGGGGGCGGTTGGACAGTCACTGCATTATAAACTGTTCAGCGTATAATACTGCTTCGCTGATCTCCTGCGTATTTCCACTGGTGAATATTATTTACTTTAACACTTTGTACACTTGTGAACACTTCCATGTATGTACAAAAAAGGGAAGATCCTGACTTTGGGGCTAACTGTATGGTGCTTTACTATTCATTACAGCAATCTTTGTTGTTACTGAAAGGGCAGCACATAAAATGGTTTTCATTCCAGCAAGGTAAAAGCAATGATAACTGATTAATTGAAGCGAGAAAAGTGGAGATGTGGGAGCAGTTACTCGAGGATGAGTGGAAGGATTTGATTGTGTTTTTGTCAGGTAATATGTCTTGCACTCAGTTTCTGAGCTGCACAGTGTCAACGCAATATACTCTCTATATTTTTATTTAAAAAAAAAAAAACAATTTGTCTTACAGGACTATTATTGCTTGAAACTATTGTGCTTTAATATCTTTCCTAAGAGTTTTATTTTTCTGGTTTAGTTTTATTGTTGATGCAGTTAGCGATTGGCACCATTTTACACTGCAGCAGCTCCTGTCCTCTGGGGCTCTGCTATGGCAGTTAAGCCCAGATCTCATTATCTCCCTCTTGCTTTTTCTGCCTTTTCTTCTGAATTTGGACTGAGAGCAAAGACAAGCATGTTCCTTTCTCTGAAGCATGCATGGCTCTGAAATCGAGGTCATACAGAAAACATGCTTCGCCTGTTAGAATAATTCATGTGAAAACAAAGACAAGGAAACATTTTCTCTCCAACATTTTATTTTGCAATATAGAGAAAAAGAAAGTACGGAAATCCCCTTACAGGTCACTTCAATTTCTCCAAAAGTATTTGTGCCATTGTCGTGATTAGTGCTGAATGATTAATATGGCTTCTCTCCTGAAAAAGTTGAACATATTGGAATCCTTGAGATCCTGTTTTTTATAAAATAAAAATGAAAAAAAAAAAAAAAAAACGGCACATTATTCATGCAAAGCTGATTTGTTCAAAAATAGTCTGAAGCACTTTCACGAGAATTCTTTTTTTTTTTTTTGGTGGGGGCTTCCCCACCCTGTACACAACCAAAAGCTGTTTAGAGTACCGATGCAACCTGCTGTCATTGATTCAGGAGGAGAATGCAGTGACACCTGATTTCTCCGACTCTCCGACTCTCATGTTGATAGTGCACCGTCAATTACACGCTGCCAATGCTAGGATAATGCAATTGGTGTAAATTTGGTTGTACATCTATAAGTGTCTGGCCGACCCATGGTCACGTCTGGAGAGCAATCATGACACGTGCATGCGCCAATCTTTGCACCAGTAGAGAAATCCTTAACCTAAGTTTTCAATAGATATTAAGTATTTTTAGGGTCCCCAAGTATTGAGTGTTATTGTGGCAATCATTGTTCTCTAGAATATTTCTGCTGATCTGTAATTTGATTAATTATTGTTTCGTAATTTTTAGCTGTTATTTTTGTCCAGAGTCTGAATAATTGACTGTGTAAACATGGACAACCTAACAGAAGTGAGGCCAAAATATCTTGATCGCCATCAAGTGGCTGGCAGTAGTACCGGTTATAAGCGCATTCCCTTCACGTTAATGGATGGGACATGGGCCTCACTGAAATATTTAGGTACCGTATTGTTCTGATTATAAGACAATGCTTTTTCCAAGGAAATCCCCTTAGAAAAAGAGGGGTTGTCTTATTTTTGGGGACTAGGTCTATAATAGTCAAAATCAGAGATTCTCTGTGTGTATTTTATAGTCTATAGTCAATATACGTTCACAACAATAGATGGCGCCAAGCAACAGCCTGCCTTGTAATATCTGTCTTGAGAAAGAGGGGTTGTCTTGTATCCAGGATCGTCTTATATTCGGAACAATACGGTACGTGTCGAGTAAGTTTTTTCTGAGATGGTTTCTGCCATTATAAGTAGTTCTTATCATGCTGATATATGTTCAATTGTTCATTTTTTTCTGATAAGATTTGTCTCATTTAGATATTTGATACCATAAAAAGATACCATGCAAAGTCATGGCTGACAGCTTTGATTGACAGCTTCTATTAGGGAAATCATTGCCCGTTGATTTTTTATTCCAGGAATTGTATAGAGCAGGAGTGTGACCAACGAGAAGAGATATAATGTAAACATTACTCGTGCATAGGTTGCTTGGTCCCAGTCCAAGTAAATATAACCTATAGTGATTTGCAAGGCAGATGAAAATTGAGTTTAAAACGGTCTTGGCTCTGAACATAGCATCATGTACTGTTTGCAGTAATGCTAGTGTAGAAAGTTGTTGCAAGCAATCTAGCTAGCTCTTGTTTAGCAACATTTTATGTTAGGTCACCATTGATAGCAATGGAAGTAGGTGGTAAAAGGCTCTTTACTTTGAACATAGCGTAATGTAGCTACTGTTTACAGCAGTGTTATGTTTAGAGCAAAGGGCTTTCTTCCCTTGATTTTCGTTGCTAGCATAAGCAACCCCAAAACTGCTAGCTAGCTACCTGACAAACGTTATTAAATCGAGATTCAGTTGGGTCACCCTTAGCTAGGTAACTAGCTAGTTACAAGAGTAAAAAACATTAAAGTGAGGAGTCTGTATGGTCTGTTTACCCAAAGACTGCATTTACCTTGCTTTTAAAGTTTAGCTTACTCAGATTTTTAAAGCAGGTTTGTATGATGTGACGAGCTACCTACGTATCTGTAGTGAATGTATTAACTAGCTAACTAGTATTGGACATCGGCTAAGTATCGAACCGCCAAGGACTAGGAAAGCACCAACTGTATTTTAGTGTCATACAACTGTACTTGGAAAAGATCCAAACGATCAAAACCTTTAATGAGCTTTCACTCATTGTAGAACTGGTCTGTGCATGACTTGCTGCTTTTACCGCAAACAGATGGAGCCATGTGGGCTGCGTAAAAGGTTCAGGGGATGCGATAGGGTGGGTGTGTGAGCGGGACCTCAATACCGCACCTCAACCCCCTCGATCACTACTGCGCAGATTCTGGCTCCAAATTTGCAAGATGGCAGTGTATGTATGAAGGATATTTTGGCTCAATTTTTGTACTGCGTTGGAAGTGGAGATGCATTGTCTATCTTTATATTCCGTGTATGGCCTGAAGGTGTTTGCGAACCCTATGTTTTCTTTGTTTATAATTTTGCTCTCTTGCAAATTAATGAATTAGTTGGAGAGGTGTTGCAAACGAGACTCTGCTGGTTTGAGTTTTTATTTTTTCGTGGTTTTGACAAGGTAGCCAACTGCTATGACTAAAATTTTTTCCTTCACATGGGCATCCCTGATTGCATTTTCCTGTTCTTTTCGTAGAGCAAGTTCTCTTGTGTTTGCAAGAGGTCACAAGTCCCCCAATGCAATTAAATTGTTTTAGCTTTGCAAGCTGACGCAGAAAATTTTTCAGCAATGAAAATAACTTTACCTGAGTTGTGTGCTTTGGAATCGTTCCTCGTTTGTCGCCATTAGTTTGAAGTAAATCTCTTTGGTTGTCCTATTATAATTATCATTAGCAAAAGCCGAACAGCTAGGTTAAATACTTTCAAAGTCCTTTCAAATGCACAGTACAAAATATCCACGAGATTCTCCCGGCAAACCTTTGAGTTTGTGTAATTAAAGTTCACGCATGGGCATGTCATGACAGTGGACCTCTGGCCATTGCTGGTAATGGCTTGGCCGTGATGTGAACGCCTGACCACAGGGCTTCAAGCTGAACATCTTAGTTGAGAGCCAATCAGAGGCCTGACCAAAAAATGTTAAATGGAACATGACAAAGATACTTTTTCATATAGGGTCAGGTAGGTTTGGATAGCTTTCTCACTCAATAATTGAAATCATCATTTAAAAACTGCAATTTGCATTTACTTGTGTTATATTTGTCTAATATTAAAATTAGTTTGATGATCTGAAACATTTAAGTGTGACAAATGCAAAATGCAAAAAAATAAGAAATCAGGAAGGGGACAAATACTTTTTCACAGCACTGTATAATAGAATGTTTATTTATATACATGAATAAAGTAAATAATGCAGCTGTGGAGGCATAGCCTACATCCAAGAATCCTGAGAGAACAAAGGAAGAGAGTATTTATAAACTGCTGACAGGTATTTTTATGTACTCTCAAAAAGCAGGGAAACTACCATATTGGGAGTAAAGTAGCACAATATTAATATACAAGATGGAGTGATGCAGCAAACCCCGGAAACTATGGGCCTCTTAAATTACATCTCATTTAAAATCGTCAGCATGCCCACATTTAATGATATTATTGTTGGGCATGCCCTGTCAAGATGATAAATACATGGGGGGCATGGTGATAAAAACACCCCCTGCTAATCACTGAATATGTAACGGGTGTATTATGAATCAATATAAGGTCTCATATTTCAGTGCTACTTTAATAGGAAACTTGGGACAAAATTTAAGCACTTTGTTCATTTTACCTCACTTGAATTTACACTGCGTAATTTTAAGCCTTCCTCTTTCACCTTTTGCTATAATCAATCGCAGGGCATTTTTATTGCTTATTTTGTATTTGCATGAAATGGATTAGGAAGGAATTTTCTTTAACAGGGACTGTCACTCACTGAATAACCCTACTTGGTTCTCAGAAATATAGAAAATGTTTGTAAATCAGCAAACAATTGATCTGCCTGTGTAGACCAGAGGTTCCAAAGCCTGATCCTGGAGACCCACTGGGGCTGCGGGTTTTTGTTCCAACCACAACTGCAATCTGAGAATTTTGCGCATGAGTTGCACATTTTTCTTAATTGCACTACTCTTAATTATGGGGATTATTTACCCTTTTGAGGTACTTTATGGTAGGAACAGCTATGCATGCCATGAAAAGCTCCATGTTCAAATTACACTTCTGTATTACAAATAATTTTAATTGTGTATATTAAAATTAGTTTGATGGTTTGAAACATATAATAATGGCCAATGAGCAAAAATGGGAGAAAATTTGCATGGGGACAAATATTTTTTCACTGCTCTGTATGCTCGAAAATGCAAAGTTTGGACTCATATTCAGCAAATACAAGAATTTCTGTTAACTTGAAGTGTTTTTGTGTAGTATTATCTAATTTCCCAGGCTGGCACCTCTTATACAGCTTTAAGGCTAAGCGGTCTGTACATGCATTTTATTGGTAAGGCAATGTGGGGAGTATTTTGGATATTCTTTTGTTTTATCTATTAAGTTCATTGTATAGCATCATGTTTGAGTTAGCAGACATATAGTACTCATATGAATGTGATCATGCACACTTGTTCACATGAGTGCAGACACAATCACATTCGTGCATGCGCACATTTGTCTGTGGGCTGAACTGCGGACACAGAGTGAGGATGGTCATGCTTCATTCCCATGGCTGCACATTGCAAACTTTGTTTTTGCAACTTTGTCTTTCCATAAATGAAAATAAGACCAACTGTATCAGTTGCAAAACTGTGTTGAAATTCAGTTGTGTGACTTGCCTTTTGTATTTGCTGATGTTACCCAGCTGGATAACTGCATTAAATATAGTTAATTATGTTCATAAGCATAAATTCGCCCAGTCACAACTATTGAATGACCCATTCAAGAAAAGGGTTAATGTAATATAAAACTGAAATAACCTGCTCTTTTTTCTGTTCATCACAGGGTGCTGGATGTACAGCTTTGGTGGTCGCCGTTGTTGCTAAGAAATTGGAATTGACCAAAGCTGAAAAACATGTACACAACTTTATGATGGACACACAGCTGACAAAAAGAGTAAGTTATGCAAGATTTGTTTGGGTCCCTAGTGCTAGATGGCTCGATAATAGAACGATCATTGAAAATAATTTTTATTATCATTCCCTTTAGCATTAATGACATATACAAGAAGGGTAGCAAAATAAAAATACTGTGCTATGAAAAATGATTTCCCTCTTCCTGACCTCTTATGCTAATGCATATTTTCAAACAATTTTGGAAATATTTGGGCAATTTTCACTTATTTTCACAAAGAATGGTTCAGATGTGGATTGATTCAGCTCGGTGGTGTTTTAGACCCTTAGTGTTGTTGGTATTATTTACTATTCTACGTAGTATTTGTCTATCCCTGTTGGAGAACTTGTAGTCACAGTAATGCTTTTGCAGTTTTTGGTGATGGGAATATGTTTTCTTATTTTTGGCGCTGTTCCCCTTTCCACCTTAGATAATTTTGCAGTTTTTTTGCCAACACTTTTGTAATTCTGGAACCAAATACAGTCAGGTCCACACTTGGACATTGCTTTTGTTGTTTTAGTTCTCTCACAGTATATTAAGAATGGAATGGGCCAAGAGCAGTTGGAGAAGTCACTGCTCTGCTGGTCCATGGACAGTTATAGGGTGTTCCATCATCCTTTAATTAACAAGTAAGGACATAAAAGACCAAGAGCTGATTTCATCAGATTTGTGGTTAACTCCTAATATTAAGTTCAAAGAGCTGTCGCAATCAGTAAGAGCAAGCTGAAACATTCAGATGAAAAATCTAAATAAATCCAATGAAGCGATAAAAACATATTAGGTGTGGCCAGTTCAACTATCTGGTACATTCATGAAAAGAAACAATACATTAGTGACCTCAGGGTCAGGAATATCATAGATAACAAATGTGATTATTGATATTCTCCTGTGAAGAAAAACCTCACAACAGTTAACCAGCCCAATAACAACCTCCTGGAGGTAGAAGTATCTGTGTTTAAGGTAAAAACAAACAAACAAAAAAAAAGACTTCACCTGAGTAAAGAGTAAATAAATGGGGTGTCATCACCAGAAACCATTAGCAAGCCTCAAAAAATGGAAAGACTAGTTTGGAATTTGTCTTAAGAAAACATCTTAAGAAGCCTGTACAGTTCTGGAACAGTGTCCGATAGACTTGTGAGACAAATATCAACTTGCACCCGAATGATAGAGAATTTTGAGGTTAAGTGAGTATGGAGAGGGGGAGGAACTGCTCGTCATCCAAGGCCTTCAACCTTATTTAAGACATGGTGAAGGCATAGTTGATTGCCAATGGAATGGGATAATGATTTATTGATGCTGAAAACTGACAAAACCTGCAGTATTAATTCTCAATTCAGCTTCACTGTGCAGTAGATAATAATCTGAAGTGTACCGTGAAAGCAACTGAAGAATTTTAACTGTTACATCTGTTTTTAATAAACATAACTGTTTTTTTGCCCAAATCTGGCATAGGTAGACATATTGGAGCAGTAGAATGACCGTAAATGATATTTGAAATTTACGGTGAAATTTTATGGCTTCCCCAGAAGGGACCCAAAATGCACAAAATGGAAGTTTTCCCCAGTTTTACATTTTTGTCTGGATACTACATTTTTTGTACATGGACATCGTCTTGGGTAACATTTAACCTGTAGCCATTGAAATGAATTTTAGGTTCAGCAGAAGGAATTAAAGCAAGGAAAAGGTTATCTACTGCATTAGGACTGTGGGGAAGAGCTCAAAGGGACGAGAACTGCCCTAATTCCCACCATATTGCTACGTATGTCAGCATTTCCACCTAGACTGGGTCTGGCAGGAAATTAATGTGTCACAGGTAAAACTGAACGCTGTGAGTGAGTAAAACTGTGCAGAGGTATAGAATATGAACAATATGTGTGGGTGAAGGGAAAGACCTGGGATGTTCTTCAATCGCCAAATCGATCACCAGACCAGAATGTAATTAAGCTATTATTTTCCTCTTTGATGGAAAAATTGAAGGGATTTTATCCAGTTATTTTTGAGCCCCAAAAATTGGAAGGCTATGTATAAAATGGTTGTAATTACTAAATTGTTTAAAGCCTTAATGCACATCTTGAGTAATATTCTTTTCAAATCCAGTGTGGAGGTATGCAGAGCCAAACTTATCAAATTGTGTCATTGTCCAATTACTTTTGCATCTGACTGTACCTTGCCCTTTTGGAACTGAATCAGTATCCTCACCTTGCTGGGGAGACTTTACCCTGCAAACCTCTTCCCAGCCAACACATGCTGAAAATTACCATTCAAATTAATACAAATCACCTGTTTAGATGCTTTTGCAAATTGTAGTTTAATTACTTAAATTTTACGGCTAATTTTCAGCGGTGTTTCAGATATTTTGTCAACGCCCTGTAGGCCTCTAACACCGTCACATCTGGTTGAACAGTCCACACTTTAATTTGAGGACACTTACATGCATTGGGAGTCATCCTCATTGGGATTGGGGTGGCATGGTGGTGCTATGGGTAGCACTTCTGCATCACAGCATAAGGACAGGTGTGTGAATCCATCCCGGGGGTTTTGCGTGTGGAGTTTGCTCTCCCTGTGTTCACTTAGATATTTCTCTCTCAGTCCAAAGACATGCTTGCCAGGCTGTAAGGAGATTTATTTCTCATAGCTGTGAGAGTGTGGCCCTTTTCCAAACCATTCCCACATCTTTTGCAGTTCACTGCTGTGTGTCACGCCGTGTGAAGTCTGCCCTGGTGCTATGGAGGGCTCTCTTCATTAAGCAGGTATAGATAAGTGTGTGAACTTTGGGACACTCTTGCCATTATCCCTTAGGAGATGGAAGGAGTTATCTGACAGCTATCAGTGGATAAGTGTGGTATTTACCCGTACTCACATATGACCTCTCTTCTATCATCTTGCTTCCGGAAAGGAAGAGAGATTGGAAAGCCGGCATCACTATTGTAGGATTTTAAAGTCCACTCCTACTTGGTGCAGATTAGATTCAGACAGTGCAACTTGGCTGACTCTCCGCATGAGCACATATGCAGAGGTGGAGTGGATAGTGTCAGGAGCCATACGTGCTTCCGGCTGCTTTACGAAGTGCCTTCCTAAAGTCTTTGGATTGGTCCTGTAATGCAGGTTTTTTTTTTTTAACTCTTACCGTTTCCCTCCACTTTTAACAATGAAAGCTGGAAGATTGTCATTACACTCTTGTTGAGTGAAGCATTTAGAAACTGACTTGTGAGTCTAACCCCACCCTGACCCCCTTTTCTTTCTCGCCACCCCCTGCTTGTACAGTCGTCCCACAAACAGTCCAACCCCCTGCCGCACAAGCCAAACCCCAAGCGAGGGACTTCCCACCACCCCACTGAAAGTCACACACCACACCAGTAAATTCCAGGGACCCCATACTCACTCCACACTGTGCTCATGCTTTGACACCCTCCTGGGCCTGCCCATGTGGCACAGACCTGCCCATCACTCACCAACCAGGAAGGTTGGTACCCTGCCACGAGACGGAGGTCCATTTACGCACCAACACACTAACAGAAATAAAGCGTGAGAGAGCAACCCGGCTCATGCCTCAATCTACCAAGCCTTGTCCACACCCTAAAATAAAAAGCAAAACCAAAAAAACTGGCGAGGACTGCAACTTCTACGTTTTTCTGGAACCTCTCCGACCAAATGTCATTGTCCCTACGGGCGACTGGATCCTCTGGACGAGAGAATGAGGTTGTAATGGGGAAGAGAAGACAGCACAATGCCAGTTACCATAATGCGGATCAGGCAGCGCAGGTCACACTCACGCATTGCTGAGTTTTTGAGTGTGTGTGTGTGTGTGTGTGTGTGTGTTTGTCCTTCGCACTGCTGGGGCTGCATCCCTGCTCTGCTCAGCTCAGGGCTCACGGCTCCACTGCGGCTGTCTCCCTCTCTCAGTTGCTGTGGTGGTCCCTGCCACTATTGTCCTTTACCTTCCTCAGCTGCTCACGGTCCCAGGTCTGCAGCCTCCTGGTGCAGCCATGCACCAGACACCATTTTTATGAAAAAAGCAATCCTCCTCTGGGATTTCTCCTACCAAGGAAGAAAAAAAGGCAAAAAAAAAAAGAGAATCACGAAAACCAAGTCCAACTTTTAGAAACTGAAATTGACTGCAGATTAACTGCGAAAACAAAGAAACAAAATCCAAGTTAGAAAAATAAACCAAAAAACGGGAAACCAAAACAAAACTCCCTAGGTTGAAAACAAGTGTGAATTTACTATAGCTGCTACCGCACATGCTTCAGCACGTGCATGCATTAACATATACAACTCACACACCCTTGACCTCCATGGCAAATTTTTAGGCGGGGCTTATTCACAACACTATAAAACCTCTGCTGAGTTCAGTGGAGCGTTCCTTTAGAGTCTAGGGAAGCATCTCACTTCTCTTTAATTGCATCCTTGATCCCCTCACTTGTGTCTTTACCTTGTGTCTTAGTCCCTCCTTCCAAGGATGCATGGAGGGACTCAAGGAAACAGGAAAGAGAACAGATGAAAGGGGGACATATGTTTTTTTTTCTCGTCTTATTGACTTAGTTTTGCGATTTGGAACCTTATAAAAATTACATTTTGAATTTTTTTTACCTGTCTGTGGTGCACCCTGGCACACACTAACATTTGGGCACACTAAAATGTACTATTTCAGCTAGCAGGCCAAAAAGAAAAGAAGGCTCCGTCACACAATACAAAGTCAATGGCTGGCCTTTACCTCTGGTGAGCAGGGCCTATTTGCTCTATTAGTCCCTATGAAAAAGAAACTCTGTGCTGAGACCATAAACTATATATAAAGATAGATGATGCATCTGCACTTCCTAACGCTGTACAAAAATGGAGCCAAAATATCCTTCATATGTCGGCATTCCTCATCCTTAGCAGTACATTGTTTGGCTCCTATTCTAACGTTCAGTGGTCCTGCCGGTCTCTACAAACTCGTGCCGAGTGCTACCTACCAACTAGCCAGATGGCTACTACATTGACTATGGTTAAGTTACCATATACAACCTTTCAAAGTAAGGTTACTAAATACAGTCTGTGTGTAAATGAACCTTCCGCTATCATTCGTTGTTTTAACTGCCTTGCTAACTAGCTAGGTGACCTGTTACTGAATCTGAATTTACTATTTTACTTGAGAGCTAACCGTTTTTAACTGGCAATCAAAATTCCGTATTAGGTCACTTAACTTGGCAACAAAAATCAGTGATTCAGAAGCTCTTTGGGCTGAACATAGCATAGCTGCCATCAATATGTTACGTAATGTTTTAAGTAAAGAGATTCTATCATCGATTTTTATTGCTGCCTAGCTTATTGTGACCTGTTTTACAATCTTGCCAAACTAGCTTGTTAGCTAGCTAGCAAACAGGATTTATTTAAGTCTATCAGTGATAGCATCGCTGAAAACCATACATGATGCTCTGTTCAAAATAAAATTTTTTCGCCAACTTTCCTTGGACTTTCAAAATTACCATGTGTTATACTCAGTTGTACTGGCAACTAGCAAGTTATACATGTGCAATGCTAACATTATATATCTTTTTTCGATGGTTGCATTCTAGCACCTAAAAATTCCTGGAAATAAGCCAACAGGCAACCACTTCTCTGCCAGCTACAGTCAATCACATCTGTCAATCATCACTTTACAGAAAAAATGAACACTTGAACATACATCAGCTTGGTAATAACCACTTAAAATGACAGAAACCATTTTCATAAATAAATGATTTCACATATACTGTAATTTTTTTGTGTGGCCCATGTCCTATCCACTAACATGGGGAGGGGATAATAACCTATACTGCAGCCTATAACCTATACTAGATGTGATCAAGATGTTTCAGCCTCACTTTAGGGGACCTGTGTCTATGACAAACTATTCATAATTTATGAGTGGGGTGAGATTAAAGTGTAGGGGGTGGGGCAAGTGTTTACCCATGCAAAAGGAACGCTCCTGAATTTAATGATATTTCCCTCAAGAGTCTATGACAAATAGTTCATGTGATATTAAAGGGAGCATGGCTAAAGTTTAGGGGCAGGGCGATGCGTCAGAAATTAAAATGAACTCTGCTTTGTCTAATGATGCCTCCCACAAGTGTCTTTGGAAAGCAGGTCATGAGTAAAGAAAAGTGACATGGAAAAATTGTGTGAGTGTATGTGTTTATGTGTGTGCGTGTGCATGTGTGTGTGTGTGTTTGTCTTTCCACAAAGTTTGGTCATGTTACCTAAATCCGTTCAGAAGTAATGCATCTTTTTGTTATGGGTCACTCCCACTGCGGCACACCCTTTTTTCCATTTGGCATGAACGGTTAATAGGCTGTCCTTTGGCTCATGACTAACCTCTCCAGCAAATACTGTCCCAGTCTGAAGATCAAATTGGAAGTTGTGCCATTTTGCAACCGGCCACTCCCTCCATGCCCCTTTTCAGCCAGTTAGCATGAAGATGCACACAAATTCTCACACACGCAAACTTAATGTCCAAGCTAAATTTCAGCCAAGCTAAGAACTGTATGCACTTGATGACGACCATGCCAAATTTCATCCTCTTAGAGCAAAAATTGTGGCCACCAGAGGGCAAAGAAATTTGTCTATGGCTTGACTAACAGATTGAGCTGCTGGTTGCAGCTAATAAATACTGCAGAGCCTGTGCCTTCTGGCAGCAATCACTGCCCGCTGACGTTCCCTCTCCTTTTATCCCCTTCCCCCTGTGTCAGAGGAAACGGGTTCAATCTGGTCAGCTCTTCGACCGGAGGAAGTGGGGGAAGCCAATTACCCCGGTTTACGTACTGTACATGTGCTCCCAACACCAATATGCACTCTTACCAAGTCGGTGCCTTGTCAGGCTCGCCTCCTGACAGACAGGGTGCATCTCAAATTGAATCCTCATTTCCCTCACTTGGATTTTTTTTTTGCATCTTAGTCCCTTCCATCCAGGATGAATAGAGAGACGTAAGGAAATCATGTGAGGAAAGAAAAAACGTGGAAATATATTTTTAGAGAAATGAGATGTCCTTTCCTCTGAAGAGATGTCCGTTTCTAATGACGGCGCACAGCTGGATCTGTTGCCAGCATTTGTCTTTATTGATTGACATCATGGCTTTCACCTGAAAGTCTTCTGGGAAGGTTTCTCGTGTGGATCTTCGCTCATGGCCTCCCAGAGCTACCACCTCGCTCCTCCCTCCTTGCAGCAGGAACGAGACCTGCGAGTCAGCAAGATGGGGGATCTGGAACAACTTCCAGGTCAAGCAAGGATCAAGGAGCGAGGGAAAGTCAAATGAGAGAATTGAGATGTACTCTTAGTTTCAAGGGTTTTATTGGTGCTTTGGGATGGAACCTGTGAATGGATGGCGATTGATCCCTGCAGTGGATCGGTAAATTGTGCAAGGCGTGTTCATGCCTCCCCCTCATCGTCGGCTCCAGCCCCCGTCACAGTCCCAACCAGGAATAAGTGGGTTGAATTATTGATGGATGTGAAGGAATTACAGCCTTTTAATACTGTCCATACACTTATGAGTCTACTTGAGCATATACACTCTGCTGCCACTTTATTGTGTAAAACTTAATATTATTGGGTAGACCCTTACCCCTTGAAGAACCTGAATTCTCTGTGGCATTGATTGAACAAGGTGATGGAAACATTTCTTCAATATTCTGATCCATGTTGACCTGATAACATCACAGGGTTGCTGCAGATTTGTCAGCTGCACATGTACACCAGTAATCTCCCTTTTCACCTCATCACAAAAGTGCTGTGGTCGGTTGAGGTCTGGTGACTGTGAATGCCACTGGGTTACGCTGGGAACATATTGTCATGTGGTGGAATCAGACCGAAATGACCTGCAGACTAGCAGTCAAAAGTTTTTGCACACCCTACAATCTTGGCAGGTCTTTATCTTACATGTAGGTTTACCACAAAGAAGTTTTTCTTTGGTTTTCCTAATTTGTTTTGTTATATACATGGTTTATACATTGGGCTTCAGTTTTCCTACCTTTCTGTTATACAACCAATATGATACTATTACACAAGAACAAAACATAAAAAAATGCGCCGATTACAGAAAATATTGGGTGTGCAAAAACTTTTGACTGGTAGTGTACCTTGTGAAATGGCTTGGTATCCTCCTGGAATTAGCGATTAGACAATGGATAAACAGTTGCTATAAATAGATGCATGAGGTCAGCAACAATACCCATGCTGACTGTGACATTTAAATGATCCCCAGTTGGTATTAACCCCCCCTCCTCTCCTAAGTTATCTTGAGAAACTTTTTTCCTTGCTTTAAACAACTGAGCAGAATACTTTTGGGTTGAGTTTTAAGCAGTCATAAGTAGTATTTAAGATTTCAAAATAAACACCCAACTTGTCTGTAACAATGGTAACATAATGTCCTGCCAATAAAAAAAAAGTTGAGGGGATTTTTCTAAAATAGACACAAAATTGCAAAAGTTGGTTAGTCATGGTTGACAAATCTGTTCATATTTTACAGTTTTGAAGTCATGGGGCTGGAATAGAAAAACCATCCCTGCCCCTCCGCTTCCCTGCGGAGTGGGCCACACCCATTTTTTGGGCGTATTTGGGGATGTAGACATTTTGAATGCTTTTTTTTTTTTACAGAATTGTTTGCCAATGGGTTTCACTGCAGCAAGTTACTACCATGGCCAAGTTCTTCCAAATCCACCAAGACTTTTAGTGGGCACCTGTTTCTGCTTCAAGCTAGCGCCACCTAGATTACCTATCAATGTGAAATTTTGTGATGACGGAATGGGTCCTAGCTTAGCACAGAACAGTTTGCCCATTGATTTCATGGTCGTTTTCTATTCAGGAGATGTCTCTCTACAACTATAATTGGCAAATTCCATGGGCCTTTTATTCTGCAGGGAGAAATAGGGTCAAAAAGTGGGTACGATAGGTGACGACGCCCATGTTCGGACCTCGCCCATTTCTGGCAGAATCACTGCTCAGGAAAAATCTCCTCAAAAGATGCTAGTTTAATGCCTTAACCTTTTATTTCAGTCATAAAATGTGTGGGCAACTCAGGAGAGGGCCATTTTAACCCTTTTAAACCAGAAAGTTTTACCAAAATTAACGTATGTAAATATACATGAAATACGTACATAATGTACAACGAGAATGCTAAATACATGAGATTCTGGAATATTCAACAAATTGTGATATTCAGGAGTCCTAAAGTCTTTTCAAACATCCTTTCTACATGCACTGTCATCAACTAAAACCAAACACTAAGCCATGAACTCCACAGTCCACAGCTTTTATTTTTTGAGAGAATTCACCATTGCCATGTCTTCTTGATCAAATGCAAGCTGTCCGCGTTCAAGTTCAAGTTTCATTGGATCAAGCTTCATTCTCCCTTGGACTCGGTTGATTGCTTTCCCAGTTTCCATTTCCTCTTTGTAAGTCTTGGCTTTATTTATCATGAGTCTGGAGAATTCAAAAATCTTCTGCAGTTTTCAAACTGAATATGGTTGGTCTTCAGCGAAATATACAGAAGCGAGGATGATGGCTTTTAGATGAGTATTCGGGGCACTTCTGTATGCAGCAACTACAGCTAGAAGACAGCTCATCATCATCATCATCATCATCACTGGATGACGATTCCAATTCCAATCTTTTTTTTTTTTTTGTACTGCATATATATTTCTAGTTTGTGTCATATTTGTCACAAACCGTAAAATATAAATGCAGTTTTGCTCTAGCAGCATTTTTGTGTGTATGTGCTTGTGACTGTGTAACCACCACCGTCCCTCTTAGCGCATTGTCCTATCTTTTATTGGCAACTAATAACATGATCTGTCTAAGAGGGCAAAGACACCACAGTGAGATATAGAGGGACATTTTATTTATACACCAATAAACATAAAAAGACAAAGACATCAAGGACAGGGACATAGAGGAGGAGAAAATAGAAGTGAGATCAGAGGGGGCCAGTTAGAGCGGGACCATTTCCCAAAGTTTCTAAAACACCGCAGGTGATGCTCCTGGCGATGCAGCCCTTTGGTCCACAATCATTAGTGAAGCTTGGGTCACAGACGGCTGTCGCCATATTGGATTCGATTTGGCTAATGAGATCACCACTGGTGCATGCAATCCCACTTGGGTCAGATTAGCCAGGTGGGCGTGGACCGTAGGTCCCACAGAGACTGAATTGTCCATTTTGCAAGATGCAATTCTTGGAAGCAGCCATCGAGTCCCACCGGAAAAAGGGGGCAGTTTGTTCCTCTAAACCATTCTAAAGACAAATGAAAGATCAATGGATAATCAGGAATAGGTTAAATTCTTAAATATGAAATTATACTTAACAAACAAAATGAAAATCGAGAAAAAAATCGGAATTGAAGGCAGACTCAGAATCTAACATGTTCCTCCGCTGAGGACCTTAGGTGAAGTGACCAACAAATATACATGTAAGATGTAGGATATAAGACTGTGTGTTTCCTGGAAAGCATTGTTTACTGATAACTTGAAATAATCTTCCTAACCATTTCAAGATGTGGCTCATGGATACAACCCAAGCTGGGTCAAAATATCAAAACAGAACATGACTCAAGCACTTTAAATTACCTACATCATTAAAAAAGGATTAAACCAAAGGAAAGGATTTGCTGTAAAGGGCTATTTTATGGAATGGAGGCCAAAACATGTTGCATTTTTCATCCTGATCACATCATATTAGCACTTTTGTATGTATGCTGTACATTATGTATGTATTTCATGTACATTTGCATAAATTCATTTTGGAAAAACCCTCTGGACCAAAAGGGTTAAAAGTGGCATTTCCCCTGAGTTGCCCACACATTTTATGACTGAAATAAAAGGTTAAGGCATTAAACTAGCATCTCTTGAGGAGATTTTTCCTGAGCAGTGATTCTATCAGAAATGGGCGAGGTCCAAACATCCAGGTGCGTCGTCACCTATTGCCCCCACTTTTGTACCCTATTTCTCCCTGCAGAATAAAAGGTCCATGGAATTTGCCAATTGGAGTTGTGGAGGGACATCTCCTGAATAGAAAACAGCCATGAAATGCATGGGCAAATTGTTCTTTGCTAAGCTTGGACCCATTTTGTCATCACAAAATTTCACGTTGATAGGTAATCCAGGTGGCGCTAGCTTGAAGCAGAAACAGGTGCCCACCAAAATTATTGGTGGATTTGGAAGAACTTGGCCATGGTAGTAACTTGCTTCTATGAAACCCATGGCCAAACACTTCTGTAATAAAACATTTGCATTCAAAATGTCTATGTCCCCAAATATGCCCCAAAAATGGGTGTGGCCCTCTCCGCAGGGAAGGGGTTCATCGCAAAGCCAAAAGATGGTTTTTCTATTCCAGCCCCATGACTTCAAAACTGTAAAATATGAACAGATTTGTCAACCATGACTTACCACCAGTGTGGCGATATGAGAAAAATCCCCTCTTAGGGGTTAAGGGGCCTAATGTGTGCCAAAAAATATTTCCCACAACATTAAACCACCGGCCTGAGCCTTTGACAAAAAGCAAGATGGATCTATGGATACAGTTCGTTCATGCCAAATACTGGACCTACCATCTGTTTGCCCCAGCAGAAATCAAGATCTGTTTGCTCAGGTGGAATTTTTCTATTCTTCGATTATCCGGTTTTGGTGTGCCTTTGCTCGCTGCAGCCTCAGTTTCATTACCTGAATGGAGTGCTGCTATTGTCCACCCACCTCAAGGTTTTAAGTGCTGTAGTTTCTGTGATGCTCTTATGCATAACTTTGTTGCAGCGTGTGGTTACTGGTGCTTCTCTTGCTGTCCTGTCAGTTTGAACCAGTCTGGTCATCTCCTGCTGACTTTGCTCATTATTTTGGCATTTTCTCCCACAGAACTGCTGCTCACTGGATTTTATTTTATTTTTTTGGTATTTTGCACCATTTTCTGTGAACTCAAGAGAAAATCCCTAATTTTGTGTCTGTGCTCAGCCCTTGTCCTAGTTATTGATAGAGCAGAGTGATAGACTGCTCTCGTGATTGATAGACTGTAGACTGTATTAGTGATTGATTGGTTACTGGGATTTACAAAAGAGCATATGTTTCTATCAGTGTTATTATGGATTTTATTATGGATATCATAAAGACTGTTCTTTTATTATAGCTATTACTAGGAGTGCTATTATGGATGCTGCTGTGTCTAATATGGTCACGGTTCTTTCAACAGCGGTAATAAATGTACAGAGAAAGTAATCATTCCAGAACACCCTGTTAGATTGAAACTGCAGGAGTCGTTGCTAACTACAGGTTCAGATATGTGCTGAAGTTGCCGTGAGTCCTGCTCCGACCTCTCATTATTGACAATGCTGCGCTGGTGAAATATCTGACAACAACAGAGCCAAATCAGATACTGGTCTAATCAGAAATGGGGACCATGTACACTGAAAAAAATCTTATTTGCAGCCCAAGTTGACTGTGTTTTCAGGCCTGTTTATCAGCACAGAAGCCTAAAAAGTACAGACTAATAAAAAACAGTCATAAAAGTGTAATCCATTGTTGGGCCATAAATTCCATTGCTTCCATTTCGCCCTTCCATTTTACCCTTTTATCACTGGTTTACAGTTTCTTTTTGGACTCCGTCTGCTCACTTCCTTTGTGTTTATAGTAATAGTTTGCATTGCTGTGTTCTATGTTGGGAGCAGTAAGATTTTCTTAGAGCTTGAGACAGGAAAGATGCATCAGGCCCCTCACTCTATCTCTACACTTACAGGACTGCTCCTCAGCCTGAACGTACACTGACTGGTGTTCTGCTTCAGATGTGACTGGTTATAAGTGGCATGAACTTCTTAGCTGCTCAGTTCAGTTTGGTATCCATGGCACTTCTGTGGAATTTGAGCCATGGGAGATGGTGAATAAAACATAGACTGATCGCTGGAAAATTGCAGCTTGATAAGAACACGTTTCCCTTGAGTGGAAGTATCAACAGCTATTTCCCCCTATAAACACGCTGATCTTTGAGTGGAAAGATCAACAGGATCAACCAGCCTCCTGCTCGTGACTGAGTGATGGCGATCATGTTACATGAAATGCAGTTTGTGTGGTGTGCTCTGTTGTAAAGGTAAGCCCTGCGTTTTGTATTTCAGGTGAAGAATACTGCTGCAAATGTACTCAGGGAGACTTGGCTAATCTACAAGAACACAAAGCTTGTCCGGAAGATGGACCATGCCAGAGTTAGGAAGCACCAAAGAAAATTTTTACAAGCAATCCATCAGTGAGTAAGCCTGCTATTTTTTATTTTTCTTTTCTTTTTTTTTTGAATTTTGCTGTATATTTAATTTTACACACCTATCAAGGCAATTATTCTGCAGATCATTCTTGTGTATATGAAATGGATGACTGCTGCCTGGAATAATGAAGGTAACTATGAATGCAATATGCAATTGAACATTTGGTTTGAATTCATTCCAAATAATTTTCCAAAATTTTATCAGCTGGAACAGCAGACTTTTTGCTAAAAAAAGAAAAAAGAAATAAAAATAAAAGAAATTTCAGATAATACACTATATTTTGGACTGAGGTCCACAGTCTTGAATAAAAATGCAGGGCCAGCTGTGATTGATTACACAATAGGGTGATGCCCTATAGCAATATTGCATCAGTGCCACATATGAAAGGTCTTCTGATTTTGTAACTTTGTGATATGAAAATAAGCAGTCTAGTGACTCCACATGTTTTGGAGAAGAACTGCAGATGTCTGCACTCTCTCAAATATTTAAGAGTAAGACCAAAAGTGGACTAAAATCTGGACTGTGAATCCACAGTCTTTGACTTATTTAACTTTTGATAATTTTGCTTATCGATCATAATATCTTTATATTTGCTTGTAGCTGTTCACAGCATTGTGACATTCAAAGTTAGAAAGGAAATGTTTCACTCCAGCAAGTGTTCTCAATGTAAAACAGAAATTAGTTCTTGTGTTGCATTGCTAATAGTTATTTCATTCCATTAATCTTGCATCCTGAAGCAGAGGCTATTTCATCATGCTTCTGCTGCCAGCCTCTGCATAAAATTATTCATAACATACAATGGTGAGCCAAAGCCTTATTACCGCTCACAGATAAAGCAAATAATGTTGATTGTAACAGCTGTCACAGCAGCAGTGCATGTCAATGTCTGGGATGCGTTAGATGGCGAGTGAGTATTCTTTTCACAGTCAGCATTCAGAATGCAAAATAAATGGGTAGGGGTAAAGACCTGAGCATCTTTGATGAGAGAAAAAGGGTTGTGAACTAACAACTGGGTCGGAGCATCTCCAAAACAGCAAGGCGTGTTGGATGTGCCGAGTGAGTAGTGGGGAGTACCTACTCTCAGCTGTCCAAACCATCAATGAGCAAGGGAAACAAGGAGTATCCCATCTGGTCCAAACTGACAGAAGGGCGGCTATGGCACAAGATATATAATATTTTAATGACAATTTTGGGACAAATGTATCAATATGCACAGTACATCTCACCCTATTGTGCATGATGCTGCTGAGCAGCAGACCTGTCAGAGAGCCCATGCAAACTCCTGTCCACTGTTCAAAGCTCCTACGGTGGGCACGTGAGCATTGGAACTGGACCTTGGAGCAATGGAATAAGATTGCCTGGTCAAATGAGTCCTGTTCTTTTACATCACGTCTCTAGCTGGGTACGTGTGTTGTTTACCTGGGAAAGAGATGGCATCAGGATTCACTGTGGGAAATGCGGGCTGGTGGCGGGAGTGTGATGCTCTGGGCAATGCTTTGCTAGGCAGTGCCTGGGTGTGGCCATTCATTTGGATGTAAATTTAACACGTGCTACCTGTCTGATCTTCGCTGAGGATCAGACACACTTCTTCATTTTGATATTCTCCCTCTGCAGTGGACACTTTCAGCAGAAAAATGCGCCCTGCCACACAGTGCAAATTGTGACGTGGTTTTAGGAACATGACGACATGTTCAAGATAATGCACTGGCCTCAAGATTCTACGGATCTCAATCCAGTTGAGTTCCTAGAGCAAGTTTGATTTAGAAACAGCTCCACCCAGCAACTCACAAGATATAAGAGATCTGCTGCTATGGTCTTGGTGTCAGGTATCAGAGGAGACTATCAGAGGTCATGTATAATCCTTTTGTCATGGTTTTGAAGCTTTGAGAGCTCTTTTTGTTGCTCTCGTCCGGGACAATATCGTTTTGCCCCCAGTCGGATTCCTGGGCCAGCTGGCTTTAATTGGGGGTGTTGCCCGGGCTCTATTTAAGCTCCAGTTTTGCCTTGCGTCCTTTGCTAGAGTATCAGTGTTATATTTGCGCTTTAGCCGCTAAGGTCTTGAGACAGAGTACTGTTAAGGACTTAGCTGCATATTTGAGGCCTATTGATGGTAAGAGAGGGAATCATTGTTTTATTTTTCCCTTTTCTTTTGTTATCTTTGAGCTCGCCTATTTTTCTACCTCGGACGGCTTCCAGGTCCGTTGGTAGCGCGAGTCTCCCATTTTCAGTCTGTTTCAGTCACGCTGCGGTTTTTACCTTTTATTTCTGGCCGCTGTTTTTGCCGTCCAATTTCTAACAGCCATTACACCTTTTTGGTCAGAGTTCTTTTAGCGGCACAAGATCGACAGAATATAGGGCACATGGTCCTAATGTTTTGGCTCATCATTGTGTATTTATTGTGCATAATATGTGAAGGCATATTAAAGGAAATAGAAATATTTACAGCCAGGTCTATAACTACATGGACACGCCAATATGCTGTGATTGATAGCTCAAACATTTGCAATTATAGCTGCTTACCAATACGAATTGGAGAAATGAAATTATGAATGTCAACTCAAAATACACCCTCAGCTTCATTTTGAGAGTATTTCATCCCAGATCAGGTAAAGCGTACAGAAATTAAGGCACTTACAAATACCAGCCCCCCCCACCCCACCCCACCCCATTTAAGGTGCTAAAAGTAAGACAATTTGGTGCACAGCTGTTCCAGGGGTAGGTGCTCCTCATTATTTCATTTACAAGTATGCTGATAAAATGTCTGGAGTTAGTTGCAAATGTGGCATTTGTATGTTGTTTACTCTCAGTATGAAGTCCCTAGAGCTGTCACTGCCAGTGAAGAAGGCCATCATTAAGCCTGAAAAATCAAAATCAAACCCATCAGAGAAGTGGCAAAAACATTAGGTGCAGCCAACTCAACGATTTAGCTCATTATTTAAAAGAAGAAGTGCACTGACATGCTCAGGAAAACCAAAAGGCTTGGAGGACCAGAAATATCAACTGTTGGGTGACAGAATAATTATTTCCCTGGTGAAAAACTGCTTCACGGCTGTTGTCTAAATCGAGAACACTCTGCAGGAGGTTGGAACATCTGTGTCAATGTCATCACTCAAGAGAAGACTAAACCTTTGTATAACAATGGTTGTAATCCCAACACAGTTCAAACTAAATTATAACGAAAATCTAACAGCTGAAAGTCTTCGCTTCGAGCAGTTCTCGATTGTTTCATTTCAAGTCTACTATAGTGGCGCACACAGCCAAAAATTATGTCACTGTCCAAATTCTTGTGGACCTGGATCTTACTGTAAGGGAATGCAAGAGAACTGGAGTGTATTATAGATGCTGTGTAGATTTGCTGCATTCTAAAGACACAGCAGCTTCATGACTGTTAGCGTGAACAAGCAAATCTGGGTCGCTTCCATCACTGACACTGTTAGTCAAAGTTTCGGCTACATTGTTTGAAAGGCTAATGAATAATGTTTGGAAGTATCCGAAGTGCTTGAACCCTGAGATTCAAGGATTACTTTTCAAAACTATTTTAAGAGCTGTCATAAGAATATTATCAAATGAACTTGGAAACTGCCCAGATGCGCATGCCATTCACGCTGGTGCCACACTAACTACATTTTTATGCAGCAGTATAATTCCACAAGAAAATTGCAAATGGAAAGCTTATAGTACATGATATGGTTATATCTGTGCTTAAATTTACACAGGCAGCCTCAGTATTGTCCCTTTGAACTGCATTCATATTTACCATATTTTTAATATAATACATTTTAATATATTTATTTTTGACATTTCACAGACTTATTCAAATTGAAGCTGCAGTGGTTTCACTGTCGCCGTGGACTTGATAATTCAAGACGCAAAGAACTGTTTTTGAAACTTCACTATATTATAATAAGGTGGGGGTAGATGGGGAAAATACTTTACATTACTGAGCAGTAGAGGAGATTTTAATATTTTATGCTCTTGATAAGACAACCCTGGGTAATGTGACTGATTTGTACCTGCTCACTTGCTACATTTACTTTTATTTTACATTTTTGAAAAATGTATGGTTGCTGGTTCACAGTGCTTTACACTGGGACGCAGTTCATGTGTTAATAGAACTTTTGTCAAATTTGGTTTTTAATAGATTATATTAGAATGATGTGCTGCAAATCTTCTTTTATCAACTAATTTCTGTTTTTTTTTTTTTTGTTTTTTTTTTTCCTGTTCATGTCAACATAATGCCATAGAGCTCGGAAGTAAGTCTGAGCATTGTCTTTTATTTAGAAGTGATCATTTTGTGTGCATGCCATGTGTTCTATTTTTTAACTAGGCAAAATGTTGTAAAATTGCTGCTACGAAATTTAACTGGAGTAAATAATTTGAATATTACTAACTGATTATACTGCATTGGTTCAACTCAAAACTCCATTTTGTTAGTGAAATATACCCCATCCACACGGGCATCAGATCTGACGTTGTTAAAAGGACAAAAATTAAATATTTATCTGCTGTTCAAACCATGTCTGTGTGGCATAATTTAGTAATTCTTTATAGTACTATATGCTACATATTAGAATTCACAAACTTAAAAACTATTAATGAGAAGTTAAGAATACTTCTGATCAAACAATTACAAACAATCTCAAATAATAATAAATTTTGTATTATTTATGCTAGACTGGCAAAATTGTAACTATTGCATCTTGTACATCCATATGGAACCCAGTCTTTAAGGACATGTTCCTCTACCTCATTTTCAAATCTGACTTGGAAAGAAGAATATTGTCATCACAGTATCACTGGGTAGTAGTTTAGCTGTAAAAAAAAAAAAAAATCTAAATTGTCCATAATTTAATATTTGGGCTTGAGGCAAACATTTTCAAAAATCTTGAATCCATTAAATTAAAGGTTTCTTTGCCATAAAGTAGCACTTTTCTGAAATGGAGGCTGACAATGACATGTTGCCATCTTATCCATCATCAAGTGCTGTGTGGTGTGTGTGTGAGTGTGTCCCACGTACAGACACGCACACACACAGACACACACACAAACATCCACACACACACAAGTGCTTGCGTGTGGGTTGTAAACCAAACATCTGCTTGGTTGTAATGATGTGTGATGCCTGCTCTCTGCACTTGGGTTGGTCCGATAGTCAGAATTTTGATTCTGAAATTTCCAGAAAGAAGACATCTTAATTCTCTCATAGGCGTCTTCATCCTCCAGCAATGGAACATTATTCAACCGAAGTTCCTTCAAATTATGTTTGTTAATCTATTGCTTAGAAATATGTTTTCTTTATGTCAAAAATACGCTTTCTATCACTGCAATGGATCGTTATGATCATTAACACTGAGGTAAAGCCATTTCAAAGCATTAAATGATAATTAGCAATCATTTTTACATGGCCGTATAGTACAATTCTGGTGTTTATTAATGGTTAGCACTTGCTTTCTTCCCAATTTCTGAACCATTTTATTTTATTTGAATTTACGAAAATATTCATTATTATTGATTGTCGGTCCAACCCCTTTTTCTATTTCTCTTGAAATGCCCATTTATTTTTGCAGTTTGTTTTGCTTTCTGAATGCTTGCAAATGAAACTGTTGCTTGAGAATGTTTTTCAATGTATGAAATATCATATTAATGATTGTAAAGTCGAACATTTGTAATTTTGTAACAATGCATCCTCTCTTGTAATTCAGAGGCAAGAAATTATATTGTGTTTACATTTTGAATTTCGTTTCTTACGTTTGCTGATATTTTACTGTGGTGTGTTAAAATGCATTTTTAATGAGAACAAACTCCAACTCATTCACCTGGGAATACTAGAGAAAATTACATCAAAAATGTCTCACAACAAAATCATGATGTGCAGCAACACAAACGCACAACCCTAATGCAGTAATTAGAGCACAAAAAAAAAAAAAATCATCATTCCAGGTAATGCCACTGTCTGACCATCAGTATGATCCATAACACAAACATCGCATATTGACATTAGTGCTCATTGGTCACATAATTTAGGATCCTGGAGATTTCGTGCAGGAAGAATAACAGTGTTTATATCCAAGGTAATTATTGAAGATCAAAGCATGTGATGACCCAGGTATTATTGGGTATTAGATATTTGTACTGTTCGTTATCAAAATATTTTTTCAGCGGGTTCGAGCCCTAGTCGTACCAACCAGCAATGGTCGATAGCTTTTTCAGAGTAGCGCACGATTGGCCATCGTGCTACAGGGTTTCAAATTGGGAAGGGACTGCCGGGAAGGGAAATAAAGAAACAGCTTTGTTTGTTGCTCAAGCGCCTCCTGTTGGCCAGACGGTTGCTCGTCAGGAAGATTCTAAGTCTGTTCGCTCTGAACTTGCGAAGATTCAACTAATGAATCTATAAGAAGCAGTGGCTGACAGGCACGAGCTTCGGAGGAGAGCCGTGAACTGTCCTCACTCTCCTGAATTGGCAGCAAGGGGTCGCATATGAGCAAGACTTGTACATAGTTCACCAATTGGGTATTCCAGATTCGGGTGGGATTGGAGATGCCAAATTTAATAAAAAATAAATAAATGAAATAAAAAAAGTATATATTACTCTTATATACTCTTGCATCAGTAGAGTTGCAAGACTTTGCAAGTTGCAAGAAAACTCTTAATTTGAATCAAATGTCTGCAACCCTGTTCCTGGCGATCAACCATCCAGAAAATTTCCACTCTAACTAGTGCAAAGCACAACTCCTTTCCCAGTTAGAGGACTTGATGAGCTGCTAATTAGGTACGTCACGTGCTGAATTAGGGTTGGAGTAAAAACCTACTGGATGATAGCTCTTCAGGAACAGGGTTGACTACCGCTGGTGTAAAATGAGACATATCATTCTTGCTCTCTCAACAGGAGTCAATTAAAGAAGAAATTATCACTATGGTTTTTAACCCCCTTGGTGATTCTAGCTGATGGGGTACTGTTGTCCCCTCTGCCATCTTTCCATCCGTCCACCTGACGGTCTGTCTGTTTGTCTTTCTAATCACTTGTTACCCCTCTAGCTGCTGAACTGTTGTTGGGACAGCCCTCAAATTTAAACGGGTTATGCACATTGGGTGTCTCCAAAAGCCTACTTAATGTCAAGGTCATTGGTCCAATTTTGACCTCATTTTTTTGTTGGCCAAAGGTTGGCCACACCCACCATTAAGGCATGCAGAGGGGGTATATAGCATCAAGTACGATCCAGTTTTAAATACAATTTGCATCAGCATGGTCAGATAGTGGTCAGTCCCGAATCAGAATGCCAAAGTATCATTTATCTCCACGGCTGTTTCATGTCTCTAATGTAGATATTCTATCCCACTTGCTAGAAGTGTCATTTTAAAATTATGACTGACATAAGATACATTTATAATGTAATTGAACTTTGGCACAGTCATGGCAGAATTGTCATTGCATTCCAGTGGTGCAGCGCTCCAAAGATGAGGCAGTCACAGGGCTTTACGACCACTGGTGCCAAAACACAATTGCATGAGCATAGTCATAACACAAATGCACAAACACCATCATATCAATTTGTACATTACACTAATCCAAAACACAAAAGCACCATAATGTGCAGTAACACATGAACTGGGCTCAAAAAAGTTTTGATGATTTTATGAATGTAAGATGGTGTATATACCTGAGGTTGATTGCTTGAAATCTTATGACATGAGACAACAGTTCTGGATGGAATGGTTTTTGAAAAAAGAAAATCCTATTAAGAAAGTAAGCCCATGAATCTGTTTTTTTGGAGCATTTTTCAGATTATTTTATTTCATAGAGGATAGCCAGCACAACGCCACCCCTAAATTTCCTGGCAAGCATTTGTTTTACTGGAATGAACTGTCTTATGGCCTGCTGCTGCATGGTGGTATGCTGGTCCACTTGAGGGCATTCTAAATAGGCCTACTTATTTTCTCAAGGACTTAATTCAATTAAAATATTTTTTACCTATTGGAACGTATGTTTCCTGCAGTGGATTGGCTCACTGCCCTCTGTGTATCCCTGTCTCTTGACCATCAAATTCCAGGGTAGGCCTCAGCCCCCCCCAACCCTGACCAAGAATCAGTAGATTAGATAAATTCTGGTTGACTGACATTTATAAAATGAATTTGTTATATTTATAGTTCTTTATCCGTTTATGCTAATTACTCTTTCCATAATTAATTGACAGGAAAATTGTGAATGTTAAATAACTACCTCAGGCTGAAAGCTCATTTTTCACTTTCCAGATCATTATGGCAGATTTCCCCATGGTTGGAGATTTCAAAATGAAATTGAGTAATTTCCTCTTGAACATCCTCCGCAGAGATAGATATGCAGTGGTGCAAAAATAAATTAGAGACTGGAAAAACTCTGCAAGGTTTTAAAGCATGAATCATGACATCTCGTATTGTGAAACTTCATGCTTAAATGTGGAATTATAAGAAGTACAGATTAGCAGAGGGAACTTTTCTAGCCCTGTCCCTTCCACGCACTCAAAACGGCCTATACAGCATTCAATTGCGTAATTTGCTGCTGTCTGCCGCAGATAACAAGGTACATGCTGAATATGACGATGTGCTATATGGTCTTAAGATTTTCCGTCAGTAGAACTGAGTCTTATCCCTTTTCAAAAACAATTGGAAAAAAAAAAAACAGCCCTAGACCAAACAGTGTCCTCATACTATTAGCCATGTAGTGTACTTAAACTGCTTTACTTTCAATGCTCAGCCGATTTTTGCTTAGCTAATAGGGAGAGGGTGCTCGCTTAGTGGTACAGTTAGGGTCTTTACCAGTGCTGTGTGCATATCATGATAATCTATGTTATAACTGTTCAAGCAGAACATACTGTATCTGTGAACTTATTTGTGTAGAAGTGTCTTCTGAGCTAATGTAGTCTCCCTTGCTCCTCAGAATTTAAGGTTTTCCACAGCACAAAGAGCATTCTCTTTGGTTATAATCTGCATGAGTTATTTGTTTGTTTCTATGTCTGCAGTGGAGCTGGGCCGAAATATGCCCCCTGACAGCTTACAAGGGGACTGGAATATTTGGTTCATTTAAAGTACTTTTATATTGAAATGCTGTATCTGCATAGTTCAGCAAAGGTGAATCAGTGGACTGCATGTCAGTGCTGGCCACCTTAATTTGTCTTCAAGGTCGTTTATGTTATGAAAATGATGTTCAGATTAGATTGTGAGTTTTGGGAAAATCTGATGTATATGTTGCAGGACGAATTGAGAGGGCCCGTACGAACACATTTTTTGGTGTCTATACCCTTCAGAGTGTTCGCAGGGGACAGAGAGTGCCCAAGCTAAGAGTGAAAGCCACGGTGCCAGCTGAAATGGTGATATTGTGCTGTCAATAACTATTTGGCCTGTAAAACTGCACAAAAAAGGCCCCAATTTCTACATGGATGTTGTGATATGGATGTAAATACACCAAAATTAAAAGTGACCATTTTTACTGTGGCTTAATATTTAGTCTTGCTCCTAAGTGCCCGAGCCCCACTCACAATATTACTAACTACAGTCATAGATCTAGACTGGTAGGGCAATAATTAATGTCATAGGGTAATAATGGGATAAGCTGGCTTGTCCTGCTGTTGCTACATCTCTCTGGAAACCACTCCTGGTCCGACCAAGCACCTGAAAACCACAAAAATAGGCAGACTATGGGTGCATATTATTGGTGGGGCACATGCAGTGAATAGGTGTCACAGACTTAGTGGAGTCGGAGGAGTCAGGTCTGACCTCTACTCTGATGTTGGCATGAAGGATAACAGCAGAAGATCTATATGTTTGGTCAAGCTCGGGTTGGGAAACTTGGCGATTATATCTGGATTAAAATATAAGTTAAAAGGGGGGCCTCTGGTCTTGTTTCAGAATGCGGTTAATATTCTGATTATGCTCGGTGCAACAGCTGCATGGTCTGCTGTATCAGCACGGATAGCAGTTTATTTCACTCTAATCATGTGTAGAGAATATCATCCTTACACACAGGCATACAAAAATAGACATATGAAATCCACTCAATTCAAGCTAGTTGGTTTTAAATCATTAACATGATTTACATAAGGTTATCTCCCTTAAATGGAGACTGATCTTGCTTTTCATTTATAATTCCCGTTCTTATGTCAATTAGTTTGAACTGAAAATTTTTATTATGTGAACCTTGTTATGGGGAAGCATGATTAATGCCACCATGACAAGAAATGTAAATTGTTCCCACATAAGCAATTTAGCTACTGAATTATCTAGTGGAATCATTCAAATGTTAATGTCCATTTACAATTACAGCCTGGCAAAGTGCCCATTCCTGACTGTAGAGCATTTGTAACATGACCACATTTACCGTCTTGAGCTGACTGGGATGATAGGATCTCTGAATGAATTGATCTTTAGATAGAGAGATAATTTCATTGGTTGAACTCAAAATCCCAATGTGTCTCATTTCCCAACTGTAGCCTATTCAGTGCATTTTATTTGAACTAGCTCAGAAGCATTGACATCAGTAAGTGAATCTAAATTGTTCCTTTTCAGGAGTTTTTTATTCTTTTCCATTTTTACAGTCCTGCCTTTATTGAAAATTGCATAAATTGATATTTTTAACCATTTCAGTACAAATGGGGCACATACTATATATTTCCCACAATAGTTACAAATATCCATTTGGGACATACGTATGAGTCCCAGAAACCCAGGTCTATTCCATATTGTAGTCAAAAAAATTACATATATACAGTACCAGTCTAAAGTTTGGACACACTCTGCTAATGTTACGGCACTCTGTTTTTAGAGAAATTTTACCAGCTTAACTTTTCTATATAATCTCAAGACAGTCAGATGTTAAAAGAAAATAATTTACTGGTTTGGATAGTGTCCAAAATTTTAGAGTTGTCAAGGAAGCCATTTTTGGCAAAGTAAGCAGACAAACAAGCTATTTACATTTTCCAACAGCCAAATTGAAGACAAACTGTTTTGGATTTATTGGGCAAAAAAGTTGAAGAAAAGCAAACCGCTAGTGCAGTACATCTTCAGGAACTTAGACGACCGCTAAGCAGCAAACTCATTACAGCCATATTACTGCTCCCGTAAAAAAAAATGTAAGTATGCCCTGCAAATATTAATATTATTTATGATATTATATGAAATATGATAGCAAATGCTGGTCAGTTTGATGGATTTTAGAATTAGATCTTTTTTGAAAAAAGTATGTGGTGCATATTTCTTTATTTAACGTGTCTTGTTAGAAAAAATGTGATTCTGTCCAAACTTTTGACTGGTTCTATATATATATCCAGTGGGAAACTCAGATTATTAACCTCCGCCGAGGAGGTATATGTTTTCGGTGTCGTTTGTTTGTTGGTTTTTTTGTCTACAACATAACTCAAAAACTTATGGCCGGATTTTGAGGAAATTTTCAGGGTAGGTGGGTATCAACTCAAGGAAGAGGTGATTAAATTTTGGCATATCTAGGCCAAAGTACTGCTGAGATATACGCCAAAGTTCAAGATTTCAAGTCTTTCCAATGGGCCGAAGTTCCATTCGCCGTGCTTTTGGCTTTGCTGCCCCCTGGCAGAGGTTCTGCGCTCTCTGAGTGCTTTTCTAGTTTTTACTGTATTCCATATTGAAAGGGTTAAAAAGGCCAAATATACCAACATGCTTTTACTATTTTGTCTGAAATAGGATCACAGGAGCCCATATGAGCAGGTATTTGCTTTTGTGGGTTTATGTCCATTTCTTTATCATGGTTGCAGCAAATGTCTTACGTTTTATTGCATTTTTTTTTTCCCAGAAAATTTATAGAAAACTGTGCGCTTCATGGACATTTGCCTTGTCCTCTGTAAACTAGCACACTATAACTAATTCAACACACAGTGGGTTTCCAATTGTTATGTTCAGGTTTTTTTTTTTTTTTTTAAACCAGTATTAACTTATATTGGTTTGCCATTTGCGTTGTCTTTTAAAACCTCTTAAGCCCTGAGCCAAAAATGACGGATCAAAAATGACGTGCCCAAAATGATTATTTAGTGTACAATTAAAGCAAAAATACTAAAAACAAATCAGTTCAGTGTTGATATTGTTGTGCTCTTTGAGTAAATATGCGTAGTGGCACATGGACTCTCAGTTAGACGCAAGGGGAACGCAAGGCTCTATCTCAGGGTGGGTTTATGCGATTACAGTGGTTGAGGGTTTGTTGGAAACATCAGAGCCCATAGAATCAAATGGTCACCCCCAAAATCAAATTGACAACATCACAAGCCAATCACGGAGAAGAAAATACATTGAGTGCAAGGGGAATGCTCAGGATCTGAACTCATTGGAAGCAGTGCCCCTGCAAAAAACATGCATGGAGACTGGAAGATGTAGTTTCAATATAGCGCGGACACGTCAGACAAACAATAGCCAGTGGAGATTTACCCTCAAACACAATTTTTTATTACAAAATATCAAAGGTAAGAAAAAAGTTTTGCTCATCGCTGTAGAATGTAAAGTGTCTTTCTGCTGTTCTTTGAGTGTTGTGTCAATTTAAAAAGATGTTTGCTGTTCTTTGAGTGTGGTGTCAGTTTAAAATGGCTAGGCTTATATAGTTGGATTCTTTGGACTTTGCTCTTTCATTTGATGTATTGTTTCTACGCCAAGCACAAATTTCATAGAAACGCAGTGATTGAGCACTGATGATAATTTATTTAATGTGTTGCTACATTCCTATTTACTTGCTTCATGCTTGAATTGCGTTCAGTTGAGGTAAAAATGGTCATCATGAGCTTTTCGCTAAGTTTCTTCCCGTTAAGAATATATGCCACATGATGATGCTGCTATTAGGAAACATGCTGTATTTATGATGTTTATCGATTGCCCCCAGTACCAGGGGTGTTCAGGTTTAAGAGGTTACATCTTAATATTAATTATACAATTATTAATTTATTTTACTGGTTAAGTGTCTGTTGTTTGAGCAATTAGAACCGAATTCATTAAAGTCATCAGAGAAAGTCCATTAAGCTAATCTTTTTCTATAGGAAAGGAACGCTACCAAAAATGACTGCATTAGCTGATCTGACAGATTAAATTCCCTGTGCTGTGAAAATGGAGATTTTATTCTTCTTGGCAAGCGTAGCTATTACTGAAATAATGTGGCCTTAAGAGGGCAAATCAACAATTCATCAACAATAAAAGTGTCTAATTAGCAGCAGTTTTCAAGAGTGCTTCAGCTCTGAGGTTACAGTAATGAATGGAATGCAAGTGGGCATACAGTGTGTCCTCAGTAAGCCAGCTCTCAATGTATCCCCAGTAAACGAGCTCTCACTGTATCCCCAGTTAACCAGCTCATGCTGAATCCCCAGTTAACCAGCTCTCACTGTGTCCCCATTAAAACAGCACTCAGTGCATCCCCAGGTAGTAAGCCTGCAAGTTATTTGTCACCAGTAAACCAGGTCTCATGGAATACGCAGTAAGCGAGCCCCTTCTGCATCCTCAGAAAAGCAGAACTCAGTGGATGCCTAGTGAACCAGCACATAGCTGGTGAGCTCATGAGGACGTGCATATTCCCAGTTGGGATGCAGAAAAGAAGGACCGGGGTGGGGTGGGGGTTGGTGAAATCAGACTATTTGGGCAAGACTGAGGCGGTGAGTGCTGGTGGAGACCGAACATGGGGCCAAGGTGCAACAGCAAAAGCAATCACACAGAAAAGTATCTTGGATATCGTAACGTAAAGCTGTATTGTTGTTTGACAATAATTTTTAACATTTTTCCTTTTTATGAATATGAATAAGTTGAATAAGGCTTGTTATTGACAGCATACAATACAGGCCAAAATATTAGAAAACCCTGCATTTTTCAGAATTTGCCTGGTTTTTCTGAACATTAATTATATTTTCAGCAGCAGCAGCAGCAGCAAAAAAAAAAAAAAAAACAGAATAACAAAGAAACACTTACAGCGCCCCCCATAATTATTGGCACCCCTGTTTAAGATGTGTTAAAAGCCTTAAAATAAATTCAATTTTTATTGCAGAAGCATACTCTCACACTGAAAATTGTAGAAAAATGTAACCTTCAACTCAAGTGAATTTTAAGGGAAGAAAAAATCCTTGACGAAGAAATAATTATTTTTCATAAAATCACCTGTTACACAATTATTGGCACCCCTAACAATTCCTAGGAAATAAATGTGATTGAAGTATTTCTGTCATTTCTACAGTAGTTCACAAAGTTGATCAGAGTATCTAGGAACATTTAATTAGTAAATCATCACTTCCTGTTTCCATGGGGTATAAATATGACGTGACACTGAGGCCATTTTTCTTATCCACTCTTCAACATGGGAAAGACAAAGGAACACACCATTCAAGTAAGGCAGATGTGTGTCGACCCTCACAACTCCAAAACAACCATCAGTCGCTATCTACATGCCAACAAGCTGTTTGGGAGGCATGCATGGAAAAAACCTTTTCTCACTCACAATCATAGATGCAAACGTCTGGAGTTCACTAAGCGGTACTGGGACTTCAACTGGGACCGTGTGCTTTGGTCAGATGAGACCAATATGGAGCTTTTTGGCAACAAACACTCGAAGTGGGTCTGGCAGAACACAAAAGATGAGTATGCAGGAAAGCACCTCATGCCCACTGTGAAGTATGGGGGAGAATTGGTGATGTGGTGGGCCTGTTTCTCTTCCAGAGGCCCTGGGAACCTTGTTAGAGTGCATGGCATAATAAACCCTTTGAAATACCCGGACATATAAAATCTAAATCTGGTGGCCTCTGCCTGAAAGCTGAAGATGGGTCATCACTGGGTCTTTCAGCAAGATAATGACCCTAAACATGTGGCCAAATCTACCATAAATGGTTCACCAGACACAGAATCAAGCTTTTCCCGTGGCCATCTCAGTCCCCAGACCTCAACCCCATGTGAAACCAGCCAGCATTGACGTTCTTATTTTCAGACAGAAAAGGTCTGTCTGAAAATAAGAACATCAATGCTAGTTGGTTACCACAGACAGTATGAACTTTTTTGGATTACCCATTTGACACCTGTGGAGTGAGCTGAAGAGGGGAGTGCAGAGGAGAGGACCCAGGTCACTGGATGATTTAGAGAGATTGTGCAAAGAGGAATGGTTGAAGATCCCTCTTTCTGTATTCTCCCATCTTGTGAAACATGATATGAGAAGATTAGGTGCTGTTTTGTTGGCAAAGGGGGTTGTGCAAAGTATTAACATCAGGGGTGCTAATAATTGTGGCACACATGATTTGATGTAAAAGAATTATTTGTTAAAGTGGGATTTTTTTTCCCACTGAATAAATGCACTTGAATTAAAGGTTAGATTTTCCTTTTTTTCATTGTGGTCCAATATGATTTAGAAAAAAAAACTGAATTTATTAGAAGCTAAAGAACGCATCTTAACCAGGGGTGCCAATAATTATGTAGGGCGCTGTAACCTGGGCATCCTTTCCTGCAGTTTTAGGAGAGAACTTCCTGGTGACTCATGTCAGGCTGTCATGAGTTCCTTCATAAGCTCTTTTGCACTTGATGGGCGCCCTTCTCTAACTGTCCAGTAAAGTTCATCCCACAGCAACTCAAGTTGAATTTCAAGATATACAGTTGTTGGCAAGCAATATTTTTAATCAGTACAAGTGTCCCTTTGGCATTTTGTGTGCCTTTTGTGCTTAAAATTAGCCTTAAGATGACAAAAACTTGCCAAATTCTGAAAAATGCATGGTGCATTTTTTTTTAACTCATTACTAGCCCTAGATTGCCCCATCTCAACTTTTTTGGGAATGCTTTGCCAGTCCGAATGGTAGGAATGGATGTGTATTTTCAAACAAAATGAAGTTGATCAGGCGAGTAATTGTTTTCATATGGTCTACAATGAAATACAAGTCAAAGTAAATTCATAAATTGCTGCTTTGTGTTTTTATAACCTTTTTCAAAACAGTCCCAACTTTTTCCACGGTGGGGTTTTATATGGGTCAATGATGTCACATGCAGGTTTTTGTGTCCGAGTGCACTACTTTGGTTTAAAATAATTTTAAATGATTCATTATAAGCATCATTTTATTCTATAAAACCCGCTTAATTTGAACATATTTCCTGTTTATCATAAAAATGATGTACTTTTTATGGTTTGCCATCTCAAACCCTCAAAATGTCAGGTGGCGCAACTGTCCAAGCAAGTTAACAAAATGTGAAATTTATTAAATATGTATTAATATAATTTTAAAATTAATATGTGGCATAATTTTATATTGAAAACCTTTCAAATGAACAAAGTTCAATAGTTTAATTGTTCTTAAAACCAAAATACCCGCCCCCTACAATAAAGAATCCATGAGTTACTTTTAATACCCAGCATAACTACAAAATAGTAATGTTTTTGGCAGATTAGACACTCTCAGGTATACTTACTAAAAAAATCGAAAAAGAGGGAAGTGTGTTTTTTTCCAGAAACTTTTGGTTGCGTCACCTGACATTTTTTGGCTGGTGGAATTGCGAATGGAGTCTAAAACTGTGCTAAAACCTTGTAAATGTTGTGCAACCATTAAGACTTGTTTAAACACACTCTTACAACTTCAAATATATGTATTCTGTGCATTTTTAAAGATTTATTTAAAAAAAAAACATTTCTAAAAGGCTTATTTGTCATTGACTCATATGTAAAAATACCTTGTAATTTCTCATAATTTATGTGCTGTAAAAAATGCATTTTTTTGTAATGCAATTTTTTTTCTTCTTAAATTGCATGTAAATCATGACTGAGTATAGTTCAACATTGACATTATAACACCCCAACAACTCATCCTCCACCAGCATATGAACAAGATCATGGAGTGGCTCCAGATTTATTGGCACCTCTTGACTGGAAATCCACAAAAAATGCTACAGCAATAATAATATAATCAATAAACTCAGAATATGACAAAGTATATATTAATGTAATAATTTTATAGCATGGCCTTGTTGTTTTAGAAGTTGGTGTGACCATTCATTTAACTAAAAATTGGGTCTTTTCTTACTCGTTTTGACAAGGTTAAGGTACACATTTGGATGGTAAACCAAAAATGTGAGAATTCCAGGCACTCAGAAGATAATTATATCAAAAAGAAGCAGGAAGAATGAAAAGCCTTTATTATAACATGGCTAAACAGTAAAGTAGGCTGACATGTTTCTTTTACGCCCTGATGAAGATCGCGTAGGTTGAAACATGTCGGCTTTTATTAACTGTTTAGCCATGTTATAATAAAGGCTTTTTTTTGCTTCTTTTTAATCTACTTATTTACTATGAGCCTGAAATTCTCAAATCTTTTTGTTTACTCTTCTATCCCACACTTCCAAGAGCACCAGCTTAACACTTTCGTGCAAACTTTTTTATCCCATGAGTGGCTAATATCCCTTATAAAAATTTACTGTAGTTAACTACACTTTACTACTGTGAACTATAGTTTGTTACAAATATACTATATTAATTGAATATCACTGTTATAGTTTAGCGTAGTAGAGTTTCACTTTTGTGATTTACTTTACCATAACTATAGTTACTATAGTATATCTATAGCTATTCCACAAAAACACCATAGTTACTATAGAAAACTATAGCATTTTTACTGTAGTATTTTGTGGTTATTTTTCATTAGGGATCCTTCTTGTATTCACATTTGGATGGATATTGGACCATTCCTCTATACAGATCCTTTCAAGATTGATTACATTGTTGAGTTCTCACTTAACCCCTTGCCCTCTTTAATTTATTTTACAGGCTTTTGATCAGATTGAAGTATGGTAATTGTGATGCAACTGCAGAACACTGATTCTGTTGTCCTGGAACCAATTCTGTGTGGAGTTTGAGGCATGCTTTGGGTGATTGTCTCAGTGGAATGTCCACCTACAGCCAAGTCTCAGCCTTTGGCAGAGGATGGTCTGCCGTTGTTTCCTGACACTTGGTGGAATCCATTAAGCCATTGATCTTAACCTGTGAGCCCTGGGCCTGTGGGAATGAAGTGCCATTCTATGCATGTCTCTTTGCTTCGGCACCAGACACACTGATGCTGTAGCTGACAGAAAAATTCTATTTTTGGTCTCAACCTCAAAATCCATATAGCTCAAAATCCACTCAGGATTGGTTCCGGAAAAATGAAATCAACGTTGTGCAATGGTCATCTAAATTATTAGACCTTAATCTCAGGGCTGAACTGAAGAGGGCAGTTGATTAGTGCAAATCCAAAAATGTGACCGATCTTGAAATAATGTGCATGGTCGAAATCCCTTCAAGTATGGGCCCTAACCTTTTCAAACGGTACAGGAAATGATCCGTGCCACTTTCATTACCAGAGGTGGTTACACCAAGCCTTAAACCAGGGTTACCGTTGATATTGAAACCTTAATTTTGAGTTTATTTTTTTCTGTCTTTTTTTAAGTATAATTTTTGGTACATTTCTTGTTAAGGGTGCAAGTAATTCTGTAGCCTACTGCATACATACTGAAGTTGTTCATACATGAAATTTTCCACTGCTCCGATTCTATTATTCACCTACATCAGAGTAAAATCTTGGCTTAAAATGATCTTGTTGTTCAGATTAAGAAGTGTAAAAATGGAGCAACGCAAGCTGAATGATCAAGCAAACTCACTCGCAGACCTGGCAAAGGTAAGCAGAGGCATTATTCTTCATATTTGCTCAGTCGTGAATTTAGTTTTCATGGGAGGCATTGGAAGCTCAAGAACTGGAGTGAAGTTTACGTAACGGTCCTATGGTGAAACCCCACTATTGAACAGAGGGAAGTCTCAGCCTATCAACCAGGTATGGTCTCTCTTAAATTTAGCGTTAATATATGATGTTGTGTGGTGAAAAAGAGAAAAAAATAAAATAAAAACAGTACTGTTGATAGTTCATCTCAGGAGACTTCATTTCAAATACGGACAATGTGCAAAAGTAAATTGTTCATAACAATCTGGCTTAATAAACAAATGCCCACAATGCCTGTGTGAACAGTTTAATGACAAAAGAAGTTTAAAACAGGAGGGAGCCCAGCACTGTGTCATTCACAGCTTGCCAACACTCATTTAAAAGTGGGAGGGAAAGTTTCTAATTAATTTTCCCCCCTATTGTTTCAGACTCAAAATACCATGTACGACCTGATTTCGGATTTGAACGAAAGGGGCGAGGACATGGAGAAGAGGATCTCTCATCTGGAAACCAGACTTGAGGCACTGCTGGAGAGCCTACGGGCCTTGCCTGGATTAATAAGCCAGATAATAAGCGAGCAGCACATGGACTTCCTGGAGTTTCATGTGCAGCCTTTCGATAAACTCAACTCCCACAGCCCTGACCGATCTCATTCTCTATCCAGGAGGAAGTCCACTTCCACGGCACCAGCAACCTCCTCAGAGAGCAACTAGAGTTCAACTGAAACAGTACAGACGTTTTTCTGCATATATGCATACGATGAGAAGCAATATTATTTTATTAAAGCATTTTAAAATAACATCCAAGCTTTGATTATAGAATCAAAATGATCTGTATAATAAACTTTTAAAGACCACTCCGCCATTTGTTAAGAACCTTTGATATATTACTTTTTTCATGAAAGATTTTACATTAATGTCCTTTTTGACAGTATCCCGCTTGGAGATATGTCAATGAGGTAATGCAGTTTTATTGGGAATGGTCTTAAGCATTTTATTCTTTTTTTTTCATGTAAAATCAGCCAATTCAAATGAAAATATTCAAAAATATGAAAATATTCAAAAATAAAGTGTGCAGTTACCGCCATCCCTTGCTTAAAGGATAACTTTGTCTCTTACAGACAAATCATGCTGATTTGACAGTTCAGTGAAATCTTTCTTGCCAGGCCTTGGTCATCAGCTCCATTCTTGCCAATTCAGTCAATTTAGGCCATAAAAAACAAGGGAATGCCTGAATTAACCTCTCTTGAAATAGGAACATCACATTCTGAACATTAATTAACACCATTATGTAAAAGAACTGTGAAGTAAAATGAAATATTTAATTATATATAAACTGCTCAAAAAAATAAAGTGAACACTTGGAGTTATATTGTGTTGTTTAAGTGTTCCTTTTATTTTTTTGAGCTATATATATATATATATATATATATATAAAATGTTGTTGATTTGAAATGAACAGATGAAGACTAGACAAAAAGTATAGAAAAAGAACTTATCTAAAGGTGCTCATGTGAGTTTGTTTTTACCATGATCAGGAAATGGCTGTTTCTGTGTTGAGTCCCCCATTTTTCTTTTTTTCCTAAAAAATAAGTTAATACATGAACTTTTAAGGTCAGACCCCTAAATATTTGGACAGTGGCCATTGTAGAATATTCTACTGCTTTGCTTTCTAAACGTCTTCAAAAATCATCTGAGCAGATAATACAGCCAAATGCAATTCATCCTGCTGCTTTGGTCACATTGTAAAATATACAAGGGTACCAGTTCCACTGGCAGCAAAACATGCCAAGACATGACCACCCCTCACAGATGAGGTGGCATGCCTTGGATCATGAGCAGTTCCTTCTATTCTCCATACACTTCCCATCAGTCCAATAAGGATTGATCATTTGTCCCTCCGATGTTGCTCCAGAACCGTACTTAAGTTCTTACATTTTTGTGTGTGTGTGTTTTTTAGAATTTCCAATGATTAATCTTTTTTGTGATGAACCCTCTGCATTTACCCTTGATTGCTGACATTGGCACAGATTTGCTGATGAACTGTTGTGGAAGGGTTGTTCTAATTTAGGAAAAGAGTTCCCCAATCACAATTGTTATCTGCAGCTCTTTGGGCCTTTTGATGTCCTGAAGCTCACCATTGTGTTCCCGTTTTTAAAAATTTCCAAAATAATTGATTTGGCTGAAACTAATGTTTTTGTAATTTTTTCTGATTGGTTTGTTTAGATTTTTCAGCCTAACTGTTGCTTGTTTCACTACAGTGACAGCTCTTTGGACTTCATTTTCAGAGTTAACAGCAGCATATTCCCAGTACAAATGCCATACTTGAAAGCAACTGAACCCTTTATCTTCTCACTAATAAATGAAATAATGTGAAAATATTGCTGGACATGATACAACTGTGCAGCCAGTTGTACAATAACTTCTTGGCCCTTAAAAAGATGGGGGGGGGGGACATAAAATTCTAACTCCAATATGCTATGGTTGACAACTATAATAATAACAATAACTTTGTCAATGTCCAAATGTTTATCAACCTGACCGTAGGTAAATCCAAAAGAGGGTTTTTGAAATCAGTCTCCTCTTCTTGATATGTAAGCTCTGCTTTATTTCAACCTGATAACAGTTTTGGTCTGTCCAAAAACTTTCCACTTAATCCCCTTGTAAACATTTTGTGGGCATAGGAAACTGTTCTTGGGTTCTACACCAGCTGCAGGAGGAAGTACTGATGGATACTGTTAAGGAATTTGTACATAGCAGACGAAATCTGCCAGCGCTTCTCACATCTAACTTATCTTATCTTCAGAAATACTGATGAGTGAATATGCTGCAAAGGCAGCTATACATGTTAAACCATGAAACCACCCGTCCAATATTTAACATGAAAGGAGGTGCTTTGGATCATGAGCTGTTCCTTCCATTCAAGGTTGTTGAAGTTTTCTGGCTTATCTATTTTTTGGGTAATTACATGACAGATCGTTCCATTCCTGTAATATTATTGGCTTAGCCTTGCAAAAAAATTGCTATAAACACTCACCTTTGACATATCAATCCTTTACACTCGATGGACCTGATATCGGGTTCAGAACAGCATAATAATTAGCCATTAATTGGGTGTGTTATATAGAGTATGCAGTTGCATGATCACTGTGTCATCTTCCACAGTGGTGGAATTTGCGGATTTAAAACTGGAATCCATGAACTTTTTTTTAACTCCAACTCCCCTAGAGGCAGCACAGGCCTGTCAGGATTTTCTGTGCCATGCCACCAGAGGAGTAGAACCCTCTCAACTTTTAGTGCATGATTGCCCTCAATCTGTTCCCATTCAAGATTTCCTGATTAGAATTCAAGCCATTTATTTACTAAATAATCAAGACCAATACACAAACCTTTGATGCTTGACAGATTATAGAGCTATAAATGATGAATTGATGACTAATAGGCTACACTAACTATGTACATGTCATACACATGATATGGAAAGGATGCCAACAACACAAATTATTTATTGAAATGTACTCTGAATTCCATTTCCTGTTTTACCTTTTTTTCAGCCGTGTAATTGATTTTATGATGGCCTTTAACTTATTCAAAATGTTTTAAAAAGAATACATTAAAAATGGAAAATAGCTTTAAGTGAACCGAATTCTTAATATTTTTACAAAGTTGCATCATTTATCGGCCTAGTGAACAAATATGTGCCATTTCATGAGGTAGTGGAATTCAGAATCTTCTAAAGACATATTTTTTTATGTCATGATTGATGTGGGCAAGAAAACGTCTGATAAATTTGTGATGCAATTAACGATAATGCCCACTAAAAACATACTGGCGAGTTGTACTGCTGATTTGTTCTGGCAAATGACAGAACTAATGTTCAGTTGCTAATTAGCTGACAAGAAGGGAAGTCGCGCACTTGCAGTCACAATGTAATATTAATTTCATAAATTACTGAAGTTTCAACGTTAAATTTTTAAGGGCATTAAGGGAGGATCCAATACCCCGAAGAAGACTTATATCGGAACCATTTGTAATTCACTAAAGTAATTATTATCCCATCATGGGTACAAATGTGTGACCGCCTTTCACATTTGTATTTTCACTATGTTGGAGCACCTCTCCAACTCTTATGTGCATTCCTTCTCTCTTCTATCTTGGTTGCTAATCAGCAAATTAGAACTGTTCTATAGCAGTGGCGTAGCCAGCGGGTGTGCCAAAACACATTCCTTTATAACAGAAATTAGTCCCGGCAAGTTCTCAATCATTTTTCTTTATTGACACGTTTTTCAATTATTGTAATTGGGAACAGAAGACACAGTTTCTCCATTTGCGATCTAACAGCGATGAAATCATGGGCTAAATTCAGTTCAAGAAAATAATTAACTTATTAATTGGCCAGTTGATTGAACTGGTTGCATTCCAATGAAATATCGCCTTTCACTCTCGGTATTTCGTCGGTTGATAAAAAAAAAAAGGTGGCTCTCAGTAGTGAAATAGGCTATAAAAAGCATGCAGCTCAAGCCATTTGCGCAGGTATGCAATTTTGAATAACACTGATTTAAATACAGCAAACAAGCATCCAGATGAATGATTGTCATCTTACCTAATCGGGGAGAGCAAGCAGCACCTGTTCAGTGTGTAGTGCTCTCGAATTGAACCTTTTGTTCATCATGAAAATGACTGAGAACATGTTAGGAGTCAGGACTAATTCTAAACGGATTAAACGGATGGTTTTAAACGGATGTTTAGTGCGCCCCAATTATCAGTTCTGGTTCCGCCACTGTACTGAATCTAGACCATGATTTCATCGCTGTTAGATCGCATATGGAGAGAAACTGTGTCATCAGTTGCCAATTACGATAATTGGAAAATGCGTCAATAAAGGAAAATGATTGAGAACTAGCCAGGACTAATTGCTGTCATAAAGGGACGTGTTTTGGCACACCCGCTGGCTACGCCACTGTTTTGTAGTTATCATGCATTTTAAGGTGAGGTTACTGAAGGTTACTGGCTATAATGCTGCCAATGGCACGTCACTGAAAATCCTGCATGGATAAGGTTGATTTCCATATTTATGTGCTAAAAAATTGATAAGAATGTTTCTGTTTCAAGTTGCAGTTGCTATTTTATGTGGGCCCAACGTCAAAAAAAAAATCAAAACATTCTTTATAAATATTGATTAACCTTTTTATACAACTGATGAGCCATGAGAGGCCTTGGCTTGCAGACATTCTAGCAGTAATGCTGAAGGCTGTTGAGAGGGTTTAACAAGGCCTCTCAAAATCATCATCAAAACTGTCGCAGAATTGTTGTAACCTACAGCCTCTCGTGGCTTATTAATTCTAATTTGCCCTCTCTGTTCTTTCTAATGACTATAAGTTTATATCTTCCTGTGCAGCCTCTGTAATTTCTTTTTCTGGAAGTCTTTAGAATGCAATGGCTTGCAATATTTTTACTCTACCCTCTGAGGACTATTGGTCATGTTACTGACTTTTCTTTAATCGGTTTTCTTTTCAGCTCTTTGGATAATTCTGTCTTGAACGGCAATTTTCATCCTTACCTAACATGAGCAGTGCATATTTAAAAGTCCTTGAGTGCTTTCTTTGTTTTTCAGGGACTTTCTTAAGCACTGTACTTGATGCACCCACTTGCACTGTCATGAAGATGCACAGATGCAGTCTTTCCCCATGAATTCTTCTGTCTTCTATGCTTTCAGTTGTTTTGTTCTTGCTGTTTCTCAGCCAGCTGTCCCCTGGTCTTTATTATGGTGTATGCAATCCTGAAAGAGAAAAACAAGACCAGACTGGCTTCCGTGGCATTCCATGCAAAAAACTCTTGTGTTTTATCCCTTGAATTACCTTTGCACGTATGAAAATGGGGAGACTTGACACAAAACAGCCATTATTCTAATATGCTAGTACTGTATATGCCTGTCAATGTGATGGATTGAAGGCTTATTGACTTTTGGGGGTTTGTTTTTATATGTAATTTTCTGTCAGTTCATTTGAGTTTCAGGCTACGGTGCTTTACCTGCAATTTGGAGTTTTAACTGAGGGACATTCACTTTTTTTTTGGAATTATGAAAGGCTGACTGGCTCAACAAACTGCAATAACTGGTGACAAAGAAAGATGAAACAAAACTACGGTCATTATCTATCTGCAGTGATAGATGATCATAAGTGACATCAAAGAAAAAAGATAAACAAAGTTATCCTTTAAGGTTGAACACTCTCCAACAGTTTGACAGAAGTGATTTTGAATCAGATTCTTACTCTTCTCTAGTCTTGACAAGAGAGGCAATGGAGTCATATTTGCAGTTCGTAGTTTGGCATTGGCAGTTTATTAACTATACTAGTCAAGCACACAACCGCAGTCTGCTAATCTGAGTTAGCAGTGTGCTTGTGTTAATGATATACTATTAGTGAACAACGTATGATGCTGCATCTTCTTGAACTCTTGACTATCACCCCAGTGCATCCACCTGTACTACATACACTTTGAGTCGCCACATTATTCTGCAGTTTTCATCTCTTTCCCCCTCCCAACAAAGCTATTAGAAGAAGACGACAATTGCAATTCCAAAATATAAGAACTACATCTGCATAATCAAAGTTGATTCCCTTTCAAAGATTGCCTCATATTTCGAATTGTCAAAAGCTGCATTCCCATTAGAATGGTGCTCTAAATTTACCGAGGAGCATTAAGTAAAAAAATCACTTGCAGTGCACTTTCCATTATGGAAAAATGACTGGATTAGCACTGGAGTGCTCATTTAGAAGGAGAATGCCTTGTTGGACCATTTGAAAGCCCATCACGATCACAAATCCTCTTCTGCTGCATATATTGAGCACAAAATTATTTCAGGTTAAGACTACCTCTGTCAGATTGGTTTAAAGGTCCCTGTTAACATACAATAGATTTATATTGTCACATTTGAATAGTAGTTACTTTGCACTCAAAACACTTTTCAGCAGTTGCAGGAAACTGGTCTTAGCTACCACCCAATGTGAGGCATCTATCTGGGCGATGGAGGGCAACATTTTATCATTGAATGTTCACCACAAATCAGTTAAGGCACAGAGGGAGAGAAAAGTTTTTAGCTAATTAAATGAAGGGATGGTTTATCAATTGCATGTAAAGATGGGAATTTGAGGTTTGCTTATGAAGAATTAAATCTATTTAATCAATTTTAAAACAATGCATTAAACTAGCACTAAAACTTTGTTAAAATAGTTTTAAACAGTATTTAAAAATAACTGTTAGCATTCATATTTTTGGGAATTGCAAAAATAGCCTTGCTCATATCATGTAGAACTATTTTTACTGGGTAAGAATCTACTCAAAAACATGGAAACGCTTGGTGAAAATTTTATCACTTCCAGGGACATGAGCAATGCCATGTTAACCAATGTATTGGTCATTTTGATGACCATAATTCATAATAACATTTTTTCCCTGCTCTTGTGTCACATTTTCTTTCCAATCCAGTAGAACGATTTAATTTTACATAAAAACTAATTTATCAATATGAGCAAAATCAATCTTTCAAATCAAGATTGCAGTTAAGCATTCATGTAAGGAAACCATTCAAGCTAAAATACTTTGTAAGGATGCTATATACTCAATATCTTATGGTAAAACACTGGAGTAAAACATGTAGGCTACCAGCTACTGAATCTCCTCAGCTGCTATAACAGATTGAAGAGCATAATTCAATGTTGCAGAATGAAGTTCACGCATTCCCCAAAAATTTTTTTAATTGTATGAAACATCATATTCAGCTTGCTTGTAGTTGTCCAACAAGGTACTGGTTTATCAAAGAATTCATTTGTGATTTTGTTCAGTCACTGAATTGGCTTGAATTTTAACATCAATTTGGGGACGTAATGTTTTAGAAAATGTAACAGACTCAAAATTAAGTCAATGTCAAACAGAAATACCACAGATATGATTTTGAAACATTCAAGGCTTATTAATATATATTTTGCTTCACTGTGCATAATATTGTTGAATAAGTGCCTTGGGAAAGTATTCAGGCCACTAAACAGTTAGTTCAACTGGTGTACAGATGTTACATCTTGAGGGCTCACATGCTTAAACTGACATTTTAAGAGGTCTTTTGATTGTAGATTATATTATTTAATTTAACAGTAATTGCTTTAAATCTGTTTCTCTTTTACATTGTTCCTGGCAGAAGCAGATTTTACATCAGGATTTGCCTTTATTTTATGCAGTAAATCCTTACCAGCAGGATTTATGACCCAGGTGAAGCTTGCACATCGTTTGGTTTTTGTGCCAGCCATAAGGCCTAATTGTAAAAGATTCACATTTGCAGCTGCACCAGTCACGTTTACCGCCAAATTGTCACCATTTTTTCTTTTTATTAATCGAGGTTACTTTTGTAACAGTTGAAGCGCTGGCAGTGATGTGATGTGATGTGGAAGACAGCCAGTATGCTTACATTACATAAAATCAGTAATCCCCGAGACCTGAAAATACTACCCCTCTCTCTAAGCTTTCCAGGCTGGCATGAATCTTACATTCCCTGATCAATGAGCAGCATTGTGATTTCCAGAGAATCAATTACGTCTTTATTATCAATCTGATTTTTATTTGACACAGAACCTCTTTGGATGCAAGTTTTTAATTGCTGCCTTGGATCAAAAAGAGCATTGTGTATTTATTGATCCCTCTTTTGATGCGTTATTGCTGCGTAGGCAGTCATCCTTTGGGTTAGGATTCATTGGGTTTCCTGGTAGAGGAAATTTTTATCTTCTGTCTTGCTTCCATACCCTGGCTTATGAACAGAAAGCATTTTCCCATCTTTCTTATGACGCTCCGCTGCCTTTTATGAAGGGGGAAAATGACACATTTTAAGCAGTACCTAATTTTCATAACCATTTGGAAAAAGATGCTGTTTTTAGAATAGCTCCCCTTCATGGATAGGAACTAAGGTAGCATGTAAATGGCAATTTAGTTTGATCAGTTTAATTACCTAAATTTCTTAACATGATAAAATTATGTACATTCACCTTCATGAGCATATACCTTGACAAATATTATTTTGTAAATTACTGCATCGTGACAAAAGCATAAAAGGAAAAATGGTGTTAGTGAATACTTCTGCAAGGCATTGTAATTTAGCATCATTGCTATTTAATTTGGGGTTGGTATTTTTGGGATAAAAGCTTTGTCACTCCAATTTCTAAAATGATGGAGACTAATCCATTTAACATGCCACAAGAGAAATATTACGAAGGGGTAAGACAGTAACATAATAAAGTGACCAGAATTGGAAATTAATCACAGAAGGCATTGATTGCCCTCCTTATATATAGTACCTCCAACGTATGTGTGAAAAACAGTATGGCATTCAACAATATTGCTTTCATTCTTGAGTGCCTTTATGTTCATTATCAAAAAAGAGGACAAGAAGAATGATGAGGAAATAAGAAAATGTCTCTCTTAAAAAAAACTTTGGAAACTCTAAAGAGAGGAACCTCACATCAGTCTGTAAAAGCTTGGGTGTATTTACAGTATAATTTTTGAGTTATTTTGAACCAATTTGTAGCAGAAAACTTAAATGCCTGTTTGTATGCATAATCACCTAAACATTATCTGTTGTGAGCCCATTAGAGGTGCTAATATTCTCAAGCCATTCAAAATTCCTACACAATCTAGGTAAAGCCCTCTTTCAGACATCATCAGATCACAATTTAATGGTGATTATAACAGCAAAATAATGTAGCACTCTACCAGTTCATTTATAGTTTGCAATTCACAGCATCAAAGCCAGTCATTTTCTGCACAGTAGAAATTTACAGTGACAAATAAAAGCTCCTATTCCAAAAAGACAGCTATGTCGAGTAACAAAAGCTTATATATTTCAAGTAAAATAAATACATTACACAAATTAAAATACTTTTATTTTAATTAGCAACCATGCTGCTGATTTACAGTTAATTAGTTCCCATTTTTTTATATTGTGCAGTACCACAAATTTCAAGTATTCTAATATTAAAAGTAGGGCTTGACTACTCTTAAGAACTAGCCTAGACTTTAAAAGCCAGTCAGGTCTTGCCAGCAGAAAAGCTTAATCTTCAATAAGATATTATTAAATTTGATAATTAAGTATTTAGCTGTGAATATACACTAAACTTGAGCAGTGAAGTAACAGTTGGTTTATATTTTCATTACTGACTGGCCTGTTCACCAAAACCAGCCGTTATTTTACCATGCAAATGAACATAGTTGATAATATTACAGCCTCCATATGTTTAACACTTCAACTGAATGGCTTTCACGGCTAATAATCAAGTTTTTGTGACATCGATATATTCCAATATTATAAGTAATTTTCAACAATCATATCATACTAAAAAGATTGCATGTAATTTAACGAGGCCTAACAATAAATGAAAAATATTTATGGTTCCAATGCTGTCCTTCAATTGTTATTTGCTATACAATTCAGGTGGCCAATTTCCAAGGAAAAACCAATCAAGGTGCTTCTAATTGCTTTACCTTTAATAGACCTTCATTCCAGCCGGATGCCATCTTAATCTGTCAAAATGTTTGCTAAAGAATAGTTAAAAAAGCAGTATATATACACCACTGTATACTCCATACAGAATTGTTCATAAGTTAAGAAATTGCCATTCGTGTCCATCAAGTCAACTATAGACCATACATTCCTCTCATACCAATCTTCAAAAAATAAGAATTTACAGTGGCTCCAATAAGTATTTGTACACTACTGTACTTCATGGAGCCGGTTACGGATGGCCTGGGCACAAACATGGCTTCCAGTTGCTTCCTCCACTTTGGTGGCAAGACTGGAGGCCGAGGACTGTCTTTCCCTCTGTACCAGCAGGGAGATGTACCGGTCAGTGCGCTGGCTGGTCTTCCTGGGACGTCCTTTCCTGGCTGCATTGGCTATGCGTTCAGACTGTTTGTACTTCTTGATGATGTTCTGAACAATCGTGTGGCGTAACGATAGCCGAGTTCGAATTTTTCTGGTGCTTTGACCTTCTTTATGTAGCTGAATGATTTGCTCCCGCATTCAACAGGGTATCTCGCCTGTCTTAGCCATATATCACAGGAATACATTATGGGCATGGTCAGGCCATTTACACAGGCCAGTCTGTGTACAGAGGGAGTGTCCAGTATGGTCACGCTTGACCAAATCAGACCAAGTGAGTCAACCATGCCCTGTAAACATCTTGAGTCAATTTTAGGTGAGTATTATAAGTTTTGTGACTCACTAATGAAACTGTACAGATACTTATTGGGTCAGATAATCGCCTTTCTGACCAAATATGCCATTTTGACATTAAATATTTGTTTAAAACATATTGATTATCAAATATTTTAATCACTTTTACACACAATAGCAAGCATTTAGCCGAATATACAAAAGCTGTTATGTAGTCGAATTTTCAAGTAGTGTACAAATACTTATTGGAGCCACTGTAAAATAGATTGCGCCTAACAATCTGATATAATGTATATTGGTCATTGAGCTTGGAGGAGGAACAGATATTCAGGCCCTATTTGAGTTTTAATAAAAAGCATTCCACATGGATCAATAGGCTATTGTTAAAAATAACCCACAGCAGCAGTGTGTCATTTTATTTTAGTCAATCTGAGGTGCACTGAGGGAGTCTGTTGACCCAAATAGTGATCGAAAAAATCATTTTGAAAATCAGAAAGCCAACGTTTTTTTACACTTTTACCACATCAAATAAAATACCACATCAAATAAAAGATACACTGTATGACATTTGCTTTGTTTCAAACAACAGGAAAACAGCGAGCAAGGACCAGTATTCGCTAGCTCAACTAATCATGATGTGATATCAATGGGCAGTGACAGAGCAGTGATCGAATCAACTCAGTAGCCTGACAAATACATGATTTGTTCAAAATACTGACTAAACCTTTGCTCATTCAGTATGTTATTTTACTCCAGCATAAATGCACAATGGCGACTAATTAAAGGTTTTTATATGACATGAAAAAAGTCAGAGCAAGAACTTTTGGCACCCTTCATGAAAAATGTCCACAAATATTGCATAAAATAAACAACCCTGATATACCAAATCATGTTTTCGGCGCAAACATATTTTGATTTACATTTTATCTCCCGAGCATAAACTTCAAAATTATTGATGCCCCTTTGATAAATATTTTTTTGGAACCACCCTCGAGAGTGTAAATGAACCAAGTCTCTTCCAGTTATACCTGACAGATTTGGTGGGTACTTTAGGGTACCTTAGTCTACTCCTCCATGCAGAACATTCCGCGGCCCTTAAGGTTTCTTAGTTTGCTTGAGAACTGCCCTTTTAAATTCCAAGCACAGGTTTTCAATGCCCCGAGATTGAGATGTCCATAACAAAATTGTGATTTTATGTTGCCAAAAACCACGGCTTTGTTGATTTTGATGAATGTTAGCTGTTGTTGTTTTGCAGAAAAGTCAGAGGCTCAACTGCTAGGCTATGGTAACAAGGTGTCCAGCTAAAATATTCTGGTATTTAGTGGAATTATGATCGATCCAAACAAAATCCTAAGGACCACTAGCACCATAACAGTGCCAAAGCATTAATGATCCACCTCCATATTCTGCCATGGGCACCAGGTATTATTTATTATTTTAATTTGTCTCACCTATTGTGTATTTAGACAGGTAATATCATTGAGATGCAATGTCTCATTCTCAAGACAAACCTGGTCAGTCCCATTATTACGGCATTATACACCATGATTATGCTACAGCTCTGTTGCATACTTGGTTGTGACTGGTTGAGGAATGTTCTGTGTGCACATCGTTTTCCTTTAACTGCTGATCTTTAAAGTAGTTTTGAATGTTAGCCTTCTGGAAATTTGTATTGATTTGAAATCCAGGATAAATTTAAATTTTGTAGATATCAGAAGCGAAGGTTAATAATAGGCCCAGACAACGTTTTATTTTTCCAATATAATTATTAATCAGTGTGGTGATTATGACAATGGGAGAATTCACTATCTGCGAACAACTTGAATTGTGATGCTGTGAAACGAGTGACTGCACCTTGTCTATAGCAACAAAGGAAAATAGTAGTAAGGACTATACACTTGCACATAGTCTGAATTCATTAACTTTTTTTTTTTTTACAGTGTGTGGTAAGCGTGGTAAAAATACAGTGCCATGCCAGTCATTATACAAAAATAACTGCACAGCCAAGTGGTTCACAGCCCTCTGCTGTTTGAATTTATTTTCATATAATGACCAACATGATATTGTATAATGCTTACTGATATGCAACGCCTTTCTAAACCAATTGCCATGGGTGTGCATGATCAAAAAGCTTCAAAGTCTCATTGGCCCACAACATTATAATTGCAATCATAGTTCAAAAAATGCTTTACAATTTTCAGACTCCATACAGCCTTGCTGATATGGAGGTTGGCATCTGACAGCTGGAGAAACTTAACAATCCCAAGAGTGCACTAAAATGTGCAGCCCTGTCGCTGTGATCCCTGCATTTTTCTTTGCTACCCTAATGCTAGGTTGACATTATGTTCCCGGCGGCCACGGCAGCCCGGTTTGCGCTGTAGGATTTTGGGCATTTTTTTCTCTCTATTCAAGTCTTGGCAAGTTTTCTCATGGTCTATCGCGGTATCTGTGACGGGCCGTCGGGGGAAAGGGTCTGCTGAGTTCTGTAGGCTCCAAGGCGCACCACGGTTCGGCCCGCGGTCTATCACGGATGCCAGAATGTTCCCTCCCGGCCCGTCACGTTCTGATGGGGTCCCTCATGTTTCTCATGTTCTGATCAAGGTCTGACATGTTCCTCACGTTCTTATCAAGGTTGGACACATTTTTCACGTTCTGTCAAGGCTTTCCACGGATGAAACGTGGACGCCGGGCAGCTTTGGAGCACGTTTGTGCCTGCAGTATAAAAAAAAGGCCTCCCAAGCAATAACAATCATTCAGAAGTGTATAGTAACAAAGTACATGTACTTTGTTCGAGTGCTTAAGTAGTGTTTATTTTGAGGATTTGTATTTTACTTGAGTTCTCTCCCCCCCCCCCAATTGGGACTTCTACTTTTACTCTACTATATTTAAAAGATAAAAAGTATACTTTTACTTTGTTACTTTGACACTGGCCACTTCGTTACTGGTTACAAATTAAAATATGAATGTAATTCATTATTTAAGGATTATCTGGTTGTGGCATGTTTGAGAAGAACAACGGTGCTCAGCAGGGTATCGTAAACGTTTTGTGCAGATGTGTCTGCCAGCGGACATGGAGCTGCAAATTTATGAGCACAGTTACAATATTCTATCACTAGATGGCACACCCAGATCAGTTATTGAATATTCACAAGCAAGCCACGCTCGAACATGGTTTAGAATATGGATGAGTTCAGTCCAATCCCTGTTTTTCAGGAGTTGCCCAAATTAAACTCCTCAGCTAAGCCTGATGTGCAAACTGCTCAAAATACTTGCCCATAGTATCTATCCAGCAGTTCAAAAAAAAATCTCTTGCTAGAGAAGAAAATCATTGTCCTCTGTAGCAACTACTTCAGCTGCAATGAGCCAATGGTATCCCACCCAAAATCATGAAATCATAAAATCCTAAAAAAGTCACATTTAGGCAGGCGTACATTTTGAGCAGTGACAATAAGTAACTTAGTTACAAGAATGGGGCAGATCAACAGAATCAACTCTTAATTCATAAATTTCAAAAACCTGATTTTTAAAAGACTTCAAGGAGAAGGTGGCCCTGACAGGCAATACCATTCCATAGTCTGCGAGACCTATTAAAATAACGAGAAGCATACTCCTCCGTACGAAAAAACGGACCTTTAAATTTGAGTGGATCAACACCTTTGACTGCTGGACTTAAGTAGGTATTCAGGTCTAAATCAACTTTTTTACACAAACAATTGTGAAAAAATGACAAATCAGCCATTTCTCTCCTAAATGAAAGAGGAAGTAAATTTAGCTTACTTAACCTTTCATCATAAGTTTGACCTGAGCCAAGAATATGGCGCGCAACACGTCTCTGAACTTTTTCCAGTGACTCTAGATCTCTTTTAGTATGAGTGTCCCACACTGTCGAGCAATATTCCAATTTGCTCTGTACCAATGTTTTATAAAGGGTAGCACACACATCTGGTGTTGCCCTTCCACCACAAACTCTTCATATGGCTCCCCATGCTTGATTAGCATTATTACTGATTGTTTCAATATGCTTGCTGCATGATAACAATGAGTTGAAAATGACACCAAGATCCTTTACACTGTCCACCTAACGGAGGGCCCTTCCATCCATATTGTAATAAAAACAAGAAGGGCTACACTTCCTACTAACTTGCATAAATTCACACTTGATAATGTTAAAACTAATGCGCCATGTATCACTCCACTCAAATAGTTTCTCACTGTCCTCTTGTAACCTCAAATTGTCATTGTGACCTGAAATTACTCTGTAAATCTTACTATCGTCAGCAAACAAATCCATAAAGGTATTCTTATCAATAACAGAGGGTAAATCATTTATAAACAATACAAATAATAAGAGACCAAGAATAGACCCTTGCGGTATGCCGGATGTGACATCACAAACGGACGACTCAATCCCCTCGACAACAACCCTTGGTTTTCTATTAGTAAGATAGGATGTAAGCCACTGTAAGAGGCAACCTCCCTTCCCAAAAGATTGGAGCTTGTAAAGAAGTAGGTGATTGGACATTGTGTCGAATGTTTTACTAAAATCCAAATAAACCACGTCGACTTGACCACCTGAGTCCAAGACTTGACTCAGACGATCCTGAGTTTGAGTCAACTGCGTGGCTGTCGGGCGTTTGTTCATGAAACCATGCTGGCATCAGGAGATGAAAGGACGTGGAACAGGAAAGATTTTTATTATAGACACAGGGCTCCATGACTTTTGACACAATTGATAATAAAGACACTGGCCGATAGTTGGCAACACTCTGCTCATCTCCCTTCTTAAATACAGGGACCACATTGGCTAAATTCCAATCAACTGGTAAATTATCTAATTGCAAGGAGATATTAAATAGGAGCAATAATGAAAAATAAACTCTTCAGAACAAGGCTTCAATACACAAGGTGATATTCAATCAGGGCCACAGGCCTTGAATAAACCAATCCTTTTACTTGCGGGACAAACATCATCAGGTAGAATATTAAAGTATTCCAAATCATGATTTACATAAGCTCCATAATAGGAGCTTCAACTTTAGAAAAGTTAGAAGAGAAATACTTATTAAAGGTATCAGCCGTTGACTAGCTGTCATCAAAATAGTTATTATCAACAAACACATTCTTAGGTAATGACACTTTGTTTTGGATTTAAAGAAATTCCAAAACTGTTTTGGGTTTTTATTCACAACACCTCCAAGCCCATTAACATACGTACTGTTTATCACGTGTCAACTTCCGTAACTGATTTCTTAACGAACGATATTTATAGCAGTTTGAGACTGTTTTTCTGGGCTTAAAATTTCGGCGAGCAGAGTGAACTTTGTGTGAAAGGTGTTTAACCTCTCCATCAATCCATCAAGGTTGATAATGGTCACTGATGGTCTTGGTGGGGTAAACCTATCCTGGCCCTCATAATATGGCAATCCACTCTGACCACATCAATGTGAAGTGAATCTTTCAGAGCTAAATGAATGACGATAAACAAAATGAGAAACAGGTCCTAGTGAGTCTACAAGAAACAACTTCATGCTACCAAAATCAGCCTTGGCATAGTCACGAACAAGGCGTGGTACACCAGTTTGTTGCAGAATATTAACTCACATACTACAAACAAGTGGTGAATAATCAGAATCAAAACGATCAAGCCATATTTCTATGTTAAACACCTTTTCAGGTTGGTTAGTAAAATGAAATCAAGAGTGTTCCCACTAATATGAGTACCACCCCGGCTAATTCTATCAATTATAGCGGTTTTTTTTTAACTGCCAGTAAATTCAAAGAAGAAGAAGAAAAAGATGAGGTATATAAAGGAGAGACTGCCTGTTTATTTTTGAGTACTGTATCTTTCATTCACCGGAAAATTGATTAAAGAGAACGAGGAGAGAACAATGCGTCGTTGCTTTGCCTCTTTCTATGTGTACTATGAAAAATACTTTGTGTTTGTACTTGCACTTTTGATACCTCAGTATATTTTTTCACAAGATGTTTTTTGGCACTTAAGTACATTTAATGTGAGCAACTTTAAGACTTTTACCCAAGTAATTTTCTTATGGGTGACTTCAACTTTTACCAAAGTAACTTTCAGTTACTGTTTTTGCGTCAGCAAAACATACTGTTTTTGCGTCAGCAAGAAGGTCAGCAGCAGTTGCTGAGAGGGATGGTCAGAGTGCAGTAATATAATACAGTAACATGGAGTAATCTATCAAAGATGTTGTGTCGCAAATGCTCAGACTCGAATGAAGCTCCCCTGTCGGGCCCAGCTTCTATATACTCCCTCTCAGACCGCGTGCGCCGTGTCAGACCGTAGTAGAACGCAACACGCTGTAGCGCGCCGGCCAGCAAACCGTGACACGCCGGAAAGCGCCGTGATTGAACGCGACAAAACAGCTACCATACACCCTCGCTTGCCGTGTGAACCGTGGCAAAACGGGACAAAAGGCGCAGCAACCCTGCAACAACCGTGACAAAACGCACACTAAACGCGGCAGAACGTGACAAAATTTGAAAGGACCGTGAGATGCCAGGAAATACACATGCTTCCAGTCTCCAAGTTTTGTTACGGCCTATAATGTACGATCACGTTTTGTTGCGTTCACCCCATTTTACTATGGCCTACTAGGTTTCTCTGCATCATGACTGCCGTGGCAAATTTTTTGACAGTTTAAAAATCTGGCCCGGCATCCACGGCAATCGCTGCCTGTCACGTTTGCCCATCCCATCCCCTCTCACGCTCATCCCGTTTTGTCCGCGGTGGCATGAATGGTGATTGCCGTGGCCGCCAGGAACATAATGTCAACCTAGCATAACCATCCTCCTCGCCGTGAGTAGGCACATTATGCCAGTGTGACCTCTTCTTGGCAGATTTGTTGGTGCTCCAAAATTTATAAATGTTTCACTTATTGCTCCGATTCTGCACAATGGCAATTTCAAATGTTTAAATAATTGATGTGTATTTTTTATATAATTAGTTTTATCTGATTATTGCGACTCAACAGCAATTATTTGCCCTTGTGACCTGAAAGCACTTTGTTTTTCCCGTGAAGACGTGCAACATTTTATTTAGACAGTAAATTGTAAACAGCAGTGACACACATTCTGGCAACTACCACCAAATTTGGATAAAAAAAAGAAATCTTCATCTGAAGCACCTTTTTTTTATTTCTATTGGAAATAATCCTTAGAAGTGTAATACATTTTAATTAATTATATTAAGCTGAATATTTCCGAGAAAACATACTGTTACCAAGAAAATAAAGTTTTTTATGTTGTAATACCAGTCTGGAGTCAGCCATAGCACTGCTCGCGAACTGGCAGGAAAAACAAGATTTGTCAACAAATATGTTCAGTCACAGGCCCTTTATTGATGCTCCAAAATTAAGAAAAATCAAAAAGATTAGCTAAACAAAAAGAACAACCCCTACGTTAGGAAAACTGCTATTCAAGCAGAGGCAAAAAAAAAAAAAAAATCCCAATGTCCAGCTTCTCCCACCAATCACATGCTCAAAACAGTCATGCCATGTCATCTCCCCCTGCAGGCCTGAGAACCAGGCCTTCATAAACACCCTGATTTTGCAGTGTCCTTTAGCTTAGCTGATAAACACCACAACTGCCACTTAAATTTGGCAACACAACATGCACGCATATTAAGTAATTTTACCAAATGTTTACATGAAAAATTTGAGTCACTCCATTTTTGTTTATTTAATATAGTGATATTTGGTCATTTAAGGGTGCTGATGATTCTTGAGCTGACTCTAAGCACAGCCAATTAGGATGGAGCAGTTTTTCTATCAGACTCCATATGCGGCACCGTACTGTTTGCACCTAAGACAATATACAAGTTGTTCATTTGCTCAGAAACTTTGAATGTATGCCTAAATTTGAATATTGAATTGTAAACTTCAGCTGAAATTAGGATCCAGAAGCAAGAATCATCAACCAATCTCATGTCTGCTCAGTTCTAATAACGTAAAGTATAGGTTTTATGACTTTCCAAGCCATTCGCAAACAGTAGATAATACTATGGGATCAGCTCAAATTAAGACTTCAATTCTCACAAAAACCATGTTGATTGTAGGATCCGTAGTGCCTTTATTGTTGAATTTGGGATAGCCTGCTTGCTACTGGCATTGTGCATTTAACTGGACCAAGCCATGCCATCTGGTTCATGCTTGATAGAAAAATTAGTTTACCAATATACAAGTGACACTTTAATATAAATAAATATAAATATAAATATAGTAAATGTATACATTTTAAAACACAAGTACTCAATTATGTATACAAAAATCTACCTAACTACATAAAATATATATACACAGACAGATTTTATATACCTACAGTTTTAATTCTGAACTATTATAGCTGGTGTCTGCCTTGACCACAACTTTAAAACTGAGTTTTAAAGGATTAATAGTTCTTTATATACAGGACATTCCCATGCATTATTCATATAGCCCACTTGTAATCACCAATACAAGTATACTATAAACATAGGAACAAATGAAATAATTTGTATGCTTGATTGTTAAACTTGAATAAAATATCAAATGATAAATCTTGATCTTTTCTTACCGATTGGGGGGTGGGCTGGGGATGTGAGTGTTTCGATTTTCCGTAAGAATGTTCCAGCACTTTATTAGATTTTAAAAAAAAATTCCAAATCAGAAATCAAGACCAGATCAGTAGAATAAAGACAAAACAGTGTAATACCCATTTTATCTAGTGTATTTTCTGTGAAGGAGGCTTAAATTACATCTTTATTTTGACAGCCAATATCATCAGCCTTCATTCGTTAAGCTATCATACTATCCACAATACAAGATTACTGCAAACAAAATAGTCCAGCAAATAGAGCGAGAATCCCTATTTTGGCACTGAAACTAGTTCAAACAAGATGCAATTCAAGCAATATTTAATTCGGACACAAAATGCAGCACCCCAAGATCAGCGCGTATGGGTACTCTAGGTAGCACAATGTAAAAGGTATCAGTGAATCAAATCAGCATGTCCTTACAAACTCAAAATGTCACTTAAGATGAGGGAAATCCAATTCAGAATGAGATTGAGCCAAATGAACCAAGAACCAAGCCCATTGTCACCCACATTACATCTGAGGACCATTCTGGTTTTGGGAATAAATAAATTCTGTCCTTCCCTATGATAAATTAATCACCCTCTGAGCACCCAGGGCATGACATCCCCAGGGCTCTCTCTCTAATCCTCCTTCATAATTTAAGGTGATCTCCTCTATAATTTAAGGCGATTGTATTAGGTGACCATCTAAGAGCATCGTGCAATGAAAAGGCCAAAACCGCCATAGGCCAAGGCCACTTGGTGGGAACCTAGGAAGGAGGATTACTGCCTGCTGCTCTGGCCTTGTAGATGCCTTAGATTCATCCTCGACCCCAACGCAAATGCAAAGACTGGGCCTCAAGCAAGAGTTGTAATCACACAAAGACTTGCACTGCTAATATTTCTTGCCTTCATTTTCAAGAGACTCTCCACCACATAACTTCATTTTACTCATTTATGAAAAATAAGTGCACGATTAGTAAGTTTGCTGTGGTGGATCTGTCATTAGTGAGTTTCTGTCTCTTACCCACTATCTGACTGGATAGACCTCTGACCCCACAACTTCCACCAGGAGTAAGAGGGTTCGATAGTGAAAGGACAAGTGATTAACTCTCTCCTCATAGCTGATCAAAAACTGATTTGTGCAGAGATACCAACAACAAAAGAGCAAATTTTGGTTGAAGTAAAGGTCATTATGATGCTTACCTTCTTCAATTATGCAGAACTGCAATGGGCTGTATCCCATCTGAATTTAGAGCCAGCTTTGGCAATGGACAGGTTCTTCAACCGTCAAGGCTCTTTGAAATGCTTAATGGTGTTTCTTGCAGTTCCGTGGCAGCATTTAATGTCTTCAGCATCGTGTAAGGCCTCAATTCAGCTACAAACAATCTGAGAGATCTCCTTCTGTTATGGCATCATGTTTAACACCGTGACACTGTTCATGTCATCATATATACTGGAAAAACTGATCATCAGAAGTAATTTTGCAGAATAGTGTTGCCTCAAACCAGTTAGAACTATTTTTTTTTTGTATCAATAATCATGGAATGAGCCTTCAAACATGCATTCAGGACACAAGAGAGTCCAAAAAAAATTGCTACACCTTTCAATCATTATAAAAACAATGTTTCAGTGTTTTTATTCATTACCCACACTTTTACCTCAATATTCTTGTGGAAATGATTTTTTGGTTCTTTCCTACAATAGTATTTCTCCAATACATTTTCACAAAACATTTATAGAGAAGTAACACATCAGGACCCCTGTTAGACAAAGTATAAGTGGTATATAATCATGTATAATCATCACTGCACACTACTGCATTTGTACATGTACAGTATGTTTTATTTGTAAGTACACAGCATTAGCGTAAACAATATGAATGTAATTAACATAGGCAATAAACACAACTGAAGTTATTTTTGCTATCACAGCCATCATGCCACAAAGGATGGGAGTAATAGCTAACAAAGTAGATAGAAAATATGAGCTTGTTAGCCGGCAATACTATGCTGGTGACAAAGCAGTGCCAGTATTGTTATACAGTATATCATTACAAAAAATGATTGGACGGACTTTACCACAGTCCTGCAACCTGAACAGGTAAACGGATTTTCTTTATTCTCATTTTAAATAATGAATTAATTGAAATTGGAATATTTGCTAATCTCGCGGTGAGACTGGCTTGTCAGGTTATCGGTGTTTTCACTACTTAACTGGGCTTAATCAGCATAGGTTAGCACTTTAAAATATTTAACTTTCATCAGCTGATGGTGGCCGTCTCCACATGATGACTCTGCTTGCTTCCCGAACCCTGCTGCTGCTTGTTGACTCCATTTTTCATATAGCATACATTTTTTTTGTCCAACTGCGAAATTAAGCATAAAAAAGGGGGAAAAAAAATAAATAAATTGTGCTCCACACCAGGAGTGAATGTTTTGAATGTAAAATTCTTGCAAACAAATTTCCTGCATTTTCGTCCCAGATTACCGCATCCCATAGGTGTGAAATGGCCTTTAATCAGTGCCTCCATTATTCTAATTCTATTACTCTCACCCCTTAGGTGTCACAAAGAGGAGATCTGAAAGGCTTGCAATTGTGAATGGGCAGTGGGCCTTGTGACAAGATAGGGGAGCTTCAAAGGCTAGGTAGGCAGAAACCTAGAAAGAAGGTTTGAATTGAGTCCACACGGTTCTCATCCCATCAGCTCTGACTCAAGCTCCTCCGACCAGACACACATCTGATGCACGCGCTTCTGATCCACCTGCATATACGTTACCTGACAACGCCAACTTGCAGAAGCTTCTTTTCTTTTCTTTTGAACTGTAGTTAGAGGAAAAAGAATTTAGCCGTTTACCTGTCCAACAGAAGTACAGCGAGCTCCGAGTCCAACTTGAAACCAATGCTATCCCGAACTTCTCTCCATCTTTGAAATGCAACGCCGATATTGATACGCTTTTTATTGCGTTTATTGTCAAACTCTTTTAGACTCTCTTTTTGCCGAATCCGTTTTCCTCTTTTTGGGTTGTTTTGCACTGAACGCGGGTGTTTCCAAACGTGGAATGGCAACTTTTCCTGTCCGGTCGTCCGCCATTGCTGCAGAGTGGTTTCCGTATCAGCTGTAGTAGAACAGCCAATCGCTGTTTGGCTCTCTCAAAGCTCTATAAGCTGCTCTGCGATTGGTCAAAATCTACCGTCACGGGTAGATTCTTTGCAGGCTGAAAACAGAGCCAAGGAAAGACGTAGAGGTCTGATCTTTTTTCACATCACTTCCTTTACATTATCCCCAAGGTTATTAAGTAAATTTTTGCCTAAAACGGTCAAAAGAAAGCTGCCTACCTAGCCTTTAAATTAGAACTATCCTACAAGTCAGCTCATTCTATGGTGCAATTCCCTTCACAGAATTGTCCTATATTCCAATGGGTGGCGGTAATCAAAGACTACCATGATTATGTTGCATAAAAATGGTTATTAACAGCAATAATGGCAAGAAATCAAAGTTTCTGATGGGTGCATTTTTCATAAAATGTACGTTTATTTTGTATCAAAGCAAATTCTGCAAATTAGTGTTCTTCTTTTAAAAGATACGCAAGAACAGTTTGAGGAGGAGAGTCAATATTTTGGAGGGGGGGGGGAATATACAGCCATTGCATAATATTACCTCAATCCAACATAATGTCCTCTCAATAGTATCAATATAAAATTTTGAAACATCAAAGTAATCAAAAAACTTGTCAGAAAAGTATTCATATTAATGGTCTTGAAATAATAATTACAACTCAAATATAAACAATCCAAAAAATTTTAAGTAATTCTTTACAAAGCTTGTTCCGGTAATTGTTTCAGAATACTAATATCAATGCATTTGATATAAACCATTCAAAACTCAATTTTTCCAACAAGACCTTCAAATCCTCAGGAATACAAGGAAAGTATTCGCTGATGTAAAAAGGCCAATGATGTAGCAGTAACAGTTAACCAATCACAATGGCAGTTCCTCTCATAGCTCTAAATGATGGGCTTCCTCTTTTAGGGGCTCGTCCGGCTGGGCTGGGGGCTCCTTCATGTTTGCGTACTCCACCTCTTGGGTAAGCTGCTCAAGTGGGGGTAGCCCCACCAGCAGGTTGCGCATGGCAATAGCAGTCATCAGGAAACTGCAAAAGAGCACAATAGACCGGGCAGGGTGAGGTATAGTGAACAACACAGGGCCACACTGCTGTCAATACTATAAACAGCGTTTTCTCCGAGAAATAAGTTCCTGCATTAACCTGCAAGACTGGAACTCTCAGGAAAAGTTTGCACAGATGAAACCACATTCTCATGCGCAAGCCCACACACACACACACACACACACACACACACACACACACACACACAAAACAGTAAATACGCAAATAGACTGCTTGGAGAACAAAAATGTCAAGAGCATTTTCTGCAAGAAACTAGTAACTTGGATGCAAATCATATTTTCCACATTATTTCAAAGTTTTACATTGCTTTTTCTCAAAACTTAAAAAAAATGCACTTAGGTGCTTCAAGCAGTCGAAAGGTACACAGACACAAACACACACAGAGACAGTATGTACACATTCTATACCTTGCCCAACACCAGTATTGACACTCTGGGTAAATATATGAACAAATATGGTGATTATTGCCTTTACTGATTATCCTCTTGATAATTCAAAATATATAAAAAAATATAACGCTTAATTGAACCAGCAATTGAAAGAAAAAGTAATCATGAAAAAAATATTTTCCTGAAAAACATGTAGGCAAAAATTATTGGATCCCCTTCATTTAATTTTCTCTTTGCTTAGATAACAGTGTGAAGTCTTCTCCTGTAGTGTGTAATGAGGTTGGAGAAGACATGGGGAGGGACCCCAGACCATTTCTCCTTGCAGAATCACTTCAGATCCAACAGGTTTTTTTATTAGGTTTAGGTCAGGGAACTTGGGAGCCCATGGCAAAACCTCGATTCTCTGGTTAGGAAACCATTTTTGAATTGATTTCCATGGATTCTTGAGATCACTGTCCTCATAAAAGATCTAAACATGGTCTAGTTTGAACTGGTAATTGATGGAATCCGTGATACCATGAGTCCTATCAGTTGTTTCAGGGTTGAGGGGCTGTTTTTCTTCCAAAAACAAAGATCCACCACCATACTTCAGAACAGGGATGGCAGGGATTTTCAGTCCAACTGAAAGATCCAGTGTCTTTTAACAAACTGGAGACACATGAGTTTGTTCTGTGATTACAGCTTTTTTCTGACAACCCACCCAAACATCATGCAGGTGAGCAGATGGTGCCGACTTTCTCACCCCAGGAGATGATTGTAATCCTTGGAGTTTCCTTTGCCATTTGTACCCCCCTCCTCACAGAACACAAATTCAAAATATGCACGTTCTTTTTAATTTCAATGTGGATCATCTTTAAATTCAGGGTCATATTTTTGTAAATAATTTGAAGAAAAGAGGATTAACAACAACCACTCTTTTTCATATGATTTTCAGCAATAATTTATCTACATTGTCAATATTACTGAATCGCTCAGTACACACACAGTATACACACAAATACATGCAGCGTGCATACTCAAACATTTTAGAAACAACACAGTACGCACCCTCGTCGGATCATGTAATATTTTTTGACACAGAATCGGTGCAGCCTCTGGATCAGGGGAGCTTCACGATGCTTCTTGACTTCTTCCATTCGCTGCTGTCGCTTTAAGAAGAGTCGCAGCACTGGGTCCGACACGTTGACCCCTGGATTCTTACCCTGAGCGGCATAAACCAGTGGCTCCAGCTCAGGTGGAACAGGCTCAGTCTCTGTGACAATGAGAGCAATGACATCACAACCTTAACGTCTGAAATACAGTGCAAGTGTTGCTATTTTTCGCCTCGATTTCAAATCCAACATCCGAATCCGCCCTTACATCAGAATTGCTGACACATTTTCGACAACTTCTTCAGTTCTGCTGGTCAGGTATGGATCGGACCTGGTGCACGTTTGTCTCACAGCCCTGATCAAGTGTTGTGATTTTTTTTGGCTCGATTTAGAGTCCAACATGGCTGCCCTGGCCTCTGATTGGCTGACACATCATCTAACTCTCCAGATCCATTGGCCAGAATGGGATCAGATGAGATGTATTTATTCGTTTCAAGGCCCTGACCAAGTGATAACTAGATCAAAAATCTTACTTTAATGTGTTCTATACATATGGGTCATAATTTCTCAGCCTTAGTAGAGAGGTTTCTCGAAAGATGTAAAAGCAGAGAGAGCACAGTGTTTCTACTGCCGGCCTTAATGTTGACGACTGTGTTCCACCTCTCTGTTCCCAAATACACACCTCTCTCTCAGTCCAAGCCATAGGCCCATACCACTGCATCACAAGAATTTTATATGCATATTTTATGATGGCTCATTGCATCAAGATGTCCCCATGGTGCCATTTTTCAAATAGAGGTATGAGCCAAAGCTATGCTCAGTTCACCCTTAGCATTAGTGGATGAAATGAACAGCACACCTACCACACAAATTTTCAGTGGAGAACTTTATGCTACGTAGCAAACATATTGTATGATAAGTCTTGTTGCTACTCTGCGTTTGCCAAAACAGGGGAGGTTTTGCTGGAGATTGAATAAACAATTAAAAAAAATGCTTTGTGATCATACATTTTTTTATTATATGTAATACAGTCACATGTTTTTCTAATCTGCATTGTAGCCTTAGATTTTTTTAAATAATTTGCATTATGTTGATACAAATTTTTACAATCTGCATTACGGACAGGATGTCTTTACAATGAGCAGCAGGGTCATGCATCTTTTTACAATCTGCATTAGAGTCATAAAAGTTTTTAAAATGTGCATTAGGGTCATGTGCATTTTTGGAAAACACATTGATGACATGCATGTTTTTAACAAAGTGCATTAAGGACATGGATACTCCTACAGCATGCATTTGGGACATGCATTTTTTTTTAAATGTGCATCAAGGTCATGAATGTTCTTGCAGCCTGCATTGGGGCGTGTATTTTTTATTTTTTTTGCAATCTGCATTAGGCTCATACATTTTCAAAATATGCACGGGGACTCAAATATGACAAACGTCCTGCAAATCTGTGATCAAGCTGCTTGCCTCACGTGGGTGTGTGAGGCATCAGTGTGTGTGTGTGTGTGTGTGTGTGTGTGTGTGTGAGGCATAAGGACTGACCAGTGCCATTCCTGAGTCTCTCCTGCAGCTCCAAAAGTTTGGTGAAGTTCTTCTGCAGCGCCACATCTGTGGTGTTCACATAGATGTACATATAGCAGGACGGCTGGTCTGACACGGTGTACACTTTATGGTAGGCTCCAGCAGGTAGCTGCACACAGAAACATACACAAAGATATATGAATACCAAGAATTCATGCATCACCGCAAAATTTGGAGCTTGGAGAGAAAAGGCAGCAGACCGAGCTTTGTGCTTTTAAGGGGCTTCATAAATCTGATTTTGCATGATTTTTAAATAGTTAAGCACACCAAGACGGGCGCCGGGTGGATATAAACATCAAATCTAATATGATGAATCGTGAAACACTAGTTCCGTCCAAATAACTCTTCGTTATTCCTCTGTATCTGCTGAGGAAGCACGCACTATTTTACTGTTATTGCCTTCATATGGTATTCATTTCCCACAGCAAACACAAGCGAGTGTCGTGTTTCTCTACAAACCTGTTCAAATGTCTCAGACGGCTCTTTATCAATATTACAAATCCCTATGGCAACCAACCAGTCTTCGGCCTAACAATCGATGTGACAAAGACAGGATTACTATATCAGCCCACACCCCAGGAGCCCGATACCAAGCCAACTGTTCTGCTGAATGGCACCTCTCTCAACATCGTTTAAACAAGTACCTCGGATCCACAGTTACTGCAGGCAACACCACTGATGCAAAGTTGAACTGCAGAGTGAAAGCTACATTTGCTAACTTTTGCAAACAAAAGAAGCGACTATGGAACAGATCTGGCTCAGGCCGAAATGCGAAGTCAACCTTGACATCGTTTGAAGAGCAGTGATCTACTCTTTATAGGTGAGGTGAACCCTGTGCAAGCATCAGGTGAACAGACTCTCGAAGTCTCAGTTGACACATCTCCGCACAGAAAGCCTTACGTTACTGACATAAGGAGTCCCCTTTGTCTACAAGTAGTTTTGAAATTATGAGCATTTCAATGCCACTGCACCACCTATAGACGAATTAACACCAAATTTTGTCGGCTTCAGCATTATACCCAATGAATTTTAAATTCTTGGTTTTGTGATGATTGGACATTGCATTTAGAAATAACACCCAATTATATCAATTGAGATTCCACCCACAAAGTGTATTGGTTCAGCATGGCTGCATTTTTTTCCAACTGGGTAACTTGAAGACATTGGTCTGAGGATGCAGTTTATAAAAATTTGCACAAATCAGACAAACCATCCAGGATGAGACGGATTTTGAAGGTTTAACAAAAAATTCAATATGGTACACTATTTTGATCCCATAGGCCTTTTTGTTCGGAGCAACGTAATACAGTTCAATAAATAAATAAATAAATAAATAAATAATTTTGACTCTGGGCTACACGGTCAAAGAATTACAGACCAAAATGTGTTCTGGCTTGCTTTAGTGTCACGATGTGGCAAACTGGGGAATTTTTTCGAGCCTGTGTGGTGGATGACCATCGCGACCTAGCAGCAATTTTTGTTTGCTCAAGCTTACACAGTTTTTGCTGGGCAAATACATTTAAAGCAGAAAAATAACACACAATAACAACAAAAATCAGAGACCATGTTCACAAGGAGTCTTCAGTCAAAAAGCAGCTCTAATTTGGCCAATTTAGGAGTAACTCCTTAAAAAGAAAAAAAAAAAAAGTAAAAGTAGCTCCTTGACTGCAGAGTCGGTAAGAGTAGTTAAGGGGACTCCTAAGCTGCTGAGTGCAATTTACAAAAGCTCCTTATGGCTGCTGCCAGGAACCAGCTCCATCATCGGGTGAACATTGATGAAAATGTATTAATGCCATCGAGCTCCAAAAGCCCTATTGCCTCAGTTATGAGGGTATACTGGTGGTGGACAATTTAGATTGGGATGCCATTCCTTCACCAGCGAATAGAAACGATGCCATAATTCTGAACCTCAATGATTGAAAGCTCTTCCCTATTTGCCCAAATGAACAACGCAGTCCAACAAAAAGTCATGGAGACTGCAAGAGGAGAAACAAATTAAGCTTTTCATAAAATAAACAAGCACTAACGCTGCGGGTATGTCTCGCCCCGGCTGCCCCCGAAAACCTTAACCAAAAACTTTAACCTTGGTTTAAGTTTTTCTGGACAGACGCCGACGCCGCGGACGGAAAAAGCAGCGCCTATGTCTCACAAATCCCCTTCAGGGCGAGACAAAAATGGAAAAAAATCTAACTGGATGGAAATGTTCGTCACAGTGTGCGAAACACTCACAACTTTTTACCATAAGGTTTTAATGGTTCATATGGACTTTCACTGCAAAATAATAATAATTAGAAGAAATCTAACAATAAAAATTGATGCCTTCGCACCTTTGGTGCTTCACCCCTAATTAGGACCCGAGCGATGAAGTCGCCAGGGGCCAACGGCTCCTGGCAACGAAGTTGCGAGGAACCTATTGTTTTTATAGAGATTATTATTATACTTCCGCAGCTTTGCGACCCGTTTTGAGGCCTTTCCCGCGGTGCGAGCCGCAGCAAATTTGGCACAGACCTCAAGCCTGGAGTGACTGGGCGTGGGCGTGGTCAGGGGGCTCAATAGCGCCTCCAAACATAGGGCCGTTTTTGGCCATATTTCATCGGAGGTGCACGAAATTCTGTGACATCATAGGTCCCTTAAGTACGATGTCATGAGATTTAAAAAAATTTTTTTTGCCCAACAGGAAGTCAGCCGTGGACCGTTTCCCGCGGAAATTTTCAATATACGATTGCAGTTTTGAGGCCTTTAGGATGTGCGAAAACCTACGAAACTTTGCACGTGTGTGAATCCCAATGCAATTTCATTTATATCACAGCTGGCCACGGGCGTGGCAGATCAGCTCTGTAGCGCCCCCTAATGCATTTTATAGTATTACAGATGGAGGATAGCTTGTAGGCGCATGATACGTGGCACATATGTTGTAAGGTACGATACTTGATTGTTGAGGGGGGTTGCAGGCATGGGCGGGGCAAATTGGCTGAATGGCGCCCCCTAGGCACTGCCAATAGTGTTTCAATGAAGCAGCCCCCGCGTACCGTTTCACTTACAAGTATGAAAATCGCCAGTCACCTGTAGGGGGTCAAGACGTACAAAAAGGCCTCTTGGAGCGATATCGTAAAACCAACAGGAAGTCAGCCATCTTGAATTTTATGGTCATGTTGGGGCAATTTGCAGATGTCGTATTTTAACGAACTCCTCCTAGACATTTAATGCGATCGACTTCAAATTCGGTCTGTGCCTTCATAAGACCTGTGAGAGCAAATGTTGCGCAAGACGTGTACTACAGTCTTAGGGCGTGGCCGTGAAGGCGTGGCAAACTTTGATGTTCGCCATAAGACATATGTTGTTATAACTCGGCCATACATAATCGTATCCGTAGATTTGATGTAACTTCCTACATATGATGACAGTCGCACCCGAAGATGTCTGTATGTCAATATTTGTTTGCAGACTGAGGCGAAACTTTCGTACACTGCAACCCATGCTGTGTTTTGAAGTCCGTCACTCTAAATTTTTCAATATATATAGACAGTAATAACATAATAATATTTCCAAAAGTTTAGATTCAAATTCTACCAAACTTGGTAATAATGTTCCCTGTGTTGTGTTGATGAAGTGTACTAAACGACGTTTGATTCCCTCAAACGGTTCATGAGATATGATGTAAAGATGACAGTGAGTGCTGCAGCAGCAGTCATTGTGTAATTTGAGCTGCTTGATCTCAGGGCAGGTAGGGGAGGGGGAGGGGTGTTTGGCATGTCAAAATGGTATCATAGCGACCTCCAGAAAATTTTTGCACTCCCCTCAGGAAACCACATTGTACGCAGTCCCGCAGTGCCCAATGGCTCTGAATGGACACCTGCACCCATCAAGATCTTGTCGCCACCCCAACGTGCACGAGGGGTGCGAGGGCCCTTTCAACGCTGCATGCAGCTTTAATTATTATTATTATTATCATTATTATAAAAAACATCATGGGCCAAGCCAGTGGAACATTTTTCCACAACAATATTGCACAGTACTTTTAAACAAGTGAAGCGCCTGAACAGTTCAACTTAAGCAGGTCGCCGCAATAGAGAGTGACATTACCTCAGGGGCCAACATGCTTTGCTGAGGTGCTGGACAGTCTAACACTGCACAAGCCTGCACTGCTTCTGCAATCACCATCAACGGTCTCATCGAACTGCTTAAAAGACTACTGCAGTACACAGTACAACCATACCAGATATTTGGGGGACGGGGCAGCACACCAAAATGTACCCCAAAACAGCTGAGACAGCCCCATTCTCAATCAAAAACAAACACACCCTGCAAATACTGCATTTTTCGCTCTTGCATTTCTCCAGTACTCTAATATATGACCAAACCTATGCAGTGCTTTTTGTACCATCTGATTGCAACAGGGCCCCAGAGATAAAAATGCATGAGGCAGAAAAGAAGGTTTTATAATTCATTGGTTTGTAGCCATGAAATCCTAAGTGAAAAAAAAATGCTCCAGGGTCTTTACTGTAGTTCGCTCACTCACTCTCCCAACTTGTGACGGCTCTTTCCGGCAGTTCTCTCAAGAAAAAGAGAAGCACATTTTCTTCATGAGTCACCTCAAGTTAAATAAAGGACTTGAAGAAATATTATCTCCTCTCTCTACAAACTGCACCTTGCCATAATTGGTACTTTTCAAAAGTGGATTAACCTCTCCAAACCTTTTGTTTTTTAATTTAGATTATTAAGCAGCCACACCCGTAAAAGTTCACGCTACTTCATCTCACTGGTCATTCCTAGATTTTAGATCACTGGAGTTCTGCAGTATGACACTAAATACAGAGGGAAAAGAATAAAGGAAGTTGTCACACCATCAAGCAGAAAAATAACAACAGATGTGCGAATGAGGGAAAGGATCACATAGGTAGCTCTAAAGAGAACTGTACCTGCATCTTTTCTCCAGGCAGTAGGGTATAGTTGGTTTTCTCATCCACAATTTCAACGTTCACTTGACCCTGCAGCACCTGCACGCTGGTGTTACCCAGGTGAGGGCTCACAAAGTTCTCCAGGAGAAGGCCTAGAGAGCACACAATCCCAGCAGTGATCTTTTAATTCATCAGAAATAGTCTGATATACTGCACCTCTTATACACATACATAGTAAGTATATGTGTGCAGTATATCTCGGATCAATACTGCACATTCAAAAAGAGCTGGGATGGAGACACTACAGATTCAACTCCGTGTGCCAGAATTGTAGATTTTTCATCACGTGTACATTCTCAGCTCTTATCTCAAGCAATTTTCACCATTATCTACATCATGTACTTTGATTTTATCATTTTGCATTCCAGCATGTCTCATATCCTCATTTTGTCTTTGTCCCAGACATTAAGGAGCTCACTGAATACATCATACCCATGTATAATTAGTTTTAAAAAAATCACGAGCAGAAACCTGGGAAGTCTGCAATGAAGACCACGTCAGTCTGGTTGTCGAGTGAACCCTCAATCTCCTGAAACTTAGTTCTCCATGGTGAGAGGTCCACAAGCAGAGGCATCAGCCACGGATTGGGCCGAAAGGGTGACCAGTCCGCAGTTACAATGTCGACACGGGGATCAAAGATCCTGCAGGTTTGAAATCACAAGTACTTTAAAAGCAAGCTATTGTTAAAACAGACAGGAAACAGAATTATCCAGAGAATACAAGCCGGATGCAAATTTAGATAGTACTTGCACCTGGATCCATTCGCACCACACTTGGTGGGAAATCAAGGTTCAGAGAGTAAAAATCATCCAGAGTATTCTGCTACAAACAATTATCATCATAATATTTCCTCCAGGAGAACTAATTACTGAAATCAGCAGTCTTAAGTCATGAACAAATAAAAGGCATGAGATGCGTCCGGTTACCCATACTCCCTATGTGCAGACAGAATTTGTTTTGATACCTGCACCTCAACTGTTAAAGTAGTCTCTCCCCAGCAAAAATTTAAAGACAAAACTTTACCTCTGAACTGGTGGCATTTATGTTTATTTTTCAAAAATAAGGCTAATTTGGCATTTCCGGTAATTTTATAAACTGTCCATTTCATGTCCTATTTTCTGCGTCCTGAAAACAGCTCGTCATCCCAGTGCCATTATGGGATAGCACAGTGCCCATCGGTCACATACCCCCGAATTCAGCCGAATGTAATAGGGCATCCGGGTATCGTTTACATGCAGTGTGTTGCATACAGAGGTTTAGGACACATTACAAGGAACACATCCATATTTTCGCCTACTGTATAGTAAACGTGTATGGGTGTTCGGACACAGCCCTGGCCTTTGCTCTGCCCAATCCTGGCCACAAGATAATTTGTATGCAGCTGAGGATAGCAGGGTGGAGATATCAATTTTTTTCCTATGAGTTATGAAAAGCAAGTTCAATGTGTATGCTGGATGTGTCCTTTCACTTGTGTATACAGCCAATGCATCACCTCTGCTGGAAGCGCTCATTGATGGACACCCATATGTCAAAGAAGATCTGTGGCTCACTGATGTTGTAGTGGGCCAGGTTGTGGCACAGACAGGTGGCGTACTGCTTTAGCATGTCTCCATGGTCCTTCCAGCGCCGGGTCTGTGTGAACACCTGAACAATAGCAAATACCAAAATTACAGCAATATTCACGTACATATGCTACTATAGCTGCCTTGTTTAAAGGTTCTATATTAACCTTGTTCCACGGTTCTAGTGGTCAATAAAGGAATAAGCCCTGAGAAGCAGTGGGTTACAGAGATTTTATAAAGCCGGAGGGGCGTTCTAAGGCACGATGCGCAGCGGAGCTTCAAGGGGCTTATTGCTTTTGTAAAACGGTTACCCTACACATAGCCCATTAAGTAAACGCACAAGAAAAATAATCAACTATTGGTAATAATGCAACAATAAAACTGAGAACTATTCATTCTTAAAACAAGCAAGATGGAGTGGATAGAATTGCTGGCAAGCATCACAGATTGCTTTTTCATCTACCGCCATTATGTCACATCAGGCCATTTGGGCTCGTTAATGTAGATATGAAAGCAGGCTATTTGGAATGTCTCCTTCGGTCTCCTGAAGGCCCCGTTATATAATTTTACATTTGTTTCGGCTTTCAAGTTTCCTTGTTCTCAACTCGCGCCGATCGGCCAAATCATTACAACCAGCAGCGAGGATAGGTATCAAGATTGACTTTTGTCCTCCGCACCTGCGGGTGTCCAGGAAAATATGTTGAATTGTGCATTAGCTTGCTAGCTTGTCAACTAGCTAGCGTTCACTACAATGGATGTGGTTACCCTACACATAGCCCATAAAATAAACACACAACAAAAAACTATTTATCACTAATACTGAAATAGCGAGCTAGTTAGCAATGTAGCGAGCAAACGAAAATGATATCAAACTCTGTAATGCAATAGCTAGCTAGGTAAATAGCCAACAGAAATGGCGAGCTAAAAGTCTTGAAACAAACGTAACATAAAGAGTAAGTTCAGCGCTAAGAAGTTGGCAGCGCACAGGGATATTTATTGCTGCGGCCTGCCTCAGAATGCAATGGGTTACAGTCATTTTATACCGGCATTGAACGCGGCTCAGACAATCACATTTAAGGATGGGAAGCACCCGTTTTATAATGTCCCATAATGTCTTCATGCAGAACTATAACATTTATATTCCACAATGCCTTAATACAGCATTCTAATGGTACTACCCCGCATTGCCCTGAAAATTCCAATAGTTATGGTCACACTTTCCCATATAAAAATGTCTATAATCCTTATGTCATTTGATAGGGTTCAAATAAATATGATATTTAAGTCAATAAAATTTTGAAAATTGACAACATTTCTAGTATCTTAGTTGTCGCCTTAACAATATTAGAGCTGGGATTAAATAATAAATACGAGTTCAAAGTGAGTACGTTCTGCTTCAGTTTGAGAGTTAACACATTTTTAAAGAGGTCCTCCTTTTTTATGGAACCAAAATTATTTGGACAATTGGATGCTCAGCTGTTCCACGACTAGGTGTGTTTTATTTCCTAATAAATCAATTTAAAAGTGAATACAAAAAAGGTGTGCAGTTGATTTCAAGAGTAACATTTTCATTTGGAATCTGTTGCCGAGGTGAGTTCAGGATCATAAAAAGGCCAGGAAGACCACAGATGCGCAACTGTGGTGGATGACTGAGGAAGTATTTCCCTGTTTCAGTAAAACTCCTTCACAACAGCTGCCCAACCAAGAACATTCTCTAGGAGATAGGTTTATTAGTGCCTAAGTCAGCAATGAAGAGAAGATTTCCCCCAGAGCAAATACAGAGGGTTAATTTTAACATATAAACTACTGGTTAAGCTCAAGAACAGGAAACTTGCAAAATAAAATAAAATAATAAAAAAAAAACTAAAAATGCCTGCATGGCTCCGGAGCAGCATCATATGGACAAACAAGACAAAAATCAACTTCAAGGTGAAAGATGGGACATTCAGGATATGGAGAGGGGAAGAAACTGCTCATGATATGAGGCATGAAACCTCATCTGTGAAGAGTGGTTATGCACGGGCATGCATGGCTGCCAATTAAGATGGTTCCCTTGCATTTACTGGTGAGGAGACTGTTACCAAAAGCAGAATGGTGAATTCTGAATTGCAAAAGGCTACACCATATTCTGAGATTCAGTTAAATACATCAGAACTAATTGGAAAATGCTTTAAAGTGCAGATATATGGTGACCTCAGAGCACACAGCAAAAACAACCCATGATTTTCTGAGGCAAAGAAGTGTAAAGTACAATAGACAATCATAGTCAATCATAATACTGAATCCAATTGAGCCCGTGTTTCATTTGCTGAAGGCAAAATACCCCAACAACGGGACATAAACTGAAAAAAGCTGCAGTGAAGGCGGGGCAGAACGTCATCAGGGAATAAAACCAGTGTCTGGTGATGTCTGCAGGTTCCAGACCTCAGACAGTCATCAACTGCTAAGGGTCTGCCACCAAGTATTAATAATGGCAGTTGAATTATTGATTATGTCAGTTTGTAAAATCACTTTTAACTCCCTAATATTCAGGGGGCTATGCATAAAATGGGAGTATTCAAAAATGATTTGGACAGGATTTATGAAAACACTCTTAAATCTAATTTCAAATTCTGCACTTGAAGCACATCTTGATATCATCCTTTTCAAATCCACGATGGCGCCATAAAAAAATGAAAACAATGAAAATTGTGTCTCAGTCCAAATATTTATGGACCTAACTTTATATTGCCATGTAGTTAATTTCAGTGTCTTCTCTAGGCTCTTTGCTTTTTGTGACGCACCCCGGGGTTGAGAAATCCAAAGTCTCCGGTCTTCCCATCTCGGTAAGTGATTTTAACATGTTGATGCGTACGGGAGTGAACCATCATATCCCAGGAGTATCCGTACAGGCCATTGGTCCAGTTGTTGTAGCCCTGGCACAGAGAGAAAAGAGCTGTTTATTTCAAAGACTGCGGTCCTAAAAGAGATGATTGCAAAAACAAGCCACCAATACAAACAGAAACCAAGCATTAAAACAAGATATTGCCAGTTCTCTTATACGTGCAATAAATGGAAAAAAAGAACATATATTATTACTCCACAACAACAGTAAGCCATTTGTCCCAAACATTTTGACACCTCAGCATGCAGAGACTATAAACACAAACTCACAAAAGAGCAAAAATTTTTAGATCGTGAAACCAATAAGACAATAGAAATCTTAAAAAAAACCTGTAAGACAATCATAAGACCAGAAACATTCGATTTGAGACAATGTACTTCACCCGCTCTTGAATTTGAATTGGGAGATTATAAATCTAAAATTTCGCTGCACACAGCCAAAACAAGAAAAAAAAATGTTGCAAACATTATGGAGGCTTCTTCTGTAGCTTGTTCTTACACTTTACACTCGAGGCTTCTTCTGAAGCTTGTTCTTACACCTTACACTTGAGACTTCCACTGTAGCTTGTTCTTATACTTTACACTTGAGCCTTCTACTGTAGCTTGTTCTTATACTTTATACATGAGGCTTATTCTGTAGCTTGTTCTTATACTTTACACATGAGGCTTCTTCTGAAGCTTGTTCTTACACTTTACACTCGAGGCTTCTTCTGAAGCTTGTTCTTACACCTTACACTTGAGACTTCCACTGTAGCTTGTTCTTATACTTTACACTTGAGCCTTCTACTGTAGCTTGTTCTTATACTTTACACATGAGGCTTCTTCTGTAGCTTGTTCTTATACTTTACACATGAGGCTTCTTCTGAAGCTTGTTCTTATACTTTACACTTGAGGCTTCTTCTGTAGCTTGTTCTTATACTTTACACATGAGGCTTCTTCTGAAGCTTGTTCTTATACTTTACACTTGAGGCTTCTTCTGTAGCTTGTTCTTATACTTTACACTTGAGGCTTCTTCTGTAGCTTGTTCTTATACTTTACACTTGAGGCTTCTTCTGTAGCTTGTTCTTATACTTTACACATGAGGCTTCTTCTGAAGCTTGTTCTTATACTTTACACTTGAGGCTTCTTCTGTAGCTTGTTCTTATACTTTACACATGAGGCTTCTTCTGAAGCTTGTTCTTATACTTTACACTTGAGGCTTCTTCTGTAGCTTGTTCTTATACTTTACACTCAAGTCTTCTTCTGTAGCTTGTTCTTATACCTTACACTCTCCCTTTCTGTGAAGAATGATTGCAGGGTTTCCCTTTGTTGGCGTAACGGTACATTAATACAGAGGCAGTAACAGCCCATGAAACATTTTATTACACTCTTCCATTAAAGCACCGCAGCATTTCTAATGACAGTGCTCTAACAACACAGTGACTTTCCCAGAGAAAGACGATTCCTGGACTCGGGTATCAAATGTAACACAAAAAAAAAAAAAAAAAAAAGCGCCGCTCCCTGAGTTCTCATTATCAGGTTTTTTGGCTTCCATGACAGGGCCTGAGCAAGCACAACACCAGCCAAAGATATAAGCACAGTCAGGTCATGCAGGACAACCAACAAGTGATGTTCTCTCTAGTGCCAAGATACTCACACAGGGCAAATGCACTTACCATATATAGCAAAGCAAGAGCCCTGCATTTCAGATTTAGACCAACCTTGCCAGAAAATTATACTGTGACAGAGAGTGGATATTCCAGCAGAACTAAAAGCCCTTCAAAAAGTGATTCAACCCAACTGCAGTATGAAGCGGGAGTTATCAGAGGAGGAGCAGGCATGGCTCCCATTCAAACAGGATTTATGTGTCTGTAAATGGCCAGTTTGTCACATTACTGCATTGACTTTGACCTTCATAAAGCAGCATTTACACTGAATTCCCAAGCGACTGTTTGGCAAACATTTTTATTAATAGGACATTGTGAACCCAAAATGCTTTTTTTTTCAGTGACAAAATTGCTCTTGGGAGCAGGATCCGTTATACAAATCACTACTTTGCTTGTTTAGACAGACACGAGAATAAAATGTTTCTTACATGTTCTGTTTGGGAATTAATTCTCCTAACATTGCTGCCAAGAGTAAAGTTTTTTTCATTACTCTGTATAACAATATGAGCCAAAATGGCAGATCTCTGCAACACACAGTTATGTAAACACTGGGTATGTACTGCAGCGAGTTCAACATAGTAAAATACTGCAATGCCACCACTACACTTCTTTACAAATTAGTCAGAAACTAAAGGAACTGAATTTGAGAGAGGCTTTAATTGAGCATACTATAGAAGTATCCTATATCAGGAGCTTTTTTTGTCAGGCAAAATACTGTTTAGCACATCTTGCACCTTAAACAGAAGGGTAGTTAGTTGCTTCAAGAAGAATAGTTAGCCAACTGCAGTCTGCCAACTTAAACCAGGACTGTGCAAGTAACATGATATTGAACCATCACTTTCAGTTAATCTCTTAACATATGATTTTAACATCATATTAACATACTATTTACATTCCAGTAACAAGTTTTAATTTAAAATATATGTCCTTAGTTTATCATCTCCACTTTCTCACGAATGACAAGGCTACAAATCGGCAAGGAATTCTCTTGACGCGACACCATTTTCTGTACGAGTTCCAATTGTAATACTAAACAATGGTTTCACTGTGCACACCAACTCCAAAGCACCACAGCACATCACATCTGAGTTTTATCTGCATTACGGAAAAAACCTTGAAGAATAAGGGTATTAAAATGTTCATCAAGTGTTTCAGCACTGCTGTGTCTTACATGCACGGTTTGCTCAGTTTGTGTTAGGAAGCAGAGCTACTTCATTTCAACATCTTTCAAAGCATCAAGCAACGTGGAGTTAGATACAAAAAAATATTTTTTCCTATTGCCATTATTCTTTTGTCCGCTATAAGGAATCAATATCTCTCTGAAAATTTCTTACCATGAAAAGATGCTCAAATCTTTCGATGATCTCAGAGGCACATTTAGCAAACAACAAAAACTATAAATCCACAATTAAATTCTAGGAAACACCTGCAATTGTAACAACTTTTCTCTAACTTGCATCGGAATGCACAAATTAATTCTATGAGATTCAACTCAATTTACAGTTGAGACTGACCCACAGTGCTCTATACAGCACAGAAAAAAAGAGAACAGGGCCTGAACACCCAAGAAGCCGGCATACAGGCGACAGCGGCAAGGAAAAACTCCCTAACAGGAAGAAAGAGCAGGACCCAAGAGGTTGGCCCTGGAGAGATGAAGACAAAAGGGGAACGATAAGACTGGGAAATGAAGAGGACAAATGGGGACGTAGAGACCGAAAACAGGGACGATATTTCGCAGGGAAGATAAGGCAAGCCGAGCAGAACCAGCAATTGAATTATATAAGGCCTGAATGCATGCGCACCAAACAAAATTTATACTGCTAAAAGAACAAAATGAGGAGCAGTGCAGGCTCGAGCAAAGGTTTTGTGTTTGACTGGGACAAAGGGGGTTGGTAACAACAGTCATTCAGACTCAATAGAGTGTCAAACGGGGCTCAGTGCATTGCTATCAGTGATTACAACAATCTGTTTCAAACTTGCCTCAGAATCATAAAAATTAATTCTAAGAGACATGAATTATAATAACCTGTCTCTGACTCGTCTTGCACAAATGACTTTTTTTTTTTTTTTTTTTTAAACGAATGTACAGAAATGTACATCTTCAATTTCAGCAGAATGCGGGCTTCCTCTGAATCAAAGTACACCCTTAGTATCTGGGCAGATTGTACAGAGAAAAAAAAGGGTAATTTTCAAATGTGGCAACATGCCCAGCTCGTGAAAAATTAACAGATTGTGGCACAGGGGACTGGTGATTCAGAAGAAATATAGCAATCTATCTGGCGCCACCCCGTGGTCATGTCATGTACCTACATTCTGCAATGCAATCAAGATTTACTGACGATTGTAATTTTTCCCGTTTATAAAACCATCATTTACTCAGGAGAAGACCTTTCCACACTACAAAGTAGTAACCAAGTGTAATCCTTAGACTCGGGCCAAGGGTAATCCAGGTCTAGTTTATCCTCCTCAGTTCACAATTCACCCGACCTAAAAGAGATTTGAGCTCTGGGACAAAACAAAATGGGCCAACTTTAACCCTCACCTAACGTAGTCTCAAGGCATTCTGAACAAAACATGATGAGGTCGTAGTTTCATGCTGAACTTACCATCAATTCAAAAACATTTTTCGCTTTATACACATGGTTTATAACTGTGGTTGCAGTTTATGGGCTCTCCAAGACTCAAAAACATCAACTGATGGGAACTGGAATAACAATTACTAAGAGAATGACAATAGCATTGTCTGTATTACAACTTTAACTTATAGCGGTCTGAACATGAAACCTAAAACTGCACAAAAGTCTCCCCTGTCTGTCGCAGCAGAGCTCGGTTAGCTTGTTGCCGTTTGCCAAAAACTGATCACGTAGGAGCTCTATACCCTGTTTTTATTGATAGGAAAAAAATAAGCCTCTTAGACTCTGATAGAAACCAAAAATCTAGAGCTAAATGTTTATTTGCTAGGACAGGTGCACTGCTAGGGGCATCTTGTGTCTAACTTGGCTCTGGAGGGTGCACGGAGAGGAGCATAGGGCTGTAACAAATGATTATTTTCATTATCGATTAATCTGTTGATTATTTTCACAATTAATTGATTTATAATTTTGTCAGTAAAATGTAAAAAGATTGCTCATCAAAATTTCCAACATCCCCAAAGTGATGTCTTCAAATTGCCTTTTTTGTTCAACCAATAGACCGAAAACCAAAGAATCTTCATGACAATGAAGAGAAGCAAATTCTGACATTCAAGAAACTGGAATAAGCAAATGTTTGACCATTTTACTTGAATAGTGATTAAACCGATAAATCAGCTGTAAAAATAGTTGGCAGCTGATTTTCATCTGATCAACCAGTCGTTACTAAAAGGGAATTTCTGCTATGACACAGGGCAACACTTTTATTCGCCACGTAATCAGCAATAGTCACTAAGCCAAAGGCACAGATTTTCAATTAATGACTACTGAATTACGCACAAAACTGCACAGATTGGATTCCCAATGGTGAGAGAGCCAATTCTTCCCAAAATGTCTGAACTTTACACACATTCTTCAGTCCACCATATCATACCTGAGTGATGAAGTGCGAGTAAGGCAGGAAAAACTGCTCAGCCACATACAGCAGGGTGAACAGTGCCCAAAACTTGTGCCTGCGTCCTGCACTGAGAGGTCTGGAGACTGAGAGAGACTGCCGTCCATCAGCAGCACTTGGTGACGTTTCCGTGGCAGCAGTGGGCGGGGCTTCCACGTACACACAGGAGGCGCTGGACTGAGGCTCCAGTTCGGAAGGCGGCAGAACCACCCTAAGAACTGCGGGGAAGCGGCCAAAGAAATGCCTCGGCCAATCAGGATAGCAGAAAAGAGGACTGGTGGCCAGCATGGTGTAGGGAAACATTCCTGTAAATGTGGACATGAAGAACATGCACAGGGGGCGCAATTATCAACCAAAGTATCCTCCATACGGAACTACAACTCTCACTGATTCACCACTTCATTTTAACAAGAAAATCTTAATCAACTAGAAAAATTGTGTCCTTGGACACAAACGCCCCGCCACTGAGTTTGTAAAGCTCCTAAAATTGTAAAATTATCCAATTTTGTCAAACAATGCATGAGATGCACACCTTTGATTTATCTAGAAAGCATTTGCCAAAGCTTGGTGAATTCTGTCCAGTAGTTTGTGGATAGACAGATGGACAACATCCCCTATACAATGCCGTACTTATGGACGTACAGACGGACGGACAGATGGACAAGGGTAACTCTATATGCCCCTGCCATACATGAAGGAGGTATAAAAATTTACGCAACCCCTTCTTTAAAGAGTAAAATCTGCATTAAAATTTAACACAATTAATTTTATTTTCAGTCGAAAACGAGCTTCAAAAACTCTAAAACACCACTTTTTATGAGGAAACAGCAGGAAAAACCCGCATTTCTTCACTTTGTAAAATCATAAGATCACATCACCTAAACTACAGACCATCTGGGATCCCGCCAGCCACAATAGCAGAGCAGGCACTGCCAACAATTTAGCTCAGAACCGACCCATCTTCGAACTCGGCCTTCCATCTTATCACAACTATTCAGCTGTGAAGTTTGAATGCTGCACCTTAAAAGGTTCCAGTGCTACCATGTTTACAAGAATTGTCCACAAACAGACAGACATAAGTATAAACTCCAGCAAAAATGCTGAGAACAGCTTTCCTTGTAGTTTTACAGTAGTCTCAGAGTAATTTTTCTGTGGTATGGCCTGATGACACACAGATCAACTAAAAATGAAAGGTCGTTTTTAGAACAACTTGCCAAAATCTAAATTTAAAAAGAAGAAATTTTGGACATCATATTGTCCAATGAACAGAATAAAAAAAAAATTCATTTTGGCAAAAAAAAAAAAATTATCTCACAGACTTACGTCCTTGCGACGGTAACCCTATAACCTCATAGTGCTGACGAAAATAGCGTTTGATAATAATTAAGCAAGAGACTTGAAACTAAGTTTTGTATCAAAATGTGTTTTAGACCTTTTGCTTGACCTTGACCTTAGCAAAGAAAAAAAGAAACAGTGAGTGACCTGTGCTAACGTCTCCAAGTTTGGCTAAGATTGGTGCAGGATAAATAGAAAAAGGGAGTGTAACTAACAAACTGACAGACAAACCGATGTCTAATGCAACCGACTGATATACTTGCAGATTTCGGCAAGCAACAATATCAACTTTGCTATTGCGCCTGGTAACCGTCTTTCACCATCACAGAATAATGAGTAAGTAAACCATACTGCTTCTCTCCACCTCGAGTAGGAGGGGGTGTGGTTCTCTTGGTGGTAAAGTGGGATACTACATCCACATTCTTGGCTAGATCTTAAATATACAAGCTATGGGCACTATGAGCAGAATGTACAAGCGATTTAAAGTCCAGCCTAGGTTGACATGTGCAAGCGCTTCTCTTAAATCAAAGTTGAGTTTGTGGTTTGTTTGACAGAAAGAATATTGATTGAACAAGTAAAAGACGTTGTAAACAGACAGTTTTCTTGTCCAATAAAAGCGATAATTGTGGTCAAGTATGGCTGCATACCTTGCATACAAGCTTAAACTTCAAAAGAGAATGACTCCCAAGCTAAATTGGACCAAGCAGATCAGGTGCAGCAGTCACCTGTCTGAAGTGGGAGGTTCCACACACAATTCCATGTTGCACAGAGGAATTAATATCAATTCAAGTACAATAATCAAAGATTCTGTAAAATTAATATAAATGAAAAACATAAACTAAATGTTTTGTATGTTTATAAAATCACCATAAATAAGACCTAACACAATCTGGCACCAACACAGAGTGTGAAAGGTTTCTACTCCTCCATGCACTAAAATACAAATGTTAATACAGCCACATGACCAGGATCATTCTCAGAATGTTCTAAATGCATAAACGTAACAGGGGCTGCAGCTGCTATGTGATTCACATAATATAGACATAAACCCATGCTGCCCTTGACCTCACTGGAGAAAAACAAAAGTGACCTCACCATTAAAATGCTTATGGCTGCCCCGATTACGTTTCACAGCCCTAATCAGAACAATGTCCATCATTCTCACCGATGCTGAAGAGCTGAGAGTTCATGCAGTGGAAGTAAGAGACAAAGACCATGGCGATGGGACGTGTAGCATCGAAGAACAGCAGGTATCCCGCAGTCAGGTCCAGGATAAGACCTCCGCCGTGGACGATTATCAGACTGACCATTTCCACTGGCAGTATAAGCCTGAAGGGAGAAATGTAGGGAAGAGTATGCCATGTACATGAGGGACAATCTCCAATCCAAACTTACCACGATCAGATAAGCATATTAGTACAGACTGTCTCACTTGAACGGGTCGAACAGCCAATGGTGGGCCAGGTAGCTCATGGAATATCCACCAACCCAATCAGAATCCAGCTTTTTAATGCCAGCGATGAAATACACAATGAAAATCTGCAAAACAGCACATCGAGATAAACATATAGGAATGCATTTCCAGCCACATAAATGCTACACAGCCTAATCTTCATTTGATTCCATTAATCCTCTCCTTCGCCTGGAACGTTCCTCCAGGATTAATATTTCTTCAGGACAGGTGTCTAGGCCAAAAGACAATGCAAAAATACCATCCATACTGAGCAGATGCAGAAAAAAATACACCTTCGATCATAGGATCATAAATCAAGCACATAACACAGTTACACAATTTTGAATAAAGACCTCAGCACAGAAATTGCGAAAGGAAGGTAAACAGAAATACTATAAAGCAATGAAAATGCAGAACTTCCCTTCATTAAAATAGAGCTCAGAGTAAATTCCATCAGGAAGTCTGCCCCATTCACAACTCCCTCTTGTGTTAAGCTGAATACAGTGTGACTGATGTTACATGAGACTGATCTCACTGATTTCAGCCCCTGCCCTGCCGGCACATGTGGCTGAACTGGAGATTTTTTTCGCAGTGAATGAGTCGATCTTAACTTCTATTAAGAGAATTGTGAAAGATGCATTTAAATCATAAAGAAAGGCTTGCAGTGAAATAAATGTGTTATCCGTGACTGACATTACACATGCTATAGCTACCTTAGGAACCACGTGCTGCGAAACGTTTTTTTTTTCTTCTTCAAAGTTGAAGTTTTTGTAGATTATTCAATTAACTGTTACCAAAGTGTAAAATGTCATTTTGAGGACCAGTCTATACTTCACCATCGAGCTTTTGAATGCAGGAAAATTTTAACGTTTCAGATGACAGTCAAGAGGTACTTCTTAGTGATGGGCACATTGAAAATATGAGAATTTCCAGAGACTAATTCTATCATTTTTAGTAGCTTTAGGGTCTGAAAATGTTACTCTACCAGTTAAATCTTTTCCACAGTGTTTTTTTTTTTTTTTGGGTCCATGTGCATCTATTCACACATTTGCCATGTTGCTCGCCAATAAGCCCTAAACTAAGTCTACAGCGAAGTCTAATCCAAGTCTGGTCAAATAAGCATTTCAATTGTGAACAAGTTTCTCCTGACTGAAATAAAATAATGAACTACAGCATGCTGTATATCCATGGGACACAACTTCATAGAATCTTTTCATTAAAATAGCAGAGATTGCTTGCATTTGGGATACAAGAAAAGTTAACTCGCAACGTCATTCCCAGGGACATATTGAGTGTATGCACTGACCTGGGCCCTGACAAGAGTGTAGTTCCAGAGAGGCACATGGGCATTCCTCTTTTTCACATTCCAAAGTCCATCTATTGACCTGAAGACCGTAACAGCACACACATCAGATCAATATACCAGAAAAAAAAAAATAAAGGCTGTCAATATACCTTCAGCTCAAAATGAACCATATCTCCCAGACTGGAGTTAGTGTGTTCGTATCTAACCTCCACCCTTATCTTTGGTTACCCATTATATAGCAAATTACACAAGAAATCTGTTTGAGGGTAAAATGAAGTAGCTATCAGCTATCATTTTTTTCAATCGGAGTAAACACATTACAGCTCATAGCCCACCGCAGCATTTAAAACTCAGCAACTGAAATTCAACGCAAGAATTCAAGGAGAGATTCATAATTGACTCAGGCTTAGACAAGTGATACAGGCTCAGGCTTTTTTTAAGAAAACAACCTTCATTACTATTTCTAATTTACTTAAACAACCCATCCTTCCGAGGCTTATTCTCACAGGGGAAAACACAGGTGGGATCACACTGCAACAGGTGGGGAATTGAACCGCTGGCAGCACAGTGAGGTTTGTACACGGAGACATGCAAACATATGAGCCAAATACAGAGTTGTAATAGCTCATTGCTCCAACATGGCTCACTCACTTAGGATGCATACAGCCCTAAGAAAATCTTACAGTCTGAACTGTCATTAAAGCATACGATGTTTACATCTAGCAATCACAGCTCCAGTGGGAATTACTGCCTTTCTGACTAAAGACCTTACAGTGCTTACGGTATTTGGTGATACTAAATGAACCACACTGTCTTCACGCAAATAAGAATACCAATCACAACCTTTGATAAGCATGGTCATCTTCAAATGGACAATCCATTTCACAATACAGACCGTGAGCACAAGGAACACAATTCAAATACTAGGTGGAGCCTCCCATTGTTCTCAGAACAGCTGCAAGCCTCTGTGGCATGGATTCCACACATTGTTGGAAACATTCCCAAGGGATTCTGGCTGATGTTGACTTGGCCGCCTCACATGTTGACATGACACCCTGCATTATCGTACCACAAGTAGCCATTGCGTGGCGGGTTCATTGTGGCCATAAAAGGATGCATACAGCCAGCAATAATACTGAGAAAGGCTGAGATAATGACAGGACGATGATGATGATGATTACTAGTAAGGGGCAAAAAGCGTGCCAATAAAAATCCCTACACCTCTGCTAAAGGCCTGAATAATTTTGGTGGGCCTGTGTCGACTGCAGCCTCAAACTGAAGGGAAGCCTGATTAGGTCTTCTTCTGTTTGACCAGGTTCAGTATATTGTGCATTCTGAGATGCTTTTCTGCTCACCACGGTTGTAAAGAGTGGTTATCCAAGTTGCCATCGCCTTTCTATCTGCTCAAACCAGGCTGGCCATTCTCCTGCAACCTGCCTCTCCCATCAAGAAGACACTGCCGCCCACAGAACTACTGGTCACTGGATGTTTTTTTAATCAATTCAGAGTCAACTCTAATGTCTCGTGTGAGTGAAAATTCCCAAATCAGCAGTTTCAGAAATTCTACAAATAGCCTGACTGCCACCAACAACCATACCACAATCAAAGCCAGAGTTCATATTTTTCTCCACCCTGATGTTTAATATGAACAGTGATGGGAGCTCCTGACCCAAACTTCCATGACCTCATGAACTGTGCTGCTGCAACATGATTGGCTGATCAGAGAGCTGCATGAACAAGCAGCTGTAAAGGTGCTTAGAGAGAGTATATTCGGGTAGTAATGCTGAGAAGACCTCTTTTACATGAGAGAACTAATTTATTGTAATCATCTATTCATTTAATCCAACTTCAGGGGCTCCATCTTTCAGGCTGAAGCAAATGTCAAACACTATGCGCAATAGCCATACACAAGTGTTAATGCTGAATTCAGGAAGACTCCATTGTCATTTTCAGCAAAATACATCTGACCACGCCATGAAATTATGAAGTGCTGCGTACAGCCTTAATTCACCAACAACTGGGACTATACTTCAAAGGACACATTCAGAGCTTTTTAATGGTTTGCGCCAGACACAGTGCTTTATAAAGCATCTTAAAAGTGCACCCCAATTTCCAGTGAAGCATAGTATGCATCATTTGATTTCTTGGACAGGTAGGCAGGAGTATCACCTAACACACTCACCAGTATCTATTTGCATCCATTATTGTGAACTGAAAGCCAATGAGCCCGTAAAGGTAGGAATGATTGTTCCAGGCAGTTTTGTCCAAGAAGAAGACGTACCAGTAGGTGGAAATGAAAAAGAGGCAAGAGAGGCGGTAAAAACAGCCCAGCATGATGCCCAGGGCCCCTGTTTAAAAACAAGTGGAAAAAATAAAAGAACAGAAAAAAGAAAAAAGTAAAAGAATAGTACATAATAAAAACAGACACAACAAGTCGACATGGTCTACAACATCCCCCGCCAATCGTGCGCTTCTCATTTTCGAACTCAATCAAGGCCTTTATGGTCTGAAGCTACACACCAAATTTGGTTACTGTATCTGTAGTAGTTTCTGAGTAAAGCTGTCCCCTTTATCACGGACGGATGCACGGACGGACGGAGGTCAAACCTATATCCCCCTCCCACTTCGTGTTGGCGGGGGATAATAAAGATTCAGCACACTATACAGTACTATGCAAAATTCTCTAACACATTTGAAATGATTCCATCAGGTAAAGCTGCTTCCAATAAGTATGAAATGAAAGGTTTGTAAATACAGAAAACATTATTAAGAGCTATCAATATTTGGTATCAAGTATTTAACAATTTTAGGGTGCCTAAAACTTTTTCTTGGCATAGCTAACAAGCGAAAAACCACATGATAACAGGAAAACTGCTCACCCAGGAACATCACTACATATACAAAGTACATCCAGTCCAGCGGCAGTGGCTTCAAGAAGTTAAAGAGAGGAAATCTGCACACCGGTGCGCCGTCCAAGTATTTGTGGTCCAAGTGACTAAGACCGCGCTCCTGAGTAATGTCCACTGCCATCAACAGGCCTGAGGAGGAGAATCAAACCAGTTTCAGTCAAATTTCAGTTTCAATATAAACAAGAAACGCCCGCGTTTGAACACCCTCAGCCTGACTTATGAAGTGTCCCAGAACAATTACACAATAACCAACGTAGAATTCCACAGAACATACATTTACCAATACAAAAATGCCCAAAGTCCGACAAAAATTTTGGAACATACTAATTTTTTTCACTAATCTAGAGCCCCGCAAATATATGATCGTTCCCCCAGGTATAAACCCCCTAGCTCAATTGCTTCATCAAAATCAGTCCACGACAAAGTTTTTTTCAAAAACGCCAAAAATGCCATTTTTCCCCCAAAAAATGATCTGATCTGAACAAGTCTTTCCTGGCCTGGATTCCCTACATTACTGCAAATGTTTTGGCATGGGTAACTAGTTTATTGATGCTGACTTTAGAGGTGCACACATGGACAGACGGACAGACAGACAGACAACGAACTGATGACAATACCCTTCAGCCTGAAGTCTGGCCGAGGGTAAAAACCAAAAAATTGCACAATCTGAGCAATTATTTATGTCTTGTAATTAGACTTAAAATCATATTCAGACTATATTCTCCAAAAATAAGATTAAAAATTTGTCAATGAGATGAGAGTTAAACTCATTTCCAGATTTACCAGTGCATTAAGAAAATATAACGGCATACCATAACCTAAAATAAGCAGAAATCTGCTGTGTGTTCATACAGTGAGTTTCTTGGATAGTGACAGAAAGCAAATATACCCGTCATCCTTCAATCTTTGAGTCTGTCCTTAAGGCCAACAGGGTGGGGCACAGATTGCAGTTTGCCTCTTGCTTCCAGATCATGCTGAAATAAAGTTAGCTAATGGTCATCTACCATTCAGCCCTGCAGAATTTCAGGTCAGCTGGTTATTGTTTAGCTTTTCTGCATATGCTGAAAGGAAAACGTTTTTGCCTCCCATCACCTCACACCACATAAGCTTAAGGAAGAGTGACCGTAGCCACGTTTGTTTGAGCTTTTGGTCCACAGGGTAACTTCAGATTTTCTTCATAAGAGAGGGGTGTACATTGACACTGACTGCATGAAATTTCATAATAATGCATGTAATATTAGGGCCTGAAATGAGCATAATACTCACTCAAAAATATTTCATACAGACCATGGAGGCTGCTTATTGGTATTTCCTACAAATATTCTACTTAAGTGTACTCTGATTAACAGCAACCCCCAAAAGGTGAAAGCATTACAGCACACTCTTATTCATTTAATCACTGACAATGGATGCCGCTCTTATTTACCTATTGGTTTTGGCAGCATGTACCGCATAAGTCTGGCTGCATGTGTGTATCAACAAAATGTGTCATTCATTCAGTCAGTCACTCTCTGAGTAAAGGAAAAAGCATTTTCTTATCCAGCCCTATTCCAGAATAGACAGCATGTGGATTCTTTTTGTCATTGACTTACCATCCACTTGTATGCAGTAAAAATTTACCAAATGCATTCCACAACATCTCTGCCATCACGCAATTTCCCACCCAAAAAGGGATCAATTGGGCTAATTTTACATGTTTGGGTAAAATTTTCTGGAGTGTTCTGCTTTCACATAACCTTGTGTCAACAACTGACAAGACTTTCTGGGCAAGTGTGGCAGTGAGCGGTAAGCTCCAAATAAAGGGGAGTGAGCAAAATTACATGTTGATGTAAAATCATATAATAGCATGTTCAGCCACTTTATATTTTAGTACAGCATTTGGTCTGTGGCACAGGTCCCAGCAGCGACTGAAATTCAGCAGGGAATTTCCATACAGAACTTCACTGACCAAATAAGAAGCGGAAGACGCCCAGAGCAGCAGGGTCAGTGGGACGGTTCAGCAGGCATACCAGCCGGTCCCAGGAGGACAGGTCTCTGATCTCAAACCCAAAAATCCTCTTCATGCTGCTTTCACGCAGAACATCATCCCGATTTTTCCCATCTAGCAGGTGAGAATGTGAAAGAGGAGACAGTCAATGCATAATAGGGTTCAGTATGGGCTATGCAGAATTTTAAGAAAACACAATTTGTCCGACATCTGTACTGTGGCGTTAGCTGTCCGCAAGGTGCCGTTTCTCCTCTGCAGCAGAGGCACTACTTTCTCTCTTTGCTCTGGGATTCATAAGGTTCAAAGGCCAGAATTGATCACTCACTCTTCTTCCCCCACTCTGACTTCTCCACAGAAAGCTGAATTCTGTCCTTTTACAATGAATTAATATTCTCATCAATGACACACTTCAATGGCCAGCTTTAGAACACTCATAAGGACAGTGTGGGGAGCTTTGACTTTCGTGACTTTCCCCCACGTGAATTAAGCCATTCATTCGGATTTTTTAAAATAAAAATCTCAGATCAAGCAGAACAGTGCACTGACCTTAACACTTACAAAAAAGTACAAGTAGGACAAAAGCACCTATTGCAGGAATACTGACTTAAACAGAGATGGCCACTGAACCAAATTCTTCAATTGAAAAGACAATGAATATACTCTGTAACCACAAACACAGTCCCTACACTGTTCACTTTTCTCTTGCTTATCACATTTACCGATGACACGATGACAAACCTGCCTGCTCCTCACTTTCTGAACGCACCACTTCGTAAATCCAAGCATCTTGAGTTTTTATGACTTGTTTTATAACCACCCAAGTTTATTGTCCGTACAATCTACTAATGTTAAGTTTTTGCAAAATTCCAAGGCATTGGAAAAATATAATTTGCAGTGTCGTGACCATATATTAGGAGGGTACTGCACTTCGAGGTTTACATGGTATTGAAGGCTAAATTCAGCTTGACCTCCAATATGCATTCAACATTGTCACAGCAGCCAAACGAAACAGTCGTTATATTTCTTCAACATAAAACACTGGTTCAGCTAGGACCACATACAGCGTGTTGGCTCATCAAATGGCTCGCGAGTTTTGATAATCACTGCCTTGCAGTGACCGTCACCCTGCAGTATTATATCACAAAGTCTACCGATACCTAAATAATCGTTTCCTTTGCTTGCAATTAATTTTAAAGTTGATCGGTTATCATTCATGTCTACGCATTAGGCGCAGCTGGAAAATTATATTTAGAAAGGCAGACGAAATGGACGTGAAACAGATCTTCATATCATGCAGTTTACCTTTTTTCACATCTCCACCCATTTTCTCCTCGTCCTCACTGTCCCGCTGCTGTAGGTTCTGATTTCGTGCAAGACAGTACAAGGCGCTCCGTTCCTGCTGCCGTGCACGTAGCAAGGTAAATAGCTCGCCACGTGTCACAACCAGAGCACTGATGAGGTTGAACGTGGGAAGGCTTTTGTTCCTAAAAAGCAAGAAAGATTTGCGGGGTTGCTTTATAACATATCAACGCAGCTCAAGTATTAGTCGGTTAGTTACTTTGTGAACCCGCTAAAAAATCTTCAAGCTTCACGACACTTCATTTCAACAAGACAACACGGTGCAAGCCGTAGATCTGTCTCAAAGATATAACACTATTGCCATTCCACTTTTGTGGTGCTGCAAAAACGTAGAAGGACATGGGGGGGGATCAAGCTCAGAGAGTTGGCTTGATCTGTGGCGCAAACACAGGACAATTCAGTTCGAGCACTTCCGTATTTTTGCAACGTAAGCAGTTACGACACAACGACGTTTTTCACTTGCCCACCCAAACCGGAAGTATATGGCTGGGCCGCCTAGTGCTGTATGAGAATGTGGGTCCCTAGAAAAAGGTGCTAAATGAGGCAAAGCTCACACAATTATATGAAGTGCAAGTTTAGTAATGAGCTGGAGCTGATAAATTATTCACAAAGTGGGTGGGGAGAGTGGGAGAATAAGAGTGTGAAAGATAGAGTATGTGAGAGTGAGAGTGTGTGAGTGAGGTGGTGAGGATGGGGGGGGTCTTGAGAAAGGAAAACATATCAAAAGCAATTTATGCATTTGAATAGACAAAGAGCTAGAGTAAGGGTGACAGTTATTCATTTTGTGAATGTCAATCTGAGAGAGACAGCAGCAGCAGATGTAGATAGCGGTTAAAGTATATATGTATGTATGTTCCTGAATCGTAATGAAACAATAAAGTTATCGTTGCAGCTGTCCTATCCGGGGACATGAGGACAGTTTCGTGAACACATGGCAGTTCCAGTATAGGGAGGGTGTAAGATCAAACTTCAAAGTTTCCTTTTTTCCCCCATATTTCTTCTTTGGGCATGTTATGGACAAAGAATCCACAGTTTTGAGTAAAACCGCTTAGTAAATATGTTCGAGTGAAGGAGTTGCCATGTATTTGCATAAAGCCTGAGACGATATTGGTAATGGTTGAATATGGTTAAGTATGTGACATAAATTGACATGCAAGTAATTTTAATGAATTAATGACCTATTGAGGAGCTCTCGAAAAGGCCTTGTACTTGACGCCAAGATCATGAGCATTGGCCTCGAAAAAGAAAATTTTGGAATTTTACATTGCCCCCAAATAGCAAATTGTTTGGTATTTAATTCAGTTGCTGCGGATAAAAAAAATGTGTATTGTGAAGTGAGGAATTTTAGGTAAATTTTACCTCAAATATAGTAGACAGTCAAAAAATTATATAATCAATGATTTTAAAAAAAGAAATAAAATACAAGAATTCAGGAAAGAAAGCATGAACGATTTTCATAAGCGACACTTACAGCCTGACCGAGTATTGCACTTTGTCACATAGCTAATATGATAATCAGAGGTGTATTAAGTACTGGAAAAAATAACTAAGTAAAAATAGAAGTACCATAACTGAAGGTTACTTTGGCAAAAGATGAAGTCACCCATAAGAAAATAATTTGAGTAAAAGTCTTAAAGTTGCTCACATTAAATGTACTTAAGTACCAAAAGTATTTTGTGAAAAAATATACTTAAGTATCAAAAGTGCGAGTACAAGTCTAAAGTATTTTTTATAGCACGCATAGAAAGAAGCAAAGCAACCACTCTTTGTTCTCTCCTTGTGCTCTTTAATCAATTTTCAAGTGAATGAAAAATACAGTATTCAAAAACAAACAGGCAGTCTCTCCTTAATATACTACTAAGTCTTCTTTGAGTTTACTGGCAGTTTAAAAATCACCATAATTGACATAATCAATAGTAGAATTAAATAGTATCAATGCAATGTTGCATTTTTTCTTCAGAAAAAAAAACTACTAATTGGGATACCATATGCTCATTGTAGTTGAAGTGGTTGCTGCAGAGGACAATTATTTCTGTAGCAAGAGATCTTTTTTTTTTTGACTGTTGGATAGACACTATGGGCAAGTACATCGAACAGTTTGCACATCAGGCTGAGTTGAAGAGTTTTATTCAGGCAACTCCTGAAAAACAGGGATTGGAGTGAACTCATCCATATTCCAATCCTCCATGTCGGCTTGCTTGTGAATATTCAATAACTGATCCGGGTGTACTATCAAGTGATAGAATATTGTAACTGAATGCATAAATTTGCAGCTCCATGTCCGCTGGCAGACACATCTGCACAACCCTGCTGAGCACCATTGTTCTTCTTGAACACGCCTAATCCAGATAATTCTTAAAGAGGACCTATTATGCTGATCCTTCTTTTAATACATATAGGTAATGTTATAATGTTGGATGTCCATACCCAACCTCTGAAAAGTTTCTAAACATAAGATACAGGGGTTTTGTCGTGATCCAAGAACGTGATTTCGTGAACGTGATTTCCTCTCTGAACAGCTGCTCCCCAGATCTTCACGAGATCTGGGCAAAACCTGACTTCAGGTTGTGCTGTTTACTTAGTACAGACCTAGCCAAAGCCAATCCTGGCGCTGGGCCTGCCCACACCGGAAACTATTCTAGCAGACGTGAACAACCGTGAATCATGCTATGCCTTAGTAGCATCTACACTTCCAGAAATACAAAAGAAGAACCGCAGATCATTTGAGGTACAGTTTTGTCAGTATCTCTCCCAAAGCTGCTTGTCCGTTTACTTTTGGATGTGAAGAAAAGCACCCATTTCTCTCCCAAAAGACGATGCCTCCAGAAATCAGTGACTAACTTTTTTGTTTGCTGGCAGCGAACAGCCATGGCCAAAGGGAATGTTAGCTGTTTGTGCTCAGCATTTCACCAAAGACAGCTTTGTCAATAAAGGATAATTCGACACAGGATAAGCGTTTCAGCTGCTACTCAAACCTGAAGCAGTTGCATCAATCAGGCGCTCGGAGCCACAAGCTATAAGTAACAATGTAACAGCAAATAATGTAAGTGAAGCTAATGAGTTACGGGAGGCTAGCAGGACCGCTAACTATAGTTAGCACTAACAACTGGCCTCAAATGCAGGCTTTATAAAATATCTGAAGATAAAGCCTGTATCGGTCGTGACTGTCCGCGACTCGCAAGCTATGTTTCCATCCACTTGTCAATCAAATTATCTGAAGTTCGCCGAAAATATACATGCGAATAAAGCTGGTGAAAATACGTTTCCATCTAACGGCATTAAAGCGAATAAAAAGTAATGCGTAATGACGCCACATGCTGATCAAATTGGTGTATCGAGTACATTTCTGACATTTTAAGCTGTTTCCATTCATTTTCGCACTGAATCACAGAACCTTCAAGTGAACAAAACTAGTTTGTTAGCCAACTAATTTAGCTTGTTAGCCAAAATGGATCGCATTAACCAACAAAAGATGATAATTGCACAAGTTGTAATAGTGCGTAGGTGCCAGCTATTAGCAGCATAGCAGACCATTATCAGAAGGAAACGAAGGCATCAAAACACCGTCAAGATGCAGCAGCAGCTTTATTCGGCAAATAACGTTTCCATCAGCATTTATCGCATAAGATTTTAACCGATCAAGATCTGATGAGATGGACCGTACAAACTATGAGTCGATAGTCTTGAAATCAAGTTTAGTTTCACCGTCTCCGTGAGGAATTTCTAATTCGATATTACTTAATTCGTATAAGAACGTGTGGATGGAAACATGGCTACAGATGTGGAAGCAGTTGCTTCACAGCATAAGCCAACCCAACTGATGGCCTGTTGAATGTGGCTGTAGCACTGTGGCTAACATAGCCAAGTTACTGTTGCAAATGTTCGTGTCCTAAATATGCAAGAGTAATATCAGGGGAAATTCCACAGAAGGTGTGTGTGAACATAAATATTCTTGTTTGAAATTTGGATGCTTGTTACAACTGCCCCCCCCGTAACAGAATTTACTGTCTGTAAAACCTGTATCGCAGGGTAACGTTGGTCTCTGTAGTTTTTATGACCGCATGGTTATCAGATACTGCATGTTAGTTTGCGTGCTGTGCAAATTAAAATGCTCCTTGTAACCTATTGCCAGTAATTATGATCGGTATGCTTGTGTTACTTTGGTAAGCATCAATGTGGCAGTTCCATCATAACGCCTGATTGTTGCCACTACAGTTGAGGCTACCCTGAGAGGTGCTGAATGTGTCTGCAGAGTTGGGCTGGGAAGGCTGCAATTAGACCAGACGTAGGTTTTGCAGAGCTTGGGGTGCGTTTTTGGGTGCTTGTGAAACGATTGCTTTACTTATCCATAACCGGGGTCTGCCTGTACTTCTCCAATACCTGAGCAAGCTCTCTGGTGCTACCGGTGATAGCATTAGGGAAGCGCACAAGCTATAATGTGTCTGGTATAACAAACGATTTATCTGCATTGCCGTTGATTAAAGATTAAATTGGTGATTGAATATTAAATTCTTTCTTGTAAAAGTTATCAATTTGCTATCTCCACATAAGCAACAGTTCACGCAAACAAAACTTACGGTCTGTAAAACCTGTATTATGCTCATAACATAACCGGAGCTCTATCTAGCTCTCGTGCACTATCTATAACGCGCCCATTTTCCGTGAGGAAAAACTTGTCATTCCGACGCGATAAGTAAACCATTACCATGGGCAATTTCCGAAAAGGCCGTTGAGCCTGTAGATCTTGCAGCTCTGTCATATACCAGCGCAGAAGCTGTTTGTTAGTCCATGCTAACGACACACCACAGTTATGTACATGAACCAGCAGGTCCTAATACTCACCAAAGCAGTCCATAAGCTGTTGGTCCACTGCGTTCTGGAAACTGCGTTCTGCAGCCTCGTTCCGCCAAACTCCGCCCTCCACAGAGCTGGTCAGTCAGAGGAAAGTGGACACTCGAGGAGTGGGGGCCATAGCGGAAGAGCCATCCCAATGAGGTGTTTCAGGCAGAGAGCACAAAGGACTACAAATGGGGTTTTTTGAGAATGGCAGTATGAGCTGAATAAGGACCCTGTTTTGGACGATCAGGAGTACTCTAGGACAGTCCAAGATCAAAATATAACCTTGGAAATATAGCAAAATAGGTCCCCTTTAAATGATTAATTACATTCATATTTTAATTTGTAATGAGTAACAAAGTGGCCAGTGTCAAAGTAATGCACATAAAGTACACTTTTTATCTTTTAAATGTAGTACAGTAAAAAAAAAATAACTCAAAGTACAAATCCTCAAAAAAAAAACTACTTAAGTACTGTAACAAATTACATGTAGGCCTACACCTCTGTTGATAATGTATCCCAAGTCCCTTCATTGGATCTGTTTTCTGTCATATCAGTTGCAAGATTCAATAGTAAGATTAAGGAAATAATCCTGGTACCGGCTGCGAAATTCTAAAGGGAGACAGAGGAATGTCATACATCGAACCAATTACGTGTCAAAGAATCATAACAATGGTCAGAATGTGTTTTTAATTTCCCTATTCAAACTTGCAACCAATGCTGTCCTCCATGCTTGTTAACTGTTGTTATCGGTTGCGAGATTAAATAGGGAAATTAAAAACACATTCCGACCATTGTTATGATTCTTTCACGATAGAGGAATGTTACACATCATGCCAATCTATCTCTATGGAATCTCGCAACCAGCACCAGATAAACCAAGCATGGAGGACTGAAACTAACCGAACCAATTTAGTATGAAAGAAGATTAGCCTACTCATGGTTGGATTATGCTCGTAATGCAACAAAATCGAATGAAACATTTTAAAAGACCGGATGCTTGCTAGGGCAAGCGCACCATATGCATCTGCTATATGAATATTTAATCTACCTTTTGCGATCAATTAGAAGAATATATGCATTGATTTTTGTAAAATGGCGACTAATATTGCCAAGAAACATTAATTGGAGCCAAAAAATGCACTTTGTGTACATTCTATATGTACAAAATGTGTTTTAATTTAACAGCACATTTGCCTGATTATTGCAGTCTATTGCTAGACTGGATTCAAGTACTGGTCATGTTACGTTGGTGTAGTGGGTACAACAAGGTAGTGGAGAAGTAACTACTTCAATGAAGGGGTGTCAAATGCAGCTTGGTGCAATCTATTACACTTTATATTTTTTTGAATTTATTGTTTTCCTTGGTGTCGGTTACAGTCGCTCTCATAGATACAATCAAAGCTGCCACCACAACTGCTTCCGTTCAAGCAAAGCAGCTCATAAAATGTGCAAGGGTATAAGTTAATTTGGAAACCAGTCTGGGCACTATACTGGTGTTTGTGAAAATACTGAAAAATAGTGCCGGCACCTCTTCCAGTGTGTAGGTAAATAGTCCATAACATGCATAAATGAGTGTAGCACGTTCAATTCCACTTTTTATTTCTTTTTCTACTGCAGACTCTCAAATTCAAGATCCAGCAACAGTTTCTGTTACATGTCTCCAAGCCGAAATTCCGAGACCCAGGTATTTATAATGCAAATACACACACCAGTAAATACGAATAAAGTCAACGCCCGGCCAGCGAGCCAATCATCGGCCAACCAATCGTTGAAGTTCTTCCCCGCCGGCCGACCAATCGCTGAACAGCCAGCCAGCCAATTGTCGTCCAATCAATTATTGAAGTTCTTCCCCACCGGCCGACCAATCGCTGATCTTCTGCCCCGCTGGCCAGCCAATCGTTGAACTGTATCACTTAGACAGTCACTCAGATACTCAGCGACATTCGCATTTATAGGGCCCTGGCTGCTGCTCGGCCCAGCCCAAAAAAGGCTAGCAATGCTGCGGCTCTGGCTGCGATGTGTTCATAACCGAGTTGGGACCATCCTGATATTGCCTAATTTTAAATGACCCATCCTCCCGCCCATATGATATGTAAAGAACGACAACAATATAGTCGTGTACAGACATTTACAAAATTAGTGCACAATCGACTCTGCAGTCATTGAACAAAAAAATAAAATTGTCTTCCAATCCAGGAATACATCTTGAAATCACACCACTGTTGTTCATATTATATTGCCTGATCTGTTGACCATCTCTGGTTGTATTCAAACTTCACAAATAGCAATGTTGAACAACCGTTTTTGAATGTTGTGCAAAATATTAGGTTCCCGAGATCATTGGTTCATAATTTATGAGGTGGCGTAGATCATGCATCAGAAAGACATCTTTAATTTGGGGACATTTTCAGAGCTCTGGGCCTACTGCAGCTGAACTATTCAATATAATTTTTTCATTGAGTGACTCTCCTGTACTTTCCTGTACTTAGACAGTATGGAAACAAAAGGCATGCTAGAGGAGGGCCTAGGGTGCCAAGGGTGGTCAAAAAAAAAACAAAAAACCCACTATCGCAAATGAAAAACAAAACTTTTCAATGACCTATCTGACATTTTTATTGACTAGAGAGAACTCTTAGCAGTTGCACAGTGCATGTTTTATTGGTTTACTTATATTCAGGATAAAAATAAATCATACAACAAGTAAAAACAACAATTTTTGGTCGTAAAGTTGTGTTTTTGGCCCCTAGCCACCATGGTATAGCTCAGCCCTGACAAGTAGCACTAGGCCCAATTTTGGGCATTTTGTAGAGAGTCTAATATTAAACATCATATCCTAAAACTATATTGCTGTGTTGTTTCCTTGCAAAAAATTATGTATATTAAAATAAAATGTAAAATTCTATTGAACTGTTTTGCTGCCATTCTTCCTTCTCTTTCAATAATTATTCCCATTATTATCTCCTATTTCTATTCCTATAATTAATTTCAAATCTTTCATAGTGCAGTGGAAATGTATTTTAATATAAACCCAGGTATTACACCCCCTACCACTTCCTATCCCAATATTCCTAGTGCTGACGTCAGGTCTTCTAGGTGACTTGGAAAATAATGGCTGACGTCAACATGCCTTAGAGAACTAATTTCTACGTCAGTCTGTTCGATTTGATCAATTGATAATAATTGTTCCAAGCAGTGACACTGGCTTCTAGCAGTTTAATTTTTATTTTATTTTTATTTTTTACACAATCACGGGGAGGTTAGGGTGTGATTCAGACCAATGGCGTATTTCACTCAAATTCATCAGCAACATTTCTAAGTAGCATGTAAAACATCAGATTACTTTTTGCAAATGTGGTGTATTGGCATTCATTCTATGAATTCCTAAGTTTGAGAATGGGGTTATTTGTCAGGACTGAGTAATAACCTAGTGAAAAAGACCCTTTAAGCCGCATATTTTTACACTCACATACTGCATGATGTAGGGTAGACGGAGTACAGTTGAGACAGTTTTTGCTTTTCCCATTTCCACACAAAAAATTTACAATGAAAAGACACTAAAAAGAATATTATTTTTTACATAAAATATCCTCTATTTGTGCACTAAAATATAACCAAGAAATGATATCCCTAAGTGGTTTATATTTTTCACAATTAATCAAAAGCAAAAGGTGCATTTTTGTCTCAACCGTACCCACATAGTCCACATATAGAGTTGAAACACCATTCAAAATGCTGGAAAGCCGACAAGTCAATCAGTGCCAATGTAATAAACTATAAAAAAAAAAAAAACATTAATTGTAAATGTTATACACTTCATCAATTCATCCATTTCATTTAAATCAACATTAGCACAGGTTAAAAAAAAAAACAGAAAAACTGTTTAAAATTTAACAGATATTGCAAACAGTACAAATGTAAACATAAACATAATAAAAGTGCAATAATAACAGTGAGAATAACAAGGCAAAGAGTAACAGAAAACAACAATAACAAAGAAAACTAAAATTAATTAACTCACGGTGGTGGCATGTACAGCAGTGGCATCAGTGGTCCACTCTAGTGAGACCTCATTCAACAGACGGAGCACAGCAATCTGCTATTTATTTTGCCCCTTTATTATAAAGTGTAATCCATATGCCTTTTAATGTTCTGACTTCTGAATGAACTCTGTTGTTCCATAGCCTACACAAGACCTGTCTCAACTGTACTCGTTTTACCACCTTTCATATTTCACTACATACTTTGTTATCCTAATAGTATTCGTGCCAGAAAAATATATCCATTAATAGTAGACCGTTCAAATATCAAAATCAATTTACATTTGCCTCTATTTTTTGTCTAATTGTGACTTAAAACCGGTTATCATTAGTCTGCGCTGCTAAACAGCATGCGAAACAATGGAGTTCTACATCGGGTACAGCTGATATATTGTGTCTCAACTGTACCCCGATGACCACCTCGCACATTTCACTGGATTATGTAATGACCTTGGATGCTACGATGTCATGAAATAAATACGTCTTTAAGGCACAGAACAACGTTTGCATATACGCAAGTTACGTTTAGAAGTCACATAACGTTAAGGGTAATAAGATATTCATTGTGGAAGGGATATGGTTTTCTGGCTTCCTTACCAGCCAGTAAGCCATTGAAAAACTCTCAAATGATTTATCAATTCCTGCTCTCTTCAGCAGTTTTTGCTGCACATTCATAGCTCGGCTAAGACATTTTGGTGTAGTGCCTGCCTAGCAACGCCGGTGTGCATTACCAGACGAGGAATCTGACCCCTTCTGAACCACGTTACCTGAAGATTTGCATCATAATGTAAGCTACCGAGCGTTATATCTTGTTTATCTCCGTCCATCCAGTCCTTATGGTCCTCCTGAGGCGCACTAACGTGATACTCGCTCTAACCTGACAAGTGACTACCAGTTAATGCCAGCTTGCTACGATTTCACTGAAGAGGACAGAACCAGAGATGTTTTGTTGAGGGTTAAATACTGTTCCGTGAATGTCAAGTATTGGACTGATACACTAGCCGGATGAAGTTAACTTTCAAGAGGTTTTTTCACCCGCTAGCTAACTTTACTGACTACTCTGGCTGAGTCTAGCAGCTAGCTAGGTAGTTGGCGAAGTTTGCCGGTTGAAAACTTACTGTTGCCGACCAGCTAGCTAACTGGCTAATTTACTGACGACGTACAATGGAGCTTTCATATCAAGCCATAAAAACATCGAAACAAGCAAGAGAGGCGGTAAGTATTCTGCCTATATCATACGCTTTATGGCATAATTGCTACTGAAATCGAATTATCCATTATCGCTAATGGTTTCATGTGTGGCTAGTTAACTTAGCAAGTTGGCCGACAGGTGTCTCTTTTTCTTTCATATAGTTTAAACTTTGTTTATTCTGTTGCAAATTAGATGTTTATCTTGTCACAGTAAATAGTGGTTGCTAGCTTTTTTCAGTGGATTGGTTGGTAAGGTATGGCATCAATTTCTCTGCCTGGTCTCGGTCCAGTGCAGCATTGTGCCTGTTGCTGTTGCTGTCGCTGTGGGGTAAGTTGCCAGGCGACGGCCAAAGCCAGGTTGCAGGAACCCCAGATCTGTAGGTGGCGTTGTTTACTCGCTGAGATCGTGTCGGCATAGTGTCTTTAGTGGTATTTGATTTGCGAAAAAGGGGTAGCCAAGGGCTGTACACACTTTCTTCACTATGCGTGGTGTCCAGGGTGGTTTCCTATCTCTCAACCCATGTTTATTGGTGAGGGCTCCCCCACCTGTAACTCTGACCAGGAGAAAGTAGGGTAGAAAATGAATAGATCAGTTTATTCTGCCTTGTACAGTGAGCACCACACCTCTGTAGATAGAGACACATATTTTACTCTTTTGGTTCTGCTGGGTGAATCCAGCTGAGCAAGCAGTTTGCATGCTGCTGAAGAGACTGAGATCAAAAAAGTCCCTGTGACAAACGGGAACTGAAGCTGGCACTGACATATACCCATACAGGTTTTGCAGAGCAAGGGTTCATCAGATATGGGTGAAAAAACCCTCAAATTAGTTGACATTCTCACTTCAACCTGTTGTTCATTGTAACCTCTCGAACTCAAAGTGCTAGAGTATAGAACCAATATAAAAATGTGTCACCGGTGCTCACTGTATGTGCCACACTGCCACCCAAACTCCGCAAATATTGGAACGGTGTGGAAAATGCACAATAAAGCAGAAAGCAGTTTTTTCTAAATTTACATCAAATAGTATTTCATTGCAGACAGTGTAGAGGCAAGATATTTTTAAAGATATGGATGTTTAAAGTTTTGATTGCAGAAGAGGGCCCTTGAGCAGGAGGGCCTTAACCCCAGAACCTGCCCTGGGGCTTCTGGCCCTTTTTCTCTCGCTTTATTCCTACTTGCAACTACTTTGTCTGGCACTTCTCCCTGGGCATGGGGGGGGGGGGGGGGGGGGGATGAGAAACAGGTTCTCAATGGAGTGTTCCTGGTTAAATAAAAATTTTTTTTTTTTTTCAATTAACTACCGCCTGAAACATCTTGGAAATAAATGATCTGCTGAGAGATGTTCAAAGGTCTGAAAAGAGTTGCAGTTGGACACCCCAAATTAAAAAACTAAAAATGGGATTGAAAACATTCATGGGAGTATTCCTACCAACTCTCCACTCATTTATTTTCTGTCCCCTCAGGATGAAATGCGAACAGAGGCCCGGAGAAGAAGCCTGCTTGTGCTTATTTTTAACCATTTAATGGATGAAGGGTAAGTATTTCAAATGTGCAGTTGAAATGCCCTGTTCTAATTCTCAGTATTGAGGGTCTCATGCTATTACCACAGGTTATTGTTCTCTACATTGCTTTGAACCCATCCTTTAACTGGAGTCACAACTTCAGTTTCCCACTAATAACTGGGATGCATTTATAAGATCATAGAGGCCTGAAGTGTGTTTCTGAAAAATGAATTAACCTAAATCACTGGCTGACCAATGAATCCACACACCTTGCTCTAAGGCATTAATTGCCTGCTGTTTGGGAGGAGACAACAAAAGCCTGCAGGCAGTTGCCCAGCCCTGCTGTAAAGCATACACTATTCTTGTGCTGGTCAATGTTGATCTCCAGGGATCTTAAATGATCTGCAGTCAACTCCTGTGAAACGCACACTGTTCTTGTGCCGGTTTCTGCAGATCTGCTGTCAACCTCCTGTGTTGTGCCCACTCTTTCGTGATTGAGACATAAATCCAAATGCCCTTTGTTTTATCAGTAAATATTGATTAATTATACCCACTTAGTGGCAGGGTGAGGAATTAGCATCAGCCACCTGCCAAATGCTGGTTGAGTATGAAAGTGGTTGACGGATTTCAGACACAAATTAATGATGTGCTATAAAGTGGCTGGTGAATCTGTGGATTTATCGGTCATTGATTGTAAGCCGGTCGATGATGGGAAGGCTGTTCTTTAAAACATAAAAAAGGCAAAATGGTGGAAAGGGAGAGAACACAGGGTGGAATGGCACTGGAATAAACAGTATATGCCTGTCTGGAATGCCGACTGCCCAACTTGTCCAGTCTGTGTTCATGTTTCTCTACCTTTCCTTGCACAACCGCCATGATTTAAGATGAGCTAACTCATATGAACCAAACATGAAAAAAAAAGACAGGGAGCTCTTCACCAGCGGAGCTGTGGGGCCAGGTCATGCGGTAATGGAATTACAAAATTGGTGTATTTTGTATCAGAGCTCCAAAAATAAATAAGATGGAGTTACAATTTAAATAGAAAAATAGCTCATTTTGTTCATTTGATTTATTTTGGTCGGTAACCGACCAATTTTTTGTCGTTTTCACCCAAAATAAATCAAAAAATAAATTCGCTATTTTTGCTAAGTACTTGGGAAGACCTACACAAAGCCAGTTAAATTGTAACTCTATCTTGCTTAGTTTTGAAGCTATGATACAAAATACACCAATGTTGTAACTCCTTTACCGCGTGACCTGGCCCTGTGGCTTTTGCTAATCCGGTGAACTGGTGAAGTGACCTGGTGGAGGCAAGTCCCAGGTTTCCTCTCAGTTTCACTATTCCAGGCCAGCCCCTTTTTCAATTTCTTCTATTTTCTGCATATTTGTCACACTTAAACACTGCTGATCTATAAGAACATTAACGCTTTTCCCTGTTTGCTAAAAAAAATCTTTATAACCCGCAAGACAGATAATATTCTGTGAGCTGATGAGTGAAAAGTGGAACTTTTTGGGAGACATGGATCCCGTTACATCTGGCATAAAGCTAACAGCCTTTCACAGTAGGAACATCATACTAACAGTAAAATACAGTGGTGGTTGTGTGATGGTTTTTTGCTGCTTTGCCGCTTCAGGACCAGTGCAAGTTTCCATAATGGCACCTTCATTACTCTTTATCATAAAATCCTGAAGGAGACTGTGTTGCTATCAGCTTGTGTCCTAAAGCTCAAGCACAATTTGGTTATGCAGCCAGACAATTATCCACAGCACTCAAGTCCACTTCTCAGTGGCTCAAAAGAAACAAAATGGAGTTTTGGAGTGGCCTAGTCAAAGCGCTGTCTGGAATGTGATTGAGATGCTGTGGCGTGACCTTAAGACGGCAGTGCATACTTGAAAACCCTCCAGTGTGGCAGAAATTTAACAATTCTGCACAGAAAAGTGGGCCAAAATTTCTCCGCAGCAATGTGAAAGGCTCATCGCCAATTATCATAATTGATTGCGGTTGTCAGTTCTTAGGAGTAGGAGGGCAATTATTTTTTCACATGGGTGATAAATGAGCTGGTTTTACCAAAAATGGAAGAAATTTGGTGAGAGGGCAAATCCTTTTTCACAGCACTGTCTATGATCTGCAGTCAACTTCATGTAAAACACACACTGTTCTTGCTCTGGAAACCATGAATTATTTATTTATTTATTTATTTATTTATTTTTGGCATTCTTACTGCTTTTCCTAGATATGCAGACACGGCCAGCACTTTAGAACAAGAAACTAACTTAAGCCTGCGTAGGTTTGAAGTCTGCGACAATGTGGACTTGGACACCATCATCATGGAGTATGAAAGCTACTATTACATAAAGTTCCAGAAGTATCCCAAGCTTACAAAAAGATTACCAGAAACAGGTTTGTTGCTTCATTTTGAAGTCCTGTCATTCAGATGTGACGATATACTGTGTATGTTGTGCTTTCAAGAGTTTCTATAGAGCAAGGCTGGACTATCAGTAGCTGCAGTGATTAGGGTAAAAATATTTTCAAAGATCTATTCAAACAATGCTTATTAACAGGAATTAAATCGTCTTTCACTGCAGTTGTGACTTGCAAAATGATACAATATATTGAAACTTGTATTTTGAAATGAAGAACATGTCGTCAGTAGCTATTATTATTCTTATCATTATTATTAGTAGTAGTAGTAGTATTAATAGTAGTAGCAGTAGCTGTAGAAGTTACTTTAACATGCAGCAGATGTTATTCAACTCCCTAAATGGTCATCATTGGAGTTGCACATAGAATAGTAAACCATCCTCTCATTATTATTTCTGTTTACTTCAGAGAAAGGAAGTGTAATTTTTTTTTTCAGTTTATGCTCTCCCGCCTGAGACTTTTTATATTCTAATTTTCTTTTTAATTCAAATCTAGGTGACAGCAGGTCTGCAAAAATGGGTATTAAAAAGAGGTGAGCACTGGTAACCTTTTTAGTGTCTGTTGCATCGCCGTGAAGTAATAAGAGCCATTTGGCCAATCTATCCATATATATAGAGTGAGCTTCACACTGCACTTTCTATTCATTGGGAACACTGCACATTCAGTCGATAATTACAAAATTAATTAATTTGTACCTCACTTTTCAAAGTGATCAAAGCGCCATTTTATTTCAGGTTGGCATTCAGTACAATCTCGATTAAAGATGAGAGACAGTTTGTGTTAATTTTATCCTCCAGAACCCCCTGTGCAGTAACTCAGGCCTTACCCAGAATAAACTCCTTTCAGCGACCCTCGTCCAAAGGTGGCCTAAAGAAGATGGAGTCAAAATTGGCCATCAGGGATATTGATAAAGACAGCAGTGTGAGTCTACTTTTTCTCTGTTTCAATTCTTGAAATATGACTCAAGTGACAGCCTATAAATATTTCACTCACTTTCAAATGATAAATTGTGGTGCTCTTAAAACAACATACAAGAATAACACAGAAGTGTGTTTATATGGTAGATTAGTATTTATCTTAAGTTGATTGGAGGCAAATGCTGAGGCTTGGGATTGTGCTGGGACAGTGTCTTTAGAGGTAAGCGGTGTGTTTTAAATGTGATGGTTTTAGGTCTTATATTTGCACAAGGAATGTGCTGCAATTCATGAGGCGTTTTGTATGTTCTTGCGCTGCAAAACAGTATCTAAATTCACTAGCATAATGCAAACATGATGTCATATCATATTTCCATTGCAGGAAATAAATGTAAATACTGTTCAATGAACAGCGACAATCAGACCGGCAATCCTTCCAAATTCAACTGCTGTGATAATTCACGTGTCAGTATGGGTTGCCACCACGTGGATAAATCTATTAGCTTGCACAAGGCTAAAAGAAGCCAGAAAAAGCATGCTTGTGTATTAAGGGTTTGTGTCTCTCAGATCTGCGTTGGCAGTTGGGTCATTCCATGAAAATACAATCCATGCCTCCCATCTAGCCCCCTCAGAATCAGCAATTTTTTTTGTACAATAACTTTCATTTATTTCATGAAGATATGCTAAATTTGACCTTCATGCTGTGAATATTTCCTAAGCTACAGGCCCTCAAAGTACATAGCAGTGGGTCGTAATTTTGTGCTTTTAAATTCCTGTTATATTTTTCTACTTTTTTATCCCTCGTAACTTCATAAGTATGGGATATAGCCTCATGAAATTTTCAGGGATGAAAAACACATTTGAGCTCTATTAAAAACTGGACCAAATCAATTTTACATCCATTCCAGGTGTCACCCTCTAAAGCCAAAATCTCCTTTTTGTTCAGCATAATTTTTCCTGTGACAAAATGTGAGCCTCAATATCATAGGATATACCACAGTTTCATTAGCAAAACTGTGCCAGTGGAGTGCCTATGATGAGCAGTAATAGAAACAAGCATTGGTATCGTGGATGTGTTGTCTGTTTTGTGATAATTTACCTGAGAAAACTTATAAAAGTGGGTAAACTTTCAAGGGTCTTATCACCATGTGGGATAGGTGGTTGGACAAAACAAGTGATAGCACATGAATGGCTCATTTTTACTTACATTTGTACATCAAGCTGACCTTCTAGCCATGTCTTCTTCTGTGTAAAAACAACTGTCTAAGATGGGCATATTTTTACATTTGCAAAATGTAAAATTTGAGATTCTAATTGACTCAAGGAATTCAAGCCACAATAATGCTGAGTGAGTGAACACAATACATGTATACAACATGTACTAAGGTGTGGTTTGCAAATTTAACTACCACCTTGTGCTGATGTCACGAGCAACATACCTGAGATGCACACTGCTCCACTATGGGACATCATTTTCATGTGCGGACATTATTGTGGAATTTTAATGCTGTTAGTTAAACATTGAGAATTTCTTGTGTTTAAACATAGTTTCTCCAGCAGGATAATGGTCTGTCCGGTGCACATGACGCTGCAGAATTTGGGTTAAATGTGTCGCCGATCATGCGAAATGGAGCAGCAGAAGATGCGCAAGTGAAACGGGTAAAGATGTCCGTTGTTTACGGTTCTGGTCTTCCTTTGCCTACCATGCCCTTTATGATTACTGACCTCACCAGTGATCTTAATCTTGCTCCAAATATTTGGTTTTTGCAAGTCGACACATTTCCAAATCATGGAAAACGGTGTTGTTAACCAAGAGGGGTTGCAGTGTTCAAACTGATCATTTTAATGCTGACGTAACAATGCGTTGAAGGCGATGGAGTTTGAGAGAAAAATGGAAGCAATGGCCCTTTTGCTTACCAGCCCAAAAATGAGCGACTTGCCCTGCATTTCTGAAAAAAGCTTTTTAGAGATTTATTGATATATGAGTACAGCGTATAAAAAAAGTGAGTCTGGCCACCGGTTTCATAAGAGATGATTGTGAAAGATTTTCCCATTGTAAGTAGATGGGGAAAATTTAATTTGCAAAAAATGTGTTCAAAATCAAAAAATGTAAAATTTTCAAAACTGAATAATCTTGGTAGACATTCTCTGAAGGAAGCTCCGTACCAAATTTAAAGTAAATCTGGCCAGTAATTTCAGAGAAGATGATTTTAAAAGATTTTGCTAAAGGATGACGATCATGACCACAATTACGATTATGACGCTGGAGGCCACCTGATCACAGTAGCTCACAGCCTATTGGCCGGTGAGCTGAACATAAAATTCTGAAAAGTTTTGACTCCCATTCCAAAAAAAAAAACATATTATATATTATATGGCACATAATGTAAAAAGCAAATAAAATCAGAGAGCACGGGTTTGAAAAGTCACCCTTCACCCTTTTGTATATATAGAACAATACAGTGAATTGATTTGACATGAGTGATGTTCTAGTTCGTCACCAATTGATATAAGATGGTGAAGTATTCCAAGTAATTTTTCCTTTTTCCTCATTTTTTCAGCTCCGCAATTGTACAAGGTATTTTGTCCATGTATTTTGCTCCAGAATGCACCATCCGTCCCCAATTGTAGACAGATCAGGGCTGCCTGCACTACTTACGCAGCCATGCACTTGTAATTCGTGTAGAATGTGTGCTGTCTTGCTAAAAAATGCAGAAACATCCCTACAACAGCCGACATTTAGATGACAGCATATTTTACTCCCAAATTTGTATATTTACTCAGGGCCATTAAAAACGCACAGAAACAGGGAAATAAAGTGCCAAAAAATTACACAGAGGCAGATTCCCACAGTCAGCCGTGAAGAGTTCCTATTCCTGTTGATGGGCAAAAAATGGGTTTTCTGTAGGGGGCGTGTGCACGCGTGTTTTGCTCATGTAGACTGCGTCAAATGGCACTTGCGCTCACCCTCAATCGTCTCGAACCCCTCATCTCATGATCAGTTTTGGTTTCTGTCTGGAATCTGTCACGTACAGGCTGTAACCAGATGTGGCGCTCTTGAGCTGCCATCGTTACTTGTGGCTGCCCTAAGCAGGCTCGGTCAGTGAGAGCTCCTGTGTTCCATTCTCACATAGACAGCCGACTGATTGTTGAACGGTGACAGTGCAAATGGCGCACCACCTCTCGGCGGCTGAGACCTGCCCTTAACATGCCAAAGGCTCTTTTTCTCTCTCCTGTGTCACAAGCCCTTCCATTTTCTTGATGCTGAAGCATTTTTTTTGTTGGCTTTGTGTAGGCTGTTGACCACACCCAAAAGAACAAGTCAAGTGTCACTGTACACATTACAAACAGCTCAATGTTTGTTATTACTGAAGTGATTAGCGCGTGCATGTGGTGTGTGTCAGGATTTCAATATCTCGCGCTTTTCCTTGTTTTCTCTCGTGCCTCACTGGAAAAGCAATAAAAATCAATCGATTCTTCAATTTGCCGCAAATACAGTACATACCTCACCTGTGCGTTTTTAATGCCGCTGAGTTTATATTTATGCTTTAGTGATGCCCTTGCAAATGTGCACGTCACCCATGCCATTTGTGCTGACACCTCCATACCATGATAGAAGCTTTCTGTTGGGCCTGATGTTCATAGCCGCTTGGGTTGCCTTTAGTCTGGAGAACGCTGCAACTGTTGTTTCACAAAACCACTGGGAAAAGTTGACTCATCAGACCAGAAAACGCACTTCCACTGTGGTACTGTCCATCTTAGATGAAACCGTATGTATGGCTTGGGCTTTGCCCAGTAAAGCTTTTAATTGCATGTGTGTATGTGGCTGTGAATGATGTTGAGTGGAAAAAGTCTACCACAGTATTTCTGAGCCCATGTCATGATATCCATTACAGTTGCATGGTAGTTCTTGAGACGGTGATATTCGGAAATCAGCAGTCACATGCATTTAGAAGTGCTTTTGGCCTTCCCCTTTTCACCAATGGTGTAGCCAGTATTGGGCCTAGGCGGCCCAATGATTGATTTATGAAAATTGATTATTAAAAATGATTGATTTTTGAATTAATTGATTTATTAATATAATGAACATGCAATGTAGTTTTGGGTTTATTAATTTAGTTTGCGTTCGGGATAAGGGCAACGTTCAATATAAGTGGGATGTCACTGGTTCTGACTCCAGCGGCTGCCGAGTCAAGAGTAGAGAGGCCACCAAGCATCCCTATGAAACAAGTTTGTCTTGACCTGTTGCCAATCTTTTTTCTTGATTAACATTACATGAATTCTGAAAACACTCAGCATTATCAGTTGTGGCCAGTTCTCATTGTAAAAATAAATGCTTCATCTGGTGGGGAAATTTTATGCATTTCAAGAAACATTATTCAAACTTATGAATACTTGTCGCAAATCATTTTCTTTGAGGTTACCAGAGTAACTTACCTTTTTAGTAAAGCGCACTTAGTAAATAAAAGAATTTTTCCAAATTAACTAACTTATTATTCATGGAACTTGATTGAAAACCGTGAGGTTTTTCATTGTAGGCCCAGTGGAAGCATTGTATATTCTTTCTAATTTGTATTGTAAGCTGATATTTGTTGGAAAGAATTGGCCCACCCACATTTACTTAGGCCCAGCCAAAACACAATTTCTCCCCACGCCACTGCTTTACATGTCGAGATTTGGCTGGTTTCCATCCAAATTTCTTTTAACTCTGTACAGGGTGAAATTCCTTGAATCTTACGGATTTGTCATAGGGGAAAATTGTTCTCAAAGTGACTAATTATAAGCTTACACCTCTGAAGACAAATTCGTGTACTAAGCCATTATTGGAACAAGGTTTTTTTGGGGTCCTTTTATTCTGTAACACGATTAGCTCATCTGTTTAATATCACCATTGCAACTTGTCACGTCATTATTAGTCCTAAATTGCTCTTGCTCCAACTTTTCTGGAATTTTTTTTGCAGTAGTCAGATTTGAAATGGTCATACATTTTCTTTAAGCAATTGAATTCTCAAGTTCAAGCATCAAAACGCATTGAAGTGTTTTCAATATAGCAGAGGAGGGATGGACTCTTTATTTGAATTTTCCATGTGCCAACTTCTCCAGAATTTGTGTTGTACTCTCAAAGGGTTATAGCAAGCTATAAAGCAAAAAATTGCTTCATGGGGTGTAGTCATTACCTTGATCTGTTTGTCCTTCTACGTCTTTTGCAGGGACATGTGGTTGACTATCGCGGCTTGATCCAAGATGCCATTAAAGGACCTGTCTGCAATACAGCAAACGGTTTAACCTGCAACCCTGAGCCTTCAGTAGGGCCCTTTTTAGTGTGCAGTGAATCTGTGTTCTTAAGCGCTTGCGCTCACCTCCACATTTATCGACTGTGTATGTTGCACCACTGGTGTGTATAATTGTGTACTACTCATAAAGAGGGTCACTAATCTCATAAGCAAGGAATTAAACTTATTTTATTTTTTATTTCTTGGTGAAATGTGAAAATATTTTCCTTGATGAATTTTTGAATGAATCCTTTGGGAAGACCTTGATGGTACCCTACAAAAAAACCTATTGTTTTGTTGTGCGCGTGTTGTATTGTAGTCATACCAATTGAATTGCGACTAGTTTTGCAAAGAGGGGGGACTTTGATTACTTTCAGTGATATTCCAAGATTTGGGGAAATTGGAAGCAGTGATATTATGAAGTATTAAAAGCCAGATTTTTGTAGTGCACAATGCACTGAAATTGTAACATATGCATGCACCCTTCAAATTGGTAGAATACATAAAAAACAATAATATACTTTGCATTTTTGAAAAATATTTACTGTACAAATTTACAAAATTACCTCAAGCTGGTGAAATTTCCCAGAATGTTACAGCTCTTCTTGTAACCAAGTATCCTGTTTTACTGTATTTACTCTTCATTTACCTACTCCATCTAACCCTGACTTATTTTGCAGTTTATTTAACTCCGACTCTTTCTCTGGTAGGAGCGTTTGCTCAAGCCACTTAGTGCCTTCAGTGGAATGAACAGTGAGATGAGGGAGCTTGCTGCTGTAATCGGCAGGGTAAGAAGAATCAATATCTCTGCTGATTAAGCATATCAGTACTATTCATTCAATCAGCTCACAGCTTGCTAGGTTGGCTGTATAACCACTAGAAAGGACAGGCAACACAGTATCAAGCAGTTATTTCATCACTGCTCATAGGAAACAATGCATGTTGTTAAAAACAGACATAGTCCTGTTAATTACAGTTTCTCCCCATGATGCAAATTTAGTGCCCGTTTAGAAGTCATCGGAACAGTTGCAGCGCTCACCAGTCACAGTGTGTGCAGTGTAATTTTTCTACCAGGAGAGGGTAGCATAGAGCTGTCATGTCAGGCATATTCAGCTTGCGTGTGAATGTGTATTAATGAAGGTCTAAGGTCCATCGCTCTCCTGTCTTTTCCTAAAGGATATCTATTTAGACAACCCCAATGTGCGGTGGGACGACATTATCGGGCTGGAGGACGCCAAGCGATTAGTCAAAGAGGCTGTCGTCTATCCCATTAAGGTGCAAGGCCTCTAAACGCTGTGGTATTTTCTCACCCTGCCTTCTAGATTAGATTCTGAATATGTCTCCACTAAAGGGTACCAGGAAGCCTACCCTGGTTATTTCTTAAGGTGACACTAAATCCATACTTGAATACCACCAAATCCACCACTTAAGAGCCTGTCCTTCATGATTCACTTGTATGGTGATGACAACAAATAAGATTCTGTGCCCTGACATTCTGCTCCAGCAGCATGTGTTGCGCCACATTTTTATACAACCTTATGAAGGTTGTATCCAAGTCCTGACCCCTACCCATCTCAAAAATCAATTCCAAAATTGCCTTATTGTCACTGCACTGTCTGCCTACAAAGCTGAGTGCACTGTATGCGTAGAGGAATATGGTCATTGATTGATGAACTAGTGATGTTGCATTAAGGATAATAAAAGACTTGCTTAAATCCGTTGCTCAGTTAATTTATGACACGAGAGAATTGGCGGGGGTCTTCATGTTTGGGTTATTTTTATTGATGACTATGCCAATACTGATACAGCCCATAAATAGCATGTACACAGAATGTTGAACCCCCTGACACTGTTCGGACCTTTAAACATCATGCCTGAAGCATAACTTCTTTTTGTAGCAAAGAATTAAAGCCTGGGTATTTGATTGACTAGCTGTTGAAAAACCCAAATGATTGGCAGAATGCTAATGCAGTACTGTACTTCTCATAATCTGTCCAGTATCCACAGCTGTTCACAGGCATCCTGTCACCTTGGAAGGGGCTTTTATTGTATGGACCTCCTGGTAAGACCTGTGCATCGAACTCTGTGTTCCAGTCTTACCTTAATCTTCTGCTTACACTTCGGATGCTTACTATACATTGAGGATGGGCGGCAGGAGGGCAGCGGTGCCTGTCGGGTTTTGTGGGCTTGTAATCAGCAGGCAATTCAGGCCTTCAGAAAGAGGAATCTCTGCTCATTTTCCGAATTGTGACAAATGAATCTCTCTCACCAAAAATCAGCAGACACTGCAGCCCTCCAGAGACATCACTGTTGCTAATCCATGCTTTCACCTTTGTTACACCTTACACTTGGAGTTCTTCATCGGTTTACTACACATGTACTATACGTCTCACAACTTCACAGTTCACAAATTACTCTTATATTTTCCTTTACAGTACAAATTACATTATTTCATATATTACTCTTTCTTGGCATGTGACACTTTCTTTGGACATGTACTTCACCTCATATGTACTTCGAGGCCATTCCTTAACCTTGCTTCCTTGTTCATCATATTTTTCTATATTACCTCTCGTGCAGCCCAGTGGGTGGTGGTGCATCTCATTGCTAGAAGATGGCGGGTTTAAATCTGGTCTAAATCCTGTGTGTTCTCTCCCTGTCCAGTTGGGTAGACCAAAGTTGCCTGTCAGTCCAAAGGCATGCTTGCCTGGCCAATTGTTATGAGTGTGAGTGTATGGGTTGTCTCAGTGAGGTCCAGGGTGAACTCCTGCCTTTCACCCACTGCATGCTGGGATAGGCTCCAGCCCTCCAGTGACTTTGACCAGGAATAAATGGGTTAAAAAAATGTTTGGATGGGTGGACCACCTGATTATCTACCAGAGAGTAGAAAAGTGCTGAATTTGGCTTGTGCATAATATGGCCAAAGGTTGACTTTGGATCATATCCCCAAGACTAAACTGTGTGCCTGGTAGAAAAATAAATCAGTACTGATGGAAAATGAACATCCTATGACTGTTAAAATGCCATGAGCCCTTATATCTTGAAGCACAGATGAGATGAAAATAGATGTCTCTCTCCTCCCTGACTTGTCCGGACCTCAGGTACTGGGAAGACCCTTCTGGCCAAGGCTGTAGCCACTGAGTGTCAAACCACCTTCTTCAACATCTCCACATCTACAATCGTCAGCAAATGGAGGGGGGACTCTGAGAAGTTGGTTCGGGTTCGTAAAAAATAACACTTTTTGGGTCAGTTTCACAGACATATTAAGCTTAATCCTGGACTAAATTCAAATTTTAATGGAGATTCTCCAAATAAAATTTAGTCTAGGACTAAGCTTAATCCATTGCTGTGAAACTGGCCCCTAATGCTTTTCACCCTCTCCTTTCCCCAATTGGGAATCACTAATCTCATATCAGTCCTCATTATGGGATCACTCACTCTGAGGCAGGATCAGTGTTTGACCCATATATGTGATCCGAGTTTGAAGAACTGGACGCCAAATATTTTTACTTATCGCATCACAGTTGACGAGGTAGGCGAACGCAGATTCAGAAGAGAACCTATCCCTCCCCCTCCTTACTTGCGAACCTGTAGGTGCCTGATTGGCCATCAGGAGTTGATAGAGAATAACGAGCAGATCCTTGTCAAAGGAGTGCCAGATACAATTGGTGCATCCAAAGCATAGGCTGCATCCTTCGAAGGCTGCATTTTTAGGGATCACTTAATTCCATCTGCCACACTGACATGACATAATTTCATCTCTGTTAAACAGCTTTGGTTTAAGTGAGTTGTCATTGATTTCCCTAACTGTAACCTAAACTCAAACCCCTAACTTTTAACCTAGCCCCAAACATAACCCTAAATTTAACCAAATCCTTACCCTACATATTAGTTTGGTGGATGGAAGTACGTGGCGACCCCTAAAAATGCAGCCTTCGAAAGCTGCAGCCTACGCTTTGAGATGCACCCAATGTGAATTTGTCGTCCAACCTGGCAGTTTTCTTGGACCTAACCAGTTAATAATTTGGAGCTAGGGCAACAGTCGCATTCTGCCACTTAGCTGTGCAAACATCACATGACCATTGCTGTTCTAATACAGCTATTTTTTCACAGCTCTCTCTGTAAATGCGGCAAATCACTTCAAAATAGAAGGTACTCTTCTTCTATGATGTTTATTGACGGTTCGAAAACCAGCTTAGACTCTTCATATCCGTTGGCGAATACGGTAAAACAGTGTGTTGAATCCTCTAGTTTCTATAGAAACTCTTTGATACTCCAGGATTATGCTTTTAATAACAAAAATGTATAAATACAATGCAAAACAAAGATGGATTAGCAATGATGGGATCAGATTTTGATTCGCAGTCAAGCATTCACTTTGTTAGGCAAAAAATTTTGAAGTTCCCAGCATGCACAGTAAATGTGATACAGCTTTTGTGAGAGGGGCAATTATACTTATGGAGCAAAAAAGTGAAGTACTCATCCACATGCCATAGCCAAATAGCTTTCATTGGAGGGAAAAATAAAATCTCTCCACAAAAATCACTTTGGAAATCAAGTGAGGTTGCCATTGGCTTAAAAATGCTGAAATGCCTCCATTTTAAGGACAGCACTCAAATGAACTGACAAATTCCCAGGCTGCATATATTGCTGGGGTGGATAGTCATCAGTGCTGTCTGTCCGTCTCTCCATGGACATTTCATCTCTGGAGCAGAACTTGAATACCGCTTAGTATTTTTAATGAAACTAGCTGTGCGTGTAAATCTGGTCCTATACTGGTGCCTTTTGATATTTTGGGATATGTGAGATTGGATTGCGGGGGCCGGCGAGATAGCAGAGTCAACAGAAAATGACCTTTGTACTGCTTTGGTTTTTGATTGCAACTGGGATGCCTGGTCATTAAGTAATTGAGGGTAGGGTTTCTCCTTTAGGAAATTCAGTGAATAGCAGCCTAGTTTGACATCAGATCTGGGGGGTATTCCACAAAGCTGGCTAACTGAGTAAGCCTGGCTTTTTCACAAAGTAAACCCTGGAAACTATTCAAATCTGGAACATGGACTGAAATAAATATAGCTGTCCGGGTTTTACTTTGTGCATAAGCCAGGCTTACTCACTTTGCCAGCTTTGTGGAATACGCCCCTGAGGAGGGACCACATCCATCTTGTTTACGATTTTGCCTACAGTGCCATATTGCCCTGCCTTCACAAACTTAGAATTTGGAGACTCCAGTACACCTTTTCTCCAACTTATATTGACTGGAACTGTCTGTGTGGACAGTGTCTCTTTTGCCTCACTTTAAGCAGATGGGTAAATTTCTGCTTTAGGTCCTTTTTGAGCTGGCCCGGTACCACGCCCCGTCTACCATTTTCCTGGATGAGCTGGAGTCAGTTATGAGCCAAAGGGGAACTGGTCACGGGTGAGGTCACTGCTCATACAACAGCAGGAACTGAGTTCATATCCTCACAAGATTAACAGAAATACTGATATGTATTGATCTCTCATAATTTTGTATTAACCATGCTCACATTCTCACACCTTGGCAAAATGAAAAGAACCACATGGAGCATGTAACTAAATTTCAGTCTGTGCCTGTTGAATTGTCCCTTTTTGGGAATTTATACAGTAAGCAGTTTCAATCCGTGAGATGAGTGCAAAATTATTAATGAGCATACTGCTGGTCTAACGTAATGCAATTAAACGAGTGAATCAAAGAAAGCTATTAATAATTATGATTAACTGCCTTTGGGGCCTGTACAGCACTAGCACACCAACACTTGCAAAGTATCATTAGCAGTAGCATCATGGCATGTAAATGCAATAGACCTTACATGATAGAACTACCATGTTAGCAGTTCTGTAGTAACAAAAAAAATGCACTGGCAAGGTAACAGTAGCACTCTAGCACCAGTGTAGAAGTGCTAGCCTATGAGCACTAGGGCAGTTCACATCAGTAAGACTCCTCCATTGCCTGTTAGAACAGCCTAGACACGCACAGCAGCCTGACCTTTACAGCCATTGGCCTAATTTAGTGAAGGCCACCTCGTGCCTGAATGAACTTGGGAAAATGGGGAACTGATGCCCATTGACAGGCAGTATAGTCCTCACCTAACTGGTAAAACTGACTCCTACTCTGGCCTAATGGACCAATACAGACCGTTGTCTTCCACCAGTGGTGAGCATGAAGGCAGTCGCAGGATGAAGACTGAGCTTCTGGTCCAGATGGATGGATTAGCACACTCTGATGATCTTGTCTTTGTGTTGGCAGCCTCCAACCTACCCTGGTGAGCACTAATGTACAGTATATGAATTCTGTAGCTTATCACAGGCTTTGGGTCAGTTTACCCACACTGCACTCCACTATATGTACAGGGTCTAGAAGCACTGTGCTCTACTGTAGGAATGAGGCCTGGAATCACTGCACTCCACTGACTGAGTGAGGTATAGTACCACAGAACTTCACTGTCTGTGTGGACTAGAACTTCTGTCCTCCACCGTATGGGTGAGCCTCAGAATCTGTTTACTCCACTGTATAAGTGAGACAGATAATGACAGTATTCCAGTGAGTGAGGCCTCGTACCACTAGTGCACACTGTTTGAGGTCTGGAAGCAGTGTACCCTACTGCCTAATGCCTGGTTATTTCAAGGATAACCCAAAACAAATTCCAACCTGCGTCTAATGTAATAATATATTCCTCTAAACCTCACTCATACAGCGGTGTACTGTGTTACTAGAGTTCACTCAGAAATTAGAGTTCAGCGGGACTGCATGGAGACAGTGGAGTAAAGTGGCACTACAGCTGACCCATACAGTGAAGTACAGTGGTACTTCACCTCACTCATAGTGGTTCTAGACCTCACTCAGACAGTAGAGTACTGTGGTCCTAGACCTCACTCAGGCAGTAAAGTACAATGCTTCTTGACCACACTCAAGACAGTGGAGTGCAGTAGTTTTACGCATCACTCCCACAATAGAGTACAGAAGCTGTAGAACTCACTCGGACAATGGAGTACAGTGGTTCAAGACCTCAGATAGTTGAGTGCAGTGGTTCAAGACCTCACTCGGACAGTGGAGTGCAGTGGTGCCATCCCTCCCTCGCTTTGCCTCAGGGAGCTGGACCATGGTATGCTTCGGAGGCTGGAGAAACGGATCTTGGTGGGGCTTCCATCTCAAGCTGCTCGCCAAGCCATGATCAGTCACTGGCTGCCTCCACTGAGCAACGCCGGGGGAGTGGAGCTGCGCACCGAGCTGGACTACAGCTTGCTTGGTCAGGTATGAACATGTCACCTCTCCACCACATTCCATTAGACTGCGCTCATAAAGCAAGTTCTATGGCTCATCTCCATGAACAAACTTTATTTAATCCTGTTTTCAATTAACCTTTAGCAGTCATTATGATTAAATTAAGACATTTAGGTGAAGACTAATTCATAGTTCCCTAGTTCTTCTGTTGCAGGAGATGAAGGGTTATTCCGGCTCAGACGTAAAGCTGGCATGTAAGGAGGCAGCTATGAGGCCCGTTCGGAAAATATTTGACGCCCTTGAAAATCATCAATTTGGTAAGAAAAAATCATTTAGAATAACAAGGGGCTTGTAAAAAACATTCACGCCTTTGTCAATTTCTGCTCTTAAAGAAAAGGGCTACTACTGCAATCATGTGGCACAAAAGCACTATTCTCTATGAACACTCTCAGACATTTACTGCTTTCAAGGGTGTGTAGTTCTCAGGCTCAATTATAACAGGCAGGACTTGTATTTTACCATTTCTCTGAAGATTAATATAGCAATTCCAGGTTTGCTTGAGGTCTTCTGCAACCTGCAGGATGGCCGACTTAAGTCCATAAACCAACCTACCTGCCTACCTTTTAAAGGTAGACCTAATTCACCAGCGAGAGCAACATGGTGATTAAAGGAGGAACTGAACCCTCATATTCTCTCTGTGATCCAAATGCCAGTGGTGTCACCCTCTGTGTCCTATTTGACTTGCCACCTAAATGGAAATGCATTGGGAACACAATATAGCAATTCAATGTGTGGTGCTGTGAGTTTCTGCTACTGTGATTTAAATTGCATTCCTCCACAGGCAACTCCAATATGCCTGCCATTGAGCTGGAAACCGTCACTACCGCCGATTTCATGGATGTGCTCGCTCACACAAAACCCTCCGTCAGGAACCTAATGGAGAAATATGAGGCCTGGGAGAAGGAGTACCAGTCAGTGTGAGGCCTATCACTGTTTGCAGACCATCTTAAACACAATGACTGTGTACACACAATCTTAAACACAAACATGCCTTTGCTGAGCTCTGGAGGTTTTTATTTAGGCTCCTTGCACATGCACGGCTTGCTTTGTGAAACCCTATCAGCGGTGAGTGCTGATCTCCCTCCCGGACACATGCAAAAGCGGAGATAAAAAATACATTTAGCTGTAAAAACCCTCTGGAAGAGTGTTCAATCTAAACAGTCCTATATACAGGGAATGTTGTACAGACACTGACTGCAGTCTTGGACAAGAGGGGGTGTTGCTTGGACTGTCTGCTTACAATAACGATGTAGTCTTGTACCAAGCTTAATCAGTGTCTGTGAAGCTGGCCCAGACTGTCCCATCAGAGGTGTTCACTTTATTATAACAATAATTTCTGTCTGGGTTTTTTTGCCAATTACCTATGCATTTTTTAAACCAACATTTATTTATTGGTAATATTCTGTATATAAATCCACTTTAAGTACGAGGGCAATTACAGCATTATTCACGTTATGTTTAAGGCACGGGACTCTTGAATAAAGGGGTCTCCTTATTTTGTGAATACACTAAACATTCTAATTTTTTCACCACGATAACCATAGGCCACTGTCAAGGTCCACCTATGACAACATTAGAAAAATTCTGCTTAATGGTTCTTCCAGGCTGATTTGTCAGCATTGCTCACTTTACGAAAAAAAAATCTTTGTGTGTAACAAGAGAAATGCTGACAAGTCAGCCTGGAGGAACCATTAAGCAGAATTTTTCTAATGTTGTCATATGTGGACCTTGAGAGGGGCCTGTGGTGAAAAAATAAGAATGTTCAGTCTATTCACAAAATAGGGAGACACCTCTATTGAAGAGTCCTGTGCCTTAAATGTAACGCAAATAATGCTGGAATTGCCCACGAAAATGCTTAGCTTTTCCTCCAGATATATTGTAAGATATATTTCCATTCTGTTTGTAAACATTCCAACATATAGTTGTAAGATATTGTCCAGCATAGGAAGTAATGATGACAAAAATAAAGAGGAAGCAAATCACTGCCTTTGTTGTACCTTTTTTTGTAGAACTTTGACTCGTGATTTAGTTGTCCCACTTAACTCAAGCCTGCGGCATGAGCTGTAATGAAGTATCCGAGGATGATTTTCTGCGCACATAAAGCCTGTACAAGTGAGGGTTCTGCCAAAAAACTGACAGCAATGCTATTCTTTTCATGCTAAATCTCTCATATGGAGGAAAAATAAAGCACCTGGAATCAGTGAGTACTCTGAGGCCACAAAATGTACAGACACTAAAAGTACAAAAAATTCAGCTTTTAATAGTCTTGACAACAGATCATTGGTCAGAACATCGGCTGGAATGATATAAATGCAGTCGTTAGACCTGCACCATTTGCTCTATAACTTTAGATGCAGTGCATTGTTTAGGAAAAAAGCTGGACATGATGAAATTCACTGCTATAGTCTTTTTGTACTCCAGGGCAAAAATCATAATTATTAAAATCCGAGATATAAAATTCAAACAAACAATCCCCTCTCTCTGGTCATGTGTGCAATTTGCAAGATTGCGCCACCTGCTCCAAACAAACAGGGGGCAGCATTTCACTGGAAATGTTAATCAAATACTGGGTCCATACTATCTAACCTTAGTTGTAAGTTATAAAAGAAGCCCACAACTAATAGCAGAGCAAGTGAACACAAAATTCAACCAAACTGCTGTAAAACTGAGAGCCAGTCAAAAGAATCAAAGGCCGCTGCCCATAAACGAAACCAGGAATGATCGAGAAGGGTTAGAGAAGAGATCTACTAAATGCAGTGTTGAGTCCCATGGTAAATGGGAAAGAAAATCTGCTCCAAAACAACAACAAAAAATCATTCTGGGGTTGCCGTCAGATAATGTACATTTTTCATCAGGCCACGTTCCTATCTGCTATCAGAGAATTGGTCAGCTCTGAAGCGACGTGTTGTTTCCAGAAAGAAAGGGTCTGCAAGGCACAAAACCTCCTCATGCATGGATGAACACCGGCTGAAATTTAGGATGGTACAAAAAACCGTCAGAATTCAGGGATTCACAATAAACAGAATTGTTGCTGAGAAAAATTATCATAACAATGATGACCCCGAAAAGATTTGATGATAAATACAATAGTGAACACATCTCTACCACAATCAACCATGACGGTGGTGTCATGGTGTGGAGAGTTTTTTCAGCTGCTGGAACCAGTGAAGTGGTTCACTGCAAAACAGTGCTTAAAATGGGCCGGTTCTCACCGGTACGCAGTACCGCCACCTCTGATTTTTACCGCTCTGCGCACCGTAACTTCTTACGGCACCCTACAGCGTACTGTCACCTTTTGACACGCCTAGGCACGCATATTGTTGCTGCAACTTACGGTCTGTACGGTAATTTATTTGTTCTTTTTAAGCAGCGTTTGATTTATTTTTATATGCACAAGACAACTTACAGCACTTACAGCAATCCGAAGAAACACCCCCCTAATTTCAGGCAGGAAAAGCCCTGTTAGTGCGATTGCCATATTGAGAAGACGCAATTTTTTTTCATTGCAAAGGCAAGTTCCCTTAAAATGGACTTCTTAAGGAAGACAACATTACAAATAAAAAATTACAATTCATTTTTACCACTACTCCTCAGCAGTACAAGCTCAACCTCTTTTTGCGTTCCCTTTGTTTTACCGAGGACTGCTCTACCCTGTCAAGCCTGACGGCAGTATCTGCAAAGGAGCATTTACAGGGTATAGACAAATTTACCCACAGCCCAATTTGAACCATCTTCTGGTTATACGTACCAACCTGTGGGACTGTCCAGAAAATAGATTTGAAATGTGAAAGGCCTGGGAGATATAGAACCTATACAATGTGCAACAGTTTATGAAAACATCTAAATTGCTTTTCTGAGAAATATATACCATGTTAACGGTCTCACAATTTAACAACACTCACACATTATTTATCCAACTATATGAGGAAACTTTTGTGAAAATATCTTAGGTGTGTTTTCGTAGGAACCTGGTTGTCTTTCCAAGATGAACTTTACGTTTTGCATCAATACAGATGCATTTTTCAATGGAAAATTGTCTGAAACTTATTCAGTTTTTCACATATATACTTATGTTTGGTATCAAAATGTCCATCATGTTGTTGTGTAGCCATTAAAAATCATCTGGTTTTTCAGAACAATCATTTATGGGTTTAAATATGGACTGTGAGGCCTTGCCCCACAAAAATCGTGAAATCACTAAATAGGTCTCAGTTCACTTCCCGTATGCAAATTTCACATTTCAAATCTATTTTCTGGACAGTCCCACAAGTAGGTACATATAACCAGAAGATGGTTCAAATTGGGCTGTGGGCAAATTCGTCTATACCCTGCAAAACCCGCCACTGACCCTCTACAGCAGGGCTCCTCAAATCACGGTCCTCGAGGGCCGAGAAATGCTGGTTTTCCACCCTCCCTTTATTTGGGAGCCAGGTGAGATGACAATCTGGCCAATCAGCAGCATTACTTGTTCACTTAATTGCCTGGAAGGAAGGAAAACCAGGACTGTATTTGGATTCGAGGGCCAGATTTGGAAAGCCCTGCTCTACAGCACCAGCTCCATCCATTTTTAGTAGAGATTAGCCTGATCAATACACATGTGCAGAGTTACTGCATGTGCATGTTAGCAGTATCTACAAAAGTAGGGCAGGAGGTAAAACTTTAAGGCCAATTTTCTCAGTTTCACCATTTCTGGCTTGACAGGGCAGTGCTTCTTGACAGTGGTTGGCCAATGACAACAGAGAGGGCTTTCAAGTACGAGGCAAATGAGAATGGCAAAAGTTTTTGCCCTGGAGTGCACATGAGCCTGAATTTGAGAGAACACATATGTGCCTTTTACCATGCATGCCTAAACTGAGTGTCTATGTCACTGGAGCGCAGAACAAAGAAAGCAGCTACAAGTGTAAAGATGGAGGGATCTTTTCCCCAATTTAAACGGAACGCAGCTGATTTTATTTCAGAAAATGTTAAATATACTGCCTTGAAAAAGCACCTTCACCTTTAAACATTATTGTAACTTCCCTTGGCTCGAAATCAGAAAAGGGTCGTCATAAGTGCTATTCCCCTGAGCAGCAGGATTCCATGGCCAGCAACACAGCTGCACGTCCAAATTGCAATCATCCTAAGACACTGCATCTGAGCATTCAAGAGTCTTTTCAAGTTTCCAGTGAAACAAAAGCCCCCATACTCGTACCAATCTCTCAACACCTCTGGTCCACACTCATCTCTAATACACAGTCACTTCAGTGTTCAGATGAGCTGCTCAAGGATGTAGTCCACCGCCTGAGGGAAGTCTGCACAGGTCGCTAATGGCAAAGGACTGATCTTATTCTCATCACCGGCCCTGTATTTGCCTGTGGAATACAGGTTATTATTTATGTTGTGCCTACAGCTTGTTATTTTCATTTTTAACAGAATGCATTCACAAATATTGTCATTTTTGTACTGTAGTGTGGCTAATTACTTCGGAAGCTTTGATAAAGTCAGTCGTTATATTGTTAAATTGACATGTATAACTTAAAATGAAGCTTTAACTGTCTAGTACTAGTGAACTGTGGGATCAATCCTTGTACTAATCCGAGTATATGTACTGTGGGTTTAGTCTTTGTGGTGCTTCCTTAATACAATGAACTCACCAGTTTTGACTAAAATTCCTCGAAGTCCAGCAATTTGGGCCCCACCTACATCATCTCTGGCATCCTGAAGGACGAAACAAATTCCTGTATTACTGAAGAACAGTCACAGGTTTGGACACTTGTTTTACTTGTGTGAATATGGAGTTCACCACTTCAGTCACTTGAGCAATCAGACATTTAGTAATTTAATAACATCAAACTGAACCTTTCAAAGAATGCAGACAAATACAATGTGAACAGAAAAATGTTAATGTACAAGGCACAAAGCAACAACAATTTTAAATGGGCTTGAGTTTGCAGTGACTCAGCTGTGCTTTAGACATGAATCAGGGTGAAAATGTCAAGCTTTAAACCTGATTAATTAATCCAATCTATTCCATAAAACAAGGAAGCCAAGAATTATTTGAACTGCTGCAATGACATTGCAAAACCATTTATGTTGGTATAAAGGACATTGCAGTCATCAATACATAAATACATGAATGAGGGTTTTTTTTTTAATGTATTAAAATGGCAGACTGGGTTTTTTCCCAGATATTTCCCATTTGAACTTATGCTGAGAGCACCCTCACAGTGCTTTTGAATGCTGCATTGTTTGTAAGATAGGGTTAGCAAGTTTGGAGGAAACGGCAGCAGCAAGGCAGATTTTGAAAGTAGCCATCAGGGGGAAAAAAAAAAAATGCCCCGTCTTTTGAGTCCACCCTCCAAAGCCACTGCCCCAAAACATGTGAGTGCGCACATCCCAATCACTGACAGATGAACAGACTGGAGAGAATGGAGAAGAGTGGTGTGTAGCACATCGATAATTTTCTTCGCAAACCTTATCCAAACACTTGATGCATCATTAACATGCAAGAAAAAGTCACATTATACATAAACAATATAAACATTATGAATGCAATGAACCTACACAATAAACAAGGCCATGGTTGATAATAACAGCTGTTAGGCTAGCATGGTAGTATTAGCTGGCAAAATTGATAGAATTTAGATTTTATAGCCAGCAATACTATGCTGACTAGCGAGCAGTGCCTGGTCATGGTCATGTTACATATCTAGCAAAGCTTAAATCAACAAGATTACAATACTACACAAGAAATGGTTGTTTTGAATGTCTATTTCGCAATTGTTGGAGCATTTCACCCTTAATGTTTGTCCGAGAATCAATTAAACTGTACACACCCAGGTTAGCTTGCTACCTAACAAATTATTGTAGTTCATAAGCGACACAAGCCATAATTTTATGTTGACTTCACAGATTCACATTTTAAAGGTTCCAGAATTAAAATATTGACTCTGATCTTGAATACACTACAGTAGAACCCAGCATGTCTGGTGAAAGAGACCAGGCATCACGTGGAGGGCATGTAAGAGGCAGGGATATCCACCCAAATTCTTTTTGTTCGTAATATTTTCTTCTTCTGTCTTTCTTGCTTAGTTTATTCAGGTAAGCTATTGGAGGTTGGGAACTGCTGTTTCTCTGCCATTGAGTAAGTCAGTAGCTAGCTTAATCACCGATAACTACCCTCTGTTGAACACACAGCACTTCAGGCACAGCAGTGCCACACGCAGTGCCTGAAGTGCTCCATGAACAGGCAGGTCCGCCTCTTCCCAAAAGAGCTGTCCTGATCGTAGCCTTGCATTTGACTCGAAAGACAATTGCGCAGGGCTGCTTGGGGGCGACAAACACCAGATTTTTTCCTCTCTTATAGCATTTCATATATTGATTGCTTCGAGGAGGAAAATTTCAATAAATATAACAAAAAGTGCTTCTAAAATAAATTGCCCTCCCAACTATCAAGAGAATACCTCAGGCATGTCACTCGCCACCTTACACAACTTTTGTCTTGTGTATATTAAAATGAGCCGATGTAATTGAAAGTTAAAGTTAGGTCAGCAAATCTTCACATACATCACCAATCATGATGGCCTCCTCAGGTTTGCAGTTCAAGTCCCGCAAGGCCTCAAGGAAAAAGGTTTTTTCTGGCTTCCCTACAACAGAGGCATGGGTATCCGTGGCATACTCCAACCCTGTCACGAACGGGCCAGGTCCCAGAGCCAACCCGTCCTTCCGCTTGTAGTACCTGGCTTTGTGGACTGCGATCAGCGGAGCTCCATCCAAGATTAGCCTTCATATGAGGAAAGAATGGACAGAAAACAAATATTTTTTAATGGGACCTTGAATAAATAACAGAATTAATATACCCATCTTTCTGGGCCTTTGCATCCAACAGATATTGTCCATGTCAAGAACAGCTTGCCACAGATTTAGTCAATTTATTTGAAATGATATTTGTTGTCATTATATTTAGATCCTAGTTATATTAAAGATGTCTAGCATTTCAAAATTAAGCACTATTTTATACCACTATAAACGTTTTATTTTAATGTAGAAAATTCGGCATTATTGTAAAGTCCATGCCTTCCTTACTAAGGACCGAGGGTACGAAAGAGGGTTTTCCAAATAATTTAAATTTGAGGTTCTGAGATGGCTTCTGGTGCACCTTCAGCAACATAGATTCATCTAACAAGATTTGATAATTGGAAAAAAATAAAATTTGTCAAATTTCCTAGTATCAAAAGGCACAATTATATCCCCTAGATAACTTGGCAGGCATGTTTCAAGACAATATTGTCCATACTTTCCGAGTTCTGCTACGTAAATATAGCTTACTCTTCCACAACACATGACACTCAGTCTAAATTCATTTCCATGATGACTGGAAAAAAAAAAAATTTCAAACTCTCCAGTATCAACGACATCCCCCAAGAACATGCATGCCAAGTTTCAGGGCAATAACTTTCAAAGTACTGCTCCAGAAACAAAGTCTACAACTGATCGGGAGGGACGGAGCACGGTTTAATATTCTCCGCCAACTTCCCCGCTTTTTTTTTTACGCACAAAATGTTTAATTAAAGATAAAAACTAGGATATACATCATAAGCACATTCAAACCATATTTCTTACAATCATGAGTGGTTTAATGCTCAAATGATGTACAAAACATAACTACACTATCCCACATTGTGACACGGAGGCCCCTTGTTAAATGCCATTTATTTCAATCATTGCCTTTTAATGACACCAAATATCTATGTGAGACGAAAGAATGACATCTTATGATGGGTCCCAAAGACAGGCGGGTGTACAAGAATGCTCCCAAAAAGTTGCAAAATGGCAGCGGCCGAACAGCACCGCCATGGGCGCATCTGAGAATGTAAAGGATGGTGCAAAGGGATTGGAGGGCGACACGGCTGATCAAAAATTGTGTCCACCTCCACTTACAAGCCTAATCCATGCGAGACAATACAAAGTAACTTTGCCATCTTTCCCTGTGTGTCTAGGCACAGCACATTGAGAAGCACGGTATTGTTAGCCTTCAGGCGCAAAGCGAGCATTGGGCGTATGTGGCACTGGCTTACCCACATTCTGAACTGGCCCACCCACCCATGAAAATATTTTTTTTATTAAAAATGACTGATTATTAATTAATTGATTCATAACTTATATTTACACTGAACACTCAATGTACTTTAGTGCGTATGTCCCGATTTAGTCTGCATTCAGGATACGGGGCATGTTCAAAATAAGTCGGGGGAAGTAAGTAGAATGTCACCACATCAGTAAATTACAGAGGAAATGCAACAACATGAATACAATTCCAATGATTTAAAATGATTGATTCAATTTGGACCACAATTTCCTAGCTTTTATACAATGAGAAATTTTTTGAAAAATGTTCTGCAGCCCACAAGATAAGTTTTTATTTTTTCCAATATGTATTTAATACAGTCTGTGACAATGTCTTGCCTGAATGCCTTGTTCATCATCTCATAGTTGAAATGGTCAGGAGCAAGTCCAACTACGACAGCATTGGGTTCACTGGTCTCAATACCTACAGAACAGACAAGCAGACAAATTTCACCCTGCAAATGTTGCCAACCCTTTAAGTGTTAGTAAATAATGTTTGAGAGTCAAAAATCTCATTTCCAATTAATTTGCATGGGAAGGAAGATGCAAAGAAAGCAGTGGTTTGTAAATCATCTTCGAAAACACAAACTGAAAATGGAACAAAGGCAAGATTTTTTTCCGTTTTACCAAGTCAACTTTATTTTCGTAAACAATTGAAATAACTTGATGTCTGCGACTAAGTTGGGATAGGACTGAGTTTATGAATGTGTCACAACATCCCCTTAGCAGAATTCTCTTCCCAGACATAGGTCTTTATTCAGCTTTTGCTTTAATGTGCACCAGATAATTTTGACTGGAGAAAAGCGTGGAGAACAGGTACACCACTAGCACGCACATTCTCAGATTAATCAGCCACACTGTTGTGACATGCAGCTTGGCATTCTCTTGTAGCAATAAGTTTACAAAAAGTTCTAGAAGACAACATATCATGCTCCAAGGCAATTCTACAGTAGAAAGCTTAAAAAAAAAAGTAAAAAATAAAATAAAAATTCAAACTTAGCCCTACTGAAATGGAATGGTATTGGCTTGAAAGCAGAATTCTGTAAAATACAGAACAAAAACCTTGTGTTGGATATCTTGATTCCCTTCGTTTTCTGTTCCAATGAAAACATGACCATTTTTGTCTGTTTCCATGAAGTCACTTGTGCATTTTTCCCCTACAGTACACCAAGTACTGTAAAAATAATGGAACTGCTTGTTTAAAATGACTGGAAAGGGTTCAAGGCTCATGATTTCTTATTCTGCCATTCCTTTTGGCTACCCAGTTCATGGAATTCACAGAGTAATTCAGTTACCATAGATTGTTAAGTAAATCTCTGTCAACTTATTCCTTAATTTAGGAGTCCTTTGAGATTATTTTCATTTTGTGAGCCTATTGTAATTCCATTACCAGTTTGTAACTCTGTTACCACGGACTTGTCTTTTTTGAACAGACTGTATTCATCAACAAAGTTATATTTAAAAGGAAACCAATTTGTTCCTTAGCCTCAACTTTTTTCGCATAATTTGCCAGGCTGTTCCAATAAAAAGATTTGCATCTAAGTTTTAACATCATCCTCAACCCCTCACAAGGATAAATTCTGAAGGAAAGCAATCACTCGACCGTTAAGATCAGCCATTGTGGCTACTGGACCGCGGCCATCTGAGAAGCTGAGTCTCTCAGATGTAAAGATGGCCAGAGGCTCTTCAACCTGTGCAGGCTTGCGTAAAAAAATTGTGGAATACTTTAAAAATAATGTGCCTCAACGTCAAATTGCGAAGGCTTTGAAGCTCTCATCATAAACAGTGCACAACATCATCAAAAGATTCAGAGAAACTGGAAAAATCTCTCTGCGTAAGGGACAAGGCCGAAGACCTTTACTGGATGATCTTCGGGCCCTCAGACGCCACTGCATCACTCACCAGCATGATTCTGTCATTGACATTACTAAATGAGCCCAAGAATAAGAAATGAAACCACTGTCTGTAATCACAGTCCGCCGTGCCATCCACAGATAGCACCTAAAACTATCATGCAAAAAGGAGGCCATCGTTGAGCATGATCCAGAAGTGCCCCAGTGTTCTGTGGGCCAGGGCTCATTTAAAATGGACAGTAGCAAAGTGGAAAAGTGTCCTGTGGTCAGACGAGTCCAAATTTGAAATTCTTGTTGGAAATCTTGGGCGTCATGTCATCTGGGCTAAAGAGGAGAAAGACCACCCCTCCTGTTATCAGTGTTCAGTTCAAAGCCAGCATCTCTGATGGTATGGGGATGCATTAGTGCATATAGCGTGGGACACTTGCATGTTTTAAAAAGCAACATGAATACTGAAAGGTATATAAAGGTTTTACAGCAACATATGCTCCCCTCCAGATGACATATATTCCAGGGAAGGTCTTGTGCATTTCAGCAGGACAATGCAAAACCACATACTGCCACCATTACAACAGCATGGCTTCATAGTAGAAGAGTCCCTGTGCTGAACTGGCCTGCCTGCAGTCCTGATCTTTCACCGATTGAGAACATTTGGCACATAATTAAATGAAAAGTCTGTCAAAGGAGACCCAACACTCTCCAACAGCTAGAAGCCTGTATTAAAGCCTGTGGGATCATATTCCAATGGCTAAACTCAAGAAACTTGTCTTCTAAATGCCCAGACGCCTCCACAGTATGTTAAAAAGAAGTGGGGCTGCAACACCATGGCAAACAGGCCCCTGTCCCAACTTTTTTGAGACCTATGGCAGCTATCAAATTTGAGATGAGCTCATTTTGTGGATTAAATCGCAAAATTTCTCAGTTTGCTATGTTATCTATAAAATACTGGCTGGTGTGATTAGAAAGTCACTGTTTTGATTTTTTCACAATTTACACTTTGTCCCAACTATTTCAGAATTGAGGTTGTATTTCCCCCCCACTTCCCAATTTCTTCTATTTTTGCTTGTCATATTTAAAATGTTTCATACCATTCCCAATAGCTTTAAAATGATTTCATTCATTGAAGGTAAACAGTAAATCAAAACTAATATCACCCATATAACTAATAACTGGTTGCGCTACCCTTGGCACCAACAGCTGCTATCAAGTGTTTGAGGTCACTGGCAATGAGTCTTCTACATCGTTCCAGGGAAATTTTGGTAGATTCTTCTTTGTAGAATTGTTTTAGTTAATTCACTATAAAACAAGTTTTGTTTGTAAGCATAACATTCAGAGTTCACAAAACACACCTCAAACAAAGTAGATTATTTCAAGTAATGGCATTTCTTAAATAATCAAGTCGAGTAAATAATAATGGAATTTATGATGAAACTTGACTAATCCTTGCTTGTACATGACCAAGCCTTTTGTGGATGCATCTTTAATACACTGCTCAAAAAAAGGGGGACACTAAAATAACACATCCTGGATCTGAATGAATAAAATATTCTTAAATACTTTGTTCTTTACATAGTTGAATGTGCGGACAACAAAATCACACAAAAATTATCAATGGAAATCAAATTTATTAACCCATGGAGGTCTGGATTTGGAGTCACACTCAAAATTAAAGTGGAAAAACACTACAGGCTGATCCAACTTTGATGTAATATCCTTAAAACAAGTCAAAATGAGGCTCAGTAGTGTGTGTGGCCTCCACATGCCTGTATGACCTCCCTACAATGCCTGGGCATGCTGCTGATGAGGTGGCGGATGGTCTCCTGAGGGATCTCCTCCCAGACCTGAACTAAAGCATCTGCCAACTCCTGGACAGTCTGTGGTGCAACGTTGCGTTGGTGGATGGAGCGAGACATGATGTCCCAGATGTGCTCACTTGGATTCAGGTCTGGGGAACAGGTGAGCCAGTCCATAGCATCAATGCCTTTGTCTTGCAGGAACTACTGACACACTCCAGCCACATGAGTTCTAGCATTGTCTTGAATTAGGAGGAACCAAGGGCTAACCGCACCAGCATATGGTCTCACAAGGGGTCTGAGGATCTCATCTCTGTACCAAATGGCAGGCTACCTCTGGCGAGCACATGGAGGGCTGTGCGGCCCCCCAAAGAAATGCCACCCCACATCATTACTGACCCAGTGCCCAACCGGTCATGCTGGAGGATGTTGCAGGCAGCAGAACCTTCTCCACGGCATCTCCAGACTGTTACATGTGCTCAGTGTGAACCTGCTTTCATCGGTGAAGAGCACAGGGCGCCAGTGGCAAATTTGCCAATCTTGGTGTTCCCTGGCAAATGCCAAATGTCCTGCATGGTGTTGGGCTACAAGCACAACCCCACCTGTGGACGTCGGGCCCTCATACCATCCTCATGGAGTCAGTTTCTGACCGTTTGAGCAGACACATGCACATTTGTGGCCTGCTGGAGGTCATTTTGCAGGGCTCTGGCAGTGCTCCTCCTGTTCCTCCTTGCAAAAAGGCGGAGGTAGCAGTCCTGCTGCTGGGTTGTTGCCCTCCTATGGCCTCCTCCACGTCTCCTGATGTACTGGCCTGTCTCTTGGTAGCGCCTCCATGCTCTGGACACTACGCTGACAGACACAGCAAACCTTCTTGCCACAGCTTGCATTGATGTGCCATCCTAGATGAGCTGCACTACCTGAGCCACTTGTGTGGGTTGAAGAGTCCGTCTCATGCTACCACAAGAGTGAAAGCACCGCTAGCATTCAAAAGTGACCAAAACATCAGCCAGAAAGCATAGGAACTAAGAAGTGGTCTGTGGTCACCACCTGCAGAACCACTCCTTTATTGGGGGTGTTTTGCTAATTGCCTTTAATTTCCACCTGTTGTCTATTCCATTTGCACAACAGCGTGTGAAATGGATTGTCAATCAGTGCTGCTTCCTAAGTGGACAGTTTGATTTCACAGAAGTGCGATTGACTTGGAGTTACATTGTGTTGTTTAAGTGTTGCCTTTATTTTTTTGAGCAGTGTATTTACACATAACAGTGTCACCTGTAACACACTTGCTCACCATTTTGTTGTTTTTGTAAGCATTACCAATGCTTTCCTAGTCATATACTGACCCTCTTCCATGTTTTTGGAGGCTGTTGCAGGCATCAGATTGATAAAGGTCAAAAGATTATTTGAAAAACAGCCCTTTTTTCATATTAGCATTTTCCATAATGTCCTACTTTTTAATGAGGTTGTAGTAAACGGTGACTGTTTTTTTTTTTTTTTTGGCCAGGCAATGAACTTCTCTTTGATAGTCTCACGATCATCTCCTTTCCTGTGAAGTATACCCCCCCTGACCTGTGAAGTCCTCCAGAGCACTGTCCTCCAGCAGAAGCAGGGGCCGCAGGTTTCTCTGCTCCACCAGGCTACGGGCAGCCGTCAGCGAGGTGAAGATCTCCTGCTCCTGAATGGAGAAGTGGAGCTGATGCAACCTGTCCAACAATGATCGCTTGCTCTCCTTAGTGGTGTTTGTTACAAACTTTACAGCCAGCTGAGTTTCACGTAACCTGAGAAGAAGAAATTCCAAATGTTCACCAGGGCTGTCCATAGAATAACAGAAGCCTTTGGCGTTTTGGGGTCTCTAACAAAACACTAGCACCATCTGAATTCTCAGCTAATGGTAAAATCGATGTGAAGTTCAGCTAGCTTTTTGAACCTTTTTTCCAATTAATGTTCATACAAAGCATTAATGGTAACGATCTTGCAGACCTTGAAAACTGTATTAATGAATCAATGACCTTGCTTTTCCAAATGTTTTATATCAAGATCGCCTATCCATCCTCTAACTACTTATTCCTGATCGGGGACGTGAGGGTAGGAGCCTATGCCAGCATCTGATGGGCAGGAGGCAGGACCACACCTTCACAGTGAAGCATACAAACAACAGTGAAGCATCTCAACTGCAGGGACCACTGAACATTCATTCACACACCTGCAGTCGCATGTGAAAGTTTGGGCACCCCAGATCAAAAGTTCTGTTACTGTGAATAGCTACGCGAGTAAAACATGACTGCTCTCCAAAAGGCATTAATTTAAAGAGGAGGCGTTTCCTTTACACTTTAAGCAAGATTAGAGATTAATTTCCATCCTTTTACGGTTTCAAAATGACAAAAAAGTAAAATGGTCGGAAGCAAATGTTTGGGCACCCTGCATGGTCAGTGCTAAGTAATACTCCCTTTGGCAAGTATCACAGCTTGTAAGCACTTTTTGGTGCCAGCTAAGAGTTTTTGAATTCTGGTCTGGGGGATTTTCCCCATTATTCTTTTTCAAAGGCTTCTAATTCAGAGAGATTCTTTGGTTGCCTTGCATGCATTGCTCTTTGGAGGTCCATCCACAGATTTTCAATGATGTTGAGGTAGGAGACCTTGAGGGCTATGGTGAAACTTTCAACTCGCACCTCTTGAGGTAGTCAGTTGTGGATTTTGAGGTGTGTTCTGGATCATTATCCTCTTCTGGAAGCCATCCTCTTTTGTTTGTTTCCAGAATATCCTGAAATTTAATTGAATCCATTCTTCCTTTGACAAGTGACATGTTCCCCGTGCCACTGGCTGCAACACAACCCCAAAGCAGGATTGATACAACCATGTGTTTGACAGTTAAAGAGGTGTTCTTTTCATGAAATTCTGCATCCTTTTTTTCCCATCAAACATACCTCTGCTCATTGCAGCCAAAGACATCTATTTTAACTTCATCGTGTAAAACCCCATAAAACAATACCAAAGACGGACATTGCAGGGGGCGAAGGTTCTTACGTGTTTTTTTGGCTGGCGTTAACTCGCGTGACCTCCTGGCTGGTGTGATTCACAATAAAATTGATATATTTTCTCCATTCGAAGAACAAGGTACAAAAGCACAACAGTTATAGTTAATCTGACTCCATAGTAAATTTAGAGTACCAAATTTAGTTATACTCTCATTAAATATCTGACTCCAAATTAGAATTAAAATTAATAGTTGAGGGACACATGCGTGAATCTCGGGTCGATTATACCTCGAACGCTTAAAAGACAACCGCCATCACTACATTAATGTTCCCGGGTTTTAACACCATATCTGGATCCTAGGTTCGTTGGTTAGATTAGAGGTTGGAAGCCAGCCATCACTGCAACAGCATCTTTTGGTGTGAATACAGCGAACCTAGATTTATGCACGCCCATGGGTTCCTTCAGGGAATTTTAACGGATAACTGACTTTTCATCCATGGGTTTCCTTAAGGCTAAAATCCCAGAACCAGGAATACATAAACCCTTTATGTAAGTCCATCATAATTGTCTCTCCAACTTAATAAAACTAATTCCCATACCAGGCCACTGGCCAGTTGTTCCTCGGTTGGGATTAAACCCCTAGGTATTCGCCGCAACGGGGCTAGAAAGAATGTACAAGTGTTAAGAGTCACGGAGACCACGCAGACCACGCAAGCTTAACAAGAATGACAATAATTTATCCACCAGGTAGCCCAGAGCTTAAATGAAACAAATCGACGGTAAGTTAATTACAAGTTATAGACAATTTAGAAAAGGAGGATAGAGTCATACCTGGAGGAAAAGGCTACTCACACAGCAAGCGTACAGGAAATTTGAATAGTGAGGCTTCCATAATTAAATGACTACTCACACCTTTACATGTGTGGGGAGGAATCGTATACGATTCTCCCAGAATGGATAGTTTCTCTTTCCTTTAAGCCAAACCACATCTTTGATCAAAGCGGTATGGCCATAAACACCCTGGAAGGGGGGTCGAATCTGGTTTTTGGGTTTCCACCATTTGGAGGACGAAATAAAAGAGTTTGCCACTAAAGTGACTATCTCCCCCACCGTTAGGTCACCAAAACCGACTGGTGTCTGCGTATTCCCAGTAGGAAGGATGATACCAAAAAGAATTGAAATAGGTTGACTCCTTCTTGAGATATTGCGCTGACAATGTTCGGGACGGTTGGACGGACCTGAATACTACATCCCCCGCTACGCACTAAACGCACAGCGGCGGATAAAAACAATCTAGCAGAGAAAGGAGAATAGGGTGATTACCCGAGTGGATTCTGACTAATTTTCAGGAGTTTCCAAAAGGGAATGAACAATGATTGCAATGGGAATGAAACATACTCCATTCAACTCCTTGCATTCTCCCGAGAACAAGACCAAACATGACAGGAATATTTAATAATATGATGCAGTTATCATGAAAAAGTCTTAAAATGAATAAGTATATAGGTAAATTGGGCTTCAAGTACAAAACCCAAAACCAGTGAAGTTGGCACGTTGTGCAAATCGTAAATAAAAACAGAATACAATGATTTGCAAATCCTTTTCAACCTATATTCAATTGAATACACTGCAAAGACAAGTTACTTAATGTTCGAACAGGTAAACTTTGTAATTTTTTGCAAATATTAGCTCATTTGGAATTTGATGCCTGCAACGTTTCAAAAAAGCTGGCACAAGTGGCAAAAAAGACAGAGAGTTGAGGAATGCTCATCAAACACTTATTTGGAACATCCAACAGGTGAACGGGCAAATTGGGAACAGATGGGTGCCACGATTAGGTGTAAAAGCAGCTTCCCTGAAATGCTCAGTCATTCACAAACAAGGATGGGGCGAGGGTCACTACATAGTGAACAAATGCGTGAGCTAATTGTCGAACAGTTTAAAAACAACATTCCTCAACGAGCTATTGCAAGAAATTTAGGAATTTCATCATCTACGGTCCGTAATATCCTCAAAAGGTTCAGAGAATCTGGGGAAATCACTGCACGTAAGCGACAAGGCCGAAAACCAACATTGAATGCCCGTGACCTTTGATCCCTCAGGTGGTACTGCATCAAAAACCGACATCAGTGTGTAAAGGACATCAACACATGGGCTCAGGAACACTTCAGAAAACCACTGTCAGTAACTACAGTTCATCGCTACATCTGCAAGTGCAAGTTAAAACTCTACAATGCAAAGCGAAAGCCATTTATCAACAGCACCCAGAAACGCAGCCGGCTTCGCTGGGCCCAAGCTCATCTAAAATGGACTGATGCAAAGTGGAAAAGTGTTCTGTGGTCTGACGAGTCCACATTTCAAATTGTTTTTGGAAACTGTGGACGTCGTGTCCTCCGGACCAAAGAGGAAAAGAACCATCCGGACTGTTATAGGCGCAAAGTTCAAAGGCCAGCATCTGTGATGGTATGGGGGTGTATTAGTGCCCAAGGCATGGGCAACTTACACATGTAAGTGCCAACACCCTGATCCTGCGGGGGGGGGGGGAAGAGTCCACAAAAGTTTTATTGCTATTTGACCTGGCTCTGGACTGAGCTTATCAGCCATTTGTCACTTATATTTCCTGATTCTACAATCAGTTCAAAGGACTTGTATCCTACATGCATCAGTCTTGTTCAGATGTTCCTTCGCAACCTTTGGATGCTGAATTTCATAGTGAGGATGCAGAGAAGGTTTCCTTCTCATGACTCTTCCATGAAGGTCATATTTCAGCAAGTGTCACTGAACCGTGGGGCAGTGCACCATGACTGCATAGTGTGCTAAATCTTGCTGGTCTTTTGTTGTCAATTGGATGTTTTGATTTACCTTTCTAGTAATATGATGAGCAGTTTTCTTAGGAAGCTTTCTTGGTCTTCCAGACCTCAAGTTGACCTCCACGGTTTCTGTTGACTGCAATTTCTTCATTATATTATGAACTGAGGAAATCACAACCTAAAAACATTTGTCATCTTCTTATAGCCTTCTCCTGCTTTGTAGGCATGAATTATTATCATTTTCAGAGAGCTAGACAGCTGCATAGAGGACCCTATGGCTTCTGATTATTGGGCCAAGACTGTAGTAAGTTACCTGAGAGCTCAAATCTTTTGAGGTGCCCATTTCCATTTTTTTTTTTTTTGCTCTAGAAATGTACAAAACAAAAGTAATTCACCAATACTGCTTAAAATGACCAAAAAAAGTGTTGTATCTTTAAATTAATGTCCTTCATAGATCAGTTCATCTTCTACTTGCTTAACTATTCTCAGTAACAGAAAGTTTGACCAGGGGTGCCCAAACTTTTGCATACATCTATATACTGATGGGCTATTTGGATTCGGCAACTGACCAGACATGAACGTTTTTAGACTGTGGAAAGGAACCAGAATACCCAATAAAAACACATGGAGAACATGCCAACTCCACAAAGAATTGACTCAGCTGAATAAAAACCTCCTTCTTCATTCATATCAAATTACAAAAACATGTTTAAAGTTGCTTAATAGCACTATGTAGCCATAATAACAAGTGTGTTTTTCGCCCATCACTTGCCAACATTACGGCCCTCAAATTGGAAGCATACCTGCTGAGCGCCTCCGGAGCTCCTGACACCACCGTGTCTTCAATGTGTAACGTGCCACTAAGGTCAATCAGTACTGCTTTCAAAGCCTGCCGCATTGCCATGACAACGGCTGCCGAGGAAATCAAAGAATCTGAATTAATACAACTGCATTTTGATTTCAGAACAGCTGTCGTTTCAAGTTCTTTATCAGAATGTAAAGTTCGTTCACATGCTTATACAGGACTCGGCTGGGCACAGCTCATTGTTATCTCATTCTCAGCTCATTCTACGCCAAGCCTAAGCTATAGGCCTTTTTTTAATCTGTAAAAGAGGACATCAACTCCCACCGTACTCTTCAATGAATGAAATCGCTGTTACTTAGTCCAGTAAACGTGCAGTCAAGTCTATCGTAAATCTTTTCCCTGGTGCAAATGATTTTGCGTCACTATGAATCAATAGGCATAAAACCGTCAACAACTTAGACTTCAGGACAGTTTTAAATTGTCCCCGTAAATAAACTTTTATAAACCTAGGTAATGTATAAGGGCACTCAATTCTGAAATAAAGTAGCCTCGTTAATGAAGGACACCGAGACATCAATCGAACACATTTAACACTGTAGGCAGTATTCTCTTCAGCAACCATGCGTATACTAACCGTGGTCACTGAAAGCTCAGGTCAACGGATCGAATGAGCCAATATCCCACGCCAGTCTTCTGTATCCTTTCCTTCGTCGTCGTCGTCTTCTTCAATTGTATTTTACTGTTGTGGCTTCAGGAAGAGTACATTATCGCCATCTACTGTGGTGGAATGTGGAGCAGGTTGTGGGACGATTCACCTGGGCCTTCATTTATCATTGTGGATACACCTTTTTTCTTTTTTACACCGTTTTGTGCGTATGAACTTTTCTCAGCCAAATTTGGGATCTATCAAACCCAAAAAGTACGGACATTTACACCAATTTTGAGCATAGCGTATCTTGATTTACACCCTCTGAAGAACCGGAGGAATTGGCGACATCAGAGAATTGCAGTGTGCGAGGGAGAGAGGAGCGCGGATTATAGCCTATTTAAAAGAATAATCAAAGCCACGCCAAAGTCCGGTTTTCCTAATGTGATTGGAGCCATTGACTGCACTCACGTCATGATTAGGGCACCATCGGTGATTGAATTCGTGTATTTGAATCGTAATAACGTGCATACGAGCAATACCCAAATCACAGAGATGCCAAGTCTCACGCATTCGGCGTCGGTCTCATGCATTTTTTTTTGTTTTATTCACTGTAGTCCGCAATTATGAATTTAATGCTTGCTGAGATTCTCACGCGGAATAAAAATTCTTCTGCATTCAAGTTTCCGTTTCACTTGCGTAAACGTGCAACTCATCACAAGTAACATGGAAAGCAATTATGATTCCGGACTACCTGAGCCTCTCTTTACTCAGGGATTGGAAACAATGCATGTGTTTCATGATCGTTTAAATTGTTTTAATGAAATAAGACCATTTGATACGTTTTCCCCCAGTAAAGACGAGCTTGAGTATTCCCTAGTCATAATCGATTTCCATCTCATTAGTGGGGAAATCCACCGTACGTGAAACTGATTAACTTGATGCACAATGACTTAAATTCCGCTAGTGAATTTCTTCAGTGCGCTTTGATTGAATAATTGCTGACTACGACGCATGAACGTGAATGCCATTAAGAGGAGAGACTCACGCCTAAGACGTAAGCCTTGGCAACTCTGAAATCATACGTGACGCCGACGTGCTCATAATGAATGTACTGGTACGGTAGCCTGGCTCAGCACATGCTTCATTCATCCTGACGCACAGCAGTGAGGGGGCGAGACTGGGGGCAGGCGCTGCGCGTGACGGCTGGCTACATGGTGAGTGCATGTAGGCTACACAGTATACTCATTCTTTGAAATACTGCTGCTTATAATCATCAATTCAAGGCTGATACTCACCCCATCCTTGTGACTTACAGGCGATAGTGACTACTTCCTGAGGGAGAAACTGTTAGTGCCCATCCCGGATTTACAGGGCGGTCAGGAAATCCATTATAAAGAGGCCCATGCTTGTGCGCGTTGACTCGTGGAGCGTGCCATCGGGCTCTTAAAAGACCCATGGCGCTGTCTGGATGTGTTGGATGGTCGGCTCCTCTACCACCTGAAAAAGGTCAGCAGGATCATCTGGGGTTGTGCCATCTTGCAAAATGTGGCAGTGAGGCGTGGGGTTGCGCTGCCGCCGGGGCCTCCCTCCACCTCAGCTGGTGGAACCGGACCCACAGCCCCCTCCCTGTCATGAGGGTTTCCAACGGAGACTAAGGGCTCGAGCTGCGGTGATGCAGCAGTTGTGATGCCGCCCCCCCCCACCTCTCACGTATGTATGTGTGTGTGTGTGTGTGTGTGTGTGTGTGTGTGTGTGTGTGTGCGCGTGTGGCCTACTCATTTTCAAACTTCTCAGTTTCAGTCTCGCAAAGTTGTGTTAAGTTTTCAGTATTGCAAGAACCTCATATTTTATTCCTCGTACATTTGATGTCCACAAGTTGAGACAGAAATAAATACATGTATATCAAACACGACATTGTAATTTTTGTCCCTCTATGCAACTGAAACAAAACACACACCCACTGCATTTGACAAATGATTCGACAAGAAGGGTTGTTGTGTGTGTGTGTGTGTGTGTGTTTTTTTTTTTTTTTTTTTTTGTTTTGTTTAATTGCCTCTGACCGCAGCCCTCGGCGATTTTATGCTTCTTGGTGAGGACGGGGCTGGGGCTGATTAGATGAGATTGTTTTCATTTCCGGAGGATAAATTGTTGGGTCTAAAATTATGCATTCACTTCTGTTGTGATTCTCTACATGTTCTTAGTTTTATGTTCTTGTTCCTAAATAAACCGCAAGACGAAGTGATCATACAGAATTGATGCAAATACCTGCCAAAGAGGACTTCTTTTTTTTTTTTTTTTTTTTTTTTTTTTCCCCTCGCCTGCACAAGCAGGTGTTTCTCTCTCACTGAGAAGTTTCGCTTCTTTCCGCGTTTCCCATCCATGCTTTACCGTCTTCAACTGACATCACTCCACAAATCCCCAGAGCGCACATGGCTATTTTACATGCAGATACTCATTTGCATTGACCATATATGGGCGTGTAAAGGGCGGTATATGAGGCGAGTGCACGGACCCGGTGTGATTTATCAATGGAAATTGCCGAGAGTTGAGCATATGCACAGTTTGAAAGATCTGAAAAGGGAGTAAATATTTTGGGTGTACGCCATTTTTGGCTTTTCGCCGTAAGTGAAATTTAGTAGGAGTTTTACACCCTTTTTGATAAATGAGGCTTCTGCTCTGTGAATTTGCGTGCAGTGTTTGGTTATTTTGTTATTCAAGGTTCAAATTGTGTCATACTTGAGATGGATTAATTATAATGGAGAAACATTGATCTGTCGTTTTCTTAATTTAAAGTCATAGTTTTCTACATTGAAGATTAACATGGATATGAGTCATTCCATACTAAACTGTCCAATTCACTGTGTTGCATAACAATGATCAATAAAATTTTTTCTAAGAGAATTTAATGATTTGCATTGTTCATATTTATTCACTCCCGGAATGAAGATATACATAAGAAAACAGAGTCATCGGTCCAACAACACTGCAGAAAAAGTGGTGTCCTGATGTCCACTAAGGCATTGTGAAAGCCAGATTTAGTTACAGAATTTGGCTGCCAACTTCATGAAATGCTCATGACATGTCTGTTGATACTTCAAAACAAGGTAAAATGAAATATTGCAGAGAAATACCCATAATAACAGTTTCAATTGACTGCACTAATATACTGGGACTTGTCTGATCAGAAATGCAATTTGAAATGACAGTCGTGGGCGTAACCAGTCGCGTCCTCACATGTTACGTCCAGACCTGTGGCTTAATTTGCATAATCAGTGGCGTCTCTGGAAGTGATAATTGGTGGGGCCCGGATCATGCCTATGCCTCAATGATTGTTCCTGGCTTGTACTCAGTTATTTTCCATTATTAACACGTTTTCCAATTTTGACAATAATTCTCTGGCAGTCGAAGTTACGGTTTCTCTCTCCATGCGATCTATCGACGACCAAATAATGGGGTAAATTTAGATCAGAAAAATTATTTTTCACTCAAAAATTGTTCAGCGCTTTATGAAAGACAAACTGCTCTCAAACATCTGCGCTACCTTTTCCACACATCAAGTGATTTACCTGCTGTTTCATGATAGTTTTTTTTAATAAAATAAAAGACCATTTGAAGCGTCTGTGTGCAATTCTGAATAACGCTGATTTAAATGCACGAAATTACGTGTCTATATTAATGATTTTTGCCTTACCGAAATGTATGTACCTTACCGGCAAGTTCTCGGAGCGAATCTATTGCTCAGTCCCTCAAGGAAGTTGCATGTCACAATTGCAACTATTAAAGCAAATTAAACCAATCCACGCAAATTTCTTGCGGACAAAGAAATGAATCACCAAGACATTGCAACTTTAATTGCCACTTTTTGAAAAAGTTACTGCAAAAAAAAAAAAAAACAATAAAAAAGCCTGGAAAATCCTAGAGGGATTGTTTGTCAATTATGCGAATGATTGCGTGCAAGTCAGGGTTAGTAATTGTATTAAAGGGGGAGTTCTGGGCCCCACAAATTTTTAGTCCTAGAGACGCCCCTGTGCATAATGCATGCAACTTGCGCAAAGATGACCACGGCAAACTAAGGTACTCACTTCCTGCATCAAAATTTCCCAAGGCGTCAGACAATCATATATACCATGCTTTTAATTCAATTCAATATATTTTATTCACACACAACAACAAGTGGCATAATCATTTTACAATAAGTGCAAATAAAAACACAACAGAAACAATTAAAAACAATTAAAAGAGATATAGTTATATTTTGAAGACTGTACATCATCAGTATGGAGGGTTAATTAGTGCATAAGGTGAATAGCAGCTCACAAACCTCATCATAATCTAAACTAATATCTAAAACACAATCTCTCACTTGAATGAATTCCACAACCGTATCAGCAATTGAGTCAAACCTTTCAGAAAGCCATACATTTTCACTAAAAGTAAAGGCAGACCAATTAGTTAGGTTATATTTAAGAGACAATTCTCTAGTCATTTGTCCACTGACTGAAAAAGGACATTAAATATAATGATTGAAAAAAGAAAAGATTTCCGTGTCCTAAAATCCTGTCACATCTATGACAACATCAAGCAATATGAGTAGATCATGTCCTGCGCATAAACTGTATAAAAAGATGGGCACAGCACCAGGATCTAAAAAGTGAGGCAGATGCGGAAATCTCGAAAATTTGCATTATATTTATTAGCCATCAGATGGCAGCGTCGGTGGTTGCAGAAAGAAGTTCAATGGTACTGAAGTATATGAGAAAATGACCCTACTTTGCCACCTGATTTATTATTTCATTCTTATTCTTTGAAATGCCTTCTTGTGAATAAAATAATATAGTCTTTTGGTGATTTAAAGCAACAGGTAACTAGTTACAAAATTTTAACAATGCTTTGCACTGAAGCCTGGTGAACCGAATACAAACATTGAGGACAATAGACATGAAAAACATTGACTGGCCGTAATTGTTCATAAATGTTACTGATAGACTGAAGTCATTTATCATACAAAAGAATTGACTTTGAAATGCATCTGATTTTTAAGAATTCAATATCTGTTTTGTGTCCTCGTTACACCCACAACACCTGCCACCTTAGTACATTATGGGGTCACTGAAATGAGGTGATCACTCGATTTATCTTCTTGCTTCCTTGTGATGCCCATGGATAGCGTTTCACCACTGCAGTGAAAAACTCTGGAAAAGGTGTATTTGAATTTTCATCACCATTGTAACACATTTGTACAGTTTAGTATGGAATGACCCATATATAGGCTAGGTTAAACAATCTGACGAAAATCGTGTAAGTATGAGGAAGGACTGATACCTTAATTTATGATATTATTTCGATGGTTAGACTTGAAAAGAGCAACGACAAAACAAGAAAGGAAGATTTTTAGAATGTATTCTCTCTCTTACCTCGCGCCGGAATACATATTGTTCTTGCACTTGCAGCTGCCCAGCAAACATGAGACGTCTGCCCAACGTGTAGATGACGTATAGCCTATATAACGCGTTATAGACATAATATGCACATTGGGCAGACGTCTCGTGTTTGCTAGGTGCCTGACGTCAGATCTTTCTATTGCGTAGCTACTGTAACTATCTAACATTATTATATTTGCGAGGTTTTGTTTCGTTTTGGCCATCATGGAAGAGGAAGGACCAAAAGTTGAAGAATGAACCATGGGAAGTAGTACAACGACCACAAAAAAAAAAAAGCAATTAAAATTGAACTTCGGTGCATGAGAAGTACAAACGGACTATTCAGGCTGCTTTTGAGGTATTGGGTGGAGATATTTAAGGGGTATGATTGTGTTCTAAATGGCATCGACCTCGTCACTCCATATTTCTATGTCAGTCAATCACTGTTATGAAAGTCCACTTGATCGTGTTCATCATTTTTGAGGCCCAGTGTATCGTTCAGGAACCACTCGCAGGAGACAGAAATCCAAAAAACGTATGCCTTTATTGGAGTCCGAGTCAAAACCCAAAAACACATGAATTGCCAAGCCACAATAAGAAATCCAAAAACAGTGTTGACTTGACAGGCAGGGGTCAGAACCAGTAAGACAGATGAGCAGAGGTACAAAAACGATAGGCAAAAAGTCGTAGTCGATGACCAAAGCCAAGGGTCATACACAGGGCATCCAAACACAGAAATCGTGGTCATACAAAAATGGGTCGAAATCCAGAAAGACAAAAATGATACAAAAAGGGCAATGGCAAGAATCAAGGTCGGACAATTTAGTAGAAGAGAAACAATATTCTGAGGCATACGAGGCAATCTGCACAAAGAAGTATTGATCAATGTTCTGACAAGAGCTGGGAGTGGAAAGACTGTTTAAATAGATAAGAGGAAGGTAACATGCTATGCAGGGAACAGGTTAATTGTATCAAACGAATTACAGAGGAATGAACATGAGGAAGTACCTAATCACATGAAAAAGGCAAAAGCCAAAACGTGGACAGGGATCACAAGACAGCCTATAGACAGAACAAACAGATTCGGTTAGGGATTTCTAAGTGCACAGAGTGAGCAGCAGAACAGTGATTAGACAGGTGCAGAGAATCTGCAAGAAACACAGCAAAGTAAATTGAGTGAAGGCAAGAGGCGGAGACTTGAACAGGGCGAAGGCTGAGAGATTGTTAGTCAATTAGTGGAGTGCAGATATACAATCCCTAGTGCTTGTTAGTAAATTAGTACTATGTACGATGTTAGTCTTGGTTAGTAATTTAGCAAAAACAAACTGTCAGTATTGGTCAGTAATATAGAAAAAGCAAGATGAAGGAAGTAAACGAGAATGGAAGGAATGGTTGAAACCCAGAATCCATTAAATCACCTGAAAGAGTGGCACGCAGTACTGGGGCTGAGAGCAAACACATGACAGAAGACCAGACAGGGGGAGACAAAGTGCAATGCATGGTAAAAACAAAAACATGGACCAGAATATAACTGCAGGAATGGAATATGGCAAAATACAAAACATGGAAAAACTAAACCAGACAATACATGAACAAATCTAAGTAACCAAATCACAATACATAATCCAAGGCATAGTCAGACATAGCAAAGATCCAAATACAAACAAGGCAAACAGATCAGGGACATGGCTATTCAGATCAGAATCATGAGAGTCAGGGCAGAATCATAACACCCAGAGCATTACCAAACCTTCCTCGGAATGACTCCAATAAAAACATATTTTTCTTTCTAAACTAAACAACGTGTACGTAAAGCATATAGCCAGTACAGCGACTGGACTTTTTGCAGCACGGAACAAACCAAAATAAGCAGCATAACTATGCATCGAAAGAAATCACCTTTGTGCGACATTTAAAAATATGCTAAAAAAAAAAAAAAAGATTTAAACATGGGATTTAAAACAATGAACTACTGGGAGATCTGGAAGAAATCTATTAAGAGTTCTGACTCGTCAGGCTTTAAAAACAAAATTGAAAACGATTTTTACGGTGTTCACTGTATTATAATTATTGAGCATCTGGGTACTTTCAGAAAAAAAACAACCCATATGTGACGTCTCGGAAAATGAGACTGTCGGTGGACTGGTTACAATCGAAGAAGAACAACATTTGGCCAGCGAATTTCAAGGAGCATGACACTTTTTTCTCTTGTTATATGAGTGAATACCTTCAACATATCATGAAAGTGCCATAACAAAACAATTTTATGTGCACTTATTATATCCCCGAACCGGGGATATTATGTTTTTGGTCCGACCGCCGCCGCCGCCGCCCTTCGTGTTAACGCGATAACTTCAGTAATATTTCAATTACAAATTTCAAATTTTGCACATAAGTAAGTATCATAAAGAGGAAGAACTGATTCGATTTTGGACAATTTACGATGTCTAGATTGGCCACCAGGGCCAAAAACTGATTTAGGTGTTAACACTATAACTGCAGTAATATTTCAATTAGAAATTGCAACTTTTGCATATAAATAAGTATCATAAAGAGGAAAAACTGATTCCATTTTGGACAATTTACTATTTCTAGATTGGCCACCAGGAGCCAAAAACTGAAAAAATCAACGTTCCGCAATAACTTCAGTAATATTTCAATTACAAATTTCAAGTTTTGCACATAAGTAAGTATCATAAAGAGGAAGAATTGATCCGATTTTGGACAATGTACGATCTCTAGATTGGCCACCAGGGGCCAAAAACTGATTTACATGTTAACTTGATAACTGCAGTAATATTTCAATTAGAAATTCCAAGTTTTGCATATAAATATGTATCATAAAGAGGAAGAATTGATTCGATTTTGGACAATTTACTATTTCTAGATTGGCCACCAGGGGCCAAAAACTGAAAAAATCACTGTTTTTATCATATCTCTGAAAATGTTTGTCCGATTGACCTGAAATCAAGTGCAAAAGAAAGGTCATGACCTGAGGACATGTCCCACGATGACATTATACCTGTTTGGTTCAAAATTTTGACACAAGGTGGAGCTTTGTCACATAAAATTCACCATTTTTGCTAAATCTTTGGAACTATTTCTCCAATTGACATGAAACTATGTGCAACTGCAAGGTCATGACCTCACAACGTGTCACATGATGACATCATACCTGTATGGTTCCATATTTTGCCACCAGGTGGCGCTTTGTGATAGAAAATTACCATTTTGGCCATATCTTCAGAACCATTTGTCCGATTGACCTGAAATTAAGTTCAAATGCAAGTCTATTCAAGGATTGGGGAATTGGAGGATTGGGGGCATTCGGGGATATACCCCCAGCCATTACCTCCGACGGCATAAGCCTAGTTTTCTTTGAATTCCTACTTTAACAGCATCTATCACCTCCCTCCAGGCCTTCGCTTTGCCTGTCCCTGTCACACCACTGCGAACAGATGAAAAAATTTTTTTTCTGAACACCACTTCACCCAAAATTATTTCTATCTCCGCTTCGGAAAAATTATTTTTTCTTTCCCTCTCTTTCATTGCTTGCGCCATGTCTGGCAGGTCGACTGGATGCATCAACATCTCCTTCTATGGTGGTCATTGGCAATTCATGGGCGGGGTTTTATGCTAATAGTTGATTACCAGGTGGGCGCTGTCACCTTACAGTGGATTGGCATTCATGATCATACACACGTGTTTACGATCAGATCTGATTTTCCTGCAGTGTTCATGAATTCGCAGTAGGTATTTAGTAGCGTAGGATTTTATGTGCAAATCTACACAAAAATTTACTAACATTTCATGAATGAGACCCAATGGTTCCAACTATGTAAGTTAGCATCTGTGATTTCTGGAGACGTGCCCCTGAGCAATCCAATCTCAAGTGGGCAGAGCTAAACGCAGGCCTGAAATAACTCAAAACGTTTTCAGAAACGTACAGAAATTACTACTCTTTTATACACAATCCCCCTCCAGTTTTGGGGGCCCAAAGGTGCGTGGAAAAACTGATATAATCATAAATTAAATTGATATTTTTAATACTTGGTGGCATATCCTTTGCAGTCAATGACTGCCAACCTAGAATCCACAAACATAAGGATTTCATGCCCTGAAAATGTCTTCAATTCTTGCTTATTATTGGGTTGTTTGCCTTCAGTAATTGAAATCTAAGCTTAATTAATTTAAAGACAAATGATTTAGTTTTCTATTCCTCTATTTGCCTGAAAAAACTTGAGGTGCTTTTGCAATATGCTTCCAAGTCATCATCCATTTACACTGTAAGGCCTTTTCCAATGACTTCTGAAGTAGTTTGCTGGATTTAAGAAAATAATTTTGCCCTATGCAATTCAGAGTTCATCCACAAATGTTTGTCAAGTGCTATATAACCAGTGTTCATTTGACCCACTCATGCCCATATATGACCACTCTATTTGGATAAGCTGGTATGGATGAAATCATGAGCAGTTCTTTCCCCTCCATGTTCCTCACTTTCCTTATTTCTGGTACAAGTTGACCTTTGTCACGTCTCTGTCCATAAGATGTTGTATCTGAACTATACAGGCTTTTTTGATGTTTTTCTTCAACTTCTCTGCATTGAGCCTTCCCTATTATTTCCATCTTGAGATAAACGCTCTGTATTTACTCCGGTGAAGTTTCCATTTGATTGTTGACTTTGGCACAGATATGCTTGCCTCCTGGAGAGCTTTTTCAGTCTGGCTAACTGTTACGAAGAAGTTTTTTTGAACCACAAGAAGAATTCTCCTGTCATTCACAACAGTTGTTATCCATGGCCTCTGTTGCCTTTTTGAATTTTTGAGCTGACAAATTCATTTTCTCCTTTTAAGAATATATGAAATAGTTCAGTTGGACACATTTAATGGTTTTGTTTTTTCTCAGGTGGATTTGTTTTTGATTTTTTAGTTTAGTTGTGGTTTGATTTATTGGCAGTGATAGCACTTTGGATTCCATGTTGAAAGTTGACAGCAACAGATACCAAATGCAAACACTTCAAATCAGCTGTAGACCATTTATGTGCTTGCTTTTAAATTAAATTATTTGAGAGAACAACACACCTAGATTATCCAGTCGATTATCCAATGTTTCTTGGGCCCTTAAAAGGGAGGGCGGTCTCTTTTAACAAATGCTGGAATTCCGTCACCCCCCTCACTATTTTGATTTGTTCACCCTGAAACTGAAGCCAAAAATCTGCACTTTGAACTGATATTCATTATTTAATATCAACTCCAGTGTACTGTAATCAACAGATAAAATTACAATTTTACAATTACAAATGGACAAATGTTGTCAATTTCCAAATATGTTGACTTGATTGAGTATCACGATCCTATGCACACTGGTTGAATTTTCCCCCTTATCAAAAATATCTGTAATATCACCAACTCTTGCAAGGCCTCCACTATCATATTAAAAACAGTTGCTCCTTCGTTCACAAATTGCCACCCGCCATTGTGTGCAACACAGTTTCTGGTGTCTTACAAGTCTCATACAATCCATCTACATGTCTCTCCACCAGTCACAGAGGAGAATGTTTTTAATCACAACCACTGTCAAAATACTGTTCAGGACAGGGCTAAGATTTTAGAACCATTTATATGTGATTATTGCTGCATCAGATCATATGAAAAAAACACTTAAATGATTGTGTGCATCAAAATCTCTAATCATTTAAGAAGGTTAGCAGTGGGGAGGATTATTCATTAAAAAACATATGTGCTTCACAGACCATTAAAAGATATATAGCATCTAAGTGTATTTTCTATTTAAAATAGAAAGCTTTTTTCTGGGATGAAGAAAAAAATCCTCTTAACACATTTTGTCATGGCAACCAACATGCAAAAACATCTTCATCTTTATCTCCAGTCAATTTCCATCACATTGACATTTGGTTGGAGAGTGAAGATGGTGGCATTGACAGTACTCATTTTTAAATATTCAGGCTTTTTGGCATGGTGCGCAACATTTTTTCCCCCAAACAATGCCGTCATATCTCAAGAAAAGTGTTAAAGATATGGCATGAATACGCTGTTGCCCATTAAGTTGGAATGAAATTTTTTTTTACCTTTTTTGTGCAATGATTGTCACAATGTAATGTATTCTTGATAGATAAAATGTTTGAATGCACAATCATTCCAACGTTATGGGGGACAGTAAATCTGTGATCCTTTGGGCCAATGTCCAGATATGCTATTCACCACCAGGACATAATTAGTTTGAAATTCATCCATTTTTTTCTGCTGGCATTACATCCATTTTTGTAATGATCCAGTCTAGGAACCAAATTTGAACTCACAATTCAATCCCACAGTAGGATTTATTGATAGTAATACTATATCGACAGAGGGATGGAACCCAGAGCTGAATGGCATAGTTCAGCTCAGATGGTTCAGGCTTGGATGCAAACGATGTGTCCATGTGTGGCCAGTGGCGATCTGGGAAAGCTTCCAGATGGAGCACAAACCTCACTTGAGCAGAAGTGTCAGATGGCAGGAGTGGGGAGTTTAACAGGAACGCAGTCCCAATCCTGATCCCCACAGGAGGCTTGGGAGGTGTTCCCATTAAACTGGCAGAAAAACTGGCTGAGGGATGATGAATAGGATTCCTGTCTCAGCCATGGAGACCGTGAGTAAGGCTTGGGAGCTTGATCCAATTAATAGAACTAGGATCAGAACTTCTGTATTTAGCTATCAATAAAGATTACAAATAATATCTGCAAATGATAACCTAACGAGGAAATACTGACTGGTTGCTAAAGGGCATATAGTAAGTAACAATTCAAGAACTTACACTCTCAAAGTAAGGACTATATATACTGTACACCAACACACAGGTGAGGGAATGGGGAAACACAAATTCATAACACCTGGTGGAGATACCCTGCAGCACATAAACCAATCTAAGCAGACAATATATCTAAACACATCCAAGCTGCTGGATGGGAGGAGACATGAAAATGATTCACGGGGTGATAGTGGCATGTTTGTGTTATTTTGGATCTGATAACCATGTTAATCACTGGCTCTGAATCCAGTTGAACTCAAATGTTGAGGAGGAGATGGGGGAAGGCAAAAATTCTGCTAAACAAACAGTCATTGAAGATGGCAGCAGTACAGGCCAAGCAAGGCATCACAATGGAATATACCCACTACCTGGCAATGGTTATGTGTCATAGACTTAAGCAGTCATTACATGCAAATAATATTCCACCAAGTATCAAGAATGATTATTCTACATCATATTGAACTGTTTAATATTTTCTATGCCTGAAAATGGGGTGGACTATGGACCAAAGAGTTCATCATTCCAAAACAATTCTTCTGATATGGATGTTAACACCCGCAATTTAGAGTTGGCAATCTGCATATCGACCTGTTCTTGTATTCTAATACAGAATCAAAATTAAAAATGTTTCACTGTCAAACGAATGATGGTACTTCCTGTATAGTCTCATGACTTCTTTTCCTCTAAGAAGCAGAGGGAGTTAATTCCAGTAGCCTATTTTTCACAAAATTCCTTCCTTACTCCTGACCCAGAAATTAATTGAGGTCGGTCATCAATATGAACATTTCAAGTTGTTAAATGAAAGCAGTTTTCCAGACATCAGACATGTCTTGAGCAAGGAGAGACATGACTATCTTTCACAAATTTTTCAATTTTTCTTTCTTTCTTTCTTTTTCTTTTTGGAATATGAGATGTATGAATGATTGACTTGTGGCTCAACCTATCCCCATCTGTGAAGACATCTGCCGCTCGAAACTGATGTTACTTCAAACTGGCCTCTGAAGGAGGAAGATCATTCCTTTTCCAAAATTCATCCTACAGTCACTTGTTTTCCTTGTCCCCTCTTTGAGTGAATCTAAGAGAAAGAGAACATCGGAGGGATGGAAGGAGGTTGTGACGGAGGGGAGGATATTGGGCCAAAAAAGCAATTGGACATGAGCTTGACATGTTTCACTGCCGCTGGTATGATTTGACAACACTTCTCCTCATCATCTTTCTACTGAATATTTTCGGGATCAAAAAATGTTTCGTCCGTCTCAGATTTAATTAGTTACCTCTTCCTCCTTATGACCCATCCTAATTTTCAATTGGTGATGATCCTGCAAAAAAAAAAAATACTGGGCAGGACATGGACATTCCATTTTCTTACTCAGAATATATTAAGTTCCTGAAAGTGCCAGCATTCCAGAGCTCACTGTTCTTGCTTGGTCATTTTCTTTCGATAAAGATGAAATATTTGCTGTTCTGCTGTGTATGTCTTTCAGTGGAATCTCTGAAATGCAATGTATTATAAATCTCCTACTTTCAAATATTTAGGGGAAATTGAATGTTAATAACAAAATCTATTTGGCTCAATGACAAATTTTAAATGCAGCTAAGATAATGTCCTCATCTGTTGGTAGTTGAACTAAACATGCAAGGTCAGGGTATAAGCTTAAAGCTGATATCTGGTATCAGGTCTGTATTAAACCTTTTTTCATCTGATTTGACCTGTTGAGTGGTGAGCTTGTGTTTATCTAAAATTGAGATATATGCAGGGGAGTATGATAAATGCTGCAAAAAAAAAATCGAATGTTCCTGGGGGCGTTCTCTCCATTTCTTTTTACCTGTGTGAGAATATGCTATGTGGAATTACTTAAAATATACATTTTTGTCATGGAAAAACCCAAACATGAAAATGTGTCGGCTGAAGGATCTGACTGAGGTCAACTAGCACTTTAACGCGCTGTCCTTTCGGTATTGTGCCGTAAATGTGAATTCTGGGTGTTTTATATTGTTTTTAATGTGTATATATTGAGCGCCACTATTGTATTGTGGTTGAAAAAGAGTGGACCAAGACAAAGTCCCGTCAACTATGTTGACGTGGCTGTAAAATTTTTTTATCTTGAGTCTCAGTGCTTCAATTCCTCAATATATGCAAATGAATGATTCTCGAAACTTCCTCACTCATCCTTCAAAAAATACTACCCACTTCCTGTGATGGCACAGGGTCTCACCCTCCCTATTTGTATTGTAAGAGTGTCTTCATCCTGGACGCTTGCATTTTATGTCCTTGGTGGGAGGATGGAAAAGCATTGAATAGGGGGAATTTAAACTCTCTCCCCTTTCATTAACTGGAACTAAACCCCAGATAATGTGGTTGACATATTTCATGCTCAAATTTTGGGGATTCCTACTTGAAAAAAGGGAAAAGAACATCTGGAAGAGAACATGTGCATCAAAATATAGCGAAACTGTTCCAGGAACTGTATAATTCCTGCTGGTGATAGTTAAGTCCCTCTTTAAGTGCCCACAATCCAATAAAAGGTTGATAATCCCTAAGAACTGTCCAATATGGATGTGAATACTGTCAAATCATGTTAACTCACTTTAACCTCTTATGCCTTGTGTCCTTTTCAAATCCATGCCGGTACAGAGCCAAAACACCAAAAAAATCTGTCACAGTCTAGACAGTTTCCACTTTTCTTTAAATATATATTTAATTTGTTCATGTTTTAATAGTATTTCCTGCTGCGCCTTTTCATTTATTTCCAGTCTGTCCAGTCTGTTTGACTGTTCGCTCATCATATCCTGCCAGCAACAATATTATGGGCAGGAGTGCACTTGCTCATTTTACTGTGCCCTCCAGAATTACTGGCATTCTCAATTAATATGAGCAAAAATCCTGGATAACGTTTGTTTTATTGCTTATCAAATGTTTTCTACACTCAGTAATATGAGAAAATTGTATAGTTTTACTGCGACACCATTGCTCAAAGGGAAAAAAATAATACAAAATCATTTTCATTCTGATAAAGATGTGCACCACAATTATCAGCATCCTGCATTTAGTACTTCATGTACCCCTCCTTTTGCCAAGATGACAGCACCAGTCCTCTCTTGTAATGTTTTATGACATGGGTGAACCCATACGACACCTTAGTGGCCAAATGTTTGTGGACACCTGCTTATCCAACACTTCATTGAAAGGTCATGGGCCTTCCATTGAGTCATAACAATCTCCACTCTTCTTTCAATCCTTTCCATTTCACAGACTCATTACAACTGCAGCGGCTTAAAAAATCTTAATACCCATTGTGGGGATGCATGTTTTTCCAGTGATGAATTCTTTTTCATCCATTTCCGATTTCAATTGTGTACTCTCAGATCTTCCCCATACTGATGTGTGGCATATGACAATATGACTTCGGCCAATGTGTTGCCTCATTTGTAAACCTCAGGGTGCGAGAGGGTCATGGATTACAACTCAAAAGGCCTTTTTTGAAAACTTGCTTTGCTTTGAATGTTTTTAAACCAGACAAGAAATTTTTTTTAATGCTTGTGTCCAACAATGGGACAACGAAGGAACCTTTTGCAATTTGTGTTGGAAAAAAAAACATAAAAACAAATATAACTACAAGTGGTACCTATGGGGTCCAAGCAACATAAGATGATCATCAGTTTTGAAGCAGTGAAGACACAAATTGTATGAGTTTTTCAAAGAATTTCCAGTTCGTAGCATATAACTGTGCTTGGTATCCTTTTCCTCACAAATTTCAGGTTGATTAGTCATTGTCGTGTCATTGAAATGGCAGCTGTTATCTGACTGACAAATAGCCGCCAGGTAATTCAACAGTTATTTGCACATTGGAAACACTATTTAATTCTCGTACAGAGATGTGGAATGCAAAATTAGAACCATTGAGTCAAATGGCTGAGAACAAATATGCAATTTTACATGGTTTTTCTTACGACAGCGCCAAATTTTGGCCGATTGGAATCAAATTTGTTGTACCTCTTTATAGTGCCACCATTTGGCCAATCTAAGTAATTTGCATTAAGACTTCCCTTTTACACCTCCTGAACAATAGTATAAAGTTTCATAATTGACTGTCAAAGTGAGTATGTGGGCAAATGAAATTTAATTGGCTGATGTCAGCCATCTTGTTTGAACTATCAGTTTGTTCTTTAAGGTTTTCATGGCAACCTTCACCATTATGAAGCATGCAAAAATTAAAGCTGCTCGCACAATTGGTTTACAAGTTATGACCATTTGTTTGTTATAGCACCAACTACAAACAGATCTCAACCAAGTTCAGTTAAAAGAAGTTGCATGGCCTGCAGATGTGTGATCTCAAGTTTGATGATGGACATTGCATCAAGGAGTTACAGCTCTTTATATCAATATAGGCCATGCCCTTAAATTTTGAGTGAATTGATCTCACTGCTTAGGAGGAGATTAAAAAAATGAAAAGGTTCAGAAACAATTCAAAATGGCAGAAAGAGTGACTTACATGGATTGATTGGTCTTGACGCACATAATCTAACAAAAACAAGAATTTTGTTTCTACAACTTATAGTTCACAAGATAATGCCTGAAACGCGTTATACATCTCTATAGTGCCCCTTATGCATGCATTTGAACCAATGGAACAATTTATAATCTGTAAATCTATATGCACCTCCTCACCAAATTTCGCATTGATCCCTTCAGTGGTTTGGCAGAAGAAGATCAAAGTAAACACAGATGCCGACACTGGACGCCGACGCTGCTGCATTATCACATAAGCTCCCTTTGGTCTGTTGGACGAAGTAAGGTAATAAAAAGGGGGTAAATTTCTCAGCGATAAAAGTCAAGAATGAACTGATATCTAATCAGTGAAACTGAGGAAACTTGGACATTAAAACCCATCATGTATTAGATAAGGAAATTAAAGGCAAAGCAAATAGTATGAGTTAACCTCCTTTGGTGTTATTTTTGTGTTTGGCTTTAGGCAACATTGAAACATGAACTCAGAAATCTGAAGAGCAGCATATTGATTCACCATAGTTTTGAATTTCACAGCTGACACAAATTGCCACCTCTTATTGTGATTACTACTATTATGAAGAAATGAGCACAATTCAACACTGAGCTTTGAAATATCATTGAATAAATAGCCATTTCATAGTACGGAATAGTAACAGGGCAATAGGTCCTGCTGACCTGAATAGCAATTAATTGATATCAGTGAACAGCTTGTTAAATTCTGGGATTGCAATGGTGCTCGGAACGAAAACTAGCATTTACAGAGCTTCTCCACTGTTGGGGCTGTTTAATAAAATCAGGTATGTTAATGCATGGCACGAACGAAAACCTGCATCTACACCGGCCTTTTCTGGATAAGGTTGAGGACCCCTGCCCTACACTGAACAAGGGATATTGGGTCACTCGAGGATACTGATTTCTCTGCTGTAAAACTATTATAGTTGTGTTGGCATTTTACTTGAAATTATTGACTAGCCGACTGGTCAGTCTGCATTCCCGTCTTTGCAAGCTGAAGCTTATATATTCTTTTTGCAAACTGTGTGCAAGATAAAATATGATTTTTCTTTAATTGCTTTGCTCTTACTGTTGCCCTACATCACAGCTGGGATAATCTTGGCTTGCCCATCTCGACCACTGCACTACAGCAATTAGCAAAGTTCCCCTAAGCAGTATTCATCCATTTGAATGAGCCCTAACTGCTGCCCTGTTTTGCTTTATTTTTAGAAAGCCTTGAAACCTTTGGGCTAAGAGTACAGCAAACCGATTTAGAAGGCAGGGCGCAAGTACAAAATATACCCCCTTCAAAGCACCCAAGGGAACTCGGCTCTTCCTCACAACTTTGCTGAAATCCAGGTGGTTCTCAGCCAAGGACAGTGGGATAATCATTACTGAGGCCAAAATCACAAGTCCTGTTTGGGGAGAATTAGACTGGAATGACCAGTTTTCCATCACCATCCTCGCAGCAAATTTCCTTTGACACAATTACTCCTGGGAACAGAGTCCAGGATGCTTGGTTTTGCCTGCAGTTCCAATACCATTATTCTGATCACCCAGAGCACATGTTAACATTCATGTTAATTTTGGACAGGCAATTATTATTATTATTGTAATTCATCGTGAAATAAATGTTTTTGAAATACCAATTCTTTGCACAATTTTCCCTTCATAACAGACATAAAGAATACAAGTCTGCTTTAATATCTTATAGACTTTTATTTATTCACATAAATAGTAGAGAAACTCCAAGAACATAGTTAAATACATTTCATTAACAGTTAATACTCTCAATTTACCATTTTAATGGGTCAATTACACTTCCTAAACAAGGAAGGAGGAGTTGAATTACTGTTGAATTGTACATTTTCATTTCAGCTGAATTGTTTTGAAATATTCCTCTTTAGTACTTTATTGAATTTCCACCAACAAACTACTTTTGAAGAGTAAGTGTCATATACAATAAAAAGAAAAGCATCAATGTACAGGGACATGTTCCAGGAAAATAGGTCAGATCTGTTTGTTTGCAGAAAAGCACATCAGTGTCTCTTGGTTTGCAAAACAGGGTATCCAGGAGGTCAGTGTTTATTTGGTGTGACCACTGTCTTTGCTCCGTCCACTTCAGTGGTTTGTCCATTTTCTTATGCAGGGAAGAATTCCACATCACAGAGATAACAGGTCAAGATCACTGTAGTGTTGGGAATCCTCCATTTTCTTCAAATAGTTTGTGTCCCAGTTATTACAAAACTGTGGGTCAAGCCAGTTAATTTTTCTTTGTATTTTTTTTTTTTTTTTGCAGTTATTGGGTTTTTGGCCTGGAGCCCTGAAAAATCAACGAGAAAATAATTAAGAGTCATTAAAAAAAAAAAAAAAAAAATCACTAAGAGTGCATTACTCCCATCACATTCTTCATGCAGCCACCTTAAAATCACCAGAAAATCGTACTAAAAAAATTGCTATGTAGACGTTATGTAAACATAGTGCGACTGCGTGTTCATCTGATTTTGCCACAAAACGGTCTTCCAGATAGCATACCTTATATAGCACATTTTATGAAAAGACCCTGACTATATGGGACTGTGAAATAGCCCCAGTGAATATAATTTTGCTTGCAACAAACTATTAATCCCAGGAGGTCAGCCACGAGGATATAAAAATTCTCAATGCAGAAAGTCACAGGGGGGGAACGAATCAACTGCTATGCCCACCCCATAAATCACATGCAAAGACAGTTTACCACAGATCCAGGATTTGATTACCTTCGTATTTTTGGCATAATAATATCAAAAATGACTTCATAAGTATTTCTTTGTAGTGTGAGTTTTTGAAACAAATATTCTCTTATTTCAAAACATTGCAAACATCATGAATATACCCTGATGTCAAGGCAAATTAAGCACTGCATATCACCTTATGTCAACATACCTCCACTATTGCACGCACATTGATATCATATTCCCGGTGTTCACAAACTCTGATATCAAAATCTTTTCCATACAATACAAACAGATATTTGAATTTCAGTATTTACCTTTTAAGTTTTGTTAAAACTTGTCCCGATTTTCTCTTTTCTGAGGATATTTGCATAGGGAATCTGAAAGGAACCATACTTTTTAATTATATGATAGCAAGCAACAGATCATCTTGCCAGTTTTGATAAAATTACTTATGTGTTCATTTTGCTAAAAGGACTTTACCAGAGAACACATTTCAATTTCATCATTTTTTTAAATAAAAATAACAAAATATAAAGCAATTAAAAGATAAAATAGCAATAGGCTATTCCAGGTCAGAGTACCACAATTTTTAATGACAAATGTAAACAAGGACAAAAACATTTTGCTCAACAGTCAGATAATGACAGGTGAAATTGTCGAAACACAAGATCCAAAATAATCATAAAAATTAAAGCACAATTTTCAGGAGTGAAAACTGCATAAATTTTGAAATCTGCTAATTACAGACAAAAAGGCCATTTCTGGTAAATACAATGCAAAGAACCCCGCAGCAATGAATGTAGTCCGAACGGAGGAAAAAAAATGTTCTTACCATCTGTAACTGCTGTACCATTTCTTCTCTGTATGCTAGCTCTCTTTTCATTTGGTCCTGAAAATTATCTGTAGGGTCAAATTGTATATTCTTTAATACAATAATAGTTTTAACAAAAATATAACTATGCACATTCTGACTTCTATATGGCTATAGAATGCTCTGGATTAAATAGTCCGTGAAATAATTGAGTGTTAATAGTACTGCAGTGGCAGATGTAATCGAATCAGTATGCAGTATTTGTTTGTTACATAAGATTTAAAAAGTTTGCCACAGGATTTAACAACAGAGCCACTAGATGAGACTAGGCATATGCGCACTGCAGTCAGATAAAAAAAAGAAAATTACAAAATGTACTGAAGGCGAGAAAAATATCAATACACACCCAAATTGTTAAAAAATGGAATTTATGATGGGAAAGTACTGGCCTTGCCATCTCCTGAATAGACAGGACAATTTGCCTGATACTCAGTGTCTCTTTTTCATTTATATTAGTGTAGGAATATCAGTTACAGCAGAGCAATGAGGACATACAAGACACTAATTAGCATTAGCGCTTCAGAGAGAAGTAATTAGTGGCAACATATTGTTTGGGTAATTACAATGTTTTCCGGGGCATTTGGCCAATAAAACTGGGCTTCTTGAAACTTAAAAAGAAAAAATTCTGGAACAATAATGAAAAAATGTGTAACACTATCAGGACGCACTTACAAAGAATAGAAATCAAAGGTGTTTATACTTGATAGGCAATAGGCAAACACAAGACCAATACTTAAGAGCAGTAAAGAAACTGAGAACACTAAATGTGAATATCAATGCCAGTGACACAAGCAATGTAATTGAAGTTTGAGGCAACTCACGAAAAACAGGAAAGGTGGCATTTCCCTTAAGTGCATGAAATTCCTGCTCCAGCCTTCTCCGCAAATCAATCTGTTCAAGAAGCACCTTCTGAAGTTCCTCTAAGTGAACAGGAGATAAACTATTCAGAATGAGATATACTAGAAGAGTAAACCTTACAGCTGGCTCTCAAATCCAAATGCAGCTCTAGTTTTAATTTTACCCTGGTAATTTAATGCACAATTACTGACACTGACCAACCAGATTCACACTTGGCATTCACTTGTCCCAGGTAAAGGGAAGGTGGAAAAACCAGCTGTTCTTGGCCCTCAAGGACCGTTCTTGGTTGAATAGAGCTCAAAGTCAAGTTGCAAGCACTTACATCAGAGCAGGGTAATAAAACATGGCAGGTTCCTATGCACATTTGCTGTTTAACTTACCTTTCTCCATACATTCAACGTCCTTCTTTAGCGGAACAGGAGAACGTGCTTCCTGACTTCGATCGACTGTCAAAAAAAAATAGAAATAATGAACAAAGGTAATTATTTTGATGAAAAGAATAAAAAGTACTCAAAAGCATAATGCATCTTTATTTCATGTCCAAACTAAGGATAAAAAAAGCTTAATCAATGAATATGATTGAAATAAGATTTCAACATTTGAGCGAAATAGTCAATAACCATAAAGACAAAAAAAAAAGAGACTTGTTTAATTCCCCACACCAAAACAGAGATCATATTTCAATTAGTGTCTAAATCATTTTCTGTTACAGTATTAACCATGATGAATGTCCTTTCAAATAAGAAATCAAACCCCAAACATCTCATTAAAATCGTTAAGGTAGATTTATACGTAGGCCTAATTTATGTGCACTTGCTTGAACAACGTATGCTTTCGGTTTTTCTTTCTGTTAAATAATATTACTTTGCGGAATATAATCATAAGAGAATGTAAGTCCAAACGCTGCACCACATTGCAGCACTTATCACGTTGGACATACCCTTATTTGGATCAACATCTGCAACGTTGACTAAATGACGAAGTCCAGCAACCATCTGCACTTCCACTTTCATCCAGCAGATGCTGATCTTACATTACTCTTTCCATCTACAGGGCTTCGGAAAAACCCATTGCGAACAGTTCACTGCAACTAATGACCCTTTACGGGATAATGGTAGAGATACTCACTAATGCTAATGAATAGACCGTTGGCATCAGTAGCCTATGCATTTTGTAAGCAATAAACAAAAACTTGAAACTGGGGATCAGGATCAATGTAATACATTTTTTACAAAAAAAAAAAAAAAAAGCTTGTCTCCAGATTTGTGAGAGTAGAGATTGTATTGAAAAAATTTCAGTGCTGAATGAATTAATACATTTAAGAAAAAAATGAAATGTAAACTTGGAGAAATAAATGCATATTGCAGCCACGGTTTAATTTTTGGGCCCAAATTTTCAAAAATGTACCCGTGCAGTAATGTTCTATCGTTGTCATAAAAAGTATCTTTATGAGCAAAAAAAGTCACAATTACTGAACTTGCTAATTATGATGTAAATTTACATTTAAGCATATGTACCAATTGGGTGCTACTCTAGAAACAAGCAGTAGTACGCATTTTCTGCCACTTTTTCATACGTTTTTCTAAGCTTGAGCTGGAATATATAAATATTTCCATCAAAGAAACCCATCATGAGAAACACCTCTTGCAATTCAGTTGTAAGTGATATAGAACCTTCCAGGCAATACATTTAATTCAGTAATTAAGTAAAATTCTTTGAAATTCGAAATGATAGAGCTCATTTAGATTTTGTGTATTTTCAATAATGAATCTGATTAAAATGTCATAAATTTCTGCGTCTAAAACTATTTTTGCCTCTCTTGGCTCTGCCCACTGCCTAACATAATAAAAGAACAGACATGAAAACAAAAAATGCCGACTTTTTTGACATCATCATAGAATAGAGAGACATTGCGGCTCTAAAATAACTTTCTTGAAAAGAAGCATATCACTCTTGTTAGAATTACACATACACAAATCTCTATGAGTGTGTATGTGTGTTTATATAGTGTATAACCACATATGCACACAAACGCATACAAATGGTGTCTATGTATGGGATAATGGTTATGCTTTTATTTTCATTAGTAAATCACATTGTATGAGAAATCAAATGCCTTCAATGCCCTAGAACATTTTATGCCCCCCCCCCCCCCCCCCCCTCCCTTATTACACATTTTGCCTTCTTAAGCCCAACAACATTTTCCTGATTTGGAAATGCGAGCAATCTCACTCTCTTCCTCTCTCTGTCTCATTTGACAAGCAAATTTGCAGACACTGCCCGAGGATAACAACCTCGTTTGACAGTCAATTAACCGTGAATAGTCAAAGCCAAGGCAGTTTGCATTACATAAATGGAAAATTAGATTATTTTTCTCCCAAGAAACAGAACTCTCTTTAGACAGTGCCTTAGACTCTGGAATCAGAACTTCTAATCACGTCCTTAACAGCCTTGGAGACATTTAGCAATCAGGCAAAGATGGTTTCATTTAATTTGTTTTGTGTAATTTTTTTCAGGATATACTATACATTTTGTGAAGAGATCATTATCGATGAGATAATATAAATGTAGGCATAGATCATAAAACACTTTTAATGTCTTTCTGACAGATATAAAAGGCAATAAATGGTGATCTTTGTAATGTGGAGGTTTTTTCAAGGGAGGAGGCAATTACATCCATTTTCTACTGTTCAAATGGTGATCGTCACCTTTTGTGTGCTGAGCTGATCGTATTTTTAAACTGTAATAGTTCCCAGCAGACCACATGCAGCACATGCTGGAGGAAGAGCTCTCTCTCTCTCTCTCTCTCTCTCTCTCTCTCAGGAGTAGAACACTTTTGGACTAAGACACTCTCAGTCTTTTTTCAGATATTTATTTTAGTCCTTAAACCTTTACAAGCAGTCTTTAATAAACTCCTAAGCATGGATCACAAGCAAATTTTTCATGCTGTACTATGTTTTACTTAATGTATAAATTGTGTAAAATTTATTATGTCCTGTATTGTATTTATAATATTGTTTTCTACATTATAAATCACTGAGGAGATTATCATGCCTTAGTGTAAAGACAGTGTTCATACCAGCACTCTCTCTCCAGTAATCCGGGCCAGAAGGGTCCCTCTCCGAGACAAAGAAGTTTCTGTCCTCTTTGTTTTCCTCTGGAGTAGAAGGAGTGCATTAGATGGATGATAAGAACCACTCACATTCAAAGGCACAAATAACATTCTGCCATATTTCAATGGAGAAGATTTTCTCCTGTGCCTATATTAATGCAAAAAGAACTGAAACAAACAATTCATAAATCATGTTAATGGTTTTCCAGACCCTTTATCCTAAAAAGCATTAATCCTCCGAGAACAGGCAATCTACCTCCAATTAATCCAAGCATTATTTTTTATAGATTATAAACAAAACCACCAATATGCTTTAGTACTATCTGCTATATATGTTATTGCACCATTTCAATTTCTCATTTTACTAAATTTTATTAAGTTTTCTTATCCTATTAGCTAGTGTGCCATTGATAATATCCCTCCGAAACTGCCACTGTTAATTTTGGCTAAGATATTAATTTGTATTATTGTTTCATAAAAAATTGATTTTCCCTCACATAGAGTAAAAGAATTTATCATTAACCGACTTTTGGAGAACAGAGGTTTAGGATGACAATGTACGCACCTGAAAAGTTGCAATTTTCTTTGGATGTAAAGGCTGCCTGTCCATCAGTCTGATTTTTCTGAGCCTGTAAATGCAAGATAGAAAAAGGGTCCTTCGTTTATCAGCCTATATGGAAATGCTAGTTGGAATTCCTCTAACATTACATCACAGAATACTGTGTCAACTACAATATCATTTTAAACAATTAGACATACTTATGCAAATGATTGTGTCAATTATCATCTCAGATTAAATCTGGACATTTCGCGCCTGCCCGGTCCTGCGCTAAATTTGTTGAAGCACACCAAGGTTAATTGTTGCTATATCTTTGTTACACATATGCCTGCTTTGCCTGGAAATCTGTTATCCTTAAGCAAATGACTACAAAGATGTCGAAACAATCTTCCAAGCCTAACACAGCTGTGGCAGTCTCAGTTAACAGAGTGTCAATGGGTTAAAGATTTAATAGGCAAAAATGACAAAGGAACAAATATCATTCAGTTATTAAACAATGCGATTTAATACGAGGGATCAAAAGTCCTCTGAATATTTTATTTCTGTAGGGACCTCTCCCTATCAATCTTATAATGCATACAGATCAAGCCAGCCTTCAGCAGCATTTAAATAACAATTAGCTAAAGCGCCTATAGGGAATATTTACATTTTTGTAGGCCATGTCCTCCAGCAAAGTGGGAATGGGGCTGGGGTCTTTGTGTGAGGCAGATGGAGCGGCAGTAAGGCCCGGTTTCTCCGGTGCTTGTCCCGGGGAGGAGCTGGGAAAAGGGCCTTGTCCTCCTCGCTCCTGCTCGTCTTTACTCTCAGCGAGTCCCTGAAGCTGCAGAGAGCAGGCCTGAGGAGCTGGGCCGCTGAAGCGCTCCTCGTCCTCCTCCTCATCCTGCTTCGTCTCCACGTCCACCTCCTGCTCCTCCTCGCTGTCGCCGCTCTCGCTCGGGTAGCTGCAGCTGGTGCCAGGGGACGGGTGCCGGTCAGAGCCAAACTCGTCTAGGCCGCCGTGCAGCTTGGCGATGCTCTCTGCGTCCTTCACCACGGGTCGGAAGGCTGAGTGGTAGCTGGTCTTCCTCGCCTGCAGGGAAGGGGCCTCCAGCAGCTTGAGCCAGCCGTCCGACGCGGGCTGTGTGCTGCTGCTCAGAGACGGGCAGTCGCTCTCAAACAGGCCTGGTCTGGGGGTGCCGTTCAGGGTGCTCCCCACCTCGCCCTGCTCTGATAGGTCCAGAAAGGCCTGCCGGAGTGTTGGACTCTCGGTGAGGGAGGTAAGGGTGTTCGGCTGGGGTTGCAGGTAGGTGGGGACAGGCAGGCCGCTGGCGGTGCGAGGGGGCCAGAACATGCAGAAGGGGGGGTAGAAGGCGTCTTTGCGGCCGGGCCAAAGAAGTCCCGACAAACTGGAACTCTTCTGCCCATTGGTCACCTCGCCATCGTCCTTCTTCTGCTGACAGAGGCTGAAGGTGGGGAAGGAGTAGGGACTGGGGAACAGGGAGGCAGTAGGGAACTTCTGCAGCATGCTGAAGCTCTTACTGGGGACTGGGATGACGGGGTAGCTGCGGGGATTCTTATTAGGAGACAGGCTGCTAGCGTCCATATCGTCATCATCCTCGAATCTGGTCCTCTTCTGGCCCAGGTCAGCAGAGATCATATGTGGGAGGACAGAGTTAACAGCTTTGGCATTGCTGATGGACGAGCAGTGGGATGAGGGCAGGGCACGCTTTCGGCTGCCCCCGTTGAACATGGCCTTCACATCCTCCCAGGCGAAGGCCAGGTCATCCGGAGGGTTCTTGTCCGAGAGCTTGAGGTGCCGTCGCCAGGAGTTGAAGTTTGCGGCGTCAGGCTGAGTGTACTTGGCCTCGGGCGTGCGATGCGAGTGAAAGATGAACTTGTTTGGAGAAAAGTACATGTTGCAGTATGAGCACTTGATGCACTTGGCCCGGGAGCTGTTGTAACGGGCTGGGATGAAGTTCCCCCGGCAGCCCCAGGCACACTCATGTGACACGTCAAAGGCAAAGTTGTCTGGGAGCTTTGGGGGCGAGTTCTCACCCAGAAAGGACTTGCAGAGCCGCTCAGCCTCGCGTTTGGTGATCATGCCGCAACGGCGGGAAGAGATGGGCATGGCGCCTGCTCGCCTCAGAATCTCCAGCTGTACAGGTGTGCACTGCACACAGGTAATACCCAGCGCTACCCGCCGGTTATGGATCTCATTGTAGCTGTAGTTCTTCAGCAGTGTGTTGGAGATCTGAGCCAGACAGAGCCGTTCCTGGCTGTCAATCACCAGCGAGACAATGGGTACACCGTACAGGATCACCTGTCCCACCTGGTTGGGTTTGAGGGAGGAGGAGTGTCCAGAGCGAGGGGGGGTAATGGGCTGTGGCTGAAAAGAGTTTGGTGGTGTGGTCATTACGATATCGTTGGGTCCAGGAAGGAGAGTTTTATCCATTATGTAGAGACGTCTCCAAATTATATATCAGCTCCCCCAGTCCTGAAGAACAATTCAAGGAAGAAAAATAAACATATTCAGAAGCATGAACAGTAAAATCAGCCACATTGTACAAAGTTGTCTTGTAAATTCTTGGGGAAATTAAAATGCTGTTTATTTGTCCATAGTGAATTCGTATAGTTTCCAAGGCATGCAGCATGATATATCTAGAAAATGCACGAAAGCCCATTCATCGATAATTACAATAATAATATTACTTAAGGGCATGCAGAGAGAAATTGTGGCCTAACAGCATCAGTAAAACCAAGAGGAAAGGAAAAAACCTGAAAGCTTTTGTCTCTTAAACCATATTTGATGATTCAACGACTTCAGATTAAATCAGCAAAAATTGGCACAGACGTTTAATTGCAAAAAAGTTGAACTGTACTACGCCAAACCACATTCCATCAACTGAGATAAATTCTAACGACTACCAACATATTGTGATTCCCTTGAGCTTAAAATATTTTCCCCTAATGTGTTCAACCACAAAAAAACAGCAATCGACTTCTTAAAAGCGGTTATCGATACTTCAACACGCACATGAAATGCACCCGTAAAATAATGACATACACCGGCGTGAAAAAAGTTAAGAAAACTGAAATTTTACAAAGCGCTTCAATGCCAACTCCTCTGCCGCATACTTACGCACAACATCATTACCCACAAAGTAGTCCAAGGACTGTCGCGCAAAAACTAATCCCTCGCTCAGTTTCACTTATCTTAAAAGTAATAGCCTATTTAATGAGTGTCATATCCAATTTTCATAGCAATGGGTCAACTCGTGGTTATAGGCTACGTGAATGAATTTTCCTCTCATTCAATTGTGCTGCAATAGCGCACAGTACCGGTTTATTATTATTATTATTATTATTATTATTATTATATTCATTGCTCTGTGCATTCGTTAATGTGTTTTCCAAGCATGCTCCAACTTGTAGCCAATGATACTCCACGAAGTCACAAACAATAACCTAATGTTAACTTTACCAAATCCCTTCAGTAATCACATGAATTGATAAACCTAGCATCACTATTCAGATTTTGAAAATTACCAAAAGGTTTCGGCCACGAAAATATGAAAGACACAATGCAATACTCGAGGAATACATAAACAGAAAGCATTGACGACTGACACGTGAGCTCACGTAGCCTAGTAGTACATGCTGTCAAAAGTTCAAACAATTTATGGAAAAAAAAAAACTTAAATCTTTGTCAACAAAATAACGTGCTTACCGCCAATGAGCATAGAATCCGGACATTATTAAATGAAAGAACGAAGCATGTCTGTGCCAGCGCGATGCGAACTTGCGTCTGCGCAATGTTGCCTAAAGTCGTATGTCGAAAATAAACACATAAAATCCGTTCGGGGCAGCTGCTTGCTCTCTTCCAGTGAGTTAAGAGTCGATGAGGAATGAGTAAGTGCGCATTGCCTGTCGACTTATTCCCTTTAAAAGGACTTCCTGTGAGTTGTTCAAACGCCAGTTGATTGGCGTAGCTCTTCTCCTAGACTTGAACCGCTACTGAAAAGCCTTCTTACGGGGAGCCAATGACGTTACGCTAACTGCCACTCAACTCTTAAGAGAGGCTAATCCAGGAGCCAAACCCTGAGGTGTGCGGACGCTGTTCACCTGCGGTGTGAATGACGAGAAGTCATCAAATGGCAAGAACCATATGCACATAGTTGCTGGAAATACGGGAGAAACGTCTTAAAATATATTAGTTCAAAATCTGATCTCTTCCCATGATATTGAACTTTTCGGATACAGTCTATCACTAAGCTGCCTTTGGTTTATTTCTCTTTTTAGTAGTAAACAAACGGCACAGTAAATATTTTTTAAGACCTGCATTTGGCTTATTATATTTTATGTTTGAATTAGGCGTGGATAATATTCAATGAAAGATCAGCGTGCGATTAAGCTTAATCCATATTTTGTGGTCGCACGCGAGTGAATCATCAATAATGTCAGACGATTTTTCCGGGAATTTGACAAAACCATTATGTAAAAAAGTATAGCAAATACATAGAATGAATTACTCTTTGACTCTCGTCAATAAAGACAGGGAGGGAAAACAACAGTAATTACCGATGCCCCAAAGCTGCTCACATCAATTAATGGACAACATGCAGGTTAGTGGTCGAACACAAGGCCAGTTCGTGCAGTTTTAATTAATAAAGACAACAATTTATATTTGCTCAGCTCCGAGCGAAATGCAATAGGCCGATTTTACATGTTCATGAATTTAAAAAATGACGTATCAAGTCAAGATTTTCAGCTCATTTAGATTTACAAAACCGAAGCTAAGTTACATTAAAATACGGGATTTCCAAATAATAATAGCATACGGAAGCAATAACAATAACAACAGCCTAATAATAATAATAATAATAATAATAATAATAATAATAATAATAATAATAATATGCCTAATAATAATATCGTTATTGATGCTATCAACACTAATTATAACAACGGTCATTAATAATACCTCAAATTTTCGCACTTGTCTGCGTTCTTTAAGCCACTGAACCATTTAAGAGTTGGCTATCGGACAGACAACAAAAGGTCAAAAGGCAATCGTTTCAAGTCAGACATTTCAAGACAGAAAATTCACAGATTCAATCAATGACAAAATTAAGCCGTGGTTGGGGGCGGGAAATAAAATGATGATTAGCTGTCGACCTGTCATCTTTTTCATCATTAGCAGAACCGTCTGACTACAATTAAGCTGAGAGCGATGATCTGGAAAAAATACAAGTTTTCAGGGACACCAGCAAATCAATAGGCCTTACGCTTAACTGCTCTAACTCTTGGCACATGACGATATTATCGAGTATTTTAGTAGGCTATGAAATTAATCATACGGAGGCCGGAAGATTTAAATGAGTGGATCATGACTGTATTTGTCATCCGCCTTACAGCTTTCCGTCCAATTCACGACTCTGCTTTTTATAACGCAGGCCTACAAAGATGCTCAATAGCCTATCATGAAAAGAAAAAACTTGTGATTACAGAAGAATGTGAGAGAAAAAAAAACAACCGAGGCTAAAATCAAATTTACTTTCCACAAGGCGTCCCCTGATTCACCATTGCACGCAGTTCTTCAGAAATGTGGCAATTAGTCGGAATATCGTTTCGAGGCAAAGGGGGGAAAAGGTTGTTTGTACACCTGTCAGGCTACGAACCCAGCAAACATTAGACGTCTGCCCAACGTGCAGATGACGTTTATAACGCGATATAGACTTGATCTACACGTCGGGCAGAAGTCTCATATTTGCTAAGAAGACAGGCTTTCAAAACGCGCTTTTTCCATGTAGGCCGACTAGAATACTTTCCAGAGTATGTTCATGATGCTTTACAAATTATCAGAATGAAAAATGCATTTATTTTGCCCAATGCGAAAGTGGTTGTTTTAAAATATTCTTCAGGTCATACAGCCCTCTGACCGTAGGCTACACATTTAAATATTAATGCCAGATCTAAAAAGTCATATACCTACTCTAAATAATGAGTATTTACAAGCTACTGACAGAATATCATTTAATAGCCTAAACCTTTCTGCATGAATTGTAAACGTTAAGTCACGCGCAAACTAGTTTCAGCTCTATTTCATTCCAGATTATTTAACCTCCCCATCGTCTGTTATTAATGCAAACGTGTATATATATATTTTTTTTTTACTCAAATGGTTCCCTCTTCCTTCTCACCATTATTCTGCAGTAGCACTTATCGTCCTTTGTGGTGTAATTCTACTCGGTGTTGTGCTGTGACGGTGGCTTTAGAGTCGAGACAAAAGCAGAGACGATGAGGTCTAAATGAGGTTTAGGATTCCGCAGATGGGACTCCCTCATCCTTCAATAGCACTGAGTTAAAAAAAAAAAAAAAACTAAGTAGCCTCCGTGTCGTATTAGAAACAGGGACACATACTTAGAATGTGAAGGCTGCGGTCACCATAAACAAATAATTTTTACGGTAGGCCTAGTATAGTTTCGGCTATAGCCTACCCTATACTGCATAAGCCAATTTAGCTGCCTCATTCCAATTTTGAGAAACACGGCACTATTATACATTCATATAGGCCTACGCAAATAAATTATTCTCTTCCTGAAAGCACAGAACTTGCGCATGGCATGAGTCTCGTTTGAAATAAACTTTCGCTTAATAATTTTTTACCACAGCAAACATTGCGACAGCCTTCAATTAGCCCAACAACAATAACAATAATAATAATAATAATCTTCATCACCAAAATCATCATCTTTATGCTTTCGCTCTGGAGGATTCAAGCCTTACGAGATTTAACACTAAATGTGTCAAAATAAAAATGCTCAAGGCGACTAATTATAATTTTTAAATACGAAGAATTTCTCTGCCAGCTGAATTCCACCATTATTCATCTAGATTTAAATATTGTTTCAATTCTGTGCACAGCATGAGGTGTGCACAATAATCCCCAGGCGTTATCAAAGTCACGTGAGAAGTCATGTGTCACGACGAAGTTCGATTAGATTTTTCAAGGTGATACCCCGATAAACACTTTTATTTCCGTTCAAAACTCACTCAAAGGTAGGCTAATCATAGCCCTCGCTCAGACTTCGCAGTCCTCAATGACCATATTTGCAAGCTAAAACGTAGCCGAAGTAGGCCTATTGTAGGCCACATTTTCAGAATGCAAAGACTTTAGATTTTATATGTTCGCAAGGAGAATAAAAGTGCAACCGCGTTCTTTCCAGAGGCGTTTTCAGGCCGACTCTTGATTACATGTCCATTAATAGTAATTATTATTATCATCAAAATGTGAATAACACCTTTTTGCTGCAGATACACGCACCATCTGACGTCATGGTCCGAGGAAAGTCTACGCTGGTTACTGGAATCAACACTCCTCTGCTGTGGTCACATTTTGAAAGTTGATTGACACAAAACTGAACTTAAGTTTACTGAAAATTAATATTACATTCATTACACTTCATATTCAGCAGGAGCTCTAATCTGGTGCAAAATACAGTATATACAGGAAAAAAACAATAAATTCGTGGATTTTTCAATGCAACATTGCAAAGAAGTAATTATGAGAAAAGATAGCCTACTCCTGGTGCTTATTCTCTATCTGTCCATGGCATGCCATGTGGGCTACCTTCAGACAGTCGTCGTAAATTAACTAGCCCTCAATACTTCTGAAATAAAAATGAAACATTATTGCTCTCTCTCCCTGGCATAATGTTGATGAATTTATCAACGCAACTGCCTGCCAGCGGATAATGCGGCAATTAGGTTACGATCAAAGTAATTATTTTTGCGTGTGCACCAACGCTGTTAGTTTTCTCAATACCAGTGGGTGGGTAGAATGGTGACGAGAACCCATTCATGTAATCTCTCGTAGATACAGTGAAGCAGAGTGTGCAGCGGTCGCTGCTTGAATCCGTTTCAACGACTCTGGTTGAGGAAGAACAGATTGGACCAAGCCACAGTCGCTGTTGCATTATGTCTCTAAAGAAAGAGCTAGGCCCGGTATCAGTCGAGGCTCTACCTGTCTAAAGAAATGTTTGTTTTTCTTACCTTAATTGTTGATCTTTGCGTCGAACCGTAACCGAGAAAGGGAAAGCGTCACACAATGGATTATATTGCGTGAATACACCAATGTCTCGGCTGTTACATATGCATCAATTTGTCTGTGACTGGTCAATTAAAATAATCAGAGTTTCGCTTTGGTTGTGACAGTGAATGTGGAATGATATGCTGAGTCAACGCCTTAAGGTGCCATGACAGACGCACAAACACTGAGAGCTACGCCAATACAATTTACATTCAACACATCAGATTTAAGAAACCCATGGACAAAAAGTTAAGAATGGATGAATTCCAGTTTTTGGGTTTACGATATGTAATTTCAATTTAGGCACTATAATCGCGTTTCTCCTACACTTTCCAACTGCCATCAAAAGGACATAAAATAATATTACAAGGAAACAAAGAGCCGCGGAAAATTCCGCGTAATTACTCTATCCGTTATTGACACAGCAACAATGTCACTCCAAATGACGCCGACAAGACTGCGCAACAAAGAAAAACAGGCATCAGTGCACTCAATGTGATCGATTACCCCCACCGTCCCATTGTATACATTTCATGCAATGAACGTGAACCGCTTCTCAGCGTGGTCAAATCCGGTCTTGCATTATTACCACAGATGAATTTAAACTGCAAGAAGAGGTCTAATAAGTCCTTTACCATTAGATCGTGGTCTTGCACTTGCACTTCAGGAAACGGTCAATGTCAAAAAATTTGGAGTCAACCTTATCCTTTAGTCAGCTTGTAGTTCGATCTAAAATAGAGCAAGGCAATGAGCTGAGAAGCTTAATGTAATATTTTCGAAAATAACATGATAATTATACATATTAACACATATGGCCACACAATGCAACTAAAAAAGGTCTCCATCCTCACCAAAAGAAATTCAACTTAAAAAAAACACAGGCTATCAATTGCTAAAATCAGAAATTATATGTCAGAAGGACAAAGGATTTGCACAGGAAAAATGATAGAAAAAACTGTATCATGAATACAAAAAAAAAAAAAAAAAAGATTCAGAATCATTTTGAGGACCTGGGAGAGCTCTGACAGAGGATACCAGTTCATGAAAACAGAGGCTTCATTACATGTGGGTGAGAACTTAACCCTCATCCTTGAATGATTATTTATTATATGTACACAAATGCTGGTACAGCAAACTGCAAAAGTATTTGGGCAGTATATCTGAATAAAATGGGCTGCAGTCCCATGGCTCACACTAAGTGGATGTAAATATCTTCAAATTAAAGTTGACAGTCTCCACTTTCTTCTCAATTTCATTGCTTTCAAATTCAATGTGCCAAGAATTGACAATAGCCCACTAGGAAACAGCACACATGCAAGAGTAAATTTACTGAGCGCACAGAACAGCAATATAGCTCAGATAAACAGCAGTGTAACATCTGAAGCTCCAAACCCTTCACTGCTCCTTTCAAATACAGACAGAAATAAATTAGGTAAAAATCAACGACTGTGGTTTCAGTTTGATGAAAGCAGCCACAACAGAATTACAATGCTTCTTGTAACTGGCAGTGCCACAATATCAAATGGCTGGCTACAGGTGTAAGAGGTTGGGGTGGGGGGGCTCTATCTGCTGTCTACAGTCAACCTGCAAATGTATGTGGAGTACACTCTACTGAATCACTGCGGGGCTGCTTGTGCGAGGCAGCTCTGGCTGTTGAACGAACTGCAGAGACAAAATTATGCTTGTCAGAGCCCCCTCTGAATGATCTGGTGGGAAGTGAGCCTGCGAAAATCACTGCCCAATCCTACCTGGGAGAACAAAACAATTTCTGCACAATTACTAATACACTGTAAACCCTGATAGTTTACCTCAAAAATTGTGTAGGCCAACTTCATTGCATTGTGTGGAAGGAACTTAAAGAAAATAAGGTAGTAATCTTATTATTATTATTTATTTTTTTTTTTTACATTTTTTAAGTGCTGTGAACACCAGATTATTAAGTTGGCATACTCAATTTTTGAGGTAATCAGTTCCCCAGAAAACAACGTACAGTGATTATCATTATTCAATCGACAGGGAGACATTTTTTATTTTGGGCCTGCGCTAGCACTTCGAGCCTAATGGATACCATGACAATGAGGTTGAAGCACAGGTTGTTAGCTGTAATTTGAAGGTATTCCTATGCATATCAGATTAACCTTTAAGAAATGCCAGTACCTTTCGTACATAGTCTCCCTCCCATTTTGGGCACATAAAATATTGGACAGATTAACATTATTTAATCATTTTTCACCTTTGTTTAAATATCCTTTGCATACAAAGACTGATTGAAATCTGTGACACATTAACATCACCAGACACTCGGTATCTTCCCTGGTGCTGCTCTGCCAGGCCTGTACTGCTGCCATCCTCTTTGGATTCAGATCCAGGAACTGACTCGCCCAACACAACCGAAATAACAATAAAATGTGTCACTATCTACATGAATTACAGTGTTCAGTGTACATATCTTTCATCATGAGAAAGGCATTTCCAAATAATCTGTCTCACAAATAATCTAAAATGTGATTTAAAAAATTATGATTATAGATAAGCCATATAGATACGAAACAGCACCTGGAAACTGTAAGGTTTTCAATAAACCGCCGCGGTAAAGAGCAAGCCGACCATGTAATAATGAACCTATTATTTTCTCAGATCTCACCATCACCATCTATAGAACAGGATTACGTTCACTGATGACAAAGTTAAGTTAAAACTCCCACAAAGTTAAGTTAACTTTAAAAGGCAAGTTGCCTACTCTAATCCAAAGAGTTCGCTTTACTTAGATACTGTTGCAATGAATTGATATTGAGATGAAATGCCCAAATCACACCCGTGTTGTAGATGGGAAGGTCATCCTATTCAAACTTGGGAGGTCCTATACATGCTGCTATTCACTTTGTTCAGGTACCAGTACATTGCATGCTCTCATTTGCTGTCCTGACTTCCTGTATCATCAGAGTTGAAGGAATAGGTCTACGGTATTAAAAAACAACCCATGTTAACTTAAAAAAATTAAATACTGATTTGTGCTGACTTATTATATCACATTTCCAAGACTTCAATAAGTTAACTTCCAATTTTTAAATGAGAATATTGAAGTAGGGTTTCACCTCAAGCTTTAGCTGTTGCCACTCAGCTAAAAAGTCATCAGGTGTTTTCATGTCTGAGAGGATGTCTGTATCTAATGTAATAGATACATATGGTAATCTGAATATAGCACTATTTTGCTTCCAGCTCCAATTTTCTCATCAAAGAAAGAAAAGCCTGCAAACTCCATACAATTACGGCGCCCGGTTTCTCAGCGTAACCACGCAAACTCTACTTTTTCACTTAAGTTTTCCGTAAAGTAGTTCCTGCGTAAAGTCAGAAAAGCAATTTTCTCAATATTGCAGGACAGTGTCACATGCATATTCTGCATCTGATGGTTGCAGCACTTCACTGAAGGAATCACACTTAAATGCAAGAGAAATATTCAAACCATGAATGCTATTGTTTTTTATGGCCATGGCATTACATCCCATGGAAAATATTGAGATCTGCGCAAAATTTTATACACATTACCTTGAAATTCAGCAGGACACATTTGGTATGGTTGGAGACCTTGGGATCTCACTATAATTTAAAATAGGGCAGAATGTCTTAAGTTCCACAGGTTTGAATGCAGCAGCTGTATTTACCAGACCCATACATGGGTCCATAGGTTTTATGGGGTTTAAGATTGAGAACATAAACCCCTAATCACACAGTCCTTACAATTCAAAAAGTAAACTTTACCTCAGAATTAGTGAATCCAAACTGAGATCCAAACTTAATAGCAAAACCTAAGAAAAGATGTTTTGTGTGTGCAGCTTAAAATGTGTAGTTAGCATAACTCACATTTATATACTGATGATAATAAAGCAGTGTCTTTTGTTACAATGTAAATGAATAGGGAGTGGAAAACATGATTCCACACAAATTTAATGACATGTTAATTGGTCTCTAATATGAATTAGGCACTTATAGCAAAGTGCTCTCTCAGGTCACATTATGCATATATGTGTAATGTGATTATTAAAAGCTAATCAATCAGTCCAATTACAACACTGCTCACCAATTTAGGTTCCTTTTAAAAAGAAGTCGAGCTGCTGAATTTATTCATGTGCATTCCAGTTCTACCAACTCTAAACACTGCCCTGAACACTGCCATTTTACTGAACACAGGGCCAAACACTGTGCTTCACACTGAGCAAAACATTACACTGAACACCATACCAAACCCTGCCCTGATTCACTTTACTGAACACAGGGCAACACTGTGCTGCACGCTTGGCAAAACACTACACTGAACACTGTTCAAAACACTGCATTAAGCACTACACGAAACACAGTATTGAGCAAGTGATTGATGTGTGAAATCGTGCCCCCATTAAGTGCCATCTTTGTAAGTATTACCACCAGAACCAGAAATTTGTCTCCCATCCATATGTGACAAGGCCTAGAATATGTCCATAATTGATTTTAAAAGTGAAAGAAAGGGCTTACCAGGACAGTCAGAAAACAGTGCAGTATGACCAAGATCTTGCACGCCTAAAATCTCCTTCAAAATTTTCCAACTACATTTGCTACCTGTATTGTTGTTCTCCTATGAATCTTTTAGAGAAAATTTACTGTGACCCTAAGCTGAGAGAAAGGAACCTGGCTTCAGCCAACAACTACATTTTGCTAACCATTTTTTTTAAATCAAGTGTTTTCTTTGCACACTTTTTAGGAATTAAGTTACAATTCAAATGGTTCTCATATAAAATTGAAACATTAACCAACAGAAGTTCTTGTAAAGATTTATGTAAATTAAAGCACACCCCAAAATCATGTCTCCGGGAGCTCTACTGCCTGGGTCACTCATCACTGCCCTGATACATATCCCAGTGGAAAGAAAGTTCCCAAATTCCCACAATACATTGCAAATTCACTTTCCATGGCATTTTTCTCATCCCCTCACAAGTCCTGATAACCCTGATACATATCCCAGGAAAACTTAATTTCCCATAACCTCCCACTCATTGGAATTCCACTCCCTGGAGGACTCTATGTCCCACAATGCCAAGCACAGAAGGCATCCCCCCTGTTGTAACTGTAATTGTATAAGATGATACAAAGTTGGCTACTTCTAAAATTCATCTGTGTTTCAAAAATTGACAAATGTTGAATTGACTGCTTTTGTTCCAAAATAATTTTAAGCTCTTTTCTCGCCAAGATTCCACGTGATACATTATTCTTAAAATTAACCAGCTACCATATTTCAGACCTCCTCATCCTTCAGTAAGAGGCACTGATATAGGCTATATTACATCCTCTCATATCCACACAACAGCATTACTGAGCATGTCTCTATTTTCTTGCTTTCCTGTCTCTATTACAGCAGCTACAAACCTACCTGTATTTCCGTTAGTGCTTCTACCACATCGCAGTTTTTCCTATAAACTCCGGGTGGAGTGATGGATAAGCATTTTGTCATAATTGCTAAAATGATTCCCCCAAACAATAACTTTGTGGAAATATATAAAAAAAAAAGATTCTAAAAGCTATTTTTTCATACATAATTTAGACATTTTATTGTTCATTAAATGCGCAGCTAAAAGCACGAAACGAGTAACAAACAAGAAACTTGCAGACAATTGATCACATGAATTTAAGAAGGCATTCACTCGGTTGTTTTCTCCAATTGCTCAACTCACACTATTCAATATGTACCGGCATGTGCAGTCATCGGCAGTTTGCGTCTTACCGTATTGCACACAAGGTGCGTACCTCGTCTCTGCAAAACTGAGCAGCGCCCGTTTTCTGCATTCCCTACACTCCTCTCTGTCTTCCGATAATGAAACCGCGTTTCTTTCCCTCAATTTGTTGAATAAAGTTGGTGCAGCGTGTAAACTCTATATGTTTCGTAGAGGGGTATAGACATCTCAAACGGCTCTCATATTCGGTTGCACGTGCTGTCCTAATTGAGATTGTGCCAAAGGATACGGAAACCGTGAAGAGAAAAGGAGAGAGAAGAGAAATTACTCAGGCGCGCTACCGGACAAATTACCCTCCTTTCAGCCAATACACGCACTTCACACAGGAAACGATACCTGAACAAATAGCAGCGGCCTTTACACTTGGAAAATTCCACTTCATAGGATTAGAAAATGAATATTATCAACTCAGGCTCATGAGCCCCAGCGGAAACCAAGGTTCGCGTCTTGTTTGACATGGCAAAATTAACCGAACGACAACCCAGCTGTTCCGGCTATAAATCCATTTGGGCATCTGACCGTGGAAAAAATGCAGAGTAAAAAAAAATATTGAGACATTATTGCTTAATGAAAGAGGCAAGTATATGCAGTATTTACAAGCCTAAAACATTCGTAAGCGTAATCCTTAATTGGCGCTCGGAATGATTCTAGAAAAACTGTCGCACAGTCGAAACTGAAATAAATTACCCGAAAAAAAATTGCTGAAAAGAATCATAGCAAGACTCATGTTAAAATACGCCCAAAACCAGCGCCAAAACTACTGTGGACAAAAATCAATCAAGACAAGTCAAATGAGAGTACAGTTCCGGTTAAACTCAAGATGTAAGGCACGACAGGGGATATTTTAATAAGTGAAAGCGAAATATCCTTAAGGTATGCACTTAGCAACTCGTAGAACATATCAATTGCTTTTGGCTAACCTTGGCTTCCTGAAGGTAGACTTGAAATGTAGTTAATAATCAAGTAAACTGACTGAGTAAGCAATGCTTCTATCGATCATAGACTGTCTGAAGATCTAACCTAAACTCAACTTTAGAATAGAAATAGCATTCTTATTTGATGTTAGTTATGAAGTGGCAGTTTACATTTGTATTTAATAGCTGGACCTAAGGACAAAAACGTGGTCATTCAGAGCAGGTCGTAGCCTACTTCCAATAATCATTATTCGGTTATGCTTATTACAGTCCAAGAATGCAAGGGGATGAAAAAGAGAAAGCATTTAGCTTACTTTGGTCGGAAATGATGAACAACGTAGATATCAGAGCTCGCATTCAAATTGAAAACATTTGAAGAGGGCTATATAAAAATCGATTAATAGCTAGGCCTACACATCCCATTTACCCTCACATGCGTATTAAAAATAAACGAGGTCATAAATATACCTTTATTACTCGAACCAGTTTGGATTAGATCCGCTTTAAGTAAGTGAAATGTAATTTCAAACCCCAAATTTGTCGGTACAGAAAATAGTTCCTAAACTTGTTCCGACTTTGCTGAATAGGAGGTAGCAGTCTTCATAAACAATGATGTGCGCGACGATGACTAATCGACAGTTAATAACGTACGACTATGACGCAGAAATATGCGGGCATGCACACATAAAATAACGTGGCTCTTAAATTGCGATCATTTCTTTTAAATTAAATTGCAGCTGGCAAAGAAAAAGGAAAACTCACAACAGCATGTTACAGAGTTGCATATGGTCGTAATATGCTTTGACTGGTGAAATATGAGTGAATCGTCTGATACCTGCAAGATTTTGTATTTTATTATGGGACAGGGAAATGTAAAGGGAAAAGTGACATAACTTAATTCGTTGAGCCAATTTCAGCAGTTTACTTCAACTAGTCGTTCATTCTTTTGAATGTGACCTTTGGCGCAAGTGAGTAGGCCTGTCTGGCTGTCCAAGACACCATGGAGCCGAAACCTACGGTAGCAATCTGGAAGCATTACTTACAGAACGGCAGATATTAACGGCATTTCAGTTCTTATACCCGTAGCTTGGTTTGCAAAAGACAGGCTGAAATTATTCTTTAAAAAAAAAAAGTTTTTACTGACCTCCTTGTACAGTGGTATTCGGTATGATAAAACTATGGTTCCACAGAGTTCGACAAGACTCTCACATCATATTCTTCGCCATAAATTATTTCTGGGTCCTGGGCGTATATATAAGTTTCACTCTCCCAGCTTGTTATGTGTCTTGTCCTCGTCACTGACTTTTGTACCATTATGCCAGCATTGGCCACCACATTATTCCTCCCAGCTGTGTCAGTGTCTTGTCACCATGAGCGTGAATAACAATTGATCTGGTTTTGTTTTTACGTAACTAGAAGAACCGCAGTACCCTATCAAATCCTCGTGCGCTTAGAAACGGAGAATTGCGCCCACCTGTTCTCCATGTGTGCAAGTACTACGGGCCCACGACATACTGTGTCTGTAAATGCGAAAATATCCAGGGGCCACGTAATATCTGCCCAGCGCGATACAGCCTTTCTCCTTCCCCGCAAATAACAGGGAGCCGCGCCATACATGCTCTCCATATACTGAAATCGCGAGGAGCTGCGCAGCATATCACCACAACCTGGGCCTCTGCTCCAGGGGTGGTTGATTCACTCATAACCAGCCATTAAAACTGTACTTGCATTAAAAGTATAGGGGAGAGAGGGGTAAGTTGTCCCATTGGTAAACTGACACATTGCACGTATGTCCAACACTAGAGGCACTTCTTCAAAAATTGAATAGCTATTTTGAGTGACTTCATGTTCCTCAGTCAACACCTTAGTAACATATGGCCTGAAGACTTAATACTGTTGTCCTGTAAAACATCAAGTCCACTGTGATCTGTCTGACTCCAGAAAAAAAAAGACTTGAGGGGGGGGCATAAGCAATCATGATACATATACTGACAAAGTTGCTTTTGTACAATATAACTTTTATCACAAGAGTTTCCTGTTTCACCAAACAGTCTGAGCAAGTATCTTTTGAAAATTGAATGCAAACCAGGTCTTTGAGCTGCATGCATTCACCCTCCCACTTAAATCTGACAGGTGGAAAACAGTGGAATGCTTGCAACAGCTGTCTCTGCATTACAGCACAGCTGTTCTGTTATTGTATAGCATGTTCTTTACACAATATGTTGTGATCTTTGTGCTTTACACCCCTTGGTGGTCAGGTTAATAACCCATGTACACACAAACATCATTATTAATCTGCTTTTTCAGTTACGATGAGTGTGTGTTTGCATTAAAATTTGCAATTTGATCGACTTTTATTTTGAAAGATTATATTGAAACTATGGTGCATGTCATGTATCAATATTATACACATAGAGTTACTGTTATATTGACTTAAACAGGATTCATGTATAAATTATTATTTTGTCACCATATAGACATGCTCCTCAGGCACAGCATTATAAATCACAATCATGAAACACTGTTATGCAATCCTTTAAATGAAGTGTTCCTAAAGCTCTCAAGAAGTATGTATATAATGCCTTCATTACTACATTACATCCTTATAAATCATTCATAAATGTACCCAGGAATTTTAAGTGAGGTGACATAATGGGTTATTTCTCACTTGAAAAGGACACTTTACGTATCGTATTATATTGAGTGATTCATAAACATATTGTTTCATTAACACATTATTAATGTGAGAATTATGCATGTATAACTGTCATGTACTCAGCATCATATTCCAGCAGTACCCAACCATCCCCATTGTTTTTCTTCGCACCCTGTCCTCATTTATATACTAAAAGCAAAATAGCAGCCAATTAATCATTATTGTCGTTCTCTGTAAATACATTTAATTCGAGGCAATGTATTTGGTGTAAAATATTAACAACGATATCAACATTCATTGGATTACAGTCACTATATTTGACCATCCTGACTCAACCATTTTGCCACATTACAGACAGTGAACATGAATATATAAATAAAGAGAACAAAAGGATTACATTGAGTAACCGAATGAGTTAATTCATTTACATGGTTTCTCACTCCTGGAGAAGTCCCCCAGTTCTCAGAAATATAGCAGGTTTTGAAATGGTGATCGAAATAAGCAATGAATCTAAGCACCACTGATCTATGAGTACTCTAATGGTCGGATTCAAAGTATTAAAAGGTCAGGAGGCAGGCTGAAAGTGATGTGCAGCACAATTAACCTATGTTGCCTAACTTCTACATCCATAATTAACAAATTGGTTCAGAGCCAGTTCTTTCATGTCTTTATTATTGAGCATCTTCCAGCAGGCTTGACTCCGACAATCTTACTTTAAGGAGCTCATTGATCAGGTGTCATTTCTCTCTAAATGCAGTAAGCATCTTTAGGGCATCACGTTAAGTGCTTTCCCTCAGTTGCTCTCATTGGCGGCTTGTAAACAGCTTTTAATGTGGCTATTAGTGTAAAAGGACAGGAAACAAAGAGAAAACAAGCCCCTTCATTATTAATGAGCAGGTTTAATCTGTTGCTTAATCACCATTGTTTGCACATAGCAGGCAAGCAGTGGTCAAACAGCACTGGAGAGACCGGCAGGATGTTAATGAACGACTCTCGAGTCGTGGATCCTGATTGGCTTCGAGGCTTGATGGACCAGATATTCTACACACATTTAAAAGGTGATCAAGCTGAAGACCAGAAAAATGACTCAATAACACAAATGTGTTGTTTATCTATGGACAACTTTGATTCAGTTCCATGCTTTCCCACATTACTGGTGCATATTAAAGCTACAGTTGCAATCAAAATGATTTAACTCTCATTGCAAATTGGGTTTACAGGCAAAGTTTACAAACTTTCAGCTGTTTGTGATCAACGGATTAAACAAGAACATTTTAAATAGCTCAACACAACTAATATTCCAAGTGGTTTCTCCAAACTTAACTCAAAATGCCACTTTTAATGACTACTGCAGTCTCAAAATTATTCAAGCCCCTGAATAGAATCCGTCATAAGAGCATATTTGCAAGTCAGGTATTGTCTCAAGCACACCTAATCCAGGTAATCAAGAGCTTAATTAGTTGCATCAGGATAGAACACATCCAATACTTGCACTCACTAGGGGTTTGTTGACAGTGACATTTGATTGCACATCAGAAATATAGAATAGAATTGTCCAAAAAGATAATGAGGATATCATTGCCTGGCACAAACAAGGAAAAGGACACAAAAATGTCGCACAGGCACTGAATGTTTATGGAGATAAAGTTGGAAGCATAGTTCGCAAGTTAAGAGTTAAAGGAAGAGTGGCTACAGTACCAGGATGTGGCAGAATGAGGAAGCTATGAATGGCTGCCACCAGATTCCTAACGTGACAGGTGGTCAAAAACACTCGGGTGACTACAGGAGACCCGCAGCAAGGCTTGGAGGCAGGAGGCACTGAGGTTTCAGGTCGCACAGTTGGGCACAGACTAAACATTGAAGGTCTCCAAGACACACACCACAACTGATCCACAGCACAAGCTCTAATATGCTGAAAACCATACAAATAAGCCACAGAAGTTTTAGGATACTGTTCTGTTAAGTGATGAAACAAAACTGGAACTTTTCGGGCTTATGAATCAGTGATATGTCTACAGGAGGAATAAAGAAGCATATGTTGAAAAGTACACCCTACATACAGTGAAGAATTGTGGGGGCTATTTGATGCAGCTGCGTTGCTTCCTCTGGCACTGGAAACCTGCAAAGTGAGGAGGGCAAGATGGATTCAGTCAAGTACCAGGATATACAAGGAGAAAATGTCATGCCGTCTGTACAGAAGCTGACACTTGGGCATCATTGGACCTTCCAACTGGACAATGATCCTAAGCATACCTCAACATCCACTAAGGCTTGGTTTCAGATTCTAGAGTGCCCATCACAGTCGCCTCACTCAAACTCCATAAAAAATCTCTGGTGGGATTTGAAGAACACAGTTGCAGCACGCAAACCCTAGTATATTCATGAATTGTAGGCCATTGTCCATGAGGACTGGGCTAAGATTCCTTGGGAATGCTGCCAGAAGCTGTTGTCTGCCTATGCATGACATTTCCAGCAGGTCATAGCAGCAAAAGGGTGCTCTTCTAAGTATTAAAGATGCTTGTCATGAAGGGGTGGAATAATTCTGAGCCTGCAGTAGTCATTAAAAGAGGCATTTTGTGTTGAATTTGGAGAAGACACTTGTAATTTTTGTTGTGTTGAGCTATTTAAATAGTTCTTGTTTGATTTGTTCAATGCAAACAGCTGCAGTTTGTACATTTTGCCAGTAAACCTAATTTGCAGCGGGTGTTGAATAATTTTGATTGCTACTGTATATGCAAACACAGATTATTCAGAGATCTAATGGGATCTGTAGCTGAGGCCCAATGGGGATAAATGCATTTCAGAAACAGGGTTGGACCCTCAGAGAAAGGCTCAATAATTCTTCGGGGCAGGGTAGGCCATTGGAACAGGATTGGAGAGATGGGCAGAGTATGATGGACCCTAATAGAAGGGTAGGATGGACCGACTAGAATTTGTACGAAACTAGCATCATTGCCACAGATACGGTACCTTTTGCCTTGATTTCGGTCAACCAAGCCTCAATTCTGTATAACGTCTGGCGAGAGTCTGGGACCTGATCAAATCTGCTGGTACAAAGCACCACCACCTGTCCTTCAAAGCATTGGCTCAACATCATTTTTGCCAAATTTTCACCAATTTTTTCCATAGACATTTCTTGACACTTTTTTGTTGAAGCATAAGTTAGCCACAGCATAGTATAACGTGTTCCTTTTAAAAAAATTATAAAGCACAAAGAATAGTAACTGACAAACACAGATAGTATTCAATATGCTTTATGATTTTAATGGGAACTGTATATTTCATACTAATCTGATATTCCACTGGCCCCATGTCCACACTCTGAGTCATTCCTGAGTTTTATTTACACAAATTGAAATTCAGCTTAACATTTTCCGTCACTGGTCAGATCTCTCTCCATTTCTGTCCTGCACAGTCTCCTTCCACATCTGGCTGAAATAAAACTACTGTGTTGGGGTTGCCTGTCCTTGCGAGAAAAAAAGAAATAATCATAATAATGACCCAATAGATAGCAAATGCAAGTGGCCAAACAATCTAGATTGTTACTTACCATAATTCAGGGAACACAAAAATGGCCTGCAGGAAATAGGAAAAACAATCATATGGATCGTATCAGACGGTAAGGAAGAACCAGCCTGCATGGTCATGTCGTTGTCAGGATATGTTGGAGTGTTAAGCTTACTAGCAGCAGCACACTGTTATTTTTTTATTTTTTTTCATGAATTATCTGGAAATTGAGATATTTGGACATGATCTGGTAATGTCAGGGGCCAGGGATCGACATTTCCATGGTTATTCACAAACACCAGTGGCTACTAGAGGTATTACAGCAAATTAAGCATCTGATTCCGAAAAGTCAATTCTCCTTCAAAGTCTGTTAGAAATTATGACATTACCGTAGAAAAATTGCACTATTATGGAAAGTAATTTTAAAGTTTAAAAATTCTTTACATGGTAGTGATTTATTTTTTCTCAGACACAGCAAGTTTCGGATTCAATGTTCATTCCAATCCATCTCTTCTGGTTTACATGTCCACTGCATATGTTTTGGTGCCAATAAGCTTCGGAGTCAAACTCCATGAATTGGCTTCTTATGCAACTGAGGTGCTCCTTGGAAACGTATAGAACTAGTGAGCAGAATCTGTCGCTAGTTTTTGCATACAGTACATCTTGATGTGTGATGCTGTTTTCTTACATACATATTATTTACATTTGTTATCACTGCATATTGTTTATTCAGCATGTTAAAGCTTCCCTATCCTAACCTATTTGCTGCAATTTTATTACAAACAAAACTGTGGGTGTCAATATCAGATCCCCAGTCATTTCCTGCCATCCCCATATTAATTTTATAATCCAGTCATCTGTTGTATAATCCCCTGAAACATATCGTAGGGATTCGGAAGAGCAGAGATTAAATTGTTTACTGTTTGTGCATTGAAAAAAAAAAAGAAAAAGGGTGATGTTTTCATGAGCAGACATACAAGGCCCCTCACTACCCTTATTTTGAACCAACATTGCGTGGGAGGCTTCCTTTGTTTAACAATCAGATCAAAATCAGACCTGCTGAGAGTGAAATTAATGTGTTTTCAGTAAGGACTTGGATGGTGATTACACAATAATAACGATTGAAAACGATTTCCACTGGCACGTTTTTGGTTACTCTCTTCTTTTGAAATACTACACTATCTGCAGTTTTGTAGTCCTAGAGAACTGCAGTACCTGCAGGTTTAGCCTCACTCCTGTAGGAATATAATTTCAGATGTTTATGGTCTCCTTTCAATTAACAGCCACTTTAGCCTTTGAAAACAAGGTTTGCGACTCTAAGTAGCCAATGACAAATTACGCTTTTAAAACCACCACAAACACCTTTCTCTCAGGAACAGCAGAGTCAGCTCATTGGCCTTAGGCAGGTACAAAGGGGCCCATAAAATGTTCCTGTGTTTGTTGGATGCACTGCTCTCACATGGATGTACAGAAAGTTTTATCCAGTGTGCTTGGCCAATATAAGTCCTCATTAAAATCAACACAAAACAGGAGAACAATTATGAATTACTCAACATTGTTGAAATATTCTCAAAACATTATAATATAATGACATAATGAAATCGGTGGAGGTTATGCAGTTTGCTGGTTTCACGCTGCGATGAAGGTCCCACACAAAAGTGACCAATCTGCTCTTTATCAGCTAAACCTGATGTGGTCATGTTCAATGATCCTCGACATTTCTGTATGTTATGATCTTTGGAAATAGGACCATATACCAATACTTTTGGCAGCCAGGACAGTAAAAAGTTTTCTATGAACTAGACTATATTCAGCCAACCAGAGGGGTGAACGACAAACCAAAGTATGTTACGCCTCCAGCCAGGGTTTTCAGTGCAACAAAGGTGGCTGCCTTTTACCTTCCACAGGAACTTACAGTATATTTGATTCCAAGAAAAGGGTTTGTCTGGCCAGTTCATGCAAAGAAAGCCTGGCTATGTTGAACTTGCTTCATAGTACAGCCCTAGCTCAGTAAAAAGATCTTTAATGAAGTTCAACCACTGATAGAAGTCTCAATTAAACACGACCTGAATTTTATGTGAACAGAATGCGGCATTAAATTTTTCCATATTAATGGCAATTATGGTGCACCATAAAAAAACTGCCTTGAGCACCAACAAACACCAAATGAGTAAACAAAAGCAATAACAATTAAATCCATGTTCGTAAAAAGTCATTCCTCAACCTGTCAGTGTTTTTGTTAGTAACCCATTTCTCTCTGAAATGGAAGCAACTGCACTCCTGTAATCTCAGCTTAATGTAACTGAAGCATGGTATGTGGCACCCTTAATAAAGATGAACAGGAAAATAATTAAGCACATGTGCGCAAACACACACACACACACACACACACACACACACACACACACAATCTTGACATCATGTTTACAACAAGATTGGTGTTACTGTTCTTAAATAACAATTGCAACAACAGCAGTCTTAAGTGAAGCCTAATTTAAAGGGTAGATATAAGTACCTGGTTAATATGAACAGAGGATTATAGTAATCACTATCAAAACAAGTATTCCACACACAAGTTGTTGTTCCTAAAGGCTTTCAAAACAAAACTCTCAAGTGGGCTTCAATTTTTATTTATGGCAAAATTCTTAGCATCGTTTTCATATGCTGAAAAAATATGATAAACAAATTTGGATAATGCCACATTCTATGGCCAAAGGTATATGGACACCAGCTCATCCAAGATCTCATTCTATAAGTATGGAGTCCATCCCCACTTTGCTGCTATGACAGCTACGACTTCTTTTGTGAAGGCTTCCCACTACATGTTCAAGCAAGGCTGTAGGATTTAGCTTCCAGTCCAGTGAGTTATGCAGCATGAGGTTGGGCAGTAATGTTGGGAAATTAGGCCTGGGTTTACAGTTCATGCCTGATAGGATTCTGGTAAGCGTTCAGTAAAGGTCAGCCAAGTGATAAACCATGTACATGCCTTGCTTTCTGAATAGGGGCATTCTTGCCCTGAAATAGGAAGGCACTTCCCCAAACTGTCGGAGGATCAGATCAACAGGAATGTCACAACGTATTTTAGCATCAAGATGTTAATCCAGTGGAATGAAGAAGCCTTGCCTTAACTATGAAAAACAGCAGGACCAGGTTGCGTCTAGAGGTTGGAATTTTAGCCTTGTTGTGTGTTTTGACCTTTTTTGAAACTGCACCAATCTAAATTGGATGGAAAGAGGGTTGGATTGTTATTTAGACAAGGATAAGTTGTTTTAAGGTATGACAGTTTCTGAGCTGGGATTGCCTTTTTGGGGTGAATCGATTAGTCGGGGCTTGATCAGTGTTTGGGCCTGGACTTACAGTCTGGTGATAAATAGTTTGTTTTGGACCAGATTGATCATTTATGTTCAAATTGGTTGTTTTGGTGTGAATCATTTGGTGATTGGTTGTCTTAGGATTAGTTCTTAAGGGATAAATGGACTTTTTGAAGCTGGACTGGTTGTTTGACTTTGAATAGCGTGCTTGGTGTGCAAAATGTTATTGGACACATTTTATGTAAAAAGTGTTCTAGCTCCATGCTTCTTTAAAAGCGACTGCTATCGGACAATGATCAAATACTAAAATCAGACAGACACCCATGCTAGTAAAATTAAATGCACGGTGTTTAATACAATAGCTGCTCCAAGAGATTAAAGGATTACCCCCTCGTAAGCACCCGTTTGTTGGATTAGTGCTTGGTGAGTCCGCTTGACATTTCAACGTTCATTTTAAAACCAGGAAATAGCGCTGTGTGCATATGTCATTCATGCTTGACAATAAAACTGATCCTGAATATACTATGGATCCGTAGGCATTCAACCTGCCTCGCACACATACCCACACACACTTTTGATGACGGCAGATGCTTAGTCCGTTACTTACTCTCTCTCTCTCTCTCTCTTTTTTCTCTCTCTCTCATAAACACTAGCACATTCGCTCAATAATTAGCTGGGAGCAAGGCACAGCTTGCCCCACACATACATACACATTTGCACGCACACCTCACATGCCCTCCTTGGTATTCAGATGTCTGTCAGCAGCCAGGAAGTTAATGCGCAGTTACGGCTCCCTTTTCTTTTGCCATTGTTAAAACTAAATGAAACAAGGTAATTAGCTTGTTACAATTAAAGTGACTCGACTGGATAAATTGTAATCACTCAAAATGAAGTTAGGCTTCCCTGCAGGTTTGGCCAGCCAGCTGAGCAGTCTCATTTGCATAATTAAAATATACAAATGATAATGGATTTTGTACTCAATATCCAGCGGCTGTAAATTCGGAGAAATATGAAATAACAATAATGGCAGTTTGCCTTGAGGAGATTGGGATGAGGTTTAGTACTTCTTTGCTTCACAGTGGAAGGAGTGCTTGTATGAGTGTTAAAAATCTTGGAGAAAATAGATGAAAAGCATTAAAAGTCACAGTACTTAATAATTCCCGGGGTGTATGACAGAAGAGAGATGCACTAAGTGAAAGCAGGACCAATTCTAGGGTTTGGATTGTTCGCGACTGATGTTCCAAACCATACCTGACCTTAGGGGAAACCTTTCACCTGATTACACAGAATTGGGACTGAATTAAACATTTATGAGGTTGACCTGAACCAAATAGAATAGAAATTATACTTTCTCCCTAGGCTTCAAATAAAAGGAAGCCAGCTCATGGAAGCAAAGTTAGGACATTTGCACTCTTGCAGTCATGGGTGGCTCAGCACAGTCAACTCATCCCTTGACCTTTAATTTACACCTTCCATTTGCAATTTAACCCCCTGAAATCTCTAATAAACCCCATTTGGCACCTTATGGAACAGACCTCCCAAAAATGACCATTTTGTCACTCAGTACTTGCCCCATTGTCAGTTGAAACATAGGTTAAGTTTGTTAGTCCATACAACTCACTGGGAGATTGCCAGCACAACTCTGCAGCAGTCTTTTGCAGAACGACTAATGTCCATATGGACTTGTTCATTAGTTTTTTGAAGTAAAAAAAAAATAGCCACTGTGATGGGAAAACATCTGTATTACACCATTATCTAGTACAAATCTTCATTCTCTGGTTGACAAGAACTCATGCCCTTTCCATACACATATTTACACTGCTATGCATACCCAAATTTGTCTTCCTAGGATGGGACCTTAATCAATCTCATTTCTCATGCTAAAACCTAACCAACTCAACCAAGGCAATGAGCACTTGGCAATGAGAGACAGAGGACGGTGGATCATGATCTCACAATCCGAGGACAAAATCTGACAATGCACCTCAGTTTAAATAAGTGTATGGATACGAAGCGCATTCTTGTTAAGCACAGTTTGAAGATTTGCACTAAATAACGATATTATTCTGGTCTTTTCCTGTCAATGCAATCGCATGGTTTCAGAAGACTTGGACTATGCCACAGATACTGGATGGAGTCATTTTTCTAGTCGTTTTTTGCAGTTTTCTTTTTTTGCTCAAAAAAACCTAATGAACAAGTCTACATAGACTTACGTTGTTTTGGAGGTGGCTGCTGCGAACTTCTGTCAGCATCCTCCCAGTGTGATGCATGAACTAACAAACTTCACCCGGGTTTTAACTGGCATGGAGGCAAGTAACTGACAGAATTTTCATTTTTGTGTGAACTGTTCCCTTCATTCATCAATAATTCATTTCCATTCACCAACAAACCTCAAATGCCGTAGCCATTTACTATGAAAGCATATAGCTAACAATATTAAAATGAAGACATGTCCACGCAGAAAGACCCCAGGCCGGATTCAAACCCATGACCTTCTTGCTGTGAAGCAACTGTGCCAACCACTGCACTGCCCTGCCCAAACTTTGCATTTTCGCTTTCAAATCCATGTCTGCAATTTTTATAACAAATTGAAAATTAAAATACATTCGTCATTTGAATTTTCATTTCCAAAAAAAAGTCCCGCAATATCGCTGAGAAGTGGCAACAAGTTTGTGACAGTGCTTCGCTGCAAATGTAGCCTATTCTTTTGAACAGTGGAAACATTTTCATTAAGTGCAATCATAAAATAACTTAGGCTACACTGCTGGAAAAATGCTAATACAGGAATGGAATTTAGAGAACATTTTGGATGAATTATTTGTATTCTTGCCATCCTCACAATATTAGCATTTAGTATGTAGTCAATGTAACCCTTCAGCAATCTCTTTGACATTTGCTGATAATTTCTTAACATTGTAGGCTTATGTTGGTTTTGATTATTCAGTAAATAAATTGTTTGATAATTAATCAGGAAATCTTAAACTGGAACAGGTTGCAATTATGCATTTAAAGGGGCACACCACTGAAAATCCCATAGTGCCTGCACTACAGCTTGGGGGACATTGGGGTTTAAAAGAATAAATTAACTACTAAACCCTGCATTTACCCTCCATTTACCAACAAACTCTCCATTCACCAATAAACTTGCCATTTACCATTAAACCCCTTCCATTCATCATAAAACCCCCTTCCATCGACCAAATACCTGGCAACTGATGAACCTCCTTCAGCAAGTAACCTTCTGGGTTTCTGAGATGCCTGTCATAAAGGTACACTTTCTCCCATTACAATCGATGGTCTTCATCTTTCAAGATAGATTCAGTCAATCATACCATCACAAAGATAAAGAAAATTGGCTGTAGACAATTGAGAAGAACTGGTTTGAGGGCAACAAGCTTGTGAAGGTTTTGAAACTATTGGGAAAATGTTCGTAAATCTTCCCCTGCGTGTCTAGCAGCTCAAGTGAGAAACAAAATGTTTATTCCACATTTGGTCTGAGTTTATTGTTTTCGCAAAAAGAGAATGAATACTTTTTAAAGGACCCATGCCTAAGAAACACAAACGCATTTTGGTGTCTTTATTAGACACAGCCTGATGTGAATGCACTTTCACAGGCTTTAAAACATGCTTTTTTTAAACTCCCTTTTGGACTCCATTAAGATATGAACAGAGTAGATACACAGCAAACAGAATTTTTTGTATCCTCTCACAATGCCAGAGATTTCTGTAAAGTTTGCTGAGGATCCCAGGTGCTACAAATGAACGGGTTCTGCTCGGTAAGAAACAATAACATGGCTTTAGCTGTAAATAAATAATTAGCAGTAATCAAAGTTAATGGAACCCAAAGGGAGACATTCTCACTGTATTGTAATAATCTCATTTAGGAGACAGTGGATTTAGTGGATAATTGGGCATAAGTAAAACCCAATTCCCTGGCTCACTTAAGTGGTGTTATTCTCTGTACAAATAAACATGCCAAATACCTCCCATATCTCTGAGTCCAAAAACAAAGCGTTGAAGTGTAATTTGTACAGGGAGCTCTAATGTCGTGTCACATGATTGCGCAATTATGTGATTTACTTGGATGTTTTTACAGTTGAGCGTAATGCTTTCCTTCATTTTATGCATGAAAGTCCACTGATAGTCCAAGTCTGCTCACTCAGAGCCAATGGTGAAAGTATGGACAGAAGAGAGAACAGCCAAATTTTAGGAAATGGCCCGTATTCACACAATGCCGATTAAAAAAAATCAATTTGGCTCCTTTTCTTTCCCTTATTGTCATCAGTGCCCCCAGTCATGACAGGCAGCTAATGACGCATCGGGTTGACCTGGTTCGTGAGTGCATTCAGAAGAGGAAGATGCATCTCCGGCTCCAGGTGCAGGTGGTTCCAACGAGGAGTCTCACCCCAGCTGTCTCCTAATGTCTTTGTGTTTGTGTATACACACATTCACAAGGGCCACCCCTTTATTAGATCCCTGCTTCTCTAACACTACATTTCAATAAAGAAAATAAATTATCTCAGTGGGAGGTAGGCAAAGAGCCAAGCACAACACCCCCCACCCCAGCCAAAAGTGCCTAATTCTATCTGTGAATCACTTTATCCCTCCCTTTCTACTTCTGACACAATCTTTCCTCTACACCTTCCACTACCTCTCCTGTATAAACAACCCCATTATGATTGAAAAGCCATGTATAAGTGTGAAGTCTTTACTGTATATTTCATTTTTAAATATAACCCTGTAACTGTTTACTAATTTGAATTTTTTTCCAGTAAAGCCCTGGCTTTTTTATATATATATATATATATATATATATATATATATATATATATATACACACAAAAAACGGATGTCATGTATCATCAAACTACGTTGTATAAAAATTCTGAAAATAACAGCATACAAGAGAATAATAATAAAAAAAGATTAAGATCTTGATCTCATAATGCCTCATCGTTATTTTTACTTACCATTACTTGGTATTAAAATACATAAAAGCAAGTATTTGGGAATGCACATGAACAGCAGTTAAAAAAAATTAAAAGAGAACTGATTTTAATAAAAAAAAGAGCACAAGATAGCCATTATAGAAATAAAAAGTGATAAGATGATTAAGTATTGTTCATGGAAAGGGCAAGTGAAAATTAAATCTTATCTTACAACCCCCCAGCCCACAATCACCTTTTTCTTTTCTCTTATTTAAAGATTATTTTTAGCGGCATTATTTTCCACTTCGCATATTACAAACAGGAAGGATTGCCACATCCACTTTGAGTAAATAACTTACATTTTTAATTAGATAGGAAATAAAATTCTCATTACTTAAATGGGTGACAGAGGAAGAGGTAGGAAAAATTAAACAGAGAGGTATAGTAAGTGTCACTCATGAAGAGTTGGGCTGCCATTCAATCCTTATAATGTCATGTTGAGGGCGCAAGAATCTGAGAGCACGGCACGGGGGGATTTCACTAATTGGACAGCCTCCCCCAGCTAATTGAGGGCCAGTGAGATTAGAGTAGAATACTGGGGTTGCTATGCTGTCATGGAGTAGTAATGGGGTAACTGTACACAGTTAACTTATAGGGTTAGAGTACACCCATATGCAACTGGCATGTTTAGGGTACGCTCATAGAGAGCAGGTGGGGTTAGTTTAGACTGAAAGAGGGGTGGTGGGGATACTTCACAGATATGGAGGAGTGTTGGAAGCAATGTACTCTCATGAAGTAGTACTGGAATTATGGTGCGTTCCAGACAAATTGAAACTTGCGCATTTCAGCCCTCCTATATGAAAAAATACACTGGAACTGGAATACTACTGAAAAAATACACTCAAAGTCAGAGATCTCACTCAGAAAAAAATCTACCCTGACTTTACCGAGAATCAGTTGTGTGATGTCAAACATCACTATCGTAACATCAACCGATTTGTATCTGGCTTAAAAATGTACTGAATGTACTGCTGTGAAATAAAATGTTTCATGGTATCCTTACCTTATACACCATTTTAAATGTGCAAGAAGGATGAGACTCATATTTAACTTTTTTTTCCCAGCTTCAGGGGCTCAAAAGTATTCAAATTATTACAATTGTTCATTAATCTTTAAATTTAAATACTTGCTTGAATGTGAAACCTCTGCCAGACCATCACCGCAGTGCCTGTTTGTTCTTGGGTGTTTTGTCTTCTGTTTTTCCTTTCAGCAAGATAAATCCATGCTCAATTGAATTCAAGTTGATGGATAGACAAGACTTTCGCAGAACATGCTACTTTGTGAACTTAAAGTATTGGGCAGCTTTCTCAGCATGCGTTTGGTCATTGACCATCAGCAATGTGAAGTGCTGTTCAATGGGCTTTCGAAAATTTGGCTGAAAATATAGAAATCAGTTACTTTGGCAGTTATACATGCTTTCACATGACCACAGTTCGCAGGTGATATAGTATGCTTCAGATAGGGTGACCAGGTGTCCCGCTTGCATTGTACTGCACAGCATCTTTGTCTCTTTTCCAGCATCCTGCAAATTGAGACTCGGTCCCGCATTTTTATGGCCTGGAGACACGGATCTAAAATAGTGCGCTTATTCAACATCTGATAATTTAATACTGGTCGGGATCTTGGGCAGCTGTGTGCAACTGGTATATTGTAGCCTCATTAGCAAACTAGCTTGCTGGCTAGCTCGCTGTGCTGGGGTGCGAGCTATAACAGAGTTTTTTTTATCACTTAAGCTAGCTAGCAATTATCATAGTAGAAGTGAACTTTAACCTTATAAGCAAGCTAGCTAGCTCTCTACACTGGTGTGCTCACTATTCATTGTCACTTTAGATAGCTTGCTAGCAATTAATACAGTAAAGGAGAACTGTGGCCTTATTAGCAAGCCAGCTATCTCCTTACTTAAGTACAAGCTAATTACTGTATAATGTCCACTAACGCCTGTACTAATCATTGCATTTAAATGGTATGAATTGGCTTATTTATTTCCAAGAGTACTTCTTTACTACGTAAATCACATAGATGACTCAAATGATGCAATTTAAAGCAAATGGATGTGCTATATATATGACAAAATAAACGTGGAGGGACCAGATTTTATGAGGGGGGGAGACCAGATTCTGCAGTACAGGGCAGCGGCCGCTCAACGGCCACATCGGACTTTTTAGGGGCACTGCCACAGTCAAGGATGTGTAGTGGTGGAGGTATGAGAGATTTTAAAGTTGTTCATGATCTTGGTTCTCCTTAGTGAGTTTGATCCCTAGCAATATAAATGAGAATACAATTCCTTAAAATACCCGCAATTTTTTACGTTTTAGCTCTAAGCACAGATTACACGCGCGTAGCGTTACATTTCTTTCCAGTATCAATGGACAGCTACACACAAACAACAAAGCTTGCGCAAGCAAAATGAATGCTTAAAAAACTGAACCAATAAATACTGAGTCCTGCCCTGAAGTAAGTAATACATTTGTGGAGAAGTCAGCAGCAAGTAACAGCAGAAGCCTATAACGTTAAACTGGTAATTGACACCTGAGACAAACTTGGATATAAACTGGCAATTTATAGCGGAGACAAACCTGGATATAAACTGGCCAAATTTTTAAGTTTACTATGCTAGCTCGTGTAAATGCCTCGTTTAAGGTGTGTTTCGGCCGCTGGCGTCTTTATAGTATTTAAAAGGAGAGGCAATTAAATTTTTGCTCAAATACTGCTGAAATATGGCCCTTGTTTGCAGCTCAATGTAATCATATTTAACATGTTTCAGTCCTTATATTAGCATATTTTGTGAAATTGAATCAGCCACAGGGTAACGCAGGGAGACATAATAAACCAAAGGATAGAATTTAAATGTTCATTTATCAGGATTTTTGGACCACCTTTTAGCATTGGTGACATGTCCCATATTTTACCACCCAAACAAACAATTTGTTCACATTTGGTTTGTGAGTATCTGTGACCACAGTAGCTGTAGCAGTATTTCTTAATTGAATCCCTCCTCCAGAGACAGATGTATCCAGTAGAAGGAACCCCCCAGTCCTGTTTCACTTGAAATAATTCCCATTAACCGTGTTCATACCTCATTTAAATCCCTAAATGTAACTGAACTCTTCAGGCCGGTTTTGGAAGTCTTTTGTTCTTAAAACGCCCCATTTTCAGCTATGCAATTGTGCCCAAAGTTAAGAGAATACAACCTACCTTGCTCTCATGCAGAGGCTTATATACTCTTCTGATTGTCCAACGAGTGTCTTTCAGTTTTTGTGGAAAGTTTATACACTCTGGCATTGGATAGGAAACGTGTCAATCAAGACATCATTACTAGGGAAGCTTCAAGTGGGCGTGAACTATAAGTGTGCAGTGAAGTAGATGAGCCTAAGTAAATAATTGAGTGATTGGCTATCAACATGAGTACTTAGGAGGATATAAAGGAGCGGTGAATTTGTTGATAGAGGAATCTATGCATAAATACATGGTAGGAACTACACGTTTTTGATATATGATGACCATAATTGATAGTAGAATGACTTAGTATCAATACTATGTCAAATTTTTGCTTCAGAAAACTTATTTTTCTTAACTAATAATTGGGATACCATTGACTCACTGTAGCTGAAGTGCTTGCCACAGGGGATAACTATTTTTCCTGTCGCAAGAGATCATTTTTTGAACGTCTGGATAAATACTATGGGCAAGTATATTGAGCAATTTGCACACCAGGCTTGGCTGAGGAGTTTAATTAATGCGACTCCTGAAAAACAGGGATCGGGATGAACTCATCCATATTCTTAACGGTGTTTGAGCTCGGCTTGCTTGTGAATATTCAATAACTGATCCAGGTGTGCCATCTAGTGAAAGAATATTGTAACTGCATGCATGATTTTGCAGCTCGTTGTCCACTGGCAGACATGTTTGCACTAAGAGGTTAATGATGGCTTGCTTCCCTGACAGTGACAGCTGACTGAGCTTGAGTCAACAGACACTGATTCCTAATGCAAATGTCACACTGAAAATCAACTCTGGATCTTATCACTGTACTTGCATAAGATAAAATGGGGGAATAACGCAAAGCTAAGCATGGTACAGCTGGGCAGCTAATTGGCTAATTATTTTTGGTCCCTTAAAAGGGACCATTAAAAAGTGCAGTAATTCTTATACCGTTCTTCTGAATTTATTCTCAGATAAAAGGCAAAATTCTGCAATTTGAGCTCATGTTGATTATTTAATTCTCCAATATATCACCAATATGTAATGGCTGGTTAGAGCTGAGTTTCAGCTGAACCAAGGACAGAGTCGGCGCAGCTGAAAGTGATCGGGCGAACTCAGAGGCAAAAGGAGCTCGCGTTTCTGAATAAACAAAAAGCTTAAGTGCCAGAAGCAAAGCGAGCAACCAGATCAAAAAAGATATCTCAATAAAAGAGAAAACTAACAAGGCACCTGACAATAGTGCCAAAAAACTAAAGAAGCAAAGCTTCCCAGAAACAAAGAATATATATAAATAGGCAAACCCCTGACTAAAGATATATCAAGCTGAAGTGAGCAAAGTAACATCAGACACTCCAGCGAAGGAGGCGTGGCGACCTCCGGCTTAAATAGACTCCAGGGAAGTGACGCCCAGGAATAATCAGCCAGCTGGGTAAAAAATCCGATGTGGAAAGAAAATGATCTCGTCAGGGACGAGAGTAACAAAGAAAGCAAAAAGCACAAAGCAAACCCTGACACAATATGCAGGGTTAGGCTGCTAAAATAACAATAACTTTATCAAAATATTTATTGCCCTGAAAGTATGTGTTTCACCAATATGTAATGGTGTTGATTTTAAGGAAAATGACTCGCTGTATGTGGTGCAACCAAGACTTATTTTTAAGTTATCCCTCAAAAGTTGAGATCGCCCCCCATGAAACTGACTCAAACAACTATGAGGAGCATTTCTGCGTGATTCATCTTCCTTCATTTTAAATTACAGATAGTAGCTCACTGGATTCATAATATTGACTTCTACAATGTTTTTCTTACAATCAAGCAGAAAGGAAATGAGTGCTTCCTGCAAAAATAAGCCTTGAGCACAATGTAAATCGTGGTTAAACACTCAGTTTTAACCATAATTTACATTGTGCTCAAGGATAATTTTATATCCTATCCAGTATTGACAAACAAACAAGACTGATGCACTGCTGTGTGTGAAAATTCTTGTAACAAAATTTAAGACTTTGTTGGTGTTCTTCTGGCTGTCTCTAGCCACTTTCCTCTCCTTATTGGCTCAGTTTTGCAGTTCAGAATCTTATTGTAAAAAAGATTTTTGAATTCTTTAATTTAGGGTGCATCTTATCACACAGGAACATTGCAGCATTTATATTATTTCAGCCAGCAAACCAAAAAACCAAGAAGGCACTGTCATGGCTTGTTTTCCCCTCCAGAATGCACTGGAACCTTTCCCGCCCAAATTGATTTTCTCTGATTGGATTGGTAGAGGGTAGTGGCTGATTGGCCAGTCAGTAGGCAGTATTCTGATTTCTTAGTCTGTCTCAGGTTAAACTTGGGGTCAAAGTTTGCTCTGTCATCAATGACAGGTTGTATCTCAACTTTTCGAAAAAGAATAGCGTACAGCATGTACAAAATGTACAGAGCCGTAAAATTGCCCGTGTTTTTGCCACTTCACATGATGCTGCCAGTTTGCCATCAGCTAACTTGTTTCTCGATTGTTTGGCCTGTGACGTAATAAGTCAACCAGAAAAACGGTCCAACGCGAACAAGCTGAGAGGGGGCATATCGCCACCTATCGTTGAGGAGACGGACATGTTTTGGTCAATTATCTAATTTACCTACTGTGTATGTATACTGTGACAGTATAGGTATAAGGACTGTGCTCTGATAAAATGGCCTAATCGAGCAATAACTGTAGGTTGGCGTTACTGTGCATGCAAACCTACTGACTGTCACCAGCATTTGGACCACATCCATGTTAATTCTGTCCCGGTATACTTTTTCACAGCACTATACTTGCCCAATGTACAAGTACATGGAGTCAGATATTGAAATAAATTTTTCCACCAATGTGGAAAATTGGATTGGGGGGAACAGGTTGTAATGGTATAGAAGTAAATTACTGTCTCTATGATGCTGTTGGGCAGTATGATATTTTTTCCCATTGCATGAATTTGTGTTTGTGTATAATACATAAAAAAATTATAGTTTACAATAATCCTGCTGAAAAACCATCTAGACACATATTACTCACCACACTCAAACGCACATATTCAGGCTCTGGTCTGGCCTAATTTTTGTTGAAATGGACCTCCCCCCTCCCACTCAGAGTTTCTCCTCCTCGCAGTGCACGAAGTCCATAAATATGACGGATGTGTCCGAATCAAAGATTCACAGGTGATCTCTGACCTCCACAACAGCAAATGGCCCTGGCATTTGTGCAGAGGCTATAAACACCGGCTATCTGCGGTCACTCCTAAGTGGACCACATATACAATAGGATGATGATCTCTATCTCCCTCTCTCTCTTTTTCACTTCCTTTAATTTGCTTGCCATTTCTTGCTCTCTCATCTTAATTATCTGACTCGTAGCTTCTCTCACTACAAAAATATCCATCTTTATTTAAAATGTTAAAATCTTGTTTATTCCTTTCACACAAAAATCATTATTTTTACTTTCTGTTAATTTTAGCAAGTCTTGAAATTAATAAAACTGTCTCATGTTTCTGGCAATCTTTTTTTGTCTAATTCAGAGTATTTTGCAAATAATCACGGTAAGATTTTAGGCTCTGTTTTGACAATTGTGTATTGGAAAATGCAAGTGCAAATGGTATTGTGGATCAAAACTAGGATTGTCTAACTCCATTCCAGTAATTATGTAATGACAGGCAGCTGTGCAGTTGTGGCACAATAGTTGAAAAGGTTGGACTATGACAAAGTGTTCACCTGTGCGTGTTTTGGAGCTTTGATTCCATTATGGCCAATCAGATTAATCCCCATCACTTCCATTTTTAACAAGTGCAATGATACTTTAGCAAAATGGCAATTTTGTTGTGCGCAGAACAAGCACTGAGCTTGCATTTCCGCTGCCACCTTCAATCCTCTGAGAATCATGTTTCAATATTGTAACGCATGGGGACATTTGTGGGGATAGAGATCGATTCATCAGGTAACGCATTTGTATGAAAAGATGTGGGCGATTTATTCTGTAAACAAAACAACATTCATGATATTAAAAAAACGGCAAGACTGAAGTTAATTATTTGTATTTCCTCCGCACAAATAAAATATTCACATGTATAAAAATACCCCTTCACTCTCCCCTTCCCATTAGACCCAAACACCATTTTGTGGGCTCTATTTATACAGTAGATAACAAAACTGAAAATGGGTCAAAAGCGATATGCATTTATCTGCGAACAGCTCCGCTGACTGCGATTTCAGCCCTATGAAACTACTATGGAGTGACAGCATTTGAATCAAAAGATGGTTTGGGTGAGTCAAAACACAGACAAGGCCCGTGAAACAAAATTTGCCTAAAGCCAGCTTTATGCATTGTCTTTTGTGCTTTTCAACCCCTTGAGATGCAGACACTTTTATCTCAGGACATTCAGTAAAGATAATAAATATTCCATTTACAATGGATGAAATTGTGCATAAAATTACCACTGCATGCGTGAACATAAAGCCCTTTAGGCCAAAATATGACAAAAATACTTATCAAGATTGATTTTTGGATTTTGTGGTCACCATTCTTGTTTCTGAATTTTCTGACCCTCAGCCAGTCTCTCACTGAGCATCTTTTGGTATAATTACTCTGCACAAACGAAAAAATTGTGCCACTGGTAGTACATTGAGCTGAATATGGAGCTGTGCACTATAAAAATGGTCACAATATTCTGATTTCAATATTACTGTTGTCAACAAGAATCTGGCAAATATTCTTCATTTTGGGGAGAAAATTGCAATTATGTTTAACTGACAACACATTGAAATAATTGAAGTCACTACCATTTTTTATCTTGTGAAGAGGTTGTTTACATGTGGTCTGTGTGAGTCCTAAGTGTTGTGTTATAACAAAGATGCACAGGATAGATTTCACACTGTATTTAAAGGTTTTACTGTCAAAACTCAAAACGCATACGATGACCAAAACAGCTGGATCAAAAACACACCATCAGGCATAACCAAGCAATCTGAAAATGGACTCGTCCTGTACGGACATAATACATTCCCTTCCCTGGGGGGTTCAAACATGAAAGGTAACCACAGTCCTTCGGGTAATCAGGTCGTGCCCTAGTGCGCAGAATCCACGTGCCACACATGAGCCATTCCAGCACTAGAGCTCCTGCTTGACACGAGAGAAGGTGAGCAGCTCCTCTGGAACTTCCTTTGGCTACCCCTTCTGAATGGAGTTGCAGAGCTGTGAGATGAGGGGTCCTGTTCTGAAGCTTCTTCCAAATCCTGTAGCATGGCTGTGGCCTGAAGTGGAGTGTGGAGCATGTGAATAATTTCACTCTCTGTGTGGTTAACACTAGTGGATGGAGCCGGGCAAGAACTGAGCGAGAGAGAAGGTCTGCCTCAACATTATCTCGGCCTGGGGTAAAGTGAAATGTATATTTGTATTGATGGAGACAGTCATACCAATGGTGCAGTCTTAATGGCTTGTGGCCGGTGCCCATTGAGGAGAGCAGAGCCGTCAAGGCCTGGTGGTCTATTCTCAGTGTGAACTGGTGACCATAAAGGTAGAGATGCCACCTCTCACATGCCTACATTCACGCCAGCGCCTCGCACTCCCCAACTGAGTAATGTTGCTCTGTTGGGTTGAAGGCCCGAGAGGCGAATGCCACAGGTCTTTCCACGCCATTCTGTACCTGTGATAATATGGCCCCTATGGCCGTGGCTGAGGTGTCACAGGTGACCAGGGTGTGGCTGGATGTGTCAAAATGTGCTAGCACTGGAGGTGAGGTAAGTTTAGCTTTAAGGGTTTGTACTGCCATGGTACACTCTGGGGACCAGACCCATAGCTCATCTCTCCGAAGCAGCTGGCGTCGTGGGGCAGTTAAAGCAAAATACTGAGGCATGAATTTCATGTAGTATCATGTCATGCCCAGGAACAAAGCTAGCTGGGTCTCTGAGGTTGGCTCAGGAACAGAGAGGATGGCCTCAACGTTGGACTGAAGGGGAGAGATGACCTCAGCAGACAGTCGGAATCCTACTTATTCAATGGCTGGCAGATCGAAGATGCATTTGCTGGTGTTGAGAGTGAGACCATGCTTTGCCAGGGCTTCAAACATACTGTGGAGGTGACTATCATGGATTTCTGTGGTAGCCCCATGTAGTACTACATCATCCAGATAGATAACTACACCTGGTTTACCTGCTGCACTAAGCACATGACCTTCTGAAAGCAGGAGGGTGCAGAGCTTAGGCTAAATGGCACTCATGAAGCAGAACATACCTAAGTGTGTGACGAAAGCCATCAGGTTCCTGCTCTCGGTGTGTGGAGGGGCACCTGGAGGTAGCCCTCTCTGAAGTCCAGCTTTGAAAACACAGTGGAGTCGTGGAATTGTGTTGTGAGCTCCTCAGATGTGGGAAATGGGAATTTGTTTGGAATCAACGCTTTGTTGACTGCCCACAGGTCCACACAGATACGCAGAGCCCCTGATTTTTTCCTCATGACGACCGGATTTGAGATCCATGGTGAAGCATCAATAGGCTAGATGATGCTTGCGTCCAGCAGCCGCTGCAGCTCAGAAGCCACTCTATGTGGGATGTGGCGCAGCGGTTGGACAACTGGCTGCACTGAGGAGTCAATGAGGGGTTGATGGGCAAAAGCAGACAGGCAACCCAGCCCTTCAAAGAGTGATGACCATTTCTGATATGGTCCTGTGGCCACAGTCATGACAGTGGCACCCCCTGTGTCGATGGGTGAGAATCCCAATACACTGAACAAGTCCAGTCCCATTAGATTTGCCCCACGTTGAGCCACACTGAACACAAAAGAGGGCAGGACCCTCATGCCATTGCTAACAGTCACTTTGATGGACCCCAGCAGGTCAATTCTGGAGTCACCCTAACTGTGAAGATCAGCAGTGGGTATGGACAGTGGCAAGGAGTGAAACAACTTTTTGCATGTGCTGCCGTTTTGTAGGGATACTGCGGTTCATTTTTTTTCCCCACATAAACCTTCAAAATATTTACATGCTGGAAAAACATTAACGAAAAACATGCATCAAATGAATTATATTGCCAGGGGAGATCCATTGTACCAAAACATCAAATGTTCAACTTTAATGATTTCCCCGGATATTAGGCTATCACTCTATAATTATTACTGTACTTCAACTTAAAAAAATTTGAACAGTCAAAAAATGTAAATAGTCAAAAATATTCAATTGACAAGAACCAGGTGACAACTGGTTTAAGGTAGGTATATACTCCCAAATACATTTATTTCTCTTTCATTCATAACAATTAAGTACCAGCATCATATGAACAACTACTGAATACAGAATTAAAGTGATGGCTCATTTACATAAATTATGCTAATTAGGTCCCGAGATGGCCACCGCAATGTGCTGAATGTGCTCTCTTGATCAAGTACCTCAGGCAGAATATAACTTTGATCTCAAATTTTCTCAGATCATTTATGACTATATAGCGCATGTTCTGATCAAAGGGTTTTCATAATATTTCTCTGAAAAAAATATGGGCATTTTAGTGTTTTTTTTTTTTTTTTTTTTTACTTTATTGGGTACCTAACTACCACAAAATCTAGAGCTACACAAATGATTTCTTCAAAATGCCTGATCAGCCCATAGACATGCATCTGGTGAACTTATATTCCAAGTTTCACAATGATACCTTTACATTTAACTGCAGTGAAATTTGGGTAACAGTAGGCCTTGAAGATAGCTATTCCTCTGCATCACAAAATTTGGCCAGTGTAGTATGGCAGTCAGACAACTTTTCCATTCTGACAACTTTTTGCTCATCACATAGGGAGCTATGTATGACCTAATACTTTTAGTTGTGATTAAAATCCCAAAGGTAAGCAGTAAGTTAACTTCATAAAGCCCAACATCCCCCGAGTAGTAATGCCAGCATTAGGGAATATTCAAATGACTTGCCGTAAGCTTACGACCTTTCAACACATAATTGCTTTCAAGCTATTCCTGTTCAAGATTGATTGATTAATAATCACTCACTTTTTTTTTCTGAATAATCAAGACTAATATACTGTATAAGCCTGTGATTATTAAGAAAGTATTAAGAAATGACAGATCACTCAAGGGCAACATTGACAATGTACTTAATAGTGTTTTTGTTTGGATACGAAAAAAAAAGAATAATAACAATAATAATCAATTAACTCAGTGCTTTCTCTAAATTCCATATCCCAGTTAAGGATTGTTTTCAGCAGAGCGACCTAATTTATTTTAAGTTTGCATTTAATCCTAATGTTTTCAGTGTCCCAAAGAATAGGTTGCATTTGCAGGGAAGCATAGTTGCACACTGGTTCCTGCACCAAGCGATAATAATTAATTAATTAAATTATTAACGTTTCTTATGTCGAACTGTTGGCAATTGTAAATTAGTTATCAATGCATTGTGAAAGTTTGATGCATGGCATGCATTTAAAATCATTTAATATGCATGCCATGCATCTAACTTTCAAGGTAGCAAAGTCATTCATGGGGTCTTAACAGTCTAGCTTCTGAAACAGCAATTATCTAATTAAACAAAATCTAGACCTTATCTAAATACCACCTTTTTTACCACATTAAATTCTACTTCAAGATGGAATTGCAAGAAATTTCAGTTAGCTACCGCCCATACAATCTCATGTTGTTGCCTTCCTTGTGGACGCAAAGCTGCATGTATTAAGCGTTATTGGTAACCCTCTCAATGGAAGCTCATTTGCTCAGTAAATTATTTTAATCTATTTTTTTTTTATTTTTACTCAGAAATAGGTTAAATGGTTCAATGTTAAAACAAAATAGACATTAGAGGAGATTAAAAAAATCAATTTTCCCGTAACGGACAAATATACTCATTGGCAATGTTATTATGTGCAGGAAGAATTTTCTGACCTATATGATCACTTTTACATGCTTTGCGGATCCCCAAAATAAAATTTTACCTAATACTTTTCCATCAACTTGCTATTTTGAAGACAATTTTGACAAACTAGCTGCTGAGCTCTGCAGCCAACACGAACATGCATGTAACTTTTTCCCCACTCGCTTCATCGTCCAATGGCATTAGCTGTATCGACACTTGCATCCACATTAACTCAGCTGTAATACTGCAAAATAATTATCTTGGGCTTGGACATCTAACATCTTAAAACTGAACACATTCGAAACATCAGAATGTAGGATTTCCTCATATCTACAAGCAGCATTTCCTGACGTTTATGACTGCCCGATACAGACAGGCAGCAGCTGAATTTGCGCCCCGAATCAGCAAAAGTAAGAGCAGATCAGGAATGGAGAGGCTTGCTGTCTGGGTAATGTTAATGCCAATCACTCTTTTCTCCTTGCGTCATGATCCGATAAATATAAAGGTACCTAATCCAATGCCAGCTCATTTTCATTCATTCCAAAATAATAAAAAAAACTTTTTTGAGTAATTGCATTAAAAAAAAAAAACTCATTAAAAAAGAATACTTATTTTTATTTTTGGTATGAGATTTCAAGGTCTAGCCATAGTGAAAAGCAGTTTCTATTTGATATAAATCTGGCAGTATTTTACAGTCCTTTATATTAGTTTTACTGGAGCCCTCCTATAATACACTGCACTAGCCTTGCCAGGAGCCCTATATCTAGTATTCAATTTTAGCCTAACATGTCAACATTCAGTGTATTATTCCCTAAGTTAGCCAAGCTAAAACCAGTCGAGATGAAGAACTTTATTTTACATGGGGCACAAGTCTAAATAAAATGCTCCTTCAGAGTTTTGTTATTTCTCCTGAAAGTAGTATTTTTCTTTATTTTTGTGGTAGTTTGTCAAAAAAAAAACTGTGAAGGCGAAATACCTTATAGCAAACAAACTGAAGTTCCATTTTTTTTGTGCAAGTGCCTTTCAAAAAGAAGGAATCAAATTCAAGAGTTATATGACATGTGCTAATGATGTGCCATTTGTCCAGTGGAAAAGCTAGCTAGTGATGGCAGGCGCATCTCAGGTGATTGAGAGTGAGGGCAAGACAGAGGGAGGGATGAAGTGGGACTGGAAAAATGGTTATAATCTACAGTGACAGGCATTGGGAGGGAGACATCATATGAACGCCATAATTGAGCAGCCGTAAATTGAGCCGCCAACTTCGATGTGTCAATAAACAAGTTCAAGGTGACACAGTGGATCAATACAGCACGACAAGACCCATCCGACAAATTTACTGCAGTGTAATTGGGTGCAAAATGACTCAACTCAACCTTCACGCAGTAGAAAATCAAACCTGCAGTCGCCGTCGGCAACAGTTTGTATATGTCACAATTTGCCTTAAGGTGGCATGGGCAGACATAATGGATTTCTGTTTTTTTGTGTTTCTGTGTTTGTGGGCATGGGTTTGTGGTTATGTGTGTATGTGTGTCTCTGTGCGTGTGTATATCTGTGCTTGTATGTGCATGTAGGGGGAATACTGACCCGTCCAGACTGTGAAAACAAATATTAATCAAGCAATAGACAAAATCGGGACCTTTAGCAAGGCTAAGCAATGCAATAAAAATATTTATTAGTTCATTTGCTGTTATGGAAAATTAATGCTTCTTATGAAAAGTCACAAAAACAAAAAACAGTTCTCGAAAACAGCTGAGGATAAAAGCATAAATCCTCTGACATAAAAATCTATTCAAGTGCAGTTCTCTCATTGAGGCTGAGAAGACTGATGTAATTGATTTCAGGATGTATGATCATTAACCTCAAATGTCACCGCCTCACTCTCCGGTGGTGACTTATTGATCAGCTGTTGGAGGTTTGATTGTGTCCGATGTTTAAACAGTGATACATATAAATATTGTTAATTACTGCCCTTTTAGTAATTTTATTCAGCAATCAGCCTGAATTTGCGTAAAGTGGGAGCCTGTGATTCAAAAGAGGCAGACAGAAAAAATGCATTTTTCCATTGCGTTTCCTTAGACCACATAGAAAACAAGTAATTATGATTCATTACAAACATGCAAAGTGCTAAAATGACCAAGCACTTTTTTTTAGCATTATCATCATAGATTCTATAAAACTACGATTTAATTTTTTTCTCTCCCTCTTTTTTTTTTGGAGGAGGTACGTAAAATCAACTCTTTTTCCACTCCAATGTTTATGACACATGATGGATAGCCACTTTTTCCCAGAGAGTAAATCACACCTGAGTAGCAGGGGAAAAAAACAGTTGATATTAAAGCTTTTGTGAAATGTAGTTATGTGACATTGCCTTTCATACAGCGTGATGTGAAACTCCAGACAGCAGAGGAACTGTTCAGGCTCATTGTCAGTGGACTTGCATTGTATCACAGTTCTACTCTACTGGCTCGGTGAGGCCCAAGGCTACTTCAAGGAGGACAGTACAATCAAAAGACCTTTGATTCCATCCAAAGCCATCACAGTTTGATGATTACCTGGTTACCTTCAGGAGATAGAAACTGTCATTCTCTGAGAGACTTCTCTTTTTTTCCCTTTTTTGGGGACCAGCAGAAAAATTCAGTTTGAGGATTCAATCCTGTGGACACAAAGCCAGTGAACATCAAAATTCAAAACAAACATCAGAACATCAGTTTCTAAATTATTGTCTTTCGATTTACAAGATTTTAGAGTCACCATTTCTGCATATTTGTCTCACTTGTTTCAATCTCCTAACAATATTTGATAAGAAACAAAGACAACTCAACTAAACAGAAAATACAGTTTTTAAATGATCATTTAATGTACTTAACAAAAAACTTCATGTGGCTCCACCTAAAAAATCAAATATCAAAATTTTATTCATAATTGCATTAAAATAGACTAAACAAAGCACCCTGTGGTTACTACTGTCAGCCCTTTCAAATCTAAACATCACATTTCCAGCAATGTGAGGAAGTTAGAAGGCCTCTCCAAAAACCACACGAGGCAGGCATCAAAAGAAACTCTGGAGGAAAAGTATTTAAAAGTATCAGAGTGGAAAGGGTTACAAATGCCTAGGGTGGCTTTCCTATCTGAATTCCTCAAAGTGTGCATCAACGGCCCATCCTGGAAGTCACAGAGAACCCAAACATCCAAAAAATGGCAGGCCTTGCTTGCATCAGACAAGGTCAACACTTACGATTTCACCATTAGTACGAGTCTGGGTATCCATGGGAGAGTAGCAAGACAAAAACCATGAATCCATGTCTTATATTCGCCCCCTCCCAAGCCTTTTGGGATAATGTTCTGTGTACCGAGAAGACAGTGGAACTTTTTGGAGAAGGACATTGAAGGTGGTTTAAAGCTAATACAGTATTCGGTCACACTTTAAATTAAGTGTTGCTCATACAGGCTTTAAACAGCTTGTGTAATGCCTTCATAAATGAGACTTAATGTCTTCATGAATCATACATAAGCAAATGTCATGCTTTGTATGGGGTGAAATAACACATCCACTTCATCTAAAATGTGACCCAGTATTCAATAAAATGAGCATCTATGGTCAAACATGGTGTTGGAGGGATGAATTCTGATCTCTACTCGGAGATCATCAGAATGTCCGGACAGCATTCGGTACTCTGAAGCACAAGACCAAGTCCATCTCTGAATGGCTCGTTTGTGTGGCCTTATCAGTCCTAACTTGCACCCCACAGAGATGTTGTGGCAGGACCTTAACTGGGCCTTCCATATTTACAAACCCTCCAATGAGGCCAGGCTAAGGGGTGGGCCAAAATGGTAAAGACTGACTTCCGTGTTTAGAAGCACATGTTTGCAGCTGTCTTCACTAAAGGTGGTAGAATCAAAAAACGTTTTGTAATTAATAACTTTCTGACAAAAACAAATTTTAGTTGAGTTTCCTCATATTCTGCTTGTCATATTTCACATTTTGTATGAGGGTCTGATACTATTTTGGGGACAAATGTTCAAAATAGAGGACATCAACATTTTTTCACAGCACTGTGTGTTAGATTTATTTATTTATTTGTTTATTTGTTTGTTTATTTATGTATGTATGTATTTATTTATTTATTTGGTAGAACAGGGAGAATACGGGCAGATCAGGCAGGTAAGCTACATTCATAAGGTTACATTAAACGGTGTTTCCCAGACCTCTCCTGGCGTTCCCCTTGTCATGCAAGCTTTAGATCTCTCTCTGCACCAGCCCAGGTGATTAAAATGATTCGCTTATTTTCAATTAGCTTCTGGGGTTAATTATAAGCTGATCATTTAAATCGCCTGGGCTGGAGCAGGGAGAGATCTAAAGCATGCATGACAAGGTGTACACCAGGTGAGGTTTGGGAAACACTGCATTAGAGCAATAAAAAAAATGATTAAATACACATTTGAATAAACAAATGTTGTTATCTAATGATCTTGAGATCTTGTGCTGATTATCAGACTTCGAAGAAATAAGTGTTGCTCATTTTTGTAAATAAAAGAAATGTTTGATTAACATTTGATCAAAAACACCTCATTTAAAACCACATTTGAAAAAAACATTCAGACATTTCATACACACCGCATTTAAAGCATCAGTGATGCTATCAGACATGGAATGTATATTACTGCAAATATGTAGCCATTTTATTAAGCAACACATAAGAGCTGAAATAAATAAACAGGCTTAAGATGGCATTACTATGTTTACTGCCAGGGGAAGCAGATTTTGCTGGGAAGGTGTGGGCGGGGGGAGGGGGGGTTGAATGGTTTTGGGGAGTATTGTAAATGTATAATGGCCTGTAATACGATGGCCATCCCCCTCAAGTGCTTGAAGCTCCTATCCCTCCCAAACAAAACTGTTCAGGTGTGAAATATGAAAAAGACATATTGTCGTTCAATTTGTCCAGCATACCTCACAGGTGTACTCCAGGTATGCTCCCCTTCAGAAGGTGAAAAATGAGCAGCGCAGAGTGTGGTGACTTTGATGGACCTCACCACTCTTGCGCTATCATTCTTTTACGTTTGGCTTCCTCGACTCTCATGCGGACACTTCCATGGAAAAAAAAAATGTGTCTTATTGATGGTAGATACGCTTGAGAGCCCTCTGTGCCGTAGCTCCGTAATGAACAGGCTCTTTCTCCCCGCTTATGGCCCTTTCATCCCAGCTCTAGGAAAGTGCTGTTTGAATGCGGAGTCAGAACTGTACTCCTTCAGAAGGCCTCATTATCCTGGAAGAGCGAGCAAAGAAATGCATGAAGAAGAAAGATCTGGGAGCCCTCTCAATGGGAAGAATAATTTCCATGAATATAGGCAACTGAGCACAGCAGTATAATTGGCTCCATACTCTGCTTATTGAAGATTTTTGCTGCTGCTATTAATTTCGTCCTTTCACAAGACATAAAATAAGAACAAGAATGGAATTATTACGGTTTATTTTTGGGGACAAATAAGATTACAATGATATCACAAGAACTCTGAAAGATAGGAACCATTAAAAGGAAACATGAAGACTTAAAACTTTCCCTTCAGTCTCAGTTCGGCTTCAAAGTCCATTCCATTGCATTGATTAATTCAACCTTACTTTGAACGTGAATGGCTAAGTTTGAGATTTTGTTTATAAAAACAGCAGTTTTGATCAGTTGATTTTGCTCACTGTGTAAAAATAACTAGAAAAAAGTGAGCTGCTTTAAGTACATAGTTTTGTATTTCACGTACCATTCTGATAAGCAGAGGCTAAACCCAACATATTGCACACACTACACAGACACACTGTTATAAATTTGCACCTTTTTTGCCAGTTATTTTAACTTTAATGAGTCCTGCTCGCATTTAACTGTGGTTTACACTTAACATGCAGGTAACTCTGTTGTAATTCTTATTGTAAAATTACAGATAAGGTAACTAGCAAAAGAGTTGCAAGTTTAAAACAGTGTAGTCCTAATCAAGAGCGCCAAAAAATATTTTTGACGCAAAAACAGAAGTAATGTGACTGATGATTAAACTAAATACTGGTATATACAGTACGGCAGCATTGTAATTAAAATTTTAGTGATAATTATCCAATGAAAAACAACCACTTAACACTGTCAGTATATTATTGAGATAAATAAATGTGATGACAATATTTACTTAACATAATAATTAATTGTTTTGTTGCACGTGAATATTTAAATTGGCATAAAGCCTGCATGGCTTTATGCGTTCACCATACGAAACATTATGGCAGTTTTGTCCATTGTTAAATAAATGAGTTAGCTGTTCTGTTCTTGTTCTGCTGGGCTGTAACAACTCCAAAGGGCACTGAAGAGTGTTTTTTTTTTTTTTTTGTTGCTGTTGTTGTCTGAAATCATTTCTTAAGAAGATGCTAAAATTCCTAGAGATACCATAAGCTGCTCAACTTTAAAAGAGCTGTCACTGAACGAATCCATTCCCAACAAAAGTAAACAACTCTTTCTTTCACTTTAGAAAAAAAGTGAAAACAGAAAGTGAAGGAAAGAGCATGGTGGTAAAATACATGATAAAATAAAAATATCAAGCAAAAAATTGAGAAAAAAATTTGCAATAGTACTTACTAAATATTTCATAATAACAAAGTCCAACGCAAAAGAAAATCTATAGGAAAACACAAATAATTAGGAGCCAGGTCAAAGCAAACAGCAATGTTTTGAGTCTGCTTTTAGAAGCGGTTGCGGTGCATTTCAGATTATCTAAAAGTTAAAGTATATGGGCGGCAATTACAAAAAATAGCCTAGACAATTTGTGTGTTTACCTGGAGAAGAATTGGCAGTCTTGTCCCAGATGACCTAAGGTTGTTCATATCCAAACAGGAAATCAGTGATGTGCTTCAGAGCCATGTCATTTTCATGAATAAGCAGTCAGGTTTTAAAATCTATGATTAGAGGCCAGAGTAGTTTTCTAAAGAACTGTGTAAAGTGTTTTGTTTTGTACATTTTCGCCAGAATTCTGTGAGCATCATTCTTCATGAGCTGCGGTCCCCGAGTAAGTTTTTGTAGAAACCAGGTGGTAAATTATTGCAGAACTCAAAGGTTTTTTTTAAATTTATTTAAAAAGGCGGGTAAAACCTCATGAAAGTGAGGTCTGGATATGTGCTAACCCAGTCAATCCCCATTCAGCCTGTACTAACCCAGTCACTCCCCATCTCATCCTCAACAATCCCAGTCACACCCCCCATCTCATCCTCAACAATTCCAGTCACACCCTATCTCAGCCTTCACTAACCCAGTCACACCCCATCTTAGTCTGTACTAACCCAGTCACACCCCATCTTAGCCTGTACTAACCCAGTCACACACCATCTCAGCCTGTACTAAATTTTAACCCAGTTACACCCCATCTCAGCCTGCACTCACCCAGTCACACCCCATCTCAGCCTGTACTAACCCTGTCACACCCCAGATAGCAAGCTCCTCTGCTCCGGATCTGCTGCGGATCTGCCTCAGCTCCAGCTGATCCGGGGCAGATCAGCGGCAGATCCGGAGCGGAGGAGCTTGCTATCTGGGACACCATCTCAGCTTGTACTTACCCATCTCAGCCTGCACTAACCCAGTCACATCCCATCTCAGCATGTACTAGCCCAGTCACACCCCATCTCAGCCTGCACTAACCCAGTGACACCCCATCTCAGCCAGCACTAACCCAGTTACACTCCATCTCAGCCTGTAATAACCCAGTCACACTCCATCTCAGTTTGTACTAATCTAGTCACACCCCATCTCAGCCTGTACTAACCCATTCACACCCCATCTCTGCCTGTACTAACCCAGTCAAACCCCATCTCAGCCTGTACTAACCCAATCAATCCCTATCTCAGTCGATGCTCACCCAGTCATTCTGCATCTCAGTCTCAGTTCATTTTGAACAGGCAGGATTAGTAGGAGCCAAAAGCATCCGCAGTAATTATTACACAATGCATGACTAAACTGTCGAGACCTTGAATAAATCCCAAAGCCATTTTTAAAACAAACAAATGCATTACTCCAATACAAAAAGCGGGAGGGAGGCGTTGGCTGGCTTTAGATATTATTTAAGTGTTCTTGTAAGCCATCTAAGATATTAATGTTGCAAAGCAACTCATTAATATTTAAGAACATAAAAGGGTGAGAGACTCGTGGATGGTCTGACCACAATGCAGTTGGGAGGGCAGTGGTTGACATTCATGAAAATTTTTAAACACGGTATAAACAATCAGACTGTTTATGACATGAAAGAAAAGACACAAAGATACTCTCAGTCCTCGCTGCCATTATAAAAGCTCCACTAATGCCTCTGGGTGTAAATAAGCCCACTGATGCATTCTCATTTAAAACACTGCCTTTCCCATCCTAGCAAGTAAATCAAAGACACAGATTAGTTAACGTAAAAATATTTCCACCGCTTTTTATCGAGAGCTGCTCTTTGATATATCTTTGTTTGCATACATGCACACCTGCACATGGACTTGTTAAAGTTAATTATTAACTTGCTCAGCTGATTCAACAAACAGCGCTTTATATTAAATATGAGATATTGAACTCACAACTTTTTGGACTTGTCTGGTAAACTCCTTATCTGTTGCCTTTCATGTGAGCTATGCACACTGCTAAAGGCAAATGCCTATTATTCCCAGCATCAATGTACAAGAAAGTTTTGAATCTTGCGTAGATTTATGATAACACCAAAGGCCTCAATACCAGAGTGTGTAAGGAACCCCACTACATGTTGGTTCCAGCTGCAGTAGAGCATATATTCTTCTGAGGAACTATTCTTCTGAGGAACCCTGCTGGGCCAGGAACTAACTCAGTTCCCTCAGCTGAGAAGGGTCATGATGTCACAGTAAGTGAGGTAGGTCAGTCAAAGGTTTCACACCATCGGTCCTATTGTCTGCAATGAACATAAGCGCACAGCATGATCTCACTACCTAAAAAATTAATTATAGACTTCAAGCCTTTTATTTCTTTCCAGTTTTGCCTCAGAGGACATTGCCAAACGCTTGTAATCAGCTCCACAAGTAAGTACAACTTTCATTTCCACAACAGAAATACAAATACCAAACAAAATACTGCAGTAATTGCAATCTGCTGATAAAATGTTCCCTCTGCATTAAAAAGCTACTATTTATATCTTTTATCATCTAAACAATGCAAGCCACTCTAGACCATTTTAAATCACACAAATGTGGGCCCCTCTTCTGATAATGAAGGCTTTTGCACGACTGTAGTGGCCACCCTGAGACCCCACCCCTAATAGCCTAATTAATTTTTAAGCACAGATGAGGGCAGTAGTGCAGCAGTAAGCCATTAGAGCAGTCTATCTCTTGGGCCTTAATGTGCCCAAAGCACCGCACAACCAGAAGGCTGACGTGACCAACACCTGCAGAGGTCTTCACTAAGGGGCGCAGCGGTCAAAGGGGTTAGGCGGTGTCCTGTTACCGTAAGGAAATAGTGATCATGCAGGCATATGCCTCTAACATGAAAAGAAATGCACAATTTCTGGGAGAGTGAATTTTAAAGAGAAAAAAACTAACAATACTGTTTATTGACAAGCACAGACCATTTAGACTTTTAGTGCCGTATTATGATTCATCTTTAATTCTCCGATGAACAAGGCTTCTGTCTTTTTCAGCTCTCAGGGTAAAGCTGTTTCCTCTTCAGAAACTCATTTCCACTTGTTTCCCAGGTCTGCTCAATGCAAAATGCAATCTGAGCCCGAAATCCACTTTTTAACTGCAGTGAAATAAAGAGAGGAAGCCTGTTGCTCAAATGTCACTGTCTTTGTGAGCCACTGACAGAATGTAATTATAGAATAACCATAAAATATACATGCTCAGAAAATATATGTGACTCTAATATAAACACAAAACAATGGACCGCTTCATGCCCATGACTATGACTAACCTTCCAACCCCATCCCACACTCCACCAATCAGCTTAAAGATGTAAGTTTCATATTTTGCTCATAAATCATATGACACTAAAACACTTCAAATGAGTCTATTTAGCAGATATTGAATAAAAATATTTTTTCTTTTCGTATAAAATAACATGAGATCGAATACTACAAAATATTTTACTTATTACAAATTTTCAGCCCATTGTGAAAATGACCATTCCAGATTACGTACAGTGCATGATATATCATGCAAGAGACAGTTGAAAAACTGCACCGTCCAACAATATAACAATGACAATATGCAAACTCCTTAGTGGCGTAATACTGCTTAAAGCAAAGGGCTATTACAGCAGCAACAAGTTTTTAACCTGGTTATGGAACAGTCTCCATTTAAACCGATCTAGACCGGGGGGCTTTTAATGCCCGCGCCAATTTTCATGTCGTGTAATTTCTGAATGGCTTGAGCTGAAACTTTTCCTAAAACATGTCTGGGAACAATTTTATACCATTAAGTCAAGTCCACCATCTTCGCCATTTCCATGGCAATGATTTTAACAAGTATGCCTGACGAAAAATCCCCAATTTCGGTTTCATCAATGTAGTTTCCAGATTTTATTTTTAACATATACTTATTCCATTGTATTTACACTTTCTTACGTAATATATAGGTTCACTCCAACAGCACTCTGGATGCATATTTGCTGAATATAAATCAACGTTTTTCAAAATTGCATACCTGCGCAAATAGCTCGAGCCACATGCTTTTTATAGCCTATTTCACTGCCAAGTGCCACCTTTTTTTCGCTCAATACCAAGAGCAATTTTGAATAACGTTAATTTAAATTAAGCAAATACACATCCAGATGAAAGATTGTCATCCTACCTAAACGGGGAGAACAAGCAACACCTGTTAAGTGTTGAGTGCTCTCGGAGTGAACCTTTTGTTGATCATGAAAATGAGTGAGAACAGGTACAGTGAGAACAGTGAGAACTAATAATTGTTTAAAAACGGATGTTTTGTCCACCCCAGTTCTCAGTTCTGCTGAATTTACCCCTTTATTTCATTGCTGTTAGATGGCATATGGAGAGAAACCATGTCCTCAGTTGCCAATTACAATAATTGGAAAAGGTGTCAATGAGGGAAAATAATTGAGAACTAGCCAGGACTATCCTAATTGTCATAAAGGGACCTGTCTGTGCTCACCCAATTCCCTGTTCTAGCACCAGACCTGGCGCAAGGTTGGGCACTGGGCAAAACAGTCTGAATATGCATGTTACGGGGCATGAGAGGAGGAAGTTTCTGAGCGGTTATCCGAAATTTTTACAAGACAGATGACACAATGGAGACAGCGGCACATAATAAATATAACTGTGACCCATCTAGCATTGTTCTATGTTGTATCTCTACTGTTGAAATTCTACATTTGGGTTTTAGGCACATGAAGGTTTGATTTATAAAAATAAAAAAGTAAAAAAAAAAAGATCTTAGAAGAGCGTGTGATGCTTGATGTTAGCAGACTAGCCATCTTGGCCAGGAAATGAGTTCCTTACTCAGCTGGAATGATGACCATATAGTTGGCGAGAAGTTGGCAATATGTCTGAATGCTCGGTATGGATCTAACTCTGGCAGAAGGACACCCAGATTTTACTGTATTCTACAAAATTTCGCAGTATGCAACTAGTGGATGCTATGTTATCTCATATGGCTATTGGAGCTGAGATAAGAAACCGTTTGCAAGTTGGCACAGGAAGTGACAGCGGTATAAATGTAGGTGAAAAACCATACATAAAATGTAAAAGTTTTAGGAACGCTGTTTTAGCCTGTAAAAGTAATTGGTAACACCTTACAATAAGGATACAGGAAATTCATATTCAGACACTCATGTGAGATCATTTTTGATTCATTCATATATTTGCACATGGGATAAGAGAAATTTTCTTCCCCATGGATAAATGTAGAAATAAGCCAGAATTCTCTCAGTGACAGATTTTTTTTCCCCCTGAGAAATTATAATAAAGGTAATAAAAATGAGTAATAAACAGTTTTGCAATGTTGCACTGTGAAAACATGGATAATTATAAAGATTATTTATAAGTGCCATGGTTTTTGGCCCGCCGGCAGGAGACAAAGCCGGCGGATGCTGGGACCATGTTCCCAAAGAGGTAAGAGGGACCCAAACGCACAGGCTAAGTAAAAATACAAAAATCTTTAATTTAAAATATAAAGATTAAAAGTGTCTTAGAGCGAAGCAGCAGCAAGACAAACAATGGCAGGGCTCAGGAGACAAACAAACAGTATATTGCTGCACCAGAACAGGTGCAGCCCACTCTTAAATACTAAAACTTCACCACCACCTTAACGAGCAATAGGTGTGGCTCGTTAAGGTGGAGGCAAAGAATGCAGCAGGGGGAAGGGCCTGCAGGCCAACACCATGACAATAAGAACCACCAATTCTGAGGTAGTGAAGCCTTTAAACTGGGAGATGCTCTGTCATGGGTAAACATCAGCAAGATGCATGAGACAGCATGCATGCAATGCATAAGCATACATATAATACCAATTGAATTGACGGTTGAGTTGAAGGGAACAAAACAACGGCAGTAGGTATGAAAGGATGATTCTTGTATAAATAATTGCTGCAGTGTTTTTTTTTTTTAACACCCCCTCCTCCCTCTGGAGGACAACTTTTTTAATTCCGTCAGTTACAGTGCTGTGAAGAAGTACTTGCCACCTCCCTGATTTCTAATTTTTGTCCATATTTGTTAAACTTAAATGTCTCCGATCAGCAAATAAATTTTAATATTCGACAAAGACATCCGAGTAAATACAAAGTGCTGTTTATAAATGATGATTTAGTTTATTGAGGGGTAAAAGCTATAAAAACCTGCCTGGCCTGGTGTGAAAAAGTAATTGCCCCCTAAACCTAATAACTGGTTGTGCCACCCTCTGCGACAACAACTGCAGTCAAGTGTTTGCGATAACTGGCAATGAGTCTTCCACATCGCTGTGGAGGAATTGCGGCCCACTCTTCTTTGCAGAATGTTTTAAGTCAGCCCCATTGGAGGTTTTTGGAGCATGAACGGCCTGTTTAAGGTCATGCCACAGCATCACAATCGGATTTAAGAGTGGACTTTGCTTAGGCTGCTTAAGCCATTCAGAGGTGGACTTGCTAGTGTGTTTCGAATTATTGTCCTGCTGCATAACCCGTGTGTGCTTGTGCTTGAGGTTACCAACTGATAGTTGGACATTCTCCTTCAGGATTTTCCGGTAGAGAGCGGAATTCATAGTTCTATCAATTACGACAAGTCGTCGATGTCCTGAAGCAGCAAAGCAGTCCCAAACCATCACACTCCCACCACCATGTTTGACTTTTGGTATGATGTTCTTCTTATGAAATAATATATTAGTTTTATGCCTGATGTAATGGGATGCACACCTTCCAAAAAGTTCAACTTTTGTCTCGTCAGTCCACAGAATATTCTCCCAAAAGTCTTGGGGATTATCAAGATGTATTTTGGCAAATGTGAGATGAGCCCTTGTGTTCTTTTTGGTCAGCAGTAGTTTTTCGCCTTGGAATCCTCCCATGGATGCCATTTTTGCCCAGTCTCTTTTTTATTGTTGTATCATGAATTACTGAATAAATGAGGCGAGTGAAGCCTGCAGTTGTTTAGATGTTGTTTTGGGTTCTTTTGTGACCTCCTGGATGAGTCGCTGATGTGCTCTTGGAGTGATTCTGGAAGGCCGGCCACTCCTGGAAAGGTTCACCACTGTTCCAAGTTTGCTCTATTTGTGGATAATGGCTTTTAACGTGATTCGCCGGAGTCCCCAAGCCTTAGAAATGGCTTTGCCAACCATTCCAGACTGATAGATGTCAATTTCTTTGTTTCTCATCTGTTCCCTCACGATCTTTGTTTCAACTACAGTCCAGCTGGACAAGCAAATGGAAATTTACTCACCAGCGTGGACACACCGCCGTGTCAGAGAGATGAAAGCAAGGCGAAACAATCCAGTCGGGTACAACGAAGCAGGCCGTTAGCAAGCAGGCAATCCACCATCACAGCCACAGCAGCGGCGGATGGATATTGAGTTTTGCGTTAGAGCAGCCAAAGATCAAACGATTAAAACGATAATATAAAATAGATAAACTAATAAAACGAATAAAATGATAAAACAAAGATGATAAAATGATAGAAAGGACAAAATGATTAAGACGATGATATAAAATAAATAAAATAATAAAATGTTAAAATAATAAAATGTCAAAACAACAAAACGTTAAAATAACGATAAAATAATAAAAGTTAAGTAAAAGCGCGGGTAGCAGCAAACCAGACAGCTGACAGGCTGAGAGCGATTGATGTGACGCAACTACGGTAGCGTAAGCATAAAGAATTTAGTTGCTATACCATACATGATTCTAGACAGTTGGGAAAATATGTTAGATACACCAGTCCCTTGGAACAAGGTTTTTAATATCCTTTACAATACATCAATTGATCCAAAGATAAGATATTTTCAATATAAGTTAATATTAAAGTTATTAGCAACTAAAAAGATGCTAAATATATAGGGAATAGAGTCATCACCCCTTTGTCCATTTTTCCAGGAAGAAGTGGAGTCAGTAGACCATTTATTTTGGTACAGTTCTATATTAGCTTTATTTTGGATAAACGTACACGACTGGATATCTCAGTATAATAGAATACAGTTAGATTTATTTAAAGTGTCACTGGGAGATGTAAAAAAAGGAACACACCTAATCTGTAATATAATTATATATTTGGATAAAATATTTATTTTTGGATTGATATCTGGGGAGGCATTAAGAATAGAGAAATTCAAAAATTTAGTAAATCATTACAGTAGAATTGAGTGTGTGATGGCCCATGAGACTGGACTAGTAAATTATGCCAAACGATGGGATACGATATGGGTGGCTGAAGGTTGGGAATAAGGAGCGATGGAATAGATGAGCTAATAATTAAAATTGCAAAGGTAGAAAAGCATTGTGAATGTAATCATTATTATGTTGTATTGTATCATATATGTACACATATTTTTATTGCATGTTTTGTTTTGTCGGGTGATGGAAGGAGGACTCGTACACAATTATATACAGTGCCGTGAAAAAGTATTTGCCCCCTTCCTGATTTCTTCCTTTTTTGCATATTTTTCTGACTTAAATATTTCAGATCACCAAACAAATTTTAATATAAGACAATGATAACCCGAGTGAATATAAAATGCAGTTTTGAAATAATGATTTCATTTATTAATTGTTTGTGAGACATGAGCTTATTATCCTCATTCATGAGGATGCAATACCTTTATCCAACAAGTATATTAGAATTTAGCCATATTATTTGTTGTAGAACTTGTTCTGCATTTTCTGGTGGGTGAAATTGCAATTGTAACCAACTTTGTTGAACTTCTTCCAGAAAAGTGGAGACACCAGAAAACATGTCATCAATTAATGTGAAATGTATAGGTTTAATCTGCAGAAATGGAAAGAAGCCTTTATCAAATATAGGATGGACACTATTAAGTAATTTGCTAGAAAACCAGTTTGGATTGATGCAGTGTTTGCTGTTTTTACTTTTACCATTTTTTACCTTATCTTTATACTTTCAATTTTGTTTATTGCTTTTTTTATTGAAAATTAATCTGCTCCAGTGGAGTCAAACCTCATATCCTTGGTATGTATTTTCTTTGAATGAGCTAATGCACAAGAACATTTGCAATAAAAAAAATAAATAAATAAAAATTAAAAAAATTTTTTTAAATGGTTGTAATTAGATAAAATATATGCCTGTAATGACATATACGTGAAATTAAATGAGTTTTAAAATTTTACAATGAGTTTTACCATGAATTTTGTTCCAATTTGCTTCATTTAAATAAATTTTGACACAGATAATGGAGAGATTCTTTGCTGTAATTTTTTAGAGGTTTCAGACTGCAACTAAATAAATTCAAAAGGGATAAAAGCAAACTTTTGTCAGGTGGAGATGAGATCTTTCAGTTATGCTGTGTTCCATCATTTACTCCGACTCAGTGACATATATACTGATTTGTATACCATGACAAAAAGTCCCAAGGTGTTACCTTTATTTTGATGCCAAGATTATTCAAATAGACCAGGTAGTTGCAGAGATATACTCATTTCATTTTGGGGATGTAATTTTCGAGCCAGATGCTCAGGGCTTAAGAAGTTAACAAGACATACAGTTGGTATCAATACATATTGGGCTGTAATCCACATTCAAAAATGTGAATATGCTTAATATTGATTACAATATAAAACCATCAGTCTAAATCAGCACTATATCAGTTTTACAATAATGATCAATAATCCAAGATGTCTAATTATTTCAGTGAAGACCATCATAGAGTGCATAGTTTTTTTCCATTATGCACTCTACCACACCGAGATGGGTGACCAGCTGTCCTCCAAATAGAAACAGTAGTCATATTCTCTCAGAAGCTTGCCTCAGCTTTGCTGTGGAGGGCCAATCAGCAGACTTTTGTGCGTTCCTTAGAACAACAAATAGCTGCAACTCTGTAGTAAGACAACTAACATAGGTAGGACATTTCATTATTAAAATAATTAAGTACCCTGTGGAAACAAACATTGCCGTTGCAAAAATAAACTAGGACTCAGACAAACATAAATGCTAGTATTGCACTTTTGCCATGATGAGTTTCGTATAGTAGCATTAAATAATAATCATATGGGGCAGTATTTGATTTTCCTGTGAAATTACCCAAATATCTTTTCAAATTTGCAAAAAAGCACAGCGAATGATGGCCATTATTTGCATAAAAAACTGCTTCAACTCATCATTCACCTTTGAATTAAAGTTCCAATATATCCTCCCCATTTAGATTTTTCTGAAATTCACGCTACTCACTGCAGGATGCATTTTGGCAGAAATGCAAAAAAGAAATACACTGTGAGTATGCATATAGAATTTTCTTTCTCAATTCAATGTATGCTTTTTACAATTATTAAGGACATGTTTCCTTATAGCCTAATCAGACAAGTGACGCATTTAAGGAAAATCCTGAATAAACATTACGGTATGCAGTGAATGGGGGGAATGGACCATAATTTGGGTCCACTTGTTCCCTTAGAGGGAAGGGTCAGTGCAAATCAATACAATGCAACATCATTCTGAGTGATCACCTTTGTCCTATGAAAAATTTCTATCCTGATGGAGGGGTCTCTTTCAGAATGACAATACCCCAATCAACAGGGCACAAGAGGTCACTTAGTGGTTTGATGAGTATTAAAATGACATGAATTATACACTATGACTTTTGCAGTCACCAGATCTCAAACCAATCAATCACCTATGGGAAATTTTGGTTGAATATGTCAGACAGCACTCCCTACCGACCAAGCAAAAACACTAATGACAAAATATTTTTGAATAATGGTGCTCAATCCCTCCAGTACAGTTCCAAAGACTTACAGAATATATGTCATGGCGCATTGCAGCTATTGTTGCGGTTTGTGGAGATGCAAGATCTACATAAGAAGCTGTGTTGGTTTTTCAATAAATTTGTCACCTGCCTTTTCTATTCCATGATGCAGTTATATAAATAAATTTGTTGAGTAAGCTGTCGTTTCAAAAGGTACACACAAGTGCACAGATTTTTTTCCAAGTACTTCAAATTAACAGGTTTATACCAAATATAAAATATCACCAAAGTCCAACATTGCTTTCTGTAGACTACATAATTTTTTGCTCATATTGGCTTTCTATTTATATGATTTTATATTGCTACACAGATTAATTAAATCATATTTATTTTCCTTCATGAATGACATTATGACCAACTGTTTTAGTACTAAAAGAAATGGAATGAAACTGTATGATAAAAACATTTTAACTAAATGAGATAACCATTTTATCTGAATGTTCAGCTGGATAATAAAAATATAATTTTGCTAGCTAATTGGTGGAAGCTTTGGTTTTATTGCCCTGAATTTTGAAGGCGATTTAGGGAAAAAGATCATTTGTGTTTTATCGATCTCCTTGAGATTTGTTCTTGGACATTCATGCCTTTTAACCATTCAGGTTTCACTAATATCATCTGACACCACTGACCTTCAAGTCTAGGGAAATTAATTTTTGACAGAGCAACAAATCTATTCCAGCATGATGTAGTTTTTCATGGTTACATACCCTTGTCACTTTCAACTCAAGTCTTTGCAGCAAAACTTCAACTTGTGTCCACCCCGTCCCATAAAATGTCCATCAGCCAATACTTTGGCAGCACATGCTGTTTTACCCATCAAACCAGGTTCTTATCACCGTTACCTTGGAACCCCAGACATTCCCAGGGGAATGCTGGGGACTTTGGGACATCCCAATGAGACCAGAAACGCCACTCTCAACAAGACCCCCCCCCCCCCCCAACCCCCCAACCTAGGCTGCACCGACCCCCCACCACAACCAAAATCAATTCTGCTCAATTACAAACAAATCGAAATGTGATTTATCTCCTCACAAATCATTTCAATATGTGGAGAACCAGGCCGGCAAAGACCCTATCAATAACCACCCCCCCTCCCCAAACACACACACTCACACACACACACACACACGCACACACTCACACACCACTACCACCACCTGCACCCTTCCATTCCTCACTGGGCCTATCATTCAGAGAGATGTCAATAAGACCAGCGAAGCACAAAAAAAAAGACGAAAAAGCCATTGAGATATTTTGATTTTGTTCTTCTTTTTCTTTTTTTGCACTTAATTAAGTCACACATGAAGCTGTCAAGGATAATTTTCAAAGCGTTAAGGCTGCGGCGTTTGACATTTGATAATATTGCGCTCCATGCTGATTGAAATTGATTTTGCAGGCCAGCAGCGGCCTGTTTGACAACTCCCTGCCTATAAACCCAAGGACAAGGGTCCCGACAGCTCGGAAACTCATATTCCTCAGAGTGATGGGCGGCCGGCAGCCTGCTCGGAGGAGGGTGTCTGGAGGGCGCCACAGTTTCCTGTGCTGGGGTCATGGAACTGGCACATCAACTGAAATAAATCATTACAAACACAAAGAGACACGTCCCACTGACTACCCTGCACATACCAACCAACAGCATCTCTTTACCCTGCCAAATACTTACTGCGCAATGCAATTACCAGGGGGGAAATGTAATTGCATAAAGAAAAACAGGTAGGAACAGTAATGAAATTTAACTTCATTAAATGCGCACCTCTCTAAAAATTTTTTAAAATTAATTTCTGGAATAATAGCAGCAGTCAAAATGTATCTTTACCCAATGTAATATCCCAATTGTAATGTTTCCCTGTTTGTTTTTGTCTGGAAGAACACAATGAGACGGTACATGACACCTCTGGCCTGGTCACATTCATTAAACACAGGGTATACTTGGGTAATATTATATAGGTACAAATTAAGTAGAAATACTAAGCCCATCCTAAATTTGCAGGACCTTAAGAATGGCAGTGTCTGATCAATGTTTGATCAATACATTGTGTTACAGAGCTCCTTTTTTCAACCAAATAAGCTTGAGCAAACATACCAGCCTCACATGTCCAGTAAGGGACAGCTGAAGCCAGAGTGGGGCAGTAGGGAGGAGAGGCTGCTTCCTGTTTAAAGTGGCATTGATGGAGTTACATAAGGCAGCAGGCAATTGACCAAGTGATAAAGTCAACTGATGTCAACTGCTCTGTTGTGAGAGACCGCATCTCTACTGAGGCACACTGCATCGCGGCTGCAAATGACTGTTTAAACATATACAATACTTGGGGTTTCAATTTTTACTTTTTTATTATTATTGCAGTTTAAGATGCTTTTTTTCTGCTATTGTGGCTTGCACCAGATGATGACTCCCAACATAACAAAACATATAGATTAGCTTCCAAGAAATAAGACACCTAAAATTACTCAGCAGTAAAATCATTAACTGGTCCAAAATAACAACACCATACATATTATATGGAAAAATATTTAATGATGGTAAAAGTACAACACCATACAAATGAGTGTTTTCCCTTTAAGCAAGTATACGGCTGTCCAGGCTGGGCAAACGCCAATATTTTTGCTTTGTTCAATTTACTCTGAGAAAAATGGAATGAGTTGAAAATAAATGTTGATGAAACATAGCTGGAAGAGTTGGTCTTTGTGGCAGCTGAAGTAATGGCATGTGGGACAAGATGAGAGAAGGCATGAAGGCCTCTTCCCCTGAGGGGCAGCTGATGCAACCGTGAACCGACCCAAGGTGCCAAACGGAAGTGCAGGATACCGCTATCGACCGCAGCAGGGCCGCTCCAGCACGGGTCTGTGGGCCCAACATCAGTGCTATTAACCCCTGGTCCAATGCTCCTCCAGACATCAGCGCTGCAGTAATCAGGGAGTCAGCTTAAATCGCCTGCTCACTCACACCCCGCCCTGTCAGTCAACTCCAACTGTGACAGATTCATTAGGAGTTGCTTTTAGAAGGAACGTGTACAGGGCAAGCTGGCAAGTAGCTCATTTTCAAAAATAAGTTTAAAAGCGTATTAATTTTGATCAGCTACAGAAAAATTTTATGTGCATAATACTGTACTATGACTGGCAATAAGGCTAGCACTCACAGAGAGTACTGCAGCAAAGGCCCCTCCACTGGTGATAACACGGAACTGCATTGTTAATGGTCTTTCCACTGGGTAGCTAAAAGCCATAACTAGTACTAGCCTGGGATTTAGAGCTTTGAATTGTTTGTTACTGCCTTTACCAAAGCTCAGAAGGCCACCCATTCACCAAAAGGCCTTCAAATAACAGTACACGGGAGCTCGCACGTGTACTTCTACAGCTCACAAGCACACAAAGGTAATTACAAACCAGCAATGCCAAGCCTAGCTGTCATAAGCCGTCCTTTCCTAGTAAATGAGGTTCTTCCTTTGGATATCTGTACTGATTATTTCCCCTTGATTAGTCAGTTTATTGCTCTGAACAAAACATAATTATCATCCTCATGTTAAGCTGTCATTAATCAGCAATTTTGGATTAAGATCATCAACAGTATGAATACATATTTCTAAAAAAGCAAAATTGATCTGTCTCAAAGTATTATGAATGTTTTGTGGTTGGAATGGAAAAAAAAAGCTGCAAAAACTAAACACAATGTAATAAACTGTAATCAAATTATGCACAATATTTTACATTGAGGCATTTAGAGCCAGTAATTAGGAGGATTGGGGGGGTGGGGAGGGGGGTGATAGATAATTCATGTATGAGTTAAGAAGGTACTTAATTTTACACTACCTTGTGAGTACCTCATAAAAACCTTCAAAATTAAACTTAGAATGGCATCTGAGCACTGTGTAATGATGTCTGGCAATGGCAACATGGATAGAAGCTCAAATCTTCTAGCAAGCCCCTCTTGATGCCTTTATAATTGTTCTCTGCCTTTTAGTTGATTAACTTCTAATTGTTTCAATGCAAGATAATGGTCCCACACTGATCACTATAGTTATTGCCTTCTATAATTACCGCTAATGTTCATCTCAGCACACACATACTGTTGCCAGTACAAAAGTATTTTGTTTTGACTGTGCCGTGATGCTTATGATATCACTTTTAGAGCAGAAGATTTTGCATTGCTGATAGGGTTGACATTCAGAATTGTAGATGCTGTTGTTTGTTTGTTGCAGATACTTTGTTGGAAATGTCAGTAATTTGATTTGTTGCTTATTCGTTGCTGGTAATGTCAGTATTTTTGGTTATTGCTGACACTTTGTTGGAAATATCAACACTTTGGGCCCTAGATGTTACACTGCTGGTAATGTCAGTTTTTTGGTTCACTGTCACACTATTGGTAATATCAGTGCTTGGTTGTTGGCGGAATGCGAATAGTCACGTCATTTTTTTGGCTGTATTCAATGTGGTTAACGATGCTAATAATGCCAGTATTTTGCTTATTGGATGCCACAGTGTTGGTAATATCAAAATTTGAGCATGAAGTTGTTATGGTGTAGTTAATGCCAACATTTTCAGTTGAATCTGTAATATTGTTGGTAATGACAGTGTGTTTGGCTGTTATGGTGCTGGTGTTGCCAGAATTTTGGGCATCCAAATCATTGTGCTGGAATAGAAATCAGGGTTCTACGCACTCAATTTACTGAGTCGCACTATTACTGTAGGGAAAACGCAGGCTAAATTAATTTAAGTCAGAGTTGGGTTTCCCATAGCAGCTAGTAAATTCGGAAGGTGCAGTGGAAAATCTTGTTGAAGGAAAAGAACTCTACCTTCTCACAAGCAAGCCAATCAAACCAATTCAACTGATAACCTTTTTATGGGGACGCCATATTGTGAGGCTTCATTCAATACATAAACAGCCAAAACTTATAGATTTGGTTACAAAAAATCCACAGGAGTGCATTTCTGACAGAGACCCATGACGAAAGAAGGACAGATTTGTGACAAAAAGAAAAATGGGAGCATTTATTTTATTAAGTCTATGATGGACGTACAGTCGTGAGAAAAAGAAAGAAAACCCTCTTTCAGTTCTATAGTGTTACTTATCAGGACACAGCTGGTCCTTATCAGGTCCTAAAATTATATCCTTCCAACCTCAGGTGTAAAACAACACAAATGATTCACCATGCCATTCTTTATTAAAACAAAATTCAGCCAAAATGCAGAAGTTATCTGTGGAAAACTAAGTACATCCCATGATTCAATAGTTTGTAGAACCACTTTCAGAATAAGAGCAATAACTTGAACTAATCATTTTCTGTATGATTTTATCAGTCTCTTACATTGCGGTGGAGGAAATTTGTCCCACTCTTATATACAACATTGCCTTCAGTTCATCGATGATAGAGGGCATTTGTTTATGTACAAATCTCTTAAGGTCCAGCCACAGCATTTCAACCAGGTTATGGTCTGGACTTTGACTGGCCATTGCAACACCTTAATTTATTATTTTCCAGCAATTTGTTGTAGATTTGCTGGTGTGCTTGGGATCATTGTCCTCTTACATGACCCACTTGCATCCAAGCTTTAGATGTCATACAGATGGTTTCACATTTGACCTTAGAATATTTTGGTACGCAGAGGGGCTCATGATTGACTCAAGCACTGCAAGTTAACCAGGTTCTGTGGCTGTAAATTAAGCCCAAATCATCACCAAAATAAATACTTGGGTAATATTTGTAATTTTTTTAACGACTAAATCAGCTCCAGAAGATCCGATTTTGTCGGTGTACCATGATTGTTGGAATCGGGTACCTTGCTGCATCACTCAAACACTGAAACTCTTGAGTGCTGGGACGTTATAAATTAAACGCATAAATAGCACAATTAAATAGCACAGCGAGAACTGAAAATTTGGTGGGGCACAAGACAACCCTTTTAAAAAATTATTAGTCCTGACTTGTTCTCAATCATTTTCATAATTAACAATAGTCTCGCCTGGAGAACACTACACACTATCATGTGCTGCTAGTTCTCCCTGTTCAGGTAAGACAACAATCATTCATTTGGACACTGCATTTAAATCAAAGTTATTCAAAACTGCGTACCTGATACCTCTCAGGCATATAGCGTGAGTTTCACGCTTTTTAGTGAAATATCACATTCTCAAGCCGTTGTCGGCAATTTAATAACAGGGGTGAAGATTGAAAATTTTAATTTGGAAAACAAAATTATAACTAAGTGCAAAAAAAGTTGATTTAAATGTCCAACTTTTTAAATCATCTCAGGATGTACCAACAGCGAAAGGCAATAATTCATTGGAATGCGAATCAGTCATTATTAAATGAAAGTGTATTTAATAGATTCTTACACGGACTTGAAGTCCTTGTGCATGGAATTTTTTCCAGTTTCACGTGCCTGATCTTGCACGGAGTGATTAACCTTAACCATGGTGACAGTAAATTGTAACCTGGTTTCCTACGACATTAGGTCATGGTCGGGGTATTGCATACAAGGGGTTAAAGTCTCTTTTTGCATAACTTTGGATGCTTGCCTCAAGTTTTCATTGATGAACACCTGCATTGATATAATTATAACTTGTTTTTGACAGTTTGGTCAACTCTTTCGGTGTAATCCTGTTTGACCTAGTTTTCGGACATAGAAATTTCTGCCAAATAAGGGTCTCAGAATGCTTTTTTTCAAAAAGCAAAGTTTTTATTTCATTAAAAGAAATAAATATGTATATTATGTAAATAATGTAAATATGTAAATATGTAAATAAATATGTACATTTGTCAGGTATAAATGCCATTACCATCATCCAGTGCTCATGAGGTCATCTGGGGGTCTGAAGTCCAGGGTCTGAAAGGGTCATTTTGACCCAAAGTGATTTTCAGACCCCCACGAGTCCTCCACCAATGATGCTATTATCCTAAGTTAGTTTGTTGGTGGGAAAGTTCCCAAATATGAGGGAGAGCCACATTTTCAACAGTAACATTCACTGCCCTGAATCCTAGAGACCACTATAAAAAAATCTGGATTTTGGGGGCTTTCCTCTCACCCCTCTGATTCATGGTGATTCTGGCTGAAAAATCTTGATATATGGGCAAGAATACACCAGCACATCAAATTTCAGCTTCCTATCTCTATTATGCGAGAAGTTATGGTCCTTCCAAAATGCCATAAAAGAAAATGACCAATTTACATCTGTCAGAGGGCACATCATGAAAATCGTTTGAGATTTTGACACGAAACTTGGGATTCTTTTGTTTCGTACCATAAAGTATTTTTGGACTAAGTTTGAGCAAAATCTGTAAGGTGTCATGTACATGGGTGGCTGGGTTGACATGGAATGACCCACCATGAATGAGCATCTGGCAAATATGCAGAAATTATGCATGATGCTATCATGTCAATATGACCACTATCTCATACAATTGTCTCCAGCGCCTTGTTAAATCCATTCCAAAAATAATCTGTGCTGCTCCAGGGCTCCTACCCTGCATTAAAAAAGAGCACCAAATAAAGTAAGAGTATTACAGTACTAAAGATCATATAGTTTTTCTCTGCTTACAACCAGTCACTGGACTAAACTGGGGGCGATTTTTTTTTTTACTTTGGTGCGCCAATCACTCCATTCCCCCTCCCCTCGGCATACAAATATTATTCTAACCAATGGCATTTGATCATTGCAAGGTGCATATGCCCTCAAACAAGGGACCTGCAATGTTAACATTCCCCCTCTGGTTCTCAATCATCTCTCCAAAACCTGATATTTTATTCATTCCCTACTTTCCTTGTTTTCCCTCAAGTTATTTTCACCCAGGAAGAGAGAAATAACTCCTTATCTGACCTGCAAGATTAAATGCAAGTTAAATGGAGAATTTTTAATTCCCACCATTTGAGTATAAATGTAAATTGTACTGAAAAGCCTCAAAATAGTAAGACTGCATTTAAGCTACATTCTGGACAGAGTTTAAAAAACATTTGAAAGATTAAATTCTCCTGTGCGATAGATTTCCTACATTACAGATATGTAGTCAGATAAATGTTTTTGAATGTCCTGCACTTAATGCAATAAGTATTATAGCCCCTATATTAAAACATGTAAATCCATTGTTCTCTTTTGCACCCTTTCTGATGGTTCTGTGTTAAGTGTATCTGCATCCATCCAAAGCTGGCTTAACCATAATTCTCTAACTTAAACTTGCACAGGAGCAAGCTAAGAGGGGGCATTTATAAGTTTGTAATCACTTGCCCTCTTATCCCAGGATAATGCTACTTCGGTTAGCCTGTCCAAGGATTTTACCCATCTTTCCACTCCATTAGAGTCGCCGCTGAGTCCAGGACCCCGCACTTAATCAAAGGCAATGGGTCGAAAATCTTGTTTCGGTTCTTATATTTGATTCATTCCTCCAGATAAAGAGAAGTTAAAAAAGCACATTACAAGCCAGTGCTATACCACATGCATTATCTGCTAAGCAGCTGAAAAAAAAGCTATCATCGAGTTTATCCCTGTGGGTATGCAGTGAATGCTTTCACTGTTCATCCATTCTAACTCTGCACCATTTCCCAGTCCCCCATGTGCCCCCATTCTTTGACTTGTCACTTTCAAGGCATAAATAAATAGACCCTTTTAACTTGAAAGGACCTGCCTCATAATTCTAAACTGTCAAACATTAAAGACATAATACCATTCTCTTGCCTTAATAAAGCTCTTGCAGAAGAACCAGGAAAAAAAAAACAAGTAAGACCAAGGGAGAGATGGAAACTAACAAAGGGAAGAGCATATACTCTCAAATATCCCCTGGCTGCATTACACATTACAATTCAATCTGAGGGGATGTCCTGCACACCACATCACATTTGAATTCTTGTCTATGCTCTGTTTCTTATCCCAAAGAACACAGATGATCACCAGAATTCTGTTTTGTTCTTTTAGCCAAAGGTGAGACTGGAAGGGTTCTGTTTGCATAAGAATCTCTGCGATCCTTCAACACAATAGTCACATTCACATGCTGCTCTTCCGTCCTTCATTTTCTCCTAAAAATTCAACCGCTTCTATGGTCTGAACAGTCAATATGGCAAAACACAGCCGAGCTGAATTTTCCCCTTGTTATGCATTCAAAATTCATCAATCTATTGCGCGGACAGAGGGGCTGAAGAAAAAAAAACTGCTGCAACTCATATGGAAAAGCATACATTTCCCTACAGCTGACCTTACACAACACTTGAAAACGAAGAAAAACCTGCAATGTTTGAGACAAAACAGTTATAAAAGTGAATTTTATGACTGATATAGGCATTTGTGATTTGTGATAATTCTTGCACCTGCATCACATCACACAATTCTACCACAGATGACACTTATACCTTTTAAGAGTAAAAGACAACAAAACCTCATGAATCTGGCCTCTGCTCGCACAACCTGAAACATTCTCCTCTAATTAGAGGGTGTAGATCTAGCCTCAATGTGACATAATCATCCATTTCTTTCTGACCCCGACTCAACTTCTTGTTTCATGTATAGCTAATGGCACCTGGCTGTGGTGTTCGACATCAGGCAAAGGTAAATGCAACAATATTACATACATGCCAACTCTACCGCTTTTGGGGCATTTTAAGATACTTTAAGTTTAGAAGTTGTCATCTCTCCATCATTTCTGTTTTCCAGCACACAATGGGCTCAAAAATTACTGGCACCCCTGACTGGCAACGTACAAAAAATACTAAAAAAAAAAAAAAAAATACACAAAAAAAATTCTAAAAATATTGAGTACAAATGAAAACGCACCACTTGAAAAAAGTCAATATTTAAGTTCAAATGAACTTCAATATAATTTTTATACAACAACAACACTACAGTGTACAGCGAGAATTTCAAGTTAACTGTAACGCTCGGCAATTTTTTGCAAAAACGGAACATCTTGCACGCACACCACAGGAAAAATGAATTTCACTCTGAAATTGAGCACACATTGCCTTTAAAAGCATGTGAATCCGAATAAAATTTCACTTCTTCACTGACACTTGTGAAACGTCGACACTATGCCGCAACTTACAGCCCCTGAACGAGAACGTGCCATAGGCATGCTTCAAATTGGCGCCAGCATAAGGGAAATTGCCAGACGACTACCCTGCGCACACACAACGATCACAAGACTCCATCAAAGGTTTCTGCAAACGGGGAGCACTCGGGACCGTCCTCGACCGAGTCAACAACGTGTGACAACGGCACGTCAGGACCGTCAGATCGTACGGGATCATGTCCGAGACCGAACACTACCAGCGACAAGAACGGCTGCTCAAGTCCAAGGACGACGTGGATTCATTCACCCCAACACCGTACGGAACTGTCTGCGAGCTGCAGGCCTGCGTGCACAACGTCCTTATTTCGGCCCCATATTGACGGATCGTCACCGAAACCAGCGTCTACAGTGGGCAAACAGGCACCAGAATTGGCGACTACGACAATGGCACGGTGTCATCTTTTCTGACGAGTCACGATTTCACTTAAGGAACGCAGATGGCCGTATACGTGTTTGGCGGAGACGTGGTGAACGTTATAACGCCGATTGTGTCGTTCAAATGGACCGTTGGAGTGGTGGCAGAGTTATGGTGCGGGGTAAAATAAGCTACCGACACAGAACCCCTCTCCATATCTGCAGAGGAAGGGTGAACGGCGTCTACTACCGGGACCAGGTGCTGCAGAACCATGTTGTGCCGTTCTTCAACCAACACCACGATGTTCACACGTTCCAACAGGACAACGCTAGGGCACACACTGCAAGGGTGTCCATGCAGTACCTTGCACAGCATAACATCCCCATGCTTCAGTAGCCAGCTCTGTCACCCGGCCTCTCCCCTATCGAGCACTTATGGGATGAAATTGGACAACGTCTTTCACGTCGACGCCAGATGGACAACATCCGAGAACTTGAGGTTGCCCTTGTTCAGGAGTGGAATGCTATCCCTCAGAACACTATCCAGAGACTGATCAACTCCATGCGACGACGATGCACCGCATGTGTCAATGCAAATGGCGGTCACACCCGTTATTGACTTTCCTGTTTGACCCCTACACCAGTTAAACCTCTCTCGCGCATTAACATTATTGTGAATGAAATTGAATGACGTTTACATGTCTTCTTAAATCATTCATTATCTCAAATGCATCATACGTATATACCTCACATGTCAATCCGTGGAGCTATTCCAGATTCGTGAGTGGTGCGTTTTCATTTGTACTCAGTATATATATTCATGGAGAAACTCTAAATAACAATGTGTGAAAAACACTGTACATTACTAATTTTCTAATGGAACCAACCAAAATCATTGACTGATTTAATTAAAAATGAATTGCCTCTAATTTCACATTAATGGCATCATTAAAGATTATTGTAAATAACATTGGCCAAAATTTAACGAAGTGTTTAGGAACTACAAGTATATTGATCCATTAAATCACATCCAGTTTCACTAAGGTATAAAGATGAGACAACACACAGGCAATCTCCCTTTGTCATCCAACATCATGAAGAAACAAAACAACTGTCAGTTCAAAAGAGGCAGGGCAGATGGTCATTGACCTTGATAAATCTGGGAATGGCTACAAGAAGCTTCACAAACGATTAAATATGCCACTGAGCACTGACAAGGCAATTATTTTCTTAAAAAATCCAAAGATATGGAACTATTGAAAACCTCAAGATTAGAGAACACAGCTGCATTTTGCCCCCCAGGATACTTAGGAGGATGGTGAGAGAAGCAACAAAATCCGCAATAATCACTGTGAGGGAATTGCAGGCCTTGGTGGCATCTTGGGGCCACCAGGTTTTAAAAAGCACTATCGGGCACCACCTCCATAACCAAAAGCTCTTTGGAAGGGTTTCCAGAAGAAAGCCTTTTCTGACCGAAAGAAACAGATGCAAGCACTTGGAGTTTGCCAGACATCATTTGAATTATGACTGGAACAAGGTGCTTGAGACCAAAATTGTCGTTTTAGTCAGATACAGTGTCAGCATGTCTGACGTCAAAACAGAGATGCATACAAGGAGAAGCTCCTCATGCCCACTGTGCAAAGGCTTGTCACTGGGGCAGTACCCCAAAAGGTATTGCTATTGTACCTTAGAAGTGGGTTTTTATTTGTTTTGGAACATAAAAGTACATTTTAGACCCTAAAAAGGTTCACACAGGTACCTTGAGGTCCTATAATTAGCCTTAAAGGGTACATAAGTGCTGAATGCACCTTGTGGAACAGAAATGGACTCCTGCTGTACCTCTATTTCTGAGAGTATACCCTACATTTAAGCTGCTCTGGCGGTGGATTATCTAAGAAACTTTTTGTTTGCACGTGCCACGTACACACTCACTTGGGCTCATCTGCAGTGTCCCTTGACAGTTCACTGTTACGAAATTCCAGCAATTCCTTCCTCTGCAGCACTACCTAAATTACAATGTAAAAAATAAACTATGAAACTATGACTAAACTATGAAAAGTCAAGCGCACAATTGGCCATCACGCTACAGGGTTTCAAATTGGGAAGGGACTGCCGGATTCGGGATATATAATCAGCTTTGTTCGTTGCTCCAGTGCCTCTTGTTGGCCAGACGGGCGCTCGTCGGGAAGACTCTGGGTTTGTTCATGTCCGGGTATCCTCCGCCCTCGTTCTGAATTTACGAGGATTCGACCAATGAGTCTATAAGAATCAGTGGCTGACAGGCACGTTTTTCGGAGGAAAGCCGTGAACTGTCCTCACTATCCTGAGTTGGCAGCAAGGGGTCGCATACGAGCGAGCTTTGTACATAGTTTATCAATTGGGCATTCCAGATTCGGGTGGGATTGAAGATGCCAAATTTAATCTAAAAAAAAAAAAAAAAAAAACTATGAAAAGTCAGGCAACCAGCTGCTAAGTCTGCTCAACTTCACGTCCCAGCAGTTGCTCAAATTGATTTTTGAGAGAACCTGAACTTGAAATCGAGCAAACTCAAAAATTCTTTGCTGTGGATTGCCTAACTTTTTAAAGTTCAGTCAACTTTTCATTTTTTATAGGGTACAATCATATAAAAATCAATGCAATACATGCACTCTTTTCGATAAAAAAAGAGAGGGAAAACTACATGCTGCGAATATGGACCTTCAATGGCATCATATAAAATGCAAAACAGACCACAGACTGAAACAGAAATTACGCTTATGTTGTTGTCACATAATTATCATGACATGCCACCATACTTTGGTGCAGTGATGATTTGTAGTTCAGAAGTAAAAGCACTGTGGGGGAGTATCCTTGCCATATGGCTGGACAGACCTCCCTCAGCACCCCCAGTCATCTCACCTCCTCCCCCCAATCCCCTGGAAATGACTGAAACCAAACCGATTACTTCCCGCAAGTCATTGCTCATATCTGATCAGCCTCATGGCTAATTTAACAAAGCAGGCATTTTGCCTTCAAAGAAATTGTACTTCTCTGAATTTTTATTTACGTTGTGCTTCCAAGCAATTGCACTAATTTTCTTACAAACACCAGCTCCCCGAGCAATGCAAGATTTATCTGAGGCACAATTAGGAACTGAATTTTGTCCATATTCAAAATTTCAGAAGGTACTGAGTTTACCTTTGGACAGTTATCCTGCTAACTGAGTGGGCCAAGAGCCCAGAGTGCATCAAAGTCTTGACTGTGCTATAGTCTCAAATGGTCAAACCCAGGGGAAATGTGATTAGTGTAATCATTACCTAGGGAAGCACAGTTTCAGTTACTGTTATTTGACTGCACACTGCTGACCATTTCATCTCTCACTCATTGAATGAGGGGACTGGAATCTACCTCTGGTAGGGGTTTGTGACACGTGACATCATGGCCACAGTGCTTCTCAACAGTTGGCCAACAGAAACAGATGAAGCAGGTTCTGATTGAACTCAGTTCAAGCTTTGTCTGCCTAAATCAACCTGGACATTACTTGTTCTACTCTGGCTGATTGACTGGGAAGAACTTATTAGGATACAAACATGCAATCACATGGGCTTTGGCGCTGTAACTGAAACTGAATAATCAAATGCAGCAAAACATGTTTTTGTAACATACAAGGTTCAAAACAGAGCAGTGAATTACAAGTCAGATAAATAACTGTCATTTAAACAAATATTCATATTCGGCTGGATATGGCCGCAGATTGTGCTAAGCTGAGACTAAGAGCACATGGCATCAAAGTTCTACCCATTTGCGCTAACAGCACGAAAAGCCCCATTATCCGTTCATCTTCTTACACATTGCTTTCTCTCCCTTGATCTCTCAATCACTCATCCATAATCAGCGATCCCTCCGCAACTAGTCTTTTAAAGGGCTTTCAAAGTCCTCAGAACTATGAGACATTTTAAAAAAGAAAGCCAGGGGCTATCATGTGCAAACACAGTCACCTCACTTTTTTGTGTCTTGTATTTCATGCAGTTGGAATATGTTCCAAAAATCTATTTCAAGCTTGTTTCAAACTTTGACATCGATGGCTATAATATGGAATGTACTTATGATGAACTTTTCCCCCGGATAAGCCCATTTTCCCAATTTCATTCTCACACAAAATCACACAATTGAAACTCTTGATAATCATTACAGTGCTTAATTAGTAGGTTTAACAAATAAGCTTCAATACATTTAAATGTCTCTCTCCAGCTTTCCAGAGGAAATGTGAAACAGATGGTGAAAACATGGAACTGTTTGACTTGCTTAATTGTTATTAAACTTCAGAGATCCATTTCCTATTCAAAACTTTCCTCTTGATGAGTCTGAGTATGAATCAATTTGCGTTCTACAGGGCTGCATGAGAAACAAAACTAGGCTTATGCCGTCGGAGGCGAAGGATGGGGGTATATCCCCGAACACCCCCAATCCTCCAATTCCCCAATCCTTGAATAGACCTTGAATAGATTTGCATTTGAACTTAATTTCAGGTCAATCGGACAAATGGTTCTGAATATATGGCCAAAATGGTAATTTTCCATCACAAAGTGCCATCTGGTGGCGAAATATTGAACCATACAGGTATGATGTTACGTTGTGAGGTCATGACCTTGCAGTTGCACATAGTTTCATGTCAGTTGGAGAAAAAGTTCCAAAGATATAGCAAGTGAATTTTATGTGACAAAGCTCCACCTTGTGTCAAAATTTTGAACCAAACGGGCATAATGTCATTGTGGGACACATCCTCAGGTCGTGACCTATCATTTGCACTTGATTTGAGGTCAATCGGACAAATATTTCCAGAGATATGATAAAAACAGTGATTTTTTTTTCAGTTTTTGGCCCCTGGTGGCCAATCTAGAGTTCGTAAATTGTCCAAAATCGAATCAGTTCTTCCTCTTTATGATACTTACTCGTGCAAAATTTGAAATTTCTAATTGAAATATTACTGAAGTTATCGCGTTAACACGTAGTGCGGCAGCGGTGGAGGCGTTCGGAGATATAATTAATAGGTAAGCGCTTTTACAGTCACACTCTTTGGAAAACAATGTGATGATTAAATGCATACGTAGCAGGTAGAATGAATTTTACTTTGTCATGTAACCCAATTATAAAAAATTAAGATTTGGCACATTATAGAAATTGGTTTTATATTATGGAAAATCTCGGATTCCGCAAGTGCATTACTCTATTTGTTTGCATTGCGGCATCCACAGTTTCAGCTCAATTTAGCTCATATTTCATTATCAACATAGGACAGGCACTGGGCAGGCACTGCACTATTTTGGTGAATCTAGGTCAAAAGTCAAGGTCAAGGTCTCACAAAAGGTCAGCAACACATAAGAAGCCATATCTTCAGTTCTCATCATCGTAGACACTTCAAACCAACTGCATATTGCTGATAAACGAAAGGTATATTTTACTTGATCCAGGTCACTAGGTCAAAGGTCAAGGTCAAGGTTACACAAAAGGTCAAAAACAAGATAAGAAGCTGTGTCTTCAGTTCTAATCGTCGTAGAGACTTCAAACCAAGTGCATATTGTTGATAAACTAAAGGTCTACTTTATTTCACCTAGGTACAGCACTATTTTGGTGAACCTTGATCAAAGGTCAGGGTCACACAAAAGGTCAAAAACACATAAGAAGCCATATCTTCGGTTCTAATTGTCGTAGAGACTTCAAACCAAGTGCATATTGTTGATAAAAGAAAGGTCTATCTTATCTTACCCAAGTACTGCACTATTTTGGACAGTCTCGGTCAATGTTCAAGGTCACCTAAGCAGCGCTCTATTTTGGTTTATTTTTTCCTCTGTCTGTCTGTCTGTGTGCACTCAATAGGCCACTATTTTTGCATTATCTTCACCAAACTTGGTGACTACATTGACTAACCTTGTGGTTACAGACTGGTCTCTTCTCGAGGTCAAAGGTCAAGGTCAAGCTCCCCAGAAAGGTCAAAAACACATTTTGCTTCATAACTTCGCTACTATTACAGCTAGAGACTTGAAACCAACTCCATTCCATTCATTTTGTTTCAGAGATCTGTGTATTATTCTGGAGAGTCATCATTCTATGAATGACCATTCATTTTCATTCTTTGATTGTTAGCAACATTACGGCAAAACATCAGGACAAATCTTCATCAAAACTTTCAGGATAAGTGGGCATTAGTCCACAATAGACCCTTATAAATTTTGGAAGTCATTGGGTAGAGGTCAAGGTCTATGGAAAGGTCAAAATGTTTTTCTGCAATAACCTTGGTCAATACAATCATATCAACTATAAACTTAATCCAGAACTAAACTAAATCAATTTGGCTTCCACTAATGCACTATATGATAGAGTATGTCTTATACTTTTCTTAGTGGTTGGGGTTTAAATGTCCAGGAGGTCAAGGTCATTGCTTAAATTAGCTTACTCTCCATTATAACTCAAAAACTGTTGGAGATAGGTGTTGATTATTGTCAACATTTAGGAAGTCGCCCATGGGCTTTCATTTGGCACTGTAACCTTTGACCTTGACTGATTGAAAGGTCAAACGTAAGGTCAAGAATTTTCCGAGGTTTATAACTTGTACCAAAAAGAGACCACATTGATGAGATCGAATCAGAAGCTAAAGCACAAAAATAAGTGCTACCACACAAGGTTTGTTTTGCCTGGCAACACTTGTTTTATTTTTGGTTATTTTAAGTTTTTGTATTTAATGTCTTGGTTGTGATTATTTCAGTTTCTTCGTCAGGTTTCAACACAACTTTGTTTTCATTCACAGTCCCCCTAGCCTTCCCCATTCTGTTTGTTTATCACGTGGTTCATTGCCTAATTTGTACGACATCCTTAGTCACGCTTCCTTGGTCTCCTTACACCTGCTTTGAGTTCGTCCCAGTAATTGGTTCGATATATAAGAGCCCAATTTCCTTTATTTTCTTTTGAGTCTGTTTTTGTGTGTATTCCCAGTTACTAACAAGCATTTTTGACTCCTAAAGTTATTCCTGGTTCTCATCTCTTCTTGTATTTGCAGTTTTCGAGTTCTGCCTGGCCCATTGTGTGCAATTGATTAATGGTTATAACTTTGATTTGTCCTCGGGTTATGATTTTGTCTGCTCCCTCACAAGGCTTCTATCTGGTTGGTTTTCAACCCCCCGCTTGTTCTCTGACATTGATTGAAATTTTCGACTTCTGAATTCCTCCAGATTGGCCATGGAACTGGACTATCTGACTCTGCTTATTGTTGCAATAAAGCTTGTTGAACTAAATCTCTGTCAGGGTTGGAGGTCTGGATCCCCAGACTGTAACTCTGAGCAACTGAAACACTACAACAACAAATGAAATTGTACTTCCACTTGTCAATTCAACTGTTTCATTAAAAATATTCTTCACTCAAATCTGTTGGCTATGACAGACTCCAAAAGAAATATCACCAGGCCATTTAGGACTAAAAATGTTGCAACAAGTTGCAGTAATAAGGTGATTTGAATTAGGTGATATTAAACAGGTGAGCCAATCTTGTTATTGTATAAAAGAAGCCTCCAAAAAAGGCCTCACTCCTCAAGAGCAAAGATGGTTGTCAGGCTCATCACTTTGCGAATAGATGCATTATCTTATAATCTGTCACTTTGAGAACAATGTTCACCAAGGACAAATTGGTCATGCAGCAGAATGGATAGCACATGGGTTTGGAAATACTCTCATAAATGTTCGTCTGTCACATCAATCCACAGGTGCATCCACAGATGCAGGTTAAAGCTAACTATGCAAAGTCAGACTGTACATCAATTGAATTCAATTCAATTCAATCCAATTCAATTTTATTTGTTAAGCACTTTCAGCAATTTAGTTTGACCCGAAGTGCTTTACACACAACAGGACATGAACCCCCAAATGTGCACACAAAATGGTGACAGTGACTGAAAAACTCCCTGGTAGAAAGAAACCTCAGGCAGAACTTGGAGCCTTGGCAGAACATCCTGATTTGCTACTTAGTTCCACATCATTTGTTTCTTAGTACCTCCTCATTTGTTCCTTAGTACCAACTAGCAGTTTTGTGTTCTGTAATCCTAATTCATACCTTAGTATTTCCTTATTTGTTCATGAGTATCTACTTGTGGTTTTGTGTTCTGCAGTCCTCATTTGTTGCTAAGTACCTCTTCATTTGCTCTTTAGTACCTCCTCATTCATTGCTTGGTACCCTCTTATTTGTTCCTTATTATTGTCCCTAGTGATAGTGATTTTGTGTTCTGTAATCCTTATTTGTTCCATAGTACCTCCTAATTATTTAGAACCTACTTGCAAATGTGTGTACAGTATTATAGAGTGTTAACAGAAGTGGTTCAAATTAACTAAGTTACAAGAATGGAATTCAGGAGCTGCTGTCCTGAAAGTACAAACTGCATTTATCCAAGAAAAAGAGTTTTAACTCACAATACAGACTAGTTCAAAGCAAACAAAAGCACATTACAATTCAGCTACTTGCAACACACAGCAGAGGGCTTAAATACCTGTAAGATGGCTATCAGAGGATAACCACGTTACGAGATGCAGCCAAGGGTGGGGGTATACACAATACAAACCAATCATAATAGACATACACCAAATAGACATGCAAATATTTGAATTGGAAGAGACACAAAAGGAATACCCTTGAGGGTTGTGACAATTATTATTATATCAGCAAAACTATGTTCCATTGGTATGATAATAATGTGTCCAATTTTTTTTATTTTTGGTTTGTTAAAGATGTAGGTAGGAGATGATTAGATTTATTGAATCAGCAAGCTCTGATTCCTGATTCAGCTCTGTCTCAAATTGCCACCAACCTCTCTGGGCTGGGTGTCATTTGCAATGGTCCATTGCATAAAGGAGGCTAAATTGTCTTGTTGTCTGATGAGTCCAGGCTTTTTGTCCCTGGACTTTTTGTCCCCTAGGGAATTTTTGTCCCCAGACTCTTCGTTCCCATGGACTTTTCATTCCCATGAACTTTTTGTCCACAGACTCTTTGTCCCTGGAGGATTCATCCCCAATAATGCTTTGCCCTGTTCCTGCATTATAACATTATCCCTGACCCTAATTCTTATATCATGGTGATCTGTCTGTCGTCCATTCATCCATCCATCTGTCAACAAAGTGGGCATATTTTTTTATGATTAGGTGATAAAAATCCAGGGCCGAAAAAGTCTAGGGGACGAAAAATTCGGGAACTAAGAGTCCTGTAACCCATTTTCCATCAATATGAAAACAAACCATATTCTTCATGGATTTCAACTGCATGGCTGCATAAGCATGGAGTGCAGGTGCTGGATTACGCTACCTGCAGTCCTAATCTGAGAATGTAAAGCACATTATGATGTGGATTATATGGCAAAAAAGGCCCCATACAACATATATTGAATATTCACAAGGAGGCTTTGCACATAAATGATTTAGAATATGGATGCATTAAGTCCCAATGCTATATCCCAGGAATTGTTTGAATTAAGCTCTTCAACCAAGCCTGATTTGTATATAGCCTGACATATTTGCCAATAGTCTCCATCCAGCAGTTGATGAAAATGATCCCTCGCCATAAAAAAAAAATCAGTGTCCTTGTAGCAGCAAGCTAGCTCCACAATAACCCTAAGGTATGTCAATTTAGTAGTGGGAAAAAAGTTTTCTAAAGCAAAAATTCAACATGGTATTGACACTATGTCATTCTACTGTTCTTTATAGCCATCAGATATTGAATAAACATATTATCCTACCATTGATTTATGTGTAGATATATCTCTCGCGGCGTTCAGTGATCAGTTTTCATCGCAAACAGCCTCTCCCGGAAAAGCAGTCTGATTAGTTGCTGCAGATATTGTGCCACGCAAATGCACACCTGTAGTTCACCCCAACATCAACTCTTTCTTGATAATTATCTGTTCATTCAAAAGTGCTTCATCCAAGAGTGGACAGCATGACCTTTCCAAAAATAACAATATCTAAGGAACTGCATGCCTCACTTGCCTCATTTAAAGTCAGTATAAATGATTCAACAATAAAAAAGAAACTGGGCAAAAATGGCATCCATGGGAGGGTTCCAAGGCAAAAACTACTGCTGACCAAAAAGAGCACAAGGGCTCGTCTCACATTTGCCAAAATACATGTTGTTGATCCCCAGGACTTTTGGGAAAATATTCTGTGGACTGACGAGACAAAAGTTGAACTTTTTGGAAGGTGTGCATCCCCTTACATCAGGCGTAAAACTAACATATCATTTCATAAGAAGAATATCACACCAAAAGTCAAACGTGGTGGTGGTAGTGTGATGGTTTGGGGCTGCTTTGCTGCTTCAGGACCTGGACGACTTGTCGTAATTGATGGAACTATGAATTCTGCTCTCTACCGGAAAATCCTGATGGAGAATGTCCAACCATCAGTTGGTGACCTCAAGCGCACTTAGGTTATGCAGCAGGATAATGATCCGAAACACACCAGCAAATCCACCTCTGAATGGCTTAAAAAAAACAAACTGAAGGTTTTGGAGTGGCCTAAGCAAAGTCTGGACTTAAATCCAATTGAGATGCTGTGGCATGACCTTAAACAGGCCGTTCATGCTCAAAAACTTTCCAATGTGACTGAATTAAAACATTCTGCAAAGAAGAGTGGGCCACAATTCCTCCACAGCAATGTGAAAGACTCATTGCCAGTTATCACAGTTGTTTGCAGTTGTTGTTGTCGTAGAGGGTGGCATAACCAGTTATTAGATTTAGGGGACAATTACTTTTTCACACCAGGCCAGGTAGGTTTGGTTAGCTTTTTCCCCTTAATAAATTAAATTATCATTTAAAAACTGCACTAATATTAAAATTTATCTGCTGAACTGCAACATTTAAGTGTGACAAATATGCAAAAAAAAGAAATCAGGAAGGGGCAAATACTGTTTCACGGCACTGTATTTTTGGCATATTTTGGATATTACCGTCAGTGAGTTGTACCTACTCCTTACAGAGCACGCAAAATGTTTATACAAGATTACTGTGCACTTATGTACTCGGTGAATACTAGCAGGTCAGCTGCATGGGTCAAACGAACCTTTGACCATCTGTGAAAGGAAGCTAGAAGGTAGTTTACCAATTGCTAAGACTCCAGGGCAAGTGCAACAAAAGATGCATACTGAACAAAATGGAGAAAAGTGTTGAAATACAGGGGAGTACGACTGCACAATGATGTGTATGTCACTGCAACTGCATGCCACTGTTCTTATTCATACATTTCACCATGTGTGCAGTATGCAGCCCAATGTTTCTTGTAAGTAGTTCGCAATTTTTTGTTCCTTCATTTTGCATGCCCCCTAAAATTCAACACCTTATAAAAATCATAAGAGGTGGTAACAGCACACCGTTTCCTTGCAAGGTAAACAATCTAATGGTAAAATAAGCAGTTTTTATGAGCGTGTGCTGGCTGATGGGAGCTTGGTTAAAAAAATAGACAAATTTCAATAGAAAAAAAGGGGGGGGATTTGAAGAGCAATATGTTAATGGACTCGTGCTTATTTCCACTAGTAAATTATTAATTTATATTGAGCTTCATGAGTCAAAACAGTTAATTCTTGGTAAAGTTTAAAAAAAAAAAAAGATTATATTATGATTTGACTTGGGGAGCCACTTGGAAAGCCATTCGGGGAGCCACTTGGAAAGCTTATATCTTATTTAGCTCATAGACAGTCGGTAATTTTGAAAATCACACTATGTTGTCGCACACTTGCGGTCAAGGAGTTAATGATCCCAGAAATGTATTGTTTTGGCACCCAGTCATTTTTCAATTTTCAGAATTTTTTATACAATTCCAATGCTGAATTTTCATGAAGATTTGTTGTGTTTAGGGCACTTATTTTATAGTGAAAATATGAAAACAAACAGAAATAAAATGATATTCTAAATGCTACAAGTGTCTTGTTTTATTTAAACAGTTTGCCCTCTCTCTCTGTGAAGCTCAAATCTTGACTTAAAAAGCTTTAAATAGGGTAACACATAAATTGCCAGCTTTGGCTTCCGCATAAAGGTGTTACTGAGTGTGATTAAAGGACAGGGTAATGTTTCACAGTGATAAAAAGTCAACACTGCCGAATTTTTTGTACTCAATTTTGTTCCAGTCATCACTTTTTTACATTCTTCATCAGCAAGTAAATTCATGTTAGAACATTAAATAATCTGTTGTTGTACTGTTTTTCAATATAGTAGAAAGTACATGAACTTTTAGATCAGTTTTTTTTTACTTGCTTTCTCTATAATGGACCAAATTTTTCAGAATTGGAATTGAATATGAAAGCACATATTTACATCAAGAGGCTATGGTTGGAAGATATAACAATAATGCAAGCTTGGCCATAGAAATACAGATACTAAACTGTGCATTTGGGATAATTAGGCAACGGGAAAAAGTTGGGCACGTTTGAGCAACTCAGCCATGATAGCAAAGTGAAAATCCAGAATTGATCCATCGACTGAAATGTAATTTCTTTTTCTCTCAAAAAGCGCCTTAGATTTTAGATGATATTGCACTTATGAAAAGACAAGGCCAGCAGTGTCATGACTCCATATTTATTTGCATATTTACCCTTCTCGACTCAATCCATCTGCACTTGCTGAAAACCAACCAAAATTAATAGACAACTCTGAATCTCAAGGCAGAACAGGCCCAATACAGTGTGTTAATCTTCATGTTCAATACTTTTGCTCAACAAATGTATTTCCTTTATTGATTATTTAGGATGGCAGACTGTTAAAAGGTCTTGTTCTAATGCTGGTAATTATCATTGTCCTAAAAATAGCCCTGCAAAATGATTGAAGTAACATAATTCATTGACTCATATCTATGTTACAGGGGCTCCCCGTTCCTGTCTATAAAATGTTCCCTCTGTTTGAAAGATTACAGGTTTTTATGCAAATGCATCTTCACAGGCGTTCAGTGAAGAACACCAACAATATTTTCTTAAATTTCTGGAAGATAATATTAGTAAAATCCTATAATTCAAGTTTCATGTTGCAGCATAAATGAACGTCTGAAAAACGGAACATCTTGGGTGACAGGGTAATTATGATTCGTCACAACTGGAGTTCTGATGATGGAAACCTTATCCATGAAAAAAGTCCATCTAATATACAAAAAGGCTGCATGTAATGTAAAACACATGAATGGATGAGCATTAAAACCATATTAAAGCTGGCTGCCACAGGCTCAGTGAGCTCACCTTACACTTTGGCCCTGACACAAAAACCAAAGCAACTTGAATGGACCATTACAATTAATGGCTGGGACCCATCTGTCCACTGCTGAATCTCAATTTGACTGAGCCTGCTCTTCTTTCTCTGCTTTTTTTTCTAATCTCCAAGAGGCTCATTTCCCTTTAACACTTAAAGCAAAGTAACAGTGGTGTCTATAAATCTACCTTAGGTGAAAAGATGACAGCGATGCGCCATTGACTAAGAAAGTGAGGGACCTGGTCCACTTCAACCAAGCTTTCATTTCTGGAGGACATTTTAAGACTCTTAGCTGTGAAGTAAGGAGGGTCCCTGAAGCAGACATGGTGACAGACCCGCTTATGAAAAGGGCGGAATGGGGGGGGGCCCGAGATTAATGAAGCCTCTTTGGCGGGTGAAAATTAGCATCACAATAAACACTTCCAGTCTCTTACAGCACTGCAACTCCCAGTTTCAGCTCAGCACTTCAGGGCATTCACCTCTGACCAGCTCAGCCAACAGGACAAATGGCATTCTGACTGGGTCTACACCACACATGGACTCCCAATGAATCAAAAGCTCTTCCAGGATCAAGCAGCATATAGTTTCTCTAAGGCATTGCAGATCACTTTTGTTCATCATTCATGATGTATCCTGCTGACACAGATTCTAAAAGTAATTATTACAATTACCAAATATGCCCTTTTTGAATTGGTTTTTCCTCAGGGTATTTGTATTTGTGTCTAAATACATATCTTCCAAACATGCACTTGTTGTTAATCAGGCTACACGGCTCACACAGAGCCAGGACTCCTGGAGAAGCTCCAGTGAATTCTGTTGAGTGTTTTATCACAGAGAAAGTAAATTTGGGGAAAATAAAGACTTTATGAGTCTGGCACTCCAAAATGCCTCATGTCGACTTTTTTTCTCAACCATAATAATGCTCATATAGCTGTATTTTGATAACGATATGGTGTTTTTTTTTTTTTTGTTTTGTTTTCTTTTGTAACTGGGTAGTTTGGCTGTCGCATATGTAAATTCATAGGTGAGACAAGCATAGCTGATTGAATAAAAACAGGACCAACCAATGTGGGACTTTTTTCAGTAGCCACAGATTAAAATATAAAATGAAATTAAAACTAAACATATTTGAGGAGAGGGGCATTGTTAATGGGACAGCCTTGTGAGGATTCAGCCAATCATTCCCAAGTGTTCATGGGGGTTGACCTTGAACCATGACTCCGTATACAAGATTGCGAGCACATGAGGCACATACGGACTCAAGGCGAGACTTTGGAAGCATGCCATTTCAGTCGTTTTTGGCTCTCTCCTGCCACCAATGAGTGAATTAGATTTCTTCAGCGTTATTCATAATTGGTAGAGTAAGCACACTGGCAAGAAGAATGCTTGGACTGGAGCCTATTATAAAATTGACATAATTGCAATTTGTTAAACAACCAATCAAATTCTCCAACAATTTTGTTTATTTGAGGAAGCTGCTGGAATACTGCAACAGATGGTTAACCCCTTATAAAAGTAAATTAAACGTAGTCCTCCTACCAATGATGTACCCAGGTAAGCCAAAACATTATGACCACTTGCTAAATGTGCTGTTGGTCCTCTGTGTACCACCAAAACAGTTCCATTCAGTTGACTACATGAACACTCAGACTAATCATTTCCCAGCAAAAAATCTCCCTGAGCATTACCCTCACCACCAGCCTGTCTGCTGCCCACATTCTCATGTCCTCTGGTGCATTCTGGTGCCCTCACTTACCCAAATTAATGTTGCACACTGTGAAAATGATGGAAAAGAAAATGGTTCTTATCGGATCAGATGACCTTCTGCCCTTTCTCCTAGGTCTAGTGGCAACACTTGCATGTCTATTATAAGATGCTTTAGACAGTGGACAGAGTTAAGAATATTCGACATTCTGATTGCTCAATGGCTACAAAGCCCCATTCACGGCAGGGTGATGCATCGTTCAAAGCATTGGAGGGCAGAGTGAATGGAGACTGAGCAAGCCCCCTGAAAGAGACTATATTTGCCTGGGCTCCCAAATGAATGAATATAGAAAGAAGTTGAAAGCTATGGTAGCCAATAAGGAAGTAGGAGAAAATAGGAGAAGAAAAATAAATTTTTTCTCTTTTAAATTGGGATTATATCAAAACTTGTAAAATTAAAATCATTGGCAGGTTGTAATTTGGTGATAAGAATTCACAAATAGTATAAACGAGTACTGTGTGTTTGCAGCGGCTATGCTTTTCAGATTTTAAATGCGCAAGTTCCCATACAAGACTAGCCTCACTTGCAGACATCTTAGGCGATTTGCTTCCCTCCCACAACAACGTCTACACACTCGAGTCGGGTTTAGTGTTCTGTGATGGAATGGCATTGTGCAAAATATGTTAATCAGAATGGTTGTTATATGATAGTCCTTTATGGTATCCCCTGTCAAATATTAATAACAAAAATTGTGGGTACAGAAACAGAAATTGATAATGACGTTTGCTTCATCTGTAAAATAAGAATTGTACCCAAGAAAGAGAAAATACGTGGATATGGTAAAAGCCAACTTGATGTTCCTTCAATTATAAGTATTGTTCTCTCTGTAAATACTGCTGCATATTCCTCAAGCGATCTGTTTACGTGCCGTACGGGATGCTACTGTTTATTACCTCCGCCAGGAGGTCATGTTTTCGGCAGCGTTTGTTTGTTTGTTAGTTAGTTAGTTAGTTGGTAACTCAAAAAGTAATTCACCGATTTTGATGTTTTCTGAGAAGGTGGGTATAAAGTCAAGGAACAGATGATTAAATTTTGGCATATCTAGGCCAAAGTACAGGTGAGATATACACCAAAGTTCAAGATTTCAAGTCTTTCCGATTGGCTAGTTGCACAAGATGGCGCTGTGTACATTCTGAAATACGTTGGTAAGCTTAACTTAACTATTTCCGGTTTGCTTCTGCTGCTGATCAATCTCCATCAGATGATGAGCAGATGACAGGTATATCATCCCGAAAATGTGATTTTAGCTATAGCCATATTCCCAGGATTTGGCTTAATTAACCACGAATGATGTTCGCATGATTTGTCTCGATTACCTGCTACTGATGTTTGTTCACTGGCACTCTTAATGAGGCATATGCTGCTCCAATGAGAAAGGAGAGGATTTCTAACTAGCAACACATTTCCAGCCATTCTCACTGATGAGTGATGAACTGGCTTTAAGCGACAGATAAAATACATGAAAATATCTGATAATGTGTAAATAATCCATAGCTTCGAAATGCTGTTTCATAAATCTAACATTCGATCCACGCATATTTTAATATTGTCGATACTTCATTTCCCTTCCCACTCGGCGTCAGTTGCACTCTCAAGACCATCACATCTGGAGCTATGGCTAGCTGAGCACATCTAAGAAAACCATAATAATATCGCAGTACTAGCAAGCTAGTTGCATCAGAAGATGTAAAAGTAAGTTCAGTATAAAACCTGAACAGAAAATCTTGCTAGCTCTCGAGCAAGCCTTGCTAGCTACTCAACTTTGCTACTGCTCAATTAAAAAATGAAAGCTAGCTCCAGAAATTAATCTAATGAGGAAATTTGGGTCGTGCAACACGTTAGATGTTTGTGGCTTAAAGCCAGTTCATGACAGTCACCAGAGCAAACGGCTGGAAATGATGCTAGGTAACGTTAGAAGGGTCGGAAACCCCCTTTATCAATGGGGCTGCTAATGTGTCATTAACAGTGCCAACGAACAAACAGTATAGCAACTAATCGAGACAAATCATGTGAACATCATTCATAGTTAATTAAGCCAAATCTTGGGAACAATAGGTAAAATCACATTTTTGGGATTATATTCCTGTCACCTGCTCAGCATCTGATGTAGACTGATAAATGACAGAAGCAAACTTAAAATAGTAAAGTGAGCCAATGTGTTTCAGAATTTACTTCGCCCCATTTTTTGCACGTAGCCAATTAGAATAGCACATCGGATAGAATTCACCGGAAGTATGCTTGCTCACCAGAAGCTATGTTTCCATCCACACGTTCTTATGCGAATGAAGTCATATCGAATTAAAAATGCCTTTTGGAAACAGTGACATTCGACTTGATTTGAAGAATATCGACACAAAGTTTATACGGTTGATCTGATCGGATTTTCTTTAGATCGGTAAAATAAATGCGATAAATGCTGATGGAAACGTTATTTGCCGAATAAATCTGCAACTGCATCGTGACGGTGTTTTGATGCCATCTTGCTTTCTGATGATGGTTTGCTTTGTTGCTAATAGCTGGCACATATGCACATACAACTTGTGCAAATAATCATCATTTGAATGGTAGACGCAATTCATTTTGGCTTACTAGCTAAATTAGTCGGCTAACACTCTACTTTTGTTCACTTGAAGGTTCTGCAATTCTGTGTGAAAATGAATGGAAACAGCTTAAAATGTCAGAAATCCATTCGATACACCAATTTGACTGCATAATAGCATGTGACGTCATTACGCACAACTTTTTCTTCGCTTAAATGACGTTTGATGGAAACGCATTTTCACCTGTTTATTTCACATGAATATTTTTGGCGAACTTCAGATAGTTCGATTGACAAGTGGATGGAAATATAGCTACAGACAACTCGGAAATTCTATTTTAATTGTTGTGCACCGAGCGAATGGGCGGGAGTTCCAATTGCCGTGCTTTAGGGTTTTGCTGCCACCTGGCGAAGGTCTGCACTCTCTGAGTGCTTTTCTAGTTAAAAATGTTCTCAAGGATAAAAAGCCAACTGGATGAGACCATAAACAAAATCAAGCGACTTCACCATTATAGTGACCAGCCCCGCGTCAAACGTCTAACTACCAAAGCCCTGACTGAAGTGCGTTGCTCTGCAGTTAAAGAACTTGTGTTTGGCAAAACTTCAACACCAAAGAAATGTGGAGAAATTCCACCTTTTCACATTTTCAACATGTTGGTGTTGGTTAGCCTCGGCTGCTGACCTCTTATGTGACAGTACAACAACACAACAGTACATGCATATAATTAGCTCCAGAAATTTCAGGGCTTCTCTCTGATTGGTAGACCACAAACCAGGCTCAAGTGTGAAGACGTTGTTGGTGGAGGGTAGCGAACCAGATAAGACATCTGCAACAGAGGCTAATATAACACTGGCTTCAGAAGATCATACAGGAAAATTAAAAGTCTAATCTTACATGATAAGTAAATAATATTTTGTAGTTGTCAGAACTTTTAAGTTATAGTGTTCTCTCCCCTTCACTCTGCGCCTTTGAATGACTCATAAGAATGTGTCCCAAAAGTGTTCATTCTTCTCCACTTTTCGCCTTTGAATGACCCAAAGGAATTGTAGTGTTCACAATCCTCCACTCCAAACTTTTGAATGGCACATAAAAATTGCAGTTCACTCCTCTCCACTCTGCTTTGTTGAATGACTCATTGGAATTATAGTTTCACTCCCCTCCACTCTGGACCTTTGAATGACTGGTTCTCTCAAACCTTATGTGAATTTATGTTGAATCTCCTCCCTTCCAGCAGCTTACAAGTCTATTCGATGTACTGTCTCTTTTGCCTGGTTTACATCCCACTTGTTTTCCTCACCAGCTGTGTTGCATGTATGTTTCCCTTCCCTCGCGTGTGTGGTAGCGTATTTATACCCCTTTCTTTGACTATGCAAGTTGCTGGATCGTCAATTGCTGTTTGTCCTTTATCAACCAATCGGTATTACCTGGTAAGCCTTTATAATCTTTAATGATAGTAATATGTGAATGTCCGCTTCCCAGTTCTATTAATAGGATTCATGCTTCCAAGTCTCACTCTTGGTCTCATGGATTGGGACCATAATCCTATCAATCAAACTTCAGTCTGCTCCTCTGCCAGTTTATTAGGAACAACCTCCCAAGCCTTCTGCAGACGACAGGATTAGGACGGTGTTCCTGCTAAACTCCACTGTCCTGCCATTGTACAGTTTGGCTTTGGGACAGTGAACACTCCATCAGGCAGCTGTCCTGGATTGCCACTGGCCATGCATGTATACGCATTCACACCCAAGCCTGTACCATCTGAACTGAACTGTGTCATTCAGCTCTGGGCTCCGTCCCTCTGTCTTACCATATTGCCATCAGTAAACCCAACTGTTGGATTGTACTTTGACTCCATGTTTGGTTCCTGGTCTGAATAATAACACTGCTAGCAACTGCCGTGTCCATTCTTCTCCACTCATCACCTTTGAATGGCTCAGAGGAACTAGTGTTCACTCCCTTTTACTCTGCACTTTGGGAAGATATCTGGGGGTAGTTTCATAGGATCTTCTGCATTCATCATGATCTGACTCATTTAAATCTAGAATGTTCATATGGCTGAAGTAGAATTTCCCAAAAATGGAATAAGGACCCTGTGGGTAGGAAACAATGTTCATGCAATGTTTGTTGGTTTATTTATTTAAAGTAAGTTATTATCCTGAGGTAACTAATTACATTATCCAGGCAACTGGAAAAACTAAACAGCGCCTCAGCTTTCCTTGTCAGTAAATACAGTACATTACAGAGGCCTGAGTTCCTCAAGAAAGCAAAGTTGCGGAATTGAAAAGGTGGAAATATAAAATGAAATTTCATTTTACAACCAGGCAATTTGCAGTGCATCAGAATACATTCAATTTGCGCATAGTGTTACCGGCAAAATGAAGTGTTCTCTGGTATAATCCCGGAGAGGGTTGCATCGCTGTTCACAAGCGTTGAAATGCTGAACAATCACATCAGGAATTAAGTAAAATGACCTCTCAATTTGGAAAACCTAAATCAAGAATCACTTCGGAGGCCACAACTGACTTGAGCAGCCCAGCCCACAAATTCACTCATGTTAGCAGCACACCATAAACCTCACCTGGTAAATTTTGTAAAATGACCCAATGGAATTGAAGGGCCATTTCTTTGGATTACTGGAAAATACTTTAGACACTGACAGAAAATCTTTAAAACTACCAATATTTCAGCTGAATCCAGACAATCCTGTCAGAGCAACTCATCCATCACCGATCAAAGAGAGTAGTTAACTTTCTGACCAAAGGGGGACAGAAAAGTACTCTGATGGGATGCACTCTGTCAGCAGCCTCACAGTATTGTGTTGTGATACAACAGAACTGTGGTATTCAAATCAGCACAGGGTTACACAACCAGTTATTAGGTTTAGGGGTGCAATTATACTTTCACATGGGTGATGCAATTTTAAATGACAAAAAATCCATTAAAAGCTGCATTTTGTGTATACTGTTGTCTTTGGTTTATATGAAAATTACTTGAATGGGCTGAAACACTTAAAGTTGACAAAAAAGCAAAAATAAAAGAAATCTTGATGGGACGAATGCTTCTTCACAACACTGGAGATATTGAGCCTACAAGATGTCTGTGATGCACGGACAGTGTGACTAACTGACAGATAATCAGAAAACAGTCTGCCCTCTGTAATGGGTGGTGGCATAATTAAATGTCTGTAGGAATACAGGTTTCAGGGAAGGAAGGAAAAAAGTGCTGTGAATGGAATTACTGGCTGCAGTTTTGAAATGGTTAGCTGTTCAACCCTTGGAAATTATGCTTCCTTCAGTTGTTTTGCTGGCACTCTTCTATTTAAGGGTGCAATAGGTAACTTTAATAAAAATAACTTTTTGAAAATTTTCTTAAACTGACACTCTGTACTGATGATAGTACATGAGATACGTAGGTAACCATTAAAAAAAAATCAGGAAGATTTAGCTCCTACCAGTGTTTCTAACGGCACTGGCAAGAATCCAGTGTGCCAGAGGAAAATTAGCCAATCAGAGCCAGGAGGAGGTGTTTGTATCTTTCTACATTAACATTGTACCCCTGGTCAGCACATTTATTTACAGTGACTGCGCTTTAGCTGTAATAATGTTAAACCAATCCGTCAAACAGAATAGTCAACAGCAAGTAGCTATTACTTAGATATTGTGGCTCTAATCACCGGTCTCTACATGTATTTGATAGCCTAGAGCCCTGTTACCCAAATCATGGTCCTCAGGAGCTGAGAACTGCTGGTGTCCAGTCTCCCTTTACCTGGGAGTCAAGTGTAATGACAGTCTGGCCAATCAGTAGCATACAACTGTTCACTTAATAGTCTGGAAGGAATAAAAACCAAGACTGGTTTTGGACTCGCGGGCCAGGTTTGGCGATCCCTGGCCTAGAGTAACCTAGCCCGGTGAGGCAGTGAAAAAAAGTCAATATAAAGCCAGATCAGTGACTACCAGCAGGGAAGCGAACTTCACCATAGTGTATAAGAATACAAACTAGCTTGTCTTTTTGTAGTCTGTCCACTCCCCTCTTCCAGTGGATAGATCAGAAGTGCAGCTTGCTAAATTAGTTACCACCGGAACCAAGGCTCTCATCCACAGTCTAATCATGTAAAAAAGCTTTCATGTTATTCATTGCTGCTTAGATTTTGTAATGTTTAACATTGGCTAACTATGGTGTTACGGCTGATGCCGAGTGAGTGTTTGAGTGTGTCTGCGTGGATGCATGCGAGTGTGCCTGTGACCGTCTCCCCTTAGATTGCCAGGTGGAGGTGGAGGATTGGGGCGACTGCTTATGGGAGTGTTCAGTTGTCTTCCAATCAGCAACTGACAAGAAAATGGCAACTCCTTTAAAAGGCTGGAGAGAGCGTCATTCGACGGCGGCTGTTTCCTGAAGTGGACTGTCGCCCAAACTTCGTCTGGCTCGGCTTATTAAAACTTAGAAATTCCTGCTTTTGAATATGTTGTTCCTGTCTGACTCGACTTGTTAAAACTTAGAAATTGCTGCTTTTGAATATGTTGTACGCGTCTGACTCGGCCCGATAAAACTTAAACTGTTTCTGATTGTATTGTTCCCGTATATTGTTCAGATCTGAACTGAACTCTGCAAATTGTTCGGTGTGGCTTTATTCATTGTCGGCGATTGTGGAATGGTGATTCATGTTTGAGTAAATCCTTTTGGTTTTATTAAAAACCTCTGTAAATACATCTGGTTTTATGTTACCTCCTTTTAACCCCTTTAAGAGCTGAGGACGTAACATAAGGCTAGTTACTTTGTTCAATGACTAATGCTAACAACATGTAGGTAACGTTAGTTCGCTCACTTGCTTGGCAGATACATTGCGTGGTTTCTCTTGGTTTGGTTACTAATGCTAAAATTGTGTGGGTAATGTTACTTGGCTCACTTGCTTGGCTGATATACTGCCTGACTTTTCTTGGTTTGGTAGCTAATGCTAACATGATGTAGGTAACACTAGTTCACTCTTTTGTTTGGCTTATGTCAGTTATTGCCTAATTTCTTTCGGGTCAGAAGCAAATGCTAACTTTGTGTAGGTGACGTTAGTTCGCTCACTTGCTTGAGTCCTATACAGCCTTGGTTGTCTCTGTTCAGTAGCTAATGCGAACGTCATATGGGTAATGCTAGTTTGCTCACTTGCTTGGCTGATATATTGATTGTTTTCATTCAGTTGGGCAGCTAATGCTAATATTGTTTAGGTATCATCTGTTGTGATAACTCCTGAAGTGTGTGCATTAAATTTTTAGTTATATTTCAGTAGCTTGAATATTAAGGCAGGAATAAAATAATAATTGTTTTGTTGAAATATTTCCCAATTGATAAAAAGTAATTTGAAAAAAATCACTTCATGCATTTCTATTTTTGTTTAGTGTATTCATTGCTAATATTTCTTTACTTCACAAAAACTTACTGGAGCTTCTCATGAGTTTCGATTGGCTATATGGCTTCTGAGCTCAACTCATGACAGATCTTGGGGGGGACTACAGGTAGGAAGGAAGCAGCAGAGAGGGAGAGGCAGTGGAGTTTATGATCAGAAATCTCTCTCTCGCTCTTTCCTCTAAAGTCATGTACTGCAGTTGTAATGTTTCTTCCACTGCCAAATGTGGTGTAGTTCAGTGCTTGAAGGTTTGGACAATTCCTCATGCCATTTGTGGGTGATCATTGCAAAAGATCATTGCACTGTCCACATCACACCACCCAGAACCACAGATTCCCCTTCCCTTGTCGTCCCCCTCCGCCAGCACCATGGATAGCGCCTGCTGGACAGGCTTCTGTTCAGCTCCCCTGGCCCTCACTCTACACTCAACGGCTCCCCCCCAGTTGAGGCCTGGCCAATGACAAGGGCTCTCCCATCGCCTGCCGCATGAAGCCACACACCTGATCCCCATCTTCGTCAGGAACACTGTTTGTATAAAACCAGCAGGGCAGCAGACGAGGACAGCTTAGGCAAGAGTGCGTTGAGAATGCATCACCAACCGCTTTCTCTACTTTCCAGATCAGAGTCCAAAGGCACCGATCAATTTCCTAACGGTCTATGTTGTCAAGAAGTTTATGGTCTTTTGGTTTATCCCTGTAAATAAAAGTACCGCCCAGTGGGCTGGACTCTCACCAACTCATTGCCCTGCCTGGGCCTGCCTGTGCAATATTAGACCTTGTTGGCACATACACAGGTATTTTTATTTTCCATGCGTTTCGACTCTCTGTCCTCATGCAAACTGAATTTTCAATCAGTGAAAACAAACCTCTTGGAAAGCACCTTCCACGGTGAAGATTTCTAGAAAGTGTTTTCAGTAATTACGCATGGACAGGGAAAATAGAGTTTTTGGCGTGTGACATCAGAGTATGTGCGCCTTAAAGCAAGTTTTTAAAGGGTCACTATCTCAATATAATAATAATAATAATACAATGCATCCGTTTTATATAGCGCTTTTCTGGGCACTCAAAAACGCTTCACAATGGATAGATTATTCATTCACTCATACATTCACGCTCTGATGGTGGTAAACTACGTTTTTGTAGCCACAGCTGCCCTGGGGCAGACTGACGGAAGCGTGGCTGCCAGTTCGCGCCTACGGGCCCTCCGACCACCACCAAACATTCACACACAGCCGTACAGGAGCGTTCCTATATTGCATGTTTTTGTGGGTGGGGTTAACCGGAGTACCCAGAGGAAACCCACGCGAACACCGGGAGAACATGCAAACTCCACACAGAAAAGCCCCAGGCTGGATTCGAACCCACAACCTTCCTGCTGTGAGGCCCTTGCAAACCTCTGCTGCATTATTGAAATGATTACGCCTACATTTTCTATGGACCCAAAGAATTCTGAGAATCCTTGAATATTGAGTGTTATTGCAATCCTTGAACTCTAGAATATTTCAGCTGTTTTGTCAATTAAATTGATTATTGTTTTCTATTTTTGAGTTGTTATTTTTGTTTCAGAGTTTGACATATTCGTGAACCCTCAAACTTTGTTTATAATTTTGTGCTGTTTTTATATAATTTATCAAATTGATAGCTATTAGAAGCAGGATTCTGCTGGTTTCAGTTTGTCTTTTTCCAGGGTTTTGACATGACGCTACAACAGGAAAGATTTTTTCCTTTACACAACCTCCCCAATGCTTTGTTCCGTTCTTTTTGTAGAGCAAGTGGTCTTACACTTGCCAGAGACCACAAGAAGCCAATGGTAATAATATCTTTGTTAAATTTTGCTTTTCAAGGAAGTAAGCAAAAACAGTGAATTTTTCAGCAATAAGAAGAACTTAACTTGTCCTCTGGAATCTTCTGCTTATTCTTTGACATAAATTTGAAGTAAGAATGTACGGTAGTCTAATGATTCTTATAGTTAGCAAAAGCTGAACAGTAAAACACTTCCAAAATCCTTTCAAACACACAGTTTGAAATATCATCAAGATTCTCCCCAAAATATTTTGGTGTGCATTATTCATGCATGCTCATGTTGTGACAGACTTGTGATTGGCCTATATGGTCTTAAATTAAATTATATTATTTCCCAGTGGCGGAAGTATGCGATGATGGGCCTGGATGCAATAATAATTTTCAGGCTCCCCAAGCCTACTCATTCACAAAATAAGTACCTGATTCAATCCCATTAGTTTCTGTGTATTAATGAACTCCTTATCAGCAATATACTGGCAGAATATAAAGACATTGCATCAGATTGTGTATAGGAGAGGCACAATGTGCAAAAATCTTTGATTCTCTGTCTCTGCCTTATGTATATTAAATTGCTCAAAGTCATATAGCTTCCCAGAAGCTTGCACTACAGATTAGTAGGCCAAGTACCTAATGAAAACAAATACAATTTAACTATTGTAGCCGATGCAATTAACATTTATCATGAACCTTAACAATGTTGAACAATTGATGAATCATTTTGCAAATTATTATTTCATTGCATGATAGTAGGATGCATTATTACCTAATGTTACTATCATTATAATTTATTCAATGATTAGCTAACTACCTGATTATCCACCATGTAACCGTAAGGTAAACGTAAACATTAGCTCACCAACAGACATTTGCCATTCGTTATTCATCAGCTGTTCTACCGCTGCACATCGCAAGAGAAGACAAAAAAAATCTAATTTATGCAGATATACCCTCACCTCTTCCTCTCTTCTTCCTTTTTTACTCCCACTCCTGAGTGTTGTCTTTGATGCCTGCATTTTTATTTCAGTCATGTCACTGAGAAAGGCAAGCTTACCTTAATAGCTTCCATGGATAGATCACCATATTTCCCATAAACCGGCACTAAGGAAAAGAAAGAGGAAGGATATTTTCCAAAATATTAAAGGAACATATGCAACCTAACCTCTGTCAATTTAATAATAAAAAATAATATCATTACCCAGGTCTAATGTAAGCCCCTACATATTTGCATGAGTATCAGACAAAGGCTGATTAAATAGTTTTACATGTTTGTCACCATGAAAGAGATCTAGCTGACTACGATGCTGTTTACAATATGAGAAATGCTAATCCATAAATGAAATCACTGTCCATCTCAGCATTGAAGACCTCATTAGAAAAGTCTTATGTGAGTAGAACAACGTTTAATTTCAATAATTCCCCAATAAAAGAAAAATTTGTATGTCATGCATATAATTTAGTGAGGACGACGTGGTGGCAAGGGCAAATTGTGACATCTTTTTATATATAGAGTTTCTGGGTTAAGATAGAGGGGTTTGGGTTTTTCAGATTTCCATCAGAGACTGGGCCATGATTAGCAGAAAATGACAGTTTACCAAAAATTAGCAGTTAATCCATCCGATGGTGAAATGTTGCTGTTGGGTCAAATTTGGTTAATCAAAGCCACCAACAAAGCAGCACCATACGTAAAACACAATAATAATTTCAGATCACTTAGACTCCCTTGTTAAACTCTAAGTTTTTAACGTTACAGTTATGGCTGAGAAATAAACAAGTTCAGTGATTTCACATACCTCTGCAATTCAAATTAATCAGCGGTGGTCTCCCTGAAAGCGACTGCGGCGGTTAGCATAACGTCGCTGTAATTCAGCTTATAGGACTGCGCCAACAACGGTTTTTCCACAGTCGCATGCTTACTTGTCAATGGTCCCCCATAAGAAGCAGGCCAGGGTGCTACTACACCTCCTGTGCTCCTGATATTTCTGCCGCTGTCTTTGCCGCCTGTTGGTTTGGCATGTCCTTGAGCAGGGCTTTCATTGTGTTCTTCCGTTTTCATTTGGATGGAGATATTACTGAAAAATGAAGAAGGAAAACCTCCCTGAGGTCTTGTCGCAGATTCTTAAGTTGGGGTCATTACAGGTTGGTCCAGTGTACTCTTGATAGCCATTAAAATGCATGTATGCTTTGAATATGTGTTTTGGGTTACTGTTCTGCTGGATGACAAATGGTAATCTATTCCTGGATAGCATATCATGACAGTTGGAGACAGGGTAGCATGTTCCTTATGAAATTCCTTGATTATCAGCTAATATCATGGTGCATTCAGTACATTGAAACCACCGAGTAAGAGAGGCAGTAGCACAGCCAGAAAACTTCATGGGACCTCCACCATATTTTACTTTGCACAGAATTATAAATTAAATTATAAAAAGTTTTAATTACCTGACAGTGGTACTACCACCTTAAAGCAAGAAGGTTGTGGGTTCAAATCTAGGCGAGAGCTTTCCTGTGTGGGTTTGCATGTCCTCCCCATGTTCTCACAAGTTTTCTCCAGGTTCTCAGGCTGAATTGAGTCAAAATTGCAGGTATGCATGAGTGTGTGTCTGTGTGTGTGTGCCCTGAAATAGATTGGTGAGCTGTCGAGGGTGTCTCCGCCTTTCACGCATGGTCATCTGGAATAGGCTTCAACTGCCTGAGACCCTAATGGGGAAGGAGTGGTATAGATAAAAGATGAATGGATGTGAGGTCATTTTGAAATATGTTTTTGAATACATAATACGTTTTTGAAATATAAACTACACAGATCGCCCAGCGATGAATTGGCAACCTGTGCAGGGTGGGTCCCTGCCTTTGCCCGAAGCCAGCTGGGATAGGCTCCAGCTCGCCCCATGACCCTAGTGAGGAATAAGCGGGTATAGAAGATGAAATTCACAGATATCACTCCACTCTCCCTTCTTGTACACAGTCATGCTGCAAAATAACTGTGTAAGTATAATAATGTGTAAATGCTTAGAATGTTTAAAACATTTGTCTGGAAATTTACAGCAGTATATTGGTGTACATAATAATGTTGCATTATAATAGTCAGCCCCTCACAATGTATAATTATGGGAATGTTTAGGTTGTGTAGGCATCTGTTTTGGAGTCTTTATAAAACAGATAGAACCAGAACACAGATCGATAAACGTTTTCTCTGACCCTGCAACATAAAACTTATGATGCATGAACAAATGGCCCCTAAACAGAAAGAGATTCTCCGTCCACTTAATAAATATATAACTCTCAGAGTACTTCGGTGTACAACTGGGTTCTGGTGAAGAGCTCCACATCTGACCATAAAGGTTACTTATGGCTGCTTTATACCAGCCTCTAAAGAGGCCCCAGCCAATTCTGTTAACTAATAAAACAACAATCCAAGGATAAAACGGTAACAACTCAATAAAACAAGAACAGGAACCTGTATCTGATTTAGGATTTTACTCAAGAATTTATCCAACTTGAGAAACCCAGTGTTTTTCCCTGTGGCTTCATGTGAGTTTGAATAAATAATGTGGAAGCATTATGCTGTCTGTTACACAGAGACTAATACTACACATATCAAAAACATTCTGTATATATGTCATATATGTGAGACGTGACTCAGAGTCCAGGAGGTCACCCTGTACTGGCATTACTACCTCAGTATCATGGGGTCACGTGTGCTCCTACACAACTTCACAGCCACAGTGACACCTGAATGTTTATACAACCTCATAGCCAGTGTCAGCAGCACTCATATATAAGCTCATTGCTACAGGGTCACCTGTGCTCAAATACAACCTTGATGCCACAGGGTCACCTGCATACCTATACATCTTTGTAGTCACGAGGTCACTGGCACTCATATATAACCTCATTGCCATAGTGTCACTTATACTTTTAAACTTCTTTTAAGCCGTGGGGTCATCTGCACTCCTACACCATAGAACTGTACCTCCCCTGGAATGCCATCTGCGCCTCTGGTGGGATCAAGGTTAATCGTCCATGCACAGAGCCCACAAAGCTGACACTTTATTTCCAGTGATACAGAGTTTAATGCAAAAAAGCAAGGATGGCAAAAACAACACGGTCGGTCAATCTATTTTACTGCTACATGACAAGAAAACGTATTTCACCAAACTCTCCCAGTACCTGTTGAATGGATAGTAGTAGTATATGTGTACGGTGAGGAAGATATGCATTAAAAAACGCTGATTTAATGGTGAATTTACGCCGATAAATAAAGCCAATGTCCAAGCACCTTGTTGCATTTTCCAGCACATCGGCATGTAGGAACTTGGTCAGATGGAAAGATGGAATATTCTTAAAGCTGCACTCCATAACTTGAGAGAAAGGAGCAAGAGAAATTTTGATCACAAACACCACCACCAGCTCCATCTGTAGTTCCTTCCTCTGAGCTCATTCACAGATTCTACTCAAAAGCCCTATAGCATATTGAGACATATGAGCCCCAGTATGCCATGCTAAGAAGAAAGTCATACTAGTAAATATAGCCGCAAGCGGCAATTCCGGGGTTCAAGCCAAGAGAGACCATTAGTAGTTGAAAGCTTTAACAGTTTAATTAACAAGTGTTGCCACTAAACATGGCCATGTCCCGAGCCAGGTGACGGAAATCGACTGGGGTCAACGTATCACACAAATACACAATGAAGCCAAAGATGAATAAAATCGGTCAAAGCGTTCTTGAGATTTTGTGCTCACAACAAACGGGAGGTGGCAGACGAACGACCGGACAAACGGACTGACGGAGCTGAATACTATGTCCCCCAGCCCTAATACACCTTGACACCAAAGATGAATGGAATTGGTCATACCATTCTTGAGATATCATGTTGACAAGGTGTTTGTAAGTGGTAAAATGTTGTAATGACCTTGAGAATAATGCCAAGGGCACATAAATCGAGTGGGCTGTGAGCACCCCCCTTATACATCTTGACACCAAAGAGGATTGGAATCGGTCAAACCGTTCATGAGATATTGCGTTCACAACAAACGAGACATGACGGACAGACGGACGAACGGACGGAGCTGAATACTATGTCCCACGCCCCTAATACACCTTGAGACCAAAGATGAATGGAATCGGTCAGACCATTCTTGAGATATCGCATTCAGAACAAACGGGACATGACGGATGGCCAAACGGAGCTGAATACTATATCCCCCAGTCCACTCACTACCGTGGTGGCGGGGGACAAAAACTACTTCAAGAGTATGTTGCAGGTATTTATGTGGACCTATTTTGCCAGTGTAATGATTGCACCAACAACTAATGATGTGAAGTCTGATTTGTATTATGTTAGGCTATTTTGTGCATTTGTGGTGCCCCCTCCTGGTGAATTGATTGAAACTTTCAGGCTGTTTCAGGATCTTATGTGGACATATCTTGTGAGTTTTGTAATGATAGGGAAAACTATTTATGATTTACAATCTGCTTTGTGTAAAACCACGCTGCATTGTTTTGCATTTATAGTGCCCCCTATTAGTCAATTTGAATGAAATTTTCAGGGTATGTTTCAGGTACCTATATAAATATATCCAGTGAGTTTTATGGCTAAAGGACAAACAATTGCTGATTTATAGTCTGATTTGTGTTATACCATGCTGCTTTGATTTGCAGTTATAGCACCCCCTATCAGTCAATTTGAATGAAATTGGCTGGGTATGTTTCAGGAGCTTATATGAATATATCTTGAGAGTTTTATGGCTATATGACAAACAATTGCTGATTTGTAGTTTGATTTGTGTTATAGCGCCCCCTATGGGCCGATTTGCATGAAAATGTCAAGGTATGTTTTTGGTACTTATATGAACATATTCTGCAAGTTCTGGGATTATTGGCACATTTATGTGATAAGCCACGCCCCTGCTGAAGTTCATTGGTCAATATCTTGGAATTAAAATGAGATTTCAATAAGCTTTATGGAATATTTGATAAGCTTGGTCTAATGATGATCCGCAGCAAATTTCAAAGGAATCAGACCGACAGCCTAGGAAAAGATCTCAAAAATGTGCTTATTAAAAAATTCAAAATTGCAGAAAATCTAATACAGTGGACCTTAGAGGTCCTATGGGAAAGTTGTAGAGTTTAGATCAACAAATGTCTGAATGTCTGTCTGGACCAAGTTTCGTGTAAATCAGACTTACTGCGTAGGAGTTCTGACCTTTAAAGTGAAAAACTGTTTTTCTTGAATTATAGCGCCATCATGAGGCCAATTGAGTTAAAAATGCCTTGGTCAGCATTTACATACAACTTCTAACCATTATGCAAAATTTCAGATCTCTGCCATTTACCATCTCTCGGGAAATTGCGAAAACATTTCTGAAGAACAGAAGAAATAATAATAATAAACCAGCACAAAAACAATAGGGTTTCAGCCCTACGGGCTTGAACCCCTAATAACCAGATGTAAACATTGAGCATTTATTTGATACTCACAGATGCATACGACACCACCTCAAAGTAATTGCAATTGTGCTCAGTGATCGAAAGATGAAAAAAATAAGTTGTTCATGAGCTTAGCAGGTGAGTGAACTGGCCTTACCTATATGACTTTAGCATCAGCTACTGAATTGAGACAAACAAGGCAACAGCCATATCAGCCAAGCAAGTGAGTTAACTAGCTAACGTTAGCAACTCAATATAAACGTTAGTTACCAAACCAAGTAACTAGTTGTACATATTACAGAAGCTACCTGATGACAAATAACATAAAGACTTTTTTTACATAATTAGACTGTACTAAATTTGTATCGTTTGGGCATTTGCCAATGTGACTAGACCATTTTTGTTGAAATATTATTGATCGGTGGATTACTATGAGGCTTCAAAGGTGAGGTACTTAAAATCTTTATTGTTTCTTGGTGGTCTAACAGAGGCATTGATTGTATTTTTAAATAGTTTACATAAACTGAATCACACAAATCTTAGCTTTTCAAAAATGAATCACATTAGTATCGTGTAAACATTTTGGTTGTGTAAGAAGCACAATTTTGCAATTACTTAACAGTCCGATGGCATGGCATGACTATCTGCAATACATCGTCAACGTCTCAATGTAGACTCAGTGTGGAATGGGACCGTTGACTGCGACACGGCGATAACGGTACTGCCAGTCTCTGTATAGTGTGACTTTCTGCCATGCTAGTTTCAAGAAACTTGGTCTTCAGATTACCCTCAACCACCACAATGTAGTATAAACTGGTATCTATAGGCCTATCTGAGTATTTTCTCAAAAACTGAAGTATTTCTTATATTTTCGGCAGGTTTTACCCTTCGGATGCCTCCGCTGTTGCTAAATGTTAAGAACGAAAGTCATCAGTCAGCTATGGATGAAATCTTCAGCTGAGATCAATGGGCTCAGTGCTTAGCGGCCTAGGTCGGTATTCCAGGGGAGGTGCAGTTCTGTGCCCAGACAACCACACAGACACAGTGATACCTGGACTCCATATACAACCTCATAGCCGCAGAGATACCTGCACTCCGATACAGCCTGAGAGCCACAGGGTTTCCAGCCCTCTTATACAACTTCATAGCCACAGTGGCTCCTGCACGCCAATACACCTTCATAGCTACAGGGTCACCTGCACTCCGATCCAAACTCTTAGGCACAGGGTTTCCAGACCTGCAACAGAACCTCATATTCACAGTGATGAAACTACAGTTTCCTATAGAAACTCACAGCCACAGGGTTTGCTACCTTCCTACGCATCCTCTGAGTTGCAGTCTCATACGCACTCTCATAAATCCTCTTAGACACAATGTCATCTGCATTTCGACGCAGCCTCATAGGTACAGGGTTTCCTGCTCTCCTAGACAACCTCATAGCCACAGGGTGACTTGCACCTCCTGTGCCACCTCATAGCCACAGGGTAACCTGCATTTCTTTACATCCTGTACAACCTCTTTATCACCTGTGCATCAGCATTCCATCACTGCCAAAAATTTAAAGCATAAAATTATTTTGAAATTACAAAGGAAAAGTTTGACTCCAGCACATATAGCACCAAACAGTGATTGACTGGCTACACAGTGAAGACTAAAAAATAACTCTTGATGGCAGCATGTTAGGGGTGACGAAAGCCCCACCACTCTTCCTCTCAGCTCCAGTCAGAATTTAGAAAATTTCAAGTGAGTGAAATGTAACAGGCATTGGTCATTCAACCAAATGAAAATGGCAATGATCTTCCTTACTTTTGAAATTGAGGTTGTGATAAACAATCCAATAAATTTTGATATCTAAAAAAGGGTTAATATCACTTTCAGCCATGAATCATAGCAGCCTAAAACAACATGGAAGCGTGAAATTCGGTAAGGGCTTCTAATGGGCAGTTGATAATCTAAAGCTACAAGTACCAACATAGTAAGCAAACCAGCTATTGCCTCTCAACCAGGCTTTTATATCAGCATAACAGCATGAGAAGGCGATGAAGTTAAGTTTGAAATATCAACGGTCTTGGTTTTCCAGAATGCAACAACAAAAAATATTCAAAAATACTGTATATACTATATTTTATAGGCTGCACCAGACAGTCCTCATAGATTTCATAAACCATGGACTTTACTTCAAAGAATTACGCGGAAAAAGTTGAAACATTATAATTCCTGTGTTATTTAGTCAGAACCTTGAGCTTAAATGGCACACTCATTTGGGTGACAGCTTCAATTTTAGAAAGATTCCCGCCTGCACTCTAGAAGGCCAAGCAGTTCATTAGATTTTTTTCTTCCCTTTCTTTTACATCATGCCACAAAATTACAAAAGTTTAACAAGCCACGTAATCAAAATTGGAACGTGTAAAAATCATTATTTCTTTGACCCGGCTACCCCTGGGATTGCAGATGGAATGGAGCTGAGCCCTTTATTGGCGCACCCTGTGAAAGTATGTTCCCCATTTAGAATTCCAACGACATGCCGAAGAAAAGAGAGGCAAAGAAAAGGGGAATCGGCAGCTTTCCATTCCGATGATGATTAAAATTCATAAGTTTCCAGCTGCACTCCGATGCAGAGGCAATCTCAGGCCAGCCAGCCTGCTTTCCACAAAATTAATTTGACAGGTTTGCATTAAGGCAGCTGATCAATATCCACTTAGAGTGGTGAGGGCTAAGAGAAGAAAAATAACTGACGGCTCTGTTGCAAGATGAGAAAAAATGAATCTGGGACACTTTCCCCCCCTTCTTCTAAGCTCTCACGTACATCAGAAGCCCTGACCTCCAGCCATTGATCGGCTGCAGTTAACATGACAAAATGGCTGGAAGTTATACCCGGCTGTAGCTACCAGGGAACAATCAACCCCCCTACACTAAATGCTTGATGGAGTGACTAGCATTTGGCCAATTTGGAAGAGGACAGAAAATATTTTCTCTCCCCTGAAAATGAAATACAGTCCCATGGATCTGACAGTATATCTCTTCCCATGCATGTTAGCAGGGGGAAAGGGAGGTCTTTGCAGATAGACTTGCCGGGGAAAAGTGAAGTATGGCTCAAAGCTGTAAAACAGGACTGGATCACTGGCCGCAGATAGGCCAGAATCAATAACTGCCTCTCCACTTGCGCAGTGTTAATGGTTTGCAGAGCTCTGATAGACTTTACAAAGGGAGCCAAATGAACCCATCCCATTGCTAACTTCAGCCAAGTGCCTTATCTAGCATTTTGACACCAAGGTCCGCTTTAAGGCTCCAACTGACAACCCCGCACAAACGCGTACGCAATGCAGCTTTGCAATGTGTCAAACCGTTGAAGAAAGTCAGCAGAGTTATTGCCATACCTTTCATTTTCTGCCTAGGTTTGATGGTTGAAGTCCCCTGTTAAAGAAATCACAATGCTTAGGTGCCAAGGTCTTTTTTTCCACCATCACTTAACCTGAGAGCGAGGTGTGTCTTGCCAATCAGTAAAACTAATTGTACAGGATATTACTTAGGAGGGAAGAAACCCAGGGCTAGATTCTGATTCGAAGGATGGGACTGTTCCTCATCCACTCCACTCCTATCTTTGTATCATTAAGACCTATTTGTGAATGCTTCAAGAAAAAACAGACATTTCATGACTCTAGAACTTTTTGCTATGGTTTGGTGTCTATAGAGTATTTCATGTCAAACATTTTGAGTGATTCTCCTATCAGTTTCAATGGAATCCTGTTTGTAGGAAGTAAACCATTACTGCAGATCATGTAAAAAGTTTCCAACTTTAACAGCCTTTATCTCAAAATCACAAAAATCATGAAATGTCAATTTTTACTTGACATGTTTGCATTGGCAGTGAAGTTTTCAGCAGTGGCAGTTGAGGTAGAACTGCACGCACAAAAAGACCCTAGCAAATCATTTCTCTCCCTTGTACTAGAAGTGAAAATCACTTTCATCGTCTAAAAGTGGAAATTCATATTATCATTGCATGATCATGTCCATGTTAAACTTTAACCCTAAGAATCTGATAGGATTCCTATGACCAAATTGAATTGTTTTAAATCACATACAGTTACCTGGATCATACTTTCATTTCATACCCAAGGGCCTTATTTTATCAGTGTTAATGTGGTTCATGATCTTTCAGAAGGTGCCTTTTCCATTAGAAGGGAAAAAGGACAAGAGAAGGCATCTCTTTCTGCAATTAGCATCTGCATGACTAAAAAATTATTAATATGCATACATATTTGTCAGGTGTAGCTGCCCTTTGACACTGACTAAGGTGAATGAAATTATCCGCTTCGCCGACATAAGCATTGAAACATTTGCATTTATGTGTCATCATTAAAGCATTTATATCATTTTTCTTTTTCTTTTTTTTTGCACAAAGTTAATCCATATTAACAGTTTATTTGCATTTATTTTTAGGGAACTGATGGGTTTCTCTGTACTATCAAATGTGCTGCCAATTGCCCTCTTAGCCCTCCCCACAGAGTCTATTACAGGAACTGAGGGGTGGGGGAATTCACATGGAAAACAGGTTCCTCTAGGCACTGTAGGCCACGTTTCCTAGGCAGATTTAGATTGAACCAGACATCAATAAATAATTACGGGTCTTGAGACATTTAAGTAGGAGTCTATGCACTGTGAAACGGCATTTAATCGAGTAACTTGTGCCACTGTATCCATCATGGAAAAGCAGCTTGCGTCCGCAGAAAAGCACTTACCTTTTTCTCTTCTTTTTTGGCATGATTAATATTCTTTGTCTTTTTCAGGGCATTCATAGACTTGCAGGAACAGTTAAGGGTGAAGTGGCCAAAAACTATAGTACAACATGAGATAAGTAAAAATGAAGAATTCAAAAATAAAATTTAAACTTATTCAAAAAGAAGATTATCCACAGACGGGTAGAATTATTTACAGGTGCAAGAGTTTGGAAATTTATTTGTAAATACAATGAAAGGAAATGAAACTGCATGTACATGAATGTGGCACAAAACCCATTTGTTAAATAATAGCAATGTGCAGTACATTGTTTGCTAAATTTGTATTTATATAACATTTTCAGAAGTCAGCCATCTTCAGTTACAAAAGGAACTAATGATTAGATTCTGGATTCCCCATGCACTTATGGTAATAAAGTACAACAAGTTTGTGTTCCTCAGAAAATAGCCAATAATTTATGTTGGTCATTCACAGCAATCTCAGCTAACAGGGGCAAAATTGAGATGCTGTAGTTAGATTCTTTTTTACACTCAAGGGTCCAAATACAGCCAGTTATAAGCCACCAACGAGTCATCCTGCTGCTGCAGAGAAAACTCGGGGGAGCAGCTTCCATTTTACTGTTTATAAAAAATATAAATTTCTGATGCTGCAGCTCATTTTGAATGGAATTTGAAAGTGTACTTGTGTCTAGGTTTATTGATTTTTACATTTAGAAAGCCAGCAGGTTGGCATATCAGGGGTTTATATGAACACAGTAAAATGTCCCCTTAACGGAGTCGAGCCACTCCTCTGTGGTAATGGATAAACTCTCTTTATAAGATGTCATTTTGCCAACAATAGACAGTAAACAAAAGCCATCGGCAGGCTCTGTTAAATCAAAGCTTGTTCAGGATTTCAGGAGATTTGCAAATTACCTCAGGGACTCTGTCTCGTAACAAATGTTTTTGTGCTGAGCTGATGAGCAGCCATATGTTCCTGCAACAGCAATTTAGCTCAATACTTGACATCTACTGCCGCTGCATAAGTCTCTTTATAGAGAGCAGGGCCTCATTGATTAATCAGCTTGTAACACCAGGATGGAGAAAATAGACTTTAAAGTAAAAAAGTACATTTTAATCTTGGAACTATAATGCAACCTTAAATAAGCCATTGTGCCATTACGCACCTTGCAGTTTCCTTTCTTCATAGCACACCATTTGGCCACGCAATCCATGGAACTGCCATTGTGAAAACGTAAAGGCGTTTTTCTCAAGCATTGTGCTGAAATAGGTGATATAATAAAAGCCTGGTATAAAGCCTTTTAACCCAGAGGTGTCAAAATATTGATGGAAATATTAGTATTGTATGGGGACTCCTTAGGATCAGTAAGAGATTGACAGGTTGGGTTAATTGTTGGTCAGTTAACATTTTCAAATTGTTCACTGACGGAAGACTGAAATGCCGCAGACTGTTGCAAGCACTGGTGTTGTTCTTCACGAAACAAAATCTTTAATTGCACCTTATACTCACATTTAAAATTATGAGAGGGAGAGAGAAATTCACTTGAATGTGCAATCAGAAGGAAGACTGCTATGGAGCTATAGAGGTAGAATTCAGATGATGGCGAGGAGGGCTAGATGTAATAAACCCCCATAATGGTAGTTTCAGATGCAGGTACTACATCCTATGCCTCAAACACATGGGTGTTTTGTATCAAAACGGGCGTCAGTGCAGCACACATTTTATCCATTCAGGTCATCGCAGAGTGTATCTTTCTCGGATTGTTCAAAAAATCGGTGAAGACACGAGTGTAGCTAATTATATGGTGTCAGTTTCTGAATGAAATATCACTGCTTATATAGAGCGAGCACAAATCAAGCTGCAAGTAAGATGGAGAAGCAGGTACAGTATGAGCAACAAAGATGCAGGGAGAATCTTTGCTATGGGATGTAAACTGTTTGGGCATCAGTCATCAAACAATAAATTAGTAACATGAATTATTGACAGATTACTAACACAACTGTTAGCCATTTAATTGCATTGTTGTTATTAGTTGTTAGTTAGTACAGTATCATGAACATGACAAGTTACCGAGGAGTTAAACTGTGTTGAAAATCACAGCTGAAAAATAAAAATCTGAAACAACTGAGACATGAACCGCAAAATATTAAGACACTAAAATCAGTCAAACTGAATTGGGGACTGTTGGCTGCAATGACCAATGATTAAAATAGCCTGTAATTATTGTAGTATGGAACGCCAAAGTACTCGCAATATTTATTGTATTTATTCAATATATATCTATATAAATGTACCCACAAATAGACATGTCAATTATTAATTAAACTTCACCTTATTTTGAAAAGTACTACACAAATACATGCCATTATTGTAAAATAAATGTACATCTCTCACTAATGTGACCATATAATTACTGACTTGCATACTACAATAATATTCTAATATCAGAATAACATTCAATTTTAAATTTGTATTTATTTAAATCTACTTTTCAGGTTCACATATTTCCAAATGGCTTTTTGCAAAAGTGTTTTTAGTTCACAATAGCATGCTAAACATAACAACAATAATAATTTTACAGTTCAAACTTGTATGACTTCATAACTCATAAGAGTCATGGAATGCAGTAAATATGTGTAAATTCAGAGAACTGCCAAACAGACTGAAACTGAGCAGATAAAAATGACTGTGAAATGATCTGTGAAACGCAACTTCTGTGGCCAACCATATGAATATTCTTTCTCCATGAATTATTTAAACATTACAAAGTTACCATTCCAACCAGGCAGTTTTCAAGCTTTTGCATATTGGCTTGTTTGAATCTGGTTAAAATCAATTGAAAAATGCTTCCACAAGAGGATTTTCATAGTGTGCATTTTATACTGTGCTGTCTATGGTACTAAGCAAGATTATTTCCATACATGCAGTGATGATTTTCAATGCTCTGAGGGTTTTTGAATGCACATTTTAGGCTCTGCTTTTTATGAAAAATGTGATTAGCAGACAGTTTAATTTGACAGCAACGCAATTAACTGCAGCCTTAATAAATAAAGAATTAATTTCAGACTGTAAATATAGCAATTTTGCTTTGTCAGGTCACAATTGTTACGTGTCATGTGTATAAATCTAACCTTTGTAGCTGAATGTGTAGCTGAACAGACACACGAGTATTACACTTGCTTACATCAAACAGACAAGCAGCAATTGCTTCTGGAGCTCAGAGAAATGCAAACTCTTCGCTGTAAAACCAAGCCTTTGACTTTAGTTCAGTTGGTGGCTACCGCGGCCTTACCCCTGAGAATACAGCTGGTCTGTTTATACCGCCCTGATCCACGCAAACATGATCATGACCATGTGAGAACCAAAGACTGATTCCCTACAAGAATTTAGACATTATTCAACTAATTACCATCTTGTTAATCAGGCACAGGTAAACAGACAGAGATCAATGGGCAGTTTAAAGATGTTGGTCTATTTTTTTCTCAAGCTTATGAGCCTAGGCTGCTGCCCTCATAAACCCTGAACATCTCCCCTAGTGAGAACACAACATGTCCCAATTAGTGATTCAATCAGCATGAGAGAAATTACTGCAAACAGCTATAGAGGCCCATTATGAGCAATGGATCTAATATTGTCATTTGAAGTTCATCCGTATAAGGAATATTTTATGGAGAATTAGCCTGTATCACAAACGGCCATTTCATGCCATATATATATATATATATATATATATATATATATATATATAAAATATAATTTTTATTTTTTTTATTTTTTATGTAAACAAGATTTTTTTCCACCCTTGACCTTTGAATTTCCCCTAGACGATGGTCTGATGGTCTGAGCACATCAATAGAGAGACTTGGAATCAATGTCTTTACAAAAGAAAAACATTTAAACCACCAATTATCTGACTGCCACGCTGCTCTGACTGTGTTTGACATGAAAGTTATCTTAATTAGATGATTTCCAATTTCTGATTCTGCGTGAATAATTCTAAAATTTTATAATTCAGCATTTTTCTAGTTTACTGTTTGCCTCAATATTAGAAAAATAAAGGTCGCGACATTGCTGATGGCCCCTGACTCCACCCAGATAAGCATCTGCAAAAACAGATCTGCCAAATTCCTCTAAAGTCAACAGAAAACATTCACATTTTGATGCATAATTCAGCATGGGATCTATTATAGTCACATAAAACCCACTCCTTTCCCTTTCTATCATTATGTTCTCAATGGACCCCCAGGGTTGAAACCAACCCCCCCCCACCCCCACCACCTTCCCCTGAACAGCCAGAGTAAGTTGTTTGTGCTGTCAGGAGCTGTTGTTTTGGTAAATGGGGAGTTAAACAGATATATCCAAGCGTAAAATCTAAAAGTGTCCCAGTGAGAGCCCCAGGGTGTTGTTTGAAATCAACTACATATCAATTGAGCAGCATAGAGCAGATCCTATGATAAATTATATTCTTCAGATGCCTATAAATTACGTTTTTTCCCAGCCTTGTGTCTCCGTCGCCGGCCCCCCTCTTGCCTTTCTCTCTCTCCTTCCCTTTTGGACCAAAACCTGCTTCATACGACGTCCCCAGAGGGTTATTTCACAGATAACTATGATTGTGAAGCTGGAAGGTTCGCAGGAATTTTTTTCCAGTTTGATGGAGAACGTTGTATGTAAACTCATAATGTTGACAACTGCATGTATGTACTCCATGCCCCCCCCCCCCTGCATAACAGTAGCCAAACAAATAACCTTCATACCCTCCCCCCCTCCCCACCAGCCCCCCGGTCTCTCCCCTGTCTCCACCATCCCTCTACCCAGCCAACTGCAATATGCGCTTTGTAATTCTGCAGTTCATTATCTCATTGTTTTCTGTAAGTACAAGCTTAGATTGAATTACTGGGGGGCTCCATTGTCTACTTGGAATTCTCCTTCCATGCCATGCTAGTAATGAATGTGCAATTTAGCCTGTTTGCCGTAGCCCTGTCTGCATCAGCCACTTAATTACTCTGAGTCTGTTCAACACAATTTTACTGCATTACTGGCACCAGCTGTTAAGCCTCACTGAGCAGGGCAGGTCTTAAGGTAAAATTGAGTTTAACATCCAGCTGGGACACGTACAAGGAAAGAAAACAACAAAAGCAATGTCAGGATTCAAAATATCTGTCTTCCATGGTTGAGTGCCCTAAATTTTTACTTTCTCGGGTAAATGATGAATGTCATAAACCCACATCATTAAATGATATTAAGATATTGTACATATTCATTTTCATGGCTTTCCACATCAATAGAATAATAAATATTTGCATGTACATTTTGGCATTTTCAGAGCCATTAACTGAGATGTCCTGACCCCATGGGGATCATAGCAGTTTAAACCCTTATTGGAATCTTCTGCCACAATCTCAGATCTGTGGGAGTAATGACTTGTGTGTAATCTAATGCAGGACAAGATTGTTTTCTGGGAATCTTTATCCTTCTCAGACGCTGAAATAGCCCGTGTCACTTTTCAAAAAATTTCTAAAACCACTCACTTGTCAATGTTTCCAAATGAATTTCAATTACAGCTGACCACCAACCTTACCTCCATTAGTATTGGTCTTATTAATAACATATTTTGTGGAAAACATTTTATTTTTTTTTTTGTCTGAATCTGAATAATTTGAATTTGAATGTTCGGAAGCACTGTAGGTGCCTGATCACCAGCCCTGGCTATATAGGAAATCCATACAGCAGGACATGACTAACCCCTTCTGTCAAAGACAATTGTAGCCTCAAATTATTTGGGGGGATTCAACAATAAAGGTTGATTGAATGACTATCTAATTCCTGTATCTGCCAGACAGATCTACCTCTTAGATTATCCAGCATGCCGAGGACATGCACAGTCCAACTGTACAACAGAATAAGCCAGGAGAGTTCGGTGTGGTACAGTATGATTTGTGGACTCATAAAAGCTGAGGCACTTCAAATTTCCACTCTTGAGATTGTTTTTTTTAATTATTATTATTTTTATTATTATTATTATTATTATTATTATTATTGCGAAAGGCTGAGCCACCAAATTATTATATTATTATTGAGCTTATTATTTAAATTATTTCTCATCAATTATTTGCATTATTTGTAGTCTGGCCTAGTCACAGTTTTAGAAGTATAACCAAGTCACCTTTTTAAGTCCTGGGGCCTGATTTATAAAAATTAGTGTTAATTTAATTCTTAAATATTGCATAAGCTCAAAAAAGGCTTATAGTAGAAAAGAAAATTATATATATATGCTTTTATAAAACAGTCAGTAAGCTAAACTGCAGTCAATTTTCACTAAATCAGGATTAACCTGCCATTTTTCATATGTACATAATCTTATTTATTTCATAATTCCAAATTTGTTTTCATAAATACAAAATTTGCAAAGAATGTAGCATATGCATTATTTCTGTGCCTACGCACTATTAATAAACGACACCCCTGATCTTGTTACATTATCACTGTTCTCATCTCTGTTTGGGATATCTGATCTATTCCGTTTTTCAGGTCTAATCCAATTATAGTTTTATGGGTCTGATCCATGGATTGTATACGTATAAAGATGGATGACTTAAGAGCTCCCCAAAATTGAAGCCAAAACATCTTGATGGCCTCGCAAGGCAGGCCTCAGTATAGGTTGTAAAACTGGGCCTCTGCATGTTAGTGGATGGGAAAATGGATCAAACAAAAAAATCAGTATGTGAAAAAAATTTTTCGCAAACATGGTATCCATCATTTTAGACAGTTATTTCACAGAGTAAAAAAGGGTGTAAAGGCATGACTGACAGTAGCTCTTGGTGAAGTAGTCACTGAGAGACTTCGTTTTAGGATTTGTAGCTTTGTAATGTAGGATTGACGAGAGATTTATCTTAACAACGCAAGCACAAGGCATCACATCCCAGTGAAACTGAATGTTACCCGTAGTGAATTTGAAAATCTAAATCAAATTGACAGAAAACTATTACCCACTCTGATGACAGCATAATGCTCTGTGAGCAGCAAAGCTAACATTGCAAAGTAAAATCAGGTAGCAAGCAAGCTAGTCAAGCAAGACTCAGCGCCAAGGTACATTATATAGCCACAAAAATCCATTGTAAAATGTTTGCCACTCTGACCATAATGTACTGTTGGCAGCAGAGCTAATATCGAGACATAAAATCAGTTAGCAGGCTAGCTAGCTTGCAGGTTAAGAAAGATTCGGTAACTGGTCACGTTACTGAGTAAAAACTAACATTAAACACATGATAGCATGATATTTACCCACAGGCAGCATTTACCTCATTTGGGTTGGTTCAGATTTTTTAAAGTTTGGTTGTATGAGATACTCATCCATAGTCAGTGTGTTACCTAGTAGATGGCTGTCAGCATGCCTCCAGTTTGTAGCAGTAGACGGGAGTACCTGCCACCAGCTAAGCATAATAAACATATTTCAACCACCTTAAGAAAAAGCCAACAAAAAATGTGTATCTGTATAAGTGCACATTGTATTTAGAATATTTCCATTGCTTTACCTTGCCGTTAGACAGCTTTTTCCTGTGGCACCACATTTTCTCAACCATATAGGAATACAGAAGTTCCAAGTTACAGTTCACAAATGTAATGTTATTGCCGAAGAAAAGGGCTCTCTTAGAGCAAGCTAAAGCAACGGAAATATTCTAAATATAAAGTACGCTCAAAGGAGCTGTGTAATGATTACTGCGCATGCTCAGAACTTACATCCGAAGAAAGTGAATCTGCTTGACTGCAAGTCTTAATCTGACTCCATCCTTGCCAATCCGTCTTGGTTTTACATTGTATTTACATATTTTAGTTACTCAGGCATTATGGATTCAAAGCATTATATCAAGCTTTAATATCAAGCTTTAGCTAAGTAATATGAAGATGTAAGCTAGTTGCCTTCGCCAATACTCATAGAGAAGAAAACTACCCTCTAGTTTTTTTTCCAGATTTTGACTTACAGTTGAACAGATTTATATTGTTCAAAGTTTAGAGCATGCACAGTAATCATGACATAGCTCCTTTAAACTGATATTGATCTTTTTGACCTGGCTGACAAATGCTTTGTTGCGTTTTGATCGTCTTCAGGTAAGACACTGACAATGGAAAAGTACTCATGGAACCCTACGTCAAAAAATCTGAACTAACCCTTTGACAAGCCGTCAGTCATAGTAAAACCTGATGCTGACATTCAAACCCTGGCAAAAAATGATGGACTCACCATGCTTGGAGGATGTTGATCAAGCTTTTTTTTTACGTCATAGCAAATAAACAAATCACTGATATGACACAAAACCATTTTTGTTAATCACTTGAACATTCAGGATTCATGACAAATCACATTAAATTATTTTAATTAATAGCATAATTTTTTCATAATCAAGTCGAGGAAAAAAGTCAGCGATTCGTTTTTTGAAGCTGGAGGAACATCCTCTATGTGTGGTGACTCAATAATTTTTGCCAGGGCTTGTAGACTGTACGGGTTTATGTAAAATCACTGGTGAAAGACCACTAAAATTTGGGCAGCCAGGGTACATCAAAAGTTCTGGGGGCTTTCCGAGAGATGAAGAATGGCAGGTGTATGGGTAGAACCTTGACAATGTGGCTCAACCCCTCAATCACTACTGAGCAGACTCTGGCTCCAAATGATGTCACCAATACATGATGGCAGTGTTGATATCCGGGATATTCTGGCACCAGTTTTCTACTGTGGGGCGAAGAGGAGATGCATCATCCATCTTTAAAAACAGTCGATGGTCTGATCTAGTCTATGAAATTAGTCTTTTTTTAAACAGTTTTTTTAATCCAACTGTAGATCAGTTATTGATTCCACTGCCAGGTTTTATGCAGTCTTCATCTGAACGGTACTATCAGCAGTGCTTCGGTTAAACAATGATTCATCTGTCTCGGGAAAGATGTATGAAAAATGATGAATTCAATGCAAGGTATCATCCTCGTAAGCTGCAATCATCCACTCTCTTAAACAAGGCTCATACTCATTATACTTCTTCAGTGCATAGATTTGTCATGGTAGCTTGTTAAACCGGCTGCATGTAAATAACACGTGGGTTTTCAGAACTTAATTCACATGTAGAATATTAAGTTCAAGTACTTTGAGTCCAAACAGAAAGGCCTCAAGAAATGCAGATTTTAGTCTTCAAAGGAGAGTCATCCAGAATTTTCAATCAAACCTAGGCACACACAGATTGACAATTCAAAAGGAGTGTAACACTTCCTGGTTAATCAATCTCTATTGAAAGCATTCCTAATTAATATCTTAATCACAAGTAACCAAGGTACAAATATGAGACCTTTCCAAAAGATGAAAATACAAGCGATCTGTTTTGTCATTGCACAGTCACTACATACTCCTCACCCCAACCAATAAAATGTTTTCAACTAATCATGCTAAAAACTCAACTATATTGCATATACAGTTCACCAAGTGTACTAAATCAATAGTCTGTTAGCTCTTCCAAATAGAATGCCCAATGCAAACAGCCACATTATTATTGTCACACAGTTTTCCTCCTGCTCCTGGCCTAGATTAACAAGGTTCAAATACAAGATATTTATGGAGCTGAGGAAGCTCACACTCTGGCCTCATAATTAAAGTCAGGCTCAACAGGGACTGTCTCATCTACACTAAGCAGGGGTCTTAAGCAAGGCTGTCAGGGAGAGCTGGCTGTTAGCTAATGTGAGAGAAGTATGCTGCATTAATCCTTACAGTTAATGTCAGGCAAAAGGCTTCAATCCATTTTTCAAAGTAAAGAGAGAAGTATATTGGATCCAGCTGTTTGAAGTGCTGTAACTCTGTTAAATGCACCATGCAGTAGATAGTTTTAGCAGTTGTAGCTTTGTTGGAAACTCTGTGGTTGTTTAAATGCGCTGTCTGTTTGAGTCTCAGGGTTAATGGTCTGTGAAGCCCAACCCTGCTCTGGCTGGATAAACCTTGGTACCGCTCTTTAGCTCTGTTGGGCTAATTTTCATTCCTAACTTGTCTGTGCACATCTTGTTGAATCAACAATGCCATTTAATCTGGATTGAACAAATGGACTATCCACTCTCACAGCTGTTCACTTGAAGAGCTGATGGATATTGGCTGCTGTGACTACAGCCAAATCCCATTATTGTCCCAATAAAATTGCAATGTAGGCCTATGCTTAAAACTGACCCTCTGCCTCCACCGTGACAAAGGTATTTCTGTTCCAATATAATTGAAGTGTTTCTAAAGTTGGGAATGCTCGTTTAAAGGGGGCAGTATGCACTTAAAGCTGTAGTATACAATTTGAGAGTTTGATCATTATTAATAACCTCATTTAGATGGTGGTTATGGTCCTATAGTACAATCTACACAATGTGAGGAGCAAAAAAAACTAAAAAAATCCATTCACTCTACTGGCTGCAGGGCGGCAGAAACGTTGACCAATGTAAGCCATCCGGCCAGATGGCTTGCATTGGTCAACGTCTCTCTCCTACTCTCATCCAATCCCCTCGCTCTATTTGACACTCCCCGCTTGCTCTGACTCCCCGTGCTCCGCGTTCCGCCTCGTCACCGCCCCCTTCTGCGTTATAAACTTTTCTGCAACAAGAAAGTAGCTGGTGGCAGTAATGCACCAAGTGTTTGCAAACCGCAAACAAATATAAAAGAAGAAGAAGTAGCTGAGTTGCAGCTTAGCAACAAGGGCTAGAAGAATGAAGAAGAAAGACCGTGACAGCAGCAAGCGGCCCCTGCTTACCCCACCGGCAAAAGTTGGGAGAAAGCGTAACTCTGCAGAGGAAAAGGCAGAGACAAAGAGGAAATGTGAGCAACGCGGGACTCAAAACCGAGTAAACACCGCTAGAGGAAGCTTCAGGAGGATTTGGGCCTGAAAACTGGTGCTGATACAGACTTTTGTTGAACAGGCTGGTAATTTTTGACTTGTATTGTGTGAGTTGTCACATAAATAACTTTTCACAAGTCTATGACAATGCTGGCTTATGACTGTAAACGCTGCCAGTTTTCTCTGTGTCGACAGACGACGTCGGAATGCTAGCCGTTTATTTTTAGCATTGTAAACTTGCATGGCTGTCAACAGTCTTGTGTCTGAATGCATTCAGTGAACTCATGACCTCGTTCATATATATTTCCGATTGATGGATGTTATTGTGAACATGTTCGTCATGGCTTTTTAGAACGGCGCGCTCTCTTACTGATGCAGACACCTCGCTCCGGATCTGCCCCACCTCCAGGTGATCCGGCTCAGAGCCGGGGCAGATCCGGAGCGGAGGAGCTTGCTATCTGGCGGGGTTTCTGAACAACAACAACATTTTTTTATAAAGATAAAATATTTGCCTTTCTCAATCACCGGGATTTTTTGCTGTGTGTTTTGGCTGTTGTTCATTTATGTGGAATAAATATTGCACTATGGAGCTGTTGAGGTTTTATCATTAGCGAGACTATCATGACAGCCTTCACTAAATATCATGGGCTTGTTATTGAGTTAGGCCGATTGTAATATTGTGAGGAAGAATCAATAGCTGTTGACATTGTAATTTACGTTAGGTTTAACGTGCATTAATAACTATAAATGTTGTCTTACCTGCGAATCCGACACGGTAAATCTTCATTCAAGGCTGGCTCTGTGTCTGTTTACTGCCGGTGTTCTGACAAATTTTGCTATCTATCAAAATATGCTACCTCGCGGTTCTGCGCTTGCGCTACCTGAAATCTCGGGCTGTTTCCTCGCTCATATCTGAAGTATCTTCAAAAATCATAAAATAGATTTATTTTCAGTGCGCATTTCGACCTGTAAGCGTACATTTATTTGCACGTACACGCTGGGTTTTCCTGAAAATGCAGAAATTAGATGATAATGGCGTATATGGGCATATATATTGCGAAAACAAAGACTTTATGATCGCTTTGCATTACGGTAGCATTTTTTGACAAGGGAGCAAAATTTGACAGAACACCAGCTGGCTTGTTGCTCTGATAGAGGGGGTGTGTCTGGGAGTCTCCGGGCGGAGGGCCACACGTGATCGGTGGGAGGGATCAGGGAGCACAGAGGGGAGGGGTGTTTGTGTGTGTGTGGGCGGGATGCTTTTTTCAAATTTTTCTCAACGTCTCAATCTTTCTCAACTGATTCTCAAATCGTAGACTACAGCTTTAAGGGAATCCAGCATATTACTGCTAGCGGCTTGAAACTACGATCGCTGGTAGTCCATTTGCTAGTGCTAATGCAAGGCATACAAGCAACACAGTCATCTCCTATCAGAGAGCCTCTTCCATCAAGTGCCATCCTCAACAAGACCGTCACCTCTGAAATGAGTCATCTCAAACAACAGTCACGTCCAACAAAAATGCTGTTTCCAGTAAGTGTACCCACAGCATCCATCCATCCATGGTCTAATCTATTTATTCCTGGTCAGGTTCACAGGGGTGGCTGGTGCTTATCTCAGCATTAAATTTGCTAGACACAGGAACACACCCCTGGTAGTCTAAAAATCCACTGCAGGGATTACTGTCAATTCACTCACACACTCATACATATGAGCATTTATTTGGAGTCGTGATAAATCGATTGACGAGCACGAATGAATAGATAGGATAGGGGAACAGATTGCAACCTATTCAATCGTGCTCGTCAATCGACTTATTATGACTTTCAAGATGGCGGCAACGGGAAACTACCTCAAGGTACTGTCTGCATAAAGTCTTTTTTAATAAACTACCTGTGTATTTTCAAAATTCTCAGTGCCTCGTTTAAATGTCAGGGCTCTCAGAATTCTACCAATAAAGTGTGGAGCTACTTTGAGTCTTGGTAATGATATAAAAATAGCGATTTCTTTGCATGGCAATGCTATGCCCCATTCACTGCCATTGCAAGCCTGTTGGGAGCTTTGGCTATAAAGCCCTGTATCGAAATGTTGGGTGCGTATGGAGGTGGGCTATTCAACAAAAGTTAGTACTCGTTATCAGGTTTCAATACACTCCACATCAATTTCACACCAGAGTTCCCCTTTAACCGAGTGAGTCAACCCGGTATCCTAATCAAGTTTTTTTTTTTTTTTCCATTCATATTTTCATTTTCTGCTGCTTATCTGGAGCTCGGTCACTGGGGTAGCAGACTAAGCAAAGGAGTCCAGGTGTCTCCCTCTCCAGCCACTTCCTCCAACTCCTCCTGGGGAACCCCAAGCTACTCCTAGGCCAGCCAGGAGATACAGTCCCTCCAGCATGTCCTGGCCTGCCTCGGGGCCTCCTCCTACTTTGACATGCCCAGAACACCACTATCGAGATGCGTCGAGGAGGCATCCAAACCAGATGTCTGGACCACCTCAGCTGACTCCTCTCAACATGGAGGAGCAGTAGTTGTACTCTAAGCCTCTCCTAAATGTCCAAACTCCTCACCTTATGCCCAAGGGTCAGCCTTCACCTTTAAGCTCAGCTTTTTCTCCACCATGACAGACTAGTACAATGCCTGCTCTACAGCAGATGCCGCACCGATCCGCTTGTCTATGTCCTGCTACATCCTACCCTCACTCATTAAAAAGACCGCAAGATACTTCAACTCCTCCACTTGGGTTAACAACTCACCCCCCAGTGGGAGGGGACAATCCACCTTTTCCCAACAGAGAACCATAGCCTCAGATTTGGAGTTGCTGATCCGCATTCTGGCAACTTCACACTGAGCTGCGACCCGCTCCAGCATGCGTTGAAGGTTGCCGCATGATTAAGCCTGCAGAACCAATTAATCTGCAAACAGCAGGGATGCAATCCTGAGGCTACCAAACTGGCCAACCTCCAAGTCTTGGTTGCGTCTTCACACCCTGTCCATGAAAGTCATGAACAAAATCGGTGCCAAGGCATACCATTGGCAGAGTGCAACATCAACTGGAAACGAGCCGAACTTAGGACCGGGAATGCGGACCCAACTCCAGTTTAATTTTACAGGGCTCTGATGGCTCAACCTAATGGCCACAGAGCCCCATACTCCCGCAGCACTCCCCGCAGGATACCTCACGGAACATGGTCATAAGCCCTCTCCAAGTCCACAAACACATGTTAAAAAGGGTTGGCAAACTTGCATGACCGCTCTGGTATCTGTCCAAGGGCAAAAAGTCAGTCCACTGGCCAGGACAGAAACCGCATTGCTCCTCCTGAATGCAAGTTTCAACAATCGGGCGAAGTCTACTTTCCAACACCCTGTTATAGGTATTCCCTGGGAGGCTGAGCAGTGTGATCCCCCTGTAGTTGGAGTACACCCTCCGGTCCTCTTTTATGGGTTGGGCCGAGCAGCGGCCAGGACCCTACAAACGCGAATGTCACTGAGTACCTAAGTGACTGACTGTCTGAGTGATCAAGTTCAAGGAATGGCTGGCCGGCGGGGAAGAAGTTCAGCGATTGGTCGGCCGGCGGTGAAGAACTTCAAAGATTGGTTGGTTGACTACTGGCCTGTGCATAAAAAATAGGCTACATGGGTCTCGGATTTTTGGCATTGACGCTTTGCAGCAGGAACAGAATACTCTGCTGTTGGTGCATTTCGGTATTGAAACGGAGCACCTACTTTGCTGTTGCTGGATTTTGGATTTGACGGGAGTTCTTTGCCCTTGGTGGATTTTGGATTTGTCTCTAGAAGATAAGTGAAATTTCACTTTGCTGACTTACGAATGTGTGCCTCGGTGAAGTCAGACCATTCGAAATTCATGGCTTGAAAAAAGTTCGCCCATTTAAAACGGGGGCATTTCATGAGTTAAGTCACAGTTAAGTTTGTTTGTTTAGGGCTTTTGCGGATCCGCGATGTTGCTCCAAAATTCAGTTAGCTAAGTCACAGTAGTGTTTCTTTGTTGGTTAAGGGCTTTTGCGGGTCCGCAATGTTGCTCAAAAATTAAGTGAAGCACCCAGTTTTATTCTCTTGCATGGGCATTTCATCATGAGTTAAGTTACAGTACGTGTCTGTTCGCAGCATCTACGTATCCAAAATTGGTGTTGCTCAAATTAAGTCAGCTACCGAGTTTTATTCTCTTACATGGGCATCTCATCATGAATTAAGTTATAGTGGGCTACAGTGTTTGTTTGTTCGCAGTGTCTACGTGTCCAAATTCGGCGTGGCTCAAATTAAGTTAGCTACCCAGTTTTATTCTGTTGCATGGCTTTGGGGGTCCGTCATGTTGCTTGAAAATTAAGTTAAGCACCCAATTTTATTCTCTTGCATGGGCATTTCATCATGAGTTACGTTACAGTACGTATCAGTTAGCAGCATCTACGTAACCGAAATCAGTGTTGCTCAAATTAAGTTAGCTACCCAGTTTTATTCTCTTACATCGACATTTCATCATGAGTTAAAGGGGACCTATTTTGCTATATTTCCAAGGTTATATTTTGATCTTGGACTCCCCTAGAGTACTCCTGATCGTTCAAAGTCCTGCACAGGGTCCTTATTTAGCTTATACTGCCATCCTCCAAAAATCCCATTTTTAGTCCATAGTAGTCTCTGCCTGAAACGCCTCATTGGGGTGGCTCTTCTGCTATGGCCCCCACTCTCCGTGTGCCCACTTTCCTCTGACTGGCCAGCTCTGTGGAGGGCGGATCTAGGCGGGACGATGCAGCAGAATACTGTTTTCCGAGTCGGTCTCCTCAGTGAAACTGAGACACGTCTCCTGAAGGAATCGATGGGCATATTCCGCAATCAAATGCAGTACATGTGTATAGATCTAATGAAATTAACTTGTCCAAAGAAACACAACGGCAAAAATGGAGGACGCAGTGCAAATGTCTGGCAGCTCAAGCTCGAATTTGCTGTCTACCAACAGCTACTATGGTGAGTTCACCGGTGTTTCTACTCTCTAGCTAGGATTGAGGGAAAGCTAGAATTCACCCCATATAGACACATTTGTAGAACGGGTCGACAAACCCAAGTGTAGACCGGAGACCATAGAAATCTGGTGGGTCTGAGTTTAGAGGAAAACATGGACAGTGAGGAGCAGCAAAAAGTAGACAAACAACTTATGGACTGCTTCGGTGTGCTGGTTCGTGCATAGCTGTGGTGTTTCGTTAGCCTGGAGTAAGGAACAGCTTCTGCGCTGGTGTATGACGAAGGAGCGAAAGCCTTTTTCGGAAATTGTCCGTGGTAATGGTTACTTATTGAATCGGAATGACCAGCGTTTGCTCGCAGAAAATGGGCGCAATAAGCCACTTTTACACTGGACGCGAAACAAATTTTTTCGCGCGACAGATTACATTCAAAGTCAATGCATTGTCCTTGCATTTATTTTGAATGTAATTTCTTGCGCATCCCGGTCTATTAAAAAGTTCCATTTGATTTTTGAATAGGAGCACAATCCGACCATTATTAGGCTAATCTTCTTTCACTCTAGATTGGTTCGGTTTGTTTCAGTCCTCCATGCTTATTTTCTTTGGCACCGGCTGTGAGATTCCATGGAGATAGAGGAATGTAACACATCATACCAATCTAGCGTGAAATCATAACAATGGTCGGAATGTGTTTTTAATTTCCTATTCAATCAATACGACAGTTAACAAGCATGAAGGACGGTATCGGTTGCCAGGTTGAATAGGGAAATTAAAAACACATTGTGACTACTGTTAAGATTCTATCTCGCTAGATTGGTACGATGTGTTACATTCCTCCATCCCCCTTTTGAATTTCGCCGGCGGTACCAGAATTATTTCTTTAATCTTCCCATTGAGTCTTGCAACTGATATGAGAGAAAACGGGTACAATGAAGGGATTTGGGATACATTATCATACTGAGGTGTACATGCACTTCGTTACAATACTGAAGTAGTTTTTTTTTTTTTTTGGAGTAGGCCTATTTGTACTTTACTTGACTTTTTCTTTTAAACCAGGACTTACTTTTACTCTACCACATTTAAAAGATTAAAAAGTATACCTTCACTTCATTACTTTGACTCTGGCCACTTCGTTACTTGTTACTCATTAAAATATGAATGTAATTTGTCATTTAAGGATTATCTGGATTTGGCATGTTCGAGAAGGACAACGGTGCTCAGCCGGGTATCTTAGCCGCTTTGAGCAGATGTGTTTGCCAACGGACATGGAAATCCAAATTTATGCATGCAGTTACAATATTATACCACTAGATGGCACACCTAGATCAGTTATTGAATATTCACTAGCAAGCGGAGCTCACTCCAATCCCTGTTTTTCAGGACTTGCCTTAACTCCTCAGCTAAGCCTGATGTACAAACTGTGCAATATACTTGCCCATAGCAGTTAAAAAATCATAATAATAAATTGATTTTGCTACAGAAAAAAAATGTTGTCCTCTGTAGCAACCACTTCAGCTACAGTGAACCAATGGTATCCCAATTCGAAGTTAAGAGAAATCAGTTTTCGGATGCAAAAATTCTGTATGGTATTGATACCATGTAATTCTCTTAATTACAGTCAATTATTGTGGTTTCTTAATCCGCCAGTAAACTCAAAGAAGAAGATGGAATATATAAAGGAGAGACTGCCAGTTTGTTTTTTAAATACAGTATCTTTCATTCACCTGAAAATTGATTAAAGAGCACAAGGAGAGAACAATGCTTGGTTGCTTTGCTTCTTTCTGTGCGTGCTCTAGAATATATATACTATACTATATATACTATAAAATGGAAGTGTAAACGACAGTTCAATCACGAGACGAAGGAACGCCTAAGCAATTTCACCCAATCGCAACCATGGGTCTTTTTTTTAAATGCCCATAACGTGTTTCCGTTCGCTGTTTGCAGAGATTTCGCATTACCCACCACTTGCCCTCCACCACCAACTTCCTGGCTCCGCCCTCTTCAGCATCAAACCCAGTTCCCTGCAGACCAGATGACCCTTCCAGGATGGGGGATGGCTTCGCCACTGCCTGCTATGCCGGCAGATCTGCACACCACCTCGCTGAAGGATTCTTGAGGATGGAGTCATCGCCAAAGATTGTCAAATCCATTTTATTGTCAGTACTTTATACACCTTTGTTATCATATTAGCTATTTGACAAAGTGCAATATTTGGTCAGGTTGTAACTGTCGCTTATGAATGCTTTCTTTCCTGAATTCTTGTATTTTATTGCATTTTATTCAACATTCCTTATATCTTTTTTTTGACTGTCTACCATATTTGAGGTAAAATTGACCTAAATTGCACACTTCGCAACACACTTTTTGTTCTTAAACTGCAGTGACTGAAATAAATACTAAACAATTGGCTATTTGGGGGCACTAAAAAAATTTCAAAACTTTCTTATTTCAAAGTCAATTCTCATAATCTTGGTGTCAGCTACAAGGCCTTTTCGAGAGCTTTTAATAGGTAATCAATTCATTGAAATTAATTGCATTTAATTTTTTTGTCACATAGTTAACCATATTCAACCATTGCCAATATCGAATAACGATTTATGTGAACACACTTTCAAACTCTCACTCTCCCACTCTCCTCACCCACTTTGTAAATAAATTATCAACTCCAGCTCATTACTAAACTTGCATTTCATATAACTAAATGAGCTTTGCCTCATTTAGCACCCTTTTCTTGGGCGCAGATTCTCATACAGCACTCAGTGGCCCAGCCATATACTAGGTTGCGCCTAGTCTTGTTAAAAATGAGAACCGCCATCCCAGTCTGCCTGTCTAAGGGTACTGTACCTGACATCCATACAATATTGAACAGGCATGTCAAGTGTGACAACCCAACAACGTCCAGAGCCTTCAGCATCTCAGAGCGAACGTCATTCATCCTTGGTGACTTCCCACTGCAGAGCTTTTCGACCACCTTAGTGACTACCTTCAGAGAAATGGACCAAAACTCACCCAAGTCTTCTGTTTCTACCTCCTCAATGGATGGCGTGTCTGCCAGATTCAGGAGTCCCTCAAAGTACTCCACCTACGGCCAAACAATATCCCAGTCCTGGGCAGCGGTTTGAAGCCCTGCCTCCCCTTCCTGAGTCGTCTAACGGTTTCCCCAAACCTCTTTGAGGCCACCCAAAAGTCCTTCTCCAGAACCTCCCCAAACTCCTCCCAAGCTCGAGTTTTAGCTTCTGCATCCACCCTGGTTGCATCCCTTCAAGCCTGTTAATTTTGGTCTGCCAAGTTAGGAGTCCCCTGAGCTAACCAAGCCCGATAGGCCACTTTCATCAGCTTGACGGCCTTACTCATCGCTGATGTCTGTCAATTCATTGTTAGGCTGTCGCTTCAACTGGCACCAACAACCTTTAGGCCACAGCTAACAGCTGCCATTTCCACAATGGAGACTTTGAACAGGGTCCACTCAGACTCCATGTTCCCAGTCTCCCTCAGGATGAGGAAAAAGCTCTTCAGGAGGTGTAAGATGGGAGTTGTTTAGACAGGGTCCTCTACCAAATGTGCCCAGTCAACCCTCACAACACGTTTAAGTTGACCAGGTCTGTCTGGCAGTCTTCCCCAGTTTCTTTTTTGTAGAAAAATAGGGAAAAAATAGGTAGGATCCCTCATTTTCCCTGTTTGGAGTGAATAAGACTAATTTTAGGGCAGCGTTTACAATAATGTGTCACCCCATAGCCAGCGCAATTTTAAATCCCACCAAAAACTTTTAAAAATACATGTGGCTAGAAAATCATTATAAACTTTGCATTTGTGTTTCTGTTGCTTTTGATTGGAGCATCTGCTAAATGGGAGCAATGTGGTGTCACTAAATTCTTTTTTGCCTACCAAGTTGTTTTTTTTTTTTTTTTGGAAAATAGATATGAAAAGGTGGATTATGGGTAAAAAAAAAAAAGGACAAGGTCTGAGAAGGGAATCCAACAGCACGCTTGTAATGAAAGTGACTCCCATTATTAAACATATGTAAACTGTTCCATTATAAGCTGGCTGGAGAGAGGACTGGGCAGGAGGGCTTATGGACAGAGTAATTAATTTATATGCATCTCTTTGCCAGAATTGCTTACTGATCCTGGGAACAAGATCAGAGATGTCACTCAGAAAATTGAGTCAGGACCTCTCACCCCTTCCAGACAGGCTCCCAATTCCCCCAGACCCCTCCCCCTGACAAGGCAAGGCAAGCAGGGAGAGAGTATCACTACCTGGGCCTCTGGGGTGACAGACAGGGTGAATTGGCTCAATAAATTGTGACCAGAAAAAAGCTGGGTCTTGTTCATTAAAAGGATGTGAATCTCTATTGCTTTTCATTAGTGGCTGCCTGTACAGACAAGATGTTTAATCTGTGTGGCCTGAGCCTTCGTCTTGCCCCCCAATAGTCTGAGAGACAAAGATGTCCCCAGGAAAAAGAGATTCTTATTTATTAAGGAGAGGTGACAGGTACTGAATAAGTTGTTTTTTGTTTCGTTGTTACCACCCCATTCCTAGTCTGAAGACAAGAGGCTAATTTGGTAAAGGTCTATTTTCACAAATTGAATCTGACAGGGACTTGTGGGGTCCCAGTTAGGCATCTTTTGAAATGAATCCAGCTCCTAAAAGGAGGAAGGAGTTTCTTTAGACCTAAGCCAGTTTAGCTTGATTAGTGTTTCTAGATCTGTACCAATGCTCCCTGGGTCGCAGTCATGGTGTGTTTCCAACTTTCCTCACACAACCTCGCTGCTATCCATCCTATTCAGGAAAATGCCAGCTGCTGTATGCCAAAATCATGCCATTCTACAGAGCCTCTCTAAACTCCCAATAATGTTCTACAGTACCTATCTAAATTACCAATAATGTTCCACAATACCTATCTAAACTCACAATAATGTTCTACAGTACCTGTCTAAATGACCAATAATGTTCTAGAATACCTATCTAAACTACCATTAATGTTCCAGAGTGCCTATATAAATTACCAATAATGTTCCACAGTGCCTATATAAATTACAAATAATGTTCTACAGTGCCTATATAAATTACCAATAATGTTCTACAGTACCTATCTAAACTACCCATAATGTTCTACAGTACCTATATAAACTCACAATAATGTTCTACAGTACCTATACAGTATAAGCCCGCAATATTGTTCCTCAGAACCAATCTAAACCCTCAAGAATATTCTACAGTACCAACGCACACCCCCAATAATGTTCTTTATCACCTATTTACACCACCAATAATATTCTACAGTGCCTATCTAAACCCAAAATAATATTTCACAAAGTCCTCCATCCAGGTATATATAATATTTTGGAGCAATACCACTGCCAACAGCACCCATGTGATTCATATTGCTGTCATGTAATGGTCCGTATTATACAGCAATGCAATATGTAATATTTATTCAAGTTGTATTGCAGAGTAAAATAATGCAATCCAAATGTATTTAGTCTGTTATTACTGCATTTTTTTTATCACAGCAGCAGTAGCAGCAACAACAACAACAATAATATGTAATATGAACCATCATCATCATGCTATTCTAATATACACCTTGGTAAATGGTATCAGCACTGGCAACTTCAATAGGCAACAAAAGCTACAGTCACAAGCCCCATTGATGTATAAAATTAAGCCTGCATAAGCAAACAATTAATATCTGCTTATTGTCACTGCAGCAATAAGAAAATGTGCTGCCCTGTAAATATTTTGTTTCACATGATTTTTTATGATGCATATGATGCTCATGCAAGGTTCTCTGGATTTGAGCACATGCCAAATGAAAAACTAATGATTTGGTCTAAGGACAATGTTTTGCTTTATGAGGCAAATATAATTACGCAAAGTATTTTATTGTCAAGGTTTTAAGTAAGCTTTGCTGGGACAGATTCATGCAGAGGCAGGCCTGACAGATGGCTGCAGTGCAGCCTAGAACACTGCCCCAGGCTCTTATACATTAAGAGTAAAGAGGCTGTGCTTTAATCCCACATTTGTCAGTCCCCGAAATTTCAGGCTTTTGACAATACAAACAATGTATAAACTTTTCTGAATTGAGAGGGCTCCCAAATGTCCAGTTTTACTCTAATGCTCTGTGTTAATGTTCTGTATGAAAATAGATTTTGATAAGTGGCTCCATTTGTTTGCTAGCGTCCAGAAAACTGTGTGATAGTATTAATTTAATCCAGGATAAATGAGGCTTTGAATGCCCATAATCTTGTTGTGTAAATGAAGATATTTTCAGGAGATACAGGGAATCTTAAGGTGGAAAAATTTAGAACGTCTGACATGATACATATAGCATGCAGTACTGTACACTGTTCAAAATAAGATTTAACATTTTTAAGTTTAATTACATTTTTTTTTTTCATTAAATCTTAGCATGTGATTGTAAGGCTCCATTATTATGAGCCATGGACTAACACACTGTATCTCCTCATTTGTAAGTAATATGACTAATGATCTACTTTGTTACAAAAGAAACCAGTCTCAACATTTGAAATGTTACTGAAACTAAATGATATTTCTCTGAATTGCTCCGCTATCCCTACGCTGGTATTCTCAATGTCCATAACTTTGGTTTAAAATGGGTTGAAAGGAAAAAAGTTTGACCATTTTTATTTTGAGAGATGACTATTCTATGCATGAAGATGCCAAGAAACTGAGGATTTCTTATAATTATTGCCAAAAAGAGAGGGGAAAGATTCAGATGCAGAAAGATGAAGGACAACGTACATCAAGTACAACGTACATCAATCTCCACATTGAGGGAACTACAACCCATTGATACTTTTAAACGCAATCTTAAGGCAAACCTTTTTAATTTGGCATTTCCTGAATTTTGAGCACTACTTTTAACTCCTAATAGTACTCCATTTCTTTTTTATTTTTGGTTGGATCTATTTTATTATTATCGTATTCTTTGTGTGTATGTGTGTGTCTGCTTCCTATGTTTTCCATCATCATAATGTATTGTTTCTATGTACTGAACAGTAAAATAAACGTCACATTTTGAGGTTTTCTGAGATACTTCTGAGAATGAAAGTGCATGGATTTTTTCAACATTTGTGTTTCCATTAAAGTCAGTGCCCCCAAAAAAATCCACAAACAAATTTGAAAGCAGTTTGCCAAGTGTTAAAACTGACTCTTTTAATGAACATGGTAATGCTTGCAAACACATCTTCATGAAAATCAGGATGCACCTGCTTCTCATTGGCCCAATGGGTATAAAATGCACCCACAGGTGCCAGTCTGTCATTCGTTCCCTGAATACAGCAGTCATGCCAAGACTAACCAGACATCAACAGGAGCAAGCAATCAAACGTTTCCATGCTGGTTAACGCCCATGGGTCATTGCTAATGACTTTGAATGCAATATTCGAACTATCACACTTCTAAGGCAAAGATACAAAACCATCAACCGTACCAATGACTATCCACCCACTGGTCGCTCCAGGGCTACAATGCTTTGACAAGACTGGCATATACTGCAGCAAGACCTCCAGAACCGGTTCACAACAGCAACTGAAACGGCTCGGCAGACCATAGGGACCCACCAAAAACCCATTAGTGTAGACATTGTTTGTCACCGCTTGAGGTCTAACAACCTGTCCTGTCGACGTCCAGCTAGGAGTCCCACCCTGGCAGATTGTCATGGATAGGAACGTCTGCAGTGCGCTCAGCAAAGACAAAACTGTTGTTGACTGTAGTTGACCATAGTTTTTTCAGATGAAAGTCTGCATTTTTCGCATGATAAAGTTAGGTGGCATCTGTGGATGGCACGGCGGACTGTGTTTACAGGTAGTGGTTTCTTGAAGTATTCCTGGACCAATTTAGTAATGTCAATGACAGAATCATGCCGGTGAGTGATGCAGTGGCGTCTGAGGGCCCGAAGACCAAGGGCATCCAGTAAAGGTCTTCGGCCTTCTCCCTTAGGTACAGAGATTTTCTCCAGTTTCGTGAATATCTCCTTTGGGATCATTTAACCATCATATAGGGACATTTATTAGTATTAACTTGGACATTGTACCACACAACTGGGTGAATATTAACCATTTACTTCAATATCATCAATTTATTTGTCATCTTAGTTTTATTATAGCGAAGAGGTTACAGTGAATGGAGGATTTCTTGGTCCTTGGTTTCTGCAGTTTTAAATCAGCCCTCCAATTCATTTGTTGACAATCATATATTTGTGTGTGTAGAACTAGAATTACAATACATAATATTCATAGACACTTGCCAACCGCGTTAGTGGGCATGCCTGTCTAATACTCATTATGACTTGCTGGATTTGCCACTGCCTTCATTCTTCACAGCACGGATTAATTTAGGTACAGAAGACAAGGGTTTTGCAGCATGCACCACAGGTAAAACTGTTTTTGCAAATTACCAACAACACATAGGTGCAGCTAAAATCTTATTCTCTCATCCCAAAGATGACATATTGGATAGACATTTTGGACTTTGCAGGCCATAGGAATGAATTATGTTTGTGGAACCAGTTTGAGATGTGTGCTCTGGAGTAGTAACAAACAGAGCAGACTGTAGTAACAAGTGAATTTGCATGGTCTACACAATGCTTGGGTATGCTGTTCAATTCAAATGTTCAGTAGATATTAGGACATTACTGTGTGCTAAGAAGACATTCCCCTCACTATCATACCAGCTTGCAACCTGCACACTTGACATAAGTAAATATGTATCCACAGTTTAATGCTTCTGACGCTGCCATCTGCGTGCTGCAACGTGAATAAAGATTTTTCTGATCAGGTGATATGTTTCCAATCTTCAGTTGTCGATCCCTTGCTGTCTGCTGTGTGATACATTCCTCAAGCAGTGACTTCCACAATGATCTTGAACACCAGAATTCTAAGTGACTATTAATAGGAGCAGTTGAGTCTCTCGTTGCTGACATGCCAAAGCTAAAATCAGGAAATGTAATCAATTACTGACTGATCGTTTGAAGGGCACAAGGTCATGGATGAGGTGTCACAGCTGATGTGCCAGGGCATGGGATAAAAAGAATGTAACCCATTGCCCTTTTTCAGAGGGAGTTACTCATCATTAAATGTCAGAACATGTGCTTACACTGGAGCATGAGCATAAAAGCCTCTTCATGACCTGCGAGTGGATTTGAAAAGCAATACTGCTATATCAGCACCAAGTCTCCACTCTTCTTCAATGTATCATGAGAAAATATTCACTCAACTTCTAGTTCAACACAAAGCAGATAAGGGAAATTTCCCTCATAAACCATGTCTTCAGTGAAATTATTACACTGACCACATTTACATGCACACAATAATGCCACTGCCAAAATAGCAATTCAGACAATAGTACAATTAGGCAGTTTACATGCATCTGCAAAAGATGTTTGTCCATAATACTCCCGTTTACATGCAAATAATGGTTCATTCAATCAAATAGCACAAGAGGAGTAACCAGAGGCCTTTTGCAAATTTTAATAAACATGCTTTTCCGAGTTAAAAGCAAAGACAACTGGAGCAGTGTGCTGCTGTTGACTGCATGGGGACAGAGGCACTTTGAAGGGGACAGGGGCAGTTAAGAGGGAACTGGGGCAGTTATATTGATGCCCTTTGATTCTGTTGTCATTCTACTTGATCTCATAAGTATTTTTGGTGATTGCTTATTGGTTTAGATCTGTAACAATGGAAAGTTTTCTGTCACTAACTGTTAGCATTTGCCTCCTAGGAGCTTTGCACTTTTGTACTGATCTTGTGCACTTTTGTACGTCGCTCCGGATAAGAGCGTCTGCTAAGAACCTGTAATGTAATGTAATGTAATGTTATCGGGAGTCAGGTAGAGTTAGAGGGAGACCTGGGCTGGAACATGTTTTCTCTGTTGGGTCCAGACAACTCAGAAAACAAATCATACGGGTAATACACCACTGCAAAAATCACACTCCAACATTAGTGAAAGGCACCCACGACACTCAGTTACATGTATACACCTACCAATAACATTCTTGGTGCAATAAAAAAGAACGCAGCATATCTCAAAGAAAATACTGCAATATCTGTCGGGAGCTTTGTCGCAATGAATGAAATCAAGATTTTCACAGTTTTAAATAAATTACATTAAAATATTAGAATATTCGTACAGCCATGGTTATTGGTCTTACTGAATGTAACCCCCTGACTAGAAGAAAAAATACTACAGGTTAAACTATAACCCCAATTCCGAAATAGTTGGGACAAAGTGTAAATTGTGAATAAAATCAAAACGCAATGACTTTCAAATCACACCAGCCAGTATTTTATTCACAAAAGGCAGAGATAACATAGCAAATGTTGAAACTCAGAAATTTATAATTTTATCCAGAAAATGAGCTCATTTCAAATTTGATGGCTGCTACAGGTCTCAAAAAAGTTGGGACAGGGGCCTTTTTACCACGATGTAGCATCCCCTCTTCTTTTTAACACAGAGTGGAGGCATCTGGGCATTGAGGAGACAAGTTTCTTGAGCTTAGCCCCTGGAATTTGATCCCACTCTTGTTTAATACAGGTTTCCAGCTGCTGGAGAGTTTTGGGTCTCCTTTGATGGACTTTTCGTTTAATTATGAGCCAAATGTTCTCAATCGGTGAAAGATCAGGACTGCAGGCAGGCCAGCTCAGCACACGGACTCTTCTACTACCAAGTAATGCTGTCGTAATAGCTGTAGTGTGTGGTTTTGCATTGTCCAGCTGAAATACACAAGGCCTTCCCTGGAGTAGATGTCGTCTGGACGGGAGCATATGTTGCTCTAAAGCCTTAATATACCTTTCAGCATTCATGGTGCTTTTTAAAACATGAAAGTGTCCCACACCATATGCACTTATGCATCCCCATACCATCAGAGATTCTGTCTTTTGAACTTAACGCCGATATCGGGAGGGGTGGTCTTTCTCCTCTTTAGCCCGGAGGACACAAAGCCCTGATTTCCAACAAGAATGTCAAATTTTGACTCGTCTGACCACAGGACACAGTGCCACTTTGCTACTGTCCATTTTAAATGAGCCTTGGCCCACAGAACACAGCGGCGCTTCTGGATCATGCTCAACAATGGCTTCCTTTTAGCATGATAGAGTTTTTGGTGGCATTTGTGGATGGCACGGCAGACTGTTTACAGACAGTGGTTTCTTGAAGTATTCCTGGACCCATTTAGTAATGTCAATGATAGAATCATGCCGGTGAGTGATGCAGTGGCGTCTGAGGGCCTGAAGATCACGGGCATCCAGTAAAAGGTCTTTGGCCTTGTCCCTTACGCACAGAGATTTTTCCAGTTTCTCTGAATCTTTTGATGCTGTTATGCACTGCCGATCATGACACCTTCAAAGACTTTGCAATTTGTCATTGAGGAACATTGTTTATAAAGTATTCCACATTTTTTTTATGCAAGCCTTCACAGGTTGGAGAGCTTTTGGCCATCTTTACTTCTGAGAAACTCAGCCTCTCTAAGACATCCATTTTATAGCCAATCATGTTACATACCTGATGCCAGTTAACTTAATTACTTGCTAAATGTTCTTTCAGCTGATTCACTTATATTTTAAATGCTATTTTTTGCCTGTGTCCCAAATTTTTTGAGACCAGTTGCAGCCAGAAAATTTGAAATAAGCTCATTTTGCGGATAAAAATGTCAAATATCTCAGTTTCAACATTTGAAATGTTTTCTATGTTCTATTGTAAATAACATATTGGCTCATATGATCGGAAAGTCATTGCATTTTGATTTTATTCACAATTTACACTTCGTCCCAACTATTTCTGAATTGGGGTTGTAAATAGCCTGAAAGCATTAAAAAGGAGATCTGATCATTTTATACTCATGAAACAGGATGAAATTTTTTCAACAAAGCTGACCAACATATCTTACTTAAAGCAGCCAAGGAAAATTTGCAAACTGCAAACTATTTTAACAATTTTATCATTTTAGCATTATTATTGTTATTATTATTATCAGTAGTAGTAGTTGCAGTAGTAGTGGTAGTAATAATTGTTGTATTAGTATTATAATTATAGTGTAGTTTAATAGTTTACTTTTCCAAAATTTGTCGGGCAGTCCAATTATTTATAATGGACCCCGTATGAGAAGACTGTTACTGCTGCACGCCTCTAGAGGTTGACTGAATGGCTCGGTCAAGTTAGATTAGACGGCACTTTATATCTTCTGAATTTAACGGCTTTAAAGGGACACATCCAGGCATTTAAGAAAACAACCTCACTGTCTTTGAGTATATGTGCGTGTGTGTGTGTGTGTGTGTGTGTGTGTGTGTGTGTTGCATGTTTAGGCACATGGTTTAAACAAGATTTAATACTGTTGCTTAATAAGGATGTGGCTATAGTCCCCACTTGGTTACTAGGTTCACACCTTAAGAATGCGTAATGACCCCTTTTACAAAGTGAAGAACATGCATGCATGCGTATGCATACACACACACACACACACACACACACACACAAACAAAATGTAAGAAAATTCTGAGAATAATTTTGAAGCTCAAATCCCATCTAGCACAAACCCCCTAAAAATACTGCACGTTTTCAGGACTGGTGTCACTATCAAGATTCAATCCATTTTTAAGTTTGTACAATCAATATTTATAAATCCCAGGGGATTTCTAACAAAAACAATCATTGTCCTGCAGAGACTGAAGGGTCCCCAGCCTGTCTGGGTGGATAGCCATTTTGCTGAACCTATCCACTCCACTATGAGAGAATTAACATCACATGACTTTTTCCGGGGGAGCATGGATAGTGTGTTGTGGGCTTTGATTTGTACATAAAACCTACATCTAGTAGAATATGTCCATGCTCTTGGCATAATATTTTAATGTTTTTTAAAATAAAAAGGCTATTAAAAATTCCAGGAAGATGTGTGCTGTATCTTAACAAAGGAAGATGAGGTGATTTGCAGAATTTCAAAGTATTATTATTATTATTATTAAGCAGTAGTCAGAACATTTCACACTTCACAGTTGAGCCGGGCGAACAAATCTGGACATATTCGGGTGAGCTGGTGAAACACAGTTGGACAGAGCGAGCTGAGCTAATTTGGGTGAGGCAGAGGAACACAGCTGGATCGATTCAGTCAGGTGAGGTGCAGGAACACTTCTGAGTAAATTCAGGTGAGCAGCAGGAACACAGCTGGACAGTTGCAAGTGAGTTGGATAAACGACACTGGATCAATTCAGGTGAGCTGGTGAACACAGCTCAGCAGATTCAGGTGAGCTGGAGAAAAACAGCTAGACAGATTCAAGTTGAACACAGGTATGGAGATTCAGATGATTTGGAGGAAAACAGCCAAGCAGAATCAGGTAAGTTAGAGGGACTAGGTGGGATTAATGCTGACAAGTTGAGAAATCAAAGTGGGATAGATTCAGGTTAGCAAGAGGAACACAGCTGCACAGATTCATGAGACCTGGAGGAGCATGATTAGTTAAACGCAGGTGTTTTAGATGAACTAACCGAGACAGATGCGGTACAGTTGATGGAACAAAGGCAAACAGATTCAGGGAGGCTAGAGTATCACAGCTGGGTAGATTCGGGTGAGTTGGAATAAAGTAGTTGGGCAGATGTTAATGAGTAGAAAAATGTAGCCGGGCAGGTGCTGGTGTGTTGGAAAAAAACAGCTGGGCAGATGCTGGTGAGTTGGAGAAATAGCCGGACAGATGCACTGTAAACCCTGGTAAGTGTGGTACACTCAATTGTTTTGGGGAAACCCATTACCTCAAAAATTGGTGTATATCAACTTAATGATCTTGTGTTCACAGCACTTAAAAATGTGGTAAGAATATTTTTTACTGTATATTCTTTAAGCACCATCCACACAATGCAATTAAGTTGGCTTATATAATTTTTTTGATGTAACAGGTTTACACAAAACATTTGAGTTTGCTGCACTATCTGGGTTTACAGTGTGCTGTTGAGTTGGAGGAATAAAGCTGAATTGGTGGAGCATAGCTGAGCAGATTCAGGTGAGTTGGAAGAACACAGCTTGGGAGATGAAGTTGAGTTGGAGACACAAAGCAGAATAGATTCAGGTGAGCTACATTGTAAAAAGAAAAAAGTTGTTTCAACTAAAAAAAGTTAGTGTCTGAGCTGCCAAGTTAAATTAAGTTGAGGGAATTTGAACATTGTACTCTTATATTCAATTGACTTAAAATTTTAGGGCAGCCCGACACAAACTTTTTTACAAAAATAATAAGTAAATTGATAAATAATTTTTTACAGTGTAGAAGTACAGCTTAGCAGATCCAGGTGAGTTGGAGATGCAAAACAGGACAGATTCAGGTGAGTTCAGGAAAACACTGCTGGACAGATGCAGGAGAGTTGGAGGAACAAAGCAGGATAGATACAGGTGAGCCAGAGGAACACAGCTTGACAGGTTCATATGAGTTGGAGGACTAATGTTGGCTTGATTCAATGAGCTTGAGCAACACAGCTGCACAGATTCAGGTAAGATAATGGAACAGACCCAATTACAGCTTCCTTTGCTCCACATGAATTAGCACAAGGAGGTCTGCCTAGTTTACTCTTGCCCAGTGGGTATTAAAGGAAATTAAATGAAAAGAGCTGCTTTCCAGACAAAGCCTGATGAGACTTGTTTGGACTGCAGAACTCTCACTCACAGGCTGCAGGTTAGGCTTTATAAAAATACATAGGATATCTATATTCTGAGTAAAGTTTTTTCCAGGAATATGCTATTTGTATATTTTCATCATCAGATCATTTTGGTCCATAAAATACTCAAAGCACATTGTCGTTTCACAAGTTTAATTTTGTGCTGAATAGTTGGCAACTGAAAGTGACCAATTTCATAATACTTCTTAAAACCATAAAATGCATGCACATGGAGGTGCGAGAAAGCTTTATGGGACTATTATATGGGAAAGTATCCAAATGCCTTTGCATTTCAAATCTGTGTGCATTTGTGAGCAGGCTCTTATGGAGGTATCCTCCAACCATGTTTTGTCAATACAAGTAAAACTGCAATCAGAAAAAAAATTGCTGCGATTTTCTTTTGTAATTGTCGAACCATTGTAATAATCGTCTCATAACTATAGAATAAGTACTTTGGTGATTGTGTGGAAAGTAAATTTTAATGTTCGGATTTTGATTTCTTCACTCATATGTGATGAATGTTAGCCTTGAGGTGGCAAGATTACACAATCTTGGGCATTAGTTATGGAGTACAATTAATTGGTTAATTAAGGCTTTCTTTATTTAGTGTTAAAAAGTGTTGTCTTTTTCTACTTTTTCAGAGTGCACATATTATCTGTGCAGGTGCGAAAATGGCATGTAATTAACATGTCATAATCAAAATGACTAAGTTTGACACATTGTAATCACTGCATGGAGATTAGCCGGTAGCCAGGGGCCATTCATGCGGCCTGTCTTAATATCATTTGCATAATGAAAGCCCAGTGATAGTAATAGCTTTCCTTTCTCTTATTATAATTTCACCCAGGGCAGCCAAGACGGGTGCCAGTGCTTCCCATTACCTTAGAGAAACTCTGAGACAAAGTCACTTTTACCTTCACACATATTGCCCTCTTGGATAGTTAGTGTTCGTATGGCATATGCTATTTAATGCCAAGGGTAAAGCACTGTCATGTTGTACACTTGGAATGGGGAATTCAAAAGAATACAGACATTTGCTCGACTTCAATGCATGCATTCAGTCAGATCAAGAATCACTGGCATCTTTGATAAAAATTACGAAAAAAGACTATGTATAAAAAACAGTACAGTCAATAATCCACTCTAGTTCAAACATGTATAAAACAATATACTTTAATTTTAATATGATTGTTTTTATGTTTCCAAGTTATCATTGAGTAATATCACTTTCCATGAAAGCCAAAATTTTTGTTAAGCAAAATGCTTGTGATAAGTGTTAAGTGTCTGAAATTTATCGCCACTTCCAGCTTGGAATGTCCAGGAGTCAGAAAAAAAAATCCTACCCTGTATTTCTTGCCCCCATTAACTGAACCTGCTGATTTCACTAAACAGTGCCACCTCCTGGCTGAGTAATTATGATTCCAAAAAATGAGGTTGACTGGAACAAAAATGGGGGGGAGGGGGGTGCGCATTTGATGGATGGGGAACAGCATCAGTCAAACCACTGCTGGAACATCTAAGGTTTCAGTGAGGGTGTTCAAAGCACAAAGTGTGTAAAGCATATGCGCTGATAGAAAATTGATCACAATGCCCAACCTTCGATGGTGTGTGTTTGCGTGCAAGTGCGCAAGCATGTGTGCGTAAAGTTGTTTGTGTGTATGCATTTGCATGCTTAAGGGAATTCATGTATCTTGATGACTATATGGTTCATATCAATATCAACCACCTAACGTTCGCCAGTGTAATGGTTCAGATAACGGCTAAAACACCTGCAGAGGCAGGTGGTAAGAGATAAAATAAAAATTGGAGGGTAGACGCTTCCAGTGACCTTATAGCCCATAATATTTTTACGTAAGATTTTTTTCCCCATCGTGGCACATCACTCTATTTAGAACAACAAAATAAATTGTCAGTGTTCCTCCCTGTTCCTATGTGCTTTTATTGTATTTTGTTTTTCCTAGTTCCTTGTATTATTTGTTCATATATTACCGACAACGAGTCACGGATACTAATGACTTGTGAGCACTCCACAGGCCACAAATTTCAACCAATTTTTTCATATTTGGCATGAGTTTTGTGCATGGTAAGGTTCCGAATCCTATCGATTTTCTGAGCGATTGCTTTAGGGGGTCCAGGGATACACATCGACCAGCAGGCGACCAACCGTCATGTTGCATTTAGTATTCGTGTGCTTTTGTTTTTATCCTTACTCTTCTGCTTAGTTCTCATGTGCATCTTTTATTTATTGTTCACTCACTCCCTCATTTATAGCTACACCCTCATTCTCTCTTTTGCAACCACACATGCTTCTTACTACTTCTCTTCCCATTAGTTCCATTGTTCATAGACACACCCCCAGCCACACTTTGCTGCTCTGCACCCCAGTCGCTCACTCATTCCTTATTTCTCTCACCTGTTTCCCATTCTCTTCCTGGTTAGTTCTCTACTTTATAAGCTTGCATTTTCAGTTAGCGCACTGTGTGCTTGTTGCCACAGTTTCTTCCGAGTATTTCTTTGTTTCCTGATTCTCCATTTTGACTTTTTTCTGTCCCACAGTTCACAAGTTTTGTGTTATCCTTGTGCACTGAGATTTCTGGTTTTGACATAGGCTAGCTTCCTGACATAAGATTTCCATCTTCACTTGGTTTAGCAATTATACTCCCTGGCTTGTGAACCCTGTACTGTATTAGGAACACGTTTCTGCCTAATTCTAGTGTACCTTATTCCATTCCCCCCAGGCTTCTAACTCAGATTGTCTGACCCTGTTTTCCTCTTCTATTAAAACCATTGTACTGTGCAACCGTCTACACTTGAGTACTGAGCCCGGTCCTGACGTTACTCGGAGTGCGGACCTTGATGCGTACTAGAATTCAAAATTTATCATTTTTAAAGTTCTACATTACCAATAAGGTTGATAGATGCTTTTAAATTTCAAAGTGTGCCCAAGGGGTTTATTTTATTTCAAATATAACTAAAGCTTTTTCTCATAATGACCCATCACTTTGTTTAAAATAAATATAATAGTTCATTGAAAAAATAGTGGACCTTGATTCATTTAAAATGAGCCATTTTCAAAGTTTTATATAACCAACAAGGTCGGCAAGTGCTTCCGAGTTTTAAAGTGTATCCACGGGGTTTATTTTATTTTGAGTATAATTTTTTTATCATAATGACATATCATTTTGTTTAAAACTTAAAAATAATAAGTTTAATAATATTTAGTATTATGTAATAATAATGAATTTAAAAAACCTCAATGCTCTGTGTACAGACCCTTGGCATTGTGTAATTTAAAATGATCCATTTTTCAAAGTTTAAATGCTAAACTTTGTAGTTCATTGCACTTCATGCAATGCTCAAAGCGTCAAAATGTTCATAGCTGCTTTTTTTCTGACATTGTAAATTAGCGTGCCAGCCCTTTTTCGTATTAATTACAACATATATAATTCATAATTTTTAATGTGCTTTACCAATTTTTTTTTAATCATCAATCATCAATAAAGTGGATGGGACTCTTTCCTAAGGTTGGGCAGTAGTTTGTCAGTTAGTGCTACGCCTGCAAAAAGTTCAGCGGCCCACTGTCTGACGCTTTGGCCACCCATTCAGGAATTCAGGGGGATGCCCACTGACTGTCTTATTAAAGAGGTTCAACCTTCATTTGGCTTTTCAGGCGTGTAAAATGTTAGTACTATTTTTAGTTCCTCATAAAACCTCTTCAACTCCGGATTTGCCATTGGAGGAATTATGGCACTACTCTCACCTAAAAGCCATTACTTCTCCAAACCCGCTTCCATTGACATTTTTTATTTGCAAACTAAATATTAATTTGTTTAGTTGCAAGGAACAATCCATATCCATTTCCTTTAGCTTGCATTATCGTTCATTGTGATAATTATCAAGCATTTTCCTATTCACATTAATGGTTGAAACAACATAAAATGTCAATATTCTTCGAAGCTTCAGCTCACAGAACAGTATTTTTTCTGCTGTCACGTCCAATCGCCTTGATATGCCTAAGAAAACTATTCAAAAAATGCAGTTTTGCCAACTCAGGTTTGTGTGTTCAGGCTACTCATATAAAAATAAAACATTACCATAAAGCGGGTTAGCACTCCACCTACTTTTGAGTAAGAATCGGGTACTAAATTGAATTAATTAAGCGATGGAGCCTCCAATAAGCTGCATTGCCAATAGTGATGAAGACATACAGCTTTATGTCAATGAGGAAGGCAACAATATGAGATTGCATGGACAGATATTAACTGAAATTTCTTAAAATTCCATCTTGAAGTAAAATGTAGTAAATTCTGCAAATGATGGTATCTAGATAAGGTGTAGATTTCATTTACCTAGATCAGTGGTTCTCAAACTCGTTCCTGGGGGACCCCTGTGTAGGCTGGTTTTTGTTCCAACCACACTGGCAATCTCAGTATTTTAACAAGATGTTAATTATCCAAACTAGGCGCTTATACCGTTGGATTATTTAAATTCTTAAATCACATCATGCCAGAATTGTCAATGTATGCAATGAAAAATTTATCTTCTATGGGCATGTAGTACTCACTGGATTAAATTTCAAACAGTTGATTTCAATATTCATGAAGAAAGGTAACTATAACCAATGCAATTAAAGTCTGAGGTCAATCAGCAGGCTCTTAATTGGTATGTACACCTGACCATCATTCCTAACCTTCAAGAAGATAATGATGAATGCATTAACAACGCCAAGGATAATGAGGTCCACCAGTGGTGAAGTATCAGGTGAAAATAGCCAATTATTGCGTACACAGCAATTAACCAAGTTACATGTTAAGTCATTAAGTTGGAAAGTTAATCTTATTGGTCTGTTACCTCTTCAATTTTTTGCCAATAGTGCAATGAGTGCACTGTAAAATTAGTGATCTTTGGGGCATTTCAAAGCCATGTTTGGCATTCTGTAGATTAAGATGATAAATTACCTCTCTGAAGATCAACAGAACCTAATTAAGAAAAACTTACAGCTTGTTAAAATCTTGGAATTGCTATTGTGGTTGCAATAAAAACCAGCATACGCAGGGGTCCCCCAGGATTGAGTTTGAGAACCACTGACCTGGATAATTGCCGTTCCAGAAGCTGGACTGTACCTCATGAAAGACTTTGCAACCTTGAAGGTCCGATGCATGGCATGCATATACAAATGATTTTAAATGCATACCATGCGTCAAACTTTCTCCATACACTAATGCCCAATATACTAAATTATTCAATTACCAATGCTTCGACATAAGAAGCTTTGGTAATTTAATTAATTAATTATTGTTGCTTGACACAGCAAACAGTTTGCAACTATGCTTCCCTGTGAATTCTATTCTACTCTTATATCGAGGACTGACTGCAATAAAAAGTTATGTCCAGATGTTATATATTGGACATAACTGTTTATTGCAGTCAGCCCTCGATATACTGCTATTTTATTCTATTATACCTATGCTTTGGCATGGTGAAAACATTACGATTAAGTGATTGAAACAAAATAAATTTCGCTGCAGAAAAAAATCCTCAGTGCTTTACCTGACAGAGTTCAGGGCAAGCACTGAGTGATTACATTTTTTTATTATTATCATTTGGTTTTTTCATCTAGACAATATCACTGTTAAGTACATTGTCAATGTAGTGATCTACCTTCAGTGATCTTTCATTTCCTAATACTCTCTTAATAATCACAGACTTATATATTAGTCTTGATTATTCCGTAAATAAATTGTGTGATTATTAATCAAGCGATCTTAATCAGGAACAGCTTGAAAGAAATTAGGGGTCAGAGGTTCACAACACATCATTTGAAAATCCCTTAATGCCGGTGTCACCGCTTGAGGGATGACAGGCTTTAGGATGTTCATAATCATATAACACAATAACCATCTGGTTTTAATTTTTCTTCTGTATGTTGAAGAAATCCTGGACTTCAGTGGTGCAACAGATAATAGGTATGTTGCAGTCAATCCAGAAGATTTGGAAGCTCTGGAGGCATATCACCAAGATCAGAGTAAGTTTGCCGTGTGTGTGAGTGTGTGTGTGTGAGTGTGTGTGTGTGAGTGAGGGGGGGGGAGAGATTTTCTAACTTTATGCCATATGTTTTAGGTCCCAAAACCCAAGCTGAGAGGCGTTTGCTGCCAACTTCTACAGTTACCTCTCTAGTGCACATACCAGTCAAGAAAACATAATTTTTTAGTTTTATTCAGTTCTACACCCATCATTTTTTTTAAGATTTCTTGCTGATTTTTATACATTATTTTATAAAGCCCCCGAAAAACAAGTAGATGCGGCACATAGGGGCTGAAGGGGCTGAACACTTCAGTGCACACTTTGAGAATTAAGAGAAAGCCACTTCCAGTGAGGCTTTGCAGATTGTTTGGCAGAAGGTAAAATGTAATCAGACAGTCAGGTCGACTGCAACGGCATGGGTGTAGCCTCCGAAAGCCTGTTTCTCCAGCCTGTACTGCCTCCATCAGGAAATAGCCATGTTTCAGCACAAATTTGCGAATTATTCAGCCAATACTGTTGTCATGGCAACCAAAATTGATGTGTCATAATGTGAGTATAACACATGTCCATTTCAAATATGAAAGTAATAAAATAAAAATAAAGCAATAAAAGTAAACGGTCAAAAATTGCAGCCTGTACTGCGTCCACAAGGAAATATCTATGTTTCAGCACAAATTTACGCATTTTTCGGCCAATACTGTTGCCATGGCAACCAAAATTGATAGGAGTCATTACTTAAGTATAGTACATGTCCATACCAAATATAAAAGTAATCGATGAAAAATTACAGCCTGTAAGAAATATCTAACTGAGCTGCGAGTGATAGTGAAAAATTATGAACACCATTCACAAAGGAGATTCCAGAATGTCTCAAAACATTTGTGGGGGTTCTCAATTTCCTCGTGTGAGTCGCAGGGCCTCGCTCTTATGTCTCAAGAATTTTGAACATGTTCAAAAAATTTTCGCGGCAAAGTTTCTCTCAAAATAGTCACAGAGTGGTCGCAGGTGTCTCAAACCCATCTCAAACCGTTCTCAATTTAATTTCATTGAGACAGAAAGTGTGAGAAATGTGAGACAACTTTGTGAGGGTTTGGTGACCTATGAAATTGTGACTGACTGAAGATAACATCGAGAAGATGACATTCCGGGCGTGAGACAGACACGAACTGCCCTTGGACCAGGGCCGGCACCAGAACTGAAAATCCGGGGGCAAAGATGCTTTTTGACAACAATTAGTCCTAGCTACATCTCAATCATTTTTGTTTATCAACACATTTTCGAACTATAGTAATCATCAAGTGTCACTTAAAGACACGGCTTCTCTACCCCATGTGATCTCACAGTGACAAAATTACGGGCTACATTCAGTACAGAAAAAGAATTTAATTATCATTAGGTCTACACACTGGCACTCAGCGACGGTAATTTTTTTCCAGTGAGAGTGGCATTTTAGAACTCTTCAGCGAATTAAGGTAATTTTGGGGGCAAGTACGTATACCTGTTCCTGCAGCATGGTCACCACCACTTGCAACAAAAAAAAATAGACCGCTGTCCAATTGGAAAAGGTAGATGGATGACACCAGGTGTCATAAGAACCAATTCAGCTTAACTCCAAATGAAAATTGTCGCTAATTTGTGTATTTTCTCGCAATTTTGTGTCTCCAACTAGTCGCGAGCTGTCGTAGCCCGGTGAGATACTACCTGTAGAGTGTCCACAAGGAGATGTCAACAGACGTGGATGTGGTGAAGGAGAGGACAAGCATGAATCCATAGTAGCCGCCCAACTTCATTCGGGGGCTCCAATAATAGGATGCAAACACAGGACTCGTAGATGAACATCTTAGCTGTGAGCCACCTAGAGGCCCTGACCTCCCTCTGTTTCTAAGCATGCTAGAGAATCTGATACAAAATGATTTTGATATTTTTCCCAATGACACTTTGGAGCTGGTCGCTCATATTGTTTCAAAGTCAAATAGTCATAGTGGAGCCTGTGGAAAATTGTCGACTTGTCTGAGAAGTGATATAATTCAGCAGAAATTGAAACACCTGATGGGCTCTATGCACGCATCACTTGTGATAATGCCGAGCTCAGACTTCCAGCCCGCAAGGCTGAAAGCTGTATAATACCACTAGTGATATTTCATAAAGACACAAGCAAACATCAAATTTCTGGGAAGAATATGAGAACGAAATTGGTAATTAACCTCATAAGTATGTCCTGAATATACCCTAAGGGGCATAGATCAATGAAATCATAATTTGCACACTATGCGCTAACCACTGCCCATTCTTTCTCCACTACCACTATAATTTGGTTGTTTAAAACGTTTAGAAACCGTTTCTGCACAGATTACTTGCAGGAATAATTTTCTGTAACTTCTTCAATGTTGCTTTGCTAAACATGCAATAAAAGGAGAGGGAGAAAGAGAGAGAGAGGCTGTCATCTATGGTCTCAGTAAAGAATTCTTTATTCAGCCTCCACCAAAATCAAATGAAATCAGCACTTTTTTGAGGTAACTTGATGTTTGGGTACCCAGAGAAACATTTGGGTGTGTAAACATGTCAAGTGTACATCAAGTCAAGAGAATTTAGATTTTAACTTCTGATACTGCAATACATGGTATAGCATATAACGGCAGCAGCTATGTCACTGATGACACACACCGGGTTGTTAGGGCACACACAGCATATGCATTCGTGATATTAATATTTAATATTGAATTCAAAACCCCCTTCTCACACCCTCCAAAATACAACCCCAATTCAGAAATGGTTGGAACGAACTGTAAATTGTGAATAAAATCAAAATGCAATAACTTTCAGATCACATGAACCAACATCTTACTTACAATAGAACATAGATGACATTTCAAATGTTGAAACGGAGACTTTTTTCATTTTTATCCATTAAATGAGCTTATTTCAAATTTTATGGCTGCAAGAGGTCTCAAAGAAGTTGGGACAGAGGCAAAAAAGGGCTGAAAAAGCAATTAATATATAAGAGAATCAGCTGAAAGAACATTTAGCAAGTAATTAAGTTAACTGGCATCAAGTGTATAACATGATTGGCTATAAGAGGAATGTTTAAGAGAGGTTGAGTCTCTCAGAAGTAAAGATGGCCAAAGGCTCTCCAACCTGTGAAGGCTTGTGTAAAACATTGTGGAATATTTTAAAAACAGTGTTCCTCAATGTTAAATTGCAAAGGCTTTGAAGGACGCATCATCAAAAGTGCATAACATCATAAAAAGATTCAGAGAAACTGGAAAAATTTCTGTGCATAAGGGATAAGACCGAAGACCTTTACTGGATGCCCGTGATCTTCGGGCCCTCAGACGTTACGGCATCACTCACCAGCATAATTCTGTCATTGACATTACTAAGTGGGCCCATAAATACTTCAAGAAACCACTGTAAATACAGTCTGCTGTACCATCCACAGATGCAACCCAAAACACTATCATGCAAAAAGGAAGCCATTGTTGAGCATGATCCAGAAGTGCCGCTCTGCTCTGTGAGCCAAGGCTCATTTAAAATGGACTGTAGCAAAGTGGCACTGTGTCCTGTGGTCAGACGAGTCCAAATTTGACAGTCTGGTTGGAAATTATGGGCATCGTGTCCTCCGGGCTAAAGAGGAGAAAGACCGACCCTCCTGTTATCAGCGTTCAGTTCAAAAGCCAGCATCTCTGATGGTATGGGGATACATTAGGGCATATGGTGTGGGACACTTGCATGTTTAAAAAAGCACCATGGATGCTAAAAGGTATATAAAGGTTTTAGAGCAACATATGCTCCCCTCCTAACAACATCTATTCCAGGGAAGGCCTTGTGTATTTCAGCAGGACAATGCAAAACCACACACTACAGCTATTACAACAGCATGGCTTTGTAGTTGAAGAGTCCATGTGCTGAACTGGCCTGCCTGCTGTCCTGATCTCTCACCGATTGAGAACATTTGGCTCATAATTAAACGAAAAGTCCATCAAAGAAAACTCTCCAGCAGCTGGAAGCCTGTATTAAACGACTGGGATCAAATTACAATGGCTAAATTCAAGAAACTTGTCTCCTCAATGCCCAGATGCAAGGATGCAGCTACCCATTTTCTCCACTTGCATTTTATTTCGTTGATATTGCGCACTCAATCACGCGTCTTCCAGTACTCTTTAAATTCTATAGTAATGTGGGGGAAAAAAATCACTAGATGGCAGTATTGACATTTTTTTTTTTGTTAAGCCCAGTTTGGAGCTAGGTTTTTGGGCATGTCCTGGGCATGCCTCAGAGGGGAAAGTCCCAGAGAATTGAAAAAAGTCTGGAAGGTGGGAGGGGGCTGGAAAAGAATATGTAAGGAGAAAAGTTGAGAGAGTAAAGTAGGAAGGGAAATTTCACGGAGAAATAGTGGAAGGATACATTTGACCAGACCTGTCGCTCTTTACAAGACCTGTGAAGCTCGTTTTGTGGATTTTTGCCTGTGTTGGAGTATTTTCCTATCCCAGGACATCACAACAAAGCAACCTCATCTCAAGGGACTGTAAATATCTCATTTTCTTTATTATTTCAATCTTGGTCAGCCTTTGTTTTATTAAATCTGTTTAAGTTTTAAAATTTTGCCTGTGATCCCTTGCTGTCCTGTATGTCACAAATTGGGGCCATAACACTATAATCTTGTAAATATCGCAATCTTGCTTCTTTGTCTGCTTGCGGCCAATTGTTTTAGCACCCCACTTCGCGAAGCGCCCCTATGCACTGCATAGATTGCATACCCACTTTTTGCGCCACTGCCCAGATGCCTCCATACTGTGTTAAAAAGAAGAGAGGATGCTTCACCATAGTAAACAGGCCCCTGTTCCAACTTTTTTGAGACCCATAGCAGCCATCAAATTTGAAATGCACTTATTTTGTGGATAAAAATGTAAAATTTCTCAGTTTCAACATTTGCTATGTTATCTCTGTTCTCTAGTGAATAAAATACTGGCTGGTATGATTTGAAAGTCATTGCGTTTTGATTTGAATCACAATTTGCACTTTGTCCAAACTATTTCAGATTTGGGGTTGTATTTCACTCCCATTTTCAATTTTTATTGTTATTTCTCAAATAATTCTGGCTTGATAACGTAGTTACCCAGTTTGGCGCTGATGTGGTGCTAAAGTCTAACTGGACTTGAAGTGTCACAGATCTTGTAAAAAGTATAAAAAATTTGGTACTGTGTTCCCTTAAGTCATGATAGTTGATGCGAAATGTGGTGTCAACAGCAAAACTGAGCCACTTAAGTGGCTTCCAGGTGGCGCTATCGGCAGGCAAAGTGAAATATGGACCTAAAAATGCAGCTTTTCAGTGAGACACCCATATCTACCTATGTGCCAAGTTTCATTCAATTCCAGGGGGTCAACTGCGCACCGAATGTAAATCTCTCGTGGAATGGCTCTTAACTTATTCAGCAAAGCTGCTGTCTGTCTTCTTTGGAATCAGAATGTGAAATATGTAAATAACGGACATTTTTTTTCAATCCGTATATATCTATCGACCATGCCAGTGTTTTCTTGCCCAACTTCCTGTACATTTTAATTGTGGAGTTGTATAACTCTGGATGCTCGGACACACATAGAATTCATTTTTCCTTTACTGTTGATTGTTGCTAGTACAGTTCCACAAATGTATTCCTGCAAATTCTGCAATGTCATTGGGCATGCTTTGGAGATGTCAGCTTACTTTGAGGTCAAGGTTCAATGCAGTTGACCTTTGGATGCAAAACTTTGCGGAAAATCAAGCTGCTTTGCGCCGCTTAAGGTTGCGCTGCCGTTCAGCCGAGCAGTGCAGCGCCCTTCATTGAAAACAGTGGTCTTGCTTTGCGTAATGTCGCAATTGCGTGTATGATGTGAAAGCTCCGTTACTCTCTGCAACTGTATGAGTCTTGCCTACTGCTAGTTAACATCCCATCTCCACCCCTGCATTCAGTTGTTGCCTCTCTGGTTCCGTTGGGGGGAGGGGGGATATCATGACACTCCCTGCTCTCCACTCCTCAAGCTCAGTAGGTTGCAGGGTGTGTCAGGGTCAGAGCCAGGACACCATTCTATTATTGTAAACATTTTTTATTGTTGCAATTATGCTGCAATTAATGGTTACACATGAGTAGCTGAAAGAAATGAGTCTAACTTTTAAAATGCTAACCTTTCAATTGTGTCTTGTTCAGATAAGCAATCTTATGCTATGTTCACATTACAAGTTTTGATATATTGCTTGGATCAGATTTACCAATCTTGATGGTTCACATTCAGAATTGTACTGTAAGTGACCTGTATATATCTGTAATGTGAAGACATCTGCCCTCCGAAACGGCAGGCATGCGCACATTGATACGTTCTGGCTCTAGTCATCTGCATTATCAACATCAAACAATGCTATTTGTAAGGGCACTTATGGTATTAAAACCTGATTCAAACAGAGAAAATGGACATGCATGTAGTCAATGTGTGGATGGGATCTTTTTGCCCTGAAGGATGGCAAACATTTCATCAGCTGTACCTGATGAGGATAAAAAGGAAGGATAAAAATTGCTTGCTTTAAAGGTTCTTAGCCGCGCTTAGCACATGCGCACAGGCAAAAAGCCATATGGATTCCAATCTGACCGTTCACACCCATGTCGCCTGGCCACATATCAGATTTGTATCCGATCTAGGACCACATAGGAAAGTGGCTCAATTCTGATTGGAAGATCCAATATTAGATTGGATTTCTCTGTTCATGCAGCTCTGAAAACATCAGTTCGGTGTCACATTAAGGCAAAAAAAAAAAATCAGATTTGAGTCACTTCAGCCTGATAATGTGAACTTTAAGTTAGAGCGAAATGGTCAGCCTAACTGTAATTCTCCTGGCAGCCTGTAGGTTGCACTATATTAATAGACAGCCATGATTTTAACTCCATTCACTTGTCTGACAAGACCGTGCTATTTCTATGTCAGTTAGTTGCAATGCCTGCAGTTTGCGTGTCTCAGATCCACACACTTCATGGCTCACATTCAATCCCCAGAGACCAGATCTGGGCTTCAGAGGAACAAAGAAAATGTAATAGGATTGTCTTGTGATCCTGCCAGTGTTGTGTTTCCCATGCACAAGCTTTTAAGTGCTTACATACCATTAGGTTTGTCTTTGGCACACAAGTATGGGGTTTGTTTTCTCATCTTTCTTGTTCTTACCCTAGAAAAAAATCACTGGAGTTACATTTTTAAAAATTATCATATTCAAACATGGATGTGCTTTTTTTTCCCAAGTAAAAAAAGCTTTTAACAGATACAGTATCCTGCTATTATTGACAATCATTTTAGATTCTGGTCAGGAGTTTGATAATGCCTCCCGTTTTTTTCATGAATAGAGGGGGTGATTAAATGGAACTTACGGCTTATAATGATCCTACTAGGGAAAGAAAATGATTAAGTAGAAATATTGCTTGGTCGCTCATTTAATCTTGCACGATTTTTTTTAAAGAAATCACAAAGGTCTCTTCAGATGAATGACCTCTTTGGCACAAGAGACAGACCAAAGAAATAATTTGATAATTAATTCCACATTCAATTGAATTGACTGTGCAAACAAATGTATCAGAAGCCAGAGCTCTGAAAGAAACTGGCACCTATGATACTTTTGAGGAGGGATACTACATATTTAAGAAGTTAATTAGACTCTCTTTTACTGTCACTATGGGAAATAGCAACAAAAATCCATTTTCTCTCATCTTGTGCTGAAGTGGGCTTGGAGACGGAGGAATTTTGCCATCGTCCATATGGGGATAAGGAGACTGGGAGATAAGTTGTGCTTTTTGGGAAACGGCTGCAGTCGCTCAAAATTCCCTGCGCTGGTGGCAGTGTATAGGTGTGAGAGGAGCACTATGGTCACACTAGCACCTTTGCTAAAATCAGCGTCAGGTGTAGAACCATGAGGTTAACTTGATAAACAAGTCAGATTTTTCTTTTACCTCATATTAGCAGTGATAGCCAGAGCCTAAATCAGCAATTGTCTTAAATTCATAATGAAGCCTGAAGAATTGTAAACATCTATGTTACTGAGATGTATATTACCTTGAATGCAATAACATGAGTTTTTCTTGAGTAGAAAAATAGAAAAAATTCCACCACCATTGGATGAATTCCCATTTTTTGACCAATCAGTAGTGATATGCATAAGGTCGAGAAAAAGTAAGACTTGAGAAAAGGTAGAAATGATTGGTACCTTTTTATTAAAACTAGGGCTGCAATAAGCAATTCCAAACCATGAAAGATTCTAAATCTTCAAGACCATGTACTACATTTTATGAACAATATCCGTATGACTGACTGTTGTTATGTGTCAGAATGTGATTGTCAAGCCAGTTATTGCTAGAATGCTATTGCTATTGCTATATCTAGAATATTACGATCTGAAATTTAAGTAAAAAAAAAAAAACACTTCACCAATAAAAAATATTGTCTTAATACTATTTCTAAATTCACCAGCCAGCCAGTCCCAGTCACAGCCAGTCCTCTGGGAGTCAGCTTGTCAATGGGAGTCAACCAGAAATGCAGCAGGATTTCAGCTGTTGTCTGATTCAGTACCCTGCACTAATATTGTCCTCCTTGGTTAGAAAAAAAAACGGCTCGAAGAGTCTGGAAAATGATGCGGTTGTGCTTCATCCGCCCAATCATTTATTCAAAAATTGACAAAAAACCTAACCTTAAATTTAAAGAAAATGACTGAAGGAAAAAACTACATTCCAGACAGACAGATACAGTAGAAAGTTTTATTTCAGTATATAAGGCCATGGCCCATAGTACAAACTGATAAATATTGCCATGCCAGGTAATATGTGGTACGTCTACATTTAGTATTATACTTAAATGTGACGCACAAGTTTAAATTACTTTATAATGGCTGATTTCCGTTCTTCATAATTTTCAACAGATAATGTCCTAACCATAATGCAGCTTTCTTGTTATTCCACATCACATTTACAAAAGTGTCTGCACTGCGGTGACTAAGATCATGAAATGGAAAATATTCATTTCATAAGTTTTCATAACGTGGACATACCATCAGCACATGATTCCAATCTTCAACATAGAACATATTTTTTGAATGACAAAAATAAACAATGTCTATCACAATATTCAATGTGATGATGCAATCTAGTTTCAACTGCTAATCTAAAATTTTTACATTTAAACTTAGTGATGACAGCTTTACAATACACAGGAACATCTTCCAAAAGGCAATTTTCAATATTTAACAGATATTTATACTGACTATTTATACTGATTTATACTGTAAGTCTTACATTTTGCTGACTGCATTACATGAGAATGCCAAATTAGGCATAAACGATCAAACAATCTTTGCTTGAAGGCAGAAATAAAAGATTTGAAATTACCAATGTCTTGGCTTAACCAGGTTACACCAAATCCAAACTGGAACAAAGTATCTCAAATATGAGATGCCCAAGTAACTCAACCAACATCATCCAGGTCTTTCACCATGGTGTATGACTGATGAGGCAACCTGTGTCTATCTAACTGGATAACACAACACCAATACTTAATTACTCTCAGAAAATAATTGCACTGCAGGGGGACACACTCACTGGGTGCCAAAACATTATTCATAAGTAGAATTCTTACTTAATTTAAATATTCTCTTACAAAAAGATACTTGAGACAAAAATATAAGAATATTTAATACCCCATACCTCTGGCCCTGTAAGGGTTGTGATCTGAGTACCGTAATGTGCACAGAGGACAGGAAGTTGAGGATTGGACTCAGGTGTGAAGATGGACTTGTTTGTATTTATTATGCCTTCAGCACAGCAAGAAGGAAAAACAGGATACAATACAAAAGAACAAGGATTTCAGGTTCCTGGGAATAAAGTTAAAGGTCTGACATTAACAATAAACAGCACTAAGTTCAAGAATTAGAATATATATAGACGCAAAACGCGAAAGATAAGTCTATACAAGACTACAGAGAGTAAATACGGACTTGTGGCTTATAACACTTCGCAGTGCAAGTGCAAAGCTCGGTCTTAAATAGCACAACACTACCACACAGTGGAAATGAACAAAAGCTGCATGCAACGATTGCAGAGCTAAAGAATGCGGTCCGGGTTTGAATAAACTGGTGAGTTAGAAGGCTGGAGGCGTGGCCTTACAGACCCGTAACACAGAATAGGTGAAATCATAGCATCAAGTACTTTAAAAGCATCATTTATGGAGACAAAACCAAATTTAAGTTGATGGCTCTACAAAGACATCAATGATTTATTTGCCCCGGGCAGCAAGGCAGCTCTGTGCCTTGGACTAAGAAAGAAATGGGGTGAATACAATAAAAACCTTCTCCAAAAAGAGCCACTGTGGGTGCAAGGTTTCATTTCAACCAAGCTGCTACTCACCGGATTCTACTAATCAACCCCTGGAATGTTTGTTAAGGGCCTTGATTAGTAGAATCAGGTGTGTAGCAGTTTGGTTGGTATAAAAGCCTGCACCCACAGAGGCTCTTTCTGGAGAAGGTTCCCTACCCCTGGCAGGCAACAATGTTGAATGCTTTGTGGTTCAAAAAATCATTGAATTGTGACCTCAAGCGCAGACTACACTGTGCTCAGTGGAGTAAAAACAAGGCCTGGGAGATGTAGAACCTGTACAACGTACAACAGTTTATGAAAACATCTAAATGGCTTTTCTGAGAAATATGTGGTATATAATAAAAATAGGCGTGCAAAGCACGAATACCCCTCAGCCCGATGTCGAAGTTTTTGGAGACGCCCGCCGCCCGACCGCCTGCCTGCCCGCCCAACCTCACGAAGGATAGCAATACCCCGTCAGCCTTGAGGGCTGAGAGGTAAAAATGGCTTGAATGCACCACCGTTGGCTCAGGAGGTAGCGTGGCTAGGCTAGGAATCAGAGGGTTTTCTGGTTTGATTTCCGGCTCCTCCAGAGAACATGACAAAGTGTTCTTGAGCAAGACAGTGAACCCCACACTGCTCCTGATGTGCAGGTTGGCGCCTTGCATGGCAGCCTCCACCATCAGGGTGAATGAGAGGCATAATTATAAAGCGCTTTGTGTCATCTGACTAGAAAGGTGCTATATAAATGCAGGCCATTTTTCACAATTACAGGTGATCCTGAAAGCGTTATCATATCCTAATAAATTAACATACAACTATATACTGTATATTTGTCTAATCTTAAAAGGACAAATGTGTTTCAGATATTTTGTAGTTATGACCCAGAATGATCTGGAAGGCCAATGTCTCGTCAGTGATGTGCATGTACTCTAAGACTCTTCATTTGGATAAGTATCTATAACAAGCATTCCATGTTTATTATTTAGTGATCTATTTTGACACCCAAAGGAAATACTGGGATGGTTCCAATTTTCGCAATCCAGATCCATGTTACCGGTCTCGTAATTTAATGACATTGCACATTATTTAGCCAACTATGTGAGGCAATTTAAATATCTTAGGTGTGTTTTCATTGGAACATGGTTGTTTTTCAAGATGAACTTTACGTTTTGCATCAATTTTGGTTGACAGATTAATTTTTCAATGAAAAATTGTATAAAACTTCTCCAGTTTTTCACACATTTACTTGTGTTTGGCATCAAAATGTCCATCAAGTTGTTGTGTAGCCATTAAAAATCATCTGGTTTTTCAGAACAATCATTTATGGGTTTAAATATGGACTTTTCGAGGCCTTGTCCTACAAAAATCTTGAAATCACTAAATAGGTCACAGTTCACTACCTGTATGCAAATTTCACATTTCAAATCTATTTTCTGGACAGTCCCACAAGTAGGTACATATAACCAGAAGATGGTTCAATCTGGGCTGTGGGCAAATTTGCCTATACGGTGGAAAACCTCCTTTGTACTTGATTACGTGTGAGTTGATGTTATTGGAGGAAGTGAATGTGAAATCCTTGGCTCCACGGTACAGCAAATCAATAATACCAAAACTAAACATGATCACTCAAAGATGAAGTGAATAATGTCATTTTGTAACACTGGCACGTGCCTAGGTTCATGACTTAAGACAGTAAGTTAACAGTTGGTTCTTGTAGTCCACGTGTTTGATACGGGAGAAATGGCACCTGAGCAACTTTGAAAGGATCAAATTGTTATGGCTCAACGACTGGGTCAGGGCATCTTCGAGGCGGCAAGGCTTGTAGGATGCTCCAGGTCAGCAGTGGTGAGTATCCACCAACAATGGTCCGAGGAGGGTTAAACCACAAACTAGGGACAGGCAGTTGCATGCGCAAGGCTCATCAACTTGAGTTTGCAATGAGGGCCATCCCATCTGGTCCAAGCTGACAGAAGGGCTACTGTGTCACAATTCACTGAAAATTTTAATAATGATTACAAAAATAACATGAAAAACACACAGTGTATTGCACTCTTCTGCCTTTGGGGCTGCATAGCCACAGACTGGTTTGAAGTGCCATTTTAATCCCTGTCCACAATTGAAAGAAGCTACATTGGGCTTCTGAGCATCAAAACTGAACCTTGAAACAATGGAAGGATGTTGCCTTATCCAATCAGTCCCAGTACATAAGCGTCATATACCTGGGAAAGAAATGGCACTAGGATGCACTGTGGGAAGAAGACACTCTGCTGGAGGGATTGTGATGGTATGATGCTCAGGGAAGCCCTGGGTCTTGGCATTAAGGCAGATTGCAATTTTTCGGAGCTGTGTTGTTGAGATGCAACAGACAAACAGCACATTAGGCAGGTGGACATAATGTTTTGGTTCGTCTGTGTACAGAACTTCAAGCATCCTAGTATATGGTATGAAATTAGTGAGTGAGTATGTGTGTGTTTTATGCACATGTGATGCATGCAACTGTTATGAAAAAAAAACCAATCATATAGTCACAGAAAGCTCATGTCCCTGTAAGTTCTAGAGAGAGTCATTGTCCCCTTGATGCACTGAGACAATGTTTCATTTTTGGCACAGAGAGTCCATGTCCTAATGACAGACGATTAGTGTCCATGTGATACACAGGAAGTCAGTATACCTGTAAGGCAGAGAGTCAGTGCCCCTGTAAAGCACAGGCAGTTAATGTCTGTGGAAGGCAGAGGGAGAGAGTCAGTGGGTGCGTTCGGGCACGTCTGCAAGTAAGCAGGCTGCGCGAGATTGCCGAAAAATTACGCGAGAATCTTGCCGAAGTTGCGTGATAAGCCCTCCAAACCCCGCGATCGCGCAACTTCGGCAAGATTCTAGGATAATTTTTCGGAATCTTGCGCAGCTGGCTTACTTGCAGACGTACTCGAACGCACCCAGCATCTCTATATAGGACAGGATTTCAGTGTCCCGGCAACTCCCAGCAAGTTGGTGCCCCAGTAGAGCCGACAAAGTCAGTCTCCCTAAAAGTCACAGGAGTTCATTGTTCCTCAACAGGAAAAGAAGACGATGGCCGTTCTCAAAGCATAGGCTGCATCCTTTGAAGGCGGCATTTTTAGGCTGCAACGTCATTGCAAGCTGTTCTGATGTGATCACACTTTTAATTTCAGATGAAAATGCAGCCTTCATCTTCCTGATATCAAATCGAATTGTCGACATGGAAATGGAGTGTAAACAAGCTGACAATTTGTCTGATATTAGGTTAGATGAAGGCTGCATTTCTCGGCTGTATTCGCAAGCACATTCACAACAGAACAAACTTGCGATAAAGTAGTAGCCTAAAACTGCAACCTTCGAAAGATGCAGCCTATGCTTTGAGAAACCGCCAATATCTCCGGAAGGCACAGAGTCAGTGTCCCAGTGAGTGAGTGAGTGAGTGAGTGAGAGCGAGAGAGAATCTTTGTTAGCCAGAGTCAGTATCTTTGTAAGGCACAAAAGGTACATGTAATGCACAGGAAGTTACTGTCCCTGAAAGGAAGACTGAATCCATGTCCCTATTAGTCACAAGGGTTCAGTGCCCCAGCACCGCACAGAGAGACGCTCTCTGTAACGCAGAGTGTCATCATGAGCAGCTTCCAACAGTTTTCTCTGTAGTTCAAGTAGGCTACTGGGACTATTTTGTAAACAAACTTCACAGATGTAAACATTTTTGTTGTGGATAAAAAGTAATAAAGTTGTAGGACTAATGAGAAATCCACTATATAAATGCTTCACAGTCGTGGGTTCAGTGCTGTCAGTGATTTTAGAGTATATGAAACAAAAAGCAATTTTACTACCCATATTGATGCATTGTTGTTCATTTTTCCAGAACATTCCGATGTCTTGATGCAATGTAACTCCATGCAGAAAACCAGGCCCTTAGTGTCCACACAAAAAAATAAATAAGTCAACACAGCCATTTGCTTTACAATTTCCACTTTGATGGAGAAGTCTTGGTTCATAAGAATACTGTCAGATTAAGTAAAGCAGAAAGACCAACTCTACAGTGGCTGCCGTAATCCCCTCTAACCTACAGTTGGCCACTTGTATAAAATCATAAAGCTTGGATCCCTAACTAAAGGGGTACAGAGAGGAGAGTGGGCATGAAACCACTGTGGTATCGACAAAGGCATGCATTTGCTAAAATGATGATGAATATTTTATGCAGACCGGGTTTCAGTGCTCTTTGGCGGATGTAAATAAGTGAAGAGCCTATGATATTTACCCCAGTGTGAAAGATTCATGAGAGCCTGAGCTATTTAAAAGGCTAAACATGACATGGTGTTTACACTGGGGTCAGACAGTCAGGGCAGAGAGACTGAGAGCTTTCAGCTCCCGTATGGAGATAGCATTACACCAGGAAGAGAAAATATTGCTGTGGCCACAGAGAGAGAGGCATTGCGATTCAGATCCTTTTAAGGCGTCCTTGGGTTTGTAATTGTTTTCAATCCAGGAAACCCCAGTATGCATGTTGTGGGAGGGTGTTGTTATAGTAATGTGGTTTACAGTAGCTCTGGGATTCACCTCTGATATGACCCCGAGTCTGACTTCGGACATTAGTGGCAGCTGGCACAGATCGATCCCCACCAGCCTAGTTTCATTTTTATGGTTATACTGTACCTGGCAAAGGCATCCTTCTCTCATGGGAATGGAGTTAGGATTACTGTATGAACATAAATGGTATCACATGTTCATCTGGCTCCGTAATACACCTGGACATTAAATGCTGGCAGTGTTCCCAGGTAGTAAACTTCACAAGGTGTGCAATGAAATTGTATGAACCCTGCCACATTTTGATCATGGGCTGCGCTAGAAAGCTCTGATGTTATTCAATTAAATTGATAATCCAGGTCTGTCATGTAGGCTCCCAATTGTGCATTCATACTGATTCCCCAGGCCTCCTAGACTCATGACATTTTCAGTGGTGCGGCAGTGATCTACATGGTACTATTCTCATGAGGAGGACACAATTTCAGTTCTGCAAGTGCTACCATCTGCAGTGTTAACGGGTCAGTTCAGGGTGGAATAATTATTATAGCCAGATTTTCTAAGACCTATTTCACTAGTAAAACTCTTCAGCACATATAAAACCAGTAACATCACCAGTAATTAGGCCAAAAATAAATACACTGGTCAGTCAATGACCATATCATTGTTTCTGGATGTGTTGAAAGGTGTCACATGCGCAAAGGCCTTCATAAATCTGGCACTGAAGGTGATTATGCCCCCTCAGAGGGAGGAGGTCTGGCTGGCAGAACGCACAATATAACTTCAAAAGAGAAGTCCGAACGAAGAAGACAGGACTACAGAAAGCACTGTTAAAACTCCAGCTGAAAGAGAAAGCGGGCAGAGATCGGCATTACATCTTGATCAACAGATGACGGATAATATCGGCCCTGCCCATCTTTCATGGGCCCTTGTTTGATGACAGAACATGGGATGCTGAACACATCCATTACCCACAACCCCCCAGGCAGGTGCATCAATAACGTTCGCACCCGGCCGAGAGGAGGACACTGTGCGCTGCCTGAGGGGTCTCTCAGTGTGCCACATCATTACAGGCCCCCATTCTTCATACAAGCCCCACAAACAGAGTGCAGAGGCCAGTGTCCCCTGTCCCCTATACCCCCCCCCCAATACCCAGAGGTCGGTCTGTCTGTCTGCCCATGTGACTTTACTCTCCAGGTTCAAATATGATCCCTCCTTCACTCAGGAAACTTTTAAGGAGATGGAGAAATGCTCCTTTGGAAGGTTTGTCACCAAAGACTGCAGCAAAGACACGGACCAAGTCACTTTGGCCTCACTCTTCGGATATTCTTGGGCTTGATGAAAAGTGATTTTGGGCACGGCCAAGTAGTGCTTTTTAATAATGGAGTGCTAGCTGCAAACTCTCTTTTTAAATAATCTACATGTCAAGAAAAGGATGATGACTTAAACTTATTGTGAAATGTACTTGCTGTTATAAGAAATACTCTGTATTTGGGTAGACAGTAGGAAATGAACAGTATGTTTAGCGGACTCCAAAGAAGGAGGGTTCTTCACACATAATCTGAGACGGCACAATGGCTCCACCGAGTCTGCGGTGTCACTAAGCAGGTGAAAAGCAGTGACATGACCTGCTCGTGATTCATCAACAAAATTTGTCTTGATGGTCCAAATGGCTTAACAAATTTGCAAAAAAATACATTTTGGGCCATATTTTTGTGAGAACAAACTACCTACAAAATATTGCACTAAAACAGGTGGCCAAACCAACTGCAATGGCTGATGACTAATACATTTCCACAAGAGCTTCATATTAAGCCTAGTCTAGCTCTCTTGGGTACCACTCCTTTACCTTCAAGAATGCACTCTGGGAAGGATATCACCAGGGATACCTTAAATTGGACATGCATCAGTTGGAATGCAAACAAAAGATAATAGTACTTTGATATTCAATAGCGCTTTGCATTGCCTTTCTTTGGCATCTGTTGTACTCACAACACTGTTATAACTCAATTAAAATAAGATACTGTATGTTATGGACTTCACTCCCAGGAGTGAAACATCATATTAAAAAGCATTTTTAGCCTGATAAATATTTAATACACCCTATGTTTCACCATTAATTTGTGGAAATAAGTTTTTTTGAATGAATTAAGAAAAAATGGGTATTCATAATCATTATTATCAGTGTTTAAGAAGTCCCATTAATTACGTTCCCAGTTCATTACCATAAATTATTTCCAGGACACCTCATTTAACACATAGAAACAAGACCCCTGATTTAATTGACTGAACCTGGGCCCCTGATTTAATGCACTGGTACAGGACCACAGATTTAGTACACTACAACAATGCTGTATGTGGAAATGTGATGATCATTGTGGGCTCTGACTGTGACAGTGTGTTAGTGACATCATCGATATTGCTGTTTAACTGATGTGTCTCCATTGAGCACCCGATTAAACAACAGCTTGCTAAAAGCAGCTCATAACAGTGTGTTAGCTCCTCCTCCTGCTTCCCACTGTCAAAATGATTGGTGAGTGTAAATCTTAGGCACTGACTTAATAAAATTCTGAGCAGCAGTCCAGATGGCTGCTCTTGAATGGTGGATATATTCTGTATTTACTGCAAATGCGATTCAATGCTGGTCTGTTGTTGTGATTGTCAGGGCAATATTAATTAATGAGGGAACCTCATTCTTAACGGAGTCGCCTTTTAAATAACAGGATTGATTCAGACACACTTTTTCGACCTATAATTCCATTCAATGCATTCTTAAAATTTTCCTGTGAATATGGTCTTATTCTTAGACTACCTTAGATGGTAAAACTGTAAACTTTCAGCCAGACCTGTGCCAATATGGAACTAGTATTGCTCCCCTCATTACATTCCTAAGCCATGTCGAACACCACGTTCATCTGCGAGCCTTGTAGTTGTGTGTTCAAATCCAGTGGTGGCTGGTGAACTGAGGATAAGGGAAGCTCAAACCATCCCTTAAATAGTGATTGATCATGAACGGTTTTAAATCATTCATTTAAAAACCCTTAAGCCCTGAGCTTCTTTTTTCGAAAATGGCAAGCCCAAAATGAAATGAGTATCTCTCTGCAACTATTTCGTCCATTTGAATTATCATGGTATCATAATAAAGGTAAAACCATTTTGGATTCCTGCCTTGGTGTAAAAATCAGTATATGTGTCACTGAGTCAGAGTAAATGATGATGGAACACGGTATAAATCAAAGACCTCATTTTGCACCAAACAAAGTTTTACTTCTATGCCTTGTAAACTTAATTAGTTGCAGCCTGAAACCTCTAAAAAATTACAGCACAGAATCTCACCATTATCTGTGCCAAAGTTTATTCTAATCAAGTAAATCAGAACAAAATTAGAGAGGAATGTCTAGGTAGGTTCTCCAAATTGGCAATTCAGGTACATTGTGCGCAAAATCATATTTCTCAGATATTAAACTGTAAGACTCATCTAATTTCACTTATGTGTCACTACAGGCATACATTCCACCAAAATACAACCAGTTTTTAATTTTTAGAATTTATAATTTTTTATTACTATTTCTGCCATCCTATAGCAAATACAGTTTCCCATTCAAAGACAATAAATACAAATAAAATGAAGTTTGGCTCCACAGGAGCAGATTTATTTTTAAAAAAGCAAATTAATAAGATGAATACAAAAAGGGTAAAAAATGGGGGGAAAAAAGTCCAAGAATAAAAGAATAAAAACCCCAGCAATTATTAATATAAGCAAAATGCTACTATTGTCTTACTAAAAGTACGCCTGCCCAGAATCTCAAACCCTGATTGCCTAGGCCAAAGCCTTACACCCTAACCACTAGGCTAGTTCACTGCAACACTGCTTTCAAATTGCCTATATAAAGAACGAGTAAAAAAAAAAAACAAGTCACTCACCTTGTTTGTACTGTTGTGCCCTCAGTATTCAAGCGTTTCTGTAAGAAAATGACTTTGAAAAGGACGGTTGAATATTTAGCGAATAATTATACCGTGAATACCACAAACAAACCTGTTAAGCGTTTATATTGTCGTGCTATTTAAGTACATTCGAATGGCCCGTGTACTCAGTTTGACGCACTGGGAACGCAAGGCTCTAGCTCAGGCTAGCTTTCTGCGATAAAGGTGCTTTAGGGCTTGATGGAAACGTCAGAAGCCATAGACTCAAATGGCTTCCGGCAAAGTCTTGCTGACAGCATCACAAGCCGATCATAAAGAGGAAAATGCATTGCAAGCAAGCTGAATGCTGAGGAGCTGAGATCTTTGAAGCAATGCTCGAGAAGAAAAACGAGCTTTGAGACAGGAAGATCTAGTTTTGTTATAACATGGACACATTGAGCTAACAAGAGCAAATGTGGATATACCCTCTAACAGTTGTTTTATTACAAAATATCAAGGGTAAGAAATTTCTTTGCTTATCTCCGTAGACAGCAAAGTGTATGCCTGCTATTCTTTAAGTGTGATGTCGGTTTAAAATGACAGGGCTCATATCATTGGATTCTGTGGACTTTCCTCTTTCTTTTGAGATATCGTTTGTATGCATAGCACAAATTCAGGAGAAATTCTGGTGATTCAGCGCTCATATGATTTTATCCTACGTTTTGCTACATGCTTATTTACTTGCTTGGTGCTTGAATTGTGTTCAGTTGAGGTAAAAATGGTCTACATGAGCTTTTGGCAGAGTTTCTTCGCAAAATATGGATATGCCGCACGACAATCTTGCGATTTGGAAACATGCTGTACTTATTATGCGTAACCACCACACCCTGGTCCCGGGGTGTATGGCTTAAGGGGTTAAATTATTATACATTACCGACACTCCGAAAACTCTCAACATTATCAGGTGTTGTCAGTTTTCATTAATAACACATACCTGTCAACTCTCACGCATTTGGCGTGAGTTTTGGTGGCATATTTACGTTCCCCTGCTGTAGTCAGCAATTACTAAATGAAAGCATATGTAAGAGATTCTCACACGGAATTGAAGTCCTTGTGCATGGAGGTTTATCAGTTTCAAGTGTGATTATGACTCTGGACTTCACACGCTTTTATTTACTCAGGGGTTGGAAGCAATGCATGGGTTTCATGGTCATTTGAATTGTTTAAATGAAATAAGATCATTGGAAGCAATGGGGTAGCATAAAAACATTTCAAATAATTAATAATTATATATATATACACGAAATGCCTGCGATGCTTCTTTTTACTGTTCAGCAGTAAGAGGTACTTTTCTGAGGGTCCACTCAATGTCTTTCAATTACAGTGGAAAGTTTATACAGTCAGAAATTAGATTTAAAAAATGTGTCAATCAATTGATAAATACTAGGAAAGTTTCATGGGCGTGAACCATAATATGGGGTTTTAAAATGTTTCTACATTAAAAGAAAATGGTCAAACTCTGTGCTTGGTGTAAATGCAACTCCAATATGAGGTATCCCGAGAGGCTGGGTGATGGGATGTATTTTATACCTTTCCCAAAGCCATATCATAACACATAGAGAAGCGTCTCCTCTGGATAAAGCTTTCTGGAAGACCCCACTATCAGCTTAACTTAACAAAGGTTAGATTTCCAAAATTCGGTAGCTATAATAATACATAAATTAAATTTCTTACCCTGCAGTGCATGAATAATACTGATCCTCTATCTTGTTGTGTGAGAGAGGGTGACAGAAACGAGATGCAGTGGGTTGCGTGTGCACTAAGACCTGAAAATTTTAGCTTCTAATTTGCTTCTTTTTGTTGACCTTCTCCACTCTAAATTCATTAAAGCTGCAGTTGGTAAGTTTTAGAAAAGTAACTTTTTGTCATTTTTGCTAAAACTGTCACTTTGTACAAACAGTATTACATAAAACTAGTACTCTGTAATTTAAAAAAGGCTCCTTTAAACCCACCTAATGCTCATACTGCAATTTAAAAAAATCAATCGGACCGACCAAAAAGAACCAATTAGAGCCAGCATTGTGGGTGACAGCCGTCAAACAGTGCACATGCACGGGCTGCAGACAGCCCCCTTCCCCTTCCTCCTCCGTTCATGCCAGTGCTCAGTCAAGTTCAAATCTCCGAGAGCAGGTTCAGGAGCTTAGAACCATCAGGGAGGAAAAAATAATGATACCTACGTTACCGGCAACAGCTCACACGGCTAAGACAAGTAAAAAAAGGAAGCTAGAAGGAAAAAAAAAGCACAAAAGAAAGAATTGAACAAAACCCGGGATAAAACCAGAGTGAACATCGGAGTGGCTTTTTAGAGGTGGAAGGAACTCTGTGATTTGGCAGGATTAAAAATTGTTTGCGACTTTTCTCCTTGACAAGTAAACCCCTGCTTTATTTGTTGGTTCATTTTTGCTCTGCAAATAAGCAAGTTGGTGTCGCTGACATGATCACCAAACTAACCCCAACCCTAACCAGCATCAATTCATTTTCGCTCTGCAAATAAGCGAAGGAACGTCACTTACAAGCACAGTTGCTGTTCGAATAGCCAGAGTCTTGTAATTGTTACAGTACTCCGCAGTGCATGTGATGTTACAGCGATGTTGCAGTCGCGCTAATGTTAGCTTGTTTCAGATGCTAGGGCTAACATTACTGGCATTGTTTTATTAAAGAGCAACAGAAAACCTGTGACCTGGCAGTCCTATCAGTTGTGTTGTTGTCCTTATAAATATGTGAAACGTTTCTGTGCTCTCACAGGTAAATGCTGACATACATGATTTACTGGCCATTCAGCTGCATTCACGACAGTTTCTGTACTCAAAAAAAATGGGTAACTCACTGAAATAAGCGTGCGCTGGGTTTATAATGAATACATACTTTTGTAGATTACTTTTCATGTCGACATGATTTATTTCTGCTCGTTTGTTGGCAGGCGTGTCGTCAGACCTGAAAAATCCAGGGCTAATATTCCTCCCTTTATTAAAAATAATTAGTCCTGGCTAATTCTAGATAGGTTTCCTTTATTAACACGTTTTCCAATTCAAGAATAATCAAGTAGCGAATCGAAGACACGGCTTCTCTCCCTCAAGCGATCCAAAAGTGACAAAATAATGGGCTGCATTAAGGACAGAAAAATAATTTAATTTTTATTAGGTCTATGCACCTGCACTCAGCGACGGCATTTCAGACTAGTAAGTGGTTTCGTCCGTTTACGTTTTCCAATTAGACAGCTGTCTATTTTTTTTACTACGAATTGAGCGACAGTGCTGCAAAAACAGGTGTATGTACTTGTCGCCGAAAATACCTTCATTCGCTGAAGAGTTCTAGAAACGCCATCGCCGAGTGACGGTGCATAGACCTTATTATAATAAAGAAAAAAATTCGGAACTGAATGCAGCCTATTATTTTGTCGCTTTTAGATCACATGAGGGAGAGAAGCCGTGTCTTCAACTGCCACTTGATTATTCTTGAATTGCAAAACGTGTGAATGAAGGAAAACCATCAAGAATTAGCCAGGACTAATTATTTTCAATAAAAGGAGGGATATTAGCCCTGGAATTTTCAGGTCTAACGACGCGCCCATTTGTTGGGCTGAAGTGTTGACTGTTCCCAACAGTAACGTCTAGCCTGGGCAACTTGGCCGCTTTCATAATGTGAACGTGCAAAATCTCTCCGCAGTTGCATGCATAACAGCTCCCGTGCCTTCGCGTGCATGGTAGCCATCTGGGGGAGGGTCTTAGGAGTGCAGTGGAGAGGGAGGGGGAGGGATCTGTAGATCACTTTAGGTCTTAATACCTCCATCTTTAACCAATAAGTGGCTGTTTTTGATGGACAACCATGCTTGTTTGTAGCACTGATCTGTAACAAATCGTGTGATGGAATAACACAATATTATCTTATCCCTACTACTTACAGATCTATCCCATAGAGGCCAAGTGCTCAAAATACTTATAATTTATACAGAAAAAAACAGATGTTTTGAGCGGAGAAGTTCAATTTTTGGTCACAAGATATATAGTTTCCTTTAATAGAGGCTTATTTTCCAGTAATAAAATTTGTCAGGTTTTTCTTTATACTCAACCGATATAAATAGTTGTGGTGTATTTTTAAAGTGTTTTTAAGCACTTTCTAGTGGTACCAGTTGCACTGGAATTTTAAGTTTTCATTGTTCACATACCCATTTGTTTTCACAAAAACTATTTTTCTGTCTTTCACCCCCTAAACAGCAGCTTTATTGACATCTAGATCAAAAATTAAATATAACAATCCATTCTTCTGACTGCATTCATCCTGGCAGCATGTCAAGGGGAAAGATTCTTCACAGAGAGCCACCAATATTAAATGTGAAAATCGCAAAAATGGAGGTGCTCTGGAAATGTAAGGGGCTTGGCAAGCGGTTTTTAATGAGTGAAATACACCTACTGTGGCAGGTGCTGTACATGAATCGCGAGTGGCAATGATATAGAGTCTGTTAACACAACGTTCTTCTAAAGAGAGGTGATCTAAATATCCGTGGTTTGATACAAATGAAAAAATGACAGGCCTGCATTGCAGCTCTGTTGAATGTCTAGTATTAATCGCTATAATGAAATGGTGTATTGTCCTCTAGGGGAACGCAGCAGTCACAAGACTTAAAACAATGATGAAATTTTTTCCCGGATCTTAAAAAAATTTGTAAATACAATGTCAAAAATACTTAAACTTGCAAATATTATGTCACTTAATTAAAAAATAAAAAAATAATAAAAAATCACATTTGTCCAGCTATGAGTGGGTGAGGAACATGATGAAGGCATAACTTCTAAGTATTTCAGATGTCCTTTGAAATGACTCATTCGCAATGATTCAGCCCAAATAAAACCACGAAACTAACAAAATTAGTTCTGAGCTGTATTTAAGTTGCATCTCCATGATATCACAGGTTTTGGTTTGCCACAATACGTTGTTGCATCGCCATCACCAGGGATGAGTTTGCCATAGTGAAGCTTGAAATAATCAATTCAGCACTCGTGAATTTTGGCGATTAAATCGAGCCAAAAATTTGCAACCAGTCCAACCACTGAAACAGACTATTTACATCTAAAATGACCATCATGAATGTGGATAAAAGATAGTTGATCATGTAAATCATTTGTGTATTGAAGTAGGACAGGCATCAACAAAATTAGAAAGGAGTTCTGTGAGGGACCCTATGCCTGAAGCTATTGGTCTGCCTGGAACAATGGTGGGAGATTTGTGAAGTTCATGTGATCTATACAGCACAGGTGCGGTGAGACAATCATCAGTAAGATATTTTTTCTCTGATTTTGTTTTGCCAATAGTGCTGCCAAGCAGGCGTTGACCAGAAAGGGGTCAATCTCTGTTTTAAAGTGGAATGTAGGAACTGATTGTTTTTATAGATATTAAAAAAACTGATCAACAGAACCCTTCCTTCCAATCTATTTTAATCACATCGATTCATCAAAAAAAAAAAAAATCCCATGTCCCTTGTCAGCTAGCTTAACAATAATTGGTTCTTAGATAAGGTGTAAAGGGCCTCTATTTGACCTTTGGAGATGTTTTTTCGAACTGAGGAGGGTGGCCCTTGAAAAAAAAAGATTCAACACCTCACTCTTACATCTTACAACAAAAGTTTAGAGGTGCACAAGTGATATGGGGGCAAAAAGAACTTCTGAGCTTTAGAAAAAGTTTATAGTCATATTACACAACATTCAAAGACAAGTTCTCTCTTTGTGGAAGAAAATATTTCTACATAATGTTAACGGAAAAACTTGAACCATTCTGCCCTATTCTGGAAAGGATCTGAAGCAGGCTTTGGAACAAATGACAGAAGAATTCACAAAATACTTGATTCTGTTTTTATTTTGTATACAGGTCCATTTCTTGTGCAATTGAGATTGTATGTTGTATTACTGCCCTGAAATGACATGTCATTACCAAATATTTTTAAACATAAGTCACCGATAAGAAAACACCAATACCTACTTTGGATCTATTCAGTCTCCTGGTTAATACTGAATGGTTTTTAACTGCCTTTTGCATGATTAAGAACTCTTATCTGCTTTGTTTTCTCCGTGTTTATTTAACACTACTCATTCCGCAAATTAATGATATTTTCCGACAGTGTTTTTTTATGAGGAAGGCAGACCACCATTGACATCAATATCATTTTGTAGAAAAGTGATGTCACTTTAGTGGCATTTCAAGAAAAAAAAAAAGACCTCTTGAAAGGGTAAAGAAGACAGGCCTATTGCAGACAGATTGGAGCTTTGAATTTGTGTGCAGCCTCATTCTTACTCCTCATTATTTACAGACATAAAATTCATAAAAGAACCATATCCTTCAAAGCAAAGGAAGGTAGCATAAAATTCCTAAGTATGATGGGAGGGTCCTCCAACACCTGGGGCCAACAGGATTCATTCAAACTCCCATCCCACCTTTCACCACGATCTTCTTCAAATTGCAACCCCCCATCTCTTCAACCCAAACCTCTCACCCTCTTTTCTTCCTTTCATCTCGTATTCATTAATTTATACAGATTCATGCCCATTTCATGAAAGTAAAACCTTGATTGTTGTCCCCCACATGAAAATAATTTAAAAACAAACGAACACAAAATGTCCTCCCACTGCAGAGTTCCTGAGAACAACAGATCATTCCGGATCTTTGTCATCAGGCTGTCTTGCTTCTAATTATGAACTCATGAAGAGCTTTGTTTTTACCCGTTTCTTAATTAGATGCAACACAACATGCCACTTTGGCAGTGAACCAGTGATTTGTTTTGACCTTCTTATAATTGCAAATATAATAAATACTGATGTTCCAATACAAACAACATCATCTAATAAATGAATAAAAGACAGATGCATATTAAAGGGCATGTTTTGCATTGCAGAACTCATGAAAACTGCATAGTCCACACTCAATTTTACTGAACCTGGAATCACTATGACCACTCAGTTTGAATTTTGATCTTGGGCACGTTCACATATTAAATTTATTTGATTAATATCCAAACATTACGCAGTCACTTCGCCACCCTTCTTACATCTAGCACCCTATGAAGACTGTATTTGACGTACACTCAGTGTTCTAAAAATCCAGTATTTTGTACTACCAGCACTTATAGTTCTGTTTGAATGTTCAGCATGAATTTGTGTGCCAAGAATATTTTAGATGCATATCTAAGATCTCTCACACTGAAGGACTAAACACCTTTTGTAATAAACTTATATTTCTTTTTTTGGGATCTCGATGGGGGTTGGCATTCAGTATTTAAGGATAACTAACACCACTTCCTTACTTAACTGAGACGCTTAGCTATTAATATAACTCTTAAATACTCCAAAGTCATCACTCTGTTTAAAAAGCGGAGCTTGTTGCTAATCTCCGCCTACACGTATATTAACTTGGTGAGAACCCTGGCAGGGGCTAAGTATTACCTTAATATGCAAATGGCATCATTCCTGTTTAAAGTGTGCTTTCTTATTTAATTAATTAAAACAATCATCTACGAACTTTAAATTAGTCTGGTGTAAAATAATCTCTTTTTGGTCATTTAATAATTAGCAGCCAGTAAAGCTGCTGTATTAATTGCATTGATCCTTGCCTCAGGAGGCAGAGAGGACAGAAAGCTCTACCATCACCATTTCCTCAAATAGACAATTCCCTCGAACTGAGAGAGAAAAAAGGGAATAAACTTTTTTTCTGTGTTCAGACACTAAATTACCCCCGGGAATCAAATGGAACCCTTAATTAGCCTCGCGCAGTGGTAAAATTGATTGAAAAGCAGCACATCAATTATTAAACGTAACAGTTTTCCCTTCCCAACACACACCTAACACACCCACCCCCACCCCCTGTCTTCTTGCAGAAGTAGAGGGTGTGAAATCACTTGGGTGTTTCCTCTAAAGCTGACGAATAAAGAAGCCTTCCTCTGCTGACGGGGAATATTCAGCCTGAACACGGAGTCCTATAAGCACAGTTATACAGGAGGAGGAGATAGGAAATCAGCCACCATCAACATCATCATCATCATTATTATCACTGTCATCATCGTCACCACTATTATCATCACCACCATCATCACAATCATCATAATCTTCGCGGTCACCATTATCTTGTCCAACATTACCCCCTTTATTATCATAACATCATCATTATTGCCATGATTATAATCTTGGCCATCACAGTAATCTTGTCCATCATTATCGCCATTATCACCACCATCGCCATCATCATCATCATCATCACCTCCACAATCATCTTCGTAATCTTCACCATCAACATCATCTTCTCCATCATTACCACCATTATCATCACTATCACAATCATCACCATCCATCATCATCGGTCTTCATCTTCACCATCCCCACTATGATCAACATTTTTAACAGGGTCATCATCATCGTCAAAGTCTTCATCATCATTTCTATTTTCTTGATCACCAGGTTCAAAATGATCACCATCATCAGCACAATTGTCAACAAATTTGCGTACCGTCTTCACTGTGCAGTAATTAGAAATTTCTCTCACAAGTGTGTGTGCTCAGCACGTGTGTGTGATCAGTTGCAGTATTCAGGGTGTGTCCCCCAGGAGGGCTAGTGTGGGACTGCCTGTACTGTGTCGATGGATAAAAATCTCAGACCGAAATCAATACACTGTTAAAAAAGAACATCCCAACTGCACAACATACCGGCCAAATTACTGTGTAGCTGGAAAGTATAAATAGTGGTTCCCATGCATGAATAGACAGCTATAAGACTCCACACTTATGGCCCCTTCAAAGTTTGAAGGCAGTAAATTTAGCCAATAGAGCTGCCTGGGAGGACCTCCCATCAGTATTCACCGCATTGATGTATGCTGGTCTGTGCTGTAATGGTGTGCCTCGAGACGTCGTGCACAGTTGGCCTCATGCTGTCACCAGGGTTTATCAAAGCCAAACCCTGCAGTCTATCTGGTCCGGGCTGCCCAAAAGTCTGGCTGTTCAATTTGGGCCCTTGAATATGAACAGCGCAGCACTACGGCTGAGCAGTATGAAATACAATCAAAGCAAGCTGAGCCCCTCTACCAAGCAATCATACGTAATCTTTGCATAGATATGAATGCATGTCTACATGATACAATGGATACATTTTAGCACAGTGGCGCAGTGGTTAATGCGGTTGCTTTGCCATGAGGAGGTTGCATGTCTGACCTCTCCGATAAGAGAATGCACGTTCCCCCCATGTAGAGGGAAAACTCCTGCCACTTCCCCATAACACTACTTTAGAACTTGACTCCTGGGTGCTGTACAGTGGCTTCCCATAGCTCCAAATTGACTAGGATGGGTCATATACAGAGGACTAATTACCTCATGTGGTCCATTAAAGAGAACCTTATCTTATAATAAGACTGCATAATATAAAACAAGATAATACAAGACAGCCTGTAATAAAGCCATGACAAATAAGGCAAAATAAGTTGTGAATAATTGCATGGGATAAAGGAAGTATGTCTGGGAGAAGCAATACATTCAGTGAGAATGACAAATTTTATATGTATACCTGAAACAAGTAGTTCAGTGCTACATAGCAGTTGTGATGGTTTTTACATTCAAAGTGGTCAGTGTTTTAGAACGGCCTGAGGGAAGATGGCTGAAAATGAGCATGCCGGAACCTTGCAGGGATAAGGGCTTGGTGTTGGACGCCAACTGTATTCTCCTCCAATGAAGGAGATGTCAATGTCTAGAGTTACCTCTGAAGGTATAAGTGAACACTAGTGTCCAACTGGCATTTATTCATATTATAGCTGGGATGCAACAATATTGAAAGTAACATAATGCATGTCAACTGTTAATACAGCATTCCAGTCATGTATTAATACTCTTTCCATTACGTTATTGCAATCTACTGCTAATTTGTATTACTTACAAATTACAAATTTGTGCCAGGAACTGTTTTATACAATTGTACAACCACTGGTGAACATTCAAAAACAATTATTTTATTTATGTGATTTACACCCATGTAAAACAGCTGCAAAGGTATGTTTTGTGGCCAGGATATACAATTTGGCTCAGGCCTCTTAATTTGGATTTGAATATGGCACAATGGGTGATTTTGCCAGCTAAATAAAGCCAGCTAGGTGAACAATGTAAAATGCATTATGACTGATTTTACCGGTAATAGATCCAGTTACATACTTATTCCTATAGGTAAATCTATTTTAAAAAAAGAGCATTTAGAATTAATATTATATTTTTGCTGAGGATCTGGCCATCTAATTTTTACCTACCACTGGACTGTGGTGAGAATATTGAACATGACTAAACGTATTGAGCAAATAATAGCTGGCACAAAACAGCAAGATAACTTAAAATGAATCCAAATTCACTTTTGCATTATTTCTTTATCATATTATAGTTTTAGGATATAATTGCTCATGCATACAATATGGGGGCATGTTACATACTACATATTTTATATTCAGACATTCAAGATTCCAAATAATAATAATAATAATAATAATAATAATAATAAATGACGATGACCCAGAGTCATGCAAAACCCAAACTGCCTCATAAGTCAGCACACAATAAAAGAGTGATTCCTTAAAACCCTCTCCTTCTCTTTGGATTTCATCACAGACAAACGTTACCTGAGGCAACATATTACAATAACTTACTGCACATTCTCCGAGAGATTGTTTCACCAACCACTCTACAGCCTCACTTTTTTACCTGAACTGCAACTACCTGATCACTCTTTTGGGAGGAACAGAATCCTCCTTCACCCTCCATGCAGTGCTTGTAATGTCCACTTCTCTTGCAGTGCAGCTCTCTTTTCAGGTAAAGAAGGCAGCCCAGCGACTGCAGTTGGAGCGTTTCCTGCCACCGTTATCCCAGTGAATTTTTTGTTACTTTTTTCGGCACCTGTCCATTTTTTTTTTTTTTTTTGGCTTGCTTTAATTGGACTTCAAATTAACAATTACTTTGTTATTCCTACTTAAGGCACAGGATCAACAGTATATAGACCAGAACTGCAACTGAGCAAATGTGATCACACATTGTGGACATCAAGCTACGGCTGCTCGTAAAAGCCTGCCTAATCCTCTATCCTCTCTGAAAGGTACTAAGTAGGAAAACAGCATTAATCTGTTTAATTGCTTTAATTAACATGGCTATGATGAGAGCAGTAAAATCACAACACAAGAACGCAGATGTTATGTTTTGTCATTTGCCATTTGCTACTGTCTCCTAGTGGCGAGTAAAAAAATTGGCAATGTATGGTAAGAGAGCTCAGATGTATGCTTGACACAATGCACAACTGAACGTGTATCATTCATGAAATTAGCAAAAATGTGAACTACAGGAATTTTTTTAGTTCCTAGCCGAAGTCCCCATTAAGTGATATATATTTCTATGACATTTTATTTTTCCTATTTCCTAGGCCTCATGACATGAAGTGATATTTGAAAATAACCGCGTGGTGACATTCCTCAGACGCCAACCACATTATGGGTGACTGGCTGGGTCGTGGAACCCCTACTCGTCTGGGCATTGTAGTTCCTTGTATTGAGTGGAAAACTCATTTGCGACTAATTAAGTTCTGCTGACCCTCCTACTCCGGTTACTCAGACTCCTTCGAGCCAAAGTGCTGGTGAAATGCACCTAAAGGACACTCAACACTCCACATCGGACAAGTCAGGGGAACAAGCACAAAGGAGTGCGCTGAGGCATTTGTGATTCCTCGGGTCACGTATAGGTTATGACGATGTTGTAATTAGTAGCTATGACTTATAAATGACGCCTTTCCTTATGCGCAAAAAACATATACAAAAGCTCCTTTACAGAGGTTCAGTCAAGAAAGAAGGAACTTCTCTGGCTTTGTGTAGTCACGAATTGATCGCCCAATAATTTATTAACATCATGATATCTACTTCACTAGGTCAGGAAATAAAAACGGTCTCAAAATAAAAATAAAAATGCTGTTGGTGTGTTGTCTGTGTGCGTATTGTATTCGTGAGTACGTCGGCCGGAGTATAAAATATACATAGATGTCGCAGGTGGCTATATAAATTTTAATCATTTGATCACTGACACGGAGGCACATATAGAAATAAGACTTTATACATGTAGATAGTTCAAGTTAACGCAGTGTCTACGGATACAGCAGTCTTTATAGGTACGGCAGTCGATTTGAAGGGATTAGGATAAGGATTAGGGATTATGGTAAGGAGAGGGGTTAGGGATTAGGTTTAGGGTTAGGTTAGGGTAGGGTTTGAAATGGGGACTGCCGTACCTTGCATGAAAACGCATTGGAAAACTGCTGTACCCGTAGCAACTGCCTTAATGATCTGGGGAATAGGCCATGCGACTAATAGGATACGCGTTCCAGGTTTTTAAAAGTAGCCTATAACGGACCGAAAATCAGTGAAATACATATTCCAGAAAGAGTACTAATAATTAATGAAAACACGTTTACGTTTTCCTGAAAGTATTTCTGATTTATTTACATTCAAGTAACTAAAATGATAACGAATTCCTCGTAAATACTGGCAAGAGTTAGGTTTTTCCAACCGCGGAAATTCTTAACAGGGGGCCACTCTGATCACTCAAACCGCAAGCCGTAAACTCAAATTAAGAAACTTTCCAGCGAGCGAAGATCATCGAGGCCTTTTCACGCGCAAAAGTTGTCTGTAATGGTTCCAGGGGGGCGTTTGTTAGTGAGAAGAGTGCAATTCCGTCCCGACTTATTCAGGTTACTGATTGTATGAAAAAATAAAGCCACAAAAATAGCTTTTCTTCACGCTTTTAAGATTAGGCTGCCGATACGATACAATTAAGCAGCCAACTCCAAAATCCTAACGATTTTATACATGGTCGTTACATTGATAGGTAAAGCAAAATAATCAACTTCTAGGCCATCAACAAACGGTATTTTCTTAATACTCAACAAATACATACAATTAAACCTCGAAGATAAATAAATAAACAATAAATGAGAGACCCTGTCATGTTTAATAGCCTGTATCACTCCTGAATTATTTGCCCATTCCCAGAAAAAAGACAATGACTGCTGTGGAATTTAGCTTAAAGATGCACATTAAAATATGAGCGTGGAAAGGATACATATAAGTTATAATTACTATAAAAATAGAAATAGAACTGAACGGATCCTCACGCACGGAAATGAAATGCCTTTCCTGTAGAATTTAGTCAACAAGGGGCTCCCATCGTGGCAGCACACCACGTAACACCGACAAAGCGGCGCAACTTCAGGACAGCGAAAAGAGTACATCAAGCGCCCATGCTCCGGAAAGGCGGATTAGAGAGGACTACAACTTCATGCACCATGCTCGTTTCCGTTTTAAGAATCAGCAGATAAGACTTGATTTAACCGGCAAAGAGCTAGGCCTATACATTTTTTTGGAGGGGGGGGGACAATTAATCTTCTCTTTCACTGAGAGGGAACCAACCATGCGTACCCAAAGAGAAATCATAGACCAACACTTGTATTTTGTAAACTATAGCAAAAATCAGCCAAAAACAAGCAGTATGACCTGACAACCTAATATCCATCAAAACCAATACCTTAAAATTCAGAGGACTGAAGTCTGGTAAGGCAGAATGCGGAAGCGCGCGTTAACGGAGAACTCTTAATGAAGGAAAAAAATTCAAGAGTTGTGGCTAACTTCAGCCTTGTGCAATTTCTTTCCGCTTGGACTCCAGCATTTTTGTTGACCCAAAGTCAACGCGTTATTTCTCCCTGTATCATTTGATTTCTCGAACAGTATTGATCTGCAAGTTTTCAGAATGCTGAATTTAATCACAGCTGAATTTTGACGTCAAGCACTTAAACTTGGCCTGTAATCGCAGATTCCATTCATTTAAAGTGATAGTTCATGAAATACCAACAACTTCGTGAAGTGCATTTTATGCTCATCGTTTCCCTCAACAGATCTTTACCTTAGATTATTACTTAGATAGCCTGGGACGACACTGATTAAAAACATAGCCTATTGGTTTCTCTTATTGCAAATGCTTGTGATCACATTTCAAAAATCTAATTTAAACAACTGATGCAGTCTATTATAATTCACTGCAACTTCAGACGTTCCGTTTATAAGCCTCGACAGCATAAACCACATGCAGAAGCAGCCAATATGCGTAATTGCCGCGTTGTCGTTATACAGCCAATGTCACGCATATTAAATAATGGAAATGTTGAGAGCATTGACGCTGTGGTCTTTTGTCTCCCTCTAGTGCAGTGAGAGAGCACTGGGCAGTTTGATAAATACTCAGAAATCAATGGGCTCTCCAGTCATGCTCGTTAGTCAATCTGCAAATGACAGGCTCGACAAGCTAAGCAAAAAGCATAAGCGATAGCACATCCGAGCAATAGCTATACATTGCTCTAGAAACTTTGAGCGTATAGAAAATCACAAGTATAGGCCTATGTGTCGTATCAAAAAAGTATACAATTATCCGCTCCGCAAACCTTTAAACGGTTCGCAAGTCGTCCTCCGCCTTCTAGCACTCGCTGGCACGGCCACCTCTGGCGTTTAGTCGGGCTCCATTATGGTGGAATGACCCCACATAAACCAGAATAGCAGAGATTTTTTTTTAACAACCTTCAAAATGAGGTCTGATCAAAATAAAACAAGTGGGTGCTGCATGAAAAGTAGGCTAGAATTACTTCCACGTTATTTGACATAAACGAACAACACGGCTACCCGGCCTGTCAGCCAAGAAATTGGTTAATAGGCTATTAGGACCCCTCAAATAGAAACAAAATTAATTTGGAAAAAAATTCCTTAATATCGAAAGCAGAGGTCCCAGTTCTAGGGCCCGAAGGCACCGCGTTCGGGAGGCTTCTGGGGATTTCGATTCAGTCAGCAGAAAACTATAGCAATCAGTGACTTACACTACGTATTTAAGGGCTAAATAAATAAATAAATAAATGAAAACCAACGGACACAGACACAGCAGCCCTCTTTGACTAGAGTTTGGGACCCTGCCTTATTACTTATTCGATATGCAAGTCAAGTCACCTCGACCAATTGAAGAGTTCAAGCGCTTTGTGTGTTTTCCAGTCGGGTTTCTTCTGCGCCAATAGGTGGACATAAATGCAACTAATGTGTCACTCGGCCTGATGTTGAAAACCAGGAGGCGCGTTTCCATCCGCCAGTTTTCAATCCAGATTACAGTTCAAGCAAATGATTACATTAATACATCAGCATAATGGCAGTGTGTTGCTGACATGCAAGTTCGCGGAATAATATGATTTCGACACATTGAGAGATTGTCTCATGTAGCATTTCAACCTAATTTGATAGACACAGTTGTAAAGGACACCAGAGTGCCTGTCGGCGTCCGCGAATGCACAAGCACGCATACGTCGAAGAAAATGAATTTTAACTCAGTAAAGGTATAATTATTAATGAGTTTATTTATCTTTAGATTATAAATTTCAGACAACAGAAAAAATGGTGGTGAAACCAAACTTACAGTAAAGAAGGCAACAAAAAAAAAAAAAAAAAAACTTCAAATTCGAATTCCAGCGTTAAGCACCGATTTCCACTAGCCTACGAGAATAGAACCCAGTCGATCACGAAATCAAATAGGCTACATACAGGAACTAAGAGCCTTTCGACCAAACACCCAACTAAATTTAAAAAACTGAGGTACAGGCAGAGGAAATCATTTTAAAATAATGCCCATCCATCCACAGCAGACTGACAGAAGTAGTTCACGACAACGTCAAGTAGCTTAGTAACACCGCTCATGGACATGAAGCCTTTAGTCTACGGCGCATACCAAATAGAATACCCTAATGGTTTAACTGGTAACTGCAGTTACCGGTTAAGAGCCACAGGTGGGGCATGGGATTCTGGCTTGCATCTGGAATTAAAGTTGAGAAGCATTGCGCCGTCCGTTCCTCGAAGAAAGCCCTTAAACTGCTTTAAGGACCTCACCCTCTCTCTCTCATTACGGTTCTTTCAATCACGGCATCCTTGAAAAACGTTTTCAATGGCTCTGTCCTGGTTAAATGTGTCTATTGGCCTGCTTGTCCACGAGCTGAAGTCTTAACCAACGTAGGCTAAAACAATGGTACGCTTTCCACTTAGCGTCTCCGCGCGGCTTTACAGCGCACCGAAAAATGAGTAGCCTACCAACTTTTTCGCGTGAGGACGGATGCTGACTTGTAAAAGGCTGGTCAATGTCAAGTGAAGCAGTGATGAAAATTCAGGTTTTACTGTCCACCCAAGTGCCTAACTTCGAGAGCTAGTATTCGTCCAAATAGTTTCCAAGTCTGTGTTTAAAAATCGGCCGATAATCGAATCATCGAGTGCCTCACAACGCACGCTTAAATTTAATTGGAAAACCGGCCTGAAGAGGCTATGAAGTAGCCTATATGAAGCCCAGTGAATTTGGGGCGTTGCGCAAAACGTGAGTAAAAACAGAATAAAATGATTTACAAGTCCTTTTTGACCTATGTTTAATTGAGTACACTACAAAGACAGGATATTTAATATTAAAACTGATGTTTTTTGGAAATATTCACTCATTTTGAATTTGATGGCTGCAACACGTTCCAAAAAGACTGTGAAAGTTGAGGAACGCTCAAAAAACACCTGTTTGGAACATTTCACAGATGAACAGGTTAAGTGGAAACAGGTGTCATGATTAGGTACAAAAGGAGCACCCCCGAAATTCACAAGCAAGGATGGTGTTAGGTTCCCCACTTTGTGAACAACTGCGTGACCAAATAGTCCAACAATTTAAGAACAACATTTCTAAATGTATAATTGCAAGGAATTTGGGGATTTCATCATCTACAGTCCAAAATATCATTAAATCAGAGAATCCAGAGAAATCTCTACACGAAAGTGGCAAGGCCGAAACAAACATTGAATGCCTGAGCGCGTCGGTCTCTCAGGCGGCGCTGCATTGAAAACAGACATTATTCTGTAGAGGATATTACCATGTACGCTCAGGAACACTTTGGAAAACCACTGCCAGTTAACATAGTTTGTCGCTACATCTACAAGTGCAAGTTAAAACTCTAACATGCAAAGTGAAAGCCATATATCAACAACACCCAGAAATGCCGCCGGCTTCTCTTGGTCCGATCTCATCTGATATGGACTGACGGAAAGTGGAAAAGCGTGCCATTGTCTGACAAGTCCACATTTCATATTGTTTTTGGAAATCATGGACGTCATGCCCTCCAGGTTAAAGAGGAAAAGGACCATCCAGACTGTTGTCAGCATAAAGTTCAAAAGCCAATATCCGTGATGGCATGGTTAAATTGCACATCTGTGAAGGCACCATTAACGCTGAAAGGTACATACAGGTTTTGGCAGCAACGTCTTTTTTCGGGGACATCCCTGCTTATTTCAGCAAGACAATACCAAGCCTCATTCTGCACGTTAAAACAGCATGGCTTTGTAGCAAAAGAGTGCAGGTAATAGACTGGACTGCCTGCAGTCCAGTCCCGTGTCCCATTGAAAATTTGTGGAGCCTTATAAAGCGCAAAATGACAGAGATCCTGGAATGTTGAACAACTGAAGTTGTACATCAAGCAAGAATGGGAAAGAATTCCACCTACAAAGCTTCTACTATTGGTGCCCTCAGTTCCCGAACGCTTACTGAATGTTCTTAAAAGGTGACGTAACACAGTGGTTTGGAATGTGTTGAAGGCATCAAATTGAAAATGAGGGAATATTTCCAAACAGACAATAAAGTCTATGTTTTTCAGTTATCCCAGGTTCTCGCACTTTCAAAACCTGTGCAGTTCCGGTTTATCATCAGACATCACGGTGCCTCCACTGCGGTTGTAGGAAATGCAAGTCTAATCGATTCAATTCTTCTCGGTAAGATTTTGAATATCAAAAAAAATATTGGCCAGGAGTTTAACAGTGTATTAGCACAAATCGTTCTATTGAAAAGGACATAATGTCATTATACAGACACAATGCTCTCAAGGGACGATTTATTCAACGTAACATGGCACGTGGAATGTTCAAGGATCGAAAGAACGGCTTTCAAAGGACAGTGTATCTAGATTTTCCAGCGTCGTGTAGCATTAGCCGGGGACCAAGTTTTCACTGCGCATTTGTACTGTTCTGCAACAAACACTACCTCACCACAAAAATGCACACATTAATGAGAACAAACAAATGGCCGAAGTACAGCAGTAAAAAATGTACATAAACACACTCGATAGCCTCAGTAGCCTACCTCAGCAGTGGCATCTCGGTCATCATTAGAAATTCAACAGCGTGGTACAGGAAGTAGAACACTTTTGTAAAACTATATTCATACGGCTTAAATGAGTGCTGTATGAGGATCAACATTTTTAGGAAGCAACAGATCCAGCCAAGAGTGTCCAATTGAAAAATTCCCATTGTCGACGAGAGGAACGCAAACTCTTCAGTATGTCCAGGAGTACAGAAGCTCCATTAGGGCAAATCAGGGCACATGAGGCAGGCGGTGCTCCCGCACTACTTCAAACCTGTAATAAACCACTTCCGTGGTGGGTAGACACTTAAGCAGATGTAAAATTTGATAATGTTCAGTCCCGGTTTCCAAAAATATTTTTCTTATACATTATCACAGTACATGGGTATGTGCCACCCTGGATTGCATCATATAAAAAATGGAGAACTTGAAAATAAACATACAATAAAGGGGGGATGAGGGAGAGAGAACACACGCACCGTTATACAGACTGTAGAATGATGAGCCAAAATATTACAACCACAAGCCAAATCTGTGGTTGGTCTTCTGCAAGCCACAATAACAACTCCAGACTCTACATATGCTCTGTAGTATCTGGCACCAATACTTTAGCAGCAGATCCTTTAAGTCTTGTAATTGTGGAGGTGAAGCTGCCAAAGATTCAACTTGTTGTTCTAATATATCCCATAGATGCTCAATCAGATTGAGATCTGAGGATTTTGGAGACTACGGCAACACCTTTATCACCTTCAAACCATTTCAGAACAATTCATGCAGAGTGGCAGCATGAATTATGCTGCTGAAAATGGCCACTGCCATTGGGGCTCATCATTCCCAAGAAAGGGCGTACCTGCTCTGCTGCAATGTTCATGTTGGTGGGCCTACATCAAACTGACATTCACATAAATGCCTGGACCCAGGGTTTCCCTGCAGAACACTACCCAGAGCATTACACTGCATCGACAAGTCTTCCCACCACAGTTCATCTGAGTGCCGACTCTCCCTCAGGAAAACACCGCACATGTATCAGACCATCCACATGATGTGAAAGAAAATGGAACTGATCAGGCAATCTCCTCTGATTGTTCCAAGGTGCAGTTCTGATGCTTGAACGCACATTGCAGCCACTTCTGATGATGGACAGGAGTTGGCACGGGCACTATGATCAATCTACAGCTTTGCAGCAGGGCGCATCGAGTGTTGTGACATATTTGTCTTCTAACAATCATTAAAATTTTCTGAATATTGTGTCACATTAGCCCTCCTGTCAATTTGGACGACACAGGATAGCATTCGTTGAGCACTGTACGTCAGAGAACCTCTGACACTGAACAACTTGCTGCTGGTTTGTCCCTCTTCAGTCCACTACCAACAGGCACTCACCACAGCTGACCAGGATTACTCAACAAAGGAAGTCATTTTGGAAATGCTCCAACCCAGTCCTATGCCTTCGTCTAAGTCGCTAGAGTATTTAATCCCTACATATTTCTCTCACCTCCGACACAACAACTTTAGAAACTTACAATTCACTTGCCATGTAATACATCAGAGACCTTGCCATAGCTGCTGGTCCGAGATAATCAACATTATTTGCTTCAACCGAGATTGGTTATGATATTTTGGCTCATCAGCTTCCCTTTCCCTGGTGCTTTAACCATTGAAGGCTGCTGGGTTGGCTCATTTGGTAAAGGCACCTCTTGTTGACCAACAGGGACAACCACAGCTTCAGATCAAATCCAGTGGTGCCAGTGCCAACAGTGATCAGCAGCCTTGTGCAAGCATCACATAATTGGCATTGCACTGCTGAGGGATACGGGAGCAAATCAGACAGTTTGGGTCAGCAATGTTTGTTGTTCAAGCACCTTCTATTGGCCATCCAGGTGCTCGTCAATCACATTCTAAGCAGGCATATGTTTGGGTTTCCTCTGCCTTTCAAGTGATATAGGCGTTGGTAAATACTTAAAATAATAAAAAATAAAAATAATAAAAACAATTTCAAACAGCACATGCTCAAGAAACAGAAACTATACATGCAAATCTAACCTGCTGTAATAAGGACCATCATTCATCTTTCAGCCCCTTAGCAACCCGCCTGCCTCCACACTTGCCACACAGTCAATAGGCCTCACAGTTGCCTGTCCAAACTGGGCCAGTCGGTGAGATTCAGTCACTGAAAGGGAGGAGGGAGGAGAACGGTGGTGCAGGCATAGCTACAGGACGGTAATGCTCTCTGGGAGGGGAGGAGTGAGGTGGGCATGCTTACAGCATGGCAATGCTTTCTGGATTACAGTTCAGGTGGGTGGAGGTGCTGCTACCACCAGGTGACTTCAGGCTCTTGGTGCCACTGCCTAAGGTCCCGCCCCTGCTGGCTCCACCCCCCATTATGGCACCTGCCCCTCGATGTCGGCTGTGCTGAAGGGCCACCATCATCGTGTCATTGTTGACAGCACCAAACTCGTAGGTGAAGGTCCCATAGAAGATGAGGATGTCTACTGTGAATACCCACTCACAGATGGCTGCTGCGTGCTGCAGTACAAAGCTCTCATGAATGAAGAAGACACCACCTGAGGGGGGTCAAGGACAATCTCGAAATCAGCTCTGAGTTTGGGCCTTTCCCACATAAGAAAAATAACCCTTAACATCTCAGCCAAGGGATGTTGGATTTAGCCTGATTAAGCTGGTTTTTAAATGACCTTTCCTATGCATATCTGTGGATGGGATATGTCCCCATTCCTGGAAATGACAAAAGGAGTCCCTCAAGGCTATATCCTGGTACCTGTAGCATTTATTTGTTATACTGATGCTCCCATGTCAAGATCATTTGCAATAAGTCCCCATTTGTCATACACATTTATAAGTTATTAACAGCTCATCACAAATATGCCCCCACCCAACCATGTATTCTCTCCAACTTCACTTTAATTCAAGAGTTTAAAGCAGAACTAATCACAACAGCTAAATCTGTGCCCCATCACAATCTTGAACAAACAATCTAGAGATTTCCTCCTCTCGATCCCCATACACATACTGATCTAGAAGATAACTGCCGTCATGCTCCCTACCTCAGCTACCTGCTAAACAGAAATTCAGTGATCACTCCGGCTCAAGAGATGAGAAACCAAGTCCATCATCCCTCAAATGGATAAGGAAAGTCAGATGCAACTACCCGCAAAAAGCATGAATTCATGACTGAGTGGCCGATGTGATTCTGCTTTCCATTTCTACCAAGCTCTTAAATTATACAATACTACTGCCCCATCTCATTCCCCTTTCGATAACTGCAATTTATCAATGGTCTTGCTGTGCAATTTTGTGCTTTAAGTGATGTCCCCCAGGTTAGGCCTCGCTGGGATATTCAATAAAAATAAAGGATTATTCATAATGAAAAGAACCATAATTTACTTATCCTAAGTCTGCGACTAACAAGCAAACCTACAACCTCCAGCCCCCAACTCTACCACACACAGCCTAGTTTTGATTGGTTCACTAGAATGACAGGAGGAGAGTTTTATTATGCAGCCGAGGCCAAGCATTGCTCCACCCACTCCCATCCATCCCTGCTCGCTGGCCACCCGCCCCATACCCACAATGCAATCATCACTCCCAGCTCTCCCCACCACCTCCGTCAGTCAGGATACTCAGGATCAGGGACACCAGTGCACCAACTGCAAGGGCCACCCGGACGTGTGCCATCCAGTAGTCGAGTGCGGAGATCGCCACGCGGTACGTCAGCACACACTGCAGGCACACGAACAGCAGTCCAGCAGGGAAGGCTACACCAGCTCCTACATAGTGCAGTGTTTTGGCGTGGTCCACCTGGGGAATGGAAGCCATGGAGAAGTAAGGCAAGAGAACCAACGAAGAAAGAGAGCTGTGAGAATCTCCCTAACTCTGCCAGAGGCCTGTAAAATGAGAAAAGCTGTATACACACTAGCAGGGTGCAGAGACAGAATTCGATCAATAGCCTTCATGCCCCCAAAAATGTTGAGACTAAAGGCTGTGTGAGCGTGTCTCTGTATGCCCCATCTGGCTGAATCCCAAGTCGCTCCCTACACCCTCACCCAAACCCACCCCTGCTCCTTCTGCGCTTTCATACGGAGGGATTGCTATGCTATAGTATGTCCCAATCCAGTTAGCATCAAGTGAGAATCAAGTATTGCACCCAAAGCGATGCAAGAATTCTGATCTCTCCCTTCCTTACAGGAAATACGATGACAGAATAGAGAGAACATGTTGATTTGTCAGAGTGTGCATGTGCTGATCTGTACACGTGCGTGAATGTGTGCAACTGTCTAAGTGTATTTGTGCATTCAAAAGCAATTCCATCCAATCCTAACCTGGAAGTTCCCGACCATGACCAAGCCCAGGGCATTAGTGCAGCCAGACACCAATGCACTGGTGTTGGTCCAGCAGCAGTGACTGTGTTCAATCACCTGGGCGTAACGGAGCAGGCAAACCATCACCACTGCAGGGAGACAGAGTGATGGGAGAAGGTATTCCAGGTATTCACTTCCCATCAAGTCTTGACGACCCAGATTTAAAACCAAATGGTGAGTAATATTGAAATTTTAAAAAATTTTCTAAATAAAAATAATAGCAATATAAAAGCTTAGAAACCAGGGATGGTTTGATTTAAGAATTTACAAACCAGTTTGATCTGACGCACTGGACAGAACCGAAATACCAAATTTTGCCACAAGGTGTCACACTTGACTCAGTAGTCGCCCCCGCATGTAATGAAAGAGGCCTTAATTGAAAATGTGTCGACTCCAGTCCACTTCATGGCAGTAATGCACCTCTAAGCTGGGCCGTGAACTCCTTATAAACACTTAGTAAGAAGAGGGTGAAACTGCATTTCAACCGACAACTGGCCTTGGGTCCAAAATGTCGAACCTGACCTGAGCCTGTAACGCAAGAATGCTGTCTGAGCCTGAACTCACCAGACTCAAATTTTACATTTTGAGAACGAACCAGAAGACAATCTGTCAAGTTTGTTTGTTATCCACCCAATGCAGAGCATAGTAGTGATACCAGAACATACCCCACCAGTTCAGTAAGAACAACCAAACCGGCATCAGCTAAGGTAACTCTGGGCTAAAATACTGAGCTGCAGCAAGTTTTGAACAGAGCCAAATGACCGAGCTCTACGAAGATACTGAGCTGTGCTAAAGGACCAATTCTGCTGTAAAGTACTGAACTAAGCTACGTTACCACATGGTGCAAAAATAATGAGCCAGGCTAAAGTACAAACTTATACTGAGCTACAGGGCCGTGTTAAGCCATTGCTTTGACAGCGTATGAAATTGCTCAAGGATGAGTTGCCTTTCACTGTTAAGCAAGATCACATCACAGAGAGTTCTGCGAACAGGTATTCATAAGAATGCCGACGAGGAAATAATTCTTGACCAGTTCTATGAAGAGAACCTCCAGCACCAAAGTGTTTAACAGTGGGTGATTCCTGAGGCAGAGAGGACGAGACTCACCCATGAATGCTCCCACATTGCCAATCAGGCTGAACAAACAGCTCTCCGGGGGAAAGGAGCCACATTTACTGGAGGACACAAGCACAAAAACCACAAGACCTTCAGCAATGCAACTTTCTTCAAAGTTATGTTATTAAATACACACTATATAAAATGAAATCAGAAAGGCATTAGATATTCTCTTTTTTTGTAAATAAATGCATATAATGAAATAATAACAACAAGTTGACATGGTCTACAACATCCCCCGCCAATCGTACCCATTTTATTTTCAAACTCGATCAAGGCCTTTATGGTCTGAAGCTACACACCGAATTTGGTTACTGTATCCGCAGTAGTTTCTGAGTAAAGCTGTCCCCTTTATCTCGGACAGACGGACGAAAGGACGGACGGAGGTCAAACCTATATCCCCCACCCACTTCGTGTTGGCGGGGGATAAGAATAATAGCAATACATTTTGTGCATAGCACTTTTGGTACACGGATATTCCTTGTTACAAAGAAGCTATAGCTGAGCACGGCTAACCGCACTTCCCACCCATAGAGATAGGCACCAAGTCCATTAAATACACAAAATCAAAGTACATGATTGTATTTTGTATTTACCTGGTTTTCCTTTGTCTAATATTTGATTTCATGAATCTTCTCACAGTGAGTAATATGCAAAAATGGAGGAAATCCCCACAGAGACACACACAAGCACATACATTTGAAGCCAGGGACTTTAGTTGAGGAAATGAAAACCGAGAGAAAATAAGTGCCGACAGGCAGCTCAAAACAGTCAGACAATAACAGGAGTCAGGTGAAGGTAGCAATGAGACTAAAATAGGTGCAAGTAGTGAACTTGGCCAATGAAAAATAAAAAAGTAATTTAATGGTAAAAAAGGGTTTAGCCAGGCACAAATCTACCCATCTCATGGACAGCAATTTTAAAATTTAGACGGGTAAAAATTAAATGAGATGCGCAAACTCAACTCCTTCAAGCCGCTGACGTAGTTCAATTTTCCCACAACACCCCCGCAAAGTCAAGATGCCAGGCCCCTCCCTCCTCGTGAAAAAAAAGATCCAAAACCAATTATTCTGCAAATAAAAAGCAACAACTTTGCTAGCTAATAAAGCTGCATTTCATTGCTTGAATGTCCAAGCAAGTCAGAGCTCAAACTTTATTTAACTCAAAAATATTTGGAGATGGCTGAGTAAATGTCTGTCAGCAAATGTTACATGCACAGAGTTGAAAGGGAAGTTGTACTAGGAGCAGTCATGCGACAATTTACAGTATCCGTCTCCTGATCTTTATTGCAACGTTAGCCGATTATCATTATGCCTCGGTGTGCTTGCGCAAGCGGGGCATACGGTAGTTCGTTTGTGTGTCAGTCATTCTGTCTGTTACCGGGATAACCACTACGCCGGTCAAAATTAAGTCCCAGAATATGGGTCTATGGGTTAAATACCATCTTGGATATCTTTGATTTACATTTGCCAGATTTGAGATAAACTTTGTTTTCAAGTTAAAGCACTATTTGACACTTCCATAGACTCCAATAGGAATCCAGGAATGCAGAAGTAAAGACATATGTCATAGGGAAAGCAATTGTTCCAAACAATGAATAGTTCCAGCACTGATCTCCATTCATTTTCATTCAAACACGTTGGCTAGTAAGTTTATCAAATGACTACATTTTTGGGAAATTTGTTGCATTAGCTGACCCCTAATGAATTTTGTTGTTAGCGTCATTTTCTGTACCCAGCTTTAGTTTATGTTGATCGTCAGATAACAACCAGTTAAATTCGTGTTAAACTTAAAGTAGATGACGTGAGCAGCTCTTAACGATCTAGCATAACCAGATGTCATTTGTCATTCATTTAGCTACCTTAAATTAATTGCAGTTATTGATGTTCGTTCGAGTACAAAGTTTATATTAGCTTATAAGATTCGCTGATAGTTTCAACCGCATTTTATGGCTAACTAGTTAATTTTGTTGCCTACCACATTACTTCTGTTCACTTGAGGGTTCTGCCATTCAGTGCAAAAATGAATGGAAACAGCTTAAAATGTCAGAAATCTATTCGATACACCAATCTGATCGCATAGCAGCAAGTAACGTCATTACACACAAGTTTTTTGTAACGCTTTTCCAACTTAAAGAGTTCATTCAACCTATAGAGTAAACGAATCCACATTTCATTGCTAATCAAGCAAAGTAAACGGGAACAGGTTACTTTGGAGTTGCCCAATTGCTTAATTGGAGAAGATTCTGTTTTCATTTGCTTGGCTCCTTTCAGGACGTAGTTGAAAAATACTGATGTCAGCCAAGTTTTTTTCTGGAAGCATTTCCCATGCCCTATGATGTTTGGCACTTTCGTTCAGGACATCACGGGGGTCAACAGAAAAGGGAAAGCTCGGATCACAGAGATGTTCGCCCCATGGCAGCACGTGGTGTTACTAAGCTTTAGAATAACAGCAATTAATAATCACTGCACCACTAGTTTGGAGGCATCTATGGTAGAATTTTTGTGAAATAGTCACTTGAAATGGTGTTCTAAATTAATTTTTTTAACCTTTAATACACAAATCAAAAAAAAAAAAATTTGATCATTTTAATTCAAAATGTGTTAAACTGCTTTCACACCGGACGCGAAAATTTTTTTGCATGACAGATTACGTTCAAAGTCAATGTGTATTCGCTTCTTTGCATTGACTTGAATGCAAACTGTCATGTGAAAAATTCATTTCGCGTCTGGTGTGAAAGTGGCTTTAGACAGCTGTAGCGCACAGTGGGCTCGTGCGAATTACAACTGGTTTTGTGATCCAGGGTCACATATATGGAGAAAAGTAACAGGCCTAAAACAGACCCTTGAGGAACACAAAGGCTAAAACTGGAATCCAACAACAACCAAAAATGTTCCATTTGGCAGGTAGGAGCGAAGTAAATTGAATGCAGTCGCTTTGAGGCCAACCCATGATTCCAGACACTGAAAAAGAATGATGTGATCCACAGTGTAAAATGCTGTACTCAAGTCCACTAAGACTAAGGCCCATATTCAAAAACGACACTCACAGTCACCCTCGACTCACCATATAGTGAGTACGATTGAAATGTAACTGGAGTGCGAGAGAGAGATCGACCTACCTCTAACCGAGAGAGCGGTCCCACTCCTCACCAGGTGATATTCTCAAACGCCGCTCAAGCATTACGGACAGTAGTGGGCACTGGGTAAAACAGACGGTGCATCGGCTGCTGTAAAGAACTCACTGAACTCACCCTTCAGTGCTGAATGACCTAAACCTGCCGCGGTTACCTTTTCTTAATTAGAAAGTTTCTCAGACTAATTGGTAAAACGACAATGAAATGTATTTTAATAGCGTCGTTTTACATTGTTTCACAAAACTGAGGCGTTTCTTTCGCACATAAATGACGACGTGAATATCAGCATGTCTTCATTAATTCTGTGGTTGAGTGGCTCACGAAAGGCGCAGGACAGCCCGCGAGGCTCACTAAGCAACAAGCTGTGAAACGCGCCAGACATTTCCTTCTACATTCAGCAATTAAGAATGTAGAAAAGAATGGATTCTCGTGGCTCACAGCTACATGAGCTTCGCAGCCCAATCCACATGTGCCCCACGAGCCAGCTGAGCGCAGAATTTTCCAATCCATCGGTAAAGAAAAGCGCAAGAAATCCGAATGCCTGAGAGTTGGCAGATATGCGTCATTAATGAAAACTGGCCAAACCTGATAATGTTGAGAGTTTTCGGAGTTTCTGTGATGGTAATTTAATGAATTGAAAACTGCAATTATCACAGCTCTTTCTAACTGCGGTCAAGCTATCACCAGTTCACAACTTAACAAGTAGAACTCACGACACACGATAATCATAAGGATTTTTGAGTTCAAGTAAAAAAAATTATTAAATGATTGAAAACAGGTCATGTCCAATCATTATTTTTAAGGGATGGCTTTGAGCCTCCCCTATTGCCAGTTCACCAGTAGCCACTGGTGGGTACACAAATGCTAACCTCGAGTTAATCACTGTGCAGTTCGTAACATCTGAAGCCAGGTGGTCAGTCAGCAAGTTACCGGCATCGTTATCATCATTTAAGTTAAAATTTGCGTATTTGCAATTGCGTCAAGCACGTGGCGGTAAATGATCCAGAGTTTCTAATGTTTATAACCACCTGTAAGCCAAGACAACGAAATACCTGCGCAAGTTAGTGCTGCTCAAGGGAGGTGTTCCCTGCACTCAACCTTCACTCAGATAGGCATACTAATTTCAGTGTGAGTGAGGTCTCTGAAAGCAAATGAGTGTTAGGGCAACCTCTGACTCGTTTAGTATAACTTGACACTAAGTTTTAGAACTCACTCACACTCAATTAGTGTGAGTGTCGTTTCTGAATACGAGCCAAAGACTGAGCTTTCTCCTTTGTCTGCAGCAAGGAATAGGTCATTTGTTACTAGGAATGCACCAAAATGAAAATTTTTTGCCGAAAAAGAAAAGCTTGGCCGAAAACCGAAAGAAATTCTTTCGCCAATTTTTAATACCGCTGCATTTATGGCTATGACTGGTTGCTTACCAAACTTAAGTCAAAGCATTGCAATTGCATAAATTTATATTCATGCGTCAAACAATAAATCCATCACAAAATTATGAAAATATTTATGTAGCACTGACATTCCAACAAAGCACAATATAAAATTTAATTATAAATATAATGTTTTACTAGGCCCCACTCATGAATAACCTACAGGCCTATAACTGAATAGCCTATTACTGGCTGCTGAAAAATTGTTAAAGTAAATATGTTACGTGACAACACAGCAGCCCACTGATTGGTCAGAGAGAATAGTCTCTGCGAAAGACATATTGTTTCTGCATTATCGCTAGGAAACTGGCTTCAGTTGCCATCATTGAAGCAGGTCTTCAAATTGTGTTTTTGAATCGTGTGTTGTTTTAGGCAGCTTGTTAAATATACTGTGCATTGCCTTACCTTTCAACCAAAGTTGAGTTTGTTCACCGAAGCTGCTGCATTTATGAAATGCGTTTTTTTTTGCCTGTAACCCTGTTTGTAGCAAAATTAGAAGCAACCGTGTTCTCCTAATTCCCCTTGAGAAAGTTATTATGCTGCCCCTATTTTACAAAAATTGGGCGTAAAATAACTTTACCGGTACTGATGAAGCATTTTGTTCTTAGGAAAGGCATCAGATGAGATGACGCATTGTAAAGCGATAAATACTCTGCCATCTCCTGCGATTTGCGCGCTTGATACATGTTTTGCCTTCAATTTCTAAGTGAAATGTTTATGAAGCCAGAAAGTCAAGCTAATAAACAATAATTGTTTTGTCATGTGCTATTTCTTCTTTGTTATGAAGGAAAAATGTAAATTAACATCCTTGGTGTGTGGTGATTCTGTATTTTTTTCTCCAGAGGTTGTAGTTACATTATAGAATACTGATGGTACACAAATGCCTTGAGAATATATAGCTTTTTTCTATGAATACTCTATGCCTTTTACGGATATCGCTGCTTTTGCATTTTTTGGTGGTACCTCATTTAATGTGCAACCGAATCGGATACAAAACCAGCTACTATCCTACTTATCAGAACAACATCAAACAGAAATTACAATTAAGCACTTGCGGACTTTAGTGCCATAACGTGGTGATGGAAGTGCGCATCCCCCGATTTAAACACATAAATATTTAACAAAATAGAAGGAATAAAAGTCCGGACAGGCGCGTACTTGCTGCAGTTTTTGCTTGCGTCATCACAACATCCCATTTCGGCGTTAAAAATCTTTCGGCCGAAAACCAAAAATGCAGCTTTTTGCCATTTTCGGTGGCTGAAACTTCAGTGCACTTCTATTTGTTACCTTAACTAATGCAGTCTTAGTGCTGTGCAGGGATCTAAAACCAGACTGATAGGTATCAAAAATGCTGTTCTTACTCATATAATCAATCAGCTGAGAGGCAATAACTTTCTCCAATCACATCAGCTCTGCCGTTTTGTTTCTGCACTGTTGGCTTGAAAAGGCTACACTACAGAACCAGTGAAAAGAAAGTGTCCTTTGTCCATGAAAATGTCAAACACTAAGCAGCTGCCCAGACACTCACATTTGACCACATTACCACATTGACCACATTTGCCGCGACTGCAAAATCAAGGACTGATCGTGTTCGTAACCATAAAATGTGAATGCACGTTCATTATGGAACAAGATCTGTTGCTCACAATAGCTCAGCCACTGCTCGATCTGTGAAAAAGCTTGTCGAATAGAAAGTTTTGACAGTTTGATAGACAAATTAACAGTTTCACAAGCCCAGCCAGCTAGTTAAGTTAACCAAAAGTTCTGGAAGCATTTATTGGAAAAGCTATTAAAAAGAAATGTTTTCTCGTAGATAAAGCTCCAAGCTTAAATTTGGACAACATTTCTCAATTTTTCACTAGTTCACCAGGTATTGAAGGACATTATTGTTACTGTAACTCATTTCAGAATTTCATTACATATCTTCCATTGTTTAATGACCAGTTTCACAGAAAGAAGCACTGTGTGTATTTATTTATTGTATGCGTATACACTGTATACAATGTTTTTTTTTATTCAATGTATTTATTGTACTGCTCTCATAGAGAAATAAATACTTTGTGGAAAACAAGGCCTACACTGTTGCCGCAGACAGCAAAGACCATATCAGCAAAAGCCCACAAATGAGAGCTCCCCAAATAGAAAGGCAAGCTACAGTATTGCCCCAGACAGTCTCAGTATAATAAGATAAAATTGGGTTCATTTTGTGTTATGTATGTTCTAGCTGCCTATATTCGCTCATTAATAATGAAAATTACACACAACTATTTTTCATGTCATCAAGGATAAACTGTACTACTCAAAGTATTACTTAATCACTTGATATTTTTGCTGTAGTATTCAGCGATAATTGATAATGACCAAAAGAATCAAATGGTCGAATGTCAAAGCGTTATAGCTTACATACCAAGCAATGATGGACCTCAGGGCTATGAGAAAATTAATTAGCTAGCCAATTTGATAATGCAAAGGCCAAAAATCAATCCAATTCACCATCTTGAGAAGATCTAAAGGCATATACAATTTGAAAAGGATCTATGAAACAGTTTTTGAATTATCGCGTTAGCACAAAGGGTTTACGGCAGCGATGATGATTCCATACCATCAACGAAATGAAGATTTGCCAATATAAATATGTTGACGGCAGCAGCCCTGCCCATCTCTTCCTAAACAAGATTTGAGCAAACAATTTAAGTGCTGTTTTAAGCCCTGAAAATGAATGCAGACACCCACTTTTCCAATCCTAGCTGAACCCTTGATGGTAAAGCTGCCAAAACCAACTCCGCAACCAGAGTTTAACAATCCTATAGAATTTCACACCAAGGAAAAGCACACCTCATTGAACAACAGCTAAACAGCTGTATTGAGCTGCCAATTCATCAAAACAAGTGCGTCAAATTAAACCTGAAATGGCCACCAACAGGACAGAAGAGCTCCAGGAACCAGCCGGGAACTAATATGGTGAGTTGTACCTGATGAGAGGGATGTCTTGAAGGGTGCAGCATGTTTTGGGGAAGCCTGGCTTGGCTGTCTCCTCTGTGCACGTCACATTGTAAGTCCTGCACATAACCAACAGAATACGCAGCTGAATACCTTACAAGAGACAGTACAAACTGAAGGCACTTTTTAAAAGTGTTGCTAAACGATAAGATGGTCACACACCTTTTTTTTTTCCATGCAAACCTATCACCATCTCACCTGATCTTGTGCCAAGTGTCAGTTGGGATTACACATCTTGTCTTTTTGATCTGTCCTTTACAAATCACACTCAGTTTTTACTGATTAGGCACTGGTGTATTTTTATCTGAAACAATACGGATGCAATATGTATAAATGGGACCTGAACAGTAAACAATTTTGCTGGGCTAAGATCAGGTCCTCAAATTCAGCCTCATATTGCATAATCCAAAATAAGACCTTCAACTTTTTTTATACATAAACAGCCAAAATGTTTTAATCCACAATGTTACCTGTTACTTGCTAGTCTGGGATTTATCAGAACATTATCATCGACTCACTGTATTGCAATTACATCACAGTAAATGAAAATGCATTCACTCAAGTACACTAATTTCTTCAGCAAAATAAATTTGAAGGAATATTGAATAATGTACAATAATTGTACATGTACAATTGAATAATGTAACTACTACAAGCTGTTACTAAGGAAGTGAACTTTTTTTAACAACTGTAAAAAATTCAGCTGACTCCAGTTTATGCATGCTTAGACCACTATAAACTTTCCTACCAGCCTTACCAGTTCTCCACTGGACAAACATGATGATTCATCACTGCCATAGCATATCTGCAAGACACCATCATACAATTTATGCATTTATCGCAACTAAGCGTATCGCAAATAATAACTATTTTCTAGACTTTTCAGCTTCAAGGCAACCCTCCAATGAAACTTACTGAGTGACTAAGGACCTTACATAGCTGAGTATGCAGCACTCAGGTTCATAGCCCGCCCCACCCCCACCCCCACCCCCACCCCCACCCCCACACACACACACACACACACACACACACACACACACACACACACACACACACACACACACACACACACACACACACACACACTCTTCCTCTCAGCGACTTTATTCAACCGGCTCTAAAACAATGTCATTTTAGAAGTACCAATAATTTCATGTCAGTATAAGGAGAAAACGCCACAGAATGCAGCTTCAAGGCCTCATCAGCAGGGCGCACACAAATCTTGTAAAGAAGCCTGCTGAAAATTTTGGGTTAGGAACATGCGTGATCCTCACTGGAAGACAGCAGTCAAACCAATACTCACACTATCCATATTCCTGTGATGGAGAAAGCAGAGAGGCTCACAGGTAGGATGATCCAGGCAGTCATTGGACAGTTGGTGTGGTACTCGTGTCCAAAGCATGAGGGACAGGAGGATCAGTGGACAGGCGAGGAAAGGCAGGGTTGGTTAGTGAAGGGTTGGGCAGGGCAGGCAAAGGGAGGGGTGGGAGGAGGAGGAGGGAGGGGCGGGTGCTAATGGGTTAGGATCCACAGGGAGACGTCATGGAAGGACGAGGGACAACAATCTCATGTCCTCCATTGGCACCATCAGACAAACAGCACCCCACAATCCTAAACAGCGAACAGAGATGGACAAAGACCAATAAGTTTTAAAAAAAAGTCACTCTCAAGTCATTTTCATGTTTAGAGGGATTATTTACCATCCCAAGCCATGCTGTGTGAGTAGCTATGGATGCCAGAAAGAGTAAATATCCAATAATTATAATATAATTACTTTGCTATACAGCACATTTACAGGAGAAAATAATTTTCACCAATAACAGACCAGTAAATCGATTTGACCTTAGCTGGTGAAAATGGAAACACCTGGAAACTAGAACTAAATTTACGGTACTTTAAAATAATGGCAGCACAAAGTCAACCCTGCAATGAGAAAAGAGCTTATAGGAGCAAATTATAAAAGAAAGAAAATACATGCGCCTGAACCTGGACTGAGCAAGAGATTGGCTGGAGAGGGAAAAAAAAAAACAGAAGAGCAGTAAGGGATTTACAGAGGCAATGTCAAAGGGCAGCAGTTCCGTCTTTGTTCACTCCGTGTGGATTTATATCCCAAAATTAAAGTGGCAGGCAGGCAGTTATAAATCAAGAACATTGTATCACTGCCCAAATACTTACAGTACATTGGGACCCTGAGGGAAAGTATGACGACCATTGGTTTTACTTTCTGAAACCCTAATTACCTCAAGACACCTGAAGTCAAACATGAACAGTGGTTCACATCAGGTCTCACCAAATATGCAGTCATGGCCAAGGGTTTTGGCAGAGACATAACTGTTGTTTTTCACTAAATTTTCTGCTTCAGTTTGTGTGATATTTTTATGTTTTCTTGGTATGCTGAGGATCAATTATGAGCATTTTATAAATTTCAAAGACTTTTATTGGCAAAGAAAATCTAATTTAGGCCAAGAGTCAATATTTGAAGTGCTGACCCATCTTCATGACTTCTGTAATTTGCTCTGGTAGGTCAGATATCAGCTTCTGGGAGAGATGCTGACTGATGGCAAGCGTTCTCCCTTTCAGTGCTCGAAGTTGATCTCAATTTATCAGGCTTCAACTTATCCACCCCCTTTTTGAGGACAGACCATAGGTTCTCGATCAAACTAAGTTCTGGAAAGTTTCCGGGCCAAATATCCAAATTTTCAACATGATAATCCCCAAGCCACTTTGTTATCACTTTGACATTGTGACAGTTCACTCCACAATGTCGGAAAACACGCAGATCTTAACTAAATTATTCTTGGATTGTTTATAGAAGACATTCAGAGGACATTTTGATACCATTCTTTATTTGTGATAGTGCTTTTGGGCAGAACCGAGTGAGCCCTCTCCCTTGGATTACAAGCAACCCCACATATAAATGGTCTCAGGTTGCTACACTGTCAGCAAGGCAAAGGGCTCCATTTCCTTTTTTCCTGCCTCTTTTCTTAAGGCAGTTAATTTTCAAGGTATTCCAAACAGTCAAAGGGGGCTTCGTTAGAGAAAAAAAAAAAAAACGAAACTTGGCACCAGTCTTCTTCCGCCCAATCCTTGTACTTCCTGCAGTATTTCAGTCTTGCACTGACATTTTTCTAATAAAGAAGTGGATTCTTTGCTGCCCTCCTTAGCTGTTTTTCAAAAGCCTCCACCTCGTTGTGTGCATATGCACTCTCACCCGCCTGCTGCCAATCTTGAGCATGCTCTCCACAAGAGGCAACATGATTTTGCAACCAACTCCTCAGAAGGAGAGCTTGCTGAACACTCTTAGAAGTCTTGAAGCCTTCTTTGCTGCAATTGAACCTCTCTCCTGGAAGTTCTTGATGATCTGGTAGATGGTTATTTCACACACAATATTCTTATCATAAATTTCCTTGCATGTGATCTCATTTTGATGTAAAGTGGTGACTGCTGCACAAGGTTCCTCGGATTAAACAATTGCTTACACAAGAACACAATGATGTCGAGCGCATGTACTTTAATCGCAATCAGTCAACTGAAAGTCTAATGAAAATGGTTGCGTGACTTCAGCAGACAAGTACTCACTTGCACTTTCCTGTGCTGATGACATGGTACTGAAATGAGGCTTGTTGATCATTCGGTGCCTGACCCAAAAGACAGTGCAAATTGGTTTTTTGCGACGAAGTTTATTTTTATACCGATGACGCTCCTTTACAGTTCATTAAAATTCTCGGATCTCTCTGCTCAATAGCAAACCATGCCGCCGTCACAAAAACTGAAGCAGTTAAAGCGCTGTATTTGTGTCATGCCGATTTTTTTTTCAATAACAAAGCTTTACAATGTCAGCAGATGTTGCTAATACAATATGGAGCAATTAACTAGCTAGCTATGTTAGCAAGTTCACTTCAAGCAGCAGAGTATTAAAAAATATTAGTCAGCCAGCTGTTGAAGGAAACTAAATTTGACTCCAACATTACAGTTATGGGAGACAAAATCTAACAGAAAAAATAGCGTCAATGCAGCATATGACATTTGCAAGGATAGGAGCCAACTCACTTTTTAGTTACCGTTTAAGCAATATCTAGCCTTGGGAAAATATGTTCTATCACGAACTGTTATATCGTAACAGGCTAGCTACTTTCATACCATCCAACATTTACTCTAGCTTAGCGTACTAAGAAGCAAGTGAGCCGCCAGGCTTATGGGGCACTTAAGTTAACGTCACCTACTCATACCGCTACGCTGGTTATACAACTGTACGAAATCAAATGTTACTCGCTTATGGGCTCGCAGCACTGAACATGACTTAACAGCTTGCCAGCTTCATGTCTACAAATGAAGCTGGCAGATACTACAAGCTAGCTAGCAAACCAACACTGCTAATAGCTAACGAGCTAGCAGTCGACGTTCATACTGATAGCACACAGCTATGCCGGTAAGGTGTTCGGCTGAACTTTTTCCACTTGCATCACTATGCACTATGTCAAATTTGATCTTCAAAGTCTGGTAGTAACCGATTATAAACACGCAATCAGAGAGCACAACATACCTTAACCCGCTCTACCGTCTCCAATCCAACTCGACAACCTTGATGTTCCCTTCAAAATAAAAGCAATAAAATTCCATTTTTGTTCAGAGAATATCCAGCCTCGCGGTATTTGTAGTTTTACTAGTAATCGAGCCGCCGAAGGACCAACCATGTGAACACCTGAAAAAGAGCAAGTCGGAAAACTATACAAGACTACACTTCCCAGCTGCCAATTCGATGAGACGAGAGGATGAGAAATCTTAGAACCTGGATGCATATTATTTGTGATATAAACCAATGAGAAGTTGCACTATTTCATGATGGTGCGGGGATAATCATTGGCTCAGTCCAAGATCACACATAACACCCTCGCCCTTCTCACCCCCCCCCCCTCCCCTCCTCCGTTTGGTGCATTCACTTGAAAGAACCATCAGGTTGAGGTTTGTCTCAATCCTATTAGTAATGCATGGGGGTAACATCAGTGACTGTCTAATGAAGAGTTGTCTGGCTGTCAGATCTAATCATCCATTGCCAGAAAGATTCCAATAAATGCATTTTCATATTCAGTGTCAAGTACTTACATGTCTCTTTCCACTTATCAAAACATGGGGGCAAGTGCATCCTGAAGATCTTAAGTGCCTTCCTCAGCAACAAAGGAGACTTCACATGAAGTGACATTCTGCAGCAGGAAGGGAGTAGGTTGGGAAAGGGCTATAATATCCCCAAAACTGGGTTTTCTGGGATATTGTGGTTTCACCTTGTATGCTGCAGCTGCAGAGCCTGTCCTTTAGCACAAGAATTAGAAAAGCTTTTTCGGGAATCACACCAAATGTCTTGGGTTCATTCATGGTGCTTAGAGGATAGACCCTATTATTTTGTGTGACCTTATGACCTTTCCAGGAGCATCACCACTAAGTGAAACTATACTTTTCCAAATGCAAAAACTCAAACAGTTTTGACAGTGATCATGTCTTACTCCTTGCAATCATTCCTGGTGCACAGAGATGGGCTGTTGTTGATGCTGGTCCTCCTATGGTCTGTGCAGTGGCACCAGCACCAGGCAAAGCATTTAATTTGTAAAAATTGCAACAACTCTTCACAGCTTAATAGGAATCTTGTCAAATCTGTGATGAACATTCCAGGAGTATAGGGGTGATGTTTCTGAGTCTATGATCTTCAGTGTCATACCACCTCCAGGCAAAACTTTCCATTCTTAAAAATGCAATAACTGTAACTGGGAATCCTGCCAAATCTGCTGTCAACATCCCTAGTGCATAGCGAAGGAACCATATTGATTCTATTACTTTTAAGTTAGTGTCACCATTCAGTATGACTACATTTCCAAAGGCAGTGAGACAAACTGCATTAATTGGAATCATGTCAACTTTGCTGGGAACATCTACATACTTACACAAATAGTTAAAAGAGTAGTACAACTGTTCTGGTGACATCATAACCGTTCCCAGAGTGCCATCTAGCCAAATGTAACTTTTTCAAAAATACAATAAGTCAACAAGTTCGTATGGGAAACAGGAAAAACTTGCAGTGAACATTCCTGGAGCTTGTAGCAGTTACCCAGTTGATTTTCCGGACTCTATACACTTTACTGTAAAACCACCACTAGGCCAAACTATGAGGGAGAATGCAACAATTTCTGGGATATAACCAGCTTTCATCTGCACACTTTGTCTAGTTGGTTTTAATAGGTCATTCAGAGACACAGCAGTGATTTCAACAATACTGTTAGCACCTGCACAACTTGTACCAGATCAGCAATCGAGCAAAATATACAACCATATCTAGCTGAAAACAAACCAAAAAAATTTAGGATTTATGAAAAAATTAAACATTCCTTGGTAGTATGCATTGCAATAAAAGGGAGCAGTCATTATTTCTTATGACAAGAGTAACGCTGAGAGTTAGTTCAACACAGACACTCTCCACTGTGTAACCAGTTCAGGCTGTATTCCAGAGATTAATTTTGGACTAGAATTTAAGAAAACACCATCAAAGGAGAAAATAAGAATAAAGAGGAAATGCTGCAGTAATGAGCCGATGGATATTCACAAGTAGATCCCACACCAAGGATCTGAAAAAAAAATTGTGCTACATCGAGAGAGAAAACAGCCACAAAGCTGCTCTGAAGTGCTTTCAATTACCCTCATCATTCTCAACAGCAAACTGCAGCTAGTTGGTCTGCAGCAGCGAAGCATCATTGTCCTATGATGCGAACCCCATTTAAAATCCAATGTAACTGCAGCTGTGAAAACTGTACTGAGATCAGGGGCTTACCTTCAGCTTGAAATTTAGTTGTTAAAATGAGAAGGGGGGTTGGAGTAAGAAAGTTTATGCTATAGCTGCCTGTAAGGGTTCAGTGGGCGCGAGTCCTGCATCATCACTGTAAACAGCACCTATGGCCAGGATGTTGTCCGAAGATTTCTTCTACACAGAGTTTTAACTCTGGTCAGAGAGACAGCACATATCTAACTGTAGCTATGAAAGAAAAGCATAAACACTAACATTGAGGGCTATTGTGACATTTTTATTTTACAGTTTAAATATAATTTAATACAAAGACCATATGGGGTCCATCCAGCAAAGCCAGAACACAATTAAGCCATAAAACATAAAAGATACTACGTTATTGGACACAATAAAACATGAAGGACAAGGTGGAAAGTTATTATAATCTAGACGCAGAATTCCAGCAAAAGTTCCCAGATATGCTACTCTGGCAAGGGTCACACATTATAATTCAATTTTGAGTCAAACTACCCTTTCAATTGGCAGATTGCAGGTGTCTGTTGTCTGTCGAAGAAAATGTAACTATTACGCACTGAAATGACAAGGTTGGTCCAAAAGCCTTGGACAATCCTCGTGCTAAAAATGCATCAGTCATTGGCAAGGTCTTGATTCAGTACCAGATTATGGGCTTCATTCATGCATTACAAAAGCACCTGAACAGAAAACAGACAAAGAGACTCTTCCACATTTTAGACAGTAAATACATTTTTAAACAAATAGCTGCAGGCCAGTCAGAGTGATGGTTGTCCTTGAAAATTAATCAGCATCCTATCCAGGGCAGATCATTTTGACAGAACCAGAATTCACACCATGTAGGAGGCAAAAGAAGTATTCCCTCATAATTTCAGACCACTCAGTCTACAGGTGAATAAAGGTTTTGGTTAAATTTCCATATTTTTTACAATCAACAAGAACAGAACTATAATACTCAGCAAGGACACTAAAGTGGAGGTATTTTTCTGCATTTAGGTAGATTCAGCGAAATTATATTATTTTAAATTTTTATTTTTGTCCTTTTATGATAGTGTCACTGCAGTACAGTAAAACACATCTGCCAGACCAAATTACATGCCACAAAAATACCCATTATTACACTCAGTCTGGTTCACGCACAGATGGGGAGGACATTTCATGTACAGCTTGTCCAAACAGACTGCCTATAATATGTGACTGACCAAAAGTGGTCATTGTTAACATATGATGAGATAATAAACAGATTAACCAGAGGAAAGATACACAAAGCAGCCATAACATAATGGCCACCTGCCAAGCATTGTGTAGGTCCCTCCTTTCCAGCCAAAACAGCCCTGACTTGTCGGGACATGGATTCCACTAAACCTCACACCATTCTTGATCCATTTTTGCTGTGCAGCAGGGTGCATTATTCTGCTAAAAGAGGCCACTGCCATTTACCATTTCCATGAGGGAGTGTACTTGGTGTGCAACAATGTTTAGGTAGGTGGTATCTGTCAAAGTAATTTTCACAGGAATGACAGGACCCAAGGTTTCCCAGCAGAACATTGCCAAAATCATCACACTGCCTCCAGTAGCTGGCCTTCTTCCCATAGTGCATCTGGTGCTATACTTCCCCATGTAAGTGATGCATACACACCCATCCATCCACATGATGCAAAAGAAAATGTGATTCATTAGACCTGGCCACCTTCTTCCATTGTTTCATGGTCCAGCTCTGCTCACATGCCCATTGCAGGCGGTTTCGGCTGTAGCCAGGGGTCTGCATGGGCACCCTGATCAATCTGCTGCAACACAACACAATAAACTGCAATGCGCTGTGTGTTCAACCCCATTTTATCAGAGCCAGCATGAACTTTTTTTAGCTATTTGAGCTACAGTAGCTCTTCTGTTGGATCAGAACACACGGGCCAGCCTTCACTCCCCACACGCATCAATGAGCCTTGACCCCCCCATGAACCTGTCGCCAATTCACCGGTTTTCCTTCCTTGGACCACTTTTGGTAGTTACTGACCACTGCAGACTGGGAACACCCCGCAAGAACTGCAATTCTGGAGATGCTCTGATCACGTCTTTAAGCCATCACAGTATGGCCTTAGTCAAAGTCTCTCATATGCTTACACTTGCCAATTTTTCCCGCTTCCAACACTTCAGTGCCATTGTGACAAGGCAATTAATATTATTCACTCCATCTGCCAGCGGTCATAATGTTAAGGCTGGTTGGTGAAAGTTATCCCACCCCACAGAATCCCTCTCTGTGGTGCATTATTGGAGGTTCCTTAGTTAATACAGCCACTGAGGTTGTTCTGAACCCCGCATACTGCACGGCAACAGTAACATCCAACGCACTTGTTCATTGTAGCTTGCTTGGCAACTAACTTAGGCCACTATTGCCTGTATTTATTGTTGTGCTGCAGGCCATCCAAATGAAGATCAATATTAGAGCCTTTTCACACCCTAATCATTCACGTGCTTCCACAATCAAACACTGACATTTTGCAGGTAATTGCAACACAACAGGCATCTGCATCAACTTGATTTCTTTTTGAGTTGTATAAAAAAATTACCTGTGAGCTCTCCTTTGCAATTCATTGGATAAACAATTTAAAATGTGTTTTAGTTCCCTAATGATTCAATATGATAGGCTGCCCTCTTGTAGGCAAAACACAGGGCATGCAGCCTTTAAGACAGAATATTCTTCCGGGCTATATTGAAAGAAACTTTACCATTTCCTGAGTGATGCCAAATGTTGCCAGTTGCTCACCGCACAAAAACTCTGCACAATGCATGAAGAAAAATTAACAAATTTTATAAATTACAAACAATATGCATGCATAAAGCAAGGTCCACCAAATCTGGACCCCAGGTCAAAATCCAGCCCTGAGTTTTTTCACTCTCCTCTTTACAAATTAAGTGAAAAACTAGTGCTTCTGATTAGCCAGTCTGTTTTTAACTTGACTCCCAATTAAAGGGTGGGTGGAAAACTAGCAGTTCTCAGAGCTCGAAGACCATGATTTTATGACTCTCCCGTAGAGAATGACTGCATAATCTGTCCATATGCACCTATATCAATGAGCCAAAACATTATAACCACATACAGATGCTGCGAATAATGAAGATCATCTCAACAAGGTCTGCGGCCAGACCTTAGACAGTAAGCAAACAAGCAGTTGTCAAATTCAATGTGTTGGATGTAGGAGAAATGGGAACTGAACAACTTTGATCAGGGCAAAATCCTTATGGCCTGATGAGTGGGTCTGAGCATCTCTGACATGGCAAAACATCTGGCGTGCTCCCTGTCAACAGATGTGAGTACCTACTGATAGTGGTCCAAGGAGGGCCCACCATAAACCGACGACAGGGTTTTGGGTGCAAAAGGCTCATAGATGCACAAGGGCAATTCTGACTGGTCCAAACCGACAGAAGGGCAACTGGGGCACAACTTGTTGAGAATTTAAATAATATTTACACAAGGAATGTGTCAGGACACACAGTGCATCATACCCTGCTGTGTATTGCACTTCTTAGCATGCAGACCAGTCAAAGTCTCCACTCTAAAACCGGTCCATCTCTAAAAGCGCCACCATTGGGCACCTGAGCTTTAGAACTGGACCTTGGAGCAGTTGAAGAAGGTAACCTGATCCAGTGAGTCCCATTTTCTGTTAAGTTACGTGCTTCGGCTGGGTACATGTGCATCATTTAAACAGGATGGTATCAGGATGCAGTGCAGGAATAAAACAAGTTGGTGGGGGGAGTGTGGTACTTTGAGAAATATTCTTCTGAGAAATTCTGAGTTTGGGATTTCAGCTGACATCATCCATCAGTTTAATGGAGCTGTTTTGACAGCACAAGGGGGAGCTTCACTATATTAGGCACATGCTTTAATCTTGTGGCTGATCATTGTATGCTCTGCTGCGGTGCATCTCAATTCTCTCATTTACATGTCCTCAATCCTCTATTGATCGGATTTTGTTCTGGCTCTGCCTCCGTACTGGTCATCTCAAAGAGCTTATTTCTGCTGGGACTAGAGAGGAGCGAGGGGGGAAGAGGGAGCTCTGAGATGCTATGGGCGAGGTTACACGAGAGCAGGCTTCCCAGAACACTTTCAGCATGAACGTCAATCGGTAGCGACATATGCTAGCAGTAAAATAGGGTGCAACGGATCGGAAAACTCATGGACTGGATCATATCACTTTTAAGTCATGGATCCAATCATTTTTCAGATCAACAAAATAAACCGAAAAAGGGGAGAGAATTATATCTTTGCTTTCCATTTAATCTGTCAAAATATAAGGTAAGGAACTTTAGCACATGGTCTTTATTGAAAAAAACATGAACGATGTTCAATGTTTTCTTAAAATAGCCAAAATAAAATATTCAACTTTTAAAATAAAGTACAAAATGAGCTATGATATTCTCATCCTTAGAACACGTTAGAATGAAGATTAGCCAGTGTCAACATCATAAAAAGTAAAATAGAGAGAAAGCAAAGCAGACCTGATATAATACTTTCAAAAAAGAGATTCTGTGATGCGTACAAAAATACGTACATTTTTATGTAGGGGGAGGTTAACTTCGTCTGATGACAGTACAGATAGCCTATAGCCTGAATGCCCGTGTTTAAAATATGAATTTATCTAGGCTATATTTAACAATACAATCACACATAACACAACAAAATTTTAGGAGGAGTCAATGACACTGACTATTACATTTTGCCAATGCGTGGCTTACATTCGTGCCAATCCCAACTGATCACATTACATTAGATCCAGCTGAACAGTTATTTTATTGCTTTTTGTAAAGCACTTTGGTCAACTTCGGTAGTTTTAAATGTGCTTTAGAAATAAATGTGACCTTGACCAGAAACGAAGGAGGCATCATGTGACGCTTCAGAGGAAACGACATCTCATTTCTCCAAAAACATATGTCCAAGTTTCTTCAATCCTCTGTCCTGTTTCCTTTGGTCTGTCCATGCATCGTCTGTGGGAGGGACTAAGACGCAAGGTAACGACACAAGTGAGGGGAACGAAGATGCAATTTAAGAGAATTAGGATGCACCCTATGATTGATTTTACAAGTCTCATAGGCCACTCTTTCACTCATGCCTCTATAGCTGCTGAGAGATAACAGGCTTGCCCACATCTTTACTGCATCACACTTCAGCTCAGATGATCCTGATCTCTGATGGGTCCACAAGAATGACAGAATTAGGGGTGAGAGGCCAAGCAATGGAGCAAAATTAACTGAATCATCCATCTTGTTGCCTGATGTGTTTAGGCCCCACATGTAACATTACCATTTACTCATCTAATGGCAACCTTTAATTTTCTGATCATGCAGCGGTTGATTAAAGTGGTTTATTACAAGCTAATCCGACATTGTAAGAAGAGTAATACTGACAGTTGAGTAAAGAAGCAGTTCACAGGGACTTGAATTGGACACAAACTTTCCACCAAACAGCAGCACACACTCTCAAAGCAGTTACTGTACAAGCTCCTGCGGCAGCACATAAGCCATCGACTAAATGTTGATGTAAATGTCAGCTCTGAATAGAGGCAGCCGTATTGCAATGCTTTGCGCACTGAACGACTGTAGATCCCATTGTCGAAAATAGTCACTCCCGTCCAAAGAAAAAAAAAACCGAAAAAAACTCCCACTTCCTCTTTCTCTTCTTCTCTGCCTCTCATTTTCTCAAACCTCCTGTCCTGTTGACTGTCTCTGGCTCACTTAATCAGCGCCTCCGCCCCCTGACTGGGTCCCACTTTGTGCCACAGTTGTCTTGGCGTCCAGGTGGACAGTCTCCGGGGGGCCGGCCTTGCCTCTGGAGGTCGTAACGATTATAATGATCAGAACCACGACCACCAGCAGGATCACAGCTCCCAGCAGAAGCTTCATCTTCTTGTTCTGCCACCACAGTCTGCGCTTCACCTTCCCTGCAGTCTTGGAAAATTTCTGGCTCTGAGGAGATATTCATAAGTAATCAAGCATGAGCATGTCCTGCTGATCCTCGGGTACCAGTCATTCATTAAGTCATTAGGGTCACTCATAAGAATGTGCGCACTGAATTCGAGAACTCAGCCAACCAAAAGAGAGGCAGAATTGTATGTAGTTAGAACATAGGGTTCATTCCATTTGCTTAATTTACCTATCCATGTTTCCTCAGTAATGCCTTGATCTAGAGGTTCATCAAGATTTTCCCTTGATTAGGATATCCCAATCAATTAAATACTCTCGGAAAGAGAAAGATCTGAGGATACACTACTCAAGGATGAGAGCCTTGATCATTTGCATAGTATTTTTGGGCAGAGGCAGAGGAAGATTCACAACATACATTCAGGAAATAAAAAAATATTCCAACAAAGGATGGTCACACCTTGTCCAAAATTACTTCGGAAACCCCTGAGCTCTGCCCATACTCAACACATTTAATGAAGTCCAAACTTCTTAATGATGGCACACCTAAATCAATTTTTGAGTCAGAAGCAAGGCAGAGAAATATTCGTGAAAAAAAAACATGTAATTGGAATGAGCCCATTGCTTTGTGCTCCTCCCACTGGTAAAGGTGTGAAAAATAAGTTATAAAAGAATGGTAGAACACAGGGGAATCAAGCAACTGTAACTTAGAGAAATGTAACATCATTGTCCTTTTAAACATCAGGTTACAACCCTGTCACTAACAGGCATGAAGAAAAGGGAAAGATGGATGATTTCAACATCAAGCATAACCAATATACACAGCAGCAAATTATACTCCTGTGCCCCTCTACTCAAGGCATTTTTGGAGAACTAATGGCTTCTAACTCCTCAAAGGAACATACAGCACAGTAGAATATTCTTATTGGAAGTGGTTTGGTGTCACTAAGTCAGTAGTGAACTGAAATGAAGTTGTTTTGCAGAACACATCTGAAGGCACTGTGACTGCCCAGGGCAACCATTCAGTGTACTGCGCTTAGTCAAAACAGATATGTTTTGGTAACAGAGAATGGTTTTGCGCCAGTTTTTAGGATACCGTCCAAACCTATTGACGGAGTTTCGCAGATCAGCCTGGTCTTACCTTGCTCCGCAGTAGCTCAGCTCTTTTATCCAGGTCTTGAAGTTTTTCTCCCCTTTCCTCAACCTTGTCAAGATTTTCATGCATGATGACTGTTACCTCATCCACAGTCCCCTGCACCTGCTGAAGGCGTCTGTCAGCATTCTCCTGGTGAATCCAGCAAAGAATGAAACATTTAAGTTTAACAGTCCATAGATCATGTCAGGGGATTAATTTGTCCACTAAATAATATTCTATTGCTTTATCTTAAAGTAGAGGGGGTGCTTTCTTTGTTTGTTTCAGGGTTTTGTCCATATGCACTGTGAAGGACTGACTTGGGTGTTTTCAAGTATTTGGCTGAAGGTGAACAGATATTATGGCCTCACACAATTCGGAATTCGTTCTGCTCCTTTTGTCATAAGTTATATAATCAATAAATACATGGGAATAACTTCTATTGGCAGCCATACATGCACGCACATTACCATGCTTCACCGATAATGTGGATCATGACCAGCTCCTTCCCTTCTCGGTACTCATTCTGGTTCTGGGTTCAAGCTGATTGTTGACTAATCCATCAATAGGATGTTTATCCTGAGCTTTACAAGCTGTTCAGCCATATTTTGGGCAAAATTCCTGTTTTTTAGGCTTTTTAGCTGATTGCATCTTGTGGTATACCCACAGTGTTAACTCTTTTCTTCGTCATGTACATTGACACTGATATGTCTGCATCCTGAATATGTTCCGCCTGAAGAATGTTCCGCCAAATTGTTGTGAAGGCATTTTTCCCTTCAACAAAGGAATATAATCTGTGGTCTTCCAGGCCTTTTGATGCAGAGGTGAATGTTCCATTCTCTCTTTTTAGGAAACAACCAAATGTTGCTGTTATTTCTCTGATGGGTTTGTTCTGATTTTTCAGGTCTAATGATGAAAAGCTACACCAGCATTTACAGCTCTCTGGACTCCAAATTGGGAGCTAACAGCTATAGATTCTCGAAAAAATGAGGCAATAGCGAAATAGTGTATAAGATCATGCTGACACGAGTAACGAGCTACAGCTTATTTTATCATAATCACAACAGTAAAAAAAAAAAAAAAAGTGATTCCAATGACTTTGACCGTGGTATGGTTGACAGAGTGGCAGGCACCACTGCTTACGGCTGAGATGAGCAGAAAAGCACAGAGAATGAACAACATATGAACACTTGAGCCAGATGGGTTTCAACAGAATAAGACCACATTGTGTCCCACTCCTGTCAGCCAAGAAAAGAAATCTAAGGCTGCATTGGGTACTGGCACAGCAAAAGTGGACAGTTGCAGATAGGCAAAATGTAGTTTGATCTGATGCATCTCCATTTCTGCAGCAATGTGCAGGTGATAGGGTCAGATTTTGACATTTAGAGCATGAATTCATATCAAGCCTGCTTTGTGTCAACAGGGCTGGCAGTAGTATAGAAATAGTGAGGGAAATGTTCTCTTGGCACACTTTGGGCCTGTTAAAATTAATCAATCAACATCTGAAAGCAACAGTGTCGTTACTGCCCAAGTGAATCCCTTTAAGCTCACAATTTACCTATATCATCCAACTGACTCTGACAGCACGATGATCATGTCTCAGAGCAGAAGTAATCAAAAACTGGTTTCTGTATGGGACAATGAGTTCACTGAACCATACTTATATGTTCTCCAAAGATCTGAATCTAATAGAGCACATTTGAATGGAAGATTCCCAGCATCAGGGTGTGGCTGATAAATCTTCAGATATTATGTCATAATGTCAACATGGGCCAGAATCTGAAAGGAATGTTTTCGGCGTTTTTGTGGATTCCATACCACGAAGATCCGTGGCTCGCCTGGGAGCAAAAAGAGGCGGTACCCAATAACAGTGCTATGTCCCTAATAAATTGATCAGTGCGTGTAGATAGCCCAGTGACAACCTCAATTTGCTCAATAAATGCTGTTTTTACCCGATCAGGATGTTTTTTTTACATGACCTAAAACGATTATTCGCGCTCAGCTCACACATCGGATTGCATTTTAGGAATATTGGCCTACAACAGCAAAAGGCATTTTTGACATTTACAGCGGTCATAACAATCCGACCTATTAGCTACCAAGAAAATGGAAGGACATTTCTCATTCTTTCCATGTGTTAGTTTATGATCACTTACCATTCTGTATCAGAATTTGTAAATCGCTTGCTCTCAGAGAAATCGGCAAATGAAAAAGAAAGCCAGTAACTGGTCAAATAAGTCAAATCTTTATCGCAAATGGAAAAAGAGTTAAAAAACTGATCGAAGTCAAATGTTTATCGCAGACCAATAGGTAAGCTAATTAAACATGTTTAAATTGTTGACTTTTCTGAGTCACACTGTCCTGCCAGACAATAAATTTTATTTTGCTTCGATCAGTTTGCACTATTTCCACCCTCAACAAAGCGAAAGTTGAAAGTAAACGCTCACGCCCTATCAACAGGTAAAGACGACCCGAATTCTCGTCTTTGCCATTGGATCACTCGGCTCTACCTGAAGAGGTAAAGTAGGAGGGACGCGAACGAGGAGGGGCAATTCATGACAAGAAAGATCCTGGCGCCCTTTAAGCAAAAAAACAGAAATGAAGTTCCTCATGAGCAGGTGACAGACGTGTCTGCGCGAAGTGTGTCGCTGTTCCAAAGAAGCTGTATTCACAAAGTGTCTTCAGACGGCTGCTAAGCGGCCTAGTCTGGGCTCTTTAAAATGACGGGTGTGTCAGGTCTACATTTAGGACTCTTCATTCAGAGATGAAAGTGTAATTCACCAATTACTTTAGCTGTAGAAACAATAATGGGGAGCATATAAAATTGATTTCGCCGGTGTTTTCGAGTATTCGAGTTTTGCTAATTTGGCTAGCCGATATGAATTTCATCGAAATATTGGGGTAAGTCTCCTTCTCGGGACAAGAAATTTCCAGGGACTATCTTATCTTAAAGGCGATTAGATTTATTCAAAATAAACACCGTAATGAACTCCACCTGACCAGAAAAAGACTCGCATTCTAATATTTTGTTAGACCGCCTTAAGCTTCGATCTCTGTGCGCATGCGGCATTGTTTCGACAATCTTATGCAGTGTTAAGGCATTTATTTCCAACCAGAGATGCGTTTTAATACTCTTTCTTTTCCATCTTTTCCCTCCCAGTTGGTGTGCGTTTTCTTAAAGCGTAGTTGCTAAGTTAGCGACTTATTTAGATTTTCCATTCACAGTCAATGGGTCCAACTATGCAATTTGTTATGCATCAGTGAGTTCGGCAGACGCCTGTTGGGAAGTGTGAACACTGTGGGGAGAGTAATACAGTCCAGCATGTGATAATGGAGTGTGCTAAGTATGGGGAGGAGAGGAAGACATTGAAAGCAGTAGTGGAGCAGGCAAAATAAGTATTTCAACCGGAGCAGATTCTAAAGGTAAAGACAGGCAAAGGTCAGAGACAGTTATTTGAGTTCCTCAGGAAAACCGGGCTAATGGAAAGGATATAGGGATATGGGGTGTTTTTTTCCCTTTCCTTTTGGGGGGGGGTATTTGGTTGTCTGTACAACAGGAATATAGCAAGGACTGTATACAGTCCTTATACAGTCCTTGGAATATAGTCTGTAACTGCCTGATCTCTCGCCATAACCGTCAACCCAGTAGATGGCGGTAATGCCCCATGTTTCACAGGTACCCCGCCACAAAACAGGAAAGAAGAAGAACTTCTGCAGACGCACCCCAGAAACACAGCCGAATAGTATTCACAGGGACCATGTGACGTCACTGTGCTTTCGCGCCGCCATATTTGTGTCCGAAATGGTCCCAGCTGCATCCCACAGCAATTGACCGCCCTTGGCAGACGTGACATGAAGATGTATGAAATACTGAAATGAAGTGAATCCAATATGCCCGAGATATGTTGTACAGTTTACTGTAACAACATTTGTCAGAGAAACTCCAAGCTATAGTTTAATTCCATCGCAAAATGCTCCGCTAAACTGGCAGAAAAAATGGTTGGCTTCCATCAGAAGGGACCACGGGCAGCCTGCATCTAATACCCTGTGATTGCGCTGTCAGCGCTTTGTTTTCGGCAAGTTGCGTTTGTCTTCAACTTAGCTAATAATTATTTTTTATCCTTTAGTACCCCTTGGCAAGAAAACTCTAACGAAACACTCCAAACACTCAAATACGGTTAATTAACTTACAGAGAATCCGTCATTGAGTCCCTCTATTAATTGTTCAGTTTGTCTCACCAGTTCTTGATAATTTAGGCGACAAAGCAGTAATTAACATTGTACACTTGCTAGCTAAGTGGCGTAACGTTACAGAACTTGCATGGGTTAGCTACACACAGTAACTTCGGCATGCTTACCTGCAAGATGAAATCACATGCATTTGTTCCTGTGATTGCTCTTACGTTATCTGCGCAAATATTCCTCGGAGGTTTCGCTTATCTTTATGGTAAAGTTGGCAAACTTTGCGAAACTGTATTATAACAAGTGAAGACATAACTTTTACTAATATACATTGCGTTAGACAAACACTAGCTTTGCTAAGCAGTACTTTCATTTAAGGTGTACTGAAAACAGTGGCATATCGCATTCATTAACATATGTTTCTATTTTTTACGTTTCATTTCTAGCAAATGTTTCCTTCCGTTTGATGGTTTGATGCAGAAAGCAACGTTTAATAGTGACGAATTAGCTTAGACATGCTAGTAAAAATAAACAGCCTGGAGTTAGGTTACCTTTTTAAGATTGGGAAACAGAATAGCTACAGAAGAAAACATTAAACTGCCTGAACCTGAAACTAGTAACAAAATCGTTCAAATAAATACTGATATGCAAATCAACAAACATGTGGTAGTCCGTTGTTTTTAAGATCAGAAGACGCAAATTACCATAATACACCACGAGAAGTCACACCTGTAGCCTGCATAGCCTAAGCCATAGCCTACTTCAAAACAAACAAGCTAAAAGTTGCACTTCAGACTTAATCACTGCCAAGAGAACATGGCTGCTAATTGTTGCTGAATTACTTAATGTTCTATTATCACGTGGACATTTTGTGTCTCGAGATTCTAGGGTACGTTCGAGCGCGTCTGCAAGTAAGCCTTCCAAACCCTGGGTTTGGAGTACTTATTGCGCAACTTTCGGCAAGATTCTCGCGTAATTTTTTCGGGAATCTCGCGCAGCCGGCTTTCTTGCAGACACGCTCAAACGCACCCATCGTGTTGCTCACGAATCCTGTGACTGCATATTTTGGCATCAGTACTTATGAAAGCCTTCAGGCTTTCAAGGTAGGCCCATATATAAATATCAGGAAGTGTTAGTTGGGGTGGACACTTCGCAAATGGTAACAGACATTTTATAAAATAAGGGGTACTAAGCATGGATCACAGCTGATTACTGATGTTTTTCTTCTTTTTTTTGATGAATAACGCTGACTCTCTTTCTCACTTTAATGTACCGTGTTCGCTGTCACGAGTGAGGTGGCAAAGTAGAATCGGACACTACTATGGCGGTGGGAACATCGGAAGTGACGTTTTTTCACGCCACATAGTTTTTCTTCTTTGAACCTTGAGGAATTTAACATCACAATGTTGCATTGCTGCTATCTTCTGGAACTGTAGTTCATTATTGTGCCATCCTTTTTAGTAGTCTAGAGCAGGGGTGTCAAACTGACCTGTAAATGGGCCAAGAGGCTGCAGGTCTTCAATCCTACCAAGCAGAAGCACACCTGAAAGCACTGATTTAATCAGCTGATCTAGGCCTGCACAACTGATTAGTTGTATCAGGTGCGCTTCTGCATTGTTGGAGTGAAAACCTGCAGCCTCTTGGCCCGTTTACGGGTCAGTTTGACACCCCTGGTCTAGAGACTCTCAAGAAGTTAAGAAATGTAATTTTACTCATTTCTCTTCCCCTCCCCCCCCCCCCATTCAGTATCACATTTTCGGTTAGCGTCACTTCTCTACCTGCCTAAAAGCTCCTGCATGACAAACAGTAGGCCACATACGCACTGTCTCTGGATGCTGGCATTGCTCATATCATCAGGGCGGGTGTTTCCCCTAGATATACAGTGCACTGTTGAGATTAGTGTGTCCTACGTTCATTCTGATCAACTATAACAGATTTCAATTATGCACCCCCTTTCCCCGCTTGCACCGCTTTGCTTTGATAGGAATAAAATGACCTCCTGCTTCAAATACTGCTTCCACTTCGGGTTAATTTTTTATTTTTTTTCAAAAGGGTACTTTTTATTTCAAATTTAGACAGTTTTATGTTTAGCTCTGTCTCTCTTGTTAATAGCTTCCTTTGCCATCTTGTCCACTTTTTCATTACTCAGAAAGCAAATTGGTGGTGGAAAGACACCAATCACTGATCTACGGGGTTGAGTCGGAAATATAAGAGATTGCCGAAACAAAGGTGACTGACAGGCTATTCTGCCTATCAGCTGTCGGTCGGAATAAAACTCCACCCCTGTGCCGATGTGCACCGGAAGCGGCTTTAGAACCACCGTAGAGATCCTTTCCAACAACGGGTTTTTGGGATGGAGCTAAACGCAATGGAGATATGAAACCTGGGACGATTTGATCCCTCTGGCCTCAGAGTAAGTGGAAAGACGGAACAACCGGGAAAGACTTTAAGTCGCTCAGATTTCTGTTGATCCGTGTGAATAGATCTGACTAGATTGTGGAATATCAGGGCCTTCGACGTCGTTTAACGTTACCTCGGGGGTGGTTGCTGCTTGATATAGCTCGCTCACAAGTCTGAGAAATTGAGTTGCAATAACTCGATGAAGTGCACTTCCTCTCGACCCATCGTTATGTGGTGATGTTTTTGCATAACGTATAGTTGTCAATGTGGCAATCATCGAATTCTGTCGATGCCCTCGACAAAGTCTTTACTGATTTATTGCTGGAATATTGCGTTATCAGCTTTGTTATCGAAGTCTAACATACCCACCTGCGTATTTAACGTTACATTGGCTGGGCTATTTTGTTTCAAGACGTCGGCACAGCTGTCGATCTGTCGGTAATATACTAATGCCAGTTTGTCCCATTTTGTCGATATTTCACTGCAAGACACCAGTTGGCAAGATTTCGAGATTTATTCTGTGAAATGTCTGATTATTGCTCTGGTTGGTCAGAGCAAGCTACTGTAACGCTGTCCGTTCAGGATATTGCGTGGGATTCGGGCTACAGTGAAGTGAACACAAGGCGTTCTTCGGGCCTTTTCGCTCGTTTTCCGACAAAGCTATTGACTTTTTTTTTTTTTTTTTTTGCTAGAGCTTGTATTGTTAAAATACGGGGTTGATCATTCGTCGGGAGGAAAGTGTGCACAATGTAGAAGCATGTGATCATGCTAAGACGCTGTCCTCTCGTTCCTCCTTGGTCTTTGATTTATTCTGAACCCATTCTGAAATCTTCCATTTTGTTAACTCATTCCCAATTGTACAATAAAGCTTGCAAATGTATGCATAAGAAATAGGCTGTAGTTTCAGAGCAAACACCAGTTTTGGCTCATCTTTGATCCCTTTTAATGCTACTATTACTAATGTTTGGTAGTACTCAGAATTTTGTTGATGATAGTCAGATCGTCATCAAATGGGACAAGCAGTTAGCTGTGTATACTTTCTCACTGAAAGTTACGTGTGCCATCTTCCAAGTTCTTAAACCGAGCTGGTGGACTTCAGGACACACCTTTGCTATAAGTGTTTGCCCATCATGACTATGATGTGTGCATATATAGGCAGAAAGGTCCATAACCAATCTGACCAAGCACTTGTGAATGACTTCTGGTCTGTTTTGAGTTAGTTTTTATGGGAATGTGAAGACATTAGGAATCATTGTGGATGGATGTTCATTACCGAAGGGTTGGGCTTGTAGCAATTAAATCAGTGAAGTATTGCGAATGAATGCTGTTCCTATGCTCAGATAACAAATTGGGAGATAGAACACTGAGGAAAACAAATATTTCTGCATGCAGTTGGTCATACAGGATACATATGCAAATTTTCCCCTCTGCTTGTATTTAGTGGATGTTCAGTTAGTAATTTTCCTTTAACCTTATACTCACAGTTGCTAATCTTAACTTCTTGACAAATTATATAAAAGTAATTATTCCCTCATGAAATGGATGGCTCTGTTAATGTCTACTGTTATTCAGAAAAATTGGACTGAGTGTGTTCCTCATCCTTCTAGGTGTGGAATTGATAGTGTTGGGGAAAATCAGTTTTCTCTGGTATCTTATCTATGCCTTCTGATGACTCATGAATTTATTCATCAGGGTCACTTTGTAATTGTCAGAAAACTGAACATTGCTTTATGTCGAGGACCTAAACTGTGGCTTGGACAGAGGCTGAGAGCCTCTTCTTTTGGGTGGAAAAGTGGCATCATTGAGTTAATGGTGCGACATACAGGCTTGAGGTGGGCACAATCATGAGGGAAACCTGAGAATTGTAGGATTAGTAACCATGGGCTCCTAGAGCAAAGATTGCTGTGGTGATGACACATTTTGTATCACAGGCAACGAGGATGAATTGGGTTCTTTGGTCAAGAGAATGGACCAAATAAATGTTTGAATAAAGTTTGGAGAAATACACTGCCAATCTCCTAATCGAATAATCATGGCAGAAATCAAAGTACCTAAATAAGACTTGGAATTTTTAAAAACACCTGTTAGATTAACAAAATGAAACCTCCATATCCTAATTTTAAGCAGAGGGTTTGATGTTTTACTACTTCAAGATCCATTAGTAAACCCTTTAGCAGACCTCCCATTCTCTCACTTTCTTGACTGATTCCCAGCAAATCGATTCAATCTTTGAGGAAAGTATTAGATCTGCCACACGGAGTTCAGTATGTTGTATGCATACAGAGGCATGCTGTGAGCTGCGAAACACAATGCAGTGCAGCAAAAATACAAAGATGTGTGGGAACATGAGCTGTAGGAATACACTGGCAGACTTGGAAACTGATATACCTAACAGTGAACCAATTTATATTCATTTGTCGAGCTGAAGAAAGTATATCTTGCGCATGCCCTTAACAATCGGGAAATCTTTCTCTGTGATCCAATTAGGCTGTCTCAGACCGAAGATCCATGAGAGCTCTATTTAGTATCTCTATTTTTTAACCTTTCCTTTAGAGTCGGTCATTAGCTTGTGTTCAGATGGTCTGAGAGATTTTCCTGGAATATAGTTGGGTGATATTTCCCTGAGAGCTTGGGCATGGTAATTTACTGTCTTGGTAACTTGTGAAATTACCTTATCTGAGCAGTATTGTGCTCTCTCTTCATTCCAATTAGAACTGTGGCGGCAGCATAATTTATACATATTGCGGATGTCTTTGACTTCTTGGAATGGTCACAGAGAGTGTTGCAGTTGTCATTGGAAATTCTCGCTAGCATGTGAGATGGCAGAGGTATCTTGCCATATTTTAAGGCTGGAAAAAAAAAATTATTTTGGTTATATTTCTGGTGCTCATTTCAAAATCTTTTTTATAAAAGTCAAATAGAAAAATTCCCTTATTGGGTGGGAGTAACATTCATGAGAACAGTTTGTCATCACTTTGCCATGCTGGGGCAGGTTTAAGTCGGTTATGAAGATTTTATTTCTTGTGTCTGATTTTTAATTTTGATGCAGATAGACGTGCATCAGTGATCGTTTTAATTTCAACTTGCTAAATGAATTGATAATGATGCATCAATAATGACTCTTGAAAATAACAAAAATTTGTCTGTCTCTCTACTCATCTGCTTTTTTCCTCCATCCCATATTTCTCTCGCCTTCCCTCTGTCTCCCTTTTTTCTTTCTCTTTTTCCTCCTTTATTCTCCTTCCTTATCGCTCACTCACTCCCTTATTCCCTTTTGCTCTTTTTTCAGGATGTTGTCCACTGTTCCGGCAGACCCGAGAGGAGCTCAGCAGATGCCCCTGCCTGGGGGCGCGGCCAGTCCATGCTCCCCCCCACTTCTCTACCAGGAGCGGGATCAAAAAGGCCCCCCACCGTACCAGGAGCTCGGGAATTCTGCTTCGGGGCAGCAGGGAGAGGAGCTTGAAAAGAGAGCTGAGTCTGCTGCGGACTCCCCATCCACATCCCCTGGTTCCAGCGGCATGCATCATACCACCTCGCCCATGTGCTGCAGGGAGGCCCCGGACGCCCAGGTGCGATTTTGGGTTTCCATCATGGAGATGTTCTCTGTCTGAGTTCTTGGACTTCATTCATGGAGTTCCTGTCTTTCTTTGTTTTGTTTTTAATTTGCTGGTAATTTAGGGTATAGGAAGGTGTGCAGACTGTACAGCCCACTCTACACCTGCAACTTTAAACCTGAAAACTTTGGGACGGTTTGTTAAATTAAAATTTAAACTGAAAGCAGTGATAAATAAACTGTCTTTTACGTGTATCGCGTTTAAAACGATATACTGCACATCGTTTGATGTTGTAACGGATGAATTTTATTGCTATTTAATTTTGATACTAGCAGCATATTTTTTAAAAATGGCGACCGTAAACTTAAATTATGACTTTGTTATGCTGCCATTTTTCATAGCACTTTGTAAGATTTAAATAATAAGGACACGGAGTGATTCAGGCGTTTCCAGCATTGATTATATATGAAAATGGTTGACTGGACAGTTCCCAAAAATGAGGCCAAAACATTTTGATTGCCTTCAGGCGGCTGGCTGCAGAATAGATTATAACCCCCATCCCTATCATGTTGGTGGATGGGACATAGGCCACATTAAATAATCAAAATGCATGTCAAATTTTTCCCAAATATGGTCTTTACCCATCGGCCGACTCCGGCCCAGAGGGGTATTGTCGTCACCTGTGTGTCTGTCTGTCGTCCGCTGTCTGTCGTCCTTGGTCCACCATCCGTCCATGATATTGTCCGGGCCAGTACTCGGCAACTAATGATCGCAGCTTTACCAAATTTGGTATGGTTACTCACTATGACCCATAGATGCGCAACGTCAGGTTTTTGCTGGACTTGAGCTTTGACCTTAGTGCTGTGACCTTGAGCCTGGAAATCTTGTCCGGGTTGGTACTGGGCTACCAATTATCACAGCTTCACCATATTTGGTATGGTAACTCACTATAACCCATAGATGTGCAACGTTAGGTTTTTTGCTGGATTTCACTATTGACCTTAGCGCTGTGACCTTGACCCTGGAAATCTTGTTCGGATCAGTACTCGGCAGCTAATTCTCGCAGCTTCACCAAATTCGGTATGGTAACTCACTATGACCCATAGATATGCAATGTCAGGGTTTTTGCTGGATTTGACCTTTGACCTTAGCTTTGTGACCTTGATCATGGAAATCTTGTCCGGATCAGCACTCTGCAGCTAATTCTCGCAGCTTCACCAAATTTGGTATGGTAACTCGCTATGACCCATAGATGTGCCACGTTAGGTTTTTTGCTGGATTTCACCGTTTACCTTCGCGCTGTGACCTTGACCCTGGAAATCTTGTCCGGGTGACATTTTCCAGGCCAGTACTCAGCGACTACTGATTGCACCTTCACCAAATTTGGTATGGTAACTCACTGTGACGCATAGATGTGCAACATCACCCTTTTTAGCTGGATTTAACCTTTGACCTTAATGCTGTGATGTTGAGGCAGGAAATCGTGTCTGGGCTGAGGGGTATTCAGCAACGTGTTTTGTTTGTCATTTTTGGTAGTTCTTACCGCCCTTATGCATGTTTAAGTGTAGATTTTTTTTAACCCCCCCCCACCAGGTGAGAGCCCAAAAGGGGATTATATCCTGACGCAGTCCATCCGTCTGTCTGTCTGCCCTTATCTGATGGTACTTGGCTGGTGAAATCAACTCCTCCTACAGTTTTCATAGGAAATCCCTGAAACTGTGCACATATCTTGCAGATAGACTGATGATACGCATATCGCGCTCATGACTCTGGTTAGGGATGTTGTGCTCTTAGAGTGCTCTCGTTTCAAATTAGTTTGGGTAGAATTAGTGACAAGATACCATTTGAAGGGGGTGCAAGGTCAGCCACATTGAGTGGCATAGTCAAGGAATAACCTGCAGACTTCTTTTTGGGAAGTGTAATTACATTGCTGGAGTGTGTCTGTCTTGAAGAGATTAACGTTACATCTGCATGCATTGTTTGCTCCCAATACAACTGAATATAACTAATTGTGATTTTGAAAGTGCAGTGAAAATTGGCCGTAAATAGGTCTATTCTCTGAACATTGCGTGATTTACATTTCACTGAAAATATGGTGGTTAAAACTCTTTACTCTGAAGATAGCGCAATGTAGGCTACTGTTGGCAACAATGCCATGTTTAGAGCCATGAGCCGTTTTTCCATTCATTTTTATTGCTAAATAAAGGAACCCATCAATGAATCTTGCCAGCTATGTCTGTGGTTGAGCAGCTGAGTGAGCGACTAACTGACTGACTGCTTTGGTTTGAACAGTTTCTTGGACATCATCAGGGGGTGGTGACCAAGCATCTACATGCTATTGTTTAGCTAGCTAGCCAGCTAGTAAAGCAAGATTCTTTAACGGGCCACTTTGGTTAGCAATGATAATTGATGGTGAAATGCTGCTTGCTCTGATCATGGCGAAATGTACTGTTTGGGCTCTGCTGTACTCATCATTGCTAACCAAGTTAAAATGACCCATTGGCAAATCTTCCTTGTGTGCTAGTTAAAATTGGTCAGCTAGCTCGCTAGTAGAGTAAGATTCTTTAATGGGTTACCTTATTTTAACTCAAGAGGTAGTTGAAACTAACATTAAAATACTTCCTTGGGGTGAGGGGGGGGGGGGGTCTTTTCCCTATAGACTATATTTACCTAATTTTAAGGATTTGGTTTGGATTATTGAGGTGAGGTTGTATGAGGTACTTATTGATAATCCATGTATTAGCTACCTAGCTAGTGCATGGCAGTGGGCATGAGTCTTCAGAAACAGGCTGGCGTACAGGATATCAGCATGGAAGCTAAGCGATGTAATTTATCACTGAGGACGAGAAAAATGGCAATGTATTTTAACTGCCTATGCCTCTACTTGGAAAAAAAATGAGAACAACTAACCCTTTAACTGGTGTCCAGTGGTACAGGCCTACCAAAGAAAACGTAGCCTCAGCACACAAAAACTTTGAAATGCCTACATTAATCGCGGAAATAGCAACTGAAAAATAATACCCCGCTACCGAAACTGCAAAAACCGCAACATAAACTGTTGACTGTAGCATAAGACTATGAAACTGCAACATCTTCTTTCGCATCCGTCTTTGCCATTTACTGCGCTTGCGCGTACCGGCCCAGGCTGCTTTCAGAGATAGCGGAATCAGACGTGTCTCCTTCGGTTGGTAAGTAAAACTTCCAAATATGACGTTATTGTTAATGCAGATGTTTAACAATGAATTGTAAGACGTAGCTGTTACATCCACATTCTCGTAAATTCGCTTATTTTAGCATGTCACCCTGCCGAAAATGAACGATGCACTGTCGATTTCGCTATAGTCTTAGAGTTGCCAACTTGACGACTTTCTCAAGACGTATACATACGTCTTGAGTGGACAAACAATCCTGATTTGGAAAGTCGCCAGATTAAGCGAGAAAGCTGTCAAGTTGGCAACTCTAAGACTATAGCGAAATCGACAGTGCATCGTTCATTTTCGGCAGGGTGACATGCTAAAATAAGTGAATTTACGAGAATGTGGATGTAACAGCTACGTCTTACAATTCATTGTTAAACATCTGCATTAACAATAACCTCATATTTGCAAGTTTTACTTACCAACCGAAGGAGACACGCCTGATTCCGCTATCTCTGAAAGCAGCCTGGGCCGGTACGCGCAAGCGCAGTAAATGGCAAAGACGGATGCGAAAGAAGATGTTGCAGTTTCATAGTCTTATGCTACGAGTCAACAGTTTATGTTGCAGTTTTTGCAGTTTCGGTAGCGGAGTATTATTTTTCTGTTGCTATTTCCGCGATTAATGTAGGTATTTCAAAGTTTTTGTGTGCTGAGGCTACGTTTTCTTTGGTAGGCCTGTGGTAGTAGAATTGGTTTCTAGCCTGCGCAAAATAAGTGGTGTTGACGGCTTGCACTGGAGAAATCAGCTAGCCTACCTAAAGAGTTTAAGGGGCGTATTTGCAATTACAATGTGCGGGTGTATGAATGGGACCTTAATAACATGGCTCAACCCCCTGATCAGTACTGCACAGACTGACTCCAAAGGACGTTATCAGCGTAAGATGGTTACACCCATGTCCATGATATTTTACATAATTTTTGTACAGTGTGAGGAGACTTACTTGTAATCCATTTTTATATACAGTCTATGGTTTCTGGTGTAATTTTGTCTCGGTCTTGTTGCTAACAAGTTTAAGTGTGCTACAGTGCTGGGTTTTCATTGTCATATTTTGCGTTTCAAAACGTGCCACATGTTCTCTATTGAGAAGTCGAGACTGCAGGCTGGGCAGTCCACCACCGGCACCCTCCTCTAGTGCAGCCTTGCCTTTGTAATGCATGCAGAATATCCTTTTGAGGCGACTTGTTGAAATATTCATGGTATCGCTGCAAAAGATTTGTCTGACCACAATACACATTTCTTTGCTCCTGAAGGACTTGGCCCTAAATGCTGCCTCTGTACCAAATACTAATCACAAGCCCATACTGACGTCCACTGTTTAAGATCATATCATTCAAATTATTACTTTCTTTATAGTCCTAAATGGCCCCCATTCCAGCTTTTAATTGCCAGCCTGAATGGCTGGAGTGGATGTATATTTGCTAATGTAATGAAGTTGACGAGACAAAATATTAAGCATCTCACATTCATTCCAGCTGTCCACAATGAAACATACGTAAATTTAGATATCACTGCTTTCTGTTTTCATGCACATTTTCTACAATATCCGAACCTCTATTGAGTTGGGTTTGTAAATGAATTACTTAAGTGCAGGAAAATATCAAAACGAGCAGATGCAGCAGCTTGTCAGTATTTGCAATTCTAATGCCATTTTATTTATTTAATGGGACACAATTCCTTTATGGCGCTGCTGTGGGGCTTCTCTTTAACCAGGTTTTTGCTGCAGAGACGCCTGGAATCAAAAGTAGGCCTGAGGACCCTGTTGATAAAGGAGGTAATGTGGAAATTCTCACTATAGTTTTCACACTATATATTTATATTTATGAATCATTTAAAACACGAGCGGCTGCCCAGAAGTTGGTGAAATCATATGCATTTTTTGTCTCGCATACAAGGAAGATGCTTGCGATGAGCTGGAACATACTGTCCTGTATAGAACAGGACTTATGGGCATTCTGTTGTCACAAAATGAATTTTTGACTCTGGTCAAGCCGATTTTTGTGGCCTCAGTAATTGTGCCGTGTGCTTATGTAATCCTGCACATCCCACAGATGGGATTATCCTACGTGTTCCCTATAGATTAATGGCTCAGAACTCAGCCAGTCGGTGGATTGAGAGAATGAAATGCAGCGCCACCCATAATTATTGGCGCCACTGGTTAAGATGTGTTAAAAGCCTTAAAGTAAATTCAATTTTTATTGTAGAAGCGTACTCTCACTCTGAAAATTGTAGAAAAATGTAACCTTCAACTCAAGAGAATTTTAAGGGGAAAAAAAAATCCCTAAGAATTAATTATATTTCATAAAATCACCTGTTCCACTATTATTCGCATCCCTAACAATTCCGAGGAAATAAATGTAATGGAAGCATTTCTGTCATTTCTAAAGTAGTTTTCAAAGTTGATCAGAGTATCTAGGAACATTTAATTAGCAATTCATCACTTCCTGTTTCCCTGGGGTATAAATATGACTTGACACGGAGGCCATTTCTCTTATCCACTCTTCAACATGGGAAAGACAAAGGAACACAACTTTCAAGTAAGGCAGATGTGTGTCGACCTTCACAAGTCAGGCAATGGCTACAAGAAAATAGCCACTCGTCTGCACCTGCCCATATCTACTGTCAGAGGAATCATTAAGAAGTTTAAAATAGCTGGAACAGTGGTAAACAAGCCTGGATGAGGACGCAAGGTTATTTTGCCACCACGAACAGTGAGGAGGATGGTAAGAGAAATAAAAAGTTCTCCAGAGCTCACTGTTAAAGAATTGCAATAAATGGTAGCATCTTGGGGTCACAAAGTCTCCAAAACAACCATCAGGTGCTATCTACATGCCAACAAGGTGTTTGGGAGGCATGCACGGTAAAAACCTTTTCTCACTCACAATCAGAAACGCAAACGTCTGGAGTTCGCTAAGCGGTACTGGGACTTCACCTGGGACCGTGTGCTTTGGTCAGATGAAACCAAGATGGAGCTTTTTGGCCACAAACACTCTAAGATGGTCTGGCGGAACACAAAAGATGAGTATGCAGAAAAGCACCTCATGCCCAATGTGAAGTATGGGGGAAGATCGGTGATGCTGTGGGCGTGTTTCTCTTCCAGAAGCCCTGGGAACCTTGTTACGGTGCATGGCAGCACGAATGCTTCGAAATACCAGGACATTTTAAATCAAAATCTGGTGGCCTCTCCCCGAAAGCTGAAGATTGATCATCACTGGGTCTTTCAGCAAGATAATGACCCTAAACATGTGGCCAAATCTACACAGAAATGGTTCATCAGACACAGAATCAAGCTCTTCCCATAGCCATCTCAGTCCCCAGACCTCAACCCCATTGAAAACCTGTGGAGTGAGCTGAAGAGGAGAGTGCAGAGGAGAGGACCCAGGTCACTGGATGATTTAGAGAGATTGTGCGAAGAGGAATGGTCGAAGATCTCTCTATCTGTATTCTCCAATCTTGTGAAACATTATAGGAGAAGATTAGGTGCTGTTTTTTTGGCAAAAGGGGGTTGTACAAAGTATTAACATCAGGGGTGCTAATAATTGTGGCCCACATGATTTGATGTAAAAGAATTAATTCTTGATGTGAGATTTTTTTCCCACTGAATAAATGCACTTGAATTAAAGGTTGGATTTTCCTCTTTTCATTGTGGTCCTATATTATTTAGGAAATAAAAACTGCATTTATTAGACACTAAAGAACGCATCTTAACCAGGGGTGCCAATAATAATGGAGGGCGCTGTATTTGCTGTAGAGTACTCTGATGTATTGCAAACATAGACTTGGGCTTCTTGAGGTATGAGCTCTTGGGGTACCACACTGGGTTTTAAGTGCTTGAAAGTCTGAAAAAAGACACTGAAACAAGACCTGTGTCAGTTTGTAGGTCTTGGTGAGCAGATAAAGAAAATGCAAAAGTAAAAAAAATCTTACTAAATCTAAATCTAAAATAAGAAAATACAAAATGCTTACCATGGTAACCAAATTTATTGTCAAAAATATGAAAATATTAAATCCCTGAATATAACCCATCATATTGCTCAAAATGTTGGTCAGCTTTATTCCAATAGTCCAAAACTCTCCTTTTGTGTGGTAGGAACAATTGGCAACTGATTACATCATGTATAAAAGGCCTTTTCATCCATTACCTCAGCTGGAGTTGAAGTAGTAACAAGATACCCATAAGCAATCCAGCAGCCAAGGAAGCTATGTCTGGTGAAGGAAGAATACCATAAACAGTTTGAGGGAAACGAATGCTTCACCTTACTATTCAGAACTAATGTATTAGTCCAGCTCATAAGTTCAACGACGAAAACACCAGCTAGCCATCAGCCACACCCTTCGCAAATGCATTTGCAGCAATGGGAAAGATGGTCACTTCCTGCTTCGGGCAAAGCTTAAACGGTGGATGGGAAGACCATGTTGCCGACTCCTGCGAGGCCTATGCAAAACTTGGCATCTCGACCACACCCAAATTCCACATCATCAGAGACCATTTGCGTGAGTTCTGTCAGTGCCTTGGTTGCGGATTGGCTAGATATTCTGGGCAAGCTTTTGAAGCAGTTCACACCGACTTCTCAACATTCTGGGAGAGGCATCAGATAAAGGATAGCAGCAACAAATAATTTGGTTGGCAAGCCGTCAAGGAGTACAATAGCGCACATGTCTAAGCATTACATTTAGCTAGATGGAACTTTTTTTTGCCACGCAAGGGTTAAAGAAAGGAGATGTACTACTATTACTATTTTTCACATTCTTTTGATCGACGACCCTGCAGAGGAGACTTTCCAAAATAAATCCCCAAAGCGCAGAAGTTTTTATTTCCTTTTTTTTTTTAACGTCAATTTGAAAATTTAAAGTTGGGTGCCAGTGAAAAAGTGGATTTTCTCCAAAAATTCCCAACATATTGTTTTTTTTATCTATTTTTTTTTTTACTTTTTCTTTATCTGCTCACTAAGACCTACAAAATGACATTGGTCTTGTTTTAGTATCTTTTTTCACACTTTCAAGCACTTTAAACTAGGGGTGTCAACGTTTACAATTTTTTCTACACGTGTACATGGGACTTCTAACCGATGTGTACCCGGTTACACGTTGGGGATTTATGAGCTTTTTCTATCGCAGTTGCGCTATATAACCACAGAAAGTAAAATTTGTTGAAAATAATATCCTCTATCATTTTGACAGATAACAAAATGTATAAGTGAAAGCTGAAAAAGGTTTAACCTTCTTTTTTTAATCATTGTTTTAACTATTGCTCACTTTTGTACTTTTTTTTTTTTTTTTTTTAAAACTTGGTGCAAACTGCATCCCTCTCTGGCAACAGGAGCTGCGTCTGAATTTTAATATACGTCTCATAGTAAAAGTAATCTGGAATTGGCGAGAGAAAGCAACTCAAAAAGAAGCCAAAGTAAGCTGAAGTGAGAGGAAAAAACTTCACCTTTATATCCACAAAGTTAATAGAGGGGGACTCTCTCAATTATTCACTAAAATTGGCAAAAAAAAATGTATTCTTTAGACATGAGGATGTGTGATCAGGTTGTGAAAAGCCGACAGAACACCAACCAACAATATAGCGTACAACAACACGCAACAATATAGGCTAAAATAACAAGCCATTAACAGTTTTTGTTTTCAGCTGCACGACATTTGCACATGGAGAAGATGATGAGCGCCGTGCTCTTCTCAATTCCTCTGCAGCCTATTCTTGAAGTGGCGCGACACTTTTTTTTTTTACATATATATCAAGGCAATATTGCGCCCCATGCATCTGTATGCGCTAGTGGGAACATTTAAGTGTATAGTTAGTTAATGTTATTGTCTGAAGCTTTCAGGCAACATTTATCACCCCTAAAAATAGGCGACTTTATGTATTGGTGAGAAATGAACGAGGAGGAGGAAAAAATGACGTGTACACGGTTATTGATTTTTGTAAACTGTTATGATTTGTTATCCGTGTAACCGTTTACACGTGTAGATATTGACACCCCTACTTTAAACCCAGTGTGGTACCGAGGCTGAGCTGTAAGGTATGGGAGACCAAAGATCTATAAAATATTGACGTACGGGGAACTGATTTATTAGTTCGTTGGATGCCATTGTCTGACAGAAAGGTGTTAGGAGGCAGAGTATGAGAAATTGGGTTGTAAAAGACAGTTGTAAAGGACACTGAAGCATATGAAACCGGGACACTGGGGACCGAGGTATAGGAGTGCAAGTCTGGCATAGGATCCCAGAGCCTGCGCAGCCTGTGGTCCAGCCTGCGGCCCCTTTGATGAGGGCTGAAATGATCCTCTGAGTGTCATTGAATTCCTGTGGAAATTCTCCATTGAACCTTGTCCATATCTTATAGGTATCCCCTCTGGAGCCCCGCAGCAGGATCCTACTGCAGTGCGCTCACTGGCTCCCCCTGCTGGGCCACCGGGGGAACAGCTGTATAGGCTGGAGCGGCTGCTGTCGGGGCAGCAGGCGGAGCTGAAGGGGCTGCTTTCTGGGATGCTGGGTGCACTGTGCCAGAAGGTGGAGGCGGTGGAACAGCGGTTGGAGCAGCTGTGTGAGCAGAGTGTCGCTCATGGCAACGGGCTGAGCGCTCTGAGTGTGCAGCTGCAGGAATTGCACCGGAGCCTGCCTGCCTGCCTGCCGTCACCATCTCAAAGCCGCTGTTAGTGGAGGGAGGGATGGGGTGTGAAGCAGGGATGGGGTATCTTTCTTTGGGGGCAGACCCACTGCTGTTTTTATTTGCAGACTGGCACAGTCTGGGCCATCTCTGTGACTGATTGAGGGGCTGAGTGAGCGACTGACTGACTGACTGCTTTGGTGTGAACAGTTTCTTTGACATCATCAGGGGGCGGTGACAAGGCATCTACATGGATCCACCTGGTTCTTCGCAAAGTCCACCGCGGCCTTTATAGTGACTCCTAGGCCACACCAAGGCCAATCTTTGTCACAAATTGCTCACAATTTTGTGCCTGGACCATAAACAGTCCAGGCTTATACACGATTTTACCTAGTCTTGTTTAATAGAAAAATTGGATGTGACAAATTTGGAATGAAGGGCTAATCACCAAAAAATTTGGTGATAACGTGACAAAATGAAGTCACGTTTCCAAATAACCAGAGTCGCGTCTGGTACCATGAAGGTTAAGGGTCCTATTTGAGTGGCCCTTTTGTAAAGGGGTTTGCATGGTCACGCTTGAAATCACGCTAAATCTATCTTGCCATTTGCTTCCCTGTTACGTCATACTGAATAGCATTGTGCTGAGTGCAAATTTATGTGTGATTTCTATAAATCCCATTTCTTAAGCGCACAATTCTCTCCACCTGTAGGCCAGGACGCGGGTGTCTCAGCGAGGGAAGGAGAGATTCTGTCACAGGTACTGCATTCCTGTGGCAAAGCAGCGGCTGTGGAAACTTGTGGGGATGATGAGAGAGTTGGATCTCGCTCCTGGCAGACAGGTGCTCAGCCTCCGCCCAGCCATAGCTCAGTCCAGCAAGGCTCCGCCCATGCTGGGAGCCCCACCCTCTCACAGAGGAAGGCTCTGCCCATGGAGGTGTCGCGGGGGTGCCTGCCCGGTAACTACTCTCCCGTGTCGGACTTCGAAGACTTGGAGGTGGAGCTTGGCAAAGAGGGGCGAGACGCGGTGGGCTGGCTGCTGAATTCGGAGATCGAGTCCACGGACCGTGATGTTGAGGAGGGGCCACCTTCTGTCCCTCCACCCCTGCCCCGACCCTGGGATGGCTTGGAGGGAAGAGGATCTCTCACGCACCCACAACAGTTACATTTCTCCGCTGACCTTCCGGTGCCTTCCACGGCTGCCGTTCAATCTCCTGGTCGCCCCCACACTTCATTATCCCCCGATGCCCAGATCAGGAAGCTTAGAGAAGAGGTCTTGATGGACCCATCATTAGAAGCTGGGAGCTCTACAGATAAAAGTCTCCTGTTAGCACGGGCTTTGAAAGGCAGCACTGTGGGATGGTCAGATGGGAGGGTGGAGCCCTCACAGCCAGTGACCCTTCCTGTGCCACAAGGACAATGTGGGGATCGGAAGACCCCCAAAACCGATGAGACCAATCCTGAGGGAGTACCAAAACCACCACCCTGCCTCCCACCGGCAGCACAACAGCACTGTACCTGGGACAGGCAGAGCCATGAGGTCTCTGGAAGAGGGGAGCCAAAGTGGAGGGAAAGGGCAGATTCTCTGTCCAGCACTGAGGAGGAGGAGGATATAATGGAGGCCAAGAGTAAGAAAAGGAAGAAGAGGCGAGGGCCGGAGAAGGCACTATCTGGGCTTCACTTCGGATCAGGATTTGGAGTTGATCAGTCACGCAGGCGATCATTCTGTGTTGGCCTACCGGCAGGCAGTATTAATGTTGAGGAGGGTAGACTTGGGCATTGCGAAGGCCAGCAGGGGCTTGGAGGAGCGTCATTTGGTGGCCATGAAAGGCAAACTGGGGACTGTCTGAGCTTGAAGACTCTGGGATCCCACTCTGCATCTGGTCCTTACACTCAGTTAAAGTCCCAGGAGTTAGGGACTTCGAGCCCACCACTGGCCCCTCTCCCAGGAAGCACTTTATCGCCCCCTGGGGTGAGCAGGACCATGGATGCCTGGACAGCAGTGAGTGTGTCAGACTCCCAAGTGATGCCATTTCACTCCTCTAGCCTGCCCCTAAGCTGGGTTTCGGCAGTCTCCCCACCCATTGTTAAACAGGCAATACCCAAGAATGGCTGGTCTGAGCCAAGCCAGGGCAAGTCTCTGCTAGTCCAGCTGTCAGAGATGACTGGTCAAGTCTCTCCCCTCACCACACCCCCTGACTCATGGTCACCATCCTTTGTGGACCAGACTGCATGTCAAAAGTTCTCTGAGTTCTCGGAAACCTTCTGTTCCAAACTTGAGCAGTACTGGGGACGGTCCCGAGGGTCGCCCACCAAGAAGCAGGGTCACCAGGCCGCTGCCACTGAGCCAGGAGCTGAGTCACCCCATCGCTGGCTCCCGCTCTCGACACCACTGGAGCTCCACATGCCAGCCCTGCCCTCGCATTCCATCCCCCTGTACCAGCTCCTTGGGTGCAAGTCGTCCTTGGCTCCGAGGCTGTCGCGACTCCTCTGCACTGCTGCTCTGCCTGCCGCATTCCCCACGTCCATACTGAGCCGTGGAAACTTCTCCACAGCTGGTCTCCACACCGTCTTGGCCCTTTCCTCACCATCCGTCTTCCGCCTCCTAGTTCGGCACAGATGCCACATCCCTTTCCCAAAGCTATCCCGTTCCACTCTGGACCACTTCCTTGGCCAAATCCTCAAAGCTCGGGACACTTACCCACCCCTTCCACCCCTCCCTGATCACACTGCCCCACCAGGCCTGGACAATGACCACAGGTGAGTGTTCACCCTGCTTTGCATTTTGGTTATAACTTTAGAGATGAGGATAATGAATTTTTCTCATTGGACATTGCATTTTGTCACAAACCCCAATTCCAATGAAGTTGGGGCATTATGTAGAATGTGAATAAAAACAAAATACAATGATTTGCAAATCCTTTTCGACCTATATTCTATTGAGTATGTTACAAAGACGAGATATTAAATGTTCAAACTGTTAAACTTTTATTGTTTTTTCAGGAAATATTCACTCATTTCACTCATTCAAATATTCACTCATGCCTGCATCATGTTCCAAAAATGCAGGGGCTGGGGCATGTTTACCACTGCATTACATCACCTTTCCTTTTAACGGTCTTAAGTGTTTGGGAACTGAAGACACTAACTGGAGAAGCTTTGTTGGTGGAATTCTTTCCCATTCTTGCTTTATGTACGACTTCAGTCGCTCAACAGTCCAAGGTCTCCACTTTCGTTTTTGGCGCTTCATTATGCACCACACATTTTCATTGGGAGACAAGTCTGGACTGCAGGCAGGTCAGTCTATTAGCCACTGTCTTTTACCATGAATTCCTACTGTTGTAACACATGCAGAATGTGGCTTGGTATTGTCTTGCTGAAATAGGCTTTTGAACTTTGCGCTGATAACAGTCTGGATGGTCCTTTTCCTCTTGTGCCCGGAGGACACAATGTCCATTCTTTTCAAAAACAATTTGAAATCTGGACTTGTCAGACCATAGCACACTTTGCGTCAGTCCATCTTTGATGAGCTCAGGCCCAGAGAAGCCGGCGGCGTTTCTGGGTGTTGTTAATGTATGGTTTTCGCTTTGCATAATAGTTTTATTTTGCACTTGTAGATATAGCGACGAACTGTGTTAACTGACAATGCAGGGTTTCCCCGCAGAATATCGGTTAGTCAAGGTGATGACTGGGGGGGGAACAGCCAGCATTTATTTACTCTTTATTAAAAAACAAAGCAGCTAATATGCAGACAAAATGACAAAGTCAACAGTATTGTAACTTTATTACAACGTTTTTATAGTGTAACACTTGCTTGTACACAGTGTATTTTGGCCTTTCTGTAAGCCCTGAGCTGGAAATGACAAGATCAAATAAAAACACACAATCTTACCAAAATTCATGCTGCATGTGTGAACACCGACAAAAAGGTGACGAAGGGCTATCGCCCGAAATGTTACAGCTTTTACTGGTGATAATTAAACACATTGGGAGCTACACCTAGTGTACAGACTTTTTTTTTTATCCTTTGATGTTCAATTGTCATTTGGTCCGACACCTAGACTTGGGTTTGGATGTGCGTGACTTTGAACTATTTTGTAGCAACTACATTTTACCAACAGATGCTGGCTGCTATTTGGCCCATTCGGCCTCATCGCGATGCGACCTTGTTTGACGGTCAATTCATGTGTGGATGCAGGAGATTTTTTATTTTTTATTTTTTTCGGGGGGGACGTAGCCAAGGCGAGGGGCTTTTGTTGTCAAGGTGGCCGCCCTAACTATAAAGCGCTGTGGGAAACCCCGCAAAGGTTTTCCGAAGTGTTCCTGAGCCCACATGGTAATATCCTTTAAAGAATGATGTTCGTTTTTAGTGCAGTGCCACCTGAGGGACCAACTGTCACAGGCATTCACTGTTGGTTTTTGGCCTTGCAGCTTACGTATAGAGATTTCTCTTAATCTTTTGATGATGTTATGGACTCTAGAGGAAGAAATCCCCAAATTCCTTGCAATTGTTCATTGAGAAACGTTCTTAAACTGTTGGACCATTTGCTCACACGGTTGTTCACAAAGTGGTGAACCTCGCCCCATCCTTGCTTGTGAACGACTGAGCCTTTAGGGGATGCTCCTTTTATACCTAATCATGACACTCACCTGTTTCGATAAACCTGTTGACCTTTGGAATGTTCCAAACGGGTGTCTTTTGAGCATTCCTCAACTTTCCCAGTCTTTTGTTTCCCCTGGGTGTGATGAATTATTGACCTATATTTTTACCTCGAAATTGACCTTGAGGGTCATGTGACCTTGAATTTTTTTTTAAAACCAAATTGTACCCTGATGAGGTATCTACATCATATCAAAAACCTAGAAACATATTATTTTTAGTTATAGAATAATTCAAAATTGAAATTCATGCGTCCGGCCATTTTCTGACAATTCTTGAGCAATTAGCAACGCACTGGGACTCCCTGAACTAAGTGGTGGCCCCCTATAATTAGTCATCACAGCATGCTTAAGACGTTAGACAAAGGAACTTCAACTCCGTTTCAATTGTTAGTTTTTGTAAACAACTTGGAGCATTAAAGATGTAAGTACAATTTTCTTCATTTTATTCAGGATGCCTTCCTTCAATAAATCTTGTTTACAGTTTGCTAGGAGATAAATCAATCAGAACACTGGCCATCACGGAATGACATTCGTTGGCTACCTGAGGTGGATATTCTGTGTGTTATTGACACTCCATCACTTGCATCATCCTCATCAAGGAAAAATACACTCAGCTGCAGTGATTTGATGAAAATTTCAAGAGTGTGGCCAGTTTGGCAAATTGATTCTGAATAAACTGAACCAAGTGGGAATATACTTCCAGGAGCAACTTCGATAGTGGGATTTGAATTTGATTTATATTACTAGAAAGTGTGCAAGCTATCAGGGTAAAAGAAACATTACTTGACCATACATGGAACAAGACTTCACTTAACAGAACTCAACTTTAGGGATAAGTATGTCCGTAGTACATTTTGGGCTCTAATTTCTTGGCGCACTCGGTGCAACACCTTGCACAGCCACTTTGGCAATTTGGTAGACAGACGTGCGTCGAGATGGGTGTGGCGGCGTAGTAGGGGTAGGTGTCACATATTCATCAAGACGCAGTGACAATTTTGTAGAAATAGGAGTTGCGCAGAAAGCTCGCCAGCTCCAACCTGGTTTACTTTCTGTGCAGTGGTAATTTGGCTGACCGGTACCCATGTCACCGAAATATCACAGGCAGGTTTCCAGAATGTCAGGCGCATTTCAATGCAATAAATAACTAGATGATGCGCACTCTATAGAGATGCTAACCCATGCCTCTTGTTGTCCTTGACCTTTCGACCTCAAAATGCAAATTTGGACAGGGTACCCTAGGATCATCTACCCCACAAATTTTGGTCACCCTAGCTTGAGTGGTGGCCGAGCTGTCACGCGGACACGCACGAACGCAGGCAGGCAGGCACACAGACAGACGGTGCTAAACTGTATACCCACGTCCCCTCGTCGGGCGTGGGTAATTACAGGAAGCACTATTTAATTAACTATCTGAATAAGGACATAAAGTATAGTATCTATTTCGATTGTCCTGATGTCAGATTAAAGGCAGTTGGCATGCGTAATGGAAACTTGACCTGGCTTAATCAACGCAGCTGAATCTGTGATGCAAACTAGCGACTTCACCTCTTTCTCAGCCAACCACAAACTGGATATTGCTTGCGCAAACTGGATATTGATTGCTTGCGTTCTATTCTCAGTGAAGCCGCTTGCACACTGGGCACGAAACATATTTTTTGCAAGACTGATTACAGACAAAGTCAATGCAAGACGCGATAGTCGGACAGGGTTTTAATATAGCTCCTTGTCCGAAAGTCATAAAAGTTCAAATTTTTCAGAGTATTCCAGGAATTATTAGACGTGCAAACTTGGCCATGTTTGTGTTTGACCTTCACAAAATGCAAATTGATAGTTATCGACTTTTCTTGGTCTTTTTAGCCTATTTGTCTGTTTTCTTCCGTTGAAGATGGACCGAATAAAGACTGTTGTCTTTCTTTTGAAAATTAGTCAGATGGATCTGATTCACTCTTTATTTCCACAGCAGAGCTGGAGTAGTGCATGAGCAAATCAATTCCATGACCATTGACAATGTGAATAAATTATCGCATGCATGATCAAGACTGTGACGTGAAATGCAAAATACTCCATGTCCAGCAGCCAGCAAAAAGTAAAAGCATTGAGATGAGAACACATTTATAATGAAATAAAGAATAAAATTTATCACCAACAAACGAAACATCCAAAAAAGGTGACCCGCAAGTAAATAAATTGCAGTGTTCATTGGATGTTCTGTTGTTAAAATGTTTCTTTTTATTCTTTATTTCATTATCAATCTGTTCTAATCGTCCTCTTTTACCCCTCAGCCCTCAAGGCTGACGGGGTGTTGCTTTCCTTCGTGCGGTTGGGCGGGCGGGCGTCTCCAAAAACTTTGACATCGGGCTGAGGGGTATTCCGTGCATTGCACGCCAATTTTTTTTTTTTTTTTTTTTTTTTGGGCTGTCAGACACGGAGGCATTGTACATTGTCCCGCGCCAATGTCGACTCACTTTATTGAGCAGAGCTTAAACAGAAACATTGATTGAAATTCTCGGTACTTATCTTGAAGAACTGAGCCCTCTTATCAAAACATTCACGTTTAATATCTAAAAGAGTCAGTAGAGTCATTTGAATAAATTAAAAACAATATTCGACTGTCGGACACGGAGATTTATTAAAACCCTGTCAGACTTTCGGACAGGAGACACTGCGTTCAACGCAATCTGTCGTGAGAAAAATTTGTTTCGCGTCCAGTGTGCAAGATGCTTAACAGCCTACTATTATTGTCACTTGGGTTTTATCGTTTTTAGTGGGGGAAAGGAATACAGTCTGATTGCTATGATGTCGTACTGAGTTAACGTTACACGTTTATTTTCAATGTGATCTTATCTTGCATTGTTGTCCATGCATGTTAATACCAAACTTTTAAGCAGCAACAGGGTATAATAAAAGGAACACGCTATCCATTGTTTCTCTTCCCAATGAGCAAGCGTCATATTTCATTCCAACTTCATAAGTTTGAATGATCTGACGTGGCTTTGTTTTGAAATTCCATTCAAGTTCACTAATGTTAATAATTCCCGAATGCCTTAGCTAGCCTGCTAACTTATATTCGTAATGCTTAATATAGACGTAAGCGGTGCAGAAAACATGCCTGAAGCGGCAAAGTAAAATGCAACATTAACGCATCATGCAGATATAGGACAGAGGCTTCTACAAAATCAAAAACCAGTGAAGTTGGCACGTTATGTAAATCGTAGATAAAAACAGAATACAATGATTTGCGAATCCTTTTCAACTTATTCAATTGAATACACTACAAAGACAAGATGTTTAATGTTCAAACTGAGAAACTTTTTTTTTTTTTTGCAAATAATCATTAACTTAGAATTTAAAGGCAGCAACACATTGCAAAAAAGTTGGCACAGGGGCCTTTTTACCACTGTGTTACATCGCCTTTCCTTTTAACGACACTCGGTAAACATTTGGGAACTGTGGAGACCAATTTTTGAAGATTTTCAGGTGGAACTCTTTCTCATTCTTGATTGATGTACAGCTTAAGTTGTTCAACAGTCCGGGGTCTCTATTGTCGTATTTTACGCTTCATAATGCGCCACACATTTTAAATGGGAGACAGGTCTGGACTACAGGCAGGCCAGTCTAGTACCCGCACTCTTTTACTACGGAGCCATGCTGTTGTAACACGTGTGGAATGTGGCTTGGCATTTTCTTGCTGAAATAAGCAGGGGTGTCCATGAAAAAGACGTTGCTTGGATGGCAGCATATGTTGCTCCAAAACCTGTATGTACCTTTCAGTATTAATGGTGCCTTCACATATGTGTAAGTTGCCCATGCCTTGGGCACTAATACACCCCCATACCATCACAGATGCTGGCTTTTGAACTTTGCGCCTATAACAGTCCGGATGGTTCTTTTCCTCTTTGGTCCGGAGGACACGACGTCCTCAGTTTCCAAAAACAATTTGAAATGTGGACTCGTCAGACCACAGAACACTTTTCCACTTTGCAGTCCATCTTGGATGAGCTTGGGCCCTGCAAAGCCAGAGGCGTTTCTGGGTGCTGTTGATAAATGGCTTTCGCTTTGCATTGTAAAGTTTTAACTTGCACTTGCAGATGTAGCGACGAACTGTAGTTACTGACAGTGGTTCCTGAGCGCATGTGGTGATGTCCTTTACACACCGATGTCGGTTTTTGCCTGAGGGATCGAAGGTCACGGGCATTCAATGTTGGTTTTCGGCCTTGTCGCTTACGTGCAGTGATTTCTCCAGATTTTCTGAACCTTTTGATGATATTACGGACTGCAGATGATGAAATCCCTAAATTTCTTGCAATAGTTCGTTGAGGAATGTTGTTTTTAAACTGTTCGACAATCAGCTCACATATTTAGCAAAATATCGAGAAAAACAAAAGGTCGTAACTTTGCACTGAAAGGACTGATTGATTTGAAATTTGAGATTTGGGCGTTGGGGGCCATAACCAACTTGCAAACCAAATTTTAAGAAAATCAATACAAGTGTGGTGTAGAATCCCATTTTTCTTTTGGGTGATTTGACATGGAATGACCGTTTTGGACTACTTTGAATATTGTCTGTTCAAACCGTCAAAAACTGTTAAAACTGTCAAACGAGTGCAACAGAAGCTGGAGTTCTTCTGCAAACTTTTGTGGGTATGGAATACAGATTCCTGTAGAATTATAGATTTCCGGTTGGTGGGGTTCTGAGTCTATAATCTATCGGTCGAATATTATGTCCCGCTGCTGAACCTTATTTTATAAAGCCAGAAGGAATTAGGAATTTATTCTCTTACCGAATGATGACACAATGAATCAGTATGTGTTGGAATGCCTGAGACTGCATACTGCGCCTCTGTCTGTATACTGCAACTCTTTTGTCTTTTTGCTGATAGCTACTCGCGACAATCCAGCCAGGAGTCCCACGTGAAGAAGAGGAGGTCGGCTACCAAGGTGTAAGTAAAAACACCCTAGAACATGGGGATTGTGGGATATGAAGTTCCAAGGCTCTGAAGTACTATTACATGTACTTCTACTTTCCTGTTGGCTTGTTTGTGTTGACTTATGTTTCAATGTGAATAAACGGTGCATTATGTGAATGAAGTAACAGGGTGGTTTTGTGTAAAATAATGTTGTGCTCCCCCACCCCACCCCACAGCATCAGGGGTCGGGATAATGTTCCCACTCGCCTTCCTTCACGGCGTATCTCTAAGGCGAGGCTCGCTGCAGACCGCATTCGACATCAAGCTGTCCTGGACTTGGCCCAACACCGCCATTCCTCTAGCGAGCCGACAGCAGGCTTTGCATTCACGAGCGCCAATGTGAAGTACCCAGGCCTACATGGGCGTGGTGCAGTGAGAGAGGTGAGCATCCTCCTCACGCGCCAACAACGCACACCACTCTCGCTGTGAACACACCTCAAACACACGCACATGCTGATCACTGCCCATATACACTGCCATCCACACTGCAAAGATCCACACACTCCTCAAAGGTGTACACCCACAGCTGCTTGTGCACATTCATTGTGTGCTGCACACACATACCCTCAAGCATACACACTCACGCGCGAACACACGTGCATGCGCTCACAGAAGGCTGCACTTACAAACAGACATGAATAAAGATACGTGTGTATAGTAATGTACTGCCAGATGAACAAATTGACGCTGGAGGTAGACTGTGTTTATACATTAGTAAACTTAGTGTAGGTTAGCAGACGTATGGACTCAGAGTTGCTGGTTGTTCATTTAACAGACATGAACGAGCTAGTGAGTACATCATATGATTTTCAAGCAACCTTTTTTCCCCCCCTCTCACTCATAGGGGGGTCTGTACGACAAAGGGGTGGGAGCTCAGCCAGGCCAGCGATCGAAGAGGGTGTCCCAGATCCGCATTCGTAGGACTGTCCCCAAACCGGACAATAACCTCACCCCAATGGGGCTACCCAAACGACAGCGGTGAGCTGCGGCTTGAAGTCACTCTCCTCTCCAAGGATTTCTCAATCAGATTAGTGTCTCACTGAATATGTGTCTTTATTTCCTCTCTCTTTCTTTGTCTCTAGGTTGAAAAAGAAGGAGTTCAGCTTGGAAGAGATTTATACAAACAAAAACTATCGCTCCCCCACTCCCAACAGGTTGGTGCACTCGTGAGCTCTCCTGTAGTGTTCTCCCTGCGTGTTCTGCTTCAGAGAATTTACTCCAAGGCAAGCGGCCATGTTTGAAATGGTTGTGGGTCATTCAGCTTCCTGTGTTGAAAAGTTGTATGGTTAATGCATACATTTTTTTAGATTCACTGGAATTATGCCCAGTATTTTTACCTCTGTCAAAGAAGGGCTGTGTAGTATAATGTAATGGGAGGGTGTGGCTGTGTGGTTTTGGGAGATGGCTCGGAGATGCAGTGGGTGTGGCTGTGCTGGTGGTGGGTGTGTCTGTGTGGTGTTAGGGGAGTTGCAGTGTTGTGTGTTTGAGTGTGGCTGTATGGTGGGCGTGGCTGTGAAGTGTAGTGGGCTTGGCTGTGTGGCGCAGTGGGTGTAGCTGTGCAGTGTATGGGGGTGGGGCTGTACTGACAAGGCTTATCCCCATATTTTCCCAGGAGCCTGGAGACCATCTTTGAGGAGCCCAAGGAGAAGAATGGAGCACTGGTGTGTATTGGTCAGCAGAAGAGGAAGCGTGTGCTGGACTTCCCGGACTTCACACTTCCTCGGAAAAGGCGAGCCAGGGCCACCCTGGGGGTTGTACGTGGGCCTCGGGGGCGCGGCCGAAGGAGCCAGGTTGACGACGCAGATCTGGACATCATGCTGATCGAGCGGCTCAGCGAACTGGAGGACTACTTCTCCCGCCAGGGACTGGAGGACTGAGCAAAACGCATGAGCGCACAAACGCACGTGCTTGCACACTCACTCGCATTAAAATTACGTACATGTACTCATACATGCGTAACTGTTGTGTACTTGTACTGTACTGTGCAGAAGTTTTAGGCGCCCATGATCTTTTATTTAAATTTGGTGTGAGATGTTTATATGTCGGTTTGGGGTTTTTTTTTTTGCTGCTGAAAAAAAGAACATTTGGGACACCAATGTTAATTTAAAAAAATTATTTTTAAAAGTTTAAAGACAGTTGAAACAGATGATATTGCATTTCAAAATTTATTTTGATTTAAAAATTATCATTTATGTCTGGGCTTACCTGGGGAGACAGACGCAGTGAGACTGAGCCTGTAGGTGAACTGTGGCAGATTCTCTTATCCTTCAAACAACTTAACAACCAACTATCTAATAAAACAAACTGCAGGACAGTGTTCCTGATTTATAAAAAGGGTAGTCATACCAAACATTGATTTGATTAATTTTTTAACAGGCCACACCTCATTGTAGTACGTCTCAATATTCAGAAACCTTTAATTTCATGATTTCTGGAAACATGGTCACCTTTTTATGTTAAACGTGCCTTAAACTTTTGTGCAGTACTGTACACTCATGTAAACATTTTGTACATGTACACTCGTAGATATTATCTACTTGCACATATATATATGCGTATATAATAATGCTGCGCATTCTCAGTTTTACATGCGTTCAATTTGGGATTCAACTGCCACATTTTGACATGGTGGGAAGTAAGTGTTTACCTCAGTGAAGTAACTGAAATTGCTGATTATATAATTATGTTGTTTTGAGTAAAAATACCCATGCATCATACAATCATGTACTTTTTTTTTTAATTAAGAGAGACCTTGATTTGGTAATCATTTATGTTTTTTATTCTCTCTTGGTGACCTCAATGATTTGTCTTTTACTCACTGTGCGATGAATGATTTATCTGACAGTTCAACAAAAAGCTGGGTGTTTCCATGGGCAGATGGAAAGATCACTGAATATTCTATTTGCATTTCATGGGGGAAAATTAAAAATTATGATAACTGGTACAGAATGGGTAAATATTGGTAGAAATGGAATGCGTGAGATTGAGTAATTTATGATTGAAAACTGAGAATGCGGAACATTCTTTACTCAACGCTCTACATGCTGCACGGACATAAAAGTATGCGTACTTGTAGCACGCAAACAGATGTGCGCACTCCCACGTAGGCATAGGCGCATTAATTCACAAACCTGAGCACTTTCCCTTTTCTTACCTCGATGTCTGTGCTATCCTCACTGTCCCAAGCATTTAGAATGGCACACCTTATACCAAATCCTTCTGCACCCCCAGCACTTTTCTGTCAGAAGCCTGTGGTCAGGGAAAACTTCATGTAAAGTTTAGCTGGCATGAAGCTTGACACACAGGTGAACTGACAAAACCTTATCCTTGGCACAAAGGTAGGAAGAGCTTTTACTCAAGCAACACTCTTTCCCCGCTCCTTAAATCCCACCCTCTCACACGGCCTCTCCCAAAAAAAAAAAAATCTGTTCTTTCTAGAGTATTCTTCCTCTCACCCTGGGCTGTTAGTCTCTTAGGGCTGCTGGACTGTGGAGGCTAATTCCATGTGGAATATTATTATATTTGGTGCAGGGTATATTAGAGAGAGCAGACTAGGGGGATGTGACTATTCTGAACCGCGGTTTTTTTAAAGGCATTTTAACACCTCCTCCTAACATTGGGCGAACATCCGAGCTTACCCTTTTCCTTTATTAACCCCCGTGTGGTCCTGAACGAAAACATCAAAGGGCATGGGAAATGCTTCCAGAATAAACCGCACCAATATTTTTCGGCTATGTGCTGAAAGGAGCCAAGCAAATGAAAACTGAATCGTCTCCAATTAACCAGTCAGGCAACTCTAAGAAAAGTATACCTGTTCCCATTTACTTTGCTTGATTAGCAATCAAATGGTGGATTCGTTTACTCTTTAAGTTGAAAGAGCAGAGCTGTTTATTAAGACAACACAAACGGCACAGATTTGCATGAACACGATTGCCATTGCCACGCCATTTAGTGCGACAAATGATTCATATCTCACATTCACGTTTCATCGGCTTTTCAGAATGTTTTCCACCTTGTGTATTTTTTAGACGCTTAAAATCCAGGGCAATCTTACAACAAATCTGTTTTAAATTAATCTTGAATAATGTCCTAAAATGCTACAATGAGAGATGCAATTCAGAGGAGGAGTTTTTTCTAATTATTCAAATGATTGGCATTCTTTCAATTTAACACCGTAGCCCAGTTAGGTTTGTCTGCTTTTCACCATCACATCTTAATCGCTATAGGCTACTGATATTTCTTGATTATTATTTAGGCCAAGTACACGGGCGCAGATTTAAGGAAGGGCGGAGCACCTGCAATTAGAGAAATCTAAACTCAGGCTTCTCCCCTACGACATTTGAAATCGTTTAAGCCGCTTCAGGTGTGTACGTTTCAAGAAATTGCGTGCGACTGCCTACACAGCCCACGACTGTAAGTGGTCTCATCACACTTTTAAAAAATCCTCATTCAACATCACCACATCCCAATTCAGCATTGCATCTCTCATTGTATTATTTTTAGGAGATCTACATTTATATAATAAAAATAAAGAGATTCATCTTCAGATCACCCTAGATTTCAGGTGTCTAAGAAATGCACAAGGTGGAAAACATTCTGTAAAGCGGCTGAAACATGAATGTGAGGTATAAATTATCACAATCACACAAAATGGCCACATACGCGTTCTGTGCTGTTCTATGGCCATTTAACTTTCAGAATTCGGCAATCAAACATGCTGTCTTAATATACAGTTCTACTCATCCAGCAAAGTAAATAAGCGAATCCCCTGTTTGATTGCTAATTGAGCAAAGTAAACAGGGACGTAGAGTAACCTAATTGGTTAAAAGGAGACGATTCTGTAGTCCTTTACTTACGTGCAGCATGTTGCTGAAAAATGCCGTCGGTCAAGGTTTTTTTTTTTTTTTTTTTTTTTCCCCCCCCCCCGGAAGCATTTCTCATGCCCTTTGATACTTGCCACTTTCATTCAAGACTGCGTCGGGTTTAATAAAGGAAAAGCGAAAGCTCGGATGTTCGCCCCATGGCAACAGGTGGTGGTACTATGTCTTAAAAAAACTACAGCTCAGAATCGTTACACCCCTAGAAGTGTGTATTTTACAGTGTTGGAGATTTTTTTTTTTTTTTTAAATAATTATTTTGCTTCTTTTTCTCTCCAATGTAGCTTTTTCTGAGCTACAATTATGCTCATTCTGTATGAGAACTGGCTAATTTACTAAGCAACCATCTCGTCTGGACTTCCGAATCGAAGACCACTTAATCGGCCAAGTTGCATCAGTGAGCCCCCTCTTGACCTTGGGACAGGACTCTGCTGCTCAGATGGCAGTCTTCAGCCATGTATGCGCTTTAGGAATGGAGGGGTGGAGGGGAGGGGGTTCTTGAGTGAAGGGGTTCTTTCCTGTGAATTGGAATTATTTGCTTTATTATGCACCTTGACCCCACCCTTAAGGCTTTTAATGTGTGGAATATATGCAATTTGTTGTTTTATGTGCTTCATGTCTGTATGTTTTAAGTTGGCAGTCCATTAGCAATTCACCATATATTTTGCGGGCCTCTCATTTGCCCCATTGAGCTCAATTTTCAGATGTTGACCACCTGATTTTTTTTTTTTTTTTTTTTTTTTTTTTTTCTTTCTTCTTTCTTCTTCTTTGCCACCTTTAATCTCGTGAGATGAATCGCACCCTGCTAACTTTGATACCATAGTCTGTGGCTTTAGTGCTTTGACTTAAGTACCTTGACTTGTCAGTGCAGGCCTCACCCTAGAATCCTTTATTCAGTGCTCTCTCATATGAATTCGTGAGCCAGAACTAACTTTGAATCCAGAATTCAGAGTTCACGTGTGAATCCCTCATTCAGAGCTGTTTTGAATCCCCAAGTTTGGGCTCAGCTCTGAATCCCTCATTGAGAGTTGGCCTCTGTATTCCTGGTTCAGAGCTCACAGCTTATTCAGAGTTTGGCTTTGATTCCTTGATTCAAACCTCCAAACCCATGATTCTGAATTTACCCTTGAATCCTTGATTCAAAACATGCCACCCAATGCTTGATTGAAAGCTTATCTCCATACTTCAGAGCACAAAGTTTTTGATTTAGCAGAGTGGAAGCACATAGTACATGTTTCACCCTTCTGCCTCTGTAAATACCTAGCTTTACAACTGGGTATTTTGAGAGATCCAAGCTATGCTGTCTAGCTTAGGTAAGGATCTGTTTTTAAATTTAAGTAGAGGAACTATGGCCTGGATTCATAGATGCATGGATTGAAAATGGTTCTTTTCTAAATTCAGTTTTGATTGGGAATTCAAGATAGAAATAGAAATTTAGGGCTGGACTGAGCTTAATCTGTGACTGAAATGGGTCTTCTTGACTTCACTCTCATGAGACGTAAGGTGGAAGTGGTAAATATTTGACTACATTTGAGTATCTCCATGTAGGAGGGCCCTGCTTACCGAGCAGGCGCTTCTGGGGTCACGTGACTGTCCATGATGGTTATCTCTTACTAAGCTGCTACCTCCCTCCCCAACCCTTTATTTCAGTGAATCATGTGACTGAATATTGTGCTTCGCTTGTAATGTTTTGTTTTTTGTTGTGATATAGAGACTCATCCCTCCGCTCGCTCTCAGTATTGCATTGAGCACAATCATTCTGGGCTATATAAGTGTTAATGTGCCTGTAATTGTTATTGACCATTTTTGACGCCTGCAGTCACTGATCTGTTGGCATGTAGTTTACAGCAACCAGTATAAAATACTCCATCTGGGTAAGTAAGCATGTGAAAATATGTGAAATGGATAATTCCTCTGCTTCGGTACTATGCAGACTGGACTCCACACTGATGGAGCTCAGAACAGTCGTGAAAAATCTGAACTTGATAACACTCTGTATTTGAATTGTTTTAATAGTTATCATGTATATGGGGAACTATGTCATAAGTGATTATTAAAATTGGCTGACACCGTATTTAGTTGACTAGACAAGGAACTGCTGAACTGTTCAGAATGCAGTGTCAGTATGCATCCTGAGTATTAGTCCTTGGCTGCTTTGATCTTGGCCATCTATCCCTTAGTTGCCGTTGGTTTGCACAGTTGCAATCTTAAAGATTTGGTTGGACAGCTTATTTACCCAGTCACCCAGCCGTCTGATGCCCAACTTCATCCCCCCTATAGAGGCAGGCCACCTCATCCCCGACCCCCCTTGCACATGTGTGGTTTTAACCAGCAGATTGAATGCTTGAAAATGTGATCATATTGTAAGTGGTGGAAAATGTGAAATTCATTTAATTTGTTAATTTTTTTTTTAAAAAGTGTGTAGTATGTACATTTTTGTATGTTGCCGTGGATACTTTGTAGACTTGTGTGCATAAGCGACACAGTTGGACCCCCCCCCCCAACACCACCACCACCATCCCTACATTTTGTCTGACATTTTCTATCTTTTGCATTTGCCGAGTTTACTTTATTTTGATCTGTTTGTGAAGCATATGTTGGGCACTTCAGGCTTTGTTCCCATTTGAGAATCAACTCACAGACCAACACTAAAGATTAGTATTGTTAACGATAGTGATTTTAATTGTAATATATATTTTATGAATAAAATGATGTTCATATTTAATAAAAAGGCTTTTGTCTAGCCAGGTTTCATGCATTGGTTTCATTCAATGAGTTTGCTGGGACAGAATAGATTGACAGGAATTGCGCACTACTGTTCGGAAAGTTATTTTTGGTTCCAAGTTGATGATGCATGATTATGCTGAAAAACTTCCACTTATATATTCTTCTTAGTTTCTGGTCCAATAAACGTTTTCCTGATGCACTGATGGTGCACCCAAGAGATGCAATGAATGTTGGATATGGTGAAGAAACCAAAATGTTTTCGAAGGAACTACTTCAGTCATCATTTCAGGACCAACAGTATGTGTCATTAGTGTCTTAGAGTTCCTAGAAGTCACAAAATATTGCTGCACTTCAAAAATATTGACAACTCTGTGATGTGCATGTGTATTCGTGTACATGTTCAAGAAATGGCATATAATATAAAAATTCATAATACAGCATGTTAAATTTGTAAATTGTGTTCTCAATTGAAACTGTAGTTCTGATGTGGACATATGGACATATCCACGTCAATGAACATGAGCCACTGCATTTTGCATAGTGGCTGATGAGGCATTCTCTCTGAAACCACAGCTGTTGAAACTGTTCTAGAACAGAGTTCTGTTGAACTGCAAATCTTTAACTATTGGCTTTTAAGGATGTTTAGGGTGGTTAAAAATGGATTTGAGATCTTGGCTAACAGTGGATATGTTTTTCTAAGTACTGTTAGTCCCTGCCTTGAAAGAGTGGAGAGGGCAGTAGCCTATTGGCTTGTGTTTTGTGGAACAACTGAAGAGACTAATGTGCAAGGCTCTGCTTTGCTGAAATCATTGGCAAGGAAGGCAAAATACTGAAACAATTCCAGGCACTTGGATACCATTCACTGCTCTCAGTATAACTGCTATAATCCACTGTACTGTCTATGCAAAGCAATGCAGGAGGAAGCTCACTCACTATTTCAGTTCTTCCGCAGGTGCCCTCTACTTGCAATGGACATAAGATATGAAAATAAATTTAAAACCTGAGATGACACAGTCAACGGCATCATTCTTTAGTCTTTATTACAAAACAAGTCCTTGTTTTGTTGTACTCCTGAAATGTTATGAAATTTGTGTTATAGCACAGTGTGATGTGATTTGTTCAGTAATATTGATACTGTTGTTATTTTTTTCTCATTACTGCGTATTACACAATTTTGTTCATTGGCTATTACCTTACTGTTGTTCATCCAATAAGTAGATTTACCAGCTCAGTTTGAAACGTAAGGCCTCGTCCTCACTTGATTTCTCAGGAAACAAAGGTGTTCAGTGAATTACACGTAGAACTTTATTACAGCAGATGGCGGTAATGAGTTGACGTTGGAAGGTCAGCAGCGTCAGCCCTATCAGCAGCAGAACTCCTCTCTCAAAATTGAGTGCTGATTGGCTGCTGCACATACGAGTGTCTTTGCAGATTTGCAAGATGGCAGCGTCCTTGCTGAAGGTGTGCTGCGGTCAGCTTCCAGTGACAACGCGTCGAAGAGCCAGGTAATTCGGATCATCGGGAAAGCTGGAGGTGTCAGAAGCCGGCCAATATTCCCGCTATCTTGCCACACGGCTGTAATCATTGTACTTGCCATAGCAGAGAGAATACAATTGTTTACCTCACGATGACATGTCGCGCCGTCGGTCCCCTGCAGTGCTTACTAGCGATCTGATTTGTTCATCGTCTCCAATGCATTTGGAAGAGTTGATAATAGATGTCACTGTAGCTACCCGTAATTTGATTTCTTCCTATTTGTAGACGTTAACCTTCCTTTGCCATTGAATCCTGTTGATTTAACTGCCAAATCGATACCCCAAATAATCCGCGACATGCTAGCCCCAAAAAATATCAACTATTTCGAGAAGCGATAATGACAGTGTTTCCCAGACCTCTCTCGGAGTACTTTGTTCGGCTTGTTTCGGATCTCTCTCTGCTTCTGCACAGGAGGTATAATTGATCGGTGGCCTCATTTATAAACGTAGAGTATGCGCAAAAAAGATACGTACGTCACTTTATTAGCAGATTTCTAATTTATAAAAACCAACTTGAAATTAAGAAATGGAAATGATTAAAATTATCGCATTGTCAATACAGTCCATCCTGATTAAATACATGAAAATTGCATACAGTTTATTTTAACCATAGGTTTATAAATTAGGTTATTTTCTACAAAGTGTCGTTTTTATTTTTTTGTGCGCACGTATTATTCAAGTATGAAATCCACGCAAATTTTATTTAAAAAAGGCCCCAGGTCCTTATCAACGCCCGAAGTGCATGATTATGAGTGGGAAATTCGGATCACGTGCCGCAGCTGGCGGAGATCTAAAACATGCGGGGCATGTTACAACTAGTACGTGACAACGACGCGTAATGTAACCAGTGTTACACTGTGTTTTTGTTTCATTATGCATCAATTATCCTACCCATAATGTAACAATATTACGCAAAGTGTAACATTTTTACAAGCGCTTAATGTTACAATTTTTGACGCATAGTGTAACAACATTTTCTAACGCATAATGTTACAACCCCTTCAATGCATAATGCAGGGATCGATATAGCGGGTCCATAGGTGCACGTATGCACCCGGTTTTCGGCAGGCGCACCCAAAATTTAAGGTTGGATGCACCTCGTGCACCCAGTAAACATCTGCCCCGAAATAAATCCTCTTTCGACAAATGCGCTCATCCTTACATGGAATGATAAATTCTATCGGTAAGGGACGTGAATTAATGAGAAAATCGACTGGACTACAAGACAATGGAAGACGTTGGGTCTGCGAGGCCGCAATGTATATTGTATTTCTCATGAAAGACTCTCCCGTCTGTAGGACATGTGCCCTCCGCGGCACCAGGGGGCGCCGCCACTACAGACCACGACTCGACCAACGGGACTGCCTCCTAGCGGGAGAAATAAATGATGTTTTACACTGATTGAGTGGACACTTGAAATAATGCACGCGCATACTCGGGTTGACACTTGGGAAATTGTAATTGAGATTCATGTTTGAAGATCTATTCTTGTTGGTTGATATATGCACAATGTGAATGTGCTTACTCGTTGGATGTAATGTAAGTGGCTGCTGGATGACTACTAAAATCTTACAAAAAATTATTTAAGATTAAATATAATCTAGTAGAAGAGGGTCTTAATTGTAGAGTTATGAAGAATGTAAAAATATAAAAATGGCAAACAAAAAAAAACAGCACTGTTTCTGCTATTGAGGTCAGACGTGTCCTATGATGGAGTTGTGGAAAAATACATTAGTTTCTCGGCCAAGTCGAACAAAATGAAAGTAAATTATAGATTGAATATCATCTGACTATGATAAATAACAATAGTACGCTCAGTTTCACCAATTTCTTAGTTTTTTTTTTTTTTTGTATTTTTTCCATTATGTTCCTTATATACAGCATGATTTTTATAAAATCTTATCCCACCAGTAACCTTAAACTGTTGCACCACTGCAAATTTACAGTAGTCCTTTGGCATAATCAAAGAATCTGAGTTTAAGAATATTTGCTGATTCATTTTGTACTGCGGCAAAGTGGCTTTTTTATCGAATTAAGCAAGTTTTAGACTGTGCACGTAAACACGCACGAGTGCACCCAGTCAAAAAATCCTAATTCGAACATTGCAATGTAACAAGTCCTGAACACTTATCCTACAGGATTTTTCTACAAAAAAATCAACATGGTCAGGTCGTCCCAAAAATGCCCCTGTTCAGAACTTGCGTTGTCGCTGATAGCTGACTGCTGCATGGATTTTAACAATACTTTTCAGGTCACCTCGGTGAGCATATGTCGTGGTGTGGCGTCCGTCGTCCATTGATATGGTCAACATTGCAAAGCGGCGCATTTTGTTGTCCTTTGGACCCTTGCTTTGGACTTAGACTTCTGATTTTTGGTGTGTGTATGGGTCCAGGCAAAAGGAGAAATACCAGGAATCAAGCAGCTCAAAGACCCTTATTCTTTGAGCTGTACTTTTGATATTTGGTTTGCGATGGTATCTAAGCGTACATAATACCAAAAATCAGCTTGGTTTAATGTGTTTTCTTGCCACTAGGGGGCACAATGTGATAAACTTAATCTGATCTGAGTGCATTTAGGCATACCAGTCTCTTCTTCTCTGGTCAGTATCAGGCTCTTCGTGTAATTTGCTCTTTGTAGTGTTATGTATGAGTGTTTTATGTAAAGCACTGTACATCATTTGTAAACGGAGGTTTGTTGGATACTGTTTGTGCTGCCTTACTGGTCGGCTATTTGATTGTTTTGTTCATCATTTAGCACCCTCTGGTGGTGTGTCTGTATTAAAGTCTGTTTGCAGCAACACATGATCTGATGCAATACCACTTGTTTGTGATGAAATAGAGTAGTGGTTTCTAGAAGTTTCCGGCATCTTCTTACCTGGAGAAGGCCAGATCACCCAGGAATGTAGATCTTTCCAGAATGTTCCTAGTCTTTATTAATGCTGTGGTTTTGGTCAGTTGGTAGAGTTTTTGTTTTTGCATCAGAGTTACATAGTGGGATTAGAGTGTTATTATAAGATTATAAAGTGGATTATTTATAGAAAATTTTGGACCTAATCAGTGAAAAATACATTAGTTTAAGTTGTCATTGCTGGTTCTCTTTGTTGTGATTTTCAAGTCATAACAGTAGGCATGCACGACGCAATTTTGTGCTGTCATCTTTCATACCCGGCTCAAGCTCAGGGTGGACGGGTCTGCATGAATTGCCACCCCTTGCAGTTTCAGTCACATAAAATCATCTGAGATGAGCACATGGTCTGTGGACCATTATTATTTGACTGATTTTGATGCCAAAAGACTAGTTTGTATAGGCTCGAGTTGGTAGATAAGGTGCAATAAGACAGAGTCATAATACCGCTGTGACTTCTACCTAACTGGGCCTTACATTTTTGGAAAGCGCATGTCTTCGAGATTCATTTAAGGCTACTTACATCCCCCAAAAATCTTTTAATCAAAATGAGGTGGGCGAGTATGGGCTTATTTTTACACCCAATTCATGCTCCAAGACCAAAAAATCAACAGTACGCTTGGAATAATATTCCTTAAGTACTAAGGTGAAAAATTGTAGTTAAAGGGATTAAGAAGATTTACAGGGCCATTAATTGAAATAAAGATATTTCTGTACAGTATATTTGTTTAACATAAATCTTCATGAATATTCAGTATTGTGGTGTGTCTGCCTCAGTTTCCGGATCTTTCATTGCCATTCTATACAGAGCTGTGGAATATATCTGCCCCCTTCCCTGATTTCCTCTATTTCTGCACATTTATCACACTTATTAGTTTCAAATCGTCAAACTAATTTTAATGTGCGTGGACGGAATTTAAAAAAAAAAGAGGGACAAAAAGCTCTGTTTGTAAAAATACACGTGCATGTTTGGACTAGGCCTAAGTTTAGTTTCTTCAACCCCATTATCGAAAAAGTTGGCACATCATGGAAAATGCAAATAAAATCAAAAACCGCTTTACCTTCTTCTATACTGGACAGCACAAGATATTACTTGATGTTTTAATATGAATTTAATTGCCTAATGAAAATATAAAACATGACACCAACAGAGTCCAAAAAAGTTGGATATAGTTGCCTGTTTAAAAGACATGTTGAATTTAAAGTGATAATCAGTCTTGTATAGCATTTGGACACAGAAGAGTCCAGTTGGGCAGGTCTCACAAGCAGAGTTTTTACATTTTCCTCTGATTCCTCCATTTGTACAGGCATTTGTAGTGGCCTTCATTTCCTGTGGTATTGCTTTGTAATGCACGATACTTAATAAATGGGTGACAGATCAGGTCTGGTGGTGGGCCTATCTAGAAGGTGAATACTGTAGAGTGTGTAATGCCTAAATTACAACTGTTTTGTCTTTGGGGAACATTTATTATAAGCTTGTGCATCTCTTGGCAAATTGGTGAACCTGAATGGACTAGGCTTTTTGAAGGCTCCTCCTTACGAGAATAGATCACATTTTTCACATCACCGTCCTCATTGTTAGTCCTAAATTGTCCCTGCGCCAATTATTTAGCACCTGTTGCAGTCATCAGATCAGAAATAAGCATGACTGCACCCCGGTGGTTCGTCGGTCTAAGCGTGCGCACCTAAAAGGCTGTGTCCTTCCCACGGCGACAGGGGTTCAATTCCAGCCTGGGTCATTTCCCTCATGTCTTCCCCGTTCTTCTCCCCAACTTTCCTGTCACTCTCCACTCCATAACTGTCAAGTAAAGGACAAAATCTGAAAAAAATAATCAAAATAAAAAAGCATGTCATATATTTTTATTGAACAATTCAATTCACCAGTTAAGGCATCAAAAATGTGTTGTTGTTGAGCTGTCAATAGGGTGACTTTTTGAATTACCTTTTTGATTTTATTTGCATTTTCGGACATATGGTGACTTTTCTGGAATGGGGGTTGTAGATCTCTATTCCTTTCCATTTCTAGTTGTGATTGTTCTCATCAGGACAGTCTAATCTTGTATCCTACTTCTGAAGGGGTAATGGCAAAAAAAAATGAAAATGGTATGCAATGTGGTGTTAAGTGTGATAGTCATTAAGGTTATTAAGCAGGAATTGGAAATAAACATATTTCCCCTATTTTTAGCTCTTTACTGCTTTGGGGCCAGAAGGCTCGATGGGGCAAGCAGGGGCCCACGCGAAGACTTTCCAGCGGTGAGTTTTTCTCATCTGTCCAGCTTTGAACAGGAGACTGACACTGATGCTCTGCAATTACTGCCCTCGCACCCCATCTCTGAGCTTTGGTCAGGACGTTAGGTGTGCATTTTTTGTTTGGAGCTATAAAGACTTTATAAAAGAGGGAACAAGCCTTGAAGCATTCTTGGGCTGATCGAAGGGGTGTTCTACAAGGTGAGACTAGTGTGTTAGCAGGGTTTGTTGAGCCTAAACCTGGGGGTTTATGATTTCATGAGGGTGGCTCTTTTCTCCTGGCTAGCTCGCCAGTATGACTTATCATATCTCCGATTGCGAGTTTATGGTCTATTGAGTCAGCTTCGGCAAAGATAGGCTGGCTAATGATGAACTTGCAACGTAGTCCTCAGGTGATATCAGCAGATCACACAAACTAGCAGATTTCAACCAACCCTGTTTTTCACGCGTAAAGAGGGTTATTTCTTCAGTGCCCAGCAGAGGGCAGGGCAACCTTCCTCAGTGCACCCTGAATCTAGTGTAGCAGGAAAAATCTGCAATGCCGGAGTATTTACGATAATGTCATTTATTAATGTCCGTATTCTCTTAGGGAGGCATCTTTAATGCAGGTTAAATAATTTAATAATGAAGTACTGAAAGGGAACGTCGGGGTTTGCATTTCGTCCAGGATATTTACTGAGGTTAATTTGTGGTGTATAGCTTCAGTACAAGCGATTGATGCCAATGAGATCTGTAGTCCTGAAAAAACTTCAGGTGTATGGGAGGGTGCAAAATGCATTTGCTGGACCAGTTCTCACGGAGAACTCCGCAGCTGTCTTCTTGTACAACTTAATCATGGGACACTGAACATCAGTAAAATTGCAATTTAATTGTCATTGTATAAATGATAAATGGAATGGAGCACAGCAAATGAATTGTCATAAATTGGAAATAAATTGTCATTTAGAATGCAGCATTGATTAATTGTGCAATTTGGCATGCAATTATATTGCTTAATGTTTATAGAGAACAGGAAGGAGCAGTTCTCTTACTTGATAGTGCAGTTTAGACGATAGCATGGTTTAGGTCTAATTATTTGGTTTTATTTGTGTGAACCACCGTGTAGTATTGTAGTCTGTATGATTTTGTGAGCAGTGTACTTTTGTAGTTTCATGAGATTATATGAAGTACATCACAATACATGTAGTAATTCAATCATTTAATTTAGAGTACAGTGTTGTTTAATCATGAGGTTTAATATCGTTAATGAAAAGTCAACAAGGTTTTATAATACAAAGGAATCATGTAATTTAGAGTGCAGGTCTTTGATCTTGCAGTTTAAGAGTGTTATTTACCATCCAAAACCATTGGTTATATTTAGACTACAGCTGTTTAATGATCTAGTCAATGATGCCATTTAAGCTGCTGTTCATTATGCCAGTTAAATTGCGAGATTCAGAGTACAGCAGTTCATTATGGATTGTTAGTGGTGTGATTTGGAGTACAGCCTGTTGAATGATGTCACTTAGTTGTGTAATTTGGACTCTAACTCTTTAATGGGATGGTTTAATGGTGTGATTTAGAGCACAGAACATTGATGTCATGTCTCTGATTGGAGCAGGACAGAGGCTTTTGGGTGGGGCTTCATTGGCCCGCGTGCGTCCATTGCCCATTCTGCTGGCCACAGGAGGGGGATATGTTGGCTATGACCAGTATTGGCAGTACCGCGACCGGAGACTGGAGAGCCAGGGCATAGAAGTTCCCCCACGCATTGCCAATGAGGCCCAGGTAAGCACAGAAACAAACCAGACCCTTATTCAGGTGAGATCTGTCAGTGCCCGTGAAGTTCTGTTCATTAGGTGAAACAGTCCCTAAGACTTTGCATACCCTGGATGCTGAGGTTATTACTCTGGCTTGTCTTAGTTGTCTAACTGTGCGCTCGTGTTTGCCATATGCAGTTTGTGTGTGCGTGTGTGGGTCAGCGTGTATTAGGGGGTCTTCGTGGTTCATTTGCAGAGCCCTGTTTTTTCTGGGTCAGTTGTGTTGTCTGTAACTTGCAGGACAATTCGCTGATAACCTAGCTCCCTGCAGTCATCGCTCATTTTGCTGCAATCAGTCAACTGCATTTTACTACTGCTGCTTGAGGTGTTAATTTACTGGTACTACTCTCCTTAAGGGACTGCTGTTAGAGAATCTATCTGTGCAGCCATATCACATTGCTATCACAAAACACAAGCAGCAATGCACAAACGGAGCTTGTCAGGTTGATTCACTGCCTGGATTGATTTTGTGTGCTTATGGCAGCGTACAGTCTGTCATAGGTCATTCAGTACATGGGGAGTCACAAAACCTTTTCAGCTTGCTAATATTTTTAGCTCATCGGCTGATAGGAAGGATGACCTATTGGGATCAGGCGCTGTCTGACGTCATCATTGGGGTTGTGTTCCATCAGCAAAATCTATCACAATCCTCTCCTTCAAAATTGCAGCCAGATTCACATTATATTTCGTATGGTGTTTCCTTGGAACCATGTTTCTAGAGTTTGTTTGCTGATTTTAAGAATGTTCGTTTTTAGCTTTTTGGTAATTATTTTTGTGATTTCAATTTCTTCATTTAGAAAATATGGCCACTTAAATCATGACTAAAAGTGATGCAACTATGTCCTCTGGTGGCTGGTCAGCACACTGTCACATAGTGAAGTTCACATGGGTTTTGCCTTGACTGGTTTTGAATGCTGGCTGGTGAGCCACAGGGCCATTGGTCTCGTTTTTCTGTAGGTTCTAGACAAACTGCAAAGCCCTGATGGTGGCTATTAGATGGCAAGATGTCTCTTAAGACCAGAGAGCTGATGGAGAGTGTTTCATTTTAACAGCATGCCTCTGTTTGTGAGTGTGTTTGAATCTGGGTGCATCAGTTATGGTATGTTGGACTTAAAAATAACTCCATAGTTGGAGTGCGTTTGCAACCATACGCACCAGTATTGGCATGTGTTTTCAATGCAACAGCTTGCGTCAAGTATGATGATATATTTTAATGTGCCACTATACCTGAGTGAGTGTCAGAGTTCAGTATTTTACCTGCATCAACTCTCTTGGGCTCCAGAATTATTGGCACCCCTGACTGAATAGGGATGGATATTTGCTCCCCCCCACCCCCACAGTCATCCAGACTAGTAATCAATCACACTGGTTTACTAGGCCTCCCTATCTTTTACCCGACATCTTTTTTTCTTCAATTTACAGCATCATTAAGACAGCTGTATCTCAAATCTTTTTTGTTTGTTTTTTTTTACAGCTTAAACTCACACCTGAGCTAATTTAACTCCAATTATGCTCTAATACTAATTGATCATCAGTCATGCCAATAAACATAAGAGAGTGATAACACAAGCCCTTGAGGTGATATAATCATTGAAAAATCTATGAAATTCAACTGGTGAAACATTGAAAATGCTGTTGTATTGTTTTCAGTGACATATAGGTCAAAGTTAATTTACAAAGTGCTGTTTTCAGATTTTATTTTAATTCAACTTACCAACTCAGCTTTTCTGTAGTTCATCGCAACCCAAAGGGTACATTGGTGGTCTACTGATTTGGGTGGTGTCCATTCCTTCGTGCATTCATACTTGCGTCCTGATCCCTGACTCTAAAACTGTATGCAGGATGCAGGAGCCTTATAATTTTACCCTGACTTTATGACCTTCACCAAAGCATCATGTCTGTCACCTTTTTTTCACCTCTGACCTTTAAGAGGTCTTCAGGGTAAAGTGTGGAAATAACCGTAATAATGTAAGAACTAAGAAATAAACATACTCAACATGATTTTAGCCTCATAATGTAGAATTTTGATAAAAATGTACATTGTTGCGATGGAAACGGCACTTCAATGACAAAATCTGAAAATATTTTGTGGCGCTGATATTTCAATAACCCATGGTCAGATTTTATTCAAATTAGCCTCATATGAAAGGTTTAAGATAGTTCTATGAAATGACAGGATTTTTTGGTTTGGAACATTTCTGAATATTTAATGAGGTCTGTTATGTTACCATAACAAAAATCGCCATCATCGGCTTACTTCATTTTCAGAATTAATCCCCTAGGGATGCACCTATCCAGAAAATCCTGTCATTTCATAGATCTCCAACAGGTACAACTTCAGTCCAAAGGTGGTGTTGCGTCAGTATGGGGAAATTGCCCATGAAAGCTTTTGATTCCTAACCATATTGACTTGTTAGAGAGATGTATGTGGGCCTAGAAAATGTATTTGTTTTCTGTATCATGTGTGCTAGCACAGATGTTGGCCAAATTTAGATGAGCACCCCCTTAAAACCAACATATGGGGATAAATCAATGAATAACTCCGAATTATCACAGTGCTAGTTCTAAAACTTTATGACTATTATTGTTGCTGCCATCCCAAGGAACAATTTGACACCAAAGAAGGAGGAATTGAAGCTGTAAAAAGCATAATTTGGCTAAAATTTTCATCACAAATTGAAAGTTTAACATTTAAATTAATATAATTCCCAAATTGTTCTACCCTTAATATTTGGTAAAAAGTAGGGGCAGTATGCCAAGTTCGTTTGCACAAAGTTTCAAGAAATTCTTTTACTGGTAACAATTTAGTAGGACGGCTGTATGTACATGATCCTCGAAAAAGTGCTGATGTCAAGTTTCCTGAACCTTCTCTGGATTTACAAACTTTGGCATGTGGATGTTATCAGATCAAACAGGCAAACAGCTGAACGCTGTAATTATGAGGGACACTATGAAGTTTGGGTGTACAAACACCTTGATTACCTTATACGTTCTCAGACACCTTCACATCACAGGAGTCAAACTAAGTACAACATATGGATTGAGTTTGATGTTACTCTAGTCAATTAATGAGCCTATTGCAGACTATTATTGCACATGCCCTGCAGGGAAAAGAACAAATGGCATGTTTGCGCGTGTTGCAAGTATATTATTCTACCTGGGTTATTTCAGGTCTCAATCCAAAGTCATTTAGCCTTACACATATACATTTCGGCAAGCTCTTAACAAATAAAAGAAACATATAATTAGTGGCTTAGATGTCAATTTAAGATTAGTTATTCAACTAATTGAACCACAACATGTTGCTGTGCATAAATCTTTCATCTTTATAATACACAATACACGATACATGCTGGATCTTTTCAAGGGAGATCTGATCCAGAAGAGATCCAGATATTATCTCTGCTTTTTACAATTATTCCTATGATGGTAAAGGCCCTAAATGACAAATACTGGATCCACTGTGACCTATTTATTCACTGTTTTCCTGATCTAGTTTGCCTTTGCCTCAAAAAGGCTTTTTAGATTTTCCTCTATTTCCCAAGGATGGTGTACATGCAGCCGTCCTATTACATTGTTACCGGTGAAAGAATTTCTAGAAACTTTGTGCAAATGAACTTGGCATATTGCACCTACTTTTTTTGCCAAATATTTAGGGTGGATCACTTTGGGAAGTATATTAATTTTAATGTTAAACTTTCAATTTGAGATGAAAAATGTATCCAATTATGCTTTTTACAGCTTCAAATCCTCCTGGGACTCATATTTTCAAAGCAATTAACGCCTTTCTGCAGATGTAAAGGGCCTGCGGACATAGAGCAGCTCTTTTTATGGAAGCAGTTGCACTACTCTATCACTAGATGGCACCCCCAGATCAGTTATTGAATATTTACAAGAAAGCAGAGCTGGAACACAGTCTAGAATATTGACGAGTTCCTTGTTTTTCAGGAGTTGCATGAATTTAACTCCTCAGCTAAGCCTGGTGTGCAAACTGCTCAATATCCTTGCCCATAGTATCTATCCAGCAGTTTAAAAAAATGATCTCTTGCAATAGAAAAAATTGTTGTCCTCTGTAGCAAGCAATAGAGGCGTTGCACTGGATGCAGAAACCGTTGTGTAATTCACATGATCCTCGAAGTAACTCTGGAAGATGGCTTAGATGTAATGGGAATGCATTGATTAATTATTATTTATTTATACAAAAAAATGTATTTCCTTGCTCTGAAATGTCTCATGTATAACTGGATATTCAAATACTCCGCCTTATCCACGATACTAGCTCAACAGACTATATATTCACTGGTCGATTTAGCATTTGTGTTTGAACTTGAGCATATTGGCGCAAGGATTCTCAGTCATAAACCGGCTTTGAAAACAATTGTTGAATATTTAGCAGTTAATTATAGCGTAAATACAAAAAACAAACGATTATACTGCTGAGCTCTTCAAGTGCATAGCATCATGGCGATAGGACTCTCAGATAGACTGACTAAAACAATAGCAAGCACAAAGTTACCCACAAACAGCTTTTATGACAAAATATCAAAGGTAAGAATTTTTGCTCATCTCTGTAGCATTTAAAGTGTATGCCTGCTGTTCTTTGAGTGTGGTGTCAATTTAAAATGACAAGGCTTATATTCTTGGAATCTGTGGATTGTCCTTTTACATTTGAGGTATTGTTTGAATTTGTATCACAAATTCAGTAGAAATGCTTGCGATAGAGCACTGATTATTTAATCTTATTTTATTTAATGTTTTGCTAGATGGTTATTTACTTGCTTGGTACTTGAATTGTGTTTGGCTAAGGTAAAAAAAACGGTCATCACAAACTTTTCGCTGAGTTTCTTTGCTTTAAGAGGATATGCCGCATGATGAGCTTCCTATTAGGAAACATGCTGTATTTACTATGCAAATTCATTGACCCCGTTATGGGGGTGTTTAGGCTTAAGGTTAATATTTGTATTGAATATATATTTTCCACTAATTTCTTTAAATCTTCACTTTAAAACAAGTTTTTGTTGCAACAAAACCCTTCACTTACTTGTGAACATCTGCTATGTGAAGCAGATTTTCTCAATGTGCTCTGAGCAAAGAACAGAATGTTTTGTTGCTTTGTAAGGCTTTCCACATTAAATTTTTCTTGATTTAACAAGCCGATCTTTCAAAAGGGCTTCATTATTTTGTGGAAATTGATGGAAACTTATTTTGCCATATTTTCCAGACGACTGTGTGGCATTATTATTGGTGCAAGCAACAGCAGCACAGGATTTCCTCATTTTTACTTCGCTGTGATCAACCTCTGTCTACATATTGCTTTGGGGATCATGTGACGACCTATGTAACTTGCAACGACCTCATTAAGTTACAGTTTCCCAATGGCATTCCAAGTAGTAAAAAAAAATCCTTTTCCTGAGGCAAAAATTCGCCATGGTGCATTAGTGCATATGGTGTGGGACACTTGCATGTTTTAAAAAGCACCATAAATGCTGAAAGGTATATAAAGGTTTTAGAGCTACATATGCTCCCCTCCAGATGACATCTATTCCACGGAAGGTCTTATGTATTTCAGCAGAACAATGCAAAACCACATACTGCTGCTATTACAACAGCATGACCTCGTAGTAGAAGAGTCCATGTGCTGAACTTGCCTGCCTGAAGTCCTGATCTTTCACCAACTGAGAACGTTTGGCACATTATTGAAAAAAAAGGTCCATCAAAGGAGGGCTTAAACTCTCCGGCAGCTGGAAGCCTGTATTAAACAAGAGTGGGATCAATTTCCAATGGCTAAATTCAAGAAATTTGTCTCCTCAATGCCCAGACACCTCCACTCTGTGTTAAAAAGAAGAGGGGATGCTACACCATGGTAAACAGGCCCCTGTCCAAACTTGTTTAAGACCTGTAGCAGCCATCAAATTGGAAATGAGCTCATTTTGTGGATAAAATTGTAAAATTTCTCAGTTACAACATTTGCTTTATTATCTCTGTTCTATTATGGAAAAAATACTGGCTGGTGTGATTTGAAAGTCATTGCTTTTGATTTTATTCACAATTTACACTTTGTACCAGCTATTTTGGAATTGGGGTTGTGCAGTTACACAGAAGAGCCTGAGTATATAATTGAATGATTGGCTAGCAACACCAGTAGTTGGGTGGATATAAGGAAGCGCTGAATTTGTCAATGGAGGAATCTATGCGTAAATCCACGGTAGGGAACTATGCATTTTTTGTGTGTGATGACTGTAATTGACAGTGGAATGTGAGAGAATCAATACCATGTTGAATTTTTTGCTTCAGAAAACTGATTTGTTGGCTCACTGTAACTGAAGTGGTTGCTACAGAGGACAACAATTTTTTCTGTCGCAAGAGATCATTTTTTAAACTGCTGGATAGATACTATGGGCAAGGATATTGAGCAGTTTGCACACCAGGCTTGGCTGAGGAGTTTAATTCATGTAACTCCTGAAAAACAGGGATAGGAGTCGACTCGTCAACATTCTAGACTGTGTTCCAGCTATGCTTTCTTGTGAATATTCAAAAACTGATCCGGGGGTGCAATCTAGTGATAGAGTATTGCAACTGCTTCCATAAAAAGAGCTGCTCTATGTCCGCAGGGGTCTACCTCTGCAGAAAGGTGTTTTATGTGCAATTTCCTATCGTGGGTTAACGCGTAGGTATGTCGGTTGGAGAATTTTGCTGTCTTTTAGAGCCTCATACAAGCTCTCACGGAAATCCAATCACCTCAATGGTGATTCAATGGTATCTGCGTGAAAGCCCAACTGTAGTTCACGCCCACGTGAAATTCTCCTGGTAATAACCAGTTGGATGACACAATTTTTATCCAATTGCTGACGCTATAAGTTTTGCTCAGTAAGTGAAAGACATTGATTGGACCTTAAAAAACATATTAAAATACTTGCGTAATAGGGTTACGTTGTATTCAATAAACTTTATGCAGCTCAGACTGACGTGGTTGCATGGGAACAAAAAACCTCCAGAACTGAGCCTGGAGAGCTGAGCTTATTTGCAGGATGGAAATGTGATTCTGCGATGGTAAAGAGCAGTTATTCTGAATGGAACAGACAGGAGGGCTGACAGCATTGATACTTTTGAGGAGCAGCTCAATAATTCTATTGAAAATTGAGTAGATCTGTCTTTGTATGGTGTAGCTCTATCTTTTAGCCTGTTAGCTAACTAGCCAGCAATTTCTTATTTTTGTTTCACCACCGTGATCACAGAGCTAGTTTATCACATTGGGTAACAAAAGAGTAGTCCATACTGCAGTGTGCTGGCATTTTTATTAACTTGGCGATCAGTTTTAGAATTTATACCACATTCAATGAAACGGAATGCCTTGCATTTTCGCTCTTTTAAAGTGCGAACAGCTACAGTGGCTCCAATAAGTATTTGTACACTACTTGAAAATCGACTACATAACAGCTTTTGTATATTCGGCTAAATGCTTGCTATTGTGTCTAAAAGTGATTAAAATATTTGATAATCAATATGTTTTAAACAAATATTTAATGTCAAAATGGCATATTTGGTCAGAAAGGCAATTATCTGACCCAATAAGTATCTGTACAGTTCCATTAGTGAGTCACAAAACTTATAATACTCACCTAAAATTGACTCAAGATGTTTACAGGACATGGTTGACTCACTTGGTCTGATTTGGTCATGCGTGACCATACTGGACACTCCCTCTGTACACAGACTGGCCTATGTAAATGGCCTGACCATGCCCATAATGTATTCCTGTGATATATGGCTAAGACAGGTGAGATACCCCGTCGAATGCGGGAGCAAATCATTCAGCTACGTAAAGAAGGCCAAAGCACCAGATAAACTGGAACTCTGCTATCGTTACGCCACACGACCGTGCAGTACATCAAGAAGTACAAACAATCTGAACGCATAGCCAATGCAGCCAGGAAAGGACGTCCCCGGAAGACCAGTCAGCGCACTGACCGGTACATGTCCCTGCTGGTACAGAGGGAGAGACAGTCCTCGGCCTCCAGTCTTGCCACCAAAATGGAGGAAGCAACTGGAAGCCATGTTTGTGCCATGTTTGTGAATCATCCATTCATATTGAATGTCATGAGTACAAAGTTGATTTGCGTTGAAAATATGATTACTTTATGAATTGAAATTGTGCCATTTTCAAAGCTCTGGGGAGCCACCTGGATAGCTATCTTATTCGACTTGTAAAAATTGGAAGTTATTCATTGATTTATCCCCATAAGTTGGTTTTAGGGGGGTGCTCATCTAAATTTGGCTCACATCTGTCCTAGCACATATGATACAAGAAAACCAATGCATTTTCTAGACCCACATAAATCTGTCCACACAGTCAATATGGTAAGGAATCAAAAGCTTTCATGGGAAATTTTCCCATACTGATGCAACACCACCTTTCAAGTCAATCAGATGAATATTAATGATTTTATGAATGCCACAAGGTTGAGAATCAGTCAAAATTGTGATTTTCGGTAGTTTGCATTTAAAGTCACAAGTAACATTTGAGGCAGAGGTAAAACATAGATTATTGGAGTTTACTGGCATCTCACTGCATTCTTTTATTTATTTTATGTGAAAATCAAAAATATTGAAATTTCCAAGGAAAAAAAAAAATTGAAATTTTTACCCTGAAGACCCCTTAAACTTGATTACCTAGAGGTGATTACCTCTATCACCGTTTTTGTTTCCAGAGCGAATCTCCAACACTTTACAGTGGCCTTTCAAAATTGCTCGCGTAGTTTGGCCTTATCCTCCAGTTGTGCCTTTTGAGTGTTTTGTTGACCGGCGGCTTTTGACATTTTCCTTCTCCTTTTTGTGCTGTTTTGAACCTTCTGAAAAATAAACTGAGTTTTCATGAAGCACATCAACTATTAAGTTCAGGTCGCAGAAACCAGTTCAAGAATTAAGATTTCCCTAACACCCCTATACAACATTCCCCCATTCTGTTTACGGAGAATAACCACTTGCAATGTCCTTTAAAAATTGCCTTTTAGTCCCCTACCACCCAACAGGTAGGTCGGGGGACTAGGCCTAACAAATAAAATCTTGTTTCTGGTAATGAGAGCGACCCTCCATAAAACTTACCTTCCATGAAGTTTTCAGATCTGTCTTCAAACTAAAATGTTCAAATACTGATCCGACCCTGTACCTTTGAGTGCACCATCTGGATTTTTATTTATTTATTTATTTTTGTATTTCAACTGGCACCTCCCTAAATCGATCATTAGTAAAATTACCGACCGTCGATTAACTGTAATAATTAAAAAAAAAAACCACATGAAAACGCTCCTAATATAAAACCATGCCAAATGCATTTTTTCACAGCAACATATTATGTATTTCCACCATTATTTTATCAGCTGTCATTGCGCCGTCTGTTGGCGGCTCATTGAAAATGTCCTCTGACAAGTACTGAAATGCAACTTTTGCTATTTATATTTCAGATGCGTATTTTGATAGATCGATTTAAACCTCACATGATTGAGCAAATCTTTACGACTAATCATTGATCATCGATTAATTGTTATCATCCCTGATTGCAACTATAGTGCGCAAAGTAATTGAAATAAAACTGGGAATGTTCCATCACAGCAATGCGCGGAAGGGATATGTTTTAGCTTTGTTTCTAAAAAAACTGAATTTGATAAATGCATATCAAATACTTGACTGTGGATGGTTTGATGTAGCTTGCCGAGATCAGTGGTATCAAAAAGATGTTACAGATCTTCTCTAGAGCAGATCACAAAGTGTGTGTAACCATCCATCAAACTGTCCACTGTCACTCTAAACCTCAGCAATGGCTTGTTGGCAGTGACTTGCACCTTCAGTGATGAGGGACAAACCATGGAAGTGGGACAATTGCCGCCTATCATTGTTGCCGTTTTTCCACCAAAAATGTTGCCAATTTGGCATACAATAACTTGCAAGCATTTACTCTTGCTTGCTAGCTCCTTAAAATGAAAAGGAGGCACCATAGGAGCATTGCTGTATATTATGCTTGGCAATATACACCAAAAAAGCCCAGAAATCGGAGCGCAGAGACAAATGGCAGGCACTGTCCTTCCACATCCTGATAAGAAACTGCGCTGCTACTAGTCACTTTGCTAAATGGGAAGTAGGGTGTGAATGGCTGATTATTAATGAGGATATGGCATCCTCACTACAGAATTCCCCTTGGAGTGAGATCTCGCAGAAACTCGCAACTTTGGGGCATAAACTATGCTATAATTGCTGCAGCATGTTTTCAAAGACAACTTTGAAATTCATATGATAAGCTACACAACACATTCCTCTTCATTAGTCTTCAACAGTCTCATCAGGACATACCATCTCACAGTAATATTATTTTAAATAGGTTTTTCCCGGAATGATCTGTCAGGGAACATTTGTGATGGTGAAAGTTGCGTGCAAGCTCTGAACCAAGATTGTTCCACATCTGCTTCTAGTGTTCCCCATTTCATTTCACATAATTTGTTTGAGTTCATTTTGATGACGTTCAAACGGTTTTGTTATTTCAGAGGCCCTGGGCCAAAAGCTTGAATGTTGAATTGATCTTCATTCTTGAATCTATCTTCAACGGTAATATTGTTTTCTACATTTTTTAAAGGTTTTTCATTTGACAATATCTATTACCCTATGGTATATTTTTCAAGCCTGTATTAGATGCATGTCCCCCCTCCCCCATTTTTTTTTCTCGACTTGCGCACTGAATAGACTTCAACAGTGTGCAAAACCTAAGATAATTCAATTGTCAGGCAATTACGCTTTTAAACAATACTGATCAGAAGGTGAAAATGGTCTAAAATTATCATTTTCATTCCGTTAAGGGTGTTTCATCATTTAGGATACATTTTGGAAAAGATCAGGGTTAGAATCGACTACAGCAGGTCTTAAAAAACAAAAAAATTCTACCCTCTGACTTTACCCCAAATTCTTGACGTTCCCAGTTGTTTCTCTCCATCGATACGTGCATCTAATCTGTGGTGGGGTTTTTTTCTGATCTCTAACTGGCTTGTTCTGGTTTAAATTTGTTTGATGGTTGTATATGCTGCTGCACCCATGGGAGTGTAAGAGTATTTCAGTTATGTCACTTTGCCTGAGTGTGAGTTCATGTTCGAGTACCAACACGAAAACGTGTCTGGCAGGGGCCATGGTCATGACCTAAATGCTTGACTTCGGAGTTCAGCAGCATGGGGTTGGGTGTATGAGGCGAGAGTCAGGCAATGGAGTGCACTTCGATGTACTGAAAGGACATGCTGAATGTTGAGTGTTTATCTGCTTTATGACAAATTACTCCCTCTTGGCACAGCCAGGAAAATTTCTGAACACACCGGCTAATCAGATACACATGGCAGAAAATACCCCCGACTTGGAGGATTTGTAATGGTGAAGGGGTAAAATGGCTTTTTGAGAGCGAAGTTCAGTGCCAAGCTGCTGCTTTCAGTCTATTGGGCTGTTTAGCCAAGCACTAAATGACAAGTGTAGAAAGACTTCAGAGGTTTCTTGCAATGAGTTTTTACATCACTGTAGAGGAATTTGGCTCATCTTTTTTTCTTTTTTTTTTGCAGAATTGCAGAATTCTTTTAGTTCCGCCATATTAGATGGTTTTTGAGCATGTTTTAGGGAATATGACTGCATTTCAACTGGATTCAAATCAGGACTAGGCCAGTCTAAAACCTTCAGTTTGTTTATTTTGAGCCTCTCCGAGGTGGACTTGCCTGAGTGTTTTAGATCATTGTCCTGATGCCTAACCCAGCTGTGCTTGAGCCGGAGATCACAAACTGATGGCTGGACATTCACCTTCTGCATTCTCTTGTGGAGAGCAGAATTATTTGTTACATCAATTAAGGCAAGTCATCCGGGTCCTGAGGTAGTGGAGCAGCCCCAGGCCATCACACTACCCACGGATGCCTTTTTACCCAGACTCTTTGTTACTGTGGAATCATGAACACTGACCTTAATTGAGGCGAGGCCTACAGCTTAGTTGGTCTGGATTCTATTGTGACTTCCTGGATGAGGCGTTGATGTGCTCTTAGAGAAATTTGGCAGGCCGGCCTCTCTTGGGAAGGTTTACCACCGTTCCAAGTCTTTTTCCATTTGTAGATAATGGCTGTCACCATGGTTTGCTGGAGTCCCTCAGCTTAGAGATGGCTTTGTTACCCTTTCCAGACTGATAGATGTCAACATTCCCTTGAATGTTTTTAGATCAAGGCATCATGTGTTGCTTTTTGCCTATTTCACATTGCCAGATAGGATCTACTTAAGTGATAGTTAGATTCAACGGGGTTGGCAGTAATCATGCCCTGATGTGTCTAGTGAAATTAAACCCAATTATCAATTGAATTTGTTTAATTCGATGATTTTGAAACAAAGGGGACCATTTCTTCTGCACATAAGGCCAGGTATGTGAATACTTTTTCACAGCACTGTAGCTGCGCTGTATAGATTTTTTAAGATTTTTGGTGGTATTTACGGCTGTTCACAGCAATATTTTCTCCTTTGATGGATGTCTTTGTTTGGTACTGGTCCTTATTTGCACTTGTGGTAGTTTTACACTTCTGTCCTCTGATGTCACTAATACTAATGTTCCTCCCTTTATAAGAGCATTTCATTGCCTCTGTTCGGTAACATTATGCATGGTATTGGCATGAAGCTTCTCATTAGGGCCCTGCTGAGCTGTATCACTATGGTGAAAGTCACTCAACTCCCAGAATGAGTGGACATGTGCTGTGTCATTGTTCAGCTGGGCTCTGGGTTCAGCTCTTTAAGATGCTTAACCTTTCTTTGGTACCATTTGCTCAAGGTTGGCAGCCCTGTTACCCTGAGGGAAATGGAGGGTGCAAGTCAGTGTCAGGGGGTCAGTCAGAGATCCTTGAATCTGGCTGGATCTCAAATCAAAAGGCAGCTCAGGGTTTCCCTCCTCACTGCTCACCTTTATCTGCCTTTCTAATTGGTTGAGTTATTTGCAGGCAATTGGAGGCTGAGAAACAAGAGGTTGCCTTTCCTCAAAGACCACAATTTCAGCTGTAGGTCTGTTACAACAAATGCAGTGTGATATGATTATATTTGGCTGGTGACATCATTTTCAAGGACGAAACTTCTTGCGGGCATATCTACTTATTGCTACTAATACTATTAAATTAAATGGGATTGACTTAGAGCTCAACTTGCACTTAAATCTGGCAGCATTACATCAATGTACAATGAGCCTTGTTGAAATTTCAGCCCTTTAAAATACTGTTGCTGACTTTGTAGTAAATCAAATATGCAAACGTGGACTTCCTGTGAATGCCTGCCTGCTGGAGGAGAGCAGGTCAGGTGATGAGCCTGTGCCTGTCACTGTGACCTACTCCTCGTGTGGCAGTGGCTCTTGGTCTCTGCGTGCCACGTAAACACTTTAACTCCGAGGGTCATTCATGTTCACTAGCTGCCAAACATTGGGGGCCTAATGCCACGGTGGCACTTCTTGTCAGCAGAGCCAAGCATGCTGCCATGGTCCACACACTCTCCACACACACACACACACACACACACACACACACACACACAGTCTCTACACACTTGCAGGAACAACAGAAATGCATACATAATGCTTAATTACACTCGCCAACATACACTGCCTGGGCAAAAAAAAAAGTTGCCATTTGGATTTCAGCATGCAAATACTTAAGAGCCTGATATTTAATTATTATTGCAATAGTCAGGATGTTTCAACTGGCAACAATTCTGTCATCCCTGACTGATGCAGAGTGTAGCTTTTCATTTCTTAACCAACCATGTCGGAAAATGTGTCTCATAGTCGTGGAAAAGACGTCACTGTTTCAAGAAGGGAAAATTATTGGTCTGCATCAAGCAATGTAAACAACTCAGGAGATTGCAGAAATCATTGGAATTTGGTTACACACTTTTGTACTCACACTCATAGACGTGAACAGTCCCCCTCTCCCCGTACTCACTTGCACAAATACTGTTTGTGCCACTGCAACACGCGCACCCACTCATCGTGCACCAGTGTGCAGTATGAATTTGCTCACTCACTCATTCACTGGCACACATGCATTAAAGGGGAACCCAGGTGAAAGATTTATGTATATTCAGATGCTTTACTATATTGTGACTGTTGGGGATATAGTGCAGGGAAACAGTTTTCTGACTCGTACCATTATATCATAATGGCGATTCCTAGGCACAAATTTGACTGGTTTCGAAAATGGTTTGATGCTTACGGTACCTACACGGGTTTACAATTCCTTTTCGAAACTTTAGTCACGTAACCAAGTTGCATCCTTCCCAGAAAATAAAACCTAACTCACCGCAGAAGGGTCAGAATGCTTGGTGAGAGTTTATGGCATCATTGCTTGATAGAGACCGCTTGTTATTGACTATTAAATTTACGTCATGTTGTTAATTTGGTTAGTTAGATGTATTTTGTTTACAATGTGCAGGTAGATGCAGAACGATCTATTACGGAAATGTAGGCTATGTGTACACTGTTAGCTTCATTAAAATGGATGTGTATTGCTGTGCTGGTCCAAAAGTGCTTTCCTCCAATTAATATCACATTTAAAAAATGACATCTCTTAGAGCAGCAGTTCCAGTGTTCTGAAAACTACTTCACCACATTCCATTTCTGGGTGATGACACTAGTGGAAGTTCCATACCTCATCATCTCACCGCGCCTGCATGCAAGCATGAAAAACTCAAGTGTTTTTTTTTTTTTTTTAAACAATGAGGCATTTAAACATTTTTTGTAGAGTTCAAGAATACAAGAATGATTAGTGAAAAGTCACAAAATAGGTGCACCTTAATATAGAAGTCAATGTGGTGGTTGGGTGGGGCTTCTGTCACTTTGAGGTTCATGAAGCTAAAAGTGCATGTCCATTTGCCTCCATAGTTATTAGAATGCAAACAATACAGATTTTCCTACGATTTGACGCATAATTATGTACAACCCCAATTCCAAAAAATTTGAGATGCTGTGTAAAATGTAAATAATAACAGATTGCAATGCTTTGCAAACACGCATTCTATTCATAGTAAAACACAGATAACATATCAGATGTTGAAAGTGAGCCATTTTACCATTTTATGAAAAATGTTAGCTCATTTTGGATTTAATAGCAGTAACACATCTCAATAAAGTGGGGAGAGGGGTAACGAAAGGCTGGAAAAGTAAGTGGTACTAATTTTGCAACTAATTAGGTTAATTGGCATCAGGTCAGTAACATGTCTGGATATAAAAAGAGCATTTTAGAGAGGCAGAGTCTCTCAGAAGTAAAGATAAGTAGAAATTCACCAATCTACAAAAAAACTGCATCTAAAAATTGTGGAACAATTTCAGAAAAATGTTCCTCATTGTAAAATTGCAAAGACTTTGAATCTACTGTACTCAATGTCATCAGAAGATTCAGAGAATTTGAGATTCAGAGAAATCTCTGCGCAAGGGACAAGTCAGAAGGTCAATATTGCATGCTCGTAATCTTCTGGCCCTCAGTTGACACTTCATTAAAAACAGACATGATTCTGTACTGGAATACACTGCATGGGCTCTGGAACACTTCCTGAAATCATTGTCTGTGAACACAGTTTGCCGTGCAATCTACAAATGCAGGCTAAAGCTGTATCATGCAAAGAATTTGGCATAAGTGAACATGATCCAGAAACGCTGCCATCTTCTATGGGCCAACGTTAATTTTTTTTTTTTTTTTTTTTTTTTTTTGTGAAAACCACGGACGCTGTGTCATGCGGTCTATAGAGGAGAGGGACCATTCAGCTTGTTATCAACACACATTTCGAAAGCTTACATCTCTGATGGTATCGGGTTGTATTAGCGCCTATGGCATGGGGAGCTTACACATCTGGAAAGGCATTATCAATGCTGAAAAGTATATAGCAGTTTTACAATAACATATGCTCCCATCCAGCCGTCTTTTTCAGGGAAGGCCTTGCATATTTCAGCAAAACAATGCCAAACCACATACTGCATCCATCAACACAGCATGGCTTCATAGTGGAAGAGTCGGAGTGCTGAATTGGCCTACCTGCTGTCCTGACCATTCACTAACAGAAAACATTTGGCGCATCAAAATACAAAAAAATCCGGCAAAGAAGACCGTGGAATGTTGAGCGGCTAGAATCCTACATCTGACAAGAGAGGGACAACATTTCTTTTCCAAAACTTCAGCAACTGGTCTCCTCACTTCCCAGACGTTCACAGACTGTTCAATTAATCAATCAGTCAATCAAATCTTATTTATACAGCACGTTTAAAACAGCCTCAGTTGACCAAAGTGCTGTACAGTAATTAAGATGCAAAATAATCAGCATACACATATAAAATAAATAAAAAAACAATCATAGGAACAATAAGATTATGGTAAATGGAAGAAAGTGAAAAATAAAAACACCAAGAAAGTAAAAAGCCAAGGTCACCTGCCTAGCTGGAACTGAATGCCAGTGAGAAGAGATGAGTTTTCAGCAGTGTTTTAAAGTGCTCAAGAGGCTGTGCTGCTCTAACTGGAAAGGGTAGGCTGTTCCACAGCTTAGGGGCCACCACTGAAAAGGCTTTATCTCCTCGAGTAGAGAGCCTAGCCCGAGGTACTGTCAGGAGCAGTTGGTGCCCTGCCAGGCCAGTGTGAGGCTGTAAAAGCTCTGATAAATAAGATGGTGCCAAGCCATTTAAACATTTAAGAACGAATAATAAATCTTTAAACTGGATCTGAAAATTAACAGGAAGCCAGTGCAGAGATGCAAAGACTGGAGTAATGTGATCACGCTGTTTCTTTCCCATCAACAGGCGGGCGGCTGCATTTTGAATTACTTGTGAACGGCGCAGAGTTGTTAAAAGAAGAGGGGATGCTGAACAATGGTAAACTTTTTGCGATGTGTTTCTGCCATCAAACTCAAAATGAGCTGATATTTTTCACGAAATGGTAAAATGTCTCACTTTCAACATCCGATATGTTGTCTGTGTTCTATTATGAATAGAATGTCAGTTTGAGATTTGCAGATCATTGCATTCTGTTTTCTTTACAATTTACACAGCATCCCAACTTTTTTGGAATTGGGGTTGTATGTAGAGTGAAAATTGTGGGTGTAAGAGCAAGTTTACGAGGAATTTTTTTTTTCCAAGTTTAAGAGGAATGTAGTTATTAGCTCTGTGTAATGACCAAGGTGTCTGACTTTTTCTAAAGTCGTTCTTCAATCCGCTTGGGGAACATGTAATACTGATTTAAGATACCCGGCCTAGCTCCAGAGACCTCAATTTAACCTTTTTCTAAGCCAAAACGCAGTTGGAAAAGTTTTTGCGATGGATTAAGCCTCGCGCACAACTCAATGTGAATAACGCTCTAAGGTAAGCAAGTGAATTTTTTTTGCCATTTCACCTTCACCAGTTAGTTGCTAGCAATCTATGCATATGTTTTTGCTGAGAAAACAGAATTACACCAATGGCATCATTGAAGTATACATTAACATGGCATTGTTTTTCCCCAGTGGACTTCTGCACGCAATACCGGATGAAGCTACAAACCAGTAGCTATTCTGCTTAGAACATGATTCCTTCATGCCACCCAGCACAGGCACTCTAGATGATATAACACATGGCCAGATGGTGAAGGATTTTGTGATAGCATGATGTAATCTGCTCAGAAACATTCACGTGAGAAAAACTGGCTAGGTAGCCAGCCAGCTCATTAGCTACTATCGGATTCCAAATGTCATTTGCTTAGCCGAAATAATTAAAGTAAGCTTGTCATCGAAATTGGTTTGGAGGAAAACGTTGACATAAGGAACATTGTAATAACTCGTTTATGTCTAATGTAGCTAGTTTAAGGGTTAGCTGCATTGCAAAATATCCTTTTTTACAAAGTCTAGCTAGAGTCTTGGCCTGACTCATTGCCAACTGACGTTAGACAGCATACTGGATCCAGTGTTATTTTTAGCTCAGTGATGGCAACAAACGTATGAAAACTATCTATCCTGCTTTACTAGTGCAGTGTGATCTCTCTATTTTGCCTGGTTTGATTTCAGTGTGCAGTTTATTGGGAGCTAAGCTTTTCTGTATTGATCGCTAGCACTTCACGGTTACTCTTGTTTCTTCACCCGTTCCATTAAAAGAATTGATGTCGTGGGTATACTCTTGAGTGAAATAGTTAAGGCCTCTCTGGAAGACTTTGCCAGACAAGTTGGATGCATTCGGTACGAAATAAACCGCAATATTTTCGGGAATACGTGCCAGAGAGGTGCACAAACTGCATAGTTGTGGGTCTTAGCAACAGTAACTAAGGGGGGGTGGAGCTCGTCGGAGTTAGTTGAAAAAGTAAATTGTTTTCTATTGGGGGAAAAAGTGTAATTAAAGTTGAACAAAGGAAAAAGTATTCAAGATTTCAAAAAGTTGTACATGAGCAACCTACTACTAAACAAACTTTGTTTTGCTTTTTTTGAAGTTTGAATCACAACCCCAATTCTGAAATAGTTGGGATGAAGTGTAAATTGTGAATAAAATCAAAATGCCCTGTCTTTCAGATCTCATGAGCCAATAGGTTATTTACAATAGAACATAGATAACATTTCAAATGTTGAAACTGAGACTTTTTTTTCATTCATTCATTTTCATTTGTTCTGCTCATGGTATTTGAGACCAAAAGAAATTCACAAAATATATTAAGCTCTGACCAGTTTGCATAACCCACGATGGAAAGGAGCAGGGAGAAAATCATTCAAATATGCTATCAGAGATAGAAAAGAAAAGATGGCCTGCCAATCACAGTTCCTTAGCAATCACTTCGTAAATAGTATAAACAAACACGATCCAAGGTCAAAACACAATTATTTACAAACAAATTACAAACAAATCTGAGAAACAAATTACCTAACATCATCATATTGTCTAATTATTCTTTCTTTATACATTTTCCTAAATCTAAAGATATTCATACTGCCCTTTAAATTGTTTGGCAAGGAATTCCACAGTTTCACTCCAGTTACAGAGATGCATATCTGCTTTAATGTAGTCCATGCAAACGGATGCTTAATGTTGGATTTCCTTCTATGTTGCTCGTCTCCTAAATGTAAAACAAAAAATTTCTGTATATTTTTTGGTAGTGTTTGGTTTTTTCCCCCGTACACAACTAAGAAAGTTTGCAGTTCAATTAAATCTTTAAATTTTAACAGCCCTGATTCAATGCATTTGTTTGTTCTCCTGGATGTACATTATAAATAATTCTCATTGCCTTTTTTTGTAAAATAAATAATGGTTCTCAATTACTCTAATATGTGTTGCCCCACACTTCAAAAGAGTAATGCAAATACGGCAAAATCAAAGAACAATACAAAATCTTATTGACTTATAGTCCTACAAATACTTTGCTTTGTTGAGCACAAAAAAATTTAGATACTTTAGTTTTCACGTGATACATGATATTTCCATGTCAATTTATCATCCATTATAACACCCAAAAATGTACAGTTTTATCCACAAAATACGTTTATTTCAAATTTTCTGGCTGCAACAGATATCAAAAAAGTTGGGACACAGGCAAAAATGGGCTGAAAAAGCAATTAATATATAAGAGAATCCGCTGAAAGAACATTTTGCAAGTAATTAGGTTAACTGGCATCAGGTGTGTGACATGGTTGTCTAAGAGAGGCTGAGTCTCTCAAAAGTAAAGATGGCCAGAGGCTCTCCGACCTGTGAAGGCTTGCGTAAAAAAAAAAATTGTGGAATACTTTAAAAACAATGTTCCTCAACTACTCCGGTTTCCTCCCACATTTCAGAAATATGCATATCAGGTTAAATGGAGACACTAAATTGCCCATAGGTATGAGTGTGAGAGTGAATGGTGTGTGCGCCCTGCGATGGATTGGCAACCTGTCCAGGGAGGGTCCCTGCCCTTGCCCGTAGCCAGCTGGGATAGGCTCCAGCTCGCCCCGTGACCCAAGTGAGGAATAAGCGGGTATAGAAGATAAATGAATGAATGTTCCTCAACGTCAAATTGAAAAGGATTTGAAGCTCTCGTCATCGACAGTGTATAACATCATCAAAAGATTCAGAGAAACTGGAAAAATCTCAGTGCATAAGGGACAAGCCTGAGACCTTTACTGGATGCCCGTGATCTTCGGGCCCTCAGACGCCACTGAATCACTCACCGGCATGATTCTGTCAGTGACATGACTAAATGGGCCCAGGAGTACTTCAAGAAACCACTGTCTATAAACACAGTCCGCTGTGCCATCCACAGATGCCGCCTAAAACTCTATCATGCAAGAAGGAAGCCATTGTTGAGCATGATCCAGAAGCGCTGCCGTGTTCTGTGGGCCAAGTCTCATGAAAAATAGCAAAGTGTCCTGTGGTCAGACGAGTCCAAATTTGTCTTTCTTGTTAGAAATCATAGGCATCGTGTCCTCCGGGCTAGAGAGGAGAAAGACCACCCCTCCTGTTATCAGCATTCAGTTCAAAAGCCAGCATCTCTGATGGTATGGGGATGCATTAGTGCATATGGTGTGGGACACATGCATGTTTTAAAAAGCACCATGAATGCTGAAAGGTATATAAAGGTTTCAGAGCAACATATTCTTCCCTTCAGATGAGATCTATTCCAGGGAAGGTCTTGTGTAGTTCAGCAGGACAATGCAAAACCACATACTGCAGCTATTACAACAGCATGGCTTCGTAGTAGAAGAGTCCGTGTGCTGAATTGGCCTGCCTGGAGTCCTGATCTTTCACCGTTTGAGAACATCTGGCACATAATTAAGCGGAAAGTCTGTCAAAGGAGACCCAAAACTCTCCAGCAGCTGGAAGCCTGTATTAAAAAATAGTGGGATCAAATTGGCTAAACTCAAGAAACTTGCCTCCTCAATACCCAGATGCCCCCACTCTGTGTTAAAAAGAAGAGGTGATTGTACACCATGGTAAACAGGCCCCTGTCCCAACTTTTTTGAGATCTTTAGCAGTCTTCAAAATTTTAAATGAACTCATTTTGTGGATAAAATTGTAAAATTTCTCAGTTTCAACATTTGCTATGTTATCTCTGATCTATTGTGAATAAAATTCTGGCTGGTGTGATTTGAAAGTCGTTGCATTTTGATTTTATTCACAATTTACACTTTGTCCCAACTATTTCAGTAAATTTTGTAAATTTTCATTATCCTCCTGGCATATAATGGGGGGATTTTGTCATGTGTGCGGTCGTCTGTCCATCCATCTGTCCGTTCATCTGCCTGTGAACATTTCGTTTCCGGAGCATAGCTTTAAAACTGTTCAATTTTTTTTTTTCCCCACAAACTTTGCTGTGCACATAAATCATGTCCTGACTTGGTGCCTTTTGCTAATCTGAAGTTGATGATGTGGGGCCGGGGGGATATGCCATCTCCTGAAGGCTCTTGTTAGCTTAAAGTATGACTGAGTAGTAAGGCGTCACGAAACGTGGAGAGCTGCTTACGATGTTCCTGTGTGTCATGTTATTGTTATATTATGTTGTTTTTCACTTGTTAATATGCTCCTCTTATTGCGTAGCTAATGTGCTCATTTTCTTTTTGTTAATGAAATCTAAACCACCTTCCCTTTTAGTTAGCTGTCTCTGTTCTCCCAGTAGTCTGTGCGAGATTGTCATTGGATGTAGGCTACAAAGGCAATTTTACCTTTCTTTTAATGATGGAATAATTTCAGATGTCTCGGTTTCTTGAAGCTAAGTATCAAGAAGAAAGGGTGTACTTTAATGATGGAATAATTTCAGATGTCCCAGTCTCTTGCAGTTAAGTATCAGGTAGAAAGGGTGCACGCACTTGATCCAGCCGGAGTGAAGTCACAGGCTAGAGGAGAAATGGGTGTTATGGAGAATGTCAGTTACTGTGTCATTCACTACTTAATACATTACAGAATGGAGAGGATTCAAGCATTGATTCAGTCCGCGGCTTATATGCTAATGGCTCAATGAAGTATTACAAAATATGAAAGGCCAGACTCACAAATGTATTAAAACTCTTGTAATTATTATATTTTGAATGCGAAAGGACTTCCAGGATCAATGTATAGGAGTTGTCTATTTTATCTTTTGTTTTCACATGAACCTACTGATTAGTTTGTCCTTGTTCTGGGTGTGAATTTCCAAACTGCGAGTATGTAGATCTCTTGTGTGAAACTGTTAAAATGTGAGTGAACGGACTCTTAGTTTTAGAAGATTAACTAGTTTGCAGTGATGAGTGCCTTCTTAAATGACCATTCTGGTCTTGTTTCTAAGGTTTACGGTTGCATTGTCATTTTGCAACTCCTTGATTGGTATAGTTGGTGTAAAATGCACAGTACTGAATACATTCACTCTGGACATATGCTGCAGATGTGGAGTTGAGGAGTTACAGTTGCTTCTTGGCATCATTCCTGATTTTTTTTTTTTTTTTTTTACCCAGTAAGCTTTGTTCCTGGAACATGACATCATTAGTTACCCCCCACCCACCAGTGCACTCTCTTAAAGGGGATGAAGGCTCAACGAGTGCTCCTCATTCAGTGAGGACAGAGAACGGAAGTGCATGTGACTTTAAGTGGTTTCCTGAGGGAGGATAGAAACTTCCCTGCTTTCTCTCTTCTCTCTTTCAGAGAGGTCGCGTGTTAAAACATCACTTCCAGTTTTTGAATCGTCTTACTCCAGATTTTGAGGTGAAAGTCAGTTCTTCATTATAATTACGAAATTACAAGGTCAGTGTTTGTTTTATTTTCAGATTTGTTTCACATTGTATTATATTCTATCTAAAAGTGCTTTAAGCTGTAGTCTAGTTCAAGTCAACTTTGCTTGTGTTATGCGAATGGTAAATGCGCAAGAATTCAAATTATGTCCGTTAGATAGATAAACCGTTACAGCGCTTACAACAACAACAACAATTGACTGGTATTTATTTTTATTATCAGGAACAGTTTTTTTTTTCTCTGTGCTAGAATTAGAGTGGAAGATTGTTCTGGCAATTTCTGTATCAAGTAAGAGAGCCAGAACTAACACAGGGATGAACAGTGCCTCTAGCCTCTCTTTACTGTCTTTCTTCAATTTTAAAATTTTTGGATGGGCCTCAACACCCTCGGTTATTGAGTGATATTTTTGATGCTAGTTGGCGTTTCCGGGAATTGGTGAGGATCATTGACCAAACGAAGAAAAAGCCTTTATCTTCACTTCCGCTTCTGTGTAGATTTTGTTCCTTTGATGGAGCATTTACAGCAGGTCTTGGTGCTCAGTTGAAGTGTTATTACAGTGTTAGATTGGGTCTTCTTACAAAAATTAGCTGGATCACATGGAAATTTGGATTAATTGTACCTATTTTTTTTTATCGTGGCTCAAACAAGAACTTGTCTACCATGGTAGGTAAACTACCATCTAACTCCTGCCTTCCGTGGACCATATGCTTACACTGTGACTTGTACTGTATATGGGTTTGAGTGTCATGGTGTCCCTCATGAACTCTGGAAAGGGCGCAGTGACATGATGACTTATTTCAGGAGCGTGGTATAAAATGGCTGCCCGATTAGAGATGGCTGTTGAAATTCTGCTGGCATAGATTCAAACACTTTGTGTACCAAGAGTGATAAACATTTTTCAGTTGCAAAGAAATAAAGGATGTTGTACATTAGTTGGAATGGAGAGAGCAACTCATTTAGTCCAAAAAGCTAATGCATGCTCCATTAGTAGGCATGTAATGGAGATGTGGGGTTTTTACTCTACATTTATTGCCTGAGGATATCTCATAGTACTGAGATTTTTTAGGTTAGTTTTGTGACTGTAGAATGATGACATTGAAGAATATTGTAGTCGTATCTACCATACAAAATTATAGAGGGGATACTATGTGCACTGTGTCTGCTGTAGAGATTTCCTTGTAATTGCTATAGAGCCAACAGTTTTTCTCCTGTCCATTGTAATAATGGTGTGGACCTTTCTTATGATGAGATGAAAAAGACCTATTGATTGTCCCCCTCTGCGCGAAACGCGCAAAGCGGTGGGACATAATATTCACGACAGTCCGTCCGTACGTCCGTCCGTACGTCCTGAATCCTTGTCAGCGAGATATCTCAAGAACGAATCGACGGATTTCCTTCAAATTTCATGTCAACATGTATTAGGGTGATACCCCGGCGCCAGTCGATTTTGGTGACCTTCGCATCTGTCTCAAGGTCACACCGAGAGATTGCTCATTTCGACACGATTTCACATCTTGTGGTGGGGGACAAAGACACGTTAGTGGCAAATACTTGTTTTTGAAAAATTTCATATTCTTATTAATAATCCAAAATTGCATATTCTTATGATTTTTTTTTATAATTGTTCATTTATTGTAGGGATGCACCAAAATGAACATTTTTGGCCGAAACCGAAAATGAGAAACGCTTGGCCGAAAACCAAAAGAGCGAAAGAAATTATTACGCCAATTTTTAGTACCATTGCATTTATGGCTATGACTGTGTACTTGCCTAAGTAAAGTCAAGGCATTGTAATTGCATAAATGAATATTCAAGCGTCAAAGAATAAGTCAATTACAAAATTCGGAAATTTTTTTTTTAGCTCTGACATTCCAACAAAACACATAATAAAATAAAATTGAATATTAAATGTTTTACTTGACCCCACTCATGAGTAACCTGCAGGCCTATAACTGACTGGGCTATTACAGGCTGCAGAAAAATTGTCAAATTCGTGACTCGTTCGAGCGGGTCTGCAAGTAAGCCAGCTGCGCGAGATTCCCGAAAAATTATGCGAGAATCTTGCCAAAGTTGTGCGATGAGCCCTCCAAACCCGGCGATAGCTACAGCCATCGCGGGGTTTGGAGGGCTTATCACGCAAATGCCTTGAGAATATATTGCCGTTTTCTGTAAATACTCTATGCCTTTTACGGATATCATTGCTTTGCGTTTTTAGGTGGTACGTTATTTAATGTGCTGCCAAATTGGATACAACACCAGCTGCTACCCTATGCATCAGGGCAATGTCAAACAGAAATTACATTTAAACACTCGCGGACTTTAGTGCCATAACGTGGTGACGGAAGTGCACGTCCCCTGATTTGAACACGTAAATATTTAACAAAATCGACGGACTAAAAGTCTGGGCGGTATACTACGAAGCTGGCTTTGTGACTAAGCCTGACTTCAGCGCTGGCGCTTAGTTAAACCTGGAACCTCTTCAAATCTGGAACAAGGACTAAATTTAAAGGAGCTGCTCTGGGATTTACTTTAGCTTAAAGTCAGGCTTAGTCACAAAGCCAGCTTCTATACCCCCTTGGACAGGCGCGTGCTGGTCGCGGTTTTTGCTTGCGTCATCACAACATCCTGTTTCTGCCATGTTGTTTTGGTGTTGAAAATCTTTCGGCCAAAAACCGAAAATGTTTTTTTTTTTTTTGGTGGCCGAAAATTCAGTGCATCTCTATTTTTTTGCATTGGTACATGCCATTCTTATTGTCCAATCAAGAAAGCTGGCTTTCTTTTTGCTGGAAACATGAGCTTGATGTGGGGAAAAGGGCATTTTAGCATGGCCATATCCCTGTAAAATCAGCCCATAGTAAAACTGAAGTAACATCTTGCGGACGACTGCACTGCAGTGAATTGCACTAGGTAGAGTTTACCAGTTTTTGAAGGCTCTCAAGTTGGTGAACATTTGACCTTTTTTTTTTTTGACCTTGCTCAGCCATGCATCCTAATCTTTAGGATGTGTTTTGGACAAGCTGGAACCTCTGGCGCCGTCTTTTCATGACAATGTTTTGCAAGCCCGCTGTTCTCTTCAAAAACTCAGATCATTTTTTGAATCATTCAATATGCCCTGCCATTTCATAATTTCTTTGTTCTGTGACTTTCATACCGGCACTGTGTTTGGCATTCGCATTCATGAATGACTCCTACTTGCCAGGCGCTCCCATGATCTGGAAAACTTGTTTGTATCCTAATGATTTACAAACCCCAATTCCAATGAAGTTGGGATGTTGTGTAAAACTTGAATAAAAACAGAATGCAATGACTTGCAAATCTCATAAACCCACATTTTATTCACAATAGAACACAGATAACATACCAGATGTTTAAAGTGAGACATTTTACCATTTCATGAAAAATATTTGCTCATTTTGAATTTGATGGCAGCAACTCCTCTCAAAAAAGTTAGGACGGGGGCAACAAAAGGCTGGAAAAGTAAAAGGTGCTAATTAAAAACAGCTGAAGGAGCATTTACGACTAATAACGTTAATTGGCAACAGGTCAGTAACATGTCTGGGTATGAAAAGAGCATTTTAGAGAGGCAGAGTCTCTCAGAAGTAAAGATGGGCTGAAGCTCACCAATCTGCAAAAAAGTCTAAAAATTTTGGAACAATTTCAGAAAAATGTTCCTCAATGTAAAATTGCGAAGATTTTGAATATCCCACCATCTACAGTGCATAACATCATCAAAAGATTCAGAAAAACGTGAGCGCAAGGGACAAGTCCGAAGGTCAATATTGCATGCTCGTAATCTTCGGGCCCTCAGGCAGCACTTCATTAAAAACAGGCATGATTCTGCACTGGAATGCATTGCATGGACTCAGGAACACTTCCAGAAATCATTGTCTGTGAACACAGTTTGCCATGCAATCCATAAATGCACGTTAAAGCTCATCCAAAGAGGAAGCCATATGTGAACACAATCTAGAAATGCCGCCAGCTTCTCTGGGCCAAAGCTCATTTAAAATGGACTGAGGCAAAATGGAAAAGTGTTGTGTGGTCAGATAACATTTTTGATATTTTTTGGAAACCATGGACGTCGTTTCATGTGGACTAAAGAGGAGAGGGACTATCCAGCATGTTATCAGCGGTCAGTTCAAAAGCTTGCACTTCTGATGCAGGGTTCTGCCCAGGATGCTTGGAGTGCTGGATGGAGAATTGTTCTTATGCGAGCATGCTTCGCTGGAAATTTTTTCCGTCGATTCGAAAGCAGATATTGCCTCTGTGTCACCAGATTGCTGTGTTTCTTTGATCTGCTCCTCGTGGGTAGCGAGGTGCCTCTAACTTTCAGACAGATGCCATATTCACAAACTTGTTTTTCTATTTTGTATCCAAATACTTTTGATTAAATTTCTGAGTACAACTTAACGACTGTTATTTATGTTTCAAACATTTCTCAGTGGCGCCTGTTGGACAGGGATCAAGGAGGGCTTAAAACTGATTATTAGTCTTGATCTGTTTCAGTAATTTTCTTTGACAAAGATACTTTAACACTCGCTTCTCAGATGTAGCTAATTGTCTTTGTTAAGGCGAGAGATAAAACGCATCAACTGAAGGCAAAAAAGTACGCATTTCTTCCTTTGTAAGATGTGGGAGAAGTTAATGCGGAAAATCCAATGGTTTTTTTTTCGTGAAGGGTTACATCTCTTTCAGAGAAGGTCTTACATATTTCAGCAAAACAATGCTAACACACATACTGCATCCATCAGAACACCATGGCTTCGCTGTAGAAGAATCCGGGTGCTGAAATGAACTGCCTGCAGTCTCGACCTTTTACCAATAGAAAATGTGTGGCGCATCATAAAACAAAAAATCTGGCTTAAAAGACCTGGGACTGTTGAGCAGCTAGAATCCTAAATCCGACAAGAGTGGGAAAACATCCCTCTTCCAAAACTCCAGCAATTGGTCTCCTCACTTTCCAGACGCTTACAGACTGTTGTTAAAAGAAGAGGGGATGGTACACGATGGCAAATGTGTCCCAACTTTTTTGAGATGTGTTGCTGCCATCAAATTCAAAATGTAATGTAATGCTAATCTATTTCATGAAATGGTAGAATGTCTCACTTTCAACATCAGATATGTTATATGTTCTATTGTGAATAAAATGTGAATTTATGAGATTTGCAAATCATTGCATTCTGTTTTTATTCAGGTTTTTACACAACATCCCAACTTCATTGGAATTGGGGTTAGTAGTTAGTTTTAGGAGAAGCGTGTTAAAATGTGATTAAATCTGAGAATGATCTTCCCAGCCCACTGAAGAGTGGCACTGATGAAGTGCTAATTTGACAGCTGCTTGTTACCAGTCATGTTGTTATTGTGATGGTTGTCATAGTTGGCCCACTCTGGGCCTGCTATACCCAGGTGGTTCTTCACAGACGGGGGTGAGCCTCTCAGGGATTTACGCTCATCGCACTGTTGCTCTCCACAAATCTCCCCCTCCCCCACCCCTCTTCACGGCTGCCTGCAGAAGCACAGAGGCCCCCCCCCCACGGCCACCAACACTAACTGCAGCGCTCGAGCCCTCCTCCCCGCGATCAGGAGACCAGAAGACCGAGCGAGAGGGAGGCGGGATTATTGACCAAAATAAAACGTCACATCCGGGACCAGCGGCAGCGAGGGAGGGATCGAGCAAGAGGGGGAGGGCAACAGCAGGCGAGGGAGCAGGCGGGAGGATCAGAGGCTCAGAGAGAGAGGAGTGAGGAGGAAAGCAGCGTCGGCGTTTGCTCTCTGCCAGTTTGCCGGCGGCGATCATGTGTCAGCGGAGTCTTCAGCGGCCGGCGGCGCCCAGCTCGGGGAAATGGTGAGATGCTGCAGATCTTTGCACAGCCCGCCGTCCTCCTACAACCTGCACAGAGTTAGGGCCAATGTGCGGCGGCTACGGCCCCTCAGCTCGGGGACCGCGCTGGAGCGGGGAGGGGGCAGCGCCGGCGGAGGCCACACCGCCCTGGAGGCCCCCTCTCCCAGCCACAGGACACTATTCAGGTACCGTCCTGAGAGAGAGCGAGAGAGAGGGGGAGGGAGAGAGAGATACAGGCAGAGATGTGAAGACAGATGGAGAAGCAGAGATAAAAAGGGGGAGGCAGAAAGCGGAGAGATGGAGAGCGAGAAAGAGAGAGATAGCTGCAGTCTGGAGGTTGTTAAAGGCTGTACAAATGCTGAGAGAAGTGGAAAAGAACATGATGTGTCGGTGAAGTGCACTAAGACTAGAGCTGCGCAGGGAGGGGATTGTAATGTTGCGACGGGGAGACGAATGTCGGAGTGCGTTTGGTCTGTGGATGTGGGCGCCTCTGTTTATCTCTAGAGTCTTGCCGTGCGTGTGGATAATGTTGGGGCTGGGGGGTGGGGGGGAGCAGGTGTTGAGTGCTCCTGTTAGCTTCCTAAGCCCTCGCACCATCGCACAAAGCCTCCTGCATAATGCCCTTAATCTCCGGACTGTAAAACTGAGCTGGGCGGTGAAGCGGTACCAGAGCCGTCCTCTCCTCTCGGGTCCTGTCCGCATCTCGCTCTCAGCCCCTCGGTAGCGTGGATAAACAGCGGCTGCAGGCCTGTACAGCTGGAGAGGGAGCGTGAGAGAGAAATCAGGACAGGCGAGTCACAGCCAGTGATTGGCCAGTATGTGCCTGCAATGAAAAAGTAAGGGGGGTGAGCTGTGTAAGGGAGCGAGAGAGAGAGTGTGTTAGAGAGAGAGAGAGAGGGAGAGAGCACAATGAGGCCCTGAGACACTAAAGCTAAGTGCCCTGCACAGCTTTGCGGAACCAGGCTATTACCCAGTTGAGTGGTTTTATTTGTTGGTCGGGCCTTTATAGTGGGTCACAATGTGAGATTCTTTATAATGTACTCCATAAAGAGTGCCCTATATGTTTTTCAGTTGAATTCCTTCATATGAAGAATCTCAACCTGTGATTCATGCATTTCTGTTTTTTACATATTTTCTGTTTCTTTAGCTGCTTGTCCTTCGTGTACAAGAAGGCCGTAATAAACAGTACCATATGTGGTTTTCAGCTGAAAATGGCATTTTGTAGTAGAAATGGGTGTTCCTTTCCGTGAGGTGCCGTCATGAAAGCAGGAAAGCTAGTGAGCCCTACAGTGTTGTATGGGATTGGCTATGACGAGCCTGTAGTCCAGATTTTTGCTTGGTTGGGGGTGAAGCTTTTTTGCAAAGGCTTGGAAGATGAAGAATGTTGTGATAAAGTGCAGTGTGCAAGGAGGACTGATGGCGGGGGATGGGGGTGTGCGTAGCTAGGCTGCGTTGGTGTTAGCTGCTGGCGCGCTAACAATGTAGGCAGTGTTGCACGGCTGAGCCATCGCACTGTGGGACCGTTACACAGCTCTGGCTGTACTTTCACTGCCAGTCCAGACTCATTTCTCACACTCCTTAGTACAGCTGGCTCAGCGCTGCAGCAAACTGCTTTGTGATGCAGCAGAAATTCAGCAGTTACTTCATTTGCCTCACAGCAGTGACATCCCTGCTAAGTGTGTGCATTGTATACAGTACACACACGAGTATTTATGTATGTGGGAGAGTACGTGTTTGCCTGCACATTTGAGTGCAGACACGTTATTTATCCCCATGTCAGTCATTCCATCTCATCTTGTCATTCCGTCCCATCTTTTGGGCAGACTGATGGACAAAGTTTGTTTTCAGACGTTTTCGATGTCAGCAGTCTTGGCTAAAATACAGAAGACCATCTCACAATGACTGCTAGAGATTGCTATGCATTTAAAAATAATGAAGAAAAGATCAAATTGGTGAAGACTTGGGCGTATGCATTGGAATGGCCTGTAGAATGGATATGGAGTGGGCTGTAAATATTAGTATAGCTATTATATATTAAAGTGGATGTAAGCACCATCAAATTAAAGCTGACTGAGAGTACTTTCACCTCTTATCGTTGTTTAAATTTGATTTGCAGGCTACAGTATTGAGCCAAAATGAATTGCTCTACTTTCCAAATGCTTATAGACTGCAGTGTGTTAGTCAAAGCAGCGCTCATGCCTCCGCGTATCTCCTGGTGTCTTGGTGGAACCGGCCGCGGGAACCTCAGTGAAAGCTTATCAGGCATCAAGACCTACATGTTTAGCTATTACGGCAAGGGGTCTCCAGTCTAATTCAGAAAGGTCACTACGGGTGTAGGGCTTAATTCCAGCCTAGCAGGTACACACCTGATACTAGTAATTAACCCCCAGAATCTCCACTAAAGTCCTTGAGTAGTCTCAGGTATGTTACTACTTGTTTGGAATGAAATAAAGCACCCACACTAGCCATTTTGGATCAGGTTGAAGACCCCTGTACTACGGCGTACACACCATGGTGCGTTTGGTTGGAAGCTTGTGAAAGTCCTTGCCTGATTAGTGCACAGCCTCTTATTTCTATAGATAGCCCCTGTCCAGTGGAAACTCACGCTCCAGCCATTCAGCCCACTGCTGCTGGGTCATCAGTTTGGACAGGCCTGTTTGACCCACTTCCGTTGACACACTAAAGCTGATCAGGATTTGGCAGTGATGCCATCACCTCTTGCCCCCAGATCCCCTTAGCTTCACCTCGCCACTGGATTTGCTGCTCACTTGACAGCCTTAAATCGGCTAACGGTGTTGAAACTGGAAGTGTAATGAAGTGAGCTGCTTATGGTCAGGGTTATGTGAACCTTGGTCGTGCAGTGCCAGTGTTGTTTCTTCGTTCCAAACCGACAACGTGCTCTCAATTTCACCTTTTACTATATATTCAGTGATTAATGCTGAGACTTAAAATTATCCTTCAAGCTCAGGAGGTCAATTTCAGAGCAAAAATCAGAAATGGCCCTGGCTCTCTCCCCTTCCGCTCTCCCTTTAGCAGATGAGGTCACTTGCAGGGCATATATTTGGCGCACAGTAGTGCACCTCTGATACATTTGTTTTGTTGTGGATAATCAATGTGGCTAATATTTCTTTCCTTCAAAACACAATCCTCCCTGCCCTACTTTGGATTTTACAATCAAGTCCTATTGCTAAATTGCAAACCATCTCCATGACCGTTGATCCACTTTTGGTCACATTCCTTTATAGTCAGGCATCCTACATTGAGGTTAAGTACCCTCAGACACAGACGTATTAAGCTCATATGTACACGGCATTTATGTACCGGATTAATGCGGCTTCATCTTTACAAACAATACAAATGCAAAGGGCATTTATCTGGTGCTGGACAAGAGGAATTTAATTCATGTGCTAGTTGCTGAACCACATCTTTCCCCATTGGCGAAACATGGAGTGGGGCCTTTGATGTCAGACATGAAGTCGGGCCTAGGTTGCCTCTCATAGAGTAAGGTATTGGATACAATATATGGTGTAGGGCTCTGGATAGTTTTGATGTTACAAGTGGAGTAAGGCCCTGGATGGTATACATGGAGTAGGACCTTGGATGTTACACGTGGAGTTGGGCCATGGATGTAATACATGGAGGTCAGGCATTAGATGCTACACATGGAGTAGGGCCCTAGGCCCATGTTCCTGAAGCCATTGTAAAAGTTTGTGATATAGTTGGGTCGTTTACCGAGACGCTAACGAGAGAGACAACTATGGTTAGCCGAAGCCATTATAGTGGGATTGTTGCCAAACCGCAACTAACGAAGTCGTTGCGGCATCGTTCTCGTATACCTGACGCCAGTATAAAATTAAATTGTGGTTGGTGGATATTGCACAATGTGGCATATTATAGGTCAGCGGCGTCAGCACTTGTATTTGGGTCAATGACAACTAAGCCTATTAAAAATGTTTTTTTTTTTTTTTAATAAATCTTTAAAAATGTACCGAATACATTTATTTGAAGTTGGATGTGTGTGGTAAACAAGTCGTAATGGTTGCACAACATTTACAAGGTTTAAGTAGTTTTAGACTTTATATGCAATTTCACCAGCCAAAAAATGTCAGGTGGTGCAACCAGAAGTTTCTTGGAAAAAAACTCACTTTCCTCTTTTTTTTCTAAGTAATTTTTTAGCAAGTATACCTGAGAGTGTCTACTCTGCCTAAAACATTACTATTTTGTAGTTGAACTGGGTATTAAAAGTAACTTATGGATTCTTTATTGTAGGGGGTGGGTATTTTGGTTTTCCAAACAATTTAAAAGTCTACTAAGTGAGAAAAAAGAAAACGGTGTAGACATGTATTGTTGCCTGTAATTCACGAATCCAACATTTAACTTTCGTAATTGTGTGTCATAGTGGCAAAAAATGAAGAAACTAGACACTTTGAGACCTCTCCTTAAAACTTGCAAGCGATTGGCTAATCGGCTGCCACGTATGAGAAGTAAGTTGCATCGGAGCTAGTGCATAAAATGACTTGTTTCACTCCTCGTTTCAACAGCCAATTTGGGAAAGACAAGTTATCTTATTTGGGACAAACATTCTTACCGATACATTTTTGACATACCCAATGAAATGATTTGACACAAACTGTCCCGATTTTGTGGATTTTTAACTTTTCCAGGAAAAAAGCTCTGATCTCATCTGGGATTGCAAAACGAAAAGTTTGCATTGGTTGTAAATGCGTTTACAATCATTTTACGTGTTCTTGCATTGTATACTACACAAAATGAATGCTAATTTTGGACTTCGAACATAGTAAGCGACTGAGAAACATGGCAACATCATACTCGCATGGACCGGTTGCTTGTGTTTATGTTTGGGTTTCACTTTCGGATATGTGCCGCAAGTCCTAGTAGTCCCCGGTGACTAGGATCACAATATGGCCAGTGCTTATGAAACAAACACAAATGCAAAATTTGAATGTCATCATCAACAACAACAATGATCAACGATTCTAAGTTACTGACAAAGCAACGTAAACACATGCTCACTTGTCAGCTTGTCTTCACAATACCGAAGCCGTACAGCGGGGCTGGGCCGTGGGCTACCCGCGTCAGGCCCGGCGGGGTAGCAGCAGAGCAAGCGGGGAGTAAGCATGAGAACGATTGTCAGAGATGTCAAGTATCACGCATTCAACATGGGTCCTACGCATTTTTTAGGCTTATTCACCGTAGTCCACAATTATTCAATGAAAGCTCATTAATGAGATTCTCATGTGGAATTAAAATCCTTGTGCATTAAAGTTTCAGTTTCACTTGTGTAAAGGTGGACCTCACCACAAGCAACATGGAAAGCGATTATGACTCCGGACTTCTCGTGCTTGTCTTTACTCAGGGATTGGAAACAATGCATGTGTTTCATGATCGTTTATATTGTTTTAATGAAACAAGACCATCTGAGACGTCTTTATGCAATTCCATTGCTTTTAATCTCTCAGTAAAGATAAGCATGAGAATTCCCGAGTCATAATCGATTTCCGTGACACTAGTGGGGAAATCCACTGTAATGCACGTGAAACTGATTAAATTAATGCACAATGGCTTCAATTTTGCCAGTGAATTTCTCCAGTGTGCGCTGATTGGAAAATTGCGAACTACGGCACAGGAAGGTGAATGCCACTAAGAAACGAGAGACTCTACCGAATGCGTGAGACTTGGCATCTCTTTCTTGGGAAGTGATTTAAACTCATACCGTTGTTTGGAGTCTTGTTACAGCCTACCACTACACACCTATTTGGCATGTTGATGAATGTTATCGCAAAATCAAGGATTGATCAAGGCAAAATCAATTATCAGTACAGAACAAACCACTGGTCAGCTGGGAACATTTGAAACTTACTTTTCACACTTCACAGGTCATATGACTACGAGGTCCGTGTGCAACGACTTTTTCGAGGGGTGGGGCTAAGGACCATACAAACCAGCCAAATTTTAGTTTTCAAATAATGATAAAAAGTTATAGAAAGCATTTACAAATGTGTGATGCATATTCATTTGCTACATATGATCCATTTCTTCGAAAAATAGCCAAAAAATGTTCTAACCGAGTGAACCGTTAAGAACAATTAAACTATTACATTTTGTTTATTTGAAAGTGTTTCAATATAAAAATTATGCCCTCACATTAAAATTATATTAATTCATACTTTAAATTACATATTTAATGTGTTACATAGTGTTAACTTGCCCGGACGGTTGCGCCACCTGACATTTTGAGGGTTTGAGATGGCAAAACATATATATATAATTTTTATGATTAACTGGAAATATGTTGAAATTAAACAGGTTATAAAATTATGTTATGTAATTAAATTATATTATAGAATAAAATGATGCTTATTATGAATCATTTAAAATTATTTTAAACCAAAGTAGTGCACTTGGACACAAAAATCTGCACGTCATATCATTGACCCATTTAGTCAGTGTGATCGCAGTCATTATTTCTAATTAACTATACATTCAGTCCAAAAACACTGCACTATAAGGTGTTACTTGTTCACCTCGTTAAGGCAAAACGACAATCATTCATTTAGAAGCGCAATTTTGTCCATTTCTAATTTCTGTCTTTAATTCAATTTTATCAATTTAATCGATCACAAAGCACAGGTTAGATAGCCTGATGTGCCAAAAAGGTTGCGCAGAAGTTCTAGAGTAGTTCACCTCTCGAAAAGTCGCCTATTGGCCAACTTATGAGTGAATTATTTTTCTGAACTGAATTATGCCTGTTGATTAGTCGCCCTTAGATCACATCACAAAAGAAGCCATGTCTATAATTGCCAATTGATTATTCTTATCAGTGGAAATTGTTTTTGCAAAAGAAAATGACAGAGTACAAGACAAGTGAGGAATAAAAATTTTAATGAAGTGATGTTGTGTGGCCACTCAATTTTCAGTTCTGGCTACACCACTGATTTGAAATGCACAAAATCATGTGTCCAAACGAATGTTATTTTGCCATAACGAGATGAACAAGCAACACCTGATAGTGTGGAGTGTTTTCTTATTGAATGTGTAATTAATTAGACAAGGTGATTGTGATGGAGTCAAAACTAATAATTGTTTTAAAGAGGTGTCTAGTGCCCACCCAATTTTAGGTTCTGGCTATGCCACTGATTCAAACAGTCAAAAAAAAACTTATGTTATGATGCAACAAACCGATGAACTATCTGAGCCACAGGTATTATGCCTTTTTCCTATCTATTGCCTAATGAGCACCTGGACATGTTGTTAAAATAACTACCTTGCTCACCATAATGAGACTTAAGGGAACAGGGGACCTTCAGTAACAATGGCATAGCAAAACCGTAACAAGTTGGCTACGCTAACGAGGGCTTCGGGAACATGGGCCCTTGAATAGTTAGGATGTTACACATAGAGTAGGGCCTAGGATATTACCTGTTGGGAAGGGCCTTTGATGTTAAACACAGAGTAGGCCATTAGGTATTTCACACGATGTAGGGCTTTAGGTGCTTGACAAAAGAGTTGGGCTCTTCCTGCTACACATGCATTAGGGCCTTGGATGTTATGGAATTGGGGTTTGTTAGCTCGTGTTGACAATTAGTTTTTCAGCATCATTTTTGCTGCATTTTGTTATGCATGTTTGTTCTAGGGAGTTGAGATGAATTGTTATTCATACTTTCCTTGCATGAGTTGAAATCTTGTTGAATTTCTTCTGTCGCTTTGAGGCTGAATAAGGTCTGTACTTGTGTGATGGTTCATTTGGCCATAGGTATGTTGTTAGCTCTGTTGTGTCTGCTAGTAGGCTAACTGGATTATGTGAACGCTTGATTATGATAATATTTGGGGTATTCTGTGTCAAGTCACCTGAAGAAAGGAGATTTTGATACCTGCCAGCTGAGATATTGTTAAAAGTCTGTCAGATTAAATCTCCAAATTAATCACATTTACAATGGGCTCTAAAATTACTGGCATCTCTGAATGGTGATGCACACACAATACTTTAAAAATATATACTAGCTGCTACCCGCTACCCAGAGTGAAATTGCCATTTTTTTGCGTGCATGACCGTTTTTCAAAAATCGAGCGACGTCAAGTCCTTCCTGGTGTCCAAGTAGATATTCCACCAAATTTTGTGATATGGTTGAGAACAGTTGAGAAATGTAGGAGAAAAATGTGTACATCCCCACAGACAGACAGACATCAACTTAAAATATATTATAGATTTATGGAGAAACTCTATAACGACATGAAAATTCTGTATGATATTAATGTTCCAATGGAACCAACCGAAATTGCGACATTCCACCAGTGAGCATACCAACGGCTCGCTCTCGCTGATTTTGACCTAGACGCGGCATGGTCACACGTTGACCCGGGATAATGCAAAGGAATATTTAAGTTGCCCATTGCTACAGCTATTTATTGACCAAATTCTCGAAGGATTGGTCAATGAGTTCTACTCAACCTGACGGGATAGGCAAAATTCTAAACAATGTGCAATCAAGCGGTACGAGCTGCGCACATGAGAAAAATCAAAACAATTTTCTGAGCTTTTAAGTTGTAGTTGATGTATCATGGCTCAAAACCAATATCCCATTTTATGTACACCAAATATTTCAAAATTGTATGTGTCGCGTTGGAAGTTTTGGTCAGTATATTTTTACTAATTGCACGTACAGAGTGATGCCTGTCTTTAAAGTTAACATGATATTATTTGATGCATTTTATCCAAAGCATTTATTTTAGGTTATTATTTTCATCATTTCAGGCCACTAGCGCTAGCATTTGCTTTTAGTCGGTGAGGTTTTCAAGTCAATTAAATGGCTAGTTAGCTAGCTAGCATGTTAATGCGATTTTCTCCATTAAGGTAATAAATTTGCGTCTCTACGATGGCTTAGGCATGAAACGTTTTACTACAGCCCTTCTATTGCTGCAAAACGCGGCATTACGCATGCTGTTAGCAAACAATTTTGCATGAAGTTCCTTTTTTAAGACATGTACCTGCTCAGAAATTTCAGCCGCTGAGGAATTCATGGGTCTCTCCCCCATGACAGTGTCTAATCAGCGTCTGAAGCGATGCATTGCCAACGACGCTCGTGTCTGTTTCTGTGGCAATGGTTGCTGCTGAAACGGGATTTTGCCGGCAGGCAGATACAGATGATACAGGATTTTTGCCCGGCGGGCTGATTCAGCCTCGTGCCTCGCGCTCGTATCACATGGGAAGATTCCCTGTATTTATAAGAAAGTTAGTATCATAATTCGCTTTATCAAAGCGAATTATGCCAGCCATCTCCACATTACACGGATTAGTAGATGAAAGCCTGTTATTTGTATGCTTGCTTTGTCTGCAGACAATTTGTCTGCAATGATTTTCGGTGTATTTTATTTTTGTTGTGAGGGCAATAGGGCAGAGCTCTAGAGTTTAGTATGAAATCTGTGCACACCTGTCCCACCTGCTGCTCTAAACAACTGCTGACCTGACCTTAGCTGCACTCTGTCCACGCAGAAAATGGATTGATTTGTATTGGATGTGTTGTATCAGCAAGGAGTTGTGTAATCGTTTCCTCTAAGCGCTTTGGCTCAGGCAGGATGCGTTTGAGTGGCCGCTGTTTTGTTGAGGGTAGTAATAATAATAATATTATTGTTAATAATAGTAATACATTTTATTTCATTGTGCCTTTCAACTCCGTGATCACAGGTGTAAACAAAAAAAAACATAATCAAGTAGGAGAGCAGCTGTGTGTGAGGAATGAATACTTATGTGAATTCTGAACATTCTAAGACTGGGAGCTGGCATTCAGGGGTCAGAGCGTCCTGCTGTGTGAGCATAAAAGATGCAGGAGTACGTAGGATGTGTTCCACAAAAGGGGCTTTCACTCTGGATTTTACGCTGAACTTGGGTTTTTTATGTGATAGGGTTCATTTGTAGTGGGGAAGCTCTTTTTCTCTTTTAATCTAAGACTATGAAAACCCCTTTAGGCTTTGGGAACCTAGTTATCACATTCAAAAACATACTCTGGAGTGTACAAATATGGAACAAGGCAAAGAGAGAACTGGTGGACAGTGGCAGAGGGAGTGCGGGAGAGCGAGAAAGCGGGGGAGTCTGAGATGGGATAGAAGCTGAGAGAGAAGAGTCTGGGGTTGAATAACAAGTGGGAACTGAGAAGAAAGAATTGAAGTTGAAAAGATAAAGAATGTGAGGTTCTAAGAGGAGGACAGAAACAAAGAACTAGCAGGCAGGGATAACATGAATTCCATCCAGAAATGACTGCATTTGTGAATGTCTTTGTGCCTGAGTGTTTATTCTCGTGTGTGTGTGTGTGTGTGTGTGGGTGCGTGTGTGCCCCTGTGCATAAGTGGATATAAATGTGCGCGTGTCATGATGCAGGATTGAGCGCCTACATGGATATGAAATGTCTGCTGTTGGGGAAATTTGGCCAATTCTTTGCTGATGGCCCTGTTTCTATCTGTTTGTGTGACTGTGATCCTGTGGGTGTGCTCCATTTTGTGTTGTTTTGAGTCATTTCTTTTCACTTTTCGCGTTGGTGTGTGCACATCCTTGTTCATTTGTGTACCTGCGTCTTTGCATCTATAAACGCCTCTGTCTGTGTTAATATGGGTGAATCTGTGTGTGTGTTCGTGTGTGTATGGCTACTTTTGCATGTGTGGGTGCGCACACGCAGGTTGCAGTTCCCCCAGTTGGCCTTGCGGCGGCGCCTGGGCCAGCTGACCTGCATGTCCCGGCCTGCCTTGCGGCTTCGCTCATGGCCGCTCTCATTCCTCTACTACTTCCTGCCCTTCGGAGCGCTCAAGCCCCTGGCCAAGGTGGGCTGGCGTCCAACCAGCAGGGTAAGTACCAGGGAAGAGGCTGCTCGATTGGACAGTTTCGCACTGTGGGTGGAGCTTTGAATGTGCATCACTAGGGTGTGTCGTGAGTGTGGATGTGTTTTTTTTTTATCTGCCAGATCTCTCAGCATCCAGGGGTTTAAAGTCTGTGTTTCACGAATGTGATTTTTTTTGTGAAATCTTGCTGTTAAATTTTAAATAAGACAAATTCTGCGACAGATGGTACTTTCACAGGAGAGCTGTGTTCTCTTGTGATTTTTTATGGAACCTCAGAGTAGTTTAATGTTTTCATTTGCCAATATCCTATTATCCAAATCAACTGTGTTATAATCCTGCAGATCTGATTTGAGAGAAGCAGGGGCCTTGCCACCTTCTATGCGCTCCGCCCCTTTTTGTGGGCCCTGCCCTGTTATGTTAACCACTCGCCTGACTGCCTCCTGAAAGAACTCTCTGTTTTCCCAGCTCCCTCTTAATCCTTTTGTCCTCTGCAGGCTGTTTTAATCCTTTGTTTCCCAAGGCAACGCATTTCAGGGGAACATTTCTCGTCCACCACTACCAACCCGTGCTGTTTAAGTGCCTATAATGAGCCACGCCGTTTTGTATTCCAAATTTGATTTCTGAAACGAATTTGAAACCAGTCCTGTCTTAATTTTTATAAACTGGCTTTTGCCTTGCTGTGATGTCCTCCAATCCCAAGCTAAACTAAACCGCATTGGCATATTGCACATGTCCTTTGCTGACTTTATTTAGAAAATGAATTGCAGCTGCATTCCTTTAGGTTCTCAAGCTTATCTAAATCTGCCACCTACCTATACTGCCCTCAGGAGAGCCAGATTTTCAGACAACCAGGTAAACTACAGGCACAGACTGGTATATTACAAACTGAGACTGGCACACTACAGGTAGAGAGTGACAAATTACAGGCCATGACTGGCAAACTGCAGGCAAAGTGCTAAACTACAAGCTGAGACTGGCACACTGTGCTAAACTACAAGCTGAGACTGGCACACTGTGGTCTGAGATTGTTGCTCTACAGGCAAATACTGACAAATCACTGAGTGACAGGCACATTACTGGCAAAAGCTGGCTTACTGAAGGCAAAGACCTGTAATCTGCAGTCAGGGACTGGCAAACTGCTGGCAAAGTGGTAAACTGTTAGCTGAGACTGGCGCACTATAAGCTCAGACTGGCTTACTTCAGGCAAGGCTGGTAATGTACAGGTAGAGCCCAGCACACTGCAGCCAGAGGCTGACACCACAGGCACAGACTGACATTCCACAGACTAAGAGTGGTGCACTGCTAACAGAGACTCGCATACCACTGGCAAAGGCTGGATTATTGCAAGCAAAGACTGGTAAACTACAGACATGGACGGGGATACTGCAGGCAGAGTGGTATTCTACAGCTGGGGACTTGCTTGCTTTCTGCAAAGGCTGGATCATGTAGGCAAAGACTGGTAAAATGCAGGTGCAGACTGAACAGAGACTGGCACACTACAGGTAGAGGCTGACAAATTAGAGACGGAGTCTAGTACATCACATTACAGACAAAGGCTGGTTATAAAGAGGCAAAGACTGGTAATCTACAGGCAGTGACTGGTACTCTGCAGGCAAATTGGTTAACTTCAGATGGAGACTTGCTTACTACAGGTGAATGCTGTCTTGTTGCAGTAGAGAATGGTACAAAACCAGTGAAGTTGGCACATTGTGTAAATCGTAAATAAAAACAGAATACAATGATTTGCAAATCCTTTTCAACCTTTATTCAATTGAATACACTGCAAAGACAAGTTACTTGTTCGAACAGGTAAACTTTGTAATTTTTTGCTAATATTAGCTCATTTGGAATTTGATGCCTGCAACATGTTTCAAAAAAGCAGGCACAAGTGGCAAAAAAGACTGAGAGAGTTGAGGAATGCTCATCAAACACTTCTTTGGAACATCCCACAGGTGAACGGGCTAATTGGGAACAGGTGGGTGCCATGATTGGGTATAAAAGTAGCTTCCCTGAAATGCTTAGTCATTCAAAAACAAGGATGGGGCGAGGGTCGCCACTTAGTGAACAAATGCGTGAGCCGATTGTCGAACAGTTTAAAAACATTATCCTCAATGAGCTATTGCAAGAAATGTAGGTATTTCATCATCTACGGTCCGTAATATCGTCAAAAGGTTCAGAGAATCTGGAGAAATCACTGCACATAAGCGACAAGGCCGAAAACCAACATTGAATGCACATGACCTTCGATCCCTCAGGCGGTACTGCATCAAAAACCGACATCAGTGTGTAAAGGACATCACCACATGCGCTCAGGAACACTTCAGAAAACCACTGTCAGTAACTACAGTTTGTCGCTACATCTGCAAGTGCAAGTTAAAACTCTACAGTGCAAAGCGAAAGCCATTTATCAACAGCACCCCGAAACGCAGCCGGCTTCTCTGGGCCCAAGCTCATCTAAGATGGACTGATGCAAAGTGGAAAAGTGTTCTGTGGTCTGACGAGTCCACATTTCAAATTGCTTTTGGAAACTGTGGACGTCGTGTCCTATGGACCAAAGAGTAAAAGAACCTTCTGCACTGTTATAGGCACAAAGTTCAAAAGCCAGCACCTGTGATGGTATGGGGGTGTATTAGTGCCCAAGGCATGGGCAACTTACACATATGTGAGGGCACCATCAATGCTGAAAGGTACATACAGGTTTTGGAGCAACATTTGTTGCCATCCAAGCAACGTCTTTTTCATGGACACCCCTGCTTATTTCAGCAAGACGATGCCAAGCCACATTCTGCATGTGTTACAACAGCATGGCTCGGTAGTAAAAGAGTGTGGGTACTAGACTGGCCTGCCTGTAGTCCAGACCTGTCTCCCATTGAAAATGTGTGGCGCATTATGAAGCGTAAAATACGACAACGGAGACCCCGGACTGTTGAACAAATTAAGCTGTACATCAAGCAAGAATGGGAAAGAGTTCCACCTGAAAAGCTTCAAAAATTGGTCTCCTCAGTTCCCAAACATAAACTGAGTGTCGTTAAAAGGAAAAGCGATGTAACACAGTGGTAAAAAGGCCCCTGTGCCAACTTTTTTGCAATGTGTTGCTGCCTTTAAATTCTAAGTTAATGATTATTTGCAAAAAAAATAATAAAGTTTCTCAGTTTGAACATTAAACATCTTGTCTTTGCAGTGTATTCAACTGAATATAAGTTGAAAAGGATTTGGAAATCATTGTATTCTGTTTTTATCTACGATTTACATAATGTGCCAACTTCACTGGTTTTGGGTTTTGTAAATCAGGCTGAGACTGACACTACAGATGGAGACTGGCCCTGTACATTAAACTACTGGAACTGGCACATTGCAGGCAACGGCTGGCGTATTGCAGGCAGACACTGTTAATATACAGGCAAAGTGGTAAACTGCAGATGGAGACTGGATCACTACAGGCAAAGGTTGTCTTGCATAGGTAAAGAATAGTAAACCAGGCAGGAACTGGCACTGCACAGGCAAGCAATGGCATATTAGTAACAGGGAAACTACAGGCAAAGGATGGCTTACTGTAGGCAAGGACCGGTTAACTGCAAGCAGAGACTGGCAAACTGCAGGCAAAATGGTATACGACAGGTAGAGGGTAGCACGCTACTGTCGAGCACGAGTAGTGGTTCACAGGAAATCATGATCAGATTATAACCAGTGGTGTTAATCAGTGATTATGATGTTGTTTTTGGTTCTCAGATTATGGTGTTTATCTGATTATGAGGAGAAAATCAATATTTTTAATTGAGGGATTTCATTCAGTTGTAAATGTAGGGAAAAAAGTCTCATGATGAATTAATGCATTTGTGGCTCAAGAACATTTCTTTCACTTCGTTTCATTGTTCTGTCCATTGAGAAGGTTTTGTTCAACTTATTTACTTATAAAGTCATTCACTTTATTAAAAAAATCTACCTTAATATCTACCTTACTGCTTCATGAACATTTAAAAGGGATTTGGAGCGAGAAAAGCTCCATCCCAGTGAAATAACAGGAGTGTTGCCCAGCATCGCAGTTTTACTGCCCTCTGCTGGTCAGTCTTATCTTTCTGCACGAGCCAGTGCATCCCTCTAAAATGAAATGTTCGCCCCCTGCAGGTTGCTCTGTATAAGACCATCCCAACACGTTTACTCTCCCGGGCCTGGGGACGACTGAACCAGGTGGAGTTGCCCACTTGGCTGCGGAAGCCTGTTTACAGCCTGTATATCTGGACCTTCGGGGTGAACATGAAGGAGGCAGCAGTGGAGGATCTGCACCACTACAGAAACCTTAGCGAGTTCTTCCGACGCAAGTTGAAGCCTCAGGCGCGGCCAGTATGCGACTCGCACTGTGTGGTGAGAGAGCGCCCCCTGTATGTTGGGAGTGGGGATAGGAATATGTGCTTGATCAACCCTTTGCACGGTTTCAAGTGTCCCATAGGCCCTAGGTGTGTCTCAGTACTCGAGAAAGTGTGTCTTGCTTTCCAACATCATAGAACCATATCATGTCATAGATCCAGAGCAGAGAAGAAGACAGTTGGAGGAATTGAGAGTAGATATTGTGGCTGTGTCCGAAATTACTCGCTCATTCACTATTCCCTACTCACTATAAAGGGAACTCTTATGTCAGTGACTATATAGTGGGCTGAGTGGCAGAAGGAAGAAACGCTTTCAGACACTACCCGGTTCGTTTTGTCGGCTCTATTAATGGCGTCGTTGCTGTCACACAATTAATTTTTCTTCGGTTTGTGTGCAATGCATGATGAGATGCATTGCTGGGCTTGTTACCGAGGGTTGGTCCCTACATTTCTCGGTGGATTGTGGGATGTAATGAGTTCACTATATTGGAGATAATAATTCTCACCAACAATTTGGACAACACTACAAAATGGCAAACCCAGTATATTATATGATATAAATTGCTTATTTCCGTATTGCCTTGGTATTGTCAATGCGAAAATAAGCAATTTATAATAATTTTATTATTTGGTTAAGTATGTTGTGCTATCATGACAATAGTCTGACTATGACTTCTGAAGTACGTGACTTCAAGACTCATTAAAGAGCTAAATGCTTGTTCCGTGACTGTCGTCCGCTTCTCTGAAGAGAGCGAATGCCACAGTTGTCAATGCTTACATGTGCATGTGCTGAAGTCGGCCAATACAGCTTAAGGGCAGCCTATACAACACTTCCAATACAGGTCAGCCAATACAAGGTATATTGGCAGGCCATTTTTACTGTATGCGAGTAATAAAATACATTACCAATTAATAAAGTGCACTATGTAGTGAGTAGTGAGTGATTTCAGACACAGCTTTTGTCAGTGTCACTTGCTTCCTTTCCCCAAAATGCATTGGCGCCCTATTCTGTCATAGTATGTAAATGTGTTATCAACACTTTCCCCTGTATATACTTCAGCTATATAAATATTTAATATTTATGTAGTTCAGTATCTGCTGCCGCCATGCATACACCTTCATAACTTCATAATGTACACTGCACTTCCCTATTAAGTTTGAATGCTTAAGACAACAGTCCTGCCTGAGTGAGGAGGTATAAGGTACTTGCTCAATAGTCTGCTGAGGAAACAAAATCCCATAATGTGGAGTAACCAATAATGGGCAGCCCTGGAACAGTTTCTGAGATATCTGCCCTCAGTACTTTATCTCACTTGAGTGGTGGGGTGGATGTGTCTGAATGTGTGGTTGGATGTTTCTCTCCAGATCAGCCCGGCGGATGGTAAGATCCTGCACTTCGGTAGAGTGCGGAACTGTGAAGTTGAGCAGGTGAAGGGCGTGACCTACTCGCTGGAGACCTTCCTGGGACCTCACACTTGGGCGGAGACTTTAGGTCTCAACAAGAGTAAGTGTTCTGTCCGTCAGGCTGTCTCTCTGTTTCCTCGTCTTCCGTCAGTTTTTTTTCTCTCTCTGTCAAACAGACTAATATTGTGGCTGTCTGTCTGTCTGCCTTGCTGTTTGTTGATTTGGTTTCCTGTCTGTCTGTCTGGTTGTCTGTTGATTTGGCTGTCTTTCTGTCTCTCAGTCTCTGTCTGCGGTGTGGTATTGCCCTGCTCTTGACCGTATGTACTGTGCTTTTCTGTGCGTTGTGTAGATGAGGATGATCCCACCAACTTCCAGGACCTGCTGGTCACTAAGGAGGGGAATGAGCTGTTCCATTGTGTGGTGTACCTGGCCCCCGGGGATTACCACTGTTTCCACTCCCCCACTGACTGGACAGTCGCCCATCGCCGCCACTTTCCTGGTCCGTCACACGCCGCTCGCACTACTGCACCTCCTTACTGCACCTTATCACAACGCCTCTCAACTTCACCTCCTCAATACACATCTCCACTACTCTGCCTCACTGCATCTCCTCACGACACATCACTACTGGTCACATGTCATGAGGTGGGCACTCAAAAAGGGTGGATCTGTGACACTCCGCCAATAAACTGCTCATTCAAAATGTATTTTCTCTAAGATTCATAGTTCTTTGTAGCTGCTGAAGTTCTCTTTCATTTGCCACCAACTTTGTTTGATTTGGTGGATACTTTAGGTTCAGTGGCCTTTTTAGAAAAGCAATAACAAGGTGGATCGGAGCGGTGGTGGCGGAGAAGCCGCTAGTTTACGGTTATAATGTTCTATTACTCCAGGGTAAGGCAGTGTATCTTTAATGAACTGGATGTTATCTACAAAATAAACCAAACCTGGGTGAATTTGAATGAATATAAACCAAATAACACTAGTTTTTCTAAAAATGGTCCATTCCGAGAAACGAGAAAAACAGGCTTTTAGTAGCGGCTTTCAGTGCATTTACCTGTTAATTAAATACATGTTACACTCAATAACATTAGAACAGAATGAGATAATAAATTCCTGTTTGCTGTTTTTGATTGGGCTTAAGGTATGTAATATGCTGTAGGAATATTTAAAAACAGACCATTTTGACCCTGTCACACTTTTGTGGCCCACCTCATGACATGCGACCTACTGTGCCTCCTTACTGCACCTCTGTTCTTCACCTCCTCACTACACATCACTGCTGTACCTCCTTATTTCAATCTGTTTTTCACCTCCTCACTGCACATCTACACAGCTCCTCCACACTGCAACTCCTCACACTGCAACCTCCTTACTGCACCTCCGTTCTTCACCTCCTCACTACACCTCTCCACTGCATCTCCTCATAATCCTTCTGCCTGCACCTCCTCTCCACGCCTCTTCGCTGCCTCTTCTTGCTCTGACTCCTCACAGCACACCCTTTCCCTGCTTCAACTCCCCCTGACCCCTCTCTGCTCTGTCCTCGTTTTAACATTTTTGACAGTTCTAACAGGTGAACACAGGCTATGCAATGTAGCCCCCTTTCTCACCATGGTCTGTGATCTTCTCTCTCTCTCTCTCTCTCTTTCTCTCTCACACTCACTCACTCTCCCTCTCTCTCTCACTCACTCACTCACTCATTCACTCACTCACTCTCCCTATCTCTTCAGGCTCTCTGATGTCGGTGAACCCTGGTGTGGCTCGCTGGATTAAGGAGCTCTTCTGTCACAATGAGCGGGTGGTGCTGAGCGGGGAGTGGACTCACGGCTTCTTCTCCCTCACGGCCGTGGGTGCCACTAACGTGGGCTCTATTCGCATCTACTTCGACAAGGTGAGACCCCACATATCAGATCAGGGCCTGAACCAGAACTAAAGACCAGGCGATTTCATTTGTTTTCATTCTGAAGGTTTTTTTTTTTGTCATCATTGGGAGATTATTAATAGCAGTGAGATATATACCAGAGCTCTAACACTTTTCCTTGTCTTGGCAGGATAGACATTTTCAAAAACCTTGAAAGCCATGAGATAGTGAGCAAGAAATGGATCCACCAGACATGAGGCCACATAATAAGGCTTTGGAATCAAATCAGGGATTTAACCTCATTTGCTAGAAAACTTAAATAATGTGGGCTATTTGCACAAGGGTGCAGCAATCTTAGATTGGGCTTGGTTGTCGTGTCAATAGCTTGTTTAATAGCATCACAGTGTACGCCTCAAAACGTGAGTTGCTGCTCCTGTGTTGCTTAGCCTTTTGAAATACTGCTTGTTTTCCAGGTGTGTCTCATCCACTCTTTAGGCTAGCTCACCTTGTAAGTTTGACAGGGAAAGGGTTATGTCGTCCCTCTAATACCCTTTTTGAATAGTATGAAAGGCCCAAAAGACATTTTGTTTGGTTCAGGCTGTTCCAGACACACAGGGACAGGAATGACCTCGTTTCACACGGCATTAACGGCCTTTTCACAAACCGAGCAGGGGCGCCAACATCCGGGTTAAGGAGATTGTTTCTCTCGGTCAGAGGCGCATTGATTGCAGCGGACAGATGAGATTAGCTTTAGATCTGCAGAATGCTGTCAGGTTCTCTCTGCTGGCCACATGCACACAAATCAGTCAGTTAGTCAAGCTTTTATTTGCCTGTATTTTTGCATTGTTAGATAAAATGTAACTTTATCAGATCACGATTCATTCATTTTTGCCTGCACAGACTGAACTGGCTCCTCCACCAAAAAACTTTAAGACGTATATGGAATAACTCGGATGGATAAGTCTAGTCATGTTATTATTATACCCCCGCAACAAAGTTTATTATTATACCCCCCGCAACGAAGTTTATTATTATACCCCCCGCAATGAAGTTTAGGGAGGTATACTGGATTTGCTCTGTCCGTCCGTGTGTGTGTGTGTGCGTGCGTCTGTGCGTCCGGACCTAGATCTCATAACCTACTCATCCAATTTTGAAAATTTCTTTTCTTGCTGGAAGGTCTATTGACTGTGGTACTGCCCGACTACTTGTTGTTGCGGGGGGTATCCTGTAAGCCATGCTTACTGACTAAATCTAGTTGTTAAATAGACGATCGTTGTTGGTTTTTATAAATTTTCCAAGGTCATCCTTTACATTCATTGGGGGATGAATTTTGAATGAATTCTACTGTCCGATTCCTGCTGAGAACTTTGTTTGTGGAGGTAATGATATGGCGATAACAGTAATAATAATAATAATAATAATAGTGGTAATAAATGATGGTGATAATGATAATGTTAAAAATGAAGATGATAATTGGAAATGCTGAAGACAGGTGATAATAATAATTACTATTAGAATTATTATTAATATATTAATTTATGGTAATAAATTATATTGTTAATTATGATACTAAAAATGAAGAAGATAAGAAATGACGATGATAGAAAATGATAATACTAATACCAATAATACTAATAAAAATGTTTCTTGTTTGCTTTCATTTTAAGAAACATACCAATGTGAATTTCTGTGTGCATTTTCAATTTTTTCGTTAATTGATTTTTATCCTCCGGGCATGTAATGTGGGGAGATAAAGTCATGGGCGCGGTTGTCCATCTGTCCGTCCGTCTGTCTGTGAGCATTTTGTTTCCGGACCATAACTTGAAAACCGTTCAATATTTCTCAACAAAACCTGGTGTGCACATTAATCACACCCTGAAGTGGTTCCTTTTGCTAATCCACAGTTGATTAATTTTGTATTTTTTCTGGTTTCCATGGAAACATTTTGAACATAGAATTTTATGGGATATGGTTTGTTTCCAGAGCAGGTGGCATTTTCATTCTTTCAATATGTGGGGCCGGGGGAATATGCCATCTCCTGTGGCTTTTGTTTAAAAATGTTAATGAACATTATGCAAAAGGCAATAACTTCTGATGAATGCCAGAGTGGGCTGCTGTTTACCTCTGGTCTTTACCAGTTCAGTGAAAGTTTTGCTTGTCTCTGCAGGAGTTGCGCACTAATGCCCCACGCTACAGTAAAGGGTCCTACAATGACTTCAGCTACGTGTCCAAAAACAACCAGGAGGGCATCTCCATGCGGAAAGGGGAACACCTGGGGGAGTTCAACCTGGGCTCCACTATCGTGCTGCTTTTCGAGGCACCACGAGACTTCACCTTTAACCTCAAGGCCGGTCAGAAGATCCACTTTGGGGAGGCTCTGGGAACTATATGAGGAGACGAGGGCGGACAGTGGAAGCCGCTCACTGGCTCGCTGGTGGAGACTGCTCAACGTCTGCCCACACGTGACCCTTGAGCGCACGGGAACACGCTGAGTGACTGAAACTCTTGCCCTCAGATGCAAGCACACTCGTTCTGATACATGTATTATCTTGTGTGTTTGTTTCTGGGCTGACATGTTGGAACAATGACAGATTCGCACAGAAGATGCACATACCACCAGCTACATTAGCACTGATGAGTCTCCCCGTTTATTGTCATTTAATTCTTCATTATAGTAATTCCCCTTCTCGATTTGGACACACTGTACACAGAAAGAAAGTAAAATATTTTTAGGCAAATTAGATCATGCAGAAAATACCCATAAGCCTGTTTTTTTTTTTTTTTTTGCATTTTTGTATTTTTCATTCTCACTTATTGCCTTTCTTTGTGATGGTGGTTGTTTGAAACTTGACGCTATTGACAGTGCACACTGTTGCGGACAGCTGCACTCTCAGTGATACTGTCCAGATTCAGTGCTACTCAGTCCATGTTCCCTCTCAGTTAGTCCCATTGCATAATCAAATACTTCCTGCAAGAATTTGACTGCTAAGAATGTACAGGTGACTGAAAGTCCATCTCTCCACCTTTAGGCTCTTTGTATTGTCCCTCATTCTCTCCGTTCTTGTGCCCTTGTCCCTGTTTCCTTCTTCAGTTCATCTGTCCATCCCTCCCTCCAATGGCTGCATCACGCCCCCCCCCCCCCCCTTCCTGGACACGAAACTTACCTAAAGTGCTTCTCCATTAATAAGTCACCTGTAAAAATACCCTTCGTAATTCATCACTGCCAGTGATTTATTTTTATTATCAAGATTGTTATTCAAGATTGAGAGCAAGTTTTACTTACTGAAGGCTGAGCAGACCCGTGACTAAAATTGAATCGTTCGTAATTGACCGTATCGTAAAAATTCCCAGTTACGACGATGTTCATCTCAGGACCGCTGCTTATCTGAAGAAATCTGAAGTACCTCTGCGCAGATTTGGGGAGAGCGGTGTACTGTGTCAGCTGCATTGGGGTGGTGGATGCTGCTTCAACACTGTCCATCACTGTGAGCAGGAGTGACGTTTACAGTGATCAGGCAGTGAGCCCTTCTTTGGGTGTCGATGACCTGACCTGTCACTGGATTTGCTTGTGACAGTAAAGCCGTATGATTTGTGCTCTGTAGAGGTAATGATTTCATACACTGCCCCAGCCGTATTTGAGATCCGGTGCCAATAATGCATTTACTCAGTTCTTATAACCTGCCCCATTTTACGGTGAGACATTTTGGCTTTTCAGTTCAGCTGTAATCTAGCATTCCTTGACTGTTTGAAAAATACTTCTCTCATGCTATTTGCACATTTGTACCCACCCTCACGTTTAATAGTCAGCAGGTTTCTCTCTCCCCCCATTATTCCCCTCATGGTTGTGCCACTGGCATACTGCTGGTGATGTTTGTACATTGGTTGGCTCAATGCGAATGGTACAAATAATGCTACTACAAATATAATCAGAAGTAATTATACGATGAGACTAATAATTTTACATTTAATAATGTTCCAAGAATATAAAGGTTTGATTCCTGGAGGGCAGAGCTTTGAAAAGGCAGTAATACGGTGCCATCTGTTGAGCACTAGCAGAGTGACACCATTTTTGTTGTTTTTAGCTGCATACTCTCTAATTTAAAATGGCAGCATATTGGCTTTGAAATTAAACAGTGCATATGAGTTATGTGTGGACAGTTGACATGTGGACAGATGTATGTGGAAACTGCTCTTTTCAATTCCTTTCAGTCCTTTTAGCAAAGATGGAAGTTCGCGGTTACTTTATCAATGTGTTCGTTCTCATTGTCCTGCTGCGAAGCAAAGCACCTTCTGGGGAATTTTGTGGTATTTATTCAGATCTGAGCAGACTGGCTGTTTCTGAATTAATCCTTCCAATGCAGTTTATGGAATGAGTGTGTTCGTATCCACAGATTAAAGCTGACAGTCTCACCTTAAACATCATATTCATTGTTTCATTTTAAATTTAGCGTGTTAGATTCCGAAACGAAATCAACAAAAATAGTTGCTCTCTGAAAAATTGCGGAGGACACTGTATGTGAACATCTCTTTTATTCTCCAGTTTTTCTAGGTGCCAAATAAGATGGAAGAATTGGGGTTTTATGCTTTATTTTTGTTTTTTCCCATTTTTCTGTTGTACAACTTTTTGAGAAAAATGCATATTAACATTTTCTGGAAGGCAGTTCCAGTGTTTGTTGCTGTGTGGATTTTCAGGAGCGGGATGATGAGAACCTGATGAACTTTGTCAAACTCGGAGACAAGAGCTCCTGGGATCTCACACTTCAGGCCCTAAGGCTGACCATACAGACAGGGGCCTGTGGAAGGGGCCAATGACACAGAAAATGAGTTCAGACGAGTGTTCAGTGTCGCACTGAAAAACTGTGATGCTCTGGCTTCTGGTCACTGCTAGTTGTTTTCTATTTCTCTATTATAAGATGCAGTACTTGAATCATTTGACCCATCAAACACAGCATTGATTTTCATTTTAATAATGAAAAAGCAGCAAAAATGTAATTAATAAATTTTTGGCAATTCTTTGGAAATTGTGTCCAGACTCTGTGTGAGTGAGTGAGTTCAAGCAATCTACTTTTTAATATGGAATCTCTAGTTTTTATGTGAATTCCGTTGATCTCACTGCGGGTTTCATAGAATCAAAACCATATACTCTTGCATGATATGGTGAAATAATTATGTAACCATGATGACTATATAGCAGAAATTGGCTAATAAATAAGGACCCGTCTCTGCGTATAAAAGAATATTTATTTTAAGACTATAATTGTCCCGGTAGCATTATGTTATGGGAGGGAAGACTGGGCTAAGATGAGCCATGGGGACCAATGAGCTCGTTGCTGTGGTGAACAGAAAAAGCATCTCAGGAAGTAGAGCACAGGTGAATGGGGCACAACAGCAGAGGAGGCCAATCGGGTTGCATTCCTGTCAGACATGATCAGGAATAGAAGGTTGCAGTTAGCACTGGCTAACCAAAACTGTGCTATTGGTGATTGGGAAAATGTGTTCTGGTCTAATGTGTCTTAATATGAGCTGCAACATGCAGATGGTAGAGTCAGAATTTGACATAAACATCCTGAATCCATAGACCCAACCTGCCTTGAGTCAACGGTTCAGGCTGGTGGTGGTGGCGTAATGGTGCAGGAAATGTTTTGGCATATGGGAGATTTGCAGAATGAATGTGTCACTGACGAATCTCCAGATATTATGCGGTCATATGAACATGGATCATAATCTCAAAGGAAGGTTTCCAACCCCTTGTGGTATCTTTGCCATGAAGGAGTGAGGCTGTTTAGTGATAAAAGATATATCCACCTCAGTATTAGAAATCTGTTTCAAATAAAGTGCTTGGTGAGTGTTAATTAATTAATTAATATTAATATCCACTTTCTCACTGATCTGTTGCTGATCAGACAAAACGGTGTCTTGGCTCCAACTTCATATAGCCTGCATAAAACTTTGCCCCAAATGTGTTTTAAATGGCTGTGTACAGTACACCATATATTAAAACCATTTAATTCTTATTAAAACTTTCCTGGGTATCTTCAGTGAAAAATGTTGATTAGTGAATGAACCTATTTTGGAGCATAAAATGTAACTGAAGAAGAGATTCCCTCAAAAGGTAGAATGATTCACATCAGGAAAAGTCAGCAGTGAGACACGCCCTTTCATGATAACACTCTGTGAGCCTTCTGTCATGCTAAAATTTCACTCGGAGAATAGTTTTGCATTGATGTCTATGGGACCCAGGAAATTTACTCAGCAACCAGCTATGCAGGGTATTTTGAAATTTTGCCATTCAGTCGAATTGTCCTGACAACTGGCATGGTAGCATACTGTAGTATGAATGACATGGAGATATTTACTGGGGTAGTTATTAAGTCTGGACATGAGAGGGGGGTGGTTGCTAGGAGACACCACAGTGTCTTGTGAAACGTTTCGTGGTTTGAATCAGGAAGCAGTGTTTCAGCTGAGCGACTGAAACAGGTTCTCTGGGAAGCTGGTCTTTGGGAATGTGTCTGTCGAGGTGAGGGTTGGGTGGGGCGGGGGAGTTGGGGGTGGTGCTCTGCCTGTTTGACATTCCTTAGCTGACTCAGGCCGCTGTGGCCACTCCTCCCAGGAGGACTGGGGGGCGTGGCCTATGAGCTTGTCAGGTGTGCAGCGACACAGTCCCGCTCTCTGTGACTTCCTTACCACTCACAAAGATTCAGGTGTGGCTCCTCTCTCCCCTGCCTGCCGTACGCAGCTCTTCCCTCAGCAACAGTCAGCATATACAGAAATTCAGTTAGAGAAGGTTGTTCTCCACAGTGCACCTGACTGGAAGTTTGAACTCTTCTGTGCTTATTCCATGAGCTTTCTGAAGGTAAGTACTCACGAATGCCCTGGTTATTAGTTTGGATAAATCTGCCATCTTGTTGTATTCTCAAAGGCATACATTTTATGAATTGGTTTATATTTTGTTATAATTCGGCAGGAATTGATTTCAGATGTAAATTTATTTGAGATTGACATAAATAAATTAGTTGTCAGTTAATGAACCTCACATGCTAGAATATTCTATTCAGACAGGTTTAAGAATATCTGTCTATTCAAGAAATCATTGCTATTAAGAAGGAACGATATAAAGACTTAAAACATACCACACTTGCACCCATTTGTTGTCCTGTTTTTTTTTTTTACTTTTTAGTGATCTAGCAATTTCTCTCAATAGAAATGGTTTCAAGTATTTATTATACTTAATGTGTACTATCTGGACTGAACCCTCTCTTTGGCTCTGTGACGTGACAGGAGAATTTCACATCTGAATGTGGACCCTTCCCTTCTCAGAACCCACAAGACAAGCTGTCCACATGGTCCATGAGCTATATTATCCCCTCTCACGCTTGCTACCTCAAATCTCTGGCTGCTGAGTCAAGCTTGTGAGTATATTTTTAGGGAAGGTGGAATTTTGTCCCTTTTGGCTTTTGCCTGTTGACTGCCATTGATTAAGCAGCCATGAACATCAACCTTGATAACCCCTACAAGGATGTGACCATCCCAAGGGCAAAGCTTCGTGCCTCTACAGACGACCCCTCCATGGTCATTGCTAACCCACTAGCCCTCGAGGATGGCCAGTACGCCTTGCAAGCGAACCGGAACTCCGCGCTCAACCCCTATGGTAATTTCAAACCCCCTGGGGAAGATTCTCAGGACCCGTCTTTCCAGAACCCCTCTCCATACCAGGATCAGCAGGGCGGGTACACTGTGAAGGAGGAGGATGAGGAGGTGGGTCGCTGCTACACCTGCTGCCGGCGCTGCCGGAAGAAGAAGTGAGCTGAGACCCCGGGGCCAGCACTAGCGGGGTGAAAGGTGGGGACGATTTTGGGGGTCCACAGCTGTGTGGGGTGGAGGGGTAGTTTGATGGCCTATGGACATTCCTGTAGTATTACAAAATGAGGAACCAATGGGGCCCAGAATTTCATGCTACGTCCCTGGTGACTCTTGAACCCCCCCCCGACAGATAAAAACTGTGGTGCTAAGGATGCTGGGATTCAGCGGAGCTCTGCATGGACAGTTCGTCCTGCCATTTGGATTGCAACAGGAAACCCATACACACATGGGCCTCTTTAGGTAAAGCTGTGATTTGGCATCCTGCTCTGCAGTGCAAGCCTGGATCAAAAAGTGCCACACCTTCCCACCAGCTTCACAGTCCTTTAGTCATGGAGTTGGGCTAAAATGACACCAGAAAGTTTACTTTTTATTGATATTTTATTGCACACTTAATTTTGCCATTGTATTTTTTTTCCTCTTTCCCAATTTCGGCTGCATTTGTCTGAATGGTCAGCTGTGTATTGACTGAAGACTTGACCGATAGTGGACTTCAAGTCCCGTCATGCACCTCACTTGCTTGCTGGGAGTGCCAAGGTGTCCATGACAGCCAGGCACTGCACCAGTGTAAGGCCTCAATCTCAAATGTATTAGGCATACTCTGACTGGCTTTGCAGCTCTTTTTCTTTATTATCATGCTGATCATTTATGAAATGTTTTTGGAGGTGCATTGAAACTGAAAGGTGGGATTGCTTTCCTTCAGCCTGAGTGATCAGTTAAATCTGTGAGGCACACCCAACCACATTTTCTTTTTGTCATGTATCAGAAACTTAAGTGTCTGAGCTTAGGTTCATTTTAAAATTCAGTGCAACTCAGCTCAGTTTACTCAACCCTGCTGAAAGGCATCTTTTAATTGTATAGAAGCACGATTCTTAAGAACAGACGCCCGGCAGGTCCAGTAGGCAGGGGTGGCATCTGTTCCCTAATAGAGAGTATTCAAGCAGATAGAACTTTCTGGATCTGGCATTACAGAGGAAATTGATACTCTTCTGGCACAAATATAGCAAGTCCTCTCATGTCTCTGAGATCTACAATAAATGTCAGTGCATTGTCTACATACACAGCTTTTATTATTTTGTATTAAACTTTGACAAAATAAAATAATCCAAATATCTGAAACATGACTGATTCTTTTTTCAGTCAGGTTCCATTTGAACAAAAATATGATGAAGTGGAATTGAATCATTGCCTTATATTGGCTTGTATTGCTTTATGAAAATGAGCACCTGCTTACATGATACTGGAAATAACGTTCAATAGCTCTGAAATGGATGTGCCTCTGCACTCGGCAGCCCTATATTTCTGTTCCAAATATCACTTATTTATGACATGTTAATGTTGATGTGAGCAAGTCAGCTGTTCCACCCCATACTGCGTCAACCCGTGCCCATGTGTCATAATTCTGAATTCAGGTCCTAAATTGTCCAAGGGCGCAAAGTCTGTGCTACTGTTTGTCATATTGGCAGCTTGATATGTCAGCGTGAAAGAAAACAGGGTATGGCAGGCAGTCCAAATATCCAATCACAATTAACTGCAAATAAACTGACTCTCGGCCACTGAGTCATTGAAGCCACAAAAAACTACACAAAAAGTTTTCACTAAACCATCTGTCTTATGGCTGTACAGTGCAGTACCTGGTTTAATGATACTATTCCCAAATTCATCTGTTGGGTTGAAAAGTATATTCCAGAATCATTTTCAATATTATTTTTTTCCTAGCATTATCATTATTATTATTATTATCTGTGAATGTTGAAGTGAAACATGAATTTTTAACTTACCATCCTCAAATAGTGGTTTTTGATAAAATATTAATAGTAAGTTATAACCTTTGCGAGATAGTTGCCTGAATTTAGGAGTAAATGAAAAGTCATAATTGGTCAAACAAACCGGAAAACTGGTTATTTCCCTTTTCCAATGAGTAAAATAAAGTTATTTTGGTTCAAACTGGACAGAAAAATCCAAGTGGAAGCAACTCAAAAGTGAAGCACATCTGTGGGAACTATGACTGTTGTGCTGCATGTGAACTGAACTGCATGGCTGACCTTGTCAAAAATGCCATCAATATGATCAGTAGATATTTTGGCTCAAGGTGGCCAAAGATATTTTAGATATTTAGATTTTTTTCTCCCAACGAAACGTGTTTATGTTTCTTTGTTTCATCTTCAACCACTTGAGAGTTGTAGGTGCACTGAAACCATTGGCTGGCTGTGCAAGTGTTATAGTCATTTTCATCATGTCCCTGTATTTGTGTTATGTACTGTTCATATGTATGTTACAGTCAGATTGTGGAACCAGTCATTTCATGAAATTCTTCTTTTTTTTTTGGAATTTGTCAGGTCATGAAATGACTGAAATTGAAGCACTGATTACTAAAACCCCACATGTCAAGTCAAATGTGACTTAGGGGGTTTTAGTAATAGGTGCTTCAATTGTGAGTAATGTCATGAAATGACTGGTTTCACAATCTGACTGCAACACACACACACACACACACACACACACACATATATATATATACACACACACACACACACACACACACACACAGTGGGCCCCAAAATTACTGCCAGTGCACAAGCAATACTTCAAAAAATTCTAAAAATATATATTTATTGTGAAACTCTACATACCAACATGTGAAAAATACTGTACAATATTAACGTTTCAATGTAACCCACCAAAATCATTTACTGATTTAATTAAAAATCATTTTTCTCTGGATCAAGATTTCAAAATTAGTGGCTCCCTTAAAGATTATTGTAAATAACATCTACCAAAGTAGTAAACCAGGTATTAAATTCCACTTACTGAAGTTTTATCTAAATGCTAAGGAATTATATTTAGCCATTGTATCATTTCCTGTTTCATTAGAACAATTCCAGAGATATTGGAATTGTTGAAAACCTCAAGATTAGAGGACACAACTGCACTTTGCCCCCTAGGATACTGAGGAAGATAGTGAGAGATGCAACAATTTTCACAATATTCGCTCCAGAGGAATTGCTGCTGAATGCTTGGTGGCATCTTTGCTTCACCACATTTCAAAAAGCACCATCTGGGGCCATCTCCACAATCATAGGCTCTTTGGACGGATTGCCAGAAGAAAGCCTTCTCTGACTAGAAGACACAGAAGCAAGCACTTGGAGTTTGCCAAACTTCATTTAAATTATGACAGGAACAAGGTGCTTTGGTCAGATGAGACCAAGATTTAGCATTACTGTCAGAGATATCATTTGCATGTGTGGCATCAAAACAGATGCATACAAGGAGAAATACCTCATACCCAAGCTGAAATATGATGGCAGGTCTGTCATGTTTTGGGCTGTTTTAATTAAAGAGGTCCAGAGGCTCCGGTTAAGATTAATGGCATAATGAATTCCACCAAGTATCAGGATATTTTGGCTGACAATCTAGTTGCCTCTGCCAGAAGGCTGGAACTTGGCTATAGTTGGACTTTCCAACAAGACAACCCAAAGCATACCTCGAGATCAACACAGAAATGGTCCTGTGACAGCAAAATCGATGTTCTGCAATGGCCATCTCAGTCGCCAGACCTCAATCCAACTGAAAACCTGTGGGCTGAGCGGAAGAGGGCAGTTGAAAAACACAACCCCAAAAATATGAAGGATCTTGAAAGGATCGGCTGAGGACTGGTCTAAAATCCCCCCAATTGTGTGCCTTAACCTTGTCAAAAATTACACAAAAAGACTCCACGCTGTTATCCTTGCCAGAGGTGGTTGCACTAAGTACTAAATGAAGGGTGCCAAAAATGATCAAATCTTGATTTTGTTGAAAGTTATTTTGTATGAAATGATTGTTATGATTTTAGTTGTTTCAATCAAAACATTGATAAAGTATTTCACACATGTTGGCACATTCTTTATAGTTATTTTGTTTATATATATATTTTTGTATTGTTTGTGCATTGCCACCACTCAGGGGTGCCAGTAATTTTTGAGCCCACTGTGAGTGTGTGTGTGTGTGTGTGTATATATATATATATATATATATATATATATATATATATATATATATATATATATGTGTGTGTATTGCTATTGCGACATTTAAAATAGTAAAAAAGAACTATGATAATATGCAACAGCTTAGATCAATCTCATGCAGCATTGCCATTTGAATGCAATCAAATTTCACTTGGGATTTGTTGCCACTTAATCTAAAATAGAATTGTATGGACTTACAAATGCTTACTAGTGAGCCATTTATTATTGACATTCCTACAGTGACGTTGACACAGAATCTTTTCCATTGCGAAATATATCCTTTGTATTAAGACCTTGTTGAGGGCTTAAGTCACTCAGGTTAATATGTTAGTATATAATCCATGCATTCCAGGGTGTTTTATAAATCACCAAATGTTCCGTTACTGCCCTTAAAGTAAGTGTAATGTTGCAAACAAACTTGAGAGTTATGGCCTCACCTTCCTCTTAGCAATAAATGAGAACAGCATGCCGGTGAAAAATCAGAGTCTCACTGGAATAACCGGCCTTACCTGCCCCTGTCCTTCTCCGCTGATTGCTGAGCTGCTGCCAAAAAACTTCACCCCTCCCCCCTTAAATTTCTGAGCTCTATACTGTGAATTCATGGTGTTTGCCATTCAATATTAACAAGTACTGTAAATATGGCAGGGGCACTTGAGCGCAACATTTGTTCTCCCCCTTGTGAATGTTAGTAGTCACATGGAAAACACTGGTCTGAACTTAAAGGTCACCGTAAGTTAAGCAGACTCGGAGGTGAGGAGGTTCAGACTGGGACAAGAAATTTTGCCTGAGGGTCCGTGAGCATTTTGAAGCTCAAATATGTGCAATGAAAAGAGGATGGGGTGGCTTGTGCTTGTGTTTTTGTGTGTTGGCTCAGGTTGGTCATGTAAACATGCCTTGATTGTGATAGACTAACAAACTTACAATAAGTCTCTCCACCCATCTGGGAAAGATCTCTGTGGAGTTCCGCATGCAAGGGCTGCTTAACAATTTTCACTGGTCTTACATTTAACAGATATAAATGGAGGCAAAATAAAATAATTTTTTGAAGTCCAAATGAATGTGTCAGTCACTGTTTACATAAGACGACAGGAAATGGCTTGTAAATTTCAGAAATGGTGGTGGGGTGGATTTTTCAAATGGGAGTAGTGGGGTCACATTCCAGGCCGTCATTGTCCTAAATTCTTGTAGCATGAAACAAATTGCCTTACAGCTTCACTCGTGAGCATAACAGCCAATCTTTCTGTGGGTTAAATCACCCGCCTTCCCATGCGGGCCACAGTCCATAGTGGCAGTCTGCTTCACTTATCTTACATACACTGAGGAAGAAGGAGAACCACGCCCCAGAGAGCAGCGGTACTGCAGAGGGCATAGCACCAGCACTCGTAGCGCAGTCATAGTGGCAGAACAACATTCCTGTTGACTCTAGCTCACAGCGCAACTGCAAACAATCCTCCTCGAGAAATCCGCACTGGTTTCATTGGGTGGAGCCAAGCCTTTTTTCTCTGAAGTAAGGACGTTGTTCACAAAATAACTCTGGCCATGTGAGACATTCAACTCTATTCAAAACATCCCATCTTTGATTTTCCAATCCAGCTCAATGCGCTGTAAGACAAAAAAATCAAAACTAAAATACTCCAGCGCATGTGATACACATGTTCACAATGCTCATACTATGTCAATTTACAAGTAGAACATACTTTTCTGACTTGAGAACACAATGTCAAAATGACAATGTCCTAAAAGAAAATTAAAGTTACAAGACATCTATGAAATTTGGTTTTACATAAAGAAAGCTTCAAGCAGAGTAACCTTTGCACATTCATTTGCAAATGTGAGACATATCACTGTAACTGATTTGCACATATCTACAGCTCATATCATTCTCATTTCTCCTACGATGTATCTGGATGATATTCATGTTGATTTAGACTTACTGTTTCCATGAGCAAACATCAGACGCAGTGTGAACCACTGAATTATTGTTCATATGAACTTTCAATATCTAACTTCATTGAGGGATCTTTTATATTTTAATCACTGCTGTTGTATGCTTCAGTTGTCCGCTCACGAACAGCAGAACGCATTGCGTGTTTGTGTCATCATTTTACTCTGACATCTAGCGGCAATGAGGATACATGACACCAATAGACCAACAGACCTCGGCCAAGATAACTGGGTGTAAGTCTTTGCTTCATCCTGCAAAAGATGAGTTGGCCCAATTCCAATCCGCCCCCTGAAAACTAACGCCCTGTAAACCAAGGAAGTTTTAACTCGCTGACTTAATTGACATAAGTCGTAAGAGACTGAGTTTGAGAGTCTGAGAGGGTACCAGATCCTATAAACTAACATGGAACAGCGCTTACCCCCTTTCAGGTTATCAAACTACACACAGTTGTGACAATCAAAGTTAATACTTACACGAAAACTTTTTCTTTCTTGCTCCTTCCATTGTCTCAGTCGAACCGCTCTTTGGTTTATTTACCGTCTTTATTTTTTTTTTTTACATTTCCGGTATTCCGACGGCATCCCCGTACTTGACTTCACAACGCTATGAACTATGGGTAATTTCGTGAGCTAAAGTCAGCATCGGTGCTGACTTACGGTTGGGGGGCAGTAAGGGCTAATTCACGGACTCACTTACTTGATGATCTGACAATAGAACAGCCCTCACACTCACGGACTTTCCCATGAACGCGCCTCTAAGTCAGTGAGTCCGTAAGGGGTCGGATTGGAATTGGGGCGTTTTCTACACATTCAATGTCATTTCATTTGGCTATTCATTTTTTATGTGGTAAATTTTAATGTGTTATTTGTGTTACAGCTTTTGATGTTCATATGAAAGACTTCTTAAAAAAGGATTATATGACATAATTTGTCAAGGTTTGTGCGATTTTGATATGCATGCTTTGAAATTCTGTTGACACAATCTCACAAATGATGTAACACCCTGTGCTTAAAACAAGGGGGACCATAACTAACACCAGTGATTTAACCCCTTCAGACCCTGCGTCCATTGCAATGGACATGACATATTTCTGGCTCCAAACCAGTAAAAACTAGAAGAGCACTCAGAGCGCAGAACCTCCGCCGCCAGGAGGCAGCAAAGCCAAAAGCACGGTGATTGGAACTCTGGCCCATTGGAAAGACTTGAAATCTTGAACTCTGGAGTATATGTCAGCAGTACTTTGGCCTAGATATGCCAAAATTTAATCACCTCTTCCTAGACTTAATACCCACCTACCCTGAAAATTTCATCAAAATCCAGCGATAGATTTTTGAGTTATCTTGTACACAAACAAACAAACCAACAAACAAACGGCACCGAAAACATAAACCTCCTCGGCGGAGGTTAATGATGTGATCAAATGATGTCAGCAGTGCTGGTTACTGATTGGATCCTGATTATCCAAGTACATTTGAGTCATGACCTTGTGCATGCCCAGAGAGAGTGACAGACTTCGACAAGACAGGCATGGCTCAGCGACTGGAGAGAGGGAGGAGTAAGTGCCCATTTTTAGTCAAAAATATGAATTTATGTTCAAGCTAGCCAAACAAATTTGCTCTCAGCATAACTATAAGTGTTGAAAGTGATAGTATTTCAAGTAATCTTGAATATATCTCATATCATTAATTTATAGGAATTTTTCAAAGTCCGATGTCCACTGCAATGGACATCAGGAGTTAGGCAGCATTAGACAACATTCACTTACTGCTAGTGTCAATATGCAAAGAAACAAAACACCTGTAAGCTTTTCTTGGGTAAAGTATGATGTCTCAGTTTATTTATTCATGTTTAGAAAATTTAAAATGTATATTTTTTTGTACATAATGTTCTTGTAGAGTATTGTTATGTATGATAATTTTTTGTACAGCTTTATATTCCATTTGTAAATGAAGATTTGTTACATGCTGTTTTGCTGCCCTGCTGGTCAGCTATATTTATTTTGTTCATTGGCACCATCTGGTGGCGTGTTTGTAAAATCATTAAGAAAAGTCTAGTAATTTCTAGAAGCTTCTGGCACTTTCCTGCTTGGAGGGGGCGGGATTTCCCTAGAATCCTGTGGATCTTTCTGGAAGGTTGCTAGACTATAAAAAGGCTGTGATTTTAAGCACAGGAGAGACTGACAACAAAGAGAGCAGACAGCAGAAGAGAGCAGACCAGAGTTTTGTTTTGGCAACAGTTAAATAGTGGCAGTGTTATTAGAGAATTTAAATAGTGGATATTTTTTGTGCAACTTTTTTTGTAAAGAATAAATTTGTTTTAGTTGTACTTTCCCGTTTTCTTTGTTGTGATTTTTCCAAGTCATAACAAATTGGAGGTTCCATCCTAGTTCCCAAACCCAATGGAACATATAGAATGGTGACAGACTATAGAAAAGCGAATGCTCTATCAAAAACGGACTCATATCCTATTCCCAGGATTGATGACTGCATTGACAAAGTTGGACAGTCAAAGTATGTCACAAAATTTGATCTCCTCAAGGGCTTCTGGCAGATCCCTCTAACAGAGAGAGCAAAGGAGATCTCTGCCTTCGTCACACCAGATGGATTATACCAATACAAGGTCATGCCATTTGGAATGAAAAATTCTCCAGCCACCTTCCAACGTCTGGTAAACAGAGTGATTGCTGGACTGCCAGGATGTGAGGCCTATATCGATGATATTATCATCACCAGTGACAGCTTCCAAGAGCACCTCACCTACATCAGAAACTTCTTTCAGAGAGTGAGTGATGCCAAGCTGACTATCAACCTTGTGAAAAGTGACTTTTGTAAAGCTTCAGTTGTTTACTTAGGTCATGTTGTAGGACAGGGTCAAGTCAAACCAGTTGATGCAAAAGTCAAAGTTATCACTGAATTTCCTGAGCCAACAACTAAAAGACAGCTCATGAGATTTCTAGGGATGGCTGGCTACTACAGAAAATTCTGTAAAAATTTCTCTATCATCTCTGAACCTTTGACAAATTTACTGAAGAAAAATGCAAAATTTGTTTGGGATGAAAAATGTCAAAATTCATTTGACCAGCTGAAAGCGATTCTCAAAAATGCACCAGTTCTCTTATCTCCCAATTTCAAAAAGGAGTTCAAGTTGGCAGTTGATGCCAGTGACATTGGTGCAGGTGCAGTTTTACTGCAAGAAGACACTGATGGAGTAGATCATCCTGTTTGTTACTTTTCCAAAAAGTTTGATAAACATCAGAAAAACTACTCAACAATTGAAAAAGAATGTTTGGCACTTGTTTTGGCTTTACAACATTTTGAAGTCTATTTGACTTGTTCAGCTACTTCCATCAAGGTCTTCAGTGATCACAATCCCCTCACATTCTTGCACAAGATCAAAAACAAGAATCAAAGATTACTGAGATGGAGTTTACTTTTGCAAGAGTATGATTTGGACATTTCTCACATCAGGGGAAAAGATAATGTAATCCCAGATACACTTTCACGCATGTAATTTTATTTCCTTTTTTTGATTGTGAAAAATGTAATTTTACTTTTCTATTTGATTGTGAGACTTGCACTGGTTATGTATATGATTGTTATCATGATCAATAATACGTTTGTGTAAAGTTCAAAATTGTTCTGATTATAAAACTGTTAATTTTAACAAAAGAAAGCTTTTAGCAAACCTTTCTTTTCTTAAAGAGGGGAGGTGTTATGTATGATAATTTTTTGTACAGCTTTATATTCCATTTGTAAATGAAGATTTGTTACATGCTGTTTTGCTGCCCTGCTGGTCAGCTATATTTATTTTGTTCATTGGCACCATCTGGTGGCGTGTTTGTAAAATCATTAAGAAAAGTCTAGTAATTTCTAGAAGCTTCTGGCACTTTCCTGCTTGGAGGGGGCGGGATTTCCCTAGAATCCTGTGGATCTTTCTGGAAGGTTGCTAGACTATAAAAAGGCTGTGATTTTAAGCACAGGAGAGACTGACAACAAAGAGAGCAGACAGCAGAAGAGAGCAGACCAGAGTTTTGTTTTGGCAACAGTTAAATAGTGGCAGTGTTATTAGAGAATTTAAATAGTGGATATTTTTTGTGCAACTTTTTTTGTAAAGAATAAATTTGTTTTAGTTGTACTTTCCCGTTTTCTTTGTTGTGATTTTTCCAAGTCATAACAGTATAAAGTCGAAGACTTCCTTGAGCGTCTCGTAAATGGAGAGTTATCTGAACTCGACTCCTTGATTTGAGAGGAGTAAAAATCAGTTGGACAAAAAAAATTTTTGCCCAGCAGAAAAAATGCGGGTCTGAAGGGGTTAAACTATGGTACCTCACAAAAGACTAAGAATATAGGTTATTGAAAAAAATTGCTATAATTACAATCTCCACACCGGAAATGGGGGATTACGCATTACAGGCAGGGCAATTTTGCAATTATGTTCAGCCTCACTAATGTGCAGTCATTTACATCAGTTATTCAGTGAGCAACTCTGAACTCTAACATAACAAATTAAAAGGAATCAAAGCTGAGTTCAACTAATTTCATCAAAGAACAGGAAGATGAGGCTGCAGTGGGAACATGACCACCAAAAATAGCAGGACTGCAGATTGGAAAAATGTCCGGTCTGATAAATTTGTAACAAAAATTAAGACAAGGAATAATAATGAGGGGTCCTCCATGATTACTGGCAATCCCACAGCGTGAATTAATATTTAACATAACCCTTTGAGTTTGAAAACATAAGTCAAAATTTGAGAATTTAACCAATCAGAAAGTAACCATATTTTGAGAATGACTCTCTTGAAGAAGAAAAGCAGATATAATTGCCTAGTGGTAACAGTCACTGTATACATTGCTGTTATGCTTTTCTGATGGTCACAGGTTCTGGAATGAGAGTATTAGCAGTGTGTGGAAATGTGAATATTATTATCATGGCTCAGGACAGGTCCATGTGGATTTTAGTTGTAGCAAAGGGGACATGATGCCATGAATGTGGAAATAAACAGACACACCACGGAACAGCTGTGTTGTGCATGTTTCAATGAGTAAAAGGTGACATTGCATCACTGGCAATCAGGCACTATGGACACAAAACAAGAGACAGAAGCCTCTCCTGCTCTGTTGCGAGCCTCCCCGGTGCATCTAGATCAGAGGCGCTGACAGAGTGAGCCGTGTGTCAGGGAAGGTGCGCATGTGAGGGAGAGCTGGAGAGCAGGGGGTTGGAGAGTGTTGAGTTTCCGCAGGTTCATTGTTTTGGCTGTAAGACGATCCCCGCACCGCCTGTGCCATGTGAAGGGAAGGTGAGTCGGGTTTGGCTTTCACCCGTCAGACAGCTGGGAGAGGAGCGCGGAGCCTGTTTGGATGGACTGAGTGAGAGCTGGGAGCTGGAGTAGCGAGGAGGACACACATCGTTCTGGCTCCCTCTAAGGATATCCTGCTTTACTTTCTCTCCACCAGCTCTTCTCCACCTGCATTTTCTAAGTTTACGCGTGTGTGTGTGTTTCATGGATCCACTATGAAGAGAACCCAGTGCCTCCGCTGCCATCTGTGAGACAGCTTCCAGTACCTGCCCCCCCCCGGAAAAAAACCCCATCTGGTCTGCTGCCCCTCGGCCTGTGGGTGGGTGGAGGGGCCCACCCTCAGGCCTCACCCCACCCAACCAGCTAACCTGCAATATACACTGCAATGGCAGGGACTCCAGCGACTGGACCTAACATGACCACAGGTCACTCCTAGACAGCGGACTGGGCTAAGGTACGTACATCACATTCTGGAGGATTTCTCGTCCACATTCATTTTAAGTGTTGTCAGCTGGTGGAATTTCAGTCTTGATTTGCTGCCGTTCCTGAATACACCTCTTAGAAATTGTGCCCCTTCATTGTTGGCCTGAAAAAGGCTGCATCATGTGATTGTTCTAAATTCAATTACCCGTTTGTGTTTGGAGCACAGGCAAATCCCTGGACACACCTGCTCCATATGGGTGGCATCTATTCAATACAAAGCTGTTTACTAACTGTACACAAATGAGCAACAGGTATGTGTGTGTGTGTGTGTGTGTGTGTGTGTGTGTGTGTGTGTGTGTGTGTGTGTGCTAGTATGACTGTCTCTCTCACGCAGAAGTACGCATGCGTGTCTGGCTGCCCGTGTATGTATGTGAAAGAGAGAAAACATACATCTGACTTTGCTCCTTCCTGCAGTAATGGATGAAACATTAAAGCAAAACTGTTTGCAGTGAGAAAATATATTTTTTTTCCCAAAATATGCAAAATTATTTAATAACGTCAATTTATTCGATCTATTGGCACAGTACTCTGTCCTTTAAACTTCTTAATGAACAATATTAGATTAGTCCTGCTTGGTTCAATCAATTATTCATGCTGAGGCATCTGAAAATGATATGAGAGCATTTTTCCTGTTTACGGTGCACGCAGAAGTATTTTTGCCACGAATTGGACAAAATACAATGTACTATATAGTGCAACAATTGATGCAGCAGAACTGTAAGCAGGCGGTAGCCCATAAGAAACCTCCCTTTTTTGAGTGCCATCTGCTTAACTGCAGACAGCAGCTCTCAGATGGAAAGTAGATACTGGGTTCACTGCTGTCTCTCTTTACAGGACTGACTGGTCTCGTTTCATTGACCGAAAGGCTCAAATAAAGTGCAGGCAGGAAGAACTGAGTTAGGCCTTATATCTATATCATATAGAACCTTGTTAAATGGTATTTCTGACACTTCTCCCTGTGTAATTACTGTAGGACGGCAAAGGGAGCCAAAAATCCTGACCTGGAGCGGGGTTTATGAAACAGGATGATGAGTTTGCTGATTTACTGCACAGTGTGAAACCTGCAAACCCTCCCTAATCACAGGCTGAATTAAACAGAGCCGCTGTCTGCATGTGCCTCAGGTCAGTTACAGGGCTTCCAGCCAACATTTCACAGCTTACATTTTTCAGCTTCCTAAGATTTGTTACAGGAGCCGCTCAATGGCAGGAGATAACTCAGAAAGCGCATTGAGTTAGAATATTATTTTTGTCCCTCTCAGGAAAATAAATAAATAAATCAGTCCCCGGAAAGAAAGGTTCCAGGGCAAAGAAAATTTGGAATGAATAAGTAGAGTCAAAAGACACAACTTATAATTCCTTCCCACATTCATTAGTAGCCTGGAATCCATCCATATCAAGCTTTGGTCGCTCCCAACGGCAGAGGCGGCTCGTGAATTGGCAACAGGGGAAGCCCAAACAATCCCTTAAAGTTAATGATTGTTCATGATCTGCTTTCAATCATTCATTTAAATTACCTTAACAGAAACTCCAAAAGCTCTCTACATTATCAGATGTGGCCAGTTTTCATTCATAATGGATGCTGATTACGACTCCAGACTTCTCACGCTTTTATTTACTCAGGGGTTGGGGTTGGAAGCAATGCATTTGTTTCATGATTGTTTAAATGAAATAAGATAATTTGAAACGTCTTTATGCAATTCCATTGCTTCAAACTCCTCCATGCACAAGTACTTAAATTCCACGCGAAAATCTCTTACATAGGCGTTGACAGAATAATTGCTGTCTACAGCAGAGGAATGTAAAAATGCCACTTAAACTCATGTCGAATGCGTGAGAGTTGACAGCTATGCATTATTAATGAAAACTGGCCGCATCAGATAATGTTGAGTTTTCGGAGTTTCTGTCATTGTAATTTAAATGAATGATTGAAAACAGGTCATGAACAATCATTAAATTTAAGGGATTGTTTGGGCTTCCTCTGTTGCCAATTCACGAGCCGCCACTGCCCAACGGTCACTTGCTGATATGTCTGACCTCAGTCGATAGGCCAGCGTTTGACTTCAAATATTCGCACAAAATCCATGCGAGATCTGTGATTGGCTCACAGTCGCAAGGGTGCCCCGCCCCTTCAGGCATACTTTAAAATAATTAGGGTGCGTTCCATGGGAGCAATAAGGAGATAAGGTGAAATATAAAACATCCTTGGTGCGTTCGAGTGTGTCTGCAAGTAAGCCGGCAGCGCGAGATTCCTGAAAAATCGCGAGAGAATCTTGCCGAAGTTGGGCCATAAGCCTTGTTATGTCTATGCGATAAGCTCTCCAAACCATGCGATAGCTGCAGCTATCACAGGGTTTGGAGAGCTTATCACAACTTCGGCAAGATTCACGGATAATCTTGCGCAGCCGGATTACTTGCAGATGCGCTCGAACGCTCCCAAATACCACAGTTCTGCGGAAGTCCTAATAACGGAAAAAATAACGGAAGTCCTGCCTCCCGGCTCGTGTTTATACGAGTATTCATCTGAGTGGCAGCAGAGTCTGGGCAATGAACCAATGAGTGTATAATGAACGAGGCGGGAGGCGGGACTTCTGTTGAATGCGCGAGAATACTTGACCATACCTGTGATATTTCATTATTTTTAGCGAAAAATAACAGCGTTTCTAGAGTTGTGAGGATACGAGTGGACAAAGCAGACTTGGATTATACTGGACGATGCGTTGGACGATGGTATGAAAGTTTGTCAACGGACGTTTTGTGGAGTTTTCCCATTGCTACTGGGTGACCCCATTTGCTTCCTGCAAAAAAGGAATTTGAATAATTTTTCTAAACTCTCCAGTGGCCATAAAGTTGCGCCAGGTGAAGAACAACTTCGTCCGTTCAAGACATCTAATGGTGAGTAATTGATATACAAATGATAGTTTTTGGGTGGAGTATCATATTAATCAAGCTGATGCAATCATGCCCTTCGAGCTATAAGGTTAGCTAATGCCAGTTACAGTGAAATACGTGATGTAATCTGAGTATTATTTAATTTTGCCTTTATTATACCGGGGAATCCCACTGAAATAAACAAAATGCATATATGGCCACACATCATCCTGTTCAAAACCTAACAACCACTCCAAGAGCAAACGCAATCAAGCCACAATCTAATTTTTAAGCTCACGTCAAGTAACATTGAAAGTTGTTGCTGGCCAGCTAACTCATTCGATTGGTGGTTCTCGCCAAAAGGTCACCCAATCATCCAAAAGCAGAAAACATGAATATTCATATATTCACTTCATTAGTGACTTAAGGGCTAAACGCTGGCTATACGACTGAGGCCAGACTGATATCAATCAGTGACCGTTGGGAGCGATCAGCACTTGATAAGTATGGATTCCAGGCTAATTCATTAGCTCTTTGGCTCGAGATGCTTAATAAACTGCTGCACCTCAGGTAACAACTGGAGCTGGCGAGCCTCCGCGGAGTGTCCATCTTTGGCGTCTCTTGTTCAGTCCGCTAATTTTTGCAAAGTGACCAGGAAGGATGTCTTCGGAAGATGCGCAAGTACCAGGCACAACAGCAGGGGGCGATGTGGAGCCAGCAGAGCAGCCGTCCAGAGACAGTCGCAAGTTGGACTGCATCATCTGTTACTCAGCCTTTAACCTGAGCGAGAGGCTTCCTCGCCAGCTGTACTGTGGACACACCTTCTGCCAAGAATGTCTCAGCCGCTTAGACACAGTTATTAATGAACAGGTGGGTCTTTTAGTCGCACGGACTATACACTAAGTCTTCAGCTCAGAGAAGATCACAGGCAGCAGTACAAACCCCAATTCCAATGAAGTTGGGATGTCGTGTAAAACGTGAATAAAAGCAGAATGCAGTGACTTGCAAAACTCATAAACCCACATTTAATTCACAATAGAACACACACAACATATCAGATGCTGAAAGTGAGACATTTTACCATTTCATGTAAAATACTAGCTCATTTTGAATTTAATGTCTATGTTCTATTGAGAATAAAATGTGGGTTTATGAGATTTGCCATTTTTATTCGTTTTACACAACATTCCAAATTCATTGGAATTGGGGTTTGTACATACTAATGCCTCAAACACTACAAGCATTCCATAAACCACGCACACAATTAAATAAAAAAAATAAAACCTTTCAATTCTGGCCTCGTAGGATATCTGTGCTGTATAATATCGATCAGGAAAATCTAAACTCTGAGAATACAAGTTCATAATGAATGCTCGAGGATGTAAGCAGCCTAATTTTGAAAAACTGATACTTTGAGGTCACTGAAGTGAATATTGGCAAGCAAAAACAAGGGTCATCCAGTCTCACAGGCAACAAACTAACACTTTTGCTCGGAGATAAGTATGAGTAAATTCAGATTTAGTTCAAGTCCCGTCTCGTTCAGCTCATCAGGACTGCAAATGATATTTTACATGTGCATTTGGTGTACAGAAACCTCTGGAACCAAAATTAAACTCCCCTTATCTCGTAAAGGGGATAAGGGCAAAGCACCATTACTGCATGATAAGGATTTACTGCATGTGTGAATAGGTCAAAGACAAGTAGTTCACGTATCATTCTGATATTTCCCTGCTCCATCCTTAGCAGGAATATTAACCCCAAAAGATTAATGTGGTGAGCAATTTAAGGTATCGGCAGTAGAATTTATTATTTAGAAATTTGTAACCTCAACATTCAAAGTTGGCCCCTCCTCCCCGGCTCAATAACACCAGAAGCGTGACACTGTAGCACAATGTTATGTCCCGCCCCCCACACCCTGCATGCTGTTATTGGCTGGGGCCGACATCCCCAGCGCTCGAGGGCTGACACCCAAAAACATACAGTTGAAAGACTGATGGCAAAGTATCTGTAGATACAGACACTGTCACACACCACTAGTGGGTCACAAGCATTGATTGAGTGAGATTGTTTTTGTATAAATCAACCTTTTTTTTTTTTAGAAAATCCTACTTAGCATATATTTAACATAGACAAGCAGAATTTCAGTGCACAACCTAATTTATGTGCTGGGTTATTAAGTGTGATGTCATCTCAGCCTCCTATCTTCAGCAGACATGGATCCCATGCCCTCAGTGTCGGCAGAACACACCCTTACCAAGGGGAGGCGCCACAGCGCTGGATCTTGACCTCTCAGCAGCCCTGGGAATTAAGGCAGAGCTGGAGAACCAGCGAATCAACACATGGCAAGGAGGAGGGGCTCATTCAGATCGCAAGTTAACTTTCGGAAAGCAGCCAATCACAGAGCAACCCCCTCCAGTCTGGGGTCAGGGGGCGCTAGCTGTGCCGCACTTTCACAGGAGCCCCTGCTGTAGGCGATGCGTCTCCTGCTGCTGGAACTAACCTCAGACCAATATCCATTAAATATTTTTAATGAGGAATTTCTGATCCGGAACAAGTTTTATCTGAACAAGGATCAGCTATGAGCCACAGGAAACTGACCTGGGATAACCAGTCCAACACTCAGAGGCTCTATAAATATGGCTCCATAGAGGGACGAGAGAACGGGCCAATCCTGCAAAGAACTCCTCCCAATCCATGCCTTCCCATCATGCACCATTAAATCGAGGCCTTGGATAGCTTAGGAAGAGTACGAAGCATGATGCTTTCAGGAACTTCCTGTTTTGATGTACTGTATTTCAACAGAATAAACCTGTGGAGCTAAATTAAGTGACTTGTTCAATTTGGGCTCAGGCAGTCATCAGCCCCCCTTCATGGAGACCAATTCAGTTTTCCCTCCAAACGCATGGCACAATGAGGACTGTGTCAACCACAATGAACAATGAACCAACAATAGCCACAAACTGGTGAGGTCCAATAAAATGTGCAGTCGGAGGAGCAAAAAACTGGAATTTTAGTCTTACGTACTTTCAGACCCCTGGATTTACATCACCACGTGCAGTTTATGGTAGTTATTTCAGGACTGAAAGCTTTAGCCAGCATTGATGGGTGTAAACCCATTACACCTCAGCTGAAACTTACTGCGTGTGCAGATACTGAAATGTAGTGAAAAAACATTCCTGCCTCCTCGAACATCATTTTCAGCACTCTTGCCTCAATGCACAATATGTAATTCAAGGAATCAAGTCTAACTTTTCACACTTTGTTTATTACATCTAAATATCTGTATGCTAGTGAAAATAAAAAATTATATTTAGTTACAAAAACAGACTGAATGGCTAACAGACCTTTCCATCCACAGTCATAAAACATGATAAAAAATGAAAATGCACTGTGGGTACATGTTGAACAAAACTTGAATAATCCTTGTTTAGACATGAAATATGATGGTAGTTTTACAGAAAGGCGCATTTGTACAGCGCACTGGTAGAATCCCCATCTCTGATCCTCACTTGTACTTGGCTAAATCATCTCCCAGTAAAACTAATTACACCAGATGAAAAAATGTGTCTCACGTCTGACAAACCAGGTTACGATAAACACCATATGGCAGCAACATCTCTCTTCAGGGTCAATTGAGAAATTTTAATCCGTTTAAATCATCCTTTTATTCAATCAGGGACCCTTTTAAAACCTGCAATACCCATGTAAACATTGGACTGTAACCCCAAATGGTAGAAGAAATACAACAATCTTTGGGGCCACAGAAGGAAAAGGGAGGAGTGGTTACATCTGGCAACTCAACAGGTTCTTGGGTGGAGAGGGTGAGAGGTCAGCCAATCGCAGCAAAGGAGAGGGCAGAGTATTTGAAAATTGTCACTCGGACACCCAGAGTTTGAAGGTGCGGTCATACGAACAGGTGGCGATGAGCTGGCCGTCAGCGGACACATCCAGCCCCATCACCTTCCCCTCGTGACCCGCCAGAGTCTTGAGCGGAGACCAGCCGGGGTGCGTCCACACTTTGGCCGTGTTGTCATACGCACCCGTCAGGAGGTAGTGACCATCGGTTGCTGAAGGAGGGCAAAAGGGAGAGGGTAGATGGAAATGCACATAAAAAAAAAAAACAGAAGCAAGGAAGAGATATGTAGAGACAGAGATACAGATAATGAGAGGGAGATAAGAGATATTGCGAAAGAGCAAGAGAGGTAGAGCGAGACAGACGGATGCAGAGGGAGAGTATGCAGGAGAGGCAGAGACAATGAGGCCAAGTTATAAAGGGAAGGGGTAACATGAATCTGAAACATTTGGTACATAAAAAAATTAATAAGATGTAGCTGACTGTGCCAACTGTGATTTTATATCAAGGTTTTACATCTCTGGGATTTTACCAGTCCTTAACCAACACAGAATGTACATTGAAGTTAAGTGCAATGTGGCCAATAGTAGCAGTCAGCACCCAAGGCAGAGCATTACAGAGCCACACAGTGAGTAGCTCTCCCTCCGCACCCAATAGCAGGGCAGTCTCGCCCAGTGGTGGTGAAATAGACATATGGTGAGCATCTTTCATCCTGGACCAACTTACGTTGAAATTTCACAGACGACAAGAGGTTCTGGTGAGCAGGAATGGTGTAGATACACTTCCGCTGACGGAGGTCCCACACCTTGCAGGTGTTATCTCCACTTCCTGTTGCCAAATGAAAGCTGCAGTGGAGAGGGAGAGTGTAAATAAGTAAGCGCACATGTTCCTAGCATCATATTTGGTCATATATGCTGGTAATTAATAACATTAAATATTACTGCAATCAGATATATTTTTATCGGTTGAAAATATCATGCTTAGTAATGGAGTTGTTAATATAATATCATCTGGTTTAATATGGGGCTTGGTAATATTATTACACCTGGTTTAAAATGAAGGGTTGATAACATTATAAGACTGAACAAGATGTGTTTGTGAAACACTGATTCCCCCGTGCATAACATGCACATGCTAACCATTAAAGGTCAATCAAAGGTTAAAGGTCAAGGTCACAAGGTCAACATTCATTACCTCATCAGAAAGGCCTTATCCGAAGGAATACATATGCCAGGTATCAAATGCCTATTACTAGCTAATGAAAAGTTATGGCCCATGCTAAAGTTCTTGTCACCAAACGTCATGCCCCAAGGTCACAAGGTGAAAAGTCATGACCCCATCAGAAATGCCTTCTCACAAGCAATGCATATGCCAAGTATCAAAGTCCTATCATGAGCTGATCAAAAGTTATAGCCATGGCAAAAAAGTGCAGACAGACGGACAGGTGAAAAACTATATGCCCCCTAAATCTGAAATGCCTTCTCACAAGCAATGCATATGCCAAGTATCCAAGGCCTATAATGAGTCAATCAAAAGTTATAGCTATGTTATAGTGCGGACAGACAGACAGACGGACAGGTGAGAAACTATGTGCCCCTGAAATCTGAAATGCCTTCTCACAAGCAATGCATATGGGGGCCGCCAAGCCAATGTTGACATGGAGATTAAAAAAAAATTTTCAAGTATGTATTATGATTGGTCATTATAAGTGGAAAACTCATTGTAATATATTGCTAAACTGTAAAAATGTAAATAATTATGTATATATGTATAATGTATTGAAATAAATACATTGAAACTAATTGATACTATTGTTGTCATTCCGTGACAATTTGCCTCTTGTAATTCCGTGACATTGACTTTTTGAAATTTCTTGCCCATAAAGCAGGGTTAAAGTCAATATTTGTTTCTATAACTTACAGTATTAACAAAAGACACCTTAAATATGAACATATTGAAGTTTCATAACTTAACTATGATAGGAACATCACTTTCTGAATAGTTAAACACAACATTAAAAAAACCACGTCAATTTTGTGTAATTCCGTGACGGAGTAGTTTTTGCTCGTTTCTTCTATGAAAATTTCTCAAAAAATATATTTTCACTTAATAATATTAAAGAACAAGTTAATACCTTCAATATAACATATCATACTCGATTTTATCTTGTAAGTTGAAGACTTACAACCCAAAATGTAATGGGACTGTAATTCCGTGACAGCTTGGCGGCCCCCATATGCCAAGTATCGAAGGCCTATCATGAGCCGATCAAAAGTTATAGCCATGTTAAAATGCGGACAGACAGACAGACGGACAGGTGAAACACTATATACCCCCGTAAAACATAAAAATCAGCAGTAGTTCATAGTATTAGATCTTGTTTAAAATGACCATTTAATGGCCTGCTCAGTCCACAGCCGTCCCTGGTTCCTTACCCATTAGGGGAGAAGTTGACAGCGTAGATCTCCTTGAGGTGACCCTCTAAAAACATGACACAGCGCCCCGTTCGCAGGTCCCAGACCCGGCCAAAGGCATCCAGACCACTGCAGGACAAGGCAAGGGGAGCAATTTTGGGATGCTTGCAAAGTTAAAAGGGGAAAGACAGCTTCACCAGAGGCCAAGTGGGCAGAGTCACTGCATGTCATCAGTGACTCACTGAGTTTACAATAACTGTGGATAACACTTCAACTGTCTCATCCAGTGCGACAGCCGCAAACATCTGAACAGAAACATGCAATTCATGCTTAATGGTCATAGATTAATCACCCACAAATATAAAAAAGGCAATTGGTCAGCATATTGATATTCATTTGTACTGAACCACACAGTGATTACAACCTTTTAGTTTTTGTCAAAACACATAACTCACTGCAAGCCTGCAATTGACTAATATGGAGCTTACAACAGCCCTACCCACAATGAACTTCATGAAAACTCACTCCATCTGCTGCATCAGAGATAATACAGGCAATCTTCGCAAAGGGCCCTTGCAGGAAGACCATTTGTGTTCCAGCCATTGATTTGAGGCTGCCCAAATTTCAGGAGAAAAACATTCTCACATGAGTGCCTCATTAGAGCTCAGCTAAAGACCTCGCAGTCCCTCAGAGGCATTAGCATAATTATGACTCGTTCCTGCAGTGCAATTAACAGGTTTCTCGCTGTGAGAGTCCCTTCAGCCTCAACTGAATCTCTAGTGATGCCGGGGCCCAGAAATCTAAACGCACACACTTCCTCAGCTCCCCACTGACCACCATGGCAACTTCCCTCAACCAATGGGGAAAGGGTCACACTAAAGCCGGAATTATACTTTGCGTGTGCGCGTGTGCACTGTTGGGCGCTAGACCGCGTTGACACAATTTGTCATCATCAAACAGTGTGCGCATAGCTCTCTGCGGACGACCGCGTACCCTCCAAAATATTCTGACAGCGCGCACAGGAGCGTACAGGTACGCATGATCAAAAACCGACTGCGCATGCTCTAGCAAACAAACACGGATGCTTTTCGTTGCTTTTCTACCCGTGTACAGGAGCGCTCAATGCGTTGAACTATATTTGGCAGAGGCCTTTTCACTGCACATCAAAAACGTTTGGTCACTTTTTACGTTATTGTTTGGTGAAGTTCACACTTCGCAGTTATAAATGAGTGCGACAACAACCATCATAAGGAGTGCGGATCTGACCAGAGAGCAAAAACAAACAATGCTCTTGTTGTGATGTATACCACAATTCTTAGACAAGTAAAGTGTCTGTTAATGTTCTTTTTAATGGAATACAGCCATTTTAACATGTTTAAGAAACATTAAATGGTACCAAGACAACAGAAAGAAGTGAAAAGGAAAGTTGCATAAATATTTGAGTTAATAAATCCACGAGAGCCTATCAAAAAATTGGAAAACTATTTTATTTTCGAGTGAGGGCAGTAAAATCAAGCAAATTAGAGACATATTGGACAGAATTATGAAGCAGCAATCCACAAGCATAGCACATCCACGGTGGGGTTTGGTGTTAACTTTCCGTACACAGGATTGTCATTGTAGAGAAGGTCACAAGTATGCTCAGCGGTTATGGTAAAAAGGATTATGATGAATCTATGATATTGATAGTTTGTTTTCAATAAAATGCTTCTATACTATACATCCTTGCACCCAATCTCTAACCGCTTGTAATGTGCATTTCAAAAAGAAAAAGAAAAAGAAGTGGCCAGCCGACCAGGACTGGGCGACTACTACTTTCGACTAAACCCAGATTGAACTGGAGCACACAAAAATCTGTCATGAGCATTTCATTGGTGCAAAAAAGAAAGACTAACGTTTCAACCTACTAACGTTTTGATTTGGAGGCAAAAAAAGTTTTTTGACTCTGAGGAATACGTTGGTACGTCCAAACTTTAGTCTTTTTTTTGCACTATATGAAAGACTTGTGTGCTCCAGTTCATCCTGGGTTTAGTCGAAAGAAGTGTCCCAGTCCTGGCCGATTCTGCAGTCCTGTTCTGTTGAGCATCACACGGCTTCAGCGCAAGGTATCCCAAATCAAGAATTGGCCAGCCATTTGAGGCCACCCAAGGTGAAGAGCTTGCTGACAGGGTAACTTACGGCGAGGCATGAGTCTACATACCCTGTCCCTGCCAGGGAGCCGTCGGGGTGGAAATGCAGGTCGTGCACCCCCTTGCTGTGGCCCTCCTGGTGCAGAATCTCTTCCTGTGCTTCCAGATCCCATAAGCGCCAGGAGTGATCATAGCTGGAGAGAAACAAAAGGGTGACTCCAACAGCCTCAGGAACAAACAAAAACTTCCCGACACCCCACCCTGCTCTTTCAGCTCTCAAAGAGCAAACCACCTCTGTTCTTACAGCTCTCAAAGCACCAACACTTTTGGCGAATACAGCTCTCAAAGTGCTAACCATCTCTGCTTTTACAGTTTTCAAAGCTCTTGCCCTCCCTGGTCATAGAGCTCTGAAACCCTCTTTGTTCTTACAGCCCTCAAAATACCAGCCCACTTTATTCTGACGGCTCTAAAAGCACAATTCCACACTGCTGTAATAGATGTCAAAATCCTCATCCACTCTGCTCTTAAAGCTCTCAAAGCCCTAACCATCTCTGCTCTCACAGCTCTCAGAGCACTAACCCTCTTTCCTCTCACAGCTTTCAACGTCTTGACCCCCTCTGCTCTAACAGCTCTCAAACTGGCACTCCTCTCTACTCTACAGCTCTCACAGCGTCAACCCTCTTTACTCATACAGCTCTAAAACATTAACCTTCTCTGTTTTTACAGCTCTTAAATCACCAAATCTCTCTGCTCTCAGAGCTGTAAAAGTGCTAATCCTCTCTGCTTTTACAGCTCTCAAAGCACTAAACCCTCCCTGGTCCGACAATTTACAGCTCATCCCGTTCTCAAAGAGCCAACTCTCTCTACTCTTCAAGCGTTAACCCTCTCTGCTTTGACCGCTCTCGAAGCGCCAACCTTCTCAGCTCTTCAAGCCTTCAAATCAGTCACCATCTCTGCTTACACAACTCTCTAAGCACTAATACTCCTTGCTGTTGAGGCTCTCAAATTACAAAATCCTTCTGTTCACAGCTTTCAAAGTAAACTCTCCCCACTCACAGCTCTCCCAGCACCAACCCTCTCTGCTCTCACAGCTCTCCCAGCACAAACCCTCTCTGCTCTCACAGCTCTCCCAGCACCAACCCTCTCTGCTCTCACAGCTCTCCCAGCACCAACCCTCTCTGCTCTCCCAGCTCTCCCAGCACCAACCCTCTCTGCTCTCACAGCTCTCCCAGCACCAACCCCCTCTGCTCTCACAGCTCTCCCAGCACCACCCCTCTCTGCTCTCACAGCTCTCCCAGCACTAACCCCCTCTGCTCTCACAGCTCTCCCAGCACCAACCCTCTCTGCTCTCACAGCTCTCCCAACACCAACCCCTTCTGCTCTCACAGCTCTCCCAGCACCAACCCTCTCTGCTCTCACAGCTCTCCCAGCACCAACCCCTTCTGCTCTCACAGCTCTCCCAGCACCAACCCTCTCTGCTCTCACAGCTCTCCCAGCACCAACCCCTTCTGCTCTCACACCTCTCACACCACCAACCCTCTCTCCTCTCCCACCTCTCCCAGCACCAACCCCCTCTGCTCTCACAGCTCTCCCCGCACCAACCCTCTCTGCTCTCACAGCTCTCCCAGCACCAACCCCTTCTGCTCCTACAGCTCTCACAGCACCAACCCTCTCTGCTCTCACAGCTCTCCCAGCACCAACCCCTTCTGCTCTCACAGCTCTCCCAGCACCAACCCTCTCTGCTCTCACAGCTCTCCCAGCACCAACCCTCTCTGCTCTCACAGCTCTCCCAGCACCAACCCTCTCTGCTCTCACAGCTCTCACAGCACCAACCCCTTTTGATCTCACAGCTTTCCCCAGGCTAACCTTCTCAGCTTGGATGTTTCTGAGCACTAGCATTCTCGCTCCTACAGTCATCTGAGGATGTTACTTAGCTGAGGATGAGGACTAACCCTCAGCTAAGTAACCTTTCTGCTCATAAAATACTGTGCTTCTGCTGGATATCAGAGAATCACAGGCAAAGCCTCCATTCAAAACAGCAATCAATGTGACTATTTGATTGAAGGGCAGGAAAAATAGGTATGAAGGGAAAGATGAGGACAGAGGGGAACCGGTAGCAGATGAGAGGTGATGAGATTCTGCCGAGAGACAGTTTTTCAGACTAACTTCAAGCGCTAGCATTAGCCGACACGCTCACAGAAATGCATGATAGGAACCATAAAAATATCATATGGTTTGTGAATGGCTGAGCAGTGGATTTTGAGAACCAGTGTTACAAAAGAGTACTCATTACAGGCTGGAAAAAAAAATGAATGGAAGGCAGTTGGGCACTTCATTTAAAACCTTGACAGCAATGATATCAAACCTTTGCTACCAATATTTTCCTTATGATTCACGAAAGTGAGTCATGAGCTTAAAGGACCAGTGTGCAAGATTCAGGGGGATCGATTGGCAGATACATGTGCAGAAATGTAATATAATATTCATAACTAGAATGGTTTTTACACATAAAAACAGATGTCTCCCCCTTCCCCCATTTCACATTTTAGGGTTATGGTCCGGAAACAAGTCCCACCCTTCAATATGCCCAAGTCCAAATTGTTGCCATGGAAACAGAAAAGATACAAGAGGCCCATGCCCCCTAACGGTCACCTGAGTATAGTATATCCAATGTTAAACCTTGGCCATTAAGCGTGGCCCTAATTTTGACCCAAGGGATCAGATTAATGGAAACCAGTATCATGAGCAGTAGAGTATTCTAAATTGAATATATATAACTTGTGGCTATTTTCTTTAAGCAAAGAAGATTTCTCAAGCCATTTTGACCCTTGGGCCCTGCCCCTTAGCCCCTGGGCAAGGGAAACTGTCTAAAATATCATAATATCATCTCATTGTTGTAATGTCAATCAACTGTGAATGATTTCCAGTAGAAATTAAACAAAATATACCCAAAAGTATCATTTTCCGTCATAAACTATACTTCATTTTGCGTTTAAACAAAAAACGCTTCAGTGAAAGGAAGCAATAATACCTTCATTAACATATGTCAAGTTACTTTTCTACTTCTGAGGTAAAACTGCATCCCGCGGGGAATTTTCCCCTCAAACTGTACGGGCAGTTGCCAAGTACCAACCACAGGTTGTTGGTTTTCTCCAGGTATACTCCAGTTTCCTCCAAAACCTAAACATGACACATCCTTAAATGACCCTTACTTAAGTTGTTGTGTTCACAATGTGGCTTATGATGACAATATAACAAAGGGCAATAACTCCATCAAATTTGATTGAATCGGTTTGGTTTTCGAACTCGTCCAAGATCTTATGGATATAAGCCTGCATACAAAGTCTCATCAAAATTGGTTCATAAATACTTAAGTTATTTGGTTCACAAGGAAAAGTTTACGGACGACGCACAACGACGGACAAAAGGGGATCGCAATAGGTCACGCCTTCGGCTCAGGTGACCTAAAAATTCAAAAGCAGTTCAAACCCTCAAAAGGCACATCTACATGTTATGGAGGGACACTATATCAAATTTGGTGAGAATCGGTTGAACTGTTTCAGAGTTATGCTCCGGAAACAAATGGAAATTACCTGAAAACAAGAATCTTATTTTCGTTGCTTTGGAGTGAGCCCATTATATCAGCAGAGAGAGGAGGTCCTCTTCCACGGAGCCAGTCATACTGCACCACCATATTTCTATCGCAGCCCAGAACAAACGAACAAAACCCTGGCTCAAAAGAGGCTAATGCTTTGCTGCCACCTTATGTTCTCCTACACGCTCGAAAGGGTAGAGTGAGGGCAGGTGTTATCACTTGGTTGCAATCTGCAACTTCATCGCAAGATGCTCCTATATCCAACACACTGGTGCTTTCAATGTGCAGTGAATGATTAAGCCTCATGGATAGGATCTGTGTCACGGAGGAGGAAACATGATGAGAACAGTCAGTGAGGAAAGGTAGGGCAGGAAGAGTGGCAAAGCATTGTGGGAAGTGTTGCACCCGCTCACTCACCAGGTGGTACCCAGGAAGCGTCCGGAGGGGTGCCAGGCCACACGTGCCACTCTCACTGAGTGCCCCTCAATATCAGCCACCGGCTCATCACTGCAGGTAGAGGGAGCCAGAGAGCACAGTTATCAATCACATAATTCAGCCCAAGAGTGACAACATTTGTGCATCATACTCATTTCAGTCATCTTCACAGAGTAGCAAACTCTCTGGTGACTTTCTGATACAGCCCACAGACACAGACCTGTCTAGACTCCAAAGCTTGACTGATCCGTCAGCAGCACACGAGGCCATGTTGACATCACCGGCATCCAGGGACAGTGTTGCCTGGGGGTGGAAAGTGATGGCCCCGACATTGGTATTGTGTCCTGAGAGAGATAATGGGACCAAATTCACCTGGGCTGTCCTCAAACTCTCATCCTCAAATACTGGAATCATGACTTATCACACTCAATTATGGGGGAAAAAAAACAAAAAACTTGTATTCCTTGGACACAATAGTTTGACATGAATGCTTTTAAGAAATGAATTCACAATCAAAAGAAAGTATGGGAATACAGACAATAGACCAATACAGAAAATAATTACCCCTTAACGTGCGGACAAGGCTGCAATCAGGCACTGCCCAGAGCTTACAAAGACCACTCCTGAGAACAAGAGAGAGGAGACAAGGGGAAGAAGGTGGAATAGTGAGAGCAAGACGGAGAAAGAGTTATACAAAGACAGTACTAAAAAAAGACTCCAATAACTACCTTAACCACCACTTTTTATCCATGGTGCTGAATCACGATCCCTGCCATACAATTCTGAATATTCTGACATGTTTTCTAACTGATTTCACGGCCTATTAAGTACAATTGTGCACCAGAAACAAAACCTTAGTCTTCTAAGCTAAGGCTGCACCTTGTTCATATTATCTAAAGGAACTTGAAAAACAACTCTTCTCCTTTGTATTTTGTTTTCACGGACAACAAAAGTCTAATCCATGTTAGAACAGGCTGTATGGACTAACAAAATATTGAGGATTATTTCTAGTCCTAGCCTGAGACTAATTTTAGATTGCTAGCTCTGGCCTATTAAAGCAATGTTCGTTAACTGAACAGAAACAAAACAGATTCAGCCGCAACTTTGAGCTGCTCGAGGTCATTATTGCGCGAGAGATTATGGTACTGACATTTTTAACCAAAGGCATCAATGTAAATACATTCCATCAAAGATTAGGATAGAGTTACAAGTACAGGAATTAAGTAACAAAGATCAGAACGATCATCAGGAGCCTGATAACATGTCAACGACTGTAGACGTGCATGACGTGACCGCCAGTGAACAAGCCCATGAGAATTGTGACAGCAGTAGATAAGAGGAGCACGTCACAATCAGAGCACACTCAAAAGGTGAAAGAAACATATCAGGAACTTTTAAGGAGTAGCCTTTCTAGTGTTTGAAATAAGCATCCTAGAACACCCTTGCTGTACAAGTGACAGTTGTTACACCAGCATACGAATGTTCAAAGCATTCTTATCACATACATGCTAGCCTTCATTTTAAAATGGTAAAATTGAACTCATGCTGAATGAAAGTGCTATACATCATCCCAAATTCAACAAATATTTCCCCAATTATCAGACCTCTATCCAGAGGGACTTGCAACAGCCCCCTCCCGATTTCCCCCATTTCAAAATATGTCATGCTAATTGGTTTAAGACCTTCACACAAAATGTAATGTATGACAAGGAGCATACGAGGAAACAGAAAACAATGTTTTAAAATAATCATTTCATTTACCGAGGAAAAAGGTAATCCAACACAAATATCATCTGGGTGAAAAAGCCATTTCTCCCCTCAACCTATCTGGCTGAGCCACCTTCAGCAGCAGCAACTGCAACAAAAGACTTAAAAACTGGAGAACAACCTTTCATTGTTTAGAAGGAATTTAGCCTTCTCCATTGAGGGATTGCTTTAATTCAGCAAAATTGGTGAGGTTTCCAAGGATGAAATGTCTGTTTAATGTCATGATGCCATAGCATCTCTAAGAGGTTAAAGGGAATAGTCCATTTAAAACCCATAAATTTCTCATGTTTGAGCCATTCAAGAAAAGATTGTTCTTTTTGAGGTGAATTTGGTCTCGTGTTTCAGATAATTCTGTTGTATTACAACCCAACTGTGCTAAGGCTGTAGATCACAGGCTGATAACCAGCTATTCCATTTAAATATTTTCAGTCAACAGATCATTATCCAAGTTCATCAGCCCAGGGTGTTATCACGATGTTTTTGGCAAATATGAGACACACCTTTATGTTCCTGTTGATTATCAGTGGTTTTTGCCACGCCAGTCTCCCATGGAAATCGTTCTTTCCCAGTCTCTACCTAATGGTAGTCATTAATGCTCATCTTAGAGACAAGCAAGGCTGACTGTTTCTAAATTGTTCGTCTCGGTTCTTTTGTGACCTCTAGAATGACTTGTTAAGGCACTTTTGGAGTAAATGTGTAATGCCAGCCACTCCTGAGAAGATTCACCACATTTAAAGTTGGCTCCATTTACAGATAGTGACTGTCACAGTGGTACAATCCAAAGTGCTTTAAAAATGGCTGAGTGATCCTGGCCAGGCTGGCATATTTCATTAACTTTCTCATCTCTTCCTGAATATTTTTATTGTTGCATGGTCTACTGCTTGTTAAGACCCTTTAGCCCACTTAACAAGATTGAGAAGGTTCTATTAAAGTGATGCTCAAATTTAACAAGGCTGTCAGGAATCAAGCCAGGGTGTGGTTAGTCCATTTTAACCCATTTATCATTTAAAACTGGCAAATAGGCTGACAGAGTGACAAATGGGGCAAGCTTTTCCACACAGGGCCAGTTGGTAATCTATACTTCTTTTCTTCCAAATATATTAAATTATCATTAATTTACAAACTGTATTTTGTGATCACTCAGGGTGTCTGTGCTATTACTACATTTTTTGGAAGATCTGAATGCAAGTGGAGAAAAAGGAAAAGAAATTATTTTCTTCCACTGACTGGAATTGGGTGCAACAATCCATTTCAAAGAAAGCCAAAAGGACAAGGAGGGCGATACTCACCAGGATGCCGTCACCAGCAGCTTGGAGTTGGGGCTGAACTGGCAGGATGATATGGGCCTCTCATCCCCAATCTGACTGCAGAAGTTATTCAGGCCCTGGAGGTGCAAAGAAGCACTCAGGATATGCTCAACTGTGACAGCCCCAAGGGAGCACACTGAGGAAGCCCATATCACTCACCCGGAGAGTCTTGTGGAGCTCCTGCTGACGAACAGTCCTGGTAGATTCCGGAATCTCCTTCTGAGCCCGAGCTGCGTCCAGCCTGGTCACCGCCCTGCAAGTCACAAACACATGTACGCATTCACAGATGCACAGAGGACACAGTCAGACACAAACAAGGGCTGAACACAACGAATGAGGGCAGCCATTGTCTGTTCAACTTTCATTTCCATCTCTATCGACAGAGGGCAGGTGGGTAAATGGGGCAGAGCAGTCCATTAATGCCATCTTTCCTTTCAGTCTCCTACATGGTAAATCATTGATCAGCCAATCAGACGACGCAATTTATGCAACATCAACAGAAGTTAATTACGCAATGCTGGTTTAAACTGCACTGTAAATAGTCATAACAGACTTTCATAGCACATTTCCACCATAGAAACAGCAAGTTTAGCAATTAATAACACAAACAATTATTTGAGACAGAAGTCCCAACATGTAGGATCACAGCCCACAATCAGTACGAGGCCATCATTTTTAACAACTCAATTTGCCCAGTTAACCAATACACGAATTATAGAGAATTATAGAGACTCAGTTTCATGGAGACTAGACTGACAACTGAACATGCATCCAAATGCTGGACCACAGCAGGTCATTTATCTTTTACCTGGGCAGGGAATAGCGAGCCAACCACAGACGGGCATCTTTTAAAGTGGAAGGGCCTTCGTGGTACCAGGTCTGCTGGCACTGATCAACAAAGACAAGAAGTGAACAGCAGCTGTGAGGTGGATTACTGCAGTCCTACTGACGAATAAACACAGCAAGTTCTGACTGGGTTTGTACTTGTAGAGCAATAAAATTTATTGAATTTTATGCATACTTCTGCGACAAACTCAGTAGTAATTTATTTAAACCCTTTAAAACCTACAAACCAATATATGGGTTTGACAAATTCTACTGTTTTTTTTTTTTTTTTTTACAACTGTAGAAATTTAGGCCAATTTTACATTCTACTGAAGATCCCAAGGTTGCCAAAGAGTCCAAATATGCCCAGCTGAATTACAAGAAAATGTGTATAAAATGATGCACAAGATCTAGATATTTTCTATTGGAAGTAATAAAACACCATAAAAACATATCTAGTATCTGAGCAGTCAGAGAATTTATTCTTTTTTTGGCCTAGTAATCCAGCAGACATGATCTGAAACAATGGATATGGTAAATGAATACAGTGTCAGCTTTAATTTGCAGGTATTAGCGAGCAATAATATTGAGTAAAAAATGTATGTACTGTATGCAGCCTGTTTCATACAATCACTGTCTGATTACTTACAGACTCCACTGAAACCCAAAATAAATGCAAATATCTGTCAAAACTCATACTGTTTCAAAGTCTTGAATATTCCTCCATTGCAAATTAAAGAGCGTTCATGTTTTTCAGAGAAACACACAAAAGGTCCACCTGGCCACAGCACGACACAATGCAGCGGGGCACACATACCTCTTCTTGAGAGCGCTTCGCTTTCTCATCCTCCTTCTTGGATTTCTTCAGGGCATCGGGCCCCACAATAGACAGGATGTTCCGCAACCTGGTGGCAGAAAAGCATGAGGGAGAGAAAGACATGAAGAATCAACACGGAGGGCATGATGAAGAACACAGCAAGGTCAATTACTTCAAGACATCCACCCTGATTAGGTTTAAACAGAATCAAGACTCAATCATTAGCAGTGAAGGGCGGCACTCTAGAAAAGCCGCTGATGATCTCCAAGTGCAGACGGGAAGATGATTATAAATCAGCTTTAAATGTAAGGAGCCATCAGAAGTTGTTAATTCACCAGTCAACAACTCAATCAACCAATTTTGCAATCAACAATCACGCGCCAGAATTGGCACAAATCTGAAGACGAAAAAACACAGCAGCCTCCTCCGCACCTCTCTCGCCTCTCTGCAGGCCCCTCTCCAAAGAGTGTGATTGGCTCGCCCAGAGCCCGCAGACAGGCTTTGACCTCGGCATCATCAGTGGAGACTGTAATCTGCCTCGCCCGCTTCCTGCGCTCAAACTCTGCCAGCACCTCTGCTTGCCGCTCGCTTACACGCTCCTCCATCTCCAAGAATTCACCTGAGGAGAGGGAGAGGTCATTTTAGTCAGAGAGGGGTACTTTCGGTCAGGGCATAAAGTGCTACTTTTAGTCACAGAAGGCAGTATTAGCCAGGGGAAGAAGGGATTTTTTTTCTCATTTGGTTGTTTTTAGTCCAAGGAAATACTGATTTTTCAGAATGACATGGGGCTTTTGGTCGCAAGGGGAGCAGCAGATTTTAGTCAGTGACAGAATGCGCTTTCAGCCAAGGTGTGCTTTTATATGTGGATAGTGGTTACAAAGGGAGACGCAGCACCTCTGAGATTTAGTAATAACTGTATCCAGTGGCAGCATTAGGGCAGGTACGCTTACCGCTGGAGATGTTAATGTTGCCTGCCTCTATCCCCGCCTTAACCGCATCCTTTCCGGAGTTGGACGTGCCATCGCGAGCCAGCCTCTCACGCTCCTTCTCTTCCAGGCTGCCATAGAAAATCCGAGATTTCTTGGCCACGGGGACCTCCTCGTCGTCCGACATTTTGTTCTTGGGATCACAACCTTATTAAACAACAAAATCTGACTCAGAGACTGTCAAGCTGATGGATCAGTGGCACGTCTTGTAGCTTAGTGAGAGCACTTCAGACACCAAGCTGGTATTGAATGTGGTATTTGGGAATCAGTGTTTTCACAATCTCTTCTGGATTACCAACACCAATAATTTGTGCGGGCCACTCAAAAATAGACCAAAATGGGTACAGTGTATGAATTTTAACCAGATAAAATTGACATTAGTGCAAGGACTACAGTGAATACTGATAAGAATCTCTTTAATCTTGCAAACATTCAGTAATGTGGTCTTTGATGGTCAATACTTTGATACTAAGATTGAATCAATAAGACAGCAACCCCATTAAGGTGCTAGGGCATGGACTGTTCTAAATCATGGGTGGGGAACCTTATCCAGAAAGGGCCAGTGTGGGTGCAGGCTTCAATTCCAACCAAGCTGTTACCCACCTGATTCTAATAATCAACCTCTATTTAGAGCGCTTAATTAGCAGAATCAGGAGCATAACCGATTGGCTGGAATGAAAGCTTGCAAGCACACCCGCCCTTTCTGGATAAAGTTCCCACTCCTGTTCTAAATGGTGAGCATGGCACATTGCTATCCACCTGCGAAATACGAGTTCAAACACATCAGACGCCCGTATTTCCCCCAGTGGACGCGTATAAACAAGGTGGAGACTCGGTTAACTATCAAAGAATAGGTTACTACGTACTACTGCCACAGCAAACATCATAACCAAGCCATAACCAATAATAATAATAGTATTAGTGGCAACCTATGGTGATACAGCATTGCAGTCTCCAACAAATGCAGATACCAAACTAGCTAGCATGTAACGTTACACAAACGCAGGGCTTGCATTAAATCACCCAATTTCACAGCCAAACAAAATTCCAGAAAAGGCTTGTTGAGAAAGCAAACTGTTACTCCTTCACTTCAGTTTCACACGGCAGTTCTTGGAGTTCCTCTCTCATACGCCAAAGGAACACAAACTATCAGCGATAATCTGGTTAGCCAAGACCAGCTATAACTTACATGTTCCCAACCTAAATCACAGCCACAAAATCGTAATCTTTCCCTGATTATAGCTACTGCTGATTAGCAACCGTCAGCTACCTTGTTCGGAGGGTATGGCTGGATGCTGTTGAACTATCCTACTCAACGCAGCTAGCTTCATTAACAGAAACCCTGAGCAAATAAGAAAAACCAAGCCAACCGTTCATACATGATTTAACGGCATTAACCTATATTCACATTTCCCGATCCAACCCAGCAATAAAATACACATTTGATTCCACATTCAATCGGCTAAGTTCATTCATTAGCTAGCAACGTACCTACCACGACTGTACTTGAGATGGACAGGTTAGTTTCGATTCGCTATATTTTGCACATTTGCAAGAGCGCCACCCGGCGTCACGGAGAACAGTTTCAGACGTTCAAACTCTTTGCTAAACACTGCATGAAATGTTTGACTGCACAGTTTTTATTTTTCAATCTAGATAGATCAAGCAACTCGATATTTCGGCACAGAAACGTGCAAGAAAAAAAAAATATCTGGCCAAGGAGGAGACGAGAGTTCAGTAGGACCAGTTGTGCTCAATCGAGAAGAACTACAACTCCCAGAAATCAATTAGTGGTATGGCGGTTTCCTTCAGACACAGTGGACAAAAGTTGGTTTGTACTGACGGCGCTAACAACTTCATTTATCGTTTTGGTTTCGTTTAATGCTTGATTTCATATATTGCTATTATATGTATGCAATTGTCTGATCAAGGACGCCCATGTTTAGTCAGCCAATTTCTCAGGTTACCAGGCTATCGCCTTGCTAGGCTAATGGCTAATAATAATTTCGCCGAACTGGCTCGATGGCGTTCAGTGCTGTAGCAAAGGTCTGTTATACACTGCTTGACATTACTTGCCGTTGATCTTGCCAGCTGGCTAGGTTGTTTAAGTCGTTCTGTTATTGCTAGGTATTCAATGTGAGTTTATGTATAGAAGTAACGGTTATGTCCCTCTTGCGTTAACCCCTGGTTTTCATAGGCCACCGCTAACTAGCGGTGTTGTATCTTACCTGAAAGGGGCCGATGTGGGTGCAGGTTTCTGTTTTTTTTGCCTGAGCATTTCGATGATTCGACAAGCTAACGAATCACAGTCCTCTATTAAGATCTTTTCTAACGTTAGTAGTATCTAGTGCGTTTGTGGTGGGTCATAAAACCCTGCACCCTCACCGTTCCTTTTCTAAGAGGCAGAAACCCTCACCAACCATATCCATAGGTTACTACCGTTTTCCCCTAAATTCAAGGTGGTGGTCTTTGTTAGCGATATAAATGTCCTCTATTAACGACGTACTGTGATAAACCACTGTGCTTTGCTGTGAAGATGGATTAAGTGCAGTAGGAGGATGCTGCGCCGCAAGCCGACCCGTCTGGCATTGAAGCTGGATGACATAGAGGAGTTTGACAGGGTGAAGAAGGAGCTGGAGGTAGGAAATGTGACCGTCACTGTCTTGCGTGTAGATTCAAGTAATAGCTAAATTGCCGCAACATATGCATGTTTGCCTAATTTTCACATCACCCACAAGCAAACTGCTAGTGTTAGGTCTCAATTTTCGGGGGTAAACGGTAATATTTGAATCAAACATTCTATATTTGGTGGGAAGCATGCTGCCGCTGAGTATGTTGTTCAATATTGGTGGTGCAGCTGATAAATTAAAAATGGGTGACCAGTGTCAATAACTGTTATGGCTTGTTATTTCTGAGTTTGTTGCAGGCTCGTTTGGGTCATGTTACCACTTAAGAAGGCTTGTAGATTCTAATAGGTGTTTTGTGACTGGAAGCTTTTATTTACAGCATGGCTTCCTCGAGAGTGTAATAAAACGAAGTTCAACATTAGCCAGGCTTTCTTTGCCTGATTTGGCTTGATAAATCCTGAACTTTCCATCAGAGATACCACAAGTTACCATGGTGGGTTAAAAGAGAGCCACTTTGGTGACATTGGAAACCCCAGGTTTAGACCCAACATACCTTGCTAACTCACTTGTCTTTCTTCATAGTATACTGCTCTGGTTCACTCGTCTGGGTTGTCATTTTAACCTTAATTTTGTGCACCGGCTGTGACCTAATTCTCCTTGGCAGCTGAACTGGATCACTTAATGGAGTAGTTCATCCAAAAACGAAATTCTGTCATTATCTACTCTCCTCAAGCAAGATGAAACAGGGGTGAAATTTGTTAATCCTTTAAATGAATTTTGAGTTTACCTGCAAAACTCCAATGCAGCCTTCTGTAAAACAACGGAAGTCAATGGAGAGTCAGTCGTTAGTGGTTTTTAAGAGTCCAAAAAACAGCCAAAAATTACCATGAAATTGCTCCATACAGCTCATGCAGAATAATCCAAGACCTTTAAAGCCAAACAATTGCATTCTCACTGGAAAAGACCAGTATTACACCATTATTTAGCACAGATTTTTACCATATCGGTTATATTTATTACAGTTCCCACTAGAGTGCACTTACTCTGCCTGACGTGAACTCCCCAGCACTTATTTACCCAGGTACACATAGGTGTTCATCACATACACGGAGAGAGCTCTCTCTTGAGTTGTTAGTAATGCTAACCACTTAGCCTACTAATCAGATGTAGACAAAGAGGATAATATGTGACACTTGCGATTTTGAAGAACTGTTGCTTCACCCTATACATTCAAACCTGAATGTGCTGATGAGGAATTCAGATGGGAAAAGTTCCCGTGACAGCTGGGGAGTTCAAATCACGCAGAGCGTAATTGGCAAGGGGGGGGGCAGGTGCCTGCAATGGTGAATTTTTATTAACTTATTTATTTTAAAAATATAACAGCTGCGGTAAAATTTTAACTAAATAATGGTGTAATACTGGTCTTTTCAGGTCGCCATACAATCGTTTTGCTTCAGGAGCCTTGGATTATGCTGCACAATCTGTATGGAGCAATTCTAAGGACATTTTGCCTGTTTTTTGGACTCAAAATAACTCTAATGGCTGAGTCTCTTTTGACTTCAGTTTTTTTGGAGAGGGCTGCCATTAGGGCTGCACGATTAACTGAATCATGATTATTCTAAGTGCAATAAAAGTAACTACCACTGTGAGGCAGACAGACGAGCTTGCTTATTACCTTTTCTATGACACAGACCTAATGCAGTCATTTGAATGCTTCCAGGAAGCAGACTGTAATTTGAAGTCCGCTTATTACCAGCAAGATTGGACAGCCTCCATCACCTTGGCATAATTAGCTTACCTTAAATCAACTCCCTGTACTTTGCCTAACCTGCAACCAAGCCATTTATTCAGCCAACTGACTAATCAAAACCAAAATGTGGCCTATAATTAAGAGGAGAGAATGAGAAGCAGATATACCTAACCAGGCTGCCATGTTAATAATCTGAATAAATAGAAGACCTCTTAATTCCACCTCATGTAGAATTTGTAAATATCAAAAAGATTTCTTAAAAATAAAATAATTTTAAGATTGTCTTGGTTTTTAAGCATTTCAAAACATACACAAAGTGGAAAACATTTTGTGAAGCATATCGAACATGAAAGTGAGAGAATTTTTTTTCGCATTGCACGTAGTAGATTAATTCAGCGAAGACTTTGCAAACACGTTCAGGCAAATGTAAATTTGTGGCATTTTTTATTTGATCATTGATTAAGATTAATTTAAAGTAATTCGTAGCTCTTGATTTTGGTTACTTTTGAGTGACTAAATAGCCTACAGTGAAGGTGGAAAAAATTCTGTTTAAGCGTAGCCTATCAAACGGGATATGTTAATTGTTCGCAGGCAGCACGGCCAAAGGTAAAACTAGAAATAGTCTAATCTAGCAAACATTTTCAGGAAAATTTCGTGCTGAACAACTCAAAGTTATGGTCTGCAAAGTCATCATCCTCTACCCGACAATTGCTGTCACCCCCTTCCCAATTACTTTGCTCAATTTGCAATCAAACAGTTCAATGCTCAATTAGGCTAACGATTTAAATTTGTAGACAGTCTGATTTATTTAGATATCATTTTTGTTTGTCGCATTTTGAAATTTAAATAGCCATGAAACAACAGATTTTCCTCAATGTGTTTGCTACGTGCGATGTGTTAACAATTTACTTGTGTTCTATATGCTAAAAACAAAATGTTTTCCACCTTCACTGTTGGTTATTTAGACGCTCAAAAGTAAATAAAATCAAGTGCTATGAGTTACTTTATTTTATACCATGGTCTGGGTGAATACTTTTTTCTGATTGGCTGGCAGGTATGCATTAAAACCGTGGAACCGCACAGGTAGTTCGGCTACGGTCGTTTCACCATTCAAAACTCATCCACTGGCCAACTTGTAACCCTAGCAACGTTAAACGTGGTATTCGGCTGGGTACAACGGAAACCTAGCTGCTCATTTATCTCCAGTAAATTTAGCGGCGTCATACAAGTTGCGTCCAGCGGGGCGGTTAACTATAGGTTCTCGAGCGATAATGACCGGAAATAATATAGCAGCGAAGTAATCAGGCTTTATTCATTAAACGATTGTAATTGTGTACGGTTACAAAGGAAGCTAACGTGTCCACTTCATGTATCAGCAACTGCTGACAGTTCGCAAGCTACGTGCTATGCCAGCAGATTGATTTCAGCTCGCTGACTGCGGAAACCGTCATAAGTTCATTGTAATTGTGGGTAGCAAGTTAGCTACAGTCTGCATAATCGCACATAATGTTGCGTTATGCATAGTCTCCATTTCAGCTGGAATCCGTTATCAAATCAGCTGGTAAACGGATGTAAGCGTGTGCAAAAAAAAATCTTTCTCCATGAACGTAAGATGAAGTAGGATAGCTGGTTCAATTTAACTTGGCCCATAGTAGGCTATTGGGTATGAGAAGGCGCGGCGCCTCTTTAATGATTACCAGCTCGTTTTTTTTTTTTTTAGTGCTTAACTTTCACCAAAATTTCTGAATGCTGCAATTTGACATTGCTGGCAAATGACCATGGTATAAGCGGGATAATCAACTCGAAGGTGATTATAATTAACACCTTCTCGTTAATTATCCCTTATTTAAATTACTCTAGTTCAAGTATCTAATAAAAAAATGCCGCAAATTTGCGGCAAAGATTCGCCTGAACGTGCACTGCCAGATCTTCGCGCATTTGACTATATTGTGTGCAATGCAAACATATACTTTCTCGCATTCACGTTTGATATGCTTCACAAACTGTTTCCACTTCACGGAGGCTATATTTTTAAGCACTTAAAACCAGGGCCATCTGAGAATAATTTCATTTTTTAAGAAATATCTTTAATAATAGCCTGCATACAAAATTCCTCGATGAGAGGTGGAGTTCAGTGGTCTGCTTTTTTATTCAGATTATTGACATTCTTTCAATCTAACACGGCAGCCTGGCTAGGTCTATTCATAACTATTTGCTAGTTTCTTCTCGTATTTGCTACCTAGGTTCATCTCAGTGGGGGGAAAGGTACCATGCTGTTTTGGTGACCTTGACTTGCATTTCAAGGTCACAAATCATAAATTTGAATATCTTAAGAACTATTGACCAGATTCTTCTCATATTTGGTACCTAGGGTCATCCCAGTGGGGGAAAGTTACCGTGCTGTTTTGGTGACCTTTGCCTTTATTTCAAGGTCACAAAGCATAAATTTCAATATCATAAGAACTGTTGACTGGATTCTTTTCATGTTGGATACCTGTGACGACCCCCAAAATTCTGATGTTTCCTGGCGGTGATGGAGGTAACAGCTTGTCAAAATAAACATCGCCATGTCGATATTTCATTAACTTTTCAATTGGAAAATTAAACATTGCATATTCTAACTGCAGAAATAACAATGAAAAAGATCCGCAAAAGTTGTCATAAAGCATATTAAACGTTGTTGACCTAATGTGTTGACTTTCTGACTTTGTTATTTTTATTATCCGGGGGATATAGCATTGGGCTCCGTCCTTCCTTCCGTACGTCCATATGGAGACACAAAATTGAAGCGGGGGATATTGCCATGTTGGTGGCAAACACTTGTAAATAAACATTGGCTCATGTGATCTGAAAGTCATTGCATTTTGATTTTATTCACAATTTACACTTTGTCCCAACTATTTTGGAATTGGGATTGTAACACGGTGGCCTGGTTAGGTCTGTCTGCTTCTCATTATCTCTTCTTAATCATTATAGGCCACATTTTGGTTTTGATTAGTCAGTTGGCTGAATAAATGGCTTGATTGCAAGTGAGGCTAAATACATGGGAATTGATTGGTGAGCTAATTATGCAAAGGCAATGGAGGCTTGTCAACCTCACTAGTAATTAGCAGACTTCAAATCACAGTTTTCTTCCCGGAAGCATTTCAAATGACCGCATTAGGTATGTGTCATAGGAAAGGTAATTGGCAAGCTCGTCTGTCTGCTTCATAGTGGCAGTTACTTTTATTGCGCTGAAAATAATCGCAGTTCGGTTAATCGTGCAGCCCTAGCTGCCATGCAGTTTTGCTGGTATATCAGATTTTGTTTTATGGATTAAGAAACTTCACCTGTGTTTCACCTGGCATGAAGGTGAGGAGATAATGACAGGGTTTTCATTTTTGGGTAAACTGTTCCTTTTGATGTTTTGTGTGAAATCTATTGATGTTGGAGTGAAAATCTTCTGCAGATGTGTCTGCATATGTGGGCTGAAAGGAGTCATATTATTCCCATTTGCCCGTGAAATACTTTCATTTCCATGGTGCAAACATTTGCATGTTTTTTTTTTTCAAAATGACTCAGTTACTGCTGTACAGGCTGTGTGTACAGCACATCAGGCTCACTCAGCCTGAAATGGGCTGTTTTAGCCCTGTCTCTCTAAGAACCCCTCCATTAAATCCCACTTAGTTGCAATTGGCTAACTGCGTTTCAGGAAGCAATAAAGGGACCAATATTGGGTGAAACATTGGGTTTGTACTGCTGAGGAATAGTGGTAAAATTAATTCTAATCTTCATTTTGTTTTCCATTGGAAGGCCATACAAAGGGAATTTGCATTTGCATGGAGGAAAATATTTTCATTGTATGGCAGTCCACATTGACCAAACTCTTCCCTCTCTCTGTTGCACTTCACTTTGTTTGAAGGTGTGCCTAACTAGCCTCTGAACTAGTACGATGCAAATCTGTGACATTGTGATGTTAGACATGTTCAGGAAGACTACAAACAAAGTGTTTCAGACTGTTCCAGATTTGTTTTTTTCTGTCAGAAAGCATAACGTTGGGCTTTATGATTGTGTAGATGTTTTTTTATATATGCTATATAGCACATTATGGGTCCCCCCCCCATTCCTTTAAAGCATAAAATGACCCTTTTTGAGTTGTCTCTTGATGCCAGTGAGTTGTATGCAATATTCTTGATCCTTAATACCAACTTTCATGGTAGGGTTTCTGTCTTTGATTTGGATTCTTCCAAATCAAAGACAGAAACCCTTCCATGAAAGTTGGTATTAAGGATCAAGAATATTACATACAACTCACTGGCATCAAGAGACAACTCAAAAAGGGTCATTTTATGCTTTATGGGTCCCCCCCCCCCCATTCCTTTAATGTGCTATATACCTACTTCATTTTGGATGTAATAGTATTATAGGTTAGTTGGTAAATGCAGGAGTTGGGTAAATAAGGGCTCATGTATGTGGGGGGGAAAACATAAAAAGTGTTCCCTTGGATTCAGAACCGGAAGAAACAAAGGGACGAGGTGGATGTCGTTGGAGTGGCCTCCTCTGGTGAAATGGGAGGGGCAGCAGGTGGCAGCAGTGAAGGAAAGACCCGGGAGCAAATGATCAATGAGCGTATTGGATACAAGCCTCACCCCAAACCGAACACCTTACCCTCTCTTTTTGGAAACCTGCAGTTTTAGGTGCTCCGACATCCTTCTTAATGGACAGATGGATTGCCTGGATTGAATCCTGACTTGGAAGAATCAAAGGGGCTCTCTCAGCTCCAGTGTCATGTTTGCTGGTTGACTTTTTTTATAATGCTTCCTGTTTTGCTTGTTGACATTTTTTAATGCTTCCTCTGTTTTTCTGAGGGCTTTGGGGCTTGATTTCGGAGTTCATTTTTGTATTACAGAACGCAGCAGAACATGTTGAAGATGCTCCCTCTCTTCTGCCCGTTTGCTGACAGCTTTTTTTCCCATGTGTTGCTAAATTGCCTCCTACTGAAACAGAATATGTGAATGTCTGGGAATTGTCCTTTTTAAGTGTATTAAAAACCAGCTTGTACCTCCTAGTCTGTGATTGTATTTTTAGCTATGGGCCGATAAGCTATTGTCTTGGTTTGGTGTTCGTCGTCCAGAACATTTTTTATCTTTTTGGATTTCTGATTGAATCGTTTATGGCCCTTGAAATTTTGGCCCCTATGTTAAAGATGGGGCATAGAAAATCTAGAAAATTATTTCTCAAAAACTGGCCGACAATTTTTTTTTCTAAATCAGGCTGTCAGATTACCTTGGTGCCCTCAATGTACAGTGTGAGCACCATTTTGATTGAATTGATGGAAGTGGGTCTAGTGGGGGCGTTGTACTTTAGCATTAGGTCCTATGGCAGAGGTGGGCAGCGAGGGCCGTATCTGTCCCTGGTTTTCACACCAACTTCTGGCCTTCAATTTGTTGATTCTATAAATTGGCCAAAGAATTTATGAAATCTAACGTTTCAGGTGCATTTTTTTTTAATTATCATGAATGACCAACAACGACTGTTCTTGTCTCCCTTCATAAAACATTTTCCTTTGATTGAATCATTGCAGAAATCTATATTTGTGCATGCAATCAATTAACTCAACTAGGGTAATTGATAGAAATAAAAACCTGCATGCACACCGGCCCTCCAGGACCGGAATTGGCCGCCCCTGTCCTATGGAGAATATACAAATTGGCCTGCAGAAGCCAAATGGTTGCAGATAGAGAATAAGTTTGTCTTGACATATAGGAAGCCATATATTACCTATATTTTGGGTCTATGGAGAATGGGCAAAATGGCCCGTGGAAGCTGAATGGTTGCAGATGGAGAATAAGTTTGTATTATCGACATATAGGAAGTCATATTAAACTTATATTTTAGCAATGATAAATTTGACCTCAGATGACTATGAAAGGTCAAAAGATGGGACTTGAAATTTCAAATAAGTTCTCAACAACTGATAACCTTTTTCCTAAATCTGGCAATAAACTCACCTTGGTACACTTGATGTACAATTCTAATTCTGAAATAGTTAGGACAAAGTGTAAATTGTGAATAAAATCAAAATGCAATGATTTTCAGATCACATGAGTCAATGTTATTTACAATAAACCATAGATAACATTTCAAATGTTGAAACTGAGACATTTAACATTTTTATCCACAAAATGAGCCCATTTCAGATTTTCTGGCTGCAGCCGGTCTTAAAAACAAAAGTTGGGACACAGGCAAAAAAGGGCTGAAAAAGCAATTGATATAAAAGAGAATCCGCTGAAAGAACATTTAGCAAGTAATTAAGTTAACTGGCATCAGTTGTGTAACATGATTGGCTATAAAAGGGATGTCTTAGAGAGGCTGAGTCTCGCAGAAGTAAAGATGGCCAGTGGCTCTTTAGCCTGTGAAAGCTTGCGTAAAAAAATTGTTGAATGCTTAAAAAAAAAAAAAAAAAATGTTCCTCAACTTCAAATTGCAAAGGCTTTGAAGGTCTCATCATCGACAGTGCATAACATCATCAAAGGATTCAGAGAAACTGGAAAAATCTCTGCGTAAGGGACAAGGCCGAAGACCTTTACTGGATGCCCGTGATCTTCAGGCCCTCAGACGCCACTGCATCACACACCAGTATCATTCTGTCATTGACATTACTAAATGGGCCCAGGAATACTTCAAGAAACCACTGTAAACACAGTCTGCCATGCCATCCACAGATGCCACGTAAAACACTATCATGCAAAAAGGAAGCCATTGTTAAGCATGATCCAGAAGCGCCACCGTGTTCTGTGGGCTAAGGCTCATTTAAAATGGACTGTAACAAAGTGGCAAAATGTCCTGAGGTCAGACGAGTCCAAATTTGACATTGTTGTTGGAAATCATGGGCGTTGTGTCCTCTGAGCTAAAGAGGAGGAAAACCACCCCTCCTGTTATCTGCGTGCAGTTTAAAAGCCAGTATCTCTGATGGTATGGGGATGCATTAGTGCGTGTGGTGTGGGACACTTGCATGTTTTAAAAAGCACCATGAATGGCTAGGTTGGTGCCCAGATAGTAAACACTTCTGGCTCTGTGCCGACTCCAGCTGATCCGGTTCAGAGCCGGGGCAGATCCGGTGCGGAGGAGCTTGCTATCTGGGTGGCGTCTCAAGGGAGCAGGCGCTGGCGATGGAGCTGGCGCTGGTGATGAAGAGGCCGCTGGTGATGGAGCTTGCACTGGAGATGGAGCTGCTGCTGGTGCAGGTTGGTCAGTCACAAAAGCTGGAGCAAAGTCTGTCTCACTGAAAATATACTCAGCAACAAAAGTTTCCGTGACACCATTTATGTGTATGTTATAAATGACACGCAAAGATCTCAATGCAATCAATATGTTTATTTAACAGGAGAAACTGACTTTTCAGTGCCAACGTCACTCAAAACGAAAAATGTCATTTTCATGCGTCATGAAGCACTTGTCTGACGTCTAACCAATTGTGACCTTCACACTTCAATACCGGGTGTGACTTCCTCGTGCCATGATGCAAGCAACGCATCTCCGGCGCATGGACCGAATCAGATGTGCCAGAAATTGCTGTGGGATGTCATTCCAAATCTGACGTAGACGTTGTCGCAATTCCTGGAGTGTAGCTGGCGGGTTATCCAACCGCCGCAAACGTCAATCCATCTCGTCCCAAAGATGCTCGATTGGGGACATGTCTGGGGATCTGGCTGGCCATGGCAGGACATTGACATGTTGTTGCATCAGATACTGCTGTACAATCCTTGCAACGCGTGGTCTGGCGTTATCATGTTGCAGCGTTATTCCGGAACCATGTTGCATCAAAAACGGTACCACCAATGGCCGTAGCACTTCATCGCGATATCTTTGACCTGTCAGATTTCCATCAATAACAAGCAAATCTGTTCTGTTTCTAGCCGTGATCCCTCCCCAAATCATGACACTACCACCTCCAAAACGATCAAATTCCTGAACACAGTTGTTGGCATAACGTTCTCCACGTCGACGGTATACACGTAAACGACCATCACATCGGTTAAGCATGAATCTTGATTCATCAGTGAAGAGTACAAGATCCCACTGACGTTGGATCCACCGTCGATGTTGTTGTGCCCACTGTAGACGCAGTCGTCGGTGTTGTACTGTGAGTATTGGACGTCTTGCTGGCCGACGTGGGACAATGCCAAAATGACGGAGACGGCGACGGATTGTCTGTGCAGACAGTCGCCTCAAACCAGGTATCCTTCTTGCAGTTATGGTTGCAGGTTGGAATCGATTTCGGAGATGGGTTGTTCGAATCCAGTTGTCCTGTCTGGGAGTGGTTACTCGTGGACGGCTGCTGCGAGGACGGTCTCTGACATGTCTTGTCTGCTGATGACGCTGCCATAAGTTCCAAATGGTGTTTCGGTGGACATTCAGGCGATGTGCAACTTCCCTCTGCGAGGTTCCGGATTCAATCATCCCAATGGCCCTCCACCGATCATTTTCAGACAGTCTTGGCATTTAGAGGGTAGAGTTCCTGATCCGAAATGGCTGTGTTTTCGATAAGTGATGCTTCCGTCGTTCATCAGGCACAATGTGAACATTCCAAAAATTCTCCTCTTTTATTGCCATCCACAAGCATGATTTACGCACATTTTCACGTGCAAAGTCATTTTCTCGCATTTTCATGATTTCCATTTCAATGTTGTGTTTACGTGTACTGTTTCAGTCTGATATCACCATGTATGACAATTTCATAATTGCGTTATGAAAAATAATTAACAATATTGGTGTCACAGAAACTTTTGTTGCTGAGTATATCTGGATTCAAGGGCCAGACACCGGTATACTCTAACCCAGATGAAGTGCAGCTTGGTGTTGCAGCTTGAGGCAGAGCTTTAGCCACAAGACTTGGGATGCTGTAGATCAGTGTTCCCCAAACCCTCTCCTGGAGGCCCACCTGTCCTGCATGCTTTAGATTTCTCCCTGCTTCAGCACAGGTGATTCAAATGATCAGCTCGTTAATCACCCTCTAAAGCTAATTGATGACAGCCTGATCATTTGAATTGCCTGTGCTGGAGCAGGGAGAGATCTAAAACAAGCAGGACAGGTGGGTCTCCAGGAGAAGGTTGGGGAACACTGTGGTAGATGGTCAAAGTTCTCCCAGGGTTCATTCGCATCCAATTGCCTGCTGCACTGTTAATGTAGTGCTTCAGAGGGCCAAAAATGCTTTGGTCTAGCGGCTGAAGACGGGGGAGAAGTGGGATGGAAAAGAAAGGAGTATGATGCCATGTGACTTGCAAAAGTCAATATCTACCTCAGAGAGGTGTGATGCATGATTGTCTAAGAGTAGCAGCAACTTTGACTCTGGGGTCATGTGGGTGTGTCTTGCAAAATGCTGTAAAAAGGCCAAGAAATCTGTCTCCTCCATCCACCTCGATCCATTTGCAGAACCTGTGCAGCCAGGGGGACCATCCCGTGTATGGGCTGAAAAGGATTTGCAAATCATTGTATTCTGTTTTTATTTATGATTTACACAACGTGCCAACTTCACTGGTTTTGGGTCTTGTTGTATAACGCATGGAAGTGCAAATGACTGTGAGTAATTCGCCAAATTACTTTCGTCCAGAGTTACTTTCGCACCGGTGCTCCCCTACTTTTGGCTTATCTTGACTTTTGCGTACCCGGATAAGCATTCGACTGCGTAAAAACGTCCATCGTACATCCAGTCAAGAAAATTTAGAGTTTAATGTCTACTGCAGCTGTATCGGCGGCAGCCTTGTTACTGATGACACCCCAGCTGGCGAGGGAATGGTGAATTTATGTTTGATGAAGGAATATCAAGTGATGATCCAGCCGACCCAGACCCAAAGAAGGGTCGTTCCTCCAACCTCTCAGCTCGTTAGGATCCGGAAGCCTACATATACCTTCCTTGTACTTAAGCTAAGAGAAATATCTTGTCTTCGCAGTACTGTCAAGGTTTTGTACACATTCAGAGAGGGCTGAATCTGTTCCACAACTGCAGGATGCCCTTCTTCCCCATTTTGTTGTATTGATTTACGCTTGTTCTTGCCAACCACGCTAATACGCATGTCTGAATATGACGTCAATGTTAGTAAAAAAGAACTAATCCTATAGCTCAAATGCTGCATTCGATTTGGCTCGGAAGTTGGAAGTCGGGGCTGGGAATAACGTCATACCTGAGCTGAGAGCGTTCCCAGGATAGCCTTTATTCGATATTGTTATCGACACTAGTTGATAACAACGCATTACTTGGTGCTCTTCGTGTGCACACACCATAGCAGTAAGTCCGCCGAAAAACTCTATTCAGTAATGTGTATACAACTGATTTAATGGAACACAAATTACACAGAATTACAAATATACAGTTAATAATCACAACTTTCGCTTACTGTTGATATAAGGTGCAGCTATCTTCTTGAACTCAGAACTCCGACTTCCCGAGTGGGAAATCAGACTTCAGGGGGGTGTTCGTATTGAAATTTCCGACTGCAAGCTCAGAAATCCCGACTTCTCAGTATAAATTGAATGCAGCATTAGTCCTCCTTTTTGCTTTGCATCATACAATAAACACACAACCATGGTGTGTTTATATTACTCTGAAACAAGTAGGGTTCAAAGATTTGGCTTTTCCTCTGAAACAATGGTAGTATTTGCTATGGTGGGGCCTATGCTATTGCACCAGCTGCTTGCTAGCATACTTGGGCCCATATTCACAAAGGATCTTATCTTACCGCTAGGAGTACTCCTAAGTCGCGCTAAAACATTTTATGTGGGAGTAAAATCTGAAAAGTTACTCACAAAGCTGCTGAGAGCAACTTTTAGCTAAGAAAACCAGTCATTCCTAGACTAGAAGTAGCTGAGATAGGTGGGAGCAAATCTCCATTGCTATGGATGACGTCAATTCTCATGCATGAGTCTTGGGACAATGAGCAAAGTGATTGGTTGTTTGGTGACAGGGCGGCCCATTGAAAAAATTATCCCACATACAACCCATGGAGGAAAAAATTAGGAAATCGTCCAAGTGGCAGTTTTGTCCCATAAAATAATAAAATGTTGAGCTCTTCTGAAAATACACAATGCGCAGTCCCCACATATCATGCTGTAGGCAAATTAACATACATAGGGAAGAGATAGTTGTAAAAACACTAATAGCATAAAACGAGGCAAAAATGAAACACATTATTTCCCCCAGTAATTAGCAACTTATTACCCAATGGGAATATGTTGCGATCATTTAAATGTCGGGCTGTTCAAGTTCGTTTGCCTAAACAGTAAGTCCACTTTGTTCAGCACCATTTCAAATATCGTCATCCTCCTCGACATCATCATTATCATCATCATCATCATCATAACCGCTGTCGGCAACACCATTATCATCTGATTCAGGTATATCTCTTTGTTGGCATAAATTGTGAAGGAACTTAAAATGACTTTGCTGGCTCTCTCTGGGCTGAGACGCACCTCCCCATGCAGGATATGAAACCGGCGCTTAAGCTGCCTAATACCACACTTCACCACACTAACAAAACTAACTCTAACATGCACCATGAAAAATAAAACACCGGACTAAATATACTGAGCAACCAAAGTTTGCTAGTTAGATAATGTACTGTGATGGTTACTCAGTCAAAGTGACCTCGAAACAAAGAAAAGTTTGATGAAATGAGTGTAAATGTGCACCCGCTGGTAATAAATTTGAGTTTCTATAATAATTGCGCTTCTACTTATTTTCCTGTCTGTCTTTAACTTGTGCTTCTTTTGCTGTTCTGTATATTTGTAGTATACAGTATTATGCCATCTTCACATGTAGCAGGCTATGCCAATGTTGGCTAAAGCAACAATGACCTACCCGTTATAATTTTGTTCTGGTCCTGGTTGTGGAGTCAAGAGCCAACATTTGCAGGGGTAGCCACTGTCCCCAAGCAAGTGGCATCTCGCAGGCACATAACTCCTGTCAAATAATTGGCATAAGCCACTTTCCATTAAAATACAAGTGTTGTTCTCTTGACTGCTTTAAAGCTCTCCCAGACATAGGAGCTACTTTTAGGCCTAAAATGCTTTGTGAGAAACACTTAGTAAAAATAATTTGGAGTCCCAAATTTACGACTGACACGCCCATTTTTTTTAGGAGTTTCTCCTAAATTCGGCAGTTTGGACCTAATTTTAGCGCTAAGATGCTTTGTGAATACGGGTCCAGATGCATTAGACCCTTTGCAAAATCCCACTTTGGAACAGTCATTTTTGCAGATGTATATCAAGTGTAGCTTACTAACAAAAACTAAAATTCTGAAATACTTTCTTCAGCCAAATGTTTCTGAGTGGAGATACACAATAATAACACATTTCGAGAACCTTCACAATGTTGGGGGGAAATTTAAAAATTTTTTTTTTTTTCCCCGTTAAACCTTCCCATGAGGTGGTTTATGGTCAAGCCGTAGCACAATTTTTCAGCAAAAACTGTTGTGCCAAAAGAAAAGCAGCTTGTTTGCACCAGCTCATGTCATTTCAGAGGAAGAAAATTGGCAATAAATGGAATGAAACTGGCACAAGGCGCAGACATTGATATAAAGCCAAACATTTTGGTTGACTCCTTTATGGATTTCTTGTTCTTACTCCACTGCAATCAGGTCAAGGTACTTTGCGTTTTAATTTTTATATATACACCCATACAACAGTTGTTCGGTTGTCCTCGTTGGCATCTATTTCATGGAGTTAATACTGGTACAGCTCTCACGAGTTGTAGAGGGCTACACCCTCTTTGGAATGTTCCAGTGTCAGCAGGTTTCCTTTTGCAGTCTGAGCAACCTTGACTTTGTACTACATTGTGTGCAGTAGGTTACACAGCATTTAACCGAGTGCAAAGATTGTATTTTCCTGCGACTATCATTGTACCATTTCTGTTCCTGAATGAGATTTAAATTATATGAATATGATGCTAGAATCAGTGACACTGATCTATTGTAGCAAATCATTCCATTTGGCACTTATAATACAAAAACAAAACGAAGCAATTTTTTCAGAATTCCTGCTCCCTCCCTTTTCTTCCTTTATGGGAGGAAAACTACTAATAGTCACTAATCAGTAACATGTTTCCTTCATAGTGATAATCTTTACTTGATTGTAAACTGAAAAACTAAGATGTCCTGATAAACTTATGACACAGATGTTGATGGTCCAAAATACTATGGGCTTGAGACATTTTTAATCCTTACCTGGCAATAATGGTCCTTGAACGACAAGCTGGTGAGGCCCCACCAACTGTAGGAGGTGCTCTTTTTTACTTTTTCTCTCCCACCCCATAAGAGTGTCTGTGCACACCACAGGCAAGGAGTGTAATCCAGTCAAAGGAAAATGGGAACTGTGAAAATTAGCGGTATGTGGATTATGTGCTCATCTGGTTGTCACAAGAGCTGCATCACATGACTGCGCAATACTTAAGCTTTTCTGATCCCCACAGCCGTGATTCTCAAACTTGGTCTTCGTGGACCATTGGGTATGTGGTTGTTGTTCCAACCACAATTGCAAAGCCAGAATTTCAACAAGGTATTTTTCTTAATTACTTGATTTTTCATTTTGAGATGGATTAACAGGGTAAATCATCCAAGTTATAACACAGATGCATGCCATAAATGGTAAAAAAAATCATTATCATCATAGTGTTCACTGAGCTATTTTTCTTGTAATAACAATAACATCACATTAAAGACTGGTGAATCAATACTCAATTAAAAAGCTGAACACTCAATTTTGACCAAAGTATGTGAAATTTAAAAACTGTTGTTTTCGTCATTGCTGTTAATCCAAGACACAAAATGTACCAAGACATCTGATCAGATGACTTCATTTCCCCAACACAGGGTATCCAGAGGGAACACCAGAATCGCACTAAATCCAGACCAGTAAATCAAAATGTTCATGTCTAAAGTCATTTCAGTATGTGGTGTGATCACCACATGCTCTCATCACAGCTTGAGGGTCATTCCATGTCAAATGTCCCAATTTCAGAGAAACTTCCCACTTGACCATCTCAGATTTGCCTGAAAACATTCCAGCGGGTGCATACACCTCCTAATAGGATAAATCCAAAATTTTAGCTCTCAACTCCCAAAAGTTTTGCAATAAAAAATTGTTTTGCAACTAAGTTCCGCCCCTTTTTGAACAGCGATGAGCCATTTTCATATGGCTATATTTAGAAAAGTATTTCAGCTAGGTCTCAAATTTTCTGGAGTGAAAATCTGCTACTCTAACTTGAGGAATATGGTCTCATGAATGTGTCCCTTTAGGTCATCATATAATTCTGAGTGCTTAAATATGCTTGAAAATTTTACTCAGCCGTAGCATATTTGAAGGACTGTAAAAAGCCTAATATCAAAGACCGGGATTTGGTATTGCACATACAGCTATATGTTTTGTATTTGGTATTCCAATTCTGCGCCTCGCTTATGCATAATCTTGAAAATATTAAGGCTTGAAAATGAAAAAAATGAAGTTTGTGCCATTTTAAAAATTTTTTACCAAAAAAATTGACACCATCCACCAACATCAGATTGACTGTTTTAGAAAGATTAGATGCCGGTTATTAATAGATCCAAAATTTGCGATGGGGCTCTGCTTTATTTTTTCAAAATACATTTTTCAAAATATGGCATTTTAGTGGACACACCATTTAATGGCATCAAAGGCGTATTCAAACATTATTTTATAAAATGCACATAGTTAATGATTAAAAGGCTAAAATCAAAATGCTTTATTTCATAAATGTTAGCTTACACCTGAATAATAACCCTTATTCAGTGTTAACAAATTGAAATATTAGCTCCTTAACAGAGCCAAAAATTCAAGTTTGTTATGAATTTGGATGTGTTGCAATAATTAATTATGAAATACTATAAAGCCTATCCGATGTGTTAAGAATGCCATGTTAATTGATGAGCGATTAAATGATTTATCATATATAGACACTTTTGTTAATGAATAAATTAATGCAATGAACCTATACAATAAAAATTAATTATAAAATTGTTTAAGCGGTTAGTTTAGAAATGTGTTTGGTCATGCAGAAGCTATAGCTTGTCTGAACAGTTCACGCATCCGCACAGCCCAGCAAAAAGTTTTTTTTCTGGCCCAGGAAGGAAGACCTCTGCTGGGTACCTGTGCAACATATCATTGCCAAGATTGAATTCCCAAGCACTTCAAGTGGATGTAGATGTGCACTCAAGGTGCAGAACACAAAGTAGCTGAAAACCTCATGAAAGAGTTCAAATAGCATCTGTGCTCATTGCTAGGAACTGGTCATTTAAAATATTCCATTATTTACAATTCTGCAGGACTGTCAAAAACTCCTTTGAACACTGGTTATTTCTAACTGAAGCAGATGGGTTAATTTTTTCTACTTGGATGGAAATGTTCATTGATACAATAATTTAAAGTAATGTTTCATAAGTTTGATGTTGGGACTACAGTATATCAATATATATCTGAAAACTGTGCATGGGTTATAATTCAAATGTAAGTTAACATTTACGAAATAAAGCATTTAGTGGAGCGTTCTGTCGTTAACTATGTGCATTTCATAAAATAATATTTGAATCGGACTTTGATGCCATTAAATGCTGTGTGTCCACAAAAATACCATATTATCAAAAATGTATTTTGAGAAAATAAAGCGGAACTTCATCACAAATTTTGGATATGTTAATACAGGCATCTAATCTTTCTAAATCAGACAATTTGATGTTGGTGGATGGTGTCTTTTTTTGGTATAAAATGTTAAAAACAGCACAAACTTTTTTTTTCATTTTCAAGCCTTAATATTTTCTAAAGTATTCATAAGTGAGTTGAGAATCAGAATTGGAAAACAAATGACACAACATAGGGCAAGCTGTATGTGCAATACCAAATCCCAGTCTTTGATATTAGGCTTTTTACAGTCCTTCAAATATGCAACCGCAGGGTAAAGTTTTTGAGCAACTTTAAGCACCCAGAAATATATGATGAACAAAAGGGACACATTCATAAGTCCATATTCCTCCAGTTAGAGTAGCAGATTTTCACCCTGAAAATTTGAAGGACCTAGCTGAATAGCCATGTATTCATAGATATAGCCATGTGAAAGTGGCTCACCTTTTTTCGTTGAGTGTGCCGTGTATGCTACTTGTAATGTTTATCAACACAGTTGTCTGTTCCTAAACTGCTTTTTTTTTAACTTAACACCGTAATAATGCAAAATGGGTTTGACTCACAATTTTGTGTTTTAATTCTTCATTACCTACCAAAGGGTTAATCATTGTGAATTTTAGCCCTCAATTTCGCCATTTAGGAGTCAATTCTTCAATATTATTATATCCCCGAATGGCGTTCCGGGGGATATTATGTTTTTGGCCACCGCTGCTGCGCACTAGGTGTTAACGCGATAACTTCAGTAATATTTCAATTACAAATTCCAAATTTTGCATATAAGTCATTATCATAAAGAGGAAGAACTCACTCGATTATGGACAATTTATGATGTCTAGATTGGCCAGCAGGGGCCAAAAACTGATTTCAGTGTTAACGCGATAACTGCAGTAATATTTTAATTAGAAATTCCAAGTTTTGCATATAAGCAAGTATCATAAAGAGGAAGAACTGATTCGATTTAGGACAATTTATTATTTCTAGATTGGCCAAAAACTGAAAAAAATCACTGTTCCGCGATAACTTCAGTAATATTTCAATTACAAATTTCAAGTTTGGCACATAAGTAAGTATCATAAAGAGGAAGAACTGATTTGATTTTGGAAAATTTACAATTTCTAGATTGGCCACCAGGGGCCAAAAACTGGAAAAATCACTGTTTTTATCATATCTCTGGATACATTTGTCCGATTGACCTCAAATCAAGTGCAAATGAAAGGTCATGACCTGAGGATGTGTCCCACGATGACATTATACCTGTTTGGTTCAAAATTTTGACACAAGGTGGAGCTTTGTCACATAAAATTCAGTATTTTTGCTGTATCTTTGGAGCTATTTCTCCCATTGACATGAAACTATGTGCAACTGCAAGGTCATGACCTCACAACGTGTCACATGATGACATCATACCTGTATGGTTAAATATTTTGCCGCCAGGTGGCACTTTGTGATGGAAAATTACCATTTTGGCCACATCTTCAGAACCAATTCACCGACTGACCCGAAATTAAGTTCAAATGAAAGTCTATTCAAGGTCTATTCAAGAATTGGGGAATTGGAGGATTGGGGGCGTTCGGGGATATAACCCCAGCCGTCGCCTCCGATGGCATAATAGTGGAGCGGGTAACTTGAGAATAGCAGGGAAAAACTGCAAATAGTGATACAAGCATGAAATTCGGCATAACTATTCTTCTTTGTCTCCTGTCTCATAATCAACCTCCGGCCACACAGAATTTGACAGTTTTTCAAAATGGCTTCCTTCCGATATATGAATATGGACATTTAATTCCTTAATCACTTAAACATTTCTTTATCATTGTCAGTTTATGCTAAAATATTGAGAGCAAGCCTACAAGTTCTAAGGTTATGTAAAATAGTTTCTAGAAATATCCAAGATGGCTGTCATCATATCCAAAATGGCCGCCAAAGAGCAAAATATTTGCGTATAAGTTCATATGTGCGCTAAAAGGTCAGGTAATAGTTTGATCTGGGGTAAATCTAGCTGGATCTGTTTATTTTTGCAAGTAAGAAAATAATGAAGCTCTTTTTAATAAATTTTCATTTTAATTTGAAAACATGAACATAAAGGTAAATATAACATTGTAATAGTGTAGTGTCAGGGCACACTGGTTGACACTATAGCTGTGAAACTCAGCATGGGGTTCAATGCTAGCTAATGGTAGAAATTTGTCATTAGTTTCCCAAATGCTGTTTCTCTAGCCCCATTTTAAAGGTGAACAGCCGCAGCTGAATTGACAGGATGTGCCAGCGCGGGAGAGCCGAGCCAAAGAAGACGGGGCTATAGTCTTCTGGAAGGTGTACAGATCACACGGGAATTAAATAGCATTGGATGAATGATCGGGCTAGGGGTAGGATTGTAACATATCTGAGCCTAGTTGTATCCCATATCTGACAGTGCTTACATGTTGTATAGGTGGTAAAAGGATAAGGACTGGAAGGGTTGGTTTAGTTTCTCTTTATGACTGTAAGAATGCCAAGATATATGAATTCACAATCATTGTGTAGAAAATATGCAATTTTTGTAGCTTGTAGGCTGAAAATATTCAAAATATACCTGTACAGCAAATGTGCCACCATTTTGAAAACGTGTCGGCCATCTTGGATATAACTATAAATTGAAGTGGCCGGAGGTTGATTTTGATTTATGGGGATATTAAGAGTTCTCATGCAAAGTCTGTTGCTTGTATCACCATTTGCACTTTTTTTCCAACTACCCCGCTCCACTTGTTGGTTAAGATTTCCCCTCGTCATGCAATAAAATATATCTGCAATACAGCACGAGTATGTATCTTCAGGGCTCTCTGAACCATTTCTGACAAAATGTTTCATGAAAGGGTCATTAATTTGCACGTTCATGAGTAGTGCAATTAAGAACAAGAGCAATGCGAAGCGTGGAATATGCCTCTGGAACTGCAATTAAAGAACCTCCACAGAGAATGCATGCATAAATTCCTGTGTGGGCATTCCACGAAACATTGATAACATGTACTTTGCTTCCGTACTTGGCTGACAGATACTTTGCTCAATGATGTGTCACACTGTTGCGGTTTGATGGTCTTTGAACTTGATTGTGCAATAAGGCTACTTTTGGCTTCCTAATTTGGTTCTGCCAAGTGTGCTGTATTGAGTTGACACTGCATTTTCAAGAAAGGTCAATGAAGCACAAACGCGTTAAGGATTATTGGTCCCAATCATAAAAGGCTCTCATACAACCCAATTAAATGCTTGTCAAAAATCAGTGAGAACAGGAGTTTGACCTTTGTTTGTTCCACCAATATCAACAAGTCATAGTGCCCACTGACTTTGTCCATTCTCCTAATGAACGCAACGGTCATCATGAAAAATCCATATCCAAAAGATCCCCTTCTCACCTCAAACACAAAGCTAATTTGCTTTTCATTGGGTCATCTGTTCTCCATAAAATTGATGGATAATGGACACCAAACTGAAAATTACTGCTGACAGCCATGTTGAAAAACTGAAAATCAGAACTTGATCAGATCATCCGCTGTCCTTAAAATTCAAGAGCATTGCCTTGGCCCACATTGAAAATCGAAAGGATCCTTCCATGACCCATCACCAAGACTCACAGCAAATTTTCATTCGATCAGATCATCCTCCTCAAAATCGAAAGAAACCCAATTTGAGATGATTGCTGCGGTGGCCATACTAAAAAATTGTGGGTTGGAGAGCAACCTTCCTCCACCCGCCACCAACGCATACAGCAAATTTTAATTTATTTGGACCTGCAATTCTTCTTGAAATTGATGAAAACGAAAGGTTTAGGTACTGATGCTTGACCAGGGTCCCTGCCTAATGCCTACAACTCACTCTTTCGAGGAGAGGGGCATAAAAATACCGTGCTAATCACACTTAAGATCCCCCAGCTGCGTATGTAAGCCCCAGCTGGAGGGCAAAGTAAGAGTCAAAATTGGCTGGAATTCGATAGTAAGTGAAGGATCCATAGATGTACCAGCCACCCAAAAATGAGAAACCGAGAAGCAAACCTGAAGGCGCTAGAGCGGTAACGTTGTTGAATTTAAAGATCGGCAGCATTTACGGTATTTGACCGAGAAAATGGTGAAGAATAGGTCAAATCAAAAACACTTCTGAGATTTGATGAAGGGTGATCCCATGTACCTTCAGTAAAAATTTGAGCGTTGTAGCTGAAATGAAGAAGTTATGGCAATTTTTCATTTTTCACAATAAGCCCCCTGGTGGCCAAACTAAGACTCCTAAATGGCCGGAATTTGATAGGTTCGTGAAGCATGCGTAGATGTACCAACCACCCAAAAATGAGAAACCTAGAAGCAAACCCGAAGGCACTCCAGCGGTAACGTCGTTGAATATAAAGTCCAGCAGCATTTACGCCATTTGACATAGAAAACGGTATAGAATGGGTGAAATGAAAATCGCGTCTACTATGTGATGAAGGGTCAATCCCATGTACCTTCCGTGAAAATTTGAGCGTCCTAGCTGAAATAAGGAAGTTATGGCAATTTTTCATTTTTCTCTAAGCCCCCTGGTGGCCAAACTAAGAGTCCAAAATGGCCAGAATTCGATAGTAAGTGAAGGATCCATAGTTGTACCAGCTATCCAGAAATGAGAACACTAGAAGCAAACTTGAGGAAGCTAAAGCAGTAACGTCGTCGATGGACAGACGGATGCCACAGGGGGCGACTATACCCCTCGGCCGGCTGATGTGCTTCCAGCCGAGGGGTAAAAATGAACTTATTATTCTGGCATTGCTGGCATGTCATTGCACACAGTGTTCACCCAGGACAGTTTGAGAACCACTGACCCATAGCAGGATGCTATGGTTCAGTGAGGCCTCTAATGTGATATGCCTTACGGAACCAGCTTTGGGAAGTACATTTTTGTCCACACATACACAGGTATTTAAAAAAAAAAAAGGGGGATTTCCTCCCTTGGTCTCCCTATGCATGTGCATGATTCCTGAGACCTACTTCAGCATTGAGTGGATCTTATTGTTGGATTCTGTAATGCACTGCTGCATTTGAGCAGTAAAACCATTTAAATCGGGCTGCATTTCCTCACATGGTTCTCACAAAATGGAAGCAAACTTCAATAAACTAAAATGTTCTTGAATTTTTATCATTTTCAGATCCAAGTTGCTGATGTATACAGAGAATATGCAAAAACTGTATTTCTGTCTAAATATTTAAAAGTACTCCATATAAATTGGCACAGTAAGGCGGCACACCCAGCTAAATGAACGGCCAGCCACCAAGGGGCTGATAGAGATGTTGGGGATTCACTTTAGGGGAGCTGTCAGGTTGTCCATATTCATG